>CM042977.1:0-4800000 GCA_023678885.1 Pogostemon cablin | reverse complement strand
GAATATTGGCAACTTACTGAGGTATTTCAATTGATTGATATCAATAGTGAATTTTAATTTCTCAGTTTCACTTTACCAAAACTGTCTCCTCTACAGCTACCCAGAGATACAGTCTTATAGATATCATACCCTTTTGCAGATCTTGGAAGCTTTGCTTCCAAATGAAATGATTGTTCCTTCATCATTTGAATCGATTGGGCATATCGCTCACCTAAATCTGAGAGATGAGCATCTTCAATATAAAAATCTTATTGCTAAGGTGCTTCCCATGCAGAAAAACTTTTAAATCCCTGTGCAAGTGTTGCTGTGAAAGTTTTATCTAATGTTCTACCACTTATGGTCACATTAGGTTGTTTTGGATAAAAATAAGCCAAAGATACAAACAGTTGCGAACAAGATTGATGCTATTCATAATGATTACAGAACGATGCAACTCGAAGTTTTGGCCGGGAATAATTCCCTCGTAACAACTGTTGTGGAAAATGGGTTGCGTTTCCATGTTGATCTATCAAAAGTGTAAGTCGAAGGTCCAAGTCTCCAATGAAAGTAAATGTAGTTGCAGACGAAAGTTGTTATTGAATCTAATGTTTATTTTAAATTTATGTAGATATTGGAACTCAAGACTTGCAACTGAAAGGCAGAGACTTCTGAGTTGTTTCACACAAACTGATGTTGTCTGTATGTTAGTAGCTATAACACCTGAATATCATCAAAGCTTAAAATTTTTGATTATTTTCTGTACTAAAAATGTTAAATGTATTCATGCATACTGCATTTTCCCTCTTTGTACAGGTGATGTTTTTGCTGGGGTTGGCCCCATTGCTATCTCTGCCGCGAAGAAAGTCAAATATGTATATGCTAATGATCTGAACCCTTGCGCTGTTGAGTATCTTGAGAAGAACTGCGTCCTCAATAAACTTGAGAGGAAAGTTGAGGTACGCAAACTTGCATCTTCCCATGTTCTTGCTCTTAAATATTCTAGAAATCAAACACCTCACAAAGTAGATGACAAAGTAATTTTAAATACACTAAAGTTGGAGTAATTTATTAAGTAGCATCTGTTGTTATGTACTGCTTTCTAGTCTGTTTAATTGTAGGCATTGCTAGTTTACAAGAGAAAGAATATGGGATTTATGTTTCACAAGATCTATTTTAAGATGATCAAGTGATACAGTACCTTGTTTATAATTGTGCCAATTTGTAGGTGTTTAACATGGATGGGAGGAGATTTATTGGAACTGTTTTTGCCAGTCCGAAAACTCGACCCATTACTCAAGTAGTCATGAACTTGCCACAAGATGCATATGAGTTCCTGGGTATGCAAGATAACTGCTTTTCCTCCCACCTACATTATTTATGCATGACACATTCTTATCTTTACCTTTGGCATAGTATCTATCGGTGTATGCTGCTGTGATGGATGTTTTAATTTGAATGCAGATATTTTTAGAGGAATTTTTCACGGACTCAGTAAATTCCATACTTTGCCAATAATTCACGTTTATGGGTTTTCGAAAGCTGAAGATCCAGAATTTGATTTCCATGAGGTATGGTTGTCGTTGGATAAATTTAGAGTGATTTGCAGAGTGATGATTTGGTTTCTTTTTTATCCATTCCAGAGGATTAGAATTGCGCTATCGGAGGTGGCATTTGAGGTGAAGATGCACAGAGTTCGACTCGTTGCACCGGGAAAATGGATGCTATGTGCATCATTCGTCTTGCCTGAGACAGTTGCCTACTCCAAACCTGCTTCAAATTTGTAACGCTCATCCATTGTGTGTATGTATAGATATGCAGTATATTGCAGCAACATGTTCTCATTATTGTAATCCTTAACTTTGTTTCCAAAAAAATGTTGAATGGCACATGAGCAATATAATTAATTTTCTTTTGCGAGAATAGTAATGTAGCATTCGATTAAACAATTACTTGGGATATCTAAATTTGATCAGGGTGAGTTTTTTTTTTTTTTGCACCTTGGATTAATCTAGACGTTGCTAAGTTGGAACAACTAGCTGTCCATGTTGCTTACCCTTTTGAGTGTGTGTATATAAATCTTAGATATTTCAGAAATATATTATCTGTTGTTATGTTAGATTGCTATGAAGATGCTCAAAAGTCACCATTTAAATGTTTTTTTACAAGTTGCATTTTTATAGCTTATGGGTGCTCCAATTCTTACAGATGAAGAAGATGGCATCATACGACATGCTCATGCGGTTCATGGAAATAAATGGGCTTCACTAGCAAGACTATTGTCAGGGAGATCAGACAACGCTATTAAGAATCACTAGAACTCCACCCTGAGGCGGCGCTTCATGGATTGGAAGTCGAAATTGGAGTCGAACTTGTTGGAAGAGATAAGTGTTGAGAAATCGAAGTCATCTTCAGAAGAAACACCATCATGTGGAGAAGCATACTCTGTGGAGTCCAGTGAAGGGAAAGATGACAGCTCGATGGATCCATTAGATGATATAGGCAAAGTTCAGTCAGGGGATCAAGTCATCGAGAAATCAACGATACCTCCTACCCTATTTCGGCCTGTGGCACACATTAGTACAAGAATTTGAAGAGTAATTTTTTAATTTTGAAAAGTAACAATTTAAGTGTCTTATTTTTCATGTATTAAAGGGTAACAAGATTTACATAAACTCGGTTAAGCATTAACCAACCATCAACAATATCAGTCTAATTTAGAAACAGTCAAGATACTAAGAGGATTTTGGAACAACATCAGTAATCTTTAACATAAGCTTCCATAATCACCCTTAATTCCCATGGAAAATCGACTATCTACACACCCTGAACGGTAATCTTTCACAACTAGAAAAATAAAATCCAAATGTACTTATTCTCCGGTGCAGGAATAATTTACTAAAGTTACATGATCATGGTATTCGATTTAGGTCGGTATCATATAAAAACCCTTCTTACAAATGCAATTAAACAAATTTCTTATACTCAACATTTCTTGCAATACTTCGGTGCAAGGAACAATTTACCAAAGTTACGTGATAATATTTGACTTCTGTCAATAACATTTCTATCTCAAAGAAATGTTCGAGAAGGAGTGAGTACATCACTTAAGAAGGAATATTGGTGATATACAAACTATGTATTAAAAATAAAAAATAAAAAATAAAATAAAATGGATTTAACTTTTCTATTGCAATGTGGTATCCAACGTAGGACCCTTGATGTGAAAGAGATAGAATCTGTGGGCAGGTTCTGAAATAGTGATCGATTAGGTGAACAACGCATTAAAACAAGAAAGGTATATATGTATATATGTGGATTTTCATTGGAAAATTCCATGAATTAATACTCCATATAGCAACATATACATACACCACATGGTTTTATTTATCCTAACTTTTCAAACTTTATTTCAATTTTTTTTAATAGAAATATAACATTTTAGAATTAAAATAGTAATTGATTGATCCCATTAAAAAATAATAATAACTAAAAAGTGATTATCTCTAAAACAAGTAAAAAACACGTGTTATGTTGAAATTACAAACACCTCTTTCATGTCAAATATGGATTGAATTTGACTTTATTAAAAAAAAAAAACATATATATTATATCGTAGAATAATAATTCTCATGCATGAGACTGAAATTTAACGCGTGATACAATTTTACAGAATCATTTTGTAATTAGTGTACATCTTTACATGATTTTATTTTGTAAATATACCGTGTCAATATAATAGTATGAAATTTTCATAATAAAAATGCCATATATATTCCATACTCAAAACTTATTAAATTTAATGGTAATAAGAGTAAATAGTATAAATTTTATTTGATTGTTATTTGATTGTACATCTTCCATATTTATCTCCACTAATTGTGGATTCTCTTATAATCATGTGTTATATATACAAGATATCTCACTATCACCAATTATCGGGTGATAGCATCACATCTTACATGGTATCAAAGCACTCCGCCATATGAATGATTTGACGGCGCCACGATAGGTAGTTCGTGAAATCAAGTTTGATTGGTGTCATGTTGATCATGGTATCAGCCGGGTTAAACTGATCCTCTCTTTTCCTTCTACGTTCTTTTCTCCTCCCACCATCGTTCTTCCCTCTGCAGTTCTTCTTTCCATTGAACGACCACCTTATCTAAAAGCTTAAGCTGGTAGAGGGTTGAACCGTTTAATACTTAATCAGGTTACACTCTAATACGCACCCTTACATGCAGGCGGGGAAATTTTGCCTCAAGCCTAGCATGTACAATTTTCTCATAAATGGGTGACGGTGAGGTTTGAACCCTGGACATTTGTTAACCATGGGCTCTGATACCATGTTAAACGACCACCTTATCTAAAAATTTTTTAATAAAGATATCAATGAGAACGGGACATGCCCCAATCTCAAATGTCATAGCTCAAAACTAGCAGTCAACTTCTTCTTTCGCATAGCAGCCACAAGAGATCGATCACCTATTTCAGACGATCCTGCTGAGTTCCCTCTTCAGAATCCTCCGGCACCAGTTGATGTTGATACAGAGGATGCACCAGCCAACTTTGATACTGAACATGTTGAACCGGTTCTTCCAGCACCGATCCCTCATGTTGCTCGAGCTCCACATCCCATGATTACGAGGGCTCGTGCAGGCATCTTTAAGCCTCGATACCCGGTTGACATTGCCACATCTGCCCTACTTACTTCTCTGGTAGCCACCTCAGAACCTCGTGGCTTCAAGTCGGCTGCCAAACATCCTCATTGGCTTGCTGCGATGCAGGAGGAAAATGATGCCCTCAGCTCTAACAAAACCTGGGATCTTGTCCCTATTCCACCAGATACTAATATTGTTGGCTCGAAGTGGGTATTTCGAACAAAATTTCACTCTGATGGTACAGTTGAACGCCACAAGGCTCGTCTAGTTGCTCAGGGATTTACCCAATTTCCGAGGACTGATTTTCACCACACATTCAGCCCGGTTGTAAAAGCTACTACAGTTCGAATAATTCTAACAATTGCTGTTCAGTATCGTTGGTCCTTGCATCAGCTTGATGTTAAGAACGCTTTCCTAAATGGGGTTCTTGAGAAACCGGTTTATATGGCTCAACCTCCTGGTTTTGTGGACCCTCGCTTTCCCACCCATGTTTGTCGGCTCAAGAAGGCTTTATACGGTTTTCGTCAGGCTCCTTTGGCTTGGTTTCAGAGGTTCAACTCGTTTCTCTCTGGCCTAGGTTTTCTTCGGAGTTAATGTGATTCTTCTTTGTTTCACTTCCACAGGGGATCTTCGGTGATCTATCTTTTATTATACGTCGACGACATTGTCGTTACCGGGAATGATTTCACTTTGCTGCGTGATTTCATTTCCCGTAATCATGATGAATTTGCTATTAAAGATCTTGGCCAGCTTAATTACTTTCTTGGGCTTGAGGTGACTTATACTGACAACGGTGTCTTCGTGGGCCAGGCAAAGTATGCACGCAACATTATAGATAGGGCCAATCTGCTGGATTCAAAGCTGGTTTTCACTCCTCTTGCGGCCGGCGAATCACTGATTCATGATGGAGTTCCTTTTTCCGATCCAACTGTGTACAGGTCTCTTGTCGGCGCACTGCAGTATTTAACTATAACTCGTCCTGATCTTTCTTATGCAGTGAACTCTGTCAGTCAGTTTCTCCAAAGCTCCATAGACATTCACTATCAGGCAGTGAAGTGCATTCTCCGCTATGTCAAGGGGACAATTAACTTTGGCCTGACGTTCAGTCACAGCCAGGATTCCTCCATTATCGAATATTCTGATACCGACTGGGCTCGTTGTCTGGAGACGAGGCATTGGACATATGGTTACTCAATTTTTATTGGTGGCAATTTGGTTTCTTGGAGTGCTAAGAAGCAACCAACTATTGCTCGATCCAGTTGTGAGTCTGAGTATCGAGCAATGGCGAATGCCTCAGCAGAACTTATTTGGGTGACGAATCTTCTTCATGATATTCAGGCGCCTTTAGTTTCTCAGCCTACACTGCTTTGTGATAACCGAAGTGCAGTATTTCTCAGTTAGAATCCGGTGGCCCACAAGCGTGCCAAGCATATTGATATTGATTATCATTTCGTCAGAGAGCTCGTTTCCTCTGGAAAGTTGGTGACACGATTTGTTCCGTCTCATTTACAAGTCGCGGACATCTTTACAAAAAGTCTTCCTCGACGCACATTTGAACTTCTACGGTCCAAGCTCCGTGTGTGCTTGCACCCCACGCAACGCTTGACGGGGGGTAATAGGAGTAAATAGTTTAAATTTTATTTGATTATTATTTGATTGTATATCTTCCATATTTATCTCCACTAATTGTGGATTCTCTTGTAATCATATGTTATATATACAAGATATCTCACTATCACCAATTATCGGATGATAGCATCACATCTTACAAATGGGTTTGTAATTTAAAGTATAGGTGACTGACTACTCATTAAAACAATAGAAATGATTGCTGAATTTTGATTCTCATTACACTTCAACAAACATTAACGCAATAAAAATCAACGCGAATTCATTCCCAATACCCTCGTCTAGAATTCCCCGTCCTCACTACGATAAAGCAAGAAGAATATGTGAAAATGGGCAACCACTAGGCTTTTAACCTAACTTGCTAGAAGTAGATCAAAAAAAAAAAAACATGTATATAAATTAGTACTTATGTTGCAGTAATTGATAAGATAATCCACGTCGACCACAGCTATATCCTTAAACACATGGGATAATCATGTTTACTTACACGACTTAATCAAGCATATTCTACTTGATTCTCCAAATTTTGGATGGTGTAGGATTCTCTGATATTCACAATTAATCGTTTATTTTAATATTATGAATAAGTACATCTGTTTTTCAGGATAATTTATTTATTAATTAATTTACCAAAAAAGGTTCCATGTTGATCGAAAAGTTTATAGATCATCGCAGAATATTATAATAGTTTGTTAGGAAATTTATATTTCATATATTATTTAATTATAGGCAATATATTAATATTCAATTATATTAGCTATTCAAATAATATGTAGGGCTTATTAAGTGATTAAATTAAAGTAAAAGCCCATGGACTATACTTATTTGATATGGGCCAATGAGTATATACCCAATATTACGTATCAGGTGATTATGGGTGGCCTGATATGAGTAATATATATAGATACCTAGGTTATGGTCCCCAATACTAAGCTGCACACAATTCTCTCTTTTCCCATTTGAAGAGATTACGAAGGTCCTGAGGGAATCCAGAGGCTTAGTAGAGGAAGACCTTAAACCTGTTGCTGATCTTTCGCTTAATTCCGCATAAGAAGATCAATGGATCCAGGTATTCCTCTATTTAATTATTTTATAGATCTTGTTGAATCATGTTAGGGATTAAAATTTTGGATCTTAAAGTTATATTTCCAACAAGTGGTATCAAAGCCACCTTAATTTTGATTCTCTGAGATTTGTAAAATTAAGTTTGGATTTAAATATTTTTATTTAAATCACATTGTGTAATCGCATTCTTTTTTAAATCGGATGATTTATTCGTCCAGTTTATTTGGCAATTAAAAGTAATGTTAATGGTTTTTATGAATTAATGTTGTTGTCTGCTGCGTCATAAAAATATTTCAATTGAGTAATTTTGGAAATTTAATTTTCTGATACGAGTTGCAAACACTAATGATATCCACTACCATTTTTATTAACGGATTCTAAAGTGGAATTATGTCAGTAGAGATACGTGTAGTCAAAATCAAAAAGGCAGTTTAATTATTTAAATCAATTATGTGAGATAAGCTTTTCTTTGGTTTTTGTAATTATCAAAACCTTGAATATGGTTCTCAATTTTCACTGTCTCAATTTTCGTGAAATTGAAATTTCTATTCCACCTTCTATAATCGGATCATGCTAGTGTATTTAATTGGAATTAATTTAGTATGTCATTGGAATTAATTGATTATGCCAATTTTTAAATTGGATTCATGCTATTAAATTGATTCTGGCATTTAATTTTATTAATATGACATATGTGATTATTTGGATCCAATAATTATTTTTTTTATCGACAAAAATGTTTGCGTATGTTTTACGTGGCAACATTGACATGTGTTTCCAGTTAGCATTATTTTTTTTATCTTTTTATTTTTTATTCATTTATTTGAATATTAAGTAAGGGGTCAGTGGGTTAGTTGCTGATTCTTTTTTCTTTTGAGAAAATTATGGCAGTTTAAATTATTTAAATTTATTTTTTTCCTATTAACTTATTTTCCAGTAAGAAAAACTTGTGCATTTTATATTAATGTGACTCGAGTATTCATTGTGAATTTTGATACTTTCATATGAAAGTTATTTATGTAATATATGTCACACAAAATGTATGTATAGTAAGGAAAATAATTCCATTCAAAACTCATAATGAATTTATTTAAATTGGAGAGACAGTTCAATGTCGTTTAATTAAATTTAATATTTTAAATAAATATTTAATTAGTCTAGTAATTTTTCAATTTAGTTAATTGAAGCACCATGTTGTCAAAGCAATCTCTGTGTGCGGAAAAAGACTTTATTGATATTACATAGATGGGTGTGGAATTATTTATGTGTTCTGTGTTTGGCCCAAAGGCAGGCACTGTTTGACAGAATAATAACACACATGTGATAATAAGTATGTGATAATTATTTGAATTGTTCATGTGAACATTAGTCGGTCCAAAGATAGACTTTTGTTTGACAGAACTTATTGTCAATACTTGATTGTTGCACCAAGATTATCACTGTAATTAATTTTTGTCCAAAGATGAGGTTAATGTTACACATGGTGTCTTGAGATGGGTCCCCAATTTATTTTTTTATTTATTCGTTCATAACTTGTTTTATGATATGAATATTTTGTGAGTATATTTAATTTGTTATCTATTTAGTTTCTGTTGCTACAGCTCCTAACTTCTCTCAACAAATCAATAATATCCCAATGCTTAATGGGACAAACTTCAAGATCTGGAAAGAGACACTTGAGATTGTTCTTGGCTGTATGGATTTGGATCTGGCTCTTCGGTCTGCACGACCCACTGCTACTGTTGAAAATCCAAATGAGGCTAAAGTTAAAAAGTGGGATCGGTCAGATCGAATGTGCATAATGATCATGAAGCGCTCCATTCCGGAAGCGTTTAGGGACTCTATTGCTGAGAGCAAAAATGCCAAATCGTTCCTTGATGCTGTTGAGCAGTATTTTGCCAAAAATGAAAAGGTGGAGGCAAGTAGTATTTTGGCTAAATTTGTCTCCATGAGGTACAAAGGCAAAGGGAATATAAGGGAGTACATCATGGAGATGTCTAATCTCACATCAAAACTCAAGGCACTCAAGTTAGACATTTCTGATGATTTGCTTGTGCACTTGGTTCTGATCTCACTTCCAGCACACTTTGGGTAATTCAAAGTGAGTTATAATACTCAAAAGGACAAATGGTCCCTTAATGAGCTTATATCTTACTGTGTACAAGAGGAAGAGAGAGTGCAGAGAGATAGAGCTGAAAGTGCTCACTTGGCTGTAAATGCTCAAGGCAAGAAAAGAAATCGACCTAATGGTGCTATGGTTTCTGCTTCAACGCAGAAGGGTACTGTGGTTGCTCCTTCTGACCAGAAGAAGCAAAAGCTTGAACCTAAGGATGATAGATGCCACTTCTGCAAGAAGCGGGATCATTTTAAGAAAAATTGCTCCAAGTATGCTGCATGGCGTGCTAAGAAGGGTATACCTCTTACTTTGGTTTGTTCTGAGGTTAATTTATCTCTTGTACCTAATGATACTTGGTGGGTAGATTCTGGTGCTACTACTCACATAAGTATGTCTTTGCAGGGTTGCCTGCGCTACCAGCTGTCAACTGATGCTGAAAGATTCATCTTTGTGGGCGATGACAATAAAGTTGCAGTAGAGGCTATTGGAACCTTTAGATTGCATTTAAAGAATGGCTGTTATTTAGACTTGTTTGAGACATTTGTTATACCGTCTTTTAGACGAAATTTGATTTCTATTTCTGCTTTGAATAAACTGGATTTTTCCTGGTCTTTTGGAAATAATAAAGTATGTCTCTTTCAAAATTCTAATCTTATTGGTGATGGCCATTTAATTGATAATCTTTACATGCTTGATCTTATAAATTCCAATAATGTTATTCTGCAAACATATTCAAGAGGTACAAAGAGAAAATTTTCGGAGGATTCTGCCATTTTATGGCACAAGCGCTTAGGCCATATTTCTAAACAAAGAATTCAAAGGCTTGTGTCTGATGGAATCCTTAACCCCTTAAATCTTGTAGATTTTCAAGCTGCATTGAATGTATAAAAGGGAAACAAACTAATATGAGGAAATTAGGAGCCGAAAGAGCTAAAGAAGTCTTAGAACTTATTCACACTGATATATGTGGTCCATTTCCTACGGCATCATGGAATGGGCCACGTTACTTCATCACGTTCATAGACGATTACTCTCGTTATGGCTATCTATATCTGATTCATGAGAAATCTCAATCGTTGGATGTTTTCAAGTCTTTCAAAACTGAAGTTGAACTTCAACTTGGTAAGAAAATTAAGGCTGTCAGATCTGATCGTGGAGGTGAATACTACGATCGGTTTGATGGATCAGGAGAACAACGTCCAGGACCCTTCGCACTTTTCCTCAAAGAATGTGGAATTGTTCCACAATACACTATGCCAGGTTCTCCTCGTATGAATGGTATTGCTGAACTTCGGAATCGGACTCTTAAAGATATGGTAAGGAGTATAATAAGGCATTCCTCCTTGCCAGAGTCTCTTTGGGGAGAAGCCTTGAAAACAACAATATGCATTCTCAATAGAGTACCAAGTAAAGCAGTTTCGAAAACTCCTTATAAACTTTGGATAGGCAAGAAACCTAGCATTAGACACTTACACATTTGGGGGTTGTCCAGCTGAAGCGCGGCCTTATAAGCCACATGAAGGAAAACTGGAAACAAGAACGGTAAGCTGCTACTTTGTTGGTTACTCTGAGCATTCACGGGATTTTAAGTTTTACAATCCCACATCAAGAACCTTTTTTGAGATGGGAAATGCCAAATTTCTTGAGGATATTGAGTTTGGGAGGGAAGAGATTATGAGAAAGATTGTCTTTGAGGAAGATTCTGGAGTTGATGATGATTTGGTTACTTTACCAATCATTGCTCAAGAAACAACTCCAGAAACTCATATGGAAAATATTATTCCTAATCAAGACAATATTGAAATCCTTCCTCCATTAGCTGATGAACAAACTCAACCACCTCAAGAAGTGCCATTAAGGAGATCCACTAGAGAGAGGAGAAATGCTATTTCAGATGATTATATAGTATTTCTACAAGAACATGATGATGGCGTTAGTTTGACCGAAGATGACCCTGTCACTTTTAGTCAAGCCATGCGCAGTTCTAACTCTCAGAGATAGATTGATACCATGAAAGATGAGATGAAGTCTATGAGTGACAATGACGTTTGGGATCTTGTCGAATTGCCTGAAGGTGTGAAACCCATTGGTTGTAAATGGATATTTAAAACTAAAAGGGATTCAAAAGGCAATATCGAAAGATATAAGGCTCGTCTAGTCACTAAAGGCTTCACTAAAAAGGTAGGCGTTGACTACAAAGAGACTTTCTCTCCAGTTTCATCGAAAGACTCTTTCAGAACTATCATGGAACTTGTAGCTCATTACAATTTGGAGTTACATCAGATGGATGTAAAGACTGCTTTTCTCAATGGAGACATTGAGGAAACCATTTATATGGCACAACCTGAGAACTTTGTCTTTGGAGATGCAAAGTCTACAGTGTGCAAATTAAAGAAATCCATCTATGGTCTCAAGCAAGCATCCCGTCAATGGTATCACAAGTTTCATCAAATTATCACCTCTTTTGGATTT
Organism: Pogostemon cablin; assembly: GCA_023678885.1. NCBI lineage: Eukaryota > Viridiplantae > Streptophyta > Magnoliopsida > Lamiales > Lamiaceae > Pogostemon > Pogostemon cablin. The sequence goes on along the minus strand of CM042977.1, from coordinate 4,788,084 downwards.
GAGGTAAATGTTGTTGATGATTATGTATACTGCAAGTTCAGTGGGAGTAAATATGTCTTCTTGATTTTGTATGTCGATGATATTCTTCTTGCAAGTAATTATATAGGCTTATTGCACGAAACTAAGAGATTTCTTACGAAGAAATTCAAATGAAAGATCTTGGTGACGCCTCTTTTGTATTAGGATTTCAAATACTTAGAGATCATTCTCGAGGCATCCTTGGATTATCGCAAAAGAGCTATATCAATATGGTTTTAGGAAGATTCGGCATGAAAGGAAGCAAACCACTAGACACCCCTGTGGCTAAGGGAGAAAAATTCAGTCTTAAGCAATGCCCCAGCAATGATCATGAGAAAAATGTGATGCAAAAGATTCCTTATGTGTTGGCAGTAGGAAGTCTTATGTATGCTCAAGTTTGTACTTGTCCCGATATAGCATTTATAGTGGGAGTTTTGGGAAGGTATTTAAGCAATCCAGGGGAGCAACACTGGAAAGCGGCTAAACGCGTAATGCGTTACTTGAAGAGAACAATGGATTATATGCTCACTTATCGGAGGTTGGAGAATTTGGAGATCGTTGGATACTCTGACTCCGATTTTGCTGGATATCAAGATAGCAAGTGTTCCACATCAGGTTATGTGTTTACGTTGGCTGGAGGTGCTTTTTCTTAGAAGTCTGCCAAACAGACTCTTGTAGCTTCTTCCACCATGTCTGCAGAGTACATCGCTTGTTATGAAACATCTAATCATGCAATATGGTTGCGAAACTTTATCACTGGGCTGCGTGTGGTTGACGGTATCGAAAGGCCATTGAAGATATATTGTGACAATAGTTTAGCAGTGCTATACTCCAATAACAACAGAAGTGCTACTAAAGCAAAATTCATTGAAATTAAGTACCTTTTTGTTAAGGAGAGAGTTCAGAATAAATAAATTACTGTTGAACACATAGGAACAGATAACATGCTAGCAGATCCACTAACTAAGGCATTAACCCCGAAGGTGTTTCATGAGCATACTGCTCAAATGGTTGTTATTTCTGATGTTACCTTAGTTTAATGGGAGTTTATGTTCTATGTATTGAACTTCATATTTAAGACATTCGGAATTCTATAGAATAAAGTTAATGACCTTTTGGTTTATTCTGAATTCACTTAAGTTAATTTCCATTTTGTGATATTTGCATTATGCATTGATCTCACTAAAGTTGGACCAGTTAGAAATATACATGTTATTAATCATATTTTACATGTAATTTCCATGCTACTCACCATATTTGATCTATATCATTAAGTATATTAATATGGTGATTGTCAGGGTTTAACCACGAATAATAATGTGGTGAATGCCGCGATAATTCCATTGTTAGTATATGAGATGGACGAGATTGTTGAAGATAGTCTGAATGAATAGCATAAAGTTGTGCACTTAAGGATTCTTAATATAATTGTCTTTGGAAAATAATATATAGCACAAGTGGGAGATTTTTAGGAAACAAGATGATATTTTCTTCCTTATCATGTCAATGACAATAACATGTGAAAATTGAATTACGATTGAGTTTCAATGTTTAAACAATAATTAGGGCTAAATGGTATTTTAGTTTTATTAATAAAAAAAAATTAAGGTAAATTTTTTATGGGGTATATTTAGTATTTTTGGGGTACAAATAACTTACCCTAATACATATTTTATATATATCCCAATATAATACCCACTTTTTACACACTTATTTTTATTAAATTGATAAAGACTTGTCTGAGTTCGTACGAATAAAAAGTAATAACATCATTATCACTTTCGCAATAAGATTGTGTAAGCCGCGTGAGATAATAAAAAGTGATAACAACATTATCTCTTTCAAAGTCAATGAATGAATGTTCAGATATATAAACAAGCATAGCTTGGTAGAAGTTTTATGAAGATGTAAAATAAAACGAGTCAGGCTTCTGACTCCACATACCAGGATGCGTATGGGTTACTAGCAACATTATGTCTATTTTCTTCTTCTTCTTCTTCTATTTATTTTTTTCACAATTGACAAAATATCTAGCATCTGCTAGACGTTATAATTTCTTATCCATGTAGGAAGTCATAGGCAATAAAACACGAGACCCTATATTATTTAATTATGGGCAATATATTAATATTCAATTATATTAGCTATTCAAATAATATATTGAGCTTATTAAGTGATTAAATTAAAGTAAAAGCACATGGACTATACTTATTTGATATGGGTCAATGAGTAGATACATGATTATGGGTGGCCTGATATGAGTAATATATATAGATACCTAGGTTATGGTCCCCAACACTAAGCTGCACACAGTTCTCTTTTTTTCCATTTGAAGAGATTACGAAGGTCATGAGGGAATCCAGAGGCTTAGTAGAGGAAGACCTGTTGCTAATCTTCTGTTTAATTCCACATAAAAAGATCAATGGATCTAGGTATTCCTCTATTTAATTATTTTATAGATCTTGTTGAATCATGTTAGGGATTAAAGTTTTGGATCTTAAAGTTATATTTCCCATAGTTGTGATAAGAGCGATAATACTTCCAACAATTTGAATGCATTTTAATATTATTCATTTATTTAATTTAATATATATTTGCATGACTATGTCATTAATTAGTCAGTGTTGGTGCCACCATAGTATCTAAAGGTCACATTCGGCTTAGTGTGCACAATTTTAAATGATACTTCTAGAAAATTTTGATAAAGTCGAATCGGATTTGTTAATTTGATTCACTTGTTTTTTTTATATATATATAATTTTTATATATTTATTTTTTATAATTTTTTTTTTATAATTTTTTTTGTCTTCCTATAGAAAATTAATGTATAAAAAAAATCCATAATTTTGATTAGGTTTCAGGTTTTTTATGCTTAGTAAAATGAGTTATAAAATAAAATCAAATAGAATGTTTATATATATAAACAAATTAAATGTCAGCATTTCTCTCTTAGTAATAATTCTTTATTACGAAAAGAAATGATTTATAAATTCACTTTTTATCTATTTTTTATCTTATCTAAATTTTTTTATCAATTTCAATTTAATCCCATAGCTTTTGATATCGTTCCATTTTGACCCAAAAATTATTGGAAATTAGATTTTTCAATGGGATTTTCCACGCACGTAATTACTTCTCTATTTGCGGCTTTTCGACAATTTTGAGCTTAAAATCGATCAATATTGAGAGTTACAAAACTAACTTGAAAATGATAAATTTTTTGGGACGGAATAAAAGATACCTTATTGTTATCGAATAAAAAGTGAATTTATCTCAAAATGATTCATATACTAATATATAAAATTTGGATGAAGGGATTAGAAAAATTATTAGGGGCCAAGTGTAACTTTATTTAATATCACAAATACTCGTGTAAACCGAATTCACGGTGTAAACTCTGTGATTATTATTTTAATTCTATATACCCTATGTACTGTCAGACCATGCAGTTAATACGCCATAGCAAAATAAAAATAACTTATTACTAGAATTAATTATAACGTAAGGCTAAAACTTATATGCCTCGGGGACCGTGCGCAGATACTCTTTAATATTAAATGGTAGTACCATTTATTATAATAACGTGTACCTTTTATTTTCTGAAAAAATAATTTTTTTAAAATAAAAATTTATACCCTTTTCAATAAAATGTTCTACCCTTAATAATTAAAGTGTATACCCTTAATTTAGAACAAAATAGTGTACCTTTGTGCACATGGGGAACCAACTCATAATGTAAATACATACACGCATACTTTTATTTATATATATATATATATATATATATATATATATATATATATATATATATATATATATATATATATATATATATATAATATTATTATATAAAGAGATAATACGTATATTTAATTTATTTTAAAAAACGTTCAAGAAAAATTAAGAAAAAATGAATTTGATAAACATAAAAAGTAAAACAATTACATAAATATATATGCTAGTATTTCTTCATAATTATAATTATAATAAATGAATAAACAAATAAATAAATATTGCTAATGATAAATAAATAAATAAATAATTATTCTAGGGAAGAGTCCAAGTACCACTGTATATACTTCACGTTTCATTAATAACCTTGTAAGTATATGTTACGCCAAAATATATATGTCACATTTCCGATGAGTTTGATAAGTTGACCAAAATACTATATATTAATTATAGTCAAATATTTCATGAACGTTTTGGTGAAGAATTAGGGTTCCATCATTTAATAATATTGTTGGCATTTTCCATCATCATCTTCCTAATGAGCTCGCTCCATGTGGCGTGCCACGGGTGTTCGATTAATTGAGATTAGAGTACAATTACTACAATACAACCGGTTGTGCCTTAATTAGGATACCATCGAATCGAATGAGAATATGTGTTTATTTTAAATTATTTTATTTTATTTTTAAATACAAAATATTTCTATAAAGTGATTCAATTAATTTCAAGAAGTAATCTAATTATTTTTATAGAGTAATCTATCAAGTTTGAGATAACGATCGATATTCTTTTCTCATTATGGGAAACGATTGATAGGTTTGAAGTAACGACCGTTGTCTTAAGAGATAACTACTGGTATCGTTTTTTTTTTATTATTATTAATTTCAAAGAGAAAATTTAATTATTTTTATAAAGTGATCCAATTAATTCTAGAAAGCAATCTAATTGTTTCTACGGAGTGATATATTAAGAGATAATGACTGTTACCTTGTTTTCTCACTGTGCATGACTAATGATCGATAGGTTTGAGGTAATGACATATATCTTCTCTTTTTTTAGTTAACTAGTAGCTAACCCGTGTATTAGTTTTTGGGCAACAATTTCATTTGATTTTATGATGTTTGAATAGAATAATATTTCTTTGAAAAAATATATAAAATAATAAAAATAAACAAATACTCCTACAAAACATACTCATGTTTCAAATCACAACATGATGCATCAGAATGATTAGAAAATAAATAACAACAAAGTAACAAATATTAACAAATCTCAATATCGTGATAAACACCTTCCAGATTGGTTGAACCATGCATGAATTTGATAATTAGGAGACTCAAACAATCTAATGCATTTGAGTTTGACGGCAATGTTTGTTTTGTTAGTTTGTAGAGAATTAATCAAACGAATATAAAAATAATGAGTATATATCCTTGCCATATAAAATTATTAAAAATTTGACATATATTTATTTTTTGATTTTTTTTATATTTATTGTTGCTATATTAATAAAAGGTTTAATGAGATTATTAAAGTTTTAAATTAAATATCTCAATGTAATGTAATATCACGAAAATAATATTTATTTATTTATGGGCCATAAAGTTGAAATATATTTATTTTCTTATTTTTATGTGATTATTAACAATTATTTGCAATAAAAGTTTGGTTGGGTTAATAATTATTTAATTATTGAAAAAGTCATAATTACAATTATTTAATTATTTTAATGGGTGATTGAGATTTGTTTAAGAAATAGATGGTCAAGATTTGGCCCTCTACAAAGATTATGTCATAAACCATAAAATCCTAAACCTTAAATTCATAATTATAATGATTTAATTATTTTAATAATGGGTGACTGAGATTTGTTTAAGAAAAAATAGTTAGGATTAGATTTACTCTGCTTTAATAATATCTTAGTCCCTTCGTCCCACTCAAAGGGTCATTTTTGCCATTTTGGGCGTCCCACTCAAAGAGTCATCTTTCCCTTTTTACACATATGAGACTCATACACACCCACTATTACAACTAAAATATGGGGCATACACTCCCACTAATACAACTACATTAAATAATACTACTTCGTAATCCATGTACAAAAAGCAAACATCACCATTTGGGTGGGAAGAAGAGAGTATTTTCTAATTTGAAAAAGTCATAATTATAATTATTTAATTATTTTAATGGGTGGCTGAGATTTATTTGAGAAATAGATGACCATGATTGAATTTATTTCACTTTTATGGGTTAATAATTATTATTTAATTATTGAATAAGTCATAATTATAATTATTTAATTATTTTAATGGATGGTTGAGATTTGTTTAAGAAATAGATGGTCAGGATTTGACCCTCTGCAAATATTATCCCATAAACCCTAAACCCTAAAACCCTAAATCCTAAACCCTAAATTCATAATTATAGCTATTTAATTATTTTAATGGGTGGCTGAAATTTATTTAAGAAATAGATGGTCAGGATTGGATTTATTCTACCCTAAATTCATAATTATAATTATTCAATTATTTTAATGGGTGGCTGAGATTTGTGAGTTTCTCTCATTCGGTTTTGGTGTGATTTGAATTTTGTTGTCGTATTATTTCTTTATTTATATTTTTTAATTATCTCATATGTGTTTAAGCAAACACCACCCTTTGGGTGGGACGGAGGGAGTATTTCTTAATTTGAAAAAATCATATATAATTATTTATTATTTTAATGGGTGGCTGAGATTTGTTTAAAAAATAAATTGCCATGATTGAATTTATTCTGCTTTTATGGGTTAATAATTATTTAATTATTGAAAAAGCCATAATTATAATTATTTAATTATTTTAATTGGTGGTTGAGATTTATTTAAGAAATAGATGGTTATGATTTGACCATCTGCAAACATTATCCCATAAACCCTAAAACCCTAAACCCTAAACCCTAAAACCCAGGAAGGCTTACCCTCCTCCGAATACCCATCATGAGCCTTCTTATTTGGAATGTGCGTGGGTTGGGCCGCACACCAACTCGCAAAGCACTAAAAAAACTTGTGCTTGATCATGATGTTGCTATTATTGGAGTAGTAGAAACTAAGTTGAAGTCTAATACAGTGAATGACGTTGTAAGTAGAACTTTTCCTTCTTGGAGTTGTATTCATAATTTTGACTGTTGTGATGGGGGAGAATCTTGCTCATATGGAACAATTTCAGAGTGCAGCTTAACAACTTTGTCATTTTGGATCAGGCTATTACAGCCAACGTCCATTGTCGTACTACTACTAAGGAATTCGCTCTCTAAATCATTTATGCTCATAACCGTTATGTAGCTAGAAGACCCTCGTGGGATCATCTCATCTCCCTTTTTCATTCGAACTCACTGCCTTGGCTCATTGGGGAAGACTTCAATTGTGTGAGATATGAAGGAGAAAGAAACATCTCTTCACAGAACACAGGGACTAGAGAAATGCATGACACCTGCTCCATTTTGGGAGTGGAGGATACTCAATCTACAGGTTGCTTCTATATTTGGTCGAATGGTACCTCGTGCTCAAAAATCGATAGGGTTATGACGTGCAAGATTTGGAGAAGTATGGGTTGGGAAATTATTACCAAATTTCTTTCCCAGGGCACTCTTTCCGATCACTGCCCGTCCATCACATCCTTCCAAAGCCCAAACCCCCACCATATAAGACCCTTCAGATTTTGTAATTTTTGGACTAACCACGATAACTTCATTGCTCTTGTTTCTTCTTATTGGCAGGTACATGTAGCAGGTAAAAAGCAATTCATACTTTGCCAGAAATTGAAGTCTCTAAAAAAACCTCTGAATGAGCTACATAAACTGAGCTATTATCACATCTCTGAAAGAGTGGCTAGAGGGAGAGAGCACTTAAATCACCTACAGACTCTCTTTATGTCTAGAATGAATAACCAGGAACTACAACAGGAACTCAGTGAGGAGTTAAGGAAACAAAAGCACTTGGAGGATTGTGAGACTAACTTTCTTATGCAGGTTCTCAAACACAAGCATATAAAGAACCAGGATCGTGCCACTAAATACTTCTATTCCCTTATTCGTAGCAATAGAGCAAGGAATGGTATTCATTCACTTCACACTGATAGTGGGGCCACTTCCTCTTACCAAGAATTGATTGATACCTTCCTATATTATTATCAATCAATTCTGGGTGAAGAGGGTCTGTCTACTCAGTCAGTGGAGCATGAGGTGTTGGAGAGAGGACTGATTCTTTCTTTTTTGGAGGCTGGCAATCTGGTTGTACTAGTAGAAGAAGCGGAGATTAAGGAAGCTTTGTGGTCAATCAACAAAAACAAGTCTCCGGGTCCGGATGGCTACACCTCAGCTTTCTTTCAGAGTGCTTGGAATGTTGTGGGTGGAGATGTAGTATCGGCTGTTAAGGAATTCTTTCGGAAAGGAAAACTGTTAAAACAGCTGAATGCTACTTTTGTTTCCTTGATTCCGAAAAAGAACCATGAGCCAAGAGTCCAAGATTTTAGACCCATTTCTTGTTGCAACACTGTGTACAAAATCATATCTAAAATCTTGGCCGCCCGACTCAGAGGTTGTCTTCCTTCCTTAATAAGTCATTCCCAGTTTGGATTTATCAAAGGAAGGAAAATGAGAGATTGTGTTATGCTAGCGGAGGAGATTTTCAGGGGTTATGGACGGAGAGTGGGGACTATCTCCCCTAGGATGGCAGTTAAAGTGGACATTTCCAAGGCTTATGACTCTGTTAGCTGAAAATATCTCTTTGAATTGCTTAGGGGATTGGGATTTCCCCCTACATTTTGCACTTGGATTGAGCAGTGTGTTACTACTACTTCTTACTCCTTACTCATCAATGGCAAACCGGAAGGCTTCTTGATGAGTGATATTTTCACGTAGATTTTAGTGTCTTTTTATATGTGTTTTCGTATTACTTTATCCGTATTTGTGTTCTATTTGGTTGTGTTTTATATTTTTATGGAAATATGTGAGAATGAGCTTAAATGTATGATTTCCAGGTAAAAATGAATTCTAGACACGAGAAGAAAAATTTGGGAAAAAACGAAGCTTAATTCGGAGTTGAAACGAGGGAAAATGAGTCAAATTAAGCAAAATGCTGAAAAACGCATGTCCAACTTGTGTAATTTTTTTGTACTCTTGTGGAGCTCAAAACAAGAAGTGTGATATATGGTTGTAAAGCCACATAAAAGAGGATCGTTTTGGTATAAGAAACGCTTCAATCCGAGCCCAAACGAGAAAGTTATGATTAAAATGGTGACGTCGCGCAGGCTGTTTCTACTCAGCACGGTTGTGCTACTTTGTATGACTTGTTACACCTTCAAATGTTGGATGTTTTGTCAGATCTTTATATGGATAGAAATCCAATGAAAAGAGGATCGCGTGAGCGCAAGAATTACTCAAATTGGAGATCGGATTTGCTACTGTTCCCACACACCTCACACACCATTCCTTTGATTTTACACCATATTCTTCATCCCATTCATCCATTTCTAGATCTACATCATTTCTCCATAATTTCTTCCATCCAAATCAAGTGAAGAAGCAAGGAAGATTGGGTGATCACCAAAGGAAGAAGGGAGATTCAATTGGATCCATTTCCAAGGGAGTTTTCATTCCAATTTTGTGTTAATCCTTTAGTTTACCATGCTTTGTAAGAATTCTAATGTCTATGTTATGGATCTTATGAAGATTGTAGGCTAATCTCCCTTGTGAGATTAGCAACATGAAGGTTGTTGGTTAATTTGTGGATCTATGTAATTAAATTCATATGTTGATGAGGATATTTGATTTTCTATCATTGGTGCTTATATATCTTGAGATCTATGATGTTTTGTGTGTTTGATTGTTCTAATTATATGATTAGATTGAGAAATAAATTATGTGCTTAGGATAGTCAAGTGAATCATTTCATCAAACACCTCATGTGCATTATAAATTGTAAAGTGATTGAGAAGTCCTTTATTATTTAGAACCCTTTGATAGAACATGTGATTAGTTAGATTGAGAAGTCAATTAATTATATGAAGGGATTCTTAAATTGAACTTAGTACCTAGTTGGAATAGTTTAATTGAGAACCAACCTTTGAGCTATTTTGAGATTGTGCAAATGATCTACATCCTATTCATTTCGAGAGGAAGTTTAGGTGGTATATGTGTTGGCCCTTAGTCTTAACCCTTGATACATATGAGTTTAATGCATGAGTCCATAAGTTACCACTTCATTAGTGTTGTTAATCTCACTTCTACTCAATTTGGAAAACCACTCATCCATCATTTTATCTTGTCATTTGATTATTGCTTGTCTACTTTCATTTGTTTGCATTTAATTACTTGTTTACCCAACCATCCATCTATGATTCATTTCTATAAAATTGTGATAAACGTGATATCGCTTAAGTGCTAGCATCGACCTCCCTGTGGTTCGATAAATTCTTGAATTGATCAACCCGACTACAAGTTATGGCTAATCAAATGGCGCCGTTGCCGGGGAGGCAACGGTTGCTAGTGGTTTAACGAAGGAGTGTTTCGATTGGTATTAATAGAGATATTTTTATTGTTTTTTATTATTTGTTTTGGAAAATTTTTGATCTCACTTTTTCGTTTTGATAGGTACGTGAAACTACCTTGAGAGAAGAGGAAGGGGGATCAAAGCCAAAAATAGCAAGTTGGAAGAAGAATTGTAGTAAGCCTTGAGAAGTGCATTCAAATGGATGGTTGGAACAAATTCACAAATGTCATTGATGATCAAAGTTATAGGGTTCCACCTCCACAATCAAGAGGCTACATGAACGAGAGCAACTATGGGTACAACTTCCAAATGAATTAAGATAGCTCTCAATACTACAATCAAGGAAGAAATGGAGAATGGCAACAAGCTTACAATGCAAATATATTCCATCCGTATCAAACATACACTTATTCTCCACCAAATCCCAACACCAACACTTCTCATCCGTTCCAAAACTACGCCTTATTTGAATTATATACCCAAGTTACTTTGGAAGTGACAAGACAAATAAGGATGATGAATCAAGGTGCTTATGGTCAAGCCTTATCTAGTTCAAGTTTGGGGGGTGCTCAAAATATGCAAGGTGTGTCGATTCCTAGTCCTATGGAGCAAGAAGAGTGGAGGATGCCTACGCATCAAGTAGGAGATGTTTCTTTCATGGGAGTGGATGATTTCCAAGGAAATTTTTAACATAACTATGAAGGAAGTTTTCATGGGAATTATCCACCAATGCAAGGATGGAATTTTGACAACCAAGAGGGAGGAGACTTTCAACAAGTCGAAGAAGAAAAATCGTCTGTAGACGTCTTGATTGAAATGATGATAGCAAACCTTGAGGAGAGCAAGAAAAGAGATGAAGCTAGTCTTGAGGAGAGAAAGAAAAGAGATGAAGCTAGTTTTGTGGAGAGCCAGAAAAAGAGATGAAGAGAGTTTTGAAGCCTTAGAGCATCAAGTGAGCCAAATTATAAGTGCTTTGACCAATTTTCAACAAGTTGAAGACCTTGAAGGAGAAAGTAAGGTTGAAGAAGAGCTAGAGGAAGAAAAGAATTTGGGAGATGTAGAATCAAAAGAGGTATTCGAAGAGCCTTTTGAAGCACATGATGTTGTAGAGAAGGAACAAAGTCAAGAAGCAAATGATGATGACTTGAAGAGTGAAATGAGCATTTCTAAACCTTTAAACTCTTTAAGTTGCTTTGAATTTGATAATATTGTTTACATTGACTTTGTCTTACCCATTGATTTTTCTCATATCCTTAGAAACAAAAGAGAACTCGAAGAGATGTTGGGGTTCTATTTGGTAAGGAGGAATAAGTGGTTTTCAAGAATGGAGAAGGCAATGGAGTGTAAGCTCAAGAGAGTCGAATTTTTGAAGCCATGCTCGAAGGATGCAACTGAGGTCGTCACTTGCCACAAATGCCTAATAGAGGAAGAAGCACAACGGTTAAAATTCGATGGCAAGGACGAAAGATATTCGTGGTCATTCCGATGAGTTCTCCATATCCCGTCCGGCTTGAAGACGTTAAACTTAGCGCTAGATGGGAGGCAACCCATCATTACCTTTTATTGCTTTATTTAATGCTTTCAATAAGGTTGATGGATTTGTTTGTTTGCATTTTTGGCATGTAGATTGATTGTGTTCATGAGGAGAATGTGTATTGGAGAAACGATAAGTGCTTGATTTGAAGTGTGAAAGTAAGTCACACCACTTTTTGCAAACTTATCTTGAAACTCTTATTTCAATTTAAGTTTGGGGGGATATGGCGTGGTGTGGCATACTTTGTTTTGAAGGCATATACTTTTCGTATTTTTGGGCTAATTTTAAAATTTTTCTCATGAGTATTGTTTTGATTTTGGTATGATTGGTTGTGTTGAAATACATGTGAATCCATATTTTTAATGAAATTGTTGAACTAATGGTGTTGTATGAGTTTTGAGTATGAATGAAGGGTATTGGAAGCACAAATGGAGCTTGAAGTTAACGCTTTCCTTACCAAATGACTATTGAGGGAGTACTCTACACCTTATCACTTCTAGTTGCTTGACATATTTTGATGTGAATTGATTTGATTAGCATGCTACTTCATTTGTTATGTTTGGGAGGTTTCCTTTTCAATCAAGGTTGGGATGAATGTGAGCTTAAATGTTATGGATGATATAGAATGTGTGCTTTATTGTTTAATGATGGTGATTTTTATTTTTGCATGTTATGTGTTTTTGTTTTGTTTCTTGTTTGTTGAGTCTTTATTTTATGTTTTGTGTGTTTTCTTATTTTTGTCTTGGTATGTTTGGTGGTTTGTTTAGGGAGGTTGTGAGTCATTTTTGAATATGAGTGATGATATGTTGTGGTAATAAGTGATAACAAGTTATGATTAAGAATCTCTACACTTTCGAATTGTGACATGTTTTACTTAACTTGTTCAATTTAGAGATGGATGTGGTGTAATAAGTTCCTTAAGGTTCGAGCATAAGCTTGTGAGAATTTGAGCCTCAACCGTGCGTACATGGTTTTTCCTTCATGAGTGGATCGATTGAGTTTGATAAGCTAGAACTTGCTCAAGGACTATAGGAACGAGCCCGATTTGTGGAGATTAGTGAAATGATCTAAGGCCATCCTTGTTATTATAGTCATTGCCAAATATTTTCATACCATGAACATTATCCTTAGTTAACCATTTTGAGCCTTTAAGCCTATTTCTTGTGAATTTAGCACATTACAAGCCATGATTACCCACGTAAGCCTTTTATATATACCTTTGTGTGGGTGATTGAGGAGATGGTAGCTAGAAAAGATTGATGAGATGGTAAAAGAAGGAAAAGAAATGGTAAACAAGAAAGAGAGAAAAAGGATGAAAAGAGCTCAAGAAAGAATAAACATGCAACCTCAAAACAAGAAAATGAGCAAAGCAACAACAATATGCTCAAGTATTTAAAAGTTTAAAGAAGGAAACATGCATCATAAGAAGCTCAATCCAAAGGAGAAAGTTGATGATTAGTGCTTGTGAACATTAAAGACAAGAAAGGAAGAAAGAAAAGTGGAGAAGTTGGAGAAATTGGCCATCTCTTTGATTACTTACACTTGATTAGTCACTCTTACCTATATTCTTCCTACCCTACCAAAGAGCCTATCATTACATCCTTAATAAAAGACCTTTTTGATCACTAATGGAAACTTTGATGGGTTGTGAATGTAGTCTGCGCGCAAGCTTATAGCGAGTCAAGCCAATCGGTTGATGAGTGTTGATTAACCCTACTTCAAAGAGTATTGAGTGAAATTGATAAACTTATGTGAGGCTTAGACTAAAAGGGACCATATTGCACCTTATTCTCTTTTGATTGAACTTGTTAATTTCTCATATCATAAATCTAATGTTGTAGGATAGCTTAGCATAATTTGTAATTCTTGTTGCCAATGATGTGTTATTACTTGTGTTCGTTTAGTTTTTTTACTAGGTGAAAATCACTCTCCTTGGTTTATCATTTTCGTTGTGCGGGGACGCACAACTCTTTAAGTTTGGGGGTGTGATGAGTGATATTTTCACGTAGATTTTAGTGTCTTTTTATATGTGTTTTCGTATTATTTTATCGTATTTGCGTTCTATTTGGTTGTATTTCATGTTTTTATGGAAATATGTGAGAATGAGCTTAAATGTATGATTTCCAGGTAAAAATGAATTCTAGACACGAGAAGAAAAATTTGGGAAAAAATGAAGCTTAATTCGGAGTTGAAACGAGGGAAAATGAGTCAAATTAAGCAAAATGCTGAAAAACGCACGTCCAACTTGTGTAATTTTTTTGTACTCTTTTGGAGCTCAAAACAAGAAGTGTGATATATGGTTGGAAAGCCACATAAAAGAGAATCGTTTTGGTATAAGAAACACTTCAATCCGAGCCCAAACGAGAAAGTTATGATTAAAATGGTGACGTCGTGCAGGCTGTTTCTACTCAGCACGGTTGTGCTACTTTGTATGACTTGTTACACCTTCAAATGTTGGATGTTTTGTCAGATCTTTATATGGATAGAAATCCAATGAAAAGAGGATCGCGTGAGCGCAAGAATTACTCAAATTGGAGATCGGATTTGCTACTGTTCCCACACACCTCACACACCATTCCTTTGATTTTACACCATATTCTTCATCCCATTCATCCATTTCTAGATCTACATCATTTCTCCATAATTTCTTCCATCCAAATCAAGTGAAGAAGCAAGGAAGATTGGGTGATCACCAAAGGAAGAAGGGAGATTCAATTGGATCCATTTCCAAGGGAGTTTTCATTCCAATTTTGTGTTAATCCTTTAGTTTACCATGCTTTGTAAGAATTCTAATGTCTATGTTATGGATCTTATGAAGATTGTAGGCTAATCTCCCTTGTGAGATTAGCAACATGAAGGTTGTTGGTTAATTTGTGGATCTATGTAATTAAATTCATATGTTGATGGGGATATTTGATTTTCTATCATTGGTGCTTATATATCTTGAGATCTATGATGTTTTTTGTGTTTGATTGTTCTAATTATATGATTAGATTGAGAAATAAATTATGTGCTTAGGATAGTCAAGTGAATCATTTCATCAAACACCTCATGTGCATTATAAATTGTAAAGTGATTGAGAAGTTCTTTATTATTTAGAACCCTTTGATAGATCATGTGATTAGTTAGATTGAGAAGTCAATTAATTATATGAAGGGATTCTTAAATTGAACTTAGTACCTAGTTGGAATAGTTTAATTGAGAACCAACCTTTGAGCTATTTTGAGATTGTGCAAATGATCTACATCATATTCATTTCGAGAGGAAGTTTAGGTGGTATATGTGTTGGCCATTAGTCTTAACCCTTGATACATATGAGTTTAATGCATGAGTCCATAAGTTACCACTTCATTAGTGTTGTTAATCTCACTTCTACTCAATTTGGAAAATCACTCATCCATCATTTTATCTTGTCATTTGATTATTGTTTGTCTACTTTCATTTGTTTGCATTTAATTACTTGTTTACCCAACCATCCATCTATGATTCGTTTCTATAAAATCGTGATAAATGTGATATCGCTTAAGTGCTAGCATCGACCTCCCTGTGGTTCGATAAATTCTTGAATTGGTCAACCCGACTACAAGTTATGGCTAATCACTTCTTCAGAGGGAAAAGGGGTCTCCGACAAGGTGATCCGATCTCATCACTCCTCTTTGTTATATGCATGGAGTATTTTAGTAGATTGATGAGTAGAGCAGTAGATCTACATGAGTACAGATTCCACTCTAGAATCTGTAAACGTGTGGATGTCTCACATCTGATTTTTGCGGATGATCTTTTGATTGTGGGCTATGGAGATGTAGCAACTGCAAGGTGTGTTGAGAGGATATTGAAAGGATTCTCTGAAATCTCTGGGCTATTTGCAAATTCTCAGAAATCAAACCTCATTACTTCGGGTGTGTCGACCCGAGTTCGTCATAGGATTGTTCAGATTCTTCCTTTTTCTTCAGGTAATATTCCTTTCAAATACTTGGGTATCCCTATTTATAACAAGAGAATAGGTGTGGAGAATTTTACACCCCTTTTGAATGACATTAACAATATGATACAATCTTGGTCTTCTAAGCTGTTGTCATTCACGGGGAGATTAGAATTGATCACATCTGGGATATATGGTATTCTATCTTTTTGGTGTGGTATTGTCAAAATTCCAATAGTGGTGGTCAAAAAAGTGGAGACCATTATTCGCAGGTTCTTGTGGGGAACGAAGATGAGCCCGGTGAGCTGGAATGACATCCTTCAACCCAAGAATGCAGGGGGGCTAGGGTTGAAGGACATTAGCACTTGGAACAAGGCTCTCTTGGCAAGTGCACTGTGGGATGTACATAGGGAAGCCTCATCCCTATGGGTGAAATGGATCCACACTGTCTACCTCTCGTCTTCTCAGTGGACAGTGACCTCTCCTGGTAACAACTCTACATACTTATGGAGAGTTCTCATTGCTATTAGGAATGCCATCGAGAGTGAATCAGAAGGGGACGATGGAGTGATTGGAGCTATGGAAGAGTGTTGTGAGAATGGGGTATTCAAAGCCAGTCGCATGTATGAACATTTGAGGAGTAGATATATAGCGGATTTGAACTTTGCCTACAAACAGGTATGGCACAAGTGGATATTGAGGAAATACAGTTTCAGACTCTGATTGGTACATAGAGACAGAGTTGCTACAAAAGATAGGGTGTGGTGCACGGAAGAAGACAAACGATGTGTTTTTTACTTTGATCAGGAGACCACATCGCACCTCTTCTTCCACTGCCCTTACACCACACATATATAGGATCAGGTCAGAAGATGGATTGGATGGAGAAGACGAAGGCTAGCATCAGTCACAGATGCCTTCAGGAAGATACACCAGGATACGAGAACCAACAAAAAGGGAAGAAGACTCATTTTCATCACTTTTGCTACCACGATCTACCACATATGGATGGAAAGGAATGCTCTTCAGCATGTCACAAGGATGCTGTCTCCGAACTGCATTGCAGATAGAATTAAGATTCAGATAGCATCTTTGTATATGAATTCATGATGTATTTTATTATTCACCTCAAGCATCTTGCTTGACTAGGTTGTATAGGATGGTTTGTCTTTGTATTCGCATCGTACGTAAGTACTCGATGCAACCATTTCCAGTGAAATAACATTTACCAATTTTAATAAACCCTAAAACCCTAAACCATAAAACCCTAAACCCTAAAACCCTAAATCCTAACCCTAAAGCCCTAAAACTCTAAATTCATAATTATAATTATTTAATTATTTTAATGGGTAGCTGAAATTTGTTTAAGAAATAGAATGTCAGAATTGGATTTATTCTACCCTAAATTCATAATTTATAATTATTTAATTATTTTAATGGGTGGTTGAGATTTGTTTGAGATTCTCTGGTTTAGGTGTGGTTTGAATTTTATTTTCGTATTATTTCTTTGATTTATGTTTTTTAATTATCTCATATGTATTTTGTACGAAAATAATTACATAAAACTCTAAATCATAAATTCTAAAACTTTAAACCATAAAATTCATAATTATAATTATTTAATTATTTTAATGGATGTCTGAATAGATGGTCAGGATTGGATTATTCTTCTTTAATAATATCTTATTTCCTAATTTGAAAATCCAGGATTGTATTTTTTTTGTTGAGATTTATTTTGAAAAATAGATGGGTAAGATTTGATTTATATTTAATATTATTAAATTTTTAATAAATAATATCTTATTTTCTAATTTGAAAAAATCATAATTATAATTATTTAATTATTTTAATGGGTGCTCGACTTAAAAATACTTAAATTCAGACAGTTTAGCACCTGAATCCCAGATTATAGGAAGAACTTTAACTTAAGCAGTCTTAAATTCGGGCAGTTTAGCACCAGAATCCCAGATTATAGGCCGTTCAAAATTTTCACTGTAGAACGCTTAATCCGGACGGTTTAGAACCAGATTATAGGCCGTTCAAATTTTTGACTGTAGAATGCTTGATCCGGGCGGTTTAGAACCTGAATCCCAAATCTATTCCATTATTGAGTTGATTCTCGTTGAAGAATTAGAAGAACTATTCAGACAATTCTGAAGTCTTTGATCTTCTTAGAGAATCGTTCTCGGTGTGTTTGAAATGAATGAAGGAGGGCTCCTTATATAGGTGAAGGGCGAGGAAGCCCCATATATAACTCACAATTTGATTGGTCAATGGATTATTTGACCTAATTCTGCGGGCTTGGGCCTTTCCGTCCCTGCAATTTGATTGGTCTATTTAATATTATTAATTTTTAATAAATAAAATCTTATTTTCTAATTTAAGAATGTCATAATTATAATTATTTTAATGGGTGGCTAAGAAATGTTTTAGATACTAAATTATTTCCTAATTTGAAAATGTCATAATAATAATTATTTAATTATTTTAATGGGTGGCTGAGATTTTTTTTAAAATTAGATGGCCAGGATTGAATTTATTCTACTTTTATATATATTAAGATTCAAAGAGTAATCTAATTATTCTTATAGAGTGATCTATCAAAAGATAATGATCGATATCTTCTTTTCTCATTATAGCTAAGGGTTAATAGATTTGAGGTAACAACTATTGACCCGACTTTCATATAACCGCTATATTTAATTATTTGAGAAAATCTTTATAAAAATAAACTATATTAATAAAATGATTAAATAATAAGCACACATCGTGGCAACAATTTTAAGAAGAATTAAATTAAGATTTAAAATTCGTAAAAACAACTGCCGTGAAAAATACATAAAACATGCATGAAAGTCTACCGGGTCAGGTCAAATACTAAAGATTTAGAGAATAAAAATATCAATTCTTCAACCATCTTTTTAGAAAATAATCAAAAACCTTTACCTAGCCGCTTTTAAAGAAATATATAACTTTTAATAAATATAAGCATTTAGTTTATTTACTTAATTAAAAATATTATACCATATAATTAAGAAAGGAAACTTACATGATCTATATTAGACTGTAGATTTCTTTTACTCTATCAACAGCAACAAAACTAACGTGATCTTACAAAAAAAATTATTAAAATTGTTAACAGCAACAAAACTAACGTGATCTTACAAAATATTATTAAAATAATAATTAAACATACGATAGACAATTAAACCAAAATGAAAACTTTTGCCCTACTGTCTCAACCAGCAACGATTCTAAGAAATTAAGCTATAAAATGTAAATATCCAAATACTTAAACGTGACAGTCATGAAGATATTCCAAATATTATCTCGCAAATACTCTTAAATAAAATGTTTTGGCTTATTACATAGATAAAAATAAAATAACGAGCACTTGAACTCTATCGATCATACCTCGTCTTACTCCTCAACCTGTGAAAATAATTTTATTGAAAGGGGTGAGTAAACAATGACTCAGTGGGAAAAATATTTGTCTACCATAATATGCACACATATTCACATAAACGTAATCATACACCATGAAATATTCTGTGACTATGATGATCATGAAACTCTGCGGGCGTTATCCGAGGACCAATTAAGAATCCCGACACCTGAAAGTGCCCTGGTTCATATAACTGTGATAGCACTACAAGAGTACTCTATGACTGTACCGTAGACAAAAAGGTTTTAGAATTTACCACCTTAAATTTGTAGAAAATGAGATTGATGAAATGCACGACGACCTTCTCTAATCCTCACGGTTTACATACCTAGAGTGGGTGGAGTACGAACTTGAACACACACAGAGCGAAAGTGTAGATTTTCGTGACCAGCAAAAAGGAAAAAAATTTATTTAGTGAGTTTGAATCGTGAAGTTAAAAAAAAAGAAACTGAAACGCGATGTGCGCAATATGTAGAGAGTTTAAACTATTTTGGCTTCTCATTTTCTGCTATGTACGTGCAGGGTGTGAGTGTGCGAGAAGATCTCCTTTCAGTTATAATGAGATTGTTGAGAAGATAATGGTGGATGTTTGAAAAAGGAAAAAGATGAGGGATAATATAATAAGAATTTAAAATTTAAATGGATAATATGAAAATGATTTATGATAACAATTAATAAAAATGAAAACATCCATAATTTATAATTAATTAACGTATAAATAATGAATTAACAAAAATGCAAATTTTTGGGTTATCACAACAACTGTTACCTTAAAGTTAACGGCCGATATCCCAAGTGTAACAATTGTTAACTGCGTTAGCTAGCCTTGTTACTCTGCACACATAATGATTGATGAGTGTGATAGTAACGATCGATAGGTTCTTTATCCACACATGATAACGATCAGTAGTTAGGTTTAGAGTAACAATCGGTACCTTGTTTGATGGGTAGCTAACGATCAATAAAAGTGGAGTAACGACCGTTAGGGATCTTCTTTTGCTTCTAAAAGGTAGCACGAACTTTGTAAAAATAATTAGATTACCCTTTGGATTTAATTGGATTACTCTATAAAAATAATTAAAATACTCTTTGAAATTAAAAAATAAAAATAAAAAAATTGCTGATTCTCATCTGATTGTATCCTATTTGATATAAAAAAATCGCGAGAATTACACACATGCCGATCACGCAAACCAAAAAAGATTTGGGCTTTCCAACTAGGTGAATCATGTTAAATTTTAAAAAAATTGCCCCACACATTTTTACTTTATTAAAAAAAATAAATTAACTTAGTCTCACATTTTGAAATAGCGTTAATTTATCTTAATCTTCGCTAAAAATTGATAAAATAAGCAAATTACGCACGTGCCAATCACGTGAATAAAAAAATTAGAGCTTTCTAGCTGAATCCCTGACGTGGCATCCGATCATAGATTGGATATATAATCTAATATAACTAGATGTTATGTCAATTTATATATTGTATGAGCTGATTTAATGAATAAGTCATTTCTTTGATTTTTATGGCAATGTGTTTCATGTTGCAGCTTTCACTTATTAATGACTCTTGTTTCCATTTAGATGTTTTTATTAATGCAAGAACATTTGCACACTACTTAGCTATCGAATCTAACAAAATAAATTGTTAGCTGTTTTTCTTTTGTCCGATTTTGGTTTTGTCTCCCATTGCCTCCACTTGCATATATACGGCCTTATTCCCATTGTTATGTCAGTATGAGTAGCTTTCGATTAATTAGGGGAAGAATAATTTTACATAAAAGGTGAATAATTAGTTGTTAAGATAATGGGTGTAACTATGTAAGCATATGGAGTATTTGCGATACACAAATTATTTAATGTGCCAATACCTAAAATTAACCGATATGAAAGAGAAAAATTAATACCGACAACATCTAACTTAATTATCTTTATTAATTAATAGATATTTTTTGAATTCTATTGCCCTCATTCCTTTTAGGGTTTAGCGAGTAAAAAAATGGCTTTTGAGTAAAATTAATAATTTCTAAACAAAAGTGTCGGTATTAATTTTTAATTGTGGAATTTGTATAAAAAACTATTCTCCCTTTTTTTTTAATTTATCTGTAAATAAAAAAATGACAATTCAATTTGTTAAATTATTTTTTTAATTTAAAAATAAATTAATAAATAAATTTGGAGTCTAATGACTTTTTAATCAAAAAATTGAGAAGTAAAACCTTTGCAAGTAATAATATTAATAAATAAGGGAATTTACACACTAATTGTACTTAAATGGCTTAAACTAAAGAAATGAGTTACAATATCTCATGAAAACAATAAAGAATTAAAGCAATTCTCATATTCGTTCTTATAAATCTTTAAAGGAAGGGATCAGATTCTCCCTCTCTTCTACGTGTCAATTTATAAAGAGATAACACAAATAATGTTACAAAAAGTGTATTTTGGAAAGTGACGTCCATAATAAGGAAAGTGATTGATTATCTTCTCCAGATGAGAGGACCTACCAATTAGCTTTAGCCACAAATATGGAAAAAATAAAAATAGAAATAGAAATAATTAAGAATTAAAGGTTAGACGTTAAATTTCAACAACTAAGAGCTAGGATGCTCTTTGTATTGAGTTATATACAGTAATAAAAATGGTTGCTTATTTGACTCCTTTTGTAGTTGCTTCAAGCAGAATCTTGAACATCATCCATCAAATTAAAGACATATGGTAGTAGTGGCATAATTTGAGCTTCTTTTTGTCGACAATACACCAATTAATTTAGACTTTCTAAGAAAGTACATTGATGGTTACATGCACACTTGCAAGTGTGACACTTGGATCATCAATATCCATACTCCTCTTGTCAGCTTATAAGATATCAATTTGGTCATTTACTCTAAAGGTATTTTTTTTAACAAAAAGAATATATATATGATTCAATACTCACCACTAATATAACTACTCACTTTATATAAAAAAAAATACTTCTTAATCCATGTAAAAAAAAAACAAATGACTACTTTATATATTGACGGACGGAAGGATACATTGTTGGAGATATAAACTACCCTCGAACCAAGATTGAGTTCATGTTTATTGTTCCATGTTTTTTTTTAAACTTACTTTTTTTTACTAACTTTTTTGACTTTAGGAGGTATTTTAATACTATTTTTTTAGACAGTAAATAAAGTGTAAAATAATGTTATGTGTGTTAGGTATAAATGAAAATTTTAAAATGAAAGTAACTTTTGAATTTATTGAATAAATATTTTTTGTATATACATATTTTTTTTATTTGAAGTTTATCGTGGGATGAAAAATATTAACCTTTTTTGGGACAGAGGATCGACTTTAAACTTTAAATGATAATCTTAAATCTCTTTCATAACTTGTAATTTTAAATAAAGATGTTAATTTAATATTAGGTATTAAAATCATGCTTAAATATGTTATGAATTCGAATCTCATTGTCACTCCGGTACTGAATTTTTTTTTACACACGTGCAATTTTCTTTTTCCCAAATAAATTCATTTTAGGGACAATATTTAACATAAATTAATAGTTGAATGATCATACTCATTTTAATTGTTTGATGAAATATTATTCATTTACTTTAAGATATTCATAATTTAGGGATAAATATAATTCTTCTAAAAAAAGTAAAAAGAGTATTGTTTAGGTATTTTGAAGAATAACACTTATATTTTAAAAAGTATGCTTTGGGAATGAAGAGTATTAATATTGTAATTAGAATAACGTAGACTTTAAACACTCGCACCTGATTGCATGGAGATATCTCTTAAACTACATCTCAAACTACATTATAAATTAACTATAAATTAATTTTTTATTTAATCTTGTGCATTTCCCTTATACTAATTCAGAAATCCTATTGATATTAGATCCAATTCAACCAGATATGTGATAATCTTTAATATTTTATGTAGATCTTAATAGTACCCTAAACCATGAATGCTTAATTAGGTTAATCTTATTTGTTTTTCAACAGTGTACTAAGCACGTACTGATGGTTTATTTAGATATATAGCTACTTTATTGCTTGCTTAGTGCTTTCCATCACAACATAGAGCACCCAATATTGTCTCTTAAACAAGAATCTTCTTAGAAAAAAATAATTTACTCTCTCCGTGCCGAGAAGTCTACACCTTTTTTTAGGTACGAAAATTAAAAAATATAATAATTTAATATACATTGTGTTGAAATATAATATTTTAATATATAGTAGGTAGTTATAATATATTATTAATATTGTGTGTGCCCTATATGAATATATTTACTCCCTCCGTCCCAACTTCAACTTCACACTTTCCGTTTTGGTCCGTCCCAAATTCAACTTCACACTTCCATAAAAGGAAAAAGCAACAAACTAATATCCCTCTAACATACTTTAATTTCAAATTTGACATCACCTTTTAACACAAATAATATACTTTATTATTTATTTATTACCCAAAAATACCATACTACCCTCAAAAGTAAGTCAAAAAGTGACTTTTCTTAAACTCCGTATCTACAGTAAACGTGAACTTGAATTTGGGACGGAGGGAGTATTATTTTGTGTGGATTCGAGTATTTAAGAAAAAAAAAAGTGCCAACTTTTGTGAAACAATTCTTAAAATAAAATGTGTCAATTTTTATGGGACGGGAGGAGTAATATATATATACTCGACCGTGTATTCATTTATGACTAAAACTTATGTGCCCCGGGACACTTGCGCCCAGATACCCTTTAATATTAAATGAAATGTCCTTTAGTAAATGAACGTGTATTCTTTATTTCCTGAAAAAATAAAATAAAAAAATTAATGAAAGTGTATATCCTTTAAAACAAAATGTTATACCCTTATTAATTAAAGTGTATACCTTTAAAAAAAATGTCGTACCCTTACACACCTTTATGCACCTGGAGACAAAAAGACCAACTCTTCATTTATTTATTATTTTATGTATACTTAATAGTTATTATGTTGAATTCTACTATATTGTCTTTACTTTTTAAAATAAAGAGATACATAATTTATAAATTTGTAAAACTTTTCAACAGTAATTTTAATATAAAGCCCCATTCTAAAAAGAATTTAATACTCTTGGAATGGATAACAAAATAAATGGGAAAATAATACATTTGTCCGTTTATTAATAATAAAATCTGATATAATTTAGAATATGATAAGAAAAATGCATATAAAATCCCAAACCTGGAAAATTGCACTTTTCTGTCACATATTAAAGGGGATCGATCGATCAACCACTATGATCAGTCCTGCGTTTAACTTTTTATTTAAGCATTTTGTTTTTAAACTTTTACTTTAGGTTAACACTTGATTGAAATCGTCTCACAAATTTGTTTTCATGAGACGGATAAGACATATTTCACATTTTCCTCAAATTTCAACTATGCTATCGTTGGAGCATCGAACTGTATCCAAGTACGGAGCTGACTGCAATTGCAAGTCACGCGGATAATTACTTGTAGATAAAAAAGAATAATAGTAATTTGACATTAATTTACAGAAAAAACTAGTTAACTGTAACGAACTTTGCGACGGATTTACAAAGTTTATAACGGGAAATCGTCCATTTTTATATGCATTAAGATGCCTTTGTGACGGGTCCGTCACAATTTATGGACAGTGCTGCTATATTCGCAAAATCCATCACAAATTTTAATTTCCAAAAAATGGCCCTTGATTCGAAATCAAGGAGAGCGCGCATGTGGTGCACCTTGAAGAAAATATTATAATGGGTCTTTTAAATGGCAAAAACTTGTGTGTTCCGGGACACACCGTGCCCTCATGGAAGCACAACCCTCCCCCTCCATATTCTATTTAACCCTATGTATTGCTAAGGGGTTAAATTGTACAAGGGCAAGGTGTCCCGGGCACAAGAGCCTCACCCCTTGTAAATATGACTAATTCCAACTTTAGTCACTTTTTATTTATAATTCTCAATTTCAATTTTTTTTGTCTAATTTTGAACATTTTTGTCTAAGTTTAATCATTTTCTCAAACTTTGTCCTATTTTTTCCTCTAAACTCAGTCTTTTATATTTAAAAATGATCAAAATTGAGAATTGCAATAAAAAAAATTAAAATCAATTATATTTACAGGACTAATTGTGATATTTTCCATACAACCTAGCTTCTTAACTAGTTTAGCTAGTTTGTTTTTCAAAAGTTGTACTCCCTCCGTCCCATCCTAATGGTTACATATTTTCTTTTTGGACGTCTCATCCTAATAGTTACATTTCCCCTTTAATATATGAGACCCACAGAAATTAATTATTTCTCTCTTCATTGGCCGACACATCACACTAATATAACTACTCACTTTACATTTAAATATTATTTCTCTCACCTCAATACATATTAAAATACTATATTCCTTAATCCCCGTGCAAAAAGCAAACGTAACTATAAGGACGGGACGGAGAGAGTATCATTTAGTATTTTAAATGTTATATCCTTTAAAATAAGAACTTACTTATATCTTTATGATTTTAAGAAAAAAACTTAATTTTTTATCTAATACTCCTTTCGTCCCGTGTTAACGTTTATATTTGTTTTTTGCAAGTAGATTAAGAGATACTCCCTCTGGCCAATGCAAAGGTAATTGTTTGCTTTTTACGCGTAGATTAAGGAGTATTATTATTATATGTGTAGTGAGTAGTTGTATTAGAGGGAAGTGGTGGGTCATGTGATGTATTTTTTTGGTAAAAAGGGAATATGGATACCTTTGAATTGGATGCCCAAAATGGTAAAATGAATACCTTTACATTGGCCGGAGGGAGTATAATAATTTAATGTGTAGTGAAGTGAGAGAAATAATATTTAATATAAAGTGGATAGTTGTATTAGTGTAGTGTGTAGCCTTTACATGGAATAAATAATTATTGTATGTGGGCCCAACTTGACAAAAAAAGAAACATAAACCTTAACTTGGGATAATCTAAAATAAAAAATGTAAATCTTATCGTGGGATAGGGAGAGTATTTATAATATTCATATTTCACCGGATCTTTTCAATTAAAAATTTATACTCTTATTAACTAAAGGGTATTTATAAGAAAATATTATATTTTGATACATTTTGTGCACTCTGTACATAAGAGATAAACTCTTATTATTATTTTTCTTTATTAATTTATGAAAGTGGGGTAAAATAAAAATAAAATAATGAAAAGTAAATAAGCACTAGAATATGTATCTAGAAGGATCGCACTTATTTATTATAGCAAAGATCAAACTGAGTTTGGTAACCATAAAAAGATCACCGCCCGGAAGTGGCTACATTATCCGGCCACCATGCACCCTCCTCATTTAATATTAATTAAATAAATATTTTTATAACTCTATATATATATACTATCTTTAACTATATTTATCACCATACTAATACATCATCGATAATAATAGTCTCATATATAAGTACGGTGACATATATATTAAATACACTATACATATATATATAATATATCAATATATATATATCCTTCTCTTACTCGAGCGACTTCTGTTTCATCTCCTCCAGCGAGTCACCGGACGTTTTATGAATCTCAACCACGACATGATCGCCGCCGTCAGCGACGGCGGCGTCGTCAACGGGTTTGACTATTCCGCGGTGAAGCACCTGGGATTGTTTCTGATCAGTTGACGTCGTGTTTTGAAAGCACGCTTTTTGGGAAAGTTGTTGGACCGACAAACCGATTTTGTCAACGCATTTGATGATGTCGATAAGTACGGACGCGATGACAAGAAGCGGCATTATTTCTTGAAGATGCGCTTTTGTTGAGTTGTGAAGCACGTTTATTAGTTTATCGGCTGCTGCTTGGGCATTCTGATTGTGGGCCCCAGCTGATGGTGGTGGGACCCTCATCTTCTTTATTGCGTTCCCCACTTCATTCAGTGCCTTCCCTGTTTCTTTGCTCATTTCTCTGCATGCTTCTTGGATCCGAATTTGTATTTCTGACGATCCCTGATTTTAATATTAGGGTTAATGAAGAACGAACAAGGTGGCACAGAAAACGATACACGAACGAGGTAGCACAGAAAATGATATATACCTTTTGTTGGGAGAGGGATTTAGAGTTGATATAAGCATTAAGAGGTTGAATAAGGCATGCACATTCCCTAGTTAGTGCTCCAACCTTCAAGTATTGTTTCCATGGGTGATGGAATTTAAAACCACCATGGCCTGGTTCCCACCATGCAAAATTTGCCTGAAATATTACCACTCTTGATTAGTGTATTAGTGGGGGAGTATCACGCCGAATCTCCTATAATATTTTTGTGCTTATCTTCTGTGTCACGTTATATGATTGACACGTGAGAGGAAAAATAAATTTGATAATTGTTCTTAGGTTTATAAATACTTTCCTTGGTAGAGTATAATTTCTTTCTTTCACGTGTTATTCATTCAACATATAATATAAGAGATGATATACTAAAATAATACAGAGAATATAATTACCAAAGATTCTTCGGTGGGCTTGGAATTAAGCACGCTTTTATAATCCTTGAAACACGACTTCTCCTCATGCTCACTCTCATCACCCAAATTATTCTGAAACTCATCTCCAAAAGCTGTACGGACAAATTATTGAACACCAATTTCAGTTTTTTATCATTAATAATAATATTACTCCCTCCGTCCGCCACAAATGTGGACATTTGCTTTTTGCACGTGGATTAAGGAATATTATTATTTAATGTGTAGTTGGTAATTGTATTAGTGGAGTGTATGAGTCCCATAAATTTATTATATTAATGATGTGTGTGGGTCCCATGTGTTTAAAAAGAAAATATGGACCTTTGGTACGGACGTCCAAAATGGCAAAAGTAGACCTTTCGGCGGAAGGAGAGAGTAATTTTTATCAAGATTACCATTATAATATAGCGCACCAGATTATTATGTACGCGTTGGCGTACGGAATACGTACAAATTAAGATTATTTTAATCACATTAAATGTAAAGTGGAATTTCCATTTCCAAAATAAATAAAGTGCAATAATCAAAACCCAAAAATGAATATCCCACTTTCTATTACGTTCTCACAGCCCCACATAGTGCTTTCTCTCACTCTAAAATAAGTCACTTTCAAACATCTCAAAATATTAAAACATTAAACATTTAGATTAACGTGGTTGCCCACTGATTTCTATTTTAAAAAATCAAACCAAAAAAAGAGATAAAAGAGAGAGCATTTACATACCATCTACGAAATCAGCAAGTTTGAGTATATTAAGAGCAATGAGATTATGCAGATCCTGCCCGGCCCAAACCGGGCAAATGAATATGGATATGACCATGCAAGTCGCCCCGCCAATCAGAATAGTGGAAAGCCTCTGGTGGGCCAGCTGCAGAATTTGGGTAACCCGAAAACCCGAAACCGCCACCAGGCTGAACGTCAGGATGAATATCAGCACGCCGTAATCGTACCTCCGCTTCACGTGCGGGATAAACCTCGTAAACGTAGACACTGCAGCTGCATTTCTTTAATTATTAGTATAATCTCCTTGCATGTAATATTATGAGAGATGCTAGTATGAAACCGACTGTATTGTGTATCGAGTATTACTCTTTAAATTACGTATAAGTAACTCTTATCGTACTAAAGAGTATTTCTGATCACATGAATACAATTGGTTGCAGTCGAATAATTACCATATTAAAGTGCTCATTTGCTTTTTCATGTGGATTAAAGAGTATTAATATTTTATATAAAGTGATTTATTCGCGAAAACTGGTGGGCCAT
This sequence comes from Pogostemon cablin, assembly GCA_023678885.1. Taxonomy (NCBI): domain Eukaryota; kingdom Viridiplantae; phylum Streptophyta; class Magnoliopsida; order Lamiales; family Lamiaceae; genus Pogostemon; species Pogostemon cablin. The sequence continues at coordinate 4,759,144 of CM042977.1, read as the reverse complement.
GTTTGTTTCTTTTTTCAAAAAAGAGAAATGAACACCCAAAATGAGTATTTTATTAGGGAATAGAAAATTAAGATTAATATTTACCTAGAAAGAAGACCATTAGTCCTAGAATGACAGGCTCTCCTTTGTCTCCACACACACTAGCCAAATACTCAGCTCCAACTCCTAAAGCACCAGCCACCAATGTTGCACACCCTCTATTAATGCTTTTTGACAGAGTTCCACCTTCACAAGATTTTAATTAATCTTAATAAAAGAAGTAATATTAATATACATAATCCAAATGAGTAATACACAGACATACCAACACTGAATTCAAACACTACAACAACAGTTAAGATGGCCCACATTCCTGCTTGTCCAAATCCATCATAGAGTGGTCTGAAGTAGTAGAACAAAGACACCAAAGTGAGAGCCAATCCAACTTTCATGGAGTGCACGATTCGCCTCGGATCTTCCTCACCGATCTTCTTCGTCTTCTCGGCGCAAGATTTCACTCTTTCAGATATGGATCTCATGAGCTGAAGCCCAGGTTTTTCTTTGTTCATCTCCATGGGTGATGAGGACTTTGGTGCAATGAGGGTGTAATAGATTTCTTGCCAATTGCCACTTACATAGACAAGGGGTAGAGGTGAGAGAGAGTGAGCATAATAAATGAAATTTGGAGGGTTCTCACCTTCCCACATTTATACAAGTTTGAAAAGTGGTGGGGTGGGGTGCATTTGATAGGGGGTATAGTTTATTGATATTTACATGCATATATATTCTTTTTTTCTCTTTTGTTACTACTCCTTTCACACTCAATGCTTTCCAAAACCCCCCACTATCTTACTTTGAAGAATGTAAAATCTCACCTTTTAACCACTGTTTTCTTGTTTTTAATATGCCTGTTTTATTTTCAAACCATTTTTATATTCCACCAATGGCTTGAAAATAAATACTACAATTTCATACGGTGGAATGCATGATGTATCACACTATGAGTATAGTGCAGTGATAACAGTGTTTAATAGCTTAAACTTTTAGATTATGTGATTATTTAATGTATCATATTATATGATTATTTAATGCACCGCGGGTTTAGGGTTCAAATCCCGTAACCTCACTCATTTATTAAAAGAGGGAGTGATTGATATGATGCTTTTCCTTTCACATTTATATTGTTCCATATTATTTAAGAAATTTTATTTTTTTATAATTTTATTGACTATTGAGAATATTTTAATATTTTTAAGTAATAAATAAAGTGTAAAGTATTGTTATGAGTATAAAAAATAAGTGATAAATTAAAAATTAAAATAACTTTTGAGATTATTAAATAATAATGTTTAATATTTTTTTTTTGAACGTGAAAATTATTATGAGAGAAACAAATAAAAAAAATGCAAAATAACATGAGAGTATATCCCTCTTTGGGAAATGCCAACTTTTGCCCCATTTTGTATGTGGAGTAACTCTCTTGTGAGACGGATTATTTGTGAGACGGGTGTGAGACGGGTGATTGGTCGTTATAGTCCGGGCGACCAAGCAACAAAATATCGAACCACAGGAAATTTAGGATTCATGGCCTTTAGGTATAGTATCGTGATTAGTTAAGGACGATCGGAAAGGAGGTTTATAAATAAAAGAAAATACAATGCATGAAAAAGTAAATCTAATTACAATATTTTTGGATTTTCAATGCCATGGTAGTTTTCATGATACACTCATATAATCAATCATCCAACATCTTTAATTGTTTTCCATTTTTAAGCAAATCATGGTAAGGGCGATCACTATTTCCACCTATCCCCAAGGGCCATGGTGAATAGGATGTAGATTATTTTCATAACCCCTAAAAAGCTCCTAGGATCGATCCTACTTACAATTCCCTTCAAGGTACTATGCTCGTATGGATGGGGTTCCCTTCACTAGTTTAATCCTCGGGCACAAGTGATCTCACTAGTGTTCATTTATGTTGTTCTAAATATAAGGACTCCCGGCCAGGCTCCCCTTATATTAAACCCACATATAATAAATGGAAAAAAACTCACATATGATAATCATGCAAAGCAACTAAGGGTAAAGCAACGACAAGACATGTCGATACACAATACACAACCTAATCACTGTACACTAATACCAAAGACATAAATCCCATATTATTACAAGACATGTGAATTTCATAAATAAAACCTAATCAAAGCCGGAAATTCAATCAAGACATTTTCATAAATTAATCAATAATCATGCCGTCAATCAACCACCAAAACATAGAAAATAAAGATAATAAATAGGATTAGATTACACCTTAATGAAGTTTTTACATCCATGAAGATCATCTTCTCCTTGGTGTCTCCACCTTCTTGGAAAGCAAATAAAATCCTAAACTAGAAAAACATTAAAACTACGGATCCCTCACCCCGAAAGGGGGAGGGATCTCAACTATGGAGATCTTGCTAAAAAGCCCTTTCTTAACTATTGAATCTTGAAAAGATTCAATTTTATTGAATTTAAATGGATGAAGGAATTGGTTCTAAGAGTTGGTCCAAATGAGGGTATTTATAGGTGTAGGGTAAGTGGATTTTGTGATGATTTTCGATGTGGGACAAGAGTGAATTTTATAGAATTTTCGGTTCCAGGAATTTAGTATAAGAATAAATTGGGCGAGTATTAATCACATGTGATGGCTTGGCAAAGTGGTTAGAGGCGCCCTTGTACATGCATGAGGTCTCGGGTTCGAATCCCCGTGTTTTTATGCATCTGCCCGTGTTTTATTGCAATTTTTCAGCTCTCTGGACAATTTTTGCACTTCTGAATAGACAACACTTTTCTGAAAAGTGTTGTCTTTTCTATGTTGTCTTTGCCAAATTTTCTCTTTTTTTCGTCTTCGTTCCAATTTAATTCCCGTTTCTTCCATCACTCTTTCAAGCTCAAAACACCCCTTTTCTGCAAAAATACATAATAATACCTCTCTCAAACTAATTAAGCAATTAATAATATTTTCATTAAAATCATGCTTAATTATTGAATTAAATCCAAATAAATCCACATAAATTCATGCAATTTAGCCCATAATTCTAGGTGAATTTCACACCGATCAAACCCCCCAAACTTAAAGTGTTGCTCGTCCCCGAGCAACGAAAGAAAAGAAAGAACGAGGAGGGGAATTCACCTAGAATTGAATCAAGATATCAAGTCATTTCAAAACCATTTCAATTCAATCAAAACAAGAGACAAGACATCAATTTAAGTGCATACAAGTTAAGCTTAGGAAATATACAAACAAGTGAGACTTTCACTACTCCTCTCTAGATTTTGCTTTTCACTCTCACACTCAAAGGGTGTATCGGAGAAGTGTATACTCTCATAAATCAATTCAAATGCATGTCATTACCATATGCTTGCCAAAAGTCTACGCTCTCCACCACTTCTATGTGTGTTAATTATTGAATCAATAAGGTCTTTATATGGGGTTGTAATGTAGACTCTTTGGTATTGGGTAGGAAAAATATTTAAGAAAAGTAAGCTCAAGATTAGTAGAGAATTTAAGTTGACGGCCAATATCAACTCTCACTCTCTCTTTCCTCAAATTAGTGAAGAATTCAAGTTGGTTGGTAGCCTCAACTCTCATCCACACTTTTTTTTTTCTATTTCCACCTTAATCACAAAGAGAATTTTATCCATCCAACAAATAAAAGAACCTTTTTCTTCTCTTCTTCATTATTGAGTTTCTTTTTATCTCTTTTCCCCAAGGGCTCTCTTTCCATTTTTCTACTAGAGCTCCTTATGCTTCTTTTATACAAGCTTCACTCAATTTTTTCTTTTCACACAACCTCCATTTTTTTTTTTTCTTACTTCATCTTTTCTCCCTCTTTTCTTGCACTTTCACCACTCTCTTTCCAAACTCTCTTGTAAGCTCAATTCAACCATTTCATCCCCATTAATCCTCTACTAATCGACAAAGGTGATTAGGATATAAAATATGGATAAAATGACTAAATTTGTAGGTTGCCAAAGAAATAAGGATAATAAGCTCAAAGGGGCAAACTACGAAATGATTTCATTTGGTAGGATAAATTTGGCTAAGTGACTTGTCAAAACAAAGATGGCCTTAAATCATTTCCAACAATCTTCACACACGTGTAGTTTCAAGAAGACACAAAGGCAAGTTCTAGAATGCACACAAAAGAATGATGCACACACAAGAAAGGAAAAACCATTTGATTTCATGATTTTAAGGCTCAAAAGCTCACGGGTTTATAGTAGTGAAAGACAACACAAAACAAGCATAAACCATAGCTCAACAAGTACACAAGTAAAAATCCATCTAGTCACAAGTTTCAATCAAAAATCACAATCTTAAAATTTCTCACAATTAAGCACAAGAGAGCCAAGAAAGATTTTCTCCTTATTGAAAGCAAGAAAAAGCGAGAAAAGCACGAAAAAAAAAAAAAAAAAAAAAAAAAAAAAAAACCGAAAACAACAAAAAAGGAGAAAATACGTGCCAAGGAAAAGAGTAAGGACTTAAACGTGCGCCGGTGCAATATGCTCAAGTAGGAGTTCATGGATACAATTTATAATTCAAACCGTAGAAAAGTCAAGTAACAAAAGACATGCCCCCCAAACTTAAATTAAATTTAAGTTGGGAAGATATTCGTTACCTCAATTTGCACCACTCCTTTGCTCTTCAAGGCCAATACCATGGCTCCACGCTTTAGTCCCTACAAACACAACCATAAAACGAAAAACAAATCAAAGAAAAAAAATGTCCCTATCCTAACCACTCAACAAACCCAAAGTCACAAATACAACTAAATTCCCCGGCAACGGCGCCATTTGATTGGTCGTTATAGTCCGGGCGACCAAGCAACAAAATATCGAACCACAGGAAATTTAGGATTCATGGCCTTTAGGTATAGTATCGTGATTAGTTAAGGACGATCGGAAAGGAGGTTTATAAATAAAAGAAAATACAATGCATGAAAAAGTAAATCTAATTACAATATTTTTGGATTTTCAATGCCATGGTAGTTTTCATGATACACTCATATAATCAATCATCCAACATCTTTAATTGTTTTCCATTTTTAAGCAAATCATGGTAAGGGCGATCACTATTTCCACCTATCCCCAAGGGCCATGGTGAATAGGATGTAGATTATTTTCATAACCCCTAAAAAGCTCCTAGGATCGATCCTACTTACAATTCCCTTCAAGGTACTATGCTCGTATGGATGGGGTTCCCTTCACTAGTTTAATCCTCGGGCACAAGTGATCTCACTAGTGTTCATTTATGTTGTTCTAAATATAAGGACTCCCGGCCAGGCTCCCCTTATATTAAACCCACATATAATAAATGGAAAAAAACTCACATATGATAATCATGCAAAGCAACTAAGGGTAAAGCAACGACAAGACATGTCGATACACAATACACAACCTAATCACTGTACACTAATACCAAAGACATAAATCCCATATTATTACAAGACATGTGAATTTCATAAATAAAACCTAATCAAAGCCGGAAATTCAATCAAGACATTTTCATAAATTAATCAATAATCATGCCGTCAATCAACCACCAAAACATAGAAAATAAAGATAATAAATAGGATTAGATTACACCTTAATGAAGTTTTTACATCCATGAAGATCATCTTCTCCTTGGTGTCTCCACCTTCTTGGAAAGCAAATAAAATCCTAAACTAGAAAAACATTAAAACTACGGATCCCTCACCCCGAAAGGGGGAGGGATCTCAACTATGGAGATCTTGCTAAAAAGCCCTTTCTTAACTATTGAATCTTGAAAAGATTCAATTTTATTGAATTTAAATGGATGAAGGAATTGGTTCTAAGAGTTGGTCCAAATGAGGGTATTTATAGGTGTAGGGTAAGTGGATTTTGTGATGATTTTCGATGTGGGACAAGAGTGAATTTTATAGAATTTTCGGTTCCAGGAATTTAGTATAAGAATAAATTGGGCGAGTATTAATCACATGTGATGGCTTGGCAAAGTGGTTAGAGGCGCCCTTGTACATGCATGAGGTCTCGGGTTCGAATCCCCGTGTTTTTATGCATCTGCCCGTGTTTTCTTGCAATTTTTCAGCTCTCTGGACAATTTTTGCACTTCTGAATAGACAACACTTTTCTGAAAAGTGTTGTCTTTTCTATGTTGTCTTTGCCAAATTTTCTCTTTTTTTCGTCTTCGTTCCAATTTAATTCCCGTTTCTTCCATCACTCTTTCAAGCTCAAAACACCCCTTTTCTGCAAAAATACATAATAATACCTCTCTCAAACTAATTAAGCAATTAATAATATTTTCATTAAAATCATGTTTAATTATTGAATTAAATCCAAATAAATCCACATAAATTCATGCAATTTAGCCCATAATTCTAGGTGAATTTCACACCGATCAACGGGTCAGCCCATTACTAAAGTATATTTATTGTATAGTTAAAGTATGGTTATTTGTAGTTAAAGTATGTTAATAATAAATCATATTATAACACACTACATTCATACTTTAATGCATAATCCAGCCTACTTTAGAAAACATACTTTAACAACATTTAAACATACTTTAGGTATACAATAAGCATACTTTAATGATGGGTCGACCCGTCCCACTAAATAACCCGTCTCACAAGAGAATTTGTCTTTGTATGTGTTCCATCTAAATTGCACTAACTTTTATTTTACATCTAATTGATCCACTTTTTACATGTGATGCCATTAATGTCCTTAGGATGGCCCACATGTTGGTAATCTTCTAAAAAAGTCTTTTATATCCCATGATGAGTGCAAATATACATTCACAAGTTCACAATTTGTTTATTTTTTTTAATTCCCATAACTATATATATATATATATATATATATATATATATATATATATATATATATATAGTTATATATATATATATATATACTTTATTATCACAATAATTTATAATTAAAAAAAAATCCTACATGTCCACCAATAAATTAAAAGATTTTCACATGTCCGCCCCAAATTTCAATCGGGCATATATCCTTTTATTTTTTTAAAAAAAATAAATTATCTAAATTAAGGGTGTGTGCGCCGTGAAAAATCCCAATTATACACAAGACATGTTTGTAATGTTCTTAAAAAGAATATTTTAATTAATGATGTGTCCGCTCATATTAAAGAAAATAAAAAAACTCCAAATATCAGAGGACATGAATGGTTTTTTTTTTTCCAAATAGAAAACACCAAGACATGACTTGTGTACACCTTTTTCAATATTGCGCAAGGCTTTTATAAGCGGATATGCATTCAAATGTTGTGATAATATATTTATATATAGCAATGTAGCATGTTCGGTGATGTAAATGATTTTTCTTTCTTCCTTTTCTTTTAATAAATATGGCGGACAAGTCTTAAAAAAGATAAAAGAAAAGAAATAAAATAAAATAAAATAAATTTTTTTCTCAAATATATGAGGCATGTCCGTCAATGATTTTAAGAAAATCTTATTGGCGGACATGCAATCACATGACATCTATTATATTAATAATAAATTACAAATTTAAAAATATATTTTTTCTCAAATATATAGCATATCTGCCGATAATTTCAAGGAAATCTTATCGGCGAACATGCCATCAAAATTCATATGAATTAATTTTGGAAACATTATTCTAAAAATTTCTTAATTTACATAAATTAATTTTATGCGATTTAAATAATAATATTGTAATTGATAGAGATATGATATTAGAAGTAATTGATAGAGATAGGCTGTGATATATATTTTATTAGAAATAAACTACAAATTAAAAAAGATAAAAGAAAAGAAAAGAAAAAAAAAATTCTCAAATATATGGGGCATGTCCGCCGATGATTTTAAGAAAATCTTATCGGCGGACATGCAATTACATGACATATATTATATTAATAATATTCTACAAATTAAAAAAGATATATTTTCTTAAATATATAGCATGTCCGCCGGTGATTTCAAGAAAATCTTATCGCCGGACATGCAATCAAAATTTACATAAATTAATTTTGGAAACATTATCTTAAAAATTTAATAATCTTACCTGCGGACAAGATACTTAATCTTAACTTCATGGACGCTTATAATTATAATTGTTACGTAATTACAAATTTGCACATGCAAATTTAAATCAATTTCATCAACGGACCAGATTCTAAGGCTTAAATCATAGATGGACATACAAATTTAAATCAATTTCACGGCGGACAAGATTCCCTGGGCTTAAATCATGGATGAACATATCAATTTAAATCAATTTCACAAAATACTTAACCGCTTAAATTAATTTCACCGGCGGACAAGATACTCAAGGCTTAATTTATGGACGGACATACATATTTATATATCATATATAAAAATAGATAATTATAATTGTTGCATAATTACAAATACTAGCCTAACAAATAAATTATTTTAATAAAAAAGAATGATATTTTAGTAACATGTTATCTTAATTATAATCAATATTAGCGCATGTCAAGGCTATTGAAACATAAAGGTATTCTGTTGATGAGAAGGAAAATATTTAATTTAATTAGAATTATAATTTATAGATTAAATAATTACACATAATCACATTAAAATAAACCAAGTTAATTTCATGATAATTCTTTTAAATTAGATATATCGATAAAAAATCTATAAAAATAGATAATTATAATTGTTTTATAATCACAAAATACATAACAAATAAATCATTATAATATATATATATATATATATATATATATATATATATATATATATATATATATATATATATATATATATATATATATATATAATATCCTAATTGATTAAGGATATCACAACGTTATTTTAATATTTTCTTTTAACTAACATTCAATTACAATATCTAATTAGGATATCATATTTTTTTATTAAAATAATTTTTATTGTCCTTAAATATGTCGCCAATGAAATTAAACCTTTGAGTACTTGTCCGCCGATGAAATTACCTTAATTTATACACATTATCTTATTATTTTCTTTTAATTAACATTCAATTACAATATGGATATCATATTTTTTATTATTTTCTTTTAATTAACATTCAATTACAATATCTAATTAGGATATCATATTTTTTATTAAAATAATTTTTATTGTCCTTAATTGGGATACATATGACATATATATTATATTAATAATAAACTACAAATTCAAAAAGATATTTTTTTCTTAAATATATAGCATGTCCGTTGCAATCAAAATTTGTATAAATTAATTTTGAAAACATTATTCTAAAAATTTCTTAATTTATATAAATTAATTTTATGAGATTAGAACGATAATATTATAATTTATATAAATATACGGTGCTTGTCCGCCTATAAAATCTCCACACATGTCCCTATTTTTGTCCACACATGTCCCTATTTTTGTATGTTCACATAACGTTTGCTCCAAATCTCAACGTCTACCCACATTATTAAAAGAATAAATAAATAAAAATAATAATTGTTCTTGTCCGCCCATAAATTCTCCACCCATGTCCCTATTTCTGGATGTCCTTCACAATTATCCCATTCACAATTAAAAAAATTTCCATGTCCACTGAGTGTAAAAAAATAATTTATCCATGTCCGCTAAGTGTCAACTAATCCATGGAGTATACATAATTCCAATATTTCATAATTTAAAAAAAATTAAACCATGTCCGCTGATTATATATATTATTCCAAAATTTCACAATTAAAAAAAAAAATTATCCATGTCTCAACGCCACTTTTCCAAAAAGTCTTAGAATAAATTCTTACATATGTAAGTAGGTGGGGGTAGTTCAGGAAATTAACTGAAAAGCAAGGCAAAAAAATGATTTTACAATATTAGGGTAAAATAGGTGTATCATTGTTCAAATAGGGTAATCTAAGGGTATCTTTTAACAACTCAAACTTCTAAATGATCTGCAGGAGGTTATTAAAAAATATAAGAATATAATTCCCAAAAAAACTAAAATAAATTAAAGATATTTTTATTATGAAGAGCAAATTTAAAAAACTATCTCCAATTCACTCTTTTATTTAACTTTTAAAAAACAACCTCCAAATATGGAGAGCTCAAGTCTTTTTTTTTTTAAATTTATTACATTAAATGTTAGAGTATTTTCTTTGTGTTTTTATTTTAAATAAAATTATTAAAAAGGGAAGTAAAGAAATAAAAGAAATAATTCACTTTCCATCGTAAAATACCCTTTAAATTTAAGTTTCACATTGTTCAAGAAAAATTGTTCTTTTTATTTTTACTAATTAACTTTATTAACCTTTTGAGATATTTTAATATTTTTAAATAATAAATAAATCAAAAAGTATGTTATATATATTAAGTGGAGATGAAAATGTTAAAATTAAAATGTATTTTGATTTTTTTAAAATTGATTTGACATTTTTGTTTAAAAGTATGAGGAATATAGTAAGACAAATAAATAAAAAAATATAAAAAAGTTTTATAGGACGAGAATGGAAAATAAAAAAAAAAATAGGAATGAACATTGAAAAAAAATACTCCCTCCATCACGTCCTTATAATTACGTTTGTTTTTGCATGGGGATTAATAAATATAATATTTAATATGTATTGAGGTGAGAGAAATAATAAATTAATGTAAAGTGGATAGGTGTATTAGTGGGATATATGAGTCCATGAAGAGAGAAGTAATTAATTTGTGTGGTCCCATATGCTAAAAAAGAAAATATAACCATTAAAATGAGACACCCAAAATAGAAATATTTAACCATTATGATGGGACGCATGGGTATGATTCTCTAAAATTAAGAATTATAATTTCTATTTTACAAATTCCTCTTTATATTTTAAGAGAGCTTGATAGAGATGCTCAAAGTTTTGATATTGTATCTACTTTGCAATTCTAACTTCAAATGTATTTATTTTGTCATTTTTTTATTTACTGATCATAGCACATACTCTCTCTGTCTCCTTTAAAGTATTCATTTTTTTTTCATTTTGGATGTCTCATCCAAAGAGTCCCCTTTCCATTTTTTACACATGTGGAACCCACAGACATCCACTAATATAACAGTTCTGAGGGGCCGGGACTGTTTCCTCGAGGACTAGTCGGGCGTAAGCCCGGAACCTCGGTATCAAAAAAAAAAAAAAAAAAAAAAATATGAGGTTTACACACCCACTAATGCAACTACTCACTACATATTAAATAATAATATTTCTTAATTCACGTGCAAAAATAAAAGTAACTTTTTGCATGGGACGGAGGGAGTACATTTTTTTCTTTTTTCTTTTTTTTAATAATGACGGAAGTTCCCACACAAATTTACATTAAGGGCTAATCATGTGTAAGACCGTCTCGTGATGAGATCATTTTATACTTTTGTAATTTGTTATCACTTTCGTTATAATATATTACTACTTTTTATTTATATTATAAATTATTTATGAAAAATAGTTAATTGTATCTCCAACAATTCTTTGCCCAAAACTAAACCATTTGCCATCTTTTATATGAAAGCCAAAATATAACAAAAATTAAATACATCTAAAAATATATTCACGTACTATGTATAAATATTACAAGTGAAAAAAAATTATACTACATAAAATGTGTAATTATGTACAAGTTGAAAAAATATGTACAAATTGTAGCAACACTCTTATGCGTATTCGTTTACGTATTAGTAATTTGAAAAAAAATCTCCACAAACTCATCTAGTCTAGAAAAAAGTAGAACAATATATACCCTCTTTCGCGCTACGCTAGGGGATATTAATTCGAGATTATGATGATCATGATAAAATCAATAATTTTATAATTAATTCTTAGAACTTAGTTCTATATTGTTTATGTGGTCAATCAAAACAATCTCACACACTAGCTGCTTATCCATGTTAATTCAGATGCAATTCAAAATTTTATAAAATTTAATCATATGTCGTAGAGATCAAACCAATGTATATATAATCATTTCATTTCAAAAAAAAAATTCTTCACATTTCTTTTTGCACGTAAATTTTAAAAGAAAATTGTTACTTTTATGAGTATTTTAATATTTTCGGTAGTAAATAAATAATAATTAAAATAGTATTTCCTCCATCTCACCGAAAGATCCTCATTTTACTATATTGGGTGTTACATTCAAAAATTCACATTTTTTTTAGTAAAAAAACCCAACATATGGCACATTACTCACTATTAATACAACTACCCACCACATATAAAATAATAATATTCATTAATCGTATAGAAAATGAACGATGACCTTTCATTTGTACTATATATATTAGGAGTGATATTTTTTTAAATAATGTGTAAAGGAGAAGTAGTTGTTTTGCCTTTTTTACCCATTTTTGAATATGAGTTTTTTTTTTTGGACGGAGGAGTATAATTTAATCCCAATTTTTTTTTTTATTATACAAAATCTCTTTTTGTCCCTTGAATTTAAAATTATGTTTTTACTCTGTGTGTGAGAAAAGATGTAATTATCCTTAGTGGTAATTGTTGATTATCTTTGCCCATGGTTGGTCTTATAATAATGCACATTTCCATATCCGGACTATACAAACATGTTTTTTTGGGAATTAATCTCTTTGTACACTTAAAATTTTACTCTGATTTTAGTCATCAGTAGGATTATTATGTCATTTCACACACAATGGGTGGAATACAAATTTCTAAATTTAGTACATAAAAAAGAATTAATTAAAAGAAGATGCTTAAATTTTGCATATTCACATCATACTTAATTATCTTTAATTTCTGTATATATGTGGATTATTGATTGGACTTCTGATTACTAGTATATATTGATATAATGTATTACCTTTTCCTTTTATATTCATGTGAAGATTATTTTGAAAAAAGATTACAAGAATTAAAATAATATACTCGAAAAAACTAATTAAAAATATCAAATTCTCTCCTGCACCCGGATGCACAAATCAAATTCATGCACTCATATTCAGGACTAATACACTAATAAATAAAAATATATATGTTAATGAATAAAAATTTATACACTAAGTTTACAAATTTTTAGTGAAGTTTTTATAGTTTTTTTAATAAAAAATTTAATATAAAAAATATACATTTATTAAAAAACACATGATATGCATTATTGAATAAAAATTAATACACGTACACATGACCGCTGATGCAAATGGAATCAGTACCTATTCTATTTTCTAATTTTCATATATTAGATAAATCAATGCATATATTTGTTATGAGATACTCTCTTGTGAGACGGGTATTTTTATGGGGCGAGTGTGAGATATATTGACTCATCACTAAAGTAGACTTGTTGTATAGATAAAGTATATTTATTTGTAGTTAAAGTATGTTAATAATAAATTATATTTTAACACGCTAAAATCATATTTTAATGCATAATTAATCATACTTTAAAAAACAGACTTTAATAGCTATTAAACATACTTTATCTATACAATAAACATATTTTATTGACGAATCGACCCATCTCACAAATAACCAATCTCACAAGAGACTTTGTCATGTGTTATATGTTATAATTAATGCTTAAATAGGATTTAATGATAATTAATTAGGTATAGGGATTTATGGGGGTCATCATTATTTTTCTATAATTTTTTCTCATACCATTGATAAAATCGAACCCATGCATGGCCGGCCCCAAACCGTGGGCTAGTTTGATTTTCTTCTTTTTCTCGATGGTTCTTTACTAATTCATGTACATGTATTCCTTATAATTGACATTTAAGATTGTTAATTTTACACCACATAATGAATGAATCATGAAAATAATCTAATATATTATTAATGCATGTGTTTGTGTTCCTAATTAATCATAGTTGACATTCGAGATTGTAATTTACACGAAATAATGAAAGAGGACAAATTATAGTCAGCATGGAATCCAAGTCCTAATTATAATTGACAATCAAGATTAATTGTTTACAAGAAATAATGAACGAGTGTAAAATGATCTTATAACTATTTTAATCTACACAAACACGTGTATAAATTAGAATCACGACGTAAATCCTGTGTTCCCCATCCAATCCTATATACCATATGTATTGATAGGATGTTTAAATTAAGGGGACTACGGTTTACAAAGATTTATATTGTAAACCCAATTTTTATAAAAGACTAACTCATTAATCTAATCTAATTAGAAGAAAATTAAATTAAATAAAAGTAAAGGCCATGTTTGATTATCTATAAATTATGTTTAAAAAGAAAACTTCAAATTAATACTTCCAGCACATATAAGCGGCCGCCATTTTGCTGAAGGCATAAACAATTATTTACATTTTCATTTTCTCGTAATTTGTTTAGTTAAAAAATTAATAATTATTAAATTTTTTATTTTTTTTAAAAAAATAAAATCAAAATCAAATACTTTCTATTCGTTCTAAATATTAACTTTTTATGCATTCAACCATTTAATCATAAAATAGTTTATTCAATTAATTGTTACTTTTTATTAATAGATATATTTTTTTATATAAAAATGTTATCATCTTTTATTCATCTCATGAATAATTAATAAAATAATGCAATTCAACGATTATCACTTTTCATTGATCAAATATCACTATCAATTAAAAATGTTATCATTTTTTATCCATCCTACTAATTATTTATGAAATAGTTCAATTAGTCAATCATTCTTTTTTATTAGTATCACTTTTATTAAAAATATTAATCCCTCCATCCCATAATAATTGACATATTTTTTTGGGCACGGAGATTAAGGAGTATAATAATTTAATGTAAAGTGAAGTGAAAGAAATAATATTTAATGTGTAGTTGGTAGTTGTATTAGTGGTGAGTGTGATGTGTGTGTGGACCCATGTAAATAAATAAATTATTTTTGTGTGGGTCTCATATCCTTAAAAAGGAAATATGTCAATTTCTGTGGGACAACCCAAAAAGGAAAGTGTGTCAATATCTTTGGGACGGAGGGAGTATTACATTATATATCAATTCTATAAATTATTCATGAAATTCACTTTCGTAATTATTTATTACTTTTTATTAAAGATATTATCACATTTTTTAAAAAATGTTATCACTTTTCATTTATAATATAAACTGTTCATGAAATAATTTATATAACCATTATCACTTTTCATCAATTGGAGATCATTTTTCCTTATAAAGATTATCACTTCTTATCCTTTTAACGGTTCACATAAATGAAAAGTTATTACTTTTATTTGATTAGTATTTTTTTACATTAAAAAAAAATATTACTACTTTTTAAAACTATTACTCCCTCCGTCCCTAATACTTTTCTCACTTTCCTCATTTGTTTGTCCCACAAAACTTTTCACACCCCAAAAAAGGAAACACCACTTTATCCAACAACCTCAAAAGTTACTGTTGTGAATCTTGCAGCAATCAACTCCCTAGATTACTACTCTCTTATCACTCAATATATCAAGAACACACACTCACACTCATTGATCTGAATTTGGAAGATAATCAACACAAAAAACAGTATGAAAAGGAGAAGAAACACACAAGGTTTATAGTGGTTCGATCAAGATGATCTACATCCACTTGCAAAGGAAATCGAGCACTCTTTCATTGATGGACTATTACACTTGAAGATGAAGATAGACTACTGATCACTCATGGATCAACTACTCAAAACCTTGCAGAAGAAGAACTTAAACATGTGTTGAAAACTGAATCAATCCTCTTCATAGCAGCAAGCTTGCTGCTTATATATCAGGTGTAGTTGGCCTGTTTCAGCTGCTCAAACCGATGCTCCTCACCTTCCAATGAGGCTGTTACACATCAGCACTTCCCTAACAACATCCTTAACCGACTAACTCCCTCAAGACTTCTAGAATCAGCCCCTAACAACCTTCAACTTGATCAACAACCACTCAACAAACCCTATTATGCATCATGCTGTCATGCAGCTGGTGTATGAACTTATCCAACGTATAAACTTCAAGAAATACGTATGCATTTGTCACATACTCTTCTAGGCAACATGATGCATCGTTTGCATGAGATCATGATCATGTTTTACACTCCATCTTCTAACAATTCTCCACCTTAAAACAAGTATCATGTCTGTCAATAAATTTCTGCTCAACTCCCTTTGTTGCTGCTTCATGAGCAGCTTCCTTCAAGATCACTGAAGATACATTCCAACTAAGCTCAAGCTTAGTTCAAACTTTGAACTAGGCAAGGCTTTGGTTAGACAGTCTGCTGGATTGACAGATGTGTCAATCTTGTGTACCTTTACAACTCCATTCTCTACTAAATCTCTCACAAAGTATAGTTTGACATCAATGTGCTTGGTCCTCTCATGATAGCCCTGATGTTTGGCTAGATGAATTGCACTTTGATTGTCACAGAATACTTCCACACCTTCCTGTCTGATCCCAAGTTCTTCCAACATTCCAGAAATCCACATTCCTTCCTTGATAGCTTCAGTTAAGGCAACAAATTCAGCCTCAGTTGTGGATAGAGCAACAACTGATTGATGGCTTACTTTCCAGCTTATAGTTGTTCCAAAAAGAGTGAAAACATAGCCAGTCAAAGACTTTCTTGTGTCTAAGTTTGCTGCATAATCTGCATCAACATATCCACTTAACATTCCACTGAATTGCTGTCCTTTTTGAAACATCAAGCCTCTGTAGGATGACCCTTTCACATACTTCATAGCCCACTTTACAGCTTCCCAATGTGGTCTTCCTGGATGTCCCATAAATCTGCTTAAGACACTCATAACATAGGCCATATCTGGCCTGCAGCACACCATATAGTACATGAGGCTGCCAACTGCACTAGCATAGGGAATTTTATCCATTTTTGTTGATTCTGATGCAGATGATGGTCCTTGCTGCAGAGACAGTTTCAAACCTTGTTTAAATGGTGTTGAAACTGATTTACTTTCATACATATTGTACCTCTTCAACACTCTACACAGGTAAGACTCCTGATTAAGCATCAAACTTCCCTTGCTCCTGTTTCTGTTGATAGACATACCAAGAATCATTTTTGCTTCCCCTAGGTCTTTCATGTCAAACTCTGATTCCAGCATGTCTTTGACTCTCTGAATACCAATCATGGAGTGAGTGGCTATCAACATATCATCTACATAGAGCAGCAGATAGGTGTATTGATCCTTTTCTTGTAAATAATACACACAGCTATCATATGAGCTCCTAGCAAAACCACAGCCCACTATGTATTGATCAAACCTCATATACCATTGTCTAGGACTTTGCTTAAGGCCATAGAGAGATTTCTTAAGCAAACAAGCTTTAGAACTGTGATTCTGAACACTTACTCCCTCTGGTACAGTCATGTAAATTTTTTCTTCCAATTCACCATGTAGAAAAGCTGTTGTCACATCCATTTGATGTAACTCAAGATCATACTGAGTAACTAATGAAAGTATAATCCTTATGGAGCAATGTTTGACAACAGGTGTGAAGATTTCATTATAATCCACCCCTTCTTTCTGTGAGAATCCTTTGGCTACAAGTCTAGCTTTATACCTTACCTTTCCATTTGGAACTGCAGATAGCTTCCTTTTGAAAATCCATTTGCATCCCACTAACTTCTGTCTCTGAGGTTTGTTAACAATCTCCCATGTTTCATTCCTCTCAAGTGACAGAAGCTCTTCATTAATGGCAGTAATCCACTGATCATTATCAGTGCTTGTTGTAGCTTCCTTGTAGCTCTTTGGTTCACTTGATTCAATCTCAGTGGCTGTGTATAGGGCATATGATACATGATCAGCTTGTACATATCTTGATGGTGGGTGAATTTCTCTCCTTTGTCTATCTCTTGCAAGATGGTAAGTACCTAGCTCATTCCTGTGTCCTGCTACATCTTGATTTCCTTCTGAAGTTTCTACAGGCTCCACCTCAGAGTCAATTCTCTTATTAACTGTTGTATCATGCTCAAGTTGCTCCAGAAAAGGCATCCTTGACTCATCAAACTTGACATCTCTGCTTACTAGGAATTTATGATCATCTAAACTCCATAACTTGTAACCTTTTACTCCTGATGGATATCCTACCATCACACATCTCAAAGCCCTTGGATCTAATTTATCTTGCTTTATATGTGCATAGGCAAGACATCCAATGACTTTTAAGTTGCTGTAATCAGCTGGCTTTCCTTTCCATACTTCTTCAGGTGTCTTGAACTTCAAGGGTGTAGAGGGACACCTGTTGATTAAGTATGCAGCTGTTGTTACAAGTTCCCCCCAGAAGCTCTTATGGAATCCACCTGCACTCATCATGCATCTCACTCTTTCTAGCAGAGTTTGATTTAGTCTTTCTGCAACTCCATTTTGTTGTGGAGTTGATGGAACAGTCCTATGTCTCTTGATTCCCTTTTCTCTACAAAACTTGTTGAACTCTTCTGAGAGGTACTCTAAACCATTATCAGTCCTGAAGCATTTCAGTGTCTTTCCAGTGGTGTTTTCAACTTCTGCAAGCCATTCTTTAAACTTTCCAAAAGCTTCATCCTTGGATTTTAGAATATATACCCATGCTTTCCTTGAGTGATCATCTATGAATGAGATGAAGTATTTTCCACCTCCTTTTGTTGGATTCTTAGAAGGCCCCCACAAGTCTGAGTGGACATACTCAAGTATTGATTGAGATGTATGTTCACCAGCTCCAAACTTGAGCCTCTTTGACTTTCCCATGACACAGTGTTCACACAGCTTCAAATTAACTGATGTTTCTCCACATAATAGGTCTTGTTTTATCAATTCTTGCAACCCCCTCTCACTGATGTGCCCCAATCTGCCATGCCATAACAGGGTACTATCCTGTCTTCCTATTGCATGGGCATGGGCAGTTACATCACATCCACACAAGAAATACAAGTCATATTTTCTAGTACCTTTTAGAAATATATCATCTCCCTTTGTGACAGTTAGAAGACCATCTATGGATTGAAAACTATATCCCATGGAGTCAAGTTTACCAAGAGAAATCAGATTCCTTCTTAAATCAGGAACATACCTCACATCATGAAGAATCTTGACTGCACCATCTGTCATTTTAAACTTGATTGATCCCATGCCCTTGATATTGCATGTCTGATCATTACCAAGCAGGACAGAACCTCCATTTTTTTTCTTGAAATCAATGAGCCAGTGCTTTATTGGTGTCATGTGGAAGGTACAGCCTGAATCCATTACCCATTCAGAGTTAACTTCTGAGTTTGCAACTGTCAGGGCTTCAATGAACCCTTCACCACCTTCTTTGGCTTGTACTGTCTGATTTACTTGATGTTTTGGTTCTGGATCTTTGCCCCTATCTATTCCCTTTGCCTTGTCAGCTTTCCATTTATAACAATTTCTCCTCATGTGGCCAGGTTGTTGACAGTAGTAGCACTTTCTTGCTTCACCTCCCTTTGATGATTCATGTTCCTTAGTTTCAGGCTTCCAGCTGCTAGAATTAAACCTTTTCTTCTTGCTATTCTTCTTGGATTGATAGTTCTTCTTGACAATCAATCCCTCTCCCCCAGAGCTTGCAACATTTTGGGATGACAGCTGCAATTCTCTTGATCTGAGAGCAAGCATTACACTGTCAAACTTGACAGTGGCTTGATTAGCATACAACAAGGTGTCTTTAAAACTTTGAAAGGACTTTGGAAGTGCAGTCATCAACATGAGGACTCTCTCTTCTTCTGAAATCTTGACATCATCACTTTCAAGATCATCCAAAATCTTGATGAATTCATCAACTTGACTTAGTATAGGCTTTTCATCAGTAATCTTGAATGCATGAATTTTCTCTCTGATGTGCAGCCTATTTGCAAGTGTTTTCACCATGTACAGAGACTCTAATTTCTGCCAAACACCAATGGCAGTTGTTTCCCTAGCTACTTCACGCAATGCCTTATCCCCTAAACATAAAATGATGGTAGAATGGGCTCTACGAAGTACCTCATCATCCACTTGAGCTCTTGGGGGACCAGCTGCTGATGGATCCTTTATTATCTCAGTCTTGACTGGTGGAGGAGGCCTCAATGCATCAATGAGTCCTTGCTGTGTCAAGATCGCCTTCATCTTGAGCTTCCAGAGGCTGAAATCAGTTTTCTCAGATAGCTTCTCAATATCAAATCGTGTGATGTTCATCTTTTCAGCTCAGCTTCGTTTGATTTTCCCACAGACGGCGCCAATTGTTGTGAATCTTGCAGCAATCAACTCCCTAGATTACTACTCTCTTATCACTCAATATATCAAGAACACACACTCACACTCATTGATCTGAATTTGGAAGATAATCAACACAAAAAACAGTATGAAAAGGAGAAGAAACACACAAGGTTTATAGTGGTTCGATCAAGATGATCTACATCCACTTGCAAAGGAAATCGAGCACTCTTTCATTGATGGACTATTACACTTGAAGACGAAGATAGACTACTGATCACTCATGGATCAACTACTCAAAACCTTGCAGAAGAAGAACTTAAACATGTGTTGAAAACTGAATCAATCCTCTTCATAGCAGCAAGCTTGCTGCTTATATATCAGGTGTAGTTGGCCTGTTTCAGCTGCTCAAACCGATGCTCCTCACCTTCCAATGAGGCTGTTACACATCAGCACTTCCCTAACAACATCCTTAACCGACTAACTCCCTCAAGACTTCTAGAATCAGCCCCTAACAACCTTCAACTTGATCAACAACCACTCAACAAACCCTATTATGCATCATGCTGTCATGCAGCTGGTGTATGAATTTATCCAACGTATAAACTTCAAGAAATACGTATGCATTTGTCACATACTCTTCTAGGCAACATGATGCATCGTTTGCATGAGATCATGATCACGTTTTACACTCCATCTTCTAACAGTTACTTTAATTTCAAATTTGTTACTCCTTTTTTCACACACATATCATTACTTTATACTTTTTTATTACCTAAAAATACTACAATACCCTCCAAAGTCAATAAAGTTGGTCAAAAAGTGCAACTTTTCTTAAACAATGTGGAACAGTAAACGTGAAAAGTTTTTCGGGACGGATGGAGTATCACATTTTATAAATTTAATATTTAAATTAAAAAATAAATTTGATGAATAAAAAAATTTAAATTATTACATTTTTAAATTATAAAAAATATAAATTTAATAAGAAAAACATAGAAAAAATATATACTCCATGCATGTAACACCTAATTAATTTCCCTTTCATAATTAATTTTAAATTTTTTAATTTGATATCAATCAAACAAGGCCTTTAAATTTTACTCTTTAACTAATTTTTCAATTTTTTAATTTTATGATAACCAAGGCTCTTTAAAATTATCTAATTGGGTTAATGGGTTATCCGTCTCACGTAAGGGGATCTGTGAGACGGTCTCACCCATATATATATATATATATATATATATATATATATATATATATATATATATATATATATATATATATATATATATATATATATGTGTGTGTGTGTGTGTGTGTGTGTGTGTGTGTGTGTGACTTAGGTGGAGTTAGTCCACCAGATCAAAATTTTACAACATCCTTCCTTCACCTTCAATGTATGTTATGTTGTTTCTTTTAATTTCTTTTTTTTTTTGTGTTTTTTTATTTATTTAATTTTAGGAATATAATTATAATTTCATCTTTATGGGTTAGGTTATATTTAAGTCTTAGAGTTTAGGGTTTGTGATATAATTGTAATTATACCCTTGTGGTTTAGGGTATAATTATAATTTTACCCTTGTAATTTATGATATAATTTATTTCTGGGGTTTAGGGTATAATTGTAATTTTATCCTTATGATTTAGGGTATAATTTATCCCTAGGATTTAAGGTTTAGCTAGGGTATAATAGTCATTTAAGTATAATAAATTTTTTTTAAAAAAATAATACTCCCTCCGTCCCACGTATTTTTACCCACTTTCCATTTTGGGGTGTCCCCCGTATTTTTACTCATTCCATTTTTGGCAAAAATACATAATATTTTATTACCTACTTTTTATAATCCCAACAACTTTAATTACCTTTTTATACTTTATTCATCATTCCCAATAACTTTATTCACTTTTTCTTTTTAAATTACTAATTTATCCCTACTTTCTCTTACATTATATATTAAAAAAATAAAACTTCTTAATCTCCGTGCCCGTACAAACGGGTAAAAATACCCGGGACGGAGGGAGTAACATTAATGAAAGAGGAAGAATTAATTAAGAAAGGTGAGTACGGTTGGAACTGGTTCCACTCAAGTCACACTATATCTTATGTCTTCTTAATCAAACGGGATGAGTACATATTAATTAGGGGTGGGCGGTATGGTATATCGAAGATTTTTTATCATACTAAATACCGTACCGAAATTTTCGTTATATAAAAAATTATACAGTTATCTTACCTAAACTTTCGGTATACCATAGTTTGGTATACCGATATTTCGGTATAGAAAAATAGTTACCTTCTACTTATCAATATTTCAGTATACCGTATCATACCTAATATATCGGTATATACCGTCCTATTAGATAGTTTGTTATGCTATTGTGCACCTAAAATTCAATAAATCTAATTAAAAATTGTACTAAAAAAGTGAAAGATAACTATAAAATAAATTTTAATAGATAACAAATTCATAATAAGAAAAATATACGACAATTCACAAACGACCAAATTAAATAAGAGTGAGTCTCATGTAAATCGGGTTTACATGTAAACCCTATTTTTTAAAATTACTCTTTAGTATATAAAAAATTACTCTTTGAAGAGTAATGATTTTTATACAGAAGAGTACTAATTCATGTCTCTAAAAAGTAATTTTTCATGTACTAAAATATAATCGATAAACAAGGATTTACAAGAATTTGAAGAGTAATTTTTTAATTTAGAAGAGTAACAATTTATGTGCTAAAGAGTAATTTTTTATGTACTAAAGAGTAACAGAGTTTATATAATTAAACATAAACCCGGTTTACACAAGAGATCTACACAAGATCAAACATATGGAACTTATATTAAAATCAACACATTTAAATTTTCATATAGGATAGAACTACATAATTAAAAAAGAAGTACAAGATATCATGAAAGCCAATCAACTTTATCACTCATTTATAATTATGAAATTTACAGTGGGATTTTAAATTTAATCTTTTAATTAAATAGTGTATATACATAATTTAATTAAAATTTATAAAATATAAATAATTATTATAATTGCATATATCATGTAGTATGATATACCGTATCATATTATCAAAAATTGAATATTTTACGGTATTTCGGTATATACCAAAATACCGTGGTATCGATAATATATATACCTTTATCATACCAAAATTTTCAATACGGTATCATACCTTACCAAAAATTTTGGCATACCTAAAATTTCAATAAAATTATATTTTTCGATATGATAAGGACGGTATACCGAAATTTCGATATTTTTCCCCATCACATGGGAAGTTTTAAATAATATACTTCCTTAGCCTCACCCGAAAATACTCACATAAAAAATAATCAAACAAAAATCTATCAATACCCTCAATTTTTAAATATCATACATATTTAACTCATCATATATTTTGCGTTTTACATACTAACCAAAAATTATCATGTATTCTAAAAAAAGTCAAAAGATGCATTTATAAAATTATTGGGTTTAGAAAAGATGTAGAATAATATATGTTTAAAGTGAACCTTGCGTGCGTTCGGGCGTGCGTCTTTAGAATTTAGTATTATGGATAAGGTTACATTATTTTGTTCTAAAGTGTATACATTTTAATTAATAATGGTACATCATTTTGTTTTGAAGGGTATATACACTTTTCATTAATATTTTTTATTTTTCTTCAAAAAATAAAGGATACACATTTTTATACTAAAGGGTATACAATTTAACACAAAATTCTAAAGATGTGCCCGGGCGCACGCAAGTTTTTGACACTCGTTTATTTGGGTGGTTATGGCGTGAACCCTATTTTATGCAAACCCTTCTCTTTTAAAAAAGTGTAAAAATAATTATATTCTAAAATATTCTAAAATGTTAACAATAAATATTAAACTCTAAAATGTATGATAGAACATAAATCAATAAGATCTACATAATTAATTATGTGAACCTATGCCAAAAGGGGTCAAATACTTGTGGGTTCACACAATGAACCT
The DNA here is from genome assembly GCA_023678885.1 of Pogostemon cablin. NCBI lineage: Eukaryota > Viridiplantae > Streptophyta > Magnoliopsida > Lamiales > Lamiaceae > Pogostemon > Pogostemon cablin. The sequence goes on along the minus strand of CM042977.1, from coordinate 4,735,024 downwards.
AATTACTACTTTTTACTACATAAAAAATTAACTTTTAGATACATAAATTGTTACTTTTCTAAATGAAAAAATTACTTCTCAAATTATTGTAAAACTCTTATTTATCTATTAGTCTTTAATACATTAAAATTTACCTTTTAGAAAAATGAACTATTACTATTCTAAATAAAAACTATTACTCTTCAAAAAGTAATACTCCATCCGACTCATAAAACCTTTTAAACTTTCTTCATTTGTTTGTCCCACAAAACATTTCACACCCCAAAAAATGAAACATCACTTTATCTAACAATCTGAAAAGTTACTTTAATTCCAAACTTGTCACTCCTTTTTCACACACATCTCATTACTTTATGTAGTACTTTTTTATTACTTAAAAATACTACAATACCCTCCAAAGTCAATAAAGTTGATTAAAAATTACAACTTTTCTTAAACAACGTGGAACAATAAACATAAAAAGTATTATAGAACGGAGAGAGTACTAAATAGTAATTAAAAAAAAAACATAATTTAGTTGTAAACTCAATTCACGCCCAACTCACTCTATCATTAATTAAAATGTTTTCCCATATAAAATTAGTATGTAATTAGAACAGACGTAGGCGAAACGAAAGGTGGGCAGATTAATGGGGTTCGACATTGAGGAGCAATAAATGGTGGGAATATTCAATGCATTAAAAATAAAATAAAGTAAAATAAAATAGGAAATGAATATACTATACTATATTAGAGTGATCTGAAGAAGTTTGTCAAACTACAATTTATGATAAGTGGACTTGAGTCTCTTAAACGTACGGTCCCCAGGAATAACGTTTCTACCTATTATGACCTCACCATCTTCATTTAATGCACAACAATAATCGCTTGAGTTCGTATTACATTTTGAGAATTTTATATTTTGTAATTAATTATTACTCTCTCCGTCTCATAGAAGTTGACACACTTTTCTTTTTGGTTTGTCCCACTAAAGTTGACACATTTTCTTTTTAATACATGAGACCCACATAAAAACAATTAATCTATTCTCATGGGCCCTACATATCACCTCTAATACAACTACCCACTGCACATTAAATATTATTTCTCTCACTTCACTTTACTTCACTTTACATTAAATTATTATATTCATTAATCTCCGTGCCCAAAAAAAATTATACCAACTTTAATGGGACGGAGGGAGTATCTCTTATTTATAATACAAAATTTTTATGAAATAATTCAAACATCATGATTACCTTTTCGTCAATTTACAATTTTTTTTGTTATAAAAGATTAATTATCACTTCTTATCCGCTCACGTAAGTCATTTCGTGAACGATTTTACATAAGTCTTTGCTCGATAAGATTACCATCGAATTTCGACGAGTCGAACAATTATTATAGTATGATTATTATGTAGGTAAAACATGTTATTAATTGATTAAGATATAATTTAATGAACTACGATAAATGATGCATTAATATATGATATTAGGGTATTATAGTATGGTTCATTATTGAATAATTATATTAGTGAATTATAATATAAAACTCTACTATCATACTTTAATGTATCATTCATCATAAATTATATTTTAACTATCCAATAATATATTTTATCTATATAATAATCATACTTTAGAGTAATGATCAACTTATATCACAATCTATCTTATATAATTACCATTATATACTGTATTAGTTTGTGGTGTAATTTTGAAAACAGCACTTACTATTACTCTTTTTTTGAGAGGAATTATAAAAATAATATGACTAGTAACAATTTATACAAATTATAAATTGGAGTACGATCTTCTTCGATCATGCTAGTATTTGGATTTGGGTAATCTCATCCTCATTCTCTCAATTTAGGTAAATTTTATCTAACTGTCAGCTTATATTAATATCGATCTACCATCAACAACTTTGACACGTCCCTCATAATTAAGACTTCATTATTTAATTAAATTTTCAATGATGATTTTGTTTATACTTAACCTTAAAATTAACATTATGTACGTGTTAAGGATATATATATTAAATCATAGAAGCAAAATAAGTTAGAAATCACAAATGTAAAAAAGTAATTACACCTTTAAAATTAATACTAAAATTCTAAAAATAAATATTAAATCCTAAAAACTAATTAATAAATCATAAATCATAAGGTAAAATTATAATTATAATAGTAGAATTAACACTAAATTCTAGAAATAAATATTAAACTCAAGGATAAAATAAACCATAAATTATAAGGGTAAAACATTAATATTAAATTTTAAGAATAAAAATTAAATTATATGAGCAAAATAAATCTAAACCACAAAAGTTTCATGAATTTGGGGTAAAATATGTCGTGAATTAATATGTAAAATAACAAATTCTTTTGTGTGACGTTACATATATGAGACGGATTGTGAGACGCCTTAAAGTATGTCTATTATATAGATAAAGTATGTTTAATAATTATTAAAGTATGTTTTTTAAAATATGATAAATGATAAATTAAAGTATGATTTTAGAGTGTTATAACATGATTCATTATTGATATACTTTAATTACAAATAAATATATTTTACCCATATAATAGGCATACTTCAGAAATGGGTCGACCCGTCTCACAACTGTCTCATAAGAGAGTTTCTCATGTAAAATTTTACATATATTATTAAAATTGTAATTAATAATAATTAATAGTTAAAAAAACCACAATGAATTAAACAGTGAAAAGATTATTTGTAAAATTTATATAATTAATAAAAGAAGTGATGTATCAAATTTTAAATCATAGATATAATAAATGGTTTAGATTGAAATAAATTTATAAAATTTATCAACCGTCAAAATGTGAGGAATCTAAATCCCTACTGTTTGTGGGTGATTAAATATTTGGTCCATGATAGTTTCTAAGAAATTAGTGAAGTACTTAGTGTTAATTGATTATTAATGTTGTATTAAATTATATATATTAGTTAATTAGTGTTTGTGTGAGGTGGATCACCAGAGAGAAAATCCGAGTGGAAGCGGAAAGGAGAGTAACGACATTTCAGCTGATGTATAACCCAAGGATCTGAAAACCGGACCGGACCGGCCGGTTCAACCGGTTGGACCGGGAACCGGTCCCGGAACTGATCCGGAAAGGCTAGAAAACCGTTTATGGGATTGAACCGGGTTGAACCGATCAAAGCGGGAAAACCGGTTGAACCGGTTTAGCTATTTTTTTAAATTTTTTAAATTTTTTTATTTTTTTATTTTTTAATTATTTTTTTTACTTTTTTAATTTTTTTAAACTTTATAATATTTCACTTTTATTTTTATTTATTTATTTTAGAACATAATATTTACATTTTGAATTAAATTATGAATTATATATTGAGTGTGTATATTATAAACTATGTATGAAGTATAAATTATGAACTATAGATATTTTTATTTAATTATATTTTGATTTTTAATTGTATTTTAAATTTTAAAAAATAATTTAGGTGATTATATATTTTTATAATTGGTAATTTTATAAAATATAATTGAAAATATGTAAAATTCAATTTTCCGGTTGAATCGCCCAGTTAAACCTCGAACCGTTGTCTCTTCCGATTCGTTCTTCGGTTCGATTTTCTAATCACTGGTATAATCATGAAAGTCCAACATGATTTTTGCATCCCAACGCCATTTATATTGCATCAATTTCTACCAACTTATTACCTTATTCCTTGTTATATATACTATTGTTTGATAATATGTCCTACTTCTCTTATAATTTCTTTTTTAAACAACAAAAAATAAAATTTTATAAAGAACTGGGTGAGAGAGTTAAATGAGATGTATATAAAAAAATACAAATACTTGTGTACAATTAGTTGTATCTATGTAGTAGAGTATAATTTTTAGTATTCCCTCCGTCCCACACTTTTGTTTATCGGTACTGTAGATATGAAGTTTAAAAAAAGTTATGGGGTTTAAAAAAATTGTTTTTTGACCAATTTTATTGATTTTTTAGGGGTATTGTAGTATTTTTAGGTAATAAATAAATTATAAAGTATCTTATGTGTGTTAGGTGAGACTTGAGAGTGATATTTTTGAAATTAAGATAACTTTTGAGGTTGTTGATTTATGTAAAGTTTCTTTTTTTATGATGAAGATAAGTGTGAGACGAACGAAAATAGAAAATGTGAACATAAGTATGGGAGATAAGGAGTATAATATATAGTTACTCCTTATAAGAGACGGTTACTCTTTCCGTTCTATATGGACTATAATCCAAGAGAAGTAAGAATGCACGATTGTACGATGTAATCCAAAAGATATTAGAATGCATCCGCAAAAGCTAGAGTTTTGCAATTGTTTTGTATTAACTATAACTATAATCAAGGGAAATTAGAACCCATTACCCACAAGCCCTATATGGACCATCCCCACTTGAAGCCAAGCTTTACGTTTTGTATGGACTGTAATTTGAACGAGGTTAGAACTCACCATCTACAAAAGTCACAAAACCTGACCACCATACATAAGATACCGTTAACGAGTTAGAGCTTCACGCACTGTATGAACTGATCTCTTAGTTATGGATTGCACCTCACCAGTTTTGAACATTATTCTTAGGAAATTTCACCTTAAAGTACTCCAAATTCTCACAGTTGAACCAACTTCAAGGTTTAATTTTAAAAGTATGTGTCTATATTTTGATAATTTATACTTCCTCTCTATCCCGCAAAAAGAATCCCATAAAAAAATAAATTATATTCTCTTTATGATAGATGAGACTAGTACAAAATAATTAATATTTCATATCTTTATGGGGTTCACACATAACATCAATACACTTACCCACTATATATAAAATATTATCTTTCAACCCATTACACATTAAAATACTATTCCTATTTCTTGATGTCAATGCAAACAAATGTAACTTTTTTAAAGGGGCATGAAGTATTTTTTTCAACTTTTTATTTGTGATTGGTTGCCATTAATAATTGTTATATTAATTAAATACTTTATCCGTCTTATTATAAAATTCACGAAAAATACCCTTTTAAGCATCTCATTTAAAGGTTTGTATTTCTCTTCTTAGTAAATATGGGTCAAATACCAAAAAACTAATATCCCTAAAAGTTTTATAATATTACAAAATCCACCTTCAATTCAAATTAAAATAATGAAAAAAGAGTAAAAGTACAACTAAAATATGCTCACTCCATATAAAATTATATATGGAGTAAAATTAATAATTCCCCAATGTTCATATCAATACCCTCGACTACATTCTTGAAAATGTTGAGCATGTTTGAAGAGATTTTACACCTAATTAATGAATAAGCAATTACAAAAAAGGGTCTTTATTTCATGGCTAGTCCGGATGAGTAGTAAAAAAGAGGAGCAAAGCCTAAATGCATAACATGTAGCACAAATCTTTGATATTGCCCAAATTTAATTACTTTAAAGGGGAGGGAAATTTATTTTGTTTATGTTATCATGAAATGGAACATATATATATGAGGCAATATATACATATATGTAGATTAGATTAGGTTACAATTTATTGTTTCATGAAATCAAATTTGATCATGGGTTGGATGCACCACCCAAGCTAGCCAGCTAGTTTTGACAACCTTATCCTGCCCTATTGTTTTAGTTAATGTGGAATTCCTCAACTCTTATTACATTCACTAAACCATGCTTAATCTTATGTTTGTGTGTGTGGGAACATAACCATATTTGTGATACACCAACTAAACATTGTTAATGTTGTGATGGAAAGAGCTATGCAATTGAGACACCTCTAACTATGCTTTTGAGATTATGCCAAAGTAATCTATACTCCATTTACTATTCAATCAGCAATTTAAAATTTAATTATCTTTCCATTTTAGTGTCATTTGTTTTATTTACTCATTTGCTCTAACAATTTAAACTATATCCTCAAAATTTTGGAAAAAAATTTGTATGTAACCATGTCACAGAGAACTCACATCATCAAAAGAATAGAAAGTTATAACATGAATTAATATAATAATAGATGAAAAATAATACAGTATTTAATGAAAAGTGATATGAAACTATTAATGTGAGATGATCCCCAAAGACTTCTAAGATTTACTGAATTGTATTAGATTGTGTTGAATTGAGTCATTTTCAAATCCATTTGATTTGAAAATGAGAGAATTTTAAATTTCTTGAAATTTAAATCAATTCATTTGAATTTCACTAGATAAATTATGAATTTATGAAAGAATTTCAAATTTATAATTTAAAGTTATTTTTAAAATTAAATTTTATATATATGATAAATAAAAATAATAAATTTTTATTATATTAAATATTAAAATCTAAAATTTTATTAAAAATAATTTTTTGAAAGGAACTCTACCACCCAATCTACCTCCTACCCAATCCCCATCCCACCCCCACCCCCCAAATTTTTTTTAAAAATAAAATTTTAAATTTTAATATTTAAATAATAAAAATATTATCACTCAATCATACCCCTACCCCCACCCCCTGTCCACCCACCCCCAATTTTTTTTTTAACTTTAGATTTTATTATTTAAATAATTATTAAAATCTATAGATTTTTTTAAAAAAAAAAAATTGGTGGGTGACCGGTGGGTGGGTGGATAGGAGGTAAGGTTGGGTGGTAATATTTTTATTATTTAAATATTAAAATTTAAAATTTTATAAAATAAGGCTAATTATAGTGTGCAGCACCCATATACAAATATAACAAAAAGCATATACAATTATGAGCAATAATGTATACAATTTAGGAGTAATTGTTAGTTTTTTAATGAAAAATTGAGTGTAAAAAATATACAATTATTAAAAAAAATATGTATACACTATTGAATAAAAAGTTATATACATATGGATGTTAGTTTTTTAGTGAAAAACTTAGTGTGAAAAAAGTATACAATTATTACAAAACACGTATACAAAATAGAATAATACGTATACAAAATATAATAAAAAGTTATACACATATGGTTGCACCCTTGCACCCGGGTGCACCCAATATACACTCATGAAATAATACTATTTTTTTGGGAAGAGGGGAGGGGGTGTGGGGGTGGGTGGTATAGTTTAAAAAAAAATAAATAAATATATATATATATATATATTAATTTATTAATTTTATATATTAATATATCAATTGCACAATAACGAAAGGATCTCAAATGACACGGTTTGAGTAATGATTTGAAAATCCATCCAAAACAACTAAAAATTTTCAAAATCAAATCTATGATTTGAACTCCATTAATTTAAATCCATTAATTTCAAATTGCATTTAAAAGATTTATAAATCCCTCCTCAAATCCTTCAATCCAAAACACCCTTAAATTTTATTATCTTTTTACATTCATATCCTTTAAACTAGTTCGAATACATGCAATGCTACATTATTTTGTTATTGAGGAAGCTTGAACAGATTCAACAATACTGAATCCATTTTTCCAAGTATGATAGGAAGTCAAAATTTAAAGTAGATCATTTTCAGAGCTTAGTATTTCACATAGAATTGCTATTATTTTTTATTTTACAAAAATTTGGAGAAAATCGAATTCCAACAACATGCATTATTTTCCAGCACATTCAATACAAAAATTCAATACAAAAATAATGTGAAATCAATAATTCATCTCCAACAATTTGCACTACATTTTACACTAAAAATATCATTTAATCCTTATTTAATTTATTTCCATATAATCAAAATTACTATACTTTTTAATTTTGATATTTATCTTTAATTTAAAACAAAATTAATATAACTAAATATAAAATATTCATTAATTAATAAAACACTTGAAAATTAAATTTAAATATGATCAATGTAATTTTAATTATGTCATGTGTAATGTAATTTTAATATTGTTTTGTCTATGTTTAAATCTCATATTTATTTTATTTTTATTTTCTCTTTAAAAATCACATTCTTTTAAACGTGGTGATATTTTTTTACATAATATCCTATTTATAATCTTAAAAATAACTAAAAAAGAATTAAAAGAAAAAAAAATAAAGATCAAATTACACGGCAAAAGAACAGCAAAATGATGTGGAAACCATACTTCACCCAAAAATGCCGTGTATTATGGAGGGCAGCTGGAGTAGATTTTTTCACTGTGAATTAACTTTTCACCACATTATCCAGTACTGCTGGACAGGCCCTTAATTGCATAAGGAGAAAGCACTAGACATGAAAAAATCATTAAAACAATCATATGTAAAACTACATGACACCATATTTACACGCATGTGATGTCATTTGTGGGACTAGAAATGCTCAAATACACAGTGATATACTACACTTGGCTCTTTGAAACAGTTAGTTTCTGATTAAAATTCAGTACAGTAAGCACAAAATAAGAAGCGAAATCATACTTGGTTAGTCGACTGATTGTTACCATCGAGCAATCCCAGTCTCCGCTTGGAGACTTTGGACCTGTAACACCACACTTCAAACGCCTCCGTGAGGTCAGGATACCGAATCTGTTTGTTTTCTAACCACTCCGTTAAGATCTCTGCTTGGTCTGCTGATGGTAGTGTAAGAACAATCGAAACAAATGCTGATTCCAAGGACTGCCATAGCTCACCATCAGATTTCAATGTCAAATCATTCTCATCATCAGAAGAAACAGAATCAACCGAAGACTTCACCATTCGTACGAATGGAAGCCAGAGTTTGACCATCTGAAGGCGTTTTAGGGTAGGCACAATGACTGTTCCATACCCTATGGCTTCCAACACTTTGGCGGTGACTTCAAGCACTTTCAACTGTATCCCCAGTAGTGAACTTTTTCCAGCATTTTCAGTAACTTTCAGTATATTTACAGATGTTTCGACCCACGCGTGAACAAAATCGCTCAAGATTTCCAGCTTCGTCAAAATTTGAGATGCCCATGATAGATCACTTAGAAAGGTCTGGAATGGCTCGGTTTTCTCAACTTCGGAAATGGACTCGTGGAGTTCGCCAAGCAAAGAATTGACAAGATTTACGAATCTTGTTAATAATCTGTTGGTGCATTGCTTTGCTTCTGTTTTGATCTCGTCATCAGCTGTTAATAAAGGAGTGTCATCGTCCTCAGTCAGCATGTACTCAAGCTGCTCCTGAGCCGAGGTCTTCAGATCATTCATTGATGATGGTGGAGATGATGTGGCAAATCGAATGGCTGACACAAAAATCTTGACAACAGCTGAGGGATTGACGGGCTGGAGACGAGCAAGTATCGGTTCGGCTTGGGATCCCATTCCTGGTATGATTCTCAATATCTCTTCCTCCTCAGATTCTTCCCAAGGAACTGCTTCCAAATAGCCTACACAGGTGGAAACAATATGTGGGCATCCAAGCTCAACTGCTACTCGCAATATCCCGAGAGCATTTTTAACACTAGAAATCTCAGTCACAGTCACCTCAGAAGGGATATAGAAAAGTCTTAGAACTATAATGTGATGATCAAAATCACTTTCTTCACAATGAACCTCAACACAGTTACGTGAGTCAAGAATCTGGCATGTCGGCCAATTATCAGAAAGTCGATCAGCAAAATAGTGGCTTTTCTTCACGAGAATGTCTGAATGACAGTAAATCCATTCATCACGGCCCTGTGTCCGAATTCTTACAACAAGATCACTTGTAGATCTGTCTCCAATCCTGCTTGGTGCCCTTGATTCATCATGCTATAATAATTATTAAGAAGAAGAATATAAAGAAAGTTTAGAAATTTCCAGAATACATGATCTCTTGAATTTAAGCACGCAATGTAAGAGATCTCACAGATAGTTCCATCAACTAGTTCTCAGAGGCTAATTGTTATAGCCTTTCAAGCATAGTTGTACCTGAGTAAAAAACGACAAACAGATAAATGGTCTGAAAATAGGGCGTATTATTTTTTTGGAGATTGAATTAGCAAAGAGGAGGTACTTGCACCTAACAAGATAATAAAGCACAGAACCTTCAAAATATTATGAATAACAAATGCCCCAACCTCCCCCTCCCCAACAATCCACACGGAATGCTCCTAGCACCTTTTTTGTCCTATTATCTGATGATGATTGATGAGATGGCAAAATCATTGTATACATCATTTGACAATAACATGTCATGACTCCCCTTCACTGCTCATCAAATTCCAACTTTATGATTATATATACACAATTCTTTTAAGACAGAATCATTATAAATTAATGCACAACTCAACCTTGAAGAGTTCTTAATAATTTCATTCTAAATGAATTGCATAAAGAATCCACAAGGCGTATTTACTTTCAGCTCTGATCTGAAATCAGACATGAGTAAAGCTTGTGCTTGGACATAATAACAAGTGATCAAACCAATGAAATTTTACAAAATTCATTTCTTACTGGCGTACAAATAATAAACCCAGTTGAGTATAAATTAAAAAAAAAGTTAAAATTTGAATAGAGTGAACTTGTTCAATGTTCATATCCGTAGAAATAGAATGAATATATTAACGCAGGTGTTCAGTAATTTGTAACAAGCCCTTTGCAGAGCCTAAAAAGTAATAAGACTTCAATCAATCTAGCATCACATGCCCACTAGCAAACACACATCAAAGACTAATCAATAGGAAAATTGCACAATGTATGCTCTTACATCTCTAATTATCAAGGCTGATTACGAGCTTGACAAAATACACAGTAAAGGAATGGACATAATCACTTCATTCTTCAACTATTATCAATGCTCCAACTACTTTTAACAATATATGTGTAATGACTAAATGCACCCTTGTTGTTTCTGTTTACAATTACAAGAATCAATGTAGCAAATTATAACTCTTTGCTGAACGACCGCCTCTCTAAAAGTTTAAGCTTAGAGACTAGAAAGAAGGAGTATCATGTAAGTTAATATCATCAACAACTTATAGATGAATAAACTTGTGATTATTCAAATGGATTCTAGATACTAACATAACAAAAGCAGAAAACTATAGCTACTATGCGATTCAACAAAAATAAGCAATTGACAACAACTATTGGGACTGTAAATAGATTTTAACAGGCAGATATTTTCAAGAGGATCGAATTAATTAAAGAACCCAAAGTAATTGAACTCGGCAAAAACTTGTGTGCCCCCATGGGAACACAACCCTCCCCCTCCATATTCTATTTAACCCTGTGTATTGCTAGGGGTTTAAATTACAAAGGTGCACGGTGTGCGGGGGCACAAGAGCTCACTCCGATCTTAAAGGAAAACTGAAATGTAAGTTCGTCAAACCGTTGAGCAATTCTATAAAGACAAGAAATTGAAGAATAAACATTTACGAATTAACATACATTCTACACACAAAAGTCCAAATGCTGATTCGCTTTCTTTACTCTATAAACATACTCAATGCATACTAGTACCGAAAAGTCAACAGAGTGAAAGTAACGAAGTAATTCAGCTCATAACTAACCTACAAAATAGGAATGACAGAAATCTGGAAGACCCGAGTCCCTGAAAACCCGTTTCCTCGATTTTCGTGAATCTTCATTTCCTAATCGAGTAATGATCAGCAAGAGTAGTTCAAATTGGACGGAAACGACTCAAAATCGAGCAACAAAACTGAAAAACAAGATGAACTGCTTTATAATTTCGCTTGAAGAAATATCAAAGAATTTCGAGATGCGGAATGTAAATATCTGCTAATTGGTAATGAAAATTTCGAGAGAGAAACGATTTCTAAAACAAAAGCGAGGATTCATTACACGGAGTTAGCAATTTTTGTTCAGTAATGAATCTCCTCATCTATTTCCATGGTTAGGTTTCAGAGCAAAAATGGATGAATCGTCGTCGGGTTGGCTGAGATGGGCCTGATAATACTTGGCCCAATTTATTAACGGGCCTAATACACCTTGGTACCAATCTTTAATACTCCCTACATCCATTCATAATTAATTTTATAATTATATATACAAGTTGTAGAAATTTCTTTTCTTATTTGTTTTTATCCATCCATAATTAATTTTATAATCATACAAGTTTTAGAAATTTCACTTTTTTTTATTTGTTTTTAAAGATTAGTTTGGCATGTTCATGTAATAAATAAATTATGAAGTATAATAATTTTGATATTAAAGTGATATATTTTTGCGATTGTTGCAATATACATTTTCTTATTTAAATGTTTGAACTTGTTATAAAACGAAAAAAATAAACTAAATACTTCGTTTTAGTAAATTATTACATTAAAAAATCTTAACAAGACATCGAGAAATTCTTATAAATATACTCCCTCCGTCCCAGGTAATGAGGGCCGGAGACCTTATAGTTAACATAAGGTCTTCGGCCCTCATTACCTGGGACGGAGGGAGTATATATTTTCCCTTTTGTATTATTTATTATAGACTAATACTATTGTGCACATGGGTGCACACTAAAATACGGTGCATTCACTTTCAGATCAGATTATATACAATTATAAACAAAAATATATACAATTATGAATAAAAATGTATACAATTTATTTGTTAGTTTTTTTAATGAAAAATTGAGTGTAAAAAAATATACAACTATTAAAAAATATGTACTCCCTCCGTCCCATGATTATTGTTACGCTTACTAAAAAGGGCGTCCCACAATTAATGTTACATTTCCACTTTTGGATGATGTGACCCATACAAAACTATTAAATATCTCCATGAGGCCCACAATACTCCACTAATACAACTACCCACTTTACATTATAATATTATTTTTCTCACCTCACAACACATTAAAATACAATACTCCTTAATCTCCATGCAAACAGTAAACGTAACAACAGAGGTGGGACGGAGGGAGTATACACTATTGAATAAAAAGTTATACACATATGGATGCTAGTTTTTTTAATGAAAAATTGAGTGTGAAAAAAGCATACAATTATTAAGAAATATGTATACAAAATAGAATAACATATATACAAAATAAAATAAAAAATTATACACATATGGGTGCACCCCTTACACCCGAGTGCACCGAATATCAACTCTTTATTAGTATAATAATTTATAATGACAAATGATAAAATATCTTATGCATTCAAATATACGGGCATCACTCTTTGTACTCATATATATATATATATATATATATATATATATATATATATATATATATATATATATATATATATATATGGTGGTGGAGTGATTTTTTTTTTTTTTTTTTGAAAAATGTACTCGGATATATAAATTTGTTCACACTACTCAGAGAGTCTTGGACGGAAGGAATTATACTTGTAGGTTGGTCTTTTGTGTACCCGATTATATAAGGTGAATAAGGATATACCATTTTGTTCTAAAAGATATATACACATTAATTGATAAAGTTATAATTTTTTCATTGAAAAAATTTGCTGAAATATGAATAGTATAAATATTTAATTAAAAGAATTAAATTTTTTCAAAAAATAAATAGTGCAAGTTCTTATACTCCATCCGTTCCGTTTCAATGTTTACGTTTGCTTTTTGCACGTTGATTAAAAAGTATTATATTTTAATAGATAGTGGATAGAAAAATATAATATTTAATGTGAAGTGGGTATGTGTATCAGTTTTGGATGATATATTAATTGTTTTAGGTGAGTCCCATATTCCTAAAAAGGAAAACGTAAACATTGAAATGAGACGCGCAAAATAGAAACGTAAACATTGAAACGGGACGGAGGGAGTACTAAATAAAAGTTAATACCATTTAATATTAAAGAACATATCTTTAAAAAAATACGGGATTTGTGAATTTGAGAACACGATATCTTAGGGCACACAAGTTTTAGTCATTTATTAAAGCATTATATTATTTCTTAATTATGTGCAAAATACAAATATAAGTATATCTTTTGATGATATGGAGAGATTTATAATTTCCACTATAATTTTCACACAATTAGATTACTCCATTACACAATGATTTTTATCACCCATGAAAAAATAATCACAGTAATACAATAATTTTAAAATATGTTTTAAGTAAAAGTTATTTCATCCGTCACAGGAATACATTCTCATATTTTCTATCACGGAGTTTAAGAAAATTAACATTTTGGTAGTGTGAGGTAAGAAAGAGAATGGGTATTTTGGATAATTGAGTAGAATAAAGTGTATGATATAGTTGACTTTGACTAAATTGTGTGTAAATAGAAGGTGATATTTTTGTAATATTGTAGTATTGTAAGGTTATTGATATTGTGTATTGTTTCCATTTTTAATGGGTGGAAGTATTCTTGGGACGGACCAAAATGAAAATGGTGAATGTATTCTTGGGACGGAGGAGGGAGTATTATTTAGTAATACTCCCTCCCTCCCGCACCAAGGATGCATTTTGTTTTTTGTACGTAGATTAAGGAGTATCATTATTTAATGTGTAGTGGGTAGTTCTATTAGTGGGAGTGTGGACTCCATGTTTTAATTGTATTAGTGGGTGAGTGTGGGACCCATGTATAAAAAAAAAACCCTTTAAGTGGGACGACCAAAATAAAAAAAGATATTCTTGATCGTGGACGGTACTTAATACTTAAAACTTATTATCACACGAAACTACATTAGATTAAAAAGGCGATAGAATAAATGAAAAAGGGTGTAAATGATTGGACCCGTTTAATACAAATTAAAAAATAAAAATGGATGAGAAGAATGAGTCTAGAATATGTATGCACGAAAATATTCAAAATGACAGCAAAGTGTACAGAAGGTCAGTGTGAGTTGTGAGTAGAGTCAGTTGACCGCTGACTTTGAATTTAGACAATTCATTCACTTATTTAACTTAATACTCTCTCCGTTTCGTCCAAGAAGTTTTTTTTTTTATTTTTTGGCACGTGAATTTAGAATTATTACTATTTAATATGTAGTGGACAGTTGTATTAGTGGGAGTATTGACCCCATATTTTAATTGTATTAAAAGGAGTGTGTGGGTCCCATGTGTATAAAAAAGAAAAAGGGACCCTTTGGATGAGACGACCAAAATGACAAAAAGAAATTCTTTGGGTGGGATGGAGGGAGTATATTTATCGATATTATTATTTTATTTGGAAAATAACAAACAAATGAACATTAATCATTTGCAATTGTAACACCATTTCCTTACGCCATGCATTTTGAAAGTGAATTTAGGCTTCACGTTTACATGAATAAAAAGTGATAATATTTAAATAATAAAAAATAATATTTAATTAATAAAAAATAATGATACTATAAAATATTTCATAAATTATTTAAAATTAAAATAAAAAGTAATAACATTTTAAAAAATAATAATAACATTTTAATTAAAAATAATACTCCCTCCGTCCCGTAGCAAGAGGGTCTTTTTGTTTTTTGCACGTGAATTAAGAAGTATTATTATTTAATGTGTAGTGGGTAGTTGTATTAGTTGGAGTATGGCCTCATATTTTAATTATATTAGTGGATGTGTGAATCCTACGTGTATAAAAAAGAAAAAGAAACTATTTGGGTAGGACGCCTAAAATGAAAAAAAAATCATCTTTAAAGAGGAGGGATGGAGTAATTAATTAAAAAGTATAGAATAATCTTATTATTGAGATGGTATTATCACTCATAAGTGGCCCTTAGTTCTCCCATCGTTTCCAATTCTTTAGTATTTTAAATTTAAATAAAATAATAATAATAATAAAATAAATAAATTTTGTTGTACAGAAAAATAATCACAATTATATCTTAATATTATATATAAAAGTAGAATAAATCCAATCCTGACCATCTATTTCTAAAACAAATCTCAGCCATCCATTAAAATAGTTAAATAATTATAATTATAACATTTTCAAATTAGAAAATAATTTAGTAAAATTATGACTATCTATTTCTTAAACAAATCTGTCACCCATTAAAATAATTAAATAATTATAATTATGATCTTTTCAAATTAGGAAATAAGATCAAATTGCAGGGATGGAAAGGCCCAAGCCCGAAGAATTAGGTCAAATCATCCATTAATCAATCAAATTGCGAGTTATATATGGGGCTTCCTCACAACTATATAAGGAGACCTCCCCCATTCATTCTAGATACACCGAGAGTGATTCTCTACGAAGATCAAATGCTTCAGAGTTGTCTGAATAGTTCTTCGAATTCTTCAATGAGAATCAACTCAAGAACGGAATACATCTGGGATTCAGGTTATAAACCGTCCGAATTAAGCGTTCTACAGTCAAATTTTTCAGTGAACGGCCTATAATCTTTTTTCAGTGAACGGCCTATAATCTGGGATACAGGTGCTAAACTGCTCGAATTTAAGCCTACTTAAGTCAAAGTTCTTCCAAGAACAGCCTATAATTTGGGATTTAGGTGCTAAACCGCCCGAATTTAAGCATTTTAAGTCGAGCACCCATTAAAATAATTAAATAATTATAATTAAGACTTTTTCAAATTAGAAAATAAGATATTATTTTTTTAAAAATAATAATAATAAATATAAATTCAATCCTAACCATTTATTTTTCAAAAAAATCTCAACCAAGAATAAATCCAATCCTAACCATCTATTTCTCAAACAAATCGAAGCTACCCATTGAAATAATTAAATCAAATAATTGTAATTAAGACTTTTTCAAATTAGAAAACAAGATATTATTTATTAAAAAATTAATAATATTAAATATAAAATTTAATCCTAACTATCTATTTTTCAAATAAATCTCAACCAAGAATAAATCCAATCCTGACCATCTATTTCTCAAATAAATCGAGGCTACCCATTGAAATAATTAAATTAAATAATTGTAATTATAACTTTTTCAAACTAGGAAATAATTAAATAATTATAATAAATCCAATCCTGGCCCTGACCATCTATTTTTCAAACAAATCTCAGTCACCCATTAAAATAATTAAATTAAATAATTGGAATTATGATTTTTTTCCAATTAGGAAATAATTAAATAATTATAATAAATCAAATCCTTGTCATCTATTTTTCAAACAAATCTCGGCCACCCATTAAGTAATTAAATAATTATAATTATGACTTTTTTAAATTAGGAAATAAGATATTATTTATTAAAAAATTAATAATATTAAATATAAATCCGATCCTAATCATCAAAGTGTTTAGGATTTAAGGATTTAGAGGTTTAGGGTTTATGGCATAATGTTTCTAAGGCAAATTCTGACCATATATTTCTAAAATAAATCTCAGCCACACATTAAAATAATTAAATAATTATAGTTATGACTTTTTCAAATCAGGAAATAAGATATTATTATAAATCAAATACTGACCATCTATTTCTTAAATAAATCTCAGTCACTCATTAAAATAATTAAATAATTATAATTATGAATTTTTCAAATTAGGAAATAAGATAACATTATAAATCCAATCCTGACCATCTATTTCTTAAACAATCCTGACCATCTATTTCTTAAACAAATCTCAGACACTCATTAAAATAATTAAATAATTATAATTATGATTTTTTCAAATTAAAAAATAAAATATTATTTATTAAAAAATTAATAATATTAAATATAAATCCAATCATAACCATCAAAGGGTTTAGGGTTTTAGGGTTTTGGATTTTAAGGTTTAGGGTTTTAGGGATTAAAAAATTAATAATAAAATATAAATCCAATTCTAACCATCAAAGGGTTTAGGATTTTAGGGTTTAGGGTTTAAAAAATTAATAATATTAAATATAAATCCAATCATAACCATCAAAGGGTTTAGGTCTATATATTTCTTAAACAAATCTCAGCCACCTATTAAAATTATTAAATAATTATAATTATGACTTTTTTAAATTAGGAAATAAGATATTATTATAAATCAAATCTTGACCATCTATTTCTTAAATAAATTCCAGGCTTTCAGCCACCTATTAAAATAATTAAATAATTATAGTTATGACTTTTTCAAATTAGAAAACAAAATATTAGAAATAATTACTGATAGGTACACACTTTGTACCCCTAATTACTACTAGATACATTGATTTAAAATAATTATTATTTAATACAAAATATTAAAGTAAAATACCAAATATACCCCTAAACCCATATACCTTTAAAACACTAACCACAACCTTCACCCACCACCGGACCACCGCTGCCGCAGCCGGACCGCCGCCGCCGCCGGCGGAGCTCCGGCGGCCGGTCGCCGGAAAATCTGTTCGTCAGAGAAAAAAAAAAAAAAAAAAAAAAAACTGGTCGCCGGAAAGCCGCCGCGCCGCCGGAAAAGCTGCCGGAAAAACTGTTCGTCCAAAAAAAAAAAAGAAAATAAAAAAAACTGGTCGCCGGAAAAACTGCAGCCGCCGGAAAAGCTGCCGGACCGCCGCCGCCGGACCACCACATTTTTTTGCTGCACACACTTTTTTTTTCCTGCACACACTTTTTTTGCTGCACACACTTTGCTGCACATGAACTTTTGCTGCACACAATATTTATGTGCAGCACATTAATAGGGGTAATATTGGAATATCACTATATATTTTTGTACCTAGTAGTAATACTTTTGTATGTTTGTATCTCATAGTAATTTAGGGTTTTTTTGTGTACCTAGTAGTAATCCTCCCAAAATATTATTTATTAAAAAATTAATAATATTAAATATAAATCCAATCCTAACCATTAAAGGGTTTAGGGTTTTAGAGTTTAGGGTTTAGGGTTTAGGGTTTTGGAGTTTAGGGTTTAGGGTTTTAGAGTTTAGTGAAATTGGTAAATGTTATTTCACTGAATGCGGTTACATCAAGTACTTACGTACGATGCTAATACAAAGTCTAACCAACCTATCCAACCTACTTAAGCAAAATGCTTAAGGTGAATAAAGAAAATACATCAAGGATTCATATACAAAGATGTTATCTGAATTTTGATTCTGTCTGCAACGTGAGTTGGGGACAGCATCCTCGTGCCAAAATGAAGAGCGTTCATTTCCATCCAAATATAGTAGATCATGTTAGCAAATGTGATGAAAATAAGTCTTCTTGTCTTTTTGTTACTTCTGGTATCCTGCATAATCTTACGGAAGGCGTCTGTGACTGATGATAGCCTTCGTCTTCTCCATCCAATCCATCCTCTCACTTCATTCCAAATGCGAGTGGTATACGAGCAATTAAAGAAGAGATGCGATGTAGTCTCCTGATCGAAGCAAAAACCACATCGTTTGTCTACTCCTGTGCACCCTACCCTGTCCTTCGTAGCCACTCTGTCCCTATGCACTAACCATAATCTGAAACTAAACTTTTTCACAATCTATTTGTGCCAAACCTGTTTATAGACAAAGCTCGAGTCCGCTGTGTATCTACTCCTCAGATGATCATACATACGGCTGGCTTTGAATATCCCATTCTCACAACACTTCTCCATAATTCCAATCACTCCTTCATCCTCTTCTGATTCATTCTCTACAGCATTCCTAATGGCAATGAGAACTCTCCATAAGTATGTAGAATTGTTACCGGAAAAGGTCACTATCCACTGAGAAGTCGAGAGGTAGACAGAGTGGATCTATTTCACCCAGAGAGATGAGGCTTCCCTGTGTACATCCCACAGTGCTCCTGCCATAAGGGTCTTATTCTAAATGACGATGTCCTTCAACCCTAGCCCCCCGGCATTCTTAAGTTGTAAGATGTCGTTCCAGCTGACCGGGCTAACCTTCGTTCCCCACAAGAACCTGCGAATAATGGTCTCCACCTTCTTGACCACCACAATTGAGATTTTAACGATGCCACACCAAAAAGATAGAATGCCATAAATCCCAGAAATGATAAGTTTCAATCTACCCGTGAATGACAACAGTTTAGAAGACCAAGTTTATATCATATTGTTAATGTCAATCAAAAGGGGTGTAAAATCCTCCACTCCAATTCTCTTGCTACATATAGGGATGCCTAAGTATTTGAAAGGAATGATACATGTACTGAAAGGAAGAATCTGAGTAATTCTGCATCGTACACGAGTCGAAACTCCCGAAGTAATGAGATTGAATTTCTAAGGATTTACAGATAGCCCAAAGACTTCAGAGAAACCTTTCAATATCCTATCAATACACTTTGCAGTTGCTACATCTCCATAGCCCACAATCAGAAGATCATCCACAAAGATCAGATGTGAGACATCTACACGCTTACAGATTCTAGAGTGAAACCTGTACTCCTAAAGATCTACTGATCTACTCATCAATCTACTAAGGTACTCCATGTAAATAACAAAGAGGAGCGAAGAAATCGGATCACTTTGTCGAAGTCCCTTCTTGCCTTTGAAAAATCCTTCCGATTTGCCGTTGATGAGTAAGGAGTAGAAAGTAGTAGTAACACACTGCTCGATCCAAGTATGAAAATTAGAGGAAAAACCTAATCCCATAAGCAATTCAAAGAGATATTTTCAGCTAACAGAGTCATAAGCTTTGGAAATGTCTACTTTGATTGCCATCCTAGGGAAGATAATCCCTACTCTCCGTCCATATCCCCTAAAGATCTTCTCTGCAAGCATCACACAGTCTCTCCATTTTCTTCCTTTAATAAATCCAAATTGAGATTGATTTATTAAGGAAGGAAGATAAATCCTGAGTCAAGCTGCCAAGATTTTTGAGATGATTTTGTATACAGTGTTGCAACACGAGATGGGTCTAAAATCTTGAACTCTCGGCTCATGACTCTTTTTTGAGATAAAGGAAACAAATGTAGTATTCAACTGTTTGAGCAATTTTTCTTTCCGAAAGAATTCCTTCACCGCTGTCACTACATCTCCACCAACCACATTCCATGCACTCTGAAAGAAAGCTGAGGTGTAGCCATCAGGACCAGGAGATTTGTTTCTGTTGATTGACCACAATGCTTCCTTAATCTCTACCTCATCAACCGGTGCTTCAAGATTGCTAGCATCCATAGAAGAGAGTTTCGGTCCTCTATCCAACACCTCCTGTTCCACTGACTGAGATGTTAAACCCTCTTCACCAAGCATTGATTGATAATAAGTGAGAAATGTATCAATCAGTTCTTGGTATGAAAAGGTGGGTCCACCCTCCGTGTGAAGAGAATAAATACCACTCCTTACCCTATTGTTTCGAATAAGAGAATAGAAGTACTTTGTAGCGCGATCCTGGCTCTTAATGTGCTTGTGTTTGAGAAACTGCATAAGAAAGTTAGCCTCACAATCCTCCAAATGCTTCTGTTTTCTTAGCTCCTCAGCGATCTCCAGGTGTAGCTCATGATTATCTAGGCTTGAAATAAAAAGAGTCTGGAGATGATGCAAGTGTTCCTTTCCTCTAGCTACTCTTTCAGAAATGTGGTAATAGTTCTATTTGTACAACTCCTTCAGTGGTTTTTTTTAGAGATTTCAACTTCTGGCAAAGGATGAATTGCTTTGTTCCTGCTATATGTACCTGCCAATAAGATGAAACAAGAGCAATAAAATAATCATGGTTAGTCCAAAAATTACAGAATCTGAAGGGTCTTATATAGTGGGGGCTCGGATTTTGGAAGGAGGTGATGGAAGGGCAATGATCGGAGTGAGTGCCATGTGGAAGAAAAATAATTTGAAATGTTGGATTGTATACTAAAAGTCTAGCTTTAGTATGAACAATGTTATAACAATTTATTTGAAGTAAGAATCATATGATCAAATGATTGCGTCTTATAATTTATTTATATGTTCGATGCAATAGTCCACTTACTTTATACTGTAAATAATATATTTTGCGACAACACGCGGAAGATCATATTATCGGTTATTTTATAAAGTATAAACAGATGCTCACAACCGAGATAGACGAAGACTCTCTATCGGGATGGTTGTAGTGTGGTTTAGTATTAGATTGTCTTGGCTATAGAATCACATTAGTGCACTTGTGTGTATTGAGCAGGACCACTTGAGATCATTCGACTTATACTGACTTATGGAAAAACTTGATCTCTGTTATTATGGATGTTCGTGCTCTTAATCCCTATACAATAACCTCGACACATAGGGCAGTATGTATTTCTTTGATTCATCAATGAGTGAGATTTACATGTAATTAAATCAATAAACTCGGTGAGTTGGGAAGTAGTGCTGTGTCTATGGTGTGCTGTTGATTGTAGAAGGAATTCGTGTCCGATTTAGGTTGATGATGTCCCCTTGAGGAGCTCATAAGGATTATCATGTAACCCTTGCAGGTGGATTTATTCTGGCATGATAATGAGGTTGAGTGGTACTATTCTTGGATGAGATATTAATTAATGGAGTTGTCAGTAACTTAATTAGTTAATGGACATTGTATATCTTAAACATTGGGAGACTAACGGGCTCATAATAAGAAGGAGTCCATAACGTAATTATGAGATTAGAACGGTAGTGCAGTAATAATATTTTAGTGGTATATATTATTATTATTGGATTTAAGTATAAACTTTGGGCTAAGCTTGGATACTTAAGCCCAATGGAGGCCCAACTCTAATTTCTCCTCCTGGTCCTTGTTGTAGCCCATATATATATAAGTCATCTTAGTTGTTCTAAACCTAATTCTCTATGCCTAACATACGTGAGATAGAGAGTGAACAGCAGATTGAGAAGATCTCGAGGATCGTCGCCCACACGACGTCGAGATTGGACTTGGGAATACAGTAGAAGACTGGAAGGTTGTTTGTTGCTGCTGTCCGCTAATTTGTACGATTTTTATAAAATCGTATAGATCTCAGATCGGAACATGTGATATACTGACGGAAAGCCACGGAAGAGAGGATCGTTTTGGCGTATAGATCACTCAATTCTGACATCGGATGAGAGAGTTATGCCCAAAACAATGAGACTGCATAGGCTGGTGGCAAGAATTCATCGTCTTCAACATACCCTGGTGAAAGGTAATACGTTTCTTGTTTTCTTACTTCCGCTTCATGATAGAAATGTATGGAACCCTAACAGTTTACGTTAACCAAATGATCTAATACCAACATGAAGATCCCAACCCATACTTCTCCAAATCTTGCACGTCATAACTCTATCAATTTTTGAACACGAAGCTCTATTCGACCAAGTATAGAAACAACTTGTCGAGTAAGTATCTTCCACTCCCAATAAGGAACAAGTTTCATGCATTTTCCTGGTCCCTGTGTTCTGCGTAACACTATTTCTTTCACCATCAAATCTTACACAGTTGAAATCTCCTCCTAGGATCCATGGCAATGGGTTCGAATGAAAGAGGGAGATGAGATGTTGCCACAAATTTCTCCTAGCAACATAGCAGTTATGGGCATAGATGACTAAGAAAAAGAAATCTTTTGAGGTTGTAAGACAATAAGCATTCATCGAGATGAATTGATCACTTAATATAAAGTTATCCAAGTGAAGACGCATTGGATTCTAAACAACTACAATTCTACCACCGCTACAAAGCTCAAAATTGTGAATATGATTCCAACCTGGGAAAATTTTCTGAATAACCGCATCAACAGAATTTATAGAAAGCTTTGTTTCTACTAAGCTAGCAACAGCCACATCATGTTCACACACTAGTTTTTTTAGTGCATTGTGGGTTGGCGTGCGCCCCATCCCACACACATTCCACATGAGAAGAGTCATGATGAGTAATCAGAGAATATGATGCCTTCCTCTGCAATCTTCTTGCTAATCCAATTTCCATAGTCATCGAAATTCTCAACATCATCATCATCATCATCATCATCATCATCATCAGGTACCTCTTTAGAGCCCAAGGATTTTGCCCTTCTATGTTTGTAGTTCCTCCCCATAGAGTCAGAAGAGTCTCCATTGTAAACAGGTGTCCATACTTGTTTGAATTTATTACTAGCCGGCCTACCTTGTGCATATTGTGGAGTTGCTTGAACATGATCTTCAAGAGGTCGCAGGTTTGGAGAAAGATCCTCTGAAGTAGCAATAGAATCTAACTGAGACAGTATGACAAACTGATTGGAGGTGTTGGGCAGGGAAAATATTTAGTATGATCATAGGGCTCAGAGTTGGAGTCAGTGGGGAAAGCAGGGATATTTGGGTTATGATGATTCGAGAGACTGGGCTTAGAATTGGCAGGGGGATTGGATTGAGGGATAAAAATTGTAGTAACTTGATTTGAAGTGGAAGGTTCGGTAATTCTTTCCTGATCAGAAGGATGGGTATTATAGTTAGGGGATTTGGACTTAGAAAAGGCGAGAGGATGGCTGGATTGGGCTGGGTTGGAAATAGTAGTAAAGGGATTAAGATTTGGGTTGGATAAGGGTTTATTATGGTTGGGCTTGGGTATGTATTTAATCGGGTTGGGATTGGGGCCAGAATTGGATTTAGGATAAGGATTAAGATTTTTGGGCCTGGAATAAGAGTTGGGATTGGGCCTGTGAGTGGGATTGCTGGGGTTGGGCCTTCTGTTTCTATTTCTTTTCCTTCTTCCAGGCAGAAAGGGTTTGTCTGCCTCTTTGTGGATCGGTGGCTGTTCACCACGACAATCGTGATCGAGATGCCCCAAAACTTTACAATTTTTGCAATATTTCAGATTAAATTCGTAAATAATCCTCTGCCTAAACCCTCCAAAATGGTTTTTAATCCAAATATCTTCAGGCAAGGATTTGGAAGCATCAAAATAAATAAGAATCCGAGCGTATGAAATTCGTTCCCTGTTGGTGGTGAAATAATCCATCATTATGGGCTCACCAATGGCGGAAGCAATGATGCTCAGTTTCTCTGAGGCCCAGTACTTAACGACAGCCTAATCCAGACTGGGATGATGGATAAATCATCAAATTGAAAATCTTGAGGCATCCGTCGCAACATCAGGTATTTGAAATTACCATGATAAGGACCATTCTGGATAACTTTCTGGGCGTCTTCTTCACGGTTTAGTTTAAAGATGATCCATCCACTGTCGTGGCTAAAGACTCGAACCTCAATACCCCATTTATCAGTAATTTCCTTCACTGCTTGGAACCCTGGATAGCGATCCGCAAAGCATCCAATAAGGGTAAAATTTCATTCATCATTCTCATCATCCATCATCTCATCAGGGATGCTCGCCACTCCTGGTTCAAGAGGATGGACAAATTTGAGGGTGTGAAGGGGATTTGGTCGACGATTGTGGGAGTTGGATTGGGGAGGTGTCGGATGAGTAGGGGGTGAGGGAGGAAGAGGAAACTGAGTTTGATCAGAGATAGAGGGATTAGAAGATGATGAGAGAGGCGGGGAAAGTTCCAGAATGGAATGATGGAGAAGGAGTGGCCGGGAACTGGAAGCTCCGGGGGAAGGGAAAGAGAAGGAGGAAAGAGAGATGGGTCGAATAGATGGCAGGATAGAGTTAAGAGGTGGAGGCGAGTTTAAAGGAGTAGTAGTAAGGGGAGAGGATTAGGAGGGATCAGAGCGACGAGGTCAGACTCCGGTGGCTGCATGACCGGAGTAGAGGAAGGATTGTGGAGAGTAGGAGGGGTAGTGAGGGAATAGGGAGTGGGCGAAGGGGATGGGAGAAGGACAGGAGACTGCATGGAGCCCAACAACTTTTCTTTAAAAGTGCATGAAGTGGCAGGAGGAGACGAGGTGTCAGCAGGGAAAGTGAGAGAAGAAGGAAAATTTGACTTTTTGAAAAGGTAGGTTGCGTGTCAATTTTTGAATTATCTGCTGAGAGAGCTGGTGAGTTGGTAGAGGAAGTTTTCACTTTCTTTTTCTGGGTTTTTGCCAGAGACAGATTCCAATGCAGAAAGAATTAGAGAGTTCAAGATATTACCAGATCTCAAGTTCTCCATTTCTGCCGGAACTCTCAGAGATGAAGGCGGAGGATTCTGCTCTGGAAGATCTTCCAACATATCAGACAGATGAACTCTTAAATTCCTGAATGCATTATCTCCTGTTATTTCCTCAACAACCATGGCCGGAGAAAGATCCAAGATAGAGGGCTGAGTATTGAGTTTGCATTCCATATGGGAGGGAGTTCGAACTTCCACCTCCAAATCTTTTTTAGTCACCTTTTTAGATTTCCTAATCGGGAAGCCAGCTTTGGATCTGCTTCCAGATTTCTTACCACCGCTAAAAGGGGATGGCGGTGCAGAGCAGGCTCAATAGTACTTCATGGCACCGGAGGATGGCAGCAACAACGCTTGATGGAGACTACTACACAGTAGCCAGATCACTGGACTCCCTCTAGCTTGTTGGGAAGGAGGCAGACAAGAGTGAAGATGGAAAGTTAGAGAGAAGGCAGAGAAAAAAATGTAGAGAGAGAAATAAAGGGTTGGTTTTTTTGGGGGTTTTGGTTTTAGGGTTTAGGGGTTTAGGGTTTATGGTTTTAATAAATTCAATCTTGATCATCTATTTCTTAAATAAATCTTAGCCACACATTAAAATAATTAAATAATTTAGGGTTTTAGGGTTTAGGGTTTTAATAAATCCAATCTTTACCATATATTCTTAAACAAATCTCAGCCACCCATTAAAATAATTAAATAATTATAATTATTACTTTTTCAAATTAGGAAATAAGATATTACTTTATAAACTCAATCCTGACCATCTATTTCTTAAACAAATCTCAACTACTCATTAAAATAATTAAATAATTATAATTATGACTTTTTCAAATTAGAAAATATAATACTCCCTCCGTCCCGGGTATTTTTACCCGTTTGTACGGGCACGGAGATTAAGACGTTTTATTTTTTTAATATATAATGTAAGAAAAAGTAGGGATAAATTAGTAATTTAAAAAGAAAAAGTGAATAAAGTTATTGGGAATGATGAATAAAGTGTAAAAAAGTAATCAAAATTGTTGGGATTGTAAAAAGTAGGTAATAAAATAATATGTATTTTTGCCAAAAATGGAATGGGTAAAAATACGTGGGACACCCCAAAATGGAAAGTGGGTAAAAATACGTGGGACGGAGGGAGTATTATTTATTAAAAAATTAATAATATTAAATATAAATTCAATCCTAACCATCAAAGGGTTTAGGGTTTTAGATTTAAAGTTTAGGGTTTTAGGATTTTAGGGTTTAGGTTTTAGGGTGAAATTTGTAAATGTTATTTCACTGGAAACGGTTACATCAAGTACTTACATACGATGTGATTACAAGATCAAACCTATCTTATCCAATCTACTTAGGCTAGCTAAGGTGGATATAAATACAAAAGCATAATCTAGGTCAAATTCAACAAAGCTTTAGTTCATATACAATGATGCTATCTGTATCTTGATCTTGTCTGCAATGTGATTCGGAGAGAGCATCCTTATTCCATGTTGGAGTACATTCCTTTCCATCCAGATATAGTAAATGAATGTAGCTATAAAGATGTATAGGAGTCTTTTTGCCTTCTTGTTGTTTCGAGTGTCCGTACAGATTTTACGGAAAGCATCCGTAACTGAAATGATTCTTCTCCTTGTCCAACCAATCCACCTCCTCACACAGTCCCAAATGTATGTGGTATAGGGGCAATGGAAGAAGAGATGCGTTGTGGTTTCTCTAGCAAAGCAAAAGCCACATCGTTTATCTTCTCCTGTGCACCACATTCTGTCCTTCGTTGGTAGTCTTTCCTTGTGCACCATCCATAATCTAAAACTATACTTCCTCACAATCCATTTGTGCCAAATCTGCTTGTATACAAAGCTTGTATCTTCTATGTGTCTGCTTCTCAAGTAAGTATACATGCAACTGGCTTTGAAGCTTCCATTGTCAGTACAATTAAGCAAAATACTGACTAACCCTTCTCTTTGTTCATCTTCTCTCTGTATCATGTTCCTCGTGACGAGCAGTGTTCTCCATAAGTAAGAAGAATTGCTTGCAGGGAGAACTGTCGTCCAATGATTGGAGGAGAGGTAAACAGTGTGTAGGGTTTAGGTTTTAGGATTTAGGATTTAGGGGTTTAGGGTTTTAGGGTTTAAGGTTTAGGATTTTAGGGTTTTAAGGTTTATGACATAATGTTTCCAGAGGGCCAAATCCTGACCATCTATTTCTAAAAAAAATCTCGACCACCCATTAAAATAATTATAAAATTATAATTATGATTATTTCAAATCAGGAAATAATTTAGTACAAATAATGACCATCTATTTCTCAAACAAATTTCAGCCACCTATTAAAATAATTAAATAATTATAGTTATGACTTTTTCAAATCAAGAATTAAGATATTATTTATTAAAATTTAAATAATATAAATATATTATTTGAATATATTCTAAAATTTCAATCAAATCTCAGCCATCCATTAAAATAATTAAATAATTATAATTATAATTTTTTCAAATCAGAAAATAAGATAATATT
This sequence comes from Pogostemon cablin, assembly GCA_023678885.1. Lineage (NCBI taxonomy): Eukaryota > Viridiplantae > Streptophyta > Magnoliopsida > Lamiales > Lamiaceae > Pogostemon > Pogostemon cablin. Next base: position 4,706,865 of record CM042977.1, on the reverse strand, counting down.
TATTAAAAATTGAATAATACTAAATATATTATATGAATATATTAAAATTTTCAAACAAATCTCAGCCACCTATTAAAATAATTAATGGCAAAAGCACCTGATCCCCCGGGGACACGGAGGGATACTTCGTGTCCCCATGTGAACACAACCCTCTCCCTCCAATTCTATTTAAACATATGTATTGCTAGGAGTTTAAATTGCAAAGGGGCATGGAAATTGTAAAGACGCACGGAATGTGCTCCATGCGCCCGGGTGCACAGGATCCTCACTCTTAAATGATTGTTTACACGAAACTTTAGATGAGTCTTTTAAATTATTTGCAATGAAAGTTTGGTTGAGTAAATTAACAGAAAAATATTTTATTAATTGATTGATGTTTACAAATTAGTAATAATATATAATCTGATCTTATAATTTTAAAAAAAGAAAAATTTTATTGTTGCATTTTAAATTGCTAAAATTCTCCATTTTAACCTCATTGCAAAAGATATTAGTAAACTTATACGAATTGATCAACTTAACAGGCTCACAAGGTTTTATAAGTATTTTTTCATAACAACATTATACTATAATATTAAAACATTAGGTTCGATAAAATTCAAATAAATATTATTCGGTTCAAACATCATAAAATTAAGTGAAGTTGTTGCCCTAAAAATAACACATCCCGTACAACGCACGGGTTCAATTACTAGTAAAAATGAAAGAACGGTGCTCAAAAACATTTAATCTTATTAATAGTATTATTTTATTTTAAGTAAAGAGTATTCCATAATTAAGAGTATTTATATAATAATGTATTTATTAAGAAAACTAAAATTTCATTTTCAAAAATTAAGGATATTGATTTTTGTTTATAGTTATTTAATTTAAATAATAAAAATACTAGTTTATGTATAAACTAGGAGTCCAACTAAAATGTATCTTTAGTATCGGTGTACTTAGACGATCTCAACTATTTAATTAAATTTTAAATTAATCTCCACTATTATATTAAAATTTTATTAGAGTTTACTAACCATTAGATTTTATAATAATCAATTTCCTCCCTTAAATTAAAATTAATAACTAATTTTTTAAATGAAGTTATTACTATTATATCCTAGCTACACTATATCAATAAATTATTAAAGTGTACTGATACACTAAGTGCATCTTAAAATTGTCCATATATTAAATAAAATTGTTAAAAATTAAATAAATATCTATCCACTATTATTCTATTTAAACTTATCAATGCTATGTGTATCAGATGTACTCTAAAATCATCATTTGAGTATACTAATCTACATTCAAGCATATGAGAGATTATAATATACTCTTTTCGTTCCATAATAAACTTCACACTTTTCATTTTTGTTCGTCTCACATTAAACTTCACCACCCAAAAAAGAAAACATCACATCAATCTCTACCCCTAAAAGTTCATCTTAATTACAAATTTACCACTTACACTTAACACACATAACATATTTTATAATTTATTTATTATCTAAAAATACTACATTACCCTCCAAAAGTCAATAAAATTTGTCAAAAATCAACTTTTCTTAAACTTCGTGTCTACAGTAACGGTGAAGTTTATTATAGGACGGAGAGAGTATTATATATGTTTTTATTTTTTTAAAAAATATTATAGTAATTAAAGCGACGTGGTTTCATATGTTTAAACGTGATACACATAATGTGCATTATGTCATTCAAAATTTTATGATTATAAATATAATAAAAGAGATCACGTGAATAATGGCCGGATTGTATATAGATAACTTCAAAATTGCGTATATGTATCAACCCTTTGATATTTGAAGAAGCAAATTATAAGCGAGTTTAAAAATTGCTCTATTTAAGATCATGACTCAATAAATTAGGAACTCCTAACCTGGTGGGCTAGCCCACCTAGACATCGGGCTTTTCACTAAGGTGAGTGACTCAAATTCGATTCCCTTTGAGAACGAATAGAATGAAGTTATATGGAGATTTTGAGAAATAATGGTGTATGGGTGCTTGGTGAATTAACTACTACCCAGGTTCGATTCCCTAAAATAAGGGTGTATGAGTGCTTGGTGAACTAACTATTACCTAGGTTCGATTCTCTGAAATAAGGGTGTATGGTTACTTGGTGAACTAACTATTAATTATACTAACAACTAACTTTGTTCGATAAAAAAAATAAAAAATTAGGAACTCCTAATAATTCAATTTTTATTGATCAACCGAATTATTATAATTTAAGTTTTAACCACTCTGTCTACAATTCAATTCCCTGTTACACCCCATGTTACATCTCATGTTACATGGGATGTAATGGGTGACAAGTGTCCCCTTACACCTCATGTAACATGAAATGTAACATGGGGTCCCCTTACACCCCATGTAACATGAGATGTAACATGGGGTGTAATAGGTGATCCGCTTGCTTTGTCTAAACGGGATGTGGGGACGCATTGGATGAGCAGTTCTACACTTTCTCTAAAGCTTTAAATTATAAAAGTTTAAGTGTTTTGGTGGTATTAATGAAACACATAACAGTGATTAAATATAGGTGAAATTCAAATTATTATACATAAATTACTCGTATTTAATTTAACAAACACGAAAGACCATACGGCATAGTATATAGAAACTCTGTCGACGTAAATTTAATCAAACATGCAAAGACTTGCATAGTAACGTCACAATTAATTAATTTTTTGGAAAACAAAAACACACTATTTTGTTCAACGAAGAAAGTCAGAACTTAATAATTAACACTAATAATCCAATTTTCCGAGCATTTAATGCAGATAGTTGACTATTCTGTTTATTGCTGTCTCTTTGGAACCTCCCAGTTGTAACGGTTAATTAATCGAATTTATTATATAAAATAATCCTTTTATTAATAGATGCACTTGACTAGAAAATATATACTAATAACCTTAGGGCTCATTTGGTAGGTACTACTATATAAGGTGGTATTATGAAGGTAAGTATTATGTATGTTAATATTAGTGGGTAATATGAAAAGATAAGTTTGTTTGGTAGGATGTATAAAGATTGAGATTAATATTTTGAAGGTGTTTGATAGGTGGTAGTAATATTAAGTATAAAGTGTAATATTACATTTATGCCCTCATTACATTTGTGAATTGTCAATTATTATATTTTTTTTATTTCAATATTAAAATTATTGTATTTTAATTTATTCTATTGTATAATAAAATTAATTAATAAAATAAAAAAGAACATAATTAAAATTTTCAACAGATGTTATTATAATAATAGTCAATTTATTTTTATTACTTAAGTTGTATGGGTTACAATTAACTTTGGTTTATTTAAATATTCATTTTATTTTATTATTAAAATTATTATTGTATTTTAATTTATTCGAATGTATTGTGTAATAATAATATTTTATTATTAAAATTATTATTGTATTTTAATTTATTCGAATGCTACCCGATTTTGTGTTGTGCATTGGGGACGACCGAGATTATCTTGAGATTTGGGTCTTGGATGAGAAAGATCCCTTTATGCAGGAAGATGAAGAAGATGGAGGTGTTTTTGGTAATTACCCTCTCTCGTCTTGATTTACTGTAGAAGCCATAATCTTAATACTGCGGCTCACGCCCTATTAATTATGCAAGGAGAACAGTATTTTTAAGCGGACTTTTCCTTTTTTACAAGGCCCCTCAACAATGGTTTATGGGCTACCAAACATGATAAAAGGCAATACTATTCTCATGAAAAACCCCTATTAATGCTTACCAAACGAAGCCTAAAGTAGTAATTAAACGACCACGTATTAATCCAGAATGTCGACATTGAAATTGGAGTATACATTTACATGTTCATTTTTTCGTTGTCACAGTTTTTTATGATACGGATCGATTTCATGTACTCCCTTCGTCCGATTCTAAGATATCAATTTACTTTTTGCACGTGAATTAAGGAGTATTATTATTATATGTAAATTGGGTAATTGTGTTAGAATGAAGTGATGAGTATTATTGTGTACTTTATAACTAAATAAGGAAATTGATACCTTTGAAGTCGGACGTCAAAAATAGTAAAATTTATACCTTAAAAGCGGATGGATGAAATATTATTTTTATATATTATCCATTTATCTATTTTAAAGAGGATGTGCTTTCTGTAGATTAAAATAGTTAAATTCACTACACATACACATAATATGAGAATTTAACGATTTTAATCCCACGTGACACACATATAGCCTATTTCACTTCAGATTATTTTACTTTAGATCATGAAATGTAGTATATTACTATTAAATATAACTTAGCAAATTGAATTCCGTTATTATATTCTATTAATAAAAAAAAGTTAAATTTTTTTAGTACAATATAATAAAATAATATATGGATACATTTCATAATTAGCCTGCAATGTCACAAATGAGAATTCAAATCTTTAAAAAACAAATTTTCGAATCAGACATACATGAACAAATTCGATATTTTCCCTACCTTTTCTTCCTTTTTCTAGTGAATGTTTAGTTATTTACGCTTTGAATCCGAGTGAGAATATACGACTTGTGAAGCTCTTTTTCCTACGACCAAATTCCTCCTTCCTTCTCTCTCTCATCTTATACTAGCCGCATTCTCTTACCAGACCAGACTATCCACATGATTTTACATATTCTCTTCTCCACCCTTCTTCCACCCTCTCAATCTCCCATTCATTCTTACACAATTCTACACACGCATATACACACATATATATACACACAAATATGTGACACAATTCCACTAACCAACATGGACAACACAGCAGAAATTCCAGAATACTTCATCTGCCCTATCTCACTCCAAATCATGAAAGATCCAGTCACGGCGGTTTCCGGCATAACCTACGACCGAGACTCCATCGAATACTGGCTTTTCAACAGCCACAACACCATCTGCCCCGTCACCAAACAACCCCTGCCCGAAAACTCCGACCTCACCCCCAACCACACCCTCCGCCGTCTCATCCAGGCCTGGTGCACCGTCTACGGCGTCGACCGCATCCCCACCCCCAAGGCTCCTCTAAGCAAATTCCATGTCATCAGCCTCATCAGAGACCTACGTGTCCCCGAACTGCAACTGAACACGCTGCGGAATCTCGAAGATGTGATGATGGAGAACGATAGGAATAGAGTTTACATGGTGGAGGTGGGGCTGGCGAAGCAGCTGCTGAGCGTCGTCGTTTCGTGTTGTAGAAAGGGGGAATTGGTAGGTGGTGGTATGGAAGAAGCTCTCCGCCTCCTTTACCTCCTCCGGACCGCATTAATGCAGTCCGGAGGAGGTCTGACCGACAACGACGAGGTTGTCGATTCGCTGAGGTGGATTTTGAATCGCGATTGTGGTGCGACCGTGAGACGGAACGCGGCGTGCGTGATGAAAATGGTGGTGCAGAAGGCGAACCCTAGAATGTTAGAGAGATTGAAACCTGAATTTTTCCGAACTATGGCGTGGAACCTACGCCAGGGGGGGCTGTGCCCCCAGGGGGAGAAGGCGGTGCTGCACGTGCTGCTCGACGCGTGTCCGTGGGGGAAGAACCGGGTCATGATGATCGAATCGGGTACGGTTTTCGATCTGATCGAGGTGGAGCTGAGGAACGTGGGGACGGAGAAGAAGACGACGGAGATGGTGCTGGGGATACTGTACCACCTGTGTTCGTGCGCGGACGGAAGGGCGCAGCTGCTGGAGCACGCGGCGGGGATCGCGGTGGTGACGCGGCGGATCATGATGGTGTCGGCGACGGCGGACGACAGGGCAGTGTTGATAATCTGGCAGATATCGAAGTATTTGGGGAGGAACGGCGTCGTATTGGAGATGCTGAGGGTTGGAACGGTGGCGAAATTGTGTGTGGTGATTCAGGCGAACTGTGAATGGCATTTGAAGGAGAAAGCGAGGGAGATTTTGAGAATGCATTTTGATGCTTGGAAGGATTCGCCTTGTGTGGAACTTGCTACCTTAACAAGGTATACGAGGTAGTAATGGTGAACAAGATACTAATTTGTTTGAACAAATTCGGTTTTTATTTTTTATTCATTTTTGTGTATCATTTTTATGCTGAATCATTGGACATGCAAGGTAAGAAATTAAACCTTTTTCCGAGAGAAAAGTTTTGATTTCTTACCTTTTCATTGTCTTATAGTAGTGAGCAATGATATGAGAAATTTATGTGTGAGACACATACGTACAAAAGATTGGATTTTTGGGATTTTACCATTTTCATCTAAAAGTTAACAGTAAAAATCAAAATTGCAACTAATTTTGGGGACAAAAAATAAAATAAGATTGCTCCTATGAAACCAAAACATTCAATTATCCCACAATTATTTTATTATATATCTCAAAATTAAGATCCAAACATGCAATTATTCCACCATTATTTTATTATACATCTCAAAATTAAAATCCATGTTAGTCTTGAAGGGATAGAGGACCGGCGAAATCACACTTTGAATTAGTGGTAGATCCATAATTTTTTTTTTTGGAGATTATGACGTGTAACTAAAAAATTATTATTTAATATTTAAAATCGTATGATAAATAAATTAAAACTCACTCCTTTTGTCCTACGATAAATTCCACATATTCAATTTTGTCCATCCTACAATAAACTTCACACCCCTAAAAATTCGGTGTTCCAACTAAAGTAAAAATAAAATGAATCTTGAGATCATTTGCCTACTCTTCTCACTCAATTTTCCTTCAATTTCTACCACCCTTCTACACTTTTCATAATTTTTAGATTTTCGGAGTTGGAGAATAAAAAAGATGTGAAGTAATAAGATCGGAAAATTCTAGCCAAGTTTAACTTTGCCTAATTTTGATTTTAGTCCATAGGTTTTCAATTTTTTGAAAATCGTCCATTATGTTTAGAGAATTTTGAAATCCATCCGTTATGTTTACTTAGTTCGACAAAACAGTCCTATTACAAGTCACAGCAGGTCACTTCCAAGTAATTCCAAAAAAAAAAATTAAATTGGAAATTACTTAATATTTCTTAAAACAGCCTCGAGTCGAAACTTATAAATCAAAAACTTGTATCATACTCATCTTATAGTCATAGTGATATCGAATTTTTCTTCTACTTTCTACACGCTTCAAAATGATATCAGAGCCCTAGGTTTATTTATTTATGAATGGATATATTTATTATAAACTTATATCACTTAACGAGAGGAGAGTTTCAAAGAAATATGGATCCGAACGAAAGTTCGACATCCGAGAGTGACAGGACTATCAGCCCTATTCCAAGCTGGAGCAACAGGGACTTCTGGCCTGTCAACTACGACGAGACAAACAGTTCTATATAACAATATTATTGTGTGTTGTATAGACAATATGCAGAGAAATAATACGAGAACGCCGATCGATTTTGGGATAACCTCGATCGAAGGTGTAAATAGGTGGAAGCCCGTGCTAACTACACCAAAGAGGAATCTCTGGAGGAACTTCGCCAGATGCAGATAAGGTACTCGAAAGAGGTACCAAGAAATATCATGGAAATCTGAAGTTTCACCGAGATCCATGGACGTATCCCCAAACAAGAGCAATGGAGGAGACGACCAAACCAAGGTCTAAGAGAGATCTGCAAGCCCTATCACTTCTCACACTGGATGGAATGACAGAGTGGAAGGAGATCGAGGCAGATAACTCTAAGATGAACTAAGATCTTAGAGAATTGCAGAACACGGTGAGATTCTTTGGAGAATATTGTCAAAGCATGTCCAAGACAGTGTTCGAGATCAGCTTTAAGATGGACAAGGTGGAGAAATTGCAGAACAAGCAACTCGACCTCATCATAAAGTTGACAGAACAAATAAAATCTCCAGAAACTAAGGTGACCGGAAGAAGATCAGGAGGAAGGTTACCTGATTGTCGTCATTTTCACCTAAGTTTTAGTGTCTTTATGTGTGTATTTTCGGATGTTTTTATCCGTATTTGTGTTAAGTTTGGTGGAGTTATTTTTGTTTTGAGGAAAGTGGTACGAACTTATAGAATTGTGTAAATGAGCTTGAATATGTGTAAAACAGGTCATGGAACGGACAAAAACGGGGTCGGGAGCGAAAGGGAGACGAAGAATAGGCCAGGCAGCTGCACGGGCCGTGCGCGGAACACGGCCCTGTAGCAGCTGGCCGTGTAATGTCATCAGAGCACGCTGCTCGCCCAGGGATTTGACCGTGCGCCGGTGCACGGGCCGTGTGCTGCTACACGCCCCGTGTGTGGAGCTCGGCCCTGTAAGAAGAAGCCGTGTATTGTCGTCAGAACGTGCTACACGGCCATGATCAAGGCCGTGTATTGCAGCTCGAGCCGTGTCCGGAAGCACGCACAAAACGCCGAAGTAGGTGTGCCCTACACGGGCCGTGTACTGCAGCACGGGCCGTGTAGGTGCAAAATCCTGTGTAATTTTCAGAAAGTTCCGGAAGCTTCTAGAAGGTCCATAAGTGATATAAAACCATGATTTGTGCGAAATTAGAGAGGGAGATACACATTAGATCAGATTGAGAGCAGTTACACACAATCCACACCATATTTCCTCACACACTAGATCTACAAGCCATCTACACCATCTTAATCCATCAATTCACCTTGATCTTCATAAATCCATCCATACATCCATCCCTTCCATCATCTAAGAAGAGAAAATCAGATTTGTTTGAAGAATTTGGCATGATCAAGGAAGAAGGAGTCTACCTTCAAGGGGAAGCTCAATCTCTTTTATTTTGCTACTTTCTTCATTTTATTGCTCATATGGAGCTTGTATTGGATTGTAGCCAATTTGCAATGAATATTTGTGGCTAGTCCTCAAGTGAGGCTAGCAATATGATTGGTTAGGAAATATGTAGATTTTTGCACTATTAAAGCTTGATGAATTGATTGTTATGATTACTTTCTATCATGAATTCTTATTCTCATTTGATGCATGATGTGTGTGGTTAAATTCTCTATGCATAGTGTTAGGATGGTCATTCCAATATTATGTGTGGTGATTTAATTGAATCATTGATTGTATTAGGTGACTTGGTTAGTATGAGGGGAGGAAAGTCATTCCCTCCAAGTGCTTAGAACCTCATGATAGAACATTAATGATGAATTAGTGAGGGGAACCAACTTATGATCATAGTACCCATGAGGGAATTGAGAGTAAGACAATCTTAGGAGATTTAAACTTGTAAAAGAGTTGAGAACCTAATCACCTTGGCCATAGGGGTTAGGGGTACAATTGTGATTGCCCTTAGTATCATAACTTGAAAGTCATCAATGCTTGAGTAAGTGTGAAGTCTACATAAGACCTTGACCATGATGTTGCTAGCCTTGCTCTCTTTTTAGATATACTTCATCCATTCCATCTCATCTTGCTACTTGATTTGATTGATATTTGTTATAATTAGTTGCTTGTCTAGTTCATTAGTTAATTGATAGAGTAATCATAGTTCTTAAATCAAAACCTTATCTTGATCATCCTTACAAAACATAAATCAATGGAAAATCCGGATACAACTTGAGTTTACCTTTTCCCTTGGGACGACAATACTATAAATTTTGCACTTGGTCACGCGGATACAACAGCGATAGAGTACACTTACTCTTGACATTTCACTAGAAATGCGATTAAGTTCATGGCGCCGCTTGCCGGGGAAATGTTAAACTTGTGGTTGTAACGAGTTTGAAGTTGATTAGTCTTGATAAGGATATTTCTTTCATTTGTATAGTTGTTTACTTGTCTTAGTTACTTGGAGAGCTAATTTTGGAATTCTTGTAGGTACATGCAAACTCGTTCAAGGTCTCAATCTATTGAACCTTTGAATTTGGAATTAGAAGCTACCTTAAGAAGACAAAGAAGAGGAGTGTTGGAACCAACGGAAGAAAATATGGAAGAAGTAAGGGATAATGCAAATATGGTTGATGAAGAAGGTAATTTGAGAAATTTTCAAGGTGGTGATAATGCTAGAGGAGGTTTTGGTAATCAAGAATATGTGCCACAAGTTTATGCTCAACAAATGCACTTGCAAAACCAACAATTGCAAGCTATTATTCAAAACTTGTTGGCACAACAAGAAGCAAGGAATGATCCTCCGATAGTGCAAAATCAACCTCGTAGAAATGGGAATAATGGAGTGGGAATGAACATCCGAGATCACTTCCAACCGCAATATGGAAACTATGTTGTGGGACCACCGGTGAATGTTAATCATTTTGAGATCAAGACGGGATTGATCAACATGGTGCAAGCAAACCAATTTGGTGGTGGTACTATGGAGGATCCAAATGCTCACTTAGCCCAATTTACGGAGTTAGCAAATACGGTCAAGATAAATGGGGTAAGTGAGGATATTATTAAATTGAAGCTCTTCTCGTTTTCATTACGAGATAGAGCTAAGGCTTGGTATCATACTTTACCACCGGGATCCTACAACACATGGAGAGAGTTGGCACAAAGATTCTTGAGCAAGTATTTCCCACCATCGAAGATGTTGCATCTAAAAGGTCAAATATTGCAATTTAAGCAAATGCCTCTTGAAACTTTTAGTGAGGCTTGGGACCGATTCAAAGAAATGCTAAGGAAATGCCCACAACACGGATTTCCCGAAGATCAACAAGTAGGATTTTTCTATGCCGGTTTGAATGGAAGTGAAAGGATGCTTGTTGATGCTTCATCGGGAGGTTCGATTTTGGGGCAAACTCCGGAAAGAGCAATTGCCATATGTGAAGAAATAGCTTTGAATACGGGACAATGGGCCATGGATAGAGTTGCGGGCTTATATGAAAAAGAGAAGATTGCTAAGATGGAAGAAGTGTGCTTGCAACAAGTGAAAAAGGTGGAGGTGCCTAATGAAGATGTAACCGACAGAGCAATAACTGAGATACTAAAAAGGATGAATGCTAGTATGCAAGTGACTCCAACATCTACACCAATGGTGAATCAACAAGTGCTAGCTAATCCTCCGCATGTGATGTCATTACCTTTGATGAATCAACAAGTGTTTCCTAATTTTCAACAAGGTGTATCTACACCAAGTATGGGTCAATCTTCTCAAAGTTGTCAAATGCCTACTTCTATACCTCAACAAGGTATGTCCCCTAATTCTTGGAGCCCATCGGAGATGACACTTGAGGAAGTTGCCTTCATGCAAGGAAGGAACTTCCAAGGAAATTACGGTGGGAATTTTGGGAATAATGGAGGAGGATATCCACAAAGGCAAGGAGGTTGGGGGCAAGGTAACTTTCAAGGGAATTTCAATCAACCCCGGAGATATGAAAATTTGTCGTATGGGAATCAAAGTAATGCACTCACATTGCCACCGGGCATTCATCCGGGGGAGAAGGCTCCAAATGAAGAAGGAAAGTCTACATTGTCTACATTGGAGGATAAAATGACAGATGTTTGAGTTTATGAAGCAAAGAGATGAGGTAAATGAGAATCGATTCAAAGCAATTGAGACTCACATTAGTCAAATTGCAAGTGAAAGGGGTAATGTTCATCACCAAGGGAAGTTTCCATCCACAACCATTACTAATCCGAAGGAACAATGTAAGGTGATTGAACTTCGTAGTGGAACAAAATACGAAGGGCCTTCAATGCCAATGGAAGTAGAGGAGGTGGATTGTGAACTTGAGCCTATGGAAAGTTTGGGTGAAGAAGGGAAAGAGAAAGAAGTTGATATTGTTGAAAAAGGTGAAAGTACCCCTACACTTGAAGAAGAAAAAGTAAAGTCTCCAAAGAAATGGGAAAGATGTAGAGAAGCAAAACGGAAAGAGAGAGAGGAAAAGTTTGAAAGAGATGAATGGGGGATTCCTAAGTTGCCCATGGCAATCCCGTTTCCACAAAGATGCTTGAAAAAGGGATTAGAAGAGAAATTTGCCAAGTTTGTTGAAATGTTGAAGAAGATACATGTGAATATGCCTTTTGCGGAGGTCTTACTTCAAATGCCCAACTACGCCAAATTTTTGAAGGATATCTTGTCAAAGAAAAGAAGCTTGGGAGAATTCGAAACGGTGAACCTTACGGAGGAATGTAGTGCAATCTTGCAAAAGAAACTTCCCCCTAAATTGAAAGATCCGGGGAGTTTCACTATTCCTTGTGAGATGGGAGAGCAAAGGAATTACAAAGCTTTATGTGATCTAGGGGCAAGCATTAACTTAATGCCCTTATCAATCTTCAAAAAGTTGGGTATTGGTGAGGTCAAACCGACGTCGGTTACACTTCAATTAGCCGATCGGTCGTTGACACATCCCAAGGGAATAGTGGAAGATGTTTTGATCAAAGTTGGCAAGTTTGTGTTCCCCGTTGATTTTGTGGTACTAGATATGGCTGAAGATGATAGTGTCCCATTGATACTTGGACGTCCATTTCTTGCCACTGGGAAAGCATTGATAGATGTGGAGAAAGGGGAGCTAACGTTGAGGGTGAATGAGGATGAAGTCATATTTTCTTTAAGTGAGGCTATGAGGTATCCTAGGGAGGAATGTGGAAGAGTGGAGGTTATTGACGACATGGTTGAAGAGCATATGTATCACCTTCCCTCCAAGGACCCTTTGGAAATCATCATAAGCCACTCTTATTTTCTTGAATCTATAAAAGCTAAATCTTCTTTTGGTGTAGAAAATGATAAAATAATTGATGAATTGCATGGTTTAAATGCTTGTAGGGCACTCACAAAAGAGGAAGCAAAGGAGGTAAAGGTAGAGAAACTTGATGAAAAGCCATTTTTGGAAGTGCAAGAGAAGAAGAAGGTAGAGTTGAAACCATTGCCGGATCACTTAAAGTATGCTTACTTGGATAAAGATGAAACGTATCCGGTAATTGTATCCTCTTCCCTTAATGATTTAGAAGTAGAAAAATTGCTACGAGTCTTAAGAGATCATAAGTCATCTATTGGTTGGAGCATTAAAGATTTGAAAGGTATTAGTCCATCTATGTGCATGCATAAGATCCATTTGATTGATGATGAAAAGTCTTGTGTGCAAAACCAACGCAGATTAAATCCTATAATGCAAGAAGTGGTAAGGAAAGAGGTGTTAAAATGGCTTGATGCGGGAATAATCTTTCCAATTAGTGATAGTCAATATGTAAGTCCTCTACATGTAGTGGCAAAGAAAGGTGGTATGACAATTGTTAGATCCAATACAAATGAAACAATTGCCACTAGAACTATCACGGGTTGGAGAGTATGTGTTGACTATCGTAAGTTGAATGAGAATACTCGTAAAGATCATTTCCCATTACCATTCATAGATCAAATGTTGGATCGTCTTGCGGGGCATGAGTACTATTGTTTTCTTGATGGTTATTCCGGGTACAATCAAATATTGATTGCACCGGAAGATCAAGAGAAGACAACGTTCACTTGTCCCTATGGTACATTTGCATTTAGAATGATGCCATTTGGTCTATGCAATGCCCCTGCCACTTTCCAGCGTTGTATGATGGCAATCTTTGATGGTTTAATTGAAAATATTATGGAGGTGTTTATGGACGATTTTTCCGTGTATGGATCTTCTTATGATATTTGTTTAACTAATCTCACGATTGTGTTGCAGAGGTGTGAAGAGTCGAGTCTTGTGCTAAATTGGGAAAAATGCCACTTTATGGTGACCGATGGGATAGTCTTGGGACATCATATTTCAAAGCATGGGTTAAAAGTGGATAGAGCTAAAGTAATAGCCATAGAACGTCTACCCCCTCCTACTAGTGAGAAGGGAGTGAGATCGTTCTTAGGACATGCGGGCTTTTATAGACGCTTCATTAAGGATTTTTCCAAAATTGCTAAACCCCTTTGTAAATTGCTTGAAAAAGATTGTCCATTTAACTTTGATGATGAGTGTTGTGTGTCATTTCAGGTGCTTAAGGATGCTCTCACTTCATCTCCGATCCTCATTACCCCGGATTGGAGTTTACCATTTGAACTTCATTGTGATGCTAGCGATCAATCCATTGGAGTGGTGTTGGGGCAAATGAGAGAGAAGAAGTTTAGAGCAATCTATTACGCCTCAAAGACATTGAATTCGTGCCAAATTAACTACACCACAACGGAGAAGGAATTTTTAGCCGTAGTGTATGCTTTTGAGAAGTTTCGACCATACTTGGTTGGAACACAAACGATTGTCTACACGGATCACGCGGCTATAAAATACCTCATGAGTAAGAAAGATGCTAAACCTCGTTTAATTCGTTGGGTGTTGCTTTTGCAGGAATTTGATGTGGTCATCAAGGATAAAAAGGGCGTGGAGAATGTGATTGCGGACCATTTGTCTAGGTTAGAAAATGGAGGTGCAAATGAAGATTTGAAGCCTATTGGGGATGAGTTCCCGGATGAGGACATTTTACTACTAGAGGTCAAGCAAGTGAATACTCGCATGGTGAATGTGCCACCTTGGTACGCCGATTACGTCAATTTCTTTGTGTGTGGAATCAAGCCCACGTTGCTTAATGAGTACAAAGAAAAGAGGTTTCGTGTTGAAATTAAGAAGTATTTTTGGGATGAGCCGTATTTGTTTAAAATTTGCAATGATGGAGTAATAAGGAGATGCGTAGCTGAAGAAGAAGTTATGGGGATTCTTGAACTGTGTCACTCGTCTTTGTGTGGAGGTCACTTTGCTCATCAAAAGACGGGGGCTAAGGTTTTACAATCGGGCTTTTATTGGCCAACATTGTTTAAGGATGCAAAGAAGTTTGTTGCAAAGTGTGATAGATGCCAAAGGATAGGGGGAATTGGCAAGAGAGATGAAATGCCCATGACCTTAAGGATTGATGTAGAAATTTTTGATGTATGGGGGATTGATTTTATGGGACCATTTCCCTCGTCTAAAGGATATGTGTACATCTTGCTAGCTGTGGATTATGTGTCCAAGTGGGTGGAGGCAATTCCCACGAAGACGAATGATGCTTTGATTGTGCAAAGGTTTTTGAAAAAGAACATTTTTGCTAGGTTTGGAGTTCCACGAGCTTTAGTGAGTGATGGAGGATCACACTTTGTAAACAAGTTGATGGAGAGTTTGTTGAAAAGATATGGAGTGAAACATCGAGTGGCTACACCTTACCACCCTCAAGCAAATGGTTTGGCGGAGGTCTCAAACCGCCAAATCAAGTTAGTTTTGGAGAAGACCATCAATGGAGGGAGGAAGGATTGGTCGGACAAGCTTGATGACGCTTTATGGGCTTATCGGACGGCTTTTAAGACCATTCTTGGTGTCTCACCGTATCAATTGGTCTATGGTAAAGCTTGTCATCTCCCCGTGGAGCTTGAACACCGTGCATTATGGGCTATCAAACGTCTTAATATGGACGAGGGGGAAAGTGGTCAAGCACGGTTGTTGAAGTTAGTTGAGTTGGAGGAGTTTAGAGGAAGAGCATTTGAAAACTCAATTATCCATAAGGAAAATATGAAGAGATGGCATGATGCTAAGGTCAAGGAGAAGACGTTTGCTCTCGGGGATAAAGTGCTTGTATTCAATTCGAGGCTCAAGTTGTTTCCCGGAAAGCTTAAATCAAAATGGATGGGACCCTATGAAGTGCTTGAAGTGTTGAATGGACATACATTGAGGTTAAAGGGTCCAAATAATGAATTTGTGGTAAATGGTCATAGAGTGAAGCATTACCTATCTCCTTCTCAAAAGGAGACGGTGTATGTGGTTACTCTCTCTTCTTAAACTTCTTTTGAGTATTGGTTTAGTGTAGATTTTTTTTAGTTTTCTTGTAGATTTGGTATGAAGGTGGTTAAGCTCATAAGAAACGCATAAGAGAAAAGACACGGATGCTAAAGGTGAAATGATGATTGTATGCCTCACCACTCTTTACAAACTTAAATTTTAACACTTGTGTTAATTTGAGTTTGGGGGGAGGTTGCGTGGTGGTCACACTTGATCAATTGGAGCTTAAAGTAGGCATAAGAGGTGGAGAAGCATGAAGAGCATTGAGAAAACGAATAAGGTATGTCTCACCACTTTTGCAAACTTAATTCGTAACTTGTTTCGATTTAAGTTTGGGGGGAGAGTGCGTGGTGTGATCTATACTTTGTTCAATTGATTGTGTTATCTTGTGTATATATATCATCATTACAAATTGGTCATTTTTTTGAAAAATTTTGAATATGTTTCTCATGAGTTAGGATAGTTTTGGTGTGTTTGGTGGTGTTTTGAGTACATTCTAATCCATTCTTGGTTATGAGTGTAGCATGGATAACATTGAGTAGTGTTTAAGCATGAATAGGGTATGTGAAGAGTGAAAAAACAGGGCAAGGATGGAGTGAAGCAAGAAAAATGAAGAACAGGGCAAACTGCTACACGGGCCGTGCGCTGTGCACGGCCCTGTAGCAGTTGGCCGTGTAGCGGGATCAGAACATGCTACACGGCCAGGATGATGGCCGAGTTACGCAGCTCGAGCCGTGCAGGAGAAACAGTACACGGGCCGTGTTCCGCACACGGCCCTGTAGCAGGTGGCCGTGTAAGGGGATCAGAACACGCTGCACGACCTCACTTGAGGCCGTGCTGCGTAACACGGGCCGTGCAGGGGTTCGACCAGGTTTTTAAAAGGGCTTTTCCGTAAGCATTCTACACACTCCCTTTCATCCGTACACATCCAATTCACTCCTCAAAGTACACAAATCTTCCACCAGGTTGGTTTTTGAAGGATTGTGAGTAAAGTTTGTCAAGTTTGCACACCAAATCACTTCTCCACATTCAATTGTTGAAAGGTATGACTTCTTGAACCAAAACTTTTGAATTTTGATATGAATTTAGTAAATTGATATATGGGCTTTGTTCTAATGTGAATTTTATGCTTAATTGATGATGTTCATACATGTTTTGAATAGAATTTTTGAATAAAGTGAATTAGGGTTCATGAGAAATTTGGGGATTTGTGTGAGAATGTTGAATTTGAATAATTGTGTTGTGCCAATTGACGAATTACATTAGTATGATGTTTATTTGTAAGAGATTAACTTTAGATATTGAGGATTTGGGCATGAGGATATGCAAATTTTATGTTGAGAGGATGTTTACATTTTGTGCATGCCAAGTGTTCGATGAAATGTCTAAAAGAGGAATTTGTTGGAAATTGATGGTCAAATGTGAATAGCATTTTAAGATGATTGAAGTGAGGATTCATATGTGTGATCATGAGTAGAAATTGGTTATAATTGTTGATAGTTGAGATGAATGGTGATAAGTTGTTAAGTGTGAATATATTTGATAAGTTGTATATTGCTTGTACATTGTAGATGGCTGAGAGGAGAGTTCGCCCAAGGACCGAGGATTTCATTGTGATAACCGACCCTGAGGAGTTATCTAACTTGGATGCCCAGTTGTTTATTGAAGGAATTCATCCACAAGAATTTGGAGTTGAGTTCGAGGATTATTGGGGAAAGTATGTGATTCGCTGGCAAGTGCTAGCCCCGAAAGTCAAGGCTACTCGTTTCCAAGATACGGAAACGATGAGGGGATTAGGTATAGAGGAAGATCTGAGGAAGTTATTTCGCTTCTCTCAGATGGAAGCTTTCTTCGATAAGAGGCCGCCAACCTACTATCATCTCACTGCGGAATTCATGAGTACTTTACAAGTGAAGAAAGATAGGAATGGGTATCCACTGTGGGTGACTTTTCAGCTAGATAATGTGTTGAGGGAAAAGGTTCCATTGGCATTTTTGAATGAGTGTTTTGGGTGCCCGCCATGCGAATTCCATCGGAGCTTTTATGCCGGAGGAACTTTCAATCAACAGGAATGGTGGTCAAGCCTTGTGAATGATGGAACTGAGAGAGCAGGGTACGTCCCTAGTGCATCAAAGGGAACAGCCATCCGGAATCCGGTAATGAGGTATTTGGAGAAGATCGTCTCCAACACTATACTGGGAAGGTTTGAAGGAGGCTCAGTTGGAGAAAAGCAGCTCTACATCATGTATTGTATGTATAAAGAGCTACCGCTTAATGTTGCAGCACACTTTGTGCAACATGCGGAGAGAGTTGCAAAGAGGCAGAGTTCTCAAGGGTTGATGCTAGGAGGGATGATTACAATGATAGCTCAAGGAATGGGAGTTAACTTCGCAGGAATGGAGAATCGTATGATTAGTGAAGGGTTGAATTACTCACAGCTGATGAGGATGGAATTTTTGACTATGGTAGGAAATCAATACTGTTTAAGGCAGGAAAAGGGAGCTCCATTTCCGTTGCCAATGCCGGAGCTCACTACAGTTTATACAAGGAGAAGGCTTGCAAATTTGGCTATGGAAAGCGTGAACCATTCCAGAGTTGTTAAGGCATTTTATAGAAGAAACAGAGATGAAATGGAACAGGTTCTGAGGCAGGTTAGAGTTGAAGAAAATGAAGAGCTAGCCAATTTGAGGGCCGAGCAAGTGCCCATGGAGGGTGATGAGCAAGGAGAGCAACCGGAGCAGATTGAGTTTGAGGAGCAAGGCCCTGATCCACCACTGTTTGAGGAAGAAGGAGCACCGCCACCAGTCGCACCGGGCCAAGGAGATGAAAGGTGGAACTATATGATGGATGAGGTACGTGACATGAGGCATGTGCAGCAGACATATGGGACTCAGATCAGGGAGATTCGCGAAGTCCAGCAAGAGCATGGAAGACACATTGAAGAGTTAAGAGCTGGACAACGAAGGAGGGAGTACTATGAAGAACAATCAAGGGCGCACTCCAACAACATGGAGGAGATGTTGACCATGATGTTCAACTTCCAGTTTCCTGCGAACCCTCGAGCCTACATCCCATGGAACACCTATCGTCCACCTCCTCCGCCTCCGGAACAATGAGGGAGTATTTTGAGTGCTTGGCACTTTTGTCCATTCATCTAGCTATTAGTTAGAATTTCGGTATTATTGCTTAGACATTTGATTTGATTTGTTAGGATTTGATTGGATTGTACTTAAATTGTTGGTTTTTGGGAGGTTTTAATTTGGGATTTTTATTTTCAGTTTTATGCGATTTACTTTTTGGTATTTTAGTTTGATTTTTCGTTGTTTGATGCGATGGGTGATTGATCTTTATTGTTATGGATTTGATTTGAGGTGTTTTATTTTCTTTTGATGGATGATTTGATTTATGCTTGTTATATGTTTGTATTGTTGGTTGATCCCTTGATTAGTAGGTGATGTTTGTTGTTAGTTTAATTCTTGTATAGGTGTGGTTTTGGTGGTATGTTTTGGGAAGGAGTTGAGTAATGTTTTTGAGTATGAGCTAGGATGCATTGTTTGTGATAGGTGATGGCAAGCATGTTAATGGTTTCTACTTGTTGAAATTGTGACATGGATTACATAATTTGTTCAATTTTGAGAAGTATGAAGGTTAATTAGATTTCTTTTGGTCCAAGCAAAAGCTTGTGAGAGTTGAGCCTCAACCGTGCCTCCATGGTTAATTCTTGATGAGAGGACCGGTTGAACTTAGACAAACTAGAACTTGCTCTTGGACTATAGGAACGAAGCCCGAATGGTTGAAATTTGTGAAATGATCTTAGGCCATCCTTGTTGAGAAAGTCAGGGCCATAAAATTTCCTTACCAAAAACATTATCCCTAGTAAGCCACTTTGAACCTTTAAGCCTATTTCTTGTGATATAAACACATTACAAGCCTTGAAAACCCATTTAAACCTTATATATATAACCTATGTGTGGGTAATTGAGGATGATGATGGTTTACAAGGGAATATGTGGAAATATGTGCAAAGAAACGTATATGGAAAGAAAGGTTGAGTCAAGAAAAAGGATGAAAGAGCTTAAGAAAAGCAAGTGCAACTTCAACAAAAGTGAAAAAGGAGCAAAATAGAAAAATATGCTCAAGGAACACAAAAGTTAAAGAAAAGAAGTATGCCATTCAAAAAGAGGCTCAAGAAATCCAAGGAATAATGATGCTTAGTGCTTGTGATTAAAGTAGAAAAGAAAGGAAGCCTGAAAGTGAGGATGTTGAAGAAAGGAATCATCTCTTCGATCAACCACATTTGAAAAGTCACTATGATCCAAAGTTTCCTACCTTACCAAAGAGCCTAAACATTACATCCAAAGATAAAGACCTCTTTGATCACTTATTGAAACTAGGGTGGCTTGTGAACATAGTCCATGAGCAAGCCTATGGTGAGTCGGTTACAACCGGTTGATGAGTGTTGTTCAAAACCTTACTTCAAAGAGTGTTGAGCGAATTTGATATCCTATGAAAGGCTTGGATTGAAAGGGATTTGATTACTCTTTTGTCATGCTTGAGATTGAACTCGTTAATTTTTCATGTTATAAGTTTGATTATGTAGGGATACTTAACTTGATTTTGAAGTCCTTATTACTTGTGATGCGTTGTGGTTTATGTTCGTTAGATGTTTTCTAGGTGAAAATTTCTCCTCTTGTTTATCATTTTTAGTTGTTCGAGGACGAACAACACTTTAAGTTTGGGGGGTTGATTGTCGTCATTTTCACCTAAGTTTTAGTGTCTTTATGTGTGTATTTTCGGATGTTTTTATCCGTATTTGTGTTAAGTTTGGTGGAGTTATTTTTGTTTTGAGGAAAGTGGTACGAACTTATAGAATTGTGTAAATGAGCTTGAATATGTGTAAAACAGGTCATGGAACGGACAAAAACGGGGTCGGGAGCGAAAGGGAGACGAAGAATAGGCCAGGCAGCTGCACGGGCCGTGCGCGGAACACGGCCCTGTAGCAGCTGGCCGTGTAATGTCATCAGAGCACGCTGCTCGCCCAGGGATTTGACCGTGCGCCGGTGCACGGGCCGTGTGCTGCTACACGCCCCGTGTGTGGAGCTCGGCCCTGTAAGAAGAAGCCGTGTATTGTCGTCAGAACGTGCTACACGGCCATGATCAAGGCCGTGTATTGCAGCTCGAGCCGTGTCCGGAAGCACGCACAAAACGCCGAAGTAGGTGTGCCCTACACGGGCCGTGTACTGCAGCACGGGCCGTGTAGGTGCAAAATCCTGTGTAATTTTCAGAAAGTTCCGGAAGCTTCTAGAAGGTCCATAAGTGATATAAAACCATGATTTGTGCGAAATTAGAGAGGGAGATACACATTAGATCAGATTGAGAGCAGTTACACACAATCCACACCATATTTCCTCACACACTAGATCTACAAGCCATCTACACCATCTTAATCCATCAATTCACCTTGATCTTCATAAATCCATCCATACATCCATCCCTTCCATCATCTAAGAAGAGAAAATCAGATTTGTTTGAAGAATTTGGCATGATCAAGGAAGAAGGAGTCTACCTTCAAGGGGAAGCTCAATCTCTTTTATTTTGCTACTTTCTTCATTTTATTGCTCATATGGAGCTTGTATTGGATTGTAGCCAATTTGCAATGAATATTTGTGGCTAGTCCTCAAGTGAGGCTAGCAATATGATTGGTTAGGAAATATGTAGATTTTTGCACTAATAAAGCTTGATGAATTGATTGTTATGATTACTTTCTATCATGAATTCTTATTCTCATTTGATGCATGATGTGTGTGGTTAAATTCTCTATGCATAGTGTTAGGATGGCCATTCCAATATTATGTGTGGTGATTTAATTGAATCATTGATTGTATTAGGTGACTTGGTTAGTATGAGGGGAGGAAAGCCATTCCCTCCAAGTGCTTAGAACCTCATGATAGAACATTAGTGATGAATTAGTGAGGGGAACCAACTTATGATCATAGTACCCATGAGGGAATTGAGAGTAAGACAATCTTAGGAGATTTAAACTTGTAAAAGAGTTGAGAACCTAATCACCTTGGCCATAGGGGTTAGGGGTACAATTGTGATTGCCCTTAGTATCATAACTTGAAAGTCATCAATGCTTGAGTAAGTGTGAAGTCTACATAAGACCTTGACCATGATGTTGCTAGCCTTGCTCTCTTTTTAGATATACTTCATCCATTCCATCTCATCTTGCTACTTGATTTGATTGATATTTGTTATAATTAGTTGTTTGTCTAGTTCATTAGTTAATTGATAGAGTAATCATAGTTCTTAAATCAAAACCTTATCTTGATCATCCTTACAAAACATAAATCAATGGAAAATCCGGATACAACTTGAGTTTACCTTTTCCCTTGGGACGACAATACTATAAATTTTGCACTTGGTCACGCGGATACAACAGCGATAGAGTACACTTACTCTTGACATTTCACTAGAAATGCGATTAAGTTCATTACCACTAACCTTCGGAACAGAACCCCTTTTACACCAAAAGAGGAAAACGACGGAGGTCATAAGGCCAAAGTCGGAAAGCGAGAAGATGATTGCTATCCTTTGAGGAGAATCCACATCCCCGGATAGAAAGAGCAAATCTTGAAGATCTACAAGATCTATATGAGTCCTTCCAAGGACTATCAATTATAGATCTAAAGATGAACGTTGGAGAGGCATCAAGCTCTCAACAACAGTTCCAGGCTCATCAGACCCAATAGGATCGGAGCCAAGACGAAGGAACCTCTGGATCACACGGAGTCCATGGGGCAAGACAAGAAGATACATTCCAATAACCAGGAAACTTCAAAATGAATGCCATATGAATGTCAATAGGAGCAAGTCGAGTTCAAAGATCTAATATACACAACACCCTATATGGCCGGTCTCACCTTGATCCGATAAATCCATACGGGTTGATCTTAAATCTCGACACTCTAGACTTCAAGAATAGAGAAGCCTTGATCGATGAATGGACAAATGCTATGAAGATCGCAGGTGGCGCATTGGAGCTGGACAAAGAAGGGTTCATAAGATTCCTTACTATGAGCCTGGAAGGATCAGTAAAATGTGTCTGGGAGGAGCTCTCAGAAGAAGTCAAAAAGGGAGCTATGGAAGGTGAAAATCTAGGCAATATTGTCGATCGTATGACCAAGATCTTCAAGATCCATTTCATCGGAGTAGGGTACTTCGAAGGAATGGAAGAAGAAAAGAAGAAGAAGTATAGAAATGCCCTATACAGCCTAGAACTACTTGACATTTGTCACGTAGAGGAGTACATCAAACTCTTCACAGAGTATAGATGAAAGTCAAAGATCAAAGAGGAAGAAGTATTCTACATATTCTTTGCCAAGATCCCGAGCCCATGGAGAGAAATGCTGATAAAAAAGTATGAACCATGCGAGCTGGATTCGATAGCAAGGAGAATGTCCTTCCTCAAAGCCAAGATTGCAGAGTGGTGTCATCAAGCGGTGCTACACAAGAACTACAAGAGATTAAGGGGAATCAACAAGACAGTCCCCTTATGTTGCGAAAGCAATGATCTTCCAACTATCATTGGAAGAAACCCAAAGAAGCAGAAAAGGATGAAGAAGAATCATCCTTACAATCAAAGGAGCGGAGGATGGAGATCCAGAATACCAAGATCATTTTGGTCCAAACAGAAGGCACGAAGCTATAAATCAGGGCAAAGAGCTGGACCATCTAGATGGAGTTCAAGAGGCCAAGCCTCATCCTCATGGTCAAACCAGAGGAGCACAGGAAGAACTCCCACAAAAAAGACGTTCCGAAGAGCAGCCACACAAGTCAATGAAAGATTCAAGGATTACAACTGCTACACGTGTGGAGCCAGAGGGCATATCTCACCAGACTGCCCAGAAAACCAGAAGAGAGGAGTACGACAGTTCTAGGAAACTCCAGAAATGGAGGAGGCTGTTTACTTCCAAGATATAATACAGGTATATCAGTTTGAAGATATACCCTCAGACAAGAGCATCTAAGAAGAAGAATTCTTCAGCCAAGATGAGTCATCTGAAGATGAGTCGGAGTGAAGAAGAAAGCTTCAGACAGGAGATGCAAGAAGATATGTCGGGATTCTTTTCCCAGACATCCATTTCTCATAAAGCCCTTATGAGAATCATGAAGGAGAATCCAAGGCTCAACCTATACGATGGATTTACCGTAGGAAGGATGGACAAATTCTTTCCAAGCTTCAAGAAGAGAAAGCACAACATTATATACAAAGTGACCGAATGAAAAATTGCCATCCCAATGGAGCTCACGAGAAATGTGATGGAAATGCAACTAGTTCCTGTTAACGAAATCAAAAGGGAACTCAGTAAACTCAAGGAAGGAATAGCCAAGACCATGTCTTGGATCCATATCGGAGCAATCCGGATCCTCATCAAAGCAACTTTCAAAGAAGGTATCGATACACCAATCGATATTGCAATCTTTGGTAAGAGGATCAAGAATACAAGAGAGGCATGCCTGGGAGGAATCTCAGGAAACCTATACGCAGGCAAGGTGGCATCCTACATATATCCAAGGATTGCCTACAATCTGGCAGATAAAGATTTCAGTAGGGCACTCACCCTTCATCAAGACTTCAAGAACAAAGATCTGATGAAAGAAGGGAATAGGCCTTACTCCATCACCTACAGTATCTCATATGCCCTGTCCAACACCCATCATTCGGATCTATTCCAAATGAAGGAGTATATCGAGATACTAGAAGTGTTCGAAAGGGTTGCATGCGCATCCAGGCTAAAAATAATGGAGTTACCGCCAATCCACGACATGGATTTGCGAATCAAGGATAAGCCGGTCTGGAACAGACAAGATAGCCTCAGATTTGAGCAAAGAAGGATTTCTTTCCAAGAAGATAGGATGATTAGTGAAAAATGGGGAAAGAAGCCAATCGTGGAGGTAATTCAGGAGCCGGAAAAGTTCACGACCAAAGGTGAACTAAAATGCCCAGAAGGATGGAGAGGAGTTGAAGTAATATTCGATATCACTAAAAAGGAAAACTCTATTCCTTGTGATGTCTTGTATTATCTTCAACAACCAATAACTGGAAGATATCAAGGACAGCTCAAACTCGGAGATCTTGAGCTGATAATCGAAGGAGTGGCAGGAAGATTTCTAGAATAACTAGTTCTGGGATTGGAGTTTCTCGAGGATCACAAACCTTGGGAATGACTACAAGATGGAATGGAGTTTACGGTCAAAGAAAAAAGATACAAGGTTTACTAATAGAGGCTCGGGCTTATAAGCTCTGATCCGCTCATGGCCACAAGTCCATTTTCAATATATATCACTGTTAGAATGATATATAAGGAGTATCGTGCAGAGTATTTTGTGGCATACATTGATTCAGGAGCCGGCATTTGCACAGCAAAGGAAGGGGTCTTCTCGGAAGGCTCAGGAGAAGAACTGCCAACAGTTCTCAGAAAATATTTCTCGCAAAGGGTGCTAATCAATCCTTAACAGAGGAATCAAGCAAGCGGAAATCATGATCGGAGGAGCAAATCGTACCCCATGGTACAAGATGAAAACTCCACCGCTATATTTTCACGACACCGGAGTGAATATTTTGTTAGGGAACAATTTCCTATAGACATTCAAGCGTTTTACCTAGGAAAACACAACTAGGAGGCTTATTTTCACAACCCTTTGTGAACATAAGATCATCGCACCAAGACTGCGTAATGCATTTCAACAAAAAATGCCAATCAGATTTCGCAGAAGCATGGTGATGAAGGAAAACTGAGCCATCCGAAGATGAATGATCGAAGGAGATATGGCGAAGCAGTCCTTCAGATGAGAACCGAGACTAGAGGAGGATGGAAGATGGAGAAACTAAAGGAGAACACAATCCACCTTCTCAAAGCAAGCTTGGGAGAAAACCTACAGAGAGACGTCACAATCGAAGAACAAACATCTTTGGAGGACGTCAAGAAGAAGATACAGAGGAACTTCAATGAGTATCCTTTAGCCTGGTGGGATAAGAACGAGCTCAAAGCTTCACTCAGAGTAAAAGAAGAAAAGGAGCATGAGTTCGTGAGATATAAGCATATCCTAATGAACCAAGAGGATCGAAAGGATATGTAGCTAATACTTAAGGAATATTTGGACCTTAAGTTAATATCACCAGGAGTATCTCCATACAGTAGTCCAAGATTTCTAGTTCGAAATCATAGAGAAGTCAAGCGGGAAAAGCCGAGACTTGTGATCAACTACAAAGGGATCAACAACATCTTGGAATTCGATGGATACTACATACCAAGTAGGAAATATTTGGTCAACTATATCAAGAATGCCAATGTATTCTCAAACTTTGATTGCAAATCTGGATTCTACCAGATTATGATGGAAGAAGGGAGCAAGAAGTTCATAGCCTTCTCCACACCCCAAGGCCATTATATTTGGAATGTCATGCCTATGGGCTTGGCAAACGCACCCCAGATATACCAAAGGAAGATGGATAATCTTTTCAAAGATTATTTCTCATTCATGTTTGTCTATGTGGATGACATCCTCAAAGCCTCAAAGAACATGAAGGAACATTTTGCACATCTGGAAATATTTTCAGAAGTATGCCACAAGGAAGGATTGGTGCTTTCTAAAAAGAAAGCAGTAATAGCAACAAGGCAGATCGAGTTTCTTGGAGTAAAGATCGACGAATCCAAAATTATTCTACAACCATATATTGTAGAAAAGGTCCAAGGATTTCCCGAAGAATTCAAAGACAAGAAACAACTCCAAAGTTTCTTAGGAGTGGTCAACTTTGCTGGAATGTTCATCAACAATCTGGCGTAATACAGGAAGGTGTTCAGTCCTTTGTTGAAAAAGGATGCTGAATTCAAATGGAATGATTCACACCGAGCAATGGTTAAACAACTAAAGGAGGTTTGCAAAAAGCTCCTCAAATTAGCCATTCCTAATGACGAGGATGATCTGGTACTCTATACAGATGCCAGTGATCATTGGTGGGCAGCGGTTCTTACAAAGTCCACAACAGAAGGAGAAATGCCATGCAGATACTGTAGCGGGCTCTTTACGGAGAACGAAGCAAATAGATGGCACATCAATGAAAAGAAGTTCTTTGCAGTTCGGAAGGCATTCAAAAAATGGCCGCTATTTCTTCTTGCGAAGAAATTCATCCTTAAAATTGATAACACAAGTGTCAAAGCCTTTTTGAAAAATAAAATTGAATCTAAACCTGAAAAGGCTAGACTATTAAAATGGCAAGCAGAATGCCAGTATTATGATTTTAATATTGTCATTATTAAATCTGTTGATAATATTTTGGCAGATTTCCTGACGAGAGATGGAAGGAGCTGAGATAGAATCCATCCTAACTATTTCAAGGCACTTGATGGACAACCTTGAGTTGCTCCAAAGGGAATTCGAGAATCTGGCACTCAATGCAAGGCGTGCCAGAAGAATACAAGATAGTGATTAGACCAAAGTGTCTAATCGCATACGAGACTGCATTCAAAATGGCGCAAGTCTGTTCGAAGCAACACGAGAGCCACTCCTCCGGGCTGTTGATAGCAATCGCAATCGACAAAAGGAGAGTAGTCGAGAACGGGGCTCTAAACCCAGAGCAAGGGATTCAAGTACCCTTAGCACAAGTCCTAGACTGGAACCTCCAAAAGAGGAACTGGTCCAAGAAAAAATCAAAGACCTAGAGTCACATCTAGAGTTGACGAATCAACCCAGCACCTCTGGGGTCAAAGAGGGAGAGATCAACCTTAGGCCTATGACGGGCACTGCTAAGGTTGGTATTAACTTAGCTGATTTCTCTTATTGGCAGGAATACCAGACCAGCTGGGAGAAATTGAATACCAGACAAGGAATCCGACCGGAAAAACATCGGATGAATATAAGGGGAATATCCCCGAGTTTGGATGCGAGAAGGCTCAAATCCAATGGATGTAAAGCAGTGGTATGACTTTGGGGCACTAACCTCGATCTATACTGTTGCACCAAGTTTCCCAGAACTTGCAAAACTTCCAGATTGGCTGGGAGAAAAGGTTTTCAAGGCATGGGAAAACAACTCAACTCTATCCAGAGGCGATGTATTGGAACTGTACTTCACCTGTGCAGCTCCAGAACCAGTTAGGAAAGGCAACCACGAGGCCTTTTATTTCATTAAGCTTAGAAGACCCGATGTGTCAGTATCAAATAAGATCAAGGAGTCTTCTGGAAAGAAACCAGTATTGGTTTCTACATTTTCTAAAGAACAGATCTCTACGCGAAGAGCGAGGGGTTTGTATGCCTGCATTAAAGCCATGGTGGAAGTGAAGTTCCCATTCAAGTTCGAGCATAAGTCTTTGAATGGGTCTTTTCCGTTGAATACTTTAACAGGGAAGAAGACAGGGTTTGCAGAGAAGGCTTTCCAAGAAAAACAAGAACTTCTCTGGAGAAACAAGATTTCGGTAAGTAAACAAACTCATCAGAGATATTGCAACATGGCCTATTTCGGGCAATGGACAAACAAAGTATGTTCGAGCTGTTCCATCCAAACCGAACCAGAGTTTGGAAAATGAATAAGATTGGGCATAGGGATGATCAGAACTGCTGATCCACCCCCAACAAAAGAGACACGTGGAAAGAAGAGGGTAAAACCTCTTCGGAATACCCAGGAGCCGGGAGAATCATCAGGCACCAAAGAGGATAAATGACTCCTCAAAAAAGCAAGAGCCAGGTGATCTTTCCGAAAGGGCAAGAGACATGTGACCGATAGGGAAGATGTCCCACAATGGAGAATCCAATAAAGAAACCAGCCAGCTGCTGAAAAGTTGGCATCCAATGTAAAGTGACGCAAGTAGTGACGTCACAAAAAAGAATCCAATAAAGAAGAATGGACCAGCCAGCTGCTAAAGTTGGAATCTGAGGCAAATGACGTAAGCAGTGACGTCAAAAGAAGTTAGGAGGCTTTGAAATTCGGATTTTAAATTTGAAAGCCTCTAAAAATAGGTGAGTTGAGGAAGCAAAAGGCCCTCTGTTTTCTCTTTCGAAAAATAAACATTGTATTTCTTCCTCTTTGTATGAGTGTTTTGAGTGCAGCTACAATAGGTAGCTAAAGGAGTTATCTCCTCTTGTTCTGTGAGGATGAGTGTGTAATAAATTCTCCATTCAATAAATAAATAATCTTGGGCTTCTGCCCGAATGTAGCCTTCTATTTTACAATTTTGATCTCCATACTTTTCGGCGAGAAACAGTAACAGCATCCTGTACACCCGATGTAGGAAACGAACTAGGGTTGTGCTGAGGTTCGCTGAAGGAACGGGATTGAACCATCGTACTTCGGGACGCGTGGTTGGCTGTGAGGAGCAGTCGTAAAACCTTCCAGGTACCCGGTGGATCGACGATCAAAAAAGATATTGTTACTGTTACAAGCTGATTAATTATGAGATTAAAGTATTATACGAAAGCATGTTGGGTCTGATATGGTCGTAATGGACTATGTCTATTTTGAAAAATAGAAAGCGATAAAAATTTGGCAAAAAATGATATGATACAAGTAATTTAAGGCTGAAATATCTGTTGTAGGACTAAAAAGTTGAATTCTGCAAAATTGGTGGACTGATTTCAAAATTTAGAAGATATTATTGTCAAAACCTGCTGGTCACCTGCTATAGCAGGTCAAATGACCAAAAGGTTGAGATTGGTAAAGATAATGGATTGTTTTCAAAATTGAGGGAAAGGATGGACCAATTTCAAAATAAGGAAAAGTTAACGGACGAAAAAATCAATTTTCCCATACTATAACTTTCATTCCTAAATTTGTGGGAATCCTCCATACCTCTACTTAATGGGAGGTATCAAACCCATTCCATACCAATTCCATTCCAAATCCCATTCCATTCCTTCCAAAAATACCAAACACCCCTTAGTAAAGTTAGAAACATGGATAGGACTAGATGATTAAATTATTATGCTATTGATTTAGAATGCATGATATATTATTTTATCTTTTGATTGTATAATTTAGGATTAACTGAAAAAAAAAATCACAATTTTACTCCTAATACAAATTAATCCCCACTTTTGAGAAATTGCAAAAAAAAATAAAAATACACCTTTAAGTATTATTGCAAAATGCACCAAAAAACCTACTTTTAGTCACAAATTGGGTGCGGTAGTGGTTTTTTTTTTTTAAATCTCAAAAATGGGGATTAATTTACAATAAGAGTAAAATTCGTGGTTTTTTTTGTGATTAACCCTATAATTTATGATATTGAACGATTTTAGTTTATTAATAGTTAATTGCATATGATGATTAATATGTTATCGGAGTTAATTGTGCTTTCATCATGTAAATCATAGTATTATATGGAGTAATGTTTAAGAGTAGGAGATGATGCTGAGATTGTAGGATGTGATGTGTATAAAGGTAGGAAATTTATGTAATTTAGTTTTACTAAACCTCCACTAACAATGAATAAATTATAGTATAATCTTAAACCTGGACAAAAATAACTAAAAACAAATATAGATTAAGGTGATGTTTGGTTTTAAGGTCATGGAAATTAGATTTTAGTTAAACAAAAAATAAACATAATGGCATTCACACAAA
Organism: Pogostemon cablin; assembly: GCA_023678885.1. NCBI lineage: Eukaryota > Viridiplantae > Streptophyta > Magnoliopsida > Lamiales > Lamiaceae > Pogostemon > Pogostemon cablin. The sequence goes on along the minus strand of CM042977.1, from coordinate 4,676,592 downwards.
TGTTCGTCTATTGCTTTCTCCTACCTGCCACATGTAATTTATTTTTCTATTTTGGGCAGTCAATATTGCACTGGCACTCATGGATGTTTTAATCTATTGCATAAAAATCAACTTATACTATATTTTCTCCAAGGTTTCACATATTTCATGGTTATTTAAAAGGTATGTGTGTGTGTGTGGTGATAACTTTTTTTAACATAAAGCATATTAAGATGTTTGTATTGAGTGCTTTTATTATTTTTAGGATGTAAGAAGTATAATGAAACAAACAAATAAGAAAATGTGTTAGATTGTTACTCACATCTTGGCATTCTATCCTAACGGATCAAGTGCTGCATAATTTTCTATTTTTCAGGATAAATAAGCCGTAAGAAGTGATAGAAATAATATTAACATTAAATTATTTTTACATTTACCCTTCGTTTGGTAGGATCGATGAGATAAAGAAGTATTATAAGGGTAAGTATTATGTATGTCGTAATAAGTAAGTAATATTTATATATGAGTTTGTTTGATAGAATATATAAAGAATGAGAATAATATGATTAAAGTATTTGGCATGTAATACTATCATTAAATATAAAATGTGAAATTATTTTTATATCCTCATTTAATTGGTAGGATGGCACATACCCACTGTTGCCCACCACCGCAGTACAGCACATCTCTTCATCTCTTGTATCTCTGTCTAAACTTAGATCCCCAAATCCCATTGTACTCATCAATGGAAATCATAATCTCATTCGCCAAATCAGCCATGGCATTCGAATTATGCCTGCACTTCCTCTACCAATCAATCAGAAACTCAATTAGTGGTGAGAAAATTCGAGCAAACCCAGCTGCAATGGCGTCCCCCTAGCCGACCTCAACCTCATATCAATATGATACTTCCCCGAAGAGAAAACAATCTGTAACGACAACGCCCCCTGAAATTTCCCTCCAACAAATCCTCAATCTCCTGCTTCAATTTGGATTCGCAAATATCACAATCAGCAAAATTCTAAAGGGTGTCATTTGGATCAATTCGCCAATATCCACCAAATATGACTACTGGCGATTAAATCCTAATCGCTAGGTCATCTGGTTTGAAGGTTCGACAGAGGATACGACATCGTTTTGGCCTTTCATGTTTGGGAGCTCGCCGGAGTTTAAAACGAGATTGAAGTTAACCTTCGGATGCCATGGCGATAGTTGGAATCGGTTGTCGCGACTCAGGAATGGTGAGTTGAGTCGGCACTACTCAATGGTGACGGGGTTGGTAATAGTGAAGCCGCCGTTGCGGCGGAGGAAACAGAGCAGACCGCCGAAGGCCTTCAAGAAATTGGGTTTAAAACATGATGAGCCATACCTATTCTTGTAATTTTATTAGTTGTATGGATTTACTGTAGAATCCACAATAATAATACTACAACTGGTGTGGTATTAACAATGTAAAAGGCTACAGTGCTAATCCACCAAACAAGATAATAGTACCGAGCCCCTTCACAACATAGTATTCCCTACCAAACGACATACAAGGTCTTATTAATTGTATGGAAACCCCTTATTACACCCAACCAAACGAAGGGTTATTGTATTGTTGTGAAGAAGGGTACTATTGCTAAATCACCTATAAAGCTTACATCAGAGATCCTCATTTCAAGTGCATCTCACTGCTTTGCCATGTTAGCAATTCATCCCCCTCTTATTTCTTTCTCCTTGGCCTTGCACATATCTTCAGCTGTCTTGTTGAACTTCTTAGTCAAGTCATCAATCTGGAAAGCACAAAGAAAAATCATTGGAAAAGTTGAATCAACAACATCAGCATTTCGACGTTTCTATGCAGCAACTTACTTCTTTCTCCAATCGTTTCGCACCATCTTCTGACATACTTGAACCAGATTTATCTTTATCCTTCCCTCCTTTGTCTTTGGCATTCTTTTTCGGAGTTGCTTTTTTAATGCTTTCCAGTGCCTGAAAATACAATCTGTTTTTAGATATTAAGCATGATAGGGATTAATCGCAAGTTTCGCCTGTGAGTACCTTTTGGCGGACTCTTCGAATGCTTTGCTTCACATCTTCAGATGATTTTGCTACCACCTTGCATACTGCCTGGTAAACACATTTTTTTTGTAAATGATAGCAGTTATCTCAAGGAAGAATAAACTCCGTTGGTGGTTGATGACAAATTAGAAAGATAAAGACATAACTAAAGACGCTTTGTGGGATGGTTAAAGGAAGAAAGAACCAAAATGGAATGGTGGAATGGTGTTTGATGTTTGAGGAAGCAATGGAGTCATTGGTTCAATAAGCCATTTGCTCTACTTAATGAGAGAAATCAAACACCAAACCACAATACAGTCAAACCAATTTCACTTCTGTTCCACTTCCCCTTCGCATAAGACTTACTTGCATGTGCTCTTTCGTCAATCTGCCCATTGCAATCACAAAAATGAAAAAGGGTATATTAGATGTTTGATTTACAAATAAAGGGAATATTTTTGCTTCTCATGAGGAGGAGGGTAATAAACTGGGAGAGAAAATTCAAACAGCAAGGAAACTAAATATTTGTTCATTGAGACGAAGTTCATATTCCAATGAGCAGAAATCCAATTTATTACGAGAAATAATGGGTGGATTTTGTCACATTTATAATCGCAACCACTAGACTGATTATCTCACTCCTAGAAAGAGACAGAGGAAGAAAGTCTTACGGAGGTATAGGTACAATCAGTCGTTGATCATCTGACTTGGGATTTAAACCCAGTGGAGATGTCCCGATGGCTTTCTCTAACTCCTTCAGAGCCTGCAGAATTCAAGCACTCACTAGATTATGCTTCCAAAACAATTTGCATACATGATAGAATAGAGAGTTGAAATGATATGCTCGTGAACTCATAATTACAGTTGCTTAATGTAGAGTCGTACAAATCGTATGAATCATTTGATATAGAATTTTAGTTTCAAATATTAGAAGAATGCGGCACAGTGGAGATTCGCATTATCTTGGACTCACACAATCACATGCCACTAATACCTACAAAATACTATACTGTCAATTAAGGTAACTGGGAATTGTGGTGAAAATAAATAAAGAGCTAGTAATTCTGAACAACGTATGTTTTTACGTTACATTTTGATCATAAGGAGTAACAGCCAGTGTTTTCGGATCCAATACTGAGACAACAGCCATCCTGCTAAGTGGGGTCTTCTCACCGTAATGTTCAACCATAATGTGATCAAGAATCCCTGAAAAAGTATTTAGAAGTATCATGTCAAATAACTCTTGCTATACAGAAAACCAAAATAAGAAACATATAATACATTTTTACACACCTGGTGATGCTCTTCCAGTGCGCAATTTAGCTAATTCACGTGACAACGCATCAACTGCTGCACTCATCTGTGACACAGCAGCATTTTTAACAGTTTGGACCAAGTCACTGCCTTTCTCATCGTCATCCTCCTCTTCCTCTTCTTCTTCTTCCTCCTCATCCTCCTCCTCTAGAATAGAGAGTTAACAGAAGGAAAAAAAATCCAATGAAAATCTTATATGAGATTTTACTTGACAAACTGAATGAACACTACCTGAAATTTACATGTTGATAATTACAAAATCTTACATGGACAATAAATGAAATTCAAATTTAATGCAAATTTGGTTAAAGGATTCTGCTACTACTGTGAAATTAATTGTATTTTAAAGTTTAAGGTCTGTAAATAGTCAGATTCTACTAAAGTTTAGGTAAACTCTAAAATCAAAGATAACAGAAAATGTTTGTGAATTGAAAGATATAACATATCATTCTAATCAGTAGTTTTTCATTGAAAAAAAAAAATGCATATTTGTAAATCAGGGGATGAATTAGTTTGAGAGGAGCTTACTGATTTGTTGTTTTCTTGCTTTGGAAAATCCTCTCCTAGTATTAAATTGATAACAAAGCGTTGATGGAGATATTAGAGACCTATCAACAACAACAGATTCTTGTGAAATTGTGAAAATGAGTTTAATAACTAGTATCTTTGGTGTGAGCAGACAGAGGCAATTAGTACAAATATGTTTAAAAAAAAAGTTACTTGCCGCGTATGCCACCGATAAAAATTATCGGTCATGTTCTTTCCAGCAACAGACTCTTCTTTCGCATTAATTGAAAAACACATATCCCCCTCATCTCGGTTTAGTGTATATGCAGGTTTGTCCTTTCCCTCAAACACAGTTGATACATGAGGTGCCAGCCTACCCAAGAACTAAAATCAACAAAACCACATTATTTGCAAATCATGCCTAGGCACATAACATATAATTAAGACTCAATGAAGAGGCATAATTAAACCTGTCCTTTGGCCAAAACCCTCCATCTGAAGCCTTCCAAATTCACAAACCTTAGTCCTGCTTTCTGCATGACTGTTTTCTCATTAGCAGGGTCTCATTGCAGCATATAACAAATTTTCAATCAATCAGCTAGTAAACACAAGTATACCCACTCTCATGAATCTTGTTAGTTTCAGAACATAAATACACTATTTCTGCTAACCAGATCTAATAAGAATGATAAAATATGCAGAATATCATTCAATGAAATGCCTAACAATCAATGAATAATTAACATTTGAAGTGTCAATAGCAGGAATTAACAATCAAACCAAAAATAGTAAAATTTCCTTCAAAATGAAAGAATAAACAACATTAAGTTCAGAAATCCATGTCATTTACTTTGAAATAGTTTTTCCTTGGGTGAAATACACAAACATATGGCAAGCATTCAAAATTACTCAAATCAAACAAACCAGGCACTCAGCCAGACAGCCACTCACAACAAAAGTTAACACTTGCCTTGAGATTTCCATTAAGAGATTGAGCTGCAGCCGACATTATTGGATTTATTTTCAGATGACTATATCAGGAAACTGCAGGAGAAACGAGAATTTCAGTATACACAAAATTAGGTTTTTTTAAACCCGGGGGGGAGTGACAGAGAGAGCCCATTTAGGTAAAGAACCCTTAGAAGAAAAACATTAAGGCAGGCAATATTCATCAATTAACTAGAAAAAATATATACTAATTTATGAAATAATTTGCAAAGAAAAATGTAAATCAATTGGTGCAGGATATGTATGTGTACCGTACATAGATTTGATCATTGAAAAACTGTTGGATTCCACATAAAACAAGGTGATGTAAACCACAAGGTTACATTGAAATCAACCAACACCATCATTCTACACATCTAGTACAATATTTCCACTCATCATGTCCAGCTAACAGGTTAGTATTTTAAGAAAACATGAAAACCCACTTATTCAAGCTCTAAATCAGATATGACTATCAAGTTTGCTGACACTCTCTCAGTGATTCATGGTTAGGTATATGTAGATGGATAAAACACACAACACATCAAACTGAAACTATTAATTCAGTTCAATGTTCTTTTTTTGGGGTCATAATTTCAAAAAAAGAAAAAAAAAAAAAATATATATATATATATATATATATATATATATATATATATATATATATATATATATATATATATATATTTCAGATCAGTTTTGGTTTTCACTGAAGTAAATTTTGAAAAATGAACTGACCTAATCACATTCTATATCAGGAAAAAATCTATCCAACTTTATTATTTCATCTTTCCTAATATTTTCTAATATATACAAAGCACAAACAAAACATAACACTCGAACATAGAATAGCAGTTCCACTTTCTCTTCTCCTTCTCACTCTGCAACTTCTCTCCATGGCACTCTTGCAGTAGAGAGCTCTCCCTCTTCGCTCATTAATCCATTCTGGAAAGATTTTTCATCTTTCTTCAAATGCTTTGTTTCTTTTGTATTTGGCTGAAAGAATTGAGAATATTTTGTGGATAAAGGGTCTTTAGAGGGTGGGATTTTCGTATTTCATCTCAGTGATGCCGACAACAACAGCATAAATGGATTTGTTGGCTCCATTTCCTGATTATTGGCTCTCTTTTCCGTTTGAAACTGTGGCAGTTTTGTATTGTGTGCGGAGACTAGATGAGATAATTACTCAAACAATTAGATTAGATTTGAAAGAAAAAAAAGATTAGATTTGAAAGAGCTTATAGTAATTTGACTTATCAACCTTTTGCACTTGTAATATGCTTTACTTTCGGTTTTGAGTCAACCATGGTATCACAGCAAACTATCTCCATTTTTTTACTTTAGTTCAGCAGCCAGAGTACTTAAAAGAAACGAAACACTTGTCAGTATTTTGGTTTCAGTTTAGCAGACCGAATCAAACTCATATACTTCAGTTAGGTTTTTGGATTGATTTTCCAAAATTTTCTTCAGTTTCAATTAAAAAAATGTACAAGTACAATTTTTTATTCTTTACATAACAGTCGTCATATTTTATGAAGCTTCTCAATTTCTCAAAGATTGTCCAATGTCATAAAGACTGTTAATTGTTTTCAACTACACCAGACTAAGACTTTTGAACAAATAATACTTTCTTTTCTTATTTCTTTAACTTGCGTGATCATTATCATGCTTCTTCCGATACATGTGAGCAATCCTCTTGTTTTAAGATAGGGATTCGACCAATGATGAATAGTAAAACAAATTCATATATTGTATTCACATTTTACAATTGTTAGTTATTTATTAATTCATTTCTAAAATGTTTAGAGTTTGTATCCTTAATCACGAGTTTAAATTAGTAATTTATGTTAGATTAGATGGTCTACCAACATATGAACTTTGACAGCAGAATTATAAATAGAACCTCATTACTGAAAACATGAAAGTTTGCTTTGATCTTCCAAGGATTATCTAAAAATGATAGATCTCAAAAAGCTTAATTATCTCAAAACACAACTAATTTAAGCAAGTTATTGCAGCTCAAAAGGACAATAATCACCTTATATTACCATCAAAAACAATATAGTGATGAGTTATTTCAAGCAATTGTATCAAAATTTCATTATGGTCAAATGTAGCTCTAAGCTTTGCAATTTGTCGAATCCAAGATTTAATACTTGCATTATCTTCTTGTTTCATATTTGTAACTGAATCAGATTTTCCATGTAGACCTTGAGAAATGAATTGCAAATGTGGAGCTTCACTAATATATTTTACATTTTATACAGTAGGAAGATCAAACTAAAATCAATATATTTCTTGCGATACGAAAAGAGTGTTACCAGGGTTCCACCCATATTCAGTCTCAATTCTCAAGTAGCCAAACAATCGAATATCACAAGTATATTACTTATACCATATCACAGACTTCTTATGTAAGACTATTCTTTAGATAGTTGCGTCCGAATGATTCAAATAATATTGCCAGTAAATGCATATGGTAAAGAAGAGAAGTAGATTAAAGAGCTGGTTAGTTTTGCAAACAATACAAAAGTAGATTTGTGGGAGCTATTTAGTCAACAATAAGAGAAACCATACCTGTATTTTACTTGTACTATTTTACAAGTCAGTTGACCATTATCTATCGTAAGCACTATTAATCGTATTTCTCATGCCTCAAGGAGATGTAGAGTCTTAGCCTTGCCTTCATTTACAAATCACAATTTGCACTTCACTCTTCCTAAAAAAATTCAAACCATCTAGAATAATAGACCATTTGGTAGCACATCTCAAACATCTCTACACCACTATGCCCTCGAAATATGTTACAGTAATGGCATGGCTCTCAAAATATGATGCTTGTCCCACAAATTTATATTTGGGACAATGCTTGCCCAAGTCATTTCATAGTAAATGTAACCTCAAGGCTCAATGTTCCTTATCCCTAGATTCAAGCACCATTGACAACCTTCAATGATATAAAGGAAGGGAATCAGAAAAAAAGGACAAAGCTTCACTTTGGGTTTCTTAGTATGCTCTGTACAATCAATAAAATGAACCTCACGTGACACAAAACAACAACACAACAACACACCAACTCGACTATCTTACCAAACTCGGATCAAGCAATTCAAACAGCATGACAGCCCTACATTTATGCAACAGCTCTAATAGCTTTCCAACAATTACAAAAGCAAAAGCACATAGGAAAACTGGAAACCAGCACACTGGTAATCCAATTACCATTGTCGCACCGAACATATCGCCTCACCTAATACACCCTTTTAAGTCGTTTTAGAATCTTAATACGCTTTCAAAGTCTCATTTCCTATGATATGCAGTTTATGGTTTCCTTACTAGTTCATCCAACCAGAACTTTCAACAGCAATGGATGGATAAAGCTATTTTGCATACATTTACAAGTAGTTTATAGGAAAGGATGGCAAAAAACAATAAATGAAAGCTCACAACAATGTATTTTAACAGGAGCAAGGCCTTTGATTTTAATCAAAGAAGGGTTCACAGATGGTAGGCCGGATTTCTATATAGAAAAGCTACCCATTTATCAAACCAAATCTAGAACCTAAATTAAGTGCAAGCACATCTTCACAACCGGTAAAGTAAAGCACCCAAAAGGGGAAGGGAATTCCTACCTGCAGCAATGAAGAAAGCAGCGGGATGGCGATTTTCTGCAGGAGACTTGTATGGCTTTTAATTCTTGAGAAAATTTAATCCACCAGGTAAAAGTTGACGTGTTCATAAGCAGAGTGGAACAGGGTAATTTGTTTCCACCATAATTCGATCACAATCACGTTTATATTACGGTATAGGAGTAGATAGAAACGTAGAAGACCGCGAAGACGACGATGGCACAGGCCTAAACCCTAAACCCTGGACAAAGAAATGATCAAGATTGGAATTGGCCCACCCACTTTTAAATAAGAAAGGCCCAGGCTCAATCCGAAGCCGAAGCCCAAGTCCAAAGAACAGAAAATTTGATTCCACCACAATTCGATCACAATCACGTTTTACAAAGATTTTGAGCCTCTCGATTTAATAAGGGTATGTTTGGTTTGGGGTTATGTGGGTTTGAAAATTATAAATATTGTATTTTATGTTTATTTTGGGTTTTGAGTAGGGTATGTTTTAACTTTATGTTAAATCAATATATTAATTTATTTATTTAAAAAGTTAAATAAGAAATGAGAGATAAAGAAAAAAAAGTGAATTAATTAATTGAGAAAAGAGAATGTAGTAGGTATATATAGGGGTGATTTTTAAAATTTGGATGTGGATTTTGAAAAACAAAATCGAGTTTGAAACCCGAAAATGAACATTGCCTAAGAGATTCGTTCAATGAATGAAAATATATAGTCTGACTATGCTACACATGGACAATTTTAACCGTTAGATTAACTTGTAATATAATCTACAACATTAAATATAATAATATAATTATTTTTAAAAAAAACTACCCACTAACCTACACTATAAATACAGGGTGCATCAGGTGCACCCCAGAATGACCCAAAAATATAACATTTTATAAAAGTTGTGGTGGCAATATAGAATTTCAATGATGGGGTGAGTATAAAAATTTTTAAATTGCTCAAACCGCTCTAGTCGCACTGTCACCAACAATATCTATGGGTAAATTTCGATCTATTTATATTTAACAAAACTGAACTGCTATAACGATAAAATTTGATTTTTCTTTCCTTCTAATTACACCACACCACTTAATATATGCATGTGATTTAAATTTATTTAAATGTTGAAATCTTAACTTGTTATACTCTTTAAATATATGTGTTTGCCAAAATTTATAATTGTTAAATTTTCTAAAAAAGTGAGATGGTTTTTAAAAAGTTCTTGATAATCCTTCTCTCAAATGTATAGTTACATTTCAATTTATGATCAAAATGATATACTATATGTTTAAAATAGTAAACAAGTTATTATTAGTAGAAAATTATTATCTTAGACTAACTTAGTATAATATATATCATGTAATTATTATTATGAGCTATTAAAATAATATTTATCATAGGTTTTATGTTATTTGTATTATTACATACTATCTTATTAAAAAACCCATCAAATCGTCAAAACCGATTATCAAAGTGCAAAAAATTGCATAATGAATTATAGTTGAAAAAACATGATTTAAAATTAAATGTAAAAATAAATATCTTATAATAAGACAATTTAAATTTTATCGAATACTAAACATATGATGCAGCAATCAAGGTTGAAGAGCAGGTTTTTTTTTTTAATATTCTTAAAGGCCAAAAAGAGCATTTTTTTCCACTCATTCCAATGATCAAAGCCTACTGTTTTTTTTTTAATCTATAGCTCCCCTCTTCATTAAATAAATTTATGTGTGTTTATTTTTCTGTCTTTTAACAATAATTACGAGTTGGTCTCCTATATTTTTGGGTATACTAGGTGTAAGAGTATAACATTTTGTTTTAAAAAGTATATACACTTTAATTAACAAGGGTATATTTTTCTCATTGATCGATTGAAATATAAATAAAATGTTGATTAAAAAAAATCTAGAAAATAAATGGTACATGTTCTTATAGTAAATGATATAACATTTAATAATAAAGAGTACAACTTCAAAAAAAATTTAGGATTTAAGGGCAAGCAAGTTTTAACCAATAATTACTCTTTCCATCTCATTTAAGATTGCAATCTTAAATGTAATTGAGGGAGTATTATTTTATTTTATTTTTTTATTTTTATTTTTTTGCATAAGAGTATCTCATATTTGTGCACTAAAAAAAAGATAAATTTAAATAAAATAACTATTTTCAAATAACTAATTAAAAGATTGAGTATCTCATGAAACTAGTTCATATGTAATTTTTATGGTCTCACCCTTTCTGTTTAAGCTAATTATAATTTATATTTTTAAAATTAATCATAAATTCCAAGGGAAAATATTAAAATATAGTTTACGGAGAAAACAAAATAAGAAAAAGATATATAAAAAAAATGTTCATGTAAAGTTCCATATAATAATTTGTTTAATTAAAATTTAATATTTTTCAATTAAAATGATACTTTTTTTAAAAAAGACAAGGACAACGGTTAACCATACATGAGGAACATATATATAATCAATTTTCAAATAAATATTAGGATTAATTATTAATTAGATACAAAGTATTAACTATTATTACTATGGGATACGTTCATTTGAAAATATAACTATTAGATACAAAAATTTAAAGTGTTATACCTAAAATAACCTTAATTGAATATTTAAAAAGGAAGTAAATATATTATCCATTGTTTGTTGGGATCTCCTCTGAACTTCCATTATTTCTAGCTAAAATTTTCGTATTAATTAATCGCTACAACCGTAGCAAATTTATAGATATTCCCCATGACCCCATGAGTTTCGCCTTATCACCGCATCATAATCTTCATTTTCTTCTTCATCCACAGCATCATATTTTCTCTTGTTCTATGTCGTCGTCTTCGTAATTGTCTCACGCTGCATCATTAAGACCGATGGTAAATATAGGATCGTCTATGTCATTGTCCTTGTAATCCTTTCTCACCGCGGCATCAAAACTCAATGGGTAAAACTCAAGAGGAACGAGTAAGTAAGATCTGGATTCTCGTAATTAATTTTACCATTTCTGATTACCTCCACACCCGTGGTGGTGGTGATTTGGTTGGTTCGCTGGTTCCGTTTCTGATTGCCTCCATATCCGTGGCGGTGGTGATTTGGTTGGTTCGCTGGTTTTTCAGTTTCAGCGAAGGTAGGGTTAAGATAGTGAAAGGGCATGGACGTATGCCAACGATAATGCACAGTTATAACTAGTTGTGCAATAACATATTAGATTGTGCAGAAATTTTAAAGGGTTGTGCAATAATGTAATCGGTTGTGCCACACAATATAATGTACAACATGATTCAGACATAATTTTATGTCCAACATAATTATTTACTTTTGATAATTATACTTTTGAAAAACTATATTATGGACATCTACAAGAAATGTAATTCATAAATGACTTCTAGTTAGGTTGTGAAACTTTATTCAAAAGATGTGCAACATATTTATAGACTTATTTCTTGAGAAAATGAATTATTATCAGCAGCAATTTGAAGAGTTTTATATCAACGGACAATGAATATTGAATGATGATAAAATCTGTTGCAACTTTGGGATCAGTTAGATTGTTAGGGTAATTATGAAATATGATTTCAAGGATATTATCATATCACAAAAGTGGATAAGGGACAGTAATTATGAAATTTGATTTTAAGGATATTATCATATCACAAAAGTGGATAAGGGTATATTTGGGATTGTACAATATAATTTGGTATCTAATAGTATTAATTTTAGGCAAATACTAGTGTGCACCAGTTTATAAGGTGCACCAAATAACCCAAATTCAATTGACCCATCATATATAAATAATTTTGACCAATATTTCATTCATTTCATTTTCTTCTGCTTCCTCCCCTTCATCTCTCCTAGGGATGGCAATGGTATGGATATTTTCGGGTATCAGGTCTATTCGAACCCTAATGGGTAGAGTACGGGTAGTTGTAAACGGGTTTGGGACGGGTGCGGGTAATGCCTCAAATACCTGTGGGTACCCCGATTATATATATTTTTTTATAAAATTTAATATATATTATATGATTTATATATGATAAGATATTTTATATATTTAATTAATAGTTATAAGTTTTATTTAATCATATTTATTAAATATTTATTTAAAATAATACAATTTATATTATATTTATTTTATACTCCCTCCGTCCTAGGTAATGAGGGTCAAAGACCTTATGTTTAACATAAGGTCTCTGGCCCTCTTAGCCTGGACGGAGGGAGTATTTAATTAATAATAATGTAATTTTTATTATTATACTTATTTAGACAATAAAAAAATATAAATATATATAAAATAAATGAATATTAAATGGATATGGGTTCCCGCGGGTATTGATAAACGGTAGTGGTACGGATACGTGTACCATAATAAATTTTTTAAATGGGATGCATACGGATACGAGTAGTTATTTTTTTAATCGGATACGGGTACGGGTACTCCAAAATAAGCAGATATCTTACCCGTTGCCATCCCTACTCTCTCCCCTTATTTCTCTTTTAAATTTTTCTCTCTCCTTATTTTCCTCATTCTCTCACTCTCCTAATTTTTTCATACGCTCTCTCCTAATATTTGGAATTAATTTGATTTTTATTTTCGATTTAAATTAATATTAATTGACTTTTTAGAATGACAGATATTCATATATATGATTTTATTTATAATTGTATTACTTTCTTTAAAGTAGTGTATAAAGCTAAAAATATTTTTTAAAAAAATAATAAAATACAGTTATTAAGAAAAACGTATACACTGTAACAACAAATTTTGTATTTATAAAAAAAATACAAATTGGAGTACAAAGATAATCCAAATGGATTTAATTTAACGATAATGTAAACGAGTTACAATATCAATCAATCCTCTAATTCTTCTCTCGAACCAATTTGGCTTGACTTGACTTGTGTGTGTTGACTTTGACTTCTTTGACTGGAGTGTATGCTGAATGTGTTGACAGCGTGTGTGTTGAGTCGGATCTTCAGATGAAGCTTGTCCGAACTCAGATGTATAGTCTTGTAACGTTGATCCGAAGGCGTTGAGCCTTTATTCGAATTGAACATTGACTGAAGAGAATGCCGAATTGGAGGCGCTTAGCACCTTAATCTCGAATCGGAGGCGGATGGCTGGAAGAACGCCAGATAGGAGGGACTTGACACCTTAATCTCTAATCGGAGGTTGTTGGCAGGAAAAACGCTGGATCAGGGGCTTGACACCTTAATATCTGATCGATGACGGATGGCTGGAAGAACGCCGGATCAGAGGGGCATGACACCTTGATCTCTGATCGGAAATTGTTGAATGGAAGAACGCCGGATCGGAGGGGCTTGGCACCTTGATCTCTGATCGGAGGTTGTTCTTGACTTGAAGATGCTTGAAGATCTCAAGGGAGCACTGCTCGTATTCTTGATCTCTTTAGAAGCGTCTGCGTCTTCAGATGTTTTAGTGTGTGGAATGAATGGAGGATGGCTCCTTATATAGGTGAAGGGTGAGGAAGCCCCATAAATAACTCGCAATTTGATTGGTCCATGGCTGATTTGACCTGATTCTGCGGGCTTCAGCCTTTCACTTGCTTAGGCTTTAAGTCAGACTTATTTAACTGGATATGTCTCAATTATCAATTATTCACTAATTTATTTTAGGAATTTATTTATTTAAATTCCATAATAAATAAATAATTAATTTGTAATTATTGCATTAATTTGCCACATATTTTTCTTTAATAGGCAATAAAATTCAAGTGCATACAAATGCCCCATTGCATTTTGTTCATGGACGCATTTGTGTTGAAGTGAATAAATTGTGATTATCCATTCTTGATCAACATGATTGAATTTTATTATTTGCCTCACCAACTTGATATGAATAAGCGTGAATTATGACTGAACTTAGCAGAGTGCTAAGCTGCCTACGTACCTCTTTTTAAGAGGATCAAGTCATAATGTAGTTAAAGGGGACATGATTTGATTTGGGGGGTGGTGTCGTACACATTTTATATTCATGCGGGCCAGGAGTAACATGCAGTTTAGGCTCGTGCGTCATGGAGCGTTGAACTTGAATTTGCTGATAATTTATACTCGTGTCAATGAGTCTTGAATTTGAACTTGTTGATAGTTTATACTCGTGTCAAGGAGCCTTGTGTGGACATTTTTCAATTGTGTTGTGGAGCATTGTGTGGATAATTTTCTCTCGTGTTGAGGAGCATTGTGTGGATAATTTTTTCTCATATCAAGGAGCTTTACGTGTAGAGTTTTTTTCTTTTCCCAAGGAGATTTGACATATCAAGGAGCATTGTGTGTAGATAGTTTTAACTCGTATCAAGGAGCTTGATTTGGGATTTTTAGACAGTTAAACTCGTATCAAGAAGCATAGCGTGTAGATGTTTTAGATCATATCAAGGAGCGTAGTATGTGGACTTGAGAGATTTCAGATAGTTTAAGCTCGTATCAAGGAGCGTAATATAGACAGTTTTCGCTCGTGCCAAGGAGCTTTGACTTGAGGATTTTAGAAAGTTTAAGCTCATATCAATGAGAATGACTTGAGAATTTTAGATAGTTTAAGCTCATATCAAGGAGCGTGACTTGTAGATAGTTTTAGCTCATATCAAGGAGCATGACTTGTAGATAGTTTTAGCTCGTGTCAAGGAGCGTGATATAGACAGTTTTTGCTCGTGTCAGGGAGCTTTGATTTGGGAGATTTTAGATAGTTTAAGCTCGTATCAAGGAGCGTAATGCAGACAGTTTTCGCTCATGTCAAGGAGCTTCGCATTTGAGTTTGTCAAGCGTTCATGGCCCCCAATATCGGGATGCGCTGCTTTCTGTTGCTTCAACTTTATTTCTATGAATCTTTATAGAAACTGCAGTCTTTATTTGCGGTTCCTCTTCAACGAGCTCATCAAAAGGCATGTCTTCAAACTCATAAGAGTCTTAATTAAAGGGCCATTCGATGTCATTTGATGTCAGGCTCAACTCCATGTCGTGAGCTCTTGTAGCCAACTCTTCAAAAGTTTTAGGCTGAATTCCTTGGAGTATGTAGCTAAGATTCCATTGCATCATTTGAATGCACATTTCCATAGTTGAAGTTTCTGATAGCTTTTCTTTGCAATTGAGGCTTAGGCTCCTCCATCTATTGATATAATCGATGACATATTCTTTATCACTTTGACGAGTATTTGTTAGCTCCATTATACTAACAGTTCTTCATGTGCTATAGAAACGATTGAGGAATACTTTTTTCATTTGCCCCCAACTGTCGATGGAGTTTGCTTCCAAGTCGATATACCAATCAAAGACATTTTTTTCAGAGATCGGACGTCACCATGTGATCTCCGTAGGTCCCAGCATCATTGCATATCTCGACGAAGTGCGTCACATGTTGTCTTGGGTTGTCTTTGCCATCGAATTATTGAAACTTGGGAGGTTGGTAGTCAGTTGGCATCCTCAAGTTGTTAATTCTCTTCGTATATGGTTTTTTGTAGGTGGCAGGATTTGAAGCTTATTTCAAACTTGTCTTTTATCGTCTCTATAACAATGTTCTTTAATTGGTTGATATGAAGCATTCCGTCAGTTGAAACTTCCACTTTTTCCTCAACTTGCTTTTTTTCAGGTGAATGATGTTTCGTCGAGTCTTCCTCCTAGTGCTCATCCTCAACTTGTTTCTTATTTGCATGTCTTGTCTCCGCATTATCCATTTTCTTCATAAGTACAGATATCTTTACATCTTGAGCTTCCATGTGCTTGTTGAGTCCTTCAATAGCTCTCATCATACTTGTGAATTGATCCTCAATGGTCATAGCACTTTTCGTCATCACTGCAGCTTCAGTTGAGTTAGGTGGTGAGCTTGGCGTGGAGCAAGAAGTTGAGCAGACAGAGTCATCATCACCATCTTTATCGCCCTGCAATGGCTTATTGAGAGTAATCCCCACCATATGGTTTGTCTTTGAGGAGACTTCGGGCATACTTCTTGTAAAGTCTTCAACCTTGTCAGTTTGCAACTCTAGAGGTTTTGATGCAATAGGCTTTCTTATCGCAATCTTTAATGGAGTCATCATTTGAATCTTCACAGCTTGCAGCTCTGAAGGCTTTGAGGTAGATGACCTTTTGATCGCTATCCTAAGAGGAGTCATTATTTGTGCTTGTAGAGAGAAGAGATGAGAGGTAGAGACAGTCCCACTGGGCCTGCCAAAATTTGTAACAACAAATTTTGTATTTATAAAAAAATATAAATTGGAGTACAAAGATAATCCAAATGGATTTAATTTAAAGATAATGTAAACGAGTTATAATCTCAATCAATCATTTGATTCTTCTCTCGAACCAATTTGGCTTGACTTGACTTTGACTTGACCTGTGTGTGTTGACTTTGACTTTTTTGACTGGAGTGTATGCTGACTGTGTTGACAGCGTGTGTGTTAAGTCGGATCTTCAGATGAAGCTTGTCCGAACTCGGATGTGTAGTCTTGTAATGTTGATCCGAAGGCATTGAGCCTTTGTTCGGATTGAACATTGACTGGAGAGAATGCCGAATTGGAGGGGCTTAGCACCTTAATCTCGGATCGGAGGCGGATGACTGGAAGAACGTCGGATCGGAGAGGCTTGACACCTTAATCTCTAATCAGAGATTGTTGATTGGAAGAACGCTGGATCAGAGGGGCTTGACACCCTAATCTCTGATTGGTGGCGGATGGCTGGAAGAACGCCGGATCGGAGGGGCTTGACACCTTGATCTCTGATCGGAGGCTGTTGAATGAAAGAATGCCGGATCGGAGGGGCTTGACACCTTGATCTCTGATCGGAGGCTGTTCTTGACTTGAAGATGCTTGAAGATCTCAAGGGAGCACTGCTCGTATTCTTGATCTCTTCAGAAGTGTCTGCGTCTTCAGATGTTTTAGTGTGTGGAATGAATAGAGGATAACTCCTTATATAGGTGAAGGGTGGGGAAGCTCCATAAATAACTCGCAATTTGATTGGTCCATGGCTGATTTGACCTGATTCTGCGGGTTTTGGCCTTTCACTTGCTTAGTCTTTAAGTCAGACTTATTTAACTGGATTTGTCCCAATTATCAATTATTCACTAATTTATTTTAGGAATTTATTTATTTAAATTCCATAATAAATAAATAATTAATTGATATTTATTGCATTAATTTGCCACATATTTTCCTTTAATAGGCAATAAAATTCAAGTGCCTACATACACCATTTAATTACAAAAAATACAATATCTGATAGCAAAGATTTGACAATAGAGGGATCACAAAACGCACATCAATTATATTTTTTCAACATTAATTTCACCCAGAACACATAATAAACAAATTCATCAGTTCACAGCAAGTTTGCTTTCCCTTAATTATACTTTATTTCATCTCTACCGCATTAACGCATACAATATACATTAATTAATAACAAGTAAATACAATATTATAAAAAAATACAGTTTAAAGTTACATTAATACTTATGCTTAACAGCGATAATGGAAACAACCATGGACTCAATAATGGAAAAGGAACTTCCAGCTTCCTTCTCAAGGGTGATCCGCCATGGACTCGCCGAAAACAACCACTATACCACATCGGATCTAGGCACAATACCATCGAACTGCTACAAATTGTTACTACCCTCTGCCATCTGCAACCAACCACCATGACCGCCAAAATCGCTGACTGCAACGCCGATCACCAGCCTAGTTGACCTCAGAGCCGACCACCAGTCTCTCGTTCATCTTAATATTGTTGTGCTTTCAGAGAGAACGTTGAGATGTAGTTTCTGAATTTCACAATCTCTGAAAAAAATCTCTTCAAATTATGTTTCAGATCCCTAATCGATATTCACTCAATCTTGTGAAAAATTAATGAATCTATGAGCGATTATTTTAGAATAGATCGATTCATTCAATTTACCAAACGAATTAATCTTTGTAGTGGTATAGGAGAAGAGAAAATTATTAGTTTGGAGAAGAACAGGAAGAGAGTTTCAGAACGAGAGATACGGGGAGGAGAGAGAGGGAGAAGCGTGGGGATGGAGAAAGAAGGAGAGACGCGGTGATGGAGAGCTTAATGATGTCATCCGGGTTATTTACTTTATATATTGGACCCATTTTATATTTTGGGTTATATTATTAGGGTACACCAATTGTATATTAGATGAATTCTTAATTTTATGTGGATGTGCTAGGAGTAATAATAGGATATAATTTATCTAAAAGTAAGTATCCCTAAATATTAATACTTTTGTATTCTTCCATGAGAAATTTGACGTGATTTCATTAAATCCAGTTTAATTAATTAGAAAAGGTGTAAAATTAAGAGTTTGAAACAATTGAAAAGAAAAGGTCTAAAAATGTACGCATTTGGACATGTTTATAGCCACCGACGTACGACAAGTTGCGTTTACTTTTGTTGTGTGTCGTGTCACACCATTCATTCCTAGTTTCCTAACTTCATACATCTGCCTACCATCTCTCAATTAATACTATATTATAAAGTTTGACATTCATAATTGTTTTACTTTTATATTAAGCATCACTCTATATATATCATACAAATAAAAATGGGAAAATGGAAATAATATTAGAATATTACTATTTTGGATTTTTTATTTTTTTTTAGTTGGTGTAGTATAATTAATTCAACTTTGTGGATTTGAGTAGTTTGATCAATTTGTGTAATTTGTGAAACCCATATGACATAAACATGTAAAAGAGTTTTAAAAATCGCATATTCTTACTTTATTTCAAATAATCATAAACGTATTTTTTCAAAATAAATAAAGTCAATTTAATTATGTGCCTTTAATAATGTTCCAAGGTAATATGTTTTGTCATTATAATCTATTTTAGAATAAAGTATACATTTTTATTTTGATAAATGCGACCTGCACAAAATAATTACATATTTAACAGGATTCAAATACAATACTAATACAATTATTTATTACACATTAAAATATTTTATTTCTTAATTTATTACAAATTAAAATGTTAATCTATGTGAAAAAAAAAAACAAATGTAGGACCGATAAAGTATTGCACACTTTTAGTTAAAATTTCGATTGAATTCACAAAATCCTATTGAATCCAGCTAAAAATCTGAAGTGACTCGTATATGTGACATAGTGAAACCCACTTGTTTAAATTTATGGGATAATTTATATGTGGGAGTTAAAATTGTGGGTTATTATGTGTTGCATTCGATGTATCATTACACTTGATAGTTTATAGGGTAAAAGTTAGAGTTTAATAGGGTGTTATTGTATTTATTTTAATTATTTTATTTTATTTAGTGATTAGAATTAAATAAGAATTTAATCTAACGATTTATACTATTCAAGTGTATCGGTACACCGAGTGCACTGCAGTTTAACTCTAAAATTGTTTGGCCCCATTAAACTCGTGTGTTTTCGGTTTATGCAAGATTTAAAAATTTTGGTTTAAATTTTTTAATTTTGAAAATCAAATGAACAGTGATAATATATGTTTGTTTTGAGTTTTTAAGTATAAGAGGTTTTTAACGAGATAAAAGTCAATTTTGTCCAATAACTTTTGATCATGTATATTTTTTATCCAAAAATAGATATTTTTTGGGTTTCTATCCCATTACCTTTCAAAAGATTGCACTAATGATGTACCCGTTTTCACAAAAAAATTAAAGAAATTGCTTGAATTTGAGTACGTGAATGTCACGTGACCCTAAAAAATGAGATTTTCTGGCGGGATAAAATACAGTTTTGTCTCATAACTTTAACCATGTATAAATTTGAGTAAATATCAAAATTAGTCCTGTAAGTATGGACTTTTCCAACTTCAGTCTTTTTTATTGCATTTCTAATTTTTGTTCTCCGGAGTCTATTTTTGGTCCTTTTGGTCCAAATTCAGTCCTTTTTCGCCGAAAATTTAAAAAACTCGTCGGAAAATTGTGCGTGAGTTGCACGCGCTCAAAATTGGTCATGTAAGTATGGATTTTTTCAACTTCAGTCATTTTTTTAAAGTAATTTTCACATTTGGTCCTCCATTGTCCGATTTTAGTTCTTTTTGTCCAAATTTAATCATTTTTTTTGCCAAAAATTTAAAAAACTCGCCAAAAATCATGCGTGATTTGCACGCGCTATTATTGTATAGAATGGATAAAATATGATAATAGAGTAATAAATTATCCCTAATAATGAAAAAAAATGATGTTCATCTAATTGAATTATTTCACGAACAATTCATTAGAATAATAAAAAGTGATCACATTTTTAATAAAAAAGTGAGACATGATAAATGAAAAAGTGATAGCTATTTAGTTAAATTATTTTATGAACCATTCGTAGATTGAATAAAAAGTTATAGCACTTTTAATATAAAATAATGATTGATTAAAATAAAGTGATAATAGACAATTGAATTATCTAATAAACGATTAATATAAATAATAATAATAATAATAATAATATTATGATAATAATTATTATTATTATGATAAATATTTTATAATTAAAATCAATTAATGTGATAATAAATTTATAATAAAATTAAAAAAATGAAATGGTTAATTAATCATGGGCATTGAGCATAGACACAGTTTCACCGCATTAATTGGGTAGTGTTTTGAGTCGCAAGCAAAACGGAGCCCTTGTTTCTTTTTAATTTATTTTTAATTTAATTTAAAATATATTTAATTGAATAAATGGATAATATGTCTCATGGGCAAAAGCAAAAATATAAAGAATAAGTTTTTTGCGTTGAGAGATGTAAAGGTTTTTTTAATGAGTTTTAGACTCACCATCCAAGTTTTATAAAATTGGAGAGAGTGGAAGAAGAGAGGGTGGGAATCACGGCGGAACAGCAGAGCGCATGTCCCTCACGCGGGCCCGTGCTGCTCTCACCCTGTAATTTTTTAATTCTTTTTTCTTCGCTGCTCATTACACGTGGTTACCCCTGCTCTTTTTTATATATTATTAATGTCTTCTTTGTTGGCACATGCAACTCACGCATGTTTTTGGCGAGTTTTTTAAATTTTCGGCAAAAAATGATTAAATTTGGACAAAAATGACTAAAATCGGACAATGAAGGACCAAAAGTGAAAATTGTAATAAAAAAAGGACTGAAGTTGGAAAAATCCATACTTACAGGACCAATTTTGAGCGTGTGCAACTCACACATAATTTTCCGGTTTTTTAAATTTTTGACGAAAAAGGACTGAATTTGAACCAAAAGGACCAAAAACGGACCCCGGAGAACCAAAAGTGAGAAATGCAAAAAAAAAAAAGACTGAAGTTGGAAAATGTCATACTTACAGGACCGATTTTGATATTTACTTTACAAATTTTGTCCCAAAAATTATATTTTTGAGTTTTTATCCAACTATCTTTAATTAAATAAATGTCAGCAAGTTAATTACATCCGTAAACCAAAATAGGATTTGTACAATTTGTCACGTGCTCGTGCGAGTCTAATAATTTTTTTAATTTTCGGTGAAAATGGGGCAACATTTGTGCAATCTGGAAGATAGTGGGATAAAATTAAAACCCAAAGTTTATCTTTCTTTTTTTTTTTTTTTGACAAAAAATGTACATAACCGAAGTTATATGACAAAATTATTTTTTATCATACCGGAAAGCCCCAATTTGGAGGTTTACGAGACATTCACATGCTCATTTATGGCAATTTCAGGCACATTTGTGCAATTTCAAAGATTGTGAGATAAAAACTCAAAAATTATTATTATTATTTTTTTTACAAAAATTGTACATAGCCGAAGTTACTGAAGAAAACTGTTTTTTATCCCAGCCAATATATGTTAGACATAATTTTTGGTTCAATGTGATTCAGTCACCTATGATCAAGTGTAATGGCAACATTAGATCGTTATGTATGGAATAATTTGGCTTAAAAATTTAAATGGAATAATTGTTTTTATAAAGTCAGAGGGTTTTATACGTGTTAGTAATAAAGTGGAATCTAAATTATTCATTGACTTTCTCTTTCCCTATTTATTTATAAAAATTGAGAGTAATAATTATGTGAAATTTTCTAGTGATAATATATTTTTTTTATCGTTTTTATTAAAAAAAATTAATTATTACTTTAACTTTATAAAAATATTACTCCATCATTTTTTATTTTATATTATGAATAAAATAATTTTTTGTTATCATTATAACATTTTATTAATCTAGTATCAAATTTCATTAAAATATTAAAACTTTTTATTCATCTCGCAAAACACATCCATGCAAAGTTTTAGTCCAAATTTAATTAATTTAACAAGCCATTGCTGTTTGACTTTTTAATTTAAATTTTTGTTTAATAAAAATAGAAAAGAAAATTCCATATTAAAGAAATCAGAATTTCTAAGTTGAAAATTGAAGGGGTGGGGGTGGTCAAACACGAGCGGAGTTCGTTGTCCAGGCAAACAACGATGGTCCAGCAGCCACATATGAAGAAGTAATAATAAATTCCAGGCAATAATTTATCAAATTATACAACTTTACTTTCTATATATACTCCCTCATAATTATTTTGTAATTATTTTTTGTGTCCTAAAAGTAAGGAATTGGATCTTAATTCTTACATTTAGGAGCGCAAGGGAATTGGATCGTCTCGCACAAAAAAAAAATACATATTACTATTATTTTGGAATTTTTTATATTAATGGTCACATTCTTTGAAACTCACAAAAAACAATTACTTTATTAATATGTTTTTTCTATGGGATTTGGAATCTTACACGACATTAATATATTTAACCACTACATATTAAAATAATATATTTTTAATTTATTGTACATTAAAATATATTTATTAATTTTTGTACAAAAAAATAAATATAACTATTATGATGAGATAGAGAGAATATTTTTATATACAAATATTAATTTTCATGTCCCATCAATAAGATAGGAAATTGTGTAAATTTTGGATTAAAGAGTGATTCGAGTATTATTTTTTTAGAGTGCATTTACATCGATGGCATGATCTCCCAGTAAAATATTCCTTGCACTTTAATAAACGCTAATTTAGTGTACATAAGTACTATACTATAATTTTACTTTTATGATTTAGTGCTATTATTCACCTTTAGTGTACATAAGTACTATACTACCATTTTACTTTTATGGTTTAGTGCTTATTATTAACCTTTAGGATTTATTACATTATTTATTTTGGGTTATTTTCCTCAATTCATTTATATTTAAATGATTTAGCTGTATATGTGAAAGTGTAAGCTTATTGCTCATAACTTAGTTTATTCTCTTGAATTAAGATTTATCATTATCCCTTAGCTAGGTTTAGTACATTCTTGTTAGTAATTTCATCATCTTGTTAGTAATTTCATCATCAATTTATTCAAAGTATAGAATATTTCAAGTTTGCACTTTTGCTTTGTTCCATCCTAAGTTTAATTTTACTTCTTATAATAGAAATGATATTCAACTAATAAACATACATTACACTTTAATTTCAAATTATTTTTATTTTTCAACGCATAGTAGTAGGATATAGTATACATAGAAATTTTGGTACAACTCACTTCAAAAAAATTGGTGTGACGGACTTTGTAATGGATTAACGGACTTTGCTACGGAAAAACGCCTGTCACCCAAACATGCGTCACAAAGTGTTTGTGACGGTCCAGTCACAATTAGTAACATATTTTGTGACGGAAAATATTATTGGCGTAATTTGTGACGGTTTCTTTTAATCAATATTTGTGAAACTTAAATTCTAAAAAAAAATTGATATTAGTGACGGAATTTGTGTTCGCCCCAATCGGGTTTGAATCTGGGTGGACACTAAACAAGAGTATTTATGCGCAAGTGTTGAGCCAATTTGGCTAGATGTGTTTCGTGTTAGTCTTTAATAAATATTATATATATTCAATTAATTTGTATCAAAATAGCATCAACCAACTTTCAAAATAAATATGGTGGTAATATTGATTAATGTAATATATAGTATTAATATGACGAATAATTATTAAAAACATTAATTAATTTATTTTATTATTTATTTAAGATAAATATTAAAATTTTCAAAATTTAATTAAAAATCCTTATAAATTTTAAATTCTCAATCTATAAATAATATCTAAATATATTTAAATTATAACAATTCATATAACTTATTGCCATTTAAAATTAAAGTAACTCTATTCTCATAATTATTTTGATCTTAAAATTAACATTACCATGTACATGCAACACGGTATATTTAAATAAATTCAAAATAAATATTAAAAAAAAATTCTTAAACAAAACTATATTCTTATTATTATTTTGATTTTAAAATTAATATTACTATATACAACACAATATATTCGATTATTTAAGTTTAAATAAATTCACAATAAATATTAAAAAAATAATAATTTCTTTTAAAAAAATGGCAAAAACTTGTGTGCATCCGGTCGCACAGGGCACACTTCGTGCGCCTTTAGAATTTTGTGTTAAATTGTATACCCTTTAGTATAAATATGTGTACCCTTTATTTTCTGAAGAAAAATAAAAAATATTAATAAAAAGTGTATACCCTTTAGAACAAAATGGTATACTCTTATTAATTAAAGTGTATACCATTTAGAACAAAATGATGTACCCTTATTCATATTACTAAATTCTAAAGGCGCAAGGTGTGCACCCGGGCGCACGTAAGCCTCACTCAAAAAAAAGAAGAAGTAACTCTGTTTTTAAAATTATTTTGATTTTAAAATTAATATTAATATATACAACAATACAATATATTCAATTATTTAAGGGAGAATTACTACTAGGTACAAAAAAAATCCTTAGTTATTATGAGATACAAACATACAAAAATATTACTACTAACTACAAAAATATATATTCCAATATTACCCCTACAATGTGCTGCATATAAATGTTGTGCACAGCAAAAGTTCGTGTGCAGTAAAAGTATGTGCAGTAAAAAAAGTATGTGCAGTAAAAAAAGTGTGTGCAGCAAAAAATTGGGGTGGTCCGGCGAAGCTCCGGCGGCGGCAGAATTCCGGCAATCGGCCGGCGGTGGTCCGGTGGTGGGTGAGGGTTTAGGGTTTGTGGTTTAAAAGTGTATGAGTTTAGAATTATATTTGGTATTTTACTTTAATATTTTGTATGTGAGAGTAATTATTTTAAATCAATGTATCTCATAGTAATTAGGGGTACAAAATGTGTACCTATTAGTAATTATTCCATTATTTAAGTTTAAATAAATTCACAATACATATTAAAATAATAATAATTCCTTAAAAAAACACGTAAGTTTAACCTTTTGTTTTATATAATTAAATTAAATAGCATAGTTTACATGTGTAACGAGCAAGTACAGTTTTAATTATTTTTTTAAACTGTAAATTGTAACGAGCAAATTCCATCACAAACGTCCGTCACAAACGAAACCCTTTACATTGTGACCATATTTTTCCGTCACTAATTAAAAAAATAAAAAAAAAATATTTTTGTGACTGAAAAAATCCATCATAAATTTTTCCGTCACAAATGTCATCACAAATATCGGGAATGATGAAATTTTAAACGGTCAATTATTAGCCGTCACTATGTTCAAAATACAGTTATAAAGTCCGTCACAATTGTGACAGAAAATTTTTCGTCACTGTCGAGCAACTGTTTTTAGTGACTTGTCCACAATGCTTTGTTTTTAGAATGTACCACAAAGGCACAAACTATCATCTTAAATAAACATGTGAAATAAGGTAAAATTTTGTGATGGGTGCTTAATTTTATGGTGGAATATGTTTTTCTTGATTAATTATTATTCAACCTAAATTAATTATTTTTAAAAAATTCAATTAAATATGCAGTATCTAGAGTTGTAAAATTATACAAGCTATTAAGGAGCTCGATTAAACACAGCTCGATTTCTCTAACTGTTAGAGCTTGTCTTATGCTCGTTAAATTATCAAACCAAGGTTGGTTTGGCTCGTCAAGGCTCGATAATAATAATTTAGTAATTAACTAGGTGAGTTAGCTCATCTTGTTATTGGGCTAGCTACTCACTAAAGCGAGTGATCAAGAAAAAAAAAGTATTAATACTTGATAAACTAACTACTAACTATACTAACAACTAGCATTTATAAATAAAAAAATTATTAAGTAATTATTATTTAATAATAATAATATATATAATAAAATAATTATTAATAAATATAATAAATATAAAATAGTACTCCCTCCGTCCCACCGAAAGGTCCATATTTTACTATATTGGGCGTCCCATTCAAAAGTCCTAATTTTCCACTTTTGGTAAAAAAAGCCCCTCATATGGCCCACCACTCACTACTAATACAACTACTCACTACACATAAAATAATAATACTCCTTAATCTACGTACAAAAAGCAACTAGTAACCGTTTGGGCAAAATGGAGAGAGTAGTAAGGAGTAGTATTAATTATTATTAGGTTTGATAAAGCTCGAAAGCGCAACTCATTTTGTTTAATGAATCGAGTCGAGTCCGAGCTTGTTACCTCAGCTCACTTTAATACTACTTATTTATTAAAAATTAATCACCTTTTATTTATGAGTGAGACTCCTGTGCACCCGAGCGCACGGAGCACATTCCGTGCGCCTTTACAATTTTTGTACCCCTTTGAAATTTAAACCCCTAGCAATACATAGTTTAAATAGAATATACTAGAGGGAGAGGGTTGTGTTCACATGGGGACCCTCCGTGTCCCGGGGGCATAGGAGCTTTTGCTTTTATTTATTTTACAAAACTCTCATGAGTGAGGCTCCTGTGTACCCGGGCGCACGGAGCACATTCCGTGCGCTTTTGCAATTTCCATGCCCCTTTGCAATTTAGGCCCCTAGCAATACATAGGTTTAATAAGATTGGAGGGGGAAATGTTGTTTTTACATGGGTGTAACAGCAATTTTTTGTATTTATAATAAAATAAACACAAGAGAAATTACGATAATAATCCAGATGGATTAAACTTGATAATTTAATAAACAATCACTATCTATCCTCTGATTCTTCTCTCGAACCAATTTGGACTTTAACTTTGACTTGTCGTATTGCCCGCGTTGACCGCGTTGACCGCATTGACAATGTGTGTTGAGTCGGATCTTCAGTTGAAGCTTGTCCGAACTCGGATTTGGGACCTTATAACGTTAATCCAGAAGCGTCGAGCCTTTGTTTGGATTAAACGTACTTGATTCGAGGAACACTCGATCTGGGGGGCTTAGCACCTTAATCCCGGGTCGTATGATGTTCTTAACGCGAAGAACACCGAAGAACTTAGTGTATGAAGAACGCTTGATTTGGGGGGCTCTGCATCTTAATCCTGAATCATTTGCTGTTCTTGACTTGAAGATGCTTGAAGATCTTGAGGAACGTTGCTCGTGTTTCAATCTCTTCAGAGCGTTTGTGTCTTCAGGTATTTGAATGTGTCTGGCATGAATGAATGGAGGAGGACTCCTTATATAGATGAAGGCAGAGGATGCCCCATAAATAACTCGCAATCTGATTGGTCAATGGCAAATTTGGCCTGGTTCTGCGGGCTTGAGCCTTTCCATATATAACACAGCTTGATTGGTCATTGCTTAATTTGACCTGATTCTGGAACCTTCCAGGCTTTATTTGACTTGAGAGTCAAACTTTACTTAATTTAAACCCCTTTTTAATTTGCTGGGCTTTAAATTAATTATCAATTGTTTATTAATCTATTTTAGGAATTTATTTATTAAATCCCCAAAATAAATAAATTAAAATTGATATTTAATCAATAAAATCCATGTGTCACCATCTGATTGGACTGTAAATTTTAATTGCTTACAAATGCCCCCTTGCAATTTGTTCACGGACATTATGTCTTAATGTGAAGGAATCGCAAAAGTTTCCCTTTCTTACAACTTTTTTTGCCTTCTTCATCCCAATAGACCATAAATATGGCACATGTGTGTTTCTTGTTCACCAAGATAAGAAAATATGGAACAAATTTATTTCTTGTCCACAAAATAAATAAATATGGAGCAAACTTGTTTCTTGTCCACCAAGACTCGATAAATCTTACTCAAAATTATCAAACTTATTTGAAGTAAAGAATCTCCTCAAAATTTTGTAGAGATTGCAACCCCTACAAGTAATTTCCATATTTATTCACAAACCTACTACTATATAATGGTAGTCCATGAACTCAATTTTTTTTCATCAAAGCTATCCAACAAACAGGACATTCACTTCAATTCTTGGTTCTTCCTTCTCCTAGTTTTTTTCTTTCCTTCCAAAGTGTAGCATGAAGTATTTCTAATTTTTTTTCTTCAGCATTGCTCCAAGAGGCTGCCAAGACAAAGCACTCCAACAAAACACACCATCCAAATAATTCAATTCACAAGTGTAAGCTTTCAATTCTTTAATTTGCTCTTTTTTTGAACTGTTTATTTGTCTTTCTTGTTTCTTGTTTCTGCTTTCGACCAAGAACTTAGTAACTTGCTTGTCCTTGCCCCTCTTTCTCTTTTGAAAAATCTTACAGTTTGCGTTCGGCGGGTGCTCGATGAGGAGAAGTTGCTCGTTGCTCTCGGCGACTACTCACTGCCCTCGGTGGTGAATCAATCAACAAAACTGGATAGCAAAAGGGAAGATCTGGCGGTGGCTATAACACCGGTCGCTGGTGAGGACCCGACACGACCTCTAGCGGAGGTCACTAGTGAGTGCGGGCGTCGACGAGTCTGATCGGTAGAGAGAAGAAGGAAACCCCCTTCTTGAAACAAATTCACACTGGAAAACTCAACTTTCCGAATTCAATTTTTACCTCATGAGTTAATTTTGACCTCCATTGAGCCACTTCCATTCAATTTGGGCCCCTTTTGTTTTTAAAAAAAAAATTTGGGCCATGTGAAAGTTAATTCCTGATTTGGGCCTCTATATGAATTGTGCCCACATCAAATTCAAAATCCATGACCTTGGGTTTTTTATTTCCAACTAACTTTAACTCATGCTCTAAATTTAAATCAATTAAATCTAAACATGAATCAATTTAGTTGATTACTTTGATATTTTAAACTTCACCCCATTATGGATTTAACTTACAATGTTGAATTTAACAATTAATTAATCCCATATCTCGGGTTCTTTTAATTATTAAAATCCTTAAACTTGTATTATCTCCAAGCCATACTCATGTTCTCTAACATTACTTTTACTTTTTTTTTTCGCAGCCAACCTAAACTTCAGAATGGTTAAATTTAAGAGTCATATAACAGATTCCAAGGAGCGTCAATTACTGATCCTTGATACTCGGCGTCTACTATCAGACATAGTAACTCGTCTCCCAATCGAAAGACCTCTCATGGGTCAACCTATAGAGAAATTAGCTCAAGAGGATAACATTTTCAATCTAACAACTTGGACTAGAGACATGAAGTTGAACAAAATTGGAGTTGTAGTTTTGAGATCGACTAACCATACCAAGGAAAAGCTAAAAACTGGACATTTGCCCACACTAGGGTGCCAAATAATTGAATGTAATGCGGCATGGGGCGACTCAGTGAATTTTCTTGGGGAATTTCATTATATCCCGGGGTATTGGGAGTGGTCCGAGGCTGTCTTAGGCAGATATCGCTCTAATCTTGAGAAAACAATGCTTTATGACCCTATCTTTTCATCTCTATTAACATATGACTGCAATCGTGAGATCATTAAAGCTTTTTGCGAGGCGTAGTGCCCTACCACTAATACCTTACTTATTTCCTTTGGAGAAATATCGATTTCTCTATGGGATTTGTATAACTGGGTGGGATTGCCGCTAGCTGATCACTTATATGAAGAAGTTGTGCCCGACAAGCCAGAACTTTTGAATGAGCGTGACGCCACTGGCCTGCGCATCCCACCTAGCTGTCAGCACTTACTACATGCTTACAATAGACTCCGTAGTCTTGATGGTACTGACTTTGTTTCACTTTCTCGATGGGTGAGCTTTTGGTCTTGTAGAACTAAGAAGCATAAGCAGCCCCCTCCATGTGTAGAAAGTAAGAGAAAAACACGTCTCAAGAATACTCACAATCCCAAGGGCATTATTGACGACTGCAAGAAATGGACTTCCATAGAGATGGACCCTTTTAAAATGCTTCATATTGACGCCACAGAACAAGAGGAAACATATTTAGCTGCTCACTTAGCTTGCTGGCTTTGCTCTTTTGTACTTCTTAATGACGAAGTAGACCTGATACATCCTGGTACCTTCAAGGTAGCAAGTTTGATGGCTGCGGGAAATCAGTTTGCCTTGCTGTCTTAGTTTTGACATGCATATACCGAGGTCTGAATGGAATCTCCAATGAACTTAGACCCTTTGAAGTGAAGTCAACATTTCTCGTGCACTTCGTTTATACTTGGCTGGCTCATTATTTTCAAACTCATCACTCGAACCCTCATGGATTGAAAGTACCTTCAACGGTGACCTACTCAGGCGAGAATGGAGCAAAATTCTTTGATTCGATTGGTGCTCGCAAAAAGATTCAAAATGGAAATAAAGCTTCCTTGTCTTGCAATGTTCTCCCGACAACAGACCCCCTGTGGTATATTGACCATGACAAGGCACCTTGGTGCGATTAGGCCTACTTCATTGCTATTCGTACCAATTATCTTATTTTGCGACAGAATGGAGGCTTTCTTATTGAACCCTACAGCCCACATCGATTTAGCCGCCAATTCGGCTTTTATCAAGATACTTCGGAGAGAATGAAAATAGATATTTGAGAAACCACCTTGGAGCGAGGATTTTAGTATTGGAGGCAATGCACCTTGCGTAATTCTCAATCTACAGCAACTTTTCCATGTGCACCTTCGAAATTTAAAAACTTCTACTCATCAGAATACGAACATTGGCTATCTCAGATTCATGGTACTTACTTCTTGGATAATATGTTGAACCTAGCTGAATCTGCTCCAAACCAGGATGCGGAAGAAGAAGTTCATATCGCCAATAATTCAGATAATGCCAAAGTTGATGAGAAGGCTGTACAGCAAGAGATCCCGCCCCTTCAAAAGGTGATTGTAGGGAGGTCTAATAGAGTAGGAAAGAGAAAGAGCAATCTCTCTCATTCAAATGGGAGTACAACAGACCACAACCCAAAGTGGATCAGGAAAGCCAAATCTCCGGTGCTTATCCCGGTAACTAAAGCTGAGGTTTTAATCCCTTTTTATCATAATTTATATACATCCATACTTGTACCTATTTCCTTACCATCTCCTTTTTTTGTAGTACATGCGTGCTATATTTGGTTTTGATTATGATGACTTTAAGGAAGAAGGATCAGCTTCTGTTGCGGCCCCTGAAGACTTAGTTGATGATGACCTTTTGGATCACACTTCTCCTATCATGAATGAATCTCCCCCATTAATTTTTGCGGTCCAAGCTCCGGACATTACATAATTTATTTTTTATAAAGAGATTATGGATGCAGTGTGGAAACGCTTTCAAGAAAAGCTAAGAAGAACTCCTGTCAACTCATTATCTTCTATAAGGAATGAGGGGCTTAAGATGGTGGACACCTTCAAAAGCGCTCAAGGGATTGACGGATCTGCTTTAGAATAATCATTCAATTTTTTACTTTCTAAAGCCGATGCATATGATGTCGTGAAGATAAAACTTGCTGATGGGATAACCAAGAAAGATATTGAAAAGCGTCTGACCGATGCAAGGAAGCGTGCTCATGAATACAAAGATCAAGAGGCTACGGAGGCCAGGCAACTGCAAGAATTCGAAATTAGGTTGAAGCAGATTGAGACGGAGATTGAGGTTCTGCTGAAGGAGAAGAAAACCATGTCACAAACAATTGAACGTCTTCGCCAATCCGTTCAAAGCGCAAAGCTTGGAGCTCAAACTGCTGCAAGGAATATTAGTGTACTGAAGAAAACACCCATCTTAGAAGATTCCATGGCTGATGAATTGAGGAACGTTACTCACGCTTTGGCAGCCGCTCGAGAGGAGCTATCCACTATGGATATTTTTCATTAGTTTCTTTTGAAACCATTTCATTTTAATACACCCATTTTGTTTTGACTACTTAATGACATCATCAATAAAGTTCATTTCTTCCCTTACTTCTTCTCCTTTATTTTTACATTGCATCTTTACTCTGCTTTTCTCTTTATGCTTACTTACACCGCTTTCATGCTTCAATTTATTGCTTACTTTACAAACTTTATGTGAATAGACCAAAGACATGACTGAACTTAGTAAAGTGCTAAGCTGCCTACGTACCTCCTCGCAGAGGATCAAGTCATTACGTAGTTCAAAGGGACATGTTTTATTTTGAATAGGGGGTGCCGTACACAGTTTATACTCGTGCGGGCCAGGAGTGACTATTCTTTAACTACTTTAGACAAAGTAGGGTATTTAATGCTTTAACCACTTAAAATACCTAAGTGCGGTGAATTAACAGTTTAACCACGTATAATTACCTTTGGTGGATGTCGTACACAGTTTATACTCGTGCGGACCAGGAGTTCATCGTACACAGTTTATACTCATGCGGACCAGAAGTTCGTCATACACAGTTTATACTCATGCGGACTAGGAGTTCGTCATATACAGTTTATACTCATACGGACCAAGAGTAACATGCAGTTTAGGCTCGTACGCCAAGAAGCGTTGTACTTGTATTTGTTTTACGTGTAGTAACGTTTCAAGAACTTCCCATTTATGGGGCCAATGTTCACGCCATCTTCTGAGATCAATTTGTAGGCGCCATTTGTGTAGGCTTCTTTCACAACATGAAGGCCATCCCATTTGGGTAGAAACTTATTTCCAACGCGTTGAGTGACTACTATAGGTCTTCTCACAGCAAGCACCAAATCACCAACTTGAAAAGAACGTACCTTCACTTTCTTGTTATACGTTCTAGAAAGGCAAGATTGGTAATACTCAAGCCTTTGTTGTGCTTCCAACCTCTTTCCATCTAACGCTTCCAACTCTTGAAGATGTAACTTTGCATTTTTTTTCTCGGTGAGTCTTTCTTGTATGGCCATCCTCAAAGAAGGTATTTGTTTTTCAAGAGGCACAACAGCCTCAACACCATACACCAAAAAATACGGAGTGGCTTGAGTAGGTGTTCTATAAGTGGTGCGGTACGCCCATAAAGCTTCATTTGTTCTTTCATGCCAATCTCTTTTTGACTTGGACACCACTTTCTTTAACAAACTACACAATGTCTTATTGAAAGCTTCGACAAGACCATTAGCAGCTGCATTATACATTGAAGATTTCTTTTGTTTGAAATCAAACTTCTCACATAGCTTATCAATCCAACTGTTGCTGAACTGCTTTCCATTATCAGTGATGATGTAGCGCAGAACACCGTATCTATAAATGATGTTGATTCGGACGAAATCAGCAACATTCTCTTTCTTCACTTCCCGTAGAGGTACAGCTTTGGCCCATTTTGAGAAGTAATCGGTTGCCGCAAGAATGTAGAGATGACTACTAGAAGATTTTGTAAGCGGTCCCACCACATCTAAACCCCAAGCATCAAAAGGCCATGAAGCGACTGTCGGATGCAAAGGCTCCGGAGGCTGATGAATCAAATTTCCATGGAATTGGCAAGCTTGACATCTTTGTGCATAATCCATGCAATCTTTCACCATTGTGGTCTAATAGTAACCCATTCTTTTAATTCTGAAATGCAGCTTTGGTCCGGATTGATGAGCACCGTATATTCCGGAGTGAGCCTCCTTCATCGCTTGAATAGCTTCTTCCTTACCCAAGCATCTCAAAAAGATTCCATCAAATGCTCTTCTATAAAGTGTACCCTTGAAGTAGATGAACTGAGGTGCCCGACGCCGAATATCAAACCTTTGGCGGGAATCGTTAAGCAACTTATCATATTTCAAATAATCCACGAGTGGTTGGCGCCAATCTTCTTCCTCAATTTTGAAAACCTCTATCACATGATTTTCAGCTTCTTCATAATCATCATCTTCAAAGATTGTGGTACAACCCAACTTCTACACATCGGTATTTGAATTTGCATTTCTGGCATAGCTATAGTTGATGCTAACTTAGCGAGGGCGTCAGCTTGCTTATTCTCTCTTCTAGACAGATGCTTAATGTCAACATCACCGAGATAACATATAAGCTTCTAAGCATACTTGTGGTAGGGGAGTAACTCAGGCTTTTTCACTTCGTACACTCCAAGGAGTTAGTTTATCACTAGTAACGAATCTCCGTACACCCTAAGCTGTAGCTGCTTTATATCGACGGCCATCTCTAAACTAAGTATGAGTGCTTGATACTCATCCACATTGTTGGAGCAATTTTCCGTTAAGAAAAATGAGAAGGTAAAACTTCACCACTGGATGTTACAAACATGATTCCCGTACTGGCTCCTTCTCTATGAGACGCTCCATCGAAATACATCTTCCAAGGAGAACCTATTTCCACAGCGAAAGCATCTTCATCGGGGAGTTCATCAGATAGTTCCCATTCAGCAGGCATTGGATGATCAGCTAGAAAATCTGCCAACACTTGTCCTTTTATGGCCTTTTGAGGGATGTACACGATCTCAAACTATTGAAGTTGGAGATACCATCTTGCAAGTCGATCAGAAAGTACTGGCTTTGACATGACAAACTTTAGTGGATTGGCTTTCAAAACCAAACGTACTATATGAGCTTGAAAGTAATGCTTCAACTTTTGAATTACGAAGATAAGGGATAAGCATATTTTCTCAATGGGTGAATATTTCAACTCGTATGGCGTCATGTTTCTACTTAGGTAGTATAGAGCTCTTTCTTTGCCATCATCATTTTCTTGTGCAAGCAAAGCTCCAACAGAACGTTCTTGAGCATCTAGATAAAGGATTAAGGGGCATCCCGGTATTGGAGCACCCAACACTGACACCTTCATCAAGTATTCTTTAATGCTACTAAAAGCATTATTACAAGCTTCATCCTATTCGAATATGCTACATTTCTTCATGAGATGACTAAACGGTTGGCATCGACCAACCAAGTTTGATATGAATCTTCTCAAGTATGCTAACTTTCCTTGTAAACTCTTGAGCTCATGAATGTTCCGAGGCACATGCATCTTCATGATTGCGTCAATCTTTGCTTTCTCAATCTCGATTCCTCAACAGCGGACAATAAATCCAAGGAATTTTCCAGATGAAACTCCAAATGCACACTTGAGTGGATTCATTTTAAGTTGATGCTCTCTCAATCGTTCAAACACTCACCTTAGATCATGGAGATGATCTTTCTTTTCCTTTGATTTCACCACAATATCATCAACATAGCACTCAACGATCTTATGAAGCATGTCATCAAATATCTTTTGCATGGCTCGTTGATAAGTGGCACCAACATTCTTCAAGCCAAATGGCATAATATTTTAGCAATATATTCCTTTCGGAGTACGAAAGATTGTCTTCTCTTGATCCTCAGGAGCTAGACCAATTTGGTTGTAGCCAGATGACCCATCCATAAATGAAAGGACCTCATGTCCCGTTGTTGCATCAATCAAGAGTTCAGCAATTGGCAGTGGAAAGTCATCTTTTGGACATGCCATGTTCAGATCTCGAAAATCAACACATACTCTGAGTTGCCCATTTTTCTTTCTCACCGACACAATGTTAGAAATCCATGTAGGATATTTAACTTCTCGGATCTTGCCTGTTTCAAAAAGTGTATTAACCTCATCCTCGATTAAAGGAATCAACTCTGGTCGAAATCAACGTTGCATTTGCTTTACTGGTCGAGTTCCCTTTTTAATGGACAAATGGTGCACTGCGATTTTTGGATCCAAACCTGGCATTTCTTTATGTGGCCATGCAAAGACGTCTCTGAATTCTTGCAAAATGCTAATATACTTTTCTTCTTCCTCAACATTTAGCAGAGCACTTATGTAGGTAGGACGTGGATCATTTTCATCACCTAAGTTGATTTCTTTCAATTCATCAACAATGGATTTCACTCCTTCTTCAAACTGTGGAGGGGCATCTTCAACATCTACCTCCTCCATTTGGGAATCATCAAGAGCAGTGATATGATTGGTGGAAGCTACACTTTCTCTATCATCATCACTATCAACTTTAGTAAAGATGATTGTTTGCATCTTAGCTTTCAACACTCTTCCACATGAGACAGTCAAGATATTTCGCCGCTTCATACGAGAAGGAACTCGACTTCGAAGCTTCCTGAAGGTAGGAGAATTGACATTATTTTGTCTTCCATACTTGCTTCTTTCACAGGGTCCAAGTCTTTCGAAGGCACTTTCAAGCCTTTTGAAAACAAAGACTCTCTTGATTTTACTACCGCCTTCATCAAATATATCATCCGTGGATGAAGCTTCTCCTTCGATGATATAATTTGTACTTGCTCTTCTAATTGCAATGCGGACTGGCTTTTGAGGGACATATCCCAAACCTGGCTTAGCATTCTTGAAAGTAGGGCCACTATATTTTAACATTTTCTAAGTAGCTTTAAGCCCATATTCCGGTCGATTAATGGTCTCTTGATGTAACTTACCCATCATCGGTTTTTCTTTCGGTACGTAACCAGCCTTCACAAGGAGTTTATAAGCTTGTTGGACTATACGACTTGGTTATTTCGACTTCAAACACTTCACCGTGTTCGGTCTTTGCTCCCTCAACAGGACGTGTGAATCCTTTGAGTGGTAGAGAAGAAGGTTTATTTGCATCAATTTTTGTTAGAGGCAATGTCAACTCTTCCGAGGTCTCAAGCCCTTTGCCTTTATTTTCCTTGAGAGTGGCAGATGATGTGCTGCCCTTCTCATCTTTTATTTGTTTACTACCCCCATCATCTTGCACTGGGGCTTCTTCACGTTTCATTTCCTTTGCACTCTTGGAAGAAATTTTAGCATCTGCAAAGTAAGCTTCAGCTTCAGTAAACGGTTTGTCGTCACCGAACACCCTTTTCACATTGTCACCTTCACTATATTTGAAGCATTGATGTAATGTGGAAGGAATCACACCATTCTTATGTAGCCAGGGGCGTCCCAAAAGCATGTTGTACGAAGTTTTTGCATCAATAACATGGAAGAGGACTGTTGATTTCATCTCATCAATTAGCAAATCAAGAATAATTGTGCCGAGAGTTCTTTGCCCCTCATGGTTGAACCCTTGAATCATCAATCGGCTATGATTGAGTTCATCCACTGGTATTTCTAACTTTTTTAACATCC
Source organism: Pogostemon cablin (assembly GCA_023678885.1). NCBI lineage: Eukaryota > Viridiplantae > Streptophyta > Magnoliopsida > Lamiales > Lamiaceae > Pogostemon > Pogostemon cablin. Next base: position 4,638,996 of record CM042977.1, on the reverse strand, counting down.
TTAAAGATAGAATATTCACTACTGAACCTCCATCAACAAGTATGCGATTCACTCGCACCTCTTTAGTATAGCCAGTCACAAATAGAGGTCGATTATGAGATTGCGAACCTAACAACATATCTTCATCCGTGAAGGTTACCTTCATGGAGTAAGCTTTGCCCTTCGCTTCAGATTGTTTGCTTTCATTGTCCTCTTCATTCACGACATGACATGAGCCTTCATCATGACTTTCTTCTACAGAAGTGAAGTTTGTGGCAGCATCATCTTCTAACACGATTTTTCCTTCCTTGGCCAACTGCATGATCTTTTCCTTGAGGACGAAACTATCATGAATTGGATGACCCACTAACCTATGATACTTGCAGTATTTTGGGTCATTAGTTCGGCCGGCTTCTTCTGGACGTTTCATCTCAGGAAGGTCAAGGAGCTTATTTTTCATCAGATCATCAAATATGCCAGAAATGTCTGAGTTCAGAAATGGATACTCTTTTTCTTGCATCTCTTTCAGAGTCAATCTTCTTTGCCCCCATTCTTGGGCAACTTGTTTATCTTTATCTTTCTTATCATCTCCATTCTTTCGAATTTTGACCGTCATAATATTTGTGGCCATCGATTCTTTGTTGGAATTTCTAGCATAGGGCTTGCCCCCTTTTTTGAAATCTTGTTTATCTTTGGATTTGTAGAAGTCCAACATTGGTGAATGTTTGATTCCACTAGCAGGCATGCTTAATTCCATGTCATGGGCCCTAGTAGCCAACCCTTCGAAAGTCTTAGGTTGAATTCCTTTGAGTATATAAAGGAGATTCCATTCCATCCCTGGGATACACATTTTAATGCCAGACTCTTCGGATAGTCGATCCTTGCAGTTCAGACTCAGATTCCTCCATCGATTAATATAATCGATCACAGGTTCTTCTTTCAATTGACGAGTGTTAGTTAGCTCAGTCATGCTAACGGTTCTTCTCGTGCTATAGAAATGGTTAAGGAACTCATGCTCCATTTGTGCCCAACTATCAATAGATTCAGCTTACAAGTCAATATACCAATCAAAGGCATTTCCTTTGAGAGAGCGAACGATTTACCTCACCATATGGTCTCCATAAGTACCAGCGTCATGGCAAGTCTCAATAAAGTGTGCTATGTGCTGCCTCGGATTTCCCTTGCCATCAAATTATTGGAACTTAGGAGGTTGGTAGCTAGCTGGCAACTTCAAACTGTCCACTCTTTTCGTGAATGGCTTGACATAAGTGACGGTGGGCTTGGAATTCTCTTCAAACCTTTCTTTTATTGTTCCAAGTATAATATCCTTCAATTGATCGACTTGGAGCATTCCATCAGCTGAAAGTGGCAATGTTTCTTGAGTTTGCTCCTTTTCAATAGTTTGGCGCCGTGTAATCTCTTCCACCTCAATATCATCCATGACTCATTTTCCGTTTGCACGGCTAGTCTCCGCGATGTCTCTTTTTTCCATCAATTGGGAAATTTTCGAATCTTGAGCTTCTATGTGTTTTGTGAGCCCTTCGATAGCTTTCATCATACTTGCCAATTATTCCTCAATAGTTGAAGCGCCAACCTGTTGGATTGTATACTAAAAGTCTAGCTTTTTGTATGAACAATGTTATAACAATTAATTTGAAATGAGAATCATATGATCAAATTATTGCATCTTATAATTTATTTATATGTTCGATGCAATAGTCCACTTACTTTATACTGTAGATAATATGTTGTGCGACAACACGCGAATGATCATATTATCGGTTTCCTTATAAAGTATAAACAGATGCTCACAACCGAGATAGACGGGGACTCTCTATCGGGATGGTTGTAGTGTGGTTTGGTATTAGCTTGTCTTGGCTATAGAATCACATTAGTGCACTTGTGTGTATTGAGCAGGACCGCTTGAGATCGTTCGACTTATACTGACTTATAGGAGAACTTGATCTCAGTTATTATGGAAGTTCGTGCTCTTAATCCCTATACAATAACCTCGACACGTAGGGCAGTATGTATTTCATTGATTCATCAATGGGTGAGATTTACAAATTATTAAATCAACAAACTCGATGAGTTGGGAAGTAGTGCTGTCTCTATAGTGTGCTGTTGATTGTAGAAGGAATCCATGTCCGTCATAGGATGATGATGTCCCCTTGAGGAGCTCATAAGGATTATCATGTAAATCCTGCAGGTGAAATTTATTCCGGCATGATAATGAGGTTGAGTGGTACTACTCTTGGATGAGATATTAATTAATTGAGTTGTCAGTAACTTAAATTAATTAATGGACATTGTATATCTTAAACATGGGGAGACTAACGAGCTCATAATAAGAAGGAGCCCAAAACGTAATTTTGGGATTGGTACGGTAGTGCAATAATAATATTTTAGTGGAATATATTATTATTATTGGACTTAAGTATAAGCTTTGGTCTAATCTTGGATACTTAAGCCCAATGGAGGTCCAACCCAATTTCTCCTCCTGGTCCCTGCTGTAGCCCATGTATATTAGTCACCTCAACTTATCTGGAACCCTAATCTAATTTAATTGATTATTCACGTGTGATGAGGGTTGAGAGCAGATTGAAGAGGTCTCATAGATCGTCGTCCACACGACGTCGAGATCGGACTTGGGACATACGGCAGAAGATCAGAAGGTAGTTTGCTGCTGCTGTCTGCCGCCTTGCGAAATTTGTATAAATTCGTACAGTGCTTAGAATTTGATGATCAATATACTGACAGAAATCCGTCGAAGAGAGGATCGTCTGAACGCAAATATCACTCAATTCCGATATCAGACGAGGAAGTTATGGCCATTCTCGTGGGACTGCGCAGGCTGCCTGCGAGAATTAATCTTCATCAATATACCCTGGTGAACGGTAATCTTTTCTATGATTTATTGCTTCCGCTGTATTAGAAACGCATGGTATGCTAACGGTTCACGTTAACCAAACGATCCAAGCATCAACAATTGGTATCAGAACTTCGGTTTCGTGGTGAAGCGTGACACGTTAGGCTAGGGTTTTTGTGATTAATTTTTTGAAATTAGGATCGCATGTTTAGGGTTTTGGTTTTAATGTGCAAACCATGAATATCCCTATGTGAAATATACCCTATATCATATCTGTTCGTTGATGGTTGTGTGTGAACGGATTCGACGAAAACTCGTCAATTTCACATGGAAGGAAGAAATTGAGAGAAAATTCAGTGCAGTGATATTGCAGACGTAATAACCGGAGTTTCAACCGTCGGATCAGGCTGAATTTTTGTCAGCATGTTCGGAATTTTGGATGTACATTCTGAACGGTGAAGATCGTATTTGGAGCTTTGTGTTGTCGGAAATACGCCAAAAACAGAAGCAGTTTTTTGGGCGATTCTGTTTTGTGCAGTCGAGGGAAAAGACCTATTCCTACAATCTAACCGTTAGATCGACCTATAATTTGGACAGCATGTTCAAAACTCACAGGAGTAGATTCTGGACGGTGTAGATTGGATTCCCAGGTTTCTAAAGTTGCGAACTCTGAACGATAGTTGGTGTAGTTTGATGTTGCGCGTTGGGCTGAACTTGGTTCCGTGCAAGTAGGCCCTTGGACGAGCGACAGTTCGAGCGGGTCTGCATCAGGTTCGATTGGTCTGCATCAGGTTCGATCGATGTTGCACCAGGTTTGAGCGAATTTGCATCAGGTTCGATTGGTGTGCATCAGGTTCGATCGATGTTGCACCAGGTTCGAGCGGATTTGCATCAGGTTCGATTGGTCTGCATCAGGTTCGATCGATGCTGCACCAGGTTCGAACGGAGTTGCATCAGGTTCGATTGGTCTGCATCAGGTTCGATTGATCCTGCACCAGGTTCGAGCGGGTCTGCATCAGGTTCGATTGGTCTGCATCAGATTTGATCTACTCTGCACCAGGTTCGAGTGGGTTTGCATCAAGTTCGACTGATCTGCATCAGGTTCCACGTGAGTCTTCACAATATGATCGGGCAGGGTGCTAGAGTGGTGGAGCAGGCTGCTGGGAGGTCGATCCCCATCGCAGTTGTCTGCATTCGTGATTGGTGGCGAACAATCGAATTCGCTGTTATATAACTGTTATAATTGATTTATTAATTAATTATTGTTATATATGTATGCATGATTCTCTATGATTTATTGCCTTAAATAGAAGCATGCTAGATTGCATATTATATTTGGTATATTATATGCATGTATGTTGGAGTGTTGATCAAGTCAACTTATTTTTGGCAATTTATTTCCTTATATATAACTGCTATAATTGTTTTATTGATCAATTATTGTAATATATTTGGAAGTATGAGCATGCTAGGTTGCATATTTTATTCTAAAATATTATATGCATGTAAAAACCCTCGGTCTTAAATAACTAAGTGGGAGAGGGGATTGGTAATTAATTCTCATGGCCTCCATTATTGGTTTGTAAGTGATGTGAGTAAACTTGCGCGTTGGCAATAGAGCCTTCCTCCCTAACGGATGAGTTTACTCACGGATCACTGGTACAAACTTCTTTAAATAATTATTATTTGTAATGTGATGCATATGGACTTGCGCGTTGGCTATAGTGCCTTCCTCCCTAACGGATGAGCTTATATGCGGTTCACTAGTACAAACTTATATAATTGATGGTTGTAGAAAGTTATTTGAGCGCGTGTGTACTTCTCCAACAGTAAGGCACATAAGCTTGGGCAGCGGACTTGGAATCAAATAATGGTGCACACTTAGATGTAAATAATTAGTATCCTCCCCAACGGAGTCACTGCTATTATTTGCATGGCTAAAGATGAACCGACTATTAATTATTTTGTCATGAAGTTAGGTTGACAAATGAAATTAATGGGTAAAACCTTCTCTTGTAAATGTTCGGATTTGTAAACGTCCACACTAACGTGGCTTGCAGACTCACGGTGCTTGAGATGTCGGTGAATTTTATTTTTATATTGTTTTGAGGGAATCAATATAAAAGGATAAAATTCAAAGTTTTGATCGGTAAATTAATTTATGATTCTCTGATTTTCAAATGGTTTTATCTCACATATTATTAACTAAAAGAAATTATATTTACTTGTCCAAAATTAGATGATTAGAAAAGAATCTTGGATTCGAATTTTACTGCTAAAGAAATACATGTGTGTTCTCACAAAAGACTTATCATGATGCATATTAAAGTCTCTAGTGAAGAGATAAGAGATTCATAGAAATATGATGGTCTCATGTAACTCTTCGGATACTTGAGTAAGTTAAAAGGCGGTAGGTCATGATTGAATTTGATGAATGAATTGGAAATACATGGAATAGAAGTTGAAGGGGAAACTTAAGTCAATTTTATTCTTCATAATTGCCTAGATGTTTTGAGTAAGTTTCTCATGAATTACAAGAGGTTGTATATGGTGGGAAACTTCTGACAAAACATGTGGTAAAGGAAATTCAATTTCATAAAAGGAGTGAACAAGGATAGAATCTTACTTACTAGTTGTTTAAACATGATTAGTGATGGCATCTACTGACACGAAGTGTGTAGATACTGGAATCACTGAATGTTCATTACTAAGTGAGGATAAGATTGTTATGACATGGGTAAAACTACAAGACTAGTGGCTATTGCAGTGGGAGTTGTTTATTTATCTTACGATATGAATAAACGTTTGATTTTGTAAAATTGTCTTTACTTACGTTTTTATAGAAAGAATTTGATTTCGGTTTCTATGCATTAATAGATGGATACTCCATTTCATTTAAATAACATGGTCATTATAATGAAGGATAGAGTTGTAATCTGTTATGGTACGTTGATGGACAATTTGTATACTCTTAAATCATGTATATTCCACAGATGCAACAAATAGTAATTAATAATGAATCTTCTAATCTTAGTAAGAGAAAGATACATTCGGATATGAACTAAACATGTATTTGGCATCTAAGACTAGATCATTTTACTTGAGTAGGATTCAAAAGTTGATAGCCGATAGACCCTTAGGTTTATCTGAAGTGAAAACTATCTGACTTTTGAGTCTTGCTTGGGAGTAAAAATGACTAATTGCTTTTTCAAGGCAAAGGGGTGCAGAACCAAAGATATATATGTTGGAATTAGTTCATTATGATTTATGTGGTCCTAAGATTGTCCGGATGAGAGGTGGATATGAATATTCGTCAATCGATGATTATTCTAGATACTGATATATTTATTTGATGCACTGCATGTCTAAGTTCTTTGATTAATTCAAGAATTGCAAGGCTGGTACAGTGAAGCGTCATGGAAAATATATCAAGTAATGACGATTTAATCGTCATTACGAGTACCTCTTAGGATAGTTAGGAGCTATTAATCAGAGGTTGAGATTAAATCTCAAGTGGTCTACACTGGGCATGCCCCAGCTGAATGGTGTGGTGGATAGAAGGAATAAGACTCTTATGGTAATGATTAGATAGATGATGAATTATTTGGAATTACTTAATTCATTTTATGGATAAGCCCTAGAAACAGTAATTCATTTGAATGTTTGTCTGTTTGTGGGATATGCTATAAAAATGAAGGTGATTTATTTAGTCTAAAAGATCGAAGGGTGATTGTTAACACAAACACTAGATTTTTGGAAAGAGACTATATATTAAATCATAAACCCATGTATAAATTGTTCTAAAGGAAGTGAGAGGGAAAAACACAAAGTATAAGTACCAATTGTACAAGAGGATATACCACAAGGTAAACTGCAACGCGTGTCACATCTGATACACAATTGCATGTAGTGTCTTGTCGTAGTGGGAGGGTTCTTCGACAACTTGTAAGATACATGTTTTGGGAAAGTCATGAGACTTGGTCCCTCGCAAACATGAAATGGACCCACGGATACGACGAAGCACTACAAGTTAGAAATGCCAAATCCTAGCAAAGTGCAATGAATATTAAAATAGAATCGATGGATTTTAAATTAGGTCTGGATGCTTGTTGAACCGCTAAATGGCGTAAAAGCCATTGGAAGCGGGCATGCAAGAATAAAAGAGGATCATAGAATAAGGTGAAAACCTTGGAAGCAAGCTTGTTGCGAAAAGGTATACTCAGAAAGAAAGGGTTCGATTATGAGAAAACATGTTCGCCGGTAGTTATGCCTAAGTTGATCCGGACTCTTTTATTTGTTACTACTCATATGAAATATGAGGGATAGCAAATAGATGTCGAGACAGCTTTCCTGATTGGAAGTCTTAAGGGAAACATCTATGTGAAGCAACTTATAGGAGAACTTGATCTCAGTTATTATGGAAGTTCGTGCTCTTAATCCCTATACAATAACCTCGACACGTAGGGCAGTATGTATTTATTTGATTCATTAATAGGTGAGATTTACATGTTATTAAATCAACAAACTCGATGAGTTGGGAAGTAGTGTTGTCTCTATGGTATGCTGTTGATTGTAGAAGGAATCCGTGTCCGTCATAGGTTGATGATGTCCCCTTGAGGAGCTCATAAGGATTATCATGTAAATCCTGCAGGTGGAATTTATTCCGGCATGATAATGAGGTTGAGTGGTACTACTCTTGGATGATATATTAATTAATTGAGTTGTCAGTAACTTAAATTAATTAATGGACGTTGTATATCTTAAACATGGGGAGACTAACGGGCTCATAATAAGAAGGAGCCCAAAACGTAATTTTGGGATTGGTACGGTAGTGCAATAATAATATTTTAGTGGAATATATTATTATTATTGGACTTAAGTATAAGCTTTGGGCTAAGCTTTGATACTTAAGCCCAATGGAGGCCCAACTCAATTTCTCCTCCTGGTCCCTACTGTAGCCCATGTATATTAGTCACCTCAACTTATCTGGAACCCTAATCTAATCTAATTGATTATTCACGTGTGATGAGGGTTGAGAGTGTTGGCGTTCGGACCGTTTGGTTAACGTGACCCGTTAGAATATCATGCATTTCTATCATATCACAGTGGAAGCAATAAATCATAGAAACGATTACCGTTCACCAGGGTATGTTGATGAAGATTGATTCTCGTAGGCAGCCTGTGCAGTCCCACGAGAATAGCCATAACTTCCTCGTCTGATATCGGAATTGAATGATCTTTACGTTCAGACGATCCTCTCTTCGATGGCTTTCCGTCAGTATATTGATCATCAAATTCTGATCACTGTACGAATTTATACAAATTTCGCAAGGTCGCGGACAGCAGCAGCAAACTACCTTCTGATCTTCTGCTGTATGTCCCAAGTCCGATCTCGACGTCGTGTGGGCGACGATCTACGAGACCTCCTCAATCTGCTCTCAACCCTCATCACACGTGAATAATCAGTTAGATTAGATTAGGGTTCCAGATAAGCTGAGGTGACTTATATACATGGGCTACAGCAGGGACCAGGAGGAGAAATTGGGTTGGGCCTCCATTGGGCTTAAGTATCCAAGCTTAGCCCAAAGCTTATACTTAAGTCCAATAATAATAATATATTCCACTAAAATATTATTATTGCACTACCGTACCAATCCCAAAATTATGTTTTGGGCTCCTTCTTATTATGAGCCCGTTAGTCTCCCCATGTTTAAGATATACAATGTCCATTAATTAATTTAAGTTACTGACAACTCAATTAATTAATATCTCATCCAAGAGTAGTACCACTCAACCTCATTATCATGCCGGAATAAATTCCACCTGCAGGGTTTACATGATAATCCTTATGAGCTCCTCAAGGGGACATCATCAACCTATGACGGACACGGATTCCTTCTACAATCAACAGCACATCATAGAGACAGCACTACTTCCCAACTCATCGAGTTTGTTGATTTAATAACATGTAAATCTCACCCATTGATGAATCAAAGAAATACATACTGCCCTACGTGTCGAGGTTATTGTATAGGGATTAAGAGCACGAACTTCCATAATAACTGAGATCAAGTTCTCCTATAAGTCAGTATAAGTCGAACGATCTCAAGCGGTCCTGCTCAATACACACAAGTGCACTAATGTGATTCTATAGCCAAGACAAGCTAATACCAAACCACACTACAACCATCCCGATAGAGAGTCCCCGTCTATCTCGGTTGTGAGCATCTGTTTATACTTTATAAGGAAACCGATAATATGATCTTCTGCGTGTTGTCGCACAACATATTATCTACAGTATAAAGTAAGTGGACTATTGCATCGAACATATAAATAAATTATAAGATGCAATCATTTGATCATATGATTCTCATTTCAAATTAATTGTTATAACATTGTTCATACTAAACCTAGACTTTTAGTATACAATCCAACAATCTCCCACTTATACTAAAAGACTATGTTGTTATGTCTTCTGCCATACATCTGATTCTCACTCCCACTACACGACCATTAAAAGCTCTCGCCTTAAGGTCATTGTTAATGGATTTACTAGGTTATCATCCGATGCAATCTAGGTGACAACAACCTTCCCCTCATCATACGATTTCTCGTAACAGGTGGTACTCGCGCTCCATGTGTTTAATTGCCTTATGGACTTGTGATTCCTTCAAGTTTGCAACTGCACCAATATCATCAATATAAATTTTGATATCCTTGGGCAAACTTAGAAACACTACAAAGTCCATCATGAAGTTTCTAGAGTCATACAGATACATTGGTTGCCTCATAGGCTCCAATTTATCATCTTTCCATATGGAGTCCGAAGTCTGAAATATATTTCTATATAACACTCCTCCACATTATGACTCAACTTCCTAAAATTAAACACATAACCTTGAGGTGGATTTACTGCCGTCCAATCTGACTAGAAAATCTGAATCTACGTAATCCACAAGAAGCAGTGAATCTGTCCAGTAAGCTTACATATAATTTTCAGTCCTTCTCAGGCACTTCATATATGTCTTACCACAGCTCATCATTCTTGTTCCAGGTTACATTGATACCCACTGTTCTTGCATTTAGCAAAACAGATATCCATACTCATGTATAGCATTCCTTAGATTAGGCTTCCTCATTTGCCGAAGCATAAGGAACTGATTTCATCTCCTTTATCTTCCTTTTGTGTCTCAAGACACATTTCCTTAGATAAAGTCACATGCTAAAACGAGTAAGGATTGTATCATTTCATGAAGCTTGAGATAAGCATAACATCCTTTCTTGTGATCCGTATTACCGTGATCAAAAGGATATTTTTGCTCTTCTTAAGTCCTTCATCTCATACCGCTTTATCAACCATACCCATACGTCCGACAATACTCTTTCATTGTCTCCAATGAGCAAGATACTATCTACGTATAGTACAAGAAATATCATCACGTTTCCATCACTCTTTTCAATACACAAGACCTATCCGATCATTGATTAGATCCATGTCACTGGATTACCTCATCAAAATGGATGTTTCATGATCTTGAAGCTTGCTTTAGTCCATGAATGGACACTTTTAAGCTCACTATCACAATGCTCTTAGCTCTTTGCAATGAATCACTCTGGTTGCTTCACATAGATGTTTCCCTTAAGACTTCCAATCAGGAAAGTTGTCTCGACATCTATTTGCTATCCCTTATATTTCATATGAGTAGCAACAAATAAAAGAGTCCGGATCAACTTAGGCATAGCTACTGGCGAACATGTTTTCTCATAATCGAACCCTTTCTTTCTGAGTATACCTTTTCGCAACAAGCTTGCTTCCAAGGTTTTCACCTTATTCTATGATCCTCTTTTATTCTTGCACGCCCGCTTCCAATGGGTTTTACGCCATTTAGCGGTTCAACAAGCATCCAGACCTAATTTAAAATCCATCGATTCTATTTTAATATTCATTGCACTTACTAAGATTCCGCATTTTAATTTTGTAGTGCAACGTCGTATCCCTGGGATAATACCATGTTTACTAGGGATCAAGTCTTACAACTTTCCCAAAATATGTATCTCACGGGTTGTCGAATAACCCTCCCACTGCGACAAGGCACTACATGTAATTGTGTATCAGACGTGACACGCGTTGCAGTTTACCTTGTGGTATATCCTCTTGTACACTTGGTACTTATACTTTGTGTTTTCTTCTCACTACCCTTAGAACAATTTATACATGGGTTTATGATTTAATACATAGTCTCTTTCCAAAAATCTAGTGTTTGTGTTAACAATCACCCTTCGATCTTTTAGACTAAATAAATCACCTTCATTTTTATAGCATATCCCACAAACAGACAAACATTCAAATGAATTACTGTTTCTAGGGCTTATCCATAAAATGAATTAAGTAATTCCAAATAATTCATCATCTATCTAATCATTACCATAAGAGTCTTATTCCTTCTATCCACCACACCATTCAGTTGGGGCATGCCCGGTGTAGACCACTTGAGATTTAATCTCAACCTCTGATTAATAGCTCATAACTATCCTAAGAGGTACTCGTAATGACGATTAAATCGTCATTACTTGATATATTTTCCATGACGCTTCACTGTACCAGCCTTACAATTCTTAAATTAATCAAAGAACTTAGACATGCAGTGCATCAAATAAATATATCGGTATCTAGAATAATCATCGATTGACGAATATTCATATCCACCTCTCATCCGGACAATCTTAGGACCACATAAATCATAATGAACTAATTCCAACATATATATCTTTGGTTCTGCACCCCTTTGCCTTGAAAAAGCAATTAGTCATTTTTACTCCCAAGCAAGACTCGAAAGTCAGATAGTTTTCACTTCAGATAAACCTAAGGGTCTATCGGCTATCAACTTTTGAATCCTACTCAAGTAAAATGATCTAGTCTTAGATGCCAAATATATGTTTAGTTCATATCCGAAGGTATCTTTCTCTTACTAAGATTAGAAGATTTATTATTAATTACTATTTATTGCATCTATGGAATATACATGATTTAAGAGTATACAAATTGTTCACCAACGTACAATAACAGATTACAACTCTATCCTTCATTATAATGATCATGTCATTTAAATGAAATGGAATATCCATCTATTAATGCATAGAAACCGAAATCAAATTCTTTCTATGAAAACGTACGTAAAACAATTTCTCATAATCAAATGTCTACTCATATCATTAGATAAATAGACAACTCCCACTGCAATAGTCACTACTCTTGTAGTTTTACCCATGTCATAACAATCTTATCCTCACTTAGTAATAAACATTTAGTGATTCCAGTATCTACACACTTCGTGTCAGTAAATACCATCACTATTCATGTTTTAAACAACTAGTGAATAAGATATAAAACTTGTTCACATTATGATGAAAATGGCTTTTCTTTGCCACATGTTTTGCCAGAAGTTTTCCACCATATACATCCTATTGTATTTCAGGTGGAACTTACTCAAAAACATCTAGGCAATTCACGAAGAATTAAATTGATCTAGGTTTCCCTTCAATTTATACTCCATGCTTTCCCAATTCATTCATCAAATTAAATCATGATCTTCTGCCTTTTAACTTACTCAAGTATCCGAAGAGTTACATGAGACCATCATATTTCTATGAATCTCTTATCTCTTCACTAGAGACTTTAATATGCATCATGATAAGTCTTTTGTGAGAACACACATGTATTTCTTAAGCAGTAAAATTCGAATCCAAGATTCTTTTCTAATCATCTAATTTTGGACCAGTAAATATAATTTCTTTTAGTCAACCATAAGTGAAATAAAACTATTTGAAATTCAGAGAATCAAAAATTAATTTACCGATCAAAACTTCGAATTTTATCCTTTTATATTGATTCCCTCAAAACAATATAAAAATAAAATTCACCGACATCTCAAGCACCGTGAGTCTGCAAGCCACGTTAGTGTGGACGTTTACAAACCCGAACATTTACAAGAGAAGGTTTTACCCATTAATTTCATTTGTCAACCTAACTTTATGACAAAATAATTAATAGTCGGTTCCTCTTTAGCCATGCAAATAATAGCAGTGACTCCGTTGGGGAGGATACTAATTATTTACACCTAAGTGTACACCATTATTTGATCCCAAGTCCACTGCGCGAGCTTGTGTGCCTTACAGTTGGAGAAGTACACACGCGCTCGGATAGCTTCCTACAATCATCAATTATAAGTTTGTACCAGTGAGCCCCACATAAACTCATCCGTTAGGGAGGAAGGCCTATTGCCAACACGCAAGTTCATGTACCACATTACAAACAATAATTATGTAATTAAGTCTGTACCAGTGATCCATGAATAAACTCATCTGTTAGGGAGGAAGGTCTATTGCCAACACGCAAGTTTACTCACATCACTTACAAACCAATAATGGAGGCCGCGGGAATATTTACCAATCCCCTCTCCCACTTAATAATTTAACACCGAGGGTTTTTACATGCATATGATATTCAGAATAAAATACGCAACGCTAGCATGCTTCTATTACGGCACATAAGGCAGTAAATCACAGAGAGTCATGCATACATATATAACAATAATCAATAATTAAATCAATCATTAACAGTTATATATCAGCGAATTCGATTGTTCGCCACCAGGCACGAATATCAGCAAAGACTTCCAGACTATCAAATTTTTGAAATTTCCAGATTGTCCAATTTTCGAAACCATCGATATCGACCGTCGATGTCGTCCAGATTATCAAAATCATCGATATCGACTAGATTATCAAATATTCGAAAAACATCAAGATTATCAAAATTTCAAAACTATCGATATCGATCGTCATATCGTCTAGATTATCAAAATCATCGATATCGACGAGCAACCATATATAACAATAATAGATAATTAAATCAATTATGTCAGTTATATATTAGGAATCAATTCAACATCCATATATAACAATAATAGGCAATCAATTATAGCAGTTATATATTAGGAATTAATTCGACATCCATATATGACAATAATAGATTATTAAATCAATTATAGCAGTCATATATTAGGAATTAATTCGACTTCCATATATAACAATAATATACAATCTATTATGACAGTTATATATTAGGAATTAGTTTTCCTAAAATTGGATGTCTTATCCAACACTCTAGCAATACATGCATATAATATACCAAATATAATACGCAATCTAGCATGCTTCTATATAAGACAATAAATCATAGAGATCAGGCATCCATATATATATATAACAATAATAGACAATTAAATCAATTATGACAGTTATATATATTAGGAATAAAAACGCCTCTAAATTTTAATGTCTTGTCCGACACTCCTACTGTGGAATCGATGCCTTACGCAACAAGCAGGATTGCTTGTGCCCCAAGACGTCCATCGTCATATCCCACCACCAATCATGTCAGGGAGCGCCCCAAGTGCCTTGACGAGCGCCCCTCGCCCGGACTGTCGCTCGTCCAAGGGCCTACTTGCATGGAACCAAGTTCAGCCCAACGCGCAACACCAAACTACACCAACTGTCGTTCGTAGTTCGAAACTGAAAGAACCTCAGAATCCAATCTCCACCGTCCAGAATCAACTACTGTAAGTCCTGAACATGCTGTCCAAATTACAGATCAATCCAACGGTTATATTGTGAGAAACGACTCTTTTCTCTCGACTGCGCAGAACAGAATCGCCCAAAAAACTGCTTCTGTTTTCGGCGTATTCCCGACAACACAAAGCTTCAAATACGATCTTCACCGTTCAGAATGTACGTCCACAAAATCCAAACGTGCTGACCAAAAATCAGCCTGATCCGACGGTTGAAACTCCGGTTATTGTCTCTGTAATATCACTGCGCTGGATTTTCTCTCAATTTCTTCCTTCCATGTGAAATTGACGAACAGTTTTCGTCGAATTCTCTCACACACAACCATCAACGAACAGATATGATATAGGGTATATTTCACATAGGGATATTCATGGTTTGCGCAGTAAAACCAAAACCCTAAACATGCGATCCTAATTTCAAAAAATTAACCACATAAACCCTAGTCTAACGTGTCACGCTTCACCACGAAACCGAAGCTCTGATACCAATTGTTGGCGTTCGGACCGTTTGGTTAACGTGACCCGTTAGAATATCATGCGTTTCTATCATATCACAGTGGAAGCAATAAATCATAGAAACGATTACCGTTCACCAGGGTATGTTGATGAAGATTGATTCTCGCAGGCAGTCTGTGCAGTCCCACGAGAATAGCCATAACTTCCTCGTCTGATATCGGAATTGAATGATCTTTACGTTCAGACGATCCTCTCTTCGATGGCTTTCCTTCAGTATATTGATCATCAAATTCTGATCACTGTACGAATTTATACAAATTTCGCAAGGTCGCGGACAGCAGCAGCAAACTACCTTCTGATCTTCTGCTGTATGTCCCAAGTCCGATCTCGACGTCGTGTGGGCGACGATCTACGAGACCTCCTCAATCTGCTCTCAACCCTCATCACACGTGAATAATCAGTTAGATTAGATTAGGGTTCCAGATAAGCTGAGGTGACTTATATACATGGGCTACAGCAGGGACCAGGAGGAGAAATTGGGTTGGGCCTCCATTGGGCTTAAGTATCCAAGCTTAGCCCAAAGCTTATACTTAAGTCCAATAATAATAATATATTCCACTAAAATATTATTATTGCACTACCGTACCAATCCCAAAATTATGTTTTGGGCTCCTTCTTATTATGAGCCCGTTAGTCTCCCCATGTTTAAGATATACAATGTCCATTAATTAATTTAAGTTACTGACAACTCAATTAATTAATATCTCATCCAAGAGTAGTACCACTCAACCTCATTATCATGCCGGAATAAATTCCACCTGCAGGGTTTACATGATAATCCTTATGAGCTCCTCAAGGGGACATCATCAACCTATGACGGACATGGATTCCTTCTACAATCAACAGCACACCATAGAGACAGCACTACTTCCCAACTCATCGAGTTTGTTGATTTAATAACATGTAAATCTCACCCATTGATGAATCAAAGAAATACATACTGCCCTACGTGTCGAGGTTATTGTATAGGGATTAAGAGCACGAACTTCCATAATAACTGAGATCAAGTTCTCCTATAAGTCAGTATAAGTCGAACGATCTCAAGCGGTCCTGCTCAATACACACAAGTGCACTAATGTGATTCTATAGCCAAGACAAGCTAATACCAAACCACACTACAACCATCCCGATAGAGAGTCCCCGTCTATCTCGGTTGTGAGCATCTGTTTATACTTTATAAGGAAACCGATAATATGATCTTCTGCGTGTTGTCGCACAACATATTATCTACAGTATAAAGTAAGTGGACTATTGCATCGAACATATAAATAAATTATAAGATGCAATCATTTGATCATATGATTCTCATTTCAAATTAATTGTTATAACATTGTTCATACTAAACCTAGACTTTTAGTATACAATCCAACAGAGAGCAGATTGAGGAGGTCTCGTAGATCATCGTCCACACGACGTCGAGATCTGACTTGGGACATACGACAGAAGATCAGAAGGTAGTTTGCTGCTGCTGTCTGCCACCTTGAGAAATTTGTATAAATTCGTACAGTACATAGAATTTGATGATCAATATACTGACGGAAAGCCGTCGAAGAGAGGATCGTCTGAACGCAAAGATCACTCAATTCCGATATCAGACGAGGAAGTTATAGCCATTCTCGTGGGACTGCGCAGGCTGCCTGCGAGAATTAATCTTCATCAACATACCCTGGTGAACGGTAATCTTTTCTATGATTTATTGCTTCCGCTGTATTAGAAACACATGGTATGCTAACGGTTCACGTTAACCAAACGATCCAAGCACCAACACAACCATCATTACTGGAGCAGCAATTGAGCCAGATGATGAGCTTGAAGATGAGTGTGAGCATGAGGAATCTTCATCACTATCTTATTTACGAGGTAGTTGTTTTCTCGAAGCCTCCTCAACCGAAGGGTTGGATTCAGATGAGGCTTTCAACCGAACTTTTTCTGACATGCTCCTCGTAACAACAATAACATATTCATTCAATGACTCTGAGAGCTTAGAAGCGGCAGTCCTTCCCACAGTAATCTTGATGGGAGTTATTTTATATCTTCGAGCTTGTAGAGAGAAGAGATGAGAGGTAGATGGTCCCACCGGGCGTGCCAAAATTTGTAACAGAAAATTTTTGTATTTATAATAAAATAAACACAAGAGAAATTACGATAATAATCCAGATGGATTAAACTTGATAATTTAAGAAACAATCTCTATCTATTCTCTGATTCTTCTCTCAAACCAATTTGGACTTTGACTTGTCGTATTGACCGCGTTGACTATATGTGTTGAGTCGGACCTCTGATTCTTCTCTCGAGCCTTTGTTTGGATTAAACGTACTTGATCCGAGGAACACTCGATCTGAGGGGCTTAGCACCTTAATCCCGAGTTGTATGATATTCTTGGCGCGAAGAACACCGAAGAACTTAGTGTATGAAGAATGCTTGATTTGGGGGGCTCCGCACCTTAATCCCGAATAGTTTGTCGTTCTTGACTTGAAGATGCTTGAAGATCTTGAGGAGCGTTGCTCGTGTTTCAATCTCTTCAGAGCGTTTGTGTCTTCAGGTCTTTGAATGTATCTGGCATGAATGAATGGAGGAGGACTCCTTATATAGGTGAAGGCAGAGGATGTCCCATAAATAACTCTCAATCTGATTGGTCAATGACAGATTTGACCTGGTTCTGTGAGCTTAGACCTTTCCATATATAACACAACTTGATTGGTCATTGCTTAATTTGACCTGATTCTAGAACCTTTCAGGCTTTATTTGACTTGAGAGTCAAGCTTTACTTAATTTAAACTCCTTTTTAATTTGCTTGCTTTAAATTAATTATCAATTATTTATTAATTTATTTTAGGAATTAATTTATTAAATTTCCAAAATAAAATAAATTAAAATTAATATTTAATCAATAAAATCTACGTGTCACCATTTAATTGGATTGTGAATTTTAAAAGGAAAAAAAATATTCCTCCGTGTTCCGGGATCGCATGAAGCCTTTCTGTATACTTACGAAGTTCTTAATTGATGTAATATTAATTTTATAGAGCTGCACCTACCCGTAGCTGTTGGCAGCCAAAATACGTGTAATCATAACTCATAACCAAGCTTCATCTTTTATTAATTATATATATGTAAACGTATATTTCTTCAATTATTTGTGGATACATATAGGTCTCACACGCTAACTTTAATTCACTAACTAATGGAATAATGCTTATATACGAAGTGGATTAAGCTATTATATATGGTACAGCTCTTTTACCTCGTATAGACTTACAAATTTACATTTGATGCGGACACGTGTTATTCTGGTGTAAATAGCATAATAATATCGGGTATAAATAAAAATAAAAAATATATCATAATTTGGTAATTTATTATGTCATTAGTTACCGTCTGTATTAATAATGGGGAATATATGAACGCCTTTGATCATGTTTAAAGTTAATTAAGCACGAGTTTACAGTATATCACCACGTGCTAATGTTATATTTAGACAGAGAAAGTCAAACCTCTAACCATATGCCAACCCCACACACATTGGACTGCCTCCCCTTTTGAAAAGTCGTTGGTCCAATCCCCAAATAATACTCTCCTAATTAACCCCCCACCCCACCCTCACCCCCTCACTCCAACCATGCTTCTCACATTTCCGTGTTCTCTCACACACATTCCACACATCTTACCGTGTTTGACTTTTTAAAATTCAATCCCCCCTCTCTCTCCCTCGTATAAAAGTTGAGCCCAATCCTCCCACTTCTTCAAATCAAATTCTTCATCAAATCCTTCTCTCTCCTCAACTTTCTCTCTCATCACAACCTTGATCATCTCCATCAATGGCGGAAATTGATATACCCTCCCATTTTCTGTGTCCAATCACACTTGAAATCATGAAAGATCCGGTAACCATCTGCACCGGAATGACGTACGACCGTGAGAGCATCGAGAAATGGATCTTCTCTCAGCAGCAGGACACGTGTCCCACCACAAAGCAAGTCCTCGAAAACCTAGACCTAACCCCCAACATCATTCTCCGGCGAATGATCCAATCGTGGTGCCACCTCCACGCCGCCGACGGCGTTGAGCGCCTCCCCACTCCCAAAGCCCCCATCACCCACTCCCAGCTCCAGAAGCTTCTAGAAGACGCCAAATCCCCCCAATCACAGCTCAAATCCCTCCAAACCCTCCGATCCATCGCCGGTCAAAACCAAACCAACCGCCGCCTGATGGAATCCTCCGCCGCGCCGGAGTTCCTCGCCTCCCTAATCGTCAAAAAAACCCTAGAATTGAAATCCCCACAAATTACCAATTCATCCGATCTCAGAAAAACCTGCGATGAATCTCTCAACATCCTCTACAGCCTCCAATTATCAGAATCAAGCCTGAAAACCATTACCAAATCCGACTTCATCGAATCGTTAACGTTCATCCTACAAAGTGGGAGCTACGAGTCGAGAGCTTACACCTCCATGTTACTGAAATCAATTGCGGAAGTTGCAGATCCATCCATACTCATCTCATTAAACCACGAATTCTTTTCCGAACTAACCGAGCTCCTCAAGGATCAAGTCTCACTAAAGGCCTCAAAAGCAACACTCAAAGTACTCATCAGCTGCCTCCCATGGGGGAGGAACAGAATCAAAGCAGTCGAGAGCGGAGCAGTTCCGGTTTTAATAGACCTTCTCCTCGAATCCTCCGACAAGAGGACCTCGGAGATGGTCCTGACTGTGCTCGACCTTCTGTGCCAATGCGCAGACGGTCGAGCCGAGCTTCTGAAGCACGCGGCCGGACTGGCCGTCGTGTCGAAGAAGATACTGAGGGTTTCGCATGGTGCGAGTGAAAGAGCAGTGAGGATTCTTCATTCGATTTCTAGGTTTTGTGCAACTCCGGCGATCTTGTTGGAAATGTTGCAGATTGGTGTTGCAGCTAAGTTGTGTTTGGTTCTTCAAGTGGATTGTGGATCAAAGGCGAAAGAAAGAGCAAGAGAGATTCTGAAATCGCATGCAAGAGCGTGGAGGAATTCTTCTTGCATACCAAACAACTTGATTTCTTCATATCCATCTTGATCTTCCATTGATGATAGATTATTCTAATTTATACTCTCTTTTTACTTTTTCTTTTTTTTTTATACATGTGAATAGTGATAGAAATTTGGTATACGGGCAAAAGAAAAAAACAGTGCTCATTTAGGAGAAATTTTTGGAAGATTTATGTTGGGACTTCAAGTTTAGGAAGTTCATGAATTTAGTTATTAAAAAAAAATTAATGATTATATATATATACTTGGTATATTTTTTCTGTTTTTATTTTACTTGTGTTATGTTATGATCGAATGTGGTAGTAATAATTCAATTATACGGATCATAATTACGTGCACTACATTTAATTTTGAATGAATTGAGATAAAATCATAAACTTAAAATAGTAGAGTTAAATTCATTTTTTGCCCTATAACTAAGCAAAACTTCGATTTTTGCCCTAAAAAATATAAGTGGTTCAATTTTGCCCTATAACTAACGAAAATTTCAATTTTTGCCCAATTTTCGCCGGAAAATGCAAATTTCGTTGGAATCCGCCATGTCATGCTTCAATTTGGGGGTTTCCGGCTGGTCAATCCGATGTGCCAATTTTGACTTTTTTTTACACTAGAGTTAAATCATTTTTGCCCTGTAACTAATCAAAACTTCGATTTTTACCCTAAAAAAGATAAGTGGTTCAATTTTGCCCTATAACTAACGAATTATTTCAATTTTTGCCCAATTACATGACCTTCTCTTATTTTTTTAATTGAATCACAAATTTCTATTTTTATCACGAATTTTAATTTTTATTCTTTTAAATTAATTTTTTTTGTGTTTTAGTTTAATTACAAATTCTTCTATTAATAAAATATATGACTATCTTAATTAATAAATAATAATTAAAATAATTAAATAAAATAAATTAATTAAATATATTAAATATTAAAATTTATTAAAAAAAAATTCCCGACAAAAAAATAAATGGGAGTGATAGTTATTACGTATATTTTAAATATTATTACATTTTAATTTTGAATATGTTAAATGTGTATTGGTTTTTATTCATAGGTAAAAACTTTTGTGCACCCGAGCACATGGGGCACACACCGTGCGCCTTTTCAATTTTGTGTTAAATTGTATACCCTTTAGTATAAAGATGTGTACCCTTTATTTTCTAAAGAAAAATAAAAAATATTAATGAAAAGTGTATACCCTTTACAACAAAATTGTGTACCCTTATAAATTAAAGTGTATACCCTTTAGAACAAAACAATATACGATTACCAATAATACTAAATTTTAAAGGCGCACGGTGTGCCCGGGGCACATTAGGAATATATTTAATTAATAAAAGATAATATATTAATGTGATCAAATTGTGAAAAAGAAACATATATTTAATTGGATAAAAATCGTGTATTAAATTAAGGAAATAAATTAAAGTCATATATTTAAATGATATAAAAGAAAAGTTTGTGATTAAATTGACATAAAATGAAAAGGTCATGTATTTTTTTTAAATAAAATAGTTCGTGATTAAATTGAGAAAATTAGTAAAGGTCATGTATTTTATTGTAACCTTTTAATAAATAAATTGAGAAAATTAAAAATATATTCTTAATGTGCCCTCGGGTATACCGTGCGCCTTTAGAATTTAGTATTATTGGTAATCGTATATTGTTTTGTTCTAAAGGGTATACACTTTAATTTATAAGAGTACACCATTTTGTTGTAAAGGGTATACACATTTCATTAATATTTTTTATTTTTCTTTAGAAAATAAGGGGTACATATCTTTATAATAAAAGGTATACAATTTAACACAAAATTATAAAGGCGCACGGTGTGTGCCCCGTGTACCCGGGTGCACACAAGTTTTTACCTATGAATAAAACCAATACACATTTAATATATTAAAAATTTAAAACATAATAATATTTAAAATATAATAATGTTTAAATTATAACCCATAAATTATATATAATATAAAAGATTTATAAATGCGTAATAAATTACTCTCATCCCATTTTTATTGATAACAATTTTTTTTTATTTTTTCTTATATTCATATTTAATTTTTGTTAGTTGATCGACACACCATTTTTTTCCCTTCGAAAATATACGTAATAACTATCACTCCCATTTTAATATATTTAATTAATTTATTTTATTTTAAATATTTAATATTTTATATTATTATTTATTAATTAAGATAGCCATATATTTTATTAATAGAAGAATTTGTAATTAAACTAAAACACAAAAAAAAAATTAAAAGAATAAAAATTAAAATTCGTGATAAAAATAGAAATTCGTGATTAAATTAAAAAAATAAGAGAAGGTCATGTAATTGGGCAAAAAATGAAATAATTCGTTAGTTATATGGCAAAATTGAACCACTTATCTTTTTTAGGGCAAAAATTGAAGTTTTGATTAGTTACAGGGCAAAAAATGATTTAACTCTAGTGTAAAAAAAAGTCAAAATTGTCACGTCGGATTGACCAGTCGGAAACCCCCAAATTGAAGCATGACGTGGCGGATTTCGGCGAAATTTGTATTTTCCGGCGAAAATTGGGCAAAAATTGAAATTTTTCGTTAGTTACAGGGTAAAATTGAACCACTTATCTTTTTTAGGGCAAAAATCGAAGTTTTGCTTAGTTATAGGGCAAAAATGAATTTAACTCTAAAATAGTAATATCAGACAATTAAAACATGTAGGTATATATATATAATCGCTGTATAGAATGTGATGCGGATATGTTAAAATTTGGGGATTGTTTAGGTTTTGTTTAATCACAAATACTTGTGTAAATCGAGTTTACGGTGTAAATTTTATGATCTCCTTTTTAATATTATATATCATATGTATTGTTAGAGTGTTTAAATTAAGAAGATTATTGAGTTTAGATACTAACTCTTTGTTTGATTTATTTGAGGTGGAGCGTGGAGATGAGAATGAAAATGTGTTAATTTATGGATAATGGAGAGTTGATGGAAATTAATAAGAACTAAAGTTATGCCAAGTTTGAGTTATGTGGAGATTGGAGAGAATGAATAGATAGACTATTATACTTTATACTATACTATTGAATATTTAATCAATCATGTTTAGTGGAATAGAAGTGATGTAAATGTAATATAATTATTATGAAAATGGAAATCATGTTAATATGAATATGATATTTATTGATAAATGTTTATTGGAGAAGATGAAAACATATGTAAGATTGGATAGTAGATAATAAAATAAAAATGAAAATGGAGTAATTAAACAATATTGAATTATAATGGAATTTAGCTCTAATGTAAATAACTAAGTGAACATTTGAAAACTCAATCAAATTTTCAGATATACACGAATTCAAATTTTACATCCACATTCAAAATTTATATACTTATTAATTAGTTTTAATTGCATAAAGGTTAATATTCACGAAAATAGAAGAGTGAGTGAATTAAACAAATGACTGAATCAAGTTTAAAACGTAAATGGTTAAAATTGTTATGACATTTATTTTCATTTCAAACCTTTCAATTTTATTTTAATTTTATTTTAAAATAATATTTTTCTCTAATTTTGTCTTATAATTTTTGTAAAAACATCAATTCACTCTCATGATTTAATTTCATTGAATTAGTAATTTTTTTATTTTTTTATAAAGTAGAAAAGACAATTTTTATGAAAATTTAAAAGTTATATAATTATTTTTTTTTTATTTATTTATTTTTTTTTTGAAAAAATTAAATTTCTAGATACTATTTGAATAAAAAGGTTTGATACATACACCAGTGCATAGTTTGACACTTAACACATCTAATCAAATTCTGATCCATATATCTTTAATAAATTCAGAACCACATCTTTTTATTTATTATAAGGGGCAAATAGTTTTACAAAAATAGCTAATTAACATTTAAACAAACGAGGAAGAAAATAACTTAAATAAAATATGGCCACTTTTCTTGAACAGAAAGCGATGTAGCAATAACTATTGTTATAATTTGGACTTCGAAGAATCTGACCATCACAATATTTAATTAATTACCATACGTTTTTTATAATTAATTTCCTGATCAACATTTTGTGTGTAACTATTAATACATCTCTTTTCACACGGTTCAATCAATGAGTAACACTGATCTGTATGATATATATGATAAAAATCCGTATTAGCATCTCATTTGCAAATCTTGTAATTATCCCGTTAGATCATTAGTACGTAATTGTCCGGTGGTTAGTAAATACATATGGTTATGCATAGAGATTTGTAAGGAATAGACATGCACCCCGGTTCGGAACCGTCGGTGCCGGTTCTGGTTCCGAACCGGCAGTTCCGGTTCCAATGGAGGGGGAACCGGAACCGAACCGGGGGATAGGGGGTTCGGTTCGTGAACCGGCGGTTCCGGTTCCGGTTCGGAACCGCCGGTTTTTTGGTTTTTTTTTTTTTTGTATTTTTTTGTTTCTTTATGTTATATTTATACATCATACAATGTGTTATTTATCAGTTATTATGTGTAATTTATTTATTAAATAAATGAAACATGTGTAATTGAAAATGGAAATATTGAATTTGAATTAATGTAATAATAATATCATTAAAATTGAAAACATGATGTATGCACTATGCAATATTCAATAATGCAAGTAAAAATTTCAAAGTTGATATTAAATTCATAATAATCAAACAATATTAATTAATGTGATCACATAAAATTTTTAATTTTTAAATTTAATTAGACTATTACAATTTACAAATGTAGAAGTGTAGAGAACACTACAAGTTTACTTCCATTTCAACTACTCTATTGTTACACTTCAAAAATTTTAAAAATACAAACTTTATAAGATAAAATACAACAACATAATAGAGGGGGAAAAAAAGGACTTGAGCTTAAATTTAGGGTTAAACTTGAAAATTCAAGTTCAACTTAAATTTAAGTTGCCTACGTATCCTCGAAAGGAATCAAAGCCCACGTAGTTCTCTTAACTTACCTCAACTTACCTCTTTGGCTCCGTGGAGGTGAATGGTGATGGCTTTTTTTATTTACTCTACCAATCTAACTCGCTTCCATATTCCGTAATTTCATCATCCGATCGGTCTTCTTCAATTTGATTTTGAATCCATCTTTCTGCCTTTGACCAATCATCAAGCAAACACAAATTTTCTAAATTTATCACACTTAAATTAGATCGTGTCGGATTCAAAGTGAGATTACCAAGACTAAATGCTTGTTCGACGGCAATTATAGAGGCGGGAGATGCAAAAACCTCTTTTACAATCAATGATAAAATAAGGAATGACTTTGTTCTCCTTGACCACCACTTCAAAATATCAAAACTAGTTCCACTTGTTTCAAACTCAAAAGTGTTAGTAAAATAAGAATCAAGTTCTTGAAAAGGATTAGATATAACCCGTGCACGTTTTTGAGATCTAGCATCATAAAAACTATAAATTTTTTGAAGAGCATCATATTTCCTAGAATTATCAACACTATCACTACTATCATCACCACTAGATTGATCATCATTTGTACCATTTTGTTCTTTATACTCCTTAAAAAGTTCCTTTAGTAGATTATAAGTACTTGCAACTATGTCTTTAGGATTAGGAGCTTGTTGTCTAGTAGGAGAATCACAATTAGCATACAATGAATCATAGTAAAGCGTTAATAATTCTTCTAAACCATCCGTTCTAATACGTGGGTCCAACAATTTAGCAACTAAACACAAGTCCGGGATTTGAAAAAAAATTTTAACCACTTAGATTTCATGGAAAGAATAGCATTTGACAACAACGGGTGTGCTTCATTAGCACTAAAAACCATAGCAATTTTAACACAATTATCAACAACTAAATTTGAAGTAGGATAATAAACACCGGATAGTTCTTCCGTAGCATCATTAAAAATTTGCAAAACATCACATAGAGTATAACATGTGTCCCATTGATTAGCAAACAAGATTTGACCACCCGCATCTTGTGAGTAAAAAGCGCAAATATGATCTTTATAATCAAAAGTGTCATGCAATATTTTATACGTCGAATTCCAACGAGTTGAAACATCTAAAGGAAATTTTTTTGGGTGAATGTTCACAGATTGACAATATCTTTTCCACCTTTTAGTAATGGAAGGGTTTCTCATTATATACCATATAGCACTTTTAATAGGTTGAATGTGTGTTTTCAATGCATTTATACCATCTTGAACACATAAATTCAATATATGACAAATACATCTAACATGAAAAAATCTACCACCAATTGAGGGTTTGCAAATATCAATAAGACTTTCTAAACTAGTTGTATTAGCACTAGCATTATCAAATGAGATTGTAAAAATCTTTGTAACTAAACCATATTCTTGCAAAATAGTACTAATTTTGTGAGCAATATTAACGGCGGTATGAGGAACATCAAATGATCTATAAGCAATTAATCTTTTTTGCAAATTCCATGAACTATCAATCCAATGACAAGTAATACCCATATAATCCGCTTTTTGCCAAAAATTGCTCCAAATATCCGAACATATAGACACTTTATGAGGTAATTGTTGCAAAATTTATTTTAAAATCAAACCATACTCTTTAACAATTTTAGCAACACCAAGTTTAAATTTATTACGATGCAAAGGTGGGGCTTGAGGATTTAAAGTAAGATTTATCCAATCTTAAAAAAAACATTATCGGCAAAGTTAAATGGCAAATATTTGGTGCACATAAGTTTAAGGTATAATCTAAAATAATTAGATTCATCAAATTTAAAAAGAGTGTTACCCGTCGCCGATGAACCTTCTCCTCCGGAAGAGGCCGTGAACCCTCGTCCTATTTGTGTTTGACCGGTTGAGATGCCAATCTTGTCCGGATGCTTCGAGTTGATGTGCTTGATGAACGTTCCATATCCTCCGCCATGCTTGAATTTAACTTCGTGCCACAATAGTTGCAAATAACTTTGAATTCATTCGAATTCTCAATCACCTCCTTCTTGAAATGAATGGAAAATATATCGGAACGTAACACTTGTTGGGAACTTCGAGTCGATCCTCCGCCTCCGCTAGAGCCTCCGGCTCCATCTCCGGTACCCGTACCCGTACCACCCGAGGTTGGTTGACTTCCACTCGCCCTTTGTTGTGATTGACCTTGAGTATTATCATTGTCGTCGTCGGAGGGGAAATCATCTCTAAGTATCTCCCTAACATTCAAGTTGAACAAATGAGGGGAGATTTCTTCATTCGAAGGAATATTTTCAAGTTCAATATCTTCTAGAGTTGGTGGAAGTTGGCGTGGTCTGCGTGGAGGTGGTGGAGGACAATTTAAGGTGTTGGGTATGGATTTTCCTCTAGAAGAAGAAGGTGAGGCACCGGATGAAGAAGAACCTCTTCTAGACATTTTTTTTAGATTGAAAAAAGGATGAATATATAGGATTTATGAACTAAAACTAAGAGACTAGAAGTAGAAGTATACTAATTAGTAGTATATGTGTGGGAAAGAATAGAAAATTATAATGAGAGAATTGAAATGAAAGTGATAATAAGATAATTGAAATAAAAGACTACAATTTTTTTTTTAGTTTGATATATATGAACTAAAAAAAGAAAGTTGAGACTTGAGAGTTGAGATGAGATGAGATTGAGAACTTGAGTAGTTGAGCAGAAATGTAGAATCAATCAAGAATGTGGAATAGAAGAATAAGTAGTGTAGAGAAGAGAGTGTAGTAGTAGTAGAAGTAGTAGATTGAATGTGAATGTTGTGTGCCCAAATTGATCACACTTGGGGGGTATTTATAGAGGATTGGAAGTGATCTCATCCATCCATTTCAAATTTTAAACACAAAAAAATCTCAACCCTTGAATTTAAAAAAAAAAAAATTGGCTGGAACCGCCGGTTCCGCCGTCCATCTCAATCATTGATCTTCAATGGTCACACGATCTCGGCCGCACGTTTAAATTTTCAAAATTCAAAAAATTCCGCCCATCCCGCCTGAACCGCCGGTTCGAACCGGAACCGCCGGTTCACCGCCCCAACGGTCACTTTTTTTGGGCCGTCGGATCTCCAACGGACAGTTTATCTTGGCCGTTCAAAAAAAATAAAAAATAAATAAAAAAATAGAGGAACCGCCGATTTTAACCGTGAACCGGCGGTTCCAGTTCGTGCTCGGCTGGAACCGAAACTGAACCGTATTCTACCAGTTTCGATTTCATTTTTCACGGTTCTGGAACCGCCGGTTCCGGTTTCGATTAAAACCGCCGATTCTCCGATTGGAACTGGCAGTTCCGGTTAATCGGTGCATGTCTAGTAAGGAATTTGCACATGTACTCTTCTATATATTCCCTACAATGAATTTTTATTTCCATTAAATCTAATTGTTGGCAATATATTATTATGAAATTATATTAGTTATTTAATTATTTTATACACTTAATTAAGTGATCCAATTAAAATAAAAGTTAATGGGCTATAATAATAATGATATGAGCCAATTGAATTGATACACAACACGTGATTATGGGCCAATTGAATTGATACACAACACGTGATTATGGATAACATAGTTGAGTAGTATATTGTAACAACAAATTTTATATTTATAACAAAATAAATACAAGTTGAATTACTAAGATAATCCGGATGGATTGAACTTGATAATTAAGGAAACAATCGCTATTTATCCTCTGGTTCTTCTTTCGAACCAATTTGGACTTTGACTTGACTTGTGCGTTGACCGCGCTGACTATGTTGATTGCACTGACTGTGTTGACCGTGTTAACTTTGTGTGTTGAGTCGAATCTTCAGTTGAAGCTTGTCCGAGCTTGAATTTGGGACTTTGTAACGTTTATCCAGAGGTGTCGAGCCTTTGTTTGGATAAAACGTGTTTGATGTGAAAACACTCGATTTGGGGGGCTTAGCACCTTTATCCCGGGTCATATGTTGTTCTTGACTCGAAGAACATTGAAGAACTCAACGTGCTTGCTATGAGAAACACTCGATCTAGGGGGCTTAGCACCTTAATCCCGGGTCGTATATCGTTCTTCGCCTTGAAGATCTTGAGGAGCGTTGCTCGTGTTTCAATCTTTTTAGAGTGTCTGTGTCTTTAGATGCTTCAGTGTCTTCCAAATGAAGGGAGGAGACCCCTTTATATAGGTGAGAGGTGAAGACTCCCTCATTAATGCCTTGTATTCTGATTTGTCCACTCTATTTGGGCCACATCTTGCGGGCTTGGGCCTCCACTTGTTTGGGCTGTAATCAGGCCTATTTTATTTGGGTCTGATTTAACTTATATGGGCTTGTTTGACTTAAGTTAGACCTCATTTGACTTGAGCTTGCTTGACTTGGGTCAGGCCTCATTTAATTTAAGCCCCATTTAATTTATTGGGCTTAAATTAATTATCAATTATTTATTAATCTATTTTTAGGAATTAATTTATTTAAATTTCAAAATAAATTAATAATTGATATTTAATAAAAAAATCAACGTGTCGCCATTTAATTGGACCGTAAATTTTAATTGCTTACAAATACCCCTTGCGATTTGTTTCACGGACGCCATGTCTTGTTGTGAAGGAATCGCAAAAGTTCCTTTTATTTTTAGCATTTGTAATTTGGGCTTTTACAATTGAGATATTACTTTATCCAAGTAATAATTTTTTTCTTGGCCCACCTTTTTATTTCTCAAATAGCCCAAATCAATTTATTTTCTCAAGTGGCCCAAATTAATTTATTTTCTCAAGTGGCCCAAATCAATTTCCTGCTTAATTTCAAGATTTACGGGAGACAGAAATTAGAGAACAGATTTGATGATTTGCAAATATTTACTCAAAATAGAAGGGATCTCTTGAAATCTTGAGAGAAGATTTCAATAATGCAAATTTTTTATAATTTGTTGCAGCCTCTCCATTATATAAGAAGGCCAAGGTCTTTGATTTTTTTCACCAACCGACTGTAAGACATTTACAACTCTGTTTTTCTTCTCTTCAATTTTTTTTTGAAGAGTAACTTCTGCCTTGCAGACTTCCACGGGACACAACGAACTTATTACCTCCATATAAGCTCACAATTTTACTCTCTTTAAGCAATTTAGTAATAATTTGCGAATATGATAATCTGCAAAGCATATTTGCATTTGTCCACTATTTTCTCGCATATACTATATGATTGCTGTGTATTTTTCTTCTTTTTTTCTGTATTATTTTTTTCTTTCTGTCAACCTGGTTATTCTTTCGAAAGAATAGCAGATTGACTCTTGTCCCTTGCTCCTTTATGAAATAATAACTACCGTCCCTCGATTGTCCCTTTATGGAGTTAAGGGTTGTCCCTCGGTTGTCCCTTTATGAAGTTACCGCATGTCCCTTGGTTGTCCCTCGGTTGTTCCTTAACGGAATTAACCACTGTCCCTTGGCAACAGTTGTGTGCGAATGTGGCTGCTCTTGAATTGCCAAGTTGTGTGTGTGAATGTCCCTCGGCAGATCAATTCTTGATGGTGGCTGCTCTTAAGTTTTCTGACAAAGTTCTTGGTATTTTAACAATTCCGGAGCCTCAATCGCAGTGGCTCAAATGGCGGCGAGGGTCGTGAGTATTGGCTTGGAAGTTGGTGATGAGCGAACGGGCTTCTCCGGTGGCTTTGCGGGTTTGCGACTGGAACACCGTGAGCAACGGAGCTAGGGGACAATTCGGCTTGCAGCAGCGCTCGCGATCGGGGAACCGGTGGTGGCTGCAGCGAATTGATGATGGGAGTGGCTGACGGGTGCTAGCAACGTGTGATTGCCGGTTGACGGTGGTGGAGTAGGATTTGTGATGATGGCTGGTGCTTCGCGTCTTCCGGGGCAGTGCTCTTCGGCAGCAAAGTGGTGATATGAGCAACGTTCGCAGTTCCGGCTTGTGGTAGTGGTCGATGATCGAGCGGAGATGGGATCGGGGCTCGATCGATGGGAATAATGGAGTCAACATGGGGAAGAAACTCCAGGGTGAAGCGGCTGACTCAACGGATAGCTGTGATGCGACAGGTTCGCTCGATTCAAGGCTGTGGTGTGAAGCGATTTGCAGCAGCACGGCGGCGAAGTGGTGAAGTGGCTGACTCACGGCGGGCTCGGGCGGCGTCTGCTTCCAGTGGGCAGCATCGCGCGCGGCGTCGGCGTGGTGATTCGGAACCGGCGGGAGGCGACGGCAGCTATGCATCGATAGGGGCGGCGAGATGCAGCGGCGTTGGAGCGGCAGATGGCGTGGTTCGTCGCAGAGAGCTTTCTGCTTTGGAAGAGAGAAGCCCTCAATTTGACTCACCCTTTTAAATTTTGACTTCTTTAATTGGGCTTTATTTTGATTCTCAATTAGCCCCATTTGGCTTTGACTTGGGCTTCCTTTAGTTGCATGATGCTTTTGGGCCTCATTATAAATTCATTTGGGCTCCACTCTTTTTTTTTTTCAAGGATTTGGCTCCAATTTTTTTTTTTCAAGGATTTGGGCTCCCTTCAATATTTGACTCTTTCTCATCATATGTTTAATTTATAATTTTGAATTCAATAATTAATTGACCCATGAATTTATTTTAGACCTTTTAATTAATTAATTAAATCCATGCATATAAATTAATTTGAAATCCTTTTTGCTGATAATTTCCCATATATTTTCTTGCAGTTAATTCAACTTTAAGATGGTTTATTTTGATAGTGTGGTCATAGACTCCAATAAGCGTCAATTGGTGATTCTTGACAGTAAGAATTAACCATCCGATGGAGCAACTCATCTTCCGATTGAGAGACCTCTGATGGGTGCACTTATCGAGAAACAGCATCGTAAGAGTAGCGAATTTGGTCTAGAAACTTGGACTAAAGACCTGGAATTGGGTGAAACCATAGTTGCAGCTTTGAGGGCGGCCAACCATGTTAAAGAAAGAAATATTGGCCCTTTGCCCACATTAGGGCGTCAAATAATCAACAGTGATGCGGTGTGGGGCAAGTCACTAAACTTTCTCGGGGAATTCAATTACACTCCCGGATATTGGGGGTGGACTGAAGTTGTCCTCAGCAGATATCGCTCTTATATTGAGAAAACAAGGATTTATGACCCTATTTTCGCATCTTTATTCACGTATGACTGGAGTCGTGAACTCATCAAAGCCTTTTGTGAAGCGTGGTGCCCCATTACCAATACCTTACACACTTTCTTTAGAGAAATGTCGATTTCTCTATGGGACTTGTATAACTGGATGGGATTGCCGCTTGCTGGTCACTTATATGAAGAAGTTGTACCTGACAAGCCCAAACTCTTCAATGAGCGTGACACCGCCGGCTTACGTATTCCATCTAGTTGCCGACATTTGCTGCACGCTTACCATAAACTTCATAGTCTTGATGATAATGATTTTGTTTCACTTATCCGATGGGTAGACTTTTGGTTTTGTCGGCCTATAACATACAAGAAACCCCCTGCACATGTAGAGAAGAGGAAGAAGGACCTCCGCAAGAGGACACATAATCCCAAGGGGACCATTGGCGATCACACAAAATGGACCTCTGCTGAGATAGAACCATTTAAAGTGCTTGGTATTGATGCTACGCAACAAGACGAGACGTATCTGGCTGCTCATCTGGCCTGCTGGCTCTGCTCCTTCGTACTCCCTACCGATGAAGTAGATTTGATACATCCTGGTACTTTTAAGGTGGCGAGTTTGATAGCCGCAGGAAAATCAATTGGACTTATCTATTCAGTTTTGACAAGCATCTATAGCGGTTTGAATAAGATTTCAAATGAGCTTAGACCCTCTGAAGTAAAGTCAACATTTCCCGAGCATTTTGTTTATACATGGTCTGAATCCTCATGAATTGAAAGTTCCTTTAATGGTGGCGTATTCAGGCAAGAATGGAGCCAAGTATTTTACTCCAGCTAATGCTCGCAAGAGGCTTCAAAATGAAAATGATGCTTTCTTATTTTATAACGTTCACCGAAGAAAAGACCAGGTGAAGTATGTTGACACTGATCAAGCACTTTGGCGCGACTGGAGTTTCTTCATTGCTATTCGTACGCATTATCTCACCCTACGGCAGAATGAAGGTTTTATCATTGAATCTTACAGCCCACATCGATTTAGCCGTCAGTTTGGCTTTTATCAAGAAGATACTCCAGGGAGACTGAAAACGGACCTTCGAGAAACTACTTTAGAACAAGGGTTCCAATATTGGAAATAATGTATCTTACGTAATTCTCGTTCCACAGCGACTTTTCCATGCGCCCTTCAGAGTTCAAAGACTTCTTCTTACAAGAATACAATCAATGGTTCTCTCAGATTCATGGCACCTATTTTATAGACCATGTGGCAGATCTAATCAAAATTGTTCCAAGCCATGTCGTAGAAGAAGAAGTTGACATTATTGGCACTTCTAATAATGTTGAAGCTGATGAGGCAATTGTATCGTTAGAGGCTCCACTTTCTCGAAAGGTGATTGTAGGGATATCTGGTGGAGTAGAAAAGAGAAAGAGTGATCTTTCTCGTTCAAATGACAGCAACATAGACCGAAACTGGAAAAGACTAAGAGAGCCAAATCTCCGGTGCCTATTCTGATAACTCAAACCGAGGTTTCAATCACCCTTTAATTATGAGTTACATACTTCCATGCCTGCGATTATTTTCTAACATCTTTTTTTGTAGCATCTGCATGCTGTATTGGGTTCTGATTACGATGCATTTGAGGAAGGATCAACTTCTGTTATAGGCCCTGAAGACCTAGCTGATGATGGCTTCCTGGATCATGCTTCTCCCATCGTACCTGAATCTCATCCTCTAGTTACTACGACTGAAGCCCCAGAAATTACAACATTTAACTTTGATGCCGCGATTATGGATGCTAGGAAACTAGTTAACATGGAAGTGTGGAAACACTTTCAAGATAAACTGAAAAGGACTCATGTCAGCTCCTTATCTTCTATGAGAAACGAGTGACTTAAAATGGTGAATAACTTTAAGAGCGCTCCAGAGATTGATGGATCTGCTTTAGAAGCATCATTTAATTTCTTATTTTCTAAAGCTGATGTGTATGATGCCGTGAAGATAAAACTTGCTGATGGGATGTCCAGAAGAGAATTCAAGAAGCGTCTGACTGGCGCAAAGAAGCCTGCTCAAGACTGCAAGGGCAAAGAAACTACAGAGAGCAAACAGTTGCAAGAATCTGAAACTAGGTTGAAGAAGATTACAGAGGAAATCGAGCTCCTGTTGAAGGAGAAGGACACAATGTCTCAAACAGTTGAACGTCTTCGCGAGTCTGTTCAAAGTGCAAAGCTCGGGGCCCAAACTGCGCTAGAGATATTGATGTACTGCAGAAAACACCCCTCCTAGAAGATTCTATTGCTGATGAATTTAAGAGTGTTACACAAGCTTTGGAAGTTGCTCGAGAGGAGTTATCCATTATGAATATTTTTATTAGCTTGTATTGAACCATTTAATTTCAATGTCCCTTTTTTTGTTCTGAAGTGTAATGATAATATCAATAAAGTTCATCTTTTTTCCTTTTCTCTTTTTTTCTTCTTCTTGTTCATCATTGTATCTTTAGTTTGCTTTACTACCTTTTGATGTTTACTCGTTGCCTTCATACTTTAATTTGCTTCACAAACTTGATGCGAATAAACCAAAACATGACTAAACTTAACAAAATGCTAAGCTGCCTACGTACCTCTTTACAGATGATCAAGTCATTACGTAGTTTAAAGGGACATAGTTTGGTTTGAATGGGGGTGCCGTGCACAGTTTATACTCATGCGAGCCAGGAGTTTGTCGTACACATTTTATACTCGTACGGACCAGGAGTTCGTCGTACACAGTTTATACTCATACAGACCAAGAGTTTATCGTACACATTTTATACTCATGCGGACCAGGAGTTTGTCGTACACAGTTTATACTCATGCGGACCAGGAGTAACATGCAGTTTAGGCTCGTATGTCAAGGAGCGTGGTGTCTTTGTATTTGTTTACGCGTAGTAGCATTTCAAAAAAAATTCATTTATGGGGCCAATGTTCACGCCATCTTCCGAGATCAGATTGTAGGTGCCATTTGTGTAGGCTTCTTTCACAACATGAGGGCCATCCCATTTGGGTAGAAATTTATTCCTAACTCGATGTGTGACCACAATAGACCTCCTCACGGCAAGTACCAAGTCGCCAACTTGGAAAGAACGTACTTTCACCCTTTTGTTGAACGTTCTGGATAGGCGAGATTGATAGCACTCAAGTCTTTATTGTGCCTCTAACTTCTTTTCATCTAAAGCCTCTAACTCTTGAAGGTGCAACTTTGCATTTTCTTCTTCGGCGAGGCCTTCTTGTATGGCCATCCTCAGCGAGGAAATTTGCTTTTCAAGAGGCACAACAGCTTCAACACCATATACCAACAAATACAGAGTGGCCTGAGTTGGTGATCTATAAGTGGTACGGTATGCCCATAAAGCTTCATTTATTCTTTCATGCCAGTCTGTTTTCGACTTGGAGACAACTTTCTTTAACAAACTGCACAAGGTTTGTTGAATGCTTCGGCCAGAACATTGGTAGCTGCATTTTATATTGACGATTTCCTTTGCTTGAAGTCGAACTTCTCACACAACTTATCAATCCAGCTGTTGCTGAATGACTTTCCATTATCAGTGATAATGTAGCAAGGGATACCATATCTGTAAAATGATGTTGATTCGAATGAAATCAACAATATTTTTTTATTCACTTCCTTTAAAGGCACAGCTTCAGCCCATTTGAAAAGTTATCAGTGGCAGCAAGGATGTAGAGATGACACCAGAAGATTTTGTGAGAGGCCCCCACCACATCTAATCCCCACACATCAAAAGGCCATTAAGCGACCGTTGGGTGCAGAGGCTCTGGAGATTGATGGATCAAATTCCCATGGAACTGGCAAGCTTGACATTTTTGTGCATACTCCATGCAATCTTTCACCATTGTGGTCCAATAGTAGTACATCCTCTTGATTCTGAAGTGCAACTTCAGCCCAGACTGATGGGCGCCGCAAATTCCAAAATGAGCTTCTTCCATTGCTTGAGTAGCTTCTTCTTTACTCAGACATCTCAAGAAAACTCTATCAAAATATCTTTTATAAAGTGTCCCTTTGAAATAGATGAAACGAGGTGCGCGACGCCGAATATCAACTCTTTGGCGTGGATCACTGGGCAACTTATCATACTTCAAATAATCCACTAGTGGTTGGCGCCAATCCTCTTCTTCAATTTCGAAGACTTCCACCACATGATTTTCAACCTCTTCATAATCATCATCTTCGAAGATTAGTGGTACAACCTAACTTTTACACACCGGAATTTGAATTTGCGCCTCTGGCATAGCTATAGTTGATACTAATTTAGCAAGGCATCAGCTTGCTTATTCTCTCTTCTAGACAGATGTTCAATATCAACATCACCGAGCCAACCCATCAGCTTTTGAGCATACTTGTGGTATGAGAGCAACTCAAGCTTCCTTACTTCATACACTCCAAGTAGTTGGTTTATCACAAGCAGCGAATCACCATACACCCTAAGATGTAATTGTTTTATATTGACGGCGATCTCTAAACCAAGTATGAGTGCTTGATACTCAGCCACATTGTTAGAGCAATTTTCTGTTAAGGAAATTGAATATGGTAGCACTTCACCACTGGATGTTACAAACACGACTCCAGCACCGGCTTCTTCTCTATGAGATGCTCCGTCAAAGTACATTTTCCAAGGATAAGCTATCTCCACAGCGAAAGCATCTTCATCAGGGAGTTCATCAGACAGTTCCCATTCGGCAGACATTGGATGATCAGCTAGAAAATCTGCCAACACTTGTCCTTTTACAGCCTTTTGAGGGACGTATACAATCTCAAACTGTTGGAGTTGGAGATACCACCTGGCAAGCCGATCAAAGAGTACTGGCTTTGACATGACAAACTTTAGTGGGTTGGCTTTCGAGACTAGCCGAACTGTATGAGCTTGAAAGTAATGTTTCAACTTCTGAATCACGAAGATAGGAGCTAAGCAGATCTTCTCAATAGGTGAATATTTCAACTCGTTCGGAGACATGGTTATACTTAAATAGTAAAGGGCAATTTCTTTGCCATCATTATTCTCTTGTGCAAGTAAAGCTCCAACAGAATGCTCTTGAGCAGCTAGGTAGAGAATTAGTGGACGCCCGGGTATTGGTGCACACAATACTGGTGCTTTCATCAAGTACTCTTTAATGCTATTGAAAGCATTATTGCAAGCTTCATCCTTTTCGAATACACTGCCTTTCTTCATGAGATGACTAAACGGTTGGCATCGACCAGCCAAGTTTGATATGAATCTTCTCAATTATGCCAACTTTCCTTGCAGACTTTTGAGTTCATGTATGTTCCGAGGTACATGCATCTTCATGATTGCATCAATCTTTGTTTTCTCAATCTCGATTCCTCAACGGCGAACAATAAATCTAAGAAATTTTCCGGATATAACTCCAAATGCACACTTGAGTGGATTCATTTTGAGTTGATGCTCCCTTAAATATTCAAACACTCGCCTTAGATTATGAAGATGATCTTTCTTTTTCTTTGTTTTCACCACAATATCATCAACGTAGCATTCAACGATCTTATGAAGCATGTCATCAAATATTTTTTGCATAGATCGTTGATAAGTGGCACCAGCATTCTTCAAGCCAAATGGCATGAAATTGTAGTATTATATTCCTTTCAGAGTACGAAAGGCCATCTTCTCTTGATCCTCAGGCCGTCTTCTCTTGATTCTCAGTAACAAGATGACCCTTCCATAAATGAAAGAACCACATGCCCAGTTGTTGCATCTATCATGAGCTCAGTAATTAGCAGTGGAAAGTCATCTTTTGGACATGCCATGTTCATATCCCGGAAATCAACACATACTCTGATTTGCCCATTTTTCTTTCTCACTGGCACGATGTTAGAAATACATGTAGGATACTTGACTTCTCTGATTTTGCCTGCTTCAAGAAGCTTATTAACATCATCCTCAATTAATGAAATCAACTCTGGTCAAAATTGACGCTGCATTTGCTTAATTGGTCGAGTCCCTTTTTAATAGACAAGTGATGCACTGCGATTTTTGGATCCAAGCCTGGCATTTCTTTATGCGACCATGCGAAGACATCTCTGAATTCCCGTAAAAGGCTGATATATTGTTCTTCTTTCTCAACACTTAGCAGGGCGCTTATGTAAGTAAGACGTGGGTCGCTTTCATCACCTAAGTTGATTTCTTTCAACTCATCAACAGTGGCTTTCACACCCTCCTCAAATTGTGGAGGGGCATCCTCGGCATCCACTTCCTCCACTTGAGAATCCTCAAGAGCAGTGATATGGTTGGTGGAAGCTACACTTTCTTTATCATTATCATTGTCTTCTTTAGTAAAGACAATTGTCTGCATCTTGGCCTTCAACACTCTTCCACATGAGACTGTCAAGATATTTCACCACATGAGAAGGGATTCGACTTCGGAGTTTTGGGAAGCTAGGAGACTTGAAATTACTTTTCTTTCCACACTTGTTCTTTTCACGCAGTCCGAGCCTTTCGAAAACACTTCCAAGCCTTTCGAAGACAGAGCTTTTCTTGATTTTCCTTCCTCCTTCATCAAACATGTCTTCTTTGGACGAAGCTTCTCCCTCTATGATATAATTTACATTTGCTCTTCTGATTGCTATGCGGACTGGCTTTTGAGGGACATATCCCAAACCTGGCTTAGCATTTTTGACAATGTGGCCACTATTTTTTAACACTTTCTGAGTAGCATTGATCCCATGTTCAGATGGATTGATAGTCTCTTGAGGCAGCTTGCTTGTCATCGATTTCTCCTTCTGTTCATAACCGGCCTTCTTGAGGAGTTTGAAAGCTTGTGGGCCATATGACTTGGCTATTTTTGCTTCAAATACTTCACCGTGCTCGGTCTTTGCTCCTTCAACAGGACGTACGAATCATTTGAGTGGAGGAGAAGAAGTCTTACCTTCATCAATTTTTGTTAAGGGCAACGTCAACTCTTCCAAGGCCTCAAGCTTCTCTTTGTTCTTCTTGAGAGCAGTGGATGATGTACTACCTTCATCCTTTACTTGTTTACTACCCCCATCATTTTTGCTGGGGCTTCTTCGTGTTTTACTTCCTTTGTATTCTTGAAGAAATACTTAGCATCTGCAAAGTAAGCTTCAGCTTCAGTAAACAGCTTATCATCACCGAACACCCTTTTCACGTTGTTGCCTTCACTATATTTGAAGCATTGGTGTAATGTAGAAGGGATCACACAATTCTCATGCAGCCATGGGCACCCTAAGAGCATGTTGTATGAAGTTTTTGCATCGATAACATGGAAGAGCACTGTTAATTTCATCTCATCGATCATCAAATCAAGAACAATCGTGCCGAGCGTTCTTTGTCCTTCATGGTTAAACCCTTGGATCATCAATTGGCTATGGTTAAGTTCATCTGTTAGTATTTCTAACTTCTTCAACATTCTTAAAGACAGGATGTTCACTGCTGAGCCTCCGTCAATAAGTATACACTTTACTTGCAGTCCTTGCGTATAACCAGTTATAAATAGAGGTCGGTTATGAGGCCGTGAACCCAACAACGTGTCTTCATCTGTAAAGATAACCTTTATATAGTAAACCTTTTCCTTATCCTCAACTCGTTCATCTTTACTGCCCTCCTCACTTACCACGTGACACGAGCTTTCATCATGAATTTCTTTTATGGAAGTGAAGTTTGCGATTGCTTCATCTTCCAATACAATTTTCCCCTCCTTAGCTAGTTGCATGATCTTTTCCTTGAAGATGAAGCAATCATGAATGGGATGGCCCACCAATCTATGGTAGTTGCAGTATTTTGGGTCATTGGTTCGATTGGCTTCCTCTGAGCATTTCATCTCAGGGAGTTCGATGAGTTTACCTTTCATCAAATCATCGAATATGCCAGAAACATCGGAGTTTAGGAATGGATACTCTTTTTCTTGCATCTCCTTCAGGGTTAACCTTCTTTGCCCCCAATCTTGAGCAACTTGTTTTCCCTTGTCTTTCTTGTTATCTCCATTCTTTCGAACCTTGACGGTAGCAGTATTTGTGGCCATTGATTCTTTGTTGGAGTTTCTGACATAAGGCTTGCCCCCTTTTTTAGCTTCTTGTCTATCTTTGAACTTGTAAGAATCCGACATTAGCGAGTGCTTGATTCCACTGGAAGCCATGCTCAATTCCATGTCATGTGCTCTCGTAGCCAACTCTTCAAAAGTCTTTGGCTGAATCCCTTTGAGGATGTAGAGTAAATTCCACTCCATCCCTTGGATGCACATTTCGATAGCAGACTCTCCAGATAATCAGTCCTTGCAGTTTAAACTCAAATTTCTCTAACGATTATAGGCTCTTCCTTCAATTGGCGAGTATTAGTTAGCTCAGTCATGCTAACGGTTCTCTTTGTGCTGTAGAAACAATTGAGAAATTCATGCTCCATTTATGCCCAACTGTCAATGGATATAGGTTACAAGTCGATATACTAATCAAAGGCATTTCCTTTTAGAGAGCGAACAAATTACCTCACCATATGGTCTTTATAAGTACCAGCATCATTGCATGTCTCAATGAAGTGTGCCACATGTTGTCTTGGGTTTCCCTTGCCATCAAATTGTTAGAATTTGGGAGGCTGATAACCAGCTGGCATCTTTAAGTTGTTCACTCTTTTTGTGTATGGCTTGACATAAATGACGGTAGGCTTGGAAGTCTCCTCAAACCTTTCTTTTATAGTTCCAAGGATAATATCCTTGATTTGATCCACTTGGAGTATTCTATCAGCCGAAAGTTGCACTCCTCTTTCAGTTTGCTCATTTTCCACAGTCTGGCACCTTGTGACCTCTTCCACCTCACTATTGTCCACAACTCCTTTTCCGTTTGCACGGCTAGTCTCCGCGATGTCTCTTTTTTCCATCAATTGGGAGATCTTTGTGTCTTGAACTTCTATGTAT
Source organism: Pogostemon cablin (assembly GCA_023678885.1). Classification (NCBI taxonomy): domain Eukaryota; kingdom Viridiplantae; phylum Streptophyta; class Magnoliopsida; order Lamiales; family Lamiaceae; genus Pogostemon; species Pogostemon cablin. The sequence continues at coordinate 4,598,028 of CM042977.1, read as the reverse complement.
TTTGTGAGCCCTTCGATAGCTTTTATCATGTTCGCTAGTTGCTCCTCAATAGTTGTAGTGCCTGCCATCATTACTGGAGCTGCACTCGAGTCAGATGAAGAGCTTGAAGATAATAGAGGGTGTGAGCATGCAGAGTCTTCATCACTATCCTCCTTCATGGGTGACTGTTTTCTCGAAGCCACTTCGACCGAAGAGTTGGATCCAGAGGAGGCCTCTGACTGAGCTTTCTTTGACATACTCCTTGTGACAACAGCAACATATTCATTTAATGAATCGGAGAGCTTGGAAGTACCAGTCCTTCCCACTGTGATCTTAATAGGAGTCATGTTGTATTTTCAAGCTTGTAGAGAGAAGAGATGAGAGGTAGAGATGGTCCCCACTGGGCGTGCCAAAATTTGTAACAATAAATTTTGTATTTATAATAAAATAAATACAAGTTGAATTACAAAGATAATCCGGATGGATTGAACTTGATAATTAAGGAAACTATCTCTATCTATCCTCTGATTCTTCTCTCGAATCAATTTGGACTTTGACTTGACTTGTACGTTGACCGCGCTGACTATGTTGACTGCGCTGACTGTGTTGATCGTGTTAACTTTGTGTGTTGAGTCGGATCTTCAGTTGAAGCTTGTCCGAGCTCGAATTTGGGGCTTTGTAACATTTATCCAGAGGCGTCGAGCCTTTCTTTGGATTAAACGTGTTTGATGTCAAAAACACTCGATGTAGGGGGCTTAGCACCTTTATTCCGGGCCGTATGCTGTTCTTGGCTTGAAGAACACTGAAGAACTCAATGTGCTTGCTATGAGAAACACTCGATCTAGGGGGCTTAGCACCTTAATTCCGGGTCGTATATCGTTCTTCGCCTTGAAGATCTTGAGGAGCGTTGCTCGTGTTTCAATCTCTTCAGAGTGTCTGTGTCTTCAAATGCTTCAGTGTCTTCCAAATGAAGGGAGGAGACCCCTTTATATAGGTGAGAGGTGAAGACTCCCTCATTAATGCATTGCATTCTGATTGGTCCACTCTATTTGGGCCACATCCTGCGGGCTTGGGCCTCCACTTGTTTGGGCTGTAATCAGGCCTATTTTATTTGGGCCTAATTTAACTTATATGGGCTTGTTTGACTTATGTCAGGCCTCATTTGACTTGGGCTTGCTTGACTTGGGTCAGGCCTCATTTAATTTAAGCCCCATTTAATTTGTTGGGCTTAAATTAATTATCAATTATTTATTAATCTATTTTAGGAATTAATTTATTTAAATTCCAAAATAAATTAATAATTGATATTTAATCAACAAAATCCACGTGTCGCCATTTAATTGGACCATAAATTTTAATTGCTTACATATATAAAAGCTTCTCAGGTTATGGTCTCAATATACTAAGCCGCACACACTCTTCTCTTCTCCCCAATCGGAAGGGATTACGACAGTCCCATAAAGGAATAAGGAGCTTAGTTGAGGAAGACCATAATACCGCTAGAATATCGAGTTTGTGTTCCTCCTAGAGAACTCAATGGATCAAGGTACGCTTCCACTTTACAGTTTAGATCTCATTTAATCGTAATAGGATTTAAGGTTTTAGGATTTATGAATTTATTTCCTACACATCAAACTTGTGTTGAACATCATATTAATCCTTCATCAGAGCACACTTGGGATCTTGTACTTAGACCACAAAACACTAATATTGTTGGTTCTAATTGGATTTTTTGAACAAAAGTTCTATCTGATGGGTCCATTGATCGTCATAAAGCTCTGGTTGTGGCATAAGGATACACTCAACTTCTTGGGTTTGATTTTTCCCATACTTTCAGTTTGGTAGTTAAAGCATCTACTGTACGGGTAGTTCTTGCAATCACGGTCATGCATGGCCATTACATCAATTCGATGTAAAAAATGCATTTCTAAATGACATCTTAACTAAACCTCTTTATATGTCATAGCAATTGGAATATATTGATCCTTTGTTGGCAAATCATGTGTGCCGCTTGAAGAAGGCATTATACAAACTGAAGCAAGCTCCTCTCGCATTGTTCAATAAAATATAAGAGTTTGACATACCATAAATCAAAATAATAAAATAACAATTATCATTAAAATAATATAAAAGATTGTTTGGTTTATTAAAGTTTAAGTTAATACAATTTAAAATTATCATAAATAAGGAATGTGCTTCTGAATTGTCTTTAACTTTTTATTAGTTTCATGAGATATTATTTTATTACTCACCTCCTCCTTAAGTCATAATATACAGGATCTTTTGATAAACTAAAGGGCTTAAAAGAAAATTAAGCCCATTTAAATACAATTAATATATAATCTTCCTTATTTTTAGTAAATTTTTAAGGTTAATAGTGTATTATTAACTCAAACCAAATTAACACTCTGAATCTTAAAAGTAAGCATTAATCATTAGAATAAAATAGAAATAAATCACAATGTTTGTACATATTGGAAATACTTTTGTCATATATACAGCGTGAAAGTTTGAAAATTTGAGATGGATTAAGAAAAGGGTTAAATTGATTGAACTACACAATTAGAATGATACGTTAGTTATTTGTGGTTAACTGAATCTGGCCTGTTTTTCGAAGCCATGGAACGAGTACTTAAAGTAATGTAAAAGTAGAGGGTACACATTTAAGTAATGAATAAATCATTTAAAATATAGGTATATTATTAATTAGTGGGATGGGCATTATATTTTGTGGGTATTACATTGATCAAACTTTATTATAGTTTATTAAATTAAATGATTAGTTTAAGGATTAATTTAAAAGAATAAAATCATTTAATGTTTCTTTTGCAATTTTATAATCTTTTTGGTCAAGGTATTTGATATCTTGACTAGAGCTGTTAAACTGAACGAGTAGCTCGAAAGCTTGGCTCGGCTCGACTCATTAAAGCTCGAGCTCGGCTCAACTCATTCTTACTCGAGCTCGAGTTCAAGCTCGTTTTATGCTCGTTTCGTTAACGAGCCGAGCTCGGCTTGGCTCGTTGAAGTTCGACAGTAGTAATAATAATAATAAATTAATATTATTAATAATAATAATAAATATTATTTAATTATATTATATTAATTATTATTAAATATTATAATATATTAATAAAATTAGGGCTCGATAAGGCTCGAAAAGTTTGAAAAACTCGACTCATTGTGCTTAACGAATTGAGCCGAGCTCGAGCTTGGATCGAAAATTACTCATTCGAGCTCGAGCTCGTGATAAGCTCGTTTTCTAATCGAGCCGAGCTCAAGCTCGGCTCGATAACTACTCGGGCCGAGCTCGAGTATGCGATACTCGAGCTCGCTCGGCTCGTTTAACAGCCCTAATCTTGACATGTTAATGATCCAAGTTCGATTTTCATCGAGAACAAATAAGAGGGGAATTATAAGGAGACTTGGAGAAATGGAAAGTATGGTGCTTGGCAATCTTACTACTAACAACTAACATTTTAAAAAATAAAAAATAAAAAAATCTTGACATGTTAGTCTAAACCAACCCTAATGGCACATTCTTAATTAATTAGTAGACATGTTAACGGACTGACACTAACCCATTACAATCCTATTTAGCTTAAATAAAGAATTGTACGTACTTATCTCTTATATTTTGATTTTATATTCTAAATTTATCGATGAATATCAAGAAAAAGATGGATAAAATGTACTCCATACTTTAAACAAAAGCATAAATTTTAATAGAAAAAACTCGTATTTTTTTATTTTTTATTTCATACGGATCAATCTTCTAGAGTATGATAGAAAATATAGCAACAAAATACAATAAGAAATTTAGTGTGACATAATTGGGGCTCAAGTAAAACTGGCATGTTTAATTTGTTTATTTCCTTATTTATTTATTTTAAAGCATGTTTATTGCGCTATTTATGATATGCTGTTATAAGAATTTCTGGGGCCTAAAAAAAGAAGGAACTTTTACATATTTAAACCATGATTTTGTTGATGTTTATTATAATACACTAAAGTGGAGGTTTAGATTAATTAGTCAAACATGCATGTAACAACCATCCTATTAGAAGATTTCCCATTTAGAAAATTAAGTTAATGCGCATGAGGCAAATAGTAAATCCATTATGTTTTTTTTAATTTTCTTTTTTGCTATATATTGAAAGGCATGCAACATGCCATCAGCTACATAATTAACTATATATACACTGTTAATGGGAACTAAAGAATAGATCCAACGTCACATAAAATTATTATTAGAACATTTAACTTGTCTTAATACACTTTTTTATTTTTTCACATTTTCTTTATAAATTAATAAAAAAAGGTAAAAAGCGTATAAGAATAAAGGGAGTAATTTTAAAAAATTTAATACTCCACAACACAAGTAAATAACTTTCACACATAATTAGGTATTATGCATATTATATAGCTAACTAAAAAGGTTTATCTACTGTACACAAGTATATACTAAATGTACCTAACTCATATTCTAAATGGATTATGTATATAAAGTAAAATGATCCGCTTAACTTTTCTTTCCCCTCAATCCAGGAGAATACCACGACAACTTTTTTCTCTCTTTCTCTCAATCTTCCCCACTTCGTTTCTCTCATCATCCAACCAAGCAGAACACCACCACAACTTATTTCCTTATTTCTCTCAATAAGATTCTGTATAATTGATTATTAAAACTTAGCGACAAAGTTTAATAAGTATACATTTATTAATAAAATGTTATACGCTTGTTCATTAAAGTTTATACACCTAAGTTTTAAAATCAATAATTCCTCCAACACAATTCTTATTAAGAATATAGTGAAACTGTTCATCCAAATCAGTCTTCAAACACCCAAACTGTTTATTCATTAAACGTTATACACTTGTTCAATAAAACGTATACACTTTACGTTTAAAAGCATACGTTAATAAAATCGACAACTCAAACAGAAAAAAAATTGAAGGATACGTTATACACTTGTTCAATAAAACGTATACACTGTATGTTTAAAAAGTATACACTTGTTCAATAAAACGTATACACTGTATGTTTAAAAAGTATACATTAATGAAATCGTCAAAACATATACACTGTATGTTTAAAAGTATACATTAATGAAATCGACAACTCAAACAGAAAAAAAATAAAAGGCTACGTTATACACTTGTTCAATAAAACGTATACTTTATGTTTAAAAAGTATACATTAATGAAATCGATAACTCAAACGGAAAAAAAGTGAAATGCTACAAGAGACGAGTACGTGGAGAAATGCTGGAGGAGATTAGAGCATTGGAAGAGGAAAAGGTGTTGAGTATGACCTACTCTGCATATCTGGAGAGATCGGAGCGGCAGCTTCGCCATTTAAAGCGGAGCAGTGTTGCCGGAAAGTGGAGGCGATCATTGTGACAGCAAATCTGAAGGTGGAGGCGTTCATCGTGACAGCATATCTGAAGGTGGAGACGTTCTTCGCGATAACAGATCTGATTTGAAATGGATCTAATTTTTTATGAGGGAACAAGAGGAAGACGTATGAGGGGGAGGAGATGAGCGCCAAGAGTTCCGACGGATGGTGAAGGCGTCAATCTGATTTTTGATGAGGAAACGGACGGTTGGTAACGGTGAGAGAGAAGAGAGAATGAGTAATAGGTTGGATTGGATTGGGGAAGAGAGAGAAGAGAGAATGAGTAATAGGTTGGATTGGATTGGGGAAGAGTGCGCATGGGTTGGGGAGAGAAAATAAGAGAAAATAAAATTAAGAGTTTAATCTCTTAATATATATATCGGGTCAGGGTTGGATAGGATTGACCCAATTGGACCTTAATACTTGGATACATTAGCCCTTGCTAAAATCACTCATAATTATCATTCCCTTTAAAAGATATATTAATCTTGACACATGTCCCATTAAGAACATCAATTTCTGTTTTAATCAAGGTAAATCCCACATCCCATAATAAAAACTTAAAAAGTTGTTTAAAACTATATTATAATACAACATCATTTTAATTTAAGGAGTCGAAGAAAAATGGTATAATAACCTCCAAAAGTTACCAACTTCACATTGGATTCATTTTTTAATCTATGTGCAGAAAGAAGAAAAGGGCAGTATAAGCTAAATACAGTCGATTTCATAATCAATAATCAATCATATAAGGAAAAAATAATTCGTAAATATACATACAACCCATATATATATATATATTAAATAATCAAAAAGAAAATTATTGCAGAAGAGAAAGAGACACCGAGGATGATGATAAAACTAATGGAGTAAAATTTATAAATAAGAAGGCAGCAGGCAATGAATAGTAAGATAAAAAGAGAGATTAGCGGACGTTCTGACTATTCAACAACTCAACTACAGCTGTAACCACACCCTTACCCTCCACTGTGATATCCAGTGTTGGCTCATTGATCTTCCTAGTTAGAAGCTTCTCTAGCTCCCCACGCAGTTTCTGCAAATTCACCATCAAATGTGTGAGAGAGAGAGAAAGGGAGTTTCCTAGAGAGAGAGTGTGAGAGGGGTACCCTTATCAAGTCTATGACAGTCTTGGATGCAGAAAAGTGAAGGTATCCACCAAGCATTTCGATACCATCTCCACTTTTGCTAGGAACAAGATTGCCACCAAACATCAATAGAGCATAATCTGATATGTTGGTCGAATCCCTTATGTATATTTTGCTCGTTTTCACCTTCTCACTGTACACCATGTAAGGAAGAGGGAAAACGTGCACGCCCGCGTTCACTGATCCCGGATGAATGTCCACGCTTCCTACTTCTTTCGTGAATAGACTCGTCCGTTTTCCCCTTCTTTTGCACTGCACCACGTTTGGGTACAGCCCAGCACACAGGATTGCACATACCATCTCCAAGTCATCACTGTATTGGTTATACACCTGCACAACCATCGTATAGAACAATCGCAGGAATTTCTCAATCAGAGAGCTAACCGTGTAGCATTAGCAAATAGTTGTTTTTAAAGGCAATATTCGCTTCTTTCGTTGTCAGACAAGAGAACTTGACGAGGGCTCTAGCCTCAATTGAACTTTGATCAAACAAGAATTATTTTTCCTGCTATGAGGATCCTAAAAATAGTAGTAGCAGAGAGACACTTACTTTGGCTCGAGATTTATCCACGAAGCCGATCGTCGTTAGTAAATCTAGAAATTGATTTCTCATATCTTCTATCATTTGCATGGTTGTCGGTGACAGAAAATTCTCCCAACAGAAAGATCTTTCCTGTTTATTACGTTTAGCATCTGTCCATCCTTCAAATGCTTTGAGAAGTGCAATGTGATCACTGTTTCAAGGAATAACATTATCTAATCAGCTAAAGCACCATCAATCTTTTTTTCTATTCTTTTTTTTTTTTGTGGTTTGGGGGTGGGGGGGGGGGGGGGGGGGGTGGTGGTTGTTTACGGCTTAGTTAGGCGCTTGGGTGAACTTGGCACCTCCATTTTTTCCCCAAATCACACCAGCTAGACTAACCTGCATGAGTCACCAGCGAAGGCTCTTTTTGCATCATCAGCTTCCTCTTTCCTACTTATCGGAAGGATAAATGGGCTCCGGTACGCAAGAGCAGAAGCTATCGTTAATGCAGGGTCAAGGCACTGAAAGATGGAACCCATGAGAAGCATCTTTCCAATATTTGGATCCAACGGCAGAGTGCAGAGGTGCCGCCCTGTAAAGTATAGTATCAAATAATACAGTAAGTCCAAATCTCAAATAGAATCTGATAACACAATAAACATCAAAATACAACACACCAAGAGGAGTGAGCTCTTCACTATCATCAAAAGCACCAATTGTTTTCAAAAGCTCAATGGCATTTTTTACTGCAAGAGGATCAGGAGGTTGAAGTGCCTTAGCCAAAAATGTACTAATATTTCCAAGTTGCAAACTCTTGATATTCAGGCATAGCTCTTGCAAAGGAGTTCTAAGCATTTCCGGCAGTTGATACTGGGGCATAGCATCGTAAATAATTTTGGGATATAATCTATAGCAAACTCCTGGTTGCACGCGACCTGCTCGACCACGTCTCTGTGTTGAACCAGAAGAAAAATTAAAAAGAAAGCAAGTTTTTTTTTTCTTTAAGTTTTGTTTAAACATCAGTACAAAATCCACAATAAGTTCTATTGTTAAGACCTGATGAGCTGATGCCTTAGAAATCCATGAAGGTAACAGACAAGCCAGCTTGTTGAGAGCATCATAACTAGTCTCCTTTGCCTTTCCACAGTCCACAACATAAACGACATCATCTATGGTAATGCTACTCTCTGCAATGTTGGTAGCTAGCACAATCTTTCTGTGGGATAACATCAAAGCTGATTGTTGTGAGGTATTCTCTGATGTATACAGGAATGAAAGCATAATTACCAAGTTCCACACAAGAATAATGTATCAGGTGAAACAACTAAAAAGTTACCATTCTGTCTATGTTATGTTGCAGGAGTAAATGTCTACACCAACACAATGATTTCCCAATTTATAATGTTGGAAAAATTAAGGTCAGACATGGGGCTGCAACCAACGACTTAACTTTACCTCTTCATCTTTTTGGGAAATAAATCAAATTATAAAGGTAAAAATAAAAAATAAAAAGATAAAAGGTGCGGGCTTACCGAACATTAGGGGGTGGACGATCGAAAATTTCCCGCTGATTGATTGTGGGCATTGAACCATGAAGAGGAAGAATTAAAAACTTATTTGGGTCATTAAGTTTATTGTTTGCTTTGAGTATCTCAAGGAGCTTAGAAATTTCATCCCACCCAGTAAGGAAAACAAGTATAGCTCCATCACTTTCATGGCGACAGATATGCTCAACAGTTGCTTCTACCTGTAGGACAATCAATGAAACAATAAATTTCTGAAAGCTCAGATTGTAATAAATGTGATAACAACTTAAGGCAAGGATTCAAATTAAACAGGCATCAGACGCAGAAGAAACCAGGTCACACCTGCCAACAACTGATGGTAACTGAAAAAAAAAAAAATTATTATACTTACCCAACCACGGTGCTCTCAATCTAAGCCATGTAAAAGTGATATAGTTTATGGAGGCTAAACAGAAAAACATCAGACTACATGCAAATCATGCATAATATTAATTGGAAAATGGAAAAAAAAAATTCAGCTTTTCCTATTCTTTTATTAATCTATTCTATTAACTTCCTGCCATTAGCTACAAAAAAGAGTTCCAAATATAAACTATTCAGATACATACGATGCCCAAATCCAGCTTAGATGCATCCCATGCCTCAAGAGATTGCCTGGTACTCGCACTGTATGCTTTGTAGAGGGCATCAATATCAGCTTCCTGACAAAAAGAGAACATATTTCAGGAAGAAGGAAATAATATTGCTATAAATGTCTTCACATGCCTAAACAAACATAGCAAAACAAAATGGTAGCAAGGGCATAGTCAAAACAAACAACAGGTAAATAATTCAATACAGAACGAAGCTGATAATTCAATAAGATATACCACATAATAGATTAAGAGATACTAAGATATTATACCTCGAACAACTCTGTCAAGGGATCTTTTTTAGACTCCTGTTGTCGATGACCCCTTCTCGAGTTTCTACGATAATTCTCAGATTCTGATTGGACAATATAGCGAGTTTTCTCCAATACATCTTCCAAAAAAAACTCTTTCACTGGAAAAGTCAATCCCTGCAAAAATAGTTGTATCGTCATAAAAGGTACAGCATGCAAAATATAATACCATGAAGATAAGGATTAAAGACAACAAGATAAACAATTATTTTACATACAGGGATATGAAGAGTGGGAGCATTTCCAAAGAATTTGGAAAATAAATCCGCATTGATAGTGGCACTCATAAGAATAACACGAAGGTTGGGACGGCGAGGAAGGATGTCTCGCAATATTATTAACAGAAAGTCCTCGTTCATCCCTCTTTCATGAATTTCATCAACCAGTAAATAAGTAACTCCTGTCAAATCTGGATCCTGCACCTGTTTTTAGTAAGGAAAAATCAACATTTTGATCAAAGTAAATGGATAACCTGAGCTCTCAGCTGACAACTGTTTCATTTTTTATTAAATCTCGAAAGTAACATGATTCTACTTGATTTTAATTGAAACATCATAAAAGATAGTCAATATTCAAATTTTCACGCATGTACTCTTCTCTTGAGATTAAGGTAATAGTCTATTTCAGCATTTTCATCAATAGGGACAAGAAAATAAGATGCTAAACACGATGCATACCAGCAGCCGAAGTAACACTCCAGTCGTGCAGAATAGTAATCTTGTTTGAGCAGACCGATTTGATTCAAGACGAATCTGATATCCTACAGTTTCACCAAGCTGCTCACCTATTTCAGAGGATATTCGAGCAGCAACTGAAATTGCTGATATTCTACGAGGTTGAGTGCACATCATATTACAACTAGCACCTCGAAGAGAAGATATCTCCTCCTCAAGGATAAATTGAGGAAGCTGAGTGGTTTTACCACAACCAGTCTCTCCTGAAACTACCAGTACCTGTATTACCCATCCAAAAAAATTCCCATGGAATTAGCAATAGTTAAAGATGATTTCCAATAGTTAGAATATTTATTTGAGAAGACTAAGATTACAGAAGGATCATTTCAGCACCAGATTACAGGAACTCATAAATCTCAGCAAGGGAAATAGCAATTAAAGAACTTCAATCAGTTCTTTGGATTACAGAATTTAAATCAAAGAAATTCATATTTGAATCTCGGAGAACAACAATCATATTTCAGAAATGTAGTTTGCAGATAACAAAGGAAAACGAAAGAAGGGGTAAAAAAGAAGACAGAAGAACAGTGAGAAAGATTAATCACATTTATACCTTATCATTTGCATATTTGAAAAATCAACTTGAATATTGGTTACCTATATGAAAATAGGTTATTAACTTATTAATTGCGGCACTTACAATGTCATCTAATCCATGTGGTCAAAGTATCCTTGTTCGCCTCTTTTACATATACACTTCTAGCAAAAAGCTAGTAATACAATAAAGGAAATTCATCAACATGAAAAATAATTCTACCTGATTACTGGCAACAGCTTTCAAAAATTCTGATTTTACTTTAAATGCGGGCAACTTTTCTCTAAAAGCTATCATTGCCTTTACGCTATCACTTTCCTACAAGTCAAGATCCAACCATATGTCAATAATTTGTAGACAACTAAACGACAAAATTTACAATAATCAAGTAATATACCCTCATCTTTTCCTGTTTTTGTTTGAGTTCAATACTAAGTTCCTTAGAGACATTATCAATATCTGATAGCAATGTTGGCCTCCCCATTTCAACAGGTTTGGATTGTAATGTTGCAGTCCCATAGGATGTGGAAGCATTGCTATCAAATATATTTGCCCCATTTGAACTGCTGAGTAAATTTCCAACTCTTTCCTCAATCTCTGTGGACATTCTTATCTGAAACATTGACCAGAAAGAGACTCAACATAATGCTGCAGGCAACATTAGTAAATTATTTTTTTTCCCATCATAATTGAATAAAGTACCTCTTTCTTAGTGGAACCATGACGTTCATCAAGATCTGCACGATAATCAGGCAACGGAGCTTTGCTCGCTACAAGTGCCTTTCCTTTATTATACGCATGGCTTTCTTTCCACAAATACAAATCATATATCATACTGTCAGCTAAAAACCACATGGCAGCTTTCAGAAGAAATAAACACATTCTCAGAGTATGAGACTGTATAACAATTAATAAATTTCCCAAAAAAATATCTACGAGGAAAGCACATTCATACAAAGCAATAAATAATAAACTTTCTATATATCTCATTTAATCAAAAGCTTGTATATTGAGAACTTGATTTTGAGTTCATCACAATCTCAAAAATGGTTTTCCTAAAAAAAAATTAAAGGCTTTAGCATGCAATTACAAAAGATCAATTGTTTGATAATTTGATTCAATGTTCTTTCATAGCATCCACATATGGTGATCAGATTTAGTAGCAAGCATATAACTTTAAAAAAATTAAATCATCTGATTCAAATTTGACTGCTTCAACACATTCCCATAAGCAGTTCTCTGATTTCAAATTTGTTAACAAATTCCAGTGTGGAACATCATACTAAAGAAGAAAAATTAATGAAGTTGTCTGAGTATTGCATGGTGATTTTTCTAATGAAGTGAGTAGGGCATGATATGAAGGCTACAGCTTTTTACACAATTATTATCCAAAATGCGGGATGCAAAAATAATAGAGAGATAATACAACTTACAAGTACAGACCCAACTGATGAGCCATATCAGCCAAGATTTGCTGATCATCCCTACTGAAGTTTCGCCTTATTACCATCTCTTGATCATTTCCACTCTTCATTTTTTCCATCTTTCCCCACCATTCATTCTGATCCATTGCCTCTTTCTACAAACCAAATTTAACAAGTAGTATAATTTTTCAATCAGAAGATACATCAGACATTTTAATTCCGCTTTTCCTATCCATCATCTGTAGTTAAAGATATAAGCGCATGCACTATACGAACAAAAAATCAACTCTTTCTTCATCATCATTACATATATGAAGTCTGCTAACTTCACCCAACCATACAGTTTCAAAAAATTGCAGCAAAAAGGGCCATTGCACATCCACAACGAAGGGGCTAAAATAAAAAGGAGTACCTCCGCCTCCATCTGGCGCAGACGCTCAGCTCTCCACGCAGGATCCCACCACCGCTGCTCACCACGCCCTCCACCTCTGCCTCTTCCGCCTCCGCCGCCGCAGCCGCCACGGCCGCGGCCTCCGCCGCGACGCCCGCCTTGGAAGTTAGGTCGATAAGACATGGAAGTTAGAGTAGAGATCCGAGTTGAATTAGCGGTGAAGAGAAGCCGATTACGGATGTGCAGGAATGACAACAGGTGATTCCGAAACTGTGGAATTAGAACAACACAGTAATGGCGGAGGCGGTTGAGCGGAAGATGGTTCGGCATTTAAAGAGCGCGTGATAATCCATCAGAGTGATTGGATATACAGCGCCGGTAATAAGTTCTTGGGCCCATAAGGTTTGTTTATTGGGCCTTCTTAGGCCCAAAAGAATTCGTGGCCTCGTCTTAAAAGATCAAGTCTTTTGCTTTTTTTTTGGGCACCTAATATTATATTTTCAATTAGAGGTCATTTGCTTGCATTGATTAGTTAGGTATTGATGCAGTATACCACGTTTGTTTCGATGTATTCATAATACTTATAATTTGATATTATTTTGACATTTCTTTTTTCTTGGTATTATGTATACCACCCACCTCAAGAGGTGGGATACACAATACCACAATTTAATACATAGGTATTAAATATAATTTTACCATTATACCCTTACTAGTACGAAACCCGCGTAACACGTTACGCGGGATTATTAAAATATTATTTTTAAAACATATTAATGAAATTGAAAAATATTAAAAGTTATAATTTATATTAATAAAAGACAAAGACTTGCGTGAGCCCGTCTCACATAAGGGCTTATGTGAAACGGTGAGAAAGTGATAACTTTTATATAGGAAAGTGATAGTAAACTAATGAAATGTGATAATACTATTTCATGAACAGTTTATAGTATAAATAAAAAGTGATAACATTTTATAGCCAAAGTGATAATATTTTATAGCGAGAATGATAACTATTTTAAAAAGTGAAAAATGACCTCATTTGAGATGGTCTCACGCAAGACCTAACCTTAATAAAAATATCTAACTTTATTGGTAGAATAAGGATTATAATAAGGCAAAAATTTGTGTGTTCTCGGGACATGTTGTGCACCCATATCTTTAATATAATTTTGTATATATATCTCATTTATATAAAAAGAAATTAATAGTACTTTGTAATGGGAAAGATCAAAATGACAAAACGAATATTTAAAATAATAATGAATTATCTCATGCATTCGAATACACGCGTACACCCATCTATATTAATTTTATTCAATACTAATGTATATATATATTTCTTACTATTTTTTAAGAACCCTAAACCCTAAACTCTAAAACCATAAACCCTAAATTTAGGGTTTAGGGTTTTAGAGTTTAGGGTATATACATTTGTATATATTTTTTGATATTCAGTAATTTATTAAAAAATTAAGTAAAAATCTGGAAAAAAATTATTAACAAACTTTATAAATTATTTTATTCATTAATATGTAATATGATAGGTCTGGCATGAAACCGCTTCACGTGAAATCATTTTACACTTTTTATAATACTTATCACTTTCGCCATAAAATATTATTAATTTCGATATAAATTGTTATCACTGTCATTTATACCATAAGTTGTTCATAAAATAGCACAATCATTGGTTTAATATCTTTTTTTATAGTACCCGAGGGTATTGCGGTATTATCCGTACTCGTTCCAAACCCTAATGTGATTTTCACAATTATTTGTATCCGTCTCAAACCCGTTTACAATTACCCATACGTGCCCTATTAAGATTTGGATAGAATAGATACTTAAAATGCTCATTTCATTATCATCCCTAACTATTATCATTTAATAAATAAAATCAATAAATGTATATAATAATTATAAATTATTGTATAATTAAAATTAATTATTAAAAATAATAAAATAAATATAAAATAAATAATTAACAATAAAAAAATTATGAAAATTAATTAATATTAAACTAAGATTTATTTTTTCATGAAATTCCTCACTTAAAATTCTATAATAAACTAAATTTATTAAACTTAAAATTCTAAGGATAAATAGATTAAATCTATTAAATAATTTCTTACTCTTCTAAAAATATTTTATTTATTAATATATTTTATTAAAGAATATTTTACAATATAAAAATTGTTATTAAATTTAAAAATCTATTTCTCCAATCATATATTATTAGTAATATGGATGTCAAATTAAAGATCATGAAAAGACAATTAATTTGATATAATTTTATATAAATTCTATTTAAAAATAAAAAATTTAAAACACTTAAAGTTTTAGGTAAATTTTTAAATAAGATAAAGAAAAATGAAATATTTTGATTGGTTATTTAAAATAAAGTAACTACATTATCTTCCTTCCTAAGCAAGTTTATTATTTAAAAAAATTCAAAAATCTATAAAAATGACACATCACCTAAATTACACACATGATGTCATATAATAAATCAAAAACCCTCCTTTAGTATATAGTATATATATTTTTTTTTTCTCTATTTTTTTTATATGTCTTTTTCTTTTTTTCATCTCTTGCTATTTTTTTTTACTATCAAATTTTAAATTTACAATCATCCATTTTTTCATTCTACTCTATTGCTATTTTTTTATATGTATATTTTTCTCTAATTTTTTATATGTATCTTTTTCTATATATCACGTATCGTATTGCTATTTTTTTTAACTATCAATCTTTAAAATATGTATCTTTATCGATTTTTAAAATATATATAT
Source organism: Pogostemon cablin (assembly GCA_023678885.1). Classification (NCBI taxonomy): domain Eukaryota; kingdom Viridiplantae; phylum Streptophyta; class Magnoliopsida; order Lamiales; family Lamiaceae; genus Pogostemon; species Pogostemon cablin. The sequence goes on along the minus strand of CM042977.1, from coordinate 4,582,617 downwards.
CTTTTTCTCTATCATACTATCAATCTTTAAAATATGTATCTTTTTCTTTATCATATATGATTGATAAAAAAAAATTATCTTTTATTTTATTAATTTCACCATGATATCTATCGATCTTTAAAATATGCAATTTTTTCTTAATTATCATTGCAATATTTTGTTTACATTTTCTAATTCTATATGAGAATTTCAAATAACTACTTTTCTAATGCTATATGAGAATTTCAAATAACTATAAATTGATGAAGAGGGGTTGATGATGAAGAAACTCCCAGTCTTATAATAAGAGATCTCTCAATGATCAATTGACGAAGCGACCACCAAATCTACGAAATAAATCGATGATGATCATTAAGTAGTGTCGGCTCCTCCACTATTGCCGCCGACCCCAATATAAATCGACGACTTCGAGAGATCATTAAGTAGTGCCGGCTCCTCCACATTGCCGTCGGCCCCCATATTTAGTCCGCAATCGACATGGGCAACCATATTCACAAACCTACCTTGAGACTCAATAATACTTTGCCCATGACCACTTATATATAGTCAAGTATCAATCTTCTTGTAGAAGTTTTGTACATGTCTTCTTGTGGAAGTCTTGCACAATCTTCTTTTGGAAGTTTTGCAATTGTCTTCTTTTGGAAGTCTTGCACCTATATTAATAAATTAAAATTCACAATAAAAGAAATTAAATTATTTTGGTGGTTTACTAAATAGTTTCTTGGCCTTGTATTCTTATATATAATAATAAAATATATTAATAATAATATTATATATATATATATAAAAGTATATAAATCTTATTATTCTAAATAGTTTATTAAATGTTTACTATATATATATATATATATATATATATATATATATATTATAACACTATTAAATTAACATATTCTCATTTATTGAGCATAAATATTTTTATAAAAGTAAATGATGATTGATAATAAGAGTTTTTTATTTGTGTATACATTTATTTATTAATTTCATATATTCATATTTTATCCATTTTTTTATGTTATACAAATATTTTGCTTACAATAAAGTTATACGTTCAATTGTATGAAAACAATATCATTTTCTCATACAATATCATTTTCTTTTTTGTTTTGTGTTTTTTTTTAATAAATACGTGGAAAAAACAAATGGGCCGCGGTGACACGTCAGCCACTGGGCAGGCCTCCCGCTGCCCGATGGCTTGATTTGAAAAGAATATTAAAGTTTTGGAAACTTATTTGTAAATATTAAAAAGTTTTAACTTATTTGAAATTCGCGAAAAGGTCAGGACTTTTGACACAATTAACCCAATTATATTAAGTGATTAGTGATGGGTAAGTTATATGTAGTATTAGTAATTATTTTTTTATAGAAATAGATATATAGATATTTATGGTTATAAAATATGATTTTTTTTAAAACTCAAAATAGAAACAAAATTAAATTTTCAAAATCAAAATCTGAACTTTATAACAGTAAACAACTCAATACACACCATGAAATAAACATAATAATAAATATGGGAGTATTATGATAATATTACTTTTCTATTCGCTTTTCGATTTACTGTGTAATGGGTGTGCAATTGCAAAAACAAGCTTTAATTAGTCAATGACGAAATCATCAATAACCATAACTGATCACAGTCAATCCAAGTAAACTAACAAAAGAACACGGATAACTTTGCCATACCAAAGCCACAGATCAAATCAAGACATGCAGAATAATAACAGTACCAAACCAATAATAATGTCTAAATTGTTTCATATCATACCGACAAGTTCTTTCCAAAGAGCAGGGTTTAAAAACTGAAAGATAGCATACGATCGCTGACATTAACACATGATAAAGAACGCTTCAGAAACAACCACCTCGGAGGCGAAGCACCAAGTGAAGGGTCGATTCCTTTTGGATGTTGTAATCGGCAAGTGTGCGGCCATCTTCCAGCTGTTTCCCTGCAAAGATGAGCCTCTGTTGATCCGGCGGAATCCCTTCCTTATCCTGAATCTTTGCCTTCACATTATCGATCGTATCAGAGCTTTCCACCTCCAAAGTAATAGTCTTCCCAGTCAGGGTTTTCACAAAGATTTGCATCCCACCTCTCAAACGCAAAACCAGATGAAGAGTTGACTCTTTCTGAATATTATAATCAGCAAGAGTCCTCCCATCCTCCAGCTGCTTACCAGCAAAGATCAACCTTTGTTGGTCAGGCGGTATACCCTCCTTATCCTGAATCTTAGCCTTGACATTGTCGATTGTGTCCGAACTTTCAACCTCCAATGTGATGGTCTTTCCTGTCAAAGTTTTCACAAATATTTGCATGCCTCCCCTCAGTCGCAGAACTAGATGAAGAGTTGATTCCTTCTGAATGTTGTAATCAGCCAGAGTCCTCCCATCTTCCAGCTGCTTACCAGCAAAGATCAACCGTTGTTGGTCAGGTGGAATGCCCTCCTTATCCTGAATCTTTGCCTTTACGTTGTCAATTGTGTCCGAGCTTTCAACCTCCAATGTGATGGTCTTTCCTGTCAAAGTTTTAACGAAAATTTGCATGCCTCCTCTCAATCGCAGCACTAGATGAAGTGTGGATTCTTTCTGAATGTTGTAATCTGCTAAAGTCCTCCCATCCTCTAGTTGTTTGCCGGCAAAGATCAGTCTCTGCTGGTCTGGAGGAATCCCCTCTTTGTCCTGAATTTTAGCCTTGACATTGTCGATCGTATCTGAGCTTTCGACTTCCAAGGTAATAGTCTTACCCGTGAGAGTCTTCACAAAAATTTGCATCCCACCACGAAGCCTAAGAACAAGATGGAGGGTAGACTCCTTCTGAATATTATAATCTGCAAGTGTTCGCCCATCCTCAAGCTGCTTTCCAGCAAAAATCAACCGTTGCTGGTCAGGAGGGATTCCTTCCTTGTCCTGAATCTTAGCCTTTACATTATCTATGGTATCAGAACTCTCTACCTCGAGAGTGATAGTCTTGCCAGTCAAAGTCTTAACAAAGATCTGCATCTGAATTTGGAAAGATACAAGTTAAAAGCTTGAAACTTTGACAAGTTTCATTTTCCAATTCAATCATGTATTACAATGTTCATCAAACATAGAAAATTCCCCACCGAAAATGAAAGCACATACATGAATACAAAAATCCAATACCATATTATAACTCAAAATCAAAAGCCACGGAAAATGGAAAGAACATAAATGAATATAAGAATCCAAACCATATGTTGAACAATAGCCACAAATTACAAATTTCTGATATATCAAAATAATGTGTCAAATTATCCCGGCAGGTCAACTTTACAATGTGCCCTGTGAATTAAAAACGGATTGACTAGAAAAGTTGGCCAAATATATTCATTTAAAACGTCTAGAGAAAAAGAAGAAAAAAAAGAGATTTGCATTACTCTGTTCAATTATGGACAATAAAACCATTATCAGAATAGTACACAAATTACAATATCATAAAAGGTGAAGCAGAATTCGAGTTCTTTTTCATTATACAGCTGATTTTTTTTTTAATATCATAGCCTAAAAACCCTTAACAATTTTTTTTTCTACCCTTAAGAATCCTGACCATACAAAAGATAAATTCGATCAGACAAGGAAAACTAACAAATAGGCAAACCCTAATTTTAGATCAAAGAATCAAAATCCGATTATAAGCGACAAAAAGACGAGATCCATAAAAAAATCTCCAATCCACCCGATCAAATTACACGCGAGAACAAAACATATAAAACAAACCAAACAACCAGATTGAATTCACATGAGACAGAATACATCGCGAGAACAAAACAGATAGAACAAACTAATCAATCAGATTGAATTCATATGAAAGGGAATACATCGTTTTACCTTGATGGAGAGCGTTGATTAACGAGAACCACGGTGTTTTGAGGAACAGAAAGAGGGGAATTGTAGATGAGAAAACAGAGAATGAGACGTGAACTGAAAGGTTTGGGGGACGTACTTATATAGGGTGAGAGTGTAGGGTTAGCCGACTTTCTCGACCGAAATATCTGCCTAAATATCAATTTCGTTTAAATCTAGAACATTCTATGTATCTATGGTGAAATCATCTTTCTAATTAATTTTAATTTTTTTATTTCTTATAGATATATGATCCTCTCCTCTGTAAAAAAAAATAAAAAATAGATATAATCCTCTCCATTTATTTTTTAATAATAATTAAACACGTCTTATTTTTTTTCGATTCTTTTATTAATTAACTCTCACTAATAACTATTATACTCTTAAAATTAATAATATATTTGTGAGACAAAATAAATCATCATATTCTTAAAATTAACATTAAATTCTAATATATATATATATTAAATTTTAAGGCAAAATATATCTTAATCCGCAAATTACAATTATATCCATCGAATTAATAGTAAACCCAAAAATATTAAATACTACATGTACCTTTGAATGGAACTAATATTTATATTCTCACAATTATAATTACCCGTAATAATTATTGGGAAAAGAAAAGAGGAAAATAAAATAAATAGTAAAAAAGAAAAACTCATGGCTAAATTAGGAGTAAACCAATTAATGGATCGAAATATTTGACCGACTTTCGTGACTAAGTACCAAATGAATTATTGGTGTTTATGATAGACCCGTAGAGCGGACTGGTGCGCGATGATTAATTTACGAAAATTTTAAAAATTTCCAATAATTATCATTATTATAAAAAAAATATTAAATTTTAAGAAATTGATACATACTTGTACCCCATAATTTGGGTGAGATATATTTGTAAGCAAATAAAATTAATGGTCAAATCAAATGGCGATACGTGGATTTTTATGATTAAAATATCAATTTTAATTTATTATATTTTATTTGGGAATTTAATAAATTAATTCCTAAAATAGATAAATAAATAATTGATAATTAATTTAATACCCAACAAATTAAAAGGGTTTAAATTAAGTAAAGTCTGACTCCAGTCAAACAAGTTCAAGCTAAATAAAATCTGGAAGGTTCCAGAATTAGGTCAAATCAAGCAATGACCAGTCGAACTGTGTTATATATGGAAAAGCTCAAGCCCTCATAATCAGGTCAAATCTGCCATTGACAATCATATTGTAAGTTATTTATGGGGCATACACAATCATCTTAATTGATTTTCATTAATTCATTAATTGATTTTGTTCACTACTGTAATAATTTGTATTGATTATATTTCCTAGATTAGACTAATGAACAATCGTATATATACCTCTCGTATTACATTCTCAACATATAATCAAAATTTACACTTCTATATGGTATCAGTAGGGTCAAGATCAGATTAACCTTCTGCTACACATCTCTTTCGCTACACTCTCACATCCCTTCCGCTACACTCTCATCACATCGTATACATGGCACCTGAATCAACCACCACCACTGCTACCACCACCGTTGACTCGCCATCATCGCTATCGGCGATTGTCCCTATTTCTACACGTCATGATCTCCCCATCAAACTCAACCATACCAACTATGCTTCATGGCGTGCACATCTTTTTCAATAATCAATCTAGACAGCAACATATGTCGAATGCCAATCGTAAATTTGGGAGTAATCAGCCTAGTCGCCCTACGATTACATGTCAAATATGTGGTATTAAGGGACATGGAGCACTAACATGTCGTCGCCTACCCCTCCAAGTAAATTTTGCTTCTTCTCCGGTTGGAAATCCAATTCATAATCAGTGGATGGTTGACTCTGGTGCCTCTCACAACATCACTGCTGACCTTAATAATTCACTACAAGAAACTGTCAGATTACCGACGGAAAATTCCATCGGTAAAATCTAAAAAACTCTTCGGTAATCAATTTACCGACGGATTACCAACGGAAACAGAGCGTTCGCCATATGCTGTGTCGGTAACTTCTTAGCGACGAAAATTAAAATTCGTCGGTAATTAGCGATGGATTTGAGCGTCGGTAAAAATAAATTTCGTCGGTAATAAATCAATCCCAATTCGTCGGAAGTCATAAATTAGCGACAATTTTACCGACGGAAATTTCTGTCGATAATTAGCGACGAAAATTTCTGTCGGTAACTACCAAATAAAAAAATATAAAACATAATAGATTACCAACGAATTTTGTTCATCGCTACGACAGAAAAATCCGTTTGTAATTTGGTATTTTGTATGAATTTTTTATTTTACCGACGGATTTATTTTTATTTTTAATATTATATTTGAAAATTTAATATTAATACCTATTAAAAAAATTATATATTTTGATTATTAATTATATCTAAACGGGTCGTACAACATTCATACAATAAAAGAAATAATATTGTATTTCCATAAAATGATAATACAACAATAAATGGATTTTACAATTATATTTCACCAACATCAGAACATAACCTTATATCTAAGGTCTCAATATGTTGGTTGATCCAAATACTAAGTTTACAACATTGCAGACAAAGTGAAGATTGTGATTCTAGTGTCAATTCAGTAGCAAGAGTGCTTAAATCTTCTTCACAACAACCATTTCCAGTCGATGTTGACTTAAGCATTTCTCCAGAAATCAAACATTCAGCGGCAATATGAATAAGCTTTGCATTTATCCCTCATCCTAAACACAATTAAAAAGTATCAAATAGACGAAACAAAAGGGCATATAAGGAGTAACTTTTGAGATCAAAGATACAAGTTTCCTAGCTCATTCCATCGACAATAATAAGAAAATCCTTTATACATGGTAAAAGAATGTATCTTGCAATTAATATAACTATTATCATTCCTTATACTTTGTGTATAATATGAACACTATCAAACCATCACAAAGTTCACATACTGCCAAACATTTCAGAAATTTGCACAATTGTTTATGAGCATTCAATAGTTGTTGTGACACTTAATTAAGCTAATCATAGGTGCAAGTCACAAAAAAAAATTTAGTTGTTGTGACACTTAATTAAGCTAATCATAGGTGCAAGTCACAAAAAAAAATTAATGAGAACGAGAACCTAGTTAATTCACTGGATTAATTTTCAAAAGAATTCAAACATCAAACCTAAGCTTACAAACTAAGGAAAGTAAATTCCACGATTCAATTTTTTATAGTTTTGAGGAAACCTAGAAAGAAATTAAACGTCTCCTTCAACAATATCAAACACTATGCATTAGAGAGTATTTATATATTTAGAGAGTATTAGATATATTTCCAAAACTCATGGTGCGTCATATTGATTGATAAGAACCTTAGTGATGAGAAGAACCTTAGTTGGCATTCTCACGGGTCCCTTGACCCTTAGCCTTTTTGTCCTTTGCTCCACGTACCAAATCAGCACAAACTATATATTCCAAAAAAAAATCAAGTCAGCGATCTCTCACTATTCAACAATGAATCAATGCTCAACAGCTTGCCTCCACTTGATAATTTAACCCACTAGTGACTAGACAATTCAAAGAATATCCGATCCTTAAAATATATGGCAAAGTGAACATGCGAAAAGCATTCGTTATCTGATAATTCCCAACCAATACAAAGCAACGTAACAATACAATTTAGCAGGTGATAATACTACCCCATTTTGCAAGAGTACGTAAAAGATAAACTAAATTAGATATATGGAGAATGCAGAAAAGGCCAATTTAGCAGGTGATAATACTACCCCATTTCAATAATTCTCAAATGATGTTTCTCTTGCAAACATGAATCTCTCTGGATCTGCATCCCAATGTCATGCCCACTTTATTAATTAATTATCAAATCGATTTCATGTAGTATATTTTGTCATTTTTAAACATATAAAAAACGACTTTACACATGAAATATTGAAATAAGATACTATATATATAATAATTAAGTGAATTTGGCAATTAGCAAAAGAGTGAATGGATACACATACATACCGTGTGAGAATTGGTATTTAGTTGATCTTGTTTCTTTTTCCCACATTTTCCACTTTCTCATCTATAACCAAACAACCATAACCAATCAACCACTCATATTTATATTTCTGATAATCATGTAATTAAATATCTAATCAAGTGCTATCTTTGAGAAAACTAAGTTGTAACACACATACATATATGATCATTTGCAATTAATATAATTTCTCAAGGAAATGATAAAATATTAGTCCATTTAAATGCATGATACCTTAGTTGTTCCCAAAGCCAAGGTTGTGATACAGTAGAGTACATGAGTAAATGCCAAAACAAATATGAATATGTGCAGCTGGTGAATCCCATCTGCTGAAATAAATGCCACCTTCCCCTGCACCAATTTAATTCATTTATTAATTCTCTTACTTTTTTGGTTTTCAAAATCATATAGAAATATATATACTGGCTAGCTAGGTCTTGCCTTGGCTAGGCATTTTTCAGTTCCTGTAGCAGCCAAGATACGGCAGCGGCCGTCGTCCATGAGGAGTTTCCGGCGACTGTCCTCTCCAAACTTCTCCGTCGGATACTTGGCCTTTTTTGCATTTTTGGTGCATGGGTGCCACGTGGCTGCCACCTTTTCAAATATGCATATAAACTAAATTAAAATGTGAAGAAGAAATTAGTCAAATTTTCCTCATTGCAAAAATTGATTAAGACTGATCATACATCATAATTTACGAAAATAATAGATCAGTACTTCCAAACCTTTTTTGAGATTCTTCACATTCTTGGAGAACAGAGTGATATGAATCTGCTTTTGCAGCTCTTCCAATCCCATCTTTGTCAGTTTCATTGCTGCATACGCCATTTTTCTCTCTGCATCACAAATAGAGACGCATAATAACAAAAACGTGAGATATTCATAAACAAATTAATCAAGTGGAGATACCAATTCAAGAGTTGTAAGAAATATAAAATTAAATAAAGTGCATGTGAGTAACTATAGACAAGCACACAGTAGAAGGTGTAGTGCCGACAGCAAATAGCTTCGCACAATTCCTTTGCAAAAAGGTGTAGCAATTACAATATAAGATGGTATTCTAAAGTAGTTTTTCAGTTTATATTATTTCACAGCATTTGAGAGAGATCTTACTACAATGGAGCCTAATATCTGTAACAACGTAAACGAGGTTCCTGACAATGCAATCTTCAAAATAGATTTCAATCAAGATTCTAACTAATTGATCGAGATTGCAACAATTTATAAGAAACCAAGTTTTTGAGTGTGCTCAATTGAAATGCATTATCTGGCAGCTGTAAACGAACTTAGCAAGGCCTCCAGCAACAAGCCCAAGAGGCAGGCGGAGAGAAACGGTGGGAGCAGGAAGGTAGATAGCATAAAATCTGCGATTATAGCCATTAGTCAAGTAGAGTTGTACAAAAAAAGGAAAGCTTTGACATATCAAAGGAATGGGTCCAAAAGTTCTCATGAATTATGAATAAGGTAAAAAGATGTAGTGATTACCTCACTATGACTATAAACACTAGTTTCTCTTTCAGGAATCATATCTAGAACTTGAAACTCCCACTATGGTGTAGATAATGAAGCATTCTGCTGTGAGAATACATAAGAAATAAATAAAAAATATTTAAACAGTGAATACAAAAAAAAGAAGAAGCTGAAGCACAAGTACATGAATACAAATAAATAAAAATTATAAGTTAAGAATTTGAACAGTTTAAAGGAAACATAATTTTGAAGATGACAATGTGATAGAAAAGAAAGATATAGATGACAATGTGTAGTTTGCCAAATTGGTAAGGCTTCCCAGTCTGCCAAACAAAAAAAAATGTGCAGTTTGGAAAACAAAACACTAGAAATCTAGAATGATGTACCTTGAGAAGGAATAATAAAGAAAGCATACATCGACTGGATATCTCTGAGCACCAAGTCCATTTCTATATCCAGTCCCTTACGCAACAACTTCCTCTTCTTCAAGTGCGACAGCGAGTAAACCATGAAAGGAGATTCAAGGAATGGACGAGGGTTGCAATCCACATCGTAAACCTAATTCACAAAACGATTTCAATTTAATTCTGTAAGTAATTCAAAAGTGGTGACCCTAATTCACAAAACGATTTCATCAGAGGCCTATTCAAATAACCAAATAAAATGTGGTATGAGGCGTACCCTGCTGTTCCGCACTTATTGAAGGAATTTCTTCAGAACATTGCCGTCGAACTTGCTTATTTCCAAATCCATCTTCCATGTAGTAGTCGCTATCACCATCAAATTCTTCGTCTTCCAATCTAATGAAAGAGCGGAGAGAAGATAGACCTTTACATAGAAAGAGGGAAACGCGATTCACTGGCATAATTTCTTCGCCGAAAGCTTTGCCCTTATTTTTGGAAAGCGATTAATTAAAATGAAGAAAGCTTCACCCGATAATACATTTTTTAAAAAATTAAAAATTTAGTATCTATACCTACCATACAAAAAGTATACTCCGTAAGCAAAATTTTTGTGCCTATTAGTATCGTTAATTTTTGTACACATTGGCGGACGTATATGGGTGGTAGGGGGGGCACTGGGCCCCCCTGAACTTTTACTAATAAGTAGTATATATATGTAAAGTATGACAAAATTCCACATTGGCCTAGTGGTGAGGCAATTTAATTAATGTGTCGAGGTCTAGTGTTCGATCCCCTTTTAGGACAAGTTTTATTTATTTACTTCTTCCCCTCTTCTATCTCTTTTGTTTTACTTAATATTTATTTTTTTCTCTCTTTTATTTATTTTAATTGATACATTATTAAAATAATATATTCATTTAATAATTTTAATCTCAAAATTATACTAACTTTTACCTAACACAACTTAAAATACTAAAATATTCTTAGTAAAATGTTAATATAAGTTAGAAAAATGTTAATATAAGTTGATAAATAAAATAAATTTTCTTATAATTTGTAGAACAAAAAACGCGAACCATTGTATGAGAAGAATTGGGCCCCCCTCCATGAAAATCCTGTGTCCGCCCCTGTTTGTACATTCACGTCGGCGGTAGAAGAAGCGGCGAACAGCGAGTGATCTTGGCCGGTGGAGAGTAGCGGCGGTCGATCGTTCGTGCACGGTGGGGAGCAGAAGTGGCAAAAAATTTTTTAACCCCTTTTCCAATTAGCAATGGGGAATTTTTGGAGTGATTGGAATATAACCCTAGTAATTGGGCTTCTTTTACTTACTCTTGTAAATAGTTTCCGATGGAAATGATCCGTCAGTAAAGAGCAAAGGCTTAAATTTACCGACAATTTTAAATTCGTCACTAATTTCAAAACTAAAAATTATTTTATTTTAATGTTTTGCAACGAAGCACAGTCATAAATTTGAGGTATTAAACCTCACAAAATTTTTCTAAATTTACCGACGGATTAAATCCGTCGGTATGTTAAAGATTACAATTATTTTATTTTTTAATAAAATTTTATATTTACCGACGGAATATATCCGTCGGTAAATTAAATACTGAAATTATTTTATTTTTATATAAAATTTTATATATTTACCGACGGATTAAATCCGTCAGTAAATTTAATAACTAAAATTATTTTATTTAACGACGAAAATTTATTGTCGGTAATTCTCCAAGACGTAATCCCTCAAAAATACTGACGGAATTAGCGATGAAAAAAATTCATCGCTAAATTCGTCGGTAATCCGTCGCAAGAACCGTCAAAAATTTCTATTGAAGGTTTTTTAAAAATAAATAGTATGAAATCAATAATTCATCAGTAATTCGTCAGTAATTCATCGGTAATCTGTCGGTAATTACCGATGGTTTTGTTTTATCGGTAAATCCATCGGTAATCAAGCTGTTTCTTGTAGTGATTTATCCATTCACTCTGAGTACGATGGCACCGATGAGGTTCATATCGTTGATGGCACCTCGCTTCCGATCACACACACTGCTATTTCCTTCTTACGTTCTCCATCCCCGTGATTTCTTACTCTCTGATTTACTATGTGTTTCGAATGCAAGGCGTAATTTGTTATCTATTAGCAAATTTACTCGTGATAATAATGTCAGTATGGAATTTTTTTCATCCCATTTTCTTATTAAGGATCACGCCACGGGGGCACATCTGGCTAGAGGGTTATGCAGTAATGGTATCTATCATTTGTTATCAAAACTTGGGCGACCTCATGGGCATTATCCATCAGCATCCATAGGTGTCAGAACTTCATCACCTTGTTGGCATGCCAGACTAGGTCATCCGTCTGTGGAGACTAGTCGTTTTATCATTAATAAGTTTAGTTTACCTATTCTGAACAAGTTTGATACTTTAAAAATGATTGTGTTTCTTGCCATTTGAGCAAGTCCAGCAAACTTCCTTTTGTTGGGAGTTCATTTACTGTTGAGCATCCTTTACATTATGTCTACGCTGATATGTGGGGACCGTCTATTGCATCAATTGATGGTTCGAAATATTTTTTATTGTTAGTTGATTTATTTTCAAGATATTGTTGGATATTTTCTCTAAATGCAAAGTCTCAAGTGGCATCTATTTTTCTGAATTTCCATCCTCTTGTGGAAAATCAGTTTGGCTTCAAGATTAAAAACCTCTTTACTGACAATGGTGGAGAGTTTCAGGCACTACGTGCATCTCTTATATCTCTGGGCATTAGCTGGCTTACGATGGCCCCTCATACACCTCAGCAGAATGGCATATCTGAACGACGTAATAGACATATTTTGGAAGTGGGTCGTGCTCTCCTAACTCATGCCAAGCTTCCATCTAAATTCTGGTCGTTTTCTTTACAAACTGCTATTTATCTAATCAATCGGATGCCTACTTTTATACATGGCCGCCGCAGTCCATTTGAGGTGTTATTCAACAAAGCTCCTAATTACTCCAAATTACGTGTGTTTTGATGTCTTTGCTTTCCATGGCTCCGCCCTTACCTTTCGGGAAAGTTGACTCCACCTTCTCGGTCATGCATATTTGTTGGATACTCGACATCTCAGAGTGCCTACCGTTTCTTGGATATTGAATCGGGCAAAGTATATATCTCTCGACATGTCCAATTTCTTGAAGATAATTTTCCTGGTGCTCTTATTCTAGCCTCAATACCAACTGAAGTCCCTACTTCAGGCATCATCTCTCTTCCACTTATCCCACCAATTCAGCAAGCATAAGTTCCTCCGTCACCTCCTCCAGCTTCGACTGAATGCCAAGCACAAATGCCACCAACACTTTCTCCAGCTTCTATCAACTGTCCAGACCCTTTGGATACACTTCACCCTTCATCAATCTCTACAGCTCCTCGCACTTATGGCATGCGAACACGAAGTCAAAACAATATTTATAAACCCAAGCAATTAAGTATTGCTACTAAGCATCCACTCCCGACGGATGTGGAGCCATCCTCAGTTAAAGAAGCTCTCTCAATTCCTCATTGGCGTGCTGCAATGTCCCAGCCTCCTGGGTTTAAAGATCCATCTAGACAGAATCATATTTGTCTTCTTCGGCGATCGCTTTACGGTTTTCGAAAAGCCCCACGAGCATGGTATGACTCTCTTTGTGCTGCCCTACAAAGTTTTGGACTCACTCGTTCAAAGGCATATACATCTTTATTTACTCTTCACTCCAAAACCGCTAGACTTTATGTTTTGGCCTATATAGATAATTTAGTTCTCACTGGATCTGATCATATCTTACTCACTGCCTTAACTAAGCACCTACAGTCTCATTTTGCTGTGAAAGATCTTGGCCAATTAACTTATTTTCTTGGGGTAGAGATTGCAAGTTGCAAAGAAGGCTTATTTCTCTCTCAGCATAAGTATATCGTTGATCTCCTCCGACGTCATCGCATGGAAGGGGTTAAGCCATTAGGTACTCCAGTCTCTTCAAAGTTATCACCATCTTCTGGTTCAGTCAACCCCACAGAATATAGAAATGAAATTGGTGGGTTGCAGTATCTTACTCTCACTCGTCCGGACGTTGCCTTCACCGTCAATAGGTTGGCTCAATTCATGTCCTCACGCACTGCGGCCCATTGGAATTCTATAAAACACTTGTTTCGTTATCTCAAAGGATCTATCAATCATGGTCTACTACTTCGTCCGGCTAATAAGCTCACTTTCATGGCTTATTCAGATTCTGACTTTGGCGGTGATCTCTCTGATTGTAAATCTACCTCGGCTTATGCTATCTTCTTTGACTCTACTCCTATCTCTTGGCGCTCTCGCAAGCAACGTGGAGTTGCTTGATCTTCAACTGAAGCAAAGTATCGATCTCTAGCGACTACTGCCTTCGAGGTTTGCTGGCTTCTCCATCTCTTTAAGGATCTTCACATAAAGCTTATTGCACTTCCATCTCTTTTATGTGATAATATGGGTGCCACACGTCTTGCTCTCAACCCAGTCCTTCATTCTCGTATGAAGCATATTGCCATTGACCTACACTTTGTTCGAGATTTAACTTCCAAGGGTTTACTATCTGTATCATATGTCAACACATTGGATCAACTTGCGGATGTCCTCATCAAGCCATTAGCACGCGCTCGTTTTCAACTGCTCCGTTCCAAAATTTCCGTTGCCGATGGAACGTCTATTTTGCGGGGACGTATAAAAGAAGATTACACATAATCATCTTAATTGATTTTCATTTATTCATTAATTGATTTTGTTCACTACTGTAATAATCTGTATTAATTTTATTTCCTAAATTAGACTAATGAACAATTGTATATATACCTCTTGTATTACATTCTCAACATATAATCAAAATTCACACTTATATATCCTCTACCTTCAACTATATAAGGAGCCTTCCTTTATTCATTCAAAGGAACACCGAGAGCGATTCTACGAAGGTCAAAGACTTCAGAGTTGTCTGAATAGTTCTTCGATTCCTTCAACGAGAGTCAACTCAAGAATGGAATACGTCTGGGATTCAGGTTTTAAGCCACTTGATTTTAAGCCGCCCGAAATAAGCGTTCTTAAGTCAAGTTCTTTGTGTTGGATTGTATACTAAAAGTCTAGCTTTAGTATGAATAATGTCATAACAATATTTGAAATGAGATTCATTGATCAAATGATTGCATCTTATAATTTATTTTATATGCATGATGCAATAGTCCATTTACTTTATACTGTAGATAATATGTTGTGCGACAACACGCAGAAAATCATATTATCGGTTTCCTTATAAAGTATAAACAGATGCTCACAACTGAGATAGACGGGGACTCTCTATCGGTATGGTTGTAGTGTGGTTTGGTATTAGCTTGTCTTGGCTATAGAATCACATTAGTGCACTTATGTGTATTGAGCAGGACCGCTTGAGGTCGTTCTTCTTACACTGACTATATAGTAGAACTTGATCTCTGTTATTATGGAAGTTCGTACTCTTAGTCCCTATACAATAACCTCGACACGTAGGGCAGTATGTATTTCTTTGATTCATCAATGGGTGAGATTTATATGTATTAAATCAACAAACACGGTGAGTTGGGAAATAGTGCTGTATCTATGGTGTGCTGTTGATTGTAGAAGGAATCCATGTCCGACATAGGTTGATGATGTCCCCTTGAGGAGCTCATAAGGTTTATCATGTAAATCTTGCAAGTGGATTAATTTCCGGCATGATAATAAGGTTGAGTGGTACTACTCTCGGATGAGATATTAATTAATTTGAGTTGTCAGTAACTTGATTAATTAATGGACATTGTATATCTTAAACATGGGGAGACTATCGGGCTTATAATAAGAAGGAGCCAATAACATAATTTTGGGATTGGACGGGTAGTGCAGTAATAATATTTTAGTGGACTATATTATTATTATTGGATTTAATTAAAAGCTTTGGACTAAGCTTGGTTAATTAAATTCAATTGAGGCCCAGTCTAATTTCTCCTCCTGGTCCCTGCTGTAGCCCAGTATATAAGTGAACTCAGCTTCCTGGAACCCTGATAATTCCTGCGCCTCTTTTGGTGAGAGAAGGGAAAGAAGCAGATTGAGAGATCCTGCAGACTGTTGCCCACACAACAGCAGGATCACACTTGGGACATACAGTAGAAGATCAGAGGTAGTTCTCTGCAGTTCATCCTCTACACCAACCCAGAAGTACGGTAAACGTTTTTTATGCTTCTGCTGATTGTTTGCCTATTATCCTAACGATCACGTTGAACCGCACGATCCAATTGCCAATAATTGGTATCAGAGCGTTGGTTTCGTAGTGAAATGTGAGACGTTAGATTGGATTAATGTCATGCGTGTGTTTATTGTTGGATTGAAAACATGTATGAACGGTTTATGTGATTTATTATTATGTGATATAATCGGGTGTAAGTTGCATGAAATTAAAAGGGTTTTGGAATTATTATTCTCATGTCCATGATATCCTATCCCTATGCGCTGTGAATGAGGATTATTGTATCTGCTTCCTCAATATCACACACACCACTGTCCCGTGAGTGCTACGGAATCGGAGATAGGTGCTGAAAGTGGCGCGTGGCTGCCTGCGCCATCAATCGATGGCTGGAAGTGGCGCGTGTGAGAAGTGCGAGGCTGATGCGGGCGAATCCCGATCGGTGTCGTGCTGGGCGATGGCGACCTTGGGCGGTGCAATCCGTAGCGGATCCAAATCGATAGGCGGCGGCGCTGTCGAAGTGAATCGGGGTATCCCGATAGAAGAAGTTGCGACTCAAATCAGCAACGATGGAGGGCGAGTCGGAAGCGGCTGCGCGACTGGTGCGGGCGGATCCCCGATCGATGGCGAACTGGACGATCTGGGCGCGTCTGATGTAAGCTCCGGCAAGTCCATGGCGGGTCTCGAGCAAGGCTTCAGGCTGTTCTGAGCGCGGCTGTTTCGTTGTCGCTAGGCGGCACTCGTTTTCTGGCAGTGACTTACCGGGGATGTCACCACATCAATGGTGATGGGAGGGTAGCTCTGGAGATCGGTGAATGAGCAGCATCGTCAGACCGGTGCGCCAGGGCGATTCCTAGATGATCGATTTAACGATCCGGTGAGTTCAGATCGACGTTGACTCTGCGAGATGGTGCTGGCGGAAAGCTGCTGCCAGCATAGATGAACAAGCCATGGTTTTCGAACAGCGGCGCGAAAAGACTGCAGATGGCTGTTGACGCGAAGAATCGTGCGACCGGCGCGGCGTTCAGAGGCTACAAACCTGGACTGCAGGCTACGGGTGAGGCGATGGTGGTTCCCAGCCAGTCGACTCGATATTTTTCGTGGAATTAGAGGCTCGATTCAGGCTTACCAGTCTGGACAGCTGTCGGCAGCAGGGGAATGAACGCGAGATTGCGGCTGGAGAGCAGTAGGGCTCCATTCCTATCAATTGGTTTTGGGCTGCTGGGCCCAAATGTTTGTTTAGGTTTGGGCCAAGTTTTCTTGGGCTGCTGGGCCGTACATGTTTTGGATTAAAGGGCCCAATTCAGTAATATATTAGAGGCTGCTCATTTATTTAATTTGTTTTTGGGCTTTTGGGTCCAAATTTTAATTAAATGGTAATGGGCTGCTGGGCCAATATTAATTGCTATTTTTTTTAATTAATTGTGGGTAATGGGCCAAGCATGATTAATTAATTTTATAAATGGACTTTTTGTGCTAGTGGGCTTGGTGGATTTAATTTGATTTTGGGCTAAGATTATGGGCCATGGATAATGGGCTTGATTAATTATTTAATCTGCTGCTCATTTTGTGCTTATTTGTTGCTCTTGAGGCCCAAATTAATTGATCCACTATTTATACAATTAATTATGTTATATAACTGATTAATTGATTTAATTGTCAATTATTTTTGTATATGTGAAAGGCATGTCCTGTGTGATTTATTTATTTAAATTGCTGTTAATAGAAGCATGTCTAAGTTGTATATTTTATTCTGGAATATTATATGCATGTTAAATACCCTCGGTGTTAAATAACTAAGTGGGAGAGGGGATTGGTAATTAATTCCCGCGGCCTCCATTATTGGTTTGTAAGTGATGTGAGTAAACTTGCGCGTTGGCAATAGAGCCTTCCTCCCTAACGGATGAGTTTATTCACGGATCACTGGTACAAACTTCTTTAAATAATTATTGTTTGTAATGTGATGCATATGGACTTGCGCGTTGGCTATAGTGCCTTCCTCCCTAACGGATGAGCTTATATGCGGTTCACTAGTACAAACTTATATAATTGATGGTTGTAGAAAGTTATCTGAGCGCGTGTGTACTTCTCCAACAGTAAGGCACACAAGCTTGGGCAGCGGACTTGGGATCAAATAATGGTGTACACTTAGATGTGAATAATTAGTATCCTCCCCAACGGAGTCACTGCTATTATTTACATGGCTAAAGAGGAACCGACTATTAATTATTTTGTCATAAAGTTAGGTTGACAAATGAAATTAATGGGTAAAACCTTCTCTTGTAAATGTTCGGGTTTGTAAACGTCCACACTAACGTGGCTTGCAGACTCACGGTGCTTGAGATGTCGGTGAATTTTATTTTATATTGTTTTGAGGGAATCAATATAAAAGGATAAAATTCGAAGATTTGATCGGAAGATTTATTTGTGATTCTCTGAATTTCGAATGGTTTTATTTCACTAATTGTTAACTAAAAGACATTATATTTACTCGTCCAAATTAAATGATTAGAAAAGAATCTTGGTTTTGAAAATTACTGCTTAAGAAAATACATGTGTGTTCTCACAAAGGACATCTCATGATGCCTATTAAAGTTTCTAGTGAAGAGATGAGAGGTTCATAGAAATATAATGGTCTCATGTAACTCTTCGGATACTTGAGTAATTTAAAAAGGTGCAAGATCATGGTTGAATTGATGAATGAATTGGAAAAACTTGGAATAGAAATTGAAAGGGAAACCTAAATCAATTTATTCTTTACAATTTGCCTGGATGTTTTGAGCAAGTTCTACCTGAAATACGAGAGGTTGTATATGGTGGGAAACTTCTAACAAAACATGTGGCAAAAGAAAACCATTTTTATCATGATGTGAACAAGTTTAATATCTTATTTACTAATGGTTTAAACATGATTAGTGATGACATCTACTGACACGCAGTATGTAGATACTGGAATCACTAAATGTTTATCACTGAGTAAGGATAAGATTGTTAATAACATGGTAAAACTACAAAGGTAGTGACTATTGCAGTGGGGGTTGTTTATTTATCTCATGATAAGAATAAACGATTGATTATGAGAAATTATCTTTACGTACGTTTCATAGAAAGAATTTAATTTCGGTTTCTATGCATTAACGGATGGATACTTCATTTTATTTAAATGACATGGTCATAGTAATGAGGAATGAGGCTATAATCCGTTAAAGTATGTTGGTGGATAAAAAGTACACTCTTGAATCATGTACATCCCACAGATGCAACAAATAGTAATTAATAATGCATCTTCTAATATTAGTAAGAGAAAATAACCTTCAAAGATGAACTAAACATACATTTGGCACCTAAGATTAGTTCATTTTACTTAAGTAGGATTCAAAAGTTGATAGCCGATAGACCGTAAGGTTTATCTGAAGTGGAAACTATCAGACTTGTGAGTCTTGCTTGGAAGTAAAAATGATAAACTGCCTATTAAAGGCTGTGGGGTTTAGAGCCAAAGATATATATGTTGGAATTAGTTCATTCTGATTCAAGCGAACCTAACAATATCCAGGCGAGAGGTGGTTATGAATATTCAAAGATTATTCTGGAAATCGACATATTTATTTGATGCACTGTATGTCTAAGTTCTTGGATTAATTCAAGAATTGTAAGACTGGTACAGTGAAGCGTCATGGAAAATATATCATATCATTACGATTCAATCGTGATGATGAAAACCTCTTAGGATAGTTAGGAACTAATAATCAGAAGTTGAAATTAAATCTCAAGTTGACTACACCGGGCATGCCCCAGCTGAATGGTGTGGTGGGTAGAAGGTATAAGGCTCTTATGGTTATGATTAGATAGATGATGAATTATTTGGAATAATTAAAATTCATTTTATGGATATGCCCTAGATACAGTAATTCGTGAAACGTTTGTCTGTATATGGGATATCCTAGAAAAATGGATGGTGATTTATTTAGTCCAAAAGATCGAAGGGTAATTGTTAACACAATAACCAGATTTTTGGAAAAGGACTATGTAATAAATCACAAGCCCATGTATAAGTTGTTCTAAAGGTAGTGAGAGAAAAACACAAAGTATTAGTACCAAGTGTACAAGAGGATATACCACAAGGTAAACTGCAACACGTGTCACGTCTGATACACAATTACATGTAATGCCTTGTCGTAGTGGGAAGGTTGTTCAACTACCCGTAAGATATATGTTTTGGGAGAGTCATGAGATTTGGTCCCTAGTAAACATGGTATTATCCCACGGATACGACGTAGCACTATAAGATTAAAATGTGGAATCTTAGTAAATTGCAATGAACATTCAAATAGGATCTATGGATCCTAAATTAAGTCTGGGAGCTTGTAGGACCACGAAATGGTGTAAAAGCCATTGCAAGTGGTTATAGGAAATAAAAGAGGATCATACGGAAAGGTGAAAACCTTGGAAGCAAAGCTTGTTGCGAAAAAAAAATGTACTCAGAAAGAAATGGTTCGATTATGGGAAACATGTTCGCTGGTAGCTATGCTTATGTTGATCCGGATTCTTTTATTTATTGCTGCTCATATTGAAATATGAGGAACAGCAAATAGATGTCAAGACAGCTTTCCTGATTGGAAGTCTTGAGAAAAGCATCTATTTGAAACAACCAGAGTAATTCATTACAAAGTGCTAATAGCATTTTTGATAGTAAGCTTAAAAGTGTCCAGCGATGGACTAAAGCAAGCTTTGAGATCGTGAAACATCTGTTTTGATTAGGTAATCCAGTGGCATGGATTTAAATCAATGAGCGGATGAGTCTTGTGTGTTGTAAAGAGTGACGGAAACGTGATGGTGTTTCTTGTACTATACGTAGATAGTATCTTGCTCATTGGAGACAATGAAAGAGTATTATCGGGCGTATGGGTATGGTTAATAAAGCGGTAGAGATGAAGAACTTAAGAAAGGCAAAATATATCCTTTTGATCACGGTAATACGGATCACAAGAAAGGATGTTATGCTTATCTCAAGTTTCATAAAATGATACAGTCCATACTCATTTAGCATGTGAGCTTAATCTAAGTGAATGTGTCTTTGAGACACAAGAAGAAGATAAAGAGGATGAAAGCGGTTCCTTATGCTTCGGCGAATAAGGAAGCTTAATCTAAGTAATGCTATGAACAAAGTTGGATATCTGTTTTGCTGGATGCATGAACAGTGGGTATCAACGTAACCCGGAACAAGAATGATGAACTGTGGTAAGACATATATGAAGTGCCTGAGAAGGACGGGAAATCATATGTAAACTTACTGAGCAGATTCAGTGCTTCTTGTAGATTACGTAGATTTGGATTTTTTAGTCAGATTGGACGATAGTAAATTCTCCTCAAAGGTTATGTGTTTAATCTTAGGAAGTAGAGTCATAATGTGGAGGAGTGTTATATAGAAATATATTTCAGACTCCGGACTCCATCATGAAAAGATGATGAATTGGAGCCTATGAGGCAGCCAAAGTATCTATATGACTCTAGAGACTTCATGATGGACTTTGAAGTGTTTCTAAGTTTGCCCAAGGTAATCACAATTTACATTGATGATATTGGTGCAGTTGCAAACTTGAAGAAATCACAAGTCCATAAGGCAATTAAACACATGGAGCGCGAGTACCACCTGTTACGAGAAATCGTATGATGAGGGGAAGGTTGTTGTCGCCTAGATTGCATCGGATGATGACCTAGTAAATTCATTTACAAGGACCTTAAGGCGAGAGCTTTTATTGGTCGTGTAGTGGGAGTATGAATCAGATGTATGGCAGAAGACATGACAGCATAGTTTTTTAGTATAAGTGGGAGATTGTTGGATTGTATACTAAAAGTCTAGCTTTAGTATGAACAATGTCATAACAATATTTGAAATGAGATTCATTGATCAAATGATTGCATCTTATAATTTATTTTATATGCATGATGCAATAGTCCATTTACTTTATACTGTAGATAATATGTTGTGCGACAACACGCAGAAGATCATATTATCGGTTTCCTTATAAAGTATAAACAGATGCTCACAACTGAGATAGACGGGGACTCTCTATCGGTATGGTTGTAGTGTGGTTTGGTATTAGCTTGTCTTGGCTATAGAATCACATTAGTGCACTTATGTGTATTGAGCAGGACCGCTTGAGGTCGTTCTTCTTACACTGACTATATAGTAGAACTTGATCTCTGTTATTATGGAAGTTCGTACTCTTAGTCCCTATACAATAACCTCGACACGTAGGGCAGTATGTATTTCTTTGATTCATCAATGGGTGAGATTTATATATATTAAATCAACAAACACGGTGAGTTGGGAAATAGTGCTGTATCTATGGTGTGCTGTTGATTGTAGAAGGAATCCATGTCCGACATAGGTTGATGATGTCCCCTTGAGGAGCTCATAAGGTTTATCATGTAAATCTTGCAAGTGGATTAATTTCCGGCATGATAATAAGGTTGAGTGGTACTACTCTCGGATGAGATATTAATTAATTTGAGTTGTCAGTAACTTGATTAATTAATGGACATTGTATATCTTAAATATGGGGAGACTATCGGGCTTATAATAAGAAGGAGCCCAGAAAATAATTTTGGGATTGGACGGGTAGTGCAGTAATAATATTTTAGTGGACTATATTATTATTATTGGATTTAATTAAAAGCTTTGGACTAAACTTGGTTAATTAAATTCAATTGAGGCCCAGTCCAATTTCTCCTCCTGGTCCCTGCTGTAGCCCAGTATATAAGTGAACTCAGCTTCCTGGAACCCTGATAATTCCTGCGCCTCTTTTGGTGAGAGAAGGGAAAGAAGCAGATTGAGAGATCCTACAGACTGTTGCCCACACAACAGCAGGATCACACTTGGGACATACAGTAGAAGATCAGAGGTAGTTCTCTGCAGTTCATCCTCTACACCAACCCAAAAGTACGGTAAACGTTTTTTATGCTTCCGCTGATTGTTTGCCTATTATCCTAACGATCACGTTGAACCGCACGATCCAATTGCTAACACTTTGATGAACGGCCTATAGTCTGGGACTCAGGCACTAAGTCGCCCGAATTTTAGCCATCTCAAGTTGGTGTTATTCCAAGAATGGCCTATAATCTGGGACTCAGGTGCTAAATCGCTCGGATTTAAGCGTTCATAAGTCAAGTTCTTCAAAGAATGACCTATAGTCTGGGACTCAGGTGCTAAACCGCCGGATTTAAGCTTGCTTAAATAAAAAACGACTTATAATCTGAGATTAAGATGCTAAATCACCCGGATTTAAGAGTTCTTAAGCTAAGTTCTTCGACGTTCTTCGTGAAGTTAACAATGTTTTAATATATTGAACAACGTTCTTCATCGAAAATCTTCAAGGATCAACGTTTAATTCGAGTAAAGGCTCGATGCCTATGGATTAACGTTATAAATCCACGAAGCCGAGTTTGGACAAGCTTCATCTGAAGATTCAACTCAACATAATCCAGTCAAAGTCAACGCAGTCAACAAAAGTCAAGTCAAAGTCAAAGTAAAGTCCAAATTGGTTCGAGAGAAGAATCAGAGGAGTGATTGAGATTGTAACTCGTTACATTATCTTTTATATTAAATCCATCTGAAATTATCTTTGTTCACTTTTTTGTGTTTATTTTATTATAAATACAAAATTTGTTGTTACAATATTGATTTAAAAAAATTACTCTCACATACAAAATATTAAAGTAAAATACCAAATATAACCTTAATACATTATAATCGCATACACTTTTAAACTACAAAGCCTAAGCCCCTCACTCACCCATTGTCGCCGCGGACCACCGGGACTACCAGCCGTCGGACCATCGCCTCCGTCCGCCAGACCATCGCCGCTGCCGCCGGAGCTGCGCCGCTGCACATAACTTTTGCTGCATACACTTTTTTTACTGCACATCACTTTTACTACACACGAACTTTATGTTGCATACAAACATTTATGTGCAGCACATTGTAAGGGTAATATTGGAATATCATTATATATTTATGTTGTTAGTAGTACTCCGTCCCGGAGAAGTTGGTATAATTTTTTTAGGCACGGAGATTAAGGAGTATAATAATTTAATGTAAAGTGAAGTAAAGTGAAGTGAGAGAAATAATATTTAATGTGTAGCTGGTAGTTGTATTAGAGGTGATATGTGGGGCCCATGAGAATAGATTAATTGTTTTTGTGTGTGTCTCATGTATTAAAAAGGAAATGTGTCAACTTTAGTGGGACAAACCAAAAAGGAAAGTGTGTCAACTTCTATGGGACGGAGGGAGTAATATTTTTGTATGTTTGTATCTCATAGTAATAAAGGAGTTTTTAATGTACATAATAGTAACTATCCCTAATTTTAATTAAAATTATTATTATTATTATTATTATTATTATTATTATTATATTTTTTTTAAGTTTGTGTGAGATTCGTAATTAATTATTAATTTCGCTATATCACTTTTTATTTATATTATAAATTTTTTATGAAATAATTTTCCTTTACACCTTAAATGGTCTCACACGATTCTTTGTTTTATTTTTTATTTTTATTTTTTTTTAAAAAAACTCTTACCTAACAATTTTTACTATTTATTTATGGCAAAAACTTGTGTGTCCCGGATACACCGTGCCCCCATGAAACACAACACTCCCCTTCCATATTCTATTTAATCCTATGTATTGCTAGAGGTTTAAATATATTGCTAGGAATTTAAATTGCAAAAGGGCACCGTGTACCCGACAAAAGGGTCTCACTCTTTATTTATTGAAAAATACAATAATATCTTTAAAACAAACTATACTATTTTTAATGGTATCCAATAAAAAATGAAACAGTTGAAAATTTTGTCCACAATAGTATTATTTTCTTTATTCATTCTACAAATTATTTATTAAATATTTTACAATACCACTTTCACTCCTTAAAATTCGAATATCATCTGTTATTAAAGGGGATTACTTGGGTAACCCATGTCATCTATTACCCAAATTTTTATCTATAATAACCGGTTTCATATATTTTCTTTATATCGCCACATCACCTAATTTATCTTCATATAATTTCTTATCAATTATCATATCTCTCCATATTATCTCTTATCACTCCATTCTCGTAGTTCTCATATTTGTTTCGCTTGACCATACCATTTATTTACTTATTGAGTTTATTCATATTATTTAATTATTCTTATTTATTTAATTGATCTTTAATAAAATTATTTTAAAATAACATTTTTAGTATTAATTTTTTTTAATAATTTTTAGTATTTTAAATTAAATTTTAAGTATTTACAAATTAAAATTTTAACATATGGAGTATAATTTACTTTTAGTATTAACTTATTAAACAAATATATATTATTACCTCAAAAATAAATAAAACGTGAGAATTAGGATGAAATCGGATTTACTTTTTAGTACAGTGAAGAATTTTCTTTAAAACAATTACTCCTTCATATAAAAAGTAATATTATTATTAACACTACAAATAGAGTGTAACAATTTATATTCCAAGTAACAACGCTCCAGCTATGGTGCACCATACACATGATTAAACATTAGTATCTCTTTAAATAAATACATAAATAAAATCAAATTATATTAATATATCAAGTGAGTATATTTTTATGAATATTAATGATTTTTTTTTATTATTTATTAAATTTTAATTTTAAGTATTTTTTATTTTAAAATTATAATTATTGATGAATATTATAAAATATTTTGTGTATAGAGTATAAGGGAAACATTCTAATTTATTTATAAATAAAAACTAAAATTGTTACATGAGTTTGTTTTTTTTTTAGCATGGTTCACAGAGCATTCAAATTTCAAGCAAAGACTTGTACGAAAACGTCACGTAAAAGAGTTTAGGTAAGACGGTTAAAATATGATAACATCTTATATATATTAATTACGAATACACTATTATGAATAACTTTTTAAAAATATGAAGTGTCGCGACATGGTTAATTGTCGTATTTTTTTATTTTTTATTTGGCAAAAGCTCCTGTGCACCCGGGCGCACGGAACACTTTCCGTGCGCCTTTAGAAATTTGTGCTAAATTGTATACCTTTTAGTATACAGATGTGTACCCTTTATTTTCTAAAGAAAAATCTGGGCGCACGAACAACACTCCGTGCGCCTTTAGAATTTTGTGTTAAATTGTATACCCTTTAGTATAAAAATGTGTACCCTTTATTTTCTAAAGAAAAAAAAATATTAATGAAAAGTGTATACCCTTTAGAACAAAATTGTGTACCTTTTAGTAATTAAAGTGTATACCCTTTAGACCAAATTAATGTGCCCTTACCCATAATACAAAATTTCTAAAGGCGCACGGAATGTGTTCCGTGCGCCCGGGTGCACGCAAGCCTCACTCCTTGCTTTTTATTTTAATATCATATACCATATATAATCTTTCTACTTTTTATTTATTTATTATTACTATATTATTCATTATATCCATAAATTAAATACCATCTTTAATTATATATTTTTATTGGTTAGAAATAGATAATTAAACCAATTAATAAAAATATATCCAATTTATTATTATTATTATTATTCATGTATATCTTCAAATTAAACACCACCTTTAATCATATTTTTGATTGGTTAGGAACAGATATTTTTATTTTTTATTTTAATATCACACATATTTTTTCTATTTTTTTTATTATATTATTAATGCATATCTTTATATTTAGAATTAAAAATTAAATCTTAAAATTAGATAAATAAACCGATTAATAATAGTATATCTTCAAAATTTTTGAGTATATCCTCGTTATTAGATTTTTATTACAATATAAATTTAATATTGGATTATCTAATTAATTTTCTTATAAAATATAATGCATCCGCATATTATGTGGAAATATGTACTCGTTTATAATAAAAAGTGATACTCAATTAATAAAAAGTGATAATGCTATTTCATAAACAATTTATCTTATATATACTAATTGCGATAACTTTTAAAAATATGATGTGTCACATGGTTAATCGTGTTATATTTTTTGGTAGGTCTTAGGTGAGACGGATTCTATTATATAAGACGGATCATCCATTAAACTAAATAAATATATTTTATATTAATAAAAAAAGAATTAAAAAAAACCCTTGTCTGGCTTCACTAATTAAAATATCTTTTTTATTAAGCATTCAAGTAAATTTCGGCAATCTCCACGTTAATTTCGGCAATCTCAATTCTCAAGCCAAGCATTAACGATGAATTAATTAAATTAAAATTTGTTTACTTTTAATCAAACAACAATGATATAATCATAATATTATTATTATTAGTAGGTCAACGATCACATTATCACTTTATTATAATCAGGTATCACTTTATATTAAAAATATTATTACTTTTTATTCATTATATGAATTGTTCATAAAATAAGTAAATTAAATGGTTATCACTTTTCTTTATTAAATAGAACTTTTTATTAAGCATATTATCACTTTTTATTCCAATGAATTGTTCGTGAAATAATAATTGAATTAGATGGATATCAGTTTTCTTTAATTAAGAATCACTTTCTATTAAAGATATTATCACTTTTTATTATTTCAATAAATTGTTCGTGAAATACACCTTGGTTATCACTTTTCTACGAAATATGTTACTATCACTTTTCTTTTAAAATGTTATTACTTTTCATTTATATTATAAATTGTTAATGAAATATAGTTCACAACAAATTTATCACATTTCATTACTTGATTATCACATTGTATAAATTATAATTTTAAATAAAAAATAAATTAAATGAATAACAAATTTTAAATTAATAAAATTTTAAATAATAAAAAATATAAATAAAAAAGTAATATATATTATATAAAAGACCTAATTAATTTAATTCTATAATTAATTTTCAATTTTCTTAATTTGATTAGGAGTAGTTCTTGAATGAGACCGTCTCACGAATCCTCTTATATGAAACGGATCATCCATCAATCCAAATAAGTATATGTTTTATATTAAATAAAAAAAATTAAATAAAAAAGGCATTGTTTTAAACTAAAAAAGTTTCGATTTTAATTAAAAAAATGTTCATTAGTTTTTTTATTATTATTATTATTATTATTATTATTATTATTATTATTATTATTATTTGTTCATTAGATAGTTCAACGGTTATCACATTACTATAATCAGATATTACTTTATATTAAAAATATTATCACTTTTTATTCACCCTATAAATAGTTCATAAAATAATTAAATTAAACGTTTATCACTTTTTCTTTATTATGTATAACTTTTTATTAAGCGTGCTATCACTTTTTATTACAATGAATTGTTCGTGAAATAATTTAATTAAGAAGATATCACTTTTCTTTGATAAATATTATCACTTTTTATTATTCCAATAAATTATTCGTAAAATACATTTTTTAATTAGTTATCACTTTTCTAGGAAAGTTGTTATCATTTTTTATTTATATTGAGTATCACGTTATTTAAATTTATAATTTTAAATCGAAAATTAAATTAAATGAATAACAAATTTTAAATTAATAAAAATTTAACTAATAAAAAATATAAATTAAAAGAAAATAAATAAATAAATAAATAAATATATATATATATATATATATATATATATATATATATTATAAAAGACCTAATTAAATTAATTTCTCAATTTTATAATTTGATTACAACTACATGATACCCTTTAAAATATGTTTAATGGGCTAATGGATGATCCGTCTCACTTAGGTTTTTGCCTTTAATTATAACCAAACAAGGCACTTTAACATATATTTAATGGGATAATGGATAATCCGTCTCACATAAGAGGATACGTGAGACAATCTCACCCAAATCTTTGCCTATATATTTTTATATTTTTTAATTTTAATATTAAGTATATAATATTTCTATTTTATTTTTTATTATTATGTATTAACATTTATTATCTTATTACTATTAAATATATCTCCAAAATATTTATTCTTATTTACAAAATATTTGATAATTCTTTATTCAATTAATTATTTTCAAGTAAATAATTATTTAAATATTATAATATATTAAATGAAAAAAAAAGAAATCCACCCCCTTTTTTTATATGTAATTTTAAAAATTAAATTACACTCCTTTAATTTCATTATAGACATTTATAAATTAATTATTCTAAAAATTTTGTATTTAAATACAATAAAGCTTCAACTAAAAAATAATAATGTTTATAAAAATATTTATTTGACATAAATATTATTCTATTTTAATTATATATATAATATTTTTTAGCTTATAAATCTGAAAAAAAAAATCATATAACACACGGTTCAAAAATAAAAACACAAGCAATTATATAAATTAACAATTTAACGAAAGTATTTAATTAACATAAATATTGTGTTCATAATAATAATAAAATATATTTAAATTAATTTATTTTATTAATTTAAGATAAATTATATTAATAAATTCCTGTAGCACACAAAGGAAAATAACTAATTATTATAGTATAAATGAAAAGTGATAGACATTTTATAGCGAAAGTAATATAATTTTATAGTGAAAATGATAACTAATTAAAAAGGTGTAAAATGAATAACTAATTAAAAAGGTATAAAATGGTATAGTCTCACACAAGATATACCCAAATTTCATAAAAATATCAAGTATATTAAAAATTATTTTTTAAAGAAATGAATTATTACTCTTCAAAATGTATATTATTACTCAAATAAAAGAAATATAAAAAAATCACGTTATATCAAAATTTAAGAAATAACGTTAGTATTGACGAAAAATGAAAAATAAATTAATATTAATATTAAAATTTTAATAAAATTATATATATATATATATATATATATATTTTTTTTTTTTTTTAATTTCTTTTTTATCTTAAATTATTAAACTTAGTTTAGATTTAAATAAAACAAAGGATATTTTAATTAGATGACTTATAAAATTTATACAATGATTATAATTTATTTTAAAAAAATAGATTAACAAATAAATTATTTTAACTTTTTTTTTCTAACTGACCACATACTCACGATACTATCTTCTCGTATCATACGAGTCGTATGTGATAAAAATGATACGGTTACTACCTATTACTTGAATAGGAAGTTAATTTATTAAAAATTATTTTTTTATCTAACAGCAATACTTACATCCAACGGTTCTTGTTGGGTTATCTATTACCCAGGTCACACAAGAACTTGCCGTTATTAAAATATTATTACAATTTATTTATCACGAAAATCTCACTTAGCCTCGCACAAATATTTGGCTAAACCAAAAGTTAAGTGGTGATTGCATGCTCCTCACTCCTCAGTACTCTTCATCATTGTGCATATATTAACAAAAACAACAGTATTTTTGACAATCTCTTTATGCGAAATAAAGTTAGAAATTATGACAAATTAGATGTCATGCTTACACTCAAATCATCTCCAACGAACCCTAATTAACATAAAATTAAAAAAACAAAAAATTAAAGTGAAAGCACAATAACTAAATCACACGACCAAAATTACTCCAAGTGGAAGAAGAAATACAGCAGCGGCGACACCAACACCCGCGGCGGCGGCACTGGTGTTATGATCGGCAGAGTCCTGCGGCGGAGACTCGGGTTCCAACACTTTGACTATCATGCTAAGGCCTCTCTCGCAGTGGCCCGAGACGCCGCTGATGAAGTAGAACAGGCCGGGCCGGGCCAGCGTAAAGACGGTGTCACCGTTGTTGGAGAAGAAGATGGGATGCGACGAACGGCATTTCCCGTATTCCTCCTCCGTCACCACCATTACCGAGTCCTTCTTGTAAGAAAACCCTAAACATCATATTATTCATTAAACTCCTCGAAAAAAGAATTATTTTATAATTAAAAAATAATAATAATAATAATAAGAAAACTTACGTAAGGTATCATTAACCTGGAACCTGTTGTTGGAAGCCCAGTGATTGTAAAAGTTTTTATCCTGGGGTGAAGAGGGTGTAACCCAGCCTTTATCACCTCCCACATTCAACTCCACGCACTTCACTGTCAGTGTGTGTAAACATAAACATATTAATATGGTGATGAATGGAGTTGAAGCCATTGGTGGAAATAGTAGTACTTGTGATGAATATTGCAGTTATATATAGTAAGTGAGAAGAAATGAGAAAGATGGGGGACGTGGGTTGTTAATTTCCTGCTTACTAGGGGAAGATTGGAACCATATCTTTGACAAATGTAACTGACTTTCTTATTTGACTCAGATAACATAATTAATTCTAGATTAAGAAGAAGGGTAAGTATATATGTCCATATTTTGTACATCCAGAATTTTATAAAAATGATGTATTACTCCATTTAAGCGATACTTAACCCTGTAATTTATTATATAATGGTTTAGGGTTTATAGTTTTGAAGGTTAGGGTTTATATTTTAGGGTTTAGAGTTTTTCTTAATAAAGGGTAAATTAGTAAACTTACATTTTTTATAGCATATGGATGTCCATATTATGGACATTTAGCATCACCTAAGAAGAAAGGATATATCACATTGTAATTGTTTATTAAAGACAATATTAAAGAGTGAGCATGTCATGCACAACGTTATGTTTTTCTCCATGCAACTTTTTTCTTTAAATGTACTCTCTGCATTCTATTTCAATATTTAGGTTTTGGTTTATGAAATATAATAATTTATGTATAAATATGGGTTAAGAGATTTAAAATTTGAAAGGTAAAATTGAAATAGAACGTCCTAATTGAAAACATATAAAGATTGAAATGAGACAGAAAGCCGCTTATTCCCTATCATTTTATGTGCATGCAGACCTGATATCCCATGTAGCGTGGAGTTAATTTCTGTGTACAAAATCTATATATATTAGTTTTATTCAATATTATATAATTTTTTAATGAATGTCTTATTAAAAATTTAATGAGTTTATATTCATTGGTCATGTTAATGTTTATGTTTTTATTAATAAGGTGTATGTATTTTAAATGTGGGCACACAGATTAGGAGTTAAATTCATTTTTTGCCCTATAACTAAACAAAACTTTGATTTTTGCCCTAAAAAAGATAAGTGGTTCAATTTTTTCCTATAACTAATGAATTGTTTCAATTTTTGCCCAATTTTCGTCGGAAAATATGAATTTCACCGGAATTCGCCACGTCATGCTTCAATTCCGGTAGGTCAATTCAACGTGGTAATTTTGAATTTTTTTTAGCCAATAAATCCGCCACGTCATATCCCACCTATTTATTATTATTATTTTTCATTTTCAAATCAGCAAAAATATTTAATTAATTTAAAAATAAAAAAGAAAAATTAATAAAATAATTTACCTGTAAAATGAATTTAAAAAAAAAAAGAAAAGAAAAAAGGATTAAACGTCGTGAAATCCCCAAATCTTCATATTGGATTTTTGTATAATATGATGTGTGGCATGAGTGAATTAGTAGTGTTGGAGATATGGAGAAGGGATTTGACATAGAATTGAATAAGTGGGGCGGTGATGTGAGGCATCCCATTTTGTAAATGGGAGTTTAATTAGTTACTCCTCACACACACACTACAATGTATGATACAATGACCTATTTATAGGGGATAATACTTAGTTGCTAAGTATTCTTAGTAACTAAGTAATCTTATATCTTAGTTACTAAGTATTCTTAATTATTAAGTAATCTTTTTATCTTAGTTACTAAGTAATCTTTTATCTTAGTCGCTAAGTAATCTGTTATCTTAGTCACTAAGTAATCTCTAGTAAATGTGCATCAACTATTTTAACACTCCCCCTTGATGCACATTTGGATGATCCGAGCTTTTCTCGTAGTATCTCGAACCTTGATCTTGGTAGAGCTTTTGTATTGTTGGCTATTTGAGCTTTTTTTCTTCAACTTTCACCAGGTCTCTGTTGCCCAGTTTCTTGATCTTTCACCAGGTCTCTGTTGCCCAGTTTCTTCGTCTTTCACTAAGTCTCTGTTGCCCAGTTTCTTCATCTTTCACCAGGTCTCTGTTGCTCAGTTTCTTCATCTTCCACCAGGTCTCTGTTGCCCAGTTTCTTCATGTTTCACCAGGTCTCTGTTGCCCAATTTCTTCATCTTCCACTAGGTCTCTGTTGCCCAGTTTCTTCATGTTTCACCAGGTCTCTGTTGCCCAGTTTCTTCATGTTTCACCAGGTCTCTGTTGCCCAATTTCTTCATCTTGTTGTTGCACCCACTTGTCATACTCCTCTTTTAGTATATCTCATGCTTCTTTGGATGTCTTTGCTCCACTGATCCTGGAAAATAGTGATTCTGCCACAGCCACCTGTTGTATGTAGATCGCCAAGTTGTCCTTCTCCTCTTTTGTTTAGTTTTCTTTGTCTATATTAGACAAAGATGTTTTGTCCGTTGGGACATGTTTTTGTTTAGTTTCCTTTGTCTGTATTAGACAAAGATATTGTGACCGTTGGGACATCGTATCCTTTATCAACGGTCTCTTCATTTTGATGGCTCAAACGCTGTAGCCTTTGTCTGTTCCCAAATGACCTTGAGACATGAAGTATGTCTTCATTTTGATGGCTCAACACTGTAGCCTATGTCTGTGAAGGTTGGGATCGGATTTCATAGGTATTGGATAGAGAGGACATTTTTGGAAGCTTTTGGAATGGGTAGTAATATGCGAAAGCTTAGTTTGAACCCAGTTAATGAACCAACCGGGCTCTGATACCATATTGGATTTTTGTATAATATGATGTGTGGCATGAGTGAATTAGTAGTGTTGGAGATATGGAGAAGGGATTTGACATAGAATTGAATAAGTGGGGCGGTGATGTGAGGCATCCCATTTTGTAAATGGGAGTTTAATTAATTACTCCTCACACACACACTACAATGTATGATACAATGACCTATTTATAGGGGATAATACTTAGTTGCTAAGTATTCTTAGTAACTAAGTAATCTTATATCTTAGTTACTAAGTATTCTTAATTATTAAGTAATCTTTTTATCTTAGTTACTAAGTAATCTTTTATCTTAGTCGCTAAGTAATCTGTTATCTTAGTCACTAAGTAATCTCTAGTAAATGTGCATCAACTATTTTAACACTTCACGACCACGAGAAGATGTCGATGATGTTTTTGTCGGTGGGAGATGAGTGGAGGAAACTCCCTAAGATGAGGAGAGAGCACATGTTTACTCAGTGCCTTCGCAACCGGTACTTGCAGAAGCTCTGCGACCATGTCCAGAAATGCAGCTGAAACGGCGTCGTAGTGGATCTCCGAGAAGCTGCCTTCATAACCATCCTCAATCTCATGTCGGTCACTCTCTTCTCGGTTGAGGTTGCCGATTTCGATATCGGCGGTGCCGCCCATGAATTCATGGAGATCTTCGAGGGTCTCACCAACATTGTTGGAATCCCTAATTCTGCAGATTTTTTCCCAATTCTTAAACCCTTGGAAGGGGATTAAGAGGAAATCCAAGGTTTACTTCGGGAAACTCCTCGCTTTCATCGATAACATCATTCAACAGAGACTGGAATCAAGAAAGGCGTCGGATTACACCAACAAAGATGATTTCCTCCAAGTTCTTCTCGACATCTGCCAAGCAACCAACAACCAGCATTTAGCGTCAACTCCATCAAGCATTTGCTTCTGGTGACAGCTCACTGATTTGATTTAAACACTTTAATTCACGAAATTAATTATTTAAATTAAGTTGATTTGGTGTTAATTAGGCATTATTTGCTGGAGGGTCAGACACAACAGCTAGTGTAATGGAGTGGGCAATGATGAAGATTTGGGGATTTCACGTGTTAAATTAATCCTTTTTTTTAATTCATTTTAAGGTTTTAATTTATTTTATTGATTTTTCTTTTTTATTTTATATTTTTAATTTAATTAAATATTTTGCTGATTTGGAAATGAAAAAAATAATAATAAATAGGTGGGATATGATGTGGCAGATTTATTGGCTAAAAAAAGTCAAAATTTGCCACGTTGGATTGGCCTACCGGAATTGAAGCATGACGTGGCGAATTCCGGCGAAATTCGCATTTTCCGGCGAAAATTGAGCAAAAATTGAAACAATTCGTTAGTTATAGGACAAAATTGAACCACTTATCTTTTTAGGGCAAAATTCAAAGTTTTGCTTAGTTATAAGGCAAAAAATGAATCTAACTCCACAGATTAGCGTGCATTCCCAAATGCACAAGATATTTTGCTTCGTACAAGACTAATTATGAACAATATTGTAATTTTTATGTTATTTAGTTAGACAAAGTCTCTTATGAGACATTATTTACGTGAGACGGTTTGTGAGACGTGTTAAAGTATGTCTATTATTTTGATAATGTATGTTTAATGGTTGTTGAAGTATGTTTTTTAAAGTATGCTAGATTATGAATTAAAGTATGATTTTAATGTGTTATAATTTAATTTATTATTGAAATACTTTAACGGCAAATAAACATACTTATCTATACAACAAATATACTTTAATGATGAGTTGATCCGTCTCACAAATAATCTGTCTCACGAGATTGTGTCATTTAGTTAACTGCGAGAATTTTATATTTTATATTTTTTCTTCTAATCCGCAGTGCTGGCAAGAGCTTTTAAAGTCTGTCGTTTTCATTTGAATACGATGTTGCTCTATTGATTGCTAACAGAATTCAACACATTAGGAATCAATTATGATGAGATCGTGTGTGATTGAGATTATTACTCATATATATTTTGGAGAGGTAAATATTTGCTTTTTGAGATTTTAAATGATGTTTTTAAAAAGATATTTGTATCAATTTAGTACTGACTTTTTGTTCAATTTTACCTAATGTTCGTCAAAAAATCTCATAATTTATTTATTTATTTAAAAAAACTAAAATTAATTTACTTTTTCTTTATTAATTATAATTTTGATTAAGAACTTTATATTTTTTATTAAAAATGTTATCACATCCTTCATTTATCAATGATTATTATTTTTATTAAAATGGTGTTGCTTCTTTATCCCACCAAATGAATACGTATTTGAGTTAATAGAAAATATATAAGGAATATTGTGAATAATTGAGTATAATAATTGAGACAAGACTTGAACTGAATTTTGGAGGCCAAGAAAGTAGACAAACGTAATAAAATTGAAGGTGGAAAGTGACATAAAAGCATCCTCTATTTTGTTCTTTTAATTTCCTTCTTATCTAACCAATGGGTGTATCACGTTTCTTCATTATGGCCTTGACGTGCCATGCCAAATAAGGCACTTCATCATTCACACTGTAAGCAATTAAAATTCACGGTCCAGTCAAATGGCGACACGTGAATTTTATTGATTAAATATCAATTTTAATTTATTATATTTTATTTTGGGGATTTAATAAATTAATTCCTAAAATAGATTAATAAATAATTGATAATTAATTTAATACCCAACAAATTAAGTAGGGTTTAAATTAAGTAAAGCTTGACCTCTAGGTTAAGTAAAGCATGGAAGGTTCCAGAATTAGGTCAAATTAAGCAATGACCAATCAAGCTGTGATATATTTGGAACGGCCCAAGCCCGCATAACAGGCCAAATCTGTCATGGACCAATCATATTGCGAGATATTTATAGAGTATCCTCATCCTTCACCTATATAAGGAGTCCTCCTCCATTCATTCCTCACAGACTCAAATACTTGAAGACATAAACGCTCTGAAGAGATCAAGAATACGAGCAGCGCTCCCTTGAGATCTTCAAGCATCTTCAAGTCAAGAACGGCAAACGATTCGGGATTAAGGTGCGGAGCCCCCCAAATCAAGCGTTCTTCATAAACTGAGTTCTTCGGTGTTCTTCGCGCCAAGAATAGCATACGACCCGGGATTAAGGTGCTAAGCCCCCCAGATCGAGTGTTCTTCGGATCAAGTACGTTTAATCCAAATAAAGGCTCGACGCCTCTGGATTAACGTTATAAGATCCAAATCCGAGTTCGGACAAGCTTCAACTGAAGATCCGACTCAACATACACAGTCAACGCGGTCAACGCAGTCAAAGTTAAAGTCAAAGTCAAGCCAAATTGGTTCGAGAGAAGAATCAGAGGATTGATAGAGATTGTTTCTTTAATCATCAAGTTTAATCCATCTGGATTATCATTGTAATTCTCCTGTGTTTATTTTATTATAAATACAAAAATTTGTTGTTACAAATTTTGGCACGCCCAGTGGGACCATCTCTACCTCTCATCTCTTCTCTCTACAAGCTCGAAAGTACGATATGACTCCTGTCAGGATTACTGTAGGTAGGACTGCTGCTTCTAAGCTCTCAGAGGCATTAACTGAATATGTTGCTGTTGTTACAAGGAGCATGTTAGAAAAAGCTCGTTCGGAAGCCTCATCTGGATCCAACCCTTCGGTTGAGGAGGCTTCGAGAAAACAACTACTTATGAAAGATGATAGTGATGAAGATTCTGCATCTTCAAACTCTTCATCTGACTCCGTTGCAGCTCCAGTAATGATGACAGGCGCCACGACTGTTGAGGAACAATTAGCAAACATGATGAAAGCTATCGAGGGGCTCACGAAACACATAGAAGCGCAAGACACAAAGATCTCCCAATTGATGAAAAGAGACATCGCGGAGACTAGCCGTGCAAACGAAAAAGGAGTCATGGACGATAGTGAAGTGGAAGAGGTCACAAGGCGCCAGGCTATTGAAAAGGAGCAAACTCAAGGAACGTTGCCACTTTCAGCTGATGGAATGTTCCAAGTAGATCAACTCAAGGATATTATACTTGGAACAATAAAAGAAAGGTTTGAGGAGAATTCCAAGCCTACTGTTACTTATGTCAAGCCATACACGAAAAGAGTGGACAACTTGAAGTTGCCAGTTGGCTACCAGCCTCCCAAGTTCCAACAATTTGATGGCAAGGGAAACCCGAGGCAGCATATAGCACACTTTATTGAGACTTGTCATGACGCTGGTACTTATGGAGACCATATGATAAGGCAGTTCGTTCGCTCTCTCAAAGGAAATGCATTTGATTGGTATATCGACTTGCAAGCTGAATCCATTGATAGTTGGGCACAAATGGAACATGAGTTCCTTAATCGTTTCTACAGCACGAGGAGAACTGTTAGCATGACTGAGTTAACTAATACTCGTCAATTGAAGGAAGAACCTGTGATTGATTATATCAATCGATGGAGAAATTTGAGCTTAAATTGCAAGGACCGATTATCCGGAGAGTCTGCTATTGAGATGTGTATCCAAGGGATGGAATGGAATCTCCTTTATATACTCAAAGGAATTCAACCTAAGACTTTTGAAGAGTTGGCTACTAGGGCCCATGATATGGAATTAAGTATGGCTGCTAGTGGAATCAAACATTCACCGATGTCGGACTCCTACAAGTCTAAAGATAAACAAGATTTCAAAAAGGGGGCCAAGTCCTATGTTAAAAAAGAGTCAATGGCCACAAATATTATGACGGTCAAGGTTCGAAGGAATGAAAATGATAAGAGAGACAAAGGGAAGCAGGTTGCTCAAGAGTGGGGGCAAAGAAGGTTAACTCTGAAAGAGATGCAAGAAAAAGAGTATCCATTTCTGAATTCAGACATTTCTGGTATATTTGATGATCTGATGAAAAATAAGCTCCTTGACCTTCCTGAGATGAAACGTCCAGAAGAAGCCGGCCGAACTAATGACCCAAAATACTGCAAGTATCATAGGTTGGTGAGTCATCCAATTCATGATTGTTTCGTTCTTAAGGAAAAGATCATGCAACTAGCTAAGGAAGGGAAAATCGTGTTAGAAGATGAGGCGGGCATAAACTTCACTTCTGTAAAAGAAAGTCATAATGAAGGCTCATGTCATGTCGTGAATGAGGACAATGAAAGTGAACAACTTGAAACTAAGGGTAAATCTTACTCCATGAAGGTGACCTTCACGGATGAAGATATGTTGTTGGGTATGCAATCTCATAATCGACCTCTATTTGTGACTGGTTACACTAAAGGGATGCGAGTAAATCGCATACTTGTTGATGGAGGTTCGGCAGTGAACATTTTGTCCTTGAGAATGTTGAAGAAGATAGAAATACCAATGGATGAACTCAACCATAGCCGATTGATGATCCAAGGGTTCAACCATGAGGGGCAAAGGACTCTCGGCACAATAGTTCTTGATTTGCTAATTGATGAGATGAAATCCACAGTCCTTTTCCATGTTATTGATGCAAAAACTTCCTACAACATGCTTTTGGGGTGTCCATGGCTACATGAGAATGGCGTGATTCCTTCTACATTACACCAGTGCTTCAAATATAGTGAAGGTGACAACGTGAAAAGAGTATTCGGTGATGACAAGCCATTTACTGAAGCTGAAGCTTACTTTGCCGATGCTAAATATTTCTTCAAGAGTACAAAGGAAATAAAGCGTGAAGAAGCCCCAGTGCAAGATAATGGGGGCAATAAACAAATAAAGGATGAGGAAGGTAGTACATCATCTGCCGCTCTCAGGGGGAACAAAGGCAAAGGGCTTGAGACCTCGGAAGAGTTGACATTGCCTCTAACAAAATTTGATGCAAATAAGCCTTCTTCTCCACCACTCAAAGGATTCACACGTCCTACTGAAGGACCAAAGACCGAACACGGTGAAGTATTTGAAGCTGAAATAACCAAGTCGTATAGTCCACAAGCTTATAAACTCCTTATCAAGGCTGGTTATGAACCAAGGGAAAAAGCGATGGTGAGTAAGGTGTGTCAAGAAACTATCAACCCACCAGGACAGGGGCTCAATGTTACTCAGAAAATGTTGAAAAATAGTGATCACACTATCAAGAAGGCTAAGCCAGGTTTGGGATATGTCCCTCAAAAGCCAGTCCGCATTGCAATTAGAAGAGCAAGTACAAATTATATCACCGAGGGAGAAGCTTTATCCACGGAGGATATGTTTGACGCAAGTAGTAGGGAAGTCAAGAGAATATCTGTTTTTGAAAGGCTTGGGAGTGTCTTCGAAAGGCTTGGACCCTGTAAAGGGAAGTGTAGGAGGCAAAATCATATCAAGTCCCTTAACCTCCGAAAACTTCGGAGTCAAAATCCTTCTCGCATCAAGCGGCGAAATATCTTGACTGTCTCAGGTGGAAGAGTGTTGAAGGATAAGGTGAAAAGAATCGTCTTTACCAAAGATGATAGTAATAATGATAGAGAAAGTGTAGCTTCCACCAATCATATTACTGCTGTGGAAGATTCTCAAATAGAGGAAGTAGATGTTGAAGATGCCCCTCCACAATTTGAAGAAGGAGTAAAAGCCACTGTTGATGAGTTGAAAGAAATTAACTTAGGTGATGAAAATGACCCACGTCCTACTTACATAAGTGCTCTGCTAAATGTTGAGGAAGAAACAAAGTATGTCAGCCTTTTGCGAGAATTCAGAGATGTCTTTGCATGGTCGCATAAGGAAATGCCAGGCTTAGATCCGAAAATCGCAGTGCACCACTTGTCCATTAAAAAGGGAACTCGGCCGGTTAAACAAATGCAGCGTCGATTTCGACCAGAGTTGATTCCTTTGATTGAGGACGAGATTAATAAGCTTCTTGAAACAGGCAAGATCCGAGAAGTCAAATATCCTACATGGATTTCCAATATCGTGCCGGTAAGAAAGAAAAATGGGCAACTCAGAGTATGTGTTGATTTCCGAGATTTGAATATGGCATGTCCGAAAGATGACTTTCCATTACCAATTACTGAACTCATGATTGATGCAACAACGGGGCATGAGGTCCTTTCATTTATGGATGGGTCATCTGGCTACAATCAAATTGGTTTGGCTCCTGAGGATCAAGAGAAGACAGCCTTTCGTACTCCGAAAGGGATATATTGCTATAATGTTATGCCATTTGGCTTAAAGAATGCTGGTGCCACTTATCAGCGAGCCATGCAAAAGATATTTGATGACATGCTTCATAAGATTGTCGAATGCTATGTTGATGATATTGTGGTGAAATCAAAGGAAAAGAAAAATCATTTTCATAATCTAAGGCGAGTGTTTGAACGATTAAGAGAGCATCAACTCAAGATGAATCCGCTCAAGTGTGCATTTGGAGTTTCATCTGGGAAATTTCTTGGGTTTATTGTTCGCCGTCGAGGGATTGAAATTGAGAAAGCAAAGATTGACGCAATCATGAAAATGCATGTGCCTCGGAACATACATAAACTCAAAAGTCTGCAAGGAAAGTTGGCATACTTAAGGAGATTCATATCAAACTTAGCTGGCCGGTGCCAACCATTTAGTCATCTCATGAGGAAAGACAGTATATTTGAATGGGATGAAGCTTGCAATAATGCTTTCAACAGCATTAAAGAATACCTGATGAAGGCACCAGTGTTGAGTGCTCCAATACCGGGACGTCCATTAGTCCTTTATCTAGCTGCCCAAGAGCGTTCTGTGGGAGCTTTACTAGCTCAAGAAAATGATGATGGTAAAGAAAGAGCTCTATATTATCTAAGTAGAGCCATGACTCCAAACGAGTTGAAGTATTCACCCATTGAGAAGATCTGCTTATCCCTTATCTTCGTAATTCAGAAGTTGAAACATTATTTTCAAGCTCACAGAGTTCGGCTAGTTTCGAAAGCCAACCCACTAAAATTTGTCATGTCAAAACCAGTACTCTCTGATCGGCTTGCAAGATGGTATCTCCAACTTCAACAGTTTGAGATCGTGTACGTCCCTCAAAAGGCCGTAAAAGGACAAGTGTTGGCAGATTTTCTAGCTGATCATCCAATGTCTGCTGAATGGGAACTATCTGATGAACTCCCCGATGAAGATGCTTTTACTGTGGATATAGTTTCTCCTTGGAAGATGTATTTCGATGGAGCATCTCATAGAGAGGGAGCTGGTGCGGGAGTCGTGTTTGTAACATCCAGTGGTGAAGTTCTACCTTTCTCATTTTCCTTAACAGAAAATTGCTCCAACAATGTGGCTGAGTATCAAGCACTCATACTTGGTTTGGAAATGGCCGTCGATATAAAACAACTACACCTTAGAGTGTATGGTGATTCGCTATTGGTAATAAATCAACTCCTTGGAGTGTATGAAGTGAAGAAGCCCGAGTTGTTCCCTTACTACAAGTATGCTCAAAAGCTTATGGGTTATCTCGGTGATGTTGATATTACGCATCTGTCTAGAAGAGAGAATAAGCAAGCTGACGCCCTCGCTAAGTTGGCATCAACTATAGCTATGCCAGAAACGCAAATTCAAATACCGGTGTGTAGAAGTTGGGTTGTACCACCAATCTTTGAAGATGATGATTATGAAGAAGTTGAAAATCATGTGGTGGAGGTTTTCGAAATTGAAGAAGAAGATTGGCGCCAACCACTTGTGGATTATTTGAAATATGATAAGTTGCCTAACGATCCACGACAAAGGGTTGATATTCGGCGTCGGGCACCTCGGTTCATTTACTTCAAAGGTACACTTTATAGAAGATCATTCGATGGAATTTTCTTGAGATGCTTGGGTAAGGAAGAAACTATTCAAGCAATGGAGGAGGCTCACTCCGAAATTTGCGGTGCTCATCAATCCGGACCAAAGCTACATTTCAGAATTAAAAGGATGGGCTACTATTGGCCAACAATGGTGAAGGATTGCATGGATTACGCACAAAGATGTCAAGCTTGTCAGTTCCATGGAAATTTGATTCATCAACCTCCGGAGCCTTTACATCCGACAGTCGCTTCATGGCCTTTCGATGCTTGGGGTTTAGATGTGGTGGGGCCGCTTACAAAGTCATCTGGTGGTCATCTCTACATTCTTGCGGCAACCGATTACTTTTCAAAGTGGGCTGAAGCTGTGCCTCTAAGGGAAGTGAAGAAAGAAAATGTTGCTGATTTCATCCGAATCAACATCATTTATAGATATGGTGTTCCGCGCTACATCATCACTGATAATGGAAAGCAGTTCAGCAACAGTTGGATTGATAAGCTATGTGAGAAGTTTGATTTCAAACAAAAGAAATCTTCAATGTATAACGCAGCTGCTAATGGTCTTGCCGAAGCTTTCAATAAGACATTGTGTAGTTTGTTAAAGAAGGTGGTGTCCAAGTCGAAAAGAGATTGGCATGAAAGAATAAATGAAGCTTTATGGGCGTACCGCACTACCTATAGAACACCTACTCAAGCCACTCCGTATTCCTTGGTGTATGGTGTTGAAGCTGTTGTGCCTCTCGAAAAGCAAATCCCTTCTTTGAGGATGGCCATACAAGAAGGCCTCACCGAGGAAGAAAATGCAAAGTTACGTCTTCAAGAGTTAGAAGCGTTAGATGAGAAGAGGTTGGAAGCACAACAAAGACTTGAGTGTTACCAATCTCGCCTTTCTAGAACATACAACAAGAAGGTGAGGGTACGTTCTTTTCAAGTTGGTGATTTGGTGCTTGCTGTGAGAAGACCTATAGTGGTCACCCATCGCGTTGGAAATAAGTTTCTACCCAAGTGGGATGGCCCTCATGTTGTGAAGGAAGCCTATACAAATGGCGCATACAAGTTGATCTCAGAAGATGGCGTGAATATTGGCCCTATAAATGGGAAGTTCTTGAAACGCTACTACGCGTAAAACAAATACATGTACAACGCTCCTTGACGCACGAGCCTAAACTGCATGTTACTCCTGGTCCGCATGAGTATAAACTGTGTACGACGAACTCCTGGTCCGCATGAGTATAAACTGTGTACGACGAACTCCTGGTCCGCATGAGTATAAACTGTGTACGACGAACTCCTGGTCCGCATGAGTATAAACTGTGCACAACACCCACCAAAGGTAGTTATATGTGGTTAAACTATTAATTCACTCCACTCAGATATTTTAAGTGGTTAAAGTATTAAATATCCTACTTTGTCTAAAGTGGTTAAAGAATAGTCACTCCTGGCCCGCATGAGTATAAAATGTGTACGGCACCCCCCATTCAAAACCAAATTGTGTCCCTTTGAACTACGTTATGACTTGATCCTCTTCAAAGAGGTACGTAGGCAGCTTAGCATTTTTTTAAGTTCAGTCATGTTTCGATTTGTTCACATCAAGTTTGTGAAGCAAAACAATAAGTTGAAGTATGTAAAATAGTGAGTAAGTATCAGACATAGTGATGCAAATTAAGGAGTTAATGATGGATAACAAGAAGAAGAATAAGAGATAAGGGATAAAAAGCACTTTATTGATAATATCATTAAGTGATTAAAACAAAATGGAGGTATTAAGGTGAGTTGGTTTCAAAAGAAATTAATGAAAAATATCCATAGTGGATAGCTCCTCTCGAGCGTCTGTCAAAGCTTGCGTAACGCTCTTCAATTCGTCAGCGATGGAATCTTCTAAGATCGGTGTTTTCTTCAGTACACTAATATTCCTTGCAGCAGTTTGAGCTCCAAGCTTTGCGCTTTGAATAGATTGGCGGAGACGTTCAGCTGTTTGTGACATGGTTTCCTTCTCCTTCAGCAGAGTCTCGATCTTCGTTTCAATCTGCTTCAATTTAGTTTCAGATTCTTGCAGTTGCTTGGTCTCTGTAGCCTCTTGGTTTTTGTATTCATGGGCGCGCTTCTTTGCATCAATTAGACGCTTTTCAATGTCTTTCTTGGTTATCCCATCAGCAAGTTTTATCTTCATGGTGTCATACGCATCGGCTTTAGAGAGTAGGAAATTGAATGATTGTTCTAGAGCGGATCCGTCAATCCCTTGAGCGCTTTTGAAGGTGTCCACCATCTTAAGCCCTTCATTCCTCACAGAAGATAATGCGTTGACAGGGGTTCTTCTTAGTTTTTCTTGAAAGCGTTTCCACACTGCCAAGTTAACTAGTTTCCTAGCGTCCATAATCTCTTTATCAAAGACAAATTCTGTAATGTCTGGAGCTTGGGCCGCAGAAAT
The DNA here is from genome assembly GCA_023678885.1 of Pogostemon cablin. Classification (NCBI taxonomy): domain Eukaryota; kingdom Viridiplantae; phylum Streptophyta; class Magnoliopsida; order Lamiales; family Lamiaceae; genus Pogostemon; species Pogostemon cablin. Next base: position 4,537,756 of record CM042977.1, on the reverse strand, counting down.
TAATGGGGGAGATTCATTCATGATAGGAGAAATGTGATCCGAAAGGTCATCATCAATTAAGATTTCAGGGGCTGCAACAGAGGTTGATCCTTCTTCATCCGAGTCATCGTAATCAGAACCAAATACATCATGCATGCACTAAAAAAAAAAGGAGTAAAAGAGATGGTAAGAAAATATGTGCAAGAATGGATGTATATGAATTATGATTAGAAGGGATTAAAACCTTAGCCTTAGTTGTCGGGGTAAGCATCGGAGATTTGGCTTTTTTGATCCGCTTCGGGTTGTGGTCGGTTGTGCTCTCATTTGAATGTGAGAGACCGTTCTTTCTCTTTCCGGCTCCATTAGACCTCCCTACAATCACCTTTCGAAGGGGCGGGGCCTCTAGTGATACAGCTTCCTCATCAGCTTTGGCATTATCTGAGTTATTAACGATGTCAACTTCTTCTTCCACATCCTGATTTGGGATAGCCTCAGCTAGGTTCAACACATTATCTAAGAAGTAAGTGCCATGAATCTGAGATAACCACTGTTCGTATTCTGGTGAGCAGGAATTTTTAAATTCTGAAGGTGCACATGGAAAAGTTGCTGTAGATTGAGAGTTACGCAAGGTGCATTGCCTCCAATACTGAAGCCCTTGCTCCAAGGTGGTTTCTCGAATGTCTGTTTTCATTCTTCCCGGAGTATCTTGATAAAAGCCAAATTGGCGGCTAAATCGATGTGGGCTGTAGGGTTCAATAAGAAAGCCTCTATTCTGTCGCAAAGTAAGATAATTGGTGCGAATAGCAATGAAGTAGGCCCAATCGCGCCAAGGTGCCTTGTCATGGTCAATATACCACATGGGGTCTGTTTTCGGGAGAACATTACAAGATAAGGAAGCTTTGTTTCCATTTTGAATTTGTTTGCGAGCACCAATTGAACTAAAGAATTTTGCTCCATTTTCGCCTGAGTAGGTCACCATTGAAGGTGCTTTCAATGCATGAGGGTTTGGGTAATGAGTTTGAAAATAATGAGCCAACCAAGTGTAAACGAAGTGCACGGGAAATGTTGACTTCACTTCAGAGGGTCTAAGTTTATTAGAGATTCCATTCAAACCTCGGTATATGCTTGTCAGAATAGGAACAGCAAGGCAAACTGATTTTCCCGCAGCTATCAAACTTGCTACCTTGAAGGTACCAGGACGTATCATGTCTACTTCATCGTTAGGAAGTACAAAAGAGCAAAGCCAGCAAGCTAAATGGGCAGCTAGATACGTTTCCTCTTGTTCTTTGGCATCAACATGAAGCATTTTAAAAGGGGCCATCTCTATGGAAGTCCATTTCTTGCAGTCGTCGATAATGCCCTTGGGGTTATGCGTACTCTTGAGGCGTGCTTTCCTTTTACTTTCTGCACGTGGAGGGGGCTGTTTATGCTTCGTAGTTCTACGAGACCAAAAGCTCACCCATCGAGAAAGTGAAACAAAGTCAGTACCATCACGGCTACGGATTCTATGATAAGCATGAAGTAAGTGCTGACAACTAGGTGGGATACGTAAGCCAGTGGCGTCACGCTCATTCAAAAGTTCTGGCTTGTCAGGCACAACTTCTTCATATAGGTGACCAGCTAGCGGCAATCTTACCCAGTTATACAAATCCCATAGAGAAATCGACATTTCTCCAAAGGAAGTAAGTAGTGTGTTAGTGGTAGGGCACCACGCCTCGCAAAAAGCTTTGATGATCTCATGATTACAGTCATATGTAAATAGAGATGCGAAGATAGGTTCATAAAGCATTGTTTTCTCAAGAATAGAGCGATATCTGCTTAAGACAGCCTCGGTCCATTCCCAATACCCGGGGATGTAATGAAATTCCCCGAGAAAATTCATTGAGTCGCCCCATGCCGCATTGCCATTGATTATTTGGCGCCCTAACGTGGGCAAAGGATCAGTATTGAGCTTCTCCATAGTATGCTTAACCGATTTCAAAACTACAACTTCAGTTTCGTCCAATTTTCGGTCTCTAGTCCAAATACTTAGACCGAATTCTTTATCCGTGCGAGGAAGTTTCTTTATAAGTTTACCCATGAGGGGCCTTTCAATTGGAAGATATGTTACTATGCCTGATGGTGGATCCTTGCTATCACTGATCATCAATTGGTGTTCATTGGAATCTGTTACGGCACTCGCAAACAAAACCATCTCGAAGTTGGATTAACTGCAAAAAAAAAAAAGTGTCAGTAAAGGGGGTTCAAATTAATTTATATTCATGGATTTAATTAATTAAAAGATCCAAAATAAGTTTAGGGGACCAATTAAATATTGAATCTTGAATTATAAATTAAAAAAAAAACTATGAAAAAGAGAGTAAAGCAATTAAAATAATTCATGTGGGTTTAATTAATTGAGCCCAAATCATGAATTAAAATTAAGTTGACCCAAGAGTTGAAGACCAATGAAAATTAATTAGCTATTGGCCTCAATTTTTTAGCCCAAGTTCATTTATAATGGGCTTAAGTAAATACTGCAGCCCATCAAACTTGGTCAAAATTGAGGGAATTAAAGTCAAAATTGGTAGGCCTAAATTTCTTCTTCCAGAATGGAAATTGGCAGCTTCTTCCGGAATGGAACTCCCCGGTCGCCAACTGTGTTGCCGCCACCGGTGACCTGGCAGACGCCGCCGCCCCACGCCAACGCGCGACGAACCACGCAAGGCCGCCGCCGCCGGTCCCCACGTCACCGCGCCATCGCGTGCGGTAGTCACATGTCGCGACTGCTGATCGCCGACGCGTTGTCGGTTTCTTCAGAAAACACAGCAGCCGCGTGGGATTCAGCCATTGATATTTTGGTTGGTCAATCTGTAAAAGATGTCAAAGGTTGAAGTAGTGTGTTTAGCTCTTGTAGGAATCTCAAACACAAACAATGCAAATCCATTGTCGAGATTGAATTTAACTCCATGGGATCTTCGACAGCTCCGAGCCAAATCAATCCAGAGAGGCATTCTTTTTCTCCACCCCAAATCCCACCAAATCCATATCCACCACCTCAAGATTTCACTCTCCCGCACTCTAGATTTCTTCCCCCCGCTCGCCGGCCGCTTAGCCACCGTCCGACACGACGACAGCACCGTCAGTTTTTTCGTCGACTGCAACAATGCCGGTGCTGAGTTCGTCCACGCCGTCGCCGGAACCGTCTCTGTTTCCGACATCTTGGAACCATACTGCGTGCCCGAACACTTGGTTTCTTCCCTCTTCCAATTAAACGGAGTCGGCAATTTGGTGTCCAACCGCGCAAGGCCGCCGCTGCCTATGCCAAGGCGCGAATCGGTTGTCATCGCCAAGAGCATAAGTTGTTGCTGTTGTTTCGAGGTTCTTTCCCAGATCGGGGTACGTCCTCAAACGTGCTAAGTACCCACGGATCGACCCTATCACGCCGCTCCCCGGTCGGATTGTCAACACCGATGGCCGAGCATCACTCACCGCCCCTCTCGTAAGCATAAGCACCAACAACAAGCGACCTCGAACCCTTTCGAAACCACGAGCTCACAGTTCAATCACCATGTCGGGACAATCGTATCGAGAGGCAACCGAGGAGCAGTTCTTAATTCCATAAGGAACAACCGAGGGGCGAGGACAAGGCTCACCGTCGATTTCTCAGAAGAGAAAGAGGGGCGAGGACGAGGCTCACCGTCGATTTCTCGGAAGAGAAAGAGGGGCGAGGACGAGGCTCACCGTCGATTTCTCGGAAGAGAAAGAGGGGCGAGGACAAGGCTCACCGTCGATTTCTCGGAAGAGAAAGAGGGGCGAGGACAAGCATGTTACTAAGTTCTTGGTCGAAGACAGGAACAACAAGCAAACAGGACGAATAAACAGTTAAAAAAAAAAAGAGCAAATTAAGGAATTGAGAGCTTACACTTGTAGATTGAATTCTTTGGATGATGTGTTTTGATTGAGTGTTTTGTCTTGACAGCTTCTTGGACCGATGCTGAAGAAGAAAAAAAAATTTTAGAGACACTTTATGCTACACTTTGAAAAGAAAAAGAAAAATTCAAATAAGAGAAGGAAGAACCACGAATTGAAGTGAATATCTTGTTTGTTGGATAGCTTTGATAAAAAAATTGAGTTCATGAAGTACCATTATATAGTAGTGGATTCATGGATAATTATGGACTCATGGATAATTATGGAAATTATTTGTGGATAATTATAGAAGCTACTAGTGGACTCATGGATAATTATGGAGATTATTGTGAGGTGCGCAAGCTCTACAAAATTGTAGGAGATTCTTTACTACAAATAACTTTGATAATTTTGGGTAAGGTGCATGAAATCTTGGTAAATAAGAAACAAATCTTTTGCGATTCCTTCACTTCAAGACATACTGTCCGTGAACAAATCGCAAGGGGGCATTTGTAAGCAATTAAAATTCACGGTCCAGTCAAATGGCGACACGTGGATTTTATTGATTAAATATCAATTTTAATTTATTATATTTTATTTTGGGGATTTAATAAATTAATTCCTAAAATAGATTAATAAATAATTGATAATTAATTTAATACCCAACAAATTAAGTAGGGTTTAAATTAAGTAAAGCTTGACCCCTAAGTTAAGTAAAGCATGGAAGGTTCCAGAATTAGGTCAAATTAAGCAATGACCAATCAAGCTGTGATATATTTGGAACGGCCCAAGCCCGCATAACAGGCCAAATCTGTCATGGACCAATCATATTGCGAGATATTTATGGAGTATCCTCATCCTTCACCTATATAAGGAGTCCTCCTCCATTCATTCCTCACAGACTCAAATACTTGAAGACATAAACGCTCTGAAGAGATCAAGAATACGAGCAGCGCTCCCTTGAGATCTTCAAGCATCTTCAAGTCAAGAACGGCAAACGATTCGGGATTAAGGTGCGGAGCCCCCCAAATCAAGCGTTCTTCATAAACTGAGTTCTTCGGTGTTCTTCGCGCCAAGAATAGCATACGACCCGGGATTAAGGTGCTAAGCCCCCCAGATCGAGTGTTCTTCGGATCAAGTACGTTTAATCCAAATAAAGGCTCGACGCCTCTGGATTAACGTTATAAGATCCAAATCCGAGTTCGGACAAGCTTCAACTGAAGATCCGACTCAACATACACAGTCAACGCGGTCAACGCAGTCAAAGTTAAAGTCAAAGTCAAGCCAAATTGGTTCGAGAGAAGAATCAGAGGATTGATAGAGATTGTTTCTTTAATCATCAAGTTTAATCCATCTGGATTATCATTGTAATTCTCCTGTGTTTATTTTATTATAAATACAAAAATTTGTTGTTACACACACCATTTCATCTTTATGTAATATTGCATACCGCAAAATTACATAATTTTTCAATTTAGAATCATAGTGATCTAGCTTTTCATAGTTAATAGTGTTCAATGATTCATTACCATTGCTAAAACAACTAATTTATTGTATTATAATTTGTTAAATGTAAATATAAAACAAAAGGAAACTATTAGTATTAGCATATACATAATAATAGGATGATTAATTTTAGTAGGCAAAATATGAAGAGGAATATAAAAAATATTTGAAAGAATAATATTTTGTTGGGTTTATCCGCCCAGGGAGTCAGGCCCACTCAATCCACTAATATGATATTGTCCGCTTTGGGCCACCCACTGGCCCGCACGGTTTTACCACTCTGGGTATCACATCCAAAAGGTCTCATGCTAGGGAGAGTCCATCCCTTATTTATAAACTCATCGACATCCCCACTTCTAACTGATGTGGGAATTGGTTGACACCCAACCAATATTTTTCCTTCAAATAAAGTCCCGCAGTTAGACCATCAAGTTTGAGGTCCGAACATCCCACCAATCCCAGGCTGGCCGGTTAAGTCTGGGGTCTGGCTCTGATACCACTTCGTTGGGTTTATCCGCCCAGGGAGCCGGGCCCACTCAATCCACTAGCATGATATTGTCCGCTTTGGGCCGCCAACTGGCCCGCACAGTTTTACCACTCTGGGCATCACGCCCAAAAGGCCTCATGCTAGGGAGAGTCCATCCCTCATTTATAAATCCATCGTCATCCCCACATCTAACCGATGTGAGATTTTGGTTGACACCCAACCAATATTTTCCCCTCAAACAAAGTCCCATAGCTAGATCATCCAGTTTGAGGTCCGAACATCCCACCAACCCCGGGCCGGGCCTGTTAAGTTTGGGGCATGGCTCTGATACCACTTGTTGGGTTTATCCGCCCAGGGAGTCGGGCCCACTCAATCCACTAGCATGATATTGTCCGCTTTGGGCCGCCCACTGGCCCGCACGATTTTACTACTCTGGGTATCACACCCAAAAGGTCTCATGCTAGGGAGAGTTCATCCCTCATTTATAAACCCTCCACCATCCCCACTTCTAACTGATATGGGACTTTGGTTGACACCCAACCAACATATTTTTCATTTAAAAGAATAATAATTCATATCTTTAAAGAGTACGTACTAAAGAGTAATACGTAAATTAGAATGTAAGAATTTGAAGAATAATATTTTTCATTTAAAAGAGTAATAAACTAATAATTCATTTCTAAAAAAGTTATTTTCACGTATTAAAGAGACCATTATTCGCAGGTTCTTGTGGGGAACGAAGGTGAGCCCGGTGAGCTTGAGTGACATCCTTCAACCTAAGAATGCAGGGGGGCTAGGGTTGAAGGACATTACTACTTGGAACAAGGCCCTTTTGGCTGGGGCGTTGTGGGATGTCCACAGGGAAGCCTCATCCCTGTGGGTGAAGTGGATCCATACTGTCTACCTCTCATCCTCTCAATGGACAGTGACCTCTCCCGGTAACAATTCTACATACTTATGGAGAGTTCTCATTGCAATTAGAAATGTTGTACAGAATGAATCAGAAGGGGATGAAGGAGTGATAGGAATTATGGAGAAGTGTTGTGAGAATGGGGTATTCAAAGCCAGCCGTATGTATGATCATCTGAGGAGTAGATACACAGCGGACTCGAGCTTTGTTTACAAACAAATTTGGCACAAATGGATAGTGAGGAAGTTCAGCTTCAGACTTTGGCTTGTGCACAGAGACAGGGTGGCTACAAAGGACAGGGTTTGGTGCACGGGAGAAGACAAACGATGTGATTTTTGCTTTGACGAGGAAACAACATCGCATCTCTTCTTCCATTGCCCTTACACCACTTATATATGGAACAGGGTTAGAAGATGGATTGGATGGGGAAGAAGAAGGCTGACATCAGTGACAGATGCCTTCCGTAAAATACTGCAGGGCACGAGGAACAACAAAAAGGCAAGAAGACTTCTTTTCATCACCTTTGCTACCACGATGTACCATATCTGGATGGAAAGGAATACACTTCAGCATGGCACAAGGATGCTGTCCCCGGAATACATCGCTGACAGAATCAAGCTTCAGATAGCATCTTTGTATATGAATTCTTGATGTAACTGTATTTATATTCACCTTAGGCATCTTGCTTAAGTAGGTTGGATAGTTGTGTTAGATTTTGTATTCGCATCGTACGTAAGTACTTGATGTAACCGTTTCCAGTGAAATAACATTTACCAATTTTACCGATAAATCAGTGTATACGTATTAAACTGATTTACAGAAGTGTTTGTCTAAGATAAAATAAAACATAGAACTATAAAATTTCAAAACAATCAACTACATATGTAGATGTAAAACGGGTCAGTCCTAATGGGCTTCGGGTTAATTGGGTCTATTTAAACGAGCTACTAAAAGGCGAACTTAATCATAATCCTAATGGGCTTCGGGCTTGCAAACTGTATAATAGAAAATATTTTAAAAAAATTGTGGCTTATATGATGAAAAAATATTTAAAATATTATAAATTTAAACTTATAATTAAGTAATACAACAAATTCAAAACTAACTCATACATTATTTAAAATTTGAGGGATTAAAATTAATACATGCAGAATATTGTTAAAACATAGAGTATAATTTAATAGAATTTGTGATAATTAAATTAATTCTAATATATTTATTTAAATTTTATTTTATTTATTAGAAAAATGGTGGGTTAGAGTGAGAGAAAGAATGAGAAAAAAATAAAAATTAAAGGATGATTAGAGTTTGTCCCACGATAGGTTAGAGATGTCAATTTGGACCAGATTCGCGGGTACCCGTCCCGCCCCGCACGATTTGGGCCGCCCAGACTAGCTCGAACTGGAAACGAAGCGAGCCGCCCCGAATCCGTTTACAAACAGGTTAGATCCGGGTATTATTATAGTCCCGCGAGTACTTGGCTCGCCCCGTATTAAATATAAATATTATATTATTTATTTATTATAATTATTTAAAATTTTATACTCTACTACTAATTTTATGGATATTATTATTTGAATTTTATTTTATTTATTTGACAGAATTATTATTTGAGGTGATGGAGAATGATGAAGTGCACATAGTTATTGATTATAAGTATTTATGTGTGGAGAGTTATTAAAATTCCAAACACATAAATCTAATCTAAGAAAAAAAGGAAGGAGAGCGGGATAGGGAGGGCCGCGGGGCAGACCCGTCCCGTTCGAAACTGGGTATGGGGTTGTGTAATAAGACCCGTGCAGGTACGGGGCAAGCAATTTTAAAACCGATCAGGTTTGGGTAGTTAGGTACCCTCCCTAGACCCGATCCGTTGACAATTCCTATGATAAGTTGGGGGTGGTTGATGTATATGTGATGAATATTAAGGTTAATTAAACCTACTAATAATAATAACTCCGAACTCTACGGGCTGGTCTTATAGCCCGCGAGTCAATCCTATAAGCTCATGGGCTGATCAGTTCGGGTCAAAAAGTTTAATTATTAAATGAGTCCAAATTCTCGCTACAACTCCTATTTCTTTTAGGATTAATTGGGCCAGGTCTAAGGTTTTCAATCTTTTAAAATTAAAAAAAAAATCAAAATAACAACTTCATCTTATACAATTTATAGTGGTTTATATTAATACTCGATAAATTAATACTTTCTATAAAATTAGGTTCCTATTTAGGACCAGTTCAAATGTGGCTATCAATCAATTAAATAATAAAATAATACTCCCTCCGCTCTAAAAATACATTCGCACTTTTCATTTTGGTCCTTCCTAAGAATACATTCACCCCCTAAAAATGGAAACAATACACAATATCAATAACCTTACAATACTAAAATATTACAAAAATGTCATCTCCTTTTTACACACAATCTAGTCAAAGTCAACTATATCATACATTTTATTATACTCAATTACCCAAAATACCCTTCTCTTTTTTACATCACACCATCAAAAATTTACTTTTCTTAAACTCGGTGCCAGAGAATACGCGAATGTATTCCTGGGAAGGAGGGAGTACTTTTTTAGGAAACTTTAAAGAATACTTAAGGTAAATAATACTTTTTTTAGAAAACTTTAAAGAATACTTAAGATATCAACTTGGGACCAGTTCAAATTTGGCTATCAATCAATTAAATTAAATAATAAAATAATATTTTTTTTAAGAAACTTTAAAGAATACTTAAGTATCAACGAAACTATAAATTAATAATTATTAAAAAATCTCATATATATATATATATATATATATATAATCAACTTCAACATTCGACAATTTAGTAAAAATACGAATGTAATTATATTATTTACTATTTGTTGAACTTCAAATCTGCATTAATCACAACTTTAAATCTCTCGATTGAACAAATAAAATTGATCAATATATCACATTAATATGCTTTGATAAAATATAGATATAGATAAATATTACTCCCTCCGTCCATCTTTAATGTATCCATTTACTTTTTGCACTGTGGATTAATGAGTATTATTATTTTATGTGGGTAGTATGTAGTTGTATTATTGGAGGGTGTGTGTCTCATCTTTTATTTGTATTAGGGAAGGGTGTGGGTCCCATAGTCCAAAAAGGAAAATGAATAGATTAAGAATGGACGATCCAAAATGATAAAATGGATAAATTGATAGTGGACGGGAGTATATAATTGCACAATTCATGTGATAATATACTCACATAATTGATTTGATTTGATTTATAAGTAATGTATAATTGTGAATCCCTTAAATATCAATCATATATTCTAATTAATATATTCCTAATATATACTCCATATAAATAAGTTATATATTTTAATCAATATATTCCTAATATATATACCTAATATATATAAATAAGTTATGAGAATGATATCTTTTTGTATATAATAATCTCTATAAATTAATAAATTATTAATTTATTGATTATATAATACCCCTAAATTAATAAAATTCTTAATTATACTAACATACTCAATAAATGTCATTGTAAAAATTAGTTATCGAATTTGAATGAGTCGTGACTCGTGACATAAAGTTATCATCAATCAATCATTAGGAATTTTCTAACAAACAAACAATGTATAATTAAATTGGTTGAAAAGTCAGATAAAATATTAATCTTAGAAAAGAGATGGAGCGCATCCGCACTAAGCTTATTTCCAGCCTTAAATAAATATGATTAAAAATAGAAGGTAGCCTTATAAAGTAGACCACATTGTAAGATAGTGACTACACACACAAATACGCCAAGCCAATAATTTGCGTTACTCCATATCAATAATTAAATTTAATTAACAAATAATTAAAATAATTTGCGTTACTCCATAGCCCATATTATCGATAATTAAATTAAATTAAATCAATAAATAAGAATAAAGTTGCAAACCAAAGTCTCCTCCATAAAATCACAACAGCCGCCACACACGCACAAACACAAAATTGTAAACCACTACACACAGAAAACCGACGCCACCAACCCAACACCGCAGCTGCAATGGACGACGTCGTTTCCGGGCGATTAAAGGTGGACGATCATCCTCTCCTCCGTCGTCGGAACTCCATTTCCGCTTCCAATTTGTTGGTGCCGACCAAGCTTAATCTCAGCTCTTCCACCACCACTTCATCATCCTCCGACGATCTGGAGTTGCTGTCGATCAAGCCTTCATCTCAAAGCTACACTTCGTTGAAAGACCTTCTTCCGTCGGTCGCCGTCAATTCGCCCAGGCCAAACTCGGCTTCGCTCGTTCAGCTCGGCTCCGACATCTGCATCCGGAATCGGCTCGTCAAGCAGGCGGCGTGGGCGTATCTACAGCCGATGTCCACCGCTTCCGGCTCCACCGGTAATTCCTTTTTCCACCATCTCTGGCCGCGCATCGCCGCCTTCTTTGACCTGTTCCGCCACACCGTTATTCGAGTCTTTGATTGGACGCTCCGGATTATCCGGATCCGGAGCTCCAGATAGCGACGGCTCACAATGTGATTTGTGCGACTGTTATGATGATTGCTGATCGGAAATTTGGGGGATTCACACACTCACACACACAAAAAGTATGTACAATTTTTCGTGTTTTTGGGGGTGCTGTAAGGTTCAGATTTAAAAAAAAAAAGGGAATCAAAATACTATCTAGATAAAACAAAAAAAGAAGAATAAAGTTCTTCCAATTTTTTTTTTAAAATTTAATTTCGATCTAAATTCTTATCATCACGCGATTTTGCTACTTTTAACATGCCTAAGTTTGACCTTAGCAAAATCGTGGCCACTATCCGATTGCTCTTCTAATCCACTACTCTCTCTATCGGAATCAGGATTATCGAAATCCTTAGAATGGATAAATTGTGTTTGGCTACGGGGCTTAATTTTATTGAAGGATTCGGATTTGGTGGTTAGGCTGCGTTGAAGGGGGAGGCTCCTGGCGGCGGAATAGGCGGCCGCCGCTTCTCGGAGGTGTTCCTTCGGAGCACCGTGGAAGGTGTGCTTGGCGGCGTTGGCGTCGGAGCTTCACTTGATAGGTGGATTTCAGCACTCTGCAAACATTATATTAATTAATTAATTAAAATTAAATTATGGTTTAGCCATTTAGCACGAGAACAGGCGAATTCAATTGAAAACGACGTTTCAGAAATTGGGAGTAAAGTAACGAAATTATTTGTGGCCCGTGTCCTCTTGCCGTGTTGGAATTTCTATTTTATGTCTACTCACTGGTCTGTCTCACCTTAAACACAAGTTAATAATAATAATAATAATATTATTATTATTATTATGCAAAAACTTATTAATATTATTTTTTAAAATAGAGTAAATTGACTATCATTGAGAAGTTTTTACTTTTTATAACTAGAGAATCAAGTAAATTCTCTTTTTATTTAAAAACAATAAAATTAATTATATTTTTAAAATTTTTAAATTTAAATAGGTTTAAACTAGATCATTCGACTAGCAAATATATGGACTTGAAAAAATTGAATAATGATACAAATTCAATGGCATTGATATTCGTGGTCCCAAGTATATTATAAGGTGAGAAGATTATATGAAATTACTAATCGCGATGCTGCTAGCCTATATATTATCTTCATTATTTTTATTATCATCATAAAAGATGTGCCTATCATACATAGTACTTGTCAAAATATAAGAACATGGTGTGGCCTACTATTTTTTTATTATTTTAGTGTTACGATTTAAAACTTATCATGTAACATACGGTTTATTATAATATTTTTTAGAGTTTGTGTCAAATTAATTTTAAATTAGATCATTTAATTTAAATATACACGATTTTATCTTGTATGTGGATTGGGACTTTTTCTTATTTAATCTTTAATTAGAGTTTGTAAAAAAAAATCTATATGATAAATAATGCATTTAAGTAAAATATATTTATTGGTATTTAAAGTATGATAAATAATGCATTTAAGTAAATTTTTAAGTGTTATAAGATGATTAACTCTGAACATATTTAATTCTATAATAAAAATACTTTAATAATGGTATCAATTCGTATCACATATACATGTCTCACAAAATAGTGCACTTTTTTTTTTATCTCATTTCATATATTTTTCAGCTGATTAATTTAATATAAGATTTTCATACCCGCCTTATATTTTTCTTTTTTAAAAGGTTATCAAAAAAAATCCCCCTAATTAACCCGATATACACGGCGTGTTTGATAATCTATATCTAATCTAATTTATTAAACTCATAAATAAAAATAGTTTTATATGTTTGCTTAAGTTTTGAAAATTAACTCATATATACTTAAATTTTTTAAAAATCATTGTTATATAGACCTATAAACCCTATTAATCTTCAACTCACTCATCTTAAATTCTTACATACATTTTTTCACATTAATTAATATTTCTCATCTCTTTCTCTTACCTCTTATTTTAATTTATTTAATATTTTATTACACAAATCACCACATACTTTTTATTTATTGATAAAATAAATAAACTGTACGATGAAAATTAAAATTCAAAACAATCATACTAATTTATCATTGTTATTGTTATTTTCAAATCCCATCTCAAACAAACCTAATCAAGATAATTATCTTGAATGATGGAAGGGGGAGTAAAATAAATGAGATCATACAGACAAACGTCCATTAAAAAGCTTAACCCTATGAAATATGCCAAATAATGAGATCCAAATTGACTTTATATCTAATCCACTTCGGTTCTATTTTAGCCTTTTCTTTCATCCTAGTAGATTAAGAAAATTATTATTTTGAGAGCATTTTAATATTATTTTATTTGGTTAAAAAAATTATTTTGTAGGATAATATGTACGTGAGATTGTCTCACGTGAACGTGTGATGTTAGCTGGGACGAATGGTTAACTTTGAAACAAAAAGACAAATTTGTGACGAATGGGTATATTTGGAACCAATAGACAAAATTTGGGACAAATTAAAGTAGGCAAAAATAGAACAATTTGAATTGTTTTATTCGATATTCAGCCTAAATTTGTTCATTGGCGCGAAATTTAATTAATCACATTAAACTTTTTTCATTCCCACTTCTATGAATTAATTGTTTAAAAATATATTAAAATCCAATTATATATAAAAAAAAACACTACATTTATATATAAAACGAGTACAGATTCCAGCGTAATACGCGAATGAATTATTATAATCAATCAAAAAATATAATTAAAGGTGGTATTTAATTTATAGATATACATAAATAATAATAATAATAATAAATAAATAAATAAAAGTAGTATTCTAACTAATAAAAAATATGATTAAAGGTGGTATTCAATTTGAAGATAAACATGAATAGCCCTAAAGAATTAGTATGCATAATTTATGTATATTAATTAATATTTGCTCTATTTATATATTTTTTTAAGATATATATGCTTTTATTGACTATTAGTTTAATTATCTATTTGTAATCAAAGAAGAATAAAAATAAAAAATAAATTATTAGTAGGATATATTTTTATTGATTGACTTAATTATCTATTTTTAATAAAAAAAATATGATTAAAGGTGGTATTTAATTTGAAGATGTACATGAATAATAATATTAATAAGTTGGATATATTTTATTGATTATTATCTATTCCTTAACCAATCAAAAAAATATGATTAAAAGTGATTTTAATTTATAGATATACATACATGTTTTAAAGATATATACATGAATAATAATAATAATAAATAAATAAAAGTAGAAATATTATATATGTAATATTAAAAAATAAAAAATATACGAAATTTAACCACGTTGCGACACCTCATACTTTTAAAAAGTTATTTATAACAGTGTATTCGTAATTAGCATGTATAAAATTATTATATATATATATATATATATATATATATATATATATATATATATATATATATAAAAGCAATTACTCGATGACATACTACAATCTATTGATAGGGGTATTATAAGAAGACTCATGTAAAAAGTAGGCATTTTTCATGTTTTTGAAAGTAAGTGGAAGAAAAAGATGGAACCAATTTGAAAGTAGACAGGATGATAAAGAAAAGACACTACATAATTTATGCAGAGAACAATTTACTAGATTCTAGATCAATGTTAAAAAGAAAAAAGAAAAAAATATCAAATAAAAGTAAATGACAAATACTTGTGTAAATCGAGTTTACAATGTAATAAATTATGTGGTCCCCTTCTAATTTTATTATATTTTGTGTATTATTAGGGTTTAAATTAAGGGGACCACGAAGTTTACATAATAAACTCGATTTACAAATACTAACTCGAAGTAAAAAGAAGGTGGCAAACCTGAGTTTGAGGGTGGGGTGAGATTTAGGTGGCCTCTGAAGAGGGGTTAAGCACTGTGACAACATAAATTGTAGAAATTGGATAATTTTTTGAGAGTTGGATTCTGCACAGTTATACCAATAACTCATCAACCAATTCCATGCTCTTTCCTTAATTTCTGCTAAACTTCTGTCGATCTCAGTCTCGTGTCGACCCACCAAAGGTTGTACCAAGTTGTCGTACATATACCCACTACCCTATTTATTCACTTAATGTATCATTATACATACATATTTAATAGTAATTAGTTTAATTAAATCACAATAATATACATGCAGATGTATTGTTTATAATTGTTTATAATCAAAACCGTCCCACACAAATTTACTTTATTATTCAAAATGGTTCCTAAAAAATTAATTTCTCCAAAATAATTTCAAAACTTTTAAGTTCTCACAAAAATATTTTTTTTCACTTAAAAATATCTAATTTTTAATTCTTTGCAACTGAACCATAGGACTGAATTGATGTTTTTACAGAAGTTATGGGATAGAAATTGGTGAAAATATTATTTTGTACAAAATCGAAGCTAAACTAAAAAAATTAATTAAGATGAAAATGAATATCATAACTTTTTAAGACTTTTTAAATAAGTAAAAAAGTACGGGTTTATGTTTTAAACTCGTTCATGCATGGTAATAATATCACTTCTCTAACCTTGGTGCTTGGATGCCATAAATAGATGAAAAACATCAATTTTACCCCACGATACAATGGCAGCCTGATTTACATTAAGTGGTGATTAGTACTCATCTAAGCTAATGATTAATATCTTTAGGTACGATCTGTCAAAATATATATATATATATATATATATATATATATATATATATTTAGGTACGAGATCTCCCGTGCAATTCTTTCGTATCATCTTCTGTGCTCTTGATTATATGATTGACACGTGTAGAAAAAAATCGAACCATTACTCTGAGTTTATATTTATCTTTTTAAGATTCAGTTTCCTTCTCTCTCCGTGTCATTCATACGATCGTGTGGCACATGAGATGTTACACACCCGTTGTTGTTGGTTGCCGAGAAACATGCAAGAGAGATAAATCTTTTAATTTGATCATATCTTTAGGGTTTATCATTTTGCTTCACAAATCATATTTTTCTCTCTGCATATTACTCATCTAATTAATGGTTTAATGCAGAAAATTAATATGAAATGGTGTGCAACGTACCATGAAATAAAAATATCCAACAATATCTCTAAGAAAGTTAAGATCGCAACAATTATCCTGTGGAAAAATATGGAATCAAAATTGAATGAATAGTAAATCTTGTTAATGGGATTAAGATTTAAGTATGATGTATGTATAATTAATTATTATCAAATAAACAAGAATAATTATGATGGATTTCTCTACAATAAAATGAGCTAAACGTATTAATCATCCATAAATTCTTCTAAAAGATTATGGATATTAACTTGTAAGTTATAGCAGACTTAATCCTTTCAAATAGATAATTTAGATGATCAATTTGGATATATACATCATCTAAAACATTCTAAAAATCTCAGCAATTTATAATGTCTTATGCACTTGAGTGTACGGATCATATGTCCATACTAGATGGATGGATGATAATATCATCACATCTTCATACTACTAAAGTGATCAATTTAATTTTGAGTGAATTGTCATACATAAAGAAAACAAAAAAACTACAAAGAAAATGCAATAAATTCTAAGAATATAAAATATATTCTAAATCGATTCAGATCTTAAGTTACATTGGGGGTGTTACGTTTCTTGTTGCGAATAACAAGACATACAACACTAAAATGTAACAAGACATACGATATCATTCTAAATCGCTAAAGTCCGTGTACGAGAGACTTTGTCTTTATAAATACTCTAGATATGATGCACAACCTATGAAAACTTTTACTATATCACAAGGAATAGGCTTAAAGTGGCTAACTAAGAATGATGTATAGGGTAAGGAAATATATGGTAATGGCTTATTAATTAAATTTAACCACAACATCGTTATTCTTTTCTTAGCATAATCAACTCTAATTAATTAACACTGACAACCACATAACCAATTTAAAATATGTATGTTCAATCATCAAAATTTACATTCACCCTAATAAAACACCCTGATGCTATTGATTAATTAAATAATCAAATACGTACTTGTGAAACTAAATTTCACATATGATAAGAGAATCAAAATGGAAAAAAATGTTAAATTAATTAACCAATCAATATATAATCTAATAAATAATTGCACGTATGAAATAATACTCACCAATATTGACACCAAAATCTGAGTTCTTGAATCCCAACTTTATTTTTCTCAATAGTTTTGAAACATTGGTATGCAGGATATGCATATCCAAATGCCAATCTGTTATCGAAAAAATTTTCAGAAAAATAATAATGTTCATATATAATCCAAAAAAATATATTTATACATACATTAAACTTCTGGAGATGAATTCTTCAATCATTTTAACAAATATAAAGTCTCCCCGCCTGTCGATATTTCTGCAGATGATCAAAAACATATACGAGAAATTAACCAATTAATGAGAGAAAATAAATCAAAGGAAGAATTAATTAATACAATAATTTATTTTGAGACGTTAATCACCTTATGATTAATATTAATGGGGTTCCTGAGAAATTAAAGAAATTATTCCCAGAAACCAGAGAAGGCAGGGAGAATTAAAGGAAGTCTCACGTAATGAACGTGCGTGAAGTGTTTCAAATTTCAATAATGTTGTGTGTGTATATATAATTGTGTGAGTGTGTGAGAGAGAAACTAAGATTTGAATAATTCAAATTAAACTTGGAAGAAAGAGAAAATGAAGGCATTTCATTGGCTTATGGCCTGGAACTGGATTCTCTTCATCCCACGGATTTACAGTTAGACAGTTATTTATTTCTGGTAAGGACATTATTGTCCTTTGACTTTGGAAGGGTAGGGTCATTCTAGTTATTATTATTTTACTTTATTATAAAATGATGTACCTCACCATCAGGAACTCTCACCGCCCCTGCCCTGAATATTGGTGGAGGAAATGTGACTCATGTGTCTTATAGAAAGGAATCAATGTTTAACTTATTTTATAATAATTTGCTGTGGATATTAACCGGGTTAGATTCAATCGAGATGTATATTCCATTATACTCCCTCCGTCCCATTTTAATATTTACGTTTCTATTTTGCGCGTCTCATTTCAATGTTTACGTTTTCCTTTTTGGAATATGGGACCCACCTAAAACAATTAATATATCATCCAACACTAATACAACTACCTACTTTGCATTAAATATTATATTTTTCCACATACTATCTATTAAAATATTATACTCCTTAATCAAGGTGCAAAAAGCAAACGTAAACATTGAAACGGGACGTAGTGATTAGATGATTTCATTTTACAACCTATTATCTCTAAAATGGAGTTAACTCAATTGTTATCCGTTTTTCTTTTATTAAAAAAATTAAAATAATATTATTTTTTAATATTTTTTTATGGGTAAGTCTTGCGTGAGACCGTCTCACGTGAGATCATTTTTCACTTTTTAAAATAATTATCACTTTCGCTATAAATCATTATCACTTTCGCTATAAAATGTTATCACTTTTTATTTATACTCTAAATTGTTCATGAAAGAAGATTATCATTTTTCATTAATTTATTATCATTTTCTTTCATAAAAGTTATCACTTTCTGACCGTCTCACGTAAACCCTTACGTGAGACGGTCTCACACAAGTCTTTGCATTTTTTTATTTATTTAAGCAAAATATAAATATACTCATTATTTAAACAAATATATACATTCATATTATTTTTAAAAAAAATTGAAAAAAATACAACAAGTATTATATCATTAAAATTGAGGGTAATTCTTGGGTGACCCGTGGTCACCCATGACCCTCTCACATGAAGGGGTGGGGGCCCACCCCCTGACATGTGGGACCCACCCCCTCATGTGAGAGGGTCATGGGTGACCACGGGTCACCCAAGTGGTCCTCTAAAATTGAACAAGATTTGCAGTATTGATGGGAGAAGATATGGCATCGATCTCCAACTATGCGTATGCTCTGAGTCGTATCAAATAGTCATCATTTTTTATTCAATAGTATATTTATGTTTTTTAATAATTGTATGGCTAATTATACTGTGCATTTGGATGTACCCTAAGATAGGGTACACCCACTTTAAAAAACGTATACAACTATAAAAAAAAGACATTTACAATTATGAACAAAAATATATACAATTTAATTGTTAGTTTTTTTAATGAAAAATTGAGTATAAAAAATATACTCCATATACACTGTTAAATAAAAAGTTATACACATAGATGCTAGTTTTTTTTAATGAAAAATTTAGTGTGAAAAAAATATACAATTATTAAGAAACACGTATACAAAATAGAATAAAAAGTTATACACATATGGGTGTACCCTTGCACCCGAATGCACCTAATATCAACTCTAATTGTATAGTTTTTTTGTTACATTCAATTTTTTATTAAAAAAATATTTGAAAATTCACTAATAAAATGTATAGCGTATATGTTTTTATCTTATAAATTTATGAAAATAGAATAAATTAAAATATAAAACATTTACCTTTTAGGGGGTATAGGATAAAAAAGTATTGCGTACATCTCTTATTTATATTAAAAGTATTGCGTACATTTCTTATTTATATTTAATTAAGGAGTTTTTTCAATAGAGCACCGAAAGATAGGTAAATTATCAATTATGAACTCAAAAGATTTTTTTTATTAATTCAGGACCTGAAAGTATAATAATATCAATTCAAGATCTATAATTATAAAATTAATAAAAATCTAATAACATAATTATATAAATTTGTCATAAATTAGTATGTTATTTTAATGATAATAAATTATAAAATATTATGTAAAAAAATAATTTTAATATATGAAATTTGAATGTAGTTTTTTTTATTTTATTTTTATTTTTATTAATTTTTTGGTTTTAGGTCCTGTATTGATAGTTTCATATCTTCCAGGTCTTGAATTGATAGAAAAAATCTTTCAGGTCCCTAATTGATAGTTTACCTATCTTTCGGATCCTATATTGAAATTTTTTTGTTTTAGTCAACATCAGAAGATATGTTCATTAATGAAATTTTATCAATCCAAGGCCCTTAAAAATATGTAAACTATCAATTTGGAGCCTAAATTATTTTTTATATCAATTCGGGGCCTGAAATATGTAAAACTATCAATTTGGGGCCTGAATTTAGGACATAATAATATTTGATAAATTCAGGTCCTGAATTAATAGTTTTACATATTTCAGGCCCGGATTGATAGAAAAATAATTCAGACCCCGAATTGATAATTTACCCATTTTTTAGGCTTTGAATTGATAAAATTCCGTTAGTTAATTTAATGTTTAAAAGATTTTCTTAAAGCTTGTATAATTATCAATCAGTGTATAATTATCAATCAAAATATATGAAATCATAAATAAAGTATGGCTTTAAGGTGTACCAAAAAACCCAAATTCAATTAACCCATCATATTTTGACTCATATTTTATTCTTTTCCTTTTCTCCTGCTTCTTCTTTTAAATTTCTCCCCTTAATAACTTATTAAGAAAAACTTATACACCATTGAATTGTAAAAATTACAATACCTGATAACAAATATTTGAAGCAATTAAAGGATCGCAAATTTGAACATAATAAACAAATTCAACAAGTGTATGTTTTCAACGTTAATTTAATAACAAAAGTTTTCCCTTGATTATTATTTCTTTCATCTCCACTAATTTAACACATATACATTAATTAATAATAAGTAAGTTTGTTTAGTGTGAAAATTTGAGTGTTTTATAGTTCGATTTAGCACCGTTTGTGGTATTTATACCCGTATTTGAGTATCTTGTGGTTGAATTGCATATATTTGTGTTACAGATGCTTGTGAGGTGTTATTTTGTGTTTTTAGGTAGAAAAAGGGTAAAAATAGTAAAATCGAAAGTTAGGATCAAAATCGGACTAGAGATATTTTTGGTACAGCACGACACGACTCGTACCGGCTACAGAGTCACTCGTGCCGGCCATGAGCAGCACGAGAGGCCACCGCCAGCACGTCCCGAAAGAGCCCGACTCATGCCAAACATTGCACAACTTGTGCTACACTCAAATGGACAAATTTTCAGAATTTCTTTATATAGTTGGAAAGCCAAGGAAGGGAGGATCGTGTGAGTGCAAAAATCACCTCAATCGGAGATCGGATGAAGAAATTATGAGCAAAACCGTGAGGTCGCGCAGACTGCTAACTGGTGGCACGACCCGTGCGGGCATGCGGCACCACCCGTACCATGGCCGGCACGACTAGTGTCATGCCCCAGCATATCTGAAATGTATTTTTTTGGCCCGTTCATATTTTTGACGTGAAAAGTCCACTTTTGAGTCAGAATTTGGGATTTTACAGTCCTCAACTATAAAATGAGCCTTTGGGGTGTTCCAAACCATAACTCTCCATAACTCTCCACAACCCTACATACTTTTCCATACCCTTTCCCTACCACCATATCGAAATCAAGATTCACCATCCCATCCATACATCCCGAAGAGTTCATCAGTGTTGATTACTTGAGAAGGAGAACGAGAAGGTTCAGAATCACGGAAAAGTGAACGAAGAATCACGCCAAATCTAGGATTTTTCTTATTCTTTCTTTCTTTATTTTGAATAATAGACCTATGAGATTGTCTTCATATCTAACCATTGGTGTTGCTTGTAACACCATGGGCTAGTACTTTTTGGATAGTGCTAGATTTTGAAGGTTAAATTGGTTTGAATTGATGATCTAGACTAGGTTGGATTTTTGCAGTATACTTTTTCATTTATTAATTCTTTGAATATTTGAGACTTGTATTTTTGTCTTATATGATATGTCCTTATTCATGAAGATGACAATTACCTTTGCATATTTATGATTATTGCTTGTGTCATAAAGTGATTATATTTATCTATCTTTTATGGGTAAAGGGGACTTAACCATATAACCTATATTCATTAAAATAATTAATATTGGACACTTAATATATCTATTAATTATCATTCCAGAGGATTTGGTTTCTTAGATTGTTAAGTGGGAATTGAAGTTTATTCTTAAGTACCTAGAAGGGAGTATGAATTATTCTTCTACATCTGAGGGTTTGAACCAGATTTATGTGTTAAGTTTAAGTGATTGATTTCATAAAATCTACAGGAATTCTAACCGATTGTCTAGTGATTTGATTTGACCAGTTTAACTGAATTTCCTAGTGCTATCTATATTATCTCTTGAACACTTTCATATTTAATTTATCTGCTATTTATTATTTTTAGTAATTATTTTCTGCATCTTTAATTTAATTAATTCTCTTGAAAATCCAGATTTGTCTTAGGTTATAGTTGTCATAAATAGATTAAATAGTAAGCTTAGAATTATCCTTTGAGTTCGATAATAAACTTGGCCACACGCTTATTTGCAATTGATTCCCTACACTTGGGGACACGCAAAAAGGTGAACAAGCATACAGTATCATAAAAAATGTACTAACAGTTTAACATAATGTACTTAACAACGAGATTGGAAAGGAACTCTTTCAGTTTCCTTCTCAACAGGGATCCAACAACCACTACACCGCGTCGCGTCGGATCTACCACTTCTTCATTGCTTTGCTCACTACCAGTCCACCATCGTTTGTGCGCTACCGCACCATGTTGTTGACACTGCGTTAGACAAACCAGATTTCCTCGTCAGATCTGTTCGAATCACAGTTGGAAGACGAATCGAGACCAGTCACCATTCTTACCGAAAATCATTAAGAGAGAAGGGGGAGAAGAGACTATAAATTAGAGAGAAGAGAGAGAAGTTAAAGAGAAATTAATGAGTGTAAGAAGGTAAATGAGGCCGATCGAGAGGACAGAGGAATGAGTGGAATCGAGAGAAGAGAGAGTGAGAAGAAGGGAGAACTGGGAAGATTCAGACAGATCGAGATAAGAGAGAGAGGAGTGAAGAAATAATCCTAATTGAATTTTTTTACCTTTTACTAATTGAATTTTTTTACCTTTTATATTTGACCTGTTTCAAATACGATAATGTTTTTAAGGTGAACTTATTGTTCAATACAACAACTCATAAACTATATCCAATTCCATAGATATGATCGAAACTAATAGAAACCTGTTATACAAATTAACAAATATTCAAGGCAAATTATTCAGTGAATCCATTTTAAATTATATAGCATCATTAATAAAATCATTCAACAGAAGATAACTTTAAAAATTAATAAATTTATGAAATTAAGTAAGGTATATCCAATTCCGAGTAAAAACTAATAGAAACATGTTTAAAACAAATTGACAAATATGAAAGACAAATAATTCTCTACATCTACTTTCAGACACTCAAATGCTTATGAATAAAAATATTATACACTAATAAACAAAAATATATATGTTAGATAATTTTTTTTGTTAGTTTTTTTCATGAAAAACTAAATACAGAATATAAAAAACTTATACAATTATTAAAAAATATATATTATACACTATTGACTAAAAAATTATATTATATATATATTAATTACGAATACGCTGCTATAATGGATGGGGTGAGTATATTTTATGAAATAGATTAGAGGGTTTGCTCGTTCGCATTCTGTCCCAAAGGTGAGTATATTTTATGAAAGAGATTTGAGGTTTTGCTGGTTTGCATTCTGCCCCCAAAGACGATGGCTTATTGATGATTTTTTTTCATGCAATAAAAAAGATTTGAAAGTGAGAAAACTATTTTATAATGGGTATAATAAAACAAAAATTTTGACTATTGTGAGACAAATTTTATATTTTATTGAATAGTTATCTCTCCTTATAAAAATAATATATTCTCTCTATATATTAATACTATAATTGTTAATGAGTAAATACATACATGTTTATTATATAATTATTACTTTTTACAATTACACACATATGATTATGCATTGATGCCCAATTAAGTTAGAGAGATTCAATTTGAATTAAAAAATATATATGAAAATTTAACAAGCGGAATTTAAGTTAGAGAGATTCAACTTAATTCAAATAATAATATAATTAAATAAAATATATGAAAATTTAACAAGCCAAATTTAAGTTAGAGAGATTCAACTTGAATAAAAAAAATATAATATAATTAAATAAAATATATGAAAATTTAACAAAAGTATAACTATTTTGTGAATTGAGTTTTATTAATATCATACATTACACTAAGACAAACACTTTAATACTACAGGCTTTTTTTTTTTTAATAATTTATACAACTGAACCTTCTATTGAAAATGGGTCAGATTTTTAAATTTCGGATCAAGCTCTTGGATTTTCTTTATACTCTCAATCCACGTCATCAACTGCACCGCATTCCTTCCTCACGTGTATTTCGCATTCTAGAGTCGGCCCTTCAACGGAGGCGGAGAAGTGTAGATCCGAGCTGGAGCGCTCGTGGTGACGAGGATGGCCCCAAACTCACCGACAAATACCTCGCTTACACCCTCAATTTCATGGACCTCCTTAACGCTGTTAACTCCTTGATTTCATATCTCTGCTAGGCCAAGCTTTCCACCCATCACGCCGTTAATGGAGGAGAGCAAAGATCAACGAAGATTCCTGTTATTTCAGGTGTGGGAACGAGGCACTATTATAGGAAATTGGGGTATGAACTTGAAGGTCCGTACCTGGTGAAATACCTCAAATGAAATAGAGGTGTATTGTATCTTTGAATTATTAGTGCTATAAAATCTCCTTCTTAATGCTTCGCTCGAAAACGGAGACAGTGGAAGTGGAAATGCAGAAACTAGAATAAGCATGATGAGATTGCAGTGCCTTGATTTAAATAAAGTTCTTACTAAAACTCTAGAACACCTAAAAATTGGAAAGATCATAAATTTGTGTCTGAATAGAGTATGTCTAATTTTTTGCACAGTTTCAAGCTTTGCAAAATTGCACACACAAAAAATGGCACCATTTGAGTTGGTGATCATTGGTGAAGCTCCACCGGTTAAAGAATGTGAATCCTTAATCTCTTTGTAGCTTCCTGGGGTCCACCATGTTGTATTGTTTGTGATGAGAAACAGCTCCCAGCAATGGTCATGAGCAAGGTTTCAAAATCATCTTTAGATTGCTAAATAGTTGTGTTTATAAATCTTACAAGTGTTGATTTATCTTAACAAAGCTTTCATTGGTACAACCAACAGATATGCGAAGAATTACATTTTGGGAGGAATTTATTTGAGTTCTTCAAGTACAATCCAAAACATTACCTATTCTATAAACATTTTCTATATTTTTTATTCATCTTTTAGGTTACTCTTTTTTATAAATTGGGCTATTCTTTTTAATAATTTGGGTTACTCTTTAAATTTATATTCGAATTTCTACAAATAAAATATTGTTCTATTTAATTAACATCTTTTAGGTTACTCTTTTATATTAATTGGGTTACTCTTTTTAACAATTTGGGTTACTCTTTAAATTTATATTTGAATTTTCACAAATAAAATATTGTTCTATTTAATTAACATCTTTTAGGTTACTCTTTTTTATTAATTGGGTTACTCCTTTTAATAATTTGGGTTACTCTTTAATTTCATATTCGAATTTCAGAAAATAAAATATTATTTTTTTTGATTAATATCTTTTAGGTTACTCTTTTCTATTAACTGGGTTACTCTTTATAATGATTTGAATTACTCTTTCATTTGAAACTTTAATTTTTTTAAAATTAAGGTTATTTTTTAAAATAATTTTTAAATAATTATTTATCTTAGTGTTCATAATGATGAATAACGAATTTTTGTGTAATCATGTACCTAGTATGAGTTTATTTAGTTTGTAATTTATTTTCTCTTTCAGCGAAAAACACACTTTATTAAATACCTTAAAACTAGGAGGGTGCCATGCTTCTGGTGAACCAAAGCTGCTTCTGTTGAGAAAAAGGCTTACTGCTTCAATAGATATGATCAAAGGAAGAACTAATATCCACACTATAATCCAGCAAACATAAAATTTTGCAAATGAGAGTAATAAATTAAGACGGATTTTAAGGAAAGAAAATGTTTTGTCTTGCATCTCCTCAAAAATTATTGCTCGATCTCCTCAAGAAATCTGGCTTTTCCGGCGTACACGTATTGTATCTCCGACTCCCACGTCTCGTGTCTGAAGAGAATCCGAATATTTGGCATGTTGGTCTTGTGTGTAGCATTTTCCTTGAGGACCTCTCTTAAAATACTCATCTCCAAGCCAATGCAATTTTGCAGCATGAGGAAAACCAGACTGATAGACAGTCGACAGAAGATCATTGTAAACTGCTTCCATGGATGAAAGAGGGACCACAGCGGCGCTGGTAAAGGTAAAGATCTAGCGGGCGGCTCTTAGGTTGAAATTCAGCGGCCAAAGAATCACGAATAGTCACAATCTGGAGATAAAATCAGGAAGCAAGGCCGCCGGGAGGAGTCTGATATTCGCACAAGGCACAAGGAGAAGGCGACGGCAAGAGACGTCGGGAGATCACACGTCGGCGGAGAGATTGACAGTGAAATTGATTCGCGGCGATTTGGAATAAGAATCCACAGTTGATCGGCAGCGATTTGGAATAAGAATCCACAGCATACCTGTTCTTGAAGGTGGAGGGAGGATACGCGAATTTTATTTTAACCCATTTAGCTCATGAATGATCCGGTCCTACATTTAAAATGTAGGACTGGTTGCACTGTAATTGCTCTCTTACACTAAAATATGATAATATATACTCCTTGCATTATAAGATATATATTTCATCATTGATATATATTTTGTTATTTTGATAAATAAATAGATATAATCATTAGTGATATATATTTTGCTATTTTGATAAATATATAGATATAATAATATTATGTTAATAAAAAAATGAGAGCAAGTCTCATGTGATACTACGGGATCGACTCACTTTTCTTTAATAATAAAATTAAATTTCACTAGTCCAAAGTAGCTGATATATTAATTACCTTAATCTCAATCTCTAATTAATATAAGTAAATGTGTGGGATAAAAAAAAATTTTACCCATAAATTTGGTTATGTACAATTTTTATCCCAAAAAAATAACATTTGCGCATTTATCCCACTATCTTCATAATTGTGCCAATATTGTCCCGTTTTCGCCGGAATTTGACATTTTCGCCGGAATCGATCACGTGCATGTCACGTGATCATCGGATTTGGCATTTCTCAGCAGGAAAAAATATTTTTTTTGCCCCGTAAGTTTAGTTATGTATAATTTTTGCCCCCAAAAAGATAAGATTTGGGCATTTGTCCCGATATCTTTATAATTGCACCAATGTTGTCCCATTTTCCCAAAATTTGACATTTTCATTAGAATTGATCACATGCGTGTCACGTGATTATCGGATTTGGCATTTTTCGGCGAATTTACTGACTTGGCGACACAGTGGCATCCATATCAATAACAACAATAATAATATTTTATTAAAAATTTAATTAAAAAAATACCCTCCATCAATGCACTCAATTCTCACGTGCCCTCCACGTACTTCCACCATCTTCACAAACTTCCTCTTTTTGTCAGTTAGAGGATCCCTCGTGTACTCTCTCACCACCATGGGCGGCAGCTGTTGGATCTTCCGCTCGCGCCACCTTACTCACGACACCAAGCTCCCCATCATCATCTACTTTTACGGCGGAGGATTCATATTCTTGAGTGCCACCACTCCATATTCTTCCACGAGTCATGCAACCGTATGGTTGCTCACGTTCCGTCCCTCATCGCTTCCGTCGAGTAATACCTAGTATTGGAGAATCGTCTTCTGAAGGCGTACGACGACCTCATGGACGAAGTGCAGTTGGCTAAAACCTAAGCACTCGCCGGTCGTGACGCCAACATTTCGATCAAAGAATTCACTTAATTCTCTAGGGGTTTCCTAATGGAAAGCAGCGTCGCCAGCAACATGGTCTACCACGTGGGGTGCGTGCACTTGATATTGATCTTCAGATCACAATTAGAATAGCGAGACTGATAATGAACCATCCGTTCTTCAGTGGGGTGCGAAGGACTGAATCTGAGCTAAAAAATGTGAACGACCCCATCCTCCTCTGCATGGCTCCGATATCATGTGGTTGCCCGCACTGTCGGAGGGTACGGATTGAGGCCATGTATATTGTGATCTGTTCCTTGGTGGTAGCCCTTGGAGGAGAAGATCCGACAGTTGCCGCCCATGGTAGTGAGAGGGTACACAGGGGATCCCTTATTGACAAGAAGAGTGAGTTTGCGTAGATGGTCGAAGCACATGGAGGACACGTGAGAACTGAGTTCATCGATATTAAGGGTATTTTTTTAATTAAATTACCAATAAAATATTATTATTGTTAATGTGGATGCCGTTGTGTCGCTAGGTCAGGAAATTCATCGGGAAATGCCAAATCCGATAATCACGTGACATGGACGTGATCGATTCTAGTGAAAATGTCAAATTCCCAGAAAATGGGACAACATTGGTGCAACTATAAAGATATTGGGATAAATGCCCAAATCTTATTTTTTGGGGGGCAAAAATTATACATGACCAAACTTACGGGGCAAAAAAATATTTTATCTCGTAAATGTGTTGTTGTATATATTTGATTATATAGAGTCATGCTTTTCCTCTAGTGAATTGAGTTTTATTAATATCATACATTATACTTAAATAAAATTATAATATACTCCATCCGTCCTATTTAAAGAGAGTCTTTTTTTTTCATTTTGGGTGTCCCACCCAAATAGTCCACTTTCATTTTCTACACATATGGGACCCACACACCCCCTCTAATACAATTAAAATATGGGGTCCGCACTCCCACTAATACAATTACTCATTACACATTAAATAATAATACTCCTTAATCTACATGCAAAAAAGTAAAAGACTCTCTTTTGATGGGAAGGAGGGAGTATATATATATATATATATATATATATATATATACTCCCTCCTTCCCGTCAAAAGACTTGATATATATAGGCAATATATATATATATAGGCAAAAACTTGTGTGTGCCCGGGCGCACGGGGCACACTCCGTGTGCCTTTAGAATTTGTGTTAAATTGTATACCCTTTAGTATAAAGATGTGTACCCTTTATTTTCTGAAGAAAAATAAAAAAAATTGTATTAATGAAAAGTGTATACCCTCTAGAATAAAATGGTGTACCCTTATTAATTAAAATGTATACCCTTTAAAACAAAATAATGTACCTTATCCATAATACTAAATTCTAAAGGTATACGGCGTACGCCCGGGCAGACGCAAGCCTCACTCATATATATATATATATATAATTTTAAGTATAATGTATGATATTAATAAAACTCAATTCACTAAATTCTGATATTTACAAACATGATTCAATTTTAAATTTTAATGCATAAACCCAGTTTAGCAACAGAACAGGAGAATATAATGAGCGAACTCACAGTGATTGCAAGGGGAAGTGGGAGTCGAACAAATATGTTCTTCGCATTACAATGATGCAAAATATATATTTCCGTTTCCTATAGGAAATTGAAGTTTTATTAATATCATACATTATACTTAAAATTATGATAATACATACTCTTTGTATTATATATATATTTCGTTATTGATATATATTTTGTTATTTTGATAAATAAATAGATATAATCATGGTTGACATATATTTTGTTATTTTGATAAATAAATAGATATAATAATATTATTCGGAACAGTATCAAGTGGTTGACTATCAGGAGGCACAGCAAGAACAAGAGCCTTCACGTCAACAGGAGCAGTCGGAACAGGATAGGGGTTGACCATCTTGATCTACCACAGGCACCTCGTCAACCACAAGCACCTCGTCAACAGTAGCCAAAACAGGTGGGTCAAAACACGAACCTAATAAATAAATAAAAAAAATCAACTAGGAATATGTT
Source organism: Pogostemon cablin (assembly GCA_023678885.1). Lineage (NCBI taxonomy): Eukaryota > Viridiplantae > Streptophyta > Magnoliopsida > Lamiales > Lamiaceae > Pogostemon > Pogostemon cablin. The sequence continues at coordinate 4,507,650 of CM042977.1, read as the reverse complement.
TTAATTTCAATCATAATCAAAATAACTCATCCCTTTACTAGTATGCCATTCCATGTAGGTGAATGCGCACGCATCACCGATCTAAATTCTTTAAATAAAAGAAAATCTACCTCAATTATTAATGATATTAATTTTTATATTTAGAAAATAGATAAAAAATACGTGTTTTTTATATATGATTTTTTTTAATAAAATAAAGTCAAATTTAAAGAAACATTTTAACTTACCCACAATAACAAATATTTAATAGTAATAAATAATTAACCAATAATAAGATGACACATATAAAACAAGTTTGACATTATTTAATTTTATTTTTTAATTAGTTATATTTTTAGTATGAATATCACTTTTTAAGGAGAATACTACTGAAAATTATACAACAAATTATTCGTAAGATAATTAATTCGAACGATTATTATTTTCATCATGTAGTGAAGTGTTATAGTTTTTATTAAAATACAAGAGATTATCAGTGTATACATATAATATTATCATTACAGTAGATTGCGTAGTCGAACAAATATGTTCTTTGCATTACAATGATGCAAAATATATATTTCCGTCTCCTATGGGGAATTGAAGTTTTATTAATATCATACATTATACCTAAAATTATGATAATACACTCTTTGTATTATATATATTTCGTTATTGATATATATTTTGTTATTTTGATAAATAAACACTTCTCTTTAATAATAATCAAATTTCACATATAAACGAATGGTCTAAGCGACTTACCTATCTAACCAATGGTCCACGTTGATATTAGTAGGGAGTCTCATTCGATGGTTGGTTGACCCATCTAACCAAATAATGTCGATAACCAATTGAATGGGGAGAGTTCCATTCGATGGTTGGCTGACCTATCTAATCAAGTGAATATCGACACTAGTGGAGAGTCCGATTCCTTTAGGTTTCTTTAGAATTTTATTGTTGACTAGATTTTATTTTCGATCACGTCTAGGCAATGAAATACTATGAGGTACGTGAATTACAAATGTCCGATACTAGTGACTCAAGCCGATTTTATTATTATTTTTCTATCACGTACGGTACTCAATGAAGTATGCAATTAGTGAAGTTCAAAATCTGGACGCAAGGAGTGAAGTAATGAACTCATGACGCAAATAGTGAAGTTCAAAATCAGTGCGGAAAATTTGATGCAGTTTCCTAGTATTTGAAATAATTGGGATTCGGAGATTCCAATGCTTTTCAGATTGCTCTTCACCATCTCAGCAATTATCCCCTTCAACTCTAGGTAACACTCGAAATCCTGAATTTTAATTTCTTAAACAGATCGAAATGGAGTTCAACCTCTTTAAATTCTTAATATTCATCCCCGATTTTGATATAGCAGGAGCATTTTTTCTGCGAGGTGTATAAACCCCCAGATGGCGGGTGTAAACTTTCGTTTGATTCAGAAAAAGAAGAAATTGAATTCAAGGCTTATCAGTGTTTCTGGGTAAGTTCGAGGACTATGGAGATTGTAATTTCGCATAGTCAGATACATTTCTGTTATTTATTTATCTTTAATGTGAATCAGATTTAAGGCGGATTTATTAGAGATTCAAAGCCATGACCCTAAATTTCATGTCTTGTTCATTCCAGGAAACCCGGGTATTTAGTTGCATATATATTGGTTCGGATTTCTGTGTTATTTTGGTGTAACATCTTATGTGTCACATGGTTGAATGGATGACACAGTGGGAAAGAGGGGGAAATTATACCTAAAAAAGAAAGTGGGCAATGGTTTGATTTTCTTTCGTGTCAATCATACAATGTGATATAGAAGATGATGCATGAAAATGGCACAGAGGATCCGTGTGCATATCAGTTATGTAAGTATTGATTCTAGTTATGTAAGTGCTGATTTTCTTGTTACTTCTTTGGCCAATTCAAATGGTTATTACATCATAGGAATTATCTCTTTTTACACTCAATTTTTGGAGTCATTATATGAGCTATTAGGAGGGACTGCATCTCTCACAGGCAAGTGAAGTTGGGGAATTTTTTACTCTCTCTCCCTCGCCCTCGATGTCTCTGTGTTTGAATATTCATATACTGTTGTAGATATTGGAACTTTTGCTGACTGCTTCCTTTTTTTATTGGTGATGAAGCTATAGGCCACATAGCCCATACAAATAAGGTGATTGATAATCTTGCATTAAGTTTCTAGTTGTAATTGTATAATATTGGTCAATAATACTTTTGATATGGGTATGGTAATTGGAGAATGACTTGGATTTCTGATTTTTCTTTGCTAGAACTGGGAGTCTGGAAGATTGTTCTCATTACAAGAACAAATTAATCATAAGGTAAGTTTTTCACAGCTCTGTGATTTCTCTGGAAAGTGGTTAAATGGCCATATATAAGAATCTATGTTGAGGGTGCCATCATTTTGTAATTTAATTTTCTGTTTAAAAGCTATGAAACCTAATTTCTAGATAATGGATTGTGAGGAATCTTTTTATGGTGTTCCATACGAAAGAGATTACTGTTACTTGGTCAATAGATGCATAGAATAGTAAAACTCATGTCTCGAGCCCCTATAAATAGTTGAACCGTTAAGGTAAAACCTTCTGTTAGCATGTACGTAAATGTCTGAGTTCTTTTACCTTTTATTAATTTTTTATTTTTTATGTGTACGGAGGAGGGGTTGCACTGTACAGAAGATGGTAGCATGTTTTGGAATGTGGTTTTAATTACAGTATGTTATTATTGGACTCTTTTCCCCTCGTGCTCAAGTTTTTTCTTAGTACGTACTGGAATTTCTGACTTCGAGTATGTTGATCTTCTGTTTTCATCTTCTCCAGATAAGCTTTATAGAGCAGGAACTACAAAATGTTGAAGTACCGATTATACTGGTAAACAATGTTAACAGTTCCATCTCACAGAAAGAAAAAATGCAATTTGACATCCAGTTTATGTCTTACAATATAAGCACATTTTAGTCTAATTATAATGTCTTCCTACATTTAATTGCTTATTTTAATGGAGCAGGAGGAAAGGCAGTTGGGTTCTCTGGATGGAGCTGTTTGTTTTACATTATCTCTAGTTTTACTCTTTTTATGGGAGACAGTCCGTTACACATATGACATTCTTATTGTTCTTGATTGATAAAATCCACTTGAGCATTGGGTCTTTCTAGCAACTTAGGAACTGGTTAAGCATATTCAAGAAACTATAGATGTAAAACTTCTTATTCTAGTTCTAGAACACAAATTTATCATAACAGCATAAATATCAAGTGCTTTTGCTAAAGCTAGAATTAATGTTTAACCATGTTGAATGTATCTTTCATAAAGTAATGATAATAAATTTTTTGTTGGAAGACTGATGTCTTATCATTAGCCAATTCAAACTTCGTTTCAACTTTAAGTGAGTGTCTTGTGCTCCCGCTCCCAGGTGCACACGTGGGTTGACCCATTTGATTGATTGAATCGACATTAACGACTCTAAGGAGAGATTATTTCAATAAACGTTAAGGGTAAAGGGTAAGCCATAAACCTCAAGGGTAATATAGTAATGTCACATCTCATCTGTAGTAATCAATTTAATTTTGAATGAATAGATGATGAAACTCCAAAAGTGAAAATGCAATAAACCTTATGAATAAAGGATAAGCCCTACATTATGAGGCTAAAATTGTAATATTGTGCCCAAGTGTATGGGAGACTTTGCCTTGTGAATTTGTAAATCTTGAATTGCTTGATTTTATGTAAGCTGTTTACCTTTCTAATGATTTGATATTGAATGGTATCTGAAGGTTGGCCATTCAATTGGGGCACATATTTCTCTTGAAATATTTAGAAGATCTCAGAAGAAGGTATGCATTCAATGTTTTCGTTACATTCTACCTACTGTTTTCTGTTCTGGAAGATGCCCCTTTGATGATTGTTTTCTCTTTTGTAGGTTATATATTGCATTGGTCTGTATCCATTTTTGGCTGTTGACCCTGCATCCTCAACACAGTCTTTCATTAGAAAAATTGCAGCGTATGACTCTTCCTTGCAGTAACATTGTGGGTGCATGCGTGCAGGTTTAGTTGAACTTATATATATATATATATATATATATATATATATATATATATATATATATATATATACATATGATATTTCTTGCATAGATTTAACTTTGATGCTTTTGAAGATTTTTAGCCTCTACGGTGATCATGAGTCTTGAAAAGTCTGTACTTTGATTATTCGTGTATTCTGTAACATAGGGCAAAAAACTGCATGAGCAAACAAACGCCACACTCGTGTATTTTTGTAGCCATGTATACGTGTTCCTTATCTGTATGAAAAATTACACTTAAATGATTAATTTTGTTCATTTTTTCTAGTACTTCTTTAATGTAATCTCAATTGGCTACCAACACTTATATCCATGATAATCAAACTTCATTATGGCAGGTCTCCAGCTTTATGTGCTCCAATTAGCTACCTTGGAGCCTTAATGGGAATGGTCCCACTTTATATCTCCAGGTTTCTTGTGAAAAAATCTATGGGGAAATCATGGTCTTCTTATGCAGTTGATATTCTATCTACGCACATTCTCCAGGTGCCGTTTTAATAGCGCTAATCACTGGCTCTTATGTTTTATGTACTTATGTAGGACTTTGTCTGGTTTCATCTATGTTACTTGTTGATGCTCTTAAAATTTATCTTCGTTGTTGCTTGATTGGATTCATAATGAATGTATATGCTTCTAAACCTTTTCTTTTCAGTATCATATGTTGAGGAATATGCTGTTTATGGCAACAACCGAATTTCAGACGGTATACCTTTTATTTTGTCCATTTTATTTATTTATTGTTCTAGTCATCAAACCCCTTGCACCCTCGCTCATACTAGAATATTTTCACCAAGTTTGACCTTCATTTCTAAGCTGATAAAGAAAGACGAATCAGAAGGAAAAGGAATAGGAATAGGAAAGAAGCATTATTTACTTGAAACTGCTTTGCTGTAGGTTTACTAGAATATGAGAAACGTAAGTGAATTAATGAATGGGAAATAAAACTTTACCAGATGAAAGCAGATTTTACGATAAAAGTAGTTATCATTAATTCTTTAATATTGTCATACACAGTACCAAAGAGAAAAAGGAGAGGACGTTAAACACCAGCAAATTGTGCTACTTTTGTTTAATAGCCAATTTAATGTTTAGAAACATATTATGGCTCAAGTCATATGCTACATCAATATTCTATTCTTAAAAATTTCATTCATGTCTCTACCGTGACATAACTGTTGTTTCTAACTCTCGCCTTTCGATTAGTTGCCAGAAAACCCGGATTTGGATTTTGTGAGGAGTAAGAAAAGGCAAATTGCTTTTCTCTTTGGTGGTGATGATCACTGGGGTCCCTTGCATTTATATGAAGAGGTATCTTCTTTGGCTCTTATACTAGATTTGCTATAATATGCATGAACTCGACTCTCCAAAAAAATGCATATGATATCTCCTTTTCAGCAATATGCTATTCCTCAAATTTAGGCCGTGATGTCTGGTTTCAAATTCACTGCATTTTGCACCATGATCTTGTGTGGTTGGAACACGAGCATTATGTAGCTTAGAAATACGTCCTTATGTATCCTTTCAATTACTGTTCGCCTCTTTCTTACGAAGAAGTCCCTCAAGTATACGGTCAATTGTTAGAATAGCAGCAAGCTAGGTGTTGTGTTCACGAGGATGATAAATTAAACACTACATATTATACTAGAAAAAGTCTACAGTAGGAACATAATGCAGTTTTTGTAGCTAATTCCTTAATGCTAAGTCAATATAATTGGACTGGAAAAGAACATTTTGTCTAATCAATTTTGTTATACAACTACTGCATGCTCTCCTACAATTTGTGTTCGTTTTATTCATCTGTAACCCTTTCTGTGTGTCCACAATTCAGATTCGGAAACGGGTACCTGATGCATGTGTGGATGTTGAAAGAGAGGGCCACACTCACGCTTTCAGCTGCAGTGAGGCAGGATCAATATGGGTTGCTCAACATGTCTCAAGTTTAATCAAGAATCACATAGATGTGAAAAGCATTTGAGTAACTGAATCATTATTTCTGTCTTTTCCTATTTCTTATATTTGATAAAATCTCCAACACTTGCCCTGAAAGTTTAAATTTTCTCTAGGCCAGTCTTACGTGAGACATTTGACTGTGAGGGCATTTTACGTTTTTTTAATTAATTATTATTTTTTATTAAAGATATTATCACTTTTTTTTTTAAATTTTAATCATTTTTTCTTTATACTATAAATTATTCATAAAATAGTTCACTGCATCATTATCAAGATTTTGCCTTTTCTTTATAGGATAGAGTACTCTCTATATTTACTCATTAAGGGGCATAAAGGAAAATTGGGTTTGAAATTTAAACATATACTAAAGTTTAAACTTTCCTTATGGATTTTAGTATCTCCTCCCGTATGTATTATATCCAATGGTATTGAATAAAAAATACATACAAGATGGCTCGGGAAATCTAAACCAATAAATACCCATGTTTTTTTAATCTGCCGGGCAATTGACGCATGCAAAAGTTGATATCTTGTGCACTAAGGCAAGTGTATAAATTTTTATTTAATAGCATATACATGTTTCTTAATTTTATTTTTACATTCAGTTTTTCATTAAAAAAAATTAATAAAAAATTTTCTAATAAAATGTACTCCCTCTGTCCCGTTTCAATGTTTACGTTTGCTTTTTGCACGTTGATTAAGGAGTATAGTATTTTAATATATAGTAGGTAAAAAATATACTAATATTTAATGTAAAGTGGGTATGTGTATTAGTGTTGGATGTAGAGCTAATGGTGATATATTAATTGTTTTAGGTGGGTCCCATATTCCAAAAAGGAAAACGGAAACATTGAAATAAAACGTACAAAATAGAAATATGTAAACATTGAAATGGAATGGAATGAGTATATTTTATTCATTAGAATATATGTTTTTATTCATAATTGTATATATTACTGAAAGTGGATCCGCCGTGCACCGGGTGCACTGGATAATTAGCCCATAAATTAATAGTAATAATTCTTTAAACTAACATTTTTTTTCAAATATAGATACAAAGAATTTTATTCATGCACATAAGGCTATTGTAGTCTAAAATATTGGAGGGTGTATTAAGAGGGGGTGTGGGGTAAATATGCATCATAATAATCTGCCAATATAAGGAGGATTAAGTAATTGACAAAGTTATTTTCCTTTACAACATTTCACAAAAAACTTCAATCTCACAAATATTAACTGATGAACTCAATTTCCTTTTCAGACACTACATTAAAGACATACAAATCATATAAAACACAAATACATTACTGCTCTATAACAAAGATCTTGTATATAAGCAATTGAGTCCTTTCAGAAAAAAGTGTTAAAGAGTTATGAATAACATCAACCATCCAAGAAAATCCTTCTTATGAATGTGGTCTCACAAACACTTGATCCTCATAAATATTCCAACAAATCTTGTTGTTTTTGTAAATCCCAAGTCGCTACCTTGCCATCCAATCCTGTTATAAATTTGTGATGAATGACAGAGAATTTGTTTGGTTGAAATTTAAGAAATTAGTGTAATTCAAAATCCGGATAATTGCAAAAACTACTCTGAGGTGCAACCTACTTTTAAGGTAAAAAATCAACCTCGAAAGCTTGCTCTCTTGCAAGTCACATGAGTTGATGGTTGTGTTCAAAAAAGAATAGAACAAACCCTCCAGGAGATGACATACTTTCAATTTTTATTTTTTTATTTTTTTCATTTGTGTTTTAAGTTGGCTAAACCTCAAGGGTACTTTTTGCAATAATCCTAGTAAATTCTCTAGAACTTGTAAATACTCCAACCTGCAGTACTGAAGCTGGTAACTGTAGTACTCCCAGCTTTCTTGAGAGGCACAATAGTTCTAGAATACGAAGAAGGAGACGGATAAGGGTTATGAGTTCTCATTTTTATTGCTTCTCTTGTAAATTGAAGCAAAGAGGAAAGAAGGATAAAATAGAATTTGAAAACAAAGGTTGTAAGGTCATACGTAATACAGTTTTCATGAGCACACCCATTTGTTCTTGAAGTTTCATTCAGGTCATTGCTACCGTACAACGACTGGCTGTATAATTTTCCAAATGTTTCTGAAAACTGGAAAAAAGTAAGGAAGTAAAAGATTAAAAGTCCAGTTGAAAGGCTTGTCTTAAACATGTTTCTCAAATAAAACTATCGTTTGGCATCCTTATAAAATGCAAGAAGAAATTTTAGCTGACTTAGGTAAATGAGTACATGTTTCAGGCAGTCGACAATCAAGATTGTACATTATATGGGCACATAAATGCCTCAATTGCTATCGAACTACAAAGAAGCAAAGTAAGTTAATCAGATACCTGTGAACCATATTTTGCACCAGAAGATTGTTTCCTCTCATCAAGAAACCTCAGAAAACCCCTGCAGATTACAAAACAATTAGTGAACTGAACGGCTAACAGTGTTAAAGGTATACTTTTGATGCCAGTTTGTTTGTTTGTTTTGTTTATGTTTATGTTTATTTTTTATTTTTTTAATTGAGGAGAAAGACATAAAAAATGAGAGTTTCAAGAGGTCAAATGAAATCAATCCAAGGAATGTTGTTCTTGTGTTAAAACATAAGATAAAGAAAAGGCACCAACGAAATTTTCAATTAGAAAATAAAAATCAACTTACCATAGTCCCCTTTCATCTGCAGTGAATATCATGGGATTGCAATCAAATCCCACCCCAATAACCATTCTTTCAGAAATGAACAATACCTAAATTAAATGTATCATGGACAGTACATCAATATCATCATCATAAGAGAGGTCAGGTGGCAACTATACATGTTTAAGAGGGGATGCTGACCCACATCGCGAAGAGGCAGATCTCGGAATGCTACACTTTGAGCAGATGGAGAAGGGCCAACATCATCAACAAAGTAGATCATCGAATTGTGGCCTAAAATAATTCATCAATAAAGATCATGGCTAAATACATTTTCGAATGATGGGTTCTTATTCCAAAATCATCAAAGAGGAATATGAAAATAATATAAGATACTAAACCAAATTGAAAACAAGTGGAATATCTAATTTTAATGTACAGCAAATAGTCCCTGGAAATATTTATCAAGGTAGAAATAAGAATGATTTAAGGGAAAAGGTACAACTAGACCCTGAAAATATTTATCAAGGTTGAAATAACTCCTAAAATATTTCACAAACACTTGTGTAAACCGGGTTCACGGTGTAAACCCTGTGGTCCCCCCTTCCAATCCTATATACCCTATGTATGCTAGGGTGTTTAAATTAAGGGGGACCACATGGTTTACAATGGTTTATGATGTGAACCCTGTTTACAAGAGACTAACTCTTCATATTTTTGGTACAAATGAACCTTTATCTTCTTAAAATGAAAATGAAACTTTATACTCTTTTATAAGAATTTCTGTGCAGTCTTCAGGAGAGCCAACCATAAGAAAATAGATGACGTATCGAGCAAGATTTTTTTGAAAAAAGAAAAATATATAGAAGAAGCAAGTAATGATTATGCACCTGCATATGCTAGGGTATTGCCACTTGGGGACCACTTAATTCCAAATGTCCAACTACATGAGAGATCAAGCTGCATTATTTGCTGCAGCCAAAAATAAATTAAAAGTTCAATTATACTGTCAAAGCAGAGTGATGCACCCTCCATTCCGCTAAGAAAGGGCCAGTAGTTTTGCACACAGATTAAGATCAAAAATCTTAATGTCATCGGAATTGTATATTTTTTACTATTCTTCTTCCTATTTTACCCAGACAACCCTTTAGTCAAAAATTGCTTTTCTGCATAATCACTCCAACCACCAGTCCACTACATGAGAGAAAGAGTAAATTTCATACCTCTCCAAATTTTGAATCTGATGAACCACCAGAAGAGGGCCTGCATAATTATAACAGTAAGCAAGTAGACAATTATAAGATGAGGAGAAGATGGAACACAAGGTTTCAATGTATTTCATGTGACATACTTGGTGTCTACACCTTTGATGAAAGTAGAAAATACTCGGCATTTTCCATCTGTCGATGTAGTTGCAAGTAATATCTGATCAATAACAATTGAAAAGGTGTAAAATAAAAAAAGGATGTCATAATAGACTGTCTAAATGTAGAAATTGAAGACAGGCAGCAGTGTAAAATGGTAACGTCTGGGTTTTATAAATTACAAAACAAGACCAGAAAATCTGGTAATCCACATAATCAAGTTATCTCTAAATGACACTTTACACATTTTTGGAAATTATTGAAGTCCTTTCTATTAATACCCAATGTGGCATTATGACAAACTAATTTAATAAACATTGAAGTTAAGCACGTGAAGTACATACATTTCAGAAACCCGCATTAATTGAGCATTTGTCAAGCATTTGAAACCACAGGATAATAGAGCCTTCAATTATACCTCATGCTGAATCCAGCACACAGGTTGACACTCTTAAAAGACAATTTCACATCGACTTTAAAACAGTCACATGAGCAAATGCATCTCTTAAGTATAGATAGATTAATATGGTAGATGAGACCATATCTTGAGGCAATAAAAAAGTGCAAGCATCTTTTGGGATTTGGATCCAAAGGCTTATCTGTGCACCTAAACAGAAACCTAACCATTGGTTGAGAAATCTCACATTATTAGGATGCCAGGCAACACTTGTCACAGAAGAATCATGTCGCTTCCTTATAAGTTTACTGACCCACCTGTGGGGAGGGTAAATGAGAAGTATTGGACACTGGAAGAAACAGTAGTATAGATGTATAATACTATAAAATAAAAACCTACCTACCCACTATAGATTGACTATACAATGAGTATATCAACTAAACATGTTCAACATAAATTGCTCATAACATGAGCAAATTCATCAATCAAAACCCTCACGTAGGGTTGTGCCTAAACTTCATCACAAATGTTAATAAAATTATCATAATTTATATTCAAGGCCAACTAAAATTTATTTCTTAAATTAAGTTCAATCTTTGAAAATCCATATCATTACTTTCAAGTTGCACAAGGACCATGCAGGAATCTTTCCACTCCCTATGCATGTAATTATTACTTTATAGATGCTGCTCAAGCCTGGCTTTCCTATTTTTATGTTCATTCACCTCAATCTGATTCTTCTTTGGAATCCACAATTACAGCCATACAATTTCTTACATAAACCTAGAAATGGGCATGCACCAGAAAATTGAGCAGTTTATAGCTTTCAAGTAATTGCAAGCAGAGAATAAGGAAAAAATATTCAGAACCTAAGCCTTGTATGATACTTTCCTTTGCAATTTCATCAAGTGTCACCGGGAGAAACAAAATGCCGTGACCAGACATTAAATGAGAAAACAATTCCATGGCACCCATCTAATTCCAGGACATGAAAATAATTTTTGTACTAAGGCATGAAATGAGTTTTTCGGTATGTCCTCTTGAAATTAACAAATAGCAGGAAGCGGACCATTATAAAAAGAATATACACAGAAACTACTTGTGAGAACAAACCAAAGATACCACAATATGGCAAACAATTGAAAAATCAGTTTATGAAAAAGCACTTAGCAGACTTACCAATTGTTCTCTTGTTCATAGTAGCATATACAAACAGTTTTAGCTCCACTTCCAACAGCAAACTTGTTTTCTGAAGATAAAAGAGTTAACTAGTCTCACCATAAAATATACTTTAGAAAGATGAAAGATCCATGATGCTCTTAAATTTTCCATAGAACTATTTAAAACAAATTAATTCTAGTTCAATTAATTAAACTTTACAATAATAAATATTAACAGAATACAGAGGAGCTGAGCATAAATTCCAATGAGTTGCTATCATAATAGTATGGGTTGATATTTCACTTTAAGATACTAGACTGATGGGACTTGATACAATATTTAATCAGCATGGACTAGTTATTATTTATTTCCCTTTTATGATTGAACTAAAAGAGAAACCTAATCATCAAAATTAAATTAATTTAAGCACTTTGTCTGTCAGACAGCATAAGCAGTCTAAAAAAAGCCAGAAACGGCACATTTGCAGTAGTCTCAACTCTCTGAACAATGTTAACTGTTAGAAAAGATTGACAGCTACCCAGTTATATAATGCATGCTTGTGAGATTTGTTTGCTAATTGGAAATAAGTAAAGTATCTATATTTGCTCATACTAGCTGCAATAATAATTTAAATTATTTTTCCTATTTAGAATTCTAAATTACCCTTAAGATTTTTAGATTTAATGACTTACTAATGTTAAAATTGATGTATTTAAGGATTATATATGTATTTAAAAAATAACTATGTATCTTCATCATGCACTATTCTCCAGAAAGGCAGAAACATCATACAGAATTAGTCAAATGTCTGGAAGGTTATGCCTAATGATGCCCGTCTAACTAGGATCGAGGCAAATTTTAGCCACATCATTAACAGGTCAACATTCAGATGAAAATCAGATATGAATAAATTGCAGAAGGAATACAGATAAAATTTCAGAAAGAATCATCATAAATTAATAATCAGTATCTTCCAAAGAAATGAGTAGTAAACTTCCATACCTTTTGGACTCCAGTTTACACAAAGCGCAGCACGATTTAGCCTGAGTATTACTAGGGTCGGAATCCACTCAGCCGATTCTTGTGACCAAACATATCTAAGAGTTAATAAAGGATGTCATTATAAAGTTCAATTCAACAAAAGTTTGATCTTTATGGCTATGTTTGTTTTCGGTTAATTTGGAGTTTGAAAACCATGAATAGTGAAATCTATGTTTGTTTCGGGTTTTGGTATGGTAGGTTTTAACTTTATGTCAAATCAATGTGTAAGAGGTGGGTGGTGTGATATGAGCATAAGAGTATTAATTGATGTGAAACAAGAGATGAAAAATGACAAAGAAAGAAAAAAAAAAATTTAATTAAGAAGAGAGAATGCATGAAAGGTGAGTGTGTTGAGGATAAATAGAGTTTACAGGTGTATATGGGGGTGGTTTTCAAAAAATTAGTTGTGGTTTCAAAACCAAAACCAAACATAGCCCGCATGTAGTAGCAAAAATAATGCTTGCAAAGTTTACAATCAGGACGAAACATGAGCCAAGGAAGTAAATATCTTGTAACCACACAAACAAAAAGACATGATCAATACTTGATGTACACTTACGAATTCCGATCGTGAGAAACAGTAACTATTCTGTTTGAAAGTCTGCTCCAATCTATTCCAGAAACAATTTGATCATGCTGTGACCAAAAGAAAAGAGAGAGAGAGAGAGAGAGAGAGAACTGATTAGATATTATCTTCAAGAGTAATCAAGGGGATGACTTGCATCAGAAACTAAAAGATTAAATAATTATATCAAAAGCTCATCAGTTTCTTTGTATTTCTCACCACTTTCAATTTAAAAATCGGACACCAATCAATGCACATAGACTACAAAAAAATAGAAAATGAAGCTCCTTATTCTGTATACATTATATTCAAATTTTCAGTGTCCACTGAACTATATCATGAGAGAGAATAGTAAACCACAGGTGAGGACTTCTCAAGTTCTAACTGCACTACAGAAGCACAACATATACTAAATCTTCAGATGCAGCTGCTCGAGAATCACATATAGCAGTCAAAAGACATATCAACAATAAACCCTATTAAAAACACGAGTGAGGAGTTGAGCAGAAAAAAGGAACTCTACAAACAAAGAGTTATGACCAGTTTACCTTATGAAGAACATGGATCTTCTCCCACTTGCCTTCCAACAATTTATAGATATGCACTTCATTGTTATTGGGACAAAATGCTATCACTACAATTCGAAAAAAAAAGATATTAGGGCCAACTCAATTGCCCAAAGAACGCCATAAAACACACTCACACACAAAAGAAAAAAAAAAGTAATGAGGGTTACTGGAATGATCCGGACTCCAAGCATGGCAAGTGATGCACTGCGCAAACTGGTGGACTGAAACTGCAGCCATGGTATTTGACTATACCAGAAAATTAAGATCTACATATATAAAAAAATAAATATATATTCACAAATATTTAATACTATCATTTTTATGAGCTACAAATTGCATTTTTGATATGGTTAAAGGTGTCGGTCCTTTGAAAACTTCCAGGCAATAAACTTCGAACTGTGAGATAGAGTGAAATTCTGGATATCAGGAGTAAAACATTCAGCTTATAGTGGTTTTAAAAATTCAAGGGATTAAGGATTTAATACTACGTTGTGCAGACGTGAATATTGCGGTAAATGAAAATGTTTCGATTTTGAAGAAATATACAGAATTTATGTATGTTCAGAAAGAAAATTCAAACATACAGTTCTAATCAATTAAAATGGACACAGATCACCATTATATAAAAGAACTAATTAGAGAAAGAAGATTACAGAAAACAATTGGAATTAATTTACTCCAAACAGAGTCAATTTAATTATTCATTTGGATTACTCACATAGATTAAAAGATGCCCTAATACTTTCTGGTTCACTGGGAGTGGGAGGTGGGCACAAGAAGCGGAGATTAACACAAAATTGCGCTGCCGAACCAAATCACCAGTCCATACCTCCGTGGAACGCCGGCGATTGATTCGCTAAAATATAATTGATCTCCAAAATCATAAGCCAAGTAGGATTTGAGCATACAACAACAGATTTTGAAGATCCAACTTCTTCTCAACTTAGCCAAGCTGATTTATATAACTGAATCAATAAATCTAAAAATATGATGGTATATTCGTTTCAATAATTTAGCATTGAATACCATATGATCTCACTGAGTTCAAGATTATTTTTATTGCATTATATATTCATTCACCTGAGAATTGAAGAAACGTGATTTTTGAAGTTAAAACTCAATTTAGAATTCGAGACTCTACCAACAATCTTTGAAGATGAAAGCGGGCCGGGCCCTCTTACTAACAAATATCACATTTTATATGTGGCCCACTGGGCCTCGGCCCACTTGAACTCGGCCCAAATCTATGTCGCAATTATTTATTGCTACCAATAATATTGTGTATAAGAGTGATTACATTTTATTTTAATGTAGTATATCCCAAAATTTCTGCACAATTTTCACTTTGTTTAGGCCAAAATTTTCCAACAAAATATGATGAATACATAAATAATATCTTTTCATGAAAAGACCTTTTGATTAAAATTAAATCACTTTAAAGAATGCAATTTTTAAATTGAGAGATACGTTAAAATTTATAAATAGATCCTTATTCCCAAAGCTCAACACTTTTTTGAAAACTCTTCTCAATGCAGATCTCTTTGATGTCAAATCAAATCAACTGAAATTGAATGCCTAACAGTTTGTTGTGTATTTCTCAGTCTCCTAAAATAAATTCAAAATGCATTTTCTTGCAATTTATTTGTGATGTACAGTGTTAATCATCAGATATGACAAGTTATAAGTATTTAGTAGAAACACAAGTAGTATTAGAGTTGAGCAATTTCGTTAAATAGTTTAACTCTTAACTC
Source organism: Pogostemon cablin (assembly GCA_023678885.1). Classification (NCBI taxonomy): domain Eukaryota; kingdom Viridiplantae; phylum Streptophyta; class Magnoliopsida; order Lamiales; family Lamiaceae; genus Pogostemon; species Pogostemon cablin. The sequence goes on along the minus strand of CM042977.1, from coordinate 4,492,119 downwards.
GACTCAAATTTCTTCTTATAAATATAGTTAATTTTTCTTGTTAACTTATTACATCAAATCCAAATATATCTCACACCTACTCTCCAGTGACACAATGATACTCCATTCCCACATCTTGCATTGTGTTTTATTAGTTCAGTTCATTTGCTCATTATATATACTTACATTGAACCTTCCTCGATAATTCCCATTAAAAAAAAAAAGACCATTAATCAAAGCACATGATTTTCGGATTTTCTGTTACATTTTAATATTGATATTCTCAACCTTTCCACATATGGTTGATATTTTTCTTTCAGAATATAGATTTTATTATATTTTACGTGTCAATCATTCAAAAATTTAAAATAGAAAATGTAACATCAGAAATTTTGATCGAAAATGCATGTGTGCGAGTGTTATTTGTGGTATATATCAAGAAACCAAAAACAGACCAAACACATTCAGGTTCAGTCATCAAAATCCATGCTCACTTGTTATCACCCACTTCAGATTAAAACTCAAATGTAGCATTAAAGGACCACCTTAATTTAATACAAATTCAGTAACATTAATTCTTCACAACTCTCTCTCTCTCTCATATTATTTTTGGTTGTTTTATTCCATTTTCTGATTAGATTAAGAGACAGAAAATGACTCAAGTGGCTTCAGCCAGCAAGGCTGAAAAAGATAACATACCCTACAAAACTCTTTTCCTGTATTCTTCTGGGAAAATAATAATTAAATAAATCAAAAGGCATGGAAAAAGGCACTTTTTATCTCTCATAATTCACTCAAAAAAATTGGTGTCTTTTCATTTCATAGCATATAATTGTTTTTTGGCTTCCAAAAGGTACTACTCCCTCCGTCCCATAGAAGTTGGTATATTTTTTTTTTGCACGGAGATTAAGGAGTATAATAATTTAATGTAAAGTGGAGTAAAGTGAAGTGAGAGAAATAATATTTAATGTGTAGTGGGTAGTTGTATTAGAGGTGATATGTGGGCCCCATGAGAATAGATTAATTGTTTTTTGTGTGGATCCATGTATTAAAAAGGAAATGTGTCAACTTTAGTGAGACAAATAAAAAAGGAAAGTGTGTCAACTTCTATGGGACGGGGATTAATAATGTTCTTCTCAACATATAGTGACATGCATATAAATCTTGAATATTTAATATGATATTTATATTTTTTTAATTTAAAGAAAAGAAACCTCAGTTTTGGGTTGATGATAATTGGTGCAGTTGGTTCAGAGAGGACCACTCCAAAATTTTGCATCACTTGTACTGTAGCTGTCAATTGATTGTTACTCTGTACAATTTGAATTCCTATCCAGATTAAAAATCTACATTTAATTGCAGAAATTATTTTCATTATTGTAAAGTTTTACCTTTGCTTCTTCAAATAACCATTCATTTCAATGAAAAAGAAATGACATGTCCATATATAGATAAATTGAACACTTACTTGGGGCATTTCTTTAGCTACCCACCTCTCATACATAGCTACCCTAAAATTAGCTATCCTATTCTCATACATAGGCTACCCTAAAAATTAGAGTAGGTAATTTACAACATTTAATGACATCGTACATGTGAAATTAATAAGAAGGCGATACATTTCTAATAGAAAAAGTACGAGGAAGTATCTCATTAAACCAGTTCCACAGTGAAATTTTCAATCATTTTTTATTGCTAATTTCAAATTATACTCTTATTAAGTCCTAAAAGTAAATATTAAGGATACTAAATGTTTCCTTTACATTTTTGGTGTTATATCTTATCTTTTTACACATGTTAAATGGATGAATGTACACGAGAGGAAGATCTTAACCTTGCCTTTAGTGTTGATATTTTCTTTTTAGAGTATAGATTTTATTATATCCTACATGTGTATCATCAGTTTACAACAGAATATATAATATCAAAATATAATAAGAAATTTGAACTAAATATTAAAAATAGTTCATTAATTACAATGGAACAATACGATACAATAATTCGCCAAAAATATTTATTCATGATTGTTAAAAGTTTTAACCTTCTAATTAAATTATTTTATAAACAATCCACAAAACGTATGAAAAGTGATTATGATTATGAGAAAGAGCGATTTCTATTTATTTTTTTATTTTTTTAAGAGCTTGTTTAGGGTGATTTCGCGCATCATTTGTTTGTCCTACAATAATTTTCATACCCCAAAAAAATGAAATATTATTTTATTCAACAACCTCAAAAGTTACTTTAATTTAAATTTGTCACTCTTTTTTCACACACATAACATTATTTTACATTTTATTTATTATCTAAAAATACTACAATACCCTTAAAAGTTAATAAAGTTGATAAAAAAATAATTTTTCTTAAATAACGTAGAATAATAAGTGTAAAAGTTGAAATGGGACGGAGGGAGTAATACTCAATCCACTATTTTCTTCAACCTAGGTACATGAGTCATGACCCACCACGTGTAACGTATCCAATTAATTATTTATCTCGTATTTCATTTTTGTTTACTACATGCATTCCATACGTAAGATACGATGGGTACTATAACTCATATTACCCATCTCAGATTATAAAAAAAATACTAACAAGTTACGAGTGATTCTTGGGTGACATGATGACTGGGATCACGTAAGGGAACCTCACAAGTTACATATCAAAATTAAAAAATATAATAATAGTAATCTTTTATATATTAAAAAAAATTTCAATAAATTAGACTAACAAAGTAAATTTGATTTACACAAATATTTGTCTATTAGGATGTGTAAGACTGTCTTACAGTAAGATCATTTTAGACTGTCTTACAGTAAGATCATTTTATGTTTTATTATTAGTTATTATTTTCGCTATAAAATAATATCATTTTTCATTTATAATACTCCCTCCATCCCAACTTCAACTTCACACTTTTTGTTTTGGTCCGTCCCAATTTCAACTTCACACTCTCATAAAAGGAAAATGTACGTAACTAATATCCCTCTAATATACTTTAATTTCGAAATTGTCATCATTTTTTTAATACACATAACATACTTTATCATTTATTTATTACACAAAAATAACAACTACCCCAAATATTCAAAAAGTGAGTTTTCTTAATTTGTGTGTGTATAATAAATATAAAGATGAAAATTAGATGGATGGAATATAAATTATTCATAAAATAGCATTATCACTTTTAATTAATTTATTATAAGACATAACCCTGATAATATAAACAAATTAGAATACAGGATAGCCTACATAGGCATACATTGTACATATGAGACGTACATAAAAAATATTACTACCACTTTTGCTATAAATTAAATATTATCATTTTTTATTTATATTATAAATTATGAATGTGACGGATAAAAAGTAAAAATATTACTATCACTTTCGCTATAAATTAAATATTATTATTTTTTATTTATACTATAAATTATGAATGCAATTGAGTATCACTTTTTAATTAATGATATTATTATTTTTTATCCATCACGTGATATTATTATTTTTAATCCATCACGTAAACCCTTACGGAACACGGAACGGTCGAATTTCATTATCAAAGAAGAAACTCAAACTGTCAAATTACAAAGTAGAAAGCTGCAGAATCTAAACTAACTAACTAAACAAAAAGTAATGTAGAGTTAATTACTACGGTGAAGAATGCTACGAGGAGGGAGGCGACGACGGAGTCGCGGTGGCGGTGGTGGAGGAGGACGAGAACGAGAGAGAAAATTGACGATCAGACGAAGAAGAAGACAACGACGAACGGCTGCGATCATCACTTGCATTAGCAGAGGAACTCAGAGGGAAGATCAAATCCAAAAAAGCTTGGATGATGTATCTATGGTTGGCTGGATGATTGAGTTTGAGATAACATTCCAACAGATCCTCCATGAATTCCACCCCATGGCCGTGCACCGCCACCATCTCCTCCATCGACGCCCTGAAATCGGCCACCGGATCGCTCGATTCCACCGCCATCGTCTCCACCGCTTTTGCTTCCGCCAGGACGGAATTCCTCTCGCCAGGCTCGAACACCAGCCTCTCCGACCGCATTCCTCTCACCACCGCCATTTCCACCTCGGAAAACATTTCGATTTGATCATCTTCGCCGCCGTGGTACGAGGCTGAGTTTGCGGTGTCGTTGAGTCGGAAGGAGAGGGTTCTTGGGGCGGCGCCGCAGCTCGGCCACGGCCACGACGGCGGGGTGGGTTTGAAGAGAAATGGGAAGTATTTGTTCATGTAAAATAGTGTGTTTGAAATTGAAATTTGGAGTGATAATAATTAAGGTAGTGTAGTGTAGTAATATTAACGGAGTGTTTTGTTGGTATCGATCGGAGCATTTAAGGTGGGAGAGACGGAGAGTGCTTGTATGTGATTAACACGTGGTGGTGGGTCTATTCTTCTTTGAATTCTACTCAATTTACCCATCATTTATTTTAGTTTGACATTGATATGTAAAATAGAAAGATGTTTGTGAGTAGAATAAATAATAATAATAATAATAATAATAATAAGTAATACTCCCTCTATCCCACACTAACTTGCACGGATAATATTGTATTTTTAGGTAATATTGATACGAAGTTTAAGAAATGTTGTCTTTTTGACCAATTTTATTGGCTTTTGGAGGATAATGTTGTATTTTTAGCTAATAAATAAATTATAAAGTGTGTTATGTGCATTAGGTGGGAGTGGTAAATTTGTAATTAAGATGTACATTTAAAATTAGGAATTGATATGATGTTTCCTTTTTGGATGGTGCAAATTATTGTGGGACGGACGAAAACGGAAAAGGTGAAGTTTATTGTGGGACGAAGGGAGTATTTGAATGAATGAAAAGTGATAATAGTTTATGAATGTCAATTTGTTGTATAAATAAAATAATGATATTTTTAATAAAAGTGATAAATATTCAAGAAAAAGTAAAAATAATTTAGAACGTTGTGTTGCCCACTTAGTTTTTCTATAACTCGAGTTGAAGTTTCACTTTTGTTTTGATTTTGTTTGTTATGAATTTGGACCCTTGCAAACACATAATGATTGATGAAACATCGTCAATAATAGAGAAATTTTGAAGATTGAGATGGGAGGCTAACTTGCAAATCTTATATATCCTGAAGTTAAAGAATTTTATAATGATTGAAGATAGACTTGAATTTCCTATTTCATATTTCATTCATATTTCATAACATAATAAAATATTAATATATTTTAATGACCATTAAATCATTGGGGAACATGGCATTAATCTAGTAAATATAATATGTCATTCATTGAAAAATAAAATTCAAAATGAAACATCAAATTAAAATAGGTGATTATATACCGTATAACATGTAATAAAATGGGATAGTATTAAATTGAATTTGTAGAAAGTGAGGAATGAGATAGTTTAACAAGCCAATATATAAATTGAATTGAAAATGTTATTTTTGCCCTTTTAATCAGAATCAATCAATAAATAAATAAATAAAAGAATACGAACACATTTAATATGGGCGTAGAATAATGGGTAAAACAAATTTATGAATGGTAGAAGGGAAATAATAATTGCAGAAATTCAAATTATCAGGAATTAAAAATGTAATATTAATTAATGATGAGGGTGTATTATCATGTGAAGTTTTAATGAAGTTGTGCTGCTACAACATATGACCAAAAAAACACAATACAATAGGCACCTTAATGATGGACGGAAGAGAAGTTGATTTTGAAAAATGTCACCCTAAATAATATTTTTTTTAAAAACTTCATGTTTTGACCTTTTTGCACCCCTTCATTATGTGATGTGTGTTCTCATATGTAGGTCTCTTACATAGTTACATTCAGAATTATACATAAAGCTGGTTAAAAAATTTGTGCATGATCACACACATAATCTCATATCAGATTACATGAAAAATCGAATATGAAACCACAAGCGTAGCTACAGGAGTAGACGCGTAAAGCATTGCAAAAAAAGAATGCTGCAAGTGTAGTCGCATGAGGCATCACAAACTAGATAGTTAATCATATTCAAATATATTTTAAAAAGTGATATTATTTAAAAATAAAGTATTAAAAGTGATATTCTTATAAATACTTAGCCTTCTTTAAAAAGTTGAAATTGGTCCCTATACATTGTAAATGGAGAAGCAAAACGGTCCATTCAGGATAACTGCTTGTTTTACAATTGGTCTGCCACTGAAATATTTATATTTTGCTATTTTAATCATTTATCTAAAAGGTTCATATATATATTTTTTTTTTAGATAAAAGGGACCTTATCATGACCCATACATTACTAATATAACTATTCATCATAATTAAACTAATAACATTCATTAATTTATGGGTAAAAAACAGAAGAGGAATTATATTTTATTAATATTTCTATATCATTCTATTTCTCTACAACATACTATCCATATAAAAAATATTCCACCTATTATTTAGTACTCCCTCGGTCCCAAAATAAGTTTATATTTTGGCAATTTAATTAAGGTTTACATTTCAATGACAAGTAAGAAACACACAAAGCTTTACATGAACTCACACATCACACAAATACAATATATTAAAATGTTATACTCCCTTCGTCCTCTTCACGGTTATGTTGTTTATTGACCAATTTTATTAATTTTTGAAGGGTAATATAATATTTTTAGTTAATAAATAAATTATAAAGTATGTTATTTGTGTTATGTGAGAGTAGTAAATTTGTAATTAAGATATAATTTTAGTGTTGGAGATTGATGTGATGTTTCCTTTTTTTTAGTGGTGAAGTTTAATATGAGACCGAAAACAGAAAGTGTTAAATTTAACTTGGGACAGAGGGAGTATCTATTAACTCATTATATATTAAAATATTACTCTTTTAATTTACGTGAAAAAAAAAGTAAAAATAAAATACTATGTAAGTATATCCCTGCATAATAATATTATGCACAATATATATACACATAAGAGCAAATGTGCATAAGATAATTAATGGAGTATATCTATTGAACAAAATATTCATTTTTATTAATGTTTTAAGACTGATTAAAACATTTTCAACAGCAATATATTGGTGCGCTTGCGCCTATTTAATGACCATATTCTATCACAAGTAATTATCCAATAGTAAAATGCCAATATGGTTAATCAGTGAACCTTTTTTATAAGCCACTTGAGGCACATCCTGCTATTTACCTCCTCCATCAATCCCCAAGGCAGGGGCGGTGGGAGCCCCCTAATGGCGGGGTACACCAACCAAGAAAATGTACCAAAAGGGACCATGAAAATGGTCCTTCTTTCCACCCATTTGCAAGGACCAACCTCTGAGAACGAAATTATTTTTGTCTTTATTTTAATCCAATTTTATTTTATTTTTTTTATTAGTCACTTTTTTTTCCAAATTTATGTAAGAATTTGTCAAATTTTAGTCCAAAATTACTAAATTTGAAACAAATGATCAAAATTAGACAAAAAAAAATCATGACTGAAATCAAAATCAAAATGGATTAAAGTTGAAATTAGTTACATTAAAGTTGAAATAGTTACAGAACAATAACAATGGTGATTTTTTCCAATTATATATGGATAAAACTTGTGCATTCTCATGGGCGCCATGCACCTAATTTTCAATAATCTCAAAAAGTTGTATTCTTTAATAGTATTATATGTTGTACTCGCATAAAAATTTATACCTTTAATTTTTTTGAAAAGAAAAAAAAACTCAAATATTAATATTATTCAAATTTCAACCAACTCTTTCATAAATAAATAATACCCTTATGAATTAAAATATAATATATATATTCTTTAAAATAAAATATTATTCTCTTAAGTACCTTGTACGGTTGTTGTACACCCGAACGCACAAGAAATCAACTCATTATATATTAGGGGCATAAGCAAAAATGACACATTTAATACTTCATTATGCAATTATATCTGCAACCTCATACACAATTTTCACGCAACTACGTCCGCGACCCCATACACAATTCATGCGACATCTTCTACGACCATACCTGCAATTACACCTACGACTTCATATACAATTTTTTTTTCAAAGGGTCGTACAAGCGACTATATGTGAGACCATATGTTGGGTGGCATTTATTTCTCTATATATAATATCCCTTAGAATTTCATTTTCAGATTACATTATAAACAGGATTGAAAAAATGGAACCATCCCTATAAAATCATTTTCAGATCTATCATTAAACATCTGTGACTGTAGTATGTGCGTATTGAGAAAAAAGCTATCAGAAAACAAGAACTCAGAACCTCTAAACCAAAATGTAAGACTTGAGCAGGGCGACGGGCTAAACCACCAGGCGCAGAATTAAGATTTAGTATGGTATAAATTTGATATATGAAGGTCACTGGACATAGAAGCAAGGTCAAGAAATGAACATGAGGTAAAGTTATGGTCTGTTTTTAATCTTAAATGGCATGGTCCAAACCTAGTTCATTTGCCAGGTATTTACTAGCACTGACAGTGACACAGCTCCCGGGCCATCTCCAATTTAATTGTTGTCCTTCGACTGAGAAACCATGTTATGTTCAAAGACCAAAAATAAAAGAGAGATAGGAATACTTCTGTAACATCATACAGTAACATTCACAATTTCAAGCCATACATGCAAGTCAGACCCTGTTATACCATGGATTCGTTTCAAGGAGCAAATAGCCTAGATGTAGGAAAAGAGTAGCCTCATATTCATCAATGATATTTAACTGAATTAATGATATCAGAAACGAGATTGCATAAAACTCCGTTCCTTTCACCAAGTTCTGTGAAATTGATTAGTTCCTTGTACTTGAGAAAAGCAGATCAACAATATGAAATGGATAAATTAATAGCAAGAATTGTGTGAGAGTAACTTCTAACTCGAATGTTTTCTAGAGCCGTGAGATATGATGAACGTAATTCAGATATGCATGCGCTGTAGCTCAATAACCAGCAAGGGAACATAAGCACTTATGCTGACTGAGAAGGTAAGAATTATCTTATCTAATATTAGTATGAGGATTGCACCTACCAATTTGATGGAGCCAACACAGATGGTCATAAATAGAATAGACCATCCATAAATCCACCAATAAAATTCCTCAACACTGCATTAATTTCCAGAAATAGTGAGTACTACTATACCCTCCAACCCTCGAAATAGCAACAGATAAAGAATTGGCCAGCAATAATTCAACTAGTAGCAAATAGAACTTTTCTTAAATCTAAACTCCTTAAGACATGACAAGTAACACAAACCAAAATAGGGCCTTCTATAGATACCAAATCAATACATTTCTTGTGATCAAGTATATTACAATAGGAAACAATCAATCCTAGGAAACCACAAATGTTCTCCATCAGTATGGGGGTAATACATAATTACAATGAAAAATAAAATAAAAACAATAAAATAGTTAAGACTGACCTATTTGTGCAACCACTTAACTGACATACACCCTTTTAAACATAGGTTTACACCATTCGTATGGGTTCTAGGGATCTATGCAAGTAGCAAGTGTAATTTTTTTGTAAAACTTAAGTTGAATATAATCTCTTATCAAGCAAACAGAGGCCACACTCATGGACCACACTAACTGAAAAAGATACTGTACCAACCAAAGTGAACTAAATATTACACCATGGACAGTTGCAAGTGTAATAGAAAACCTGAAAGTAATACCCTAATCGCTTCATTCTCAAAAAATCAATGTGAACACTTACCATATATGAGGCATCAATTTAGATTTACTACTCCCTCCGTCCCGAACAGTTCTTCAGAATTGCTTTTTCAAGAAGTTTAAGAACACAACCTTATTGACTTTGGGGGGTAATATGGTACTTTTTGGTAATAAATATCGTGTAAAGTATGCCATGTGTGTTAGGTGAGATTGTCAATTTTGAAATTAAAGTGTGGCAGTCATGTACTTTTTAAGGGCGTGAAGAAAGTTTTGGGACGGACACAAAAGGAAAGTATGAAGTTCTTTATGGGAAGGAGGGAGTACTTTTATATTCTTAATATATTCGAATATATACAGAAGACTTTTAAGCATATCATTTCTGCTGCACTAGTAATATGGCGAATGACTTTTAACGAAACTAGGTCCAATAATTTTCTGATAAGATCTGCCAATCGATAGAAAGAGTTATAAATGTGTATATTGTATCAGGTATAATTCATTGCTAAGAAACTAATACGGGTCAAGCCATTCTTCCAAGACTATATTAGTCTTAAGACAAAGAAAGCATTAACAAAGATATATCCAGCAAATAGATTACAAATTAGCACACAGTGAAAGCTACATGGCATTCCTATATAGCAATTAATACTTCATATAGTTTCATATTTATACTTTGTAAGTAGTCTATCAGTATTATAGCCCAGTATTATACAGTACAACCTATAAAGCTAGGAACAACTATTCTGCAACTAAATTTCACAACACAGTATGAGAAGGTAATGACAGAATTTTGAGATCATCATTCCCTGAAATACATCCCTTTATTTTCCATGTATACACTAAGTACCAATTGCATTAAACTCAAGAGCTTTAGATTTTTTTTCAATTTAATCACATGCCTTTAATATTTGAAATTCAATAGTCTTTTTCAGTTATAAAATTCTATTTTTTTAACAGTTTATCAGATGGCTATGATTAAAATTTAAAAGAATATCACAAGAGAGTGAATTATTTGCAAAATTTTTCAACAAATTACAACTACCACATCAGCAAAAATTCACCAGAAAATAAAACCATGATAATATTGAAATTTTTCTAAGCATTTACTCTAAATTTAACAACCAAGAGAAAAAGGGAATCCCTTACCTAGTTACCTGTCATGTAGTCATCCGTCCGCACCCAGCAGTACAGCAGTTGCACCGAATAGGCTTAAAAAAAAAAAAAAAAAAAAAGTCCATACTTGTCAAGGACCCATTCTAAATGATGATGATTGGTTAACTATCACCCTATCATTTTGATTGTTAGTAGTCTAGCCAGTGAAAGTTCACCTAAGAAATCATGCCTTGCTGGTATAGATATGTGATCACCTCATTCCAATGAAATGGTACCATCCATGTACCAGACAGCGTAGGTTTCCTATCCCCCTGATACTCCTTCCAACTGAAAAAATATATAACCCACATACTCTATTTAACCCTTTTCTGCCATTAGCCCCATAAATTTCATAATCCCACATATTGACCCTCTAAAGAGCCAACTATTGACGCAAATTCTTTATGAGCTTACAATACTCTCAAAAGTTTATATTTCAAGGCAAAACAAGGATGTCAATATTTTTTTTTTGGCAAGTATGATAATGAATTCCATCTAAAAAACCAAACTCGTCACATGTCTAATTTCTTTCAATCTTTTACTCGGTGTTCCGCATATCAAGATCGGATGGATGGACCAAAAATATCCTCAGCTTGAAGCAAGAACAGGAAAAAATCAACTGGTGCATGTACTGAATATGCATGTACCGACCCTATTGCTTGAACTTTCCATTTTCAAACCAAGTTGTTCCAATATGCAACTAATTTATTTTTTCCCAATACACTTGAAAATTTACAGAGACGAAACAAAAATGAAACTTGTGCATCAGAAGAAAAGTTTTAATTAATCATGCATACGCATGGGGTGTCTTCACGTAAAGAAACAAAGTTCAAATAACCAACTTCAACTATATAATCTTCCAGACTAATAAATGAAAGTAAAACATGCATAATAAGTTCATGCAATTTTGCAAGGTTTTTATTCTTTTTTTGTTGGATAAAAGGATTACTGCATTCAACTGGTTTTATGAAGTCATGAATAGGAATGGCAATATAGGGATTTGAATAGGATTTATATTCCCTATCTCCATCCAAACCATTTATTATGACTGTCCCGTTGGATATCTACTTTACATCCCCATCTACATATCTGTTGAAGATCAGATGTTCTCGCTCTACCCAATAATTTATTCATATTTAGCAATACAGCGACTCTTCATGAAAGAGGCGAGCAGTATTACAGAGGAATTGAGCTTCACTGCACCTCCTGGCTCCAGCACCTTTTTCCTGTCGTCTCTTACACATCAAGCACGCTTTCTAAACTCGTGTTTCCCTATCCTTCCCTCCCCCACATAATATATATGACTATAGCTTATAATTACATTTATTGTCTTATTAATTAGTTTGTAGGCAATAAACTGTAGAACAAATTGAAATTAGTTTATATCTGATTAATAAATTACTATCATTATATGACAAGCATTTTTATTTTATTTTTGCACCTCTTGAACACAAGGCATGTCTCAGGCATCAGGGAGCCCCTTGCGTCTCTAATAGCTATACAATCTTAGAGAAACTCACCAAAGTATTAAAAAATAGTCAGAAAAAAAGATTAAAGATGAAAATTTAATCAAGAAGTAAACATCATATACTATATGAGTCACAGAAGAAGAGGCAGTATGCCAGTATGAGGGCTTTGATAGGGAAAAGAATGGTATAAATTTACCTACTCATCTTAGGCTTTTTTGGGTATTGAGTATGGACATATAATCAGTTACAACCTAAATTTGTGTCCCAACATGGTTAGGTATATGTAGATCAGATAAAACCAAACAACACACCAAACTGAAACTATTAATTCAGCCAAACATTCTTTTTTGGGGGTCATAATTTCCAATGAAATAAATATGTCAGATCAGTTTTGGTTCTCACTGAAGTGAAATTTTGAAAAAGAAACTGACCTAAACTCGTTCTATATCAGAAAAAAAAAAAAACTATACAACTTTATTATTTCATCTTTCCTAATATTTTCAAATATATACAAAGCACAAACAAGACATAACACCCAAACATAGAATAGCAGTTCCACTTTCTCTTCTCCCTCTCACTCTGCAACTTCTCTCCATGGCACTCTTGTAGTAGAGAGCTCTCCCTCTTGGCTCATTAATCCATTCTGGAAAGATTTTTTTATCTTTCTTCAAATGTTTTATTTCTTTTGTATTTGGCTGAAAGAATTGAGAATATTTTGATGGATACAGGGTCTTTAATGGGTGGGATTTTCCTATTTCATTTTGGTGACGCAGATACCAGCGGCGTATAAGGATTTGTTGGCTCCATTTCCTGATTATCAGCTCTCTTTTCCGTTTGAAACTGTGGCACTTTTGAATTGTGTGTGGAGACTAGATGAGATGATTACTCAAACAATTAGATTAGATTTAAAACAGCTTATAGTAATTTGACTTATCAACCTTTAGCACTAGTAATATTCTTCACTTTTTGAGGCAACCATGGTATCATAGCAAACTATCTCCATTTTTTCACTTTAGTTCAGCAGCCAGAGTACTTAAAAGAAAAGGAACACTTGTTAGTATTTTGGTTTCAGTTTAGCAGACCGGACCAAACTCGTATACTTCAGTTGGGTTTTTGGATTGATTTTCCTAAATTTTCTTCAGTTTCAATTCAAAAAATGTACAAGTACAGTTTTTAATTCCCTACATAACAGCCTTCATATTTACTCTATGAACCTTCTCAATTTCAAAGATTGTCCAAATGTCATAAAGACAACTATACCAGTCAAAGACCTTTGAACAAAGAATTCTTTTCTTCTCTTATTTCTTTGACTTATGTGATCATTATTATGCTTCTTCCTATACATGTGAGCAATCTGCAATCCTCTTGTTTTAAGAGAGGGATTTAACCAATGGTGAATCGTAAAACAAATTCATATATTGTATTCACATTTTACACGTGTTAGTTATTCAATTCATTTCTAAAAGGGTTAGTGTTTGTATACTTAATCACGAGTTTAAATGATAAATTATGTTAGATTAGATGGTCTACCAACATATGAACTTTGACAGTAGAATAACAAATAGAACCTCAGTACTGAAAACATGAAAGTATGATTTGATCTTCCAAGGATTATCTAAAAATGATAGATCTCAAAAACTTAATTATCTCAAAGCACAACTAATTTAAGCAAGTTATTGCAGCTCAAAAGGATAATAATCACCTTATATTACCATCAAAAACAATATAGTGATGATTTATTTCAGGCAATTGTATCTAAAATTTCATTATGGTGAAATATAGCTCTAAGCTTTTGCAATTTGTCAAATCCAAGAATTAATACTTGCATTATCTTCTTGTTTTATATTTGTAACTGAATCAGATTTTTCATGTAGACCTTGAGAAATGAATTGCAAATGTGGAGCTTGACTAATACATTTTTCATTTTATACAGTAGTCAGTAGCCTTCTATAATTGTGGAAGATCAAACTAAGATCAATATTTTCCTTGCGAATCGAAAAGAGTGTTACCAGGGTTCCACCCATATTCAGTCTCAATTCTCAAGTAGCTACACAATCGAATATCAATAGCATATTACTTATACCATATCACAGACTCCTTATGTAAGACGACTCTTCAGATAATTGCGCCCGAATTATTCAACTAATATTGCCAGTAAATGCATGTGGTACGGCACAGAAGTAGATTAAAAGAGCTGGTTAATTGTGCAAACAATACAAAAGTAGATTTATGGGAGCTAACTAGTCAACAATAAGAAAAACCATACCTGTATTTTACTTTTATTTCACAAGTCAAGTGACCATTATCTGTCGTAAACACTATTAATCGTAATTATCAAACCTCAAGGAGATCTAGAGTCTTAGCCTTGCCTTCATTTACAAATCACAATTTGCACTTCACTCATCCAAAAAAAATTCAAACCATCTAGAATAATAGACCATTTGGTACCACGTCTCAAACATCTCTACACCACTATGCCCTCGAAATATGTTACAGTAATGGCATGACTCTTAAAATATGATGCTTGTCCCACAAATATATATTTGGACAACCCAGTCACGCTTGTTCATTTTTCAACCACCCATGTGCTTGCCCAAGTTATCAACTAGTAAATGTGACCTCAAGGCTCAATGTTCGTTATCTCTAGACTCAAGCACCATTGACAACCTTCAATGATATAGAGGAAAGGAATCAGAAAAAAAGGACTAAGCTTCACTTTGAGTTTCTTAGTATGCTCTGTGTTTAAACAATCAACAAAATGAACCTCGCGTGACAAAAAACAACAATGCACCAACTCAACTATCGTACCAAACTCGGATCCTATAATTCAAACAGCATGACAGCCCTACATTTATGCACCAGGTCTGATACCTTTCAACGACTACAAAAGCAAAAGCACATACGAAAACTGGAAACCAGCACACTGGTAATCCAATTACCATTGTCACACTGAACATATCGCCTCACCGAATACACCCTTTTAAGTCGTTTAGAATCCTAATACGCTTTCAAATTCTCATTTCCTATTATATGCAGATTATGGTTTCCTTACTAGTTCATCCAACCAGAACTTTCAACAGCAATGCATGGATAAAGCTATTTTGCATACATGTACAAGTAGTTTATAGGCAAGGAAGGCATAAACAATAATAGAAACCTCACAACAATATATTTTAACTGGACCAAGGCCTTTGATTTTAATCAAAGAAAGGGTTCATAGATGAACCAGGAAATACATCCAACAGAAACAAATTCATTTACTGACAGCTTCAGCATAACTAAGATACGGAAGCTAGTTAAGGATCAGAAAACTCTAACCCATAGAGAACGCCTGCATACTGCATTGGCAGAGCCCCCTCCTTCCCACCACCACCACCATTGCTGAAGTAGACATCCCTAATCTTTTCAAAAGCGTGCCGCGTCAGCAGGCTATCAGACCCGGCCTGGTGGCACTTACCCACAGCACGGTGAACGCCCAATGACTGAGCCACCCTATCCAAACCACCATGCAATCCCTGACATGATTTCATCATGTGTTTCACATCATAAACCCGGTTACCGAAAATGACCCTCATCAAATTCAGAAACTCAGGAAGGCTTCCAGGGAGGGTTTTACCAGTAATGGCCTTAATGAGGTACCCAAAATCATACCCACTGTGAAAGGTTATGTAAGTAACATTATCGTTGCACACAAGGCCTGATGACATCATGAGCTCAGCAAAATGCGAAACGGGAACACCAAACTTATGAGTAGATTCGAAATCAATGCCATGGTGACGGAGGAGTTCAATGGAGCTGGGAGCGTGATCATCATGAGAGATATCAAACTCGCGGAAATTGAACTCCCAAATGAAGCAACGGTCGGGGTATCCAAGGTCCGGTAGGTTCCCAAACGAGTCGGACAGTGTGATTCCCACCTGGATGAGCTTGAGCGCGTCGACATTGGATTTCAGAGTTTGGTAGTGATCAAGGGGGTCGGAGTAATGGTGTTGGCGACGAAAAACGACGCCGGGAAACTCGGTGTCCATGGCAACGAAGGGGTAACGATCGATTAGGCTGCGGATGAGTGAGAATTCAGCCTCCATATTCTTCAACCAAACTGAGCGGATCAAGACTTGTTTTTTGGAATTGACCTCCTCCGAATACGGCGTATGGTGAGCGGCTCCAAGAGGCGGTGGTGGAGCAATGGGTGGAGGCGGTTCGTCGGTGGGGGTGGGGGTGGGGGTGGCGGTGGCCATGGTGAGGTATCCAGATTGATATGATAGTGATTGCTAAATTTGGGGGAAAAGTTAGGGCTACAGACACGTTATTTATATACACAGAGAGAGGGGGTGAGCGTTACTCCTCCAGTATAGTAATACTGTGACGTGGGGCGTAGATAATAGATATGAACGGCGATGTGGGAATACTATGGTTTTCGAAATGACAACTGCCATCATTCTTTTTTTTTTTAATATTTTTCATTTCTTTTTTTTTAATACATTATTCATTTCTATTAAATTGGCAACCAGTGATATTGAGTACTGTTTGTATCGACACGATAACAATAAGATAAGAACAATAGTAATATGATAAGGATAAATTTGAACATAAAGATTCGTTTAAACGCAGTGCAGATTCATGCTATTAGCCTGTCAGGTCAAATTTTGTATCAACAAGACACTCTATAAGAATTCATTTCGACATGACACAAACAGAAAAAAAAATCATAATTGACACGACATCAAACAATACGATAAGAAAATAAAATATAAAATTAACTAATTAAAAGTAATAAATTTTTATAATGAATATATATTTTAAAATTATAATGAGTATTTTTATCATGTAATTACATAATTTTATATTTATATATTAGGTTAATAGTTATCTATTAATATTAATCATGTTTAAAGGTTTGACACGAAAA
This sequence comes from Pogostemon cablin, assembly GCA_023678885.1. Classification (NCBI taxonomy): domain Eukaryota; kingdom Viridiplantae; phylum Streptophyta; class Magnoliopsida; order Lamiales; family Lamiaceae; genus Pogostemon; species Pogostemon cablin. The sequence continues at coordinate 4,474,939 of CM042977.1, read as the reverse complement.
TCATTAGGTTGCCATATGGCTAAACACTAATCTACAATTTTCGTGTTGCTCTAGTTCAAGGTGGTGGGTTGGGGATTAAGGTACATTTTTTTTTTTTTTGGGGGGTTGTAGGATTGTAGTGGAAGTTGAAAGTTCTCTATATTTGAAATTTGGATTTTAAAATTGAAGGATAGGTTGTGATGTGAATATAATTGTTTTGAAGTTTTGGTCGATGGGCATTTAAGTAAAGACAAACACGGGTTTATAGTATAAACCCTATAATTCTCAATCTTATTTTATTATTATATTTCATGTTTTGTTAGGATTTAAATTAAGCAGTACAATGTGATTTACAACGTAAATTCGATTTACAGAAAAAAAATCTAAATTTAATATTAAATAATATAATATTTAATATTAAAATATATAAATGAGCCGAGCCGAGCTCGAATAACTTATATATATCGAGTCGAACTCAAGCTTACTAGTATTTGGTTCGAAGGTTCGCGGACCTATTCGTAAATGAGCCCGCGAGCCTTTTCGCAAACAGGTTCGTTAAGAGGATCGCATCCATGTTGGAACCATATATAAACGAGCTATAACAATCTCAAACTCGAGCTCAAATTCGAGCTTAAATATAATTATGGAACTTTAATTGAGCCGAACTCGAACTGTTTGCAAACTCATCATTTTTTGAACGAGCCGATCTCAGACCTAAATATTAATATTTGAATCGAGCTCGAGCCGAGCAAAATATAAACGAGCCGAACTCGAGCCTAGTGACATTTAGCTCGGTTAAGCTCGATTACGTCCCTAATGTTAGGTAGTTATGATATTATTTAAGTAAAATTTATGTAAGAGGTTAATTGTTTGATTATTTTATCTTTATGGGTTAATTATACTATTACAGCGAACATAATATCATAAGAATAAATATTAAATTATATAATCAAAATAGAACATAAATTACAATGGAGAATTTATAATTATATCATTATACATAGCACTATTTCATAAGAATAAATATGTAAATTTTGGGATAAAAATAGATTATTATTCACAAGAGTGAAATACTATGAACCACAGGAGCTAAATTTCATTTATACCTATAAAATTCTCTAATGACAAAAAATAAATCTCACTGGCTAAATAGACCATAAAACTTAGGGTTCTATAAATCAACTTGTAAAATAGGTTATGAATTATTATGATACTCTCTCCGTCCCGATTTGTACGTGAAGATTAAAAAAAAATATTTTTTTAACATAAGATAGAGGAGAAATATTTTATGAAATTAATAAAATAAAGTGTATGACTCAAACACCTTTTTTTAGAAGTTATGAATCACAATGGATCAAATGCACTCAAAAATTAAATTTGTCATACATTCAATATATTCTTCATAAATAAATAAATAAATCTTAAATTACATTTCTTCACAAATAAATAAATAAATAAATAAATCTTAAATTACAAAATGTTTAAACCATAATTTTACATTACATAGCAAACATTAAAACGAATTTATAGCAAACATTAAAACGACTTAAGATATTCCCTTTTCTTGTGTGCTACATTTCTTTAATAATTGAAATTCAATCATTTGTCACAAAATTTATATATGGAGTTGGAATATAGTAAATTTTGTTTTTTCTCAATATCACTCATCAACCAATGAAATAAGACATAAAATGTCACACTAAAGCAGTCAAATTACATCCGGATTCCTCACTTTAACTTTAACTTTATGGCAAAGTCCCAAATAGCCCAAATCGGTTTCCAAATTGGCCCATCCTAAATGAGATTAATCTAATCAAATTTTGCTAAAATGTAAGAGCAACTCCAAGTAAAATACAAAACATTCCTAATATAAAGAGAATTTCAATAAAATCACAAGCTCAAACACACCCTCTATTTTAACATTAAAATTAAAATTTACATAATCATTTCACTTAAGAGCCAAATTCCATTTTCAAACTTAAATAGTATTAAATGCCATTGACTTTTTATGTGTTTTTGTTTAAGAGGAATAATTTTTAATAAATTAAAAGGGAAAACATTTATAAATATATATTGAAAATGAAAATATAAAGAGCTTGTTGGAGCATAATAAAAATTTAATTATTTAAATTTAAAAATCCTCGCTATATTATAAAAATGTTCTTTAAAATTTAAATAACCTTTGGAAATGCTCCCATCAATTTTATTTTTCAGGACTAAGAGCATCTCCAAGAGATTATGTATAATTTGAAGAGGATTTTAGGTAATATAAAGAATTTTTAAAATTTAGAGTGATGTATTTTTATTCATATCTAACAACTTCTTTATATTTTTTCTCTTCTCAATACTTATTTATTACATTTGTTTTTTCCCCATATTTTAAGAGTATAAAATCAAAGTGAAAGAACCATTATGCATTATAAATATTAAATAATGCATAATCTATTGAAAATATCAAGAAATTAAAGTGTTGAAATTGGTGAAAATTTCAATCATTAAATTTTAAAGAGTTTGGCTCTTTAAATTTAAAGAGGCAAAACCATGTAAAAAAAAAATGTTGTTTTAAAGAAATTATTGGAGATATATTTATGTGTACGACTCTTTAAATTTTTACATTATTTGGGATTTAGAGAGCCTTATGGAATTGCTCTAATATAGTCAAATATAATTATGTTAAAATTGAGGCACCAATTTAAATAATAATTAATTAATATCTCGAAAGCCCCAAACTCCAAAATTGAAAAAGATGAATAAATGAAGCCCAAAAGGCAATAAGGTGAGAGGATCTACAGTATTTCCTTCGTTGCAAGTTTGAAAAGTCCAGCTGCGCTGTATAAATCACCGATCATACATACACTGCAAAACTAGCATTCGTCATAATCACGAGGTAATAATAACGCTATGTTAATCCATTCGAAACTAGTTCGATTTGTCAGATATATATATATATATATTTTTTCACATTTTAATAAAAGTTTTTCGATTCTTCGCTCAGAGTTGTGTATTTCTTGAATCTTCATGAGTGATTAGTCCTGAAAACCTGGTTTCTTGATTTAACTTGCGGCTTTGTATTTTTGAGTGTTTTCCTTTTTATGTATTTATCATCATTATCTGTTATTTATGCTAGAAATATAGTTCTATGTTCTCGGTAATTCTTAGTATTAAAAGCATGCTGGTGTTTGATGAAATGAACATGAGTAGGTGATTTGAAAGTCTAACTAACTCTTGGTTGTTCAGTTTACATTGAGTTTTCCAGTTCATGTTGTATTTTATACATCCCTCATGCCAGATTTTAAGGGTTTGATGGCGTTTCTTTCAACTCTCAGATGTATAAATTTGTAGCACTAGCAAAGGACTTTTCCCTTTCATTATTACTATTGTTCCTCAAGATCCTGATCTCATAATGGTACATAAAATAAACATAGATGCACATGAGAGTCTTAGAGCTAAATTCCATTTCAGTTGAGGAATCAGTACCTTTCCTTTTATGCAAATTGTGCTGTTACGCTGACTAAGATTAAGTGTTACTTAGCCAGAATATTTTCTTTGCCTTAGTAAGTAATTTTAATTTGTGATATTTAGAATCCGCACTGTTCCTTTGTGCTTGAAGTTTATTACCTTTTGAATTTAATGGGAGACCACAACTGGAGTGTCTGATTGCAATATGGAGTTGAATCATGAATGCAGTATAGGTAATCATATTTGCTTATTTATTTTTAGGTACAAAGGTGCATGTATATACATGCATATCTATGTGTAAAGTATTGATGTGAAAACATGCTAATAAGTTAACATTTCTATTAGTTTGTTAAAAATAGCATGTTGTACCTGCAGATGTCTTTGCATATTGGAAATCTATCTTCAGACATCCGAAGAGAAGACCTTTACCATGTTTTTCGGAGGTTTGGTTGGTGTACCATACAGGTGAAAGACAAATATGGGTTTGTAGTTTATAACTACCCTGCAAGCGCTGAAAAAGCTCTGAAAACACTTCGAGGCCAGAGAATATGTGGACAGGCTCTAACTCTATCGTGGTCCAAACATCAGCCTCGCACATTGCAGAGATTTTCCACTGGTGGCAAGTCATATATGCCACCACATAGAAGATACTCTGTCAAAGAGAATAAGGATCGAAGGTTGGGTTCATATGATCTACGAGATAAAGAGATTAATTCCAGTAAAGGAGATGGTGAAATTCAAGTAGGTGCGTCTGACTTATTTACTAGTTGCCTTCTAGATGAGTCAAAACCTTATGCAGAGGAGAGCATTCATGCATCTTTGACTGATTGTCATGGGAGAGGAGGTGCTGGAAAGAATCATCTGGAAGATGATAGGTGGGGCGAGCAGGTTGTTGACCCATCAAATGAATATTATTTGGAAAACAACATGGAGTTCGACCGGTATGAGCCTTATCACAGTGATGGTCAAAAGGAGTTGGATGAACTTCAAGGCATATCTCCTTTTTCTGGTTCACCCTCTATTAAGAAGACTCAAGATATAACTGGAAATGCCTACAATGGAAAATCAAATAACAGTTGCTATTTGTGTGGGGATGTGGGTCACAAAATGAGCAAGTGTTCATTAAAGCTAAAGGGGCATATGCCTAGTCACAGAGGGAAGCTTTATCCCAGTGGAGATGCTGTTCCTTTGAGATATCAGGAAATTGATAAGGAGCTGTCCATTTCCAAAAGCCATCAGAGTTTGCTGGAAAATGGAGATTTAGCCACTCTGCAGATTACTCCTAAAGGCAGGAGGAAAGAGTTCCGTGGTAAGAAAAGAAACAGAAGGGATTATGAAAATCAGGATAAAAATCATTTGAAGAGAGCAAGAGGCCCATCATCATCTTCAATCCACTCCGATTATACTTCATCTAGATCAAACTCAGCTTCTCATTCAGTAAGGTCTTTGACTCCACTCCCATCAATTTCCAACTATAAGTTGGCATCTTTGAAGAAAATTTCCACATCTGATTCTCTTGGGTCTTCACCTTCACACGATTCTGGGTCTAAAGACTTTAAGTTATTGAGCTCAATGTCTCCTTCCTCTTTCCTATTACCTGTAAAAGTTAATGGAAATGTATCTTCATCTCCAAATAAAATACTAAAAGATTCCAAGGGTTCTGCAGAAACTGCTGTTGGTCTAACACTTAATATAAATTTATCTGAAGAGGAAACACAGGTAACAAGATATACGGGTTCCTTCAGACCTGAAAATGTCACTCTGACTGAAGAAGAGGAATCTGAAACAGAGCCTGCTGTTTTGGATCTGGGAGTCTTGAAGAAGGATCCATCTGAGGAGAACTTGCATTCTCATTCTACATCTAGAGATTCTCAAGAAATATTAGAATCACTTGCACAAAATTCGGATGATGGTAATCAGGTTGATAATTCAGTTCTGCAAACTGGGAAGGGAATGAGTGAATCGCAAAATAACAAAAGTGTAGTGGCACCCGAGTCTTATAACTTTTCAAGTTCCACATCTTCCAACTCACTAAAAATGTCTATTGAGGAAGTATGCACAATTCTAAAACATTATGGCCTGCAGCATCCTGAGGAAAATGAAAAGGACCTACCTGTTGAAACGTATTTTGGTTCTGCCCGCTTGTGGCCTTGGGAGATAATATACTATAGGAGATTAAAAAGGGGTCCCATCTCAACTGAGAGCTACTCAAGGAGAATTGCTCAGAATGAAGAATTTGGTATTGTTGACAAATATATTAGAGGCAGTAGTGGATGGGGAGAGCTGGATGAGAACAATCCTTGAGCAGCTTTTCTTTGACGAATGATGATTGGTCCCATTGCTCCTCCATAGTCTTCAGTGCCGTACTCTTATTGTTCTTTCTGCATGATTATTGCTATAGAAGTTAATCGTTCCAAATTCCTGATCAGGTACTGGCCACTATTTTTTTGGGTCAGGTTATTTCAGTGTTGCCTTAAAACCAAGGAGCCCTTGTGTCATCTGAAGATTGTATACCTTGCTGTAACTGGTTGTGCTGTGTGAGGGTCTTTTTGATAAATTATAATTTTAAGTGCTGATGATGTCCACATATGAGAGTTCATTGAGTATTTTTCTTTGTTAGACATCTATGGGGTAAATTTCCAGTCAAGGATATCAATACTCGTTTGTTCCGCGATGTCTAGTTTAGTGAATTTAGTTTCTTTATTCTCAAAAACCAAAACCAGTTATCGTGGTGCACTTAACTAGCTTTGTTCAGTAGCTGTTTAATTTTTCAGTAAATCTTTGTTCTAATCTATTTCATTTCTCCTTTTTCCGTTGATTTTCGAACTGAAAATAAAAATAAGAAGGGGTTTAATCTGGAAGGTAAGCACAACTAAGTATAATGACAAAATTTGTAGTATATCTGCGCAAAATGTTCATTTTTAACTTAATATATGTTGATCAGGTGGGGTGTGAAGTGTAATTGTATTTCTGCATAATAGGAAAATTTATGCTTTGTAAGTGTATTTGGATTTTGATATAAAACTCAGGATGAATGCAGATGAAATAAATGCCACCATATTCTCTGAAGCATATATGTTTGGAGAATTTGTTTTATAAGCCCATAGTATGTGAACTATATAAATTTCAATGAGTTCCACTACACTTGAAACTTGGCTTTTGAGTGGGTTTTCCTAAGTCCTTGGTGTGTGTTTTGGAACTATATCGAGTTAAATTACTGTGTAATAATTGTATTATTCAGTGAATGTGTGGTATTATTACCTGGGGATGCTTTTGATTATGGTAGATGGTTACTTAGATTCTTTCCAAAAATTAACCTTGTTTCTTGAGCTAATATGTGAATCTTTAATAACTTAGGAGAATGTGTAACTCCTTATACTTTTTGCTCGACTTTACCTGGGGATTTTAGTAGAATAAAGTCTGGGTAGATATCTGCCCTAATATATGCAGACCCGCATATTATGACCTGCGGGGATCAGTCCTGTTGGTGGGAAGGTGACAAAGGGATCTCAATGTCCTGTTTCCTAATCTCTAAAGCTTCAACTACGCCAGAGGTCCCCTGGGCAAACTAAGAATGTGTAGTTTTTTGCTTGTATATTTAATGATCTTAATTCTCCTATGTCCTTGAATACATAAACTGCAGTAGAATTTAAGTTGATTCTAGCCATGGTGAACCTGTTCGTCTTTCTTTGTTTTTGATATTGTATATTCTGTGTGTCTTAACAGGCGCAAATCTTTTAACCTTTCCCTGCTGCCTATTCTTCATATCTTACTGCTTTGTATGTCTTCCAAGATAGAGAATCCATCCCCCAATTTTGCACATGTACATCAGCTATCTTTGACTACAAAAGAAATTGCCTTATTGATGTCAAACCCATTCTTTGCCCATCTTGTTTGACTTGGAATCTGTAAGTTATTCTCAATGTGATCAGAAATTTGTTAAAGCTGTTATTCACTGAGCGAGTAGTGGATATAGGTAATTTGGGGATCTTGTCGATTTATCTGCCAGTGGAGATTGTGTGGGCTTATTGGTGATCACAGCATTGATGTGTTTTCTTAGTACATTAAAAGTGGAGTAATTTATAACTGGAGTCAAATCACAGCGTTTGATTGTGTGGGCTTTTCTTCATCCCTTAAAGTTCATTTCAATTTTGAGCTGTAGAATTAGTTAAGAGAAATGATTCTGAGTTGGTCTTTGATTGGATATGGAAGTTCAAAAGATTTAACATTGTGCCATAGAATGACGAGTAGTTTAAGACACCTTTGTTTTTAAAGGAAAACCAATCCTCATGAAATGGTAGGACGTGATTTCTCCATTTTATTGTCAATTTAATGCCACCATTAGCACCATTGATCTTTCTCTTGAGTTTTCTCTTTGGGTGGGTCAATACGTCATCGATCCATGGTTCCTTTTTGGCAACTGCCCATTTGAAGTCGCCTTCTTGTGAGTAGGAAGGGATGGCGATGGGCTTGGGTTAACATCGGACTTAGTGGACCCAATACTCATTACTCAAGCCATCACCAGACATACTATGATTCCGGAAAAACAAACAGGGTGTCTACAGCTGATTTGAAAGCACCTGAATATCAGCCCTTGAATGCCATGACATTCTCATTGCAACTACACATACTAGTAGAGTTAAATATGACATCCAGTTTTAAGATAAATAGATAAAGACAAAGAAGACCTTTTATATTACAGTGTTACCTATTACAGAAGTGAATTATAATGGATTTGGAAGAAGTGTAGGGAAAATGAGGAAAAGAAAACCACATGGATAGTTTAAGGAGTTGCAATAATCACGACCAAAAGTTAGGGGTGATGAAGTGTGTTGTTGCCTTTGAAGTGGCGGTGGAGAACTGATCTCATGAGGGCATACTGCTTAGAGGTCAATGCTGAACTTGATTTTTATGCAAAGCCTAAAAAGTGGTGTATATCTTATCCATGTCGGTTTGGGTTTGTTTGGTGCAGGTATTTCAATAATCCATGAACTGATCCATACTTGATTATGTTAAAGCTGGAACGGTCCCTACTCAACTCATGCTTTGGTCATTTACCAACCCGCAATGTAGTGGTTCGGCACCTGTGGGGTCCAATTGCATTGTAATCTTTTATCGAACTGAATGATTTATTTGATGGGCCGAAGGGACAGTATAGGTATTTGAGGTGCAATGTAACAGTATTAACTGGTAAGTTTTATTCAAGAACTTGATTAGAACTTATTCTCTCATCCCTGGCATTTTAATGCCATTAGAGTGTTAAAGTATATCGCTTTCATGTTTTTCGGAAAATTTTGGATGAATCAAAGTAGAAATTTTGCCTCGTGAAGAAAACTAATATTTTAATTTCACAAAAGCCTGATCATGAAGATAAATTATCAACTTTACCAATTCATGAGTTCTGTACACTTTTCTGATTTCTTTTCCACGTGCGCAACAGTTAGTATGATAATTTAGAAACAAATTTTATTGCAATGTTACCTTTTTACAGGTTATCTTCAGTCTGAAGGCATTGATTTTTGTTGTTACACATTTTAAATTTAATAACTTAGTCCATTTGGCAATTCGCCATTTTAAAAGTAATTTTGAGAACCAAAGAACCTAGTCAATCATTGCATTGTGAACATATAAGGTATTTAAAGTGTTTAATGCATTATATATTTTGAGTGTACTGCGCAATACGTGTAGATTTGGTCAGTTTGAGGTCTGAAAAGCAAATTTTTAGTTTAGAGGTTCATAAAGAGTATTTGTGTTTTGTCATATGAAATTTGCTTTGATTTATTAGTTTAAGTTTCTTGGAAAAGTAGAATCAATTCATTACAGTACGTAACCAGGTGGGCTAGCCCACCTGGCCACTGGGCTCTTCACTTAAGTGAGAGACCCAGGTTCGATTCCCATTGGGAACGAATTAGGAGAGGGGATACAAGGAGGCTTGGAGAAGGGGAAGTAAGGGTGCTTGGTGTAACTACTAACTATACTAACAACTAACATTTACCGATCAAAAAAAAAAAAAATTCATTACAGTACGTTTAGGACTTACACTTGCATACTTTATCCCATAAGCTTTTTGAGTTTATATTGCATTTCACTGCACCCTGAAGTTTACTCAGAGTGTCTAGAGAATATGGGTGGTCAAGACTTGAAATCATGTAGGACTCAGTTTTTCTACTAATTTGCCTTTAATTCATTATGTAACTAAATGAATGCATAATAGACATGAACGATTTACGTCTAATTATAGTTAATTTTACTGTCCTTTGGTATTGAACAATGTGAAGTGGATGCAACATTTGTGGTGTGCCAAAGATTTACTTTCTGTTTTTTACTGTCAAAGGGTCGCGCAATCACCTTATAATCCATTTTTTGACTGCTCACTTATTCTTGTGCTATGTATTAGTGTGGGATTCTGTTGTGCTGAATCACATTTTCTTGTCATCTATCTACTTATGTGGCTCGTCTAATGCAGTTGAATCTTCCGATGCTGGTCTTTACTATAATATACTTATTTTATACTAGTTAATTTATTGTGCTGTGTCATTTGTTATAATGGCGTAACTGATACCATGACCAGATTTGGTTTCTTTTGTTTTTTTGCCATTAAGTGAGAAATGGGAAATCGAGGTTTTTTGCTGTATGTTGATGGTAAATAATTTTTCTGCTGTTGGGTCTTATACTGTTCTGTATATTAAGCTATTCAATTTCAAGTTACATTAAAAGTGAAAATGAATATAAAATGTAGGTAGAGAATGTTGGGTAGCATTATACCAGATTGGATAGAACACTTACTGAATGTATTAAAAGAAGTAGATGAGAAAATAGAGTTGCCCACTTATGATGGTTTTGACATGTGGATATAAGACGTTAGATGCCCTAATGAATTGGAAGTAAATTATATATATAGACATGCTAAACTTGGATATAACCAAAAACATGTGTACTTAATATGATAGCAACCAAGATTTATCCTCACTAAAAACTCTTTTACTGAACAATGTGCCAAGTTAGTTCCAGGGCAACATATATATGATTCGAGTATATCTAACCGTAGTTGCTGTTGGTTGAATCAAGTCGACTTAGTGAGTAAATGCATAAGTTTAATTTTTAGTGGTTGGTCTTAAAAAGTTGATTACATGATGAGAAGATGTTAAAGGATTTGTAAATGCAGAAGTAAGCATATGGAATAGTTAATTAAAGAGTTCTTTGTTGCGACATATTTTTTAGGCCAAAATAGGGTTTTTTTTAGTTTATTCCCTCATCTCAGGCATCATCTTTTATATCTACATTGTATAGCAGCACTGTGGCACACAATAGTAACTCTGCATTTACGGACTGTAAATTAGGCATTTTACGTGGACTTTTAGTTGATCCTTATGAGTGGATAAAATTCAATGCGAAATGTAGATGTGATATAGCTGCTAAGGAGGTTGAAACAGATTGCTAAAAAACAAATATACAGCGTAGAAGAAATAAAGATGAGTATGGAACAATATGTAAGAGCTTCTTTATTTTCAGTTTGTATTTATCATATGATGTAATATCCTCCTTAAGTCCTTATTCTCTCTCAACCGCCTCAATTACTATTGCATTTATTTGGTTTTAATGGACTCTCAATCTAATGTAGCCCCCCCTTCTTTTTGAATGCTCTAACTACCCCAAATTCATTCCAATTCTGCCCCCTGGTGTGTTTTACCTAGTTACCCTTCCCCTGTTTATAGTGAACATCTTTCCCACAATAACTTCACATGCTCATACCTTGTGTCGTATCACTCATTGATTGTTTTGCTTAGTTGTAATTGAACCTTGAACTACTTGCAAGATATTTAATATCTTATTTATGCCCACAAGAACTAGCTAGCTAATTATGTTGCTTTCAGTTTTATCGATGATATCTATGCATCATAAAGAGGTACTTCAAACTAAGAACCTTCCTCATTATCTCTCATCTTTTATGTAGAGTGTTAATGATAGTAAAGATATATTGTATACCTGCTATTGATGTTGGAACAGCTAAGTTAGGTGATTAGGACCTAACTAAATGTATAGCCTCTATGAATCAGAATATCAACTTACCGTTTAACTTATAGTTGGTGTTTTTCATAGAGAATGATATTGCATCTGATGTGGCATAGTCGTCGCTATCTTGAAGTAATGATGTGGCATTGATTTAACTGGAATATGCTCTTGCTTAGTGGTCCCCCTAAAAACCCATTCTCTAACAGGTATGTTTGTTTTGGGTTAGAAATTTTGGATAGATATATGATTGTTTTCTGATTTTGTAGGGTAGGATTTTTCTGAGATTTTACATCCATGCTGTAAAAGTAATGCGGTAATTAGGAATAGAGTGAAAAATTATGTTTGAAATGAAAAAATGTATTGTGTAGTGGTTGATGGAGTAGATGTTATATGTGTTAGGTTGGGATTGTATTAAGTACATACATACAGACCTCAAGTACAAATATTATACTACTAGTGAAGAACCTACTCTCTCTAATTAATCCCATCAATTAAATACATTTTTTATTTTTATTTTTATTTTTTATGTTCTGAGGTTTTTTAGTCTGTCTGTCTCTCTCTCTATCTCATTTTCTTGGCCAGAATTTGGTGATCTGCAGTGGTTTAAAGGTGGTGAAGATGATGGAGGGAAGAAATTGCCTTGACTTTTGTTGCAAAAAAGACTTGGGCACAATTTTTTGTTGTGCAAAAGATGACACAAATCAGTGACCCACCAGATTTACTTCACATGGTTGCTGGAAATTATAAAAACTTGAGAAAAAGAAAATAAGGTAGCACTATCAAGGCTCCACTTCTTCTGCACATACTGATTGAGAAATGGAGCACCAATAGTGCTACTTGCTAATTCACACTAGGAACACTTGTGCCTTTTTTTTTTTTGGTTGGTTGGGTGGGTGGGGGGGAGCTAACTAGCTATTAAATTTCTAGACTTCCTTCATTTAACTCTTCTTTGTGTTTCTGGTGGTGGTGGTGTTGTCATGGATGAAATCGAGCAAGACGGAGCTCTTGCATTTTGGGCAGCGGGGGTCCTCCTCCGACAGCATGACATACATTAGACAGCGGGGACACCCGACGAGCATCATGGACGTAGCCTCCGGGCTGGTGGAGTACCTGAGGCACTCATCCTGCTGGTACACCTCGGATGAGACACATGAGCTCGGTGGGGATGTCGGCGACACGGTCAGCGACCGGCTCGGGGACTCGACTCTAGGACGGTTCGCCCTCGGTGGAGACAAGTTCAACTTCAGCTCCAGCTTCGGTCCGTTTCTCTTGCTCATCCTCTCTCTCTCTCTTTCTCCAAGTACTTAGTTCAATTCCCCTCACTCTAGTTTAGAACTACCTGTCCAAACTATCAAGGATAAGATAGAAAGAAAACAGATGAAAACGATGGATCAATAGTGAACACCACCACACTAACACAAGCTAAGTAGGAATGTTAAAATACCTGTAAGTTGATCCACTGGATGAGGGTGGCCTCCGGCGGCGGCGGCAGAGATGAATGAGAGTGCAGTGGTTGTGACCACCTCCTACAGTAGTACAATCAGCAATAACATGAGGTAGAGGTGGCTGAGGTGGTTGGTTTAGAGCTCCAAGGAGCATGATGTATATATAGGAGAGATGGGATCTCTTTAAAGCTTAATTAAATTGTGGTTTGATGTGGAGGGTGGAGAGAGAGAGAGAGAGAGAGAGAGAGAGAGAGAGGAGGTGTTGATGAATTGAATTGGAGGAAGATGGTAGGAGAGAGAGAGAGAGAGGGTGTGTAAATTAAGGGAGAGAAAATGCATGTATTAATGGTTGGAAACATCCCAAGATGGTAGCAGGAAAGGGAAATTTGTAGTAAATATTGCAATTACGCAGAACTGCAGGAAAGCCGTCATTCATTGCCTAGAGAGTCGGTGTGTGTGTGTAGGTGTGAGTAATAGTTTGTGTAATGATAGATACAGATACATACATATTCGTGGACAAAAAGCTCAGCAGCAGCCATTAAAGCACAAGTTAATTTCTAACAAATCCAACCACACCAGTATTAATTTGTGAAGAGATGGTATTTAAGTTCTTGCATCTTGCTACACTGCCCATGTTTCTTGTATTAATGTTGCACAGTAATCCCTCTCCTCTCTCTTCCTTTTCTTGTTTAAAAAAAAAAATTCTAAAAAAAAAAAAAAACCCCAAGATTTTGTTATTATTTTTATTTGATATTTCCAGGTCACACTGCATCATTCATTATATTCACTCTAATGTTGTATCATCTACCAGGATGATACAATAGCCACGTAGTCCTTATAATATGGCAATATTTGAAAACCCGGCCAAACATGTTTGGCCGGGTATCTTGAACCCTTAAAATAGGGCATCGCTACTATGATGGTTGCCCGGTTGGGTTGCTCGGTCGGATCTTCGACCATTTAACGGATGACATTTTGTATGTTGTCCGAAATTATCCAATTGATAATTGTGTTGTTTCTATCTTTTCTCTGCTTTCTCATCAATCGAATCTTGCATTACGTAGTCTAAGCATTTTTAAATACATTTCTTCTTGTATTAGTGCCTCATGATTGGATCACATCACTCTCAAACTCTTCCAGATTATTATTACTCCAAAAAATAGGTCTAATTCAGCACATTCTCAAACATACTGGAGAAATACTAAAATATTGATTTTCATGTAATATAGATTTCTTAAAACATTGAAACTTTGTTGCAGACTTGTTTGCAGTGAAGAGTATTTTATTTTATTTTATTTTATTTCAGTTTAAAAGTCCAATTTAAGCAAATTAGTGTAGTATAAGTTTTGAAAAAATTTGAAAATTTTATTAAGGGTTATTCACTTTAATAAATAATTAGAGATTCTTTTAATTTTATCTTCCGGTATTAATTAATTGGCAAAAACTCCTGCGCCCGGGGACAATGGATGCTCTAATTAATTTTGGTTGCTCCTCTAATTTCTTGGGCAGGCATCTACCTAGTTAATAACATGCGTTCATATGCCACATAAGAAAGCCATTAATAACTTATGTTATTAATTAACAATCTATCACATCCATTTTAACTCAATTATTTTTTTGATTGGTGGGACTCACAAATTTTAAAATTTCCTTTTTTTTTCTCTCCATTTTCTTTATTAGTGCATTTTGTAAACTTTCCTTCATCTATACCATTTAATATTTATGGTCCATATTTGCACATCACAAAATTTTCCACTATAATTTATGTATAATTTATCCTGAAGTTTAATATTTTTAGAAGTATTTAGTTTACATTGAGTTAATAATTAAGCCATAAAATTTTATTAGAAGAGAGGGAGTTTACACATTAATTGCACTTAAACGATCTTAATTTTATTCTATGCCTGTTACTAATATACCATTAAAGGAAATTAAGAGAAATCAGATCTATTATTCTATCTAAATATAATTTTCACATTTTCTTAGTAGTTTGTTCTAATACAATTTTTACATCTCATTTTTTATTTATTTAAAGTATTAAATATAAATAACATTTTACAATACTTTAATTTACACTTTATTTTTTACATCTTTAATTCAAAAAATTACTTTAATCTCACAAAGATTTTAACATTAATTTACACTTTATTTTTTACATCTTTAATTCAAAAAATTACTTTAATCCTACAAAGACATTAAAATTTGGGGCAATTCTTAGCTGACCTGGGCTCACACATGACCCTAGGGTTATAAATGAATAAAATAATTCGAAATCGAATATCGGTATTCGAATTCAAAAAATTCGAATTCGAATATTTATTTTAGTTCGAAAAATATTCGAAATGAATATGATTAATAAGATATTCGATTCAAATATTCGCGAATATATTCGAATAATAATATATAATATATATTAATAATATTAAATAATTATATATATATATTAAATATAATATTTTGCTTTATAAATATAAATAAATATGTATATTATCTAATTTATTACTTTTTTATATATATAATGTGAATTATTTAATTATAATTTTTAATAATTTAATGAAATATGTATTTAGTGAGTATTTCTTCTTAAATTTATTAATAGTATAAGAAATTAAAAAAAATATTATTTTAAAAAAATAAATTTAGAATTTCGAATCGAATTCGAATTCAAATATTCAATTTCGAATGTTCAAATTCGAATACTTGAATATATTTGAATAGTTCGTTTATTACTTTCGAATAGAATACAAATCTGATTTCGAATTCGATTAATAATCGAATACGAATATTCGAATATTTAATCAAATACCTTAGTATTCGATTCGATTCGTTTACAACCCTACATGACCCAGGTCAGCACAAGTTACAGGTTAAAAGAGGCCCACTACTTTTATTTTAATATTTTATTATTTTAGAGGCCAATACTTTATTTTAATATTTTATTCTCGTTCCATATCAATCATATTATTCTTTTTTTTTTTTTTTTTTTATTAATAAAAAAGATCTTTATTTTTTATCTTAAGATAATTTTATGTAATTTATTTTTTAATTTTATTTTTTTAAATAGTTTTAAGTGTTATGACAGCTGTATATTCTTAAATAAAATTTATAAATAATGAGTATATTTAACGAATCAAATAAATACAATACATTATTTAGTTTAATCAACTCTAAATTTTAATCTTAAATAAATAACCATGTATTATATAATAAATTAAATAATGATATCCTTTAAACCGAATAAAAAATAATAACGAACCTAAATAAAAAAAATTATGCTAATCAATATTACAAATTTATGCACATCTTATGATAATCATGTGAACAAAGGGATTGACATCGATTAACTCACCTAAAAAAATTAATAAAAAGGGCACCGAAAATATTAATAAAAGTGGATTTAAAAAATTAATAAAAGGGGATTTTTTTTAATCTTTTAAGTAAGTGACATCTAATAACAACTAAAATATGATTTTCTTTCTAAATTTTAATTTAATTTAATTTAACTTAATTTAATTTAATTTAAAAATATTTTAATCGTGTACATGAATAATTCGTCTTATAAATTAGGACATGTGAGATAGTCTTACCCAATACTATCTCTAATATTTTTTATTCTTACTATTAATTGTTCATGAAATAGTATAATTGAGTGAATATCACTTTAAATTAAAAAAGAATATTTTTTGAGTGAGTCATATAATCTGGGTTTATATATAAACCATATTTTTTAAAACTACTCTTTAATACTATATAAGAAAATTACTCTTTGAACAGTAATAATTTTTATAAAAGAGTCATAATTCATGTCTCTAAAAAGTTAATTTTCATTTAAAAAAGAGTAATCCATAAATTAGAGTTTACACGAATTTGAATAGTAATTTTTTAATTTAGAAGATTAACAATTTATGTATCTATAGAATAACTTTTTAATGTACTAAAGAATAACAATTTATAGTATAAATAAAAAGTGATATCATTTTATAGTGAGAGTGATAATGTTTTATAGCGAAAGCGATAACTATTATAAAAAGTGTAAAATGATCTACGGTCTCACACAAGACCTACTATCTTTTATTAAGTATCATTTTTTATTAAAAATATTACTATCACTTTTTTTTATCAATCTTATAATTAAATATTAAAAAATCAAATAAATTAAATAATAATTATAATTTTAAAAAATAAATATGAATTCACGTTATAAATAACCATTAAAATAAAAATTAAATTGAATATATACGTATAAAATAAAAATATGTTTAGATAATATACAGTCATGATAATATTAAGTTGGATAGTTTATTAGTTGGGATATTAAGTTTATTGAGTTTTGTCTCGAAATTTAGATTGTAAAATGGATAAATAAAAATATTTGTTTAAATTTATTGATTTTTACGTAATAGTATAGTAATAAAATTCAATTAAAAATGCTTTGATTAGTAATTAATTTTTTATTATATTTCAAATATTTATTATATAATTGATATGGGTATCAAATTAAAGATTTTGAAAAGACTAATAATTTAATATAATTTTTATTAATAATAGAGATGTACAAGAAAATTATAAACATTTAAATTTTTTCATAGAAAGTAAATCACATTATTGGATAGTAATTAATAAGAAGAGATGACATGTATCTTTATTATATTATTATATTATTATTTTACTTGTTAAACTGATAATAAGTAGAAGGGAGAGAAAGAATTTGATTATTTCTACTATTAAACAAAGTTAAACTAACAAATGAAACTGACTCTGTAATCCCTTAAATTTGTTAAAAAAGTTTGAATATTGACAAAATTTTATAACACTAAATGTGAAAGCTCTCATGATTCACTGTCCAAAATTTTTTTTTTATCCAATGTATGTACATTGGGATATTATTTTTTAATACATAAAATATTATTTTTTGCGATAATAAATTTATACTCTTTTAAATAAAAGTTATTAGAATATTTTATGTTATAAACCTAAAATCCAAAGAATCCGAAAAGCGAATTTATTTATTAATAACTACCTATTAACAACTAATGCATACCCACCACAAAAATTATTATTATTAACAAATGCTCATAATATTATTAATACTCCTTTTAACAAATGCTCACAATATTATTAACACTCCTATTAACATCCTATGTTCGTATTATTAGTAAATATAATATTAAATGGGTGACTAGCCTATTAAATTGCTAAACCACTTCATGTCCATACCATTTATATTCAAACAATACATTATTTCGAATTTCCGTAGTTTATTATACTCTATGTAAGTAAAATATGTGAATTGGTAATTAAAATAGGTTAACAGTGAATTATATTATAATATCTTAAAATTATATTTTAATGATAATTTATCATAATTTAAGAAAACACACTTTAACTGATAATAGACATATTATACTTTTATAATAATCATAATTACAAACTTTTTAACATTAATGCCATCTCAAAAGTGACTTTGTCTTTTTTTATGACAAACAAAATCAAGGAATTCTTCTAATAATTACAATAATAATAAGTTTAATGGAAAAAAAATCAGATAATTAAAAAAAAAGTCAAAAATAAAATTTTGTAAAAAAGTCTAATGTGCAATTCTTAATTTCTTGTCATGTGGTGAAACCGTGAAAATGGGAGAACTATTATTATTCATCAATTCTGGCCTCCAAACATAGGTAGACTCAAATTGCCCCTGCCCATTAATGTTATAAATAATTATTATTCAATTAATCTGATTTAATACATATGGGTTGGATTTTGTGCTACTTAGTCCAAAATGATTAAATACCCATAATGTTCGCGTAATTGCGGGTGTAAAAGTACAAATATTAATAATGATAAAAATCGAATTTGTGTCAAAAATTTATATAATTTGACCTAAACTTGTAATAAAATGACAACGGACACATAATATTTAAGTCATTCCGAGCAAACCAATAACTTTTAGGCGAAGGCAAATTAAACTCTTCCAACCCCTTCATTTAATTGACAACTCTTATTGGGTAATTTATGATCAATGAGTTGTTATTATTCTTATTTTTAAGAATTGTATATATGGGTTATGAATTGTAAGATTTAATGTTGCTACAATTTTAGGGCATGCTCATAAATTGTTTTGTACGTGATTTGGCTTACAATTATGAACATATATAAATTCACCGGATTATAGTATTATCAATGCATCTTAACAATATATATAATATTACAATAAGGATGCACTCTTGTGAGACGGATATATATATAAAACAGATTGTAAAATGAGTCAATCCCAATATTAAAGTATAGTTGTTATTGTTATATAGATAAAATATGTTCATTGATATTTAAAATATGTTTGTAGTTAATCATATAATAATACTTTAAAAACATACTTTAATTCATTATTCATCATACTTTAACTAAGAATTAACGTACTTTACTCATAAAACAATCATACTTTAACAACAGATTGACCTGTCTCACAGAATTATCGTCTTAAAAAAAACTTTGTCTTACAAGGATATTGGTTAAAGATGGGCTTGACCCACTTTTTTATTAACCAATTCCAATCATAAATAAATAAAATAAAATAAATAAAAATTATGAGTCGGATCACCTATCCCGCTCCGCACAGGGCGACCCAAACCCAGAAAGAAAGAATGATTCCTGAGAAGGGTTTGGATCTTCTGTGCTACTTTGGTGTGACATCTCTTGTGTCACTCCGTTGGATGAGTGACAAGTAAGAGAGAGAATGAGAACTATACCCTAAATCAATCAGGAAATTCTAGGGTAAGGGATTTGATTTCTCCACCTCAATACATTATTCCATAAAATAATGTTATAGGAAATATCACGGAAAAGTGTCCAAGAACATTTCGTGTCGTTCGTGAAAATATGTAGCTACCCACTCTGCCCCACCCACACATGGCCATCCGTACTAAAAATGTGTAATTTTGGAGGGTATAAATCAATCAACTTAATGGCCTTATAAGAGCAACAACCTGCATTGTACTACAATATTTCTTTAATATTTTCTTAAAATCATCATTACTTAATTTTAAAATTTAAATGAAAATTGGCCGTGTATTGATCAGCACAGTACGTTTATTCAATGTAGCAAACCTTACCAATGGGCATGCCAATTTTAAATTGATTTAGTTTCATGTAAATTAGTTATAAGGTTTAAATTATACTATTTCTCTTTAATTTAAATCCTAATAATACATAGAATATAATATGATTGAGAGGGGATCGGGACTACAGTGTTTACACTCATAAACCATATTTACACAAGTGTTTCCCATTTAAATTTGACAAGACAAATTTCTATAATACTTCCTCCTTCGGTTCATTATAATCGTCATCCAAATAAATAAATTATACCATCAAATTGAGGGTAAATATTAAAATTAGTTCTGTAAGTATGACCGATTCCAACTTTAGTCCTTTATTTTCTGCAATTCTCAAATTTTGTCCTTTTAATCCACTTTTGGTTTTTTTTTCAAACTTTGGTCATTTTTAGTTCACTTTTGGTCCAAAATTCATACATTTAGGACCAATTTTGGACAATTTTGAACATAAGGCTATGTTCACTTTGAGTTTAATCTTCAAGTTTTAGATTTAATAAATTTCCTCTATATACACCTACATACCCTATTAATACTTACTCACCCCTACAATATATTCTTTCTCCTCAATTAATATTTTTTTCTTTCTTTCTCTCTCATCTTCTCTCACCTCAATTAATATTTGATTTGACATAAAGTTTAAATCTACCCTACTTAAACCCAAAACAAACCTAACAAATATAGAATAACATTATTCACTGGTTTATTAAATCAACTTAAATCCAAAACAAACATCACCTAAAGGACTAAATTTGAACAAAAAAACAAAGGACTAAATTTGGACTAAAAGAACTAAAATTAGACAAAAAAAGACCAAAATTGAGAATTGCTGAAAATAAAGAACTAAAGTTGGAATCGGTCATACTTACATGACTAATTTTGATATTTACCCTCAAATCAACAAATCTCTAAGGTAAATGTGAGATTTATTTGAGTTTAGGGCTTGATAGAGTTACACAAAATGAATATTTGAAAGTACTAATATGTTTACAATTAGAAATTTACTACAAATCTATATTCATTATATAACTTACATCTCACAAAACCTTAAATATTGTTCTATATTATTTTAAAAAATTACTTTCTAGACAAAAATTTATTAATTTTTTGGGTATTTTTAACATCTTTTAATAATTATTAAATATGAATATATTACTTACATCTCCCAAAACGATTTGCTATTTACGTTTTAATATTATTTTAAAATATTATTTTATTGACATTCTGAGGGTAGTGATAATATTATGTTATACTCCCTATACTTTTCATACTTTTCTTATTTATTTATCCTACAAAATACTTCACGCACTTAAAAAAGGAACAACACTTTATCAAATAACTTCAAATTTTACTTTAATTTTAATTTTGTCATTCATTTTTTCACACTCATAATATTATTTTGCACTTTAAAATTTTATTACTTAAAAATACTTAAGCACTTCTAAAAGTTAATAAAGTTGGTCAAATAATTAACTTTAATTAAACAATGTGAAATAATAAACGTGAATAGTGATGTGAGATGGAAGGAGTATGTGTTAGTTAGGAATGATAATTTTAAAATTAAAATATTTTTTTTGAAGTTATTGAATAAATGTAGTACTATCATTTTATTATATGTGAAAAATATTGTCATGTGAAACAAACAAATAAAAATAAAATAAAATGTAGAGTAAGTATAATTTGAGATAAAATAAAAGTAAAAAATGTACTCCATATTATTAAAAGTATAGTCAAACTGTTTGAGTCATTGGTCAAGTGTCAGTAGATTAATAATATTTACATTGATTATTTGTACACAGTAAGGTACTTTCACTAGTTCATAGTTGCATTCATGTTATCTAGCTGTTTCTTTTGGATTTTTTTTTCTTTCCTAATTTTCAAATATGCAAGACTTTGGATTACCTTTGTCATACTTAAATTGTTTATGTAAATATAAAGTGAAAAATTAATTTCCGAAAAGATTTACTATTCTTTTAAATAGAAAATATTATTTTTAAATTCTGACATATTGTGATTATTCATATTTTTATTAAAATGAATAGTATTTTTCATTTAAATGAGCAATAATTCGTCTCTTTAAATAGTAAATTTCATATACTAAAAAATATTTTTATAAAATAAGGGTGTATAATGAATTGAGTTCACATAAGGCTTTTTTTAGGAGTAAATACTACGTGCATCCGGGTGAACGGAGTAAATTTTTGTGCACCCAATATGTATTAGTTTTATTCAGTAATGTATAGTGGGTAAAAAAAATATAATATTTTAATATAAAGTGGTAGTTGTATTAATGTTATGTGTGGGTCTCATGGAGATATAATAATTATTTTGTGTGATCCTATTTAACAAAAAATAAAATGTAAAGATTGAAATGAGATAGAAGGAGTATATATTTCTTAATGAATGTATTTCTTTTTTATATTGTTATTCTTAATGGGAGAGGGTTTGCCATCTAAAAAATTTTGGGGGTCTTGGAGTTAAGGATTTAGGGTGTTTTAATTATGTCTTAGTTGCTAAATGGGTATGGAGGGCGTTGAATGAAAAGGAGAGCTTGTGGGTTAAAATCCTTAAATCGAGATGGGGAGAGAGTCTAGGATTAGATTGTTTTAATGTGGGCTTGGGAGTTAACTCAAAGGTCAAAGGGTGGTGGAGGGGAGTTCTTAGTTGTCTAGTTGATTGGAAAGTGGTTCAAAGAAGAGTTGAGTAAAAGTTTAGGAAATGGGAAAAGTACTATTTTTCTGGGAAAAAAAGTGGGATGGGAGGAGGGCATTAAAAGACAAATTTACAAGACTCTACAATATAAGTCTAGACAAGAGTAGAGTTATTGATGAATTGGGAAATTGAGTAGAAGAAAAGTGGAGTAGGAACCTCAAATGGATGAGGAGTCTGAGGATTGTGAATTTGACGTTTTCCATGAATTTTTGCAGCTTATTATTGATATTCCATTGATAGCAGATCGTGAAGATTCTTGGGAATGGAGGCAGAGTACAAAGGAAGGATACACAGTGAAAAATGCACAGGAAATCATCAACAATGATGGAAGGACTCGAACCAAAGCTGATAAAAAATACATGGTATAAGAGCATTCCTAGTAAAGTACATGTACATGTGTGGAGAACGGTGATGAACAGATTCCAATAAAAACAAATCTACAAAGAAGAGAAAGTTGGCCAGCGGGAAAGGGGGTGGAGTGTATTATATGCAAAACAACAGTAGAAAACACCAAACACTTGTTCGTGGAATGTCAAAAGCGCACGATGCTTGAGCTGGAATTCTCAAATGATTCAATCATACAGGTCCTTTTCCTTCAGAGCCAAATAAGAACATGTTATGTTTTGTCAACTTGGAACAGAGTAGCAAGATGAAAAAGATTTTGGCAACAATATGGGGGGTGTACCATTTGGACAATGTGGAAAAATAGGAACTACATAATCTTCCAGAACTTGGAGGCAAGCACAAGCAAAACGATAGAGGTGATTAAAATTAGATCGTGAAATTGGTTAAAGTGAAAAAATCACAAATTGATCAGAGATGTGAGTTTTGTTGATTGGATAAATGAGGATTTAGAGGTCGATCTTTAGATTGATATACATGACAATATGTGGCTTTCTTTTGTATGGTACTTTGTATATATATAGAGTATAAGGTAACACTCTTTCTTTACAATTGAGTATGGATGTTATACAAATTAATTGATGGTTGACAATGATTTTTACTTTAAAAAAGGGTTAATGGGTAATTCTCTCATATTTTAATGTATAATGAGGTGAGAGAAAAATATCTTAATATAATGTGTGTAATTGTATTAATATTATGTGTGAGGCCCATAGAAATATATTAATTGTTTTGTGTGAGTTCTATTTACTAAAAAAGGAAATATAATTATTGAGGTGAGACGCCCCAATTAAAAATATGTAATTATTATTGTGGAACGAAAGGGATTATAATTTTAGTTCAACTAGATTTTGTTACCCGTGCGTTGCACGGGACAAAGATTTATACTTTCTCTGTCACATAAATAATACTCCCTCCGTCCCGGAGAAGTTGGTATAATTTTTTTTGGGCACGGAGATTAAGGAGTATAATAATTTAATGTAAAGTGAAGTAAAGTGAAGTGAGAGAAATAATATTTAATGTGTAGTGGGTAGTTGTATTAGAGGTGATATGTGGGGCCTATGAGAATATATTAATTGTTTTTGTGTGGTCCCATGTATTAAAAAGAAAATGTGTCAACTTTAGTGGGACAAACCTGTTGGCAATTGGATCGTGCGGTTCAACGTGATCCGTTAGGATTAACAGTTAAACAAAATTCAGCGGAAGCAATTAGAATTGTTTACCGTACTTCTGGGTCGATGTAGAGAATGAACAGCAGTGTAGAACCACCTCTCAATCTTCTGCTGTATGTCCCAAGTCGAATCCTACTGTTGTGTGGGCAACAATCCGCAGGATTCTCTCAATCTGCTCCTGTTCTTTCTAACTATCAAATGAGGCACTGACTTAGGGTTAACAGGAGTTGAGATGACTTATATAGTTGGGCTACAGCAGGGACCAGGAGGAGAAATTGGGCTGGGCCTCAATTGAATTTAATTAACCAAGCTTAGCCCAAAGCTTTTAATTAAATCCAATAATAATAATATAGTCCACTAAAATATTATTACTGCACTACCCGTCCAATCCCAAAATTATGTTCTGGGCTCCTTCTTATTATAAGCCCGATAGTCTCCCCATGTTTAAGAAAAAACAATGTCTATTAATTAATTAAGTTACTGACAACTCAAATTAATTAATATCTCATCCGAGAGTAGTACCACTCAACCTTATTATCATGCCGGAAATTAATCCACTTGCAAGATTTACATGATAAACCTTATGAGCTCCTCAAGGGGACATCATCAACCTATGACGGACATGGATTCCTTCTACAATCAACAGCACACCATAGATACAGCACTACTTCCCAACTCACCGAGTTTGTTGATTTAATACATATAAATCTCACCCATTGATGAATCAAAGAAATACATACTGCCCTACGTGTCGAGGTTATTGTATAGGGATTAAGAGCACGAACTTCCATAATAACAGAGATCAAGTTCTTCTATAAGTCAGTATAAGTCGAACGATCTCAGGCGGTCCTGCTCAATACACACAAGTGCACTAATGTGATTCTATAGCCAAGACAAGCTAATACCAAACCACACTACAACCATACTGATAGAGAGTCCCCGTCTATCTCAGTTGTGAGCATCTGTTTATACTTTATAAGGAAACCGATAATATGATCTTCCGCGTGTTGTCGCACAACATATTATCTACAGTATAAAGTAAGTGGACTATTGCATCATGCATATAAATAAATTATAAGATGCAATCATTTGATCAATGATTCTCAATTCAAATATTGTTATGACATTGTTCATACTAAAGCTAGAATTTTAGTATACAATCCAACAATCTCCCACTTATACTAAAAGACTATGCTGTCATGTCTTCTGCCATACATCTGATTCCTACTCCCACTTATACGACCATTAAAAGCTCTCGCCTTAAGGTACTTGTAAATGGTTTACTAGGTCATCATCCGATGCAATCTAAGCGACAACAACCTACCCCTCATCATATGATTTCTTGTAACAGGTGGTACTCGCGCTCCATGTGTTTAATTGCCTTATGGACTTGTAATTTCTTCAAGTTTGCAACTGCACCAATATCATCAATGTAAATTGTGATTACCTTGGGCAAACTTAGAAACACTTCAAAGTCCATCATGAAGTCTCTAGAGTCATATAGATACTTTGGCTGCCTCATAGGCTCCAATTCATCATCTTTCCATGATGGAGTCCGGAGTCTGAAATATATTTCTATATAACACTCCTCCACATTATGACTCTACTTCCTAAGATTAAACACATAACCTTTGAGGAGAATTTACTACCTTCCAATTTGACTAAAAAATCTGAATCTACGTAATCCACAAGAAGCAGTGAATCTGTCCAGTAAGTCCACATATAATTTTCAGTCCTTCTCAGGCACTTTATAAATGTCTTACCACAGTTCATCATTCTTGTTCCGGGTTACGTTGATACCCACTGTTCATGCATTCAGCAAAACAGATATCCAACATCGTTCATAGCATTCCTTAGATTAAGCTTCCTTATTCGCCGAAGCATAAGGAACCGCTTTCATCATCTTTATCTTCTTTTTGTGTCTTAAGACACAATCACTAAGATAAATTTACATGCTAAATGAGTATGGATTGTATCATTTTATGAAACTTGAGATAAGCATAATATCATTTCTTGTGATCCGTATTACCGTGATCAAAAGAATATATTTTGCCTTTCTTAAGTCCTTCATTTCTACCGCTTTACTAACCGTACCCATACGCCCGATAGTACTCTTTCATTGTCTCCAATGAGCAAGATACTATCTACGTATAGTACAAAAAATACCACCACGTTTCCGTCACTCTTTTCAATACACAAGATACATCCGCTGATTGATTTAAATCCGTGCCACTGGATTACCTAATCAAAACAGATGCTTCACGATCTCAAAGCTTGCTTTAGTCCATCGCTGGACACTTTTAAGCTTACTATGAAAATGCTATTAGTACTTTGCAATGAATCACTCTGGTTGCTTCACATAGATGTTTTCCTCAAGACTTCCAATCAGGAAAGCTGTCTTGACATCTATTTGCTGTTCCTCATAATTCAATATGAGCAGCAATAAATAAAAGAATCCGGATCAACATAAGCATAGCTACCAGCAAACATGTTTGCTCATAATCGAACCATTTCTTTCTGAGTACATCTTTTCGCAACAAGCTTTACTTCCAAGATTTTCACCTTTCCGTATGATCCTCTTTTATTTCCCTTGACCACTTGCAATGGCTTTTATATCATTTTAGTGATCATACAAGTTCCCAGGCTTAATATGGAATCCATAGATTCTATTTCAACATTCATTGCAACTTACTAAGATTTTGCATTTTCATCTTGTAGTGCTACGTCGTATCCGTGGGACAATACCATGTTCACTAGGGACCAAGTCTCACGACTCTCCCAAAACATATATCTTACGGGTTATCAAACAACCCTCCCACTACGACCAGGCACTACATGTAATTGTGTATCAGACGTGACACGCGTTGCAGTTTACCTTGTGGTATATCCTCTTGTACACTTGGTACTTATACTTAGTGTTTTCCTCTCACTTCCTTTAGAACAACTTATACATGGGTTTGTGATTTATTACATAGTCCTTTTCCAAAAATCTAGTTATTGAGTTAACAATTATCCTTCGATCTTTTGGACAAAATAAATCACCCTCCATTTTTCTAGGATATCCCATATACAGACAAACGTTTCACGAATTACTGTATCTAGGGCATATCCATAAAATGAATTTAATTATTCCAAATAATTCATCATCTATCTAATCATAACCATAAGGGCCTAATACCTTCTACCCACCACACCATTCAGCTGGGGCATACCCGGTGTAGTCAACTTGAGATTTAATCTCAACTTCTGATCAATAGCTCCTAACTATCCCAAGAGGTATTCGCCATCATGATTGAATCGTAATGACTTAATATATTTTCCATGACGCTTCACTGTACTAGCCATACAATTCTTGAATTAATCAAAGAACTTAGACATGCAGTGCATCATATAAATATATTGGTTTCCAGAATAATTTTCGAATATTCATAACCACCTCTCGCCTGGATAATATTAGGTTTGCTTGAATCAGAATGAACTAATTCCAACATATATATCTTTGGCTCTACACCCCACAGCCTTGAAAAGACAGTTAATCATTTTTACTTCCAAGCAAGACTCACAAGTCCGATAGTTTCCACTTCAGATAAACCTTACGGTCTATCAGCTATCAACTTTTGAATCCTACTTAAGTAAAATGAATTAGTCATAGACGCCAAATGTATGTTTAGTTCATTTCCGAAGGTTCCTTTCTCTTACAAATATTAGAAGATGCATTATTTAATTACTATTTATTGCATCTGTGGGATGAACATGATTCAAGAGTATACTTTTTATCCACCAACATACTTTAACGGATTATAGCCTCATTCCTCATTACTATGACCATGTCATTTAAATGAAATGAAGTATCCATCCGTTAATGCATAGAAACCGAAATTAAATTCTTTCTATGAAACGTACGTAAAGACAATTTCTCATAATCAATCGTTTATTCTTATCATGAGATAAATAAACAACTCCCACTGCAATAGCCACTACCTTTGTAGTTTTACCCATATTATTAACAATCTTATCCTTACTCAGTGATAAACATTTAGTGATTCCAGTATCTACATACTTCGTGTCAGTAGATGCCATCACTAATCATGTTTAAACCATTAGTAAATAAGATATTAAACTTGTTCACATCATGATGAAAAATGGCTTTCTTTTGCCACATGTTTTGTTAGAAGTTTCTCACCATATACAATCTATCGTATTTCAGGTAGAACTTGCTCAAAACATCCAGGCAAATTATGAAGAATAAAATTGATTTAGGTTTCCCTTTCAATTTATATTCCAAACTTTTCCAATTCATTCATCAATTCAACCATGATCTTCTGCCTTTTAATTACTCAAGTATCCGAAGAGTTACATGAGACCATCATATTTCTATGAACCTCTTATATCTTCACTAGAGACTTTAATAGGCATCATGAGACGTCCTTTGTGAGAATACACATGTATTTTCTTAAGCAGTAATTTTCAAAACCAAGATTCTTTTCTAATCATCTAATTTGGACGAGTAAATATAATGTCTTTTAGTTAATAATTAGTGAAATAAAACCATTCGAAATTCATAGAATCACAAATAAATATTCCGATCAAATCTTCGAATTTTATCCTTTTATATTGTTTCCCTCAAAATAATATAAAAATAAAATTCACCGACATCTCAAGCACCGTGAGTCTGCAAGCCACGTTAGTGTGGACGTTTACAAATCCGAACAATTACAAGAGAAGATTTTACCCATTAATTTTATTTGTCAACCTAACTTTATGACAAAATAATTAATAGTCGGTTCCTCTTTAGCCATGCAAATAATAGCAGTGACTCCGTTGGGGAGGATACTAATTATTTACACCTAAGTGTACACCATTATTTGATCCCAAGTCCGCTGCCCAAGCTTATGTGCCTTACTGTTAGAGAAGTACACACGCGCTCAGATAACTTTCTACAACCATCAATTATATAAGTTTGTACTAGTGAACCGCATATAAGCTCATCCGTTAGGGAGGAAGGCACTATAGCCAACGCGCAAGCCCATATGCAACACATTACAAACAATAATTATTTAAAGAAGTTTGTACCAGTGATCCGTGAATAAACTCATCCGTTAGGGAGGAAGGCTCTATTGCCAACGCGCAAGTTTACTCACATCACTTACAAACCAATAATGGAGGCCGCGGGAATTAATTACCAATCCCCTCTCCCACTTAGTTATTTAACACCGAGGGTTTTAACATGCATATAATATTCCAGAATAAAATATACAACTTAGACATGCTTCTATTAACAGCAATTTAAATAAATAAATCACATAGAACATGCCTGTCACATATACAACAATAATTTACAATTAAATCAATTAATCAGTTATATAACATAATTAATTGTATAAATAGTGGATCAATTAATTTGGGTCTGAAGAGCAACAAATAAGCACAAAATGAGCAGCAGATTAATTAATTAATCATACTCATTATCTATGACCCATAATCTTACCCCAAAACTAAATTAATTCCACTAAGCCCACTAGCACAAAATTAGTCCATTAATATAATTAATTAATTATCATGCTTGGCCCATTATCCACAATTAATTAAAACCAGCAATTAATATTGGCCCAGCAGCCCATTACCATTTAATTAAAATTTGGGCCCAAAAGCCCAAAAACAAATTAAATAAATGAGCAGCCCCTAATATATTACTGAATTGGGCCCTTTAATTAAACCTGCCAGCCCAACAGACACCTTAATAAATATTTAGGTCCAACTGTACACAGGCCAATGGCCAGCTCAATTAAATAGGGCCCAACAGAACACAGGCCCAAAAGCCATAGGCCAGCAATTAAAAAAAATTGGCCCAGCCCATCAAGACAGCCGATTAATTTCCAAACTGCTGCCCTACTTGCTCTCCGCCGCAATACTCCTTCCACACACCAGCCCTGTCCGGCACGGTGGAACTGAAGACGCGAAGAAAACACCGCACGAAACGGTGCCGGCTGCTCTCGGCGGTGATGCCGTCAGCCCACCAGAGTCGTGCCTTTTGCCCCTTGCCGTGATGCGACGCCATCAGAGCCGACTAGCGACAACGAAGCAGCCGCGCTCGGAACCACCTTTAGCGTCGCTCGAAGTCACGCCGGACGTCTGCAGCTTCCCTTAAGTGCGTCGCGCCTGTCAACGACAACGCCACAGCCACAACAAGTTCTCCTAGCCGCGGCAGTTATCCCAGCGACGCCTTCAATAACCGCCGGCAGCATCAAACCGCAGAGCTGTCCAAACGGCCCGTAGCCGTAAAGCTCCCATCTGCACCCCGCCGTATCCGACGCCGCAATCATCATCAGCCGCGACCTTCCATCACACGACAGACACCGAATGAATCCTGATCCCGACGGGCGCTCCGACAACTGCTGGCGCCGCACCCACAGCCTGCCAAAATCGAGCCGCCAGACGCCTCGGAAAAGGCCAGGAGACTCGCCTGGAACTGCTCTAATTCAGGCAGACTCAGTCGCCAGGGGAGAGACTTGACCTGGTCATCCTTCTATTGCGCTCGGAAAAACCGTCGGTGCAGAACATTGAAGTTCTCCTCACTCGGCAATACGCCCAGATCCAGTCTTCAAACAGACCCGATCGAAAGAAGCAGCAGTCTCGATCAGAAGTTCCTCAGACTGCCAAAGCTGCCGTCTATCCCAGCCATCACCGTTCAGTCCAACAGCACCAAGCCTCCGATGAACAGTGTTGCCCATCCGATCGTACGACGTGACGCCCTCGCCTCCATCCCGATCGAACTCAAGCCATTCAACATTGGCCCATGATAGGGACCCGCCGGATGGGTGGTGTGTGTGTGATATAACGTGTACAGCAATAGAAACATTATCGATACAAGGCAATACAAGTATTGGGTTATTAGAGATAATAAAAGAACCCAAATAATAACAGCACTTATCCAATGGATAAAATTGCAGGTCATATCATATAATCACACAGCCTTACATACATGCTTGTAATATAACAATAAACACATGTATGGATCAATAACTAACCCAACGTCACACGTTTCACCACGAAACCAACGCTCTGATACCAATTGTTGGCAATTGGATCGTGCGGTTCAACGTGATCCGTTAGGATTAACAGTTTAATAAAATTCAGCGGAAGCAATTAGAATTGTTTACCGTACTTCTGGGTCGATGTAGAGAATGAACAGCAGTGTAGAACCACCTCTCAATCTTCTGCTGTATGTCCCAAGTCGAATCCTGCTATTGTGTGGGCAACAATCCGCAGGATTCTCTCAATCTGCTCCTGTTCTTTCTAACTGTCAAATGAGGCACTGACTTAGGGTTAACAGGAGCTGAGATGACTTATATAGTTGGGCTACAGCAGGGAGCAGGAGGAGAAATTGGGCTGGGCCTCAATTGAATTTAATTAACCAAGCTTAGCCCAAAGCTTTTAATTAAATCCAATAATAATAATATAGTCCACTAAAATATTATTACTTCACTACCCGTCCAATCCCAAAATTATGTTCTGGGCTCCTTCTTATTATAAGCCTGATAGTCTCCCCATGTTTAAGAAAAAACAATGTCTATTAATTAATTAAGTTACTGACAACTCAAATTAATTAATATCTCATCCGAGAGTAGTACCACTCAACCTTATTATCATGCCGGAAATTAATCCACTTGCAAGATTTACATGATAAACCTTATGAGCTCCTCAAGGGGACATCATCAATCTATGACGGACATGGATTCCTTCTACAATCAACAGCACACCATAGATACAGCACTACTTCCCAACTCACCGAGTTTGTTGATTTAATACATATAAATCTCACCCATTGATGAATCAAAGAAATACATACTGCCCTACGTGTCGAGGATATTGTATAGGGATTAAGAACACGAACTTCCATAATAACAGAGATCAAGTTCTTCTATAAGTCAGTATAAGTCGAACGATCTCAGGCGGTCCTGCTCAATACACACAAGTGCACTAATGTGATTCTATAGCCAAGACAAGCTAATACCAAACCACACTACAACCATACTGATAGAGAGTCCCCGTCTATCTCAGTTGTGAGCATCTGTTTATACTTTATAAGGAAACCGATAATATGATCTTCCGCGTGTTGTCGCACAACATATTATCTACAGTATAAAGTAAGTGGACTATTGCATCATGCATATAAATAAATTATAAGATGCAATCATTTGATCAATGATTCTCAATTCAAATATTGTTATGACATTGTTCATACTAAAGTTAGAATTTTAGTATACAATCCAACAAAACCAAAAAGGAAAGTGTGTCAACTTCTATGGGACGGAGGGAGTAGTACGTTTACTGTTTGTACGGAGATTAAAACATATTGTATTTTAATGTATAGTGGGTTGAATTGAGAAATATAATATTTTATTGTATAATGAATAGTTGTATTATTGTTGTGTGTAAGCCCCATAGTGTGAAGATAAATGTAGAACAGAAGTAGGTATGGCAATGGGTATGGTACCCGCTTATTTTGGGGTACTCGTAACCGATTAAAAACAACTACCCATACCCATACCTATCCCATTTTAAAAAATTATTATGATACACGTACCCGTCTCATACCTGTTTATCAATACACACGGGTACCTGTATGCATTTAATACTCATTGATTTTATATATATTTATATTTTTTTATTGTTTAAATAAATATAATAACAAAAATTACATTATTATTATCTATTAAATATAGAATAAATATAATATAAATTATATTATTTTAAATAAATATTTAATAAATATGATTAAATAAACATATAACTATTAATTAAATGTATAAAATAATTCATAATATATAAGTTATATAATATATATATATATATATATATATATATATATATATTAAATTTTATAAAAATATATATATAAACGGGTACCCACTGGTATTGAGTTATTATCCGTACTCATCTCAAACTCTAATGAGATTTTCTAAAATTATACGTACTTTTACCAAACCCGTTTACAATTATCCGTACATATCCCATTAGATTCGGATAGATCGAGTACACGAAAATACCCGTCCCATTACCATCCCTAGAAGGAGGGGAATATAATATAAATTCTATTTTTTAAATAAATATTTAATAAATATAATTAAATAAGACTTACAACTATTAATAAAATAAGAAAAATATCTCATAATATATAAATTAATTATATATATATATATATATATATATATATATATATATATATATATATATATATAAGGGTCCCCGTGGGTATCGAAGGATTACCCGTACGCATCCAAAACCTAATAAGATTTTATTTAACTACTCGTACCCGTCTTAAATCCGTTTAAAATTATCCATATCCGTCTCATACAATTTAGGTAGTTTGGATACCCATAAATACCCGTCTCATTATTATCCCTAAACATGATGTGTGCAATTGAATACTTATTTATTCGTAAAACATATTTTTTTTTATATATTGATAAACGGGTATTAATATTTTTTTATATAGTAAAACAAAATTGGCAAAAAAAATAATGAAAATTTTAAAATGTTAAGAATGAATAAATAAAATAATTTAATAATGATTTATAAATGTTTATAAATACATTAAAAAATCCGAATTATAAATTTAATAATTATTAGTACCATAAATAAATAAAGAATTAATTTTTATTGTTAAAAATGAATAAAATAATTTATAAAATGACTTATAATTGTTTATACCTACATTAATATGGAAAAAACTTAGGTGAGACCATCTCACGGATCTTCTTATGTGAAATGGATCATCCATTAACCCATTAAGCATATTTTAAAGGGTCATGTTTAGTTGTTATTAAATTAAAAAATTTACAAATTAATTATACTACTAATAATTAATCCTTTTAGTTTCGGTGGAAGCGGCACCTGACAGTTTCGAAAAATAATGTAAAAACCATTCACAATATTTATTCAAATTTTCATTTATACGTTTTTTCTTTTATATTTTTTATTATTTAATATTTTAATAATTTTTCCATTCATTAATTATTTTAAATATAATTATTATAAATTTACAAAATGTGACATACAATTGATGAAAAGTGATAATGATGTTGTGAATTATTTCATAAATAATTTATAATATAAATGAAAAGTGATTCCACTTAAAACAAAAGTGATAACATCTTTAATAAAAAGTTATAACTAATTAAGAAAGTGAATTTCACGTACAATTTATTAATTATGAAATTTTTTATTAATTTAAATTTGTAATTTATTTAATTTATTTATTTTATTTAAATATTATAAATTTATAAAATGCGATACTCAATGATGAAAAGTGATAACAGTGTTGTGAACTATTACATGAACAATTTATAATATAAATGAAAAGTGATAACATTTTAAACGAAAAGTGATAACATCTTTAATAAAAAGTGATAACTAATTATTAAAGTGTATTTTAAAAATAATTTATATAATGGATAAAATGTGATAATATTTATAATAAAAAGTGATTCATAATCAAAGAAAAGTGATATCCATATAATTGAATTATTTCACAAACAAATCAATGGAATAATAAAAAGTGATATGATAAACAAAAAGTGATGACTTTTTAATTAAATTATTTTATGAATAACTTATAAAATGAATAACTTGACATTGTAAAGAAGAAATTGGGCTTTGACAAGGTTTTTGGAGTGAACTGTGATGTCAACGGAGGAAGTCGCAAAGGAGGGCTTGCTTTCATGTGGAAGAAAGATACGGTAAACATTTTATCTTCTTCTTCTAACCACATTGATGCCCTCATTGGAGATGATGAAGGTAATGAGACTTGGAGATTCACGGGCATTTATGGCTGGCCGGAAAATAATCAGAAATGGAAAACTTGGAAGTTATTGGGAGATCTAGCTAGTAGGGAGAACCGCCCTTGGCTTTGCTTGGGAGACTTCAATGAGATACTCTACAACCATGAGAAAAAAAGGAGGCTTACCTAGAGCAGATTGGAGAATGAATGATTTCAGAGATTGTTTGGAGACTTGTGGTTTCACTGATCTTGGGTATGATGGGATAAACTTCACATGGACAAATGGACAACATGGAGCTAATTATATACAAGAAAGGCTAGACAGAGGGATTGCTAATGGCGAGTGGATTGCAAGATTCCCGGACTATCATGTTAGTCATCTTACGAGGCTCCTATCTGATCACTGCCCTTTATGGATCAGTTGGAATAAGAAAAAAAGGAGAAACTCGGGGAGAAAGAGAATAAAATTGTTCCGGTTCGAAACCATGTGGCTGCAGGAACCTGAATGTGGGGATATTATAAGAAACAACTGGTATGACAATAAGAGAGGTACCATTGACAGTATGGTTAGAAAAATTCAAAGATGCGGGGTTGCACTTTCTTAGTGGGACAGTGAGAATTTTGGCCACTTTCCACGTGAGATTAATAGGGGAAAAGTGGCACTGGAGAAGTTACATGCACTTGAGGCTACCATGGAGAATGTGCAAGCTGCGAAAACTCTTGAAAATAAGCTGGCAGCACTTGATTAGAGCTGTTTTCACCTAAATTTTAGTGTCTTTTTATATATATTTTCGTATTATTTTATCCGTATTTTATATGTTATTTGGTTGTGTTTTGTATTTTTATTGAAATGTGTGTGAATGAGCTTAAACGTAAGATTTTCAATTCGGAGTTGAAACGAGGGAGAACGAGCCAAAACAGTGAAGAAATGCAGGAGCCAGCACACGAGCCGTGTAGCCAACACGGCCCTGTAAGAGTTGGCCGTGTGGCGACATCTAGTCACTCAACACGGGCAACTTCAGGTCGTGTCCAGTTGCACGAGTCGAGTCGGGAGCACGAGCCGTGTCGCCAACACGGCCCTGTAAGAAGGTGGCCGTGTGGCGACATCAGAAGAGCCAACACGACCACACCTGTGCCGTGTTACAACACACAACTCGTGTTGCAGCACACGAGCCGTGTTGCGTAACACGGCCCTGTAAGGCGAGACCGTGCGGCAGCATCAGAAGACACAACACGGCCACCCCGTGGCCGTGTTACAGAGCACGACTCGTGTTGGGTATTTTCCTGCAGAAATTTCCAGATCCTTCTAGAAGCCTCCAAAGGAGTATAAATACCCCTTTATTCAACAATTGGCAGGAGAATCCGAAAATCCTATCATCTACACACACCTCACACACCATTTCTTCCATTTCCCACCATCATCTTCATCAACCTTCATCCATTTTGATCCATCTTCATCATCTCCATTAATTCTCCATCAAAACTTCATCCCTTCCATTGGGTGTGAGAGATCTCAAGGAATCAAGAGCTAGAGGTGGAGATCAAGAAGAATAGAAGATTCTCTTCAAGAAATTGATAGGGAAGAATCCATTCATTTTGTATTTCTTTAGATCTTAGACTATGGGTAATTGTAATGAATCATTTAATTGTTTTGTTACTTTTACTATGATAGGCTAATCCCTCTAGTGGGATTAGGAACATGAAGAGCATATTAGATTTATATTATCATGTGGATTAAATTGGTTTTTGATTTAATTGATGTTGATTTCTATTCATGGAGTTTAATTGTCTTGATGTTGTGATGGCATGGTTTGTTATTCATGAATGTTTATTGGTTTAATGGATTGTTGATCAATGGATTATTTGTGGTAATTAAATGCTATCATGATCTTCATGTATGTATTGCTTGGAGTGAGATGGAAACGACCCTCTATAGTATTAGGAAGGCATGAATAGACATTGAGTTTGGGTTTGACCGAAAGGATATTTGAATTCAATGAGGGGAACCAATCCATTCGTTGGCCTTAGTACACAAAAAGGGAGAGTTTAGTCTAACTAGTACCTAGATGGAAGGGGTTAATGTTGGGCTTTGATCTTAAGTGCTTTTGGGAGTCCAAAATGGATCAACAACCTTTGTAACCCGAAAGGGAGCTTAGGATACAATCGTGATCACCCTTAGTCTACATCAATTGAGTTGAATTCCGTTTGCATGATAATATGAATTGAGTGTGCTTGGATGTTTCTAATCCCATGTTTTTTCATACTTGAACTTAAGCACCCATTTTCTATTCTTGTCATTTATCTTATTTGCTATCTTATTTACTTGCTACTTGTTTTAGTTGTTAATCAATCTCAAACCCCCGATCATCTTTACAAAAACAACATGAACATGAGCTCACGTATTTTGCTAGTACGAACATAACTCCTTATTGGATTGATAATTTTTCTTGGGATATACTACTACAACGATCGAGTATTCTTGCTCGTGAGTGCTAAAAATAGGCAAACAGCACTGCATAGGAAGGAAGAAGCATTTTGGTTTCAAAGATCAAGGGTGAATTGGATGAAAGATGGAGATAAAAATACCGATTTCTTCTATATGGTGGCCAACGGTAGAAAAAAATGAAACCATATTGAGTGGATATCAGATGGGGAAGGAGGTCAATAGGAAGAGGAGGAAGATATTGGCACAGCTTTCCAGAATTATTTCAAATCCCTATTTTCAGCAAATGAATAATTGGAAATGGCAGAAGCTGTGGAGGCCGTGAATTGCAGATTAGCGGATAGCTCGAAAGAACAACTCTCTCAACCGTTCACTAGAGAAGAAATCTTTGCAGCTATTTCTCACATGCACCCCACCAAAGCACCTGGTCCCGATGGTATGTTCGTTATCTTCTACCAAAAAATTTGGAGTATTATTGGTGATGATATTGTCAATACTGCATTAATATCCTAAATAACAATCATTCCCCCTCTGATTTTAACCATACTCATATAGTGCTTATTCCTAAGAAGAAAAATCCCAGTGTCCCCGCAGATTTCCGCCCCATAAGTCTATGCAATGTGTTCTTTAAGATTTTTATAAAATCCATTGCAAACAGATTGAAAACCTTCTTGCCTGATATTATTGATCCATGTCAGTCCGCATTTGTGCCGGGTAGACTAATAACGAACAAAGCTTTGCTTGCCTTTGAGATATTCCACTCTATGAAAAACAACAAAGCTGTCACTAAGGGCCAATTTGCATTCAAGTTGGATATGAGCAAAGCTTATGATAGGGTTGAATGGGCTTTTCTTAAAAAAATTCTTATCAAACTAGGTATAGGGCACTCTCTCATCTGCACTATCATGAAGTGTGTTTCTTCTACCTCTTTCTCAGTTTTGATAAATGGAAAGCCCTCCACACCGTTCACTCCCTCGCAGGGCCTCAGTCAAGGAGACTTGTTATCACCTTACCTTTTTTTGTGTTGTGCAGAAGCTCTCTCCGCTTTGATTCGTAAAAATATTGAGGCTGGAGCGTTGCATGGAGTGCGTATATGCCGCAGAGCACCAGAAGTGTCACATATTTTTTTCGCGGACGTCAGCCTCATTTTTGGAAGGGCAAATAACAATGAAATCGGAACAATTAAAAGAATCCTGGAAGTATATGAGGAGGCATCGGGATAAAAGATAAACATGGCAAAATCAGTTATTATGTTCAGTGCCGGAGTTACAATCCCCCTTCTATTTTCTACTTGCAAAGTTTATCCCATGAGATCCAATGTATATGTCGTTCTTCACCTTTCTGCCCCCACCAAAAATGAGAAATTGCTGATTCAATCCTCTTAAGGGTGTTGTATGGTAAGAGGAAACAACTCATCACGTATGTTGGAATTGCTTGTGCTACTGCTTTGATGAGTATGATTTTTCCGGCATTTGAGAGGTATTTGCTTTTCCAATCCTTGATTTTTTTCTCTACACGATTCACCACAACCTCAAAGATATTCCTCTTTGCTCGCCCCACGCTTGTTGGAATCCCCAAATACACTTCATGCTGGCTTACCCTACGAACCCCCAAGGCTAAACAGGGCTGGAGATTACTCCGGGACCAGAAATCGCTTCTTGCAAGGACACTTAAAGCTCGATACTTTCCTACGGGAGAGTTCTGCACCGCAAAGATAGGATTCAATCCTAGCTATACGTGGCGGAGCCTTCTAGCTGGTAGAGAAGTGCTAGAGAAGGGGTTGATATGGGTGGTTGGCGATGGGAAAACGATTAATGTGTGGAAGGATCTGTGGATTGTAGATGCTCCTAATTCTCGCATTAGCTCAGACAGGGGTGAGTTACCATAATACATGAAAGTGCACGATCTACTATTGGAGGATGGCAGCAACTGGGACACCAATGCTCTATTAAATGTCTTCTCCTACAGTGATGTCCAAAGCATATTGAAAATTCTAATTCGAAGAACCTCGTCACCTGATCATTTAACATGGAAGTACGCCAAGAATGGAATTTACTCTGTCAAATCGGGTTACTATACAGATTTGGATCCACCTAGTCAAGTTAGTGGA
Source organism: Pogostemon cablin (assembly GCA_023678885.1). NCBI lineage: Eukaryota > Viridiplantae > Streptophyta > Magnoliopsida > Lamiales > Lamiaceae > Pogostemon > Pogostemon cablin. The sequence continues at coordinate 4,435,312 of CM042977.1, read as the reverse complement.
GATAGGAAAACATGGGAGTGGGCATGGAAAGTTAATATCACCCCAAAAATCCAAGTTTTTCTATGGCATTGCTTAAAAGGGATTTTACCAGTAAGCATTAATCTCATCAGTAGGTACACAGACGTCGATCCGATGTGTCGTCGATGCAATGGTGATATTGAAATGGAAGAACATGCTTTAAGAGACTGCCCGTGGGTTTGAAAGTTGTGGAAGATATCCTATTTGAAGCTTGACATGGACAATGCCTCAAACCCTGAACCACTACCACCCCTTGCAAATTGGATAATGTCTACAACTGAAGGAAAACCCGAGAAATTTCAACAGGAATTTGCTACACTCCTTTGGAGTGCATGGTTTGCTAGGAACCAATTCTACTTCCAGAAAAAAGAAATTGAGCCGGATCATGTATCTTTGGCCTCTCATTGCCATGTCCAGGATTACTTGAAGGCAAGGGTTTCTTTTACTAAAGCCCCGACACCAACTGATCCAAGAGCGGAAGATGAAAATCACCTGAGTGTGAGTTCATTAAAATTAACACAGATGCCTCAGTCAGATTGGGGGTAGGCACTAGCTTGGGAGGTGTAGCAAGAGAGCACAACAGTAAAGTAATTTGATCTTTCATTGAGTTGAGAGATCCGGGTTACACTGCTGAGATGGAAGAGGCATTAGCAGCATTGAGAGGAATGTAGATTGCAAGGGAGCAAAATCACAGAAAAGTTATAATTGAAACTGATTCTCAAATTCTTTATAATGCACTGACAAACCACAAACCTGATCTTTCATATTTTGGAGCCGTGGTTGAAGACATCCTATCTCTTCGCCCATTTTTTAATCAAGTTCCCTTCATCTGGGTTCGGCGGGAAGGTGTGAACACCGATGTTCTTTGATTAATAGAAATTTATATTTCTGTCAAAAAAAAATTGATAACATTTTTAATATAAAGTGATATTTGATTAAAATAAAGTGATAATAGTATAGTAAAACTATTTAAAGTATAATTACAAATAATATTATTATTATTGAATAATAATTAATAATAATAATAAATTATTAAGACTAATTTTTACAAAAAGTGAAAATGTACGTAATTGATGTAAAGCCGAACAGAATGTGTGGATAACTGGAACTGGATGGTAGCCGTGATTTGAGATTTTCTTATTTACTAATTTTAATTATTAAGCCAAACAAGGCCCTTACTTTTCATTAATTTTTATTTATTTTTTATTTTTATTTTATACTAATTATTAGTACCATAAATAAATAACGAATTAATTTTTTTTGAAATAAAAAAAAAACTTAAAATCTTAACATTAGTTAAATATGGTATCATTAATTATGACAAAAATTAAATAAGGTATCAAAAAAATCAATGGCCAAGATTTAACTTTAATTGTGATGTATGGATGAGATTTAATAAAATTAGTAATCAAAACTAAGGGTGTAGATTAAAAATTGTAGAGATTAATGGCCAAGATTGAGGTGAGAAAAAGAGTGGAAAAGATTTTGCTTCAATTTTGACCACCCTCATTTTGTTTTTATATTATTATTACTAAATATTACCCATCCGTGCGTTGCACGGAAAGAATTAAAGAATATTACAATTATATACTTTTAGATTGTGTTTGAATTGAGTCATTTCAAATCTAATGGATTTGAAAATGAGTGGAATTTTAAATTCTTTGAATTTTATATCAATTCATTTGAATTCTACTATTTGAATAAATTATGGATTTTTAATAAGATTTCAAATTCATAATTCAAAAATTATTTTTAAAATAGAATTTTATATATAATAAATAAAAATAATAAAATTTTATTATATTAAATATTAAAATCTAAAATTTTATTAAAAATAATTTTTCATGGAGGAAACTCTACCACCCAACCTACCCCTACCCACCCCCCAAAAAGAATTTTTTTAATAAAATTTTAGATTTTAATATTTAAATAATAAAAGTTTTACCACCCAACCTTACCCCTTACTCACCCCCAAACCCCCCGCCACCCCATTCCACCACGCCCATAATAAAAGAAGAATGATACTTTAAATGGAATGATTGAATCTGAAAATAAGATCAAATAAAAGTATATAAGATCAAATAAATTAAAACATATAAATAAGGTTTATAGAATTAAAAAGAAAATAAAAAAATCATAGAGAAACGAAAATAAGATAACAAAAACTAAAAAAGAAGAATGATACTTCAAATGCGAATGATTGAACATGCACATAAGATCAAATATGAGAATGCATGATTGAACATAAAAATAAGATCAAATAAAAGTATAAAAGATAAAATAAAGATAACAGAAAATAAAAAAAGAAGAAAGATACCTCAAAATGATTGAACCTGCACATTAGATCAAATCAAAGTAAAATATAAAAGATAAAACAAATTAAAGTAGATTAGAAATAGTATGAAAGTGAAATAGAGAAAAAAAAGAAAAAGAAGAAAAAAGAGTAAGGATTTGATTAGGTAATGAAAATGTTTATATAGAATGATTTGAAAGAATAAACAAAGCAATCAACAATGTAGGAAAAAATGTGAAAAATTATCAAAGATAACGTTGAAAGATTTGATATTATGAAAATTAGTATATTAATTGACAATTAGTAGAATATATGCCAATAATTTTTTTCATATTTATCAAATTTATATTGTTGATTAAAAAATAAATAAATAATTTATTATTAGCATAAATAGAATTTATGATTGAGATCAAAAGTAATAGACGGTCAAGATTAAAATTGATGATACAAATAGAAATTAGTTTTGTTTATATATATATATATATATATATATATATATATATATATATATATATATATATATATATATATATATATATATATATATATATATATATATTAAGCTTATTAAAAATTAGTCAAATATGCCAAAAATATATCTCATATTTATCAAATTTATATTATAAAAAAAGTAAAATTTAAATAATAAAATACATTATTAGTATAATTTAATTTTATGATTGAAATCAAAGCATTATTTGGACGGTCAAGATTAAAATTGAATTATTTCTAAATAGTGTACAATTGAAAGAAAAAACTGAAAACAAAAGTAAAAGTTTAGGTTTGCTTTTATATATGTATAGATGATTGAACCTTTAAATTTGAGGAGAATGATTGAACCTAGATTATAAATAATATGAAAGTAGAATCTGGAAAAGAGAAGAAAAAGAAGAAAGTAGAATCTGGAAAAGAGAAGAAAAAGAAGAAGCACTAGAGGAAAAAAATAAAAAGAAGTACAAAAGATAGAATATTAAAATATTAAAATATGGTTAATATAATTATTATAAAGGAAACACAAAAATTGAAGAAAAAGAAGATAGACAAAAAAAGAAAAAAGAATGATACCTGATTGGACTTACCAATAAGTTCAAATATGAGAATGATTGAACCTAAAAATAATATCAAATAAAAGTATAAAAGAAGATAAAATAAATTAAATTATAAAAATAAGGTTTATAGAATTATTAAAAAAAATACAAAAATCGAAGAGAAAAAAAATAAGATAACAAAAAATTAAAAAGTATAATGATACTTTAAGGAGAATGATTAAACCTGCATATAAGATCAAATAAAAGTATAAAAGACAAAACAAATTAGAATAGATTATAAATAATATGAAAGTGGAATATGTAAAAGAGAAGAAAAAGAAGAAGCATTAGAGAAAAAAACAAAAAGATAATGATTGGACCTACAAATAAGATCAAATGTGAGAATGATTGAACCTAAAAATAATATCAAAGAATAAAAGAAGATAAAATAAATTAAATTATAAAATATGGTTTATAGAATTAAAAAAAAAAACACAAAAATCAAAGGGAAAAAAATAAGATAACAAAAAATTAAAAAGTATAATGATATCTTTAGGAGAATGATTGAACATGTATATAAGTTTAAATAAAAGTATAAAAGACAAAACAAAGTAGAGTAAATTATAAATAATATGAAAGTAGAATCTGTAAAAGAGAAGAAAAATAAGAAGCATTAGAGAAAAAAAAAAGAATAAGATCAAATATGAGAATGATTGGACCTAAAAATAATATCAAAATAAAAGTATGTATAAAAGAAGATAAAATAAAATAAATTATAAAAATAAAGTTTATAGAATTATTTAAAAAAATACAAAAATCGAAAGAGAAAAAAATAAGATAACAAAAAATTAAAAAGTATAATGATACCTTTAGGAGAATGATTAAACCTGCAAATAAGATCAAATAAAAATATAAAAGACAAAACAAATTAGAGTTGATTATAAATAATATGAAAGTAGAATTTGTAAAAGAGAAGAAAAGGAAAAAGCATTAGAGATAGAGAGAGAGAGAAAAAAAAAGGAGAAAGTAAGAATTTGATTAGGTTGAAAAGATTTATATATAATTATTTTAATGAATGAACGACCGTGATTGAAATCAATATTTATAGAGACGATTCTAATAAAAATAAAATTGATACTATATTAATTGAAATTAAGCATATATTGATTAAAAATTAATCAAATTTATATAGTTAAATTAAATCAATAAAAAAGTAAAATTTAAATAATAAAAAAAATTCATTATTAATATAATTAAATTTTATGATTGATATAATATATGAATATTGATTGTTATATTAGTATAATTAAAAATTAGTTAAATATGCCAAAAATATCTCTTATATTTATCAAATTTATATTGTTAAATAAAAAAGTAAAATTTAAATAACAAAATCTATTATTATTAGTATAATTATATTAGATTTAATTATTAAAATTAAAAATATTAATTGAATGGTCAAAATTAAAATTGAATTATTTCTAAATAGAGTAAAATTGAAAAAATTGAAAACAAAAGTTGAAGTTTAGGTTTGCTTTTATATACGTATAGATTATTATTACTATAGATAGATATAGATAGATTTTATCGGTAAAAAAAATTTCTCACAGGACTTTATGAAGAAAAATCGCATTTGGTCATATAAATATGCGTCTAATTTAAGACTTTTTTAATATTTTGATTTCATTTTTCATATCATTTTGGTCCATTATTTCTAATTTAAAAAAAAAATAAAAGTATATGCTTCAAAAAATATATATATAGTGTTGGGCCCGTTGGGCCTGTTGGCCCAATTGTTGGCCTTCATTCTCAGAGTATTGAGCCAAGTGTGTCTTGGCCCATAGTCTCACACCCTCACCATTATTAACCCCAATTTGTGAACTCAATACGTGGGTTGTGGCAGAATACTCTTCGTGAGTTTAAAACGGGAATCTGAGCACCTCTCGTCGCCACCACCTCCGGCGATGAAGACCGGGGAGACGATGAGGACGACCGCATCCACCCAACAGTGGTATCAGAGCTTGGTCAGTCGTCCATCGTCCGCGCTCAGCCTCCGTCGCCTGCGAGGGACGCGCTTCTGCCGTCCCGGTCAGAACAGTCGCCGTCCACCACCGCAGACCGCTGACCGCCGGAATCGCGACGCCTGTCGCCCGATCTGCAGCGCCACCGCATCGCCGATCTGAAGGAGGAGATCGACGAGGGTTTGGGCAGCCGCTTCAGATCGCCGTCGCTTCCAGAACCGCGTCGCCATCGCCGATCTGCCGCCACTCCTACCCAGCCGCTAGGGTCCCGCCTGGAGCCATCGCGACCGCCACTGCACAGCCGCTAGGGTCCCGCCAGCTGCTGTTCGTCGCCATCGGTCGCCAGCGCTGCTCGTCGGGAACGCGACAGGGAGGAGCTCGCGCCGCCACTGGGAGTTGCTCGCTCGGATCTGACCGCCGCCGCCGCCCCTGTCCACAGACCGCCGCAACGCCGCTGAGGTTTCAGGTAGGGTTTCAGCCGCCCGCTAAAATCTATCCGCGCCGCCGCTGCTCGACGCGTCACCGCCCATCCGCCGTCCGTCGGTGATCCGTCCGCCGGTGCTGTTCGCATTCAGTTAGTCGCCGTTCAGCCGCCGACCACCTCCAGCCGCTGGTCCGGTCTTCTGACCCGCCTATGCTGGTCGTCCCCAGCCGGAAGAGCATCCGTCGCCAGCCGTTCCGGTCAGATTAGTTCTGTCCATCGCCGGAAGCTGTTGACCAGTCGCCACCGCTGCCGCCACCCTCCGGGCTGCTATTTGAACGGAGGCACGAGTGGGCTGCTACTCGAAGGGGCTGTGGTGAGTTCAAGCTTGGTAGCTAAGGTGGGAGTTGCTTGTCCGGTTGCCGCTTGAACAAGCCTTCGAGGGAAGCTTGTGGCTCGTATGGGTGCTACGGTGTTCATCCACCGCTTCAGGGGAGTTTCCATTCCTTTAAACTTTGTGTTTTTTTCTGATTTGTTCAGTTATGTTATATCTTTGTGATACTCTGAGGCGGTTGGTCCTCCTTTGTGCTTTGTGATGCTTTGAGGTGGCTGGTCCTCTTGTGTGATGATTTCTGTGCTATAGAATTAGGGATTTTTTGTGATTTGTGGCCTGGTTGGTCAATTTCTTGGTATCTCTAATTCTCATTTGCTTGAAATCTATTGTGTATTTTATATCTTTGTGATATTGTATCATGGTATGCTTTCGCTGCTTATCTGATTTTCTGGAATTTTTTGCTCCTTCTGCTATGTGTGTGAATTGAGTTTGTTTCCAGGCCTAAGATAGCATTTTCTCACCTGTGTGTGTGATTTTATTGTGTGTGTATTTGTATTGTTTCTTGAATCTGTGAGTCGATTCACTCAACTTTAAACACCTATGGCTTCTCCTAATGCATTTGGGCAAGGAGACTTCAATATCTGTTTGAAACAGAAGATGAAGTATGAGAGGGTGCTCAAAGCTGTGAATGACTCTTATGATTAAGAGATAGTTTTTTGCGTAAATTATTCAGTGCCTTTTAAACCTTGTGTGTGTGTTAATTGGCTAGTTAATTCTGCATGTGATTAGGAAATTTGTTTTTCTCTCTTGTTTCACTTTGAATCTATGTGCTTCTTTGTGAATTTGTGTTTTCTTGTGTGAAAACTTGTTAGAAATGTGTTTTCTACGTTTGTGCTTGTTTATGTGTTAAACTTGCTAGGTTTTAGGCTGCTCCTAGTGAGGTGGAGTATTTGCATATGTGTTTTCTTTATGCTTTTGTGCCTTGTCTACATGCTTATTTGTTTCTCTTAGTGAGGTGGAGCATGTTGTGTGCATTCGAATGTGGTGTAACATTTGATTGTTGATTGTCTGTGTGACTTTTATGTCTGTGTGACTGCGTGTGCTTCTGTGTGAAGTGTCTGTGTGACTTGACTATGTGTCTGTATGAATTGTGTATTCATGTTAGCTTTGTGCTTATTTGCTTCTGTATGAACTGTTCGTGTGTTATGAGAACTGTGAGTTCTAATCTATCTGATTGCATGACTATGTGAACTTTGTGTTTTCTTGGGCTTGTGTGCTCTGTTTATTTTGTCCTTGGGATAATTTAGACATTTTTTGTGACTGTGTGTCCGTGATCTTTGCTCTGGCTTAGATTTGTGTATCTTTTGTGATACCTTGACTTTGTGTCAAATTTTCTGGATCTTGCATCTAACTTTGTGTTTTTCGTTTTGCAGGTGTTCGGGAAAAGGTGCGATGATGAATTCCTAAATTTTTTGATCACAATGGTGGTTGAATTGGGCCAAGGTGGAGATTTGTTGGGCCCGTTGGGCCTGTTGGCCCAATTGTTGGCCTTCATTCTCAGAGTATTGGGCCAAGTGTGTCTTGGCCCATAGTCTCACACCCTCACCCTTATTAACCCCAATTTGTGAACCCAATACGTGGGTTGTGGCAGAATACTCTTCGTGAGTTTAAAATGAGAATCTGAGCACCTATCGTCGCCATCACCTCCGGCGATGCTCCGACGATGAAGACCGGGGAGACGACGAGGACGACCGCATCCACCCAACAGTTCCTCTTCTATTCACTGAGAATAGAATTCACGCTTCAAGCCTCGTTTGGGTTCACGAATTGGGGGAAAGATAAGGGCAGCTGGTGTAAGGATGGGCTGGTGTAAGGATTTGGGCCAAGGTGAAGATTTGTTGGGCCCGTTGGGCATGTTGGCCCAATTTTGATGGTCTTCGAATCTCTAAGTATCAGAGCCAGACCCCATACTTAACCGGCCCAACCCGGGATTGGTGGGATGTTCGGACCTCAAACTGGATGGTCTAGCTGCAGGACTTTGTTTGAGGGGGAAATGTTGGTTGGGTGTCAATCAAAGTCCCACATCGGTTAGAAGTGGGGATGGCGAGGGGTTTATAATTGAGGGATGGATTCTCCCTAGCATGAGGTCTTTTGGGTGTGAAGCCCTGATTGGTAAAACCGTGCGGGCCAGTGAGCGGCCCAAAACGGACAATATCATGCTAGTGGATTGAGTGGGTCCGGCTCCGCTGGGCGGATAAACCTAACATATAGCAATAATTTTCACTAGATGTCCACCGTAGGCTCATATGCTCGATCAAATTTGAGATTTTTTTTAAAGGATTAAGCTTGCATCACAGCACAATTATCGAGTTAAATATTAAATATGCACATCAACAAATTTACCTATGAGATTTCAATTTTACGATTTCCATTTCTAACGCAAATGAGATTAAAAAAAAAAAAAAACTCAGATTTTCCTTCAAATGACATAACCCACATATACATCCTAAACCTTTCTATTTGTAAATTTGTGAAATCAAGGCCTCTTCTAAGCCTAATCCAACTTAATTATCCACGATAATCTTATCTTTCTTATCTTAATTACATTTAATTTAGAATATTTTATCCTAAAATTACCCTTATATAATTTTCATAAGATACTCCCTTTTCGTGCTCCAATTGTATAAACCCACACCAACGTGTCACATCATTTTCAAAAGAAAAATAAAAACAATTCCTAATTTAAACCAAAAAATAAATAAATAAAATTAAAAATGGTCATTAAGATGTGCATTTCTTGTGGCAACCAAACTTCTGAAAAAAATGAATTAAATAACATTGAAGTCTCTATGTGAGTGGTCACCTCTTATTTTCTGTTTTTACCACGACATTCATTTAAATTTTATGCAAATTGGGGGGATCAATTTATTGTTGGTTTTTAAAGCATCCCATCTGTAATTAATTTTCTTGTTGCATTTTCCTACGAGGGATTTTAATGCCTACTTTAAAGCTAAAATTGACTATGTACTATAGTTTTTTTAAATTATTTTTTCTTTATTATTAATTATAACTTCCTGCACTTCCATCTCTACTGTGTTTGCCATCACACTCTCCCCAATCTTTATGTTAATAATGTAGTATTATTTCTTGACTAAGCATTATTAAATTCGATTTTTAGTAATTGTAAGAAACCATTAGAGTAGATAGAACTACATGCTTATATCTAGATAGAACTACATGCTTATATCTTCCATCGTATTTTGGATTATTGCATGATTATTTTATCCCAGAGACTTTGTCTATATAATAATATAATACTTCAGATTAAGGTTTCATGAATTACTAATGAAAGACAAATTTTACACTGTTGCATTGAAAATTGTTAATTCAAGATTTTTGTGATTTTTGAATTCCGGTAACTATCACGTACCCTCCGTATAGCCCAAAGGTAGTTTTTACTTTTTATTCGTGGATTAATGAGTATTATTATTTAATGTGTAATGTATAGTTGTATTAATTAGAGTATGAGTCCTATATTTTAATTGTATTAATGAGTGTGTGTAGATCTCATATATGTATTAAAAAGGAAAATTGACTTTTTTGGTAGGACGCCCAAAATAAAAAAAATGGACTCTTTGGATGGGACGGAGAGTGGAGTTCATCAAGTTTTTCACTATTTCCTCATTTATCTTCTCATGACACTCTTCACACTCTAAAAATGTAGAAGCTTCAAAAAAAAAAAAAATCTCTCAATACATCATATTTTAAAAAATGTCGTCCTTACCTAACACACATAATCTTTCCGGAATGGAGGGAGTAAAACCTCCATCCCAAGTTAAATATCACACTTTTCATTTTCATTCACCCCACATTAAACTTCATCACCCAAAAAAGAAAACATCACATCAATCCTCAACCTTAAAAGTATATTTTAATTACAAATTTACCATTCTCACCTAACATACATTATTTTATAATTTATTTATTATCTAAAAATACTACAATACCTTCCAAAAGTCAATAAAATTAGTAAAAAAATTTTTTTTTCTTAAACTCCATGTCTATCGTAAAAATGAAAAATAATATGAGACGGAAGGGAGTATATACTTAAAAAATAATTTTAAAAACAAAGTTCATGGTAAATCGAATCCAAACGAACTCATAATTAGATGGCTTATTATTTAACTGACCTTATCTAAGCTTATAAGATGTAATTTTTCATGTCAAAGACAATGTAAATTATCTATGATTATTTTATTTTACTTTTATTTATTGTCAAAGTTACTATCCGTTGTTCTAAATATACAAGAGTATGTGTCAAGTCTTGAGTTTTAACTAATAAGCCCACCTATTACTTGAGAGCCCATATCTTCCCGTATTCAATGAAGCCCATATGTCCCCAAATTCAATGAAGCCCATACATTTGTTTCTATAATAGCTAGTGCATAGGCATGTGTATAAAATTATTAAATTAAATTTTTAAAAATAAAGATTTGTGTGAAATCGAAATGAATAAGAAGTGATAATATTTTAATGAAAAATGATACTCAATTGAGAAAATGATAATAGTACAGTGAACTACTTAATAAGAAAATTTATAATATAAATTAAAGGTAATAATATTTTTAAAAGCATAAAATGGTCTTATGTAAGACTCACGAATAAAATGATAATAAAAATAATTTTAAAATCAAGCAAATTATGAATTATAATTATCTACCAATCTTGTATACTAATCTACGGTACAAATGCTTAGGATAATGATCTTATGATTTAATGTACTATTTTGAAAATGATTTTTAAAAAAAACTCTGGGCTATTAAAAATTTAAACACTATACTATTAGGATTTTTTTTTATCCTACCCGCCAAAGCCTGCTCTCATTTGGGCGAACACGTTTAGGTCTACCTCCAAACGGGCTATGAAATTTTCACACCCTAATTCATCTTTTATAGAGGTGTGGTGGTTTGGCCTAATAGGCTTAACCCATTTTAATAGTTCTATATTCATTAACATACTATACATTAAAATATTATACTTTATCTCCCTTTAAAAGAATTACATTTTACTTTTGGTAAAGACTTGTGTGAGATCTTCTCACGTAAAAATTTACGTAAGACGGATAAAAAGTAATAACTTTTATAATGAAAAGTGATAATACTATTTCATAAATAATTTATAGTATAAATGAAAATTAATAATATTTTATAGCAAAAATGATAATATTTTATAACAAAAGTGATAATTATTTTAAAAAGTATAAAATAATCTCACGTGAGACGGTCTCACGCAAAACTTACCCTTTATTTTTTCATGGAGAATAAATAATAGGAGTAGTATAGTATTTTAATATTGACAAAGACTTGTGTGAGACCGTCTTACGTAAGAGCTTACGTGAGACGGTCAAGAAATGATAACTTTTATAAAGAAAAGTGATAATAAATTAATGAAAAGTGATAATGCTATTTCATGAACAATTTATAGTATAAACAAAAAGTGATAACAATTTATAGCGGAAGTGATAACGTTTTATAGCGAAAGTGATAACGTTTTTAAAAAGTAAAAAATAGTCTCACATGAGACGGTCTCACACAAAACCTACCCTTTAATATTTAGGAGTTAAAGATATATACTAAGTACTCCCTCCGTCCCGTTTCAGTCTTTACATTTCTATTTGTACGTCTCATTTTAATGTTTACGTTTTTCTTTATGGAATATGAGACCCACCTAAAACAATTAATATATCATCCAACACTAATACACTTACCCACTTTACATTAAATATTATGTATTTCTATCCACTATCTATTAAAATATTGTACTCCTTCATCAACGTGCAAAAAGCAAACGTAAAGATTGAAACGGGACAGAGGGAGTAATATTTAATGAGTGAGTCTCTTGTGCGCCGGGGCATACGGATTTAGATCCGTGCCCTTTTGCAATTTTCATACTCCTTTACAATTTAAACTTCCTAACAATACATAGATTTAAATAAAATATAGAGGAGAAGAGTTGTGTTCACATGGAGACACGGACCGTGTCCCCGTGTCCTGGGAGCGCATGAGCTTTTGCCATATTTAATAGTGCTATATAATTATTATGGATAGATGTATTGTCATGTGTAGCTCTATAAAAATATATTAATTACTTTGTGTGTATCCCTCCTAAAAAGAGAAATACTTATACTAACTCTTACGACGATTATAAGATGAAACAAAAAGAGAGAATCTTTTAATCTACATTAAAAAAACAAAAATCTACATGAAAAAAAAAATGTGAGGATGGTTTGGGCTCTCTATTTAACAAATTCAATTAATTTTGGGATGTCCCAATTCTATCCTTTTAGCATCATCTGGCCCCATGTAAAACAACTCCATTAACTGATAAACTAATCCAGCAATCCTCTTAATGAGAATAATTAATTATTTTCAAGGATATTAAATAACTTTTTCTTTAATCAATTTATTTAGTATTTTTTTTAATTACCGCAGTTTACCGTTACCGTTAGTGAGCCGTCCAATATTTATTTATATGACTTTAAACGGAAATACGATAACAGTAAATTTAACGACGGTTATCTTCGAAGCTACTATCAACTATCAAGCGTTAATTGTTACTCCTACTCCTTAGCAAAACTGCGGTAATCAGTGGAGTGAATTATTAGCAAAAATCCGACAAGAAGATACGATAATAATTCTCCGGCGACCATGAGGGGCACCCCTCCCCCTCTCCCGCCGCCGAAGCTGGCGGCAACGCCGGAGGATGACGGTGCCGGAGAACCCCTTCTCCGACCCACAACCGGCGTCATCGGAGGTGGGCTTCGGAAGAAGGCGGCAGGCGTTAGGTCGTGGCTGTTGTTGGACTCTACGGGCCAGGCCCAGGTGGTGGAGGCCGGGAAACACGCCATCATGAGGCGAACCGGGCTCCCGGCCCGAGATCTCCGGATACTCGATCCCTTGTTGTCGTATCCCTCCACTGTGCTGGGCCGTGAGAGGGCCATTGTTATTAATTTGGAGCATATCAAGGCCATAATCACAGGCCAAGAAGTTTTCTTGCTGAATTCTAGAGACCCCTCTGTAATTCCTTTTGTTGATGAGCTTCAGAGGAGAATTCTACGCCATTATCAAGCTGTCAAATCTCAGGTATTCATTCTCCTTCTTCATTGTCTTGTGGAGTATATGATTTGCATATGTATACGTTGCTGTAATCTGATTGACTGCATATCGATAGTGTCCCTTTCTATGCTCATTTCTCTTGTTTCTTCAAATAAGTATGTTTTTCATCAGTGGAGTTTGCTCTTGTTTATCTTAGGCCATGGAAATTGTCACTTCTTTCTGGGGTGTGCTAAACTTTGATTTGATGCACGTTTAGGTTATTTGGTAAAAATAAATCAGTGTTACAAGATGTGAGAGCGAGGGAGAGTTGATTCAGACTAGTTTGATTTTGAAATATAGAAGTCATTGCTAGTTGGAGTGATTCTGGGCCATGGTTCATGTTCATTATATAGGTAAAAAACTTAGGGGATGTTTGTTTGGTATGGGAATGGAGTGGAGAATTAAAGTTTGGTTGGATACTTTCACTCCCATAAATAATAATTTCATATCCTAAAAGTAAGGAATGACCATTCCTCAACATTTTGGGTACTATAACTATCATTCCCAGCATGAACATGAGATTCAATTTTTTAAATATTTTTCTCTCTTCTGTACATTTTTTTAATAACAGAAAAATAATAGTGAGTTGAATGAGCATAATATGAGAGGCAAGCTTGTATTTTACATGAAGTGGTTTTTTTTTTCTTTTGCCCTTTATGTATCTGCTAAATCAACTTAGTGGTTTACGTAGATTTGGAAATTTGATTTTTCTCATTTTTAAAGCTTTTGTTTTTACTCTAGGGACGTCTATAGTACAGGTGAGGTGCTTTGGGTTTAATCTTAACCAACTGTCTTTCAAATTTCTTTTTAAGCAGCATGTCTGCTGAATTATTATAGCATCCCAATGTTGTATTGTCATGAAAAATATGGAGGCAATTCCAATCATTCTTCTGAATTATGTGTACTATTCTTGGAAAAAAAAAAACTTCTGCATTGGTTTTGTGTGCATGTATTTATTATATGTTTCAGACTTTCAGTAAAATATAATACTGTGGGATATGGTTTGTTAAGGAAGCTGGAGATGGAGAGAATGCAGATTGGACTAACTTGTATGATTTAGAAGGGCCTCAATCACCGCCCGTAAGTCCTCCAAATTATTCCAACAGTTTCCCGAGCAAGGAAGATGGTGGAAACACGGATGGGAAAGACCCATCTGTGGAAAATCGAGATGGTCCCAAGCTTCTTCCTTTTGAGTTTGTTGCGTTGGAGGCATGCCTAGAGGCTGCTTGCAGTTGCTTGGACAGTGAGGTACAAATTTTTATGCTACCGTTCTAAAATTTTAGTTTCTCATAACTTTTTGCTCCTATAGCTCATTTTTTTCCACTCTTTTCTCTGATCATAAGCTAGGCAAGGACACTGGAGCAAGAAGCTCATCCAGCATTAGATAAATTGACTTCAAAAATCAGTACCCTCAATTTAGAACGTGTGAGGCAAATTAAAAGTCGCCTCGTTGCGATAACTGGACGAGTTCAAAAGGTTGAGTGGAGTAATTTTTTATCATCATTCTCTATAATTTGGAGTATAAACATGAAATTTTATCAAGTCTTGTGAAAAAGTCTCAACAGCGAAGATCTTTCTTGTTCAAGTAAATTGATTGTATTATTTGGTGATTGATGAATTCTCTATAAAGTGATCTATGCAAATAATTTTATTCTTGTATTATTTCATCTTGATGGTTAAAACTTTAAATGAAGCAATGCAGAAGTATCAAGTGAGTTGACATGCACCAAAAATATATCCATTTTTATCTTGATGAAGCTAACATGAATTCTAACTTTGTGAATGCTTACCCTCCCTTCTAGGATGGAGAACTTAATAATTCCTCTCAGGCTCTCACATTAAATATATTTCTCATGAAAAATATTCGTTAAATGGAAAATATCAGCAGTTGTACCGTGCTATGTTCTATATAAACCTCCAGTTGTCTGAAATATAGTTTCATCTCGGATTTGATTCTATGTCCTCGATTGCTAGTGCCTCCTCCCCCCTATTAGCTCCATTGATTTCTTAACCAGGTAATTAAAATATTCCGTTTTATTTTGAATAAGGTGTTCTATCCGTACTCATTATTTGACTTTACAAAGTCGTAAAATTAATACAAGTATTATATCATACTATGTCATGGTAATTCCTGATTTTCTCGTTGTGTTGTTTCTGTGTCAGTAGCCTAACCCAGTATGTTTTGCTATATTTTTTACTAATGCCTCTGATGAATTGATCAGGTAAGGGATGAGTTGGAGCATTTGCTCGACGATGATGATGATATGGCAGAGATGTATCTAACTGACAAACTTCAAGAACAGCCTGAGGATTCTTCCGTTTCTTCTACTGTAGATGAGCAAAATGAATTAGAAGAGGCAGAGGATGACAGGCATGTCAAGCCCATGTCTTGCTGAACATACTTAAAACTGATTTGTTATATCTCAGCACGTTTATAACATCATTAACATGTCACTTTAGGAGTGCTGCTGAAATACTGATGGAAGGGACCGAGATATCAGATGCTGACCGTCAGCTATTTGGCGGCTCTAATGTCCACAGTAGATACAGTCACACCCATACCAGTACGCACAGTGCCATAAGTAAGCATCTTGATGTTGAAGAGCTCGAGATGCTCTTGGAAGCATATTTCGTTCAGATAGATGGTACACTGAACAAGTTGTCAACTGTATGTAATTCATCTTTCTATCTCTTATTTCATTTTCTTGATGTGGAGTATCTTTGATTTTCTGCTTTCTAGGATATGGTTTTACCGTTTTAGTTATTACCTCAATGTGTTCTTGTAAGTGCAACAGCGACAAATTGTGGCAATCCTCTGAATATTTTTTCCATAAAATTCCAATCCTCTGAATATTTTTTCCATAAAATTCCTTGTCTTCATTTCAAGCCCTAACACACAGTTTCCATCTCTATAAACACACAAATTGTGGCATGCGTACGCATTTGTAGCCACTAGCCTGCATTTAAGTTCAGGTTTTCTTTTGTATGCTTTCCACGAGCATTCGCTCTACAGTATATACATCTTAATTTCCTCAGTGGATCTTGATAAATTAGATGCATCATTGTTGATATTGGATCTTGATAGCTTTATATGGGAGCTCTAGCCTAACCTGAAACTATGGTTGAAGTTAATTAGTTGACCCTCATCAGGTGGCAACCTGCCTTGGGCCCACATATGGGGTGGCAACCCCAAGGCACACTATTGGGTATCCCCTTTCCAAACCCCATCCAGATCCAACATATTGGGCCAAATTGTTAGGCATATAGGAACACACCCGAACTTGTATGTGCTTCCACACTTACATGTAGAGTCAACGTAGCATATTGTAGCATAATCACCATTTAAACTTTGTTTCTTGACAACTTGCTCGATAATTACCCAATGAGTTACTGATTTTCTGTCCTTTTGAATGCTCTATGAAGCTGAGGGAATACGTCGATGATACCGAAGATTACATCAATATCATGTTGGACGACAAGCAGAATCATCTCCTGCAAATGGGAGTGATGCTAACAACAGCAACACTAGTGGTGAGTGCTTTTGTGGTTGTTGCTGGGATTTTTGGTATGAACATCCAGGTCGAGCTTTTCCAAGATGAAGTGCATGGTATGACGAGGTTTATGTGGACCGTCGGAGGAGGGTCCGCTGGGACTCTTTTCCTATACGTGATCGCAATCGCATGGTGTAAACACCGGCGTCTACTGGAGTGAATTTCACTGTATATGGGGGCATCGTGTTCGGCGAAATCGTGTTACGATAGTCATTTGTATCAGCTGTCGAACTGTACGTATGTATGTTGTTATTGCTTCTTCTTTGATTATGTCTTGAGAAGAAAAATAGCAGTGAAAGAACATGTGTGTTGTAACAATGAATGTTACTTCATTTAGGAAATAAATAAATTGTTTATTGTGTTTCAATTTCTTGATTTTCAGATGCTGTAGGAATTTATGGCTTTATATCACTCACATGCAATATTACTGTTCCGCACAGTGTCTTTTGTGTAGAGAATATGAAGGAGAAATCTCACCCGCAGATCAAACTAGGGATGGATTAGACTGTACTATACATATTTTTATCACTTTTACCCAATTCAATACTCCATCGAAAGCTCTTCACCTTTACTGTTGATATACGGAACCGGCAGAGAAATCCTAGACCACGTCCTAGCTAGCTAATTCAAACATAATAAAAATTGAATCTTGTCTTGAAATATTAAAGTGAAACTCATAAAATACTGTACGAACTCACCATGACAGCATAGAAGAAATCCTTTCCATGAGATATCACTCACGCATAATTGGGTACGATGCATGTAATCGAGTGGTAAGTTGAAGCTTAATTTCTAAGATATGAGCAGTAAGTTGAAGCTTTCTAAGAGAATCATAATTAATTGGTGGTTTAATATACACCAATTGCTGCTTTTGTTTCTTTCTATTTATGTAAGCTTAACAATAGAATACTACTTTTGCATTGCTATGCCTCTGTTAAGCCTACACCTTTTAATTCATGTTATTTTCTGGTGAAGAACTATCTGGTGACAGGGAGGGGGTACAGACAATAACAATGCATAATGTCAACGAATTCTGTGTTCTTCTACAAGCTTCAACCGCCGACTTTACTCCCCTACTACCCACTTCACTCATCATTTTAATATCCTCTTTCAACGCTCTTAAATTTATTGGATCACTCCATGATAATACCATGGACTACGCTGCCGCCAGAGACCGGCCCACAACCAGCGTCGGACGGAAGAAGGCGGTGGGAGTTAGGTCGTGGCTGTTGCTGGACTATACGGGCCAGGCCCAGGTGGTGGAGGCCGGGAAACATGCCATCATGAGGCGAACCGGGCTCCCGGCCCGAGATCTTCGGATACTGGATCCCTTGTTGTCGTATCCCTCCACGGTGCTTGGCCGTGAGCGGGCCATTGTTATTAATTTGGAGCATATCAAGGCCATCATCACTGCCCAAGGAGTTTTCTTGCTCAATCACAGAGACCCCTCTGTAATTCCTTTTGTTGATGAGCTTCAGAGGAGAATTCAACGCCATTACCAAGCTGTCAAATCTCAGGTTTCTCCTTCTTCCCACTACTGTATGTGTCATTCTGATTGAGTGCATATTAATATAGTGTTTAGTATTCACCTACTTCCCATCTGTAATTGCATTTCATTGTGATGTGGGATTCTGTTTTATTGGAATAAGTAGGTGTTGCCTGAGTATAACATGAGAGTGTAGCATGATTTTAATAATATGGATGGTTTATTGGTAAACAACTTATGAATGGTTTACATAGATCTTGTTATCTGTTATGCATCCAATAATATTAATAATATAGAGTATGTTGAAATAGGAGAAGTAGATATGAGAGAAGCTGAGAGAATTGTTGAGAAGATTGACTACAATTTTTTTTTTTTTTTTTTGCTTCATTCTCATATCTTTGCCCTATTTATCAGGCCACACAATGTATGTAAATAGGCTTTTTACATAAATAATTCGAAAGGGGAGTGTATAAATTAAAATGGAACAAGCCCTTAATAATAATAAACAATTGGCCCATTGCCACATTAAATACACCACCTCTTTCTAGGATAAGCAAAACCATTCTCTGCCAAATTGCCAATGCATCCATTGCATTATCCTAGAGACATCATTAGTACAGGTGAGTGTGCTTTGGATTTAATCTTAAACAACTGTCTTTCAATTTTCTTTTTGAGCTATAGTCACATGTCTGCTTAACTATAAAGGATCTCAATGTTGTATTGTCAAGAAAAAATATGGAAGTGATATTCCAATCTTTCTTCTGACCTATGTTTAATGTTCTTGGAAAAAACTTACTTCTTTTGTATCAGTTTTGTGCACATGTATTTACATGTTTTGGTAAAATGATATGCTGTGGGGTGATGGTTTGTCAAGGAAACTGGAGAAGGTGAGAATACCAACTGGACAAACTTGTATGATTTAGAAGGGACTCAATCAACCCCTGTGAGTCCTCCAACTTATACCAGTAGTTTCCCAAGCAAGGAAGATGGAGGAGACACAGAAGGGAAAGAACCATCTGTTGGAAATCGAGACGGTCCAAAGCTGCTTCCTTTTGAGTTTGTTGCATTGGAGGCATGCCTTGAGGCTGCTTGCAGTTGCTTGGACAGTGAGGTACAAATTCTTGTGCTGCCTTCTCTGTTCTTTAACTCAGTTATCGTAAATCTTTTGCTCAAATAGCTCATTTTTTCTCTCTGATCTCGAACTAGGCGAGGACATTGGAGCAAGAAGCTCATCCGGCGTTAGATAAATTGACTTCAAAAATCAGTACCCTCAATTTAGAACGTGTGAGACAAATTAAAAGTCGCCTGGTTGCTATAACCGGACGTGTTCAAAAGGTTGAGTGGAGCAATTTTTTTACCATTTTCACTATAGTTTTGAACTGCAAACATGAAGTTTGATCAAAGTCTTGCTTGTGCAAGTTTTGACAATGCAAAAGTTTCTTGTTTAAGTGAACTAATTGCATTATCTGATTATTATTGTTGAATTCTTTATGAGTTCTTCATCATGTGATCTTTTGACTCAACAAATTACTTTATTATTGTATTTCTTTCATCAATTAAGTTGCCATTCACAAATTTTATTTTATGTTGTATCTTGATCAAGCTAATATGAATTCTTTGGTAAATGCTTATCCTCCCATCCTTTATGGAGATCTTAATAAATCCTCTAAAAAAATATTTTATAGAATATATTATCATATGTATAGTGCAAAATTGTGGAATAAAGGGGAAAATTTTTATCCTCGTGGAATAATGTGTTATTCATATTCAATAATTGACTAAGCAAAGTGTTTTAAATACTAGTATTCAAGTATATCATAGTAATTCCTAATTTACTCCCTGTGTTGCATCCATTTCAATAGCTTAGCCAGTATGTGGTGCTATATTTATACATCTAATAACTCTGATGAAATTGATCAGGTAAGGGATGAGTTGGAGCATTTGCTCGACGATGATGATGATATGGCTGAAATGTATCTAACAGAAAAACTGCAAGAACAGTTCGAGGATTCTTCAGTTTCTCCTACTGTGAATGAGCAAAATGAATTGGGAGAACCGGAGTATGACAGGCATGTCAACCCCATGTCTTGCTGCAAATACTTATATTTTACGAGCAAGCACACTTGTAACATCATTAACATGTCACTTCAGAATTCCTGCTGAAATACTGATGGAAGAAACCGAGGTTTCAGATGCTGATCGTCGTGGATTTGGTGGCCCAAATGTTGACAGCAGAAACAGCCACACCTTTACCAGTACACATAGTGCCATAACTAAGCATCTTGATGTGGAAGAGCTTGAAATGCTCTTGGAAGCATATTTCATTCACGTAGATGGCACTTTGAACAAGTTGTCGACTGTATGTAACTCGTCTTTCTTCCTCTTATTTTATTTCCTCGTGTTTTCGTTAGCATTAGCAGATGATATACTGTGTGTTCTTGTTAACTTGCTGGATGATTACTGAGTAAGTGGGTGAACTTGTGTTCCTTTTGGAAGCTGAGGGAGTACGTGGATGATACGGATGATTACATAAACATAATGTTGGACGACAAGCAAAACAATCTGCTGCAAATGGTAGTGATGCTAACAACAGCAACACTGTTGGTGAGTGCTTTTGTGGTTGTTGCTGGGATTTTTGGCATGAACATCCATATCGAGATTTTCAACGATAGAGTGCATGGCATGACGAGGTTTCTGTGGACCTGTGGAGGAGGTGCTGCCGGGATTATTTCCCTGTACGTGATGGCAATCGCGTGGTGTAAACACCGGCGGTTGCTGGACTGAATCTGGGCTTATCGTGTTCGTGGCGGTACGCTGTTGTTTATGCAATGTAATTTCATGTGCTTTAGTTTGTGGAAAAAGAACATTTGTGTGATGTATGTGTGTTGTTTGAGAAATAAATTGTTGATTGTGCTTTAATTTCTTGAAAGAGATGGTTGGGAAATTTTCAGCACTCATGACCAATATATTTAATAGTACTTTAGCATACATAGTAACCAAATGAGCAACATGCTAAAAGGCTGTGGATTAAGTTTGTAGTTTTTCTTACCATTGATTATGGTATTTTTAATCAGTCCACTATTTTCATTCCGGATGAACTTCATAATTTATACAACATTTTAAGTATTTCATAAAATGAATTGCAGTAAATCCATCCAAAATGGAACATGCTAGATCATTTTATTAATAATAAGTAGAGTACTAAGGATAAGGTAGGTCAAAACATCTTCGTGTCATCTAAACAAAGCACTGGATTGATATTGAGCATTTAAGTACAAGTGTACTCCCTTCGTCCCATGATAAGGAATGCATTTTGCAATTTTCATCCGTCCCAACACAAGAGAGGTGCATTTTCCTTTTTAGTAAATGTAACTCACACAAAATAATTAATATATTTCCATGGGACCACACATCATACTAATACACCTACCAACTATACATTAAAATATTATTTCTCTCACTCAACTACCACCAACTACTCATTAAATATTATATCTCTTAATCTACGTGTCAAAAAGAAACGCACCTCTTGTTGTGGGACGGAGGGAGTACATGTTTTCGTCAATAAAAGTAAATTTATTAATAGTTAAAATATATTTATAGTAAGTCATATTATAACACTCTAAAATAATATTTTAATACATCATTCATTATATTATAGTAAAAAAATATACTCCCTCCGTCCCGGGTATTTTTACCCATTTGTACCGGCACGCAAATTAAGAAGTGTTGTTATTTTAATATATAATGTAAGAAAAAATAAGGATAAATTGGTAATATTGAGGGAAAAAGTAAATAAAGTTGTTGAAAATTATGAATAAAGTGTAAAAAAGTAAATAAAGTTGTTGGGATTAATGAATAAAGTGTTAAAAGTAGATAAGATGTGTAGTGTATTTTTACTATAAATGGAAAGTGAGTAAAAATACGTGGGACGGGGGCATGGGCGGACGCACATTGGGCCCAGGAGGGGCATTGGGCCCCCCTGAACTTTTTAAAATAATTACCATGTATATAGTTTTAGATGTAATATATCTACATGTAGCCTAGTGGTTTGACTAATGGATGAAGTAATTAGAGGTCAGGAGTTCGACTCTCCCAGTCCTCCCACCTTCTTTTATTTTAAATTGATTGATTATTTATTAATATTTCTTTCTTATATCATATAATTATATTATTATTTATTTATGGGCTTATTTGACTTAAAATATTTTTACTTAGGTTTATTATATCAAAATTACATTGGAGTTGTATTTGATATTACTTTTATCTTACAAAATTATACACTTCTTTGTTATATTAAAATATTTTTGCACTCTGTAGAGAAAAAATAAATAATATTTTTATCTGATATTTAAAAGATTAAAATTTCATAATTATCAATCTCATCTAATACATACAACACACTTTACATTTATGTAAAAATACTAAAAAAATCTAAAAAATATTAGTAAAGTTAGTAAATAAATAATTTTTCTTAAACAATATGAGCTGTAAATATGAACCGTTTTGTAAGAGTAAGGAATTTGGGCCCCCCTGAACAAATTTCCTGCGTCCGCCATTGGACGGGGGAGTATTTTAATTATCTATAAATATATAAAACATCTCACGGCTAATCTCACATACTCCCTCCGTCCCAGGTAATGAGGGTCGGAGACCTTATGTTAACTATAAGGTCTCCGTTCCTCATTACCTGAGATGGAGGGAGTATATACTATACTTACTATAAGGTCTCCCACCTTCTTTTATTTTAAATTGATTGATTATTTATTAATATTTCTTTCTTATATCATATAATTATATTATTATTTATTTATGGGCTTATTTGACTTAAAATATTTTTACTTAGGTTTATTATATCAAAATTACATTGGAGTTGTATTTGATATTACTTTAATCTTACAAAATTATACACTTCTTTGTTATATTAAAATATTTTTGCACTCTGTAGAGAAAAAATAAATAATATTTTTATCTGATATTTAAAAGATTAAAATTTCATAATTATCAATCTCATCTAATACATACAACACACTTTACATTTATGTAAAAATACTAAAAAAATCTAAAAAATATTAGTAAAGTTAGTAAATAAATAATTTTTCTTAAACAATATGAACTGTAAATATGAACCGTTTTGTAAGAGTAAGGAATTTGGGCCCCCCTGAACAAATTTCCTGCGTCCGCCATTGGACGGGGGAGTATTTTAATTATCTATAAATATATAAAACATCTCACGGCTAATCTCACATACTCCCTCCGTCCCAGGTAATGAGGGTCGGAGACCTTATGTTAACTATAAGGTCTCCGTTCCTCATTACCTGAGACGGAGGGAGTATATACTATACTTACTTTGTGGATTGCAAGACAGGGAAAAAAACACTAGCAAATAAAAATGGTCTTACTTTTTTCAAAATAAATAAATGACAAAAGCTTATGCACTCCGGGGACACAGTCTGTGTCCCTATGTGAACACAACCCTTCCCCTCCCTATTCTATTTTAACCTGCTAGGGAGTTTAAATTGTAAAGGGGTACGAAAATTATAAAGGGACACGAATCTAAATTCGTGTGCTCGCACCATAAGATACTCACTCTAAATAAATAATGCACTTTGAAGTTTGAAGGGGTTTAAACATAAATAATTACGTGGAGTATGGAATTTTAACTTGAATTCGTGGCGGTTAAAAAACGTTTTTCTTCAGGACACGACTTTCGCAGTAAAAACAGAAAATACCGAACCGCAGAGGCGGAGCAATGGGCAACTCCGAATCGTCTACCGCCGATCCCCGCTACGCCGCCGCCGCCAGGTTTGTTGTTCTCCTCGTTACGCTACCTATTTCAGTACGCTGTTGATGATAAATGCCACAGAATTTGTAAACTAGCAGATCATTTACTCAGACGGAATTGGATGATTTGAGATCTCTCCACGCATCGCTTGCCGCCCAATCGGAAAGCAATGGGAAATACATCACTCCCAATGTATTCAAGGTTCGTTTCCCTCACATCCTCTCGTGTGCAGGCCGCTTTCTTATGAACTTGCATATATGTAGGCGTTTATTGGAATTGATGGACCTCTGGGGGATAGGGTTTTCGATTTAGTTTCACAGAAACGGAAGGATCGAACGCTTACTTTTGAAGACCTCGTTATTGCTAAGGTAAGTTTGAGGCTTATCTCTCTGTCTATTGCTTATCACCTGAAGTAGGAATTAGCAGTAGGATGCATCGGTATGTTTATTATGGTGTGCAAGTACAACTACTCGCCCAATATCGCCTAGTTATTTTCTTCTACCATGCGTTATGGTTCTAGCCTACTGAAGCTGTCGATGAACTCCGTTGCAGTAGTTTGAAAATCAATAAGATGAGTATGGCAGCGTGATTATTAGGAGTTCAAATCTGAACCGTTAGATTAGGTTTCATATTTGGTAAAGATGATCATACAATTCTGGTTTAAAAGGAGATTTTTTTAATGAAATTTCCGGATATATTTGGGTTTTCAACTATTTCTTGATTTCTTAATGCATAACAATCATATAAAAAACATTTGTTTCCTGTTATCAGTGGAAGAACATGGAGTTTAAGGTCAAAGTGAAATGTTACTGATATTTACAGTCGCCTCACAATAGTAATTTGGACAAAATAGTACTCCGTGGTATGACTAACATTGGTGGATAGTGTTTTGTACCTACATTGGATGTTATGTTTCTTAACTTTTGATGGCAGAATAAGATTATGTGTGCGTAGAGCATAGTACTAGCTGAAAGTCTTCTCTGCAATTACCTTGCTAATGTTGCACCATGGAGTCAATTAGTTTCACTTGACAATCTTCAGCATCCCTGGTGGTCCATGAAGTGATATCAAATCTGACCTAATGATGCCATCTCTGGAGAAGTATAGTTTGACATTAGAATTAACAAAGTCACCTGCATTCATAGTTTGAAGAACTTGATCTTGGGCGCTTTCAGTTTAGTAGATAAAAAGTGAGTGTGCTGCTTTATCTTCGTATAAAGTGGGTATGTCACTTTGGCAGTTTTTTCCAAGTGTAATTGGGCTCGTGGGACTCAGCCCCGTATCCGATGCACACTCACTGATCTGCTCTTTATATTGTCTATGCCCTGTATCATGTTCTTATTCTGTAAATTCTCCTTTACTCTATGGTGTAAGTTCTCAAGAAATTTTTGAATAATTAAAACATGAATATGACTTTAGTCATTCTTGATTTTTCAGGGGACTTATGAGAAGGGAACTAATCAGGATATTGAAGAGTTCATCTACCAACTATTAAATGTATCAGATGATGGGACTGTGGGAAGGTAAAATGTGTAGATTTCTTATTATAGGTTCTTTTCATACGTGGCCATATCCTTTATACTGAAATATTAAATTTTACTCTGCTAGGTCTGATCTTGAAGTTGTTTTAACTTCCATGCTTGACAACTTATTTCATAAACAATGCTCTGAGCCTAATCAAATCATTGAAGTTTTCATCAATGCTGCCAATTTCAATACAGATAGCTTGTCTTTTGAGAACTTCCAGAAATGGTGTGCCCAACTTCCAGCAGTCAGGAAATATCTGGGTTGTTTACTTACACCATCTGATTCAGGTTTCTTGTTCCCTATCTCACTCAGTGTGTGTCTTAGCATGAGTCTGATTTTCATAGTAAGTGAATTTTTCAGTAGCGAGTAAAGATGCCTCAGTAGTCTGATTCTTTCTGTTGCATCTGGAATATAATAATGTCCTTTTGAGCTAAGACTTCTAGCATTGTTTACTCATGATCTTCCTTGATATTCATCTTCCCCCATCACTTCTTTTTGAAGGTCCTAGAACAAAGTTCTATAATTTGTACTATCAATTAATTTGCATACTATCAAAATGTACTTTAATGAGTATGCTGCAGATACTGATATTAGCTTGGAGAAGTGTAAATAAAAAAAATATGACAGATACATTAGTTTTCCATAATTAGTTATATTAGTTGTTTTATTCTGTTTGTCAAAATGAATGTTGCATCTTTCTGGGAGATTATATTGATTAGAGTGTGAAGGCATAAGAATGATTAATTAATAATGACAGCTCCATTTTTCCATATAAATACTCTCTTGGTCAATGGAACTGTAGGACTTCTTACATCTACATTTTGTAGGTTCTCAAGTACCTCAGCTGCTGCTTCCAAACAATATTGATCATGATCATATTTTATTGAGGAAAGAATATGCTTGGCATATTGGAGGCGCACTCCCCCCAACTGAACTTGATGAGTGGAAACTTTTATATCATAGTTCTGTTCATGGAATGAGTTTCAACACATTTTTGGGCAATATGCAGTGAGTAGTTTGTTTCAAGATCCTCCATTTATTATTATTATTATTATTATTGTTTTTTGGTATTATTATTATTATTATTTTTTGTTTCTTGCTTGGGTTTTGCATCTCTTTTATTATAGGCACTTGTGTATTACGGATGTGATCTATACAAGGTTCTTAGGTCCTCCAGTATAGTCTTTGCATTTATATCTGAATTAGCTGCTAACCAGTGTTAAGAACATCAATCTGTTAATAACTTATACAGTTACGGTTCTGATGTGATTATGATATATTGAAAGTATAATTAATTTTTATTTGTAATTTTAAAAATGTGAAGACTGAAAGCTGTATATCTCTGTGTCAGTTTAAAGGTTGCTGCTTCCATCTTTTAATAGGCATGGGATGGGTAACTGTTCAATTGATCTGCAGGAATGGACCGACTGTATTGATCATCAAAGATAGAGAAGATTACATCTACGGAGGGTATGCTTCTCAGCCATGGGAAAAGCACCCCGACTTTTATGGAGACATGAGATCGTTTCTTTTTCAACTATACCCAAAAGCAGCAATTTTTCGGCCATCTGGAGCAAACCATAATTTACAATGGGTTAGTAGTACCTTAATTTTGTTCTGCAATATACACTTTTTATTTGATTTTCATTTAACATATTACACATAATTGTCACCAATGCTTTACACAGCTAGAACCACCTCTCATTAGTTGGCTTATAGTTTTCATACTATGCCAAACAACAACATGAAGTCCCATTATCTTTTCTTTAGAGCCGTTAAACGATGCATAAATTGTCTTGGTTTTCCTAAATTTTGACATTCACATCAGTGGTTCCAACTCTATTAGTAATAATAATACCCCGTGAAAATCAAGAATCGAAAATTATGCTTAACTGCATAGAAATTACTAATTGATGTTTGACATATACATTCTAAAACATTCTATTTGCAGTGTGCTGTGAATTTCAGTTCGGATAGCATCCCAAATGGCATAGGATTTGGAGGGCAAGCAAGTCACTTTGGGCTGTTCATTTCAGCAAATTTTGATCAGGGTCACACCTTCACATGCACAACGTTTGGAAGCCCGTCTCTATCAAAAACAAACAGAATAATTCCAGAAGTAATCGAATGCTGGGGAGTTGTATCAAGAAAAGCTGATTCAGATAGACCAGAAGTTATCAAAGGAACAGTGCTGGAGAGGTTTAAGGAGGATCGGCATATGCTGAACATGGTTGGGCTTGCAAATTCGAGTGAGTAAATAATCGATTTTCTTCTTTCCCCATTTCCTCCTCATATACATGATGATTGATGCAATTTATACTTATTTATGAGTCAAGTGTGTACATAATGGAAATTCTTCAAATGACTTGGTTTGTTAACCCGATTTCACAATAAAAATATCAAACACATTAGACTATAAATATACATGGAATCTAATGATCATATTTTATTTTTTTGAAATGTTGTAATAAAGGATCATATTACATAAAGTAATCTTAATCGTTTATTACACAAAAAGAGTAATATTTTATTACACAGAAGGGTTTAATCACTAACTATGCCCCGAGGCATACTTTGTATTTGTCTATATTTTTTTTTGTATACGATCGTAATTGTTAAATGATTATATTTACATTTCATTCGTCTATATTTAGTAGAAGTGCAATGAATCAGCTCTAAAACGGATTTGTTAAAAGATTCATATATCCAAGTTAATTAGACCGTAAAATTTATTAAAAATTAAATTAACGTTTTAATATAGTAGTTCAATTTGGTGGTTAAATAATAATTACTCCCAAATACACTTCAAATTGATGATCACAAAATCTGAAATGTAAGATTAAAAATTCAAATTATACACAATTGGATGGAAATACATTTTTATTCACTGAAAAGGCATTAATTTGGTAATGACAACTTCAATTTGACGTGCCAATTCAAGGCAAGTCGAGTGAAAACTCACTATCACCAGATTAATCGTACATCAAATAACAGTCACATTTTAAGAACTACCAAACCATACCAAAATACCCTCCAAAATCAATTAAGTTGATTAAAAAGAACATTTTTTCTTAAACTTAGAACAAACATCAAAAGCAATTAAGTTGATTAAAAAGAACATTTTTTCTTAAACTTAGAACAAACATGATGTATTCTGTAATACCCTCCAAAATCAACTAAGTCGGTAAAAAAAATCCTTAAACAAGGTGGAACAAACTTGGATAGTTCTCGAAAGGAGTATTACTTATTAAACCCTAAACCCAGACTAGCAGCCTCAAAGAAGGCCCAATAGCCGTCGATTATAAATAATTATCCAAAATATTAAACAAAATTTTGAGATTAAAAAATCAAACTAATTTTAAGCATGAGAACCACGAAGTTGCGAGTTTACAATCTACTCTGTTTAGTGATTGTTATGTAATTTACTCGTGATGTTGAGTGTGGTAACACATCATTATCTGATTAACTACACTTATAACAAACAATCAACCACGGGTATTCAATTAAACAAGCACAAATGTAGATGGATTTGACAAACTCCATTAAAATGAGCACAAGATGAGCATTTTTTCACCAATATAGCAAAAAAATTGTCTGGTTTTAAACAAAACATTCCACAGATGAATCAAACTGCTGTGAGATATATATATTTATAATAATCCAGTTTTAAACCTATCAATCTTCTCACTAACATAAATCATGAGTTTAATCTCAAACAATATGCATCAGTATAACATAATCAATACCAAGAATATATATAATGGGAAAAAAATAATGACAAAATAACAATGACAACAGCAATAAATTAATTATAACCTTCAAAATCTCATACTTAAGCACGCGTTTACCACAGGAGAGAAGTGAATGTCTCAGAAAATTCAGTATGTGAAAACAGCATAACCAATTATCCAAAAGCACAAAATAATAGAACTAAATTGATTGAAAAACATAACCTAATACGCCTCAGTATCGCCTCGGGCCTCCGCGGCCGAAGTTACCCGTCGGTGCGGCGGCGATTGGCCCTTCTTCTTCTCTGAGAACAACTCCGGGCAAGTCCTTCATTCCAAGGGATTCCAGCAAATCAACAGTCTCCTGGTCAACCTCGATGCGGTCGATCTTAATGGCGGACTCATCAGGAACGAAGTCCATACGGCGCTCGCGCTCCTCCTCCTGCAGCTTGAGTGAGATGCCACGCACTGGTCCCTTCTGGATACGCTTCATCAGGTGAGTGGAGAAGCCGGCGATCTTGTTGCGGAGGCGCTTCGACGGAATGATGGCCACCTCTTCGAGAATCTTCTTGTTCGTGTGGAAATCAAGCGTCATCTTCGAGTAGTAACGCTCGATCACCTGACGGGAGGACTTCTTCACGGTCTTGGTGCGGACGCGGCCCATTTCTGCGGTGGTTGGTTGGTCGCGGCGGCGAAGGGTTTCTGCAGGTAGTGAGGGGAGGTTGCTAGTTAGGGTTTCGGATTATGCATTTATATAAAGACGTATGATTTTTACATGGGCTTATAGTGTATGAGTCAGGCCCAATAAGCTAGTGATGTGGGTAATTTAGAGGGGATTTTGATGGGCTGAGCTGGTTGGCCCGCATTCTTAATTTTTTAAGGAGTAATTCCAATTCAAGACTTTTTAGGTAAACGATATGAGGCCTGAATCCCTTATGGAAAATTTTTAATCAATTAAAGAATTAAAATACATTAAAAAAAAGAAGCTAAATTATATTTATGTCAAAGTTAACTGTGTTTATTTATACAATTTCTGCCGTAGGTGAAAAATAACTGTGTTTAATTTCACACAGTTACTGTCTACTCTTTGCTGTTGATCCAGAAAATAAGTCCCCCAGCAGCCGATTTGTTGCAAGTCAAACACGTAATCACGAACGCAGAAAAGTTGGTTTCTGGAATCTGGAATTATTCGTTGTGTTAAAGGAGATGTTAATGTGGCCATTCGCCACACGAACGCAGCAAATCCTCACCTTCTCTGGCTTGATCGCCGGCGTTGCATTCATCGCCGTTGGGGCCCACCTCTCCTACGCCAACATCGCCCCTCAACAGGCCCGAACCAAGGCCCGTAACGACTTCGTCAAAGCTCGCCTCAGAAAACTCCTCCAAGATTGATCCCCATTTTCGGTATTTCCTCGCTTATTCCACTATTTTCATGGGACTCACTGAAGCTTAACTTTATTTTTAATTAACTTTGGTTTTTGATGTTTAACTGGGTACGGTCTTCAATTGTATTCTCTAGCTAATTTAGTTGATTTATTGGTAATGAAAGTAGAGTTTTGAAATCTTGGATTTGATTCCTTTTTTGTGCTTATTTATTTTATCTATGATGATTTTGTGAAGTACATTTTGGGCTAATTTTTCCTTTTTGATAGTAATTGGTAATTTATATGCGCCAAATCAATCTTCGCATTCTGCTTTTGAAGCTGATAAAATCATTTAAAAAATATTAATGCTGTGGACAGGGGCGGAGCTAGACAGTTTTTTTAGGGGGGGCTAGACATAAAAATATGTTGAATAATACTCCCTTTGTCCAGTTCTAAAGTGTCAATTTGTTTTTTGCACGTGATTAAGGAGTATTATTATTATATGTAAAATGGGTAGTTGTATTAGAGGGAAGTGGTGGACCATATTGTGTATTTTGTTTACTAAATAGGGGAAATGGACACCTTTGAACCGGACGCCAAAAATAATAAAATGGATACCTTAGAAGCGGACTGAGGGAGTACTAATTAGTTCAATACAATAGCACAACTTGCTAATATAAAGGAATTTTGAGATGTTTTCATACAATTCCTAATGTTTAAAACTAAGAAAAGTGTAGACGACGCTTTTTTATTAATTCAAAATGAAAAATTATGGAGTCTTTGATAAAGGAAAAAGCTATCTATTTCTCAACGTAAATGATCAAATTATTCGCCTAAAACTCATCAGCCATTTTTTTCCTGAAATCTCGGTTAGTTTTTTTTTTTTTCTTGTTAATGGCTGAGAATACTCTCACTCTGTGGTAGATCATGTTGATACTGAATATTACCATGTTTAAAAATATAATTGAATATGTACTTCATACCATTATACATTTCACATATCTTCTTTTTTATTTTAATCTCATTACACTTCTTACATTCAAAAAATGGTAACATTTCGATACACTTTAATTAAAAAATGACACTCTCAATCTAATACACATACCTTACAATATCATTTATTTATTATTAAAAAAAACTACATTACCTTCAAAAGTAAAAGACAACAGTTTTTAAATTTTGTATGTACAACAATTGTTAAAATTGAAGAGAGAATTATAATTATAATACTACATATTATGATGTTTAAATATATAACTTATTTGAATAATTTAAAAATATTAGTACCATATGTATAATATAGATTCTTAGAAACTTTGGGGGGGCTAAAGCCCCCCCACACCTCTACAAGCCTCCGCCCCTGGCTGTGGAATATGGTTTGAGGTTATATAATGAATTGCATGAAGGGAAATCATATTTGATAAATGGAATTAGAAACTATCATCATGCTTCTGCCTTTTCACGTTTCTTCAAACTGTGATAATGACATTCCTTATGTCACTCTTGAGACCTTAGGAAGATTAGAAGGTTGCTTAGGTAGTTAGGTTACTTGCAAAGATTGTCTTAGCATGAATCTAGGTGATCTACACAGATTGTTAAAGATAGGAACTGTTACTGTTGGTGCTTCCTGGGAGGGCTAAAGTAGTTACCCTTTGAGTGAAGGTTTTTGTATCTATTCTACTGGAAATACATGACCGGAGGATGCTTTATCGTGGCTCAATTGTTTCGAAAGCAGCCCTTTTTCTTCTGGAGTTTTTTCTAATACAAAAAAGCCCTTAACTTGCTCTATTAGGTTTTCTTTGATTGATCTATTTGTCATTATCAGTTTACTCTGTTCAGCATTTGCTAGTAGATTATTTTTTGGAATTTTACGATGCTTGTTATTAATTTTCTTTGCGGTTTCTGAATGTGAGCATATTGTGAAAAATAGATTTTTGGATATGCTGTTCATCCTGCATGAGAGGACAGGGTTCAATATTGTCTTGCTTGAAGCCACAGGCACCACAGTCTACAAACAGTTATGTTTCTTCCCCTGCTTCGCAAGGTAAACTTTTGCAACTTTTCAATCTCAACGAATATAGACAAGTATAATCCATGCGGACAGAGAATCTGATCCTATCCCAGTCCAGCTGAAAGAATCATGATAATTGCACTAAGATGCATGTTGGTTTCAATATATATATGTATGAACATTCTCCCATTTTTTAATTGGATTGTCAAAACTATTGAAGCACGTCTATTTCTTTCTGGATTTTCGTCTCATATATTTAACTCGTATAGTACTTAATGCTGTTCTATTTTTTGATGGGGTGCATAATACAGGTTCTGTAGAGAATACACCGAGGTCAAATGGTCAACCTTCCCACACCATAAACCTTACTTTAGAATACAATCTTGCTGTACAAACTAATTCATATGGTGAGATACGCAGAACTTTTTACCAAGACAGCTCTATTGACCAGAGTATAGAGAGTGAACATGTAGATCTGATTGACGAGGGTCAGCTATTGGATCAGGTTCTTCAACCAAGCAGTGAGTGTATTCAAGAAACACTTTCACTTATCAAGTCCAACCCGCTTATTCATCTTGTTGCCGCCTACTTTGAACATAGCGAACGAGCTTCTCGTTTATGCTTTCTTCTCTATCAGAGCGTTCGTCGTGCTCGCCTCATCTATTCTCCTATCCATAACCTTCTTGGTGACCTTCCCCTGGAGTTCGACTCTTGACTCATATTCCCTCTCTGAATCGCTATGCAACTTGGCATATAACATCTTTATCCAGTTTGATTGCCTTGAAAATCCCTTCCTTTCTCATGATTCCCAGAACTTCGATGATATGCGTCAATGCTTCTCCCAGCTCAGGCATCAGCTTCACCATCATCTGAAAAAGCCACAGTCAAGGGCCCATCTCTCGCAGTTCTGTTCAACAAGTTCCGCCCTGTGTTTGGTTGCAGTTGCTCTTGGTGTGGCTGTATCAGCTGTGGCCATAGCTATGCATTTCCTAGTTGCCCTTGTTGGAAGCCCCATATATCTAGCTCTTTTCCCTCTTAATATGAGAAGGAAAGAAAAGGTCAGCGTAGCTGAACTAGACGAGGCATCAAGAAGTGCTTATGTCCTGCACAGGGATCTAGACACCATTGATCGCCTGGTTGCTCATCTCCATGCTGATGTTGAAAATGACAAGCTAATTATTCACCTGGGATTGGAGAGGGGCATCGACAGATATCTTATTCAAGAGATATTGAAGCAGCTTCATAGAAACAGTCAAAGCTTTATAAAACGGCTTTTGTATCTCGAAGATAATTTGTTCCTATGTTTTGCTGCTATAAATCGGACCAGATTGCGGATTCTTCAAGAGATCCAGCTGCCTCCAAATCCTGTTTAATATCTCAAAAGCAAGGTATATCTCAATTAATGAAAGTTTTCATACTATCAATAGACCTGCGTACATGATTCTGTTACTATTATTATTGTGCCCAAGTGTATTCATAACGTGGAGTATATGTGCTAATCTGTCCGAACTCATCTCCTAATATATATTCATGTCTAAACCAACTTCATCTTTTCCTGTAATAGCAAGTAGAGGCATGATGCATTAGTTTCTATTAAGTGTATTGATGTATATGTCATATAGGAGTATTAACTAAACCTTTCGCATGAGCTCGACATGTCCTTGAATGGTTTAGGTGGGATTTGCTATCTTATATTTAGGAGCTTGATTAATGCTAGTTATTTCATCTGCCACTCAATTGTCCTTATAAAAGTTTCTGGACGAATTCAAACGAAAGCTACGTAGGCCAAGCCATTTACATTTTCAATTTTCCTAGCTAGAGATTTGTGTATTGGGCTAATACAGAACCAACTGGTTTGTTCGAGTACCATACATGTTCCTCAACTGGATCAGCCATTGTAGCCTAAAGTTCATGTGATGAAAATGCTCTTCGAGTTATGCTATATATTTTGTAGAGTTGGTTACTCTGCTATTATAATTTGGCTATTGAGAGTTGAAGGGAAGAGTTAAACTTGGTTCTAGTAACCTAAAGAAAACACTATGGGGGGGGGGGGGGGGGGGGGGGGTTTATCTTGTCTGTCTCACCCTCGTTAAGATAACTCTTTTCTTGAAATTCATACCATCTGATGATTAATCATATTTTTGTGTAATAAACTGTCACAGGAAAACCACTGCAAGATCGACAACATGTACGAAAGACGAATACTTTGATGTTCGTCGTGTGGAAACTTGATGGTGGCTACAAAGATTACTTTTTTTTTCCCCCTTTTTTTTCCAATTAATTATTATTATTTTATTTAAAATAGGAGTATTACTTTTTATTAAGTTATTGTACTGTACGATGAATTATTAATAAAATGAATCATTTGGACAGTTATGTGGTATATTAGTATTTATATTCATATAATTTCCTTTTTCTTTTTTAAATCTAACTTTTTCAAATTTTACTAACTACAATTGCACGCGATCTGGTATTTATTTTTATATAGCGAATTAAGACATTATTTTTAGAACTTTACACAAATGATAGTGACTACAGTGTAAATTTATAATAAGTATAATATATTTTAATAATTGGGTTACAAGGTAAATTTTAATACCTTTTACGAGCATAAATAATTACAAAAAATAATTACGAGCATAAATACTTTTCTAAAAATAATTAATTATTTTATTTTATTGAATACAGTCCATGTGCACCCTTATACTCTAGCGGCTAGATGAATGGAATGGTAATGGGAATGAAATGATTAAAAATTTATTTTATCATGATTGGTATGTTTCAGGAATTACTCAAGTAATAGAATTTGTATTTTTTAATTAATTTCAATCTTATGAATAATATTTTTATAATATTACATTTAAAATTTTAGTGAAGATTTTATATATTTTAATAATTATAAAAAAATATTAAATTAAAAATAAAATAAAATATTAATATTTTTAAAATATAATAAAATTTAAAATACAAATAAATTTTTTTATATATATTAAAAAATATTAGACTATGTATAAAAATATATATTTATATTTATATTACATGTATATATTCAATTTAATTAATAATATAAAATTTTTATACATAATTTACTAATTTTTAAATATTAAAATAATTATATACATCTATATTTTAAATTTTATGAATTAAATTTAATTTTATATTTTTTTAGTGAGTTGAATATATAAATTTTTTTTATTTTTTATTTAGATTTTAAATAATTTAATATTTTATTTTTTATTAAATAATTTAATACAAATATTTTTAATAAATATTACATGTTAAGTAGAAAAATAATAACATATTATAATTTTTATAATTATATAAATAGATGTTGCATAAATTAAAAAAAAAATATATATATATATATATATATATATGGGGTGGGTGGGATTGGGGAATGGTATGGGCAATACTATGGGTGAGAGGATTGCTCTTTCCCACATATAAGGTAATGCTCATTCCATTGGAATTGGTATTCACATTCATAAAAATATACCAATCAAAGGAATGGGAATGAGATTAGGAATTATGATTTCATTCTCATCCCATTCTATTATACTACCAATCATGCCATAGAAGAGTTCTCTAATGGCCTAAAAAAACTAATGTGGATGGTCTACAATACATGGGTCATCCATAATCAAATCACTAAGGCTATGTTCACTTCCGGTTTAATCTTTTAGATTTAAATTTAATAAATCTCCTTAAATCTCTCCTATATACACCTACATACTTTATTAATACTTACCCACCCTCTACAATATATTCTCTCTCCTCAATTAATACTTTTTTTCTTTCTTTCTCTCCCCTCTTCTCTCATCTCAATTAATACTTGATTTGATATAAAGTTTAAACCTACCTTATCTAAATCCAAAACAAACATTAACACTATTAACTGATTTATTAAATTAACCTAAAGCCAAAACAAATATCACCTAAAAATTTTAATCAAATCTGATTTCATACAATCTTCAATCATATCTTGCAATCTTCAATCAAACTCAAATATGTTGGGCCATAAACTTTTTTTTCTTGGTCAAAAACACGTTTATAAAATAAGATCTTCAAAGTTCAAACATATCTTTTGAAACAAGATATTCAAAGATATAATTTCATGAAATCTTGAATGAATTTCCACCTTAATATTCTTTTTTCCATTAATAATTAAATTAAATTTATACAATTATAAGTTAATTGATTTAGAGTGAGTCTCATGTAAAATGGGATTACATGCCCTATTTTGAAAATTACTTTTTAGTATATAAAAAATTACTCTTTGAAGAGTAATAATTTTTATACAGAAGACTAATAATTCATGTCTCTAAAAAGTAATTTTTTATGTACTAAAAAATAATTGATAAATTAGAATTTACATGAATTTGAAGAGTAATTTAGAATAGTAACAATTTATGTGCTAAAGAGTAATTTTTTATATACTAAAAAATAATAGGATTTACATACATTAATTTAAAAAGTGTTTGTCATTAATTTTTTATGTACTAAAAAATAATTGATAAATTAGAATTTACATAAATTTGAAGATTAATTTTTTAATTTAGAAGAGTAACCATTTATGTGCTAAATAGTAATTTTTTATATACTAAAAAATAATAGATTTACATACATTAATTTAAAAAGTGTTTGTCATTAATTTAATACCAACGTAATTTGAAATATATAAAACATATTTCCTAACAATTAAGTGGAGAATCAATTTATTAACATATTATTAGTTCTTATCAATCCATTTATGAAATTCAAAAGAAGTTTTCATATAAATATTTTTATTTAAAAAAAATTAATAGAATTGATTTGTGTTCGAAGGATTACGATTCCTCCATTTACCCTCACCACGATGGCAAAGATTTTTTGAGACCTCACATAAAGACTTTCCTGAAGTAATTAAGGAAATTTGTTGCCACTACATATACGACTATATAATTAATTATATACTCACGAAGAGGAAAAAAAAATTATAAAGGTGATATTTTTCAAAATGGACTACTCCCTATTAAATTTCATAATTTCGTTTTTCTTTTCTCCCATCAAATTGCACAAAAAAAAGGAACATCACATTATTTTATTTTCTCCCAT
Organism: Pogostemon cablin; assembly: GCA_023678885.1. Classification (NCBI taxonomy): domain Eukaryota; kingdom Viridiplantae; phylum Streptophyta; class Magnoliopsida; order Lamiales; family Lamiaceae; genus Pogostemon; species Pogostemon cablin. The sequence continues at coordinate 4,397,497 of CM042977.1, read as the reverse complement.
CAAATTGCACAAAAAAAAGGAACATCACATTATTTTCTAACTTTAGTATAATTTGATTACAAATTTACTATTTTCGTTAAACATACTTTATAACTTATTTATTATTATTATCTAAAAATATTACAATCCTCCTCCTCAGAGTCAAAGTCAATAAAATTTGTCAAATTATTTTTCATAAACTTTATATCTATAAGTGCAATAAATGTCAGATTGAGGGAGTATTTTTTAGTGATTTTCACGATTTCTCTTTAAAAAAAATAAAAAGCAAAGATAACTACAACAACGACATTCTGATATTGTCCACTTGTAATTAGCCACGTTTATTAACCTCACATATGCCCCTTTAATGCTGCCCTTTATTAACGTCGCTTATTCTTGCCGCTGTCTCCACTTGTACCATACTCTCTAATTGTTGTACATCACATTCAAAAGAGAATCTTTGAACCAAAAGAACAACACACACACAACACACACTAATAATGCCCCACATTACTCTCCCCAGATTTGTTGCTCTTCTTTTAAACTACTGTTGAACGAAACCGCTTTACATAGCTGTAAAGATTCCGCCATTTTTTTTTTTGGATGCTTATCTCTCCATGTTTCATCTCGTTCTATTTCTTCCTTTGCAGTGATCAATGGTAAGCCCGATTAGAAGCAGCGCGGCCCGTTAGCAAGCTGGTAAGATCTTGAATTCGAACCCTACTTCAATTCTGCTTTCGTTTTCAGATGGATTCTCGTTTCTGTGCACTCAATTAGCTGTCGTTTGTTTTTGAATGCGTACAGATCAGTGAAATTGGACGATTGAGGGTGAGTAGTAGTACAATGCCGAAGAGCAGGCATCGAGGGGTGATAATCGAGGGTTTAACGATGCCAACGAAGATCCGGAAAAGGGGATGTTCGTCTTCTTCATCGTCTTCATCGAGGGTACACCGCTACAGGTTGAATAAGCGGGCAATTTTGGTGGGCAAGAGTCGGGCCGGGCTTGGGATCGGACTTGGAGGGTCCAGATCCAGCACCCCGGTGCCGACGTGGAGAACTACACCTTCGAGGATCGCCATTGACTCTCCTAAGTACTCCCAAAGTGGGAGGTCCACTCAGCCCGTTTCGGCCCGAAGGCTGGCTGCCACCCTTTGGGAGATGAATGAGATTCCTTCTCCGAAGATGAGTGAGAGTAATTTGGAGGTGAAGAAGCTGCACCAGAAGAAGAATGGGAGTAAGATGAACTGTAAGAGAGAGAAGTTGCATTCTGGATGGGGTTTGCACTCGAGCACTGGTTCTTTGCCCCCTCATTTATCGGATCCACCACACAGTCCCACCGTTTCAGAGGTAAAGTGATGTCTCCTTTCTTGCCTTTTTCGTTGATTGGAATGAATTTGAATTGTAGCCTATGTTTGGATGTTCTTGTGTCTAATCTTGAATTGGAAATGTTCTGTTATCTTATATTAGGTTTAATCTTGTTATAATCTGTATAATGAAGACAAGATTTTGTGGGCATTGCAATAAAGTAGGTTTATGAGCTTTCTCCATAAGGTTTCACAACTCTTACTTCTTTTGACATGTTTTTGAGTGGTTATCAGTATCATATTAATGTTGGTGTTGAGTTCTTGTAGGAATTTCAAATCTAAGTATCTCATTGAATTTTCGAATTTTATTGCATCCAAGAACCATTCTTTCTCAGAATGATTCTTAGATAACTTTTAGTTGGTCCACAACTAGCAGCCTGAAGCTAACATATAGAGTCCATTTAGATAACTTTAAGTTGGTCCACAACTAGCAGCTTGAAGCTAACATATAGAGTCCATTTAGATAACTTTAAGTTGGTCCACAACTTGCAGCTTGAAGCTAACATATAGAGTCCATTTTGATAGAATTTCCTGGGTTTGAGGCTGCCTCAAGTAACATTATACACTCTATTTTGCTGGTAACAAATACAATTCAGAGCAACTCTTGTGCACCTCCATTCTTAGGGCTTCGTCTATGATGGATATGGCCATGTGGGGCTTGTTGTTGCTGTCCCCTATTTATTTGTGTGGCATGTAATTCTAGACAATAAGTACTTTATGATGAGCTAATTCTTGTTTTATTTTAATAGAAGATGGATCAAAGTGGAATAGGTAGTCGTTTGAGGACACCCTCAATGTCTCAGAAGCTTAGATCTGCTGAACAAAATGCTGCAGTTTTTGATGCTATTAGCAATGCTAGTTTCATGGAGGTAAGGGGATTCTCTCTCTCACTCTCAAATCATACTTTCCTTTTCCTCTCACTTTTCTGCAATATCATTTGAGTCCATTTTCATACTATTCCATGTTGACTCCTTGAGATAACTTGTAAAAAGTTCCGTTGAAGAGGTTTCATATAAACATGATTTCCAGATTGAGAATCGATCAAGGCCCCCGACTTCTAGTGGATCGGTTAGTGGTACTAGGAATCGTCTAAAGGATGCAAGTAATGCTTTGACTACTTCCAAAGAGTTGCTAAAGATTATCAACCGTATTTGGGCTCAAGCTGATCAACCTTCATCAAGCATGCCCTTAATCTCGGCTCTGCATGCTGAGCTTGAGAGAGCTCGTTTGCAGGTTAATCAACTTATCCGAGAACAACGCACTGATAGAAACGAGATGAACCATCTCCTGAACTGTTTTGCGGAGGAAAAGATGTCATGGAAAAATAAAGAACATCAAGCCATCGAAGCAGCTGTTGCTTCCGTTGCGAGTGAACTAGAGGTTGAGAGGAAGTTAAGAAGAAGACTCGAGAGCCTGAACAAGAAACTCGGGAAGGAACTAGCAGAAATGAAGTCTTCATTTATAAGGGCAGTTAAAGAACTGGAAAGTGAGAAGAGAGCAAGAGAGATAACCGAACAAGTGTGCGATGAATTGGCAAGGAATATCGACGAAGATAGGGCTGAAGTGGAGGAGCAAAAGAATGAGTCTGTTAAAGTTCATGAAGAGGCAGAGAAGGAAAGGGAGATGCTTGAGTTAGCTGATAAACTGAGAGAGGGGAGAGTACAGACGAAACTTTCGGAGGCTAAACTTCAGTTCGAGGAGAAAAATTCTGCAATCGGTAAGCTGAGAAAACAGTTGGAAGTTTTCCTGGGAACCAAAAGAGACAAGGATGAAGTAAGAGGAACATGTTTGAGCAAGTCCAACTTAAACTCGTATCAGAATGAGCAACGGGACGAGGGAGAAGTTGACGATGATGTAGACAGCAAAGACGACTCAGTTGTAACCGATCATCGTCCAATTCAGTTGAACTCCAGCAAAATTTACAAGTGGGCTCATCACGAATCTAGGAAATTATCAGTTGATGAAACGAAAAGTAGGAGCTCCGTCTCAGATCTGGTTACTCGGAAAAGCACGTCTCTTCAAAGAGCTGCATCAGATGGAATCGAATGGCGTACGAATGGAGCAGCAAGTTGTTTTAACGAAATGGAGAAGGAAGGTCACAGAGTAAGCTACTACGAGGAGAGACAGAGATACAAAAGTGTGAAGGGTCTCCAAGATCACGCATTGTTGAGCCCTCGTTTATCGTCGTCCAGAGACTACTACAGTTCATCCCTGCAGAGGGAGCAGTCATGGCCTTCCAGAGATCATTTGGGTACAATACAGGAAAGACAGAGTGTGAGTTCCAAATCAAGAATGTCGGATGTAAGAGGGGAAGTCCAGAGTAACAGGAGATGCAAGTGATGTGTTTGACAATCAAATACAAGGATGTCCCATTGTAATATATGAACAAGTTAACATCCTGTTGATTTATTTTATCATCTTAATTTGATCTGCTGACATTGTTTTGTATCTGATGTTCATATCTATTGTCTTTGTCAATTTGCAATTAAGTCCTCTGGAAAATGGGTTGTGGTCCTGTGGATCACCACCCACACCACTCATCATTCCTGCAAAATGATTGGCTCCAACATTCCTTTAGAAACACACTTTCTTGACCCACCACCACCACCAAAAAAAAAAAAAAAAACTTTTTCAGCTGATTAGTACATCACATTTCTTCAAAATTTTTGCACATCAGTGTAAATCCATTACTATAATTTAATTTTAGGGTAAAATTTGAATTTACCTTATAGATAGATTTAGTAATACTTTTTTTTTACCATATTTAGGTTTAAATACCCAAAAAAACCAAAATGGCAAAAATATAATTGACTCGATTTGATTTATAAGCTTTAATCAAGTTATAGATATGTATAATCAAATTATAATATATACATAAATAAATATTTTAATTGAGTCAACAATCAAGTCAATGATATTTTTGTTAAATTAAACATTTTAATAAAATTTTGAGATAAAAGAAAAAATTCTTAAAAAAATTTGGGTACTGTGACCTATTCCCTCTGTTAAATTTAATCTCTAAAAAGCATTAGACACTGTACAACTTAAAAATAAAATGCGCTTAAGAAAAAAGATTTGTGTTAATTGTTAGATATTTTAATTTTGTTTAACCTCTTAATTATTATTCTCATAACATGCACACATATTTTTTAGAGTTTCTTGTAAGATGGATCTTCATTATTAAAATATAATTATTGAGTATTAAAATATAATTTCTTTAAGTACAATAAATGATGCACTAAATTTTAATTCAAGGATATTATAATATAATTCAATACCAATAATCATATTTTTTTTAATCATCCTACAACACCTAGAATGAACATTCATTTAACTTTTGCCTCATTTGTATGGTACTATGTTGAAACTTTTAAAATATACTGAAATTCTTTTTATATGCCATAAAGGCATAAACATTTGATATTATTTCCATCGATGGCCAGATTTATTATTGTAGTAACCTTGGGAGGGAATAAAAACTGGGCCTGAGATATTATGGGCCATGAATCTAGTGGGCCATACTTAACTACTCATAAAGCTCTCTTTTGATAATCTCCTGAACTGAATAAACATTTTAGGCCCACATAATATGAAACAATAGAACATACAGAAAACCTTTTACTATATATATATTCGGGTAATGATTCGCCCATTCAATGTAAAATTTGACCCGACCCGATCTACGTAGAGTGATAGTATTAGTTCATCAAATTTGTAGATGTCATGAAGAGATTATTGGAATCAAATGTGACTTGCCGTTTTTGTACACTATTTAAACGGATCCAAATTTAATGTTACTCTTTAGGTCCAATTCGAATTATTTAAAAAAATAAAAAAATAAATTACATACAATTAGTAAAACCGCACGTTGAACAGGATAAAATATCACTCCACATTGTATATAGAAAAAAAATATAATGAATTTACTTGACAATAATCAATTCTAAGTTAAAAAAAATCATATAATATACCTAAAAATATCAGTATATAACATTAAAAGTATCACATTGTATAGTTAAAAATATCATGCGATATTCTTAAAGGAATTATGATTTGACTTTTTTTTAGTACGTATAAAGTTTAATATCCTAACATGCAGTATTGAATTATAGTACTTCAAAATTTAAATGCACAAATTTAAGATTGTACAAATATTTCACAGAAATTCTTATACAATGTTAGTAAATAGTAAAATACTACTTCTTCTGTCATGTGCAATCTAAAATGGCACGAGGGAGTATGAGTTTATGAACTATTCAAATACTAAAGAAATGTGATTGAGCCTTTGTTATCATAATTTATTTATTTTTAAGTAAAATTATATTAAACGTTATTAATGAATTAATATTAACATGGATTAGTAATAACTAATGTGGCCTCGAAAATAAAGTTAATTCGATTTATTTTAGTAAGTAATGGCTCACCTAACTTTTTAAAGTTTGCGAATAAAAATTTTGGTTGGATGAAAATATTATTATAATAAAGAAGAAAATTGTAATTGTCCATATAAATAAATAGCCACTATATTTAAATTACTATTTGGTCCCCTACCTTTATTTCTTTATAACTTAAATAATATCTGAAAACATACATAAATACAGAGTATAGATGAAATTAGCTCGAAAGCTATACAATGTTTGAATTAATAACTTGTTTGCTTAGATTACAACTCTTATACATTATTTAATCATCAATTAACTTGAAAAATTATCAAAAAAATAAATAAATAAACACTAGCTCATTATCCTAAAAAATGAGAGAGGGGCTAACCCTCCCAGGCCTGCCCGTTTGGGCCAAGTCTGCCCATCTTATTTCGTTTAGATCAGTTTGTTTAGATCCATTTATAAATGAACCGTAAACTTTTCAGTTAAATTTATTTTTTATATATACGTGGTCGATTTGACCTGACGGGTTTAGCTCATTTTAACAGCTCTAAATGTGAGATCTTCGTATCTCTTTGTAGAAACAATATAAAAGTTGTATGACCAATCTTTTATACCTACATTTAGGACAATTCAACAATGCATGAAATTGTAAGATAAGTACATGAGTAGTGTCACATATTTGATTAACATTGGAGAGCATATCAATAATTGTAATTAATTAGTTTTGGAAATAACCAATGGAGTCACGCATCTGACAAAATCTGATTAGTCTCCACATGCCCAAATTAATAAATTATATTTTAATTTCAAGATTGTTTATTGTGACACCAATAATGGGGTTTCCATTGCTAAAATCCTTGGTCCTTATAGGTGCACGTGTATATTTCACATAATGTATTTCTAAAGAATATAAAATGTCAAATATGTTGATTTGAACAAGATTTATCATGAGGATAGGGGTACACAAATCTAATACACCAGGTGGGTCTTTGGAAATCGGGAAAAATAAATTATCTAGATGTATAACATTATTATTTTTGCAACACTAATGTCTTATTGAAATCGTTTTAGGTTTGATTGATTAATTTTTTTAATTGTTACATTATAATTTTTTTTTATCAAAGATAAATATTAGTATAATTACGTATCTAAGCCAGAAGCCCTAACTCCTCCTCAAAATCATGGTCAAGAGGGGAGGATTGACCTCCAACTTAAATACAGTTCCCCACCCATATAAGGAACCGATGTGGGACAAGCCCCACATCATAACAATAGCCCCTCCCCGGAAAGCCCCGATGTGGGACAAGCCCCACATCATAACAATAGCCCCTCCCCGGAAAGCCGGACGCCCACGGACGGCTGCACTCTCTTATCAAGCACCACCGGCAAGCCCCACATCATAACAATAGCCCCTCCCCGGAAAGTCGGACGCCCACGGACGGCTGCACTCTCTTATCAAGCACCACCGGCAAGCCCCACATCATAACAATAGCCCCTCCCCAGAAAGTCGGACGCCCACGGACGGCTGCACTCTCTTATCAAGCACCACCGGCTTCACTCCCATAGGGTAGCCCTTTTCGGACTCTTCACGAGGTAGCCCTTTTCTCGCAGCGATCCGACCCCTAGTTCTGATACCAATGTTACGTATCTAAGCCAGAAGCCCTAACTCCTCCTCAAAACCATGGTATGAGGGGAGGATTGACCTCCAACTTAAATACAGTTCCCCACCCATATAAGGAACCGATGTGGGACAAGCTCCACATCATAACAATACAATTAGCTGAATCATTATTTTCTTTTCATTAGTTTGAATATATATATATATATACATATAGAGTTTTATTAAATTGTTACACTCAAAATCTGTTTTACAAAAGTCTTCTCAGACAATCACATACAAATATTTACTCATATATCGGGTTTAGATGTACTAACATTATTATTTTTTTAAGACTAATGTCTTAAACTAAAATTAAAATTATGGAGTATTTAAAATGTTATCATTTTTTTAATTAATAAATGAATAATATAATCTTTTATTTATATTGCAATATATGTTAAATGATCACTTCATCTAAAATCTTAAGCTATTAGATATAATAGAAAAATAGTTTAATATTTAATTAATCACTCTAACACGCTCCATCACATGTGTAATAGTCATGATTTACATATATATATATATATATTTATATCTATATCTACATAATAATAATAATAATAATAATAATAAAAATAATAATATTATGATATGTGTGCCTCATAAACAACTTAGAAATAATGTACACGTTGATAATAATAATAAGGAGTAAAACGACAAATAAAGAAATTCTAAAGCTAATAAGACAACCCACCCGCCCAGGAAGAGGGATATATATCTTGTGGATAAATCTTTAATATTCTCTGTAAGGAGAGATACTTACGCTCATACTCCAAAGTAATCATTTCAAATCTCTGGAATGAGAGATCACGTCTCGTACCCCATAATAAAAAGTTGGTTATCCATACAATCATTAATATTCTCAGCGTCTAATAAGACAAAACCCAAGAGACACGACTCCTCAGTGCCACACCCACCGCCTCTTTTTCTCTCCTATATCAAAATAAACATGCTTCCTCTGGCCTTCTTCACCACAGAAGAAAAACTTTTCCTCATGTCTTCTTCATAGAGTAAACTTGTTCCTACTGACCAGAGAATTCTTAAACACTCTTCTACTCTCTTCAGCCCAAAAGTTTAGAAAAAACTCTCTAACCACAGTAGCAAATCTTGTCCTCCCCGTACACAGAAAGAAAACTTAGTTCACGATTAAATCCTTTATTCAAGGAGAGCTACGATATCACAAATAGGGAAAAAATTACCATGACTTTAGCTAGATCTATGAGGTAAGATTATGACATCCCGTTTTAATCTTAAAACTTGCTTGAGTTTCTTTCATTGTGAACACAATTAGTACACTACATTGTTCTGTAAGGGTCGGGCCGTCTATTGGTAGGAAGATGGTCATGATATTACCTAAAACTTTAGATCTTTCTCCTAAGTACAATCATTAATATTCTCAGCGTCTAATAAGAAAATCCAAGAGACACGACTCCTCAGTTCCACACCCACCGCCATTCTTTCTCTCCTATACTAAAATAAACATGCTTCATTTGACCTTCTTCACCATAGAAGAAAAACTTTTCCTCATGTCTTTTTCATAGAGTAAACCTGTTCCTACTGACCAGAGAACTCCTAAACACTCTTCTACTCTCTTCCGCCCAAAAATTTAGAAAAAACTCTCTAACCACAATAGCAAATCTTGTCCTCCCATAAAAGAAAGAAATCTTGTCCTCCCCGTATACAGAAAGAAAACTTAGTTCAAGATTAAATCCTTTATTCCGAAGGAGAGCTACGATATCATAAATAGGGAAAACTTACCGTGACTTTAGCGAGATCTACGAGATAAGATTATGACATCACGTTTTAATCTTAAAACTTACTTGAGTTTCTTTCACAAACTCACAACTAGTACACTACATTGTTCTGTAAGGGGCCGGGCCGTCTGTTTATAGGTTCTGTAAGGGCAGGGCCGTCTGTTGATAGGAAGGTCGTGATATTACCTAAAACTTTAGATCCTTCTCCTAAGCTAGCTACAAGGTAACTTCTTTTACCTCATTTACACTTTAATAGTTGAATTTCGTAGAGATACGTGCTCTTGCAGTAGAAATGCGTTATTGAACTTTTCATTTTCTGTTATTGAACGTTTCATTCTCTGTTTTTACATGTAAAAGACTGAGAATGATACTTTTCTGCATATGACTCTTCATTACACGTGAAAGAATAAGAATGATACTTTTTCTGCATATGACTCTTCATTGCACATTAAATGTGAAATGGGATATAATATGTTTTCTTTCTTATAACGCTGCGTGGTGTCCCCTTTGATTATCGTGTTAAACTTGCCTGTGGTTTGTTGTCTGTTTGCCTTGTTCAGTGGTCTGCTGTCTGGGTTATGTGATATTTAAAAATCTTAATAGGTTTTAGACTTAACTTAGAGATAACCCTTAAATGTTTACATATCAAATAAAAATTACATAATAAAAGTATTAAAATTATTTCACAACCTTTGTATCAACACTGTCTTTCAATAAATCTACTGTACCCTACTGTATGTATATTATTTCACAAATAAACATACATTTTGTATTATAATTATTTCACAATCATATACCCTTCTTGTAAATAATAGTGATAACATTAATAGTATATATATATATATATATATATATATATATAAATATAAATGTGTGTATATAAAGATATATAAAAATAGTCATTAAAATAAAATTTATATTATGAATATCTTACTCCAATTAAAAAATGTATAGTATCTTTTTCATAATAATAAAAGTTATATATATACATATATGTATGTTATGTATAATATGTAAAAAAATTTTAAAATTTTTTTCAATGATATGAGTTTATTATGATATTTAAAACTTATTTATCAAATTTTTAAGAAAATGCTTAGTCATTAAAAATTATACACATTCTACCATAGGGGAGAATGTGTTATAACACTGCAGAAACTTCATGCTCATTTTATGCCATTGAAACGGTTGAATTTGCCAAAACTTTTAACACAAAACTTGTTTGTCTATAACTGTAAAATATCTTTGAAAAATATTCACCCAAATAAAATTTATGCATGTTTTACTAAACTATGGTAGAATGCTTACGTGAAACTCAAGCAAAACTTCATCTCTTCGTTTAACCATTAAAACGAACGAATTAGGAAAAGGGCTAAGCATGAAAAATGTTCACTTATATGTCTAATATATGTATATAAAATAATTTTTGAAATAAATTTGCAGTCCGATAGCTATAACCAATTTTTCAAACTGTAACACCATTAAGAACCTTTTATACAAACTCATTGTATTTTGAGGTTTATTTTATAACACTAATTTAGTCTCGCTTCTAAATAAATAATTTTCAAATCATCATAATAGTTTATAAATAAAAACACTTAATTATATGCTAAGTGAGAATTAAATTCTTGAAGGCATAGAGATTTGCAAGGAGAAATTAGCAACAATAACGCTCATTTGAAGTCCAACCTTTAATCTTACCCTTGTATAACTCGTCTTCACTGAGGTGGGCTTACTGTTACGATTTCTATATTGAACTTGATTACATTGATTGATGTTTATGGATGTGCATGTACAAGTTACCTAAGACCGGTGGGCTGGGAACCTGTACATACAGTTGTCATTATTGCAATGTCAATAAGGAAAGACGAACGCGTTCACATAACTTTGACGGATTAAATAATGAGCGCTCTCGGGCAAATTGACTATGGGTTAATTCTCTTTACTATTATAAATTCATGAGGTTTATTTCTCAAGAGGTGTAGTCATTTTCAATTATGAAATCTAATAGGAAATCCCCCACTGAGTACATTCCCCTGTGCTCACCCCCTATGTTTCCATCTACAGATGATGCTGTGTAGCCGGCGGTGCAGATGATGAGTTGAAAGAGATTGGATAATGACAAGAAGTACTTCGTAATTTGCTTAAATAAGTGTTAATCTTGTGAACAATAACTCTTGAATTGTCACTGCACACAAACCACTGAAAGTCTTCATCTACTCATACTTTACAATGTTTGATCAAATTCTATTTCCTTTCGTATAGTTTAATCATTTTCCATATTAAAAATGTGAATTTTGAACTCAACTAAACTTAATTTAATTCTTCTAATAAAAGAAGGCCTTAATTTTGCATTTATAAATTTTTCCACTTATAAAATTAATAAAATATTTCTTTGTATAAATTATTGGTCGTGACAACATGCAGACGAGTTAACTTATCACTCAAGCCTTGCATGTGGAATTTTGTTTCATAAATGGGTGGCGGTGAGGTTCGAACCCTGGACCTTTCATCAGGTCAGGCTCTGATACCATGTTAAACGATCACCTCATCTAAAAGTTTAAGCTGATAGAGAGTTGAATCGTGTAATATTTAATTTAGCCACTCTAACACGCCTCCTCTTATGCAGGCGGTGAATTTTTGCCTCAAGCCTTGCATGTGGAATTTTCGTGGAATTTTCTCATAAATGGGTGGCGGAGAGGTTCGAACACTGGACCTTTGTTAACAATGGGCTTTGAGACCATGTTAAACGACCACCTCATCTAAAAGCTTAAAACTTGTAGATGATGTGACTTTTAGATGAGGTGGTCGTTTAACATGGTATCAGAGCCAATGGTTAACAAAGGTCCAGTGTTCGAACCTTTTCGTCACCCATTTATGAGAAAATTCCACATGCAAGGCTTGAGACAAAAGTTAACCCCACCTGCATGTGAGGGGGCGTGTTAGAGTGATTTGATTAAGTATTAAACGATTATCCACCCTAATAGCTTAAGCTTTTAGATGAGCTTGTCATTTAACAATATAAGTGAATCTGATATGAATTAGGTTTACACGTAAATTCTGTTTTGGCAAAATTATTCCTTAATATATAAAAAATTACTCTTAATTTCTATTTATTATTATTTTAAAAAAATATAAAAATTAGGACTTATATTGAAAAAAATAAATAAAAAATTAAACACTAAACTGAAAATTTTATAAAACTAAATCTTAAATTTAATTAAATTAAAATTTAGATTTAATAAAATTCTAACAACATTTTTATTATTTTTAAAATATACTACATCCATTCATCCTGCAAAAAGTTTCATAGTATTTTATTTATTTATTTTTTAACATCTCACTGAAAATTTCATATTCTATTTTAATATTGAAAGTATCCAATGCAATAATCCAAAGTATTACTCTTCTTATTTAAAAAGATCTCAATCCTTATTAATACACTTAACATAATTTTTACATTTTTACTTTATTTATCAACTTACACCACCGGATCAAGTAAACCCTTAACCTTTTATTTTCTTCACTTAAACTCTTGATGTTTTTTAATCGGATAAAAAAGGCCCTTCATCTTTTTTTATTAAAACAATGAAGCTCTTCTGTTAAATTAATGAAGAGACGGCGTTAGACATGTAACCCATTTCTCTCCCTTTCCCTCTTCTTCAATTTTTTCTTATGTTGACTTCCAACCTCTCACCCATTGCGCGTCCTGTTTTACTGTCAAACATCGTTGTATTTAGGAATACTTGGATTCCGATGTCAATTCCCAGGTGGAAATAACCCAGGTCGAAGTCGCCCCAGCGGTAAGAATCAAACTGCACAGCAAAAATGATAGGACCACACCACTGCCATCGAAGACCCGTTTGTAGCATGGTAGAGTTAACGGGATCGATGAAGAAGGCAAGGCCGTCAGCTGCACCTCCACCCCACCTGGAGGACATGACCTTAAATCCAAAATTGGTTTCGAAGGAGGATCGTCCTCCTGTAGAACGCGACCAGATTTGCATTGGCTAAGAATTCAATATTCGGGCGATGTTGTCTTGCATTGGGCGGCTTAAGGAATCAATTTTTGTAAGGTTACAAATTTTGATGTGGTTGAAAATGGGGTCACCTTGGAAGATTAGGCCATGGGATGACTGTTTGCTCTCTGATAAAAAAGAAAACTTTGAAGAAGGAAAGAGAGAAATTGGGTTTCATGTGTCTAACACCGTCCCCTCATTAATTTAACAGAAGAGCTTCATTGTTTTAATAAAAAAAGATGAGGGGCCTTTTTGATCCAATTGAAAAACACAAAGCGTTTAAATGAAGAAAATAAAAGGTTAATGGTTTACTTGATCCGGTGGTGTAAGTTGGAGGGCATATCTGACCCTTTGCCCTTGATTTTTTTATTTTCTTTTTATTTTATTATTTTTTATGGAGTGTGATAATTAATGCGGTTCTTGTTCTAACAAACAAGAAAATCAAAATAATCTAAAATAAATAATAAGTAGGGATTAAATGTGAGTTAATTCAAGAGAATTCCTCCTAATTGGGATTTAATGTTGGTTGTTTTTGTACTCTAAAAGTGTTTAATTGAGAATGGAAAAAATAATATTTTACAAGCATTTTAATGCTATTTATATCAAATAAATCCCGTTTCAATATTTATATTTTCTTTTTACGCAGAGATTAAGGAACACATTATATTAATATATATTGGATTGAAAATATAATATTTAATGTAAAGTGGGGTATTCGTATAATTAGTGTTATGCGTGAGTCCCATTTAAATATATTAATTGTTTTGTTTGAGTCTCATATACCAAAAAGAAAAATGTAAAGATTGAAATAAGATGCACAAATTGAAAATAAAGTATAGTATTTTCATTAAATCATTTAAAACGATATTAATGCACATCTGTCACAATTAATGCACCATGCTTGGGGGAGGGAAGAAGGGGTGAGTTCGGTTGTACTCAATAGGGGATGGTGGGGATTAGTCTTAAAAGCAATTAGGGATCAACATGGGGAATGGTTTGATAAGAAATTGGATAGGGTGGTTGGGAATGGTAAAGACATAAAGTTTTGGGAAGACAGGTGGTTAGGTCAAGTCCCTCTTAGATCGATGTCAATATCCACGGCTATATGCTTTAAGTCTTGCAAAAGGTCAAATGATGTCTAATTTGGGGTGTTGGACTGAAAATGAGTGGGAATGACAGTGGCAATAGAGACGAGAGTTTAGATTTAGAAAGTTTGAATATTTTCACATGTTTCTGACTGATATTGACAGGACCACTATTCAAAAAGGAATTGAGGACAGATGGACTTGGAAATATGAAGGAGAAGAGGACTATACCGTTAAAGCAGCTTACAACCTGTTGCAGAAGAGGAAGTTAGGAGGAGAAATCAGCAATAAAGAAACATCTCAACTTCTTTGAAAATCTCAAGCGTTACTCAAAACAAAGGTGCACGCGTGGAGGATACTAAACAATGCTCTTCCAACCTTGAAGAATCTAAAGAGAAGAAATTGCTTGCAAGGGAATCAAACAACCTTATGTACTCAGTGTCAGAAGGAAGAGGAATCAACGAAACATGTTATAATAAATTGCCCAAAAAGCTCGGCAATATGGTTGAACATTTTGTCATAGTGGAGCATTTCTACTACCTTGCCAGCCAACATTCATGACCATTTTCTTGTTATTTTGCAACCTCATTCCAGGTAAAAAAGGGAGAAATATTATGTCAAATGTATGGATTTGTTGTGCGTGACTTATATGGAGTTCAAGGAATTTCATTATTTTCGAAATGGTTCATGGGATCAAGAGAGGATCATGGAGGAAATAAAGAGTAGAGTTTGGAGTTGGATCATTCATGTCAAAGGAGGTATGTTAAAAGACACAAATTTTAAGACTTGGTCGATCAAACCAAGGTTATACATAGAATCTTGATTATGAATCTTGAATGGGGGTTTGTTAAAAGTTTTTAATAGTAGCTCAGGGAATTTTAGAATCTATTTCTTTATCATTATGTAATCGTGGGGCAATTCTCATGCCTTTCTAATAAAATTTTTACTTATCGAAAAAATGTATATATTAAAATGAGTTGTAGGGAGTATAAGGACAATTTAATCATTTCCTTTGGTGCATTTAATGCACATCTTGTCACAATTAATGCACCATGCTGGAATAAGTGAGGAGCCCGTGGAAGTTAAGGCGGCTTCACTACTGACTGGCCAATGTGAAACTATCATGTCTCTACCTATTTCCTGATTGTGCTAACTTTGAGGGGAATGTACGTAAGCTTCCTGAATAAACTTCTTAGTTTTCCTTCTTTTCAATTAAGACGTGGGGTGAATTTCACTGACTCCAGAAGTTTATGTTCACTAATCTTGAGAGCACATGTCGCTAGGGTAGCTCGGAGCCGATCGAGTTATCGAGGGGAATTGAGCCTCAAAGTTGGGTCAAAATGATGGGTTGTGGTACGATCTTTGGCGGGCTTCTTCTTATTTACATGAAGTTTGTCACAACCTAAAAATACTACTTCCTCTATCTCTCAAGATATTTCACCTTTATTGTTTTACGTTGTTAAAAAAATATTAATTTTTGTCAAATTTTATTAACTTTTGAGGATAATTTGATATTTTTAGATAATAAATAAAGTTGTAGTGGTCGGTCTTGGCTGCATTATAAAGTGTTTAAAAAATGTGACTGTAGTTACAAAACCGAACAAATCTAAAATAAATACTATGAAAATTTGATGTGTTATGTTTCTCATTGATTGTGTGTTGAGAATGTGAGGATGCCAAAGTCCCCTTATATGTAGTCATTGAAGTGACAATTTATACACATGAGATTGTGCGGGCAATTAAGGAATTTCTCTTGAGAGCATTAAATATATCTCATATCGTATTTGATGACATTTAATGCTCTTCGTAGATAAATAATGGGAAAGACATAGAAAGTATAATCTACGACTTTCGTAGGTAGCTGATCCTATAGTATAGGGGCAGCTTTATAGTCTTGCGATTGGGGGCTCCTGCGGAGGTGGATGATATGAAGTCTGTCATGTCTCCTCTTTGAGGGCTGGTAATAGAATGAGCTCCGAGAAGACTTTTTGTGGTGGACTATTTACTGTAAGTGGGTTGAGAATCGATAACACTATTAGTCTTTGATGTGTAGAGCTTAATGGTTGGTGGACCCTATCAAAAAAGTAAAGTATGTTACGTGTAGAAACGAATTGATCATATTTTTTTAAGTAAAAGTGTAATTCTGAAATTTTAAATTATAATGTATATATCTTAAAAAACGAAATATTTTATGAAACAAATAAGGAGAGAAAAGGGCAAGGAGTATGATACAACTAAAATGTTAAAAAGTTGATAAAAATTTAATGGTTTGGGAGTAGAAAACAAAGAAATATATAAATATGGAAACTGAAAAATCAGAGTACACGTTATCTTAATTTCAGTGCAATAATATTAAAGTGGTGATGTTTGATGAATATCATGAAGGTGCATGTGATCAAGATTATAGTAATATATTTTTGCCATCATAATCATGTTATATGCTATTTATAGTACGTAGAGTAGTTTCTAGGTCCAAATATTTAATAATGTTGTCTAAGGTGATACTTATCTGAATATCAACCCTCACGAAGTTTGAGAAATTTAATTACTCTGTTAAAGAAATTATGAGAATATAATATGAACAGATAGAGAGAGATCTGAATGTGATGATAATAATAATATATTATTATTATTGTTATTATTATTATTATTCCACAAACATGGATAAAATAACAATTAATAATTTTGTAATATAGCTGATTAAATAAATCAGCACATTGACCGATTAATATACTGATGCAAGTATTTGTTAATATTTTATATTTATATTATCAGATCAATAACTTTATCATTTATTACATGTTACTGCAATATCATTTCTCCCGTAGAGTCTACATACTTCTTTTTGTTCAGAGTTATCTTTAAAGAATAAATAAACAATTATCCCTCCACCCAACAGTTCTAAAATATATATCTTAATTTAAACTTTTCATATTTATCTAACAAAATATAATTTATATTATGTACCCCTTTTAGACAACAAATTTATGTGCGATCATCTTATTAAACGGGTTTCCGTAAAATGAAAAAAATAAAGTACTAATCTACTTATATATTACAATAAAATAAGTTTCCAAATTTAAAATATCAAATGGTGAGGTGTCAATCATACATTGAATTAAAATTTATGATTTTATAAAATTTGTGAGGTGGTAACATAATATTTATAAGTTGATTATAAGGAGGTTGTGGGTTCAAACTTTAATTTAAGCATAATTTTTTTTTACTTACTTTTTTTCTATATACTTTCAATTGAAAATTTTTAATGGGATTGGATACAATTTAAAAGCCCAATTATCAAATATCCCATTTTTCATTTCTAGTTTTAAGAGTAGAGAGGGTGTAGCTAATATTCTGCTCATTTTCAATTCTAAAATTAAAGTGTGACCCATTTTCGTCTTAAAGATATTAAAAGATCTTATTACATATCATGTTGGATTAGACCTTCAATGTGTATGAGATTTAAAACCCCATCAAACATCCCATTTTTTCCAATTTTAAGAGTAGAGTATAGCCTAATATTCTGTTAATTTTCAATTCTAAGATTAAAGTGTGAGTCACTTCATCTTAAAGATATTAAAAGATCTTATTACATTTCATGTTGGATTGGACCTTCGGCAGGTATGAATCCATTTTAAATTTATCTTAATTCTCATTTATTGATTAAGTAATTAATTTTAACCTTCGTAGCAAATTTCAGAGTGAAAAGTAAGAGAGGATTGAAAATAATTTGTCTTGATGATGAATGAAAATTAACAAATAAGACCCTTAATGTGGTGTATAGAGTGATTTTTCAAAATTTTGATTTAAATAATTAAATGGATATTATTTCACTTTTTTAAGTATATACTATTAATTTTTTAATAAGAGTTTGTATACATGTAGATTAATTTTTCTTAATTAATATGTAAATTTTATTTTATTATGTGTATAAAATGAAATAATAAATTTTAGAAACACTATGAAAACTAGACTTAAAGAGATAAATGAAGTGTGAAGAATAACTTGCAATACATTAATATAAAATAAATAGAGAATACATACTTTTCATTCGATTGAATTTATATACCTTAAGGCATTTTTTTTATCAAACAAAAAATTATATTTTTAATTATTCCAGATCTATGATTGATTTCTATTTAAAATATAAATTTTAAAAAAATATACTCTCTCTATCCTATCCAAATAGTTCTTTTTTGCCATTTTGGTCGTCCCACCCAAAGGGTCTCCTTTTATTTTTTACACACATGAGACCTATACACACCCTCTAATACAATTAAAATATGGGGTCCACACTCCCACTAATATAACTACCCATTACACATTAAATAATAATACTCCATAATTCACGTGTCAAAAAGCAAAAACAACCCTTTAAGCGGGACGGAGGGAGTATATATAGCAAACACGATAACCTGCGTCGCACGCGGGCACCGTACTAATATAGTTTTAAATATGAAAAGTAGTAATATCTAACTCTGAAAACTGTAAATGTTATTCAGACTTCAGTTAAAAAGAGTACAATTCAAAAAGAGTACAATTCAAAAAAGATAATGAAACGCCCTAATACATGGGCTACCAAGCATAGAAACTAAAAAATCAATTCCAATCTATGCTACTAAGCATAGAAACTAAAACAACAATTCCAATTTACAAATTTTTAAAATAATGTGCTCAGCTAACTGCGTTGGGGCACTTCTAGCATTATCGAACAAAACTGCATTCCTGTGATCCCATATTTTAGCCACACAAACTGCAAGGGCTAATGTACTTCTCTTCTTCAAACGTGTGGAGGCCTGCTTGTCTTTGTAAATTCTTTTAAAAGCTGCTTTGATAGTGTTGATCAAACTACTCCACCTGAGCCACTTTCTCATCTGGTTCCAAATTTCCCCAATAAAAGGGCAATGGAAGAATAAGTGTGCAATCGTCTCATTCTGGCGAATACAAAAGCCACTCTCTCTATCTCCTTTTAGAAACTAGACTCGATCTTTGGTGAGTAATCTACCTCTTGCAATCAGCCATAAACGAATGCTATATTTCATAGGGATCTACTTATGCCAAATCCTTGAGAAAATAAATCTCCTATTACTGATAATTAGAGGGAGAATCAAACTGTAGATTGATGAAGCAACCAGTCGATCTTCATTAGAGCACTTAGCGAGCTCAACGGCTACATCACGAGCAGGGCCTACAAATGTTGAAACTATCTTTTTTACGGCAATAAAGGATCGCCAAGAGTAAGAAGCAGGATATATATTTTTTTAATGTAAAGTGATACCTAGTTAAAAAAAATTATTTCATTATGAGACGAGTAAACACAGAACTTACTCGTTTATTTATTACCAAAAAAATTATCAAGGTAAATCCAAAAGTTAGTAGAGGGGAATTAATATTCTCAAAATCGAATTGAATCGATAGTTCAATTGGTTGAATCGAGGCCAGTACCGGTATAGAACACTTAAAAATCGAATTTTAAGGTTGAACAAATAAAAATTGAAAAAATCAGTGAACTGTCCCGCTGGTTTCTATATTTTTTTTCTATTCAATTTCATTATTTCAATTTATTTTAATTTTTGTATGTTTTAGAATATAATATTTAAATTTTGGAATAAATTATGAATTATCATATTCAATTTATTGGTGTCCCATAATTTATAGGCTAATAGTGCATGGGGTAGTGTGGTAGTTTTATATTTTATTTTTTAATTATTTAATTTAATTAGTGGTAGAGATTATATTAAGATTTGATCTAACAGTTGAAATCATTCTGGTGCACCGCAGTTAAATTCTCAATTTATATTAAATAAGATAAATTATATATGAATACTTCAAATTATGAACTATAAATATTTTATTTAATTGTTTTATTTAAATTAATATTTTAACTTTGTAATTTTTTTTTTGAAAATTATATGGTGATTTTATAAAAAATAATTGAAAATATATAAAATTTATTTATTTATTTATTTTGGTTTAAATTGGTCTGAAATATTTTGATTTAACCAATCTAACTGATTAAACTTTAAACCGTCGCCTCTATCAATTCATATTACAAGATTACTAAATAATAAATTTCATATTCTACTGAATAATAAATTTCATGTTCTCATCGAGATGGAATAATTATTACTAAATTTGTGAAATACATTCTAGTATTTATTAAACACAAATTTCTACTAAGAAGAATTGGTAGATATCTAAATCAATAACTTAATTTATTTCACTAAATAAAATATATTAATTTTGATTGAAAATTTGTATTGGCGTCACATAAAAATACTTTCTGCATTTTTGAAACACATTAATTAATTTTGTCACAAGAAAATTTAGTGTTATGCAAAATAAGGGTGAATTTTCTTATTAATAAAATGTTTATATAATATATATGTGGATCCTATATAACGATTTTGGATGACTAACGTTCTACTAATTAATTGGATTAAAAAGTTAAGTATGTTTCGAAGAGAATCTATAATTAGTGGACAGAAAGTGTATTACTGTTTGTAGTGATTTAATTAGTTTAACATAATGAACCAATTATATATTATATCTCAGGAATTGAGACCCTAGATAAACGGCTCGAATTATCTGTGTCATTTGTATATCATCTCTTGTGTCAAATTATTAGATGGACGACATGTACATGTAGGCGAGAAAAACTATACCCTAAATCTTAAACTCTAGAGGCAATGGTTGGATTTATTTCTCCCTCTTACGTGTCAATCATTTAAGATGTGACACAGAAAATGATGCACGAAAATAGCGCAGAAGATCCGAGTGCTAGATAATGACATAACATACACTTATTTTGACACAAGGCACTAATTTTATTATCCTTATTAATTTTAAAAATATAATTATAATTTGATCCTAAATAACATAAAAGTTCCACGTAAACCAGACATGCACCCCGCTTCGGAACCGCCGGTTCCGGTTCCAAGGTAGGGGGAACCGGAACCGAACCGGGGTACGAAGATTTCGTTTCCGGAACCGATGGTTCCGGTTCCGATTTTAATTTTTTTTGGTTTTAAGCGTAAAAAGTAAAAAAAAATAAAAAAACCGGCGGTTTGAACCGGAATCGCCGGTTTTTTTTTCCAAATATGAGGAACCGAAACCGAACCTTCCCCTACCGGTTTCGATTTTTTTTTACGGTTCCGGAACCGACGGTTCCGGTTCCGGTTAAAATCGACGGTTCCCCGATTCGAACCGCCGGTTCCCGTTTTTTTGTGCATGTCTAACGTAAACTCATTAATATTATTTGTTTGAATGATTCAGGCGCTTCAAATTAATATATATTCATGTAATATCTTAAAATATTAACATTTGACAATTTATAGTATATAAATACTCATTCCGTTCCACCCAAAGATCCCTTTTTTCCATTTTAAGTGTCCCACCCAAAGAGTCCTCTTTTTTTACACATGTGGGACCCACACACACCCTCTAATACAATTAAAATATGGGGTCTACATTCCCATAAATATAACTATCCACTACATATTAAATGATAATATTTTTTAATTCAATGTAAAAATTAAATACTAATCTTTAGAAGGGACGGAGGGATCAAATAGAATAACACATAAATAAAGTGTATAATAAATTTGTTAGTTAAAATAAGATAGATGAGATTAAAAAGTATGCTGCCAAATTCAGGACCTTTTTCTGAAGTTTATAAATCCCCTGCTGCTTGTACCCTCCTTTTTACTACCTAATTTATGTCTCTACAGTAACACATCTATTCTCCCCACACCATCCTAATTAGTATCATTTTCTTTTTTATTTTATCTATTAATTAATTAATAAGAAATTAATTGCGGTCTTAATTTATTTATACTCCCTCCGTGCAACAAAAGATTGCACTCCCGGCACGGAAATTTAAAAAAAAAAAAATTTAGGGGTATAATGGTATTTTTTGGTAATAAATAAATGATAAAGTATGTTTTATAGAGATGATTTTTTTTGTAAATAAAATTTATGGGTAAGGGTAATAGTTTTTTACTTTTTGTTTTTTTTTGGAAATATGCAAACTTTTGTGGAACAGCTCAAAATGAAAAGTGTGCCATTGAGAATATATTTATTGAGAGGATCATATCATTGATTAAGTGCACTTTATAAGCTATTTTTAGGACATAGTTAGCATTTTTTTTGTTTTTTATTTAATTAAAAAATTTATGTTAAATATGTTAGATATGGATTATTTAGGTGAATCAACACCTAAATAGGCTAAATTGCACCCTATTAATATACATACATATTTATTTTAATTTTATAAGAAGGAACAACTAATTAATTTACGTAGTAATGGTCGTTTTAAAAGCGAAACAGTGATTATAGTTACATTGACAGAATTCATAAACATATAGATTCGAAATACATATTACTAATTCTGTTTATATAAAATGAAATAATTTGAGAAATTATAGCTAGGTAGCTCATTTATTGCGTTTGGTTTATGGATGTATAGTCATAAAATAATAGAGAATTGCAGTATCCAATAATAACTACAATAAATGTACCACCTGGCCAATTAATCACATACTTCCCACTGTTTAAATAGTTCTTAATCCACTTTCCCCATATTTACAAGCTCAATTATCACCATCAACTTATTCGGATATCATATTACATTTTTCTATTATTAAATTATTGGATGGATATTGATACATAGATGAAAAGTAAAATTATCCAATTTGAATTTTCTATATCATTTTGGTATATTTATAACAAACCGTTGGATTGGATTGGATTGGATTAGATGAATAACACGTAGGAGAGAGAAGAAAACTATATCTTAAAAAGAAAATCATAAACTTTAAAGATAATAATTGGATTTATTTATGGCAAAAGCTTCTGTGCACCCGGGCGCACGGAACACTTTCCGTGCGCCTTTAGAAATTTGTGCTAAATTGTATACCTTTTAGTATACAGATGTGTACCCTTTATTTTCTAAAGAAAAATTTGGGCGCACGAACAACACTCCGTGCGCCTTTAGAATTTTGTGTTAAATTGTATACCCTTTAGTATAAAAATGTGTACCCTTTATTTTTTAAAGAAAAAAAAATATTAATGAAAAGTGTATACCCTTTAGAACAAAATTGTGTACCTTTTAGTAATTAAAGTGTATACCCTTTAGACCAAATTAATGTACCCTTACCCATAATACAAAATTTCTAAAGGCGCACGGAATGTGTTCCGTGCGCCCGGGTGCACGCAAGCCTCACTCTTTATTTATCTCTTACGTATCAAGTTGAGATTTTTGTACCGCACACGATTACTCATTTAACGAGTGTAATTAAAAATGCAACACCAAAATATAACAGAACATTTGATCCAAAAAATCACTCCCTCTTTCTCTCTTGATTGCAATTAACTACTCCTGTCCATTGACAAATAGTTCACAGTTTCCTACACTAATATAATACTATAATTATTTTTACAAAAAGGAGAAATTCACTGTGATAATAAATAAATAAAATAATTAATTAAATCTATCTCTGTTCCTTTTCTTTATATTCCACTGTTTCTTCCTTTCTATATTGATCAGAGAACCAGCCACTATTCTACTTGTATAATGTCAATTAACCAATACTACTCTTCAAATATTTCAAATTATCTAATCCCCACCTCCACCGCCGGCTATTGGGCCACCGGAGCCATGTTCTGCGGCCAAGGCGGCGCGACGGCGCTCACCTTCAACCTCAACAACAATGAAGATTTCTCAGAGGCCGACGAAAGATCAGGAAGCATTAATTCAGAATTGGAGCAGGAGAAGCTGTTCGAGAAGCCATTGACGCCGAGCGACGTCGGCAAGCTTAATCGGCTGGTGATTCCGAAGCAGCACGCCGAGAAGTATTTCCCGCTGAACGGCGGCGGCGGCGGCGAGGAGAAGGGGCTGCTGTTAGGATTCGAGGACGAGGGTGGGAAGCCGTGGCGGTTCCGGTACTCGTACTGGAATAGTAGCCAGAGCTACGTGTTGACCAAAGGATGGAGCCGCTTCGTCAAGGAGAAGCGGCTCGACGCAGGCGACGTCGTTTTGTTCGCACGCCACCGCAGGGATTTCGGGCGATTTTTTATCGGGTGGAGAAAGCGGAATGAAAGCGGGTCGGGTTGTAGCCAGCACCAGGGATCTTCGTCTGTCGTGTGCCAAACGGATCACGCCTCCAATAACACAGGTATTTTATTATTATTATTGTTATTATTAATATTATTATTAATTAATGCATGTGATAATATTATAATAATATTAATATTAATTGTGGTGGCAGAGGAGGTGAGGGGAGGAAGGAGTGGGAATTCGAAGAGATTGAGATTGTTTGGGGTGAATTTGGAGTGGCCGGAGGAGGACCATCATCATCATCGCACATGGTAAGCTAGCTACGTAGCTATTAATTTGACTCTACTATTTGACTTTTACACCCAAACAGAATGTAGCTTCTTACAGATGTCACACTACTTTTTCCCACATCCATCTTCCTATGCTCTTATCCCTAATCACCCACTCTATATTTCAATCTCAATCCCTAAACATGTTACATACCCAAATAAGTGCTCATATTCATTCATCTTTACATACTATATTTAACGTTCGAAAGTTATATATTTTGTAATTTTGATTTATTTCGCTATAAAATATACTCCTTCCGTCCAAAGATATTGACACACTTTCCTTTTTGGGTTGTCCCAGAAAAATTGACATATTTCCTTTTAAAGGATATGGGACCCACACAAAAATAATTTATTTATTTACACGGATCCACGTACACATCACACTCACCACTAATATAACTACCACTGCACATTGAATATTATTTCTCTCACTTCACTTTACATTAAATTATTATACTCCTTAATTTCTGTGTCCAAAAAAAATGTGTCAATTATTTTGGAACGGAAGGAGTATACCTTTTTTTCATTGTTTTTAGTAAAATGAGCTAATAGCCACCCCTCGTCACTAATTTAATCACCCATAAAATTATAATATTCCTTAATACACATGTAAAAAATAAATTTGTATATGTGGATGGAGAATGTATTTTACTTTTTAATAGATATGATACAAACTTTTAATATCATTAAATGAAATCCACACATAATCTATTATAATTACTCATTCCACATTAAAATATCACTATATCAAAATATTAAGTGTAATTGGAGTTCACATTGCCCCCTTCTTCAAAATGTTATCTTTATCCATAATCATAAAAATTACTTGAATTTTAAATTTGTCATTCTCACCTAACATACATATCAATAATTTATAATTTTTTATTACCTAACATATATATCAATATTTTATAATTTTTTATTACCTAAAATATCAATAATTTTAATTTTTTATTACCTAACATACATATCAATATTTTATATTTTTTTATTACCTAAAATACTATGATAGTCATATTAACAAAGTTAGTATAAAAGATTTTTTTTAAAAAAATAATATAAAAAAATAAATGTGAAAGGTTCTATAATAATGGAGTATTTTTTAGAAAAATATTTCTGATATAGGAAGAAATATAAATATAAATTATTAGAAAAAGTATAAGTTTGTCATAGAGTGACGTAATAATGTTTTGGAAATGAAGCATAATAAGTAACGGTGCCCCCATTTTCATACAAGCATAATAATTAGCTTCCAATCGGCCATAATGGTCAAATAAAATAAAAGAAGTAATGTGATAACTCTTTCAATCAGCCATAATTGTCAAATAAAATAAAAGAAGTAATGTGATAACTCTTTCAAGTTTATCATACTTTAGTTTGGGAGGTTGTATGGAATACTTTTTCCCTTCCTTGTTTTAATAGTTACGTTTATTAATTTGATTCTTTTTTAATCGATGAAGTTACACAATATAATTGATATATCCATATTAATCTACCTACAATATTAATATAACTATTTACTATATATTTAAATAATGTATCCTTTCGTACTAAAATAACTCAATACTTTTTTCATTTTCTTTTACCTCAAAAGATTTCACATCCTCAAAATAATAAAAATAGCAAAAACAACTAATTA
Organism: Pogostemon cablin; assembly: GCA_023678885.1. Lineage (NCBI taxonomy): Eukaryota > Viridiplantae > Streptophyta > Magnoliopsida > Lamiales > Lamiaceae > Pogostemon > Pogostemon cablin. The sequence goes on along the minus strand of CM042977.1, from coordinate 4,371,223 downwards.
TATCTTCTTTATACTTTATTTACAATAATAATACCCATACCTAACATAAATTATTATTTATTTATTTTCAAAAAATACTTAAATAATCCTAAAAATAATAGTTTCTTAATTTAAGTGAAAAAAAAAGATTTTTTTTTAAAACAGATTAAGTATTTCTCACCATATTAAAATAATCTAATATTTCTTAATAAAAATAAATGTAATAATTAAAATGGGAAGAATAGAATATTGTTTAATTAAAATTTTAATAAATAACACACGTATTCTCCACTAGCTAGCGCCAACCTATATACCTTTAAGTTATACATACACAAAATATATTTTAATAATTTTCTCTTATTTAAGTATATCTCTCAAACATCCATTAAAGAAATGGACTAATATTTATGACTTCCGGTATATGATATAATTATAAAAGTTTAATTTGAATATACTACTGTGTCTCATAAAATTAAAATTAGAATGGTGTGTATTTCATTAACTTCTAAATTCCTTATTATTCATAATTTTTTAATTATTAAACGTGAAAGATTATAGAACCTTTCTTTTTCTTAAATAATTATATATTGCACTTCTTATAATATGCTAGCTAATATTGTTTAAAAAAATGCTAGGTAATAAATAAAAGATTTGAAAACTTGTTTTAGACCGCATTATATTTCATGAAACAAGTAAAAATATAATCATCTAATTAAATGTACAATTTTTAAATTATAATAAAATTGTGTAATAATTTTAAACAATTAACTCTAAACTTGCCCATAAATAGATACCCTAACGAACTGCCACTTTCTAATTTCATTCTGCTTATTTTAATTATATGATTAACATGTAAAATAAAAAAATAAAAATCCAAGTATATATTATTAGTCTTAGAGTTCATACCTTTTTGTTTCTCTTTTTTAGTTATTATTCATTCAACAATAAATATGTTATATCAAAATAACAAAAGATTCATCTAACAGTAAATATGTTACATAAAAAAAAAACTGAACCAAAAATCACTTACTCCCTCCTAATTATAGAAATTGAGACATCAACAAAGAGTAGAAGGTTAATACTTTTCTTCAAACTTAATATAGATATGCACATAAAAGAAAAAACACATGAGAAGTTTAAGGTATGGGAAAGCATTAATGGTAAATTGGTAAAGGTAGGTCGGTTTTTGGAGTAGCATAAACCACAAAACAAATACTAAATAAATAAATAAAATAAAATAAAATAAAACCTTCTATAATAGACATTGTCAGTTTGGTATGTGGTCCATGATTAGCAGATATACATTAACTGGAAATTTGCTGCCTACTTTGAAAAAAACAAACCCCCCCATATGTCCAAAAGACGGGAGTAATTTCAATCAAATAAAATTAAGTATGACATCATATAATATATGTATTTCACTCCATATTAAAGTCTATCTGCATATATAGATACTAGTATACATTTAAATTCTATATTTCCCCTCCATAAATTTAATTCTTGTGAATGATTAGGTTTTCTTTAATGAATGAATTAATAACCTATACATAAAAACATGGAGGAAAAAAACATTATATTTTAAGAAAATAAAAGATGCAATGAAAATGTGGAAAATTCATTGAGGTGGGTAGCTATAGTGAAAATGTCATGACATGCAGAAAATATTATAAGTATGAGATGAATCATCATTTATGATGTTAACATAACTTTTTTTATATATAGTTTGAATTGAATTAAATGGAAAAATAAAATAGGCTACATTTGGTAGCTCAACACGCGGTGATAGTAATACCCCATATAATGGCATTAGGCATGCACGTGGACCACTTTTTTTTTTAATTAATTAATTAATTTAAAAATAGTAAATAAAAATGATGGGTGTTTTGCATTGCAGGATATGAGTTTTTGAGGTGATGATGGGAATGAATGGATAAGATCTTGAAGATGTGACGTCCACGTTTTTAACCTTGTTCGGCATTCTACGTTTCATTTTGCACTAGATAAGGAACAAACTACTTAGAGAGAGAAAGAGAGAGAATGTTTAAATTTTGTAATTTCCGTTTTTTATATGTAACAAGTTAATATTAGTTTTATTTTCAAATTTACCAATGAAATTATAAAAAATTGCACCCCACCACCTTTCAATATTACTGTTTTAGCCTCATGAGGTAGGCTTCTTATCTTTTACCCATTGTATATTACTGTCTTTTTTCTTTTTCAAGGATTTATTCAAAATTAAATCGATTAATTTAGAGATATAATAGTGATATTACTGATTTTGAGCTTATTCTCTAATGGAGGGTTTCTGAAATGTGGATTTTAGAATCATTTCAAAAAAAATTGGCACATTAGCCCCACTTATAATTTTCATTAATCACAATTTCCTCAATGATCTCAGAAGCAAAGAGATGACATAGGGGTAAAAGCGTCATTAGACAGGAGGGGAGGGTAAAAGTGAAATGGGAATGTAAAAAAAAAGTAGGAAAGTGACTAGAGAGATGGAGGAGAAGGGTCCCACACTCCCTCATAGAAGATAAAAGAAAGAAATGAGGTGGATGAAAGGGTAGAAGAATATCGATGGTAAAACATCTGAACTTTCAAATTATATATGCTGTCTTTTGCCACTCTACTCGTACTGCCTCAAGATTTTTCTTACACCCCCCCCACCCCCACACACTCAGAGAGAGAGAGACACACACAGAGAGAGAGAGGGGTGGGGGGAGCAATGACTTAGGGGGGAGGGGGTGGGGGGAGATGGAGACTTGACTTTGATGCTGAGTAATGCCATTGTAAAGTAACCACCTGGTCCAGGTGCCTCTGACACAGTAACTCCACCCATTCTCTCTTTTATTCAATTTTCATTTTAAATATTACTAGTATTTGGAGAAATTATTGGTGTATTTAATGTGTAAAAAATTAAAAAAACACACATCCCATAACTTTTTTAGAATGTAATACAATACTTATTTCTTTTCTTTTGACTCTATAATTACCTGTAGTTCTTTTGAATATCAAAATGTGGTAGTTAAAAATTCTGTTGCTTTAAGTTATTTTGCAAAGCTTTTCAGTTATGAAGAATTCAAGAAAGTTATAAGATGCAATATGTACACTGTAAATAAATAAATATAATACTCTATTGTTAAAGAAAAAATTTACACACTCAAAATATGACAATATACCATTCCATTCCATTTATAGTGTATTATTACTCAATTGGAGCTGCTTGGTTGGGGTAGTAGGAGGGGGCAATGAAATAGATTTATATTGATTCACATTGTTGTTGCTTGATTGGTGCATTGGGGAATTAAAATTCTACAATCACTCCCATTGATTCATTAACTACTCCCACTCATCATTCCCATTACCATTGGCTCCTTAATGATACCATTACCATTCCGATTGAGGAATTCGTACCAAGCGGCCCCTTAGTTTTACTTTTATCCGTCTAGCGTAATGCATGACTTGCTCGTTCGATAAGTCTGAATTTAGGGACCGTCCCTCGAATCATGCAAATGATGTGATGTGCTCAAATAGCAAAAACTATGCTGTAGAATAATGCAAGATTCAAAATGAAAAAAGGTCCATCTTTTGTGCTAATCAAGCTCATCTAGAGTACGAAGAATCGACTACGTGGTCGTAAAAATCACTACACGTTTTCTAAGAACAACATAACACAACGCGGGACGAACGGTTGGGATGAAATAAAGGTTGGAATACCTGGTGAATAGTAAGTGGTCTAATATCTGGACCAGAAAGATTAGGACAAGAAGATACCACCTGTGTAGTAATCTTGAGTGCTTCTTCAAGTGGGAGGGTCCACACCTTAATTAGATCACCATCTTTACAGTAACAGTTAGTACCACAACTTAAGGGTGGCATTTCCTGATGCAGTAATAGCACAAACCATGTTCAGAGGAAGTTAGTTAACTGAATTAAAGTTTAATAATATAAAAAAATAAAAGCATGAATGATCAATGTCATTAACATCTTGTGAGTGATGTTTATGTGGAGAGGTTTGTGAGATGGAAAGGACCAGTGTGCAGTTATAGAGTGCACAGAAAACAATCAATGGGGGTAATGCCCCCCCCCCCCCCCCCCCCCCCCTCTCAGGAGTAATGGAAGGGGACCAACTGATCTTCACATTATGAATACTAATAACCAACCATGTTCCTGCAAAAGCCTGATTTAGGAGTATTTATTCGTGTTGCAACGAATGGGGGAGGGCGAACGCTTCAGGCTTTTCCCTCTGTTTCTTTATTATCATCAGTTGCTGTCAAGTGCACTATAGGGTCACTTGATTTCATGCAATGAGAACATGAACATCCATGTAGGCCAGGGTTGAGTTGATTAGTGTCCCCCCCACCAGTTCAGTTTGGGGGACAATGAAGGGATTCTTGCAACTTTAAATCAGTAGCAACGATCGGCTGGTAAGAAAAACAGTAGTGAGGGTGGTGACAAGTTTTTGATGCAAATTACAGATTCTAAAAGAGCACCGAGTTAAATAATGAATAGCATAAGAAATGATGCATGATTAAATGAGTGTGAGTAAGCAACCTGTAAAAAACATAGTAAAACGATATCTTGAGGTTCTGGGAGGTTGATGTGCGATCCACACCAAAGCGTATGTATTCGACAGGAACAACACTAGCCAATAACCCATGAGTGTTTTCATCATACATCATATTGGTGATAAGTGAGGTAGTCCTTTAAGTTTATAATCTAGTTCTAGATTCTCATATGATTCCAACATGAGCTGCCATGGTTTCTCAAGCCTCAACCTTGAAACCAGCAAATAAACTGAACATGGAGTGTGACTCGAAACAAAATTTAGAGAAGATGATAAATCAAAACATTAACAAGATACAAGTATTCTTCCTCCCTTAATTATAATAAAGATGATGTTTTTCTTTATCTGCATCAATTGTATCAAGACAGTACTCATAAGTGTCTCAAATTTCTTAATCACTTTTAAGAGTCAATGACTTCCTCTCTACTGGAACCTTCTATCCTCATTGGATTCATCTTTGCTCTGTTCCTCAGGTAATCAAATAGCCTGAATATCTAGATTGCTGACATCCTCGGAAACACAAATACTAGAATTATTTGAACTGATTATTTTCAAATCTTTAGCATCCCAATTAGTGATGTTAGTGTATTGTGATGTGCAAGTCAAACACGAATCAACAAGTTCATCGTTTAAACACATTACATAGCAGAGTTTGATATCATCAAGACTTGTGTGGCTAACTGCTATATTTGCTAACACTCTTCATTATTCCTTCTTCATGTAACAACAAGCACTAAGTCATGTGGAGTCTAGAATTCCAAGACAATAAACCTTCAACCAATGAAAACACCCTTCTTTTCCTTATTGCTATGTGAAAAAGCTTGTTTCAGAAGGAGATATAATGTTAAGTTCAGTTCATCAAAAGAGTAAGAGAAAAAATTAACAACAATGGTAACGTGTATAGCAGTTTGAGTAGTTTGATTCTTCAATGAACAGATTCTCTATAATTTATTGAAGTAAATATTACAAATGCAGATATAACACCACGAATTTCATGCAACATGAGGATTAACTTGATCCATTTCTCAAAATTTCTTCCATTCAAACGCAATAAATTCAGTCAGGCACTTCATCAAGCATGTTGGCTACATGCAATCTTTGGAATAAAACCCGAAAAATGGCATCATAAACAAACCTTGCTCGTGCAGTTGATGGGTGTTACAGGAGAGCTTCCACCTCTCGAGAATTCAACAATGAAATTCGCCATTGAATCCTTTTCAGCAGATAAATAAATTCTGGAATATGATTTCTTTTTACTTTTTTAATCATGATTATGAATGTGATTTAAGCAGAATGATAATTAGAATCTTATTTTATTCTGATACTATATAAAAAAGGTGGATATTATAAAATGGGCCATTCTTTTTCTTCACAGGTGGATCAGGCGAGAGAGAAATTTAGGAGAAAACCCAAGAGAATCCACTGCTTCATCATTCAGTTCTCCCCCGATTTGGGAGGAGAAGCCCTAATTTCCTTTTCCATTTTCTCCTGCTGTGGTGTCAAACTTCCCATTAATTCGACAGGTATCTGAATCGCACACCGGTATGCCACTCGCAATTCCTTTTTGATCTGCTGCTCATTCTTGTATTACAATCGCAATTGTTCTGTTTTCCCCTCCCTTTGTAGAAAAGCATTACTAGTACTGTAATATCCCGACATTTTTATATACTCTTAATCATTTTTAAAGTCTATTAAACTTTTAGTTATTCTAAAAGAGCTTTACTTTAAATCTTTTTCACTTCATATTAATAAATATATAGTGTAAGCCCAAGTCCAATAATTTTCAAGCCCAATTTATTTGATACGTATATTTAAAATAAAAGAAATGGATCTGTTCTTTTAAAAAAAAATTCATTTTCTCCATCGCTGTTAGGGTTTAAGAAAGAAAGAGCAGAAATACAGTTTTCTTCATTTTCTCCCCTATGAAAAATGCACATGCAACACACACGAAACCCAGACATTTCAATCATCAAAAAAATCCATGGAAACGAGATTTTCAGATTTCATCCAAATTACACATTCAAGGTAACTTATTCTTAAAATTTCAAAACTATATCTATTTATTTCCAATGGATACGAAATTTTTATATGTTGTGTAATACTGAGTTTTGGACTTGTAGTTAAAATTTCATGATTTTTGGAGTTATATTTTAATTTATATGAAATTTATACATATGTCTGCAGAATCTGAAATTTTATGGATACGTGACTAGAAAATTCGAATTATATACTTATACCTTTTCAAACGATCTGAATTTTGGATATGTTATGAATCATGAAGGTTTTGGTGTTCTGTAAAAGTTTCAAGCTTAAATAACGATTATATTATTTTATATTAAGTTTTCAATATTTTTGATCATGCTGTCAAATATGTTATGTTTTCTATGTATAAATTATAAAGCATATTTAAAGAGCTCTAAAAATCTTTATTTTCGTATATGTTATACTTTGTGGTGTTATTGGTAATCTGTGATAAATTTAAGTCATTTGAAGTACTGTATTATTTGATACAAATTTTACAATATTAGTACATTCAGTTTAGATCATGAAATTACTACTTATTTGAAATTACTAATAAAATATTTAGACATCTTCAAACATCATGATATTTTTATATATTTTATATTACAGTGTTTATGATTCACAATAAAAATATCCTATTGAATAAATGAGTAAATTATTTTAAATTAAATGTATACCGATTTTTATATATGAACTGTTATATACTTTGATTTCAATTTTACTATCTCAAAACCCTTTTAAATGACCTCAAACTATTATGATTTTATTATATGTCATATCCTACGTGGTTTTAAACATAAAATAATATTTTTAATAATTTTGAGAATATGTATGATTTTATATTGATTTTATATCACAACAATATCTGATCCATCCAAACTTCTTCTTTCTGATTTGAAATTATGAAATAAATACTTTAACAAATCCAAATAATCTGATTTTCATATATATCATATATTTTAAGATTTCAAATCTACTGTGTAATTTTCATATTCATAGATATTATATAATGTTTATTATAAATATTTTATTGCTGCTTAAATTGTTTCAAGATTATTTTATCTTAATTTTTTTAAAATATAAAAATTATATTTACTGATCCTTAAAAATCATTATTTTTAGATATATTGTATATTACTATATATTTTATATTTCATATGATTTTCTTATGATTTCATTGTTTAAATTTAAACATATTAAATTATTATCAGTGACTATGAGAAATTCCAGCTTTTACTACAATCACTTTGAAAATCCAAAACATAGAGTTTTACACCTTATTATTTTATTAAATTTGGATATGTTCTTTTTATCACAAAAGATTAAATGTATATTATATTTTGGACTAATCATATTTTTATTTTATCAGTTATAATAATTATCTATACATTGACTTTTAATCAAACCATTCATAGTAAATTCTTTTAATCTCTCTTATTTCAAATATTGAAGTTACACTTCCATTATTTTATAAAGATTTAAACTCATTATCTTATTTCTATATTAAGTTTGCATATTAATCTGAGATAAGTATAGTTTGATGATAGATGAAAGTTATAACAAGACACGGATCATCATATGCATTCAAGTGCATCCATTCATCATCAACATTCATTTCAGGTGGGGAAATCTAAACTTTGTCTATCGTATGTGCTTATGTGTTTACGTTGGTAAGTTACTGCTTGCATCACAGTCATAGAGTATTACTCGTAGTACTGTCCACGGACATAGAGTATTCGTAATACTATTCATAGACATGTAGCTAGGACCGCGTTATGGGTCCGGGACTGATAAAAAGGTCCTCGAGAATACTTGGATTGTAAAAGATCCTTGGAAGGCTCGCCGTGCTATTACATTTATATAAGTCAGGACACTTTCAGGTGTCGGGATTTTATGTAATCCTCGGGTAACGCCCGCCGTGCTTCATGATCGATCATTCACAGACATGTTCACAGAAAGGTTATATCTGTTAGTTGTGATTTATTGATGTTTATACGTGAGTTATATATTGTAGACAAGTGTTTTCCCACTGAGCTGTGGTTTGCTCATCCCATCATATAAATATTTTACAGATTAAAGGAGATGGAGTATGGAGAGAGACGATGGGTGATAAAGCAATTATTTGGTATTTGTTTGGCTTTATTGTTTCATTTTTTATATACATTAACATGTTTATCATGATAAACTCATTTAATAGTTATTTAATAGTAAGAGCTTCCTAATTGTTATTTCATTAGAGGTGATTCAATTTAATGAGAATCTTTTAATGTATTTACGTCTACTTTAAATAAAGTGCTTAATGTTCAATTTCATGATAATTTATTTTTGAAAGAAAGTTCTCATTTTAACTATGCTATAAAATGTGGTTCACTTTTAATTATTGTTCTTTTAATTTTAAATTTCGCTACAAACAATTTTATATGTACCTAAAATTTCTGAGTCTATTTTAATTAAATCTTATTGGTCCTAAAATTTTCTCTTAAAAGGTTATTTACGTTTTTATGATAAAGTGGGTCGTTTCAAGTACTGTGGGAAGGAAGAAGTTCTCCATGTAAAATTTGTGATTACTTCATCTTTATACTATGCTATCAACTATCCTTTGCCTTCTAATTCAAAATGGGGCCTTAGAAATTATCCACCAGTTCTTTTAGATACTACATGAGAAGAATGATGCTGAGATTGAAGCTATTAATTACTTCATTTTCCATAATAATATGTGTATGTTTTGTCTTGTTTCCAGCTGATTTGATCTTTAATTTCCATAAGTTATGCTTATAGTGGATCATGGTGAAAATTATTTTGGTGACCTTTTCAAGAATTGTTGGTCTTCTTCTTCCTGATTTTAGTCAATGATTAGTTTCATGGCTTATGTCCTCTGCTGACAACCCATTTGATGAAAAGCATCACTCAAAATTTTGTTTGACGAATTGCAGAATCCACTTGATAGCTATAGCTACTACCACTCTCTGGTTATCACATGCAATCAATCTGGCTTGTGCGCCATGAAGGGTCGTATAGTAGGACTTGAATCTGTTTGCGGAACTTCTTTTTACATGCATATATATGATGCGTCTGAAAAAGTTGAACCATAAGTATATCTAAGGTGAACATAGACATTCCAGGTCCTCCATCCTATAAAAGTAAATTACAACACTATGTTTAAAGTGAATCCATGACGTTAACATAGACATTCCAGGTCCTCCATCCGATAAAATCAACCCATAGACATTCCCGTCGCTTATGTTTTATTTTCTAAGTTGCACTCAGAAAAGTACATGACAAAAAATGCTCTTTGTTTCCCATTAATTGCAACTGCCGTATAATATCCATTTACACTTACCACATGGCGTGCCAATAAAAGATTTTACGCTTCAAGATCAACCTCAATGAGTTCTTGCTGAAATTTCTTCATCATTTTATCCATTGCACCTTAATTAAGATATCTGTTACAGGAAAATGGAATCGAGTGTTCTACAAACTTGAAAAAGTTCAGTACAAAACGCTGTTATATAGTATTAGCAATTTAGAACATCAGATGTACACCTTAATTTATTCTAAGATATTGGTTGGACCTTCGAGTAGTTATGTTTACTCTATTTGCTTGGACACTTCCGCCCACCAAGTGTATGAGAAAATGCCCCATGGACATGTAATGATTTTCTCTGTGTTTTCCTGCTGCTTTTGCACCTCTTCCTACTCATCTATGCCTTAGGTTAGGGAACAAAAGAGTAACAAGAAAACCTTTGTAGTTACTTTCTGTTGAAATGCATATTGCATATTTGGCATCTGAAGAACTGACAACTTGGATTTTTCTATGTTTTGCTTTTCAATTTCAGGTGGCAATCTCCCCCGTCTCCAAGTATTGAATATCAATTGCCATTTCTAAGGCCATTAAGTGATCTGTGTACTTTCCCCCTTCATTCTCGGCCCCTATTCTCCACGCTGTCCTCCCAGTACTCTGGTTACACCCACTTCTGTGGTCTCTGCTGCCCAGAGCCGTTGCTGGTAGACTTTATTTCAATACATGTTGTGGCTTCCACTGCTAATCCAAATCTTTTTAAGGTTCTTATGTTGCAAATTACGTGAATCCCATACCTACTTGAAGTGCATTTCCTTTATTTGGTGTGGAGCTGTGTAGTTGAAGAGAACAATTTGGGTAGGCTTTGCACATATTGGTATCATAACTTGTTTGCATTGTTGCTTCTCCATTTTCTTCTCTCACCCCTTGTTGGGAATACCTCAATAATGGAACACTTGAAAATATAAAATTCTCAAGGGGGAAAGCTGTCTGTGCTTAGAAACGGCAGTGGATGTTCAATAATCGGAGACTATGGAGCGTGTTAGATTGCCAACTGAACTTGAAAACTGCGAGAAATTGACCCTTATACGGTGTGTTCTGTGAAGGCCAAGCAGGAATTAGAAAGTAATCTAATGTTAGATGTTGAGTAAAATATAAAAGTGCTTTCCTAATCTAAATTTCCTCTGCTTTATTAAATAGCATAACCAATATAAATAAAATTTTGTTTTGGTTACTATTCTCTCAAAAGAAAAGCTTTCTATTGCGTTTCAGGTTTTGAATGTGCATAAAACATGGAAAAAGGAAAGGCAAACGACAAGATCCTCAGCTACAACGATGTTGTGTTGAGGAGGTCGGATATTGACATTCTGAGTGGTCCTTTTTATCTCAACGATCGCATTATTGAATTCTATTTCAGCTACCTTACTTCCTCCTATCCGTCCGAGGACATCCTTCTTGTTCCTCCTTCCATTTCATTTTGGATAAAAGAGTGCCCTGACGAATCAAGCCTCAGAGATTTCGTCGAACCCCTTCATCTGTCTCAAAGGGAGCTGATCATATTCCCAATCAATGACAATGATGATGTGACTACAGCTGAAGGTGGGAGTCATTGGAGCTTACTCGCTTTCGATAGAAATGCTAACTTGTTCTTGCATCACGATAGCAGCAATGGCCTCAACAACAGACACGCTGAAAAAGTGTACAGAGCTATTGTTTCTTTCACAGCATCTGGTGCTGGTTATGTCAACTGCTCCGATACCCCAAAGCAAGTCAACGGCTACGATTGTGGCCTGTACGTTACAGCCATTTCACGAGCAATCTGCCAATGGTACACCAGTGACACTCCGAAGGATACGAAGGATTTATGGTTCTGTATGTTGAAAGAGCAGGTAACTCCATATGTGGTCTCTAAATTGCGAAGTGAAATCCTTGAAATCGTGCGAAGTTTGATGGTCAAGAAGTGAATTTGTTGTGTGTAGAATGGATGACAATATTCGGACATATATTCGTTGAGAGAAGTTTATTTAAGGTTAATGGTAACCCTTTTGATTGATGTCAAGATATGTTTTTATTTGTCATTCTTTGAGCAAACTGTGGTAAAAATTTTAAAATAAAGTGGATCCTCCAAGTTGGATTAGTTAGACAGTCTCATATGGAGTATATTTTTTACGAGTTTCATCCTTTATATTCCTATCATATACTACCGGGGGTAATAGACTTTTACGCATTTTTTATATTCGGTACAAGTGTGCCCATATGTGTATAACTTTTTATTTTATTTTATACTAGTAATTGAACCTGTGCATTGCACGGGATGTGTTAATTTTAGAGCAACAACTTCACTTCATTTTATGATGTTTGAACCGAATAATATTTATTTGAATTTTATCTAACCTAATGTTTTAATAATATAGTATAATGTTGTTATGGGAAAAACACTTGTAAAACCTTGCGAGCCTGTTAAGTTGATCAATTCGTATAAGTTTATTAATATCTTTTGCAATGAGGTTAAAATCCAGAATTTTAGCAATTTAAAATGCAACAATAATTTTTTTTTTTAAATTATAAGATCAGATTCTATATTACTAATTTATAAACATCAATCAATTAATGAAATGTTTTACGGTTAATTAACTCAACCAAACTTTCAACCAAACTTTCATTGCAAATAATTTAAAAGACTCATCTAAAATTTTGTGTAAATAATCATTTAATTATTTTGATAGGTGTCTCAGATTTGTTTGAAAATTTTAATATATTCAAATAATATATTTAATATTATTCAATTTTTAATAAATATTATCTTATTTCCTGATTTGAAAAAATTATAATTATAATTATTTAATTATTTAATAGGTGACTGAGATTTGATTGAAAATTTTGAATATATTCAAATAATATATTTAATATTATTTAAATTTTAATAAATAATATCTTATTTCCTGATTTGAAAAAGTCATAACTATAATTATTTAATTATTTTAATGGGTGACTGAGATTTGTTTTAGAAATAACCAGATTATAGGCCGTTCAAATTTTTAACTGTAGAACGCTTGATCCGGGCGGTTTAGAACCTGAATCCCAGATGAATTCCGTTCTTGAGTTGATTCTCGTTAAAAAATTCGAAGAACTATTCAAACAATTCTGAAGTATTTGATTTTCTTAGAGAAAAGTTCTCGGTATGTTTGAAATGAATGGAGGAGGGCTCCTTATATAGGTGAAGGGTGAGGAAGCCCCATATATTACTCACAATTTGATTGGTCAATTGATTATTTGACCTAATTCTGCGGGCTTGGACCTTTCCATCCGTGCAATTTGATTGGTCTATTTAATATTACTAATTTTTTAATAAATATAATCTTATTTCCTAATTTGAAAATGTCATAATTATAATTATTTAATTATTTTAATGGGTGACTAAGATTTGTTTTAGATACTAAATTATTTCCTAATTTGAAAATGTCATAATTATAATTATTTAATTAATTTAATGGGTGGCTGAGATTTGTTTTAAAATTAGATGGCCAGGATTGGATTTATTCTGTTTTTATATAATTATAATTATTTAATTATTTTAATGGGTGGCTAAGATTTGTTTTAGATACTAAATTATTTTCTAATTTGAAAATGTCATAATTATAATTATTTAATTATTTTAATCGGTGACTGAGATTTGTTTTAAAATTAGATGGCCAGGATTTGATTTATATATATATATATATATATATATATATATATATATATATATATATATATATATAAAGATATATGTTATTCTATTTTGTATACATGTTTCTTAATAATTGTATAATTTTTTCACACTCAATTTTTCATTATAATAGTGTATACATATAACTAGGTGGACTAGCCCACCTGGCCACTGAGCTCTTCACTTAGTGAAGGGGAAGTAAGGGTGATTGGTGTATACTAACTACTAACTGGACTAACAACTAATATTTACCAATAATAAAAAAAATAATAGTGTATACATATTTTTTAATAGTTATATATTTTTTACACTCAATTTTTCATTAAAAAAAACTAGCAAATAAATTTTATACATTTTTTGTTCCTAAGTGTAATATATGTTTTTGTTCATAATTACTCTACAGTATACCATATGAAAGTGGGTGCACCATATCATGTGATGCACCCAGTTGCACAATAGTATTAGCTTTAGAGTTGGTCTCCTGTGCCCTGGTGACACACAGTGTCCTCATGAGAACACACAAATTTTAAGTATTAAAATTCTTGTGTGTGCCTCATAGGAACATAAGAGTTTTAAACTCTCTTGTATTCCCATGGGGGCACGGTGTGTCACATGAGTTTTTACCTAAAATATATACTTTCGTATGACTGTTTAACAAATTACGCGAACAAAAATATTTGTATTCTAATCGTATTAATATGAACACAATTATAAATCGAAGCACTAAACTCCCTTGAATTGGTTTGTCAACGTGAGTGGAAAAAAAATAAAAAATGGGAACACTAATAATCCTTGACTTTTGAAACTGATTAATAAATAAATGGCTAAAAGAAGATATCGTTTTTACTGTATATCACATTATTTTTAAATAAAAATGTCATTATAACATGTAATCTAGTTTATACATATAATCTAGTTTATATATTATTCATAAAAGGGAAAGACTTGTGTAAGAGCGTCTTATGTAAGGACTTACGTGTGAGATGGCCAAAAAGTGACAACTTTTATACAGAAAAGTAATAATAAATTATTGAAAAGTGATGTTATTTCATGAACACTATATATTATAAATAAAAAGTGATAACATTTTATAGCGAGTGATAACGTTTTATAGTAAAAGTGATAACTATTTTAAAAAGTAAAAAATTGTCTTATGTGAGACGATCTCACGCAAAACCTACACTTCATAAAAATAATTGATTAATTGAATGATTATTTATTTTTAATAAATACTCCCTCTACATATATTGACTTTTTCACAAATTAAGAGATATAATATTTCAGGTATAATATTTCATTATGTATATAGTAGATATCATCTATAAATATGATACTACTTTTTATTAAATGACTAAAATGACAAAAAATATAAGTTGTAATATTTTATTGTGCATAGATCTCATCTATAAACAAATAAATAAAAAGGAAAGAAATGTGAGTACTTTTTATTAGAAAATGGCAAAACATATGGAGTAAGTTGCAATGTTATACTATTATATTATTATTTTGAACCATATTACATATTATTCATAAAATAATTTAAATTTAACCGTTATCATTTTAAAATACTGATTCAATAACTAATGAATCACTGTGTTTATTACATCTTATGATGAAACCACCAATAAACCTTTTTTTTTTCAATTTCAAGGCAAAAGCTCATGCCCGGGACACGCCGTACATCATGTGAACACAACATTTTTCCTTTATATTCTATTTAAGTCTATGCATTAGGGAAGTTTAAATTGCAAAGAGCACGAAAATTGCAAAGGGGCACGGTGTCGCCAGGCACAAGAATCTCACTCTTCTTTCAAATTACAACACATTAAAATTGCGTAGGATACAATTTCTTTTGCGAATCACACTTTGATCAGTAATAGAAAAGTTAATGCATGCAATTAATAACGTGATTTATAAATAATAATAAATAATTAGTCCCCAAAAATACCTTTGGTAATTACCATATTTGTACTAATCACAGCCATTAAATATTCTTACCCCCTTCCCCCGCTCTCGCCTAGACGATTTCCTCCCCCCTTCTACATCTTCCTCCCCCCCACACCCTCCACTCTCTCTCTCTCATCTGCCCTCCATGCAACAAAAGCTCCACTTTCTCTCTCATCCCACCAAGAAAGAACTCAACCACTCCATCATAATCCTCTCCCTAATCCTCACCTCCATTCTTGCCTTCAACATCCTAAACCGTTTCCAGCCAATCTCTCTCTTCAATCTCAATGGTTTCTTGCCCCGGATCCTACCCGCACGGGGCAAAACGGGCTGTGATTACTCACATGGGAAGTGGGTTTGGGATGAGACCCAACCGGGTCGAAAGTACTCCGAGAAATGCCCGTTTCTTGACCCGGGTTTCCGGTGCCAACAAAACGGTAGGCTGGATTTGGATTATCAGAAATGGCGATGGCAGCCACAATCATGTAACCTTCCAAGGTATACACACACAAATACACATACTCTGATTATTTTTATGAACATGTATCTCTATTGGTACAGTCTAAAGGTTACATGATCATGATTAATAACATAAATTATAATTAGGAGTAATTGAGATGGGGTGTTGTTGGAGTATAATTAATTAGAAATATAATAAGAAATTAGTATATGTTTAATTCTTTCTTTATGTATAAGTTATGCTTGCTGCATTGTATCTATGATGGTGTCTCTACTTTTGGTTTCTTTTATTACACTCTTTTGGAGGCCGTGCATGTGCTGGTTAGACCTAGTTTGCATTTAAAAAAAAAAAAATCTTGTTTTCATGCCATTGAAAATGATGAATATGTTTTAATCGGTTAATTTGGAGTCTAATGTATTTGATCCTTTTTTTTAAAATAAGTTATACAAAATAATTCATTATTATTATAAGGTATAAATATAAAATTATTAGGCAAATACTTGTGTAATTACGCGAGAAAGTCAGAAATTCATAACTTTTATATTGAAAAATTATACTAAATTAGTGAAAAGTAATAATATTATTTCATAAACAATTTATAGTATAATATAAATGAAAAGTGATAACATTTTATAGCGAAAGTGATAATAATCTTTTATAGCGAAAGTGGTAACTATTTAAAAATGGTCTCGGTCTCACGCAAGACCTACCCGAAATATTATTACCATCACCTACATAATTTAGTATGTCATAATTATCCTTATATGCTTGTACTTTTTTTTTCACATTTATTTATTTATTTATTTATTTTGCATTTTCTTACACATTTTTTTTTACGTTTTTATAATTATCATCATGTGTTTGTACTTTTTTTTCACATTTTTTCTGATTTTTTTTTTTGCATTTTTTTCACATTTTTTTACGTTTTTTTTGCTTATTTTGTTTTAGGGTTAATAAATATTAGATACAAAATGTATTTAAATATTACTAATTCATACATTCGCTATAGAAAATTACGCACATATACAAAATTTAATTTTATTTTTCACATGTTATCCGTACTTACTGAACATCAGTGTGCATCGTGTGAATCAAATTAAAAAAAAAATACGATTAAGTATTTATATGTATATACATCACTGTGCGCTCACTTGAGATAAATAATTTTTGGGGAGAAAAAATGAATAAACAATTTTATTTATATGAATATACATCAGTGTATATTTAGGTAAGATAAATAATTCGAAAAGAGACATTGAATACAACCTTAATTTGTACACACGTGTGCACAATGTACTTAATCAATCTGAATTTTGATTAATTAATCGGAAACTTGTCACAAAATGAAGACTGAAGTCACAATTAGAAGAACGATGACGAATCTGTACATTGGCGTGCATTTAGAGAGAGAAATAATAGAAAGTGACCACAGAGAGAATTAGTAAAACGATTTTTTCCTAAATTAATTCTTTCAAAATGTACATCAGCGTGCATTTAGAGAGATGAATAAAAGAGAGTGACCGCAGAGAGAATTATGAAAACGATTTTTTCCTAAATTCTCTCTCCTATAATCTCGAGTGATAAGTATAATAGTAGTGTACATTCGTGTATAATAGTGTACATCGGTGTTCAACAAAATTATTGTTCTGTATAAACATTGAATATTAAATCTTGTAAACAAGAATAATGTTGGGAGAAAAAAAATCGTTATGTATCCCGCAACAATTATATTTAATTAATATATTTATTAACAATTAGGTTGTAAATACACGTACCTATAATTAATAAACTCTTTATTTTATTACATAGTAATAATTTATTTATATGATAAAGTTAGAAAATAATTTGTAAAATATTACCGATGATAAAGTTAGAAAATAGTTTGTAAAAGTATATAATAATAATTTATTTATTATTTGTAGTAATTTTATTCCATATACTTTTTTTTTCACAACATCTATACATTAGCGCTGTCACTAATCAGTGCAAACAATTTAGAAAATAGTTTGTAAAAGTATATACCGATTATTCTAGATTACATTTCCTCTCCTTTTTTTCTATATACATTTTGATTAGAGCTCTTCCACAGATATTCGCTCATTTTCTGCACAACATCTATACATTAGCGTTGTCACTGCAAACATGATGTTAGTAAAGTTAGAAAATTGTTAATAAGAGTATATACCGATAGTTTCAGATTACAAATCCTCTTTTTTTTAATGTTCATTTCGATTAGAGCTCTTCCACAGGGATAGCTCGTCATTATCCGCTATTTTTAAACATGTTTTTTAGACATCTCCAAAGGATGATAATAAATCTTTATTTTTAGAATTTAATACTATTTGTACCTCCAATTATAGTATCAAACCTTCCAAATTACCCCTTTTTTTTTCAAGATGACTATTATAGGTACACATTTAAGATGACTATTATAGGTACACAAAATAATTTATTACTGATAAGGTACAAGTATAAAATATTATTACTATCCACAACATAATTATAATATAATATGTCATAATCACCTTTATGTGTATGCACAAGTTTATTTGCACATTTTTTTAACACATTTTTTTTTCACTTTTTCTCTGTACAATTTTATTACATATAAGTAATCATTTCTTTTATATGATCAATAAATCAACATATTGATATGCAACAATCAAATGTTAGAGAAAAAAATATGCAAAAAAAAATGATAATAATAGAATTTGTAGAAAAAATAGAAAAAAAAAAACACAACAGCTTAAGGATAATTTTCTCTCTTTACTATAATGATTTGTGTAGTTGATTAGATGTAAGAGTAACTAAATTTTAAATTTTGTTTTAAATTTCCTATCTTATAGGGTAATTGTATTTATTTATTTAAAGAATGTTAACGACTTCTCTCATATATACTTTGAGTTTATAGTTGGAATTTTGTCTCTTTACATTTGATTTAAGAGTAACTAAATTTTAAATTTTGTTTTAAATTTTGTATCTCATAGGGTAATTGTATTTATTTATTTAAAAAATGTTAACGATTTTCTCATATATACTTTGAGTTTATAGTTGGAATATATCATGCGGTATTAAGAAATCGTTTGTATATATATTATATACAATATACTAGGTAGAATTTATTTCTTAAAATCAAAGAGCATATAAAAATAGAAAAAGAATCTTTTTAATTTTAAAGAATTATACTTTTTACACTATTTTTGGATATTCATTTATTTCATATTTTCATTTATTCCCTTCTAATAATTATTTAGTGTTAATGTAAAAAAATTTCAAAATAGACATGTCAAAAATAAATACCACCGCAACACTTAACTTTTTATTAAAATTATTTAAATGGTACTTAAAATGACCAATTCTTAAAAGTGCATGGCAAGCGACGAAATTGCCGACTTGAAAATCAACACGAGTATATAAAGAAAGGGACATTAAAACTCAAAAAATATTTTTTCGATAAAATTGATTTAAAACATTGTTGATTTGACGGTAAAGTAAAATTTGATTATTTATTAAAATCTTCCAAAATTTTAACTATTTTAAAAGTACACAAGAATAAAATAAAGAATTGCCCTTCAAAATAAAGAAAATCTCTTACATATATACCCCTCATTTTTTATTTTTACATATTTCTAATTTGTGTATTTCTTTTAAATCTTTACATTTTTTTTTATAGTAAATGGATCTCACAAAAAATAATTAATAACATATTTCTAATGTGTATATCTCTTTTAAATCTTTGCATTTTCTTTTTTTAATTGGATATCTTTATAGAATCCACACACTACAATAATAAAACTACAGTTGATATCCGGTGCGCCCGTGCACTTATATGTGTATAAATTTTTATTCTATATTGTACATATTTCTTAATAATTGTATATTTTTTTCACACTCAATTTTTCATTAAAAAACTAGCATCCATATGTGTAACTTTTTATTCAATAGTGTATACATGTTTTTTTTTGTAATGGTATATTTTTTTATATTCAAATTTTCATTAAAAAAACTAACAAAAAATTCCCTAACAAAGTGTATACATTTTTGTTCATAATTGTATGAGTACGCTTCTAAAAGTGGGTGCACCCAGATGCACAGTAATATATTTCTTTAATCTCGAGAGAGAAACGTTAAACATTGAAATGGGGGTGCATCTATATATAAGCTTTTTTGGTTGTAATAATTCACATGTTTTACAACACTTTAAAATATACAAAAACACAACACATTTCTTTTATGGGAATTGAAATTTTTGTGGAGCTAATGATTATTGTATAGCACTAAAAAAAAGAGCTTCTGAAAAAAATATGATTGACAACTGTAATAAAGAGTGCTAAACTATTGAGTCTGATGATGATCATTCGCTGGTGGAGTGTTTTAAACAACACTTTTTTTCTCTTTTGCTGATATACTTTATATTCTTTGCCAGTCAGTCCAACAAAAAGAGGTTGATTTCTTTAATATGATAGCTTCAAAGTTCAAACAACATTTCTAAAACATATGTTTAACTTAACTAGTTTTTTGGACTTGAAAAGACAACAAATCAATGAGAATTGATTGCAATGGACTAGTGAATTTGATCGAAATTTCTTGCAGATTTGATGCAAAAGACCTGTTGGAACGCAGCAGAAATGGGCGAATCGTCTTCGCGGGCGATTCCATCGGTCGAAACCAATGGGAATCCCTAATATGCATGCTCACTCAAGGGGTTACAAACCAATCCACAATATATGAAGAGAATGGGAACCCTATCACCAAGCACAAAGGATTTCTGTCCATCATATTTCAAGAATTCAATCTTACACTACAGTACTTCAGAGTGCCTTACCTTGTTGTCATTGATCGCCCCCCAAGAGACGCGCCTAAGGAGGTCCGGGGGGCGATCAGGGTTGACAAACTACACTGGTTTTCGACCAAATGGGTGGGAGCCGACGTCCTTCTGTTCAGCGCTGGACACTGGTGGAATCAAGATAAAACAGTTAAATCGTATGAACTCTGATGCATGCTTGTTTCTTTTCTTTAGAGATGTCTTACTAGTAGCTTTTTGATTTAGCAGGGGACACTATTTCCAAGAAGGGGAGCATGTTAACATGAGCATGGATGTGATGGAAGCGTTTCGACGATCACTCAACACGTTGAAAACGTGGGCGACGAGCAATTTAGAGCTTCAGAAAAGTCATGTGTTCTTCAGGAGCTACTCACCAGTGCATTTCAGGCAAACTTCACACTGCTCTATATTTGTTAGTTAGTATAACCTTGATGAAAAATTAGTCTCGAGTGTTGAAAAGGATATACGAACCTTTATGCTCGCTCGTCTATGCAGGGGCGGAGAATGGAACAGAGGCGGGTACTGCAACGAGAGCAGGGAGCCAGAGATGGACCACTCAAAGCTGGAGCCTGAACCACTAAATAATGTATTCATTAATGAGGTAGTGAAACAAATGAGAAGGGTTCACTTTTTGAACATAACATACTTGACAGAGTTCAGAAAAGATGGACATCCATCGAGCAACCGTGAACCAGGCAGTCCGGTGAGTGCCCCACAGGATTGCAGCCACTGGTGCTTACCTGGGGTGCCGGACACTTGGAATGAGCTTCTCTACACCGAGTTGTTGACAATGGGATTTAGAACGAGGCCTCTATGAAGGTCTATCCATTCATTCTCTTGAAGATTGGTGTCCATTTCCATTTTCTTGGGTTGAAAAACAACAACCGGATGGTGTTGTCCGGGCCATCAAATGAAATCTTGTCGCGGACAGGAAATTGAGAGGATAAATCAGGAAAAGTAACATGAGAGATGTATAGTATATAATGCACCAAAGCACTCACTCAACTACTAGATACCAATTTCATGGAAAGATTAAGCAAAGCCAGCTTCTTAACAAACCACTTTTAACTACACAAGGAACAGAGCTAAAGAAAATGCTTGACATTCTATTTGATAACTGCCAGCAATTAGAATTAGTGTATTTTAATCTTGTGTGAACAACAGTACCTTGGTTCCTTGTATGTTTTTCCACAGATAAATGAGTAATTCCAAAGCATTTTGCTGATCAAAATATGAACATTTTAGCATGAGAAAATCATGTAGTAGACATATGATGGAGAATACAGATGACATCACCCTGGCCTTGGGGGGTGTAGTCAGATTTTCATGCTGCTGTTGCATTCTAGCTTTGGGAATATGTTGAGATCAGAAATGGTGTCCAAATTCAAATAACATTAACTCCAATTGTCTGGATAGAATCTGATTAGAACATGTTAACATATCCAGAGGAGAGCCTTGTCACTAATTTCTTCTTCTGCACACAAATCTTCATTCTTTTCCTATTCAATTTGGATCCAACATTTTCATCAATTAAGTAGACAAGTGATGAAGATAGCTCCGGAGAAATCAAAACATTTCAACAAATTGTGTACAAAATCATAACTAGGGTTAATACTTATGTGAAATTAGAAACATAAGATTACCTGTTTCCCCCAATTTACTCCAAAAAAGAAAAATCAATCACTACAATAAGACCACACTAGAACATCAACTCATTAGATGTTTAAATTTAGAAGAATGGCGTACCCAAGTAGATGAAGTGTGAGCCCAAATTCCTATTCCAGTGGTGTGTTTCATTTGGTGAAACACCACTTTTCATTTTCTCTTAATTCGTTGAGATTATTCATGATATATTTTTTTCTATTTTTTCATTTTCATATGTTTCATATGCCACACTTGCAAGAGAATATTTCATGTTTGATTTTTTCTTTCCTTCTTAAATAATTATAGCCTTTTATTTATACTATAAATTATTAATAAAAAATTCTTTGTACTATTATTATTTTCATTAACACTATAAATTATTAATAAAAAATTCGTTGTACTATTATTATTTTCATTAACACAAGTATCACTTTTATTAAAATGTTACTTTTAACAAAAATCTTTTTATGAGAAAATCTTTGGCTTTAAATAATAGTAACACTACCCAATATTAATATTTTTAATACAAGTAAGTATTCCTTGTTTTTTATACTATATTCATGAAATGGAACAACTTTATTTATTTTTTCTTCTTTATATTACCCGAATTACCATTGCTCTTTTTCATTTTCAGAAAAGAAAAAAAAAAGAGAGACTTAAATCACTAAATTATAAAAAGCAAATTTTCTTGATCACGCGCCCACATACTAGGAGAGGTGGAGGGATAATTTTAATTAGGATTTAGGAGTGATGGTATCAAAGTATTACGATAATATAACCCAATTCATAATTAACCATCTTTAATTTAAATCCTAAACATACATAAAATATAATAAGATTGGAAAGAGTAACCGTTTACACAAGCACGGTGAAGGCTCGTGTTTCTATTACATTTTAACAGCTGAAACTCACTCAACTTAGAGTTGGCTTATATATAGGGGATGATTATTTTGAAATTCAGTAGGCTTTTCAAATTCAACAAGTTTTGCAAATCTTACAAGTATACATCTTTTGTTTTGAAAACAATCATTTTGAAATACTAGCAAATTTAAAATCTCCAAACCTAAATTTTATCAGATTTGGATCATCTTTGCGAATATTTTTTGTCACTTGTTACATGCTCCTAATTGAGGAGGAAAATCCATCCATTGCCCTAGGATTTATGCTTTCCATTTTAGGGTATAATTTCACTTCTCTCATTAGTCTGTATATCAGAAGAGATGTCACACAAAAATAACATAAACATTAAGGCAGTCTTTTGAGAGCCATCTATAGACTATAGGGCAACACTCAGATTATCAGATAGCACTTCTGGGCAAGGTGTTGTTTCGGTAGAGAGCTCGAATCTTTATCATGAAAGAGCCGGTAGAATGCATTCGCCACATATACAATATCAATCAAAACTCTTCGGCTATTCAATGATTCACATTACCATTTTCACAGTAGAATTTAAACCATGCATCTCCTTACAAGTATTGACTCAAATCTGAGTCTCATAAACAATATAATGATGTCACTCTCTACTCAACTAGGTTAAAATTCAAAGAACTTTGGAGAGATACTAACGGAATTGTTTCTTAGTAACATGAAGAAATTAGAAAGGAAGTGAAACTGACCCAGCACCATATACTAATAAAATGCTGCAGATCCAAACACAGAAATCAACTCATTGTACAAAAGGATTACCTATTGCAGCATGTATCAAATTTTCTAACCAGTTCCGAAAGGTGTAAAGCAGAGAAACAGAAGCTAAACAAACCACCAATCTCCAATTAGCAAAGAAAAGATAAGATTGGCAAAAACCTAAGGTAACAGCAAAAGAACAAGATAGTTACAGAGATGATGGTAAATAATAAATAAAGAACCACCTATTAATTACTCTGTCAAAACTATTTCAGACCCAACCATACAATAGAAGTAGATGCAGCAATCCAGAAGTTGCACTTTCTCTATGTGGGATAAAAAAGACTAGACTTACGACAAACAATGCCAAATGAAAGTGAATTAGCACATAATCATATACCTAATGCATGAAAGCATGGAAAGTAAAAGATTCTTAATTTCCAGGCAAAGCGGGTTTAGTTTAGTGCATTCATCAAAGTGTAGATGCAAACTTTTTTTTTTCATATGCACCATAAAAAAGTACCAAAATCACATATCTTCAATTCCTAAAGCAATATGACAGCAAGCAGCATTCATCCAAAACAAGATTTTAATATGATTCCCAAATGATAGATGATACATAGTGTGCTCTCTCTTTGGGGAGATATAGATCAAATGAAACTTAAAATCAAGCTTAACACTCACATAGACTTGCTATCAGGCACGTTACAGGGACAAAAAAATACTACTAAACAATTCATCAATCACCTGGGCTGTGGCTTTCAGAAATTGCAAAGTCAACAAGTTTTCATATCATGGAATTGATTGAGAACTAGAATGAAGTGAACATGAAGTTGGTTTGATACCCCATTAGATTGAGATATGATATGGGTTATTCTTACAAGTTTAGGTATAAAAGTCACACTCCTATAGTTTTCAGTCCCAATCCACACTCCAAAAGCTACCAACCCAAAAGTAGAGTATAATCTTCTCAGGTCAACCTAAAGGGGGGAAAGAAGACATTCCCAAACACAGAACCACATGCATTATGAGGTCTACAGCTCTAACATTAAAAACAATTTTCTGGAGAAAGTTTATTACGGTGAAGACAGAATTGTAAACACACAGGTATTTCATTCTATTTCCCTTTTGTTTCATTATTTTCTACGTCCAAGAAACATTCAAAGAATTACAGCAATAAAATTAGGAATTGAAACTCTGAAATAATTGATGCAAACAAGCCAGAGTAGACGTTATTCATACACGAATACAGTGAAACAGAGGAGACAACTTTAACCTACTCATCCATCTAATATAACAATATGCAATCCAAAAAACCTCATTAGTGCTTCAGAGATATATATAAGTCAAAATCCCTAAGAGTGAAACCGACTGATAGAAAGCAAATAGAATTAAACATGAAAGTTTCAAACGGGGCTGAGGAGTTGAGAGAGAGAGGGTTTAGGGTCGGAATTCATTCCGATAATGATAACCATTGGGATGAAGCCATAGTGAGTAATGACTTTGGCCTTCTTCATAGTCCAAGTGCTCCACTCCTTGACGAACTTGGCGGCGGCGGCGGCCACCGATCCCTCGTCCTCAGCCGCCGGTGTCTTCTTCACGACCTTCCCTTTAAACGATTTCAAAGACAACTTGGAGGCCATTCCCGATTGGAGTTTCTTGTGATTTTGGGGGGGATTTGTATTGGTATGCTTAAACCTTTGGGGAGTCAGAATGCCCTAGATTGGTTTTAGGGCCAAGCTAATTTAAACGGATCATCTCTTGGGCTTTATCGGGCCGGATCACCTCTATCACTTGTTTGGGCTTTGTCGGTCCGGATCACCCCTATCACTTGATAAAATTAATAAGCATGTCCGTCTCAAAAAAAAGATAATTGAATGTTATAAAATGTAAGACATTATTAATTTAATAAATGTATGTATGTATAAAAAAATGTCACATGGGTTGTAAACGAATCGAATCGAATACTGAGGTATTTGAATGATATTTGATTAAATATTCGAATATTCATATTCGTATTTGATTATTAATTGAATTCGAAATTTGATTCGTATTCGATTCGAAAGTAATAAACGAACTATTCGAATATATTCGAGTATTCGAATTTAAACATTCGAAATTGAATATTTGAATTCGATTCAAAATTGTGACACCCGGGCTTCTCACTACTCATGTGTCAATATAATTTAATTTGTGTTATGTGCATTTTATAATTATGTGATTATTATGTGGCAATTATGTGATAATAATGTGGCAATTATGTGACAATTGTTTCTACATTTTATCTATCATTACATTTTATTTGAGACATATGTGATAAAAATGGTGACAATATGTGAATATATGTGTGCATAAATATTTACGTGCATTAATTTGAATATAATTAAATTATTTTATGTGTATAAATACACTTTTCTTAATTATTAAGTATCACGTGTTCTCGTAATAATAATACCTTAATAATTTTCTTGAATTGTTAATTAGCTTGCATATAGTTTACATTCATGCTAATAATCTTATTATTGAGGGAGGAATGGAGAGGGAGAGGGAGAGGGAGAGGGAGAGGGATAGGGATAGGGATAGGGATAGGGATGGGGAGAGAGAGAATCATTCCTGACACTTTATTTTGGATTTTGAAAAATCGTTCTCAGTACTTTATTAGGGGTTCGAAAAAATCATCCTCAACACTCTGCCAAGATTCTAAAAAATCATTCTCGGTATTTTATTCAGGGATCAGAATCGATCCGACACTAAGTGTGTCTATTGAGCTCATTTGGGGTGCATATCATAAGTGTGTCGTGGAGATCCCGCAACGTGAATAATTTTCAAAATAAAAGAGACCAATTAGAAAGACTAGGAAATAGGCGATAGAAAACTAAATGCATTTTCATGCACTGATATGCATGATTTTTACTTACTGAGATTTTTGTCTCACTAGTTTATGCATTGTAGGTGAGCCTGATGATGATTGAGTATGTGGTGTGTTGTGCAAGCTGTGGAGCTCCTACAAGGTTTTGAGCGGATGTACATAGATGACGACCTGTTGGGCTAGACCGTGGGTTTATTTTATTTCCACTGATATTTTGGTTGTGTAATATAATAAGTATTGTCACATGTCTGGGTGGTTTGAAGTGTTGTCAGAAATCAGTTAGGTATGTTAAACTGGTGTGATGGTTTCAGTTATAAATATATTATGTGAGAAAAAAAAATATGTGCAGGTTTTTATAATAATGATATTTATGTTAATTAGTATTTGAATTATAAGTTATGTAAGGTGGGTCGTGTCAGAGTTAGGGGTGTGCATCGGTCGGTTCGGTTAACCGAACTGACCGAATTTCCAAAACCAAAAATCAAACCAAAATATTTTAGAAAACCAAAACCAAACCGAAATATTTCAAAACCGATGCAAACCGAACCGATTATTTCGGTCGGTTATTTCGGTTAACCGAAAACCGAATTTTTATTTTTTTATTATTTTATAATTAATTTTTTTATATCATTTTATTACATTTTCTTTACTTAAAAGAAATATCTTTAATATATGTACACTATAATATATATATATATATATATATATATATATATATATATATATATATATATATATATATATAGGAAATGTATATTTAATTTTATTTTTTTATAATAAAAGTGTATAAGATCTAAAGAAAACATGTAGAATAAATGAAATTATTTAAGTTTGAAGTAAATTTTGATATTAAAAATTAAATAATATTTTATTTAAGATAAAAAAGAAAATTAATTGTTGGTAATTTTTATATATATATATATATATATATATATATATATATATATATATATATATAATTAATAAAAAATTCGATTCGATTTTTGGTTAACCGAACTTTCAAATTTCAAAACCGAAAACCGAACCGAACACCGAAGTTTTTTATTTTAAAACCGTAAACCAAACCATAAACCAAAAACCGAACCAAATTATTTAATTCGGTTCGATTTGGCCGATTTATTCAGTTTTGTCCAAAGTTTGCACACCCCTAGTCAGAGTGGTATCAGAGCACGGTTTGGGTCCTGCAGACTGTCTATGTACATGAGCTCATTCCTTGGGAGCGCAGCCTTGCGTGTAAGTGTTATTTTCATTCTGTGTTGTTATGTGTTTTATAAATTATATTGGCCATGTGGTGTAGGACTCGTAGTTAGTAGACAAAATGGTAAGGACTACATGTGAAAGTTCTGAAGGTGATAGAACTGCTGAGCAAGCAGCACCTACTGAAGGAAATAATCATGATGGGATAATTACTCGACTGATGGAACTGGTAGAGCGCCAGTCCTAACAGATACAACAATTGATTCAGCAGAGAGATGTGGGGGGGACAACCAGAGGGTAATTCTAATCAATATAGATGTCAAGTAGAACATGTGGAAATGATTTGTGAGAGGTTTCGAAAGTTGAGCCCTCCGATATTTTAGGATGCAACTGACCCCACAGATGCAGAGAATTGGTTACGCAAGGTGGAAAATATGTTTCAATATAGTAGAATTCCATATTGGGACAGAGTGTTGTGTGTTTCTTTCATGTTACGAGGAAGTATAGGCCACTGGTGGGATACAATAAAAAGTATCGAGGATGTCATGACTATGACATGGGAAAAGTTTAAGGAGCTTTTCAGAAACAAGTACTTTACGGCACCAGTGAGAGCAATGAAGATGAACAAATTCATACAGTTGAAGTAGGGTGGCATGTCAGTTACAGATTATCTTCGAAAGTTTGAGCAGTTGTCGAGGTTTGCAGAACACATGGTGAGTACGGAGGCATTAAAAGTGGAGAGGTTTGTGGAAGGCTTAAGGCCTGAACTTTACAGAGATGTGAGTATGGCGGGATTGCATGGAGCAACATACTCACAAGTTACAGAAAGGGTCCAGATTGCTGAACAAGCGGAGATGAGGATTAGACAAGCGCAGGCTGTCAGACGCCAATTACAACAGAAACTGGTGCAGCAGTTTGGGAGAGATGATAGGAGGCCAATGTCATTTCAGAGGCCGAAATTAAATGTTCAAGTGGAGCAAGGACAGAGATAAGAAGAACCAAACAAGCGTCCCAAGTTCGATCAGGGTAAGGTACCACCTGTGCCACCACTACCTATATGTCCTAATTGTTCTAAGCCACATGGTGGGAAGTGTCGTATTCCTTTGAGAATCTGTTATACATGCGGAGAGAAAGGGCATGTGACTACTACATGTCCTAAGCAAGGGAGGCAAGGACAGCAGGGAAGAGCTCTTGCTAGGGTGTACACTTTGACAAGATAGGAGGCAGATGCAAATCCATCAGTTGTCACGGGTAAGTTTTCTATTTTTGGCACTTCTACATATGTGTTATTTGATTCTGGAGCAACACATTCATTTGTATCCACTGAGCATGTGAGGAAGTTGGATAGAACATCTAACTTGATAGAAGCTAATTATGAGGTAATGATACCTTCTGGTGAGTCAAAGCAAACCAATCAACTTCTTCGAGGTTGTGTTATTCCTATTGAAGGAAGACAACTCCTCGCTGACTTAATTGTGTTAAGTATGAATGATTATGATATCATATTGGGCATGGATTGACTGTCAAAGTACGGTGCTACAATAGATTATCAGAAGAAGAGTATCACTTTTCAGCCATTGGGGGGAGAACCATTCACTTTTGTTGAGATCAAGAAGAACTTCAGATTTTCTGTTATATCAGCAGCAAAAGCACAGCGATTGTTGGAAAGTTGTTGTGAGGGTTATTTGGTGAGCGTGATAAATGTTGAAGGACAGCAGTGTCCAGTCCTCGGTGATGTACCAGTAGTTCGGGAATACCCAGAGGTATTTCCAGATGATCTTCCAGGTTTACCACCAGACCGGGAGATAGAGTTTGATATTGAGCTACAACCAAGAATTGCTCCTATATCTAAAGCGCCATATAGAATGGCACCAACTGAACTGAAAGAATTGAAGATACAGTTGCAAGAGTTACTAGACAAAGGGTTCATCAAACCTAGTTTCTCACCTTGGGGAGCACCAGTTCATTTCGTTCGTAAGAAGGATGACACATTAAGAATGTGCATCGATTACCGAGAGCTTAACAAAATTACGGTCAAGAATAAGCATCTATTGCCTCGCATTGATGATCTGTTCGATCAACTATAGGAGACAGCTATCTTTTTGAAGATTGATTTGCGATCGGGATATCATCAGTCGAAGATTAAGGAGGAGGATATTCCAAAAACTGCATTCAGTACAAGGTATGGACATTATGAGTTTTTGGTGATGCCGTTCGGTTTGACGAATGCTCAGGCAGCATTTATGGATTTGATGAATAGAGTATTTCAAGAATTCCTCGATAAGTTTGTGATTGTGTTTATCGATGACATTCTGATTTACTCTAAGAATAAGGAGGATCATGCGCTGCACTTGAGAAAGGTGTTAGAGATTCTGAAGGAGAAGCAGTTGTATGTGAAGTTCAAGAAGTGTGAGTTCTGGTTAGACCAAGTTGTTTTCTTGGGACACGTGGTATTAGGAGAAGGAATTGCAGTAGATCCAAGTAAAGTTAAAGCAATCCATGATTGGCCACAACCCTCAAATCCCACTGAGGTTCGTAGCTTTCTTGGATTGGCTGGATATTATCGAAGGTTTATTGAGGGATTCTCCAAGATCGCATCACCATTAACACAGTTGACCAGAAAGAATGTGAGGTTTACATGGACGGAGGCATGTGAACAAAGTTTTTGGGAATTGAAGAGACGATTGACATCAGCACATATCTTAACTATTCCTATGGAGACAGGAAACTTCAAGGTTTATAGTGATGCTTCAAAGAATGGTCTTGGATGTGTGTTGATGCAGAATGGAAAAGTGATAGCGTATGCATCCAGACAGTTAAGGGAGTACGAGAAGAACTACCCAACTCATGATTTGGAAATAGCTGCAGTGGTGTTTGCACTCAAGATTTGGAGGCATTATCTATATGGGGAACATTGTGAAATCTATACTGATCATAAAAGTTTGAAGTATTTCTTCACTCAGAAAAAGTTGAACATGAGGCAGAGAAGATGGTTGGAACTGGTGAAGGACTATGATTGTGTTATCAATTATCATCCGGGTAAAGCCAATGTCATTGTTGATGCATTGAGCCAAAAGGTAATACAGAGTGTAGCTGCTATGACCTTAAATCAGAAACCAGAGTTGATTGACTTGCAAAGAATGGGTGTGGAGATCATTCAGAAAGGATCATTGGAAGCAAAGATGGCAGCTCTGACACTTCGACCAACCTTGATGGATAAGATTCGACAGGGCCAACATGAGGATAAATTGTTTGACAAGATGAGGAATGATATCAGCTCTGGAAAGTTTTCTGACTTTCAATTAACAAATGATGGTGTGATTCGTTATAGAGGTCGATTATGTCTATCTGAAGTGGACAACATTCGGAAGGAAGTGATGACAGAAGCTCATTCAACACCGTACTCTGTACATCCAGGAGCTACTAAGATGTATAAAGATTTGAAGTCACATTATTGGTGGCCAGGGATGAAGAGAGATGTCGCTCAATATGTGGAACAATGTTTGACTTGTCAACAAGTCAAGACCGAGCATCAAAGACTAGCAGGAACTTTGCAACCCTTATTTATTCCAAAGTGGAAGTGAGAGAATATCACTATGGATTTTGTTATCGGGCTACCGAAGATAGTAAAAGGTCACGATGCCATTTGGGTTATTGTGGGTCGACTTACTAAGTCGGCTCATTTTCTTCCTATCTGTTCTATGTATTCTATGGATCGTTATGCACAGCTGTATATTCAAGAGATTGTCAGACTCCATGGAGTACCACTCAAGATTGTATCAGATAGAGATACGAGATTTTTATCTGCTTTCTGGAAGAGTTTACACAAGGCGTTGGGGACACAGTTATCTTTCAGCATAGCATTCTATCCACAAACAGATGGTCAATCAGAGCGTACAATACAAATCTTGGAGGATATGCTCAGAGTGTGTGTGTTGGATTTTCAAGGTCAATAGAGTAAATTTTTGCCTTTGATAGAGTTCTCGTACAATAACAGTTATCAGTCTACTATCGGGATGGCTCCATATGAAGCATTGTACGGGAGGAAGTATAGATCTCCAGTACATTGGGATAAAGTTAGAGAAAGGAAACTTTTTGGTCCAAACTTGATTCGTGAAATGTCAGAAGTTGTTACCCGTATTCGAGAGAAGATGAAAGTTGCCCAAGATCGGTAGAAAAGTTATGCAGATAAACGGATGAGAGAATTGAAATTTGAAGTGGGTGATCAGGTATTCTTGAAAGTATCTCCAATGAAGAGAATAATGCGGTTTGGAAGGAAAGGGAAACTCAGTCCAAGATATGTTGGTCCGTTCACCATCATTGAGAGAGTTGGCAGTGTTGCCTATAAGTTGGAGTTATCAGCTTCGATGTCTAGAGTACATGACGTATTTCATGTGTCTGTGTTGAGGAAGTATGTTCCGAATCCATCTCATGTTCTTAGGCAGGAACCAATTGAGTTGAAAGAAGACTTGAGTTATGAAGAGATACCAATTGAAATTTTACGGCGAGAAGTAAAGAAGCTCAGAAATAAAGAGATATCATTAGTGAAGGTGTTATGGAGGAACCAGTTAGTTGAGGAGGCCACTTGGGAAAGAGAGGATGAGATGATGGCTAAGTATCCAGAACTTTTCAGGTAAGTAAATTTCGAGGACGAAATTTTTATAAGGTGGGGAGGATGTGACACCCGAGCTTCTCACTACTAATGTGTCAATATAATATAATTTATGTTATGTGCATTTTATAATTATGTGATAATTATGTGGCAATTATGTGATAATAATGTGGCAATTATGTGACAATTATTTCTATATTTTATTTATCTTTACATTTTATTTGGGACATATGTGATAAAAAT
The DNA here is from genome assembly GCA_023678885.1 of Pogostemon cablin. Classification (NCBI taxonomy): domain Eukaryota; kingdom Viridiplantae; phylum Streptophyta; class Magnoliopsida; order Lamiales; family Lamiaceae; genus Pogostemon; species Pogostemon cablin. The sequence continues at coordinate 4,338,228 of CM042977.1, read as the reverse complement.
GGTGACAATATGTGAATATATGTGTGCATAAATATTTACGTACATTAATTTGAATATAATTAAATTATTTTATGTGTATAAATACATTTTTCTTAATTATTAAGTGTCACAAATATTCTCGTAATAATAATAGTGGTAAAAAAATGTACACATATGTGTATTAATTTATAAATGTATTATATCTTAGTTATTAAGTATTGCACGTATATTCGTAATAGATAATAATAACAATAATAATAATAATAATTTTAAAAAAATTGATTGGCTAGGGGGTGGTGGTTCACCGACACACCCCCAGCCTTTGCTATTTAGTAGAGAGAGAGAGAGAGAGAGCCGGAACGTGCGTGTCGGAATGAATTAATTACAGTTCTTCACGAGATCTATACTATTATCACTATTAGGTGTCCAGGTAAGTAGATGTTCAACTACAATGCATAAACATGCTATTTGTGAATTATTTGTGATTAATATGTGATAATTATGTTATGAATTATTTGTGATTAGTTTAATTACGTTAAGAGAGAGAGAGAGCGCCGGAACGTGCGTGTCAGAACGAATTAAGTACAGTTCTTCACGAGATCTATACTATTATCACTATTAGGTGTCCAAGTAAGTAGAAGTCCAACTACAATGCATAAACATGTTATTTGTGAATTATTTGTGATTAATATGTTATAATTATGTTATGAATTATTTGTGATTAGTTTAATTACATTATGAATTATTTGGGATTAATTTGTGATATAAGTTGTGGATTTATGTGATTTGGGGAAAGTAGGGTTCCTATTCAACAATATTATTTGTAAATTATTTGTGATAAACTTATAATACAAGTCGTGGATCTATGTGATTTGAAATAATATCTTTATCCTTTATGGATCTGAGTGGTCGGAAATTGTGGAATATAAATGTGTGTGATATGAGAAGATATTGTTTATAAGGATCTGTATGATCCAAGATGAAGTTGTTATTCTAAAAAGGGATCGTGTGATCCAAGGTGAAGTTGTTATTCTATAAATGGATTTATGTGATTGGGGTGAAGTTGTTGTTTCGGAAGTGGATTTGTGTGAATTGAAGTTAAGTTGTTGTTTTATTGTGATTAAATGTTGATATTGATATTGTAAATGGTTTATGATGCATATTTAATTGCCCTGGTTGCATACCATGCATAATCATGAAAAATGTTTTTCCCAAAATTAATAAGATACTAATGATGTGTGCGGCCACTATATATGCATCTCTGTCAGGGTTCGGAAAAATCGTTCCCGACACTTTATTCTGGGTTCGGAAAAATCTTTCTCATTACTTTATTAGGGGTTCGGAAAAATTATCCCCAACACTCTGTCAGGGTTCGGAAAAATCATTCTCGGCACTTTATTCAGGGATAGGGATCGATCCGACACTAAGTGTGTCTATTGAGCTCATTTGGGGTGCATATCATAAGTGTGTCATGGGATCCCACAACGTGAACAGTTTTCAAAATAAAAGAGACCAACTAGAAAAACTAGGAAATAGACGATAGAAAACTAAATGCATTTTCATGCACTGACATGCATGATTTCTACTTACTGAGATTTTTGTCTCACTAGTTTATGCATTGTAAGTGAGCCTGATGATGATTGAGTATGTGGTGTGTTGTGCAAGCTGTGGAGCTCCTACAGGGTTTTGAGCGGATGCACATAGATGACGACCTGTTGGGCTAGACCGTGGGTTTATTTTATTTCCGCTGATGTTTTGGTTGTATAATATAATAAGTATTGTCACATGTCTGGGTGGTTTGAAGTGTTGTCAGAAACCAGTTACGTATGTTAAACTGGTGTGATGGTTTCAGTTATAAATATATTATGTGAGAAAAAAAAATATATGCAGGTTTTTATAATAATGATGTTTATATTAATTAGTATTTGAATTATAAGTTATATAAGGTGGGTCGTGTCAGAAATTATAAATTTATTTTTTTAAAATAATATTTTTTTTAATTTTTTGTACTATTAATAAATTTAAGAATAAATACTCACTAAATACATCTACCATTAAATTATTAAAAATTATAATTAAATAGGCGCACGGACCTCACTCCGTGCACCTTTAGAATTTTGCGTTAAATTGTATATATCCTTTAGTATAAAGATGTGTACTCTTTATTTTCTAAAGAAAAATAAAAAATATTAATGAAAAATGTATACCTTTTACAACAAAATGGTGTACTCTTATTAATAAAAGTGTATACCCTTTAGAACAAAAAAATATACCCTTACCCATAATACTAAATTCTAAAGGCACACGGTGTACTCTGGGGCACAAGAGCCTCACTCTTATATATATAAAAAAATTAAAATATATCTTTTCCTCTTTATTTTGAGATAGTAATAAGTTAGATAATATAAATATTTATTTATATTTATAAAACAAAATATTATATTTAATAAATAAATATAATTATTTAATATTGATAATATATAATTAATATATATTATATATTATTATTCGAATATATTCGTGAATATTCGAATCGAATATCTTACGAATTATATTCGATTCGAATATTTTTCGAACTAAAATAATTATTCGAATACCGAATCAAATTCGAATTATTTGATTCATTTATCACCATAATTGTGGGTGGCTTTCATCATTTTATAAACTTACAAATTATTTTTAGTTGTGTGAGTTTAAATGGGACACAAACTATACATTACATTTACATTGATTTCATACGAAATCTCATTTTCTCTACTCTCTCCCGCCTCGCTTTTCTCTTGGCACTCTCTCTTTACTCTCTCCTCGCTTGCTTTCTCTTCCCAATTCTATCCTCATATTAAGGTATTAGAATGGCAGCAGTGCAGATTCTGAAATTGGAAGAAAGCCCCGAGGGAGATTAAGGGAGTCGTGTGAAGATGTCAGCATTCCAACTGTTCGTTAAAATGTCTCTTACAGATGATTGTCAATTTATTTCTCCGAGGGTGATGGAGCTTACTCAGAGTTTGAAAGTTTCAAGAAATGTGAAGTTTCTTGAAGATGTGGGGGAGAATAAGAATGCACAAGGCTAATTGAACTGTAACGATCAGAGCCATGCTTGGGAAATCTCAGCTAGTGCTGAGAAAACTTTACTGTATTGGATCCAGCTTCTCCCTTCCTGTGACTCGTAGTGGTAAAGCTCTCCATCTCTGTGTTGTCTACTTAAATTCATGATGTCTTTCTTTAGAATATATGTTAGTATGCCTAATTTGTAGTAGCATTCGATTGCCAATTTACAGTCTTCCTTGGTTATTTTGTGAAACGTGAGTTATGAATTTTAACATGTATCAGGGAGGCCTGTCCAGAGATGTCTGCCTGTTGCATTTTATTCGATTCGGAAACCGAGAGTAGAACATGGTGTTGGTGATGATGATGATCATAAGGGAATTGGTAAAGTAACATTAGCCAAAAATTTGGCTAATTTGTTGGATGATCCCACGAGTTATTCTGCTGAGAAAGAAGGGAAAGATGGTTATGGTGATAAGACAATTGGAAAGATGAACCTGGCTAAAAATTTAGCATCTTTGGTACAAGAATCTTATAATGTTTCTGAACTAAAGTCAAAACAGAAAACGGGCGTGCAGGTAAAGAAGATTCTTGAGATGCGTATAAAGAAGAAGGTGAAAGAGCAATACAAGAATGGGAAATATCATGACCTCATGATGAAAGTGATTGCAGATCCGTACACTCTAAAGGATGCATATGACTGCATAAGGGTGACCTCTAATGTTGATTTGGCATCACATGGTGATGACTTGCCTTTCCAGTCCATTGCTGAGGAACTAGCTAATGGGAACTTCGATATTGGCGTTAACACGTATTCAATATCAACTAGAGGGTCAAAGGTCAAGAAAGAGGAACTAGTTTTCCCAAAATTGAAATTGAGGGTTGTTCAAGAGGCCATTCGAATAGTCTTGGAAGTTGTATACCGTCCTCATTTCTCCAAGATTTCCCATGGTTGTCGAATTGGTAGGAGTCATTGGTCTGCTTTGAAATATATCTGCAAGGAGATATCTGCTCCTGATTGGTGGTTCATGCTGCCTATTAACAGTAAACTCAATGATTGCATCCTTGATAAGCTCTTTTCATCAATGGAGGACAAGTTGGTTGATCCTTGTTTATTTGGTATAATAAAGAATATGTTTGATGCTAGAGTACTGAATTTGGAGTTTGGGGCTTTTCCTAAAGGACATGGTCTTCCACAAGAAGGGGTGCTCTCACCTATATTGATGAACATATATCTTGATCTACTTGACCGCGAGATATACAGGATGTCAATGCAATATGAGACTTTGTATTCATGTGATGTTGAAGAGGACAAATCACACTCAAAGCTCCGTGACTGGTTTAGGAGACAGATAAATAAAAATCGTGTACAACAACACAGTCTCGAACAAAATTCAGTTGTGAGGATTCATTGCTGTCGCTTCATGGATGAGATTTTTTTCGCCGTTTGTGGTCCCAAAGAAGTTGCTCTGGCTTTCAAGTCGGATGTCGAAAGCTTCTTAAAGAATACTCTCCACTTGGAGGTAGATAATCAAGATATTTTGGCATATAGTGATCTGAGTGGAGTTCGATTTTTAGGTACTTTGATCAAAAGGCAAGTTAAAGAGAATGCTGCTGTACGAGCTGTTCACAAGTTAAAGGACAAAGTGAAGATGTTTGGTGCACAAAAACAAGAGTCTTGGGATATAGGGGCTTCAAGAATTGGGAAGAAATGGCTGGCTCATGGGCTGAAGAAAGTTAAAGAGTCGGAGATCGAGCATTTAACTGATAAAAGCTCCATTTTGCATCGAGTTTCTAGATACCGTAAACCTGGGATGGAAACAGACCACTGGTACAAAGAACTGCTGAAAATATGGATGCAAGATGTAAATGTCAAAAGTGGAGAGAATGAAGAAACCATATTAGCTAAGCTGGTTGTAGAACCTGCTCTTCCACAAGAGCTAAGAGATTCATTTTACGAATTTCAGAAACAAGTTCAAGAATATGTATCTTCAGAGACAACTTCAACTCTTGCTCTTTTACCCGGCTCCAGTTCTTCACTCCCTTCTGTCCCTACTACAGAAATTGTTGCCCCTATAAACATTATAATGAAACGTCTTCATCGTTATGGATTGACAAATCGAGAAGGATGTGGTCGTCCATGTTACATTCTAATCTTACTGGACGACGATCAAATCATTGATTGGTTTACAGGGATAATTCACCGCTGGCTAAGATGGTACAGGGAATGCAGCAACTTTGATCAAGTGAAGCAGATAATTTCCAACCAAGTGAGAATGTCATGCATCCGAACACTAGCAGCAAAATACAGGATTCATGAGGCTGACATAGAGAAGAAATTCGATTCAGAACTGAGCAGGATCCCTTCAACTGAAGACATTGAGCTTGAAGAAGCAAACTCAGAACTAAAGTCTGTAGAATGTCAAATGTATGGGATAAACTACAGTGGTTTGTGTTTAGTGTCGTTGGCCCGAATGGTGAGCGAATCGCGACCTTGTAATTGCTTTGCAATCGGGTGCTCAGCCTCCGTTTCACGAGTTTATACTCTTCATGTGATGGAAAGACAGAAGTTTCCAGGCTGGAAGACAGGGTTTTCTAGCTGTATACATCCCAGCTTACATAGGAGGAGAATAGGATTGTGTAAACAGCATTTAAGAGACTTGTTTCTTGGAAATATTTCACTTCAATCAATAGATTTTGGTTCTTGGAGATAATTTATAATTTTCTAATGAGAATTGTTGATCAGATTTGAAATTTAGCGGTTTCTTCAAAGTGTAAAGAAGAGAAGATAAAGAAAATAGGCATATTTCTATCTTGGCAGTAATTGATCTTCTCAGAAATGGATTCAGCTTAACAACTCAGAAATCTGATTACCAATTCCATTAAAAAACAGTAATAGAATAAAACATTTTGATGCAAAAGTCATATACATTTGATTGTGTTTCAATATTTCCAGAATATATCAAGAATCAGTACACCAACCGTAAAACAACAACAAAACCAAATTACACAAGTTAAACTAGAAAAAGAAAACAAATCAAATCCATCACATACAGGGGGGATCAATAAAACAGAAAGAAAGACAACAATATATTCAATCTTGCTCAATGTTTCCTTAGAGCTATGGCTGAAAGCACCAAGAGGAAAACGAGCAGCACGACCACGATAAACGACCCTACCACAGCTCCACTGACCCTCTGGCAGAAATCAGTGAACTGTTGGCATATGGCCAGCCAATTGGCGTCTGAGTTCCCATTATGAGCAAGGTAAACTATGGCAGCCGAGGCACCTCCCGCAGAAGTAGCTAAGGTAAGTGCAAGCTGCAGCATTGAAGGTAAATGTCTCACAACTTGAACAAATATACATTTCATTCAAATCAATCATTTCTTAGAAGATTACTGTGTCGCAGACGATGAGCAGGAGACGTGGTCCGACTGTGACAGGCCGAGCAATGCACACAATGGAGAAGGGCACGGACAGAACCAGGTAGCCCGTGACTATTGCCATGGCGATGACGAAGAACCTGAAGAGGATACAAGACACCATCTCTTAACTCAATGATTCTGCATTGCCAACATCAACCATGCAGAAAATAATGAAGGGAAAGTAGGACTCACGATAAAGTAGGAAGATCATCATAGCTGGCTTCAAACTGGAAGAACTGAGTGAAGAATGGGAGAGTCTGCTCGGCGGTTCCCATGGCGATGGTGGCGCCTAAGCCTGCAGCCACAGCACTTATACGAAGGATGAGGTCGAATATGGAGACGCCCCTTTTGTATCCGGCTGCCCTTGCATGCGCCACGGCAGCCGGGGCACCAAGAAGGGGTGCTTTACCTTTCCTATCTCTGCTTGTTTCAGCTATTTCAACTGTGGTTTCTTCTCTTTTCTCCATCTCTTAATTCTTTCTTTGGATTGAAAAAGATGGCTCAAACAAGTTTGAATGAGCTCTGTTTGTGTACAACTTATTGATTGAGAGGTGGTGATGCAGATGAAACAGGGAATTCACTATATATAGTGATACCATGCACATGTTTTAATTTGTTTTAGAAATTAAAAACATAGGATGATGTAGTTGTAAAGATAATGGAGCAAGAGGAGTTGTTGATGGTATTTTTGGTTAAGGAAGAATTTCTTTTATTTTTTAGTACTTTTTGAATTGAAAATTGATAAATTTTGTTGGGGTAGATGGGTTGACATTAGATTAAAGAGTAGATCGAACTGCGTAGATTTAATTATGTGTACTCTTTATTAATTTATATTAACTTTTGGTTTTCATAACCAATCAAAAGCATATTAATATTTTACTATTTTATATTGTATGTCTTCCTTAATTTTAATTCCAGTGTGTTAGATTGAATAATAAGTAGGAGAGAAAATTTAAATAATCCTCGTATAAATTTGTGTTTTCTTTTTGATACCATAATAAAATGTAACACCAAATTTATAATATATCTACAAATTAAAAAGTAATGTTTTATGGAAAGGGTGCTCGATTAAGTTGGCATTGGGGAATATCTGCCACAAGTCAAAGAAAGTTTAGAAGTTGATTGGGAATTGAATAATGCAGAATTTTAAAATCATAAAAATGGGTTTTTCAGAATGATTAGTCAACTAACATCGAATATCTTCCCTGCTCCACTAATTTATGAGCTATATGGTTTGGGCATTCTACCAACAACAAAATTAAGATTAGCTAACGCAAATAAGGGTTAACGGTACAAATAGGCACCTATACGAGGCGAGGGATCTCGAATATCGCATATTCGAGCTTAGCTCAATAATTTATTGAGTCATGCTTGAGCTTGACTCAATTAGAAAACAAGCCAATAGACAAGCTCTACTTGATTCAAAAATTACTCGCTCGAGCTCGATTTGTTAAATAAAACGAGTCGAGATTTTCAAGAGCTTATCGAGCTGTAATTTAATTAATTTATTAAATATATAATATTATTTTTAATAATAATTAATTTAATATAATTAAATAATATTACTCCCTACGTCCATCCTCAATGTGATCTTGAACTGTTATATTTTGGTGTTACATCTCCTGTTACACTCGTTAGATGAGTGACACGTATGCGGAGAGGAAAATTATTGTTAGGTTATAGAATAGTTTATCCTACGTGTCAATCATCCAACGGTTTGTAACAGGAGATGTAACACCAAAATGTAACAGGAGATCCGAACCGCCTCAATGTATCCATTTGCTTTTTGAATGTGGATTAAGGAGTATTATTATTTTGTGTAGTAGGTAGTTGTATTAGTGGAGGGTGTGGATCTCATATTTTATTTGTATTAGTGGAAAGTGTTGGTCCCATAGTCCAAAAAGGAAAATGAATAGATTAAAGATGAACGACCCAAAATGGTAAAATTGATAGATTGACAGCAAACGTAGAGAATATTAATTATTATTATTATTATTGTCAAGTCTTATCGATCCAAGCTCGTCTCGTTAACGAAACGAGCTTGAGCATTAGCAGGCCAAACCAAACTTGAGTTCTCAAAATAGCTCGTTTATTGTACTCTAGAACAACGCTTATATTGAATGGAAGTGTGATAAATATACCTCTTCTATTTACATACAAAGTCATATAACCAAAGAATTTCTTAATAATGAATAAATACAAGCACAATGTTTCTAAAAAATGATCTCCAGTACTACAATGAGTTTATTACCAACCAGTATAATCTATCTTTTCGACCACCCTTCAGCTTCTTATGTTTGCTTAATCATCATCATCATTTATCCATCAATATAACTTTAAAACTGGAGAGCTCGTAGTTAATTCTGGGTGTGTGTTGAGAGAGAGAAACCTACAGAGTTAATCTCTCTCACTCTCTCACACACACACACCAGTCAATTATCTGTAACTCACTGTGGCAGCAATTTCCATCCACGTTCAGCAACTGCCTTAATTACTTCATCAGCAGCCTTCTTTGTATCACAAAGAGGAGGATACTCCCACTTTTCTGAAATCTAATACAAAAACACAATTCATGCTTTTCAAATTATCTAAACTTTGAGTTGACATAAAACTATAGATGATCTATATCTTTCACTACATGGTGACTAATCTATGAAATACTTCCATTTTAAATAGTTAAATATAAAATCTCTCTATATAAACGCAAAAAAAATCTTTTTAAAAGAAACACCTTTTCATTTTTAAAGTTTGACATCAGAAAAAAATTGCAAAAGACAGGAAGTAATTGCTCACATTCTCTGCACCAGTAAATGGTCGAATTGCTCCTCTACGCTGCAGGAATTTGACAAAATGGGAAAACTTCCATGTACACCGTTCTGCTCCAATTACGTACACAGGCTTCCTGAAGCTTCAAAATTCAGAGATGGAAAGAAGTCCAAATTTTGTAAACAAGATAAGATGATTGGTGTACTGCCATACCCCGTGCTGCAAGCCTCGCTCAGCATACTTACAGAATCAGCTGTGATTACAAAGGCATCTGCCAAAGCTAGATGTCCCATGTGTGGATTCGGATCTGAACATGTCATAAGATGCAAGTCAAGTGAATTATGTATTGGAGAAATTAACAATATTTATTTTTTCTTTGGAACAAAGCTTTGATGGCATGGCATTGTTAATTATCATAAAAGGCAATGCAAAAAAAAAAAGTGTCATGAAAAGGAAGCAAAGTAGAGCGTGGTAAATAATCCAGACTCAACTGAATATCAACTTAATTACCTTCACCATTCCAAATGTAAACATTATGATGGTTTGAGAGTTCCCTCAAGATGATGTCAGATACCTGTTTGTTACAGGATGAGTAACGTATAAACCTTAAAACATAAATAAAACTCTGAAAGAATATACACACCATCTTGGGTGTTCGACGAGAAAATGATATTCTGACACTCCCACAAGTTGGAAGAACACACTTCAATGAGGCTGTCAGCTGCATTGCAAGATCAGCACCATATTTGCAATGCCCTACAGATGGCAGCAAAAAGTCTTATGTCATCCAAAATTTATGTAGGAAGGTGTGTGAAGGTAATTAATGAACTTTAAAGATGTCAGAAAAAACATGTCATTATCATACACTGAACCATACACAGTGAATCTCTATTAGGTCAGTCACAACCTCATAACTGAAACAGTAAATCCTGATTATCATGGAGTATAAAAATTAGAGATGCATGACAAACTCTAATTTAAATTTCTCCCAGGTTTTCTTCGATTTTACACAAAATTTAATCCAGTATCCAAGAATAGATATGCAACTGAATTAGCTAGAGATTCCTGTTTCAATAATTTTTATGCTTGACATTATCTCAAATTAAAAATATTGACTTTAAGCTTGTGGGCTGTGGCTACATCCATCAATCTCATTTTGACCAAAATAATCAGAAAGTGGGAAAAGTATTCTCTGATTATAAGTCAAATCCCAACAAGAGAAACCTTATGTTGGGAAAATTAATTTTCCTGTAACTTCTAGAAGTTAACATCGACATAGAGCATAAAAGTAGTGTTTGGGTCAAACGCAAAACCTACTTGTAGGACCTCCAATGGAAACAACAAGTAAGGGTTTAGGTAAGAGCGTCATCTCATCATGCCAAACAGAAGCTGCACTTCTTAAAGCAGCAGAATCAGCCTGGTGAAGAGCTCCAACTGTAAGGACCTAGTGATTAACATTCAGCTCAGTAAAGGCAATAACCAATATCAAATCAAGATCCAGAAAACCAAAAGATATTCAACAAAAAGTTTCTGTAGCAAAGAAAATTCTTTAATCAATCAAATAAGAACATACCACATGTTTTTCAGGAGGCTTTCGTGGTGTAACCCACCTTCTCAGAAAAAAGGGAATTTGTTGCTGTGCCTCAGGCATCAAGGGATAGTAATCATGACCGGGTGTAATCACTAGGTCAAATCTATGAAGGCCAGACCGCGGATGTTGTATCTGAAAGCAAGCAGCATAACATGTAAAAGTCTGGAAGTGAAAATGTGCATGCATGTTCCAAGTGATTGTATTGCAAAACTTAAACTATGTAATAATTTACAAGAAAACTCAACTTGAACATCATGGAAAGTTCACTATTTATCATGGCTGGTGAGAAACAATGAAAATGTTATGCTCATTTCCAATCCTCCTTTCATTGCAAGAGTGAGAGAGGGATGGTAAGAAAGTAAGGAGAATTCAAAACTCAAACCATTGGCACCACCTAAAATAATTACTCAGTATTTAATAGAAAACAAAGGATACTTTTGGAACTGCTAAAATAAATAAAGAAATGAAATTGTGACAGGAAGAAAATGTGCTACTAATTAATGGTGGTATTAACATTATTGTTATAAAATATAATTCACTTTTTTTGAAAAATAGTGTGCATTAAGGTGCATATGCAGTAGAACGCTTATTTAGATTTTATAGATCCATTTGTCTAATTGAGCAGACTTAATGTATGAATGATCGTAATTGGAACATAAAGACACGTATTTAGAGTTTTCCAGAACAAATGAGCTAAATGCATAAGCCAAATTAAAAATTTTAATACTTCGCACCTTATTATACACCAATAATTACCCTTCAATCCATACCTGTACAAGAAACACATTTTCTGGAACAAACTGCTTAATAGAACTTGCAACAGCAATGGTATCTCGACCTGATGCAACAACCAAGATGGGGCCATCCCTAAAAGATTTTCAAAGTAAACCTGAGAACAGAGAGAAATACATATAGATTTTCTTGAAACATGTCTAATTGAGAAGTTTTAATTACTGAACTCAATGAGTAGTACTTATAGAGCCAATTTCTTCCCTACGCTACAAATGAAAGTGAAAATGTTAAGAAAACCACTAAAGTAGCCCAAGCGAAACTTACTAGTATATCATGTGCACCATCTCTCCTATCTCTATAGATACAAATGAATTATTTCATTATTCCTCACGAATAATAGTGGAATCAATGGCAGAGGATATAGTAATTATAGCCTATAATGATAATTGAACGATATCTGCTGAAAAATGAAGAGCGTAAATCATATTCTGTTATTTTGTCCAAAGGGGATGATCATGTGGATGCAGGCAAGTTTTAAGTATGTGTTTATACACAAACATTGAAAATGCATGATACTATTGTACAAGCACAGTGATGTTTAGAGATGTGCTATGTCAACTAACACAACAGAAAAACAACCAACAAGAAAATGTTTGATCAGTGACTGGTTAGAAGATACTCAACTAATAAATCAAGGTACATGTGATCCTAAATAGACTACAATATAGTCGATTTTCACATCCTCCGGGCTTTGTAATATATTATACATAAGCTGTTTCGAGGGTATAAATAAAAAAGAACATGAGGATTATTCCAAAATAATGCTTATACGAATCAGTTCACGAAAACACAAGCACCTGTCAAATGTGTTGCGAGCAACATTTGCAATACACTTTGCATCTGCATCAAAAACATCTGAGACATAACATAGACAACAAATATAAACTTTGAGACATTGATATGGACAAAATTTAGGGATCTTTTTCCAGGATGAAGATATACAAACTAAAATTAAGTGAAAAGAAGCCTAGATCACCTCTCCCCTCAGGTGAAAGAGGCATCACTTTTTCAGCTTGGAATGGCATTTTACTAATCCACTTCAATGCACGATGTAGATGTTTATGTACAGAAATTGGCAACCAATGAAGTTTCTCATTGATTCCTCCTCTCGGGCGATTCACACGCTGCAACCATTAGAAAGATGATGAGCAGGTATCACAGCGAACTAAAAGAAAATTAGCAATTCATCACACAAACAAATTACAGCAACCTGAAATATAATCGCGGGATAATTTGCAACAATCGATCCGAAAAAGCTTAAAACAAAATTATGCGGGTGATTTCAAAGTAGACCTAGCTAATTCGATAAGAAAAATTCTTACATATAATGTGTATCTATCGGAGAGACCCAGAGCTCGAAGCAAGCCAATGCACTGATTCTCGGCACCAGCGAAGCCGTTCCCGATCACAATCGCCCTCTTGATTGTCCGCATTGAATCCATGCATGAATTTCACGGATTAATTATCATCGTATGAAAAGTAAGAAGTCGAAAACTGTTCAGATTTTTGTATGTGTTTAGGGCTAATGGGATACTGATTTTTGTTTGATTTTTTTATTTTTAATTTTAATTTTATTTTTATTTTTTTAAATTTTCATGTGCACTCAAGTTAAAAATGCAAATTCTCTATTTCATTTTTGTGCGTATTTTATAGGTCGGTAATTGTATAATCAGTAAATAAAATCAAATCATTGTACTTCGTGTTTAAGAAATGTTCGGCCAAAACCAAACGAGATAATTGTATGTTCCCCCGGGACACGGAGAAATATTTCGTGTCCCCATGTGAACACAATCTTCCCCTCCAATTTTATTTAAACATATGTATTGCTAGGGGTTTAAATTGGAAAGGGACATGAAAATTGCAAAGGGAAAAATGTACTCTGTGCGCCCGGGTGCACAGAAGTCTCACTCTATAATTAAATAACAAAATCAAATCATTGTACTTCGGGTTTAAGAGATGTTTGGCCAAAACCAAACGAAGAAACCAATTCTCATTTGGCCATGGCAAGACAACTTAGTCATTTGTTATGGCAGCAACTAGTCAATGCTTAGTTCAAGCATTCAAGGTTCAGCCAGTAATGTTCGAACAGTAAGGCCATAAGCGCAAGGTCGAAAAGTGTGGCCCCATTTTTGTGCATCTCATTATCTACTCCCTCATTATCGGGCAAACAACACCATCTACTTTTTGCTTTTAAATTAAGGAGTATTGTTATTTTATGTAAAGTGTGCAGGTGTTTTAGAGAGATGTGATGTGGTGGGCACTTGGTGGGCCCTTTTTACTAAAAGAGGAAAATTGTGCAATTTGGACCGGACGCGCAATATAATAAAATGGTGTTATTTGGGCGGGACGGAGGGAGTAATTATTATTGCTATTTTTTTATCATACTTGAAAAGTAAAATAAATGCTATCGTACGTCCTCCCTCCCCTTAAAATGTAATCGTTTACTTTTTATATGTGAATTAAGCAGTATAATAATTTAATGTGTAGTGGTTAGTTATATTAGTGTTGATTGTGGGGCCATATATAGTGGGTTGAGTATAGTAATATTTTTTTTGTGGATCACATCAATTTAAAAAGGAAATTAATAATTTGTATTGGAATGGACTAAAATGATAAAATGGATACGTATGAAGGGTACGGATGGAGTATATCATAAGAAATTGAATAAGGGGACCACAATTTCCACTTAAACTCTTTCATGACATTGACATGAATAAGATGTAAATCCTTACAAATATCTTTATGTGGCTCCTAGGATTAACTCAAAGCTCACCTCTTCAATAAGTATTAAGTAAACACTCTACAAAATAACGTCTCAACCCACTTAAATTTCAACAATTTTATGACATACTGTATAACATAATTTATAATTTGTTTACTAAAAAAATTACACTAAATTACTCAAAAATAAATTTAAATGCGACTTTTATAAATAAGCATTATGAATGTGAACATGTGTGAAGAGCTTACATCATCATCTTTTGTGCGGTTAATCAGCGGCCACGTGTCTCCATACAATCCAACTACATTGTACTACAACTTAATGCATCACTATTATCTTTCTTCCATCTTATTACATCATTCTGCCTTATGACTTGTGGGAGAAACATGAAAGCCCCACCCTCTACAATCAAGAAATTAATGTATACTATATGAATATTTTGATGATGATAATATGGAGATTAGTTAATCTAATTTACTATACTTTCTTAGAAAGAAATTAAACTACATTGTCAAGAATTGATGGAATTGAGATGCATTCCCAAGAGAAATAAGCACATAAGAGTTCCCAATTAGATTTTTTTTTTTTTTTTACATTAACTTAAATGGTTGAGAAGATGGTTGTCATCTAAGCCTGCAGTTGTTGGTGAGATTCAAATATTACTATAATAGTGAAAAGAAACTTTTACATTATAATCGTAGTGAAAACATTGAGTCCTCTAATGATGGTACACCGTTTAAATATCAAGAATATTTTTAACTTTAAATTAGAGTGATGTTAAACTTTTTATCGAAGTTAAGGGTTTACAACTAGCTTGGCCTATGTAGAAAGCCTAGAATGCTTCTTAAGTTTATGAGGTCTAGTATTCATTTATTAAATAAAATTGAAATATCGTGTAAAATTTAATTCAATATCTATCTATCTATCTATAGTAATATAATAGCAAAGTGAAAAAGTCAAAATTGAGGGAATTTTTAATTTACACCATTGGATGTGATTACTAAATTATTTTGAATCTTGACCACTCATTACATAATTTAATCTCATCCATTCATCATAATTATGAGAAAAGATCTTTGCCATTTAATTAAATTTCCTTATATTACCTTATTTAATTCCTAAACCCATGTAATTACATTATTATATAAATAATATGAAAATAAAATGTATAAAAGAGAAGAAAAAAAAAGAAAAATTAGAGAAATAATTAACACATAATAATTAATAATATTATTAAATAAAATTATTTAATGTACTACCTTATTTAATTTCTAAACCCATGTAATTACATTATATAAATAATATGAAAATAAAATGTATAAAAGAGAAGAAAAAAAAAGAAAAATTAGAGAAATAATTAACACATAATAATTAATAATATTATTAAATAAAATTATTTAATGTACTATAATAAACACAAGGGTTTAGGGTTTTAGGGGTTTAGGGTTTAGGGGTTAGGATTTTAGGGGTTTGGGGTTCATCATAATTATGAGAAAAGATCTTTGCCATTTAATTAAATTTTCTTATATTACCTTATTTAATTCCTAAACCCATGTAATTACATTATTATATAAATAATATGAAAATAAAATGTATAAAAGAGAAGAAAAAAAAAAAGAAAAATTAGAGAAATAATTAACACATAATAATTAATAATATTATTAAATAAAATTATTTAATGTACTACCTTATTTAATTCCTAAACCCATGTAATTACATTATATAAATAATATGAAAATAAAATGTATAAAAGAGAAGAAAAAAAAAGAAAAATTAGAGAAATAATTAACACATAATAATTAATAATATTATTAAATAAAATTATTTAATGTACTATAATAAACACGAGGGTTTAGGGTTTTAGGGGTTTAGGGTTTAGGGGTTAGGATTTTAGGGGTTTGGGGTTTAGGGTTTAGGGGTTAGGGTTTTAGGGGTTATTAATAATTAATAATAATAATAATAAATAATATTATATAACACATAATAATTAATAATATTATTAAATAAAATTATTTAATGTACTACCTTATTTAATTCCTAAACCCATGCAATTACATTATATAAATAATATGAAAATAAAATGTATAAAAGAGAAGAAAAAAAAAGAAAAATTAGAGAAATAATTAACACATAATAATTAATAATATTATTAAATAAAATTATTTAATGTACTATAATAAACACGAGGGTTTAGGGTTTTAGGGGTTTAGGGTTTAGGGGTTAGGATTTTAGGGGTTTGGGGTTTAGGGTTATATATATATAATAATATAATAGCAAAGTGAAAAAGTCAAAATTGAGGGAATTTTTAATTTACATCATTGGATGTGATTACTAAATTATTTTGAATCTTGACCACTCATTACATAATTTAATCTCATCCATTCATCATAATTATGAGAAAAGATCTTTGCCATTTAATTAAGCAAAGTGAAAAAGTCAAAATTGAGAAAATTTTTAATTTACACCATTGGATGTGATTACTAAATTATTTTGAATCTTGACCACTCATTACATAATTTAATCTCATCCATTCATCATAATTATGAGAAAAGATCTTTGCCATTTAATTAAATTTCCTTATATTACCTTATTTAATTCCTAAACCCATGTAATTACATTATTATATAAATAATATGAAAATAAAATGTATAAAAGAGAAGAAAAAAAAAGAAAAATTAGAGAAATTATTAACACATAATAATTAATAATATTATTAAATAAAATTATTTAATGTACTACCTTATTTAATTCCTAAACCCATGTAATTACATTATATAAATAATATGAAAATAAAATGTATAAAAGAGAAGAAAAAAAAAAGAAAAATTAGAGAAATAATTAACACATAATAATTAATAATATTATTAAATAAAATTATTTAATGTACTATAATAAACACAAGGGTTTAGGGTTTTAGGGGTTTAGGGTTTAGGGGTTAGGATTTTAGGGGTTTGGGGTTCATCATAATTATGAGAAAAGATCTTTGCCATTTAATTAAATTTCCTTATATTACCTTATTTAATTCCTAAACCCATGTAATTACATTATTATATAAATAATATGAAAATAAAATGTATAAAAGAGAAGAAAAAAAAAAGAAAAATTAGAGAAATAATTAACACATAATAATTAATAATATTATTAAATAAAATTATTTAATGTACTACCTTATTTAATTCCTAAACCCATGTAATTACATTATTATATAAATAATATGAAAATAAAATGTATAAAAGAGAAGAAAAAAAAAAGAAAAATTAGAGAAATAATTAACACATAATAATTAATAATATTATTAAATAAAATTATTTAATGTACTATAATAAACATGAGGGTTTAGGGTTTTAGGGGTTTAGGGTTTAGGGGTTAGGATTTTAGGGGTTTGGGGTTTAGGGTTTAGGGGTTAGGGTTTTAGGGGTTATTAATAATTAATAATAATAATAATAAATAATATTATTTAACACATAATAATTAATAATATTATTAAATAAAATTATTTAATGTACTACCTTATTTAATTCCTAAACCCATGCAATTACATTATATAAATAATATGAAAATAAAATGTATAAAAGAGAAGAAAAAAAAAGAAAAATTAGAGAAATAATTAACACATAATAATTAATAATATTATTAAATAAAATTATTTAATGTACTATAATAAACACGAGGGTTTAGGGTTTTAGGGGTTTAGGGTTTAGGGGTATGCATTAATGCTACTTAATATAATCGAAATCACTACTTAATATAATATATATCAAAATCACTATTTAAATACATGCTATCACATTCATATCACATTCATTACTACAAAGAATTCGTATTTCATTATTATTTTTTTTCTCTCATTCATATTTCATTATTGTTTCTTTCCTCTTTAGGGGTTAGGATTTTAGGGGTTTGGGGTTTAGGGGGTTAGGGGTTTAGGGGTTAGAGTTTTAGGGGTTATTAATAATTAATAATAATAATAATAATAATAAATAATATTATTTAACACATAATAATTAATAATATTATTAAATAAAATTATTTAATGTACTACCTTATTTAATTCCTAAACCCATGCAATTACATTATATAAATAATATGAAAATAAAATGTATAAAAGAGAAGAAAAA
This sequence comes from Pogostemon cablin, assembly GCA_023678885.1. Classification (NCBI taxonomy): domain Eukaryota; kingdom Viridiplantae; phylum Streptophyta; class Magnoliopsida; order Lamiales; family Lamiaceae; genus Pogostemon; species Pogostemon cablin. The sequence goes on along the minus strand of CM042977.1, from coordinate 4,319,790 downwards.
AAAAAGAAAAATTAGAGAAATAATTAACACATAATAATTAATAATATTATTAAATAAAATTATTTAATGTACTATAATAAACACGAGGGTTTAGGGTTTTAGGGGTTTAGGGTTTAGGGGTTAGGATTTTAGGGGTTTGGGGTTTAGGGGGTTAGGGGTTTAGGGGTTAGGGTTTTAGGGGTTATTAATAATTAATAATAATAATAATAAATAATATTATTTAACACATAATAATTAATAATATTATTAAATAAAATTATTTAATGTACTACCTTATTTAATTCCTAAACCCATGTAATTACATTATATAAATAATATGAAAATAAAATGTATAAAAGAGAAGAAAAAAAAAGAAAAATTAGAGAAATAATTAACACATAATAATTAATAATATTATTAAATAAAATTATTTAATGTACTATAATAAACACGAGGGTTTAGGGTTTTAGGGGTTTAGGGTTTAGGGGTTAGGATTTTAGGGGTTTGGAGTTTAGGGTTATATATATATATAGTAATATAATAGCAAAGTGAAAAAGTCAAAATTGAGGGAATTTTTAATTTACATCATTGGATGTGATTACTAAATTATTTTGAATCTTGACCACTCATTACATAATTTAATCTCATCCATTCATCATAATTATGAGAAAAGATCTTTGCCATTTAATTAAATTTCCTTATATTACCTTATTTAATTCCTAAACCCATGTAATTACATTATTATATAAATAATATGAAAATAAAATGTATAAAAGAGAAGAAAAAAAAAGAAAAATTAGAGAAATAATTAACACATAATAATATATTATATAATTAGAGAATTAATTAACACTTAATAATTAATAATATTATGAAATAAAATTATTTAATGTACTATAATAAACACGAGGGTTAAGGGTTTTAGGGGTTTAGGGGTTAGGATTTTAGAGGTTTGGGGTTTAGGTTTAGGGGTTAGGGTTTTATAGTTTTAGGGTTATAATAATTATTAATAATTAATAATAATAATAATAAATAATATTATTGAATCTTATAATTAATATAAACGAATACACAACGAATTCACTACTTATAATTAATATAAACGAATACACAACGAATTCACTAATTATAATATATTTTTGATTAAATAATGTTATGGTTTAGGGGAACGAAATCACTAAAGAAAATATATATATGCATATATATGCATTAATACTACTTAATATAATCGAAATCACTACTTAATATAATTATTTAAATTTTAAATTTATTTGCATTATACAATAAATTTGATAATATAAACGAATACACACAACGAAATCACTACTTATAATATATTATGGAATAAGTAGTGTTATGGATTAATATGGTGCCGTTTATATTTATATGTAAGGATATCACTACTTAATAATATATTATATAAACGAAATCACTAAAGAAAATATATATATGCATATATATGCAATAATACTACTTAATATAATCGAAATCACTACTTAATATAATTATTTAAATTTTAAATTTTTTTGCATTATACAATAAATTTAATAATATAAACGAATACACACAACGAAATCACTACTTATAATATATTATGGATTAAGTAGTGTTATGGATTAATATGGTGCCGTTTATATTTATATGTAAGGATATCAAACTTAATAATATATTATATAAAATTACAACAAAGAAAATATATATATTCATATATATCCATTAATACTACTTAATATAATCAAAATCACTACTTAATATAATTATTTAAAATTTTAATTTTTTTGCATTATACAATAAATTTTATAATTATTGGAAAATCCATATAATTAATATAAATGAATACACACAACGAAATCACTACTTATAATATACTATGGATTAAGTAATGTTATGGATTAATATTGTGTCGTTTATATTTATATGTAAGGATATCACTACTTAATAATATATTATATAAAATTACAACAAAGAAAATATATATTCATATATATGCATTAATGCTACTTAATATAATCGAAATCACTACTTAATATAATATATATCAAAATCACTATTTAAATACATGCTATCACATTCATATCACATTCATTACTACAAAGAATTCGTATTTCATTATTATTTTTTTTCTCTCATTCATATTTCATTATTGTTTCTTTCCTCTTAGTCATGGCTTCCAGAATGATCTTAATCAAGGATTTGGAAAATAATACAAAAAATCTACAAATGAGGCTTCGATGTGTTCGAATTCATGAAGAGTATAATTACAACTCAAAGGCAGAAAAGAAAAACATTGAGTGCATCTTCGCTGATTCTGAGGTTTGTGATAACCTATGTTTATAAATATATTATTATGTGTTAATTATTTCTCTAATTTTTCTTTTTTTTCTTCTCTTTTATACATTTTATTTTCATATTATTTATATAATGTAATTGCATGGGTTTAGGAATTAAATAAGGTAGTACATTAAATAATTTTATTTAATAATATTATTAATTATTATGTGTTAAATAATATTATTTATTATTATTATTATTAATTATTAATAACCCCTAAAACCCTAACCCCTAACCCCCTAAACCCTAAACCCCAAATCCCAAAATTAGAAATTTTATCCCTGTTACCTTTCAAAAATAATAGAATGCACAACCTTTGCATAAATGATTTCACTATTTGCTTTTATGTTTCAGAAATATATTAACCCCATGAAATTACAAAATTGTAACTAATATGTAACAAGATTTATAATTTATAATATTAGAACTTAATTCTCATAAAAATTAAGAATGATGAATAAAAAAAACACATTTTATAATAATAAAAAGTTTAATTAATTCGACCCGTGCATCGCACGGGTTCAAAAACTAGTTAATATAATATAAAAATGAATATTTTAAAAATATTTCATATAGTGAAAAAATATAGTGTAAATTAGAAAACATAGAGCAAATTTTGTATTCTACGCTAGACTAATGGAGTGAACTTTAAGTCAATATTAATTTCCACAATGTTACTTTATTTATTAAAATCATGACATGATTTACTTAATATTGGGTTTCGTGGTATCCAAAGATTATGAGTTATATTATATACTATATTTAAAATATCGATATTAAAAATTCATGTTTTTATCGTGATTTGGTATAGAAAAATTGCATAGCTTACTAATATTTCGGTATATCTTATCATGCATTTTGATATATCGTAAATACTTGATGTTCGATAGATTGTTTGGTATACAAAACCGTAAAACAAATGGGTGTTTATATAGGGGAGAATTGGAAATGAAATTGTGAATGGAGAGAGACCTTAGGGATACGTGTTGATTGTCATAATTTGCTTGATTTTATTGACAGATTCAAAATTAAAGATGGTGATGACTATTGGAGGTGGAAGCCAAACTCAAAGGAAGGATACAAAGTGCAGGATGCATGTGCATTACTAGAAGGAAGAAAGATAGAGATAGAAATAAAGGTGGAAGCTTTCAAAATAATCTGAAACAATAATGCATGCCCTAAGATTAAGGTAATGGTCTGGCGACTTATTAGAGAAAGATTGGCGACAACAACCGAGCTTAAGAGAAGAGGGAGTCTACCACCAAACGAACATACAACTTTTTCGCCATGCAGGAGTAGTGAAGAAACAATACCACACCTGTTCTGCGAATGCAAATACTCTTTAGAGATGTGGTCAGAGATTCTCAAGTGGTTAAAGATGCAAACACCATTAAGCAACAAAGTCCAGGTGCATTTATCGCTTTTTAGTAATTTATTTAAAGAAAATGAGAAAAATATGCTTGCAATTGATATATGAATGTGCAAGGTGTGGATTATTTGGAAAAGCAGAAACAACGTTGTATTTAATGATGCTGAATAGAACTTAAGGAAGAATATGGATGAAATAAAAGCTCAAGTATGGAGTTGGTGGATATGGAGGAAAAAAAAGTTTATCTCACAATATTAGATACGTTAACTGGTTTATAGAATCGAGCAAGTGCTTGTTGGAGAATAGGTAACAATGGTTGTTGTGTGGTTTTATGATGTAATTCGTAGTAGTATAGACGTATTTTACTTGTAATCTGTACTCTCTTTATTTTTTTGGGTAATCCTCATAACCTAAAGACAATAAATTTTCTTTTCAAAAAAAAGAAAAATTGCATATCTTTGCTTACCAATATTTAAGTATACCTTATCATGCATTTTAATATATCGTAAATACTTGATGTTCGATATATTATTTTACATGCATTTATCCAGTATACCATTTTAAAAATATCATAAATTTGTAGAAGACAACAATAAAATCCCAATAATAATATAATAAAACCACAATGAAATTACATAATCCACATATTACAAACAGTATTATTTTAAAAGAATTAATAATATTATTTTATTTACTGGTAGAGATTAAACTAAAATTTGATCTAACGGTTAAGATCGTCCAGGTGGACCCTAGTTAGACTCCAAATTTAAATATGTTAACAAAACACAATAAATTTAAGAGTCTAATAATATTACTCCCTCAGTCCCTCTATTCATCCTTAATCTATCAATTTTACTATTTTGAGTCGTTCACCCTTAAGGCCATCTCCAACGGCACTGCAAAATGCGGTGAAAAGGTGATTTGTCGTGAGAATTCATCTCCAGCGGAAGCCGCAATTTCTCGGTATTTTTGTGTTGAGTGTCTAAATCACACCAAATTGCGGTGGTAATGCCGTCCTTGACTTTTTCTTTTTCCTATTTTAATTGACTGCAATAAAAGAATTATATATTAATATTTTATTACTAAAATATTTATTATTAATATGTAATTTGTAATATTGTTATATATTAATATGAGGTAATATAATATTTAATAATTATGAGTTCATGTTAATATGTAATATTGTTATATATTAATATTACAAATATATATTTAAAAAAGCAATTAAAATAAATATGAAATTTAAACATAAATTTAAGATAGATTTATTTTATTTAAATTAAAGATAAATGTATCAAAATTAAATGTATAATAATTTCAATTATGTTGGAAAAAAATTAAATAAAGATTAAATGATTTTTTTATTTTTTAGTGGAAAAAGTAGTGCAAATTGCTGGAGATGAATTACTGTTTTCACACCATTTTTGTGTTGTATGTGCTGCAAAATGGTGCAAACCGTTGGAGATGACCTAATCTACCAATTTCCCTTTTTAGATATATGGGACCCACACCTTCTACTAATACAAATAAAATATGAGACTCCCACTCTCTAATAATACAACTATCCACTACACATAAAATAATAATACTCCTTAATCCATGTGCAAAAAGCAAATGGATATATTAATGTTGGACGGAGGGAATACACTATATATAATGAAAACCTATAAAATTTAAGTCATTCCGTTCTAGGTTAATTTAAGAGTCTAATCATATTGTAATATGTATCATGTGACACTTTGATGTGGAATCTTCTTATACTTTGAGAAATTTAATCTTTTATCCCTAGGTTTTATAGGCTGATAGCTTAGAGTATAGTTTCCCCCACTCCTACGTATCGCTCGTTCAAAAGAATTCACACGAGAGTGTATCAAATGATCCAGATCCATAAAGTTTTGCAATTTAAAAGGTTACATTATAATAAATTTTATGAAAACATATTTTGAAAGCAAATTTAACTTAAATTAAAATGGTAAAACCCAAGAAACAGTGGGTTATTTTTAAAGGAAGGAGTTAATAGAATTGGAGTAATTTATAAGATCACTAAGTCTGATTCTCAATAGTCATGATTTAGTCATTACATCATCTTTGATAGATCGAGCCAGTTGAAGTGGTCCGAATCCCAGCTGGGTTCACTATTCGGGTTCGAATCATTTTGTGGATCACTACAACTGTGGTGGTGCGCCGCCTCTTGCACTCCCAAGGCCGCCGCCGGTGCCACCGTTTCAGAAGGTGGTCGTCGGTCGAAGGCCCTTATGCTTCTTGATTTCTTGTAAATTCGGCATAAACTCATTTCTTCTCTTATCTGCAAAATTAAAGATGTAATTACATTTATAATTAGATTAATGTGCATCACACCATCACATCAACTAGCTACTTTAACCCTTATTTCTATATAATACGAACAAAACTTGTGTTAGCTGTCTCACGTTATGAATTTTGTAAGACGGATAAAGAGTGATGGTAATTTTTTTTAATGAAATTGCTGATCAAAGTGATAAATTTTCAACTATAATGAGCAATTCTTAAAATATATCAAAAGTAATAAGTAAAATTTTAATCAAGAAAAAGCTGTGAAACAATTTCATTGGTCTCACCCAGGACTTGAAAAAGAAAATTTATAATTTTGTATTTTTGAAAATTTTTGTTCAAATTTTTTTTTTTGAGCATTTAAAATTTCTAGAAAATATTATTAAATTTTATTTTATGAAATTAGATGGTTAGGAATACAGAAAATTTATTCAAAATCTGAAAGTATGTAAATTAATTTATCTTAAAATTTTGAAAAAAATATTTAAAAACTCTAAAACTCTAAAAAGTATTAAAAGTTTAATGAAGACATAATTTTAAATTTAATATTGGTTTGTGAAAATTATATAAACAACTAAAATTAATATATAAAATAAATAGATAAAATTTTAAAATCTTCAAATGAAGGAATTGTGCGTGTAAAAAAGGACTTAAATTAGAGAAGAAATAATAGACCCAAAATGAATGAAAAAGATAATTAAATAATCAATTTAATACGTGAATATCCTAAATATGAAATACTTTTGTGCACTTAGCGTATTCTGTATTTTTTTTTAATCATTTTATGTGTTACTCGTTATATGAGTGATATGTAAGATTGAGGGCAAATTTTTAATCATTGTACTTAGAACTTATGATAGTTTTTCTTTTTAGAATATATAATTTTTTTTTATTACGTGTCAATCATCCAACGGTGTATTACATAAAATATTATTTATATTAAAATGACATAAGAAATCAAACGTGATCTTTGATTGATTAGTAATTGTAGTATATTTTACGTACTAGCAGAGACTCAAACTTAATGTTCACATAAAATGAAAGAAAAGAATAAATATTTCATTGTTGCATGACGTGGAAAACCTCATGTGAACATAAATTTGGTGTCGTCAGTCAAACACACAAATGCTTATATTTATTCATACTCCATATTTTTCTCTCACATATTACATGCACAGATAATTATAAATAAATAAATGTATAAATATTCAGTAATCTTCATTATTTCAGTATGAATTGATATCTTAGTTTTATTCAATAATATATTTATATTTTTTTTTATAAATGTGTTATTTTTTATGTACAATTTTTTATTAAAAGACTAACAAAAAAAAACTTTAATAAAGTATATAAATTCTTATTTATTAGTGTATATAGGTTCTGAATATGGATACACAGAAGAATTTGTCTTTCACTATAACCTGTAATTGATTTTTTAAAATTGAAACTATAATAGAAAATAATTGCTCCATGCTTGAGTTTAGAATCAAAATCATCTCATACAAATTTATTTTTTATTTAAAATAATAACAAGAAATTTAATTTCTTCAAAATAGTCTTTTAAATTTTCACCAAAATGTTCAATTTTATTTTTAAGTTAATTGAATGAGACTGAATTATTGTTTTTACAAAATTATGAGACGAAATTGGTAAAAAATAAATATTGTTTGGAAACTACTACATCAGAGCAAAATTGAAAATTTTAAAACTAAAATAAATGTCCTAGCTTAGAAAAATATGGCACGATTTACATTTTAATCTCCTCCTTAATAGTATTATATAGTAGTATGATTTTATGCATGTGAAAGGGGGAAAAGAATAAGATCACCTGTAGAATTGGAGTAGTTGAGGAGGAAGAAGGTTGAACCTCAGAATCGTGCATAACCAGCTTATACTCATTCATCTTCCAACAAGTTTTCGTCCCATTCGGAGCTCTTCCCACGTAGAAAACCATCGTTCTTTTCCGCCCAATCACACCACTCTTGTGAGACGAGTATACGTCACCAGGCGACCCCGTCGCCTTCCAGTACCCCTCCATCGTCAGCCGGTTGGGCCTCCCGCCCCGCGCCTCCCGCTCCTGACGAGGCGTGAAGAAGAACCACTGCTCCCCGTCCGCCGGACTCGCCTCCCCACCCAACCCTAATTAATTTTCATTATAATACATGTCATAGTAAACACGGTTTGGATTCTCTGTGCCATTTTGGTACATCATCTTCTGTGCCACACCATTAGATGGACGACACGTAGGTGGGAGAAGCTATACCCTAAAGCTTAAACTCTAGCGGCAATGACACAGAAGATGATGCACGGAAATGGCGAAGAAGATCCGATCTAAAATTTAATAATTCATGAAATTAAAAATAAAAATAAAAATAATGATAAATAATGAGGTAGTTCTTACCAGGAAGGTCCCATGGATTATAATCATAAATATCGACAACTGGTATAACCCTGTCTAGATCTGAGGTTAACCTAGTGAGTTTGTTATAGAGATAGAAGGAAACTAGTTCTTCCTCTGTAGGGTAGAACCTAAAACCTGGTAACTCTTCATGATCTTCCATATCATCTATTATTATCAAATTCTTACACGCTATGTTGGAGATGTAGCTAAGTTTGTATTTATATGAAATTATTATTTGTATGGATTGGTGGACTTTTTGGGTAAATGAATGGAAAATGAGAAGACTCGGGAACAAACAATGAATTAAGGCTGCCCACCTCGAAATTTCCTGGAATTTTTTTATTTTATTTTGCAGCATATAAATTAGGAGCCTTTTTTAGTTTAGTCCTAGTCAATTCCCATTCCCACTAAAAATAAAAATGAGATTTAGGCTGTCATTTAATTATCAGTCTGACTTAATAATTAAGGCATTTATTTCAACTTATTTTACGTCATATTAAGGTCTAATTATAATTTACGTGTGATGGAGATTTTTGCTATAAATGGAGTACACGTAAATTAATGTTAAATTTCACATGTTCACACTGATTTTCCTTCTAGGGTCTCCTTTGTTATATCACATGCAACAGATATACCACCTTAATTAATTATTATCTCTACTTATTTCCAATGTAGCAATTAGCATTCCCCCAAACTTTGAAATGCTTAATTTAATGTAAAAATTAAAATATTTTTACAACTAACAAGTGTGCCCCTTAATTCAGGGTCAATAAATATTAGGTACAAAATGTATTTAGATATTACTAATTTATGTATTCGCTATAGAAAATTACGCATATATACAAAATTTAATTTTATTTTTCCCATATTACTCATACTTACTGAACATCAGTGTGCATCGTGTGAAGCAAATTAAAAAAACACGATTAAGCATTTATATGTATATACATCACTGTGCACTCATTTGAAATAAATAATTTTTGGGGAGAAAAAATAAATAAACTATTTATTTATATGAATATACATCATTGTACATTTAGGTGAGATAAATAATTGTCAAAGATAGAGTCATTGAATACAATCTTAATTTGTACACACGTGTGCACAATGTACTTAATCAATCTGAATTTTGATTAATTAATCGAAAACTTGTCACAAAATGAAGAATGAAGTCACAATTAGAAGAACGAAGACGAATTTGTACATTGTCGTGCATTTAAGAGAGAAATAATAAAAAGTGACTGCAGAGATAATTAGTAAAATAATTTTTTCCTAAATAATTTCTTTCAAAATCTGCACATGCATTTAGAGAGATGAATAAAGAAAGTGACCGCAGAGAGAATTAGGAAAACGATTTTTTCCTAAATTATTTCTTCCAAAATCTGTAAATCAGCATGCATCTAGAGAGAAGAATAAAAGAAGGTAACCGCAAATAGAATTAGGAAAATAATTTTTTCTTAAATTCACTCTCCTAAAATCTCGAGTGATAAGTATAATAATAGTGTACATCGGTGTACATTGAATTATTTCCGTTTGTTCTTTTTATTTGCATTATTTAAAAAAAATTACTCGCTGGATGTTTAAGAGAGAGATAGTGGTTATTATTGTTAGAGAAATACGAGTTTGCTGTTTTTATTTGATGTAGTGTACATTAGTGTTCAACGAAATTATTGTTCTATATAAACGTTGAATATTAAACGTTGTGAACAAAGTTAATGTTGGAAGAGAAAAAATCGTTATGTATCCCACAATCATTATATTAGATTAATGTATTTGTTAATAATTAGATTGTAAATACAGTACCTATAATTAATAAACACCAATTTTTAGTTGGATTAATTTTTTCATACACGTGCTAATTCTAACATCTAAATGTTTGGTTCCTTGTCAGATCTGGTGCATATTATATGTTAGATTTTACGTTCAGATCCAATTTTTTCATACACGTGCTAATTCTAACATCTAAATGTTTGGTTCCTTGTCAGATCTGGTGCATATTATATGTTAGATTTTACGTTCAGGGCACTTGGCGCTAAAAAATTGTTTTTTACCAATGAAATCCGTTGGTAAAGTGGTGGTTGGTAAATTTTTAGCAACAAAAAATCAATTCCATTGTTAAATAATTCCGTTGGTAATCCATTGCTAATAATTTCATTGGTAATTTATATAATGATTCCCTTGGTAATCCATTGGTAATTAGCAACGGATTGAATTTCATTGTTAAAATAGAGAATAATTTCGTTGGCATTCCTTTGCTAAAACAAAAATGACATTTTTGTTGCTAATCCATTGGTAATTAGCAACGGATTGAATTCCGTTGGTAAATTCGGTTGCTAAAAAATATTTTTTTTTTGTAGTGTGGTATACCGGTGAATCCAAAAGATTTAATAGTATAATGTAGGATATTATACTAATATTTATACACTAATTTAAAAAGATAGTTACTCATTAGAATTTAAAGATGGAGATTTACTATTATAAAATTTATCGATTTAGATTTTACAGTACACTAGATGCACCCTATTAATACTCTAAAGTTTAATGGATAATTAATAACAAAATATTTCATTTAAATTAAAAAAAAAACATTACTAATGAATCTTTGAATTGATTCCTAGTTCGTGCATTGGATATCTGTGTATTCCAATATTTGTATTTATGTTTATTTAATATTGGATATATAATTTTTTCAATAGAAGTTTAATGTCTTTATAGTAAGTTTTTTTATTAAAAAATTAATAGAAAATTGGTTAATAAACTATATAAATTTTTATTAATTAATATTTTTATTTTTATTCATTGATATATAAATTCTAAATATTGATGTGTGTAGCGGGTGGTGGGAATTTACCTTTTATTTAGATATAAAAGATTAGCTTGTGATTTGGGTGGAACCATTGCCACCAAATAAATTGGTGGAATATGTGGTTTTCACCCATCTTAATTAATTTATACTTTTTCTTTAATGTTGTGTTTTATTTTATTTTTAAATTTATTATACTTAAATGACCATTATGCCTTAAACCCTAGGGATAAATTATACCTAAATCCTAGGGATAAATTATATTCTAAACTACAAGAGTAAAATTAAAATTATACCCTAAACCCTAGGATAAATTATATCCTAAACCACAAGGGTAAAATTACAATTATACCCTGAACCCTAAATTCTAGGGATAAATTATACCCTAAACTATAAGGGTAAAATTATAATTATACTCTAAAGCTTAAACTCTAAGGTTTAAATTACTCTGAACTATAAGGTAAAATTACAATTATACCCTAAAATTAAATAAATAAAAAATGAAAAAAAAAATAAAATGAAGAAAAAAACGTAAACAACAACGTAACTGTTTGAAATTGGGGGTAAAATTGGGGGTGGGGGCCACGGTTGCACAGATTTGAAAAAAAAAAAAAAAAGTCATTGCCTAAAGATTAATACTCCCTCCGTCCAACGTATTTTTACCCACTTTCCATTTTGGGGTGTCCCACGTATTTTTACCCATTCCATTTTTGGCAAAAATACATAATATTTTATTACCTACTTTTTACAATCCCAACAACTTTAACTACTTTTTTACACTTTATTCATCATTCCCAACAACTTTATTCACTTTTTCTTTTTAAATTACTAATTTATCCCTACTTTCTCTTACATTATATATTAAAAAAATAAAACGTCTTAATCTCCGTGCCCGTACAAATGGGTAAAAATACCTGGGACGGAGGGAGTATAGAAACTCTCAATACTTATCATGATTACCGGGTTATGCAATGATTCAGATAGTGTGTTAACAGATCATGAATCATTTTTTCCAAAATTTACTTTTATATAAAAAATTACTATTCCTTTAAGAATAATATTTTTTTATTTATAAGTCTAATAATTTATCACCCAAAAAATTATTTTTTCATATAAATCAAGATTTATAATAATTTGAAGTACAAATTTTCATATATTAAATAGTACTAACAATTTAAAATAGGATTCATATATAAATCCGATTTACCAAATTTTTGCCATAATGATTTTCTCAAATCTGTCTTATAAAATGAACTCTGTAGAGCGAATAAAAATAATATTTTAATAAAAAATTAATATATGAGGGTTTCACGGAAGTGTTTCTCATTCAATTATACTGGAAGAGTGTAAACTTGACAGTTGACACAATAATGCATACAAATTTATTGGAAGCTTGATTACTTTAATTACTATTGGCTAAATATAGTGTGCACCGGGTGCACACGAAGCTTCGTGTGCACCCACATACAAATATAAACAAAAACATATACAATTATGAGTAAAAATGTATACAATTTAACACTTAATTTTTTTAATGGAAAATTGAGTGTAAAAAATATACAATTATTAAAATACATGTATACACTATTGAATAAAAAGTTATACACATATGAATGTTAGTTTTTTTAATGAAAAACTTATTGTGAAAAAAGTATACAATTATTACAAAACATGTATACAAAAGAGAATAACATGTATACAAAATAGAATAAAAGGTTGGGTGCAGGTTGCACCCGGTGCACCTAATATACACTCAATACTATTTGTATCCAATATCTCCTTGTTAATATTGGAAGCTTGATTGATATTGGAAGTCTGACTTAATTAATTTAAGGATATTATTTCTACCTACGGTCATTGCGGTATGTTACAACATTTTAAGGTGTAATTTATTTACTACATAATATTAACTTGAATGTCTTATTCATTTTAAAGTCCAGCTATCATACTTTAATATTTTATGTCAAAAACTTGTGAGATCGTATCACGGAATGACTCCCGTCTCGTTTCGTGAGATGAATAAAAAATTATAATATTTAATGAAAAATTATATTAAATTGATAAAAAGTAATAATATTTGGAATTTTATTAATTGAGGACTTGAAAAATGGGTAAACTATCAATACGAGATCAGAATTATTTTTTCTATCAATTCGAGGTCAATCCAGGGTCTGAATTTATCAAATATATATTATCTCATATTTTATCAATTTAGAGTCTAAATTCAGGTCCTGAATTGATACTTATACATATTTTAGGCCCCGAATTGATAGAAAAAAATAATTCAGGCCACGTATTGATAATTTACCCATTTTTCAGACCTTAAATTAATATATTTTTAAATTAGTTCATGGATAATATATAGTATAAAAAATGAAAAATAATAATATTTAAAAGAAAAGTTAAAACGTCTTTAATAAAAAAATTATGACTATTTATAAAAGTGTAAAATAATAACCATGTGAGACCGTCCCATGGATCCCATGTTTTATTATGCATTAGCCATTAGTCTATTAGATTAGAAGTGATGGACAAACTTGCTAATCAAGTATAGAAATTTTTATTGTGTTAAACTAATTTCATATGTTCACACTGATTTTGTTTCCTTGTAGCACGTTTATTTTGTGTAAAACCAAGCATCAATATTTTCCATCAGACCATCACTCTCATCATCAATATTAATTTATGCCTGAATTAAGTTAATCGTTTTTTATTTTGATTTATCTAAGTTAAGGTTTACCTTTTATTTTTTATTAAATTGGACCCACACAAAATAATTATTTATTTCATGCAGGACCCACACACAACACTAATAAAACTATCTATCTCACATTAAATATTATTTATCTCACCTCATTACACATTAAAATATTAATACTCTATCTCTTAATTTCCGTAAAAAAAAATAACCTTCAACCTTAGAGCGGGAGTATATATATATTGAGACGAAACGTCGAGGAAAAAAGTGGGAATCGTGATTGAAGTGAATTACGTGGTCATTACTCATGAAGCCGTATAACGGAATTTAAAATTATATTTAATTAAAAGTATATACTTTAGAAAGAAAAAAAAGAGATGATGCAAGTTGAAGGGAACCATCCATATTCTATTCTCGTACGAACCTTGTACTTGCTACCTTTTTTATCCCTTATCCTTTTGTCAAATTCTCATGCATTCATAATATACATCCGTAGATAAAATATAACAAATAATCCTTTTAACTTTAAAATGATCAATTTTATTTATTTTAAATCCAATTTTGGTCCTAATGTCCAATTTTAATCCAAATCCCTAAAAATAAAAATAAATCCGATTCTCATCCTCAGTTTTGAGACATTTCTGGCCGGCCACATTCCCCAATGGGCAGGTTTTTTGATGAGATGGCAATTTAAAAACCTCAAGTGGGAGGTTTTTACCAATAGGGCATGAGTGAGGTTTTTTGTTGGGTTTTATGCATAGAACCCAGATTTTTTCATTTGGGTGAGAGTGGGAGAGAAGAGTGTGCAACTCACCACACAATAATTTGGGCGAGTGAGATAGAAACCGTGTGGGCCCGCTGCTGTCACCCCATCTCATCTTTTTTTTATTCTTTTTTTTTTCTCCTTAGATTTTAACGCAGATCTCATCTTCTTTTTCTTTTTTTTTTTTTCTTTTTCTCCTTAAATTTTAACACAGATTCTTAATTCTGAAGATTACAATTTTGATTAGGTGGAAAAAAATATTCTTTTCAAATCCCTCTTCACCAAATCCGACGAGCACATCAAGATTGGCCGGACATCATCGGTCGGCCACAGAAGGTCCTTCTCCTCCGACCAAGTATCTGTCTGTCACTACCAGGGCCCCGTAGAGTCATTCACTTCTTCACGCTTTCGGAGACCTACTGTAGTGGATGAGCAGAGCATCTTCGTGGGGCCGTCGGAGTCGCCGATACCACTATTCACTTCTTCACTGTTGATGCTTCGGCGTTCTGATCCGACTAAGACGTGACGTGGCAATTTATTTTTTTATTTTTTATTTTATTGTTGCCAGGTCGGATGTGCATAATCTGGTCTGCCGAAATATCCCAAAATTGAGGATGAGAATCAGTTCCGGTGGGATTTATTTTTATTTTTAGGAATTTGGACTAAAATTAGACCAATTGAACTAAAATTGGATTAAAATTGATAATTTCCAAAGTTATAGAACTAATTGTGGGTTCTGTTATACATAAAGGAACATTTGTGATAATTTCTCTATATGCATATACAGAATTTACATAATAAATGAAAATATACTGCTATTTAATACTTTTGTCAAATTTTCGTGTATTCCATGCACAAATTTAAATTCATACATCCACATTCAATTTATATGATAATAAATAAAAATATACTGCTATATAATGATCAATAAAAATGGCAAAAATTCCTGTGCAACCTGGCGCAATTACCACATTCTTTGCGGCTTTAGAATTTTATGTTAAATTGTATACCCTTTAGTATACAGATGTGTACCTTTATTTTTAAAATAAAATTATTGTGTGTATCTGGGCGCATGGACAATACTCCGTGCGTCTTTAGAATTTTGTGTTAAATTGTATAACCTTTGGTATAAAAATGTGTACCCTTTATTTTCTAAAAAAAAAAATATTAATGAAAAGTGTATACCCTTTAGAACAAAATGGTGTGCCTTTTATTAATTAAAGTGTACACCCTTTATACCAAAGCAATGTACCCTTACCCATAATACTAAATTTCTAAAGACGCACGGAATGTGTTCCCGTGCGCACGCCAGCCTCGCTCTTTAAAAATATGTATACTTTGTTAGTTAAGTTTTAGTTAATTTTTTATGAAAAATTAAATGTGAATAATATACACTATTAAACAAATAAAAATATTTACACTATTTCCCCGAATCTTATAAGAATATCCTTGTAGTTGGATGTAGCATGCATGTTCAAATTTTGTCTAGAAAGAAAAAGTATCACACAACATAGTATGTAAAAACATAGGTTTTAATAGGTGGGTTAGCTCACCTGATCATTGGACTCTCATTAAAGTGAGTGATCCAGATTTAATTCTTTTTAGAATGAATTGAGGTTAGGAACAAACCAACTTTGTCCGATAAAAAAAATCTTGAAATACTGACTTTAATATTAAATGTCGTACTTTTTAATATAAAATTTTATCTTTAATCTCTCAAAAATAAAATAAAATAAAATTATTATTCATATCTTAATCTATTCTTTCATTAAAAAATAGGAGTAATAAAAAAATGTATACCTTTTAAAATAAAATGTTATACTCTTGAACGATTTATGCACCAAACGCAAAAAAGACATCTCTTATTATTTGCTTTATTAAATAGTGTATATATACTTCAAAAGTTAGTCAAATTTTAACTTTTATTAATATGAGAATGAGCACCCGGAGATTTAAAAAACACTCGTTATGTCCCATAATAATATTCACATTTTCTATATATTTTTATTGGTTGCATAATAAATTTTACTAAAAAAGTTTAAAACATCATATTAATCTTAAAACCTCAAAATACAGTTTAATTTTCAAAATATCACTGTTTATTACATTAAAAGACTTATAATATTGTCTATTTTTGTTTGTATAATGTTCATGAACGAAATGTTTGTTTATTATTCCGAAAAATATATTTTTTTTATGTTCATGACAAGTATTCACAGCCATATTATCATTTATCAAATCACATACGTGAAAATATTCGCAAATATAACAAAAAAGCATCATTAAATGTTGGGGTAGGCTTGCGTGAGACCATCTCACGTAAGATCATTTTACACTTTTTAAAATAACTATCACTTTTGCTATAAAATAATATCACTTTCGCTGTAAAATGTTACTGTATCACTTTTCATTTGTACTATAAATTGTTCATTAAATAACATTATCACTTTTCATTAATTTAGTATCACTTTTTATTGTAAAAATTATCACTTTTTAACCGTCTCACGTAAGGCCTTACGTGAGACAGTCTCACACAAGTCTTTGCCTAAAAATTGAAGTCGATTTAGAATTTCTTGATGAGATTATCAAACTCGAAATTAAGCTCGATTTTAACTTAACAAATACGACTAAATCAGATAAAATCTAGACTTGACTCAACTAAATTACAACTCTAGTTTAAACTGATGAAAAAGAAAACATGCAAGTATTTCCACAACGGAAATCAAAAGAAATTGGGGCCGTTTGGGTAAGATCATTTTATTTTATTTTAATAATTATCACTTTTTATTAAATATATTATTTTTTTAAATATTATTATCATTTTATATTTATATTATAAATGGTTCATAATATAGTTTATTGTATCATTATCAAATTTTATAGTATAGTATCACTTTTCATTAAAATATTATCACTTCTTATCTGTCTATAGCCTTGTAGCCTTTGCTAAAGAAATTTTATTTGGTTTTATCTTATTTTATTGGAATTTTAAAAAAATAGCCCTTTTTCTTTTTATATAATTGCAACTTTTCAATTACTTAAATTGAGGATATGATAATATGATCAATTTAAATTTATTTCTCCATTATACATTAACAATTACATAATCTGTTTTAATTAACTTTAAAGTAAGAAATAAATAAATATTATATAATGTATATTCACATATTTAAACATATAAGCAATATGAATTTTGTAAAATCTAAAAAAGACATATATAGACCGAATTTTATAAACGAAGTACGGAGAATTCATGTGATTGACATTTTTCGAAGTCCAATATATATAAAATTGTAATTCAACAATTTCATCAATTATAAAATAAAAATTAAAGTAAATACTCATTCAAATTTTCACAAGATAAGAATATGTGAGATGAATTGTTTCATTATTAAAGTATGATTATATATGATTTATGTATATTTATTGTTTTTAAAGTGTATGTATGCAATGAATGGTATTTAACATTATAAAATTATACCAAAATATGATTATATATGGGTAATGTATAGTAAAGTATGATTATATATGGGTCAATCATTCTTGTTCTCTCTTCTCTTATATGCACACCCGTTTGCATCTATTACGCGTTTTTTTTAATCCTAATTTAAAACTCCTTTCTTTTACTTCTAAAAAAAAAAAAAAACTCCTTTCTTTTTATTTTTTTATTAATGTTATATTGGAATAAGAAAATGTCGTAGGAAAAGGTTTGGAATTGATTGAAGCCACGCGGTCAAAAGTCAACAAGTCTTGAGGTCGACTTCACTCCTACATGACAATAAAAAATAAAAAAAAATTATTATTATTATTATAAAAAACACCGGTAAAAAAAATTATAACAAGAAATTATAAATGATAAAAAATAATGGGCAAGTCTTGTGTGAGAAATAATAACATTATTAACAATAAGTAATAGTCAATCGATGAAGATAAGAGTGCAGTGAATTATTTTATTAAAATTTTATAATATAAATAAAAAAGTTATAACATTTTATAGCGAGAGTAATAATAATAATATCATTTTTTATTCATCTCACGTAAGCCCTCACGAGACAGTCTCACACCATTCTTTACCAAAAATAATAACCGTCTACACATTATTTATATTGCTAATTAAAATAAATTAATCTTACCCATATACGTTCTTAATTAAAAATTATAATATTATACTTCAAGGCAAACATTATATGTACCGGATTCACACGTGAACCCTATTCTTTATCAATATTATCTAAAGAGTATTTTTTTTCATGTATTGAGGATTAATCAATAAATCAAGGTTTACAGTAATTTTAAAAGTATTTTTTTTATTTAGAAGAGTAATAACTTATATTTTTAGAGAATAATTTTTCATATATTAAAGAGTAATAGTTGAAAACAATGTCCACATCATGTGAATTTGGTTCACATAAGTATTTGGCATTATTGAATAATAATAATAATAATAATAATAATAATAATTACTCCCTCCGTACTTTACTGGTTATCCGTACCATTTCTATTTTGATTTGTTACCAAAAATATTCACGTTCTAAAAAAAATAAAAGGTCATAACAACTACCCTCTCAAATACATTATATTTACACAAAAATCACTCTTATTTAATAAACTTTATCATTTATTTATTCTAACAAAACCATTATACATTAAAAGAAAAAAAAAATAGAGGAAGTAAATTAAAAAAAAAATTAAAGTCCATTAGGATCCAAATACACTTGACAAGTCATCCCTCCATTTCGCGTAAGTTTGTTTTTTTCACGGATAATATATATATATATATATAATGTATAGTTTAATAAGAGAAATAATATTTTAATATAAAGTGAGTAATTGTTTTAATGTTATATGTAGGCCCATAAATATATATTATTAATTATTTTGTGTGGATCTCATTAAGACGAAATGAACTGAGTAGCTTTCTAAAAAAAAGACATAAAATCCATGTATGTATCGATATCCGATCCATAAATCGATTAATTCGAGAGATGCCAGAACTCACGACCACTAGCGGGAATCCTCATTTCAAGTCAAAACTTAGCGCTTTATATAAACTGACCCCTCACATGTTGATCGCGCCCGCAGATTTCGAACTTGAGACCTTGAAAATTTTCACTTTAAGACGCCTTAAATTCTTACTGCTAGGCCAGCCTCTGCGAGTTCCTATCCCCAATACTATAAGGTAATGTTTGTTTTATATTTTGAAAATTAACTATTGTTTTTCAAAACTCATATGTAGATTTTATATAAACTCCTATTGTGGGAAATATTTCACTTAATAATTAATTTTGAAATTGTCACCCACTCTAATTTTTTAGAAAATTACTTTTTCTTTTTTTAATCACTCATCGTTATATAATCAATTCAATCGCATGTAAAATCGCACCTATAATAAATTAGTATTAGTTTTGATCAATTTAATATGAGTCATTCTATCTAATGAGAAATCTCGTCAGAGATGGAAATTAAGGTATTGGAATTTTGGATCCCAAATTATCTAATATCTTTGGAATCATTCTTCCACTTAATACTTGACCCATTAGTCTTTTAGTCAGATTTTCAAGAAAATTGCCAATCCAATTTATTTATAATTTTGGACTTGGTCTAGTCTCGTGTCTATCATCATGAGTTTTGTTTTTCCGAGTGCTTTTGTAGTACCATAGCACACATGAACTAGGGTAGTCTCCCACTTGAGCTAGTAATTAAAGAGTGGAAATTCGATGTAGATCAATTAAATTAAATAAAATGAGTATAAATAACGACTTATAATTATATTATGCGACTTACTTCCTTATTTTTTTTCACATTAAAAGTAGTAGTATGAAATTTAATGATGGGTGATATTGTTATTCCAGTTGAGTGAGTTAAATATACCATATTCGAACTCAGTTTATTAGAATTACGAGGTATTATTCGAACTCAGTTTATTAGAATTACGAGGTATTAATAGTGTGAGGTAGGGTGGCAATTCGTGCTAACGGGTTGGATTTCGTATCGACATAATAGTGACACGACACGATAAGGTCAAACCCGAACACGAAACGATAAGAATTCGTTCCGACACGAACACGAAATATAACGGGTTGACACGACACGATAACAACACAATAAGAAAATAAAAAATAAAAAAATACTAATTAAAAGTATTAATTTTTTTAAGTAAATATATTTTATAATTATTAATAAGTACTTTTATTATATATTTACCTAATTTTATATTTATATTGGGTTGTTAATAAGTTAATGGATTGTTAACGGGTTAATGGGTCATCTGTTAATATTAATCGTGTTTAACGAGTTGACACGAACACGACACGAAATTTTCGTGTCCTTATTGGGTTGACACGATAACGACACGAATCAAATAAGGCCATACACTAACCCACAATTATCGTGTCGTGCTATCGTGTGGTGTCGGGAATTGCCACCCCTAGTGTGAGGCTTTATTCAAGATATTAATACATCTTTACACATTAATTAGAAATAAAGATAAAATTTACCCTATCAAAAACTCAAAACAAACACATATGTATTCATTTAGTTTTTACACCCTACAAAAATTCAAAACAAAAATCACCTTTATGTTTAGGGTTGTTGGTTAAGTGTCAACCAAAGTCCCGCATCGGTTAGATGTGGGGAATGCTGTGGGTTTATAAGTATGAGAGAGTCTTTCCCTAGAATGAGGTCTTTTGGGCGTGATGCCCAGAGTGGTAAAAATCGTGTGGACCAGTGGGCGGCCCAAAGCGGACAATATCATGCTAGTGGATTGAGTGGGCCCGACTCTCCCTCCCTGGACGGATAAACCCAACAAGTGGTATCAGAGCCGGTCTGTCGGTCGTCCTAGTGCTTTGTGCCCTTCCACATTCAGGGAAGTCTCTTTTCGTTTTCTTTGATCTATTTATGTTTTCTGGAATTTGTCTTCTCAAAACTTTTTAGATCTGTTTCTAACTTGAACTTTTGATTTCGTTCTTAGTTCTTATCTTCGGTGCTTGGTGCTTGGTAGCTGTTGCTGGTGCCTTTCGTGTGGCTCGTAGTATCTGTTCTTGGCCATTCTGAGCCTTCACTCAAGTGGCTCCATTGAGTTCTGGAGGTATATTGAGATTTCATCTGAAATCTCGCTATGGTATATTGACTTGTTACCCTCATTTATTTCAGCATAATAGTGTCACTAATTGTGACTATAGGGTTGGGATTATGTGTTGTTAGTCGTTTAGGATTTGTGTGATGCTTGAGGCGGCTGGTCCTCTTGGTGATCCTATTTGATTATTTGCTTTTGTGAATCTCATTTCTGGATATATTTTTCACTGCTGCAAATCTGTTTTTCTACCTGTCTGTGTGTGGTAGATTGTTTTTTATTTGTTTTTTTCCTGTGATTGTTCTACGTAACTTTGAATACCTATGGCTTCTCCATTGTCATTTGGACAAGCCCCATTTAATGGAAAAGATGACTTCAGTATCTGGAAACAGAAAATGAAGTGTATCTTTATCCATATCCTTATCCAACAACAGGTATTTAAAGCTGTAGATCATTCTTATGAGAAGGATACTACTGATACTAAAAAGTCTGAAATGAATGAACTTGCTTTGTCTGCTATTATCTTTAATTTGTCTGACTCTGTGTTAAGAAGGTTAGTGTGTATGATTCTGCTAAAAAACTTTGGGATAAGTTGGGTGAGTTATACACTGAAACTTCCTTACATAGTAAACTGTTTCTGCTTGAAAAGTCCTTTCGCTTTAAATTGGATTTAAACAAGGATATTGAAGAGAATCTTGATGTGTTTACTAAGCTTATTCTAGATATAAAACAGTCTGGTGACAAGCATATTGATGAATATTCTTCAATTGTGCTCTTGAATGCTATTCCTGAATCCTACAATGATGTTAAATCTACTATTAAGTATGGTAGAGATGATATTACTTTGGATGTTGTGATTAATGCCCTTAAGAGTAAAGAGCATGATTTAAGTCAGAATGAAACTCACTCTGGGGTGTTATGTATGTTAAGGCGGCTAAGCCTAAGAACAAAGGTAAGAATAGGAGATGCTATAATTGTCATGAACGTGGTCATTATACCAATAAGTGTCCCCACCCCAAGAAGGATAATTCTAGTGATAAAGCAAATGTTGCAACTGAAACTGTGAATTATGGTGATATTTTCTGATTTATGTTGATGTGTATTTAATTGTGCATTTTAAATACTTTGTGTGTTTTTAATGGCTTATTATTTATGCATGTTTGTGTGGAAATTTGATTTCCTTGATATTATGTGTTTTTTCTACTATGTGAGAAGTACTTCGAAATATATTTTTTGTCTAGCATGTTTATTTGTTAAATTTGCTTTTGTTGTTAGTTGCTCCTAGTGAGGTGGAGCACTATTATTTGGTTTACTATTTATTGGTATTGTTAGTGCTTATGTGCATTTGTTGGTTGCTCCTAGTGAGGTGGAGCACTATTATTGGTTTACTATTTGTTGGTATTGTTAATGCTTGTATGCATTTTATATGCTTATTTGTGTCTCTTAGTGAGTTGAAGCATGTTACATGAATCTAAGCTTTTGTAGCTCTTGTTAGATTATGTTTTATCTATGTGTGCCTCTTTGTGTGGTGTCTTCGTGATATATTTTAAATGCTATAGCTTTGTTTTTTTTGTGTTTGGTATGCACGCGTGCCTTATAAACTTTGTGTTTTGATCTTGGTGATTACCCTTGAACTTCGTGTTCATGATCTCTGTGATCACTTTTGAGGTTTGTTCTCTGCTCACCATATCTTTGTGATATTGTGTTTCTTTGCCTTTGTGGCATTTCTCTTTGCGGGGCTTTGTGTCGGATTATACACTAACTTTGTATTTTGCTAATGTGCAGGTATGTTCGGGAAGGTGCGATGATGAAATCCTGACTAGATGAACACAGTGGTGAGTTGGACCAAGGTGGAGAATTGTTAGGCCCTTTGGGCTATCTTGTGGCCCAACTGCTGGTCTTCAATTTTGGTATTGGGCTTGGTTAAGGCAAGGCTCATCCCTCCATCCTTCTAGTCGCTCAACCCTAATGGGACCCGAACACTCTTTTCTTCCCTCTTTGATTCTTGCCGTTGTTGCCATGAATGGAAAGATTGATCTTTCCTTTCATGTGGTGGCTAGGCTCCTGTATAAGTAGGGCCCTTGCCTTCACATATCTCTACTACGAAATAGAGAGTGTGAGTGTTTACGTAAGTTCATTTGGTGGGTTTATGGTCTAAATCTATCGTGGATTTATTTCCGTTGCCACTGTGTCATCATCAGTTCTGTTGTGAGCCAAACCTCAGGAATCTGAGCACCCCCTGTCTTCCCCTGATCCCGACGTGTCGACGGCCGAGATACCAAACAAGTGGTATCAGAGCCAGGCCCCAGACTTAACCGGCCCGGCCGGGGGTTGGAGGGATGTTCGGACCTCAAATTGGATGGTCTAACTTCGGGACTTTGTTTGAGGGGAAAATGTTGGTTGGGTGTCAACCAAAGTCCCACATCGATTAGATGTGGGGAAGGCTGTGGGTTTATAAGTATGAGAGAGTCTCTCCCTAGAATTAGGCATTTTGGGCATGATGCCCAGAGTGGTAAAAACCGTGTGGGCCAGTGGGCGGCCCAAAGCGGACAATATCATGCTAGTAGATTGAGTGGGCCCGGCTCCCCTCCCTGGGCGGATAAACCCAAGAAGGGTTTTATCATATTCAAGGATATAACCATATAATTATATTTTCAATTCATGAAAAAGGAGGATTAACCTACATCTTCATTCACAAAAAATTGTGGTAAGATTTGGGCATGATTTTTTTTTAAAGGATATGGTAAAGGCAAAAGATCCTGCGCCCCGGGGACACGGAGGGATACTCTGTGTCCCCATGTGAACACAACTCTCCACCCTCCAATCCTGTTTAAATCTATGTATTGCTAGTGATTTAAATTATAAAGGGACATGCATGGGAACCTCACTCTATGGTAAATCGATTTCCCTTTAGGTTTCATTTCATCGAGCCCTTACTTTTTTTATTAATAAGTTTAGAAGACAGATAAGCCCATATTATTGCAATTAGTGTGCAAGCTCTCTCATTTTTAGTAAATTTTAAAGGCATAAAAAATATATTAACCCATTGTGAATCAAACACTACCCATGTATTTTATAACCTCTTCTTTTAAGTAGGTAAATGTTGTCTAACAAAGAGTACTGTGAATAGGGGTGGGCAAATTTATACATGGCTTCATCGAGTCCAATGAATTGGGCTTCCGAAATGGATCTCATTTAAACCCAAATCAATTGGCGCAAATTAATGAAGAATTGGGAAGTTAAAAAAAGCATTGAGGCCCATATCCAATAAACTTGGGCTTTACTCTGGCCCAAATCAGTGACCTAAACAAGCCCTATATAAACAACTCCCCCAAATCTGCGCCAACTCATCATCCTCATTAGATTAGGGTTTTCTGTAGCGAAATTAGTTCCAAATCCGACAGTATTTCGATTTCAATTTCAATTTCACGCGCAGCCCTTAAGATCGCCTTCCAGAATCATTAATGGAAGCGTTTTGAGTCATAGCTGCGCCAGATTAAACGTACGCTCACGCCCACTGGATATATACGTATGTTTACTATGTGTAAATCCGTGTTCGTGTGTGTTTTGGTGTTCTCTTTAGGGTTTTCCTTCTGAGAATTCCGTTCTGCCCCAATCTGGCTGTTTCTGGTTGCAATTCAATTTCTGTTGTGGATATCTAAATTTTCTGTATTGAATTACAGGATTTTATTTACCCAAAACGGAGTTTTGTTGAACTGTTTCTTAGCCTGTTTACGGGGGACATCCATTTCCAATTTTAATTTTTTTTATTTATTTGTTCTTGGAGGCAAGAATGATGCGATTATTTTTGCTAATTGAGAGATGAATAATCTCTATGAGCTTTTTATGATGCTTATTGATATGCTGACTTGCTGTTCTTGAATTTTCTTCAATAGAAAATCGGATTTATTTACATTTAATTTTAGTTTGTTTAAACTGCATTTTTGTTCTATCTTTTGATAGAAAGAATGATGAATATTTTGTGCGAGGGGATTATTCCCTTGTGAGCTTGCTTATTGATATTCTAACTTGATTGTGTAATCAATTTATTGCTTTTGTAGATTTAATTTTATTTATCAAACGTACACCCTCAGTTTATTATAGTCTGATTGAACATTGATGGGTATACCAAACATAGGACATGGCGTCCCACGTTTATACTGACACTTTCTGTTTTCGTTCGTCACACCTTTATCTTTCACTACAAAAAAAAAGTAATCTTAATTTCAAAAATACCAATCCACTTAACACACCTAACATATTTTATAATTTATTTATTACTTAAAAATACCACAATGGCCCTAATAGTGGTTAAAAATTAATTTTTTTTAAACTCCGTATGTACAATGTTGGCGAACATAAGTCCGTCCGGACAGAGGGAGTACTATTTTCATTTGAATGTCAAATGGTTTGATATTTCAATCATTCCGGTTTCATTTGAGTTTGGTATAAAATTTCTTTTGTAAAAATAGTTAGAATTATGAAGTTTTGTAATTTAATAAGAGTTATTGATTCTTTAATTTTTGTATTTACTTAGTTTTGAGTTCTTTTTCCCTCTAAAATTGACAGGGGTTTGTTACAAGCTAATTTTTTGTAATTTAGACTTAATAATTCTTATTTTATTTAATAATAGTTTGAATTTATGGTGGCACTTGCATGCTAGGCAGGTGGTAAACTATTTAATACATTTCGTGATGTTCAATTTATTGTGTATACAAATTGATATTTTACCAAGTTAACATTGAGTTTAGGTTTCTTTATTTGAATTTATTTTCAGTTTAGGGTCTAGGGTTCATCCAAAGTGATATTTCATCGTTTATGTTTTCTATTTCATACAATATTTTAATTTATAGTGATTTGTGAGAAATAATATTAAATGTGAATTGAGTAATTGTATTAATGTTGTACATTGGAAACATTAGTTTGGAATGAATCAAATAAAGAAATGTAAATATTAGTTTGAGACAAACCGAAATGGAACATTTAAAGTGATATTTCATCGTTTACGTTTTCTATTTCATACGTAAATATTTTAATTTATAGTGATTTGTGAGAAATAATATTAAATGTGAATTGAGTAATTGTATTAGTGTTGTACATTGGAAACATTAGTTTGGAATGAATTAAATAAAGAAATGTAAACATTAGCCTGAGATAAATCAAAATGGAATATTTAAAGTGATATCGTTTACGTTTTCTATTTTATATAATATTTTAATTTATAGTGATTTGTGAGAAATAATATTAAATGTGAATTGAGTAATTATATTAATGTTGTGCATTGGAAACATTAGTTTGGAATGAATCAAATAAACAAAGCTAAACATTAGCTTGAGATAAATCAAAATGGAACATTTAATGTTGGAAGTAGTGAGTTCTTTATAATTTACTCCTTCCGTCCCCTTTTAAGGTTTTTTTTTTTCATTTGACGTTCCATCCAAAGAGTTTCTTTCCAATTAAAATATGGGACCTGCACTCTCATTAATACAATTTCTCACTACACATTAAGTAATAATACTTCTTAATTCATGTGTCAAAAAGTAAAAGATCTTTTTAGTGAGGGATGGAGGGATTATTTATTATTCAAAATATTACATTACACTTAAAAAGTTTGTCAAAATTTAATTTTTTTTAAACTTGTACTTCAATAATGATGCAGTTTAATGACGGATTGAGTATTAAACTCACTTATAATTTTAAAATAAGTATTTCCCATTTTATATTCCCTCCGTCCCATTTCAGATGACACACTTTTTATTTTGAGTTGTCCCACAAAAATTTACACCTTCCTACAAAGTCAAACACTATCATCATTCCTCCATGAGTGTAGACTTTCCTGTAACGGAGGGAGTATTTTGCAAGAATTTGACCCCGACGACATCAACGGAGTATTTTGCAAGAGTTTGACCCGACGACATCAACGGCAAAAACTTCAGATCCATAAGAATGGCACCTTTTGCACCACATACTATAACCCTAGCTCCTGTTGGAGCCAGGTTCTACAATATCTCGGTCTATATTACAGATACCTCAAAAGAAGTCCACTACTCTAAAGCCTGATTTACCCATTCTATCCTAACATCTGAATCAGTTGAACCATGTCGACCAACTCTTATTTCTCGATGGGAGACCCAATGCTGCTATACTTCTTGTTGAGGTGGAATCTGAATGCTCAATGTTAATTCGACGATAATTAAGAATGGTTAAATATCATGTTGGGAGTGGGTGTACAGGTGCTGCTGCTGCTGATCCATCGTGAATACCATAATTTTTCATTGTCGTGATTTTTCTCTTTTATAGTTTATCTATTCCGAATCTTGATGCTAAGTAATTTTACTAATTGTTTGGGATGCTTCGTTTCGATTAACGCAAACAATTTTCTTTTAATTAATTTTTTCTTCATGTCAATATGAGATCAAAGGTTAGTCTAAATCTGAGAATTACTACTCATTAAAATATGGGTGAGTCTTATGTAAATTGGACACTATTTTTTAAAATTACTTTTTAGTATATAAAAAATTATTTTTTTAAGTGTAATAAGTTTTATATAGAAGAGTAAGAATTCATATATCTAAAGAATAATTTTTCATGTATTAAAGAGTAATTGAAAAAATCAGAGTTCTATAAGAATTTGTAGAGTTTTTTTTTTTTATTTTGACTAGCAACAATTTATATTTAAAAAGTAATTTTTCATTTAAAATATATATAAACCTAATTTATAGGTCCTTGTATTAAACTATCCTTATTTGTTAAATTTTAAAAGTTTAGATAAAATTTTATTTTATTTTATTATTACTAGTGATTTTAGATTTTTAGTTGCTTGCAAGCACTCACATGCCATAAATATCAAATATGAATTTGGTCCATAATTGATGTGTGGGGACGAAACTTCAATCATTTCTCCCTAGTCGTTTTCATTTCTCATGAATTAAAAATAGGCACACTCTACTTATATATCCTAGGGGACAACATCAACTACCACAATTCCATCGCTTCATTAATTAATGCTAATACTAATACCTATCACCTAATCATCTTTAATCATCTTTTTTTTTTTCCTTCATTTTAATCGTTAGACTATGCTACATTTGGTAAATTGTCTCGTCTGTTATCCATTCTACACTCACAAGACCACTGTCATTAATCGTGACATATTATATACTCCATCAAAACTTCATTTTCTTAGAAAGACCAATCTAACCCTCTGCTTTCTGCTCAAATTCACCCATCATCTATTTCTATTTAATTTCATTCTAATCATACTATTGTGCTAAAGAAAAGAAAAATATTTGTGTGTCACGAATATTTTAAGTGCAATCAATTAATTGTGTTGTTTTAAAATATTTTAAATGAGCAGATTTTTTCACAATTGATATTTTTTTCCTTTTTTTTTAATAATAATGATATAATGATATCTTCTGAATCTTACGCATCTCACAAACAATGCACATTATTATATTTTAATTCTTTCAAGACCCAAATCAAACCCATTTTATTATTATAACTCATCTAACGCCGTATAACAGGATATATAATATCAAAATATAACAGGAGATTCGAATCGCATTTCATTGCTTCAAATACGAAATTCAAAAACAGCCAATTGAAACAAAAAATGGAACACAGCCTCACTAGATTTGATTTTCAATGTTTTATCTTACAAAATACATTGCATCAAAATTCAACCATATCCATAATTTTCTACTTTCTTTTTCCCTCATTTGCAAATCTTTTCTTGGATATCCAACAATTATTTATGATTAACAAATATATCAAAATCTTAGGCATAATTAAGAGCAGATTAAGAAAATTTAATTCATAAAATTGAATTAATCCAGAAAACCTGTCTGCCGCCACACGGCATTGCGAACTTGCCGTAGATCTCTCCCTTTCAGCGTTCTCCCCACGCCTTCCAGCACCGAAAATGTGGTCTTCTGATTGCTCACAGATCCACGCGCTACTATCTCATGCGGCGGCAGCAGCACCTCCTCCTCGTCCGCCTCATCGCCTTCATCCAGACCGTCGATCACCTTTCTCGCCATCATCGGTACGTTCACCGGCGCCGATTGCTGAAACCGCCGGATCGCAATCGCCTGCGACGCGTGAGGCTTCGGAATCGACGGAATGTCGCGAGACGACGACGTAGTGGACACGGCAGGTTTCTGGACGATGACCTCCGGATTCCGGTGGTCCTCCGGCAACGCCGCGAGGATGCCGAACTTCTCGGTCTGACGGAACGAGTGACGGAAGCGGTGGTGGACGGTGCAGGAGGAGCCGATGGCGCTCCGCGGCTCGGGGAATCCGTTGGTGGTACTGTAGAAGACGTCGACTTCGCTGAGCTCATCTCCGGCGACGGTGGTAGCGTCGGAAGGAGGAGGAGAGAATACGCCGATGAATCTATCAGCAGAGGGGGATCTCCGGTGGCGAAAAGCGACGACGTTTTGATCCATTTATCCTGCAGAGACGTCAGAGTAGTGGGTAAGTGGGGCAGTATTTATTTATACGCTTAAAAGAAAAGGCAGCATCTGAAAGCCACAGACGAATCCAGTACGCGCATTGTGCATATCAAAATGGTAGGTGACGGTTTGTCGCCGTTGGATCAAAACTGTGGCTGATCGGACGGTGGATATGGTGGGAGATTAGGGAGCGCGACGCAGCGGATAATTCAAGAAGTCGCGGCGACTAGATACGGAGAAGAAGGGGAGTGGTGGGATGTGGGCCCTGGTGAGGCTATCCAATGTTGAGAAATAATTATAATTATAGTACATGTAATTAATTAATTAAAGTAGAAATAGTCAAATAACATTGTAAAGTTTTTTTTGTTGGGTTTAATTAGAAAGTTTGAGTAAATCAAACATATATCCATTATTGCATTAAGTCTATATTTATTTAAAATGTGGAATCAATTTCGTGTAAATTTTATGGGATCTTATCTTATCCGTGTTGATTCATGTCACACTCTATATATCCAAGTTCGTTTTATTTCAACCTCATGATATCATACCTAGGGAACTTTGTTAATTTTAAAACTCTTTAAACATCTCAACAATCTTGATTGCTAGCAGCACTTGCATAAGACTATAATATGTTTTTTAATTAGTTATATAATGAGTTGATGTCTCATACAAATATTCTACACTGCTTATTTTTATTTTTAAAAATTTTAATTATTTTACTTTGATCAATTAATCAATTTCTTTATGTGATGGCTAAATAGTGAATAACAATATTAGTGTTGTGTGTAAGTCCATTAAAATATTAAAATATAAGAAAGTTCACCATACACTAATTCACAATAGACTAATTTTTATATTGTTTTAAACTGTTTTGTAAAATGTTTTTTAGAATTAAAAAGTCAATATACTCTATAATCTGTTTTTTAAGGCTTGAATGTATCATATATTAATGATGACAATCTCTCTTGTGATACGATAATTACGTGAGACATGTTGTGAGATAGATATATAAGTAAAACGAGTACACATTCCCGTGTAATACGCGGATGAATTATTATAACCAATTAAAAATATAATTAAAGGTGATATTTAATTTATAGATATGCATAATTTAAAGATATACATGAATAATATATAATAATAATAGTAATAATAATAATAATAATGATTAGTTGGATATATTTTATTGATTATCTATATTTAACTAATAAAAAATGATTAAAAGTTGTATTTAATTTATAAATATACATGATTTAAAGATATATACATTAATAATAATAATAATAAAAGTAGAAAGATTATATATGTGATATTAAAATAAAAAAATAAAAAATATACGACAATTAACCATATCGCGACATCTCATACTTTTAAAAAGATATTTATAGCAGCGTATTCGTAATTATACATATAAGATATGTTAATTTGTAGTTAAAGTATGTTTTTTTAAATTATATTGAATAGTGAATTAAAGTATGTTTTTAAAGTGTTATAATATGATTCACTATAAACATACTTTAACTACTAAGTAATATATTTTACCTATGTAACAAATATACTTTAATAATGAATCGACCCGTCTTACCATCGTCCCACCTAAACTTGTGAGAGTTTTCTATATTAACATGAGATCATATCACATAAACTCGTGAGGGTTCCTCTATATTAATATGAGATCATTTTGCTCAAAAAATAAAAATGTAGATAGGTCCACATGGGCGTCATCATCTCTCTCTTTTTCTTTTCTTGCTTTTATTATTATTATTATTATTTTGATTAGGAGGGTCCGACAAGTATAAAAATAGAACATCCTTATACTCCTCTAATTAGCCAAACGGGCCCAAATGGGGACCAGTTACAGAAAAATGTACAACTATAAAAATTTAATATTCAGTTGTCATGAGATAAGATTGTGGATAGTGGGCCCGCTGAGTCGACATTATGAGCCCATCCCAAAGTTCTTGGCCATTCTTGGGCCTTTTATTGGGCTTTATCAAAATCTACTACTATTTTTTTAAGCAATACAAACTGAACATAAGGTTTTGAATATGTTTGTTTTTTAACTTTTGAAAATCTATTCAAATTTGAAGTTGAACTTTCAATTTCTAGTTCACATATCAAATATATCCAATCTACATATAACAATCTTATTAACATGCTGAATCAAGGAAATGTAAATTTTAAAATATGTAGAATAACATGAGCTCTGAAAATTAAGGAAAAACTGAAGGTTTTTTGTTTAGAGATACTATCAAAGAATTCTTCCTACTAATAGTAACTTGGTAGCAAAAGGTGTTGTGGTAGATAACATATACTTGCAGGGAAGCAGTAGAAAACATCGATCATTTGTTTTTTATTTGTAGCTTTACTAAAGTTGTGTAGAAGCTGTGTCCTGTTTAGTGGTTTGATAATGTTTGACATACTAATTTCAATTCTTCGTTTGTTCGTTTGGAAAGAATCAAGTGACTACTGATCGCATATAAATTACAGTCTAGGTTAGGTATTTTTGGGTCTTTGACTCTAAAAGAATTTTGGGAATAAGACATTATTAAGAAAGCTTTGAAAGACCGGAATGAAGATGACATAATCTGGAAAAATACTTGTATATCTCCACGTTCCCCTCCTCTGGATCTTTTGTGTTGAAACATTTTGGAATATGAAAGTAGGGTGTTATATTATTTTCACCAAGGCTGTCTTTTATTGGAATGTGTCAGTGGGCTTTGATTGGCATTGCTCAAAATTCTAATGATCATTGGTGCATGAGCAGTTTTAGGGATTTTTTTTTCAAATTCAGTTGAAATTTCTGTTCATGCCATTTGATATTCTCAATTATTTACTTTCAACTATAGTTGGACGAACATTTATATCGTTAGTGATGATGAGGAGATTGCTTTGAAATTTAACAACGCTCGATATTTTGATAATAGAAATTCTATAATCGCAATTGATATAATTTATTAGATAGGTGTAACTTTTAACATTATATTCCTATAAGTTCATCAATTATTGTAATCTTGCTAATTTGCCACTTTCTAGCTATCCCACCCGGTGGTTAAATTATTCTAGTTGGTTGTCTCCTAATACCAAGAGGATCTTCTAGCATTGGCTATGGATTTGTATAGTTTTATAATAATGAGCTTTAATTAATTAAGTAATTATGGATTTTTATAATAGGCATAATTGCATTTGCATAGGATAATAGGCATAGTTGCATTTGCCCCGATGGCATAACTCAAGTGGTAGAGGAGAGGGTGGAAAGACTTTCCAACTGAGCTTGATTTCTGCAGGGTGAGGGTTCGAATCCCGCCTTTGGCATGAATTTGGCTCCTTGCAAGCACAAGTTAAACAGTGAGCCCTCTCTAGATTTACCTCCTCCACCAATCCCCAGGGCAAGGGAGTGGGTGCTCTAATGGTGGGGTACGCCAAAGAAAGAAAAGAAGAATGAAAGACTTAAATAAGAAGAGCTCTTTAGATTTACCTCCTCCACCAATCCCCAGGGCAAGGGGGTGGGTGCCCTAATGGTGGGATACACCAAAGAAAGAAAAGAAGAATGAAAGACTTAAATAAGAAGAGTTCTCTAGATTTACCTCCTCCACCAATCCTCATGGCAATGGGGTGGGTGCCCTAATGGTGGGGTACACCAAAGAAAGAAAAGAAGAATGAAAGACTTAAATAAGAAGAGTTCTCTAGATTTACCTCCTCCATCAATCCACAGGGCAAGAGGTGGGTGCCCTAATGGTGGGATACACCAAAGAAAGAAAAGAAGAATGAAAGGCTTAAATAAGAAGATGGCGCTGACTATTCGCATACATCGTTTTACTTCATACACCCAATTATATCTACACACACAAAAATGATATATACACACGCTTGGAAAATACTATATTACCCTTAATGAAATACACCCATATACACAATATATTCCCTCCCACAAGTACCCCACTTCACTTTGCACCCACTTCACTTTGCATATTTGAAACAAAAAAAAAAAAGAGGAAAGAAGAGAAGAAGGAAGGGAGAAGAAAGAGGAGGAGAAGGGAGGAAGAAGAAAGAAGAGAAGATCAACTTCTACTATCAAGATCTTTTATCAAAATACACACTGGAAACTACATTTAGTAAAAGGAAATGATCCTCACATACAAAAGAAAGGGGCTAAAACTGGAAACTAAGTTTCGAGTCGACCAAATATTGCTGAAAAAATACTCATTGGTCGACGGGTTCTGGTCGAAATTTTTGGAAAATGTCGGTCGTCGGTGGTCGAAAATTTTGTAAAATTTCAACCACCAGTGGTCGAAAATGTTGAAAATTTTCAACCACCTGTGGTCGAACACAATAAAGTTTTTCGACCCTGGTTGGTCGAACAATGCAGCGACGAGAAAAAAAACGTGGAAAAAAACTTTTTAATCGTTGCAAACACATAAATATACGTACGTAACTTTACATCCTTAGGTATTTCTTCTTCCGACATGATGCCCTTGTGAGCGAACGTGAGTGTTTATAGATGAAGATAAAATTTAGGTTTAGTGAATGTTGAAGGAAGAAGTAGTGGGTGTGTGTTTTGTTTATGTGATTTTTGCTTAAATGTTTGATGTGAATGTTTGTATTTATGTTTTTGTGATTTATTATTGTTAAAGTGTTTGGTGTGTGTATGTTTGTATTTATTATTTTAGATATAATATTGTAATAAGTGTATGAATGCTTAAGAGATAATTTAATAATTTAGTATATATATTTATTAATTTTAAATTCATACAATGTATGGAAGTAAAACGATGTGTGTGAATATTCACGGCACGTAAGAAGATTCCATTAACATCGAATTCATCTCTTCTCGCTGCTTCCAGACAAAACCAACCACACTCGCTCTCTCTCTCTCTCTCTCCCACCAGCAGTGAGCAGTGGAAGGAAGACAGAGCTGCCATGCCCTCTTTCTCTCTCTGCTCTTCTCCCCTCCCATCATTCTACGCTTCAAAATCCCCTCCCATCTTCTTTCCCACTCATGCAAATGTTGGGTTTATCTGCCCAGGGAGCCGGGCCCACTCAATCCACTAGCATGATATTGTCCGCTTTGGGCCGCCCATAGCCCGCACGGTTTTACCACTCTGGGTATCACACCCAAAAGGCCTCATGCTAGGGAGAGTCCATCCATCAATTATAAACCTCTCGCCATCCCCACTTCTAACCGATGTGGGACTTTGGTTGACACCCAACCAACATTTCCCCCTCAAACAAAGTCCTGCAGCTAGACCATCCAGTTTGAGGTCCGAACATCCCACCAACCCCGGGCTGGGCCGGTTAAGTCTGGGGCCTGGCTCTGATACCACTTGTTGGAAATAAATCCATGAGACCTTAACCCTATTGTGATAAACCGAGATCAAAAACCGTAAAGTGGAAGCGTACCTTATCCAATGAGTCTCTAGGCGGAACATGAACTCAGGATCAGTGGTTATATGACCTTCCTCAACTAAGCCCTCTTAATTCCTTTATGGGGACCGTAGTAATCCCTCCCGATGGAGAGAAGGGAAGACCATGTGCGGTTTAGTATATTGGGGACCATAACCTGTGAGCCTTTATGTGAGCCTTTATATACTACTTGACTAGACCACCCATAATCACCTAATCATGTAGTATTGAGTATCTACTCAATAAGCCCATATCATTTATTATTATAGCCCATGGACCTTTAACCTTAATTGGATCACTTAATTAAGTCCATAATATAATTGAATAGCTAATATAATTGCATAATAATATATTGCCCACAATTACATTATATTGAAAATTAAAAATTTCCAACAATCTCCCACTTGGGCTATATATTTTCCTTTAGCAATTATATCAAGAGTCCTTAGTTGCGCAACTTTATGCTATTCCTCTTCAGGCTATACTTAACAATCTGGTCCATCTCATATACTAATATGGAACTACCGCGGCATTCACCACATTATAAATCGTGATTAAACCCCGACAATCATCATATCAATATACTCAATGACATAGATCAAATATGGTGAGTAGCATGGAAATTACATGTGAAATGTGATCAACATCATGTCTATTTCCAACTGGTCCAACTTTAATCCTTAGTGAGATCAATCCATAATATAAAATATTACAAAATGAAAAATTAACTTTAGTAAATTCACAATGAATTCAAAATTATCAACTTAATTCTGCAGAAAATTGAATTATCCAAATCAAAGTGTCTTGAAAATTTTAAAGAACACTAAATATAGACTCCTACTGAACTAATGTATTCTAAAACCATATAATACCCACATGATTAGCTAGCTCATAAAATTGCAGGGCGTTGAATACATAATTGGTGGATCCATATTTAGAGTCTATCATAATATGCTCTTCTAAAATTTTATCTACACAAAACACTTTCTTTAACAACCAAGAATTCTATGTCAATTTGTTTGACTTATAAGAACTCTTATTGCTAATACTTTACTGCGAACTAACTGTCACAATCAACTTTATGTGACTAAACTTCGCAACCTTTATTTCATGTTTGAATGCCCCTTAGTGTGCTACTATTTCTGTTGTCATGGTTAATGAGCTAAAGTGTTTGCTTAATACTTTTACTTGTATAGCTCTCCGACCAACAGAAAATATAGCCTGAAGTGGATCTTATACTATATTGACATCCAACAAACTCAGAATCAGAATTCCTCATGATCTCTAACAAATTTGATCCCTGATCTACATGCATATTATTCTTAGTTCTCTATACATACTTTATAAAGATCCATACTAGAGTTACTTAAATGTCTACTTAATATACCAACAACATAAGCCAAATTAGGTCTTGTAGAGACCTCATCATACAACAACTTCCAACAACTAATGAATATGGAATGTTTCTACATTTCTTAAATCTTTAGTTTAACTTTAGGGCACCTAATTGAGACTGTACTTGTCTCCCTTAGTTTAACTTAAACATTCTCCCACTGAATCACATAATCATCTACATTTGTCTCAAAACCAAATGAGACACTTACTTCATGATGATACTTGTGATTCCTTTACGAAAAAAAATTTGCTTGAATGCATAGATGGATTTCCTATTAGTTCTTAAACCATTTAGATCATATCATCAGTGTTGCGATCAATGAACTTTATCTTTACATCCATCTAATATGATTCAAGATCAAAATGTGCTACTAATGTCACGATTATGTTATAATAATGCCTTCCTTCCCTTTTGAGTATAATCCTATATCAAGATGCAAACCTAATCATCTTGTATTAATTTATACTCATAACTTATAGCATTAACACACTTTGGAGTAATTGGACCTTTCATGGTTTGATGAACATTGTTTGAATGTTCTACCATTAATTCTATAGTGTCCTCATTATTTAGGAGAAAACTACATAATTATCCGAATTGATTTTCTCCCAACTATAGTGGTTTTCTTAGTGACATTAATTCTTGAGGTTGTTGATTTTATTATACCTTAAATATTATTGACATTGTCCCATTGATATTCTGAATTTACATAATTTCTAAAAGTTTAAGTAGGGACCATATTGACTCCCCCTCAAAGACAATGTCTCTAATATTATTCTTCTCTTAAATCAACATTCTCACAGAATACCGTATTACCCGTCTCAAATATGATCCGATTAATTGGATCATAAACTTTTATTTTTATTCATAACCAATAAAGTAGCTTACATTTATTTGAGTCCAATTTTCTTTAGTAGATCCCAATGATCTAGCTTTAGTTGGATATCACCATATGTGAAACTCAAAGAGTTCTCACAACTACTTTGGTTGAAACTTTATTGAGACCATAAGCTGCAATCTTTAGTATTTCTCCAATTAGTAACCATATATTATGGAGTACTATTTTTGTCTTTTAACTGCACCATGCATACTGAATAATTTAATGCGGTGTATTATAAGACAATTCCACAGGCCTTTAGGAGAAAACAAAAGGTTATACTTTAGTTGTCTTTAACAGCTTTCTTAATGGGATTTCTTGTATTGCCCTTATACTTTATTGAGATTAAGTTTGACTTATTAGTCTCATCCTTATTGCAAAACCTAGACGCCTCTATTTCTTTACAAACACTTCACATTCAAGGTTCGCACTATAAACTTTTTTCCTAACTTCGCTCTGTGTTGCGTGTGTGTTTTATTTTTTATTTTCAGAAATTTATTGAATTTTTAATTAAAGAGGATGTGGGTTTTGTTCATTTTAAGAATTGGTTGTGGAAAATGGGGGGTTTCAACGAATTAAAGATGATTGTTCCAGTGGTTTTCAATTGGTATCTGAATGCACAGCTTTGTAGAACTGAATGCATATATGAGATTTCAGAAGAAAAGATTGATTGCTATAACTGAATTTTGAAGAATGTACAATTGACTCGAGTTAAATTGTGTTTTTCGCTTGATTGGCTCTCTTACTAATTCAGAATATGCTTATTTGTATCTTTTGGAAATTCCCTTCATGCATCCCTTCATTCTGATAGTTTCACAATTGAGTATTTTATGCACATTTTCTGAAGCTTATAAGAAAACACTATTACCTTGATTCAACAAGAATGCCAAATGAAAGCATAAATAAAACTCTTTATGAAAGTGTAAGCAGTTAAAATTTTACTGTCCAATTAAATGGCGACATGTGGATTTTATTAATTAAATATTAATTTATTTTGGAATTTAAATAAATTAATTCCTAAAGTAAATTAATAAATAATTTGGGCCCAACAAATTAAATGGAACTTAAATTAAATGAGGTCTGACCCAAGTCAAATAAGCCCCAAATTAAAGGAGGTCTGACTGAAGTCAAACAAGCCCATACAAATTAAATCAGGCTCAAATAAAATAGGCCTGATTACAGCCCAAACAAGTGGAGGCCCAAACCCGCAGGATATGTCCCAAATAACTCTGGACCAATCAGAATGCAGGACATTTATGAGGGGGTCTTCACCTCTCACCTATATAAAGGGGTCTCCTCCATTCATTCCAAAGACACACTCAAATACTTGAAGACATAAACGCTCTGAAGAGATCAAGAACACGAGCAGTGCTCCCTTGAGATTTTCAAGCATCTTCAAGTCAAGAACGGCAAACGATTCGGGATTAAGGTGCGGAGCCCCCCAAATCAAGCGTTCTTCATATACTGAGTTCTTCGGTGTTCTTCACGCCAAGAACAACATACGACCCGGGATTAAGGTGCTGAGCCCCCCAGATCGAGTGTTTTCACATCAAATACGTTTAATCCAAACAAAGGCTCGACGCCTTTGATAAACGTTACAAAGTCCTAAATTCGAGCTCGGACAAGCTTCAATTGAAGATCCGACTCCACACACGTTGTCAACACAGTCAACAAAGTCAAAGTCAGCGCAGTCAACACAGTCAGCGCCGTCAATACAACCAGTCAAAGTCAAAGTCCAAGTTGGTTCGAGAGAGAAGAATCAGAGGATCGATAGAGATTATTTCCTAAATTATTAAGTTCAATCCATCCGGATTATCTTTGTAATTCAACTTGTATTTATTTTATTATAAATACAAAATTTATTGTTACAAATTTTGGCACGCCCAGTGGGACAATCTCTACCTCTCATCTCTTCTCCCTACAAAGATACAACATGACTCCTGTCAAGATCACAGTAGGAAGGAATTCTGCCTCCAAGCTCTCCGCCTCGTTGAGTGAACAAGTTGCTGTTGTTACAAGGAGTATGTCGATGAAGATTCTGCATGCTCACACCCTCGTTCATCCTCAAGTTCTTCATCGGACTCAATTGCAGCCCCGGTAATGATGGCCGGCACTACAACTATTGAGGAGCAATTAGCAAATATGATGAAAGCTATCGAAGGGCTCACGAAACATATAGAAGCTCAAGACACCAAGATCTCCCAATTGATGGAAAAAGAGACATTGCGGAGACTAGCCGTGCAAACGGAAAAGGAGTTGTGGACGAGAGTGAGGTGGAAGAGTTCACAAAACGCCAAACTACTGAAAAAGAGCAAACTGAAAGAGGAGTGCAACTTTCGGCTGATGGAATGCTCCAAGTTGATCAACTCAAAGATATTATACTTGGAACAATAAAAGAAAGGTTTGAAGAGAATGCCAAGCCTACCGTCACTTATGTTAAGCCTTACACAAAAAGAGTGAATAACTTAAGGATACCACCTGGTTATCAGCCTCCTAAATTCCAGCAATTTGATGGCAAAGGAAACCCCAGACAGCATGTGGCACATTTCATTGAGACGTGCAATGATGCTGGTACTTATGAAGACTATATGGTGAGGCAATTCGTCCGCTCTCTCAAAGGAAATGCCTTTGATTGGTATATCGACTTGCAGCCTGAGTCCATTAGGGGTGTGCACGGATATTGAATTTAACCGAAATCGAACCGAAACTGCACCGAATTAATCCCGAATCGAAAAAAACCGTTGACTTTTTGACTTTTTCCGAACTGAACCGAACCGATTTTTCGTTTGGTATGGACTTGGATTTTTTCCGTTTTCCCGTACCGAACATTGAATATAACCGAAGCGAACCGTACCGAACCGAACCGTACCGAAAAACCGAATTGAAATTATGTATTAAAATTATATATAATATATTTATCTTATTATTTATAGTTTATACTTTATAAGTCATGAATTAATTAATTTTAATTTATTAATTACGATTACATTATATTATAATAATTAATTATAATATAATTATAAACAATAATTTAAAATTATATCTAATTCTCTAAATATTTATTTGTTACTATATATTAAAAAATATATATTTCATAAAGTAAAATGAATTTCTAAAAAAATAGAAAATAAATAAAATAATATGTTCAAAGTTCAAATTATTATTTAAAAGAACATAATAAATAAAAGTATATGGTATCTCTAAAGTGTAAATTCAATTGTACAATTAATAAATAGTTATCATAGTTTATATTTATTTAATGAAGATAAATACAAAATTTAAATGATAATCCATATTTGTGTTTAAAATATTATTAGATGGACTTTAATTGAAATAAACATTAAATTTAAAGTTAAAGGTTTAAAGAAAAAATT
This sequence comes from Pogostemon cablin, assembly GCA_023678885.1. Classification (NCBI taxonomy): domain Eukaryota; kingdom Viridiplantae; phylum Streptophyta; class Magnoliopsida; order Lamiales; family Lamiaceae; genus Pogostemon; species Pogostemon cablin. The sequence continues at coordinate 4,278,558 of CM042977.1, read as the reverse complement.
TAAAATTATTAAGTTTTTTTAATCTTAGACTATTATTTTTTTAGGGAACACATGAGGTCGTCTTATGTAAGACTATTTATATTTTTTAAATAATTATCAATTTTTATTAAATATATTTTTACTTTTCATTAAAATTTTATCATTCTTTATTTATAATATGAATTGTTTATGAAATAATGCAATGCATCACTCTCGTTTTTCATCAATTCGAGTATAAATTTTTATTCAAATATTATCTCTTTTTATATGTCTCATGAAAGTGAAATTCTTAATGTGAATTTATTCTTAAAGTCAATTTTTATTCAAATATTAAAACTTCGAATTTGTTTGATGAATATTTTGGTTGTGTATTTATTCTTTTTTGGATTTGGAAAATTTAGTTTTTTTGGTTTAATTGATATTTTTCTAAGTATTTATGTGTGCAAAAATCAATTTATCATGAGAAATTCGATCTGATCCGCTCCGATCCGTCAAAATCAATTTTTCCGAAAATCCATTCCGAACCGAACCTAAATTTGGTACGGATTCAATATTGGATTTTTTATTTATGGATTCAATATCGAATTTTTTTTTAAAAATCCATACCGAAAATTTGGAACGGATTTTTTTAAAATCCGTACCGAATCCCGATCCGCACACCTCTAGAGTGCATCGACAGTTGGGCACAAATGGAACATGAATTCCTCAATCGTTTCTACAGCACGAGGAGAACCGTTAGCATGACTGAGCTAACTAATACTCGCCAATTGAAGGACGAGCCTGTGATTGATTATATCAATCGATAGAGAAACTTGAGTTTAAATTGCAAAGACCGATTATCCGGAGAGTCTGCTATCGAAATGTGCATCCAAGGGATGGAGTGGAATTTACTCTACATACTCAAAGGGATTCAGCCAAAGACTTTCGAGGAGTTGGCTACGAGAGCTCATGATATGGAATTGAGCATGGCAGCCAATGGAATCAAACACTCACCAGTGTCGAATTCTTACAAGTCCAGAGACAGACAAGAAGCCAAGAAAGGGGGCAAGCCTTATGCAAGAAACTCCAATAAAGAATCAATGGCCATAAACACTGCTACAGTCAAGATTCGAAAGAATGGAGATGACAAGAAAGATAAAGGAAAACAAGTTACCCAAGAGTGAGGGCAAAGAAGGTTGACCCTGAAGGAGATGCAAGAAAAAGAGTATCCATTTCTGAACTCTGATGTTTCTGGCATATTTGATGATCTGATGAAAGACAAACTCATCGAACTCCCCGAAATAAAACGTCCAGAGGAAGCGAATCGAACCAATGACCCAAAATATTGCAAGTACCATAGATTGGTGGGCCATCCCATTCATGATTGCTTCATCTTCAAGGAAAAGATCATGCAGTTGGCCAAGGAGGGAAAGATTGTGTTGGAGGATGAAGCGGCCGCAAATTTTGCTTCCATAAAAGAAGTTCACAATGAAAGCTCTTGTCATGCGGTGAGTGAGGAGGGCAATGAAGATGAACGAGTTGAGAACAAGGAAAAAGCCTATTCTATGAAGGTGACCTTCACAGATGAAGACATGTTGTTGGGTTCATAGCCTCACAACCGACCTCTATTTGTAACTGGTTATACGCAAGGGCTGCAAGTAAAGCGTATACTTATTGACGGAGGCTCAGCAGTAAACATCCTGTCTTTAAGGATGTTGAAGAAGTTAGAGATACCGGTGGATGAACTCAATCATAGCCGATTGATGATCCAAGGGTTCAATCATGAAGGGCAAAGGACTCTCGGCACGATTGTTCTTGATTTGATGATTGATGAGATGAGATCAACGGTGCTCTTCCATGTCATAGACGCAAAAACTTCATACAACATGCTTTTGGGGCGCCCATGGCTGCACGAGAATGGTGTGGTCCCTTCTACATTACACCAGTGTTTCAAGTATAGTGAAGGCAACAGTGTGAAAAGGGTATTCGGCGATGATAAGCCGTTTATTGAAGCTGAATCTTACTTTGCTGATGCTAAATACTTCTTCAAGAATACAAAGGAAGTGAACCTAGAAGAAGTCCCAGCACAAGATAATGGGGGAAATAAACAAATAAAGGAGGAAGGTAGCGCATCATCTGCCACTCTTAAGAAGAACAAAGGCAAAGAGCTTGAGGCACTGGAAGAATTAACATTGCCTTTAACAAAAATTGATGAAGGTAAGACTTCTTCTCCACCGCTCAAAGGATTCATACGTCCTATTGAAGGAGCAAAAACCGAGCATGGTGAAGTATTTGAAGCAGAAATATCTAAGTCATATGGCCCGCAAGCTTTCAAACTCCTCAAGAAGGCTGGGTATGAACCGAAGGAGAAACCGGTGATGAGCAAGTTGCCTCAAGAGACTGTCATCTCATCTGAACATGGGCTCAATGCCACTCAGAAAATATTGAAAAATAGTGGCCACACTGTCAAGAATGCTAAGCCAGGTTTGGGATATGTCCCTCAAAAGCTAGTCCGCATAGCAATCAGAAGAGCAAACACAAATTATATCACAGAAAGAGAAGTTTCGTCCACAGAAGACATTTTTTATGAAAGTGGAAGGAAAATCAAGAGGAGTTCTGTCTTCGAAAGGCTTGGAAGTGTTTTCGAAAGGCTCGGACCGTGTGAAAGGAACAAGATTGGGAAGAAAAATAATTTCAAGTCTCCTAGCTTACCAAAACTCCAAAGTCGAATCCCTTCTCGTATGAAGAGGCGAAATATCTTGACAGTCTCATGTGGAAGAGAGTTGAAGGCTAAGATGCAGACAATTGTCTTTACTAAAGAAGACAATGATGATGATAAAGAAAGTGTAGCTTCCACCAATCATATCACTGCTCTTGAGGATTCTCAAGTGGAGGAAGTGGATGCCGAGGATGCCCCTCCGCAATTTGAGGAGGGTGTGAAAGCCACTGTTGATGAGTTGAAAGAAATCAACTTAGGTGACGAAAGCGACTCACGTCCTACTTACATAAGTGCCCTGCTAAGTAATGAGGAAGAAGAATAATATATCAGCCTTTTACGAGAATTTCGGGATGTCTTTGCATGGTTGCATAAAGAAATGCCAGGCTTGGATCCAAAGATCGCAGTGCATCATTTGTCCATCAAAAAGGGAACTTGGCCAATTAAGCAAATGCAGCATCGATTTCGACCAGAGTTAATTCCATTAATTGAAGATGAAGTTAATAAGCTTCTTGAAGCAGGCAAGATCAGAGAAGTCAAGTATCCTACATGGATTTCTAACATCGTGCCAGTGAGAAAGAAAAATGGGCAAATCAGAGTATGCGTTGATTTTCGGGATTTGAACATGGCGTGTCTGAAAGATGACTTCCCACTGCCGATTGCTGAGCTCATGATAGATGCAACAACGGGGCATGAGGTCCTTTCGTTTATGGATGGATCATCTGGCTACAACCAGATTGGTCTGGCTCCCGAAGACCAAGAGAAAATAGTCTTTCGTACTCCGAAAGGAATATATTGCTATAATGTGATGCCATTTGGCTTAAAGAATGCTGGTGCTACTTATCAACGAGCCATGCAGAAGATATTTGATGACATGCTTCATAAGATCGTCGAATGCTACGTTGATGATATTGTGGTGAAATCAAAGAAAAAGAAAAATCATCTCCATGATTTAAGGCGAGTGTTTGAGCGTTTAAGGGAGCATCAACTCAAGATGAATCCACTCAAGTGTGCATTTGGGGTTACATCCAGAAAATTTCTTGGATTTATTGTTCGCCGTCGAGGAATTGAGATTGAGAAGGCGAAGATTGATGTAATCATGAAGATGCATGTGCCTCGGAACATCCATGAACTCAAAGTCTGCAAGGAAAATTGGCATACTTGAGAAGATTCATATCAAACTTGGCCGGTCGATGTCAACCGTTTAGTCATCTCATAAAGAAAGGCAGTATATTTGAATGGGATGAAGCTTGCAATAATGCTTTCAATAGCATTAAAGAGTACTTGATAAAGGCACCAGTGTTGTGTGCACCAATACCTGGACGTCCGTTAATTCTCTACCTAACTGCTCAAGAACGTTCTGTTGGAGCTTTACTCACACAAGAGAATGATGATGGCAAAGAAACTGCCCTTTACTATTTGAGTAGAACCATGACTCCAAATGAGTTGAAATATTCACCAATTGAGAAGATCTGCTTGGCCCTTATCTTCGTGATTCAGAAGTTGAAACATTACTTCCAAGCTCATACAGTTCGGCTAGTTTCAAAAGTTAACCCACTAAAGTTCGTCATGTCAAAACCAGTACTCTCAGATCGGCTTTCCAGGTGGTATCTCCAACTTCAACAGTTTGAGATTGTATATGTCCATCAGAAGGCCATAAAAGGACAAGTGTTGGCAGATTTTCTAGCTGATCATCCAATGCCTGCAGAATGGGAACTGTCTGATGAACTCCCTGATGAAGATGCTTTCGCTGTGGAGATAGCTTCTCCTTGGAAAATGTATTTTGATGGAGCATCTCATAGGGAAGGGGCCAGTACTGGAGTCGTATTCGTAACATCCAGTGGTGAAGTTTTGCCATTCTCATTTTCCTTAACAGAAAACTGCTCTAACAATATAGCCGAGTATCAAGCACTCATACTTGGTTTAGAGATGACCGTCGATATAAAGCAATTACACCTTAAAGGTATGGTGATTCGTTACTTGTGATAAACCAACTACTTGGGTGTATGAAGTAAGGAAGCTTGAGTTATTCCCATACCACAAGTATGCTCAAAAGCTGATGAGCTGGCTTGGTGATGTTGATATCGAGCATTTATCCAGAAGAGAGAATAAGCAAGCTGACGCCCTCGCCAAGCTAGCATCAAATATAGCTATGCCGGAGGCGTAAGTTCAAATTTCAGTGTGCAAAAGTTGGGTTGTACCACCAATCTTCGAGGATGATGATTATGAAGAAGTTGAAAATCATTTGGTGGAAGTCTTCGAAATTGAAGAAGAGGATTGGCGTCAACCACTCATCGATTATCTCAAGTATGATAAATTGCCAAATGAGCCACGTCAAAGGGTTGATATTCGGTGTCGGGCACCTCGATTTATTTACTTCAAAGGCACAATGTATAGAAGATCATTTGATGGAATTTTCTTAAGATGCCTAAGTAAAGAAGAGTCTGTTCAAGCAATGGAGGAAGCTCATTCCGGAATTTGCAGTGCTCATCAGTCTGGGCCGAAGCTACACTTCAGAATCAAAAGAATGGGCTACTATTGGCCAACAATGGTGAAAGATTGCATGGAGTATGCACAAAAATGTCAGGCTTGCCAATTTCATGGGAACTTGATCCATCAACCTCCGGAGCCTTTGCACCCGACAGTTGCTTCATGGCCTTTTGATGCTTGGGGATTAGATGTGGTGGGACCTCTCACAAAATCTTCTGGTGGTCATCTCTACATCCTTGCTGCCACCGATTACTTTTCCAAATGGGCTGAAGCTGTGCCTTTGAGGGAAGTAAAGAAGAAAACTGTTGCTGATTTCATTCGGATCAGCATCATTTACAGATATGGTGTTCCCCGCTATATCATCACCGATAATGGAAAGCCATTCAGCAACAGCTGGATCGATAAGTTGTGTGAGAAGTTCGACTTCAAACAAAGGAAGTCGTCAATGTATAATGCAGCTGCCAATGGTCTAGCTGAAGCATTCAACAAAACCCTGTGCAGTCTGTTGAAGAAGGTGGTCTCCAAGTCTAAAAGAGATTGGCATGAAAGAATAAATGAAGCTTTATGGGCGTACCGCATCACCTATAGAACTCCTACTCAGGCTACTCCGTATTCTTTGGTTTATGGTGTTGAAGCTGTGGTACCTCTCGAGAAACAAATTCCTTCTTTAAGGATGGCCATACAAGAAGGCTTAACCGAAGAAGAAAATGCAAAGTTGCGCCTTCAAGAGTTAGAAGCTCTAGATGAGAAGAGGTTAGAGGCACAACAAAGACTTGAGTGTTATCAATCTCGCTTATCCAGAACATTCAACAAAAGGGTGAAGATATGTTCTTTTCAAGTTGGCGACTTGGTGCTTGCCGTGAGAAGACCTATTGTGGTCACACATCGTGTTGGAAATAAGTTTCTCCAAAAATGGGATGGCCCTCATGTTGTAAAGGAAGTATACACAAATGGCGCCTACAAGTTGATATCAGAAGATGGCGTAAACATTGGCCCCATAAATGGAAAATTCTTGAAACGCTATTACGCGTAAAACAACTACAAGATACAACGCTCCTTGATATGAGCTAAAACTGTCCACATGATACTCCTTGATATGAGTTTAAACTATCTGACACAAATAATGCAAGGCTCCTTGACACGAGTATAAACTGTCTACAAGTTCAAATTCAAGACTCATTGACATGAGTATAAGTTGTCAGCAAATTCAAATACAAGGCTCCATGATGCACGAGCCTAAACTGCATATTATTCCTGGTCTGCACGAGTATAAACTGTGTACGACAAACTCCTGGTCCACACGAGTATAAACTGTGTACGACAAACTCCTGGTCCACACGAGTATAAACTGTGTACGACAAACTCCTGGTCCGTACGAGTATAAACTGTGTACGACAAAAACCTGGTCCACACGAGTATAAACTGTGTACGACAAACTCCTGGTCCGCACGAGTATAAACTGTGTACGATAAACTCTTGGTCCGCACGAGTATAAACTGTGCACGACACACTTCTGGCCCGCATGAGTATAAACTGTGCACGGCACCCCCAATCAAAACCATGTCCCTTTGAACTACGTTATGACTTGATTCTCTTTAAAGAGATACGTAGGCAGCTTAATATTTGTTAAGTTCAGTCATGTTTTCGTTTGTTTGTATCAAATTTGTGAAGCAAAAAGCAAATTAAGATATAAAGGCAGCAGGTAAACATCCTAGAAGCAGTAAAGCAAATCCAAAGATGCAGTGATGAATAAGAAGAGAAAAAAAAAAGATAAGAGAGAATATGAATTTTATTGATAATATCATTACAGTTCAAAAAAAGACATTGAAATGAAATGGTTTCAATACAAACTAATAAAAAATATTCATACTGGATAACTCATCTCGAGCGGCCTCCAAAGCTTGTGTAATAGTCCTTAATTCATCAGCAATGGAATCTTCTAGGATAGGTGTTTTCTTTAGTACACCAATGTCCCTGGCAGCAGTTTGGGCTCCAAGCTTTGCATTTTGAATGGATTCACGAAGACGTTCAACCTTTCGAGATACTATTTCCTTCTCCTTCAACAGGGTCTCAATTTCTTCCGCAATCTGCTTCAACCTAGTCTCGGATTCTTGCAATTGCTTGATATCTACAGCTTCTTTGCCTTTGTGTTCATCAGCACGCTTCCTTGCATTGGTCAGACGCTTATTAACTTCTCTCCTGGACAGCCCATCAACAAGTTTTATCTTCATGACATCATACGCATCAGCTTTAGTAAATAAGAAGTCAAATGATGCTTCTAAAGCAGATCCGTCAATCTCTGGAGCGCTCTTGAAATTATTCACCATTTTGAGTCCCTCATTCCGCATAGAAGATAAGGAGCTGACAGAAGTCCTCTTCAACTTATCTTGAAAGCTTTTCCACACTTTCATATTAACTAGTTTCCTAGCATCCGTGATCTCGGCATCAAAGTTAAATGTTGTAATTTCTGGAGCTTCCATTGTAGTAATTGGAGGATGAGACTCGGGCACAATAGGAGAAATTTGATCTGGAAATACATCATCTACTAAGCCTTTAAGGGCTGCAGCGGAAGCTAATCCTTCTTTCTCAAGTTCGTTATAATCAGAGCCAAATACAGCATCCAGATACTATAAAAAAAAAGATATTAGAAAATAGTTACATGTATTGAAGTATGTAATTCATAATTAAAAAGGGGATTGAAAACCTTGGTTTGAGTTGTCAGGACGTGCACAGGAGATTTGCTTCTTTTGGTCCTCTTCAAGTTTCGGTCCGTGCTACTCTCATTTGAATAAGAGAGACCACTCTTTCTTTTTTTTGCTACACCTGACGTTCCAACAATCACCTTCTGAGGAGGTGGGACTTCTAACGGTACAGCTGCTTCATCAATCTTGGCATTATCCGAATTGTCAATAATGTCAACTTCTTCCTCTACGGTGTGGTTCGGAACAATTCTGATTAGATCTGCCATATGATCTATAAAATAAGTCCCATGAATTTGAGAGGACCACTCAGCATACTTTGGTGAGCAGAAGTTTCTGAACTCTGTGGGGGCGCATGGAAAAGTAGCTTTAGAGCGAGAATTGCGTAAGATACATCGCCTCCAAAGCTGAAGCCCTTGCTCTAAAGTAGACTCTCGAAGGTCTGTTCTCAGTTTCCCTGGAGTATCTTCTTGATAAAAGCCAAATTGACGGCTGAATCGATGTGGGCTGTACGGTTCAATAAAAAATCTTCCATTCTGTCGTAGAGTGAGATAACTCATACGAATAGCAATGAAGAAGCCCCAATCACGCCAAGATGCTTGATCAATATCAATATACTCCCTTGGATTATTTATTCGGCGAACATTACAAAGCAAGGAAGCATTACTTCCATTTTGAAGTCTTTTGCGAGCATTAGTTGGAGTAAAGAACTTTGCTCCATTCTCACCTGAATATGTTACCATTAAAGGGATCTTCAGTTCATGTGGATTTGGATAATGAGTATTGAAATAATGAGCCAACCAGGTGTACAGAAAGTGTACGGGAAATGTTGACTTCAGCTCAGAGGGTCTAGGATCATTTGAAATTTTGTTCAGGCCTTTATAGATACTCGTCAAGACTGGGACGACAAGTCCAACGGACCTTCCTGTAGCCATCAAGCTCGCTACCTTAAAGGTTCCAGGACGTATTAAATCTACTTCATCGGTAGGGAGTACGAAAGAGCAAAGCCAACAAGCCAGATAAGCATCCAGATATGTCTCATCTTGGTGCATAACATCAATACCGAGCATTTTGAAGGGTCCTGTTTCTACAGAGGTTCATTTCTTATGATCACCAATAATCCCATTTGGGTTGTGTGTTTTCTTGCGGCGGTTCTTCCTACTCTTCTCTACACGTACAGGAGGTTTCTTGTATGTTATAGGCCGACAAAACCAAAATTTTACCCATCGAGTCAGTGAAACAGAGTCAGTACCATCAAGACTGCGAAGTCTATGGTAGGCGTGCAGCAAGTGCCGACAACTAGATGGAATACGTAAGCCATTGAGATCACGATCATTGAAGAGTTCAGGTTTATCGGGCACAACCTCTTCATATAAATGACCGGCTAGTGACAAGCCCGTCCAGTTATACAAATCCCATAGAGAAATTGACATTTCTCCAAAAGAAGTGAGCAAAGTGTTGGTAACAGGGCACCACGCCTCACAGAAAGCTTTGATGATCTCTTGGTTGCAGTCGTATGTGAATAAAGATGCAAAAATTGGGTCATAAATCTTTATTCTTGCAAGATCGTCATGATATCTGCTTAGGACAACTTCAGTCCATTCCCAATAGCCAGGAGTATAACGGAATTCTCCAGGAAAATTCACCGAATTGTCCCACGCTGCATGATCATGAATTATTCGGCGCCCTAATATGGGCAAAGGGTCAAGGTTTTCATCTTCGGTATGGTTAATCGCCTTCAAAATTACAACTTCGGTTTCACCCAAGTTCAGATCTTCAGTCCAAGTCTTTAGATCAGGTTCGCTATTCTCGCAAGGAATTTTGTCTATAGGTGCACCCATCAAGGGTCCCTCAATCGGAAGATAAGTTGCTCTATTGGATGGTGAGTTCTTATTGTCAAGAATCACCAATTGGCGCTTATTGGAGTCTACGACCATACCAGCGAAGTAAACCATCTTGAAGTTGAATTAACTGAAAGGAAATATGAGAGAATATATCAGCAAAAGTGGTTCAAATTAATTTATATTTCTTTGATTTAATTAATTAAAAGGCCCAAAATAAATTCATGGGTCAATTAATTATTAAATTCAAAATTATAAATTAAACGTATGATGGGAAGGGTCTAAATATTGAAAGGAACAATTAAATTAATTCATATTTGAGCTTGATAAACTAAGCCCAAATTACATGAATTAAATTTAAGAGGTGCGGCCCAAATTGCTTGAATGCATGAAGCTCAAAATAAGGTGAATTAATGGCCATTCCAAAGCAAATTGGCATGAACATAAGCCCACATGACTTATTTGCTAAATAATTGATCCATTCTGAAGACAAATTGGCATAAATATAAGCCTACATGGCTTATTTGTTAAATAGTTGATCAATATGGATAAGAGCCCAAATTACGATGGTGGGTCTGAAGCAAAAATTGGCAACCCAAATTGCAGAGTTAAATTAATCCCAAACTTGAAAGTCAAAATAAAAAAAGGGAATGAATCATTTTTCTCAAAAGTAGTACGTGAAAAGATATGTTTCATATTTTCTGAAAGGGAATCGCCCTCTCTCCGTTGAAATCACATTTGTTGTCCTCTTTGCCATGGAATGAGGGTAATCAACTCACGATTGCTAAGGTCCATCTCTACACGCGATTACCCACGATCCGTGAGCCATCGATGAACCTCCGCACCAGTCCTGCCGCCCCAGCTGTCCAAATTTTACTTCCGTTCACGCCGAGCAGCAAACACCTTGCCGGTTCACTACTGTCGACGATGAAGCCAACCACGCAGACAGATGAGGTCACCGCCAAAGCGGAAGCCACCGCGCAGCCGAGCCAAGCCATCGCTATAAGCACTGCTCCTCGCCGCCATCGCTACTGCTTGCCAAAAAGAATAAAAATTTCGAAGATAATAAAAAAGGAAAGTCAAAGTTGCTGTTGAAATTAAATCATCTCCAAGGCAGAATCACGTTAAACTATGGTGAAGATGTATGGCCTGCAAACATTTAATCCAAACCCAATTTTGTAAGCCCAACTTTGTAAGCCCAAACTTAATCAAATGGGCCAAAGGAGTCAAAATTGACTTGGAAAGTCAAAATTAGATCACTCAATTTCACAGCATACAATACCCATTTGCAGAAACTAATGGAGATCGAAGCCACCTCGATGAATCGCGACTACGTCGATGAGCAAGCCGCTCTCGCCATTCATCACCAGTCTCGATCGAGGAGTCGAGCTCATTGCTGCTGTCGGAATCAGACTCCGTTCAGCGTTACTCTCGCCTAGAGCAGCCGCCACTGCTCGTCGTCGAAGACCCATCTTCACACGTGATTACCCGCGATGCCACCCTCGTCGCCGGTCCCTCATCGTGCAGTCACGCGCGCCGCTGCCGCCGAAAATAGCCGCCCACATGCTTGCCCAATCTCGGCCATGCAACGCGACGCCGCCGGAGGCTCGAGCCAACGAGCAGCCATCACGGTGGTTTCGCCATCGACTGCCGTCCAATTGCGACTCCGCCAGAGGCACGAACCCAGCGAGCAGCCACTACACGTCCGGTTTGCAGTCACTCCAGTCACAACGCCACGCCATCGTCAGTGTACCACCATCCACCGAACGTGACTCCCCATCGGCTTCGATCCGACCAGAACCGCCGTCGACTGCTCGTCGCTCACCATGCTCCTTGCTGCTGCCGCTCGATACCCTTCAGCCAGTCGCCGACCTTTGCCGCTGTTCATCACTCATACACCCGGCTCTTTACCACAACACCGAGCAACCATTATCACGGCGGGCAGAGATAGCGTTAACCACCACGTGTGGTCTCCCGTTGATCGTTCTCTATCTCGAAGTCGTTAAAGGCGCGAGCTCATCTTTCAATTACCACTGCTGTCGGAGAACCCCACTGCTCGCCAGCAAAGGCCAATGCTGCTTCCAGTTGGAAGAGACACGCTGCTCGCTGCCACTCTAACCAGTCCCGCGAATCTTCTCGAACAGAACGTTTATTCCGCTCACACAACTGAATCTGCCGCCCGTCGTTGCTTATCACCGATGAAGACACGAACAGCTGTTTCTCCCATCAATGCGACTGCCGCTCATCAAGCTATCGCGGGGTGTCACTGCCAAAAAAAGTTTTGGAGACCCATAGTGTTGTTTTTCACGCAGCCATTACAAAGCCCACACACCATACTGCACCACTAATCATTGTGGTAGTACTTCGGGACAAGCTGAGGGACAACCAAGGGAAAATTATTAAAGAGACAACCGTTAAGGGACGAATTCCGTTAAGGGACAACCGTTAAGGGAAGAGGCTCGTTGGATATTCCTTCGAAAAGGAAGAAGGATGAGGTTGACAGGAAGATCACAAGTATACAACCGTACAGTGACAAGTGAAAACATAAAAAAAAAGAGCAGAAATAAAGAAGCAAAAAAAAATGGATAAAAAAGAGCAGAAATAAAGAAGCAAAGGAAAAAAATGGATTGAGGGCTTACACTGAAAGTAAGCAATACTTGATGAAGGAATCTGCAAGGGCAAAGGAGATGTTGCTCTTAGAAAATAAAAATTTGAAGAAAAAAAAAAGAAGAAATCAGAACTGTAAGTGTCTTACGTTCTGTTAATGAAGAAATCAAATGCACAGGGTCTTTCTTATATAGTGAAGAGGCTACAGCAAATTATGGAAATAATTTGCATGAGTGAAATCTCTCAGGATCTCAAGAGATTTCTTTTATTTTGAGCAAAGATATGGAAATTATCTTGGTGAACAAGAAACAAATATGTCTCATATTCTCTTATCTTGGTGGACAAGAAACAATTTTTTTCCATATTCTCTTTTGGATTTGGGCATAAGAAAATAAATTGGGCCACTTAAAATTGGACCAAGAAAAAATTTATTTGAAAAAAGTAATTCCTCAATTGCAAAAGCCCAGATTACAAATGTTGAAAATAAAAGGAATTTTTTGCGATTCCTTCACATCAAGATGTGGCGTCCGTGAACAAATCGCAAGGGGGCATTTGTAAGCAGTTAAAATTTTACTGTCCAATTAAATGGCGACATGTGGATTTTATTAATTAAATATTAATTTATTTTGGAATTTAAATAAATTAATTCCTAACGTAAATTAATAAATAATTTGGGCCCAACAAATTAAATGGAGTTTAAATTAAATGAGGCCTGACCCAAGTCAAATAAGCCCCAAATTAAAGGAGGTCTGACTGAAGTCAAACAAGCCCATACAAATTAAATCAGGCTCAAATAAAATAGGCCTGATTACAGCCCAAACAAGTGGAGGCCCAAGCCCGCAGGATATGACCCAAATAACTCTGGACCAATCAGAATGCAAGACATTTATGAGGGGGTCTTCACCTCTCACCTATATAAAGGGGTCTCCTCCATTCATTCCAAAGACACACTCAAATACTTGAAGACATAAATGCTCTGAAGAGATCAAGAACACGAGCAGTGCTCCCTTGAGATCTTCAAGCATCTTCAAGTCAAGAACGGCAAACGATTCGGGATTAAGGTGCGGAGCCCCCCAAATCAAGCGTTCTTCATATACTGAGTTCTTCGGTGTTCTTCGCGCCAAGAACAACATACGACCCGGGATTAAGGTGCTGAGCCCCCAGATCGAGTGTTTTCACATCAAATACGTTTAATCCAAACAAAGGCTCGACGCCTTTGATAAACGTTACAAAGTCCTAAATTCGAGCTCGGACAAGCTTCAATTGAAGATCCGACTCCACACACGTTGTCAACACAGTCAGCGTACACTCCAGTCAACAAAGTCAAAGTCAGCGCAGTCAACACAGTCAGCGCCGTCAACACAACCAGTCAAAGTCCAAGTTGGTTCGAGAGAGAAGAATCAGATGATCGATAGAGATTATTTCCTAAATTATTAAGTTTGTAATTCAACTTGTATTTATTTTATTATAAATACAAAATTTGTTGTTACAAAAAGCATCAATAAAACTCTTACTAAGTACTATCTTATAAAGTAACTTATTGTAAATCCACAATTAGTGAGCAAGGAAGATTCCATGTCTTTAGTTTTGAAATCCAACATGTTTGTTGCATTTCTGTCATTCTTTTATAGAGCAGCAGGTTGTATAGCTACTAAAATCTCCAATTGCCCTGTGTCTCTTAGTGAACGAATATTGGGTGGCTAGTTAATGCATTTTCATACTTGTATAAGTTTATTGAGAAACTTAAACTTTCAATATCATGTTGTTCTAATTAAAATTTCTTTTAGAAGCTTCATGTTTCGAGAATGAAAATTCTATGTTCATATTTGTCATCAATAGTACAAATATCTAGGCTGATATTGGAATCTGCATCTGTGATATCTTTTTTGTTTGTACTCGAATGCAGCAATTTCTGCATTATAGAAGGACCAGAGACTGTCCAGGATTTTGTTCAGATGCAGCAGCAAGAAATCAAAGACCACATTAGAAGTAGACGCAATAAAATTTTTCTCCTAATGGAAGAAGTGGGTTTCCTTCTATTTCAATTGCTTCTTTTCTTTTTTAGTTTTTAGTTTTTCTTTCCCATTCCTTTCTGAGGGTAATTGTCTATCATGTCAACCTCTGTTTTATGGTGAATTCATTATTTGTTGTCGGCATGACATATTTTTTTTATTACCTTTATTGAAGTTGAGGAGGCTAAGAGTGCAACAGCGCATCAAGAGCGGGAAAGATTTTAGTAATGAAAACGAAAATGAGATGCCAGATATCCCATCATCAATTCCTTTTCTCCCTCATGTGGTAACTTCTGAACCCACCATAATCTATTGATGATTTTACTGCATACTTAAATATACTTCATCATATTTGAATTTCCATTCGGAGCATCAGAGATTTGTATGAGTAGACTGACTAAAACTATGACAAGGTGCAAAAGTGTATATCTGTTGTTTAACATGCAATATGGCTTGACCTTAATGGTTGTGCTTCGTAAATATTAGACAGAATCTTTGTTGTGGAAGAGTGTCTTATTTCATGATACTATTTTGTTCCCATGCTTTATTTCATGTTACTTATTTAATCCATATTTATAGTTATTATCATCATTGGTTTTTTCGTGATGTTATTAGATTTTCTGAATATATTTAAGTTTACTAATCGCATCACCTGATTCTTTTGAAATAGACGCCGAAGAAGCTGAAGCAGCTCTATTTGACAAGCTTTTCATTTATATCTGGAATTATAGTTTTTGGGGGCCTCATTGCACCAATTGTAAGCTCCAAATCTTGAGAATATTGCTGTTTTTCAGTACTCCATAATATAGCAAGCAATTCTACCTTTAGCCATTTACTATTGTGATTCTGTTCGAAAGAATGAACTGATCATTGAATCTTTTTAAAAAATTGCAGCTTGAGCTAAAAATGGGTTTAGGAGGTACCTCATATGAAGATTTCGTACGCAGAATGCATTTTCCAATGCAGTTAAGGTATGTGAGAGCTCAGGGCCGGCCCTGAGATTTTAGGGGCCCATGGCAAAATATAAAATTGAAGTCCTTAAAATGACTAAATTTGCATAGGAAAAAAAAAAGAAAAAAATAATGCAGCGAGCAATTTGAAATTGGAAAATAATTCAGTATGAATATTCAATTGTGTTGGTGGTTTCTTGAAAGAAGATTAAAAAATGACTTTTGTATTGTATAATTTGTAGAGAGCAGTATAATTTTTTATTTAATCAAGAAAAAAATGATTGATATTATAAATATGTTTCCTTTAGTTGGGACTTTAACATTAAATAAATAAATAAAATTTGGGCCTAAATCAAAATTTAATAGTATATTTATATATATAAATATAAAAATGTTGGGGCCCCCAAATTATGGGGCCCATGGCCTGAGCCCACGGGGACAACCCCCAGGGCCGGCCCTGTGAGAGCTGAACTCGTGTCCAAACTCATTTTCTAATGAAAACATGCTTCATTGTGTCATCAGTGAGTTCTCATTATTATCGAGCATGATTAGCTTACTCATGAAATAATAAGGCACCTGATTAAGTATTTGTTCCAGTCAGGTGGATCCTATTGTGGCCTCCTTTTCAGGTGGTGCAGTTGGGGTTATTTCAGCATTGATGCTACTAGAAATTAACAACGTTAAGCAACAAGAGAAGATAAGATGCAAGTACTGTCACGGATCAGGTATTTATTTAGTTGAAGATTTTCAAAACCAAAGTACTTACTGTTGCCAAAAACTGGATTAAATTACTTGTTAGTCGAGATAGAGATATCGATTTGTAAAAGATATTTATTATATCATGTGTTGCTGGTGCTTTTTCATTGGTTTCATTTGAACCAACCATGAATACAGCGAGTAATTAAGGCTGTTCGTTTTATTATACAAGCTGTCTATTCAATTTGACACAGTTGTTGACGAACAGTTCTATTTTGTTTGTGCAAGTTCAAATCTAACAGTTGTTGACGAACAGTTCTATTATTTATGGCTTTATGTTTGTATGCTTAGAGAATGTTTGAGGAAGTTTATCACTTGAGAGGGATAAGCTTCATTGTTATGAAATATTGCACACGCTGTTTTACTATATTGTCAAATTTGTTTTCATTTTTCACTGTGTTTGTGGATAAGATACTTGGCATGTGCCCGTTGTTCGGCAAGTGGCTTGTGTTTGTCCATTGAACCGATAGCAACAAGTGCCACTGATCGCCCATTGAAAGCACCATCGACTAAAAGGTGTCCTAATTGCTCTGGGGCTGGAAAGGTATGATTTGGTCATATTGATAATTGAATCCATATTATAAAAAAAGATCAGATCCTAATTTTTAACTCTTGAGCATGGAGAAGATGAAAGTCTTTTTGTGACGAAGAATAGTTGACTAGAGTAACAATCAAAATTTAATGTAGAAGTTTTGACACTACCCCCCTCTTACTTGTCAGTCTTTAGAATTTTTGAAGATAGTCCTTCCACCCCCCACCCCCCACCCCCAACCACTCGTCACACTCATTAGGAAAGAGACAAAACTGACAATGGCAGTAGAGAGCAGCCCACAGTTCCATGGTATATTAAATAATCAGGTTCAGAACCATCAATGCCACCCCCATCGATTCTCTGAAACAATACTACCACACATTGTATTGTTCTTGATTTGTTTCTCCAGTATGACCCTTTTTGTGATAATCTGTATAAACATCCGCTAGATTCTCTACTCATTATGAATCACACATCTCCATTTTACTCACTCTTCTTGCACCTATCTATCTGTGTCAGGTAATGTGCCCAACATGCCTTTGCACTGGGATGATGATGGCAAGCGAGCACGACCCCCGTATCGAACCATTTGACTAGCAATGCAAGGAAAACGTATGGGAACTCAGATGTTGATTGTCTTCCACTCCATCAACCTGAGCTTTTCCTCTCAAGAAAGATTATGTAAAGCAAAATTCAAATAAAATAATACTATACCAATCATATGTTCGCATTTTAAAGCGTAGTTACTCGTGTTGTCGAATGTTGTATGTCCTGCATTTCATAGTAGAGGTGCTATATTCAGACAAACTCCCATGCATTTCTCAAGGCAAAACTTAATTCCAGGCAAGTTCTGCGAATAGAGATTGCATCTTCAATTACTCGTCTACGTCTATATGAATGAATATGCCACGATTAGCACGTCTTGTATCCCAGCACTTATAAATCAACTTGTCAATTTTCACTTAAGATATTAATTTATTCTACTATATATATACATATATGTGTATATATATTCAATTTAAAAGAGATACTTATAATTAAATATCTACTTCTATTATGAAAGGTGTAATCATACACGTCCCCGTGCTTTCAAAGTTATTAAATAAGTTATCGAGGAATTTATATGGTCGGTCAGTTTACTGAGTTGAAATAAATTTGAGTAAATCTAAAATAAAGCATTATTTTTTAAATGTATTATAGTTTAATATTATTAAAATCAAATTATGAACATTCAAGACAGTTTGGCCGAGTGGTCTAAGGCGCCAGATTTAGGCTCTGGTCCGAAAGGGCGTGGGTTCAAATCCCACAGCTGTCAAAACTAATTTTTGAATATTTATTTTTTAAATAATTATATGTGTGCTTATTTTTATATTTCTTGCTTCATTTACATTTTTTATTATTTATTTTAAATTGAATATGTGTGTTTCATTATTTTTAATGTGTGTTTATTTTATTACTAGATAAAATAATAATACTTAAATTTATTTCTTTCTTTTACATTTTATTTTTAATTATTATAAATTGAATGTGTTTTTTATTAATAAAGTATAAATCCCACAGTTGTCAAAACTAAACTTTGAATATTTATTTTTTAAATAATTATATGTGTGCTTATTTTTATATTTCTTGCTTTATTTACATTTTTTAATTATTTATTTTAAATTGAATATGTGTGTTTCATTAATTTTAATGTGTGTTTATTTTATTACTAGATAAAATAATAATACTTAAATTTATTTCTTTCTTTTACATTTTTTTTTAATTATTATAAATTGAATGTGTTTTTTTATTAATAAAGTATAATGTTTTAAATTTCTTGCTTTGTTTAACATTGTTTTTAATTATTATAAATTGAACGTGTGTATTTTCATTTCATTTTTATAAAATGGATTAGAAAGTTGATTAGTAAAATCTAAGATCTCTTAATAATGAAAAAAACTATTATTATTATTATTATTATTATTATTTTATTTATTTATTATTGCAATATATTCCTTTGTTTTGATTAGGGGTGGGCGGTATGTCATACCGAAGATTTTTGGTCATACCATATACCGTACCGAAATTTTCGGTATTTAAAAAATCATACCGTTACATTACCTAAACTTTCGGTATACCTTAGTTCGGTATACCAATATTTCGGTATAAGAAAATAGTATACCTTCTGCTTACCAATATTTCGGTATGCCATACCATACCTAAAATATCGGTATATATCATTCTATTACATAGTTTGCTATACCGTTATACATCTAAAATTCAATAAATCTTATAAAAATCATATACTAGAAAAGTGAAAGATAGCTATAAAACATACTCTAATAAATAACAAATTCAAAAATATACGACAATCTACAAACGACCAAATTAAATAAGAGTAAGTCTCATGAAAACCGGGTTTACAGGTAAGCTTTATTTTTTAATATCACTCTTTAATTTATAAAAAATAACTTTTTGAAGAGTAATAATTTTTACACAATAGAGTAATAATTCGTATCTCTAAAAAGTAATTTTTCATGTACTTAAAGTAATCGATACATCGCGATTTACAAGAATTTGAAGAGTAATTTTTTAATTTAAAAAGTAACAATTCATGTGCTAAAGAGTAATTTTTTATGTACTAAACAGTAACCGAGTTTACATAATTAATATATCTAAACCCGTTTTACAAAGTGTTTGTCATTAAATAAATAGTACCTAAGAGATCTACACAAAAATATATGGAACTTATATTAAAATCAACACTTTTAAATTTTCATATACATAGAATTACTTAATTAAAAAATAAGTACTAATACCATGTAAGTCAATGATCTTTATCAATAATTTATAATTATGAATAAATATACAGTAGGATTTTAGATTTAATCTTTAATAAAATAGTGTATATATATAATTTAATTAAAAATTATAATACATAAATAATAATTATAATTGTATGTATCATCTAATATGGTAATATCGTATCATATAACTAAAAAAATTGAATATTTTACGGTATTTCGGCATATACCAAAATACCGCGGTATTGATTATTTATATACCTTTTATCGTACCAAAATTTTCAATACGGTATCATACCTTACCAAAAATTTCGGCATACCTAAAATTTTGGTAAAATCGATATTTTTCGTTATGATAAGGGCGGTATACCAAAATTTCGGTATTTTTCCCTAGCCCTAGTTTTGATAGGTTCAACATAGATTACTCTTCCTCAATCAATTTAGGGTGCTTCTCAACCGGGTGAATCGATTTACCCTAAAGTTTAAAATAAAGTATTAGAGGTTAGTTATTTTTTTTAAAATTAATTAATGTATTTAATTTAATGTGAAAATTAAATTAAAACTAAATCTAATAGTTAAGATGTCTTGTATGTACTTGGACTCTCAATTTTTTTTTCATTAAAAATATAATCCTCTTTTATGGATAAGTATGTGCACACTTTTTTTTCTTTTTAAATGAATATTAAGAAAAGTGATTTTTTTAGGGTTGTTTGTATTATATATATATATATATATATATATATATATATATTTAATTGATAAATACATTATAAAGTATGTTATAATTACTAAAAAATTATGATAATTTTGAAATTAAAATATACTTTTAAGAGTATTGAATATAAATTCTATAATCGTATTCCATGAGTTTATATCTCACAATTTTTTTTGCCTAGAAAAGAAAATGAAAAAAAGATTTGGAATAATTTATATATTTATATCGATTGTTTAAAAGAATAAATGTAAAACCATGAATTATAATCCGTGAATTATTATTAATCCATGAATTATTTTCAATGAAAACACAAAAAAAGAAATGAATAAATTTAAAATTTAGTAATTTCAAACTCTATTCATTTCAATATTTTCAAAATTACAAATATATAATCTCAGATTTTATAAAATAAAAATGTTTCCAAGAGAAGGCCCATTTTTGCCGGTCGATCCATTTTGTAGTTATTTGAACAATTAAAAAAAGTCGAGGGCATTTACGGTATATTACAAGCACCAGCCACTCTAAACCCTAAATATAAATTCCAACGCCCACATCTCAACCCTCCTCGTTGCCTTGCTCCACTCGAATTCCCAGCGACTAGGGTTCCTCTGAGTTGAGAAGCAGTCTTCCCTCTCATCCTCGAAGCCATGGTATTGTTCTCAGATTATCGTTAAATTGTGTTTTGTCTATATGTATATCTGTACGATTGTATGATTGTTTCCTTTTCTTTGAAATTTACTTTCATAATTTGTTGGGTTTTACACTTACGGGAGATCGATGCATTTGCTCCTCTTATAAAGGTTTCTCCTCTTGAATTCGTGTGATTTTGTTTGTTTAATGGTAGCTTGACTTCGATTCTTTCGGAAGAAGTTTCAGTGAATAGAAATGAATGGATTTGACAACTCCTTCGTTTGGATGAAGTGTAGCAATTGGATTGATTTTGATGTTGGGATTCTGGTTTATGATTGCATTTTCAGATTTGGAATAATTATTTAAAAATATTGAGTACTGAGGATATAATGGTCGCTGTTGGTTGATGTGTTTTCTCATTCTGTAAATTGATGTGTGCAAATTTTGTTTTGGCAGCACTGCCTGGATTTATATGATTTTAGTAGTGTACATTACAATAATTGACCATATATTACGTTTGTGCAACTTTGATAAACTTTTTGCTATTTCTAGTTGAATTCTTAATCGTCTAATTTCCTTATTACAGTCTAAGAGAAAGACCAGAGAGCCCAAGGAAGAGAACGTCACTCTTGGACCTGCAACCAGGGAAGGAGATCTTGTATTTGGTGTTGCACACATCTTTGCTTCTTTCAATGATACCTTCATTGTGAGTGTAGAAGTTTTAAAGACTTTTTTTTTAATGATTGATTTTGCAACCATAGAAAAATATTTATTTTTACATTGCTAATCGCGGTGATATATTACCTGCAGCATGTTACTGATTTATCAGGGAGGGAAACAATGGTTCGCATTACAGGTATGCTTAGTTTGTTTGAGTTTTAGTGAGCCTAATAGATCTTAATTATTGTGTGTAGCTTAATGTTAGTTATGATATAGGAAATGTATGATTCTAACTTGGTGGCCTGATCATTCGTTTTCAAGTTCATTGGAACAATGAAACTAATCAATACTTCATCTTCACTTATATAGCATTCGTTGTGTTGTGACCTTTGGCTTAGGGATTGATGTCATTATTATCTGTCTCATTTTATAAATCATTTATTGTGCTGCATCAACTTGGAGGGCTGGTGCAAAAATCACTTCAGTCTCCCATTGGCGATCATTATTTATTTTTTCCAACATTTTCTGGAAAGTTTTAGTTCATATATTCCTGTTCATTGTTGGCTTCAGAATAAGATTCCATAATTGTTTGCTATTGCTTGAACTTTGTTTTGTCCTATGGGTGTCCTGAACGTCTCAACTTCTTGCTATCTAAGTTTACAAATTTTGACACAAGAAGCATTCATTTTTTTGCACACAATACATATAGTACTTTTTTTGTTAAACATTAGTCAAGTTGTAATAAAAATGCTTACTGAATATTTTAAGTGGAGATTCTGGAAACTTTAAAAGGTTCCATGAAATATCTTCACAACTAATTATATTGATTGTGTGGTGTATTATTTTTAGTTGCTTCTGATCTTCGAGATAATGTTTTTTTAGTAGTGTTGATGCTTTGTTGAAAGTTAGAGTTAGATATTAAGCATATTAGGGTGGTTTCATTTCAAAGAGCCTCGTGTGCGGTGTCATTCTTGTTTAAATCATGGTGATTCAGCAGGAACATTTAATCTGCTTGAAGTTTTACTTAAGATCTTTTCTATTTCCATGATACATGTCATAGTAATCTAGAGGTTGAAAACCTTGGCAACACTTTCTGTGTAAAGCCTGAATTTGATTTCAAAGATTTATATCAATTGTTACTTTGGTTTCTGGTACATATTCTGTTGTTATTATCATGCATTGTTTATTTTTTGTCTGGATATGGCATTGGAAGTTCTATTGATTGGTCTTTTTTTGTCCATTAACTTTACTCTTGATATATATCTGAATGTCTGTCTCTTTGCTGAATTGTCATTTTGAACTCATTTTTCTTGTAATGCAGGGGGCATGAAGGTGAAGGCTGACAGGGATGAATCGTCACCCTATGCTGCTATGCTTGCAGCACAAGATGTATCTCAAAGATGCAAGGTATTAGAATCTTGTATCTTGCATCATGCCTTTCTATTTTTTTGGGTGTCGCTCTTCATGCTTAACAAGTTCAAGAAAATATCAGGAACTTGGTATCACTGCTCTTCACATTAAGCTTCGTGCCACCGGTGGAAACAAAACCAAGACACCAGGTCCTGGTGCTCAGTCTGCACTTAGAGCTCTGGCCCGTTCTGGCATGAAGATTGGCCGTATAGGTATGGGAATTCTTCATTTTCTTTGAATCTCTTTGTCCAGTTGTGCGAGACAATCGTCTGTCACTGGAATCGGCGTCCTTTTAGTGTCAAGGACTTCATTGTCTGATTTAGCTTTTAATTTGATTTTACTTGACTAACTGTTCTATTTTCATCCAGAGGACGTGACCCCAATTCCAACCGACAGCACTCGTAGGAAGGGTGGTAGAAGGGGAAGAAGGCTGTAACTTTGCGGTGGCAGTCGTTGTACTTGTTGTCATGGCTTTGTCATGTTTACGCGTTATGAGTATTGCTATATCGTGTTTGATCAATTTTTAGTTGGAACAAAAAGATATCCCGATGGTTTGAATTTTGGAACATTTACCAATGATTAGACTGGTGATTTTGATTGAACTAGCTAAAGTGCCAATTCCCTGCTTTTTTCTTTGAATGTTAATAGTGTTATATGCGCTTAATCTCTAGTAACTGCATGGTTATACTTTTAATTTATTTATTTTTATTTTGCAGTTGCTAATATTATTGGTTTGAACTATCATTATCTAAATATTGGTTTGTACTTCACCTTGGAATAATATTTAGTTTGTTTCTGTTTAATTAATTTAATGATGCATTATTTTGAAGATATTATGAGGTGGTTGATTCAGGTGGAGTATACTTTGATTATTGCTTTTATGATAAAAAGAAAAAGAAACATATTGAGACGGTTTCAGAAATGAAAGATGGCATCAGAGGATTAATTCCGTTTGTGAAGTTAACAAAGTACTGAATTTATCAATTCCATTCATTTTTAAAATAAATCAGCTTAATTTAATAGCCATATCAGCATTCCCTTAAAAACAGACAATTTTAATAAGAGCTTGTTGTTTATGAATCTGTTCAAACGTACTTAAGTTTTATACATGAAAATTAATATTTTTTTTAATGAAAAATATTGTCCATCTCAATTAAAATATAAAAATTGCAATATATTCGAATTTGACAATGAGTCTATTTTTCATTTAAAATAATAATAGTTTTATCACTCAGACTGATATTCATATAACTTTCATGTGTGAACTGGTTCAATTAATGAAACTTTTTTCTTTTGACAAAAAGTAATGCCTAGTTCTTGAAAAATGATATTTAATCAATTGAACTTTTTAACGAGTAATTTGTAGAATAGATGAAATTTGACAACATTTTCTTAATTGATAAGATATTTTTAAGAAAAAATGAGGATATTTTTAATGAAAAATGATAAATAATTAAAAATAAAATAAAACAGTCTTTACTATGAAACCTATAAGACAGTGTTACACAAGACTTCTTCTAAAGAAGACAAAGCCTTCCAAGACTTCTTCTAAAGAAGACAAAGCCTTCCATGCATTCGCGCGCAAAGATCAAGTCCATGCGCCTAAATCCATTTCATACCCTTTAGTATTGAATTTTTATAGTAAATTTTAATATAAAAAATTATATTCTTAATTTTTTGAAAATAAATATATTCCTATACATTATGTAATTTTTTTAGTCGAATATCAATACAGTTTATATTTCAACTGAACTTTTCAAATAAAAAATAATATCATTATTAATTAAAGCGTACTATATTCTTTAGATCAAAATTTTATACAATTGAACACCTTATGCATCCGCATAGGGGTGGGTGGTATGACATACCGAAAATTTTTAGTCATACCAAATATCGTACCAAAATTTTCGGTATATAAAAAATCATACCATTACCTTACCTAAACTTTCGATATACCATAGTTCGGTATACCGATATTTCGGTATAAGAAAATAGTATACCTTCTGCATACCGATATTTCGATATACCGTATCATACCTAAAATATCGGTACATATCATTCTATTAGATAGTTTGCTATGCCGTTATGCACCTAAAATTCAATAAATCTAATTAAAAACTGTATTAGAAAAGTAAAAGATAGCTATAAAACAAATTCTAATAGATAACAAATTCATAATAAGAAAAATATACGACAATCCACAAACGACCAAATTAAATAAGAGTGAGTCTCATGTAAATCAGGATTACATGTAAACCCTATTTTTAAAAATTAGTCTTTAGTATATAAAAAATTACTCTTTGAAGAGAAATAATTTTTATACAGAAGAGTAATAATTCATATTTCTAAAGAGTAAATTTTCATGTACTAAAAAGTAATCGATAAATTAGGATTTACAATGATTTGAAAGTAATTTTTAATTTAGAAGAGTAACAATTTATGGGCTAAAGAGTAATTTTTTATATGTATTAAAGAGTAATAGTGTTTACATAATTAATGTGTGTAAACCCGGTTTACACAAGTGTTTGTCATTAAATAAAGAGTAATTTTTTATGTACTAAAGAGTAATAGTATTTACATAATTAATGTATGTAAACCCGATTTACACAAGTATTTGTCATTAAATAAATAGTACTCAAGAAATCTACACAAGAACCATATAGAACTTATATTAAAATCAACATTTTTAAATTTTCATATAAGATAGAACAACATAATTAAAAAAGAAGTACAAGATATCAGGAAAGCCAATCAACTTTATCACCAATTTATAATTATTATGAAATATACAATAGGATTTTAGATTTAATCTTTTAATTAAATAGTGTATATATACAATTTAATTAAAAATTATAATATGTAAATAATAATTATAATTGCATATTATCATGTAGTATGATATATCATATCATATTACCTAAAATTTGAATATTTTATGATACCGAAATACCGCGGTATTAATAATTTATATACCTTTATCGTACCAAAATTTTCAATACGGTATCATACCTTACCAAAAACTTCGGCATACTTAAAATTTCGGTAAAATCGATATTTTTCGATATGATAAGGACGGTATACCGAAATTTCGGCATTTTTCTCCAATCCTACATCCGCATGAGATAAACTCATAATAAAATACTCCGCTTCATATACGTATACAATGTTCTTATGTATTTATCTCAATATAACTGTATACAATGTTCTTAGGTATTTATCTCACAATACTCTTACACTTTCAAAAAGAAATTATAATACCTTTATCCAAATATATTGTTTTAATTTAAAAATTATTATTCTCACTTAGCACACGTAATGATATTTTATTTATTATTAAAAAATATTAAAACAATTTAAATGTCAATAAAATTTATAAAAAGGATTTTTTTAAAAAAATAATATACTCCATTCGTCTTGTATTATCTTGCATCATTTCTTTAGGTGATGTTTGTTTTAAGTTTAAGTTGATTTAATAAATCAGTGAATAATGTTATTCTATATTTGTTATGTTTGTTTTGGGTTTAAGTATGGTATGTTTAAACTTTATGTCAAATCAAGTATTAATTGAGGTGAGAGAAAATGAGAGAGAAAGAAAGAAAAAAATATTAATGAAGAGAAATAATATATTGTAGGGGTGAATAAGTGTTAATAAAATATGTAGGTGTATATAAGGAGATTTAAGGAAATTTATTAAATCTAAAAATTTAGAAGATTAAACCCAAAGTGAAATACGAGACGAAAGGATGTATGAAGTACTCATTTGGGACGGGAAGAGTAAGAAAAAGTTTAAGAGAAAAAAGAAAATAATTAATGAGACTACTCTATATCTATAAATGGTGTACCCCACCATTAGGCTACTCTATATCTATAGGTGTACGTATAAACGTGGTTTCATTTGCAGCAGGGAATGGATTTTGAGATAATATGGGAGAAATATGGACTTGCATTCTTAGTGTTTCATGTTTTTATTTATTTATTTTCAGTTTTAAAGTACAAAATTTGATATGAAAATCTATATATTATTTTAGTTTCATTTTTAAGAAATATGATTTTATAAATTATATTTACCTATATATTTATCTCTATACACATTATTATACATTACTTAGATATTGTTTTGACATAAAATTAAAATTTACTTAGTTTAAAACTCCACAACAAATAATACTTCCTTTGTCTACACTTACATTCACACTTTTCGTTTTCGTCCGTCCCACACCTATCTTCACTATCCAAAAAAGGAAACTTCACATTAGCCAATAATCTCAAAAGTTATCTTAATTTCAAAAATATTACTCACACCTAACACACATAACATGCTTTATAATTTATTTATTACCTAAAAACACCACAATACCCCAAAAAAATCAATAAAGTTGATTAAAAATAATTTTTCTTAAACTCCGTATCTACAGTGTCGCCAAACATAAGTATGGAATGGAATGATATATATTATTACTATTCATTAATCCAAATTTTCAAATCCCACGTGAACTGAAAACAAACATAACCATCATATATATCCCTATTTTCCTCATTTATTTATTTAATTACGGTCTTCACTCTAAAAACATGGTAAAAGTGTAAAAAAATAAATAAAATAAAAAAAATCTCTCAATACATCATATTTTCGAAAATGACACTCTCACATAGTATACATAATTTACCTTATCATTATTTTAATGTGTAGTAACTTAGTGAATATAATATTTTAATGTGTAGTGATTATTTGTATTAGTGTTATGTATGACATGTTATATATTAATGTGAAGTGAAAAAATCACAAATTGATTAGAGATTCGAGTTTTGTTGATTAGATAAAAAAGGAATTTAGGGATCTTTAATTGACATTCATGACAATTATGTGGTATTCTTTTGTATGGTACTTTGTATATTGAGTATTAGGTAAACCTATTGCCTCATTCTTTTGATAATAAACTTTTCTTTATTAAAAAAAAGTGTTATGTATGACATGTGGATATATTTATTTATTTTGTTTCAATTTTAAAAGAAAAAAATGTAAACCTTCCTTAAAAACGACAAAATATAAAACATTTGCTGGATTAAAATCATATATATAATGGCAAAAATAATGGAACAATTTATTTAAGCATTTTATCCAATATGGCTTGAAAATTAGTCCAACTATATCATTACCAACTTGTGGTATGGAGAAATTTATGTTTTTTTCTCACATCTAGAATTTTGGGGACTGCAGGTTTGCTATTCCCCTTGATTTAGATTGATGTATTTCGTGGAAGTCACCATGTTGACTTTTATAGCTAACACCATCACAAGTCTAACTTATTTGTTTATCAATTATTTTACAGTAATATTTTTAATGTTATTTATACACAATTTTCTTAAGAATGTATATACAGCAATTTTATTATGTTTTTACTTGGTCAGTTTCATTAATAATTTTATTTTATTTTTTAAATTTATATTGGAAATTATTCATAAAATAAGTTATATTAGTCGTAATGGTAATTTTGAAATTAAAGTATATAAATGGATTATTAAATTATATATATATATATATATATATATTTATTTATTTATTTATTAATGTATGTGAACTTATTTATGGAATGAAAAAAAATAATAAATATCAATTTATTTTAGAGATAAAGAGCGTGTAGACTGTATAATTTAATGGAACAGTTATAATTTTTCATTGATCAATCAGTATGTCATTTGGACTAAATAATATCACTTATATGTTTCGAATTCGAATAATGAGTTTCGTGCATGAGACGAGTGTTTTTCATATTACTTCCTCCGTCTCATTGAATAGTATGCATTTTCTTTGTAAATTAGTATAAAGGAAGCGCGTACGTTTCAATGTGACGGAGGGAGTACAATATTAGTAAATATTGTTGTGAGAACATAAAGGATAGAAGCAAATATTTATTACACAATAAACTGTACTATTTCATTATTGTAACAAAAAGGAATTCAATTGCTCGTGTTATTGCCTTATAAGTAGAGTTATATTTAATCGAAAAATGTTTGTGGAAATTAAACTTCAATTAGTTTTAAGCTTTTGAAAATATGACTAGTATGGTCGTAATCTATATCCTTGGCCAATTAAAATTCAAAATTGTCACGTCTGTTACATTAAAAGGTCCAATATTTACCGTGTTGACTACCAATCAACAACTTATTTTCTTCTTAATTAATGAAATTAAAAGCCTATTTCATAAATATTACTCCATTATTTTTAATTATTACTCTACAATATTTTCTGCTAAAATCAAAGATATATTTTTACGTGGATTCTGTTTACTGTAACATATATGAGAAATTCTCAGATGCATCCAAATGCACATTCATTCACGTTCAAAACTTATACATTAATAAATAAAAATATATATACAAATTTATACACTTTGTTAATTATTTTTCTGCTAATGTCTTTCAATGAAAATACTGATTTAAAAAAAAAATTAAATTATGGAGTATTTATTAAGAAACACATATACATTATTGAATAAAAAAAATTATACACATATTAATGCACACCCAAATACACAGGTATACTATATATTATTGTTTTGAAATGAAATGAGATGAAAGTTCCAATCACAGAAGCGTTACATAAAATATTACAAGAATCAGGATAAACATTTATGTAAACTGGATTCACGCGGTGTAAATTCTATGGTTACTCTTTAATTTAAATTATAACAATACGTATAATAAGATTAAAAGGAGAGACTAGATATGATTTACATTGTGAACCCAATTTAAATAAGTGTTTACCCATTGCGATAAATTAAATATTCATATTAGTGCTAAAACAAAATGTAAAAAAATAAACACTCCCCTAGTCTCATTCATATTGTGTCGTTATCTATGAACGATGGGGTATATGTTTTGCATTAGAATATGGTGGACTGAAATACAAGAAATTTCAAAACATGAAATGTACTACTCAGAGAATGACACGTCATCACCCAAGTTTAAGAATTCCAATTAATTAATATATCGTCGTTTAGAATAATTTTCAAGAAAGTTCAATTAATTTTCCATTATTTTTAAAGCGAGAATTTCAATAGTGAAAATGACACTTTCGTCCAAATAAAAAAAAAATCATCAATCTCATATCATAATTAAATATTAGTGCTAAAACAAAATATAAAATCTTATTAAGCCCTTAGTCTCATTAATGTTATATCAATATCCACGAACAATGTATGATTTTGCATTAAAATTTGGTGGACCAAAATACAAGAAATTTCAAAACATGAAATGTACTCAGGCAATGACACGTCATCTCCCAAGTTTTCGAATTTCCAATTAATTAATACCGTCGTTTGGAATAATTTTCAAGAAAGTTTATTTAATTTTCCATTATTTTAATTAATTTCAATATGAAATACAAATTATAGGAATATATGTGTAAAACAAAGACTTTTGTGAGGTTAATAATAAAAAGTGATTTAGACAAAGATTTTGTATTCCCGGATGTGTAACTTGACTAAAAAGTAATATACATTTATTACTTAAATTAAATATATTTGTAAAAAAAATATAATACCTTGATTTTTAAAATTGAAAATAATTCATTTTTAACAATAGAATTTATAAAGATAATTTAATCCGTTGATAATTATCAATAGATTTATCAATTAAAATCGTGTTTTTATTAATAGAATATATATATCAATAAAAATTGTGTTTTACCAACAAATCAAAAAAAATACTTTTACTAGTTAAAAGAAAGGTAAAATAAAATGTGTACTAGACAAATTATTCGGTGCACTGGGGTGCGATGCACCTACATTAAAAAAATTATACAGTAATTAATACAAATATATACTAATCACTAATGAATAAAAACTTTTGTGTAAAATATACGCGAATTTCTATATACTCTTTAATGAAAAATTAAATATAAAAAAGTTATACAATTATTAAAAAACTATATACACTATGAAATAAAAATCAATATAAATATGAATATACGCGAGAACGTACAGAATATCAACTAAATGTACAATAATGAAAAACTATTTTAGATGCATGGCAATACAATTACTAATTTTAAAAAAGAAAAACAATACTCACCTAGATATTTAAAAATCTGTATTAATTGTAGTTATTTGAATCTTCCAATATCTTATCAAATTGACATAAACTAGTTAAATTCTAATTTGTGACAACTAATTTTGTGTTAGACGACCATGATAATATATTAAGATGGCTAATTATACTATACACCTGGGTGCACCCTAAGATAGGGTGCACCCACTTTAAAAACGTATACAAATATAAAAAAAAAACATATTCCCTCTGTTCCGTCCTAATGATTACATATTTTCTTTTTGGGCGTCCCATCCTAATGATTATATTTCCTTTTTTAGCATATGAGACCCACACAAATTAATTACTTCTCTCCCTATGGACCCACACATCACACTAATACACTAACTCACCTTACATTAAAATATTATTTCTCTCACCTCAATACACATTAAAATACTATATTCATTAATCACCGTGCAAAAAGCAAATGTAAACATAAGAACGGGACGGAGGGAGTATATAATTATGAACAAAAATATATACAATTTAATTGTTAGTTTTTTTAATGAAAATTGAGTGTAAAAAAATATACAATTATTAAAAAAATATGTATACACTATTGAATAAAAAGTTATACACATATGGATGCTAGTTTTTTTAATAAAAAACTTAGTGTGAAAAAAATATATAATTATTAAGAAACACGTATACAAAATAGAATAACATGTATACAAAATAGAATAAAAAATTTTATAAATATGTAATATCAATCTATCAACTATATATACACAAGTACATATTCCCGCATAATATGCGGATGCATTATATTTTATAAGAAAATTAATTAGATAATTCAATATATTGTAATTTAATATGAGGATGTACTTAAAATTTTTGAAGATACATTTTTATTAATTGATTTATTTATCTAATTTTAAAGTTTACTTTTTAATTCCAAATATAAAGATATACATTAGTAATTTAATAATAAAAAATAGAAAAATTATTATGTGATATTAAAATAAAAAATAAAAATATCTTCCTAATCAATAAAAAATATGATTAAAGCTGGTGTTTAATTTGAAGATATATAAATAATAATAATAATATTAAAGTTGGATATATTTTTATTGATGGGTTTAATTATCTATTCCTAACCAACCAAAAAAATATTATTAAAGGTGGTATTTAATTTATAGATATATACATGAATAATATAATAATAATATTATTAAAGGTGATATTTAATTTGGTATTTAATTTATAAATATATACATGAATAATATAATAATAAATAAATAAAAATACGATAATTAACTACGTCGCGACACCTCATACTTTTAAAAAGTTATTTATAGCAGCGTATTCGCAATTATATATATATATATTATTTGTTACACAATGTATGTAAAAAATATAAAAATGGAACTAGTTAGCTGTCTTTTATGTTAGGCCAGAATAATATATTAAAATTTTATTCAAATATATATAATTGAGTGAGGATTGCGTGTGTTCAGGCACACCGTACGCCTTTAAAATTTAGTATTATGAATAATGATACATTATTTAGAACTCCCTGTGCCTTTAGAATTTAGTATTATGGGTAATGATACTATTTTGTTCTAAAGGATATACACTTTTCATTAATATTTTTTATTTTTTTTACAAAATAAAAAGTACACATCTTTATATTAAAGGATATACAATTTAATATAAAATTCTAAAGACGCACGGCGTGCGCCCGGATGCACCCAAGTTTTTGCCTATATAATTATATCAAACAATATGTTAAAAAAAATGGGTAAAAAAAATATAGAATGTAACTTGTTGGTGGAGTTAATTATTATTAGTTTTTAAAGAGTCCTACAGAAATAGAAACGCATTTAAATTTGAAAGTAATTTTTGATAAATTAAATTCAAATAAAGACAATTTTGTTGTCTTATCAATTTTCTTCAAATGATCAGAACAATTTGGTTTCGCAACCTGAATTAATTATATTTGTAGGATACCTAATTACATTGGGAGTGTACTAATTGTAACATTAATTGAATGTAATTACCCTATATTAGTGCACTATCAAATCATGAATCATGATACTAAAATATATTTCTCCATTTACGCAAACGAATGTAATATATTTTAAAATACAGGGGTTTTGAGTTTATTATAATATTTTTAAGGGATTATTACTCATAGGTACGCGTTTGTATAGTTTAATTATTAATAAATACATTGATTAAATATAATTATTGATAGATACAGAAGACTTAATTTATTTTCCAACATTACCCCCGTTGTACTCATCAATTGCGCATTAAGGAGAAATTTCAGGAATTACTCTATCTTCTATTTCTCACTCTGAATTGCACGTTAATATATAGTAAAGTGAAAGTTTAATGAATTTCTTATTTTGGGGGAATTTATTGGCATATTATTTCTTTGTCCAGATTGCACACTCATCAGCGTTCACTCTTCAATGGCGATATAATATATTCTACATTTTTTTCTCCGAATTGCACTCTAATATACAGTAAAATGAAAGTTTAATGAGTTTCTTATTTTAGGGGAATTTAATGTTTCCAAATTGCACACTAATGTACAGTATAGTGAAAGTTTAACGGGTTTCTTATTTTGAGGGAATTTAATGGCGTGTTCATTCATCTGGTCAGATTGCATACTGGTGTACATCAGAATTTAATGACGTGTTCTTTCCTTTGGTCAGATTGCACATTGGTGTACATCAGCCTATACTCTTCAATGACAGTTTTAATAGTTTATTCTTTGTTTCTCTCTCATGAATTTATTTCTCTCACAAGGATCACATCGATGTACATTAGTACAATTATTTAATCGGACTTTTTTTATTCTCTCTTAACGATGCACACTGATGTTCAGATGGATACTAGTATTATGGGTAAAATAAAATAAAATTTTATATTTATGAGTAATTTTTTAAAACGAATGTATCGTTAGTAATAATTAAGAATATTTTGTACCTACTAGAATTTTGAATTTTAGTATAATCAGTTATATATATATATATATATATATATATATATATATATATATATATATATATATATATATATATATATATATATATATATATATTTATGCTTATGTGAGTGTTGTTATATTTGAGGTTATATTTATGATCTAAAGTAGTTTTCGAATTATTGAGTTGCGTTTCTTTTTTCAATATTATGTGCATTCGGCTACACGTGTGTATCATATTAATATTATTTTTATTTAATAATGTAGGAGTATGTGTTCCTTTATATATGTATAAATTTTTGTATTTATTTTTTTTATTAAAAAACTAATTACACAACCGATTGAAAACTGTCAAATTGAAGCAAGGGTGTGCAGCTAGTTTTGGAGCAGTTGTTGGGCAGTTAATCGAGCTACCTAGAACCGGCTATGTGGCTGCATCTCATCTAATAAGTGAAGGCTATCTAGTAGAGGTTCAACCGGATCAATATGTTGAAGGGTTATCAAGATATAAGGGCTCAAAGTAGGTTGATCACATTAAGTTTTACATATTGAGAGTTGACAGTTTTGAGAGCTTCGTTTTGTGCTTCCTGTTAGCAGATTGAGATCAATCTGATCTTGTTTGTAAGTCAATTTCTTGTTTGAATATTTTATACTCACGAGCAAGAATACTCGATCGTTATAGTAGTATATCCCAAGAAATAAAATTATCGAATCCGCAAAGGAGTTAGGTTTGGATTAACAAAATACGTGAGCTCATGTTTATGTCACTTTTGTAAGGATGATAGGGGTTTTGAGTTTGAAATAAACAACTAAAGCAAGTAGCAAGTAAATAAGATAGCAACTAAGAGAAATGACAAGTAATATGATTAACGAGAAAAGAGAATAGGTGCTAAAGTTCAAGTATGAAAAAACATGGGATTAGAAACATCCAAGCACATTCAATTCATATTATCATGCAAAGGGAATTCAACTCAATTGATGTAGATTAAGGGTGATCACGATTATATCCTAAGCTCCCTTTCGGGTTACAAAGGTTGTAGATCCTCTTGAGACTCCCAAAAGCACTTAAGATCAAAGCCCAACATTAACCTCTTCCATCTAGGTACTAATTGACTCACAATTCTCCCTTAGAAGGTACTAATTAGAATTAACTCTCCCTTTTTGTGTACTAGAGCTAACAAATGGATTGGTTCCCCTCATTGAATTCAAATATCCTTTCGGTCAAACCCAAACTCGATGTCAATTCATGCCTTTCTAATACTTAAGAGGGTCATTTCCGTCTCACTCCAAGCAATATACACATGAACATTATAATAGCACTTAATTATCATGAATCATCAATTGATCAACAATCCATTAAACCAATAATCATTCATGAATAACAAACCATGCCATCACAACATCAAAGCAATTAAAGCCCATGAATAGAAACCAACATCAATTAAATTAAAAACCAATTTAATCCACATGATAATATAAACCTAATGTACTCTTCATGTCCCTAACCCACTAGAGGGACTAGCCTAACATGAAAATGGTAACAAAACACATAAATGAATCATTACACATATCCATAGTTTTAGATCCAAATAAAAAACAAAAAAGATGTAAATCTTCTCTAACAATTCCTTGTAGAGAATCTTCAACACTCATTGATCTCCACCTCTAGCTCTTGAATTCTTGAGATCTCTAACACCCAAATGAAAGGGATGAAGAATGGATGAAGATGGATGAAGATTATGGTATGAAATGGAAGAAATAGTGTGTGATCTAGGTGTAGGAGTGAAACCCTTGTGTGGAAAATATACAATCTCTCTTCAAATGTTGAACTTAAGGCTATTTATACCCTCTCCAAGTTGGGTCACGAATTAATCATCAACTGGGCTTTTTACACACACTTACACACATTGGCAGGTGAAAATCTGAATTTTTGGCCCAAAATGACCTTACTCGACTTGGCCTTCCTTACTCGAGTTAGCTACTCGAGTCGAGTAGTATGTGTTTTAACTCGAGCTACCCAACTAGACTCGAGTTAGCAACTCGAGCTCTCGCCTGTTGGGTCGTGTTGCGATGCTCTGAAACTTGGAATGCCCACGGTACCTACTCGACTCGAGTTGTCAAGTCGTGTTGCGACTTGCAACTCGAGTAAGCACACTGTATGATTTTGAACTCCTGCCCTGCACCGCACGACTTGCTGCTCGACTTGGAGAGACGCAGCTCGACTCGAGCTGTAAGTCGAGTTAAGCTACTGGACGATTCTGGACAACTTTCGGGCCCCTACTCGACTCGAGTTGGCAACTCGAGTTGTACCTTGCAACTCAAGTTGGATCCCGTCAGATCGTTTCTTGCTCGTTTCAGCTCCAAACTCTATTTTTGACCTGTTTTCAACATATTTAGGCTCATTCACACACATTTCCATGAAATCACATAACACAACCAAATAACACATAAAATATGGATAAAATAATACGAAAAGACATATAAAATGATACTAAAATTTAGGTAAAAATAGCGACAATCAACCCCCCAAACTTAAGGTGTTGCTTGTCCCCGAGCAACAAAAATGACAAACCAAGAGGAAAAATTTTCACCTAGGAAAAGACTAAACGAACATAAGCAATAACACATCGTTAGCAATAGTAACTACAAATTATGCTAAGTCATCCTACAACATTAAACTCATGACATAAGGAATTAACGAGTTCAATCACAAGAGAATAAAGTGTAATATAGTCCCTTTTTGGTCCAAGCCTCTCATAGGTTATCAATGTCACTCAACACTCTTTAAAGTGGTAAAACAACACTCATCAATCGGTTGGATCGACTCGCTATAAGCTTGCTCGTGGACTACATTCACAAACCACTAAAGTTTCAATTAATGATCAAAAAGGTCTTTCATTAAGGATGTAATGATAGGCTCTTTGGTATTGTAGGAAGAATATGGATACAAGTGACTAATAAAGTGTAAGTAATCGA
Organism: Pogostemon cablin; assembly: GCA_023678885.1. Taxonomy (NCBI): domain Eukaryota; kingdom Viridiplantae; phylum Streptophyta; class Magnoliopsida; order Lamiales; family Lamiaceae; genus Pogostemon; species Pogostemon cablin. The sequence goes on along the minus strand of CM042977.1, from coordinate 4,241,797 downwards.
AGAGGTAGCTACTTTCTTCCATTCCTTAACTTATCTTTCTTCCTTTCTCAACTTTGATAATTACAAGCACTAATCATCAACTTTCCTTATACTGAGCTTCTTTTGATTCATGCTTCCTTCTTTGGACTTTTAAGTACTTAAACATATGTTGGTACTTTGCTCTTTTTCTTATTTTATGGTTGCATGTTCATTCTTTACTAGTGCTCTTTTTATCATTTTTCTTGCTTGTTTACCATTTCCTTTTCTCCTTTTGCTAATCAATCAATCATTTCTAGTTACCATCTCCTAAATCACCCACACAAAATGTATATATATAAGGCTTTAAGTGGGTAATCATGGCTTGTAATGTGCTAAATTCATAATAAATAGGCTTAAAGGCTCAAAGTAGTTGACTAGGGATGATGTTCAAGGTAAGGGAATATATGGCAATGACTATAAATAACAAGAATGACCTTAGATTATATCACTAATCTCCACTAATCGGGCTCGTTCCTATAGTCCTTGAGCAAGTTCTAGTTCATCAAACACAACCGATTCACTCATGAAGAAATACCATGTATGCACGGTTGAGGCTCAAATTTTCACAAGCTTATGCATTAGACCTTAAGAAACTTATTACACCACATTCATCTCGAAATTTGAACCAGTTAAGTAAAACATGTCACAATTCGAAAGTGTAGAGATTTTTAATCATAACTTGCCATCACTTACTACCACAACATGTTATTACTCACATTCAAAAATGACTCACGACATCCCAAAAATAAACCACCAAAACAATCCCTAAACAAGAATAAGAAAAACACACAAAACATATAAATAAGGACTCAACAACAAGACACAACAAAAACACAAAGCACGCAAAAATACAAATTACATCCATCCATAAGAAAATTAAGCACACATTCATCCCCATCTTTGATTGAAATAGAAATCCTAAATTCCGAAAGTAAACCTCCCATAAACATAACAAATGAAGTAGCATGCTAATCACAACAATCCAAATCAAAATCACTTCATGTCAAGCAATTAAAAGTTATAAGTTTGTAGAGTACTCCCTCAATAGGCATTTGGTAGTGGAAAACGTAAGCTCCGAGCTCCATTCATACTTCGAATACCCTTCATTCATGCTCAAACACTCAACAAATACCATTAGCTCAATAATTTCATTAAAAATACGGATTACCATGCACTTCAACACAACCAACCATGCCAAAATCATACCCAAACTCATGAGAAAATTTTTAAAATTGACCCAATTTTACAAGAATCATAATTCAAGTGGTGAGTCACACCACACACTCTCCCCCCCAAACTTAAATCGAAACAAGAGTTTGAGAATTAAGTTTGCAAAAAGTGGTGGGACTTACCCTTGTAGTTTCCATCAATGATCTTCTTGTAGAGAAGCATATGCATCCAAACGAATCAAGTTATGTCCACCACGCACTAGCACCCCCCAAACTTAACTCGAGATAAGAGTCGAGACTTAAGTTTGCAACAAGTAGTGTGATATCCATACTCGAATTCACGAAACACTTCTCTTTTCTTCAATGTGCATTTTTTCTCTATGAGCACAATTCATCTACAAGCTAAAAATGCAAAACAACAACGAATCCACAAACTTTATTGAAAACACTAAATAAAGTAATAAATATAATAATGGGTTTCTCCCATTAAGCTCTGAGTTTAACGTCTTCAAGCTAGATGGAGTGCAAGATCATGGAACCAAAGAGCGATCCTCCACTATTTCTTCCCTCATCTTTATTTTGAGAAATTATTTGGCTCTTTTCTTTTTCATCAATATGATTTCTCCATTCTTGCTCATAATCATCAAATCATCCGGAAGAATTGTGGATGAAAATGCTTCGTCTCCATAAGGCCAATGAAATTCTCCTTTATCAACCTTCCATTCGATGTCCGAGTTCTCATTCCTACAAATATCAAGCAAAGACAAGTTAAGATTAAAATCTTCAATATCATCATGGAAAAGAGAATTAGAAGATTTAAAAGAGTAAGAATTTTCAAATCCATGAAGATAATCCGGAGGTATGGTTGGAGGCTTGAGGTAAGAATCATCATTCTTTCTTGCTTTGTTATATGAAAATGTAACACTCTTCGTATTTGAACTCAAAGAAAGTTCTCCTCTTTCCACATCAATATGAGTCTTTCCCGTGGCTAAGAATGGTCTTCCCAAGATTATAGGTGTTTGAGGATCAACTTTCATCTCCAAGACGACAAAATCCACTGGAAAAGTTAACTTTTTCACTTCGACCACTACATCCTCCACCACCCCTAAGGGCTTAATAGTTGATCCATTCGCCACTTGAAGGCATGTAGTGGAAGGCTTGAGTTTTCCAATATCCAATTCTTCAAAGAGAAAATGAGGCATAACATTCACACTAGCTCCCAAGTCACACAATGTATTAACAACCTTCTTTCCTTCAACTTCACAAGGGATAATGAACTTTCCCGGATCACCAACTTTCATAGAAGACTCCTCATGCAATGGTTCATTTTTTTCAACTAGCTTCGCTTTCTTTCTCTCCTCATATTTCATCTTCAAAGTTTCAACAAACTTTTGAAATTCCTCCATCTTTTCTTTTTTAACAAATCTTTGAGGGTAAGGAATTGTATAAGGAGTATTTGGAATTCCCCAATAATCATGTTCATATTCTTCTTCTTTTTTCTTTTTCTCCTTAGCCTTTTTCCACTTAGGTACATGCTCTTCTTTCCATTTCTTCCTCTTTTCTTCTAACTCAATCTCTACTCTTTTTGCTTCTTCTTTCTCTTTATCCACCTTACAATCCACAAACCCTTCTTCAACCAATCTATCCTCTTTCACCTTTATGTACATGCAATGCTCTTTTGGATTTATTTCCGTGGTAGATGAAAATTTTCCTTGTTGGTGTTGGGATCCCATGGAAGAAGCAATTTGCCCCATTTGATACTCAAAAGCTCTCATCCTATTGTCGGATTTCTTTTTATTTTCTTCCATTCTAGCCTCAAGCTTAACCTCCCTCTTTTCCATTTGAGATTCAAGCTTAGCATCTCTCTTTTTCATATAAGTCATTGTATCTTTCATGAATGCTAGCAATGTCTCTTCCAATGATGATTTACCTTCTCCATTAGGCGGCTTAGCACTCGGATCTAATCCTTGAGGAAGTGCCACGCGGCTTGAGTATTGGAGTAAGAAAGATTTTCATGCTTCCTCGGAGCTTGATAATTTCCTCCACTCGATTGATTAAAATTATTCCCCCGAGCTTGCCCTTGATATCCTCCTTGAAAATTACCTTAGTTAGAAGGATAATTACCTTAGAAATTCCCTTGATGTTGAAAATTTCCTTGGTAATTTCTCCTATCTAAATAGGCAACATCCTCTACACCTTGCATAATAGTGCTCTCATCATTCAAATTAGCACTTGTACTTCTTCCTTGACTCACTCCTTGAGTGATCAAATTCAATTGCTTTGTTAAAGTATGGATGCCCTCATTAAATTCTTTCATTCCTTCACTTTGAAACACATCACTCTTCACTTTATTAATACTTTCCACTTGAGCCACCTTTCCGAATGCATAACCTCTCATTACTCTCTTGGAAGGCCATTTATAAGCATTCATTGCAATATCTTCAAAAAATTTCATAGCTTTCATAGCATCTACTCCAAATATAGACCCTCCGGATGAGGCATCTACATGCATTCGATTTTGTTGACTCAACCCTTGATAAAAGAAAGCCACTTGTTGATTCTCATGAAAATCATGTTGAGGACACTTTCGTAGCATCTCTTTGTAGCGTTCCCATGCTTCATAAAAACTCTCATCCGGAAGTTGCCTAAATTGAGTGATAAGGCTTTTCATTTAGAGAGTATTCGAAGGAGGAAATTACTTGTTTAGGAACCTTTGCTCAAGAGCTTCTCATGTATTACAACTTCCTAATGGAATTGTATTGTACCATGCTTTGGCCTTGTCTCATAAAGAGAAAGAGAACAACCTCTTTCGAATAGCATCTTCTGACACTCCATTCATCTTTACAGTTTTTGCAACCTCTAAGAAAGTAGCTAGATGAGTGTTCGGGTCTTCAAGAGGACCTCCCCCAAACTGATTTGTTTTGACCATGTTGATCAATCTGGTCTTAATTTCAAAATTGTTGGCTTGAACTGGAGGAACCATATTGTGCACGGCTCTCGGTTGGAAGTAATCCCGAATTGCTCTAGGCCTTGGCCTCTCTTGAGGTATTTGCACATTTCCTTGCATAGCTTGGTTATTGAACATATTAACCATCTCTTGGACATTTTCACGAACATGTGGTTGTGCCTCTTGTTGTTGGAGTATCCTTTGTGCTTCTTGATTTGGAAGCAATTGCATATATTCTTGGTTTTGAACAATAAAATTCCTAAACCTCTCCGCTTGATTCTCTTGCCCTCCTTCTTGTACCCCCTTTGATCTTGTAATGGATCTTGGGTGGGTTATGATTAACATTATCTCCATGTTGATTCTCCATTTGTGTTCCTTTTCTAGCTTTCCGTCTCTCTCGTTTCTTTTGTTGTGCGGTCTTTTCTATCTCCAAAATCAAAGGAATAATCGATTGATTTTCCTTTGATCTTATGATCATAAAACACCTATGAAAACTCAAAGAGTGAGACTACAAACAAAAATAGTAAATGAAATAAAATAAAAAGTATTCTTATCAAGAACAACTAAAACAATAACACAGTATTCTACTAATCCGTTAAATTTTCCCGACAACGGCACCAATTTCTTGTTTGAATATTTTATACTCACGAGCAAAATACTCGATCATTGTAGTAGTATATCCCAAGAAATAAAATTATCGAATCCGCAAAGGAGTTAGATTTGGATTAACAAAATACGTGAGCTCATGTTTATGTCACTTTTGTAAGGATGATAGGGGTTTTGAGTTTGAAATAAACAACTAAAGCAAGTAGCAAGTAAATAAGATAGCAACTAAGAGAAATGACAAGTAATATGATTAACGAGAAAAGAGAATATGTGCTAAAGTTCAAGTATGAAAAAACATGGGATTAGAAACATCCAAGCACATTCAATTCATATTATCATGAAAAGAGAACTCAACTCAATTGATGTAGATTAAGGGTGATCACAATTATATCCTAAGCTCCCTTTTGGGTTATAAAGGTTGTAGATCCTCTTGAGACTCCCAAAAGCACTTAAGATCAAAGCCCAACATTAACCTCTTACATCTAGGTACTAATTGACACCCAGTTCTCCCTTAGAATGTACTAATTAGAATTAACTCTCCCTTTTTGTGTACTAGAGCTAACGAATGGATTGGTTTCCCTCATCGAATTAAAATATCCTTTCGGTCAAACCCAAATTCGATGTCTATTCATGCCTTTCTAATACTTAAGAGGGTCGTTTCCGTCTCACTCCAAGCAATATACACATGAACATTATAATAGCACTTAATTATCATAAGTTATCCATTGATCAACAATCCATCAAACCAATAATCATTCATGAATAACAAACCATGCCATCACAACATCAAAGCAATTAAAGCCCATGAATAGAAACCAACATCAATTAAATCAAAAACCAATTTAATCCACATGATAATATAAACCTAATGTGCTCTTCATGTCCCTAATCCCACTAGAGGGACTAGCCTAACATGATGATGGTAACAAAATATATAAATGAATCATTACACATATCCATAGTCTTAGATCCAAATGAAAAATAAAAAAGATGTAAATCTTCCTTAACAATTCCTTGTAGAGAATCTTCAACACTCATTGATCTCCACCTCTAGCTCTTGAATTCTTGAGATCTCTAACACCCAAATGAAAGGGATGAAGAATGGATGAAGATGATGGTGTGAAATGGAAGAAATAGTGTGTGATCTAGGTGTAGTAGTGAAATCCTTGTGTGGAAAATACCAATCTTCTTTTAAATGTTGAACTTGAGGCTATTTATACCCTCTCCAAGTTGGGTCACGAATTAATCATCGACTGGGCTTTTTACACACACTTACACACATTGGCAGGTAAAAATCTGGATTTTTGGCCCAAAATAACCTTACTCGACTTGGCCTTCCTTACTCGAGTTAGCTACTCGAGTTGAGTAGTATGTGTTATAACTCGAGCTACCCAACTCGACTCGAGTTAGCAACTCAAGCTCTCGCCTGTTGGGTCGTGTTGTGATGCTTTGAAACTTGGAACACCTACGACACCTAGCTCGACTCGAGTTGCCAAGTCGTGTTGCGACTTACAACTCGAGTAAGCACACTTTATGATTTTAAACTCCTTCCCTGCGCCGCACGACTTGCTGCTCGACTTGGAGAGACGCAGCTCGACTCGAACTGCAAGTTGAGTTGGCTCTTCTAAGTCGAGTTAAGCTACTGGACGATTTTGGACAACTTTTGGGCCCCTACTCGACTCGAGATGACAACTCGAGTTGTACCTTGCAACTCGAGTTGGGTCCTGTCAGCTCGTTTCTTGCTCGTTTCAGCTCCCGACTCTATTTTTGACCTATTTTCAACATATTTAGGCTCATTCACACACATTTCCATTAAATCACATAACACAACCAAATAACACATAAAATACGGATAAAATAATACGAAAAGATATACAAAATGACACTAAAATCTAGGTGAAAATAGCGATAATCATAAGCATACTCTGATAATAAAGTTTCTTCTCCCCAAAGTGGATGTAGGTTATTAATAGTCGTTCCACTATACATCTTTGTGCATTCTTTTCATTTTGATTCAAGTTTCATTAGTTCATATGAGTTTAATCTTGAGTGTTTGAGAGTTTATTGATCGATTATCTCAATTGGCGCCGTCTGTTAGAAACTTATACTCAGCAAAATCAAGATGAACACCACAAGGTTTGATATTGAAAAGCTCGCAGAGAAATCAGACTACAACCTATGGAAGTTGAAGATGAAGGCTGTCCTCATACAGCAAAGTTCAATGGATGTATTGAAGCCTCCTTCACCAGTGAAGGCAGAAATAATTAAAGATCCTCAGGATGCAGCAGGTGGTGTAAGAGGTCCAGTGGATGATCAGGTACTCCAAAAGGCTTATTCTACAATAATATTATGCCTAAGTGATAAAGTGCTTAGAGAAGTTTCAAAGGAAATGATTAGCCATAGTTTAGTGGGCATGACCAATTAAAGAAATTATCGAACCACAGGGAGGAAGGTACTAGGGTCTAAGCGATCTCGTGTTTGTCATAGTATTATAGAGATGAACGAGAAGGGGAGATAATCAAGAAATGACAATAAAATAAAAGGATAGATGAATAGGAGATGAATGAATGAGCCAAGTAGATAGAGATGAGACTAGCAATACTTAAAGCATGAAAAATCTAGGTATCATGCAATGAATTCATATGTGTCATGGGAAAAAGGCTAAGGGCCAACACTAAGATCACCTAAACTCCCTCTCGGAATGAATAGGATATGGAATGACATTCATTGGATTGGTTCTCACTCAAACAATTCCAACTAGGTACTAAGCTTGAAATGAGAGTCCCTTCACATAATCTATTGACTTCTCAATCTAATAAATGATATGTTCTATCAAAGGGTTCTAAACTATGAAGGACTTCTCAATCTCTTCACAATCTATAATGCACATGAAGTGTTTGATGAAATGATTCACTTAATTATCCTAAATATGCAATTGACTTCTCAATCTAATCACATGCTTAAAACAATTAAACATACAAATAATCATAAACCTCAAGATCTAAAGCATCAATGATAGAAAATCAATTAACCCAATCAACATAATCATTCAATTGCAAAATACCAAAAATTATCCAACACAATTCATATTGTTAATCTCACAAGGGAGATTAGCCTCTCATATCCATAAGAAAATTAACATAGACATTAAATTCCTTACAAAACATGATAAACAATAGGTTTCAATACAAAGTGTAGATGAAAACTCCCTTGGATGTCTCCAATGGTGATCTTCTTCTTCCCCTTGCAATTCACCTCTCTTCCTTGCTTCTCTACTACTTGGATGGAGGATTTGATGGTTGGATCAAGGTAGATGGGTGGATGAAGAATGGATGAAGGTGAAGGTGAAGAATGGAGGAAATGATGTGTGATGTGTGTGTAGAAGGGATGGAAATCGGATCTTTTTTATAAAATGTGAATGGAGGGGTATTTATACCCTTATGGGCCTTCTAGAAGGATTCTGATTTTTTTCTGATCCCAGACATGACACGAGTCATGTGGCGCAACACGGCCATAAGGTGCCCGTGTTGCGTGAACTGATGCTCCCGCACGGCCATCGCTTACAGGCCCGTGTTGGCTACACGGGTCGTGTGCTGCAACACGAGTCGAGCTTCGCAACACAGCCAAGTGGTGATCGTGTTGGATAAATAGATATTGCCACACAGTCATTCTGGATAGGCCCGTGTTAGTAACACGAGTCGTGTGCTGCGACACGACCCGTGCTCCCGACACGGCCAGTCGTGTTGCTGCTGCCCTGTTTCCTTCACTGTTTTGGCTCGTTCTCCCTCGTTTCAACTCCAAATTGAGATCCGTTTTTTCCTACATCTTCCTTATCATGTTAGCATCAAATAAAAAGTGAAAATCTTATGTTTAAGCTTATTCACATACATTTCCATGAAAACACAAAACACAACCAAATAACACATAAAATACGGATAAAAATATATGAAAACTCACATAAAAAGACACTAAAATCTAGGTAAAAATATCACTCATCACACCCCCAAACTTAAAGTGTTGTGCGTCCCCGCACAACGAAAATGATAAACCAAGGAGAGTGATTTTCACCTAGGAAAAAAAAAAACTAAACGAACACAAGTAATAACACATCATTAGCAACAAGAATTACAAATTATGCTAAGCTATCCTACAACATTAGATTTATGATATGAGAAATTAACAAGTTCAATCAAAAGAGAATAAGGTCCAATATAGTCCCTTTTAGTCTAAGCCTCACATAAGTTTATCAATTTCACTCAACACTCTTTGAAGTAGGGTTAATCAACACTCATCAACCGATTGGCTTGACTCGCTATAAGCTTGCTCGTGGACTACATTCACAACCCACCAAAGTTTCCATTAGTGATCAAAAAGGTCTTTTATTAAGGATGTAATGATAGGCTCTTTGGTAAGGTAGGAAGAGTATGGATAATAGTGACTAACAAGTGTAAGTAATCGAAGAGATGATCAACTTCCTCAACTTCTCCACTTTTATTTCTTCCTTTCTCAACTTTGGTAATCACAAGCACTAATCATCAACTTTCCTTAGATTTTGAGCTTCTTTTAATGCATGCTTCCTTCTTTGAACTTTTAAGTACTTGAGCATATTGTTATTGCTTTGCTCATTTTCTTATTTTGAGGTTACATGTCCATTCTTTCTTGTGCTATTTTTCATCATTTTTCTTGCTTGTTTACCATTTTCTTTTTTCTTTTTCTTCCTTATCAAACCTTTCTAGTTACCATCTCCTCAATCACCCACACAAATGGTATATATGTAAGGCTTAAGTGGGTAATCATGGCTTGTAATATGCTTATATCACAATAAATAGGCTTTAAGGCTCAAAGTGGTTGACTAGGGATGATGTTCAAGGTAGGGAAATGTATGGTAATGACTATAAATGATAAGGATGGCCTAAGATCATTTCACTAATCTCCACAAATTGGGCTCGTTCCTATAGTCCTTGAGCAAGTTCTAGCTTATCAACACTCAATCGATCCACTCATGAAGAAAAATACCATGTATGCACGGTTGAGGCTCAAATTCTCACAAGCTTATGCTTTGGACCTTAAAGAACTTATTACACCACATTCATCTCAAAATTGAACAAGTTAAGTAAAACATGTCACAATTCGAAAGTGTAGAGATTCTTAATCATAACTTGTCATCACTTACTACCACAACATATCACCACTCATGTTCAAAAATGACTCACAACATCCCAAAACAAACCACCAAACATACCAAGACAAAAATAAGAAAACACACAAAACATAAAATAAAGACTCAACAAACAAGAAACAAAACAAAAACACATAACATGCAAAAACAACAATCACCATCATTAGAAAATGAAGCACATATTCAATCATCCATAACAATGTAAGATCACAATCATCCCAACCTTGATTGAAAAGGAAATCCTAACTTACGAAAAGTAAACATCCCAAAACATAACAAATTAAGTAGCATGCTAATCACATCAATACAAATCAAATCAAATTATGCTAAGCACGTAAAAGTGGTAGGGTGTAGAATGAACTCCTCAATAAGCATTTGATAGTGGAAGTTGTTAGCTCCGAGCTCAATTCGTGCTTCCAATAGCCTTCATACATGCTCAACAAAACCATTAGCTCAACAATTTCATTAAAAATATGGACTATCATGCACTTCAACACGACCAATCATACCAAAATCAAACCAATGCTCATGAGAAAAATTCAAAATTAGCCCAAAAATACGAAAAGTATATGGCTTCAAAACAAAGTATGTCACACCATGTCATATCCCCCCAAACTTAAATTGAAACAAGAGTTTCGAGTTAAGTTTGCAAAAAAAATGGTGTGACGAACTTACACCTTCAATTCAATCTCTCTTCGTATCTTGAAAACTCATTCTTCTCACAAGCACGAACCACCTACAAGGCCAAAATGCAAGAAACAACAAATCTAACATCCTTATTGAAAGCATTAAATAAAGCAATAAAGATAATGATGAGTTGCCTCCCATCGAGCGCTAAGTTTAACGTCTTCAAGCCGGACGGGATATGGAGAACTCATCGGAATGGCCATGGATATCTTTCGTCCTTGCCATCAAATTTTAAACGTTGTGCTTCTTCCTCTAATAGGCACTTATGGCAAGTAACGACCTCCGTTGCATCCTTCGAGCATGGCTTTAGAAATTCAACTCTCTTGAGCTTACACTCCATTGCCCTCTCCATTCTTGAAAACCACTTATTTCTCTTTACCAAATAGATCCCCAACATATCTTCAAGTTCTCTTTTGTTTCTAAGAATATAAGAAAAATCAATGGGTAATACAAAGTCAATGTAAACAATATTATCAAGTTCAAGGCAACTTAAAGAGTTTAAAGGTTTAGAAATGTTCATTTCACTCTTCAAGTCATAATCATTTGCTTCTTGACTTTGTTTCTCTTCATCAACATCATTTGTCTCAATATGCTCTTCAAATACCTCATTTGATTCTTCATCCCCCAGATTCTCTTCTTTCTCCAACTCTTCTTCGACTTTGCTCTCCTCTTCCAATTCTTCAACTTGTTGAAAATTGTTCAAAGCACTTACAATTTGGCTTACTTGATGCTCCAAGGCTTCAAACCTCTTCTCATCTGCCTCATTTCTTTTCTTCATTTCTTCAAAACTTGCTTCATTTCTTTTCTTCCATTCTTCAAAACTAGCTTCATCTATTTTCTTGCTCTCCTCAAGGTTTGCTATCATCTTCTCAATCAAGACGTCTACAGACGATTTTTCTTCTTCGACTTATTGAAAGTCTCCTCCCTCTTGGTTGTCACAATTCCATCCTTGAATTGGTGGATAATTCCCATGAAAACTTTCTTCATAGTTATGTTGAAAATTTCCTTGGAAATCATCCACTCCCATGAAAGAAACATCTCCTACTTGATGCGTAGGCATCCTCCACTCTTCTTGCTCCATAAGACTAGGAATCGACACACCTTGCACATTTTTAGCACCCCCCAAACTTGAACTAGACAAGACTTGACCATAAGCACCTTGATTCATCATCCTTATTTATCTTGTCACTTCCAAAGTAACTTGGGTATATAATTCGGAGAATTCATTTTGAAGAAAACTTGATTGATGATCTTGACCTTCATCACTTCCTTGAGCACTTCTTCTATATAATTCAAGTAAGGCGTAGTTTTGAAATGGTGGAGAAGTGTTGGTGTTGGGATTTGGTGGAGAATAAGTGTATGCTTGATAAGGGTGGAATGTATTTCCATTGTAATCTTGTTGCCATTCTCCATTTCTTCTTTGATTGTAGTATTGAGAGCTTTCTTGATTCATTTGGAAGTTGTATCCATAGTTGCTCTCATTCATGTAGCCTCTTGATTGTGGAGGTGGAACCCTTGCAAATTGATCTCCAAAGACATTTGTGAATTGGTTCCAACCATCCATTTAAATGCTCTTCTCAAAGCTTACTACAATTCTTCTCAAACTTGCTATTTTTGGCTTTGATCCCACCTTCCTCTTCTCTCAAGGAAGTGTCAAGTACCTATCAAAATGAACAAGTGAGATAAAAAATTTTCCAAAGCAAATAATGAAAAACAATAAAAATAACTCTAGTAATACCAATCAAAACACTCCTTCGTTAAACCACTAGCAACCGTTACCTCCCCGGCAACGGCGCCATTTGATTAGCCATAGTTTAGTGGGCATGACCAATTAAAGAAATTATCGAACCACAGGGAGGAAGGTACTAGGGTCTAAGCGATCTCGTGTTTGTCATAGTATTATAGAGATGAACGAGAAGGGAAGATAATCAAGAAATGACAATAAAATAAAAGGATAGATGAATAGGAGATGAATGAATGAGCCAAGTAGATAGAGATGAGACTAGCAATACTTAAAGCATGGAAAATCTAGGTATCATGCAATGAATTCATATGTGTCATGGGAAAAAGGCTAAGGGCCAACACTAAGATCACCTAAACTCCCTCTCGGAATGAATAGGATATGGAATGACATTCATTGGATTGGTTCTCACTCAAACAATTCCAACTAGGTACTAAGCTTGAAATGAGAGTCCCTTCACATAATCTATTGACTTCTCAATCTAATAAATGATATGTTCTATCAAAGGGTTCTAAACTATGAAGAACTTCTCAATCTCTTCACAATCTATAATGCACATGAAGTGTTTGATGAAATGATTCACTTAATTATCCTAAATATGCAATTGACTTCTCAATCTAATCACATGCTTAAAACAATTAAACACACAAATAATCATAAACCTCAAGATCTAAAGCATCAATGATATAAAATCAATTAACCCAATCAACATAATCATTCAATTGCAAAATACCAAAAATTATCCAACACAATTCATATTGTTAATCTCACAAGGGAGATTAGCCTCTCATATCCATAAGAAAATTAACATAGACATTAAATTCCTTACAAAACATGATAAACAATAGGTTTCAATACAAAGTGTAGATGAAAACTCCCTTGGATGTCTCCAATGGTGATCTTCTTCTTCCCCTTGCAATTCACCTCTCTTCCTTGCTTCTCTACTACTTGGATGGAGGATTTGATGGTTGGATCAAGGTAGATGGGTGGATGAAGAATGGATGAAGGTGAAGGTGAAGAATGGAGGAAATGGTGTGTGATGTGTGTGTAGAAGGGATGGAAATCGGATCTTTTTTATAAAATGTGAATGGAGGGGTATTTATACCCTTATGGGCCTTCTAGAAGGATTCTGATTTTTTTCTGATCCCACACACGACACGAGTCGTGTGGCGCAACACGGCCATAAGGTGCCCGTGTTGCATGAACTGATGCTCCCGCACGGCCATCGCTTACAGGCCCGTGTTGGCTACACGGGTCGTGTGCTGCAACACGAGTCGAGCTTCGCAACACGGCCAAGTGGTGGTCGTGTTGGATAAATAGATGTCGCCACACAGCCATTCTGGACAGGCCCGTGTTAGTAACACGAGTCGTGTGCTGCGACACGACCCGTGCTCCCGACACGGCCAGTCGTGTTGCTGCTGCCCTGTTTCCTTCACTGTTTTGGCTCGTTCTCCCTCGTTTCAACTCCAAATTGAGATCCGTTTTTTCCTACATCTTCATTATCATGTTAGCATCAAATAAAAAGTGAAAATCTTATGTTTAAGCTCATTCACATACATTTTCATGAAAACACAATACACAACCAAATAATACATAAAATACGGATAAAAATATACGAAAACTCACATAAAAAGACACTAAAATCTAGGTGAAAATATCATTCATCAGAAAACAACTGTTGTTGGTGTATGGAATAAATTGGAAGCTCTATTCATGGTGAAATCAACTGCAAACAGATTGCATTTGAGGCAAAGGCTTCATGCCTTCAAGATGACTGATGAAATGCCTCTGATGGATCAAGCTGATGAGTTCTGCAAGATCACAGATGATCTTGAAAGTGTAGATTTCAAGCTGACCAGTTAAGATAAGGCCATCATGTTATTGTCAGCTCTGCCAAGATCCCAAGGGCATTTAAAAAATGCTCTTCTTTATGGGAGAAAGGATGTTGTTCAGTTGGAAGATGTGCTGGCAGCACTAAGATCAAAAGATCTAGAGATGAGAGCTGACAACAATGAAAAATTAGGTGCAGAAGGCCTCTTTGCCAAGAAAGGGAATCAGAACAAGAAAGGGAACAAGAGTGGAGGTAATTCTGATAAAAAGAAGTATGCTGCAGGACAGTCAAATGTAAAGAAGTGTTACTACTATCATGAACCAGATCATTTCAAAAAATAATGTGCAAAATGGAAAGCTAACAAGTCCAAGAAAGCTGATGCACCTGCTGGAAATCAAAAGAATCAGGTAAATCAGGCTGGTGAAATGCAAAATAATGCTGGTATAGAAGGTATTGAAGCTCTGTCCATCACATCATCAGATGTATCTGCCGAGTGGATATTGGATTCAGGGTGTACTTTCCATATGACACCCATGAAGCATTGGTTCGAAGAATTAAAGCATCAGGATGAAGGATTGGATCAGTACTATTAGGTAATGATCAATCTTGTAAGATTAAGGGAGTAGGATCCATCAGATTACTCATGTTTGATGGAGTTCAGAGGCTTTTTAGGAATGTTAGATATGTTCCTGAATTAAGAATGAACCTCATCTCCATTGGGATGCTTGATTTCAAGGTTGTATTAAAAATTGAAAGGGAGAGTTCTCACAATGACTAAGGGAGATAATGTAGTCACGAAGGGAACAATGAAATCTGATTTATATTTCATGGATGGAAGTGTTGTTGTTGGACAAGTACACAACACTGATGAGCAAGATGATGCCAAACTGTGGCATGGTAGGTTGGGCCATGTCAGTGAAAAAGGGATGCAAGAATTGGCTAAGCAACAACTGATTAGTTTCAGTACTGATGGGAAGCTCAGTCAATGTGAGCATTGTATCATTGGTAAGTCCAAGAGACTAAAATTTGGAGAATCAAAACACACAACAAAGGCTAGAATGGACTATGTACATTCAGATCTCTGGGAGGCCTTCAAGAACAACAACTAGAGGTAGAGAGAGATACATCAGGACCATAATTGATGATTACTCCAGGAAGCTTTGGATTTATATTTTGAAAACAAAGGATGAAGCATTCACTATATTCAAAACTTGGCTGACAGAAACTGAGAATTGCACAGGAAGCAAGTTGAAATACTTAAGGACAGATAATAGTATGGAATTTGTATCTGATGAGTTTAATTCATACTGCTAGGAAAAGGGGAATAAGAGGCACAAAACTGTTCCTGAAACTCCTCAACAGATTGGCATTGCAGAAAGGATGAATCAGACACTTTTGCAAAGAATCAGATATATGTTGAGCACTACAGGTCTAAGTAAGATGTTTTGGGGATAATTAGCTGTAACTGCAGCTTATTTGATTAACTTATGTCCTGCTACAGCTCTGAATTTCAAAACTCCAGAGGAGATGGTGGTCTGGTAAGGTCCCTATCTACACACATCTTAGAGTTATAGGTTGTCAGGCTTATGCTCACATTAAACAGGATAAGTTGGAGCCTAGAGCACTTAAGTGTGTTATGATAGGTTATCCTAAGGGAGTAAAATGGTATAAACTATGGTGTTATGAGGAGAATAAACTCATAGTTAGCAGGGATGTTGTCTTTATTGAGAATAAGATGCCTCTGATAAAAAATACTCAGAATAAGCAATCTGACCTTGAGGTGGAGCCTGAAGACATGATCAGAGCTGATAAAAGTAATGATAGGTCCACTGATGAGGAAATAAGAGTACAAGATCAACCAAACTCTTATCAACTTATCAGTGATAGGCAAAAGAGGACAATAGTACCTCATGCAAGATATGTACAACCTGATATAGTGTCATTTTCACTATATACAGTAGTTGAAGTTGAAGTTGAAGGTTATGAACCTAGGAACTACACTAATGCTTTAGCTAGTCAAGACAGAAACAAGTGGCTTGTAGCCATGGAGGAAGAATTGTTGTCACTGAATAAGAATGGGACATGAAAAATATTTGACAAGCCAAAATCTCAAAAATTAGTTGGATGTAAGTGGATATTCAAAAGGAAACCAGCATTTGCAGCTGAAAGTGGAGTTAGATACAAAGCTAAACTAGTAGCTAGGGGTTTTTCACAGAAGGAAGGGGTAGATTATAATAAAATCTTCTCACCTGTGGTTAAACACTGTTCAATCCGAGTGTTACTAGTACTAGTAGCTCAATATGATCTTGAGCTTCATCAGATGGATGTTACTACTGCATTTTTACATGGAAAGTTGGAGGAGAGTATCTATATGAAAATACGAGAAGGTGTAACAGTTGGAAAGCCTGATACTAAGGCTTGTTTGTTACTCAAATCATTGTATGGACTGAAACAAAGTCCAAGACAATGGTATCTGAGGATTGATGAATATATAGTTGCTAATGGATTTCAGAGGTCTTTATGACAGCTGTGTATATATCAAGGAAGAGAACAGCTGTTACACATATTTACTACTATATGTAGATGATATCTTGATTGCTTGTAAGAGCATTCAAGGCATTGATGCAGTAAAGGAAGTACTCAAATCTGAGTTTGAGATGAAGGATCTTGGAGAAGCTAAGATGATCTTAGGCATGGAAATAAGTATAGACAGATACACTTGTGTTGAAACAACAATCTTATCTTATTAAAGTACTCAAAAGGTATAATATGGATGAGTGCAAGTCTGTTACAACACCTGTCAAGCAATGATTGAGTCTGTCACTACTTAATGGAGCCAAATCAGATAGAGAGATAGCTGAAATGAGCAGAATTCCATATGCAAGTTCAGTGGGCAGTCTTATGTATGCTATGGTCTGTAGTAGGACTGATCTTGCTTATGTAATGAGCTTGGTCAGTAGATTCTTAAGTTGTCCAGGGAAACAATATTGGGAAGCAGTGAAATGGGTATTAAGATATGTAAAGGGAACTGAGCAAGTAGGATTGAAATTCCAGAAAAGGGAAGCAAAATTAGAATGTGTCATTGGATATGTTGATGCTGATTTTGCAGTAAATTTGGATTCTAGGAATTCTCTTACAGGGTATATGTTTAATATGTATGGCACATCAGTGAAATGGAAAGCAAGCCATCAGTCTGTAGTGGAACTATCAACTGCAGAAGTTGAGTTCATTGCATTAACAGAAGCAATCAAAGAAGGGATATGGCTTGTTGGTTTGCTGAAGGAGTTGAGGGAATATCAGGATACTGTAGTGGTGTATTGTGACAACCAAAGTGCAATACACTTAGCTAAGCATCAGGAGTATCATGAACGTATCAAACACATTGATGTTAAGCTGTACTTTGTAAGTGATATGGTGGAAAGTGGTGTTGTTGCTATAAGGAATATTGATACAACTGTGAATTCAGCTGATGGACTTACTAAAGCATTGCCAGCAGCAAAATTTGAGCTGTGTAAGACTTTAGTTGGTATGTATGATGACATAATGGTTGCTGCTTCTTAAAGCAGCAAAATGGGGAGAAGGGATCAGGTTGAGTATGCAAACATCTAAGGTGGAGATTGATGAATATAGATGCTTGCATAAGAGCATGACATATGGAGGATGCTCTTGATTGAGCTGGATAGTGTTTCCACGTGATGCATGGATGCATGTGAGCTAACTGAAGCAGTTACAACAAACTAACAACACAACTGATTGAAAACTATCAAATTGAAGCAAGGGTGTGCAGCTGGTTTTGGAGCAGTTGTTGGGCGGTTAATCGAGCTACCTAGAAGTGACTATATGGCTGCATCTCATCTACTAAGTGAGAGCTATCTAATAGAGGTTCAACCGAATCAATAGGTTAAAGGGTTATCAAGATATAAGGGCTTAAAGTAGGCTGATCACATTAAGTTTTACACATTGTGAGTTGACAGTTTTGAGAGCTTCGTTTTGTGCTTCATGTTAGCAGATTGAGATCAATCTGATCTTGTTTGTAAGCATACTCTGATAATAAAGTTTCTTCTCTTCAAAGTGGACGTAGGTAATAGCGGAACCACTATGCATCTTTGTACATTCTTTTCATTTTGATTCAAGTTTCATTATTTCATGTGAGTTTAATCTTGAGTGTTTGAGAGTTTATTGATCAATTATCATGTCAATATCTATAAGTGAGTTACACGAGGGTAAAAAATAGAAATAAAAAAAAATCTAATCCTTTATTACTCCACCGTGTGTCACACTATATCCAACTATCAATATATGGTTAATCATTAGAACTGAAATTGGTGGACGTAAATAATTTTTGTAAATAATTAATACTACTCACAAAATTTATAATCCACATGAATCTCAAGCTCCTAATCATAATGCCTATATTAAGGAAATGAAACATGTTTAAAAAAATTAGAGCCCACAAATGCAACTAATTAGACTTAAACTTTGAAATTAAAAGCAGTTAAATAAAAAAAAATTAAATATAGCCACTCAATTTATAATCATCAAGAAAGTGACACAAAATTATATCCAAAATAAGGCATATGTAAACATGCGCATTTCACAACATACCCACAAAAATGATAACTGCAAGGGTGAGCACTCAAACAATGTGAATGTGCCAACCTATATATGATTCTCAATTTATTAATTAATATACATAATTTCTTTTTTTGGTTATAGTAAAAAGTAATAAAATGATAGTGACAAAACCTAGAAACATCTACAAACTTTGTCCTTAAATATTGGTCACTCATATGTCAACCCACATTTGTCATCACAACTTCCTTCTCTTTTTTTTTTCTCTTAGAATTATTTCTTCACAACTTGTCATTTTGATGTCATGGGTGACTAGTATGGGTGCTCATGCATGTCACACAATAATTAGTTTTGGACATATTGAATAATTAAAACCAATGACAAAATTGTTCAATAATTTGTACTCCCTCCATTGTAACATTTATAATAATTTAATAGACAGTAGATTGAGATATGATATTTTAATGTGTAATTGTATTATTGGTATGTATGAACCTATATAAATATATTAATTATTTTGTGCAGGTCTCATTTACCTAAAAAAATGTATCAACTTTATGAGATAATCAAAAAAAAAAAAGAGTCACAACCTCTTTGGGACGAAAGGAATACGTATTTATACTGAGTTGCGCACACCAATTATACGAATCTAGTATTAATATAATTGGTTCCTTATCCAATTTGAAAATTTTAATGTATTTGTATAATATAATAATTCCTTCGTTTTGTCCAAAAGTTTTTTTTATACATGTATTAAAGAAAATAGTATTTTAATAAGTAATGGATAATTTAAATGGTACTTTAATTTATTTTTATGCCCTTAACTTTAAATTTTCATTAATAGTAAATATGTAATATTGTAAAACTTTTAAAAATATTAACATTTACGGAAATATAAACCCTAAAAAAAGGGTTGCGTTTTTATATATAGGACCACGAGGGGACACATCAACTCTGGTAGTGGAGCACTAATTTATTACCACAACATCAAGAGCAAATCTTTACAAGCGTGGATCCATGAGTATTAATAAGAGGGTACACTTGTATCTCAATTTATTATTATTATTATTATTATATTTATTATTATTATTATTATTATTTCTTTTATCATTTACTTATATATTGATATTAATTAGGTATTAAAATCATGTGTACTATATATTGTTCTTTTTAATATTATTAGTTCAATTTTTAAAATCATATCTAAATCAAATGAAATAAGAGTGTCAAATTTTCTCATCTAGTTGCACATGGATATAAATAAGGTGGGCTTGATCCCAAATCACATGACGAGAATTATCTTTCAAGTAATTAACTCAACAATACATATTAAATCAAGTCGGATTGAAATAATGTCACAATGATATGGTATGATATTTGTCACTCAATAAGTAATACTTTGCCACTCAAGTAATATTTTGAGTATTTAAAATGATAACTTTACATCAAAGTCAAGTGGTTACATTTAGGGATGACAACGGGTAGGGTACCCGTTTATTTTGGGTACTCGTACCCATATCCAATTAAAAAATAACTATCTGTATTCGTATCCGTTCCGTTTAAAAAAATTATTATGGTACCCGTATCCATTCCATTCCCATTTATCAATACCCGCGGGTACCCGTACTCGTTTAATATTCATTTATTTTATATATATTTATAATTTTTTATTATCTTAATAAATATAATAATAAAAATTACATTATTATTAATTAAATATAAAATAAATATAATATAAATTCTATTATTTTAAATAAATATTTAATAAATATAATTAAATAAAACTTATAACTATTAATTAAATATATAAAATATCTTATAATATATAAATTATATAATATATATTAAATTTTATAAAAAATATATATATAATCGGGGTAGTCGCGGGTTTTGAGGCATTACCCGCACCCGTCCCAAACCCTAATGGTATTTCTTACAACTACCCGTACCCATTCCAAACCCGTTTACAAATACCCGTACCCTACCCATTAGGATTCGGGTAGACCAAACCGGAAATACCCATCCCATTGTCATCACTAATTACATTACATAGTATTAATTTCAGGCTAGTTTAACTTATGATTTTGTAGGTGAGTATTATAAAGATGATGCTATATATGATAGTGCATTTACGTGGATGCATTGTTATTATTTATAAAATATATATAAATTGAAGTATGTTAATAGTGAGTTATATTATAACAACATAAAATCATATTTTAATGTCATCATTCATCATACTTTCGAAATATATATTTTAACAACTAATAATATATTTTATCAATATAGCAATTATAATTTAACACGTCTAACAAAACGCTCTCACACAATCACTGTCTCAAAAATACTTGTAAAAGAGATTAGCAAGTACATAGGTTGTGAACCATAAAAAAAAGGTCTAATGTTACACCAAAAAATAAAACTATTGGTAATATATGGAGATGGCATTTTTAATGTAATTAATAATTATGGTGTAGTGGAAGACATCTTTTAGATCCAAGAATCAAAAGTAGGCAAGGTTACATAGTTCAGGGCATTCCATGTTGGTACCTTAAATTCCATTTGTAATCCCATTGAATATTGAAAATAGGAAGAGACAAAAAAGATCATGATTTTCAAGTGTTCTTTTTTAACATAAAATAAAATTAATTATGAGGAGAAGTAGAACTAGAGGCGTACCTAAAATAGTGTTTTCTATTGTGACCACTTATTATAATTTCTTCGAGTTAACACATTTATTATGTATGTATATTTAGAAAATGGTGAGGAGGATGGATGTCCAAATTTTTTGTTTGTTCATCCCAAAAATCTTACTTTAGAGTTTACACTAAAATTGTGCATGAATAGTGGAGTAATTCATCTTCAATAGTTTATGGTATTCTTCTTCCTACTCTCAATAATTTTTATTTTGCTTTGATAAGTAGATTAAGAAAAGTGATATTAAAGAAATTTAGACAGAGTTGTATTAGATATGTGTGTGTGTGTGTTTTTTTTTTTCTAAATAAAGTTTATGCATGTCTTTTGCATTTTTTTAAAATTAATTTAATTTTACTGAAAAAATAAGTATACATAATTATTTTAACAAATATGGAGTATATCATAATCTATACACAAATAAATATATATATACATGACACAATGCATTATAGCTGCAGTAAAATACAATTGTTACAGTGCATTTATAGAAAATTTAGCACTACTGCATTAGAATTTGTATAACTAATCGTACAAGAGACAATATACAAAAATGATCGTATTAAATTTTTTTCTCCCCTAAATTTTATTCGTGGAATAATTAATTATACAAGAAATGATATACACAAATAACACTAATTTTGTATGAGAGTTTGGAGGTGGTCTTTCACTTCAATTTAAATATTAACTTGATGTAACTCTTCATCAATATTAATATCATGAGAGTATATGTACATGCTGCCACATGCCTCCTCCCCATCCCCACCCCCCACCCCCAAGGTTTATATATGTGACTTGAATCCAACTTTAACTTATGCATTGTCTTATTATTATTTTTTTCCTTTTTTTTTTAATAAGAAACGAAATGAAAAATGTAAAGATTGAGGGTGGGGGTTCGAATCATGCCTTTGACATGGATTTGGCTCCTTGCAAGCACAAGTTAAACAGTGAGCTTTCTCTATAAATCACTTGAGGCGCATCCTGCGATTTACCTTTTCCACCAATCTCCAAGGCAGGGGCGATGAGACCCTAATGGTGGGTACACTATTTATAAAAGAGAGTAATCAAAATTTTATTTCAGAATAGGATCTTAATAAGATTTATACGAGATGTTATTTAATACGACTTAAGATAAATATTGACTCATAAGTGAAGAGAAGAGATAAAAAAAAAGAAAGAGTTATATATATATTTTTTATTTTTTATTTTTTTGCTATAATAAAATTGTTCCTTACTGGAATTTACAAACTATAGCAATCGTTTTGAAAATATGATTTAATTTGAAAATTAGATTATTTCATAAAAAATGAAAAAATTATAAGTAGAAGAACGAGGATTGAAAACTTTTTAATATGATAAGCTATAATGAAAACTATTTAATATTGTAAGGTTAAAATAAAAATGCATAATTATTAATAATTAGGTTGAATATTTAGTGCACGAGGTTAAAATTGTAAAGATTATAGAGTAAATTCAGAGTTGCCTAAAATCAGAGTACAAGTGTCGCATCTAGTTCTAAGCTAATTGCATTAAAAAAAAATTAATTCTTTTTAGCAACGAAATTCAATCGGTTGATAATTACCGACGGATGGCCAACAAAAAAATTTCTTTTAGGGACAGAATGTCAATGAATTTATTGTATTTTTAACAACATAATAAAATCCGTTTACTTTTTAATAATGGATTACCAACAGAATCATTATATAAATTGTCATCGAAATTATTAGCCATTGATTATCAACAAAATTGAATTTTCATTGTAACAATTTACCAACTATCATTTTCCCAAGGAAAAATTAACAACGTATCTCATTGTTAATTTATTGGTAAATCAATTTAGCAATAAAATTAAGGTTTTTATTAACGAAATATTCCATTAATAAAAAATAGGTTTTTTTGGGAGTGATTGGCTGAAATCCAAAGTAGGCAGTATTCTACGGTCCGGATCTCTTATTATATTTAGATGTTATTTTTCCTATTGCAAGTCATTAGGGTGATGTTTGGTTTGGAGTTATGTGGGGTTTGAAAACTATGAATAGTGAATTTTGTTTTGGGTTTTAAGTATGGTAGATTTTAACTTTATATGAAATCAATGTGTTAATTTATTTAAAAAGTTAAATAAGAGAGGAGAGATAAAGAGAGAAAGTGTATTAATTGAGAAAAGAGAATGTAGTAAGTATATATATAGGGGTGATTTTTAAAATGTAGACGTGGGTTTTGAAAACCAAAACGTGAGTTTAAAATCCGCAAATGAACATTACACATTGAATGATTTTGTAACTAACACTACAAAATAATTGTTTTTTAATAACATAATATTCACTTAGTAAAAACCTTAATTTAATTTTTAATTGTGTATATTTTACTTGAGAGAATATCTTTTATAATAAAATGTATTGCCTTCAAACATGAATCTTAGTATTATTCACTCTCTTCTAATCTAGAAAAATATGTGAACTGGTTTATAAATAAGAGTTAGTCTCTTGTGAGACGGGTTATTGGTGAGACGGATGTGAGACGGGTCAACCCGTCACTAAAGTATGCTTATTTGTGGTTAAAGTATGTCGATAATAAATCAAATTATAACACACTAACATCATACTTTAATACATAATCCAACATATTTTAAAAAACATACATTAACAACCATTAAACATACTTTATTTAAATAATCGAGATACTTTAACACGTCTCACAAACCGTCTCATGAAAGTAGCGTCTCACAAGAGACTTTGTCTATAAATAATGTTCTAAAATAAAAAGTAAAAATATTTTTAAAAAGAAGTGATAAAATCCTTAAATAAATAGATATAACTAATAAAAAAGAAGCATAAAATAAAATAATCTTTGATTCGATTTCAACGCAAGTTCCAAAAGTAGTATTATATTGAGTGCGTCCTCCTCATATTACAGTTGCAAGATTATCAATTATGGATAAAAATTTTCCCTTTTTTAAGATAGTAATTTAATTTTCTTTGGTTTTGACTAATAAAAAGCGTGACGTTGACTTTTCTTATCAATCCCATCCATCATCTAATCCCATCCCACGATTTGTTTCCTATAAATACCCACCCCATCCTTCCAACTATCCTCCAGACTATCCTTCTTCCGTTAACTCAAAAATGAATTTCTTTCTCTGCGCTCTGATCTCTTCTCTAGCCGTGATATTATTCAACAACGGAGTCGAAGCGTCTCACAGAGTTTACACGGAGTTTAAAACTTCGTCGGCCGCCGTTAATGTCCAACATGTACACAGAACAGGATACCATTTCCAGCCTCCTAAGAACTGGATTAACGGTAATGTCGTTGTTAATGACGTTCTTAATTACTTTTTAGTTTTTGACATGATCTTCTGTGGTTTATTTGGATATATTATGATTAGCTTTTTTTGGTTCATTTTTCAAAATCATTCTACAAAAAAATGTTTTTTGATTTACATTTTTATAATTGATTTGTGTTTCACTTTTTATACTCTAAAAATGATAAGTTTTGAAACAATACTTCTCAAAACTTGGAGTATATTTTAAGAAAATGTTGTACTAATACACGTAGCTAATTTTATTAATTATTTATTATTTGTAAAGTACATAGTTTAGTTAAAAGAAATATATCTTAAGAGACTAAAATATATGGACATAATTTAATGACTTGTAAAGATTAGAAATTTTTTTTTTTTTTGGGTTAATAATTATAAATAAAGACAAGAGAAATTCAACGTGATCTTGTAATGAAACTTCGCCTATAGACTACAAAATATAGCATAATAATGGAGCTGTCAGTATAATCTGGAAATTGGTGTAATTGTGTGAGGAAGTCAAAAATAAATAAATAATAATAAATTAAATAGTATAATGAAATTTGAAAGAAATTTGATAGTATGGAGTTAATAATGTTGAAGAATGGTCCAAACTAAGATGAGCTGTGTAATTGTTGACCAGTAATTAAGATCTACCTGACTCACTAGCCCAACATAACTGTATACCATTTTAATATCTTCTCCATCAATTTTAGATTACACAAAAACCATATTTTTTCTTAATTATTATTATTATAACAAAAATTATACTATTACGTGTGAATTAACATCTCAATCATACTATTAATTCAATCTGCATAAATATTTTCATAAAATACAACAATATCTTTAAAAGTAAATAATAATAAATTAAAAATAAAAAATAAAGCATTCACACTCAAGAGTTCTCATAATCAATACTGGAGTATTATTGATCGTTGGCGTAACTAAACAGAGGCAAATTCTAAGCTATGTGCACCACGAATTCAAATTTAAACTCGTACACCCATTAAAATTTATATATTAATAAATAAAAACTTATATATTTTACTAGAGGATTTTATATTAATTTTTTTATGAAAAATTAAATGGAGTATAAAAAAATTATATATTTATTAAAAAATATGTATACAAATATTAATACTCTAAATTAAACTGTTTAATCCAAATTAGGGTTGTCATTCATAGAAGGATTGAAGGGGGCGTTCACCCCTTAATTATTTTTTAAATAAATTTACATGAATTTTTAAATTTTATACATAAATTATACTCCAATATAATTATCCCTTAATATGATTTCAAATTTCATTATATTTCAAATCTGCCCAAAAAAATGTAACATACCGCACTAAAAAAAATTAGAATATGAGATTAAAATAATAATAATAATAGGAATAATGGAAATTATTAAGTGTATTAAATGAAATATTGGATGAGAGTAAGAATTTAGGGGTGTGAGTTATTAATGTATGGTGAGTATAATATTGACGTGTTTCCTTGGTCCCAAGGCATTCTGCATTTGCAGAAACAAAGTAATAGTAGTAAAAATTAATTATATACTATTTTAATTTATTAATAAAAATAGAACATTTAGCATTGTACTTAATTACTCTATTTGAATCGTCAATAGTCTTTGTCGTTCATGTCACCTTATTTAATTCAAACTCTTTGACACGTCTGTTGAAAATGGGCAAAGATATGCATCACACAAAATTAGCCTTTTGAGACTGAGAACATAAAAACAATGTAATAATAAGAAGTAATACATAATCGATTGAAAATGATAAATTTTTAATTAGATTATTTAATGAAGAATTCATCGAAGACTTTTAAAGATCATGAATTTATTTATTTATCTATTTTTTAATGGTAGAAAATATGATTAGATATGTTTTACATTTTATTGGACGTAGAATTTTTCCATTATTTTATGCATATTTGTATAGATCTACATGGACGATGTAAGATGTTTGAGTGATATAACTGTAACAAAATAATTTAGTTTGAGCTTCATATTGTCAAGATTTTGCATAATTGATTCACAAGTTTTAGTATTTAGTCATAGTTTAGAAAATTTAAGAGTATAATTGTCTTCTCACTCCATAAATAAATTAAGAGGACCATAAGTTTGTAAAAAACTCACAATAATGAAGATAATCTCAAATAACTTATTTTCATTTCAAAACTAGAAGAATTTAATTTATGTTTAAAATGTTAAATGTTTAATACTACACCGAATTTATTTTTAGTCTCCAATATTAGGGGTTACTTTAGTGTAAATGGTTCCTCAAAACAATAATTTTCATATGCATTTCAATCAAATTAAACTCAAGAATTTCATAATAAATATACTGTAGTTTTATCATAAATTCCATGAACGAACGACTTATAAATCTTTAAGCATCTTGTTGAATAATTTAGTTTTTTTACTGATGAATTCAAATGTTTCCCTTTCATGTCCATCTTATGGTTGCTTCCATGGACATCAGATCCCAATGGTGAGTATTATAACACACATACACTCTCTCTCTCTCTCACACACACACACACACACACACACACACTAACACTTCCCTCATTCTTTAACAGGGCCAATGTACTACAATGGATACTATCACCTCTTCTATCAATACAACCCCAAAGGTGCTATATGGGGCAACATTGTGTGGGCTCACTCTGTCTCTAAAGATTTAATCAACTGGAAAAGATTAGAAAATGCAATCTACCCCTCTAAGCCCTTTGATCAATACGGCTGTTGGTCTGGTTCTGCTACGATCCTACCTGGAAACAAACCCATTATCCTCTACACTGGAATAGTAGACACAAACAACACTCAGGTCCAAAACTACGCAGTCCCAGCTGACTTATCCGACCCATATCTCCAAAAATGGATCAAACCGGATAACAATCCTTTGATCGTCTCAGACGTATCCATCAACAAGACAGCGTTTCGTGATCCAACGACTGCATGGATGGGCAACGATGGCCACTGGAGGATATCCATAGGTGGTAGGAGAAGTAACAGAGGGATAGCATACTTGTACAGGAGCAAAGATTTCATGCATTGGGTTAAGGCAAAGCATCCTTTGCATTCTACAAGTGGGACTGGAAACTGGGAATGCCCTGATTTCTTTCCTGTTTCGGTCTCCAGAAATGATGGATTGGATACTTCTGCAATGGGATCAGATGTTAAGCATGTCTTAAAAGTGAGCCTAGATGTTACCAGATACGAGTACTATACGCTGGGGACGTATTTAACTAAGGTTGATAGGTACATACCTGATAAGAACATGATTGATGGATGGAATGGATTGAGGTATGATTATGGCAACTTCTACGCCTCCAAATCGTTCTTTGATCCTAAGACGAACAGAAGGATCTTGTGGGGTTGGACGAACGAGTCTGATTCCACCTCGGATGATATTAAGAAGGGTTGGGCTGGAATTCAGGTACTGTGAGTGAGTGAGCGAGTGTGTTCATCATAAGCAGATTTCCTCAGAACTTCTTTCATATCATTTACTAATCTCGTTTTTTTTTTTTTCTCTGTGTCAATTCCAGACTATCCCACGTACAATTTTGCTTGATCCAAATGGCAAACAATTGCTCCTATGGCCTGTTAAAGAAGTGGAAACTCTAAGAGGGAAAAAAGTTGTAGTAGTAAACAAAAAGCTTGTTAAGGGAGAACATATTGAAATCAAAGGAATAACAGCTGCACAGGTGCTTTAAGTTTGCTGCCCTCACATTATGAAAACAACATCATGTTTAAGTTTGCACAAGAACCTGTACTAATTATGCATGGTTATGTGTACATTCAGGCTGATGTAGATGTGACTTTCTCATTTGATAACTTGGACAAAGCTGAGCCGTTTGATCCACGCTGGGATAGATATGATGCACAAAAGATCTGTAGCCGAAGGGGCTCCACTGTTCAAGGTGGATTAGGACCATTTGGGCTCTTGACATTGGCTTCAAAGAACCTGGAAGAATACACCCCTGTGTTTTTCAGAGTTTTCAAGTATCGAAACAACCATTTAGTTCTCCTGTGTTCTGATGCATCAAGGTTTACTCCTATTTTTGAATTCATGCACATGAACATTATAGTATTAAACACTGAACGTTATCCTTATAACAGGTCATCCATAGAAGATGCAACGGGGGCGTACAGACCCTCATTTGCAGGATTTGTAGATGTTGACTTAACCTCAAAGAAGCTTTCTCTTAGAAGTTTGGTATGATTCTTTCTTTTTCTCACAACACACACATAAATATAATTTATGAATTGGTTTTGATCTAAATTGTTATTTGTTGCAGATTGATCACTCTGTTGTGGAGAGTTTTGGAAGTGGGGGAAAGACTTGCATTACCTCAAGGGTTTATCCTAGTCTAGCAATATATGAAAATGCACATTTATATGCATTCAACAACGGTACTCAATCGATCAAAATCGACAGTTTGAAAGCATGGAGCATGACTAAGCCCAAGCAGATGAACCAATGAACAAAGAATAACCATTCCAAGACATGGATAGACTAGTTTAAATCTTTGGATGATTTCTTTCTTATTAAGTATTTTCAATTTTTCATATAATGCAAAGAAAAAGAGGCAATCTTTAGTATGGATTAAGGAATCAAAGGGGAGGTACGTTAGATTAGTAGTGGGAGGGATCAAATTCAATTGTTTTAGACATGCTAATGTTGACATCTCTCTATTGAGTAATGATTAAATTACTGATTTCTAACATTTAGTTTATTTATAAATGTAAAATATATAACTATATATATCATGGATGTAACTGATGTATGTACATATAATGTGTGAAACACATAACAAAAAAAAAAAAAATTCAACACATCTTTTAATGTGATACTCTTTCTTTTCCTCCTTTTGTTTCAAATTAGCTTGAAGGGTTGTTCAAGGGTTCAAAGAAGGCTTTGCAATATCCATGTGGAAACAAGGTCTTATCCAACTCTAAGCAACTCTGTGAAAATTGACAGTATGAATGCATGGAGAATAACAAGAGTATAGAAGGGAACTAAGATTCATTCATTTATTTATTTTTTGGAGCTATCACCAAAGTTAACTAAATCAGAGGGTAAAAATCCTTGCAAAAAAATTTTTGTGCTTACCAGATGGGAGCACAACATTCACCAGTAATCCCTGCAAGAACATGCCCCTTCCTTGAAATGGTGGAAGCGATTCGCATCACGAGCTACGAGTTCCCTTTTCATGATCAAGGATACAAATTTCATAAACGTGTGACAGTCACCACATACCCTTAGATTCATCGTAATTCTAATGGGAGAGTCCTCTGGTATGCCCATTAGTCCAAATGCAATAGCCAACTTTTCACTGTGTGTATGCAATAGATCCAACTTAAGTTCCTCATCAATGTCATGTAGCACAAAAGTATCTGGGACGAAACCAGCTGCCTCCAGTTTCTCACTCAAACGCATTAGCTTCTTGTGTATCTCTTTCGACAGTGGATGTGTATGGTCTCCAACACCAAACCTATGGATCTTATTATCCACTTCAATCCAAGTCCAACCCGGAATTTTCTTTATCCTTAACCGGGTCATCAGTTCTCTAACCTTAGCCACTTCTTTCCATCTACAAGCTTTTGCATATATATTTGAAAGCAATACGTAATGACCTGCATTCTGTGGCTGTAACTCAACGAGGGATACTGCAGCTTTCTCAGCAAGTTCTAAGTGACCATGGATCCTACACCCTCCAAGCAGAGCATCCCAGAGTCCCACGTCTTTTTCAATTTTCATTTCCTCAATCAAACTCAATGCCCGGTCCAGTTTTCCAGCACGGCCAAACAGGTCAACTACGCAAGTAAAATGCTTCACATCCGGTCTCACTCCATACTCTTGCATTCTTGAGAAAATCCCAAGGCCCTCTTCAACAAGCCCCGAGTGACTACAAGCATACAAGAGTGAAACAAATGTGATGCTAATATGCTATTCGGTAACACCCCACTTTTCAACATCGCCTCAAACAAATCAAGAACTTTCTTCCCTTCTCCATGGTACCCGTACGCTGCAATGATCGTACTCCACGACACTAAATTCTTTTGCTTCATGCTGTCAAATATCTCCCTAGCCAACTCTATGCTCCCACATTTTACATGCATGTCAATTAATGCAATCGCACACAATCATTGCCTTATGCATCGCCCCTAACTTAGCAGATGCATTCACAACATTAACCATAGCAATCCTGTCAGGCATAATCCCTTCCTCCGTCATCCGATCAAACAACCGCAAGGCCTCTTCCGGTTGCTCGCACTCAGTACACGCCCCAATCATCACAGTCCAACTAACAAGATCCCTCACTGGCATTTCATCGAACACCAGTTGGGCGTCCTCAATAGACTCACTTTTTGCGTACATATCCGCAAGCGCTGCAGCTACAATAGAGCAAGAATAAAAGCCACACTTATACACTAAATTGTGCAACACTCTACCCATCTGTAAATCCATCGTCTTCCTACAGACCTTTATCACAACAGGCAAAGTATAGTTATTGGGTCGATCCCCTGACCTCACATACTCCCTAAAAAGAGTATAGCAATTCAAACAATCACCAGTTTTAGCATACCCACCAATCATAACACTCCATGAAAATGGATTCTTCTCTGTAATCCCACAAAACAACGCATAAGCACTTTCCAAATCCCTGTGCAATGTATACAAGTGAAGTAAATTATTAACTATAGAAAGGCCTCGAATCAATCCATTGGCAGTAACTTTAGCATGCAATTGACGCATGTGGGAAAGATGTTTGCACTTGGCAAATGAGGAGCAGTGGAATTCTTGAGCCAAGGTTTCAAAAAAAATTGAGAAGTTTGTGTTTTTGGAAAGCGGAATTCTTGATTTGGGGATTTGCGTCCAAGAGTTTGCGGCTGGGCTGCGGATTCAAGTATGGAGAGAAAGCGATTGGTCCCATAACTTTTAAAGGTTAGACTTTTCTTGCTGAATTGAAGCATTATAAATATAAAGCTCACCACAGTTAATTTCTTGGAGATTTCATACCACGTAAAGTTTGACAATTCTCATGGAATACAATACAATATAGAACATGAAATACGGAAATTGCATCCTCCATCCCCTATTAAAATTTACATTTTTTACTTTGTTTTAAACATTTTTTTTTTTCACTCTTTTAAAGGCAAAAGCTCATGTGCTCCCGGGACACACCGATTTAAACATATATATTGCTAGGAATTTAAATTGCAAATGGGCACAATGTCCTAGGGCACAATAGCGTGACTCTTTTTTAAATGAAACTCATACAAAATAATTAATTAATTATTAAACATGACTCACACGTCCACATTAATATCTTTCAATCAACTGCCCATACCGTATTCAATCCATCAAAATTGAAAGCATGGATAATGACTAAAACAGATTGTATAATATATAGTGGAAATGGTAAAAAGTGGTCACTTTTGGATAACTGTAATTTTAAGTGGCCACATTTGTTATACATAATTTTTTCTAGCCACTTTGAAATGAATTGGCCAAAATGCCCTTGTGGGAGACCCACTTTTCAGCTGGTTGCAGATGAGATTCCACACTTTTTTGACCCAAAGTACAGTAAAGGAATCAGATTATTCTTTATTTCTGAATAAAGTGTGGAAGTACAATACCTAATACCTAGTACTACTATGTAGGCATGTGCTCTCGCAGCTCCCCCCATATCCATACAAAATAATGAGGATAATATATAGTGGAAAGTGGAAAATGGGGGTGGTCGTCCAACACTTATTAAAATTTTTTGTACTAGAGGTTGAGCATTTGGGAGCAAATTTCCAGTAATTTTGGAGAGAATTAAGATATTGGGTAGCAAGTGTACAAGGTATGTTAAAACAAATTTTATAGTTGTGATGCCCTAATTTTATAATTGTTGACATGGCTCATGAGTGTATTCTAATTATTCAACTTTTTTATAATAGAATAGAAAAAATTGTATGACTTGTAGAATAATTTTGTAACATTCAAAAGTTTTTCTCTCTTAAATCTTCACCACTCATGTTACATCTTGGTTTTTTTAATTAATCTTTTCAAATTTGTTAAACAATGGTGAGTAGGCCGAATAGATTCAGTTGTTGGGCCGAGTAGAACAACTGTGTGGGCCGAATAGAACACCCGTTGGCCGAAATGCCCAAAAAATGATCTTTTATTTTCTAAAACTTAGTAGGCCGAATAGAAGAAGTTAGTGGGCCGAATAGAATAGCTTGGTGGGCCGAATAGAGAAACTGTTGGCCGAATAGCCCAAAAAATTCTTTAAATTTCAGAAAGTTAGTAGGCCGAATAGAACAACGTTGGTAGGCCGAATAGAACAGCTTTGTGGGCCGAATAAAATACCCGTTGGCTGAAATGCCCAAAAAATGATCTTTTATTTTCTGAAACTTAGTAGGCCGAATAGAAGAAGTTAGTGGGCCGAATAGAATAGTTTGGTGGGCCGAATAGAGAAACCATTGGCCGAATAGAGAAACCGTTGGTAGGCCGAATAGAAAATCAATGTGGGCCGAATAGAGCAAGTTACTAGGCCGAATAGGAGACACTTTTGGGCCGAATAGAGGAATAATTAGCCGAATAGAAGAAAAAAATACTGACACATTTTAAGGTGTGTCAAGGGTTTAGGGTTTTGTTGAAACAGTGTAGGTTTGCATACATTAATTTGTTGACTGGATAGAATACAAATTTAGTATAAATTTTCTAATGATTTAATGATGCAACTAATTATCTAATCTTTTAATGTTGATGTCATTAAAGTTGTTTTTGAAAAAATGTGCAGATGAGTTATAGAAAAGTTGGGATATGTTGGGGTGGAGCATGGGAAGGATTGCAATACATAGGTGGAGTGGTGAACTGGTTGTTCTTGCCAGAGGCCAGTTTGTGTTATAGTAGCTTGCTAAAAGAAATTCATGACATAGTGCAAGCTGATTTGGGGCATTGGGGTTATGTAGTTCATTCTCTAGTTGATTACAATGGCCGTTTGTTCAAATATAAGATAAAGAATGATGCACGTGTGGCAGAAGTGTTTAAGTGTGTTGATGATGTCGGAATGATGTACGTCACACTCTGTCCTATCACGGGTGCAGGGAGTAGTATGGTTTTAGGGATGGGTTATGATGACGGAGGTGCTGGTACGAGCAATGACCCACGTACGAGGGCAAATTGTTGTGGGAGGCATGATTTTGATTTGAATGTGGAGTGTTGTCCGACCTTAGAGATGCAATGTGCTAGTTTTAGAGAATCTGTAGATGCAGAATCTGGTGCTGTCTTTGGTGAGGGTGCGGAGGACGTAGACGGTTGTAACGATGATGATGATGACCCCGGGAATAGAACGGTAGAAGAAGGGGATCGTATACAGCAGGATACTAATCAGTCTTCTAGCGAAAGCGATGATGGTGCTGAGGAGAGAAGACACCAATTGTATGAAGAAATATGTGATTACATACGTAAGAGAGGAGGGCCTAGCTTTCTTGAACCGATTAATCGTGAGTTGCGCCGTCCTGAAATGCAGTCAGAAGAGTTGCGTAGTGTACGGCCCAACACCCGTCCTTGGTTGATTCCAGGTATGGAAACAATGTTTAGTTATAATAGAAATAGAAGAAAAGTATATTTGTAGATGAAACTAATGCACCTGCCACGTTCATAGGCATGCCGATTGAAGCAGAGAGAGTAGATCAGCTGACTGGCCTTGAGATTGATGCGTCTGGTGTTATTGAAAAGAACAGTGTATTTGAGACAAAAGAGAAGATCCAGACAGCAGTAGGCATGTATAACTTGCGGCACTGAGTGGAGACCTATGTTGAAAGATCTAGCACCACAAGGTACAACGTTGTATGTAACATGAAGGGTCAAACAGGCTGTCCATTTAAGTTGCACGCAAGAATGAGATCTGGGTTGTAGAGAGTGGTTAAATTCGTCGAACATCTTGGTTGTTTAAATGATCCAGACAGATCTGCTCCTACACAGGTGTCGTCCAAAGTAATCGGTCAATATTTTGTTGCTAGGCAGTTTGATAAGGTTCATGGCCTCCGACCCAGTGCGATGAGAGATGAGATCAGGACTGATTTTGGATTCAACATTAGCTACAATATAGCGTTAAAGGCGAAACACTACGCTGTTGGACACACGTACGAGGATCATGATAGCTCATACGAATTGCTCTCTGCTTACATGTATCAGTTGGAATCCACAAATCCCGGTACGTACACCTGAATATCTGTCGATGAAGATGACCGTTTAAAGTTTACATTTTATGCACTTGGAGCATCGAGGCGGGGGTTTTTAGAGTCTGGTCGTCCGGTCATTGTCATTGACGGCACTCATACGAAGGGTAGTCACAGAGGAACCGTGTTTGTCGCAGTCACGCATGATCCAAACCATCAGATATTTCCACTCGCCTTAGGCACTAGCGATGTTGAGAGCAACATGTCGTGGACGTGGTTTCTAGAAAGGTTACGCGAGGCCTACGGATGTCCACGAGACCTATTGATAGTTTCTGACGGTCATGCCAGTATTGCACATGCTATTTCTACTGTGTATCCTGATGCCCATCACGGTCTATGTGGCTACCATTTAAAGCGCAGATTGGTTGGCGTTGGAAAGAACGT
Organism: Pogostemon cablin; assembly: GCA_023678885.1. Lineage (NCBI taxonomy): Eukaryota > Viridiplantae > Streptophyta > Magnoliopsida > Lamiales > Lamiaceae > Pogostemon > Pogostemon cablin. The sequence goes on along the minus strand of CM042977.1, from coordinate 4,206,422 downwards.
TTTATATACATTCCATCGTGCGATGGATGTATACCTACCGAGAGATTTTGATAAGTGAATCAGCCAACATATTATACTTTTGTAATTTTTTATACAAGAACGAGCTGGTACAATGTCTTCTTTAACCTAATTTTACCACTCCTACATTATTATTTGCAGGATGATGGACTTACTGAGATGTGGGACACGATCGCAGGAGTTAATGGAGTTGATTGGGTCGTGGGGATATGAGAGATGGTCAAGGGTGCATTGTCCTGTCAATAGATACGAGTTTATGACCTCAAATGCAGCTGAGTCGTATAACAATGCCATCCTTTGGGCGTGGAAGCTACCTATCTGCACAATGCTAGAGGTTTGTCGGACTACCACTGAGAGGTAGTTTTACGAACGTCGAACAGCAGCTGAACAACGGAGTACCATCCTATGCCAGCGTCTCCATGACGAACTAGTGGAACTTTCTCAATCAGCCCAAAAGCTAGAATTTTCCATGCTCATTGAAAATAAGTTTGCGATTGTTGAGAGTGGAATTTCACGTATTTTAGGTCTCACATTACACCGTTTTTGATAGAATGTGGTCATGATTTTGTATAGAATGGCATGGTTTTCATATCTTGCATAATTAAGATGCTACTAAGGTGTTTTGTTGAGTTTTGAAGGGTAAAACATGATCAAAAGTTCAAAGTTGGAATGAGGAGTGAAAGTGAGAAGGAATGCTGAAAAATACAGTCCATGTTGCACAAATTTCTGTATTCTTATAGAAGTCCAAATTGATCATATGATATATGGTTGGAAAGCCACAGAAGAGAGGGTCGTTTTGACGTAAAGAACACCCCAATTGGATTCCAAACGAGAAAGTTATAATCAAAGTGCTAACGCCGCACATGCTCTACCGAGCAGCCATTTTGCATGACTTTTTACATATTCAAATATTGGAGTTTCTGAGAGTTCTTTATATGGATAGAAATCCAAGGAAAAGAGGAACGCGTGAGCGTAAAAATCATTCAAATTGGAGTCCGTATGAAGAAGTTATGCTCAAAACGGTGAAGTCGCTCAGTGCAGTCTCCGCAGCTCGGGAGGTCGCTCGGCTCGAGCGGGAACAACTTTTTGTGACTTTCCAGCCGAGCTGGGGTCCCACGGAGCCTACAAGACATCCCCGTTCCATCCATATCTGCTCGGCTGGTTTGGGGGCCGCTCGGCCATAAGCTCGGCTCGAGCAAGGTGCCGAGCGGCCCAAAATCGAGCCCAGTCGGGGCCTGTTCGATGCAGCAGCGTATATATACCCTCAAATCGCGATTCTGAAGCAGTTTCGATCGCGAAAAAGCCCTGCATCAGTCCTAAAAACAATTAGGGAGATCGAGACACAAATTGGAGAGAACCCATCCATAATCCATCATCAATTCACACCTCCAACACCTCCATATCAAATTTACAACCTGATTTCATCATCCATCCACTTCCAAGAGGGTTCCAAGTGCTAATTGAGGGAGAATCAAGCAATTGGAGAGACGGAGAAGGAACGAAAGACTACGTTTACACTAGGGTTTCATAATTCCTATCTTTCTCTTTCTTTTACTTTGATTTTTGGTATGAATTGCTTAGCCATGAGTGTTGCTTGTGACTTCATGGGCTAATTTTATATACAGTTCTAGGGTTTGATGGATTGATTTAATTGATTTGGGGATTTAGACCAATGATTGGGATTTTATGTAGTTGAGCTTTTGATTTTACTTATTTTATTAAGACATGCTTTTCTGCTTCGTAACGTCTTCATAATATATTCATGACATCCGCTATAATGCTTGGATTATTGTGTTAGCTTGTGTGCGTTCATGATTGGTATTGTCTATCTGTTAGGGATTAGAGTAGCTCCGCTATAAGCACTTTAATTTCATGAACTGGTTAATCAAATACTTGATTAGTTTAGTGGAACAATGCAATTAGACAATCAAGTAGGAAGTGAATAGAACCTTGTAGTAATTCCAGAAAATATCTTGTTAGTCGAACTTACCATCCGGAGGTATTGTTGTTCGCTGGATAGTATCTAGGAATAAGGCTTAGTAATATTTGCGCACCTTAGGATTCAAACCAGATTATACTGTTAGCTTAGAATCGAATCATATTCGGTGGGATAACAGTGATATGTGGTGTATTTTCAGTGAAACTGCATGAATGAACAATCATAAGTTTAATAACCCAAATTAATTGGTCTCTACCTGATACCTTAGAACTGTTCGTTATCTCTTGATTAGAAACTTGCTTTTATTTTTATTGCTTTTAATTAATTTAGTTATTTATATTTTCAGTAATTTAGATAATTAAATTCACAACTCCTGGATATCGGTTACTTGATTCTGATTAATTTAGTAATTTTAGGAAATAAATAATTAGCTGTCCTTTTGGGTTCGATAATTTAACTTGGGTGCTTACTGCTACAATTGATATCCTTACACTTGAGGATTAAATTATAGTGCGCAGAAAAAGCCTATCAAGTTTTTGGCGCCGTTGTGCCGGGGACAATTTTAATTATTTATTTTCTTTTATTACTTAGTTAATTAGAATATTTTCTTTGGGATTTAATTGTTTTACTTTGGATTTTTCTTGAAGTTGTATGCAAACTAGGTCAAAGACGAGAGCACAAGATCTTGAATTTGATCCGGAAATTGAAGCTTCTGCGAGGAAAAGAAGAGTAAAATCAAAGAATACCAAAGCACCTCCTAAAGCAATTTTAGAGGAGGAAGAAGTGCAGATTGAGAATCAGGCTATCCTAGAAGAGGCTGAATCGGAGTTTGAATCAGAATCTGAGACAGAACCTGAAACAGCATCAATGGGAGAAAGAGTCGATGAGGATGACATCGTCATCCGAGAAACTTTTAAGTCCACCAATCTAGGAGGATCAGGCGTAGTTGAAGCCGTTCAAGCTGATGAAACAAACGACATAAGGCCAGCCCTGATTCATATGGTGGAGAAAAACCCCTTTGCCGGAGGCGTTTTTGATGAGCCCTATGGCCATCTTAAGCGTTTCAACAGCTACATGGATGCAGTGAAAGCTGCTTATGCTACTAATGATAGATGGAAGATGAGGCTTTTTCAGTTTTCATTGGTTGAAAAGGCAAGGGAGTGGTATGATAAGCTAAAGGGAGACAGTTGCTCAAACTGGACTGAGTTGCAGCAGTTGTTCGTGGATCGATTTATGCCACCAGGAAAGGTTCTTTTACTGAAACAAGAGATCAATCAATTCAAGCAGCGGAGAGATGAGTCGTTTGGAGAGGCTTGGGAAAGGTTTACTGATGCGTTGAGGAGATGCCCACAGCATGGATTCAAAAAGTCTCAACTCATCAGTGTCTTCTATAATGGCCTTGACAACGAATCTAGAGTGTTGGTTGATGCTTCTGCGGGAGGAACAATTTTTGGCAAAACATCCAAAGCCGTAGAGAAATTATTTGATGATATCTCTTTGAACTCAAGGGATTGGCCATCTGAGAGGATCCGAGGGACTTATATACTTGGTAAAGTTGCAAAGGTTGAAGAGAAATTTTCTGAAGCTGATAAGAATGATAAGGTTGTCGCTCAATTGGAACAGATGAATAAGAACCTGATTACTCTGATATCAGGTAATAATGGGGGAGGCAACCGAGGGTCTGCAAGTGATGATGTGGTGATGAACCTTCAAGAGGTCGAGGATGCTAATTGGGCTATGGGGCAGAGTCTTCAGGGTTCGAGAGCTCCTCAAAATTGGCAAGGAAATAGGTACCCTCAAGGTAATTCGAATCAAAGGAATAACCAAGGGGGAGGTCCTAATAATCAAGGAGGCAATTGGCATAATCAGAGGCATGAGAACTTCTCTTATTCAAATCCGAATAATGCAGTTCCATATCCTCCTAATTTTGATCATGGCGCTAAAACTGAAGAAGGAAAGTCTAGTATTGATGATGTGTTGGCCAGGTATATGAAGAAGACTGATGGAGATATTGACAAGATTAATAATTGCATTGTTCTCATGGATTCAAATATGACAAAGCAGAATGAGGAAGTGAATAAGCAGTTGAAGAGTTTGTCATATAACATATGGCAGATCTCCACTACAGTAAATCAGCAGCAAGTGCAGTTGCAGAAAGGAAAGTTTCCTTCGGATACGGAAATCAACCCAAAGGAGAGTGTTAATACGATCACGTTGAGAGCCGAGAAGCATTGTAAAGGTCCAAAACTGATGCAGGACGTCACAGGACTTGTACAGAATAAAGCAGAACAGAAGCAGTACAAAACAGGGATGGAGCAGGACCGATTAGACGCGGCTCGACTATCGGCTCGGCCCGAGCAGACTACCAAGCAGGTTCAGATACTGCCGAGCGGGACTCTGGCTAGTTTCGACGTGTCTTCCAGTTCAGGTGGGACCCAGCTCGGCACCGCTCGACCTCCGCTCGAGCCGAGCGAGCCGGCGAGCTGCCCTCCAGGGTTTTCTGCACGTCCAAATTCTGTACAGAGTCAATCTGATCTGGAAATTTCTGATAAAAAGTGGCAGAGAGCGAATAAACTGAGAGAAGCGGAACAGGTATTCGAGAAAGACAGTTTGGGACTTCCAATTACAAAGGTACCAATTCCTTTTCCTCAAAGATTCATGTCAAAAAGCCTTGATGAGAAGTTTCGTAAGTTTGCTGATGTCATGAGGGATGTCCAAGTCACTATTCCTTTCTCGGAAGCATTGGAAGAGATGCCACATTATTCAAGGTTCATCAAGGAACTTATCTCCAGAAAGAGAAAGCTTAACAGTGTGGAGACAGTGAATTTGACAGAGAACTACAGCTCTATTATTCAAAAAAAGCTTCCAGAAAAATTGAAGGATCCAGGGAGCTTCATCATTCCCTGTGAGATTGGAAAAGGACCATCTAGGAGAGCACTGTGTGATTTAGAATCCAGTATAAATTTGATGTCTTTATCAGTGTTCAAGAAGCTTGGTTTGGGGGAGTTGAAACCTGCGTCTGTTGCCCTACAGTTAGCAGATCGATCGTTGACATACCCCGAGGGAGTGATTGAAGATGTGCTAGTGAAGGTGTCGAATTTGACTTTTCCTGTAGATTTTCTTGTACTTGACATGGAGGATGAAAAGGATGGTGCGCCTCTGATCTTGGGGCGTTCATTCCTTGCAACTGGAAGGGCTCTGATTGATGTGTTCAAAGGAGAGTTGAGGCTTAGGGCTGATGATAAGGAGATTGTCTTTTCTTTGAATAAGGAGATGCAGTGGCCCACGGATCAGCAGCAGTGCAAGTCTGTGGATGTAGTGGACACAGAGCATGATGAGAACTTTATCCTTTCTGATGCAGAGTTTGAGAATTTGTCTAATGATGCATGTATTGATTATCTTGAGAAGCTATTTTCATTGGGCAATGCTAGTGTGAATCGGAATAAGAGGTCCACTGTTGAAGTAGGGATGAAGCCTGCTGCTAAGGAAGAGAAGCAAAAGAGCCAAAGCATTGAAGTGGTAGAGGAGATCGCAGGACCAGTCGTATCTCTTACTTTTCCTACTACTAACTCTAATGTGATATTTGATAATCTTTTAGTTGCAGTAACGATGGATGATCCATATCTGAAACCCCCGAACATACCTTCGAATTTTTATTCTTATATTGATGTTGAAAATTCTAACTTGTTTGATCCTTATTTTGCTACGCAGGTTGAGCCTACAATTGAGTGGAGGATTGACAAGAAGGACTCAAGACAGTCATGTGAGGAAAAGAATTCAAAGGATCATGTTGGAGTGACAAAGAAGGGTGAGATGATTGGTGAAGTAAATAAGAGAGAAAAGAAGTACCTTAAGGTACGAATGCGAGAGAGCTGTCCTCCGATCCCGTAGGCAAAAAGAGGTATCCCGTCGTGACTCTCCGACGTTAAACATGAGCGCTTGTTGGGGGCTGTCCCTCCCATTTTAATTGCTTTTATATGTCTGTGTTGGTGTAGGGGTTTTATTAGGTGTTGCTTGACTGCGGTAAATACTTCTTTGCAAACTTAGTTTCTCACTTCGTTTAATCTAAGTTTGGGGGGGGGTAACGTACATACCTTGTCTCGCAGTGTCGAAATAGAATTTTTGCATTGCTTGGAGAGTCGATTTTTTGCGGATTTTTAATATTGTCGATTTATTCGAGAGTGTTGAGAGTTCGATTTTTTGCAATTTGCCAGGTTTAGTGTTTTGTTTTGTGTGTTGTTTGTTGATCCTAGTGTTGGTATAGTTGATTTTTGGTTCTCTATGATGATTTTCTGATTTTTCTTGGCATTTGATGGTATTTTTATATGATTGTACTTGAGAAGCATTTTGATATTGTGCTTTGGTATTGAGATGCTTGAAATTTGATTATGTTCAAGGATGATTAGCTATGTAGCTTGATTAGGATTGCTCGTTCATTCCTATAGCCATGTGAGATTTGAGCCTTTTGAAATCATGACAAATTGTATGATACAGTTTATTCTTGTGAGTATCGTTCATATGCACGTATTCTAGAACTTGGCTTTATATCTTGCTTGAAGCTACGTGCTTAATTAAATGATAGGAAATGATCTTAGGCCATCTTTGTTATTTATTAGTCACTAGCCAAATTATTATCCTACCTATTGAAATTATCCGTAGTTAACCCTTTTGAGCCTAAAAGTCTTATTTTTGTGGAAGCCTACGTGATTAGCCAATTGATCCCTTTGTTAGCCTTTAAAAATCCCTACCTAGTAGAGAGTTGAAGGAGTCAATTTGGTATCTTGAGAAGAAACATAAAAGGAGAAAAAGTTGGAAGTGATGAAAATTATTGAAAAGAGTAGTTAAATTGTTGCATAAAGGGGTAGTGCCCGAAACTGGTACCCCATGAAAAGGGTAGTGCCTGAAACTGGTACCCTTATTTGAAAAAAAAAGAAAAGAAAAGAGGGAAGAAGAAAGAAAATTTCAAGTAAGGATGTGGTGTTCAAAAGTGAAGGATGAATCAAATTGCAAGAAGCATTGAAGAGCGTTGAAGAAGAAAGAAGAAAGTAAGGCTGTTTGTTGAAAAGCTGTAAGTCTTTTTTGATTCTCTACTAGTGATTGAGTCACCTTATCCATATACTCCCTACCTTTACCAAAGAGCCAACATTACAACCTAATGCAAGACCTTTGTGATCCTATTGTTGAAATTATCCCTTTAGTCGAGAGTTGAGATGATTGTCAAGCTTATGGTTACGCGTGTGTTTGAATTGACTTTGAGTGTAAACACCTTACCCTGAAGTGTATATCTCACACTTGAGCGATGAGCGTAAATACTACCCGTGAGAATGGTGGATGAGCATTCCGAAAAAGTGAAGTAGTTGATTTGAATTGTATGTTCTTAGATGGATGGTTGTCTTAGTATTTGAAGTATGATTTTTGAATTGTTATATTTTATGATTTTTGAATTGTTATATTTTCTTGGATGTGAAGTTGTGAAATTTCCTCTCAATTACTCTATTGGTTTTATATGTCGTTGCCTCGGGACGAGCAACAGGTAAGTTTGGGGGTTTGTTGAGAGTGGAATTTCACGTATTTTAGGTCTCACATTACACCGTTTTTGATAGAATGTGGCCATGATTTTGTATAGAATGGCATGGTTTTCATATCTTGCATAATTAAGATGCTACTAAGGTGTTTTGTTGAGTTTTAAAGGGTAAAACATGATCAAAAGTTCAAAGTTGGAATGAGGAGTGAAAGTGAGAAGGAATGCTGAAAAATACAGTCCATGTTGCACAAATTTCTGTATTCTTATAGAAGTCCAAATTGATCATATGATATATGGTTGGAAAGCCACAGAAGAGAGGGTCCTTTTGACGTAAAGAACACCCCAATTGGATTCCAAACGAGAAATTATGATCAAAGTGCTAACGCCGCACATGCTCTACGGAGCAGCCATTTTGCATGACTTTTTACATATTCAAATATTGGAGTTTCTGAGAGTTCTTTATATGGATAGAAATTCAAGGAAAAGAGGAACGCGTGAGCGTAAAAATCATTCAAATTGGAGTCCGTATGAAGAAGTTATGCTCAAAACGGTGAAGTCGCGCAGTGCAGTCTCCGCAGCTCGGGAGGTCGCTCGGCTCGAGCGGGAATAACTTTTTGTGACTTTTCAGCCGAGCTGGGGTCCCACGGAGCTTACAAGACATCCCCGTTCCATCCATATGCTGCTCGGCTGGTTTGGGGGCCGCTCGGCCATGAGCTCGACTCGAGCAAGGTGCAGAGCGGCCCAAAATCGAGCCCAGTCGGGGCCTGTTCGATGCATTAGCGTATATATACCCTCAAATCGCGATTCTGAAGCAGTTTCGATCGCGAAAAAGCCCTGCATCAGTCCTAGAAACAATTAGGGAGATCGAGACACAAATTGGAGAGAACCCATCCATAATCCATCATCAATTCACACCTCCAACACCTCCATATCAAATTTACAACCTGATTTCATCATCCATCCACTTCCAAGAGGGTTCCAAGTGCTAATTGAGGGAGAATCAAGCAATTGGAGAGACGGAGAAGGAACGAAAGACTACGTTTACACTAGGGTTTCATAATTCCTATCTTTCTCTTTCTTTTGCTTTGATTTTTGGTATGAATTGCTTAGCCATGAGTGTTGCTTGTGACTTCATGGGCTAATTTTATATACAGTTCTAGGGTTTGATGGATTGATTTAATTGATTTGGGGATTTAGACCAATGATTGGGATTTTATGTAGTTGAGCTTTTGATTTTACTTATTTTATTAAGACATGCTTTTCTGCTTCGTAACGTCTTCATAATATATTCATGACATCCGCTATAATGCTTGGATTATTGTGTTAGCTTGTGTGCGTTCATGATTGGTATTGTCTATCTGTTAGGGATTAGAGTAGCTCCGCTATAAGCACTTTAATTTCATGAACTGGTTAATCAAATACTTGATTAGTTTAGTGGAACAATGCAATTAGACAATCAAGTAGGAAGTGAATAGAACCTTGTAGTAATTCCAGAAAATATATTGTTAGTCGAACTTACCATCCGGAGGTATTGTTGTTCGCTGGATTAGTATCTAGGAATAAGGCTTGGTAATATTTGCGCACCATAGGATTCAAACCAGATTATACTGTTAGCTTAGAATCGAATCATATTCGGTGGGATAACAGTGATATGTGGTGTATTTTCAGTGAAACTGCATGAATGAACAATCATAAGTTTAATAACACAAATTAATTGGTCTCTACCTGATACCTTAGAACTGTTCGTTATCTCTTGATTAGAAACTTGCTTTTATTTTTATTGCTTTTAATTAATTTAGTTATTTATATTTTCAGTAATTTAGATAATTAAATTCACAACTCCTGGATATCGGTTACTTGATTCTGATTAATTTAGTAATTTTAGGAAATAAATAATTAGCTATCCTTTTGGGTTCGATAATTTAACTTGGGTGCTTACTGCTACAATTGATATCCTTACACTTGAGGATTAAATTATAGTGCGCAGAAAAAGCCTATCAGCGATCAAGGATGCTAGTAATATATTCACTGTTGATCTGAACTACTACACCTGCACATGTCAGAAGTTCCAGAAAGAACTTGTTCCATGCATTCATGCGATGAAGGCAATCGAGTACGCAGTCATTACCTTACTTGCATTGTTATCATTTTTATGTGTCTCTTACAGTAAACGTTGTACAGTAGTTGCGGTTTGCCAGCCAGTGGTTTTGTGTCTCCAGCTTATCATAATACGAGTGTCGTGAATATGTGGCGTGGTCCAGTATTACCTGTTCCCCACTACACTCAGTGGGACACACCCGAAGGAGTCCTGTCACAGAGGGTGAACCCCCCGCTGCCACACAGATAGGCCGGGCGACCACAAATGTCTCGGATAAGGTCAGGGATCGAGTCGTCCAGGAGACGTCACAAAGAACATGTGTGCTCAAGATGTCGACAGCCAGGTCACAATCGTAAAAATTATACTGGAGTGGCGTGCTCACAAGGTAATCCACCTCCTCCTATCATAGATAATCCTAACCACCGTATACGTAGACAAAAAAAATATGGGAAATGTGGTGAAATTGGTCATACACGTGTACGTTGTCCTTCTTAAACAAAATTAAAATTAACTAAGTTCATCCTGTTCTACCCGTCTCATACCCATTTATCCATATTTATTTATTTATTATTTAAATTAATATTTTATTATTAATCAAATATTATACAAATTCTCTTTTAATATTGAATTAATTATATTTTAAACAAAATTTAATATTACTTTTTGACAATAAATTTTAATTAATAATTTAAATATATGAGTTCATATAATACAACATAATCTACCTTTAAAAAGAAAATTAAAATTAAAATTTACTAAGTTCATCCTGTTCTAGCACACTGAAAGATCGTGAAGGTAACTTGCTTACGGAAGCGCAAGATGTGATCAGGGGTGTCACAGTTAAAGTTCCTTACTAATAGTCCCTCTATGGTTCTCAGACAGGCTGGTCCGTAACTCGAACCGTCCTCTTACTTGAAACAATACTCTCTGGGAGCTGGTGACAGCGGGAATGTGTGCGGGACCCCGGAGGAGTCAAGCTCGCGCATCAGAGCTGGGATGACACGTCTGTATGGTAGAGTCTCCAATATCCGGCGCTCCTTCATTTCGGGCTCGTCATCCCATCTATGCCAAAACGAGTCAAAACAAAATGAATTTCATTGGCTTTGTAAGGACCGCACATGGGTAGTAGTGCCCTGAGGTGTGGACAATGAACAATAACTGCCAAAGAAAGTTCAAAGGAATGCATACATTAGATGTAAAAACACTAGAGTCATTTTAGGGGATATTATCATGTAATTGAACCAATGGTTAGGATATAATACCACATCACAATCAATCCAGGATCTCGACCCCCTCCACACTGGCAATAAACCTCGGGCGTACTGACGGAGATCTATCAACAATTCATCAGTTATGTTGGCATATGTCGATCTATCATCCCTAAACTGACCCGTGTGCTCATTCCATACTGCTTGTACTCGGACCTTACACGAGAATCATTTCATAATATTAGTCTCAAAAAATTAAATACCAAAATTGTCACAGTCAATTGTAATGAATTAATTTACTTACAGAGAACTCCATGTCCATAATGCAGTAGGGGCCAACCTCCGGATGCAAGTGTACACCTATGTCAGAGGATCGCTCCGATAATAAGCGGAGGTATGCATCCAGGTGCTGAAAATCCATCGAATAAAATTAACAATTGATGACATAATGAAAATATTTACAACATTTTATATAAACACGAACTAAATATTTCTGACCTCACTGAAAAACCAAACACTGGGGTTCTCCATCTCAGTGAAAAAGGAAGGCCCTACTCTAAAACTAAGACCAACGTCGATCCTGCATTCAATAATTCATTAAAATCAATGCACATTGTTTAAAGTAATATATGATAACGTCTACACTACTGGTGAACTACTTACAGTTCACTGCTTGAAATAAATTTGCGATACAGTTCCCATCGGCGCTCTCGGTCTGTCGTGGTAAATGGAGACTGTAACGCTGCAGCTGGATTTCGTTGCCTCTTAGACCGCATGATACCCTCTTCATCACCCCTGGGTGTGGGGGCCATCGGACTGAGCGCCTCTACCGGTCTAGTAGGGGAATGTCTAACCCCTGACCTCGCGCTGGTTGGCCCAGCTTCAGACATCCTGGTCTGCGCAAGATCTGATCGAAGGCGCCTAATCTCAGCCGTAAGTGCCTGTCGAAAATAATGAGCTGTTTGATGCTCAGACACAACCTGACAAGCAAGGTTGTGTAAAACTCATCCTATTGATCCAGCCTACGAAAGACCCTTTCTTGGAAATCCTGATCATATCCCTGGTTGTGCTGATCACTTCGGTATGCGTCCCTAAACCCACTCCCATGAAAACCTAGGGAATCATTCATCCTATTATCAAGATGCTGCTGCGCGTCTGCGTCGTAACGATGTTGTTCGTCATGCTCTTTCATAAATCGAGCATGCCAGCCAGCACTCGGATCATAGGAACCGGGCTCAACATACGTCCTCTCCCCTGAAGCATATCCGCTGTGGTCAGGACTGGGAGTACAGCGAGGTTGGTAGGAATGGGGATCCCGATTTGTCATCCAAGCCACAGCATCATCCGCCCGCTGGCCCCTCCACGCATCATCAACAGCCACACCCGTATAGTACCGCTGATCCCATGGATTACTGGTAGGATCGTATGCCCGGACAGCCTTTGTGCTGGTTTTAGAGAATGACTTGGTGTACATCCCCATGATCAACCCCTCCAAAGGGTCATCCTCTATGCCAATCCAATACCCTTGTCTAAGCTCATCAGGAAGGATTATCGGAAAATCAACCACATCAAGAGCCTGATTCAAAATAAACAATTACATAAGAAACAATATAAAACATATCTGTCTTCACTAAATAGATTAATAAGTCATACCTGATCAAACAGAGTCCTATCAACCCTCTTCCATGTGCGAAAAATCCATCGCAAGCAGAGTGACCTTAAATTCAACCTACCGTGGGGGGACATGGGCATACGGTGCAGCAACGGCAGGTAGACACTCGTACGCTCAAACCTGTCACACGTAAACCACATATGTCAGATAATTAATACAACTAAAATTAAAAATACACTATAACTTTAATATATCTACTAAAACACGTACCAGTAATGCGAATGTGCACCCGTAAAAGTGGTATCTGTACCGATCGGGATTTGCTTTAGCTGGGACTTTGGTCACAATGTGGTCCATAAAGTGCAAAAGCGTCATATAGCTGAGCTGTCCCCAAGGGAATAAATTCCATCTCTGTTCGTCCTCTACTAGGCACCAGACCCAGTTGTCTAAACCCACCTTGGTGACATCCGACCCAAGGAGAAAGTAGTAAAACAACAGAACTTTGGCAACCTTAACTGCGTCCTCAGGGCTAACACCTATAAATCTTCTTCCTTCAAAGTCACTAGCAATCTGACTTACTAATGGTCTCTCACCCTGACCATAAAACCTATCATATAACCCACCAGGCGGGATACCATACGTCTCGTTCGGATCAAATCTGAGTCTATCCCGAAAACAGAGTCTCATAATCCTCATGAACTCTACCCGGCTAAATTTAAGGCACACGTCTCCAACCTGAAAATACCTAGCCGTTAAATCGTCCCCCCTATGTACGATCTCACGGGTCATGAGACTGTGCAGATGAGCATTCGCGTTCCACTCATCGCTGAGATTCCAGTAATGACCAAAACATGATCTCTTAAATATCTCCTCCGCATTACCCCCAACCCTAGTTAACTGCCTACGAATGATATCCATAACGACCCCAGGTTTGCAGTAATTATGTATACTGCATTGTTGACCCTGCATGAAATGACGCTTCCATTCACCCTGCACATATTTTTTTTTTGCTGAATAAGACATAAATTCATAATTATGGGCAAAATAACAATAAGTTCATGAAAACCCTAAAACGAAATATTTGAGCACATAAACATTTACTCTATTCGGCCCACAGTTCCTTCTATTCGGCCTACCAAGTTTGCCCTGTTCGACCAAGCAACATTTCCCAAAACATTCTAACAGTTCATATTTTCTCTATTCGGCCTACAATTCTTCTATTCGGCCTACAGAGTTGTTCTATTCGGCCATCCCTAAATCTCTATTCGGCCAACAAAAATTTCATTAAATTTAAAAATACAAGTCTTCCAGTTTGCTCTATTCGGCCTACACTTGTTCTTTTCGGCCTAAAGATTTGTTCTATTCGGCCTAAAGAAAACCTCTATTCGGCCTACCAAAATTAAAAAAGTCATTACTACACTTTGCTCTATTCGGCCTACACACTTGTTCTATTCGGCCTGAAGTATTGTTCTATTCGGCCTACTGAAAACCTCTACTCGGCCAACCAAAACTAAGTCATTGCTCATACACTTTGCTCTATTCGGCCTACACTTGTTCTATTCGGCCTACACACTTGTTCTATTCGGCCTGAAGTATTGTTCTATTCGGCCTACTGAAAACCTCTACTCGGCCAACCAAAATTAAAAGTCATTGCTCATACATTTTACTCTATTCGGACTACACTTGTTCTATTCGGCCTGAAGTATTGTTCTATTCGGCCTGAAGTATTGTTCTATTCAGCCTACACTTGTTCTATTCGGCCTGAAGTTTTGTTCTATTCGGCCTGAAGTATTGTTCTATTCGGCCTACTGAAAACCTCTACTCGGCCAACCAAAATTAAAAAAAACCAAAAATAAATGAACACCACTGCATTCCTACTACAGTAAAGGCCAATTCAACACATTACATTACATTACACACAGTACATTATACATATTTAAACATGCCAATAACAATGCTTATATACATACCTGAAAATTTGTCATTTCAAGTTGATGCACTCTGGAGACCGCAAATGGAGAATTCTGGAGACCGCAAATGGAGAATTCTCCACCCAAAAATGCATTGTTCTTCACTGGGACGAACGAAGAGTGGAAGAGACAGGATGTTGGACGAATGGAGAGAAGAAGAGAGAGGGTGTTGGACGAAATATGAGAGAGAAAGAAAGAAAGAAACAAAGAATGAAGGGAGAGAAAAAGGTGAAAGTGACGGTATTGATGTACCCCACCAACCCACATCCAAAATCTTAAATTCAAAATTTAAAAACTCCACCCACCCCCATTTATTGCAGTCAAAACTGACATGATGATGGCCCAATTATTTTCGTCCTTTGGGTAACAGTTATGGGGGTAATTTGGGGAATCCACTTGAAAGTAGCTAGTAAAAATTGGTTTTAAGAGATGTGGCTATTTTAAATTGTACTTTATCAAAAATGACCATTAAAAAATCGGACCTTAATATATATGTATATTATTTTTTGTTTTGGGGATCCGCCTCTACTTTTTTCTATTACATTACTAAGGTTTTATAGGTGGTATTTTTCAATGTAAGATTATGAATCCAATCTTCACAGTTTCGAATTACAAGAACCCAAATAATTGATTTTTTTTTTAATAATTGAAGAACGAGTTTTTTAATATTTAAATAAATATAATATAATCACAAGTATAAAATAATAAAATAAATAATATGAGCAATAAAAGAGATGTTGGTCCATATATGGAATTGTACACTATCATCTTTTTAAGATCCAAATTCCAAACTACACGAGTTACAAAATTACAAAGCAGATGCACTCAAAACAGAATGATAACTATTCCTATGGATTACTACCAAATGCAAACTAATCAACAACAATTGCATCAGACATTGGGACATCAATCCTTGGTCAAAGCAAATGAATTTGACTAGGTGTCCACATTCGACATTGGTTCATTAAAGCCAAATGCAAGACATGGCTGAATGTTGGAGAAGAAGCCCCATCTTGAGGACTCTGAACACCAAAAAACCATCCTAAATCGGGTGGAGTTTGGACTTTGAGTGCATGATGCAAACTCACTGATTTAAAATCATGTTCATAATACAAAGGTGAGATATCTAAGAAAATAGCAAGCAGCATAATTATCAACTCAAAATATACCCAATCTTATCCAATTTATGACTTCTTTTACCTCGTGTGAAGACACAGTCAAGACCAGTCTGCATGTAACAACCAGCAACACCACTTCATTCAAATAAATTTGGCAGAAGATTTATCCTATCAGTATATATATGACATGCTTAAAAGCTGAAAAGTTTTAATATACGACTTTAGAGTTTTATATACTTTACTGCAATATTGTAAATGAAACAAGATCTCGACGGTTTATGGCATTATGCAACATCAAAACACATTTTCACACCTAGCTTTTCATTCTTTTCTCTTATTTCCAACACAAGTTCATCAGGAGGAAATACAATCTTGTCCAAAAGCAGTATTGACTAAGCTAAGTTAGGATACAGTCATTATGAATATAAAACTAATGGCTGCAACGCGTTGGTGAGCAATAGATGTATATATCCTTCATCTAAGATTTAATATCTATTCTAGACCTTGATTCAATACTTATAAAATTAATGGCTGCACCGTATTGGTTAGCAATGCTAGAGTTTCATCATGCTTACTTTTTATATTACTTTATTCTTTAGATAACCATTTTTTGAAAGATTTTAGTGAGTGCAATGTCTTAATAAATGTGAGAGTGGATAGAGGTAAATACCCTTTCTTGCTTTCTCACGATCAAAGTGTTTCCATGGCTAACAAATGGAGCACAGACTGGTGAGAGAAGAAGCTCATCATGCGACCATACTTAATTAGAAAATCTGATGCTGCAGTAGTTAGATAAAGCTACAAAACTTTGGAAGCAGCATTTTGCTTACACAACATGCATGATACGATGAAATTACTTTCAAACTGCATTTGAGTTAATAAATAGACAATAAGCAGGGCAACACAAAAAATAGGCAACCTTTTGTTGAGAGGCATATTATCAAACACCACATAGGCATACATATTCTATATGAGAAGAAGTAGAAAATAATTATAGTTCCTATTTCACTATTCGTTTGAGACTTTCCAGATACATCACAGCGAGCTCACTTTAAATGAACGCCAACAAATTTTTTGGCCAATATTTTATGAAATCCAAAACATATTCAAAATGAAAACATATATATCTCTATAATAGGATATTGAGAAAAATAACCACTTCTGTAAAATTCCGCGGACTAAATGCAGGGAGAAATTGGGGACATGGAGACGTGGGTAGGAAAACTCCATGTGGAATAAAAAAGACTAGACTTACAACAAACAATGCCAAATGAAAGTAATTTAACAGTCATATATCTAATGCATGAAAGCATGGAAGGGGTATAAATAAAAGATTCTTAGTTTCCAGGCAAAGCAGGTGTAGAGCATTCATCAAAGTGTAGATGCAAACTTCTTTTTCATATGCACCATAAAATATTACCAAAATCACATATCTTCAATTCCTAAAGCAATTTGACAGCAAGTAGCATTCACCCAAAACAAGATTTATTATGATTCCCAAATGATCGCATACTTTGAAGGAGATGATGATAGAAAATAAATAGTGTGCACTCTCTTTAGGCAGATATAGATCAAAAGAAACCTAATCACATGA
This sequence comes from Pogostemon cablin, assembly GCA_023678885.1. Lineage (NCBI taxonomy): Eukaryota > Viridiplantae > Streptophyta > Magnoliopsida > Lamiales > Lamiaceae > Pogostemon > Pogostemon cablin. Next base: position 4,189,341 of record CM042977.1, on the reverse strand, counting down.
AACTTAGAATCAAGCTTAACACTCACACAGACTTGCTATCAGGCACATTTTACAGAAATAAAATAAACATACTAATAAACAATTCATCAATCACCTGGGCTGTGGCTTTCAGAAATTGCAAAGTCTACAAGTTTTCATACCATGGAATTGACTGGGAACTAGAATGAAATGCACATGACGTTCCCATTAGATTGAGATATGGGTTATTCTTACAAGATTAGGTATAAAAGTCACACTCCTATAGTTTCAGTCCCAATCCCCACTCCAAAAGCTACCAACCCAAAAGTAGATTATAATCTTCTCAGGTCAACCTAAAGGAGGGGAAAAGAAGACATTCCCAAACACAGAACCACCTGCATTATGAGGTGTACAGCTCCAATATGTAAGAAGAAGACCAGCCATACTCTGGAGAAAGTTTATGACAGTGAAGACTAAACACACAGGTATTTCATTCTATTTCCCTTTTGTTTCATTCTTTTCTGTGTCCAAGAAACATTCAAACAATTACAGCAATAAAATTAGGAATTGAAACTCTGAAATAATTGATGCAAACAAGCCAGAGTAGACGTTATTCATACACGAATAGAGTAAACCATGTCCACTCAAGAAACAGAGGAGATAACTATGACCTACTCATCCATCCAATATAACAGTATGGAAATAAAAAACCCTCATCAGACATCAATATAAGTCAAAATCCCTAAGAGTGAAATCGACTGATAGAAAGAAAATAGAATTAAACATGAAAGTTTCAAACGGGGCTGAGGAGTTGAGAGAGAGAGGGCTTAGGGTCGGAATTCATTCCGATAATGATAACCATTGGGATGAAGCCATAGTGAGTAATGACTTTGGCCTTCTTCATAGTCCAAGTGCTCCACTCCTTGACGAACTTGGCGGCGGCGGACACCGATCCCTCGTCCTCAGCCGCCGGTGTCTTCTTCACGATCTTCCCTTTGCCCGCCTTCAAAGACACCTTGGAGGCCATTCCCGATTGGGTGATTTTGGGCCTGATTCTCAATTTATTAATTAATATACATAATTTTTTTTTTTTTTTTGGTTATAGTAAAAAGTAATAAAATGATAGTGACAAAACATAGAAACATCTACAAACTTTGTCCTTAAATATTGTGTCACTCATATGTCAACCTACGTTAGTCATCCCAACTTCCTTCTCCTTTTATTTTTCTCTTAAAATTATTTCTTCACAACTTGTCATTTTGATGTCATGTGTGACTTGTATGGGTGCTCATGCATGTCACACAATAATTAGTTTTGCACATATTGAATAATTAAAACCAATGACAAAAATGTTCAATAATTTGTATATTTATACTGACTTGTAGACACCAATTATACAAATCTAGTATTCTCGATCTGATTTGAAAATTTTAATGTGTACGTATAATATAAGATCTTGGGAAATGGTATTTTTATAAGACGCGTTAAAATATAACTATTATATAAGTAAATTATATTTATTGATTGCTAAAATATGTTTCTTAAAATATGATGAAAGTTGCATTAAAGTATAATTATAGGGTATTATAATATAATTCATTAGAGATATACTTTAATTACCAATAAACATACTTTTATAATGGGTCGACCCGTACTTCCAAAGATTTATATTTGTTTTTTAAACGTATATTAAGAAAATTTGTATTTTAATTTGTAATGGATAGATTTAAATGGTATTTTAATTTATTTTTATGCCCTTAACTTTAATTTGAATTAATGATAAAATTTTTAGAAATATGAATATTTACTCTCTTCATCCCACCGAGGTTCTCATTTTACTATAGTGGGCGTCTCATTCAAAATTTTTCATTTTCCAATTTTAGTAAAAGGACCCCACATATGACCCACTACTCACTACTAATACAACTACCTAAAACATGTAAAATAGTAATACTCTTTAATTTACGCACAAAATACAACCGATGACGTTTAGCCAATGCGCGTGTAAACATTATGGTTATAAGATACGGGGAGAGGACTTTATCTAATATACTGAATAATAAATGGACCACGAGGGGGCACATCAGCTCTTGTGGTGGAGCACTAATTTATTAACATAAATCAAAATATCAATTTGGGTAATGTATCTTTTAAAAAATTCAATTTTAATTTTATAACTTTTAATATTTTTAATTTTAGTCATTTTAGTTTTAATTTTGATCATGTATCTTTTAAATTTTTAATTTTAGTCCTATTAGTTTCAAAATTAGTCATATATCTTCTTTAATTATCAAAATTAGTCCTATTATAAATTATATTTTATTTCAAAAGATACAGGACTAATTTTGATAATTCAAAAAGATATATGACTAAATTTGAAATTTGTAGGACTAAAAATGAAAATTTAAAAGATACATGATCAAAATTGAAGCTAAAAGGACTAAAATTGAAAATACTAAAAGTTACAGTACTAAAATTGAATTTGTTAAAAGATACAGGACCAAAATTGATATTTTCTCCCATAAACATCAAGAGCAAATCGAGACAAGCGTGGATCGAAGTGTATTAATAAGTGGGTAAACATGTATCACAATCTATTACTCCCTCCGTCCTATTTCAATGTTTACGTTTTTATTTTGCGCGTCACATTTCAATGTTTACGTTTTACTTTTTGGAATATGGGACTCACCTAAAATAATTAATATATCATCCAACACTAATACACCTACCCACTTTACATTAAATATTATATTTTTCCACCCACTATCTATTAAAATATTATACTTCTTAATCAATGTGCAAAAAGTAAACGTAAATATTGAAACGGGACGGAGGGAGTATTATTATTTTCTTTATCATTTACTTATATATTGATATTAATTAGGTATTAAAATCATGTGGACTATAGTACATTGTTATTTTTAATTCTATTATTTTAATTTTTAAAATCATATTAAAATCAAGGGTATGTCTTATGTGAGATCGTCTCACGTGGGACCATTTTTCATTTTTTAAAATAGTTATCACTTTCGCTATAAAATATTATCATTTTTACTATAAAATGTTATCACTTTTTATTTATATACTATAAATTGTTCATAAAATAGCATTATCAATTTTCATTAATTTATCATCACTTTCCTCCATAAAAATTATCACTTTCTAATCTTATGAGACAATCTCACAAAAGTCTTTATCTAAAATCAAATAAAATCAATGTCATTCATCAAATGATAGTGTGGTTAGATATATCTCTTCTAGAAAAAATGAAGATTTGATTGAGTTGGGAAATGTAACCTAGATCCCATATTTGTAATCGTGTTTTATTATATGTGTTATTATAAAGTATAATGATATACCCTAAACCACATTATTATAAGGTAAATTCTGACACACAGTTTAATTTAAAAAATAATTATCACACTTGACATCCATTATTATAAGAATAAAATTCGTTGATTACTTTCTTACACACAGTTTAATTAAAAAAATAATTATCACACTTGACATTCATTATTATAAGAATAAAATTCGTGACTATTTTCGCAATTAATCTTGATGAAAATGAAGAAAGTTTCTGATCATTTGGTTGCACATGGATATATAAGGGTTGATCCCAAATCACATGATGAGTATATTATATATCTTTCAAGTTGTAGTTAACTCAATATATATTAAATCAAGTCGGATTGAAATAATGTCACAATGATATGGTATGATATTTGTCACTCAATAAGTAATACTTTATCACACAAGTAATATTTTGAGTATTTGAAATGATAACTTTATATTAAGGGCAGTATTGATACCTTGTGAGTATCTTTTATATTTTTATTTATATTATAATTTTTAAAATAACTTACTATTATTACTTTTCATCAATTCACTTTTAATTAAAATATAATCACTTCTTACATGTCTCACTGAAGTTATTCTGTGAGACTGTAACACGGTTTCACACGATTCTTTTTCTTACATCAAATTAGTGAAGTGGTTTCCACAAAGTACACATGTTGAATCATCGCTAGGAAGACATATTTTGTTCGAATGCTCAACTTCACATGAGGTATGGATGTCTTGTTTCAAATGGTTGGGAATTACTACTGTATTACATTATTGTATTTTATCCAATCTCATTGCGCATAGTCGAATCTTAAGAGGCAAAATAGGGAAGAAGGTGGCAGTCACAATTTGGTTATGCTTGATTTGGAGATTATGAAAAGGGAGGAATGATTTGATATTTAATGGCGTGAAATTTAGTGTTGAAAAGATTGTTGAGGATATTAAGTTTAGACTTTGGAGTTGGTTTTATGTTAATAAGATTCGGTGCTCTAAGTTTTCATTTTGTAATTGGCTAGTTAACCCAAGGATGATATTAGGGTATTAATTGTTGTAAATTTGTACTCTTTAGTGTATCTCTTGTACCCATAATGAATAATTTTTTACTTATAAAAAAAAATTAGTGAAGTGGTTATATTACATAGTATTAATTTCAGCTTAGTTTGAATTATGATTTTGCAATTGGTGAGTATTAAAAAGAAGATAGTTCATGTACATTATATTAACTATCATAATTTTATCTTGAAAAAAAATGGAAATAAAATGCCAAAAGAGATTAGTATGTAGGTTGTGAACCATCAAAAACCAGGTCTAATGTTGCACCAAAAAATAGAACTATTAGTAATATATGCAGATATCATTTTTAATGTAATTAATAATTATGGTGTAGTGGAAGACATCTTTTATATATAAGAATCAAAAGTAGGCATGTACATTTTTTTATTTTTTTTTAAAAAGAATCAAAAGTAGGCAAGGTTACATAGTTCAGGGCATTCCATGTTGGTACCTTAAATTCCATTTGTAATCCCATTGAATATTGAAAATAGGAAGAGACAAAAAAGATCATGATTTACAAGTGTTCTTTTTTAACATAAAATAAAATTAATTATGAGGAGAAGTAGAACTAGGGGCATACCTAAAACAGTGTTTTCTATTGTCACCACTTATTATAATTTCTTCACAAGTGAACACATTTATTATGTATGTAGAATTAGAAAATGGTTAGGAGGTTGGATATGTTTTTGTTTATTCATCTCCTAAATTCGTACTTTAAATTTTACACTAAAATTGTGCATGATAGTGGAGCAATTCATCTCAAGTAGTTTATAGTACTCCTTTTTATTCTCAATAATTTTTATTCTGTTTTGATAAGTAGATTAAGAAAAGCAATATTAAAGAGAGTCAGAGAGAGTATTTTAGATGTTTTAGGTATGATTTTTTTTTTTAATAAAATTTATGAAGAATGTATATACCTTGACCTTTTAACTTTTATAGGGTTGCAAAAAAATTTGTGTCGGCCCAAAATAAAAAGATAGGCAAAGACTTGTGTACAATCTTCGATTGGTACAACCTCCGGTACAATCTCCTTCCTTCACTTTCGATTGGTACAACCTCCTTCCTTCACTTTCAGTGTGTTTTTTTTAGGGATATAATTGTAATTTTACCCTTGTGGTTTAGGGTATAATTATCCCCTAGGGTTTAGGATTTAGGATATAATTGTAATTTTACCCTTGTGGTTTAGGGTATAATTATTCCCTAGGGTTTAGGGTATAATAGTCATTTAAATAAAATAAATTTAAAAATAAAATAAAAAACAACATTAATGAAGGAGCAGGAATTAATTAAGAATGGTGGAGACCAAGGTTGTACCAATTCAACTGGTACAATCGGTTGCACCCTAGTCCCTCTCAAAAGGATGATATTAAAGAGAGTGATCAGGAGCATTATTTTTACTCTAAATATAAGTTTATACATGTCTTTTGCATTTTTTTTAATTAATCTAATTTTACTGAAAAAAAGAGGTATACATAATTATTTTAACGAATATGGAGTATATCATAATAATCTATACACATAAATAAATAAATATGAAACAATGCACTGTGCAGTAAAATACAATAGTTACAGTGTATTTATAGAAAATGCAGCACTACTGCATTATATTTTGTATGACTATTCGTTTAGTAGATGATATAAAAAAATGATCTATTAAATTTTCTTCTCCACTACATTTTATTGGTATAATTAACAGGAGATAGATATACACAAATCACACGAATTTTGTACGAGTTTGGAGGTGGTCTTTCACTTCATATTAAATATTAACTTGATGTAACTCTTCATCAATATTAATATCATGAGAGTATATGTATATGCTGCCACATGCCCCACCCCCACCCTATCCCACCCCACCCCACCCCCAAGGTTTATATGTGACTTGAATCCAACTTTAGCTTATGCCTTGTCTTATTACTATTTTTTTTTCTTATTTTTTATAATAAGAAACGAGAAATGAAAAATGTAAAGTTACGTTGGGTATAATAATAAAATAAGAAGGAAGAATACATAGTTATAAGTGCTTATTTTGTGTTAGCTTATAAAAGAGAGTAAACGAAATAGTATTTTATTTTAAAATATGATCTTAATAAGATTTATACGGGATACTATTTAAAACAACTTGATATATATATTGACTCATAAGTGAAGAAGAGAAAAAGAACTGAAGAGTTATACTTTTATTTTTTGCGATAAAATTGTTTCTTACTCGGAATTTACAAACTATAGCGCAATCGTTTTGAAAATCAGATTATATTATAAAAATGTAAAAAATTATAAATAGAAGAACGAGGATTGAAAACTTTTTAATACGATAAGACATAATGAAAACATTTTAATACAATAACTTTAAAATTAAAGAGTTAGTATCTTGTAAACCAAATTTACCAAATTTACATTATAATCTCTTGTAAATATTATGATCCTTTTAATTTAAATTTTCCTATCAATACATTCATATATATATATATATATATATATATATATATATATATATATATATATATATATATATATATATATATATATATATATATATATATATATATATATATATATATATATATATATATATATATATATATATTTAGGAGAACATAGAGTTTACATCGTGAACCAATTTACATACGTGTTTGTGATGCATTGTAGATTCCGGCATTGCACTAAACTATTGTATTCATGCTTTAATTTTTTTTTATTTAATTTTTGCGGAGAGAAATTATTAATAATATTTAGGTTGAATATTTAGTGCACGAGGTTAAAATTGTAAGATTATAGAGTAAATTTAATTGCATTTAAAAAAAATATAATCTATTAGCAACTAAATTCAATCGGTTGATAATTACTAACCCAATAAAAATTACAATTTTCTTTTACCTATGAAATGTCAATGAATTTATTGTATTTTTAATACCGGAATAAAAATTCGTTTTCTTTGTATAGATGGATTACCAACAAAATCATTATATATATAAATTGTGAAATGGATTATTAGTAATTGATTATCAATGCAATTGAATTTTTATTGCTAAAAATTTATCAACTACCACTTTTCTAATGAAAAATTATCAACATATTTTATTGTTAATCCGTTGATAAACTAATTTAGCAATAAAATTAATTTTTTATCAATAAAATATTTCATTTGTAAAATATAGTGTTTTATTTTTTGTAGTGATATGGCTGAAATCCAAAGTAGGCAAGTATTCTACTGTTCGAATCTCTTATTATGAGATTATTTCTCCTATTAAAAGTGTCATTAGATGAATGACATGATGGTTGATTTTGTAATTAACACTAAAGTCATTAATTAGATGAATGAAATGTTAGATGATTTTGTAATTAACACTAAAAATAATTGTTTTTTACCGAAATATTTACTTGATAAAAACCTTAATTTCACGATTAATTGTGTATATTTCACAAACCTTAATTTCATGGTTAATTGTGTATATTTTACGTGAGGGAATATCTTTTATAATAAAGATGTAATTAATGAGTTCAAACATGAATCTTAGTATTATTTTTTAATAATGTAAAATTTTATTGGCAAGAGAGATTGGTATGAGTAATACCAAAGCTCTTAAGGATACATTTACATCAATAATATAAACATATTAATCACAAGAGATTCGATTAAAATAAACAGTTATTTTCTTTTATCTAATTAAACTCTAAGACTTTTATCTAATTACACTCTAAGACTGATCCACCAATTCCATAATTTGATTTTAAGATCCTCTAATAATTTCTCCAATTCATACCATTCTCGACGGAAAATAAAATCATTTCAATCAAACATGAATCTCAGTATTATCCACTCTCTCTAATCTAGAAAAATAAACTTTTTCAACAATATTCTCTCTTCAATGTTTAAAAAATAAAAGATAATGCAATCATATACCATCTCTTCCATTTTTAAATCAATAAGTAAAAGATTTGTACGAGATCTCAGAATCAATAACATTAATGAAAAAATAATAATACATTAATAAAAAATGATTATTATGTAGTAAACAGTTTTATAAATAATCTACTAAAATAAAAAGTAAATAATATTTTTAAAAAGAAGTGATAAAATCCGTAATAAAAATAGATAACTAATAAAAAAGAAGCGCAAAATAATCTTTGAAATATTACAGTTGCATGATTATCAATTATCAATCTAGGATAGAATTCTCCTTTTTTTTTATAATAAGATAGTAATTTTTTTTGGTTTTGACTAATAAAAAGCGTGACCCATTCCCGTTGACTTTTCCTATCAATCCCACCCTTCTTTAATCCCATCCGGCAATTCGTTGCCTATAAATACCCATCCCCTCCTTCCATCTTTCCTCCAAACTATCCTTCTTCCGTTAACTCAAAAAATGAAATTCTCCGTTAAGTTTCTCTGCGTTCTGGTTTCTTCTGTAGCCGTGATTTTATTCAACAATGGCGTCGAAGCGTCTCACAAAGTTTACACGGAGTTAAAGACGTCGTCGGTCGCCGCCGTTAATGTCCAACAGGTGCATAGGACGGGATACCATTTCCAGCCTCTTAGGAACTGGATTAACGGTAATGTCGTCTTAATGACCTTCTTAATTACTTCATAGTTTTAGCTTTGTAATTATCGTGTTGACATGATCTTCTGTGGCTTATTTGGTTATATCATGATTAGTTTTTTGGTTCATTTTTCATTTGATTTAGATTATTCTTAAAAAATAAAATTATTGATCAATCATATTTATGCCATGAGCTATATACATGTGAATTAAACTACAACTAATGTACTAAAATTGTTTACTCCCTTCAACTCATTACACTCTTTACATTTTTTCAATTGATTTTGTCTATGTTTCACTTCTCAAACTCTAAAAATAATAAGTTTCGAAACAATACATTTCAAAACATGAAGTATATTTTTAAAAAATATTGTTAAAAGAAATATCTCTTGAGCAGTGACTGAGCGAGACCACCCCCTCCGAAAATTAATAATTAGATTATATATTATGTAGAATTATTTCAATATAGTAGAAATATTTGGACATAATTTAATGACTTGTAAAGATTAGAAAGATTTTTTTTGGTTAATAATTATAAATAAAGACGAGAGAAATTCAACGTGATTTTGTAATGAAACTTCGCCTATAGAGTATATAGAGTATAGCATAATAATGGAGCTGTCAGTATAATCTGGAAATTGGTGTAATTACTTGAGGAAGTCAAAAAGAATAAAATACTCCATCCGTCCCACGTATTTTTACTCACTTTCCATTTTGGGGTGTCCCACGTATTTTTATCCATTCCATTTTTGGCAAAAATACATAATATTTTATTAACTATTTTTTACAATCCCAACAACTTTAATTACTTTTTTACACTTTATTCATCATTCCCATTTTGGGGTGTCCCACGTATTTTTATCCATTCCATTTTTGGCAAAAATACATAATATTTTATTAACTATTTTTTACAATCCCAACAACTTTAATTACTTTTTTACACTTTATTCATCATTCCCAATAACTTTATTCACTTTTTCTTTTTAAATTACTAATTTATCCCTACTTTCTCTTACATTATATATTAAAAAAATAAAACGTTTTAATCTCCGTGCCCGTACAAACGAGTAAAAATAAATAAAACGTTTTAATCTCCGTGCCCGTACAAACGAGTAAAAATACCCGGGACGGAGGGAGTATGTAAAATACATATTGGGAGGGAGGAGTATTAAGTTAGTGAGTGGAGTTCATCGAGAGAGGTAGTCTTTTCCGTTTTGTACGGCCCCTCCCTAATTGGCTATCTTTTTACATCATGCAATAAATAAATTAATAAATAAATACATAAATATATAAATTTAATTGTTTTAGTATTTATTACTCTATTTTTTGTCGGCATTCTATTTCGTGTGAACATCTAAATCATACTATTAATTCACTCTTTCATAAATATTTTCATAAAGAATAATAATATCTTTAAAAGGTAATAATAATAAATTATAAATAAAGCATTCACACTCTTAATATGTTAAATTTCACTATATATCAAAATCTGCGAGAAAAAAAATATGTAATTCGATATGTATTCTTTTCTATTATTTTACTCCCACCGTCCGGTACCAAGGCTCTCTTTTTTTCATTTTGGTCGTCTCACCCAAAGGGTTTCCTTTCCTTTTTTATACACATGGGTCCCATACTCACCAACTAATATAATTAAAAATATGAGGTCCACACTCCCACTAATACAACTATCCACTATACATTAACTAATAATACTTCTTAATCTACGTGTAAAAAAGCAAAATATACATTAACTAATAATACTCCTTAATCTACGTGTAAAAAAGCAAAATGCACCCTTGGTGCGAGAACGAGAGATTATTATTTTATCTATACTTGTATAGATGTCGACTGTAAGATAGTTGAGTGATATGGCTGTAACAAAATAATTTTGCATAATGATTTATTACTTTTTTTATTATTGATAAATTAATGCACTAAAAAAAGCTCATAATGTGATAGAAAATTATGAAATGAAATGAGTAACAATTTATCACAAAGATGACTATTTTCCTAGCAAACGCACAACACTTCCTATATATGTTCCAAACTAAACATCACTATGGATAATAATGAAGATAATCTCTTGAGTATAATTTATTTTCATTTTAAAACTAGGATTAATTTATTTTTAAAATATTAAATTGTTTAATACGAATTTATTTATACTTCTCCGTTTATTTGGGGTTACTGTCCTGTAAATTGTTCCTCAAAACAATAATTTTCATGTGTATTTCAATCAAATTAAACTTGAGAATTTCATAATAAATGTATTGTACTCTCCTCGTCTCAAAGATATTGACGCACTTTTCTTTTTGGGTTGTCCCACAAAAATTGACATATTTCCTTTTTAAGGATATGAGACCCACATAAAAATAATTTATTTATTTACATGGGCCCACACACCCATCATACTCACCACTAATTGGGGACGGAGGAGTAATTTTATCATATATTTCCTTGTTGACTTGGAAACATTATTGTTAGACGAGGAAGATTTTTTTTTTTCATTGAATAATTTAGTTTGTGTTACTGATGAATTCAATTTAGTTTGTGTTACTGATGAATTCAAATGTTTCCCTTTCATGTCCATTATATGGTTGCTTCCATGGACAACATCAGATCCCAATGGTGAGTATTATAATACACTCTCTCTCTCTCTCACACACACTAACACTTCCCTCATTCCTTAACAGGGCCAATGTACTACAATGGATACTATCACCTCTTCTATCAATACAACCCCAAAGGTGCTGTATGGGGCAACATTGTGTGGGCTCACTCTGTCTCTAAAGATTTAATCAACTGGAAAAGATTAGAAAATGCAATCTACCCCTCTAAGCCCTTTGATCAATACGGCTGCTGGTCCGGCTCCGCCACGATCCTACCCGGAAACAAACCCATTATCCTCTACACCGGAATTGTAGACACAAACAACACTCAGGTCCAAAACTACGCAATCCCAGCTGACTTATCCGACCCATATCTCCAAAAATGGATCAAATCGGATAACAATCCGTTGATCGTCTCAGACGCATCCATCAACAAGACAGCGTTCCGTGATCCAACGACCGCATGGATGGGCAAAGATGGCCACTGGAGGATATCCATAGGTGGTAGGTGGTAGGGACAGCGACAAAGGGATAGCATTCTTGTACAGGAGTAAAGATTTCATGCATTGGGTTAAGGCAGAGCATCATTTGCATTCTACAAGTGGGACTGGAAACTGGGAATGTCCTGATTTCTTTCCTGTTTCGATTTCTAGCAATAATGGATTGGATGCTTCTGCTATGGGGTCGGACGTTAAGCATGTCTTGAAAGTGAGCCTAGATGTTACCAGATATGAGTACTATACGTTGGGGACGTATTTAACTGAGGTTGATAAGTACGTACCTGATAAGGATATGATTGATGGATGGAATGGATTGAGGTTTGATTATGGCAACTTCTACGCCTCCAAATCGTTCTTTGATCCTAAGACGAACAGAAGGATCTTGTGGGGTTGGACGAATGAGTCTGATTCCACCTCAGATGATATAAAGAAGGGTTGGGCTGGAATTCAGGTGAGTGTGTTCATCATAAGCATATTACCTCTGAACTTGTTTCATATCATTTACTAATCTCGTATTCCAGACTATCCCACGTACAATTTTGCTCGATCCAAATGGCAAACAATTGCTCCTATGGCCTGTTAAAGAAGTGGAAACTCTAAGAGGGAAAAAAGTTGAAGTAGTAAACAAAGAGCTCGTTAAGGGAGAACATATTGAAATCACAGGAATAACAGCAGCACAGGCTGATGTAGACGTGACTTTCTCGTTTGATAACTTGGACAAAGCTGAGCCGTTTGATCCACGCTGGGATAGATATGATGCACAAAAGATCTGTAGCCAAAGGGGCTCCACTGTTCAAGGTGGATTAGGACCATTTGGGCTCTTGACATTGGCTTCAAACAACCTGGAAGAATACACCCCCGTGTTTTTCAGAATTTTCAAGTATCAAAACAACCATTTAGTTCTCCTATGTTCTGATGCATCAAGGTTTTTCTCTTGTCTAAACCTTAGTGGCTTATTCAATATTCTCAACGCTGAACATTTTCTGTATAACAGGTCATCCATAGAAGATGCAACGGGGGAGTACAGACCCTCATTTGCAGGATTTGTAGATGTTGACTTAACCTCAAAGAAGCTTTCTCTTAGAAGTTTGGTATGATTCTTTCTTTTTCACACACACACATAAATATAATTTGTGAATTGGTTTTGATCTAAATTGTTATTTGTTGCAGATTGATCACTCTGTTGTGGAGAGTTTTGGAAGTGGGGGAAAGACTTGCATTACCTCAAGGGTTTATCCTAGTCTAGCAATATATGAAAATGCACATTTATATGCATTCAACAACGGTACTCAATCGATCAAAATCGACAGTTTGAAAGCATGGACCATGACTAAGCCCAAGCAGATGAACCAATGAACAAAGAATAACCATTCCAAGACATGGATAGACTAGTTTAAATCTTTGGATTATTTCTTTCTTATTAAGTATTTTCAATTTTTCATAATAATGCACAAAAAAAAATCAGGCAATTTTTAGTATGGATTAAGGACTCAAAGGAGAGGTACGTTAGATTAGTACTGAGAGGCATCAAATTCTATTGCTGTACTCATGCTAATGTTGACATCTCTCTATTGAGTAATGATTAAATTACTGATTTCTAACATTTTCGTATATTTATAAATGTAAAACATATAACTACATATATCATGGATGTAGCTGATGTAAGTACGTACGATGTGTGTGTGTTTTTGAAAAAACATTAAAAATAAAAAAAACATGTAAGTTCAACACATCTTTTAATGTGACACTCCTTCTTTTTTCTTTTTGTTTTCAACTTAGCTTGAGAGAGAGACATGATTTGCATCATGATGAAGTTAATTGTTACTTATAGTTTTTATAAAGTCAATTTAAATAGAGAGTAATTTTTCATAAATTAAATTGAAATAAAGACAATTTTGTTGTCTTATCAATTTTCTTCAAATCATATAGACAATTTGGTTTCTCGAGTATTTGTAGGATACCTAATTAGATTGCGACTGTGCTAATTGTCACATTAAGGGGACGTTTACTTATATATGGTGGGGTTAACAACATATAATAAATGAATTCTTTGTTTTGTTCGATTATTGCAACCGAACAGTTTATTTTCAAAAACACAAGCAGAGATATCAGTGTTTGGAGACTTCATATCAAAATGCAAAAGTTTTCTTACATCAAACGTTTCTTGTTTAGTTCATCTTATTCCTCGTATTGCCAATACATTGACACATTACATTGCTCGGGCTTCGTGATCAGTCGCTAGTCCCCATTGTTGGATCGAGCCTCCTATTTTTGTGGATGAGCTTCTCAATAACTTTTATTCTTGTTCTACTTAATAAATAAATTCTTGTTTGATCAAAAAAAATGATTGCAAAACCCGAACATATATAAATTTTATAAGGGTAATTAACATAAGTTAATTTATCCTTTAAGACAGGTTAAATTTGTTTACTTTAAAGTTTGACTATACTTTAGTTTAAGTTGTTCTCCATTTACTTTGAAGGTTAATTTTTATATATTCAAAATTTTGCCCTTATTTAACTAAATTAATTTATATATAATAATAATAATTGCAACTTGGTTAATATTTTTTCTAATTTTATTCCTAATTATTTTTTGGAAAAATCACTAATAGATACACACTTTAAACTTAAATTACTATGAGATACAAGGAATTCAAATAATTACTTTCACGTACAAAATATTAAAGTAAAATATCAAATATAACCTTATAATTTCATACATTTTTAAACCACCAACCCTACCCCTCACCCACCCACCCGCCGTTGACCGGCGTTATCGACGGCCGGACAGTCGTTGACCGCTTACTGGACAGTCGTTGATCGGCATTGACCACCTGCCGGACAGTCGTTGACTGGCGTTGACCGCCTGCCGGATAGCCGTTGACCGCCGCCGCCTGCTGCCGGAATTTAAAATGTGCAAACAAAATGTGCAAAAGCAAATTGTGCAAACAAATTGTGCAAATACATAGGGGTATTTATGGTATCACAATCATAATTGTGTAGTTATGAGTAATAGTACTTTGAGTCATGTAGTTTATAACAATTATGCATTATTTTATGTATCCAATAGTAAGTGATCCTTGTTTTTTTATTGCATTCTCAACCTTTTATTTTATTAATAACATATATAATTAACTTTTGAAATAGAGTAAAAAATTGATCAAAATTTTTTTAATAAAGAAAGTAAACTACTCAACTAAAATAGATAGAGTTACAAGAATTAATTATAATTTTTTATCATTTAATAAAATACAAAATTAAATTTGATTAGTGATTAATAATAATAATATTATTATTATTTATTTATAATTTAATCGTAATTTTCTTTAAAACATTTTTTTTATGTTAAATGCATTGTTGTATTATTTATTTTGAAACTGCTACCAATTTATATACATACCAAGTTAACCCAACTTTTAAAATGTTTAAATTGTTCAATTTAGAAAGAATTAAAAAGTTGGAGTATTAAATATTTATTGTTATACTAGAAAAGTTATAGACTAAAAAGAAAATTTTGAATTTGAACCAAAATTAAACCATTACAAGCAGATGCTTATGCAAATTTATTTATGAACTCGTGTTTATAATTTGACCTGAGCAATAAATGAAACAGGGCTGTTGCCCAAAGACTTCAATTTAAGGTATAAATTAAGGGTAAGAATGCAAGGGGGTGTTTGGTATATCATTTGGAATGTGAATAAGAATAGGAATGAAAGTGTTAAGGAATTGGAATTGGTATGGACATTATGAGTATAGTGTTTGGTTGAAATGTAGAATCACTATAATAATCATTCATTTTGTTTGGATTGTTTCAAAAATCTTTGGGAATGGAATCAATATGATATATTTTTATTTTTTAAAAAATATTTATGAATAAAAAATTAATTTTCTTTTTAAAATAATACTTAAATTTGAAAAAATAAAATAATTTTAAAAGAAAAAAACAAAAAAGAGAATGAAGAGAGCATACAGGTGGGAATGAAAGTAATTCCCCTCGAAATGTTAGGAATGGGGATTCCCAATATTTTGGATATCAAATTACTGTGTATTGGAATCAAAGTATTGAATCGAACACCAACATGAATTCCATTCCCATTTCTTTGTCATCAAAGTAGTTATCCAAACGGGCCCTAAATTTACGGAGTTAACCCATGAGGTGTAAATAAACCCTCAAAGCTCAGGAGGTTCATTAATAAAGGTGAACAATATATTTTCAACTAATTAACCCTGGCATGTGGGTTATCCCTTCAAAATAGACTAATGAAGTAAACAAAATTTTATAAGGGTTAACCCACATTAATTTAGGTTAACTTTCAGAGTAAACGCGCTCTAATTGAATGTAATTACCCTATATTAGTGCACTATCAAATTATGATACAAAAAGATCTACATTTACGCAAACGAATGAAACCATTAGGAAGACTTTTCCTTGATGAAATATATTTAAAATAATTATGCATTGATTCAAATCTAATAAAGCAAGGGGGAGTATGAAATATTAATGTTGTTATTAATTTGAATAATTTTATGTCTGATTCATGATGGAATATGATCTAACTACTCTTGTAACTCACGCTGCACCCGTTTCACTTATGCAACACAACCAAGAACAAGATAACCCTTGTTTCTTTTTCTTTCATACACACACTTTCATTCTTCAAGTTTTTCAATCTTGTTTCTCATTCAATCTCTTATCGGTGATAATCCACGACAGTTTTATTTCATAATGTACGAGTATGTGTTCTTAATATATGTATAATTTTCTTTTATTCAATTTTTCATTAAAAAATTAATAAAAAATTTACTAATATAGTGAATAAGTTCTTATTCATTAGTGTATCATGTCTTTATTCATTAGTCAAAGACTTGTGTTATAAGAACAAAAGTGATAATTTTTATAATGAAAAGTGATACTCAATTAATAAATAGTGATAATATCATTTCATTAACAATTTATAATATAAATGAAAAGCAATAACTTTTTATAGCATAAATGATAACTATTTTAAAAAGTATAAATAAAATGGTTTCATGTGAGATCGTTTCACGCAAGACTTACTTTATTCATTAATGTATAAGTTCTGAATTTGTACATTTGAATGCATAGGAGAATTTTCCTTTTCTTTTTTCTTTTTATATATATATATATATATATATATATATATATATATATATATATATATATATGAGTATTAATTTGTAAAATTTTTAATCCTCTTAACGTAATATCTCTTGTGCCACTCATTGTCCCAAGAAGAGAAAATAAAAGGAAAGTATAAATCATGTGAACAATAATTAAATTTTATTTCCTCCCTCACGCGTATTACTAGGGTCGAAACACTTGAGAGATGTAACTTGTAAGAGGAAGGACGTGGAAGATGAATTATTTTTAAAGGTGAATGATGTTATATTAGATAAATGATATGTAAGAGGTAGAGTGGTATCTATACTCCAAACCAACACATACCTTAAATATATGGATTAGCTGCTAGAGAGTCAAAGAAAACAGTCCTAAATTATGTATAAATAAAGTACTCCCTCCGTCTCGGGTATTTTTACCTGTTTGTACGGGCACGGAGATTAAGACGTTTTATTTTTTTAATATATAATGTAAGAGAAAGTAGGGATAAATTAGTAATTTAAAAAGAAAAAGTGAATAAAGTTATTGGGAATGATGAATAAAGTGTAAAAAAGTAATTAAAGTTGTTGGGATTGTAAAAAGTAGGTAATAAAATATTATGTATTTTTGCCAAAAATGGAATGAGTAAAAATACGTGGGACACCCCAAAATGAAAAGTGGGTAAAAATACGTGGAACGGAGGGAGTAGCATAAAAAAATGTCAAACTAAAAAACATAGGAAAATCTATATCTATATTATATATAATAACAAGATAGTGAATTTTCCCGCCCAAAACAATGGTAATATGGTACATACACAAATAATCAACAATGGTAATATGGTACATACACAAATAATCAAGGGTAATGTGGTACATACACTAATAATTGGTTAAAGTAATCAGAAAAAAATGGTAAGCTTACTGTAGGAGGAATTCATTATTATTATATATATTTTCAGTTGCATAATAAATGTGATTCACTGCCAAATAAATAGGCATGCTATTTATTTATTTTATTTATTGCGTGTCGAATCAGTCCCTTGGTGGAGGCCCAAATCCTCAAAGCAATGTCGATCGATTACTTGAACATGATGGAAGTGCTGACCCTTGCGGACGACGAGAACCACATCATGGCTGGAGGCGTGGCGACGCTGGCGGACCTGGTGCTGATGATGCAGGACGGGGTTTAGTACGTATTCTTTGGTTTGGCTTGTATAATTGGAAAAATAAAGTGAGAATAAATGCTAGAATAGTAGCTTACAGGACAAGTTACCGCCAAAATGAAGAAAAAAAAGGAAAAAAAATAGTAGATAAGAAAATGGGTCTATTCCTACAAGTCTAAATTGGCGTACAAGAGAAGTTGTCACAAAAAGAAAAAAATATTCAAAATGTAAGACTTCTACGAGAAGATACATTATCTATATATATACTCCCTCCATTCCATTTCAATGTTTACATATTTTTATTTTTGGCGTCTCATTTCAATGTTTACGTTTCCTTTTTTGAAATATGGGACCCACCTAAAACAATTAATATATCATCATGGTCCCCACATCCAACACTAATATACCTACCACTTTACATTAAATATTATATCTTTCCACCCACTATCTATTAAAATACTATACTCTTTAATCAACTGCAAAAAATAAACGTAAATATTGAAACGGGATGGATGGAGTAATGGTTTAGAGAAGAAAATATATAACATTTCGCAGACAGCGATGAAGAAAATATATATATAACATTTCGCAGTGTCGACAGCGACCAGCAAGTTTTGTTAACGCTCTATTTGGTGGAGAGGAATCGTTGCCGAAGTATCGTTGGTGGTGGTGGGGGAAAGAAATGATTTCTCCAATTCTCCAATTCCGTGAAGGGGCAGTAGTGCAAGTGATGACAAGAAAAGTGATGGTAAGGAAAATGAAGTGATGCCGTGAAGGGGCAGTAGTGCAAGTGATGGCAAGAAAAGTGGTGATGAAATAATAACTTTTTCTTAATTATTTTAAATTATAAATTTTGTTATTTTTGAAATATTATCTGGAATATTGAAATTAAATAATTGTCAAATATTTTAGCATATAGAAAACATCAATCACAAAATGATCAATTATGAAATGTCAATTGAAACAAAAAATGCAGAATGAAATGAGAAATAAAGATTGAGGAAGAAGCTAAAATTTTTTGTGGAGACAGAAAAAGATTGGGGAAGAAGATAGTTATATTTTTTCTTATTAATTTACTTGATGAAAACTGGTGTAATATGTTTTTGGTCGTTTCTTTTATTATTTTTATACATTTAGAGATATAATTAATGATCAATATATTGTATTATTGAAAATTTGAAAGAAATATATATATATATATATATATATATATATATATATATATATATATATATATATATATATATATATAATGTATCAAGTTAGTAAATTTTCAAAGAATATACACAAAATTTATCAATATTGCTAAAAAAATAAAACATAGTGATTATGTAAATTTAGATAGTGATTATGTAAATTCACTAATACATCGGTGAGGAAAATTTTTTAAAAAAAATTAAATAAAATATAGTGATTGGGGCGAAAAAATATGAATTGAAGAGGTAAACTAAGAAGGTTTAGAGCATATGATTAATTTGGTCTAATAATCAATCATGATATTAAAAATAAATACTTATTTGGTTTGTTAAATTAATATTTCATTTAATATATATATATATTATAAAAATTGATAAATATTTAATAGATTACCATAAATTTTATATAATAAAAGTAATTATTACATAATTATTCCATGTACTACTTGAGTATGCATAAATTTTATATAATAAAAGTAATTATTACATAATTATTCCATGTACTACTTGAGAATGTATAAATAATTGAATAAATATATAATTTTCTTTGAATTTTTATGAATATATATATATATATATATATATATATATATATATATATATATATATATATATATATATATATATATATATATATATTGGAATTTATATGACTTTGGAATTTTTATTGCTATTCTTGAGGAGTATATATATTTTGTTAATATATTCATATATATTTTTGGAATTTTAGAATTTTTATTGGTATTTTTGAGGAGTAAATATATTTTGTCAATATATCCATATATATTTTTGTAATTTTTATTGGTATTCTCGAGAAGTAAATATATTTTGTTAATATTTTTTTTATATTTATCTTAAAGTAAATGTATTTTGTTAATATTTTTTTCGATATTTATGTTTTTCAAGATTTGATATTTATGTTTTTTTAAGATTTATGTGACTCTGTTTTATGAATGAGTGAGAAAATTAAAAAGTGATAAACTAAGGTATTAATAAAAAATGAATAGATATTAATGTTAATAAATAAATAAATGAAAAAATGAATAAAGATATCAAATCACTTGAATATATCTGTTATACAGTTCCTTCTGCATCAATATATGTTAGGAATCAGAAGTCATAAAAAGGAGGAAGATCTCTCATCACAGCACAATACAATCCAAAACAGCTACACATTTTGAAGTATTGTGTGAAAAACAAAATATAATAAAAATAAAATTATTCAAATTATATATTTTGGGATTGATATTTAGACTGGTGTGAAAAATAAAATAAAATTATTCAAATTATATTGATGTAATTAAATAAAAAATAAATTAATATTCACTCTAAGCATCAATGTCTCATGTATTTTGTTAATTTAATTTTTTTTACGTAATATTATACCATGATTAATTTATATAAAGTGAATTAAAAATGATTAAATACTTTTTTAAAATGATACTTAATTGATTAAAATTGATTGTCATCCAATAAAAGTATTATATATATAATTTGTAAAATAAATAAAAAGTAATAATTAATTATCCGTCTTATACAAAACTCAATCTGTATTAATATATCAATATTGAAATAAAATATATTAGTCTAAACTCAAATCAACTACTCCGGGTGTAGTGTCTAATCATTGCAATTTTTTTATATAACTATTTTTTTTAAAGTTATTATTTATGCACACGTGAAAAAAATAAATAATAATTATATATATATATATATATATATATATATATATATATATATATATATTGGATCATAGGAATTATATTTTATTATATAAGTATGTTTATAAGGAGTAATAAAAATAATAGTAGTATAAATTAATCACATATATTTTTTTAAAAAATTATCTTTTTTAAAAATTATTGTATGAGTGGTATATAACATAACATTAAATAAAATTAATGAAGAGTGGTCACATTTTAATCATTTATATACTATATATGTGCATTATTCCACCTAATTCACTGCTAAGAATCACTTTGTTTTTTCAGTAAATATAAAAGTATTTTAATGAAATAATATTGACTATAAAACTACATAAATAATGGGCTAAAACATCTTTACTTCGTCTTTGTATTGGAAACTTGTGAGCTAAAAATAAATATGTATTCACACATCTTCTCAAACAAAATCATATATTCATTCTCTTTCCCAATAAATTTTTTCCTTTCTTATTTCCCAATAATTTTCTTTCTTATTCTTTAGTTTATCCGGTATAAATAGTCATGAGACCTAAATACTATCACCTCTTTATTTGAGAAACATAAATTGAAAAGGTAATTGTAAAACAACACTTAACTTTTTATATTATATATATACATATATATATTTATATAAAATATATTTTGATTAAATTTTATATTATCCCGTGCATCGCACGGGCATTACTAGTATGTTACAAAATTTTAACCCGAATGTGACACCTCCGCGTTACATTTTATATTTAACTTATTAAATTAATTGAGTGAGTCACACGAGGAAAAAAAACCTAATACTTTATTGCTCCTCCGTGTTCACACTTTAAATTTAAAGTTAAAGTTAAAGGTTTAAAAGTTTAAAAAAAAATTAAACTAAAATGTTATTATATAGACTTTAATTGAAATACACCTTAAATTTAAAGTTAAAGGTTTTAAAAAAATTTAAAATTATTAATTTTCTTAATCTTAGTACTACTCCGATCCATTATTTTTTAGGACAACACATGAGATCGTCTTATGTAAGACTATTTTATATTTTTTAAATAATTATTAATTTTTATTAAATATATTATCACTTTTCATTAAAAAATTATTATTCTTTATTTATAATATGAATTATTTATGAAATAATGCAATGCACCATTCTCACTTTTCATCCATTCGAGTATAACTTTTTATTCAAATATTATCTTTTCTTATATGTCTCATGAAACTCTTAATGTGAACTATGAAGCAGTATTGCAGAAGTATTTTCTTACTTTTTAAAGTATTATTACATTTTATTAAAAAATTAACATTATTAAATTTTAATTTACAGCACTTATGATTATACTTCAAATTTGTTTAATGATTATTTTAGTTGTCCATTGATTCTTATTTGGATATGGGATATTTAGGATTTTTTTTTATTTAGTTACTATTTTTCTAAGTATTTATATGTGCAAAACTTTATTTCTCATGAGAAATCGGATACGATTCGCTCCGCACCGTCAAAATTCGTTTTCCCAAAAATCCATTTCGAATCGAACTGAATTTCGTTACGGATTCAATATCGGATCTTTTCTTTACGGATTCAATAACAATTTTTTTTTAAAAAAATCCGATCCGAATTTCGGTACGGATTTTTTAAAAATCCGTACCGAATCTCGATCTGCACACCCTAGTATCACCTCTTCTATCAATACAACCCCAAAGGTGTTGTATGGGGAAACATTGTGTGGCTCACTCTGTCTCAAAAGATTTAATCAACTGGAAAAGATTAGAAAATGAAATCTAATCCTCTAAGCCCTTTGATCAATACAGATGCTGGCTCAGTTCTGCCACGATCCTACCCGGAAACAAATCCATTATCCTCTACACCGGAATCGTAGACACAAACAACACTCAAGTTCAAAACTATGCTATCCCAGCTGACTTATCCAACTCGTATCTCCAAAAATAGATCAAACCGGATAACAATCTGTTGATCGTCTCATACGTATCCATCAACAAGACAGCATTCCGTGATCCAACGATCGCATGGGCAAAGATGGTCACTGAGGATATCCATAGATGGTAGGAGAAGCAACAGAGGGATAGCATTCTTGAACAGGAGTAAAGATTTCATGCATTGGATTAAGGCAAAGCATCCTTTGCATTCTACAGGTGGGACTGGAAACTAGGAATGTCCTAATTTCTAGTAATAATGGATTAGATACTTCTGCTACGGGGTTGGACGTTTAAGCATGTCTTGAAACCAAGGATGAAAAAATCCCAAAATTTCCACAATATATCCGTTTTAGTACCGATATTGATATTGGGAAAAAATACTTCTTTTTTTCTTGTATCGAGGAAATATCAGGAAAAATATCGATATCGATTTTCCACAGTTCAAATTTTCTCAGATATCGAGATATATCGAGGAAATATCGATAAAATATTGACAAAATATCGAGAATATTTCGAAAATATCGAAAAATAATCTATAATTTTTTGTTTTACTTTTACTAACCAAATGCATTTTTTATTAATATATTTAATTTAAAAAAATAAAATAAAAAATAAAGCAACACTTGCATGAAACCATCTCATGGTGAGATTGTTTTACATTTGATTAATTCGATAGAACGACATACTACTGGCACATTCAGAACTATGTTCAAAATTCTCTAATTCGATGAGCTAGTACCAATATTATTTAAATCTAGACGGTATAACATGTTTTACATTTGAGCCTCATAGATCATCATTTTAGTATTAGTTATTATGTAAACAATAAATAGTAATTATTGTATGACTCCAGACTATTTAAATATATTGTTATTGATTTGCTTATTATGTATTATGAGTTTTATTGAGATTTTAAAGTATATTTATACATTAAAATTAGTTATAATATATTGAAAAGTTAATTAATTAATTTTCTTCTTTATTTTTTCAAGATTCCGTTATTTTTTAAATTTTTATCGATATTGATATTTGATATATCCATTGATATATCCATAATTTTGAGGTACCAATATTTTTATTGATATCGATATTTTCATCCTTGTTTGAAAGTGAGCCTAGATGTTACCAGATATGAGTATTATACGTTGGATCGTATTTAACTAGCCTAGATGTTATCAGATATGAGTATTATACGTTGGATCGTATTTAACTAAGGTTGATAAGTACATATCTGATAAGAACATGATTGATGGATGGAATGGATTGAGGTATGACTATGGCAACTTCTACGCCTCCAAATCGTTCTTTGATCCTAAGACGAACAGAAGAATCTTGTGGGATTGGACGAACGAGTCCGATTCCACCACGGATGATATTAAGAAGGGTTGGGCTGGAATTCAGGTACTGTGAGTGTGTTCATCATAAGCAGATCAACCTAGGAACTTCTTTCATATCATTTACTAATCTTGTATTCTTTTCTGTATGTTGAATCCAGACTATTCCACGTACAATTTTGCTCGATCCAAATGGCAAACAATTGCTCTTATGGTCTATCAAAGAAGTGGAAACTCTAAGAGGGAAAAAAATTGAAGTAGAAAACAAAAAGCTCTTTAATTGAAATCAAAGGAATAACAGCTGCATAGGTGGTCTACGTTTGCTGCCCTCACATTATGAAAACAGCATCATGTTTAAGTTTGCACACGAACCTGTACTAATTTTGCATGGTTATGTATACATTCAGGCTGATGTAGATGTGACTTTCTCGTTTGATAACTTGGACAAGGCTGAGCTATTTGATCCACGCTGGGATAGATATGATGCACAAAAGATCTTTAGCCGAAGGGGCTCAACTGTGCATGGTAGATTAGGACCATTTGGGCTCTAGACATTGGCTTCAAACAACCTGGAAGAATACACCCCTGTGTTTTTCAGAATTTTCAAGTATCGAAACAACCATTTAGTTCTCCTGTGTTCTATGCATCAAGGTTTTTTCTTGTCTAAAACTTAGTGGCTTATTCAATATTCTCCTATTTGAATTCATGCAAACTCACATTATAGTATTTAAAACAAAGACGCTGATAAACATTTTCTGCATAACAGGTCATCCATAGAAGATGCAACGGGGCGTACAGACCCTCATTTGCAGGATTTGTAGATGTTCACTTAACCTCAAAGAAGCTTTCTTTTAGAAGTTTGGTATGATTCTTTCTTTTTCTCACCCCACACACACAAATATAATTTATGAATTGGTTTTGATCTAAATTGTTATTTGTTGCAGATTGATAACTCTGTTGTGGAGAGTTTTGGAGGTGGGGGGAAAGACTTGCATTACGTCAAGGGTTTACCCTAGTCTAGCCATATATGAAAATGCAAATTTATATGCATTCAACAACTAAAACATGAACTATTGTATGAGAAAATACTAAAACATCTTTAGAAAAATGTTAATAAAAGTTGGTAAATAAAATAATTCTTCTTGAAATTTGTAGAACAAAAAACATGAACTATTGTATGAGAAAAGTTGGGTCCCCCTCGACGAAAATCCTGCGTCCGCCACTGGAAGCAACAGAGGGATAGCATTCTTGAACAGGAGTAAAGATTTCATGCATTGAATTAAGGCAAAGCATCCTTTGCATTCTACAGGTGGGACTGGAAACTAGGAATGTCCTAATTTCTTTCCTGTTTCGGTTGTTGGATTGTATACTAAAATTTTAGGTTTAGTATGAACAATGTCATAACAATATTTGAATTGAGAATCATTGATCAAATGATTGCATCTTATAATTTATTTATATGCATGATGCAATAGTCCACTTACTTTATACTGTAGATAATATGTTGTGCGACAACACGCGGAAGATCATATTATCGGTTTCCTTATAAAGTATAAACAGATGCTCACAACTGAGATAGACGGGGACTCTCTATCGGTATGGTTGTAGTGTGGTCTGGTATTAGCTTGTCTTGGCTATAGAATCACATTAGTGCACTTATGTGTATTGAGCAGGACCGCCTGAGATCGTTCTTCTTATACTGACTATATAGTAGAACTTGATCTCTGTTATTATGGAAGTTCGTGCTCTTAATCCCTATACAATAACCTCGACACGTAGGGCAGTATGTATTTCTTTGATTCATCAATGGGTGAGATTTATAAGTATTAAATCAACAAACTCGGTGAGTTGGGAAGTAGTGCTGTATCTATGGTGTGCTGTTGATTGTAGAAGGAATCCATGTCCGTTATAGGTTGATGATGTCCCCTTGAGGAGCTCATAAAGGTTTATCATGTAAATCTTGCAAGTGGATTAATTTCCGGCATGATAATAAGGTTGAGTGGTACTACTCTCGGATGAGATATTAATTAATTTGAGTTGTCAGTAACTTAATTAATTAATGGGTATTGTATATCTTAAACATGGGGAGACTATCAGGCTTATAATAAGAAGGAGCCCAGAACATAATTTTGGGATTGGACGGGTAGTGCAATAATAATATTTTAGTGGACTATATTATTATTATTGGATTTAATTAAAAACTTTGGGCTAAGCTTGGTTAATTAAATTCAATTGAGGCCCAGCCCAATTTCTCCTCCTGGTCCCTGCTGTAGCCCAATATATATAGTCATCTCAGCTTCTGGAAACCTAAGTAATTGCGCCTCTTTCAACGTGAGTTAGGGAAAGAAGCAGATTGAGAGAATCCTGCAGATTGTTGCCCACACAACAGCAGGATTCGACTTGGGTCATACAGCAGAAGATCGAGAGGTGGTTCTCTGCAACGATCAACCTCTACACCAACCCAGAAGTACGGTAAACGGTTTAACAATTGCTTCCGCTGATTTTTGTTTACCTGCTTTACTAACGATCACGTTGAACCGCACGATCCAATTGCCCAACAATTGGTATCAGAGCGTTGGTTTCGTGGCTAAACGTGACACGTTAGGATAGGACTTGGTGTGAATTATGTGAATTATTTTTGAATAATGATCGCACGTTGATTCGGGTTTTGATTTATTTGAAAGCAATCTGCTTGAATCCTAATTTTAATTCACGGCTACTTCCCTATGAGAAATCTTTTCGTAATTATTGGTGAAAGATTTTTTGTCTAATCGTCCTAACTTGTTCACGCCTGTTATTCACGATCACACAATAAACGACGATCTTCGCTCGTTATCAAAACTGAACACGATGGTGAGAGTATACACAATCGACGGTATCTCTGGACGATTGGGGCTGCTGCACCTGTGATGGATCGTTGTGCGCCAGTGTGATGGGCGATGTGATCTCACTGTTGGCGGCGAACAGCGCTGATGTCGGCGGCCGTTTGGCACCGCTGACCGGTGTGTTTGAATTGGATAGCGAGGCTTGATATGGAGTCGACTGGAAAGGGGTTCACCTGATGGTGGCCGGCCTGGCGTGAGTCGACGGAGTGGACGCGTTGCTTGACTGAAGCGGCGCTGTTGCGAGAGAGACGCCGGGCAGATGCTGGCTGCAACTGGCATCTGCAGCGGGATTGATTTCACGACGGCGGATGTTGCAAGGTTGTGCGGCTGCGGGCTGGTGATTCTCGTCGTTGGCTGCAGCGGCGTGATTGTCCAACGTTTTGGATGTCGTCGGATCGGCAGATTGGCCAGGCGCTCTGCGGAGACGTAGGCGTTGTGATGCCGGTGTTCTTCTCGGCTGGAGTTTCCAGCAACAGAAATAACTTGGATATAGGCGGCCGACGAAACAAGCAGGGCAGTCGTCGGCAGCAGCGCATTTTTTGGTCGGCTGTGAGCGCGGCTTCCGGCAGATGCGACACCAGGTTGCGCCGGTGATGATTGGCGGTGTGTGCGTCACTGGAGCGTCACTGGAATCCATGGCGGTGGCGATGTTGCTCAATGAGCAGCAGCCGGGTTGGCTGTCGGCGCGGCCGGTTGGCTGTGGGAGCGGTGCCAGTTGGCTGTCGGCGAGCGGCTGGTTGGCTCTGGGCGCGGTGCCGGTTGGCTGTTGGCGAGAGACCGGTAGGCTGTTGGCGCGGCCACCGGGAGGAGAAGGCTGGCAATGGGCAGAATGCGGCTGTTTTTTAGGGCATCAGATGGGTATGGGCTCCCTGGGCCTTATTTTAATTGATATTGGGCTGATGGGCTTTATTCCATTTATTTGGTTTTGGGCCTGCTGGGTTGGTTTTTATTAATTCAGCTGTTTTAGGCCCAATTTTTAATTAAAATAGTTTTGGGCAGCTGGGCCTTAATTGCTGCATCTTTTTAATTAATTGTGGATAATGGGTCAAGCATGATAATTAATTAATTATATTAATGGACTAATTTTGTGCTAGTGGGCTTAGTGGAATTAATTTAGTTTTGGGCTAAGATTATGGGCCATAGATAATGAGTATGATTAATTAATTAATCTGCTGCTCATTTTGTGCTTATTTGTTGCTCTTCAGGCCCAAATTAATTGATCCACTATTTATACAATTAATTATGTTATATAACTGATTAATTGATTTAATTGTCAATTATTGTTGTATATGTGAAAGGCATGTTCTATGTAATTTATTTATTTAAATTGCTGTTAATAGAAGCATGCTATTTTGTATATTTTATTCTGGAATATTATATGCATGTTAAAACCCTCGGTGTTAAATAACTAAGTGGGAGAGGGGATTGGTAATAAATTCCCACGGCCTCCATTATTGGTTTGTAAGTGATGTGAGTAAACTTGCGCGTCGGCATTAGAGCCTTCCTCCCTAACGGATAAGTTTATTCACGGATCACTGGTACAAACTTCTTTAAATAATTATTGTTTGTAATGTGATGCATATGAGCTTGCGCGTTGGCTATAGTGCCTTCCTCCCTAACGGATGAGCTTATATGCGGTTCACTAGTACAAACTTATATAATTGATGGTTGTAGAAAGTTATCTGAGCGCGTGTGTACTTCTCCAACAGTAAGGCACATAAGCTTGGGCAGCGGACTTGGGATCAAATAATGGTGTACACTTAGATGTGAATAATTAGTATCCTCCCCAACGGAGTCACTGCTATTATTTACATGGCTAAAAAAGAACCGACTATTAATTATTTTGTCATAAAGCTAGGTTGACAAATGAAATTAATGGGTAAAACCTTCTCTTGTAAATGTTCGGGTTTGTAAACGTCCACCCTAACGTGGCTTGCAGACTCACGGTGCTTGAGATGTCGGTGAATTTTAATTTTATATTATTTTGAGGGAATCAATATAAAAGGACAAAATTCAAAGATTTGATCAGAATATTTATTTGTGATTCTCTGAATTTCGAATGGTTTTATTTCACTAATTGTTAACTAAAAGACATTATACTTACTTGTCCAAATTAAATGATTAGAAAAGAATCTTGGTTTTGAAAATTACTGCTTAAGAAAATACATGTGTATTCTCACGAAGGACGTCTCATGATGCCTATTAAAGTCTCTAGTGAAGAGATGAGAGGTTCATTGAAATATGATGATCTCATGTAACTCTTCGGATACTTGAGTAAATTAAAAGGCAGAAGATCATGGTCGAATTGATGAATGAATTGGAAAAGCTTGGAATAGAAATTGAAAGGGAAACCTAAATCAATTTATTCTTCACGATTTGCCTGGACGTTTTGAGCAAGTTCTACCTGAAATACGAGAGATAGTATATGGTGGGAAACTTCTAACAAAACATGTGGCAAAAGAAAGCCATTTTTCATCATGATGTGAACAAGTTTAATATCTTATTTACTAATGGTTTAAACATGATTAGTGATGGTATCTACTGTCACGAAGTATGTAGATACTGGAATCACTAAATGTTTATCATTGAGTAAGGATTAAATTGTTAATAACATGGGTAAAACTACAAAGTTAGTGGCTATTGCAGTGGGAGTTGTTTATTTATCTCATAATAAGAATAAACGATTGATTATGAGAACTTGTCTTTACGTACATTTCATAGAAAGAATTTAATTTCGGTTTCTATGCATTAACGGATGGATACTTCATTTCATTTAAATGACATGGTCATAGTAATGAGGAATGAGGCTATAATCCGTTATAGTACGTTGGTGGATAAAAAGTATACTCTTGAATCATGAACATCCCACAGATGCAATAAATAGTAATTAAATAATGCATCTTCTAATATTAGTAAGAGAAAGGAACCTTCGGAAATGAACTAAACATACATTTGGCGTCTATGACTAATTCATTTTACTTGAGTAGGATTCAAAAGTTGATAGCCGATAGACCGTAAGGTTTATCTGAAGTGGAAACTATCGGACTTGTGAGTCTTGCTTGGAAGTAAAAATGATTAACTGCCTTTTCAAGGCTGTGGGGTGTAGAGCCAAAGATATATATATTGGAATTAGTTCATTCTGATTCAAGCGAACCTAACAATATCTAGTCGAGAGGTGGTTATGAATATTCAAAGATTATTCTGGAAACTGACATATTTATTTGATGCACTGCATGTCTAAGTTCTTGGATTAATTCAAGAATTGAAAGGCTGGTACAGTGAAGCATCATGAAAAATATATCATATCATTACGATTCAATCGTGATGATAAAAATCTCTTAGGATAGTTAGGAACTAATAATCAGAAGTTGAGATTAAATCTCAAGTGGACTATACCGGGCATGCCCCAGCTGAATGGTGTGGTGGGTAGAAGGTATTAGGCTCTTATGATTATGATTAGATAGATGATGAATTATTTGGAATAATTAAATTCATTTTATGGATATGCCCTAAATACAATAATTCGTGAAATGTTTGTCTGTATATGGGATATCCTAGAAAAATGGAGGGTGATTTGTTTTGTCCAAAAGATCGAAGGATAATTGTTAACTCAATAAATAGATTTTTGGAAAAAGGACTATGTAATAAATCACAAACCCATGTATAAGTTGTTCTAAAGGAAGTGAGAGGAAAACACTAAGTATAAGTACCAAGTGTACAAGAGGATATACCACAAGGTAAACTGCAACGCGTGTCACGTCTGATACACAATTACATGTAGTGCCTTGTCGTA
The DNA here is from genome assembly GCA_023678885.1 of Pogostemon cablin. NCBI lineage: Eukaryota > Viridiplantae > Streptophyta > Magnoliopsida > Lamiales > Lamiaceae > Pogostemon > Pogostemon cablin. The sequence continues at coordinate 4,158,218 of CM042977.1, read as the reverse complement.
GTGGGAGGGTTGTATGACAACCCATAAATATATATTTTGGGAGAGTCGTGAGACTTGATCCCTAGTCAACATGGTATTGTCCCACGGATACGACGTAGCACTACAAGATGAAAATGCGGAATCTTAGTAAGTTGCAATGCATGTTAAAATAGAATCTACGGATTCTATATTAAGTCTGGAGCTTGAAGGATCACTAAAATGGTGTAAAAGCCATTGCAAGTGGTCAAAGGAAATAAAAGAGGATCATACAGAAAGATGAAAATCTTGAAAGCAAAGCTTGTTGCGAAAAAGTGTACTCAGAAAGAAATGGTTCGATTATGAGAAAACATGTTCGCTGGTAGCTATGCTTATGTTGATCCGCATTCTTTTATTTATTGCTGCTCATATTGAATTATGAGGAACAGCAAATAGATGTCAAGACAGCTTTCCTGATTGGAAGTCTTGAGGAAAACATCTATGTGAAGCAACCAGAGTAATTCATTGCAAAGTACTAATAGCATTTTGATAGTAAGCTTAAAAGTGTCCAGCGATGGACTAAAGCAAGCTTTAAGATTGTGAATCATCTGTTTTGATTAGGTAATCCAGTGGCATGGATTTAAATCAATGAGCGGATGAGTCTTGTGTGTTGTAAAGAGTGACAGAAAAGTGGTGGTATTTCTTATACTATACGTAGATAGTATCTTGCTCATTGGAGACAATGAAAGAGTATTATCGGGCGTATGGGTATGGTAAATAAAGCGGTAGAGATGAAGGACTTAAGAAAGGCAAAATATATCCTTTTGATCACGGTAATACGGATCACAAGAAAGGATATTATGCTTATCTCAAGTTTCATAAAATGATACAGTCCATACTCGTTTAACATGTAAATTTATCTAAGTGAATGTGTCTTTGAGACACAAGAAGAAGATAAAGAGGATGAAAGCGGTTCCTTATGCTTCGGCGAATAAGGAAGCTTAATCTAAGAAATGCTATGAACGATGTTGGACATCTGTTTTGCTAAATGCAAGAAAAGTGAGTATCAACGTAACCCGGAACAAGAATGATGAACTGTGGTAAGACATTTATAAAGTGCCTGAGAAGGACTGAAAATTATATGTGGACTTACTTGATAGATTCACTGCTTCTTGTGGATTACGTAGATTCAGATTTTTTAGTCAGATTGGACGGCAGTAAATTCATCTCAAATGTTATGTGTTTAATCTTAGGAAGTAGAGTCATAATGTGGAGGAGTGTTATATAGAAATATATTTCAGACTCCGGTCTCCATCATGGAAAGATGATGAATTGGAGCCTATGAGGCAGCCAAAGTATCTATATGACTCTAGAGACTTCATGATGGACTTTGAAGTGTTTCTAAGTTTGCCCAAGGTAATCACAATTTATATTGATGATATTGGTGCAGTTGCAAACTTGAAGAAATCACAAGTCCATAAGGCAATTAAACACATGGAGCGCGAGTACCACCTGTTACGAGAAATCGTATGATGAGGGGTAGGTTGTTGTCGCCTAGATTGCATCGGATGATGACCTAGTAAACCATTTACAAGGACCTTAAGGCGAGAGCTTTTAATGGTCGTATAAGTGGGAGTAGGAATCAGATGTATGGCAGAAGATATGACAGCATTGTCTTTTAGTATAAGTGGGAGATTGTTGGATTGTATACTAAAATTCTAGGTTTAGTATGAACAATGTCATAACAATATTTGAATTGAGAATCATTGATCAAATGATTGCATCTTATAATTTATTTATATGCATGATGCAATAGTCCACTTACTTTATACTGTAGATAATATATTGTGCGACAACACGCGGAAGATCATATTATCGGTTTCCTTATAAAGTATAAACAGATGCTCACAACTGAGATAGACGGGGACTCTCTATCGGTATGGTTGTAGTGTGGTCTGGTATTAGCTTGTCTTGGCTATAGAATCACATTAGTGCACTTATGTGTATTGAGCAGGACCGCCTGAGATCGTTCTTCTTATACTGACTATATAGTAGAACTTGATCTCTGTTATTATGGAAGTTCATGCTCTTAATCCCTATACAATAACCTCGACACGTAGGGCAGTATGTATTTCTTTGATTCATCAATGGGTGAGATTTATAAGTATTAAATCAACAAACTCGGTGAGTTGGGAAGTAGTGCTGTATCTATGGTGTGCTATTGATTGTAGAAGGAATCCATGTCCGTTATAGGTTGATGATGTCCCCTTGAGGAGCTCATAAAGGTTTATCATGTAAATCTTGCAAGTGGATTAATTTCCGGCATGATAATAAGGTTGAGTGGTACTACTCTCGGATGAGATATTAATTAATTTGAGTTGTCAGAAACTTAATTAATTAATGGGTATTGTATATCTTAAACATGGGGAGACTATCGGGCTTATAATAAGAAGGAGCCCAGAACATAATTTTGGGATTGGACGGGTAGTGCAATAATAATATTTTAGTGGACTATATTATTATTATTGGATTTAATTAAAAGCTTTGGGCTAGCTTGGTTAATTAAATTCAATTGAGGCCCAGCCCAATTTCTCCTCATGGTCCCTGCTGTAGCCCAATATATATAGTCATCTCAGCTTCTGGAAACCTAAGTAATTGCGCCTCTTTCAACGTGAGTTAGGGAAAAAAGCAGATTGAGAGAATCCTGCAGATTGTTGCCCACACAACAGCAGGATTCGACTTGGGTCATACAGCAGAAGATCGAGAGGTGGTTCTCTGCAACGATCAACCTCTACACCAACCCAGAAGTACGGTAAATGGTTTAACAATTGCTTCCGCTGATTTTTGTTTACCTGTTTTACTAACGATCACGTTGAACCGCACGATCCAATTGCCCAACAATATTAATAAAAGTTGGTAAATAAAATAATTCTTCTTAAAATTTGTAGAACAAAAAACATGAACTATTGTATGAGAAAAGTTGGGTCCCCCTCGACGAAAATCCTGCGTCCGCCACTGGAAACAACAGAGGGATAGCATTCTTGAACAGGAGTAAAGATTTCATGCATTGGATTAAGGCAAAGCATCCTTTGCATTCTACAGGTGGGACTGGAAACTAGGAATGTCCTAATTTCTTTCCTGTTTCGGTTTCTAGTAATAATGGATTAGATACTTCTGCTATGGGGTTGGACGTGTCTTGAAACCAAGGATGAAAAAATCCTAAAATTTCCACAATATATCCGTTTTAGTACCGATATTGATATTGGGAAAAAATACTTCTTTTTTTCTTGTATCGAGGAAATATCGGGAAAAATATCGATATTGATTTTCCACAGTTCAAATTTTCTCAGATATCGAGATATATCGAGGAAATATCGACAAAATATCGAGAATATATCGAAAATATCGAAAAATAATCTATAATTTTTTAAAAATAAAATAATTTTTTGTTTTACTTTTACTAACCAAATACCTTTTTTTATTAATATATTTAATTTAAAAAAATAAAATAAAAAATAAAGCAATACTTGCATGAAACCATCTCATGGTGATATTGTTTTACGTTTGATTAATTCGATAGAACGACATACTACTGACACATTCAGAACTATGTTCAAAATTTCTCTAATTCGATGATCTAGTACCAATATTATTTAAATCTAGACGGTATAACATATTTTACATTTTAGCCACATAGATCATCATTTTAGTATTAGTTATTATGTAAACAATAAATAGTAATTATTGTATGATTCCAGACTATTTAAATATATTGTTATTGATTTGCTTATTATGTATTATGAGTTTTATTGAGATTTTAAAGTATATTTATACATTAAAATTAGTTATAATATATTGAAAAGTTAATTAATTAATTTTCTTCTTTATATTTTCAAGATTCCGTTATTTTTTAAATTTTTACCGATATTGATATTCGATATATCCATTGATATATCCATAATTTTGAGGTACCAATATTTTTATTGATATCGTTATTTTCATCCTTGCTTGAAAGTGAGCCTAGATGTTACCAGATATGAGTATTATACGTTGGGGACATATTTAACTAAGGTTGATAAGTACATACATGATTGATTGATGGATGGAATGGAATGGATTGAGGTATGACTATGGCAACTTCTACGCCTCCAAATCGTTCTTTGATCCTAAGACGAACAGAAGAATCTTGTGGGGTTGGACGAACGAGTCTGATTCCACCACGGATGATATTAAGAAGGGTTGGGCTGGAATTCAGGTATTGTGAGTGTGTTCATCATAAGCAGATCAACCTAGGAACTTCTTTCATATCATTTACTAATCTTGTATTCTTTTCTGTATGTTGAATCCAGACTATTCCACGTACAATTTTGCTCGATCCAAATGGCAAACAATTGCTCTTATGGTCTATCAAAGAAGTGGAAACTCTAAGAGGGAAAAAAGTTGAAGTAGAAAACAAAAAGCTCGTTAATTGAAATCAAAGGAATAACAGCTGCACAGGTGGTCTACGTTTGCTGCCCTCACATTATGAAAACAGCATCATGTTTAAGTTTGCACACGAACCTGTATTAATTTTGCATGGTTATGTATACATTCAGGCTGATGTAGATGTGACTTTCTCGTTTGATAACTTGGACAAGGCTGAGCCATTTGATCCACGCTGGGATAGATATGATGCACAAAAGATCTTTAGCCGAAGGGGCTCAACTGTGCATGGTAGATTAGGACCATTTGGGCTCTTGACATTGGCTTCAAACAACCTGGAAGAATACACCCCTGTGTTTTTCAGAATTTTCAAGTATCGAAACAACCATTTAGTTCTCCTGTGTTCTATGCATCAAGGTTTTTTCTTGTCTAAAACTTAGTGGCTTATTCAATATTCTCCTATTTGAATTCATGCAAACTCACATTATAGTATTTAAAACAATGACGCTGATAAATATTTTCCGCATAACAGGTCATCCATAGAAGATGCAACGGGGCGTACAGCCCTCATTTGCAGGATTTGTAGATGTTGACAACCTCAAAGAAGCTTTCTCTTAGAAGTTTGGTATGAAAATGCAAATTTATATGCATTCAACAACGATACTCAATCGATCAAAATCGACAGTTTGAAAGCATGGACCATGACTAAGCAGGGGCGGACCCAATGGGGTTCATGGGGTACAACTGTACCCCAAAATGAAAATATACTCCAATGTATTTATGTAGTAAAAATATTATAATCATTAAAATTTATAGTTATAAAATTAATTTTAGGGTAATATTACATGACACTTCCACACGTGATATTATTTAATATTATTTTAATTAATTATCAATTTTTATTAAAGATATTATTATTATTTTTTAAAAATATTGGCACTTTTTATTTATACTATAAGTTATTTATAAAATAATTATATGCACCACTATGATTTTTATTTAACCTGACTATAACTTTTTATTAAAATGTTATCATTTTTTAGCTGTCTCACAAAGATAATATACGAAAATGATGCAAAAGATCCGATGTGTTCTTACGTTAACCTTTAAAAGCTATATCTTGCATCTTATATACTCCCTCCACCCATATAAATGGTTGTTTTTTCTTTTTGCACGATTGGGTAGTATCATTATTTAATGTGTAGTGAGTAGTAGTATAAATGAGTGTGTGAGCCCATATTTTAATTGTATTGGTGGGTGGGTGTTGGTTCTATGTGTGTAAAAAATGACTCTTTTGATGAAAAGCCCAAAGTGGAAAAAATGAATCATTTGAAGGGGACGGAGGGAGTATGGCTTTAATAATTTCGTACCCCGTATATAAATTTCTGGGTCCGCCACTGCTCTCACCCTCAATGTAGTTGGTAGCTTCCTTACGCGTGAATTTTCCTCCAAAATGTATCACCATGTTTTCATCTGTAAAGTAAATTAAACCAACAAAAACAAAAAAAGTAATTAAATTAATTTAAGGCATCAAGTTGGAATATTATTACTTAATTTTTTTTAATTAATCATAAACTCATTTAATCAAGCTGTGTATTTATTTTATAAGTACATTGATTTCGGACGACATTTAAGTTTTTAATATCCATATCTTTCTTAATACTAAAATTCACTTACTAAAACAAGATTTAAATTTTTTTATTAATACTAAAATTTACTTAATCAAGAATTCCAACATTAAGAATTCAATTGATTTTGCAGTCTGATTTGTTTTACTTTCATAAATTTATACTGTAGAACATAATAATAAAAAAAAAATCCAACAAAAGGGTCCACTCCCACATCATTTGGAATTAACTATTCTTCATGGGACCACAACCATTGTTTATTTCTCATACCAAACTTCTAAAACAAAAGAAGATTAAGTCAAAAAATAATAAAGGAAGCACAGTGGTGGACCACACACATTAACATATATACTATAAAAGGCAGAAAAAAGACTGAGTGAGGCTATGTTTACCATATTTTGGTGCTGGCCGGTCCATTGCCCCCTTTTTCCGAGGATCCACCATTTTTCGTTTCAAATTTGGCAAAAGCTCCTGTGCGTCCGGGGACACGGAAAGATGTTCCGTGTCCCCATGTGAACACAACCCTCTCCTCCAATCCTATTTAAATCTATGTATTGCTAGGGGTTTAAATTGTAAAGGGGCATGAAAATTGTAAAGGCGCACGGAATGTGTTCCGTGCGCCGGGTGCACAAGAGCCTCACTCTCAAATTTTAGAGCAAATAAGTGGTTAAGAGTTTAGGAACCTTTCAGATGAGGGCGTGCGGCCCTTGAGTCACGCACCCTTCGTCTTTTCTTCCTAATCGATAGAACCCTAGAATGAAATGACGGCAAGAATTCTGTAAATGAGTTAGGGTTCTCCCGTTCTTATAGTTCAATTTTTTGATTTCTTAAGTTTATGTTTAATCCCGTTTTCTCTTTCTCTTTGATTTAATATATATGCCCAAGTAATTTTTTTTTATGTTTTAATAATACATAATGATGTGGAAAGAGGTGGGGTGTGTACTAATTTTTATTTTTCTCCAAATCAGCGCTGACATGGCGAAATCAACGGCTCATATTTCATCTAGTTTGCCACATCACATCAGGTCGCCGGATTCCCCAAACACGTGGGCTTTTTCCGGCAGAAATTGGGATTCCGGCGAAAATTGTCCATAAATCGATCAAATAATATAGTTATGAGACTAAATTGAAAAAATATTTATCTTGGGACTAAAATCGACCGAATCAATTCCTGTGGGACTAAAAATGAATTTAACTCAACAAACTTTGATGCTACTTGACAATCTGGATGAGTACTAAATGCAGATTATCTTTTTTTTTATCAAATACTTGGATTAGATACATATTACGCAAAGATTTTTTGAAACAGATAAACTGTAATAATATTTTAAGAAAAAATGATGATCAAATTAATAAAAATAATGGTGCAATGATTTATTATAAATAATTTATACTATATAAACAAAAATTGAATTTTTTTTAAAATAAAATGTTGATACTGTTTAAGAGGTTGCTAATATTTTATCCATTAATGGGATTCGATTCTTTGGTTTTTTGTGCAAAGTGTCACCATCAATTAATATTGTCGCCTTTAATATAACTTCGTTTGCGCCTAAACTCTGATTCCACCAATAAATTGATGGTTTAATTTATGATTTTACTTCGATATTTTAATGCAATCAAATCAATAAGTAAGGTAATTATTTGTAGAAATTCTAGAAAAACAATAATATAGTTACAATAAGCTTTAGAATGCATAATATTTTATTCTTCTCAAATAAAATATAACATGTTATATCTATTTATACTATAAAATTCTAACATCTAATAAATATAAATTGCAGATGATTAGAAAAATACCATTATTTCCTAGCGTATTAAATCGCTAGATTTAGAATTAATCATGGCAAAAGCTCCCGTGCGCCCGGGGACACGGAAAGATGATCCGTGTCCCCATGTGAACACAACCCTCCCCTCCAATCCTATTTAAACATATGTATTGCTAGGGGTTTAAATTGTAAAGGGGCATGAAAATTGTAAAGGCACACAGAATCTGCTCCGTGCGCCCGGGTGCACAGGAGCCTCACTCATTAATCATCTCTCTGATGAATATGGCAGGAATGCAGCGGCCGGTGCAGCGGAGGCGAACACACCGCCGCACATTTCTTGACGCATGAAGGATTGTTGGGGTGGTTGAAGCAGCCTTCCATGCATAAATTGCACACTTTTTTGTTAATTGCCTCACAGTTAATCATTAGGAAACTAGTGATTATGAATAAAAACACAATTACTTCTACTCCTTTTCCCTTCATTCTTTTAACTATACTCCCTCCGTCCCGGGCTAAGAGTCTCATTTGCTTTTGGGCACGTGGATTAAGGAGTATTATTATTTAATGTGTAGTGGGTAGTTGTATTAGTGGGTGTAGGGGCCCCATGTATTAATTGTATTAGTGGGTGTGGGTGGGTCCCATATGTCCAAAAAAGGAAATGGGACTCTTTGGGTGGGACGACCAAAATGGTAAAATGACCCTCTTAACCTGGGACGGAGGGAGTATATGTATATATATATGCTGCTGCTTGAATTTGTATTGACATGCAAAGATGCACACAAAATCTCTCAAATCCACTCAAGAACTCACACACACACAAGATTAATCAACTTGAAATGAATAAGAAAGAAAAATTGCACCAAGATGTATAGTGGTTCGATTATGAATAACCTACATCCACTTTGGGAAGAAGAAACTCTATTATTGCTCAATGATTATAACTAAGAATGGACTGAATCAAAATGTGAAGCAAAACAAGAAATATGAAACTAAAATTTTCTAAGTGTAAAATTGATGTGATCAAGCAATTTTGAGCCCTTATATCTTGCTATTCACTCAACCTATTGATCCGGTTGAGCCTTCACTAGAAAGCCCTCACTTAGTAGATGAGATGCAGCTATCTAGCCGGTTTTAGGTAGCTTGACTATCCACTCAAAAACTGCCTCAAAGTCAGCTGCTCACCACTGCACCAAATTTGCAGATTTGACAGTTGATGTTGTTTGAGTTGTTGTAACAACTTCAACTTCTTCCAGCTAACATGCAACACATTATAATCATTCTCAAGGCTCCAATGATCATGATCCACATGTCCAACTTCCCATGCATGTATCTATTTGTCATCAATCTCCACCTTAGATGTATGCATGCACAACTTCATCTCTTCTCCCCACTTTTGCTGCTTCTAAGGAGAAGGAACCTCTATGTCTTCACTCATGCCCACTAAAGTCTTGCATAGCTCAAATTTTGCTACTGGCAAAGCTTTAGTAAGTCCATCAGCTGGATTCACAGCTGTATCAATCTTTCTCACTTCAACAAGTCCACTTTCCACCATATCTCTTACAAAGTATAGCTTAACATCAATGTGTTTGGTTCTTTCATGGTATCCTTGATGCTTAGCTAAGTGTATTGCACTCTGATTATCACAATAAACCACTACAGTATCCTGATTTTCTCCCAACTCCTTCAGCAAACCAACAAGCCATACTCCTTCCTTGATTGCTTCTGTCAATACAATAAACTCAGCCTCTGTAGTTGATAATGCCACTACAGATTGATGACTAGCTTTCCAGCTTACTGATGTACCATACATATTGAACACATACCTTGTAAGAGATTTCCTAGAGTCCAAGTTTGTTGTAAAATTAGCATCAACATATCCAGTGACAACTTCTGATTTTGCTTCCCTTTTTTGAAATTTTAATCCAGCTTGTTCAGTCCTCTTGACATATCTCAGTGCCCATTTGACTGCCTTCCAATGCTGCTTCCCTGGACAACTTAGGAATCTACTTATCAAGCTCATTATATAAGCAAGATCAGGCCTGCTACATACCATAGCATACATAAGACTACCTACTGAGCTTGCATATGGAATCCTGCTCATTTATGCTATTTCTCTGTCAGATTTAGCTCCATTAAGTAGTGAAAGACTTAACCCTTGCTTAACAGGTGTTGTAACAGCTTTGCACTGATCCATATTGTACCTTTTGTGTACCTTAACAAGATAAGATTGTTGTTTCAACACAAGTGTGCCAGCTGCCCTGTCTCTGCCTATTTCCATCCCCAAAATCATCTTAGCTTCACCTAGATCCTTCAACTCAAAATCTGATTTGAGTACTTCCTTTACTGCATCTATCCGTTGAATGCTCTTGCAAGCAATCAAGATATCATCCACATAGAGAAGCAAGTAAGTGTAACAGCTGTTCTCTTCTTTGATGTATACACAGCTAGGGATGTGCGGATCGAGATTCGGTACGGATTTTAAAAAAATCCATTCCAAATTTTCGGTATGGATTTTTTAAAAAAAAAATCCGATATTGAATCCATAAATAAAAAATCCAATATTGAATCCGTACCAAATTTCGGTTCGATTCGGAATGAATTTTCAGGAAAATGGATTTTGACGGATCGGAGCGGATCAGATCGAATTTCTCATGATAAATTGATTTTTGCACACATAAATACTTAGAAAATATCAATTAAACAAAAAAAAACTAAATTTCCCAAATCCAAATAAGAATAAATACACAACCAAAATATTCATCAAACAAATTCGAAGTTTTAATATTTGAATAAAAATTGACTTTAAGAATAAATTCACATTAAGAATTTCACTTTCATGAGACATATAAGAAGAGATAATATTTGAATAAAAATTTATACTCGAATTGATGAAAAACGAGAGTGATGCATTGCATTATTTTATAAACAATTCATATTATAAATAAAGAATGATAAACTTTTAATGAAAAGTAAAAATATATTTAATAAAAATTGATAATTATTTAAAAAATGTAAATAGTCTTACATAAGACGACCTCATGTGTTCCCTAAAAAAATAATAGTCTAAGATTAAAAAAACTTAATAATTTTAAATTTTTTCTTTAAACCTTTAACTTTAAATTTAATGTTTATTTCAATTAAAGTCCATCTAATAATATTTTAAACACAAATATGGATTATCATTTAAATTTTGTATTTTATCTTCATTAAATAAATATAAACTATGATAACTATTTATTAAGTGTACAATTGAATTTACACTTTAGTGATACAATTTACTTTTATTTATTATGTTCTTTTAAATAATAATTTGAACTTTGAACATATTATTTTATTTATTTTCTATTAGTTTAGAAATTCATTTTACTTTATGAAATATATATTTTTTAATATATAGTAACAAATAAATATTTAGAGAATTAGATATAATTTTAAATTATTGTTTATAATTATATTATAATTAATTATTATAATATAATGTAATCGTAATTAATAAATTAAAATTAATTAATTCATGACTTATAAAGTATAAACTATAAATAATAAGATAAATATATTATATATAATTTTAATGCATAATTTCAATTCGGTTTTTCGGTATGGTTCGATTCGGTTATATCCAATGTTCGGTACGGAAAACGAAAAAAATCCAAGTCCATACCAAATGAAAAATCGGTTCGGTTCGGAAAAAGTAAAAAAATCAACGGTTTTTTTCGGTTCGGGATTAATTCGGTGCGGTTTCGGTTTGGTTTCGATTAAATCCAATATCCGTGCACACCCCTATACACAGCTGTCATCTCTGAAATCCATTAGCAACTATGTACTCATCAAATCTCAAGTACCACTGCCTAGGACTTTGTTTCAATCCATACAGAGACTTGAGTAGTAAACAAGCCTTTGTATCAGCTCTTTCAACTGTAACACCCTCTGATATCTTCATATAGATATTTTCTTCCAACTTCCCATGTAGAAATGCAGTAGTTACTGTTGGCAATTGGATCTTATGGTGAACATGATTCAATAAGAAAAACAGATAATCATGTACAGCGGAAGCATAAAACAATTACCTGACTTCTGGGTTGGTGTAGTGGATGATAATCTGAGAAGAACACCTCTGATCTTCTACAGTATTACCCAAAGTCAACTCTCTGGTGTTGTGTGGTCAACAATCCCCAGAGAGTTCTCAATCTGTTCCTGATCTTTTCCTACGTAAGTGGCGCAGACTTAGGTTATTAGGAACTGAGATAACTTATATACTTGGGCTACTGCAGGGACCAGGAGGAGAAATTGGGCTGGGCCTCAATCAGATTTAATTAACCAAGCTTAGCCCAAAGCTTTTAATTAAATCCAATAATAATAATATAGTCCACTAAAATATTATTATTGCACTACCCATCCAATCCCAAAATTACGTTCTGGGCTCCTTCTTATTATGAGCCCGATAGTCTCCCCATGTTTAAGATATACAATGCCCATTTATTAATTAAGTTACTGACAACTCAAATTAATTAATATCTCATCCGAGAGTAGTACCACTCAACCTTATTATCATGCCGGAAATTAATCCACTTGCAAGATTTACATGATAAACCTTATGAGCTCCTCAAGGGGACATCATCAACCTATGACGGACATGGATTCCTTCTACAATCAACAGCACACCATAGAGGCAGCACTACTTCCCAACTCACCGAGTTTGTTGATTTAATACATTTAAATCTCACCCATTGATGAATCAAAGAAATATATACTGTCTTACGTGTCGAGGTTATTGTATAGGGATTAAGAGCACGAACATTCATAATAATAGAGATCAAGTTCTTCTATATAGACAGTACAAGTCGAACGATCTCAGACGGTCCTACTCAATACACAAAGCAGTGTACTAATGTGGTTCTATAGTCAAGACAAACTAATACCAAACCACACTATAATCATACCGATAGATAGTCCCCGTCTATCTCGTGTTGAGCATCTGTTTATACTTTATAAGGAAACAGATAATATGATCTTCCGCGTGTTGTCGCACAACATATTATCTACAGTATAAAGTAAATGGACTTTTGCACAAACATATAAATAAATAATTTATAATATGCAAAACAGTTTGATCATATGATTCTCATTTCAAATAAAATCGTTATTACATTGTTCAATACAAAAGCAAGGCTTTTAGTATACAAATCTAACAATCTCCCACTTATACTAAAAGACTACGCTGCCTTATCTGCTGACACGCATCTAATCCACATTCCTTCTACATGCCCATGAACGCTTTCGCTGGAAGGCTCTTAGTAAAAGGATCAGCTAGGTTATCCTCAGATGCTATCTTAGCAACAACGACTTCCCCTCTTTTAACGATGTCTCGTATCAGGTGGTACTTGCGCTCAATGTGTTTACTCGCCTTATGGGCTCGTGGTTCCTTCGAGTTTGCTACTGCACCACTGTTATCACAATAAATTGTGATTGCTATGGGCAAACCAAGAATCACATCCAAGTCCATTAAGAAGTTCCTGAGCCACACTGCTTCTTTAGCTGCCTCAAAGGCTGCTACATATTCAGCTTCCATGGTAGAGTCCGCAACGCATTTCTGCTTTACACTCCTCCATATTATGGCTCCTCCTCCAAGAGTATACACATAACCCGAGGTGGATTTACTAGCATCCCTATCTGACTGGAAATCCGAACCAGTATATCCCAAAGGTAACAAAGTATCTGCCCGGTAAACCAGCACATAATCCCTAGTCCTTCGCAGGTACTTCAAAATATGCTTTACCGCAGTCCAATGCCCTTGTCCTGGATTACTTTGATACCTACTGACCATGCCCACGGCATAACAGATATCTGGTCTCGTACATAGCATAGCATACATGAGACTTCCCACTGCCGAAGCATAAGGGACCAGCTTCATTGCCTCTATTTCATATTGTGTCTTTGGACACATTTCCTTAGATAGAGGTATTCCATGTCTGAAAGGTAGAAAACCTTTCTTAGAATCTTGCATGCTAAAACGAGTCAGTATTGTATCAATATATGAAGCTTGGGATAAGCACAACATTCTTTTCTTGCGATCCCTTATTAATTTGATCCCAAGAATGTGTCCGGCCTCTCCCAAGTCCTTCATCTCAAACTGCTTGGACAGCCATACCCTTACGCCGGACAATACCTTTACATTGTTTCCAATGAGCAGAATATCATCCACGTAGAGTACAAGAAATACCACTACGTTTCCGTCACACTTCTTGTATATACATAATTCATCCGGACATTGAATAAATCCATATGACTGGATTACTTCATCAAAACGGATGTTCCAAGATCTTGAAGCTTGTTTCAATCCATAAATGGACTTTTTAAGCTTACACACAAAATGCTCTTCGCCCTTTGCAATGAAACCCTCTGGTTGCTTCATATAGATGTTTTCCTCAAGACTCCCATTCAGGAAAGCTGTCTTGACATCCATCTGCCATACCTCATAGTCCATATGAGCAGCAATAGACAAAAGAATCCGGATTGACTTAAGCATGGCCACGGGCGAGAAGGTTTCCTCATAATCGATTCCTTCTTTCTGAGTATATCCTTTAGCCACAAGCCTTGCTTTAAAGGTTTCCACCTTACCGTCAGATCCTCTTTTTCTCTTATAGATCCACTTGCATCCAATAGCTTTTACACTATTAGGTGGTTCTACAAGCTCCCAGACATGATTAGAATACATGGATTCTATCTCAGATTTCATTGCGTTTTGCCATAATTGAGCATCTTTATCCTGCAGTGCCTCGTTGTAATTCCATGGGTCAATTTCATGTTCACCTGGGACCAAGTCGGATGACTCTCCCAATCCCATGAATCTATCTGGTTGTCTCGCAACCCTCCCACTACGATGAGGCTCCGCAGGCAATTGTGTATCAGGTGTGACACGCGGTGCAGTGTCCTGTAGTATATCCTCTTGCACAGTTGGTATATTGTTTGGTGTTTTCTTTCTAACTTCTTCTAGAACAATTGTACTCTTGGGTTTGTGATTCATTACATAATCCTCTTCCAAAAATCTGGCGTTCGTACTCACGATCACCTTTTGGTCATTAGGATCATAAAATAGACCACCCCTCGTTCCTTTAGGATATCCTATATACAGACAAACATCCGTACGCGATTCTAACTTATCAGCATCTTGCTTCAACACATGTGCCGGAGCACCCCAAATCCAAAAGTGTTTGAGACTAGGACTTCGTTTTGTCCACAATTCGATGGGTGTTGAAGCTACTGATTTAGAAGGTACTAAATTCAGGATATAAGCCGCTGTATCCAAGGCATATCCCCAAAACGAGCTGGGTAATTCCGAATAACTCATCATAGATCTTACCATTTCCATAAGAGTCCTATTCATTTTTCCACTACACCATTCTGCTGGGGTGTGCCCGGTGCAGACAATTGGGATTCAATCCCATTTTCTGATAAATAATTCCTAAACTCTCCCAAGAGGTATTCGCCACCACGATCAGATCGTAGTGTCTTGATATATTTTCCAAGATGCTTTTCCACATCAGTCTTGTACTCTTTGAATTTATCAAAGCACTCAGACTTGCGGTGCATCAAATAAACATACCCGTATCTAGAATAATCGTCAATGAAAGTGACGAAATATTCATAACCACCTCTTGCCTGGACAGACATAGGACCACATAAATCTGAATGAACCAATTCCAACAAATCCTTGGCTCTATACCCCTTTGCCTTGAAAGGCCTCTTGGTCATTTTTCCTTCCAAGCAGGATTCGCAAGTTGGATAATTTTCCACTACTAATGAACTCAGAGGTCCATCAGCTATCAACCTTTGAATCTTACTCAAGTTAATATGACCTAGTCTTAGATGCCAAAGATATGTTTGGTTCATTTTAGAAGGTTCTTTTCTCTTATTAGTAGATGTATCATTCATTTCAATTTGTTGCACTGTGGGAGTAATTGGATTAAGAGTATACAAATTATCTATCAATGCATCATCACAGATAAAAATTCCATTTTTCCTTAAAACAACTTTGTCATTAAAAGAAACAGAATATCCATCCATAAACAATTTAGAAACTGAAATTAAATTCTTTCTAAAATGAGGTACATAAAGACAATTCCTCAAAACAAGAGTTTTATTCTTATTAAAAGATAAATAGACGTCTCCCACTGCAACATCTGCTACTCTTGTAGCATTTTCCATGAGTATAGTAATCTCTCCATCACTGAGCTGTCGGGTTTGGTGGAACCCCTGCAAAGAATTGCAGACATGGTCAGTGGCTCCCATATCTACACACTAAGTGTCAGCAGATACAGCCGCTAAACACGATTCAACAACTAGTATATAAGACTTACCATTCCTGTTCCCCTTCAGAAGAGGTCAGTCTGCCTTGTAGTGTCCCGGCTGCTTGCATTTGAAGCACTTGCCTTTAGGCTTCTTGACCGCACCAGTCTTTGCTTTCACTTGGTTCACCGGTGCTGAATTTTCTTGCTTCTTTTTCTTCCTACCGCCTTTCGGCCTAGGATGAGCAGTATATTCAGCAACATGAACCTGAGGAGGTCTATGAAATAGTTCTTCCGCCGCCACAAGTTCTGTCAGAAGTTCCGCCAATATGTACAAATGTTTGTTCATACCATAGTTCAGGCGAAACTGCTCAAAACTCCTAGGCAAGCTTTGGAGTATGATATCGACCTGGGTTTCCCCATCGATTTCAGCTCCAAGAACTTCCAACTCATTGAGTTGGTCCATCATCCTGAGGACATGTTCCCTTACGGGGGTGCCCTCAGCCATTTTGGTATTCATCAAGACCGACATGCCCTTCGACCTAGCAGGACGACTCTGATGTCCGAAGAGTTCCTTAAGATTATGCATCATATCATAGGCGGTCTCCATGGCTTGATGCTGAGTCTGAAGCACATTTGACATAGAAGCCAAAATGTAGCATTTAGCCATCCTATCAGCCTTGGTCCACTTATTATAAGCATTTCTTTGCTCTTCGGTAGAGTCATCATTAGGTTCCGGAGGACATTCCTCAGAGAGAACAAAGATATAATCTTCAGCAGTTAAAACAATGTCCATGTTTCGCTTCCAGTCGACATAATTTGTACCAGTAAGTTTATGCTCTTTAAGTATTACAGAAAGTGAGTTGAGTGCCATTTGAAAATCCTGAGAATCATAATTAAATAAACAGATCAAACACTTCGAATTTATCAATTTATATTGAATCCCTCAAAATAATATAAAATAAAATTCACCAACATCTCAAGCACCGTGAATTTGCATGCCACGTTAGGGTGGACGTATACGAACCCGAACATTTACAAGAGTAGGTTTTACCCATTAATTTCATTCGTCAACCTGACTTTATGACAAAATAATTAATAGTCGGTTACTTTTTAGCCATGCAAATAACAGCAGTGACTCCGTTGGGGAGGATACTTATTATTTACACCTAAGTGTATACCATTATTTGATTCCAAGTCCGCTGCCCAAGCTTATGTGCCTTCAGTTGGTGAAATCCACACGCGCTCGGATAACTTTCTATAATCATCATGAAGAAGTTTGTACTAGTGAACCATGAATAAACTCATCCGTTAGGGAGGAAGGCTTTAATGCCAATGCGCAAGTTTACTCATATCACTTACAAATCAATAATGGAGGCCATGGGAATTTATTTACCAATCCCCTCTCCCACTTAGTTATTTAGCACAGAGGGTTTTTAACATGCATATAATATTTCATAATAAAATATACAACCTAGCATGCTTCTATTAAAGTAATTTAAATCAAATAAATCACATAGAACATGCCATTCACATATATAACAATTAATTGTCAAGCAAAATAATTAAATCAATTATATATAATAATTAATTGCTTAATAAAACTGTTGGATCAATAATGGGCCCAACAATCCCAAACATAATTAGCATAAAATGAGCAACTCCAAATTGTTCAATTAATAATACCCATTTACCCAGCCAATTATATTATCATGGAACAAGCCCAAAACATATCATGGCCCAACATCACAAATAATTAAACAAATCCAGCAATAATAAGCGGCCCAGCAGCCCATTACAATTTAATAAAAATTGAGCCCAAAAAATAACTGAATTATTAAAAAAAATAACCCAGCAGGCCCAACACCAAATAAAAAATGATTAGAGCCCCATCAGCAAAGCCCAAAAACACTCCAATAAAATTTGGGTCATCAGCCCAAAATCAAATTAGAGAGAAAAAAAGGCCCAGGCAGCCCATCACCAAACTGAAGCCCTAAACAGCAGCCGCACAAGGACAACCGTCCGATTTTGGAACCACCAGCAACCACCGGCGCAAATCCTCTCCGTCAGCCGCCATAAGTAACCGCTGTAGCCGCTGGTTCTCACAGCCGAGAGTGATGCCACCAACCCTATCACGCCGTCTGACCCGATTGAAGCATAGCATCGTCGACGACCGAGGAGCCCGACTGAAGCACATACTCATCCTGCACCGGTGCTTCTGATCGCCGCGGTAGCCGGCGGCCTCGCCAGCATCCGCCGCCAATCAGCGCCGCCGCTCGAGTACTGCAGCCGCCTCCGGTCACGCTACCACCGACCCACAGTCGAACAATTAGACTGACCGGATCGGTAATTAGTTTTGCCTCTAGCGCCGCCCAGTCACCGCGTAACCTCCAGCGCCGCCCAGCCACCGCGTAACCTCCAGCGCCGCCCAGCTTCTGCACTTCGAGATCACCGCCGATTCCGCCGTGGAAAGGTTGGTAAACATCAGACCCTCTCTGGCCGTCATGCGTCGTTGATCTACTGGGCAGATCAACTCCGATCTGATAGGTAATGGGTTCGACTCGTCTGGGAATCAACACCGCCATGCCGCCTTCACCACTAGCCGCCGTCTGGTCGTATTTCCAGTACCGCCGTGACGTCACTGACTCGGCCCGAAGCCACCATCCATTGACAGTCAGCACCGGTCAAACACCGCCTCCTTGTCGGACGACCACGCGCCGCCGAGTAGAACACACATTGAGCAGTGTGCGTGTGTGTGATACAAACAATACAGATTGCTGACTTTTGTGTATGATTATTGTGTGTACAGTGTAAAAAAAACACACATCACATCAAATAAACAAGTCAATCTGACTTCAGTTTGAACACAAGAAAAGGATCAATTAACATGTGATTAAAGCCGGATTAAAATAATTAATCAAATAATCACAAAAACTAATTCTTGCAAATCACATTTCACCAAGAAACAAGGCTCTGATACCAATTGTTGGCAATTGGATCTTATGGTGAACATGATTCAATAAGAAAAACAGATAATCATGTACAGCGGAAGCATAAAACAATTACCTGACTTCTGGGTTGGTGTAGTGGATGATAATCTGAGAAGAACACCTCTGATCTTCTACAGTATTACCCAAAGTCAACTCTCTGGTGTTGTGTGGTCAACAATCCCCAGAGAGTTCTCAATCTGTTCCTGATCTTTTCCTACGTAAGTGGTGCAGACTTAGGTTATTAGGAACTGATATAACTTATATACTTGGGCTACTGCAGGGACCAGGAGGAGAAATTGGGCTGGGCCTCAATCAGATTTAATTAACCAAGCTTAGCCCAAAGCTTTTAATTAAATCCAATAATAATAATATAGTCCACTAAAATATTATTATTGCACTACCCATCCAATCCCAAAATTACGTTCTGGGCTCCTTCTTATTATGAGCCCGATAGTCTCCCCATGTTTAAGATATACAATGCCCATTAATTAATTAAGTTACTAACAACTCAAATTAATTAATATCTCATCCGAGAGTAGTACCACTCAACCTTATTATCATGCCGGAAATTAATCCACTTGCAAGATTTACATGATAAACCTTATGAGCTCCTCAAGGGGACATCATCAACCTATGACGGACATGGATTCCTTCTACAATCAACAGCACACCATAGAGACAGCACTACTTTCCAACTCACCGAGTTTGTTGATTTAATACATTTAAATCTCACCCATTGATGAATCAAAGAAATATATACTGCCTTACGTGTCGAGGTTATTGTATAGGGATTAAGAGCACGAACATCCATAATAACAGAGATCAAGTTCTTCTATATAGACAGTACAAGTCGAACGATCTCAGACGGTCCTACTCAATACACAAAGCAGTGTACTAATGTGGTTCTATAGTCAAGACAAACTAATACCAAACCACACTACAACCATACCGATAGATAGTCCCCGTCTATCTCGGTTGTGAGCATCTGTTTATACTTTATAAGGAAACTGATAATATGATCTTCCGCGTGTTGTCGCACAACATATTATCTACAGTATAAAGTAAATGGACTTTTGCACAAACATATAAATAAATAATTTATAATATGCAAAACAGTTTGATCATATGATTCTCATTTCAAATAAAATCGTTATTACATTGTTCAATACAAAAGCAAGGCTTTTAGTATACAAATCTAACAGTTACATCCATCTGATAAAGCTCAAGATCATATTGAGCCACTAGTGCTAGTAATACTCTGATTGAGCAGTGTTGAACCACAAGTGAGAAGATCTCATTGTAATCCACACCTTCTTTCTATGAGAATCCTCTAGCTACTAGTCTAGCTTTATATCTGACTCCACTTTCAGCTGCAAGTGCTGGTTTTCTTTTGAATATCCACTTACACCCCCACTAACTTCTGAGATTTAGGTTTGTCAATAATTTTCCATGTCACATTCTTGTTTAGAGATAACAACTCTTCTTCCATGGCTATAAGCCATTTATTACTGTCTTGACTAGCCAATGCTTCAGTGTAGTTTCTAGGTTCATAAGCTTCAACTTCAATTGCTGTATATAGTGCAAATGACACTATATCAGCATGTACATACCTTGCAGGTGGCACTATAGTTCTTTTCTGTCTATCCCTTACAAGTTGATAAGTATTTGGTTACTCTTGAGCCCTTAATACTTCATCTGTATGTCTGTCAGTGGTGTTATCTTCATCTCCTCCTGTTCTGATCATGTCTTGAGGCTCCACCTCAAGCTCAGATTGTTTATTCTGATCATCCTTGATCAATGGCATCTCATCTTCAATAAAAACAACATCCCTGTTGATCATGAGTCTATTTTCATCATAACACCACAGTTTATATCCCTTAACTCCCTTAGGATAACCAATCATGACACATTTAAGTGCTCTAGGTTCCAATTTATCCTGTTTAACATGTACATAAGCCTGACAACCTATAACTCTAAGATGTGAGTAATTAGGTACCTTACCAGACCATACTTCTTCTGGTGTTTTGAAGTTTAGAGCTGTGGCAGGACATAAGTTGATCAAATAAGCTGCAGTTGCAGCTAATTCTCCCCAAAACACCTTGCTTAAGCCTGTACTGCTCAACATGCATCTGATCCTTTGAAGTAATGTCTGATTCATCCTCTCTACAATGCCATTTTGTTGAGGAGTATCAGGGACAGTCTTGTGTCTTTTAATTTCCCTTTCCTTGTAGTATGTGTTAAACTCTTCAGACACAAATTCCAATCCATTATCTGTCCTTAAGTACTTCAAGCTGCTCCCTATGTTATTCTCAGCTTCTGTCAGCCAAGTTTTGAAACTTGTGAATGCTTCATCCTTAGTTTTCAGAACATGAACCCACAGCTTCCTTGAGTAATCATCAATAATGGTCATGATGTATCTCCCTCCACCTGTGGTTACAGTTCTTGAAGGTCCCCAGAGGTCTGAATGAACATAATCCATCCTTGCTTTGGTTGTATGTTCTGAATCACCAAACTTAAGTCTCTTGGACTTACCAAGAATACAATGCTCACACTGTTTGATCTTATCACCTTCATTGAACTTGATCACCTGTTGTTTAGCCAATTCTTGCATTCCCCTTTCACTAACATGACCCAACCTACCATGCCATATATTGGCATCATCTTGTTTATCAGTGTTATGTGTCTGTCTTACAACAACACTTCCATCCAAGAAATACAAATCAGATCTCCTGGTCCCTCTCATGACTATCTTGTCATCCTTAGTCACTGTTAGGATCCCCTTCCTCAGATTTGAATCACATCCTTGAGCATCAAGCATCCTAAGGGAGATTAGGTTTCTTTTTAAACCAGGAACATACCTAACATTCCTAAGAAGCCTCTGAATCCCATCAAACATGAGCAATCTGATGGATCCCACTTCCTTAATTTCACAAGATTGATCATTACCCAATAGGACTGATCCTTCTTGCTGATACTTTAACTCTTCAAACCAATGCTTTATAGGTGCCATATGGAATGTATACCCTAAATCCAATACCCACTCAACAGATACATCTGATGATGTGATGGCCAGAGCTTCAATACCTTCCATACCAGCATTGTTTTGCAATTTACCAACCTGATTCACTTGATTCTTCTGATTTTCTGTAAGTGTATCAGCTTTCTTGGACTTGCTTGCCTTCCATTTTGCACATTACTTCTTGAAGTGACCTGGTTCATGGAAAAAGTAACACCTCTTGCCAGTTGACTGTCCTAATGAATTCTTCTTCTGATCAGAGTTGTCTCCACCCTTATTCCACTTCTTGTTTTGATTTCCTTTCTTGGCAAAGAGGCCTTCTTCCCCTGATTTTTCTTTGTTGTCTACTTATTCATCAAGATCTTTTTATCTCAGTGCCTTTAGCACATCTTCTAGCAGCACAACATCCTTTCCCCCATAGAGAACAGCATCCTTGAAATGCCTCTGTGATCTTGGTAATGCAGACAACAACATGATGGCCTTATCTTCACTAGAGAGCTTGAAATCCACACTTTCCAGATCATCTATGATCTTGCAGAATTCATCAGCTTGTTCCATGAGAGACCTTTCATCAGTCATCTTGAATACATGAAGCCTCTGTCTCAAATGCATTTTATTTGCAGATGTTTTAACCATGAACAGAGCTTCCAACTTATTCCACAATCCAAGAGCAGTTGTTTCTTTTAACACTTCCTTAAGTATCTTATCACTTAAACACAAGATTATTGCAGAATAAGCTTTCTGGAGTACCTGCTCATCAACTCTGGCTCTTGCACCACCTGCTACACCCTGAGGATCTCTTAGAACCTCTATCTTCAATGGCGGTGGAGGATTCAATGCATCCATCAGACCTTGCTGCATAAGAACTGCCTTCATCTTCAACTTCCATAGATTGAAATCTGATTTCTCAGTGAGCTTTTCAACATCCAATCTTGTAGTGTTCATCTTGAATGGTTGTTGTGTGTTAGTTTTCCACAGACGGCGCCAGTTGACATGGAAAGATGCACACAAAATCTCTCAAATCCACTCAAGAACTCACACACACACAAGATTAATCAACTTGAAATGAATAAGAAAGAAAAATTGCACCAAGATGTATAGTTGTTCGGTTATGAATAACCTACATCCACTTTGGAGAGAAGAAACTCTATTATTGCTCAATGATTACAACTAAGAACGGACTGAATCAAAATGTGAAGCAAAACAAGAAGTATGAAAACTTGCAGCAGAAACTGTGAAAAATTTTCTAAGTGTAAAACTGATGTGATCAAGCAACTTTGAGTCCTTATATCTTGCTATTCACTCAACCTATTGATCCGGTTGAGCCTTCAATAGAAATCCCTCACTTAGTAAATGAGATGCAGTCATTTGGTCGGTTTTAGGTAGCTCGACTAGCCGTTCAAAAACTGCCTCAAAGTCAGCTGCTCACCACTGCACCAAATTTGCAGATTTGACAGTTGATGTTGTTTGAGTTGTTGTAACAACTTCAACTGCTTCCAGCTGCCATGCAACACATTA
Source organism: Pogostemon cablin (assembly GCA_023678885.1). Taxonomy (NCBI): domain Eukaryota; kingdom Viridiplantae; phylum Streptophyta; class Magnoliopsida; order Lamiales; family Lamiaceae; genus Pogostemon; species Pogostemon cablin. The sequence goes on along the minus strand of CM042977.1, from coordinate 4,134,635 downwards.
TAATCATTCTCAAGACTCCAATGATCATGATCCACGTGTCCAACTTCCCATGCATGCATCTATTTGTCATCAAGTATATTATTATGGAGTAGTTTATTCATTTGGCCCATAACTTATATATAGGGCTACTTAATTACTCATTTGAATTCAGTTCTTTTTTCTTTTGTAATGAATGGTCCCTGCACGTAACATATAGATTTTGGAAATTTTATTTGTGTAATTTAGGATTCTGTAAATCTTTTTTTTTTTTCAATCTTTCATTTAAAATTTAGCAATTTGTTGTTAGTTGGTGCGGTTTAAGTTAAAGTTGGGTTATTTTTCAGTTTCTTAAAAATTGAGATTAAAATATAAGTAAAGTATGTGGTTTTTCTTGTCCTATTTTTCATTAAAATTTTCTTGCTTCTTATTCTCACGTAATATTTGCTGAATATTTGCCAAATATTTTTTTTCTATAAATTTTATTTATTGTCTTTTGTTAATTCTTTCAATTCTCAGCAAAAAGTAGATGAACCTTAAATTATTATTTTTAATTATTATTAATTCTTTATGAAAGTGGATGACACGATCATAGCTATAATTTTTTAAAGGGTAGTTCTTGCATGAGACCATCTCACATAAAATTATTTTTTACTTTTTAAAATAGTTATCACTTTCACTATAAATTGTTATCACTTTCGCCATAAAATGTTATTACTTCACTTTCTGGCCGTCTCACGTCACTCCCACATAAACCCTTACGTGAGACGGTCTCACACAAGTTTTTTCTTTTTTAAAATATTTTTAATCCTAAACCCTAAATCTCTTAAATTTTATAAACCCTAAAATGGAGCGGTAACTGCACCCTAAAATACCCCAAATTTGAAAATATTTAGTAATTTCTAACTTTAATTGCATTCCACTAGTACATGAAATCAGAGGTAGTAGCAATTGCAGTTTTTCATTAATTTTAGCTACATTTAGAAATTAATGTACATCAATCCTATTATCATATGATCTTATTAAGAATGAAAATCGAAATAAACAGTGTAAGATTCATCTCTGAGAGCAAGCAAAGGAGACAGAAGAAAATTCCTGTGCAACCCTTTTTTTTTATAACCCGGTGTCCAGCTTCGCTGACTAATCCAGACCCTTCACTGGCCTAGCCGGCAAAGACCAGGGAGGGGATAAACCAGCCTAGGAAAACCCTGACTGACCGGCTCCACGAAGTAGCTTCGGGGATTCGAACACGGGTTGAAATCCCGCTTAGTCCCTTTCTTGCCACTCCGCCATCCCTAGGGGACCTGTGCAACCCTTTTGCCACAAAGGAAATTGGGTGGTACTCTGTCAACCCCTCCTGCATTGTGAAGCTTGTACCTCGTTTGAAATCTTCCCCCCTTGATTTCGAAGTACTACAACAAAGCTTGAGGGTACCACTCACACTGCATACAAAGCATCCCTTGTTATCGCCTGATTCCAACGAAACACTTGTACCTTCTCCATCCAATCCAGCCACCATCCGGAAAAAGACACCACTGCCCTCAGATGAACATTCCTTCACTCCAAGTTTCTTTCCTTCTCCGTATTCTGCAATGACCATTCCTGGAAGATGGAATGGCTCTAGCTTCACCAGTTTGCCGATCGCATCTTCGGGCTTCGAGAAGTTTCCGGTGTCGTCCAAGACGAGTCGAAAGGACGAGCTGGCAGCTGAGTTGGTCCCTGGCTGAGGAAGGGGTTGCATGGAGAGTGAGGCGTTTGTGTTTTTGGTGAGGACGTATGTTGAATTTCCGGATTGCTGGGATAGAGAGACGAGGCGAGAGTTGTACTCGGATGGGACGGGAGTTATCCAGTCGGACGACTTGGCATTGATGTCCCAGTCGCCGTCTGATAGAGCAGCGAGTAGGTAAGGGCCGTAGAGTATGGCCTGGATGGAAGCGTACTCTTTCCGATCATCTGAACCTCATTCAAAACAAATTATCAGCACAAGTTTTAATGTGGTCATAATTCATGAAAGAATTACATACCTTTAATGGCCTCTGTTCTGAGGCTTATTGGGAGATCAAGGGTAATTTTATCACCAGAGGTCCATGATCTTGAGACAGAGAGAAAATTGCCTGCATTCATCAATCTAAATTAATCAACAGATTTTCATTTCAAGTGACTGAGTTTCAGTTGATGATCACCTGGAGATGGAAGGTTCAGTTTCTGTCCATTTAGTGTAGCCTTTGCACCATGGGAGAGTGTCCAAATTGGTATTCTCAAGTTTAAAGTTGATGTTCCAGGTGGCGTCTGCTACAAATGATTATGAAGACCAAAAAACTAACCAACCATATGTAAGATTAATTTTGTATTCAAGTTTGATCAGAAAGTATACATACTTGGTTTAATGTAAATGTGAATACAAGTCGAAGATGAGGATCCCATGAAACGACAGGGTCCACTTGCTGCGTGATGGCGATATGTTGGGATCTCCAGTTGAAAGAGCTACTAATGTATTGGATTATGTATAATCAATCCAGGACTACTCCCTCTCCCTCCCTCCTCAAAGTAAATAGAATCTCCCAACTTGGAGAATGACTCAATTCCTATTTCAACACTAAGAAATTCATAAAAAAGTAAACAAGTATAAATTGAGGAGTGAAGTAATTATAATACCAGTGCCATAGCAACACCAGAAAGAGTGGTATGGGGTGCCCCATCCGTGGTAGGTTTTAGCCTTGGAAGCACCAGGGTGCATGGGAAGCATGTATATCATCACACCAGCCTGCCTTCCTCTTTGGATGCCCAGCACACCGTACGCCATCTCCTTCGTCCATCTAAACAAATGCCGCGATACCTATGAACCAACCACATCTCAACACTCCAACATCTATTAATAAACACATGGAGTATTCCATATCATGACAATATACATATGTGAGTTGAAAGCACACCTTGAGCATGTTGTAAGTGGTGCAAGATTCTTCGTTCTCCTTGAGTTTCGGCCAAAAGCTTGGGGTCAGTCCTGTTAAGAATCACCAGACAGAGTTTATGATATTCATAAATATGGAAAGAATGAAAAGTGAGGATCAGAGTTACCAGAATTCGTCTACTGATGTTCCTCCAGTGGCGTAGCTGTGAGAAGAGTTTATGATGCTCATAAAGTATGTTCCAATCTCCTAAATTAAGATTTACTACCAGCAATTAATGATAGCTAGATTTGATTATGTTTAAATTCCGGTACAACTGAGAGTAGTAGTACCTTATACAGAGGATCCCCCGTAACTTCATACCGCATTTGGGACCCAACAACAACCGGAATGTGAGTGTTGGCATGAAAACCAGATATGTCATCTGCCTATTTTCCACAAAAATCATTATCAACCAAATCAAGAAATTACTACTCTTTCACATTCATTTGTTAAGATCATGTGTTTAGTATGATGAATACCTTAATAGCTAGCAATCCAAGAAAACATGGCTTATCAAACAGATGAGCTAATGTCAAGTGCTTCTCATCACCCTGCACACCACCCCACCATGATTCTCAAAACTAATACAATCAACTCCTTTTATAGCATTACATAACCATACACATATATACCATTAAAGCGTATAATTTGTAAAGAACATCATTCATGCCTCCCGTTTCTTCATTCAGTGACATCCAATGCCTTTCGATAGTGTACTTTTTTAATCACATTTTTTACTCGATCGTAGAAGTAATCAACCATCCATTTAATCATTCTCAAAACTTCATCACTCACAGCCAAACAGAGGCGGATCCAATGAAGCTGTACCCCCAAAATAGAAAATACGTTCTATATATATAGTATGTAATGTCAAATATATGCCAATGGTTTAGTGGTTATAAGACCATCTTTTAGTCAGGCATGGTCACACGAGTCCTATTGATGTCATTTATATTTTTGTCCTTTTAATTATTATTTTTATAATTTTATTTATGTTTTTATTCATTTATTTTAATCATTTTCTTTATATATTTTTTATTATTATTTTGTATTTAATTTTCTTCATTTGTTTGTTACCTAAATAATTAATTGCAACATAAATTTACATTCAATTTGTTATAAATTTATGATAATAATGTCTTAAATTGTTTCATCATTAAAAAAAATAGACTGTAACAATAATAATTGTAATTTTTTCATTTTATTAAATAAATAGTACTCCCTCCGTCCTGGGTATTTTTACCCGTTTGTACGGGCACGGAGATTAAGACGTTTTATTTTTTTAATATATAATGTAAGAAAAAGTAGGGATAAATTAGTAATTTAAAAAGAAAAAGTGAATGAAGTTGTTGGGAATGATGAATAAAGTGTAAAAAAGTAGTTAAAGTTGTTGAGATTGTAAAAAGTAGGTAATAAAATATTATGTATTTTTGCCAAAAATTGAATGGGTAAAAATACGTGGGACACCCCAAAATGGAAAGTGGGTAAAAATACGTGGGACGGAGGGAGTAATATTTTTATAATTACACGTCGTACCCCCAAATTATTTTTCCTGGATCCGCCCCTGTGACTAAGCCCAAGCAGACGAACCAATGAATAAAGAATAACTATTCCAGGACATGGATAGACTAGTTTAAATCTTCTTCCTTATTAAGTATTTTCAATTTTTCATATAATGCTAAAAATCAGGCAATCTTTTGTATGGATTAAGGACTCAATTAGTAGTGGGAGGGATCATATTCAATTGCTAATGTTGACATCTCTCTATTGAGTAATGATTAAATTACAAATTTCTAACATTTAATTTATATATAAATGTAAAATAGATAACTATATATATAATGGATGTAACTGATGAAAGTAAATATAATGTGTGCGCATCTATGAAACACATAACAAAAAAATAACCCCAAGTTCAACACATCTTTTAATGTGATACTCTTTACTTTTCCTCTTTTTGTTTTCAACTTAGGTTGAAGCGTTGTTCAAGGGTTCAAAGAAGGCTTTGCAATATCCATGAAACAAGGTCTTATCCAACTCTAAGCAACTCTGTGAAAGTTGAGAGTATGAATGCATGGAGAATGAACAAGACTATAAACTCATACAAAATAATTAATTACTATCTCCGTCCATCAATATCTATTTTTCCTTTTTAGCGAAAAGGTACACACATGTCCACCACTCTAACTAATGCAACTACATACTTTATATAAAAGCAAACAAATACCTTTGCAATTGACGGAGGGAATATTATACATGACTCACACGTCCGCCACACATTAATATCTTTCAATCTACTTCCCATACCGTATTCAATCCATCAAAATTGACGGTTTGAAAGCATGGATAATGACTAAACCAGATTGTATAATATATTTTAAAGGTGCTATTTTTCAATGTAAGATTATGAATCCATCTTAACAATTTCGAATTACAAGAACCTAAATAATTGATTCCTTTTTTAATAATAGAAGAACAAGTTTTTTAATATTTAAATAAATATAATATAATCACAAATAAAATAATAAAATAAATAATATGAGCAATAAAAGAGATGTTGGTCCAGTCTCCAGATATGGAATTGTACACCATCATCTTCATAAGATCCAAATTCCAAACTACACGAGTTACAAAATAACAAAGCAGATGCACTCAAAACAGAATGATAGCTATTCCTATATAGGGACATCAATCCTTGGTCAAAGCAAATGAATTTGGCTAGGTGTCCAAATTCGACATTGGTTCATTAAAGCCAAATGCAAGACATGGCTGAATGTTGGAGAAGAAGCCCCATCTTGAGGACTCTCAACACCAAAAAACCATCCTAAATCGGGTGGAGTTTGGACTTTGAGTGCATGATGCAAACTCACTGATTTAAAATCATGTTCATAATACAAAGGTGAGATATCTAAGAAAATAGCAAGCAGCTAATTATCAACTCAAAATATACCCAATCTTATCCAATTTATGACTCTTCTTTTACCTCGTGTGAAGACACACTCAAGACCACTCTGCATGTAACAACCTGCAAAACCACTTCATTCAAATAAATTTGGCAGAAGATTTATTCTCTCAGTATATATATGACATGCTTAAAAGCTGAAAATTTTTAATATACGACTTTGCAGTTTTATACTTTACTGCCATATTGTAAATGATAAAACTTACAAGATCTCGACAGTTTATGGCATTATGCAACATCAAAACACATTTTCACACCTAGCTTTTCATTCTTTTCTCTTATTTCCAACGCAAGTTCATCGGGAGGAAATACAATCTTGTCCAAAAGCAGTACTGACTAAGCTAAGGTAGGATAAATCAATCATTTATGAATATAAAACTAATGACTGCAACACATTGGTTAGCAATAGATGTATATATCCCTCATCTAAGATTTAATTTCTATTCTAGACCTTGATCAATACTTATAAAATTAATGGCTGCATCGTATTGATTAGCAATGCTAGAGTTTCATCATGCTTACTTTTTATTTTACTTTATTCTTTAGATAACTATTTCATGAAAGATTTTAGTGAGTTCTGTGTCTTAATAAATGTGAGAGTGGATAGAGGTAAATACCCTTTCTTGCTTTCTGACGATCAAAATGTTTCCATGGCTAACAAATAGAGCACAGACTGGCGGGAGAAGAAGCTCATCATGTGACCATACTTAATTAGAAAATCTAATGCTGCAGTAGTTAGATAAAGCTACAAAACTTTGGAAGCAGCATTTTGCTTACACAACATGCATGATACGATGAAATTACTTCCACACTGCATTTGAGTTAATAAATAGACAATAAGCAGGGCAACACAAAAAATAGGCAACCTTTTGTTGGGAGGCATATTGTCAAACACCACACAGGCATACATATTCTATGTGAGAAAACCCAAATCACAGTAGAAGTAGAAAATAATTGTAGTTCCTATTTCACTATTCGTTTGAGACTTTCCAGACGCATCAAAACAAGCTCACTTTAAATGAACGCCAACAAAATTTTTTGGCAAATATTTTATGAAATCCAAAACATATTCAAAATGGAAACATATCTCTATAATAGGAAATTGAGAAAAATCACCACTTCTGTAAAATTCCGCGACTAAATGCAGGGAGAAATTGGGTACATGGAGACGTGGGTAGGAAAACACATACTTTATTGTTGTCAAAAATGCAGAAGAATGAACCAATACACCGCCGAAGAACACGACTTTACCTGATATATGCTCAAACTGCTGTGAAGCCGTGGACCCATAGACGACAACCTCCCTTCCTGGCTCCATAACGTTGTGCACACTGCAACCAACGAACAGAAACTTGTGAGACAGTCCAAATTGATGAGGGTCTAAAAACCCAATCCAAATTTCTCTCAGACAAAAATGGGAGGAAGAAAGGGCAGCAACACAATCTTCTACCTTAACCCTCGAATCAATTTCTTATCCGCCCAAAAAGGGGTGACAGTGAGACCCTGTCAACAGTGAGAAGATTAAGGCCGGGCCAATAGAGGCCCTAGTCACTTTTTTAAAAGTTAACCATCTATGTAAACATAGTGATTTAAGGTTAATATAAGGGTTAACCTCACTCAACCTTCATGTAAACAGCCCCTATAAGGCTACGTATCATCTTGTTCTGGCCCGATATCCTGACTGCAGACATACATGAACGTAAAAGATCACAAGAAATTCTATGATATACTCTATTATGCATGCGCTTTCCAAATGAGCTGCCATAACTGTTGCTGTTGTGAGTTTTGTATCGGAAAGGAGCGCTTGGAGGTCGACTATGCTAGAGTTTTCAATCGTATGAGCCACAATTTCCCAATGAACGTCATTGACTCACTATCCAATGGTAACTACGGCAGGAACAATCAGATTAGGATAATAAAGAAAATGCGAGTTGTTTTGGTTCAAAACTAAATACAACAATTGGTGAAACTATATTCAGACAGTGGTACTACATAAGTAGACCAACCAAGATATATACAAGGTTCTCAATCAATTCACTAAGTAATAATCAGGAGAGATTCCATATCATTTGCATGTCAAGATATGCTCCCATTGAAAAAAGATGAGTTAAATTCATTTTTTGCCCTGTAACTAAGCAAAACTTCGATTTTTGCCCTAAAATAAATAAGTGATTTAATTTTGCCCTATAACTAATGAATTGTTTCAATTTTTACCCAATTTTCGCCGGAAAATGCAAATTTCGCCGGAATCCACCACGTCATGCTTCAATTCTGGTTGGTCAATCCGACGTGACAATTTTGACTTTTTTTGAGCCAATGAATCTACTACATCATATCCCAACTATTTATTTATTTATTTATTATTTCCAAATCAGCAAAATATTTAATTATTATAAATATAAAATTTAAAAAAATCAATAAAATAAATTATAACCTGTAAAATGAATTAAAAAGAAAAAAAAGAAAAAAGAGGATTAACGTGAAATCCCCAAATCTTTCTAGAAGCAGCTATTAACTGATCCCAAATCAATAATATACCATCTTGTTTCAGAAGATAATCCAATGCAAGCCTCTATATTAATTTCAAGCAGCTATTAACTGATCCTCAATTGCTGCTGGAAAGATTTGGGGACTACAGATTTCGTCAGCGACATTTCCGACAGGGATGCCAGAGACACCCCCTTTCGTTTCACGACATCCCTGATCTCCGCTGCGAGGCGGCGGTGCAGCTCTTCGCCGCCGGTGCCGACCCACTATCAGAACTGGAAACATGGATTTCATCCCGCCGTAAGCGTTGAATCCGGCTAAGAATACCAGATTATGGCAGGCTTCGTCTCTTTTGATTCCTAATTCCTCTGCTTCGTCGAGAATTGCGCCGCCGGAGATGTAAAATGCGTCGTAGAGTTTTCTGTAGAGTCCGATTTGAAGAGAAAGAACGGGAGTGGGAAAATGTGCAGCACCAAACCTTCTAAGAAATTGGTGTGTAATCCTCTTTTTTTTAAATTCATTTTACAGGTTTTTATTTATTTTATTATTATTATTATTATTTTATATATTTAATTTAATTAAATATTTTGTTGATTTGGAAATAAATAAAAAATAAATAAATAGGTGGGATATGACGTGGCGGATTCATTGGCTAAAAAAAATCAAAATTACCACGTCGGATTGACCAATCGGAATTGAAGCATGACGTGGCGGATTCCGGCGAAATTGGGCAAAAATTGAAACAATTCGTTAGTTATAGGGCAAAATTAAACTACTTATCTTTTTTAGGGCAAAAATCAAAATTTTGCTTAGTTATAGGAAAAAAATTTGAATTTAACTCAAAATGATTGATACAGGGAAACACAACTTTAAAAAAAATGGTAAGAAGAAGAAAGTTTATGGACACCTTCAAGAATGATCACTCGTCCAAATTTATGTTTGTAAACAATTGATCCAATACCCCATTTATAATGGCTTGAAAACCAGAGATTAATTTTTTGGAAAAACTCAGGTAAGAGCAATTCCTCCAACTTGACAGATGATTAAGCATAACAAACCACGAAATCAAAAACTTTACGTACATTCCTGTAGTATGCTATCACTTCCCCACGTCTCTGTATGCACAAGTTCATAATCCAGGTGCTGAGGTTAATTTAAGTATAGTGATTTGTTAGAGCTCTCTCAGTTCACCATCTAAATGGTAGTAATAGGTATGTGAATGTTAGAGTAGTATGCACAGCGCACCAATTAGATTGGATATTTGTACTCTTTATATTTTGAATATAAACAATCTCATTGGAAATTATATTATTAAAGGCTATTTTAATTTATCTATTTTATGCATTATAACAAATGCTTATTAGATAAAGTCCCTAGACCAATTAAAGCTAAAATGTATGGTTACGCATATGATGATGATCATGGAATTTATACATAGAGCTTTGGTCTTAAACATAGTTCCGAGTCAAGAATTTTTCTAAATGGGACAAAGAATAATTCAGTAAAGACTCGTACATATGATGAATGCTCGTTGGACGAGAATATTGTATTCCATCAATATTAGTGTTGTGACACAAATTCATATATGTAGATACTTATTAGAGAATAAGTTTATCGAACATGGTCCGTAGAAAATTCTTATTGGATATGTCGAAATTAGAATTTTCTAATTACGATAGTACACGATTAGTCTTTAGACTTGAAGCAACATGGTAGTCTTGTGTACTTCATCTAATACTTAGATTTATCTTCTGATTGTTTAGCAATCATAAAGGGGATATGTTGGGTATTATATTGATGTACATGGAGACTTATGTGTGGCTAAGATAGAATCTAACACTTGTCTAGGACAAGAGAATCTCCTGTGTATTTCATTGTTAATGATTCAAAGACCTTGGCCAAGACAATGAGAATAAAGATTCACAATGAATCATTGTAACATGAAATAGAAACACAGTTATTGAGTTAGTAGAGTTTCGACTAATATTCCTACTCTAGACTCAATCGGGAGATTAATTGTTAGAAAGACCGTACGTGTATGTCACTCGTTAATTTAAAGGTTTACTCGCTATTCACCTAATACTAGAAGATCACGCTACTTGCTAGATGTTACCGTGATTAGTAGGTTCTTGAAATTAATTAGTTAATTTCAAGTGAATTAATTAATTGGATTAATTAATATAATAATTGTTATTTATAAGTTACAAATGTTGTAAGCCTACTACTAGAGTTAGTAGTGAACCTAAAGGATCACACCTTAATTTGAATGAACAATTTTTATTAATTGGAACAATAGTTAAATTGTTAACTATTTATTATTATTAAATAATTTGATTCTTTAATAATAATAATAATAATAGTGTTAGTGGATTGTAAAGCTAACATTATTGATGTTAGTGGATTGAAAAGCTAACATTATTGTAGTTAATGGAGTGAAAAAGCAAGCACTCACTTTGGAAGTGGAAGCATGATATATATTCCTTCCATTTTTGAGAATCAAAGTATCGGCACTTCTTTGATTAAGGAAGAGAAGTTGATACTTTGTGGTGATTGAGGAAGAGAGGAAATATCTTTAAGATATAAATCTTTGCTTATTCATTTTGTGAACAATTTTGGAGAATAATTATATTGATAATTATTCTTTAATTTATTTCTCTTATCACAAGTTGATACGGGAAACGTTTATTGATATCAACAATTTTACACTACTAGCGAAGTGTAATATTTGTGTTGTTCATTCAATCGGTGGATTACTTTAGAGGGGATACACTTGGATCCCTTATTAAGAAGAACGGAGTTTTAGCCACAATCCGGGAATTGATTCCCTCACTCCTTACATCAATTGGAAGAAAGTCTACGAGGGTAAGAATTATCTTTACGTAGATTTCTTTCAATATATTTTAACACCGGATCCTATAATCGTTTGTGAGCACCCGGGTGAAACTTTTTCATGTATTTAATAAATATGATTTATTAATTATGAAAATTTTTAAATTCCGCTGCATTCACCCGGATCGCTATAACGAACCCAACAGTGAAGCCTTCCTTAACCGAATATTTTAGCGAAATTGATATAATGAAAAGTACAGCGGGCAAGTTTTGTTTGAAATTAAAGAAGAATGTGATGGGGTATAAAATGCCTAAACAAAATTAGCTGCCATAATTCTGAGGTATTAAGGGATAAAACATCATACCTGTATGTACGTTAGTTTATAATAGCTCTTACTTCTAACTTGAGGATCTGACCCATCCTATAAAAGATGAAAGGAGAGGACACTGAAATCTACGCATACCATGGCGTTCTGAAATACGCACTAAATTTATGATGAAAAATTCAAGTCTAAGCAACAATAATAATTCTAATTCTATGCTTTTACAATTTGCATAAGCTGTATAATAGGAATTTTAAAAAATGGAAGCTGGTAACTGTGGGAACATAAATAACTCGTGTATCACTAATTAATAATACAATAATAATTACTCTTGAGGTAAGAAAGACAACCATTTAAATCTGTAAAGTAAAAACATCTCTTCTTTTGACATTTGCTTCATTTTTATAAATTGCATCAGGTACTTCAAGAATGTACGGATTGATTATTATATCTGATAAATGAAATAGAGTAGTATCCAAAGTAGAGTCACTGCATTCAGATAGTAAATGATACCAATGAAGGAATTATCTACACCAGAAAAGCAACATAAGAGAAGTCCTCTAAAGTTTTTAGGTATACCCATTAATCAAGAGAGTCCTCAATTCTCTGTTGTTCTGATATTCAACCACAGACCTACTTGAATCTGCATTATTCAGAACAGTTCTGTGAAGTTAATGCTGGATTAGTATCAAACTTTATCGAGACATCATTACCTGATCATATTTTCTAGAAGAGGTCGTCAGAGAAAACAATGTGGAATGCATATTTCCTCCACATAGATAGTAGGGACAATGAGAAGCAGTATGCAGCTCGCTCAGACATCACAACAGAATGCAAAGGTTCATAACAATTACAGGTTTAGATGATAAAAGAACAAACAATATCTGATTAGTTTAATGTTCATAATTATAGGCATTAACTCACCAGAGATACGAAAATAGACATCTGCTGTGTCTTTGAACTGACTGATCTCTAGCCTTTAGCATTTCAGCCCACCAAATGCCACCACGTGTGACATTCCGGCCACAAGATGGACCAATTTCTGAAATTAATGGTTTATGTGAATCAATAACTAAACTATGGAAAGCGAAAAGATACAACTTAGAAGGTCAGACCTTGAATATAACATCATTTCACATAAAATAGCTAGAGTTTGGGATTCACAAATTAACTAAACAAAAAAGTATCATGGTACACTTCCAGGACTTAAAGAATGATCAGCTAGATTACATTCTCAAACAAGCTGCATAGGAAACAATCTTTTGGAATTCAACATATGAACCAAAGATACAAGGACACGTGTGGTGATAATGGCTCCAAACCTCACACTACAAGCAGACAAGAAAAGCAATTTACTTCACCAATAAGGAGCAGAAGTGAGGCTCATATTCCTACAAATCTGAGTCTGCAAATATCAGCTGGAATCTCAATTACAGCCTAAGTTGGTTGAAAAACTTGTTATTTTAATTGTTCAATGAAGCAAATATAGAAGTTGGCTTAACCAATTAAATTTCAAGAAATTTTAAAAACTATTATCCTCCAATCCTAATGTTTGATTATTGCAATCCTTCTCTATAATTAGACCACCTTCTATTCACTTCATCTACTCTGTAGTTCTGTAGTTATGCATATATGACAGAAAAAACAAACGCTAAGGTAACAATTGGGTGGATCTTTTTACTCTACTTCCTACTTATAAATTTGGAAATTTGATTGTTTATTATGTTTCATCTCTATTCTACAAGGAGAACATGCACGCTCCTATGAGTCCTGTCCAATATGTAAAACAGAAAACTCCTATGCAATTGCATTCCACCTGCAATGCAGTCTTAGAACTAAATACTTGGAGGTGAGCATTTATAACAACAACTGTAGTTCCGCTAGTCTACAACATCAAATAGGCAGAGGAATACACCATATCAGAACATAATAGGATAGTCATAGAACTTTAAAGTAACGGAGAATGGGAAATGGAGTTAAAACTAAAGGAACTCAATTTCAACCCGCTAAACTTGATTAAAATCAATAATACATAGATCCGAAACCAATGGTCATTTAAAAAAAAAAAAAACTAATTGAAGAATCCAATTAAATGTAACAGCAATGAATTGGCTAAACATTGAAGAAGATAGTTATGGAACCGAACAACACGACGAGCAGCATACCTAAACTAGCCAACTTAAGAGTGAAATCTCTTTATATATATAGTAAGATATAAACCCAACACAACTCCAGAAGCACAAAATTAGAACATGAACTTTATACAGCTCTCTTCTCTTTTCAAAGCTCATCAAATATCATAACATGCTGAATTTGGGAATGGAGAACTAAAAGAAATGAGGAAAAAGCTGTCTAAACAATACAGACTTCCAATTATTCATGAAGCATGCTGCTAACTAACTTATCTCCGATTTCTGCAGCATAATCTGCTTAAAGGAAATAACAGATATGGTTCCACATTTTTTCTTCGCATCCAATTGTGCTAGTTTTGATATAAACAATGTCTCATGATATAAAGAAAAAGTTCATTGGAATTAAAATACTTAATTTAATACGAAACTGTTATTCACGAAAACAAGGATAAAGCTATTATATCACTCAATAGTAATGGAGTCATCTCATAATAATTGGGGAAATGCAACATTCCTTTTAATTGTCATGTTCTTATGTTGACCATACTGATATTGTGTAAATCCTTCGATTTAGGAAAAAGCAAAATCACTCTTGTGAATTACTACTGAAAGCCTAATTACCAATTAGTACATGAAAGGAAAAATAAATGACATATAAGAGTTTTTACAGTAAAATCTTATCTATTAACAAAAAATGATAGTCATACACAAATAGAGACATCTAATTTATACCAACATCTTGGCCCTTCAAATCTACTCCACCCTACAAAATACGTATTTACCTTTGTCGATGAGCATCCAAGTTAGTCGCCCGACCATCACCACGAGGCATTTTCTTCGATCTCTCATCCTCCACATCTTTCTCTCGATAAAAGTGAGGAGCTATTTCCAACGGCCATTCTGGCTTTAGCTCACTCACTTGGCGCATGTACTGCTTAGTAGTTAACACCAATTCATGGTAGATGACCCATCTCGGTCGGAAGCACCTGTGCTAAGCCTGAGCTTGGGTGAAGATGAACTGTCTGGGGACACTTTACTGTTCCATAAGATCCATCCCTTTGCAGTCTCCCTAGGTGGGGAAAGAAGCCAGATGTTATGGCTTTCTTTATTGCGTCCAACTCATTTGAATTTGATGTCAATTCTATTTCAGCCCTTTCTAACAGCCCTTCCAGCTGATCCCGAATATCTCTAGCTCTCTTCATGCTCCTGACCTGGATATAATTCTCATAGCACCATTGAGTTGAAAAATTAGTTTCCTTCCATGTGCTATAGACCCTCAACAATGCAATATGATATCCGACGTTTCCCATGTGAAAATTCAGTCGTGCATTATCAACATGAACCTGCTTATCCTTAGGCGATAAAATATTGAATTTCCAACAGACAGCATAGCAGCAATAGATATGATCTCATCAGAGCACTTGTACCTGTCAGAAGCAACAATCATTTTTGATTGCATTGGATCAAGTGGGAACTCAGACATCCTTCTGCCTACTTTTGTCAATTCACCAAGCTTGATAAGGGCACCTAATGCATAAAGTAATTCCAAAGCCTTGAGTAGAGCTTCAGATGGTGGAGGGTCCATGAAGTCAAAGTTCAGAAGGTCATTAATTCCTAGGCTCTTGAGCATGAGTACTACATTGGCCAAGTTAGTCCTTTGTATTTCTGGCACAGTATTATCTTCTAGATCATGATAAAAATTATGAGCAGTATACAACCGAAAGCATTTGCCAGGACCTGTTCTACCAGCTCGACCAGCTCGCTGGTTAGCTGATGCTTTCGAGATTGGGGTTACCAATAACGAATCAACCCCAGTCCTAGGATTGTAGGACTTCATCTTGGAGAAACCCGGATCGATAACATACTTGATCCCATCAATGGTCAACGATGTCTCAGCAATATTAGTAGCCAAAACAACTTTGCGGGCACCGTGGGCAAATTTGCATAAATTGAACATATGATCAGTTCTGCTACTTTTGATCCAAGCCCTCTAGGTAAATTGCATAAATTGGACATATGATCAGTTTCTGCTACATAAATTGGACATATTTCAACAGGGTATCTCCTTCCAGGTATTTTGAATATTGGAGCTGAATCAAAATAATCACTGAACTTGTCTGCATCAAGTGTGGCACTTGAGATGAGCAACTTGAGGTCGGGGCGGGAGCGAGAGACATCCTTGAGCAAGCCAAAAAGGACATCCGTTGAGAGGGTTCTTTCATGGGCTTCATCTACCATTATAACACTGTAAGTTGCAAGGTCAGGTTCTTGTCCAAGGAATTCACGGAGTAGCATCCCATCTGTCATATATTTCAAGATTGTCTTCTCTGAGGTACAGTCTTCAAATCGAATGGAATAACCAACCTCATGGCCAAGTTTTACTCCCATTTCTTGAGAAACTCGAGCAGCAACTGGCAGCAACACGGCGAGTATCTGTGTAGTTTTCCCAGAACCTGTCTCCCCAACAATAATAAGAATCTGATGGTCATTTACAGCTTGGAGTAATTGGTCCCTATATGGATATATTGGCAGAGTCTCTCTCTCACTCTGGAGATTAGAGTATTCTAATGCTGTTTTGGCAGCCATAGACATTTCTTGCTCAACATTAAAACCAAAACCATCCATGATAAACTGTATTTGGTCTTCAAACAGATATTCATAATCAGCAATTCTTTGCCTTGGATTCTTGGATCCGAATTCAAGAGTCCCTTTGCCAAGCTGATGATTTTCCCAGGCTTGTTGTTCGTTCATCTTTTCTTCTTGTGCGTAACTCTCAAATGCCACAGCAAACCTCTGTTTTTGTTTTACTCCACCTTCCTCATCATATGCTTCAGGCATCATGTATCTATACTCTTCTTCTTCTGGCATCCTATCATTGTCCTTAACAAAAACACATATTTCTTTCTTGAATTTCAAATCACGGATCTCCGTTTCAGAGAGTTTAACATCTCCGAATAAGTATCTTTCATCTTCTAACTCATTACCTCTACTATCTGTTTCTCCCTTTTCTTCAAGTATTCTTGCCTCGAATATTTCCTTAATGTCCGGATCATTTCTTGCTTTTTCTTGTTCTTGCAATCCATTCTTTGAGTGTTGATTTCTTGTTTTTTCTTGTTCGTGCGATCCATTCTCTGACTGCCTTTCATTCTACAGAAGAAGCACCGATCTAAGAAGAAAAGCACCAAAATTCTACAGAACCGATCTAACAAGAAAAGCCCCAAAATTCTACAGAAGTAGCACCAATCTGAAGACCTAGCACCAAAATTCAACAGAAGAAGCACAAATTAATTTGCGCATTGTTACTGGATTCCTCAGTTGGTTCAAATACAACTAGTTTGAACTTGATGGGCATGAAACTTCCGCAACCAATATACAATCATATAATACGTTTATTACCATAATTAAGTTGTTTAATTATGGTAGGTATTGTTTATTTTAAATTTTAACTAGTAACACAATGGCTCGCGATGCGCGGAATAATCGCACAAACAAATATTATAAAAATCTCTTATAAAATAATGATTATGTATAATGGATTTAAATGTAATTGATATATACAAGTATGTTTATTAATAATTAAGATTTACTATATACTATAATATTTAATTATATCTCTAAATGTATAAAAATAATACTCCCTCCATTTTCCTCCTCAATGTATTAATGAATTTACATAATCACTATGTTTCAATTTTCTTTTTTATAAGAGAAATATTGATAAATTTTGTATACATTCTATGGAAATTCATTAACCAAGTAAATATTAATTTCAATAATATAACTCTCGTGAGACGTTAAATATATGAGACGATTTGTAAGACGTGTTAAAGTATGTCTAATATATAGATAAAGTATGTTTAATGATTGTTAAAGTATGTTTTTTAAAGTATGATAAATGATGAATTAAAGTATGATTTTATGGTGTTATAATAAGATTTATTATTGACATACTTTATCTACAAATAAATATACTATAACTATATAATAATCATACTTTGTAATGGATCGACCCGTCTCACAACTGTTTCAAAAAAATACGTCTCATAAGATAGTAACTCTATAATATATAAATCATTAATTATATCTCTAAATGTATAAAAATAAAAAAGAAATGAGCAAAAAAAAACATATTTCTCCCCCAATCTTCAAGCTTCTTCCTCAATCTTTATTCCTCATCTCATCTCATTTTTCTTTTGCATTTTTCTATGGTTCATTCTCATTTCATTTTTTTTTTCTCCAAGCTTCTTCGTCAATCTTTATTCCTCATCTCATCTCATTTTTCTACCTTCAATCTTTCTTCTTTCATTCCAATTGACATTTCATAATTCATAATTTTTTTATTAATATTTCTATTTGCTTAAATATTTGACAGTTATTTAATTTCTTTTACTATAGTAAATTAGAGATATTCCAGTTAATATTTCAAAAATAACAAAATTTATAATTAAAAATAGTTAAGACAATATTATCATTTTATCACCACATCACACCACACGCACCACCTCCTCCGCCGGCGTTACTACCAACCCACGCCAATATTTTTTTTCTCTAGACTGCGATGTTGGCTGGTATAGATTCCATGTTTTCTTTATCGACTGTATTTTTTTTTCTTCATTTAGGCGGCAACTTGTACTAGAGTCACTATTCTGTTTTCTATTTTTATGCCAATTATTTTTTTCTCTAGACTGCGATGTTGGCTGGTATAGATTCCCTATTTTCTTTATCTACTGTATTTTTTTTTCTTCATTTAGGCGGCAACTTGTACTGGAGCCACTATTCTATTTTCTATTTTTACGCCAATATTTTTTTCTCTAGACTGCGATGGCTGGTATAGATTCCTTATTTTCTTTATCTACTGTATTTTTTTTCTTCATTTAGGCGGCAACTTGTACTAGAGCCACTATTCTGTTTTCTATTTTTATGTAGATATAGATAGATGGAGATATAGATGAGAGTATTCTTAATTCAAGTATTCTTGAAATAGAAGAAGTTTTATAGCATTATTTTTTTTCTTTCAATATTTCTTTCTCCTTCTATATACATTAAAAATCAATATTTTTCCCCAATAAACGAATTACAATTTCGTATAATAATAATAAATATAAATGATTATACATGTATACTTTATTATCTTATGGAGTAAAAATGATTAAATCCACTTCTTAAATGATTAATGGCTTTTAAATTTACATACTATATGATAGGCCGAAAAAGGCTTGCAAACGTGATTGATCATCATATCATCGGCTCTCTGTAACAAATTATTAAGTGTTTCAATCCCACTTCTTTTCTTTATCATAGAACTCAAATCTTTCTTTTCGATAACCCAAATCCACCTTTGAGTAGTGCAATTGTGCCTCCAACGAAGTATTCATCCGATTCTTTCTTTATGCTGCTCTGAGTCTGGGACTATTATGTCTATCTTGTATCATGAGAGAGAGGTTTTCACTCCCTAATTTATTATTCATGCACACCTTCGCATCGCCGCCGTCCTCTTGCATTGCATTGCCCCCACAATGGGGCTCAGACAAGAATTAGCATTCAAATGTTTCGCCGATGAGAGAGAGGGGCATTCCCGTAAATTCACACACAATCATCCTCCAAACTTGCACCTGCTCTGCTGTAATAAATCTTCCCATTTTTCGCCTATTTATTGTAAACACACATTTGTGGCCACGCGGATTTATTAAGGGCTTTTGATTTGTTTTAGCCATTGGCGAGAAGAAAGAGGCAACCACTTCTCCTAATCTCATCTTTCTCCTCCTCTCATTTCAACTTTTATTTATTGAATCACATCTTCAATTACTTTGGATTTGACACATATTTCAATAAGATGTAGCTTGTATTTTACTATTTTTTAAATTGTAGGCTAAATAGACAAACTTTCTTGGCCGAATAGAAGAGACGTCGACCGAATAAGAGAAATGTATCCAAATGAAATTTTGTCATTTTTTGAAAAAAGTATAAGTAGGCCGAATAGAACAGTCTTATTGGACGAATACAAGAAACTTAGGCCGAATAAAAGATCTAAAATTTTTCACACTAAATTTTTATTTTTAAGAAACATGTAGGCCGAATAGAACAATATTGTTAGGCCGAATATAACAACCTCATAGGCCGAATACAATAATTCATTGGCCGAATAGAGTAATTGCAATTAATTTTCTAATGTTTTAATATTTTCTTGAAAAAATGTGCAGATGAGCTATAAAATAGTTGGGATGAGTTGGGGTGGATATTGGGATGGGTTACTATACAAAGGTGGACAGGTTCGGTGGTTATACTTGCGGGAGGACAATCTGTATTATACTAGTTTGCTATTAGAAATCCATAACATAGTACAAGCTGATTTGGATTATTGGGGTTATGAAGTTCATTCTCTGGTCGAGTACAATGGCCATATGTCTAAATATAAGATAAAGAATGATGCACGTGTAGCAGAAGTTTTCAACTGTATTGATGTAGGAATGATGTACGTGACACTCCTTCCTGTCGCTGGCAATGCATCACTTCAGCATTCTGCACAAGGTTCAGGGTATAGTTTGGATTTAGGGTTGGGTTTAGGGTTTAGTGCTGGTCCGAGCAATGATCCATGCACGAGGGCACAGTCTAGGGTAGGCCAGATTTTGATTTGAATGTGGAGTACAGTCCGGCCTCAGAGATGCAGCGGTTTGGTTTTAGAGAATCTGTAGATGATGAAGCTAATGACAACGCTGGTGAGGATGAGGATGATATACATGCTTATTATGATAATATTGAGCCGGGGAATAGGACAGTCGAAGAAGAAGATGAAAACAACGAAGATGATATACAGCAGGATTGTAATCAGTCTTCTAGCAAAAGTGATGATGATGCTGAGGAGAGAAGAATCCAAATGTATGAAGAAGTCTGTGATTACATACGTCAGAGAGGCGGCCCTAGCTTTCTTGAATCGATTAGTAGTGACTTGTCCCGTCCTGAGAAGCAGCCACAAGATTTTCAAAGTATACGGCCCACCACCCGTCCTTGATTGATTCCAGGTATGAATACTATGTTTATTTAGAATAGAACTAAAGTAAACTTATACTTTAAACTAATGCACCTGATACGGTCATAGGCATTCTGGTTGAAACTGACAGAGAAGATCATATGATTGTCCCTGAGTTTGATGCATCTGACATTCTTCACGAAAAAAGTGTATTTGATACAAAAAAGAAGTTACAGATAGCTGTAGGGATGTATAACTTGCAAAACGGAGTGAAGACCATTGTTGAAAGATCTAGCTTGACCAGATATAACGTGGAATGTAAGCTAAAGGGTAAAACAGGTTGTCGATTTACGATGCACGCAAGAATGAGCCATGAGTTATGGGGGGTGGTTAAATTCGTTCATCATGACAGTTGTTTAAATGATCCAGACAGGCCCACTCATTCACATGTATCATCTAGCATAATCGGTCAATATTTTGCTGCTAGGCAATTTGATAAGATTACTGGGCTCCGACCCCAGGCGATAAGAGAAGAGATTTTGAAGGATTTCATGTTCGACATTAGCTACAACGTGGCGTTAAAGGCCAAATACCTGGTTGTTGGACACACGTACAGGGATCACGACAGCTCATTTGATATGCTCCCTGCGTACATGTATAAGTTGGAGTTGGCAAATCCCGATACGCACACATGTATCTCCTTTGATGGAAATGACCATTTAAGGTTTTCATTTTTCGCACTTGGAGCATCTAGTCGGGGATTTCTAGAGTTTGGTCGTCCAGTCATAGTCATAGACGACACTCATATGAAGGGGAAGCACAAAGGTATTGTGTTCGTTGCAGTTATGAATGATCCAAACCGTCAGATATTCCCACTCGCCTTAGGGGTTGGCGATTTTAAGAGCAACATGTCGTGGATATGGTTTTTAGAAAGGGTTCGAGAGGCATACGGATGTCCACGAGATCTTTTGATAGTGTCAGACGGTCATCGCAGTATCGCACATGCTATTTCTACTGTCTTTCCTGAAGCACATCACGGTTTGTGTGGTTATCATTTAAAGAATAGGCTGGCAGGTTATGGAAAGAACGTATTGTATAGATTTCAGAGTGCGATGGATGCATACCTATCGAGAGATTTTGATAGGTTAGTCTTTTAACATCCACTTCGTTCTAATTTCACATTTACGGATGTCATCCATTCAATTGATTTTTTACTAATCGTTCTCCTTTTCATATTTGTAATTTTCAGCTGCATGAACTTGTTGAGGGGCCACCGGTCGTCGGACAAGTTAATGGAATTAGTTGGGTCGTGTGGATATTAGAAATGGTTAAGGGTCCACTGCCCTGTGAAACGGTACGAGTTTATGAACTCTACATCAGTTGAGTCGTATAACAATGCCATACTCTGGGCGCGCACGCAACCTATATGCACTCTCTTAGAAATGGCCCGCACAACCACCGAGAGGTGGTTTTACGAGCGTCAAATTCAAGCTGAGCAAGAGAGTACCATTCTTTGCAAGCGTGTCCATGACGAGCTAGTGGATCTTTCTCTTGCTGCCAAAAAATTACAAGTATCGAGACTCCTAGGAAATAAGTATGCAATCAAAGACGGAGATCAGCTATTCACTGTGGATTTGAACAAAAATAGCTGCACATGTGAGAAGTTCCAGAAAGAACTTGTTCTATGTATTCATGCGATGAAGGCGATTGAGTACGTAGTCATACTTCTTATTTACTTGTATTCATCGTCAGAGTCTGTGATTCTTATAGTATACATTATTCAGTACTTGCAGGTTGTCATTCAGTGGCTTCGTGTCTACCTTTTTCCATCGCACTAGTGTATTAGGGATGTGGGCCGGGCCAGTGATGCCTGTACCGTATTACACTCAATGGGACACACCTGACAGTGTCAAGTCACAGATTGTTAAAATCCTGCTACCACACAGACAGGCCGGGCGACCAAGAATGTCTTGGATAAGGTCAGGTATGGAGTCATCCAGGAGACATCACAAAGAACATATTTGCTCGCGCTGTCGACAGCCAGGTCACAATTGAGTAAATTGTACTGGAGCTTCAACGTCAACCAGTGGTCCACCACCTCCTCCAACGGCTACCCCTAATCTCCATTTACAAAGAGAGAAAAAATATGGCATATGTGGAGAAACTGGTCATACTCGTGTACGATGTCCTTCACATAACAACCAGTAGATTATACGTGTTATTTTATTTACAATGAGTTTTAAATAAATAAATTTTGAACATAATTGCGCTTGTCCTATTTTTGAACGTTTTTCATCACATACACTGCATGTCAATACTGCACTTCATACTGCAGAAATAATGGTACCAGACTGAAAGATTAGGAAAACAATATGCTTCCAGTAACGTAATATGTGATTGGGAGTGTTCCAGTTAAAGTCCCTCGTTAATAAGCCGTCTATGGTCCTGAGACTCGCTGGGCCACAACTGGAGTCGTTCTCCTGTCTATAACAAACCTCTGCGCGAGCTGGAGTCAGATGGAAAGTGTGCTAAACCCCTCGGGGTGAATCTCGCGCAGCAAAGCTGGAATGACACGTCTGAATAGTAGAGTCTCTATCATCCAACGCTCCCTCATCTCGGGCTCGTCATCCCATCTATGCCGGAATGAGTCAAAGCAGAAGAAGGTCATATCCTTCGTAATCAGTGCACATGGGTAGTAGTACGCGCCCGTGTGGACTATGAACATAATCTGTCAAAATAAGTTACAAGGAATGCATATATAAGATTTAGAATCCTTGGTCAAAGTAGGAGATATAATTATATGACAACATCATGGGTTAAAATAAAATACCACGTCACACTCTATCCATGGCCTGGACCCCCTCCATACGGGTAAACTCCCTACTGCGTACGCACAAAGATCTGTCAACAAGTCATCACTTATGTTGGCAAATATCGTTATATCCAGCGGCGCTCACGTTCAGTCATTGTGAATGATGACTGTAATGCTGCACTTGGGTTTCTTGGCCGCTTAGCAGGCATCAAACCATCTTGAGCGACACTAGGTGTGGGGGCCATCGAACTCACAGGATCCACCACTCTAGAAGGTGGAGATCTAACCCCTGACCTCGAGCTCGATGGCTCATACTCAGGCCCTCGATTCTGCAAAATATCAGCTCGAAGGCGCCTGAAATCCTGCGTAAGCGCATGTCAAAATAAATGATGTGTCTGATGCTCAGACACCATAAGACATGCAAGCTGGGTTAAATACTCATCCTGCTGATCCAGCATACGGAAGACCCTTTCTTTGAAATCCTGATCATATCCATGATCGTCCTGATCATATCCGTGGTCGTCCTCCTCATATGTGTGGTCGTCCTGAACATATCTGTGGGCATCACCCATCCCACTCCCACAAAACACTGGGGGCTCATCCACTCCAGCGTCATAGTGCTGCTGTCCATCATGCTCATTTACAGCTCGAGCATGTCAGCTACGAGCGGAGTACGGAAGAACATGATGCGTGGGATCATACGTGTCGAGCTCAACATACCTCGTCTCCCCTGAATCATATCCACTGTGGTCAGGAGTAGGAGTATAGAGAGGTCGGTAAGAATGCTCATCCCAATTTAACACTCAAGTTGAAGGATTATCCGTGCACTGACCTGCCACCGATCCTCAACAGCCACACCCGAATAGTACTGCTGATCCCATGGATTACTAGTAGGATCGTATGCCTCCCCCGCTGCCTACTGCTCCACATATGAGAAATCAGGCCCCCGGACGACCTTTCGTCTGGGGTTAGAAAATGCCTTGGTGTACAGCCTCATGATCAAACCCTGCAAAGGATCATAATCTATTCCAATCCAATAAAACTTTCTTTGCTCCTGAGCAAGCACCGGCGGAAAATCCTCCACTACAAGATCCTGAGTTAAAAAAATAATTACATTTAGATACAATATCACTGATTTGTCTGTACCACAATGGATTAATGATTCATACAAATTTAGATTTCATACCCGAGAAAACAGATTCATATCAACCTTCTTCACCTTACGAAAAATCCATCTCAAGCAAAGTGACCTAGCATTCTCCTTATCGGTAGGGACATGGCCATATGGTGCAGCAAGGGCAGGTAGACGTTCGTACGCCCAAACCTATCACACGTAAACTATATATGTTAGATTATTACTATTGCTGAAACTAGTAATACACTAATTAAGTTTAAGTGATATACTACAACACGTACCAGGAGCGCGAATGTGCAGTGGTATCTGTACTTGTTGGGGACAGCTCCTTTAGGAAGTTTAGTCAAAATATGGTCCATAAAGTACAGTAGAGTCATATAACTGACATGTCCCCAAGAGAATAAATCCCATCTATGCTCGTCCTCTACTAGCACCCAAACACAGTTGTCTACACTCACCTTAGTAACATCCGATCCAAGGAGAAAATAGTACAACAAGAGTACCTTAGCAATTTTAACCGCGTTCTCGGGGCTAACACCACTAAATTTTGTACCTTCAAAGTCACGGGCAATCTCACTTACTAATAGTCTTTCGTCCTGACCATAATACGTATCGTACACCCCACTAGGCGGGATATGATACGACATGTTCGGATCAAATCTCACTCTGTCCCGAAAGCAGAGGCCCATTATCCGCATGAACTCTACCTACTAAATCTAAGGCACTCGTTCCCAACCTGAAAATATCTAGCAGTGACATCATCCCCGCTGAGTATGATCTCCCGTGTCATGAGACCGTAGAGATTAGCATGCGCATTCCAATCGTCGTGAAGATCCCAGTAATAACCAAAACAGGATCTCCTAAACATCTCCTCCGCATTATCCCCAACCTTTGTCAACTGCTTACGGATAATTGCCATAACAACCCCAGGTTTGCAGTAATTATGTATACTGCAGTTCTGCCCCTGCATAGTTGGACGCTTCCACTCACTCTGCAAAAATTAAATTTTTTGCTAAATAATATGTAACACACATCAAATAGATGTACTCTGCATCAATTCAACCAGCTTACTTAATAAGACAATAACTGATAATTATATCAAATAACAATAAGTTCACTGCAGCAACTGAACAAATATTCGCACCCCAATTATTTGTTTTATTCGGCCTACTTTTCCTTCTATTCGGCCTACACACCGTCCTATTCGGCCTACGAACATTACTCTATTCGGCCAAGGTCAATGCTATCACATTATTCAAACTACACTTTGTTCTATTCAGCCTACACATTTGTTCTATTCGGTCTATAAAAAATCTCTATTCGGCCTACCAATATTTCCAAATATTCTAAAAAATACTCCTATAATTTATTATATTCGGCCTACAGTTGTTCTATTCGGCATACAGATTTGTTCTATTCGGCCTACAAAAAAGCTCCATTCGGCCAATCAACATTTCCATAAAATTAAAAAAAGCACTCCTACACTTTGTTCTATTCGGCCTAGACTTGTTCTATTCGGCCTATAGATTTGTTCTATTCGGCCTACCAAAAAAACTCTATTCGGTCAACCAATATTTCCAAAAAAATCAAAAAATTACTCCTACACTTTGTTCTATTCTGCCTACAGTTGTTATATTCAGCCTACATATTTGTTCTATTCGGTCTACAAAAAACCATATTCGTCCAACCAACATTTCCAAAAAAATAAAACAAAAAATAAACACTCCCACTGCGGTCCTACATTCTAAACATGATGTATACACAATTAAATCATAATCAACACATTACATTTCCAAACCACAACATGTGACAAACAGTATACATAATAAATTCACATTTTACACATACGAACAAAATCACACAAAATGCACGTTGTATCCTCGAAAACGAGTACCACAAACTCAATGTAGGGCACATTATAAACAAATAACTCACAATTTAAAAATGCAAATAAAACTACTTTCATACATACCCGAAAATTTGTCATTTCGAAAATTCACCAAATTTCGCTTGTCGGAAATGCCTATTCCGGCAGATGGAAATGAGAGACTGAGAAAGGAGGTACTACAAATGGGTGGCACTGCTCTTTGTGCTTTGGGACAAAAGAAAGAAAGGCGGAGAGAGAATGTTGGACGAAAGGGAGAGAGGAAGAGAGAGGATGTTGGACGAAAGATGAGATAGAAGAAAGATGGAGTATTTTGAATGAAAATGACGTTAATAATATGATAACCCCACCAACCCACATCCAAAATTTTAATTTGAAAATTTTTAAAACTTTAAATGTGGCTCACCAACCTACTAAGTATAATTTTAATATGTGGTCCAACCACCCCATTTACTACGGTCAAAACTAACATGATGATGTCGCTTTATTTTTGTCCTTTATCTGACAGTTATTGGGGGTAATTTGAGGAGTCCACTAAATAGTGACTAGTAAAAATTATTTTTAACAGATGTGGCAATTTAAAATTGTATTTAGTCAAAAGCTGCTATTAAAAAATCGCTCCGTTATAGATTATGATAGGTATTATTTAAATAAAATATAAAGGGCTATTTTTTAAATTTATTCTGACTTGTTTTTTCCTTCATGCATCTCATTTGTCACTTTGTCCAATTTACACGATTTTCTTTTTTCTTAAATTAAATCATTGTATTTTGGTAGTAACTTTCTAAAAATACACTATTTTGTTTTTATATGATTATAGAAAGATAGATAAAAGTTACCAAAATTAAATTGTTTAATTTAATTATGGTAATTGTTTTTATCTTTTTTCAAAAGGAAAGGCACTTTCAAATTTTCTAAATATACCTCATTAATATACAAGACTAAAATATTCTTTATTAATATGATATATTTATCCTTAATTAAATTATTAATTAAAATTTTAACTACTCATACCCAAAATTTCTAAACATACCCTATAATCTTAAATCTCACGAGGTCTGGAATGCATTCAATATGGCTGCCTAACAAACTCAACACGTTCGGTTACAATAACAGAACAAGTGTCCACCGTACGCTCGTTAGAACCGAACAAGTGTTCGGTTATTAATAAATTTCAATTAATAATACTATACAAAATGATAATTTTTTCATAGACAATTAAATTTTATTATCTAAATAAATAAAATGCGGAAGAGAAAATATATTAATACTTATTAAAGAATTTAAATAAATAATTCCTAAAATAAATGAATAAATAATTAATAATTAATATATTTATTTGATATAGTTAACGCTGTTGGAAGTAGATTAATGCCAACACTAAAATCCCTGTCTTCCGATTGGCTTTATGGTAAACTCTTTTTGAATTCTTACTTTTTAATGCAAAATTATCTTCGTATAATAATAACTTTTTAATTACCTAGTCTCCATGTTCAATATATAATTAGAATAGTAAATATTAGTTATTAGCAAGATAAATCAAAATCAAATGGTATACGGATGAATTTAATCATTTCGACTTGCTAATATATATATACACGTAAACTTCCCTTTTTAATTTTTAGAGGAGACGACATGTTTTCTTGTGATGAAAAGTTATTTGTTACGGATGAAAAGATTATTGGAATAGAAAATGACTAACTAGTTTAAAAGAAGAATATCAAGAAGCGAATTTACTTAGACAATTAATAAGATTAAAGTTTTAATATTTTATTATACATTCTCGTCCGTTTTAAGGAGTCAAATTTTTTATTTTAGGTATCCATCTTAAAAATTCTCAATTTTTTTTATACACAAGACCATCCACCACTAATACAATTAAATTATGAGTTAGTCTCTTGTGAGACGGGTTATTGGTGAGACGGATGTGAGACGGGTCAACCCGTCACTAAAGTATGCTTATTTGTGGTTAAAGTGCGCTTATTTGTAGTTAAAGTATGTCGATAATAAATCAAATTATAACACACTAACATCATACTTTAATACATAATCCAACATACTTTAAAAAACATACATTAACAACCATTAAACATACTTTATTTGAATAATCGACATACTTTAACACGTCTCACAAACCGTCTCATGAAAGTAGCGTCTCACAAGAGACTTTGTCTTAAATTATTTGTTACGCATACATTAATAAACTATTCATTATTTTTATTGCAATAACTTTACAAATTTAAAATGACCCGTAAGAGTTTTGAAAGATCAATTACATCCACTCAATATAACTCTTCATGATTCAATTCTAATTAATTAATATGATAGTAATGACGTTCTACATTACGGAATTATTTTAATTTTTAATCATAAATTATTGAGAATAAAAATATGTAGGATTGGTTCAATATAATAGAACACAAAAAATAAAGAATGGGTTTAATTTAAAGAAAATTAAAAACAAAGAAGTGAAGTGTTTACCAATTCATATGGAGTAATCAAATTTAATATTAACACAAATAGAATGGATTTAAGTTTAGAACAATTGTAAGTATTATTTTCAAGTCTATTTTTCTAATATTATTTTAAATTTAAGGCTTGTAAGATAAAACCTAAATTAAATGATCAATGTGAAAAATTAACAAATGAATTTATACACCATTTAATTTGAATCGATCCCTCCTCAAAGAAGCTTGGTATGATACTCATTTGTTTCCAACACCTAAATTAACAAGTATTATTATTTTATATAAAGTGATTAGTTGTATTAGTAGTGAGTGGTAGCGTTACATCTTTTTGCTAAACAAAATAATTTGAACACTTTTAAAATGGACGAACAAAATAGCATACTGAATAACTTATCATGGAATATATAAATTGAGGAAAAAATAGTTTGATCTAAATTTATATTTATTGCAGATTGATCACTATGTGGTAAAGAGTTTTGGAAATGGAGGACTTGCATTTAGCAAAGGTTTATCTTAGTCTAGCAATATATGAAAATGCTCATTTATATTATGCATTAATCAACAGTACTCAATTCATCAAAATTGACAGTTTGAAAGCATGGAGCATGACTAAACCAGAGCAGATGAACCAATAAAAAAATTACAAGTACTCTAAGTGGTACACTTGCAATCATCAAACATGTGTTGGTCAACACAAATATTTCAAATGTATGAATGAAGTATACTCTATAACAAATCCACAACTTCATGTAAGAATCTTATATAACAATTTCAACCCTAACAATTTCTCCTTTTTTTCTTAAATTAAATCAGCTCAAGAACAATGATAGGTTTACCACATTTAGTAAATCCCAAGTAGGGATTTATTTAAAACTGATGAGCCCTACAACAGCATGCACCTGGAGCATCTACACCAATTTCAACTTTCCATGTATTTTCAGATGACAGCAACGTATACACTAAACAAATACAAATACAAAGAACTAGGCTAAGGAGTCATCATGCACAAAAGGAGACACCATTGCAGAAGCCAGCCAGCTAGTTGATCTCCGATAGTGGGGGACGAAGACCAACACATACCTTTTGATCCTTCGTGTTGAATGATTCGAATGAAGACTTTTCCCGGAACCCCTCCTGAAGTGCGTCCATTGGCATTGCTCGAAGTGACTCGATTGTGACCTTACTGGGAATATCAGGCTCACTCCTGATAGGCGTCTCCCCAGTGGGCTCATAATCCTAACATCAAGGAAACATGGTTGAGACTTGAGATTGCATGAATATCCACATTTTTTAATTCATTTCATGAAGTAGACATGCGTACCGAATATTTTTGGCAGAAAGTATCGGTAGCATGCCGTTCAATATTGGTTGTCTGCTGAGAATGTTGTTGGAGAAGATCCTTGAGTGTTTGTGAATGACTTGTAGAGGTTGTCAAAACTTGAGAAACGGAAGTTTTTTCTTTTTCTGATAAGCCTGAAATTTAGTGTAGGCATAATGTTGGATCAAAATTTACAATAAAATTTTTCAAAACACTGGACAGTATCCTTAAAACACATGATGAAAGAAATTGATAAACTAACCTTCAAAACATTGGACAATATCTTCACTATTCGTTTTTATATCATCCTCAACCATAATTCTTGCTGATTCAATCTCAGCATCATGTTGTTCGTTATTATAAATCATGTTCCTGAAAAAGTCGTTCAAGAAGTAAATAAATATTATGCCATTCGAAAAAGTCATCTATCAAAACACAGAATCAAAAGTCAGTTCATAAACGAAAGAGAACCAAGAGCTGAGTATATGAAAAATTAGACAATCATCACTCAATCTTATTCCTCTGGAAATGCTTAATTGGACAAATAAGTTCATAACAAACCTAATATGTGAATCAAAGGTGGAAACATTTTGCTTCCCCATGTCATTCAACGATTCCTGCATACTTTGCCACCGCCTCAAAGCTGTATCAGCACTGCTTACACTGAGGAAAAAATAAGGTCATTTGACGCACCCCGAAGGGTATAGAGGCAGAAGAAGTATGATTCTTGTGGCTAAAACAAGAAAAATGGATGAAAGTGACTGCTAAATAATATGAAGAACTCAGACAAGCACAAGTCCTAGAAGTAATTCTCACCATTTCTGCATAATCAATTCCATACGACAATGCTTAGCCGCAGAAAAATCAGAATTATCCTTTATATTACTATCTGTATGCGTAAAGCAATCCTGCCACTTTCTCTTTAAATCCGTAGTAATCCCATCAATTGTCGAAACATGGCCATCCAAAAACATCTTATTTCCAGATGCACTATCCCTGAGATCATCCAGCCTTGCTTCCACCTATTAGCAAAAAAAAAACATAGATATTGACAGGAACAAAGGAGAAAAAACACATTAACATTGAACAATCACACATGCTAACCATCTCTTTCTGACGTTTCATGCCATTAGAAACAAGAGAGGTCACATCAGCAATGAGCTTCTCCGCTTCTAACCTCGATTGTTCCTGCAGAGAATCAAACTTGTCTAAGTTTAAAAATAAGAGTTAAGTTGGTACAGACAATAAATTCAACTCAGTAAAACCTCGTAAGATTTCCGAAATTCAGCTATGCAATTTGTCTGAATTTCATCAACTTGAGTTGCGTGTCTTTCAAGCCGTTTTGATTCTTCCAAAAGCTTATCAAGGTAACTGTGAATAGACTCTGAGGCACTTATCAGGTGGTCTTTGCTAGCAGAAAATCTCTGCAAGTTTAATTCATATCTCATTAAGAAAATACTTACTATCTAGGAAGGAATCCCAAAAGTTACAACAATTAAAAACCTGTCGAAGTTCTCTGGCAAAGTGAGCCATTTCCCCTTGATGATTAGATAGATTAGTCTGAATATCATTAAAAATGGATTTTGCTTCGATGGCTTCAGCAGCTAAAAGCTACAAAAATTATACAAAGAGGTGTGAGACACTACCACGGAAAAAAAAAAAGAAATAGAAAAATTTGCACAGACAACAATTCACGTACTTCTTCAAGAGAGTGTGAATTAGAGGAAGCCAAAGCTGAAAGTTCCTCCAAAGCAGCGTTGCTGCCAGCTTTATGCAAGCGGACAACATTTTGTAGAGACTCAAAATGAGAGACATACAAAGCCATGGAAGAACTTATTTTCTGCTTAAGTTCTACAGAAGTCTGCATGAAAAAAATTGATAAGTTATTTCACAAACAAATAATGGAGAATAAAAAAGATGGATGAAAAGCAGTACACGATTCAGACACGTATCTGATAATTTCCATGAACTCGAGAACATTAAAACAAAATTACAAAAAAAAATGAATAGTAGGATGAGAAGAGGTTTTCAAGTGGGGACCAGCTTGAACAATAAGTAAAAACCTTATCATGCACTTGCAGAAGAGAATTGCAGAGATTCTCTACACACTGCAGGTGCTCACTTTGGCGAGAGACAGATGCAGCAAGTGATTCACAGAGGGTGCGAAGCTGCTGAGTAAGATCAGACTGAAAGCTGTCCACAGTTAACCTGTTACTCGCATTCAATTTGTCCTCTCTGGCTGCAAACATGAGTTACAAGAACTGAGTAGCGCAGAAAGAATTTTCAATTGAAGGTTCAGGAAATCTGCTTACCAATTTTGAGAAATAGTGAAGCATTATCCTTTTGGGACTTTTCCAAATCAGCCCGCAAAACACATGCCTGATGAGCCAGTGCATTTTCTGTTTTCAGTTATTCAGAAGCATTCATTAGACACCACATAGTAAATTCTCGGGTACTAGTTTACATCATATACCTGCTTTTTTCTGTTCAGATATGATAAATTCACGTTCTTTTAGGGAATATTGGCAATGCTTTAGACAATCCTCAGTGTCTGCGAGCGACTTGCTAGTTACGTTCAAATCTTTCTGCAAACAGCTCCACATAAGACACCAGATGATTACATAGTAAAGCTTAAAAAAAATGAAAATAACTTACCTGGGTTGCATCAAGCTTGTTGCTCAGAGCACAGCATTGCTGGACCTGATCATTGTACTTTGTTTGTAGTTCCTCTACTAGCTGTAAGCATATTTCAAACATCAGATATTCATTGATATGACATCTATAACAGAGCCATTTATTTTAAAGAATAACAGGTATACTAACCTTCTGATTGTTTTCTATAGTCATTCCCATTTGTTCAATCTGATCAACCATCGCCTAGAAAAACAAAAATGCAACCAATCAATAAAATGAAAGTACATTTCAAGAATAAATGTGCTGAAGAACATACAAAGAAATCTCAAAATGAGATATTCAACATATAATATAGAGTTGAAGGACTCGAGAGCCCAACAAGATGAGATAAGCAGCCGTATTAGCACCTTTTTCTCAATCTCCTCTTGATGGTACCGCTCCTTTGGTATATAGACACCATTCTTCTCCCGTGCAGCATAAACCTCTGCAGAGACAGTGTTAAATAGACCAACAAATATATGTGCCCACCCACCCCCCAACACACGTAGAATAAATACAAGTTTAAAAGGCTCAACCTATAAAAAGAAACATCAAAATGGTTGCATAGACATGAAATAGAAGATGATAAAATTTTACCTGCTTTAAGTCGTTCTATTTCTCCATAGAGATCTTTAATTAGAGTCGATTTCATCATTTTTTGATTTACCTACATGTGAAGAAGATATACACAAATTTATCACTACTCATACGAATACTTCTCTGCAAAATCAATGCCACTTAAAATAAATAAATTTAAAATCGACCAATCAACAAGACTAACAAGTTCACTAATTTTTCCAATCATAAAGATCACCAGAACTTTTAAACACAGAAATTGCTAAAGTAAGATGACAAGGCCCTAACATAACTATCACATAAGAAAACATTCAGGCTTACTCCTGATTTCTCTTATCACAACAGTCAGTCCAGCAATGGAAGATTAAAATATTAATCATCAGCTCTCAAAAAATTTTGAGCTTTCAAATTTAAAAACATAAGCTGCTAAATTGCAAGATCTAAGTTCTCAAGAAAACACATAAGAATCTCGGATTTGAATGTAACAGGAAGGATGAACAAGCAAACAAGATGTGCATCACAAAGTAAAATATGCAAACCTCAGGCTTATTCCTTATGTTCTTAGCCCTGTGAGCATAATCTAATGTGCTGAGGGTCTCCTCAAGACAATGAACAGCTGGTGATACCGTAGCAATAATACAAGTCTTTGTCCTTCCACCCAATGAATCTCGTAGGAGACGAGTGAGCTTACTGTCCCTGATGAATGAGATACATAATTATAAATAACCAAGGAACAGCTGAAATGAAACAAATCACATCATTCAAAAATATTATACCTGTAAGGGATATGTCCAAGATGCTCCACTAAAGCATTTATTACGCGCCCCAAAGTAAGCAAACTTTTGTTTATTTCTCCAGCTTCTCTTGCCCTCCCCTAAACCATGAAAAGTACATATTTAGGGAGTAGAAAGGAAAGTAAGATCCACACTAATTATAGTATAATCAAATAAATAATAAATGAAAAAGAGGAGAACCAAGCAATTTTGTGATATCATTACTAGGAGAACATCTAACTGAATAACAGTTCAACTAACAGGACAGTTGCAGGAATTCAAGCAAAAGGTAATATTTACCTCCCTAGCCCCAGAGCGTGAGATGTTCTCTGAACCAGCCAGATCGACCAAATTCAATTTGCCACATTTTATCAGTTCTTCACCTTCAGGTGTAGCTTCTTTTATATGTATGGTTATTGAAAACAGAGAATGTGATCGACTACATCCAAAGAAAAAGGAAAAATAAACAATTTATGCTTTTTTTTTATGGAGAACAGAAAGCAATACACATTTTTTCAACAAAAAGCAGATAAGAACCTTGATTGTTTGTTTAACAATGTTTCTGCAGTTCGACGTTTAGCAGATCCCCTTTCAAGTAACGTGAAAATCTCAGTAGCACTTGTAACAATTTCCTCTTCAAGCCCTCTTACAAGAACACCGCCCTTTCCATCTTCCATAAGTGGTAACTGTTTTTTCTGTTTGTCATCCAAGGGAACTTTAGAAATGTCTTCTGGGGCTAACAAGTCAGTGATTTCTTCATTGTACAACTCCAAGAAAGTGACTTTGACACTGTACTCAGCATTTTGACCCTCTAATGTGTCAAATATTTGCTTCACTGATCTGGGTATGACTCCTGCTTCTGGAGGCAATTCACCATTTGAACCACTCTTCAAGATAAAGCAAATACCACTTCAAAACATACTCAGGTACTGAAGAAAAACAAATAATGATAAGGAAAACTATATGAATGTCAGCATATAGTACCTTCGACCTCTTGCTTTCACCCTCCATAGTGTATGTTTTTCCAGTGCCAGTTTGTCCATAGGCAAAAATTGTACAGTTGAACCCTTCCAGAACCTCATTCACTATTGGAACAACTGCTTGTTCATATAGATCTTTCTGCTGGGCATTTGGCCCAAAGACCTAAATAAGTACAACTAACTGTCAATTTGTTATAAATAAGTTGTGAATTTATCATTTCAAGCATCTCAAAAGAACAAAATTCAAAGCCCTACAACGGCCAATTTCTTCAATAAAAGTATTTTTTAACCATATATTCCATCAGCCCGAAATCCCAAACCTGGATACTACATCAAAATATCTTTAACTCAGTAATTATAAAATCATCCAAGGAGATCTCAAACAAAACGTCTGATGAAAGTTTGAATCGAATCTAGAAATGTTTAAACTATCAATTGGATTAAGTGACACAAATTCATTGTAGTTAGAAGTTAACCTTATCAAATGTAAAAACCCTATCAATATGCTTTCCGGCAATGTTCTGAGAGACGGCAACCTCTCTCTGGTACTCATTGCACGTAAGCACCTGTGGCGCATTGTTCCTCAACTCATCCTCGCTGAAAGGTCTGCAAATTGACAACAGAAATTAAACAAACATCAAAAGGTAAATTCCAAAAAACCCTAAAATCGCAAATGTACACCCATTACCTGCAACGCAGGAGGACCTGAACATTGACGCCTTTTTCTTTCTCGTGACGACTCGACATTTTCGAGCTCGCCGTGTCGGATTCCGTCTACCTCAGTGAGTGTGTGCGGTGTGTGAAAATGGAGAAGTGAAAAAGTAGGGCGGGATAAGTTTGATCCGATAATTTGAAATTTTGAAGGGCCGCTCCTGTTTCTTTCTATATATTTTCAAGATGCCATCAACGCCTGAGATCGGACGGTTGGCGTTGTGTCGGAATTTATAATTCCTCTATTTACATTTATGTCCTTGGATCTCCGTGGTGTTTGAATTTCATGGGCCGACTTTCAACTGGACTGGGCCTTGAATTTATGTCTTCAACTTCGTCTTGTTTAGTATTTATGATGGGCCTTTCATTTTATTGGCCTTAAAACTTCAACGTGCAAACCCTCCACCACTTTTCCAAATAAAATCTTATTTTAATACAACTAGATTTCAAGATATGTCATGCTTTATAATGTAATTTAAGGTGTACTCCGTATCTAAAATCTCATTTTAGATGGCATATTTTCTATTTTGGGTTATCCCATAAAAGTTTGCAAATTTTTAAGAAAAGCAAAAAATAAAAAACAATCACCCTTCCCAATACACTTTATTTACAAAAAAAAATATATCTACCTAACATACTTTATCATTTATTTATTACAAAAAAAATATCAGTATACCCCTAAAAGTTATCACTTTCTTAATCTTCGTGTCGAAATTGGGGTGCAATTTTTTGTGGGACGGAGAGTATACAACATTTAAAAAAATATAGTTTTACTTATTAAAATAATCAAGGAATAAGTAACCTAAAATACCATACTTTTGAGTCTTAATGTCATTATATCTAAAAACATTACGAGAAAGAAAATTTTGATCTGTCCAAAAGTTATTTTTCCTGCCATCTTCAGAAAATTTCTTTTACTATTTACCACACATTGATCAAATGATTAAGTTGTGGATCTCTTTATCTTCATCAAGGTAGAAGAGTTCATCATCATCACAATAGTACTCAAAAGCATGCATATTTTCAAAGGTCTTTTTTCAAGTAATGCTGCAGAACTGTATCATCAAATATTATATTGGCATCCAATGATTCACCAAGACTGAATTTTCTTAATGATTAAAATTTAAAAAATAAAAAATTGTAGAACTAAATTTGATACGAAATATAGAAAGGAGGTTGTAGAATTAAAACTTGACTCAATTCAAATAATAGAACTAAAAGGATATTATCTCATTTGAATTTGAATAATTAAAGTTGGCTGGATAACCTAATTTAATATTAACCACAGAATTTTTTACAATGATTCACATTGTAATTTAATGGTTTATATTTTACTATAATCTTAAAAGTTATTAATTATTTTAAAATTTAAAACATTTAAAATATAATTGTATTTTCACCCTATAAATAAAAAGAGTTTACCGTATATCCTGTGTTACGAAGACTGTGTCATTATTTCAAGGTCCCTAATGTCAAGTCAATTTTATTAGTTATTTAAGAAAAAAGATATTATATGATGAAAAACACGTGCCTAATATAATAAATAAAATGGGCCATTGATCCACTGTTCTTATCCAACCAATTAAAGCCATACCAAAGATGAACAAATGGGAGAGTTCAAGGGCCATTCAATGTGCACATGTAAACGAGGGACATTAATATTGTTATGCGGATCAAATTTCTTTACGTATCAATTTTGTTGTGTAACATCTTTGTATTAATAACATACGGAGTGAAACAAATAATATTCTTGAAAAGCAAAACAAGAAACAAACTCTTACTGCATATTGTATTCTTTATCCGTACTGTCAATCATGTAACTTGATAGAACATGCATCATACATGAAAATGGTACATTAAACTTGATGTGATTAAGAGGTGCATTAAACTTGATGTGAATTGTGATTAAATGGATCTTCTATGGAGTATAGCCTCATTTATCACTAGCTAGTTATATAATTGACATATAAGAGGCAACCCAGATCCCTATTACAGAATTGTGTTTCATCTATTGTTGCATTGCTTAGATGAACCCCACGTGTACATTTTAATAAATAGAGAAATAAGGTTGTTAACTGCTTCTTAATAGCAATTCAAACCACCATGAATCCCATGAGGGAATTATAAATCCAAATTGTAACTCTTAAGGAAATATCAATCACAAAAAAAGGAAAGAGGATTCTGAGTATTTTGAATTGACAATGAAAATTATATCCCATAAAAATCACCATATACGATTACAAGAAAGAAAGAAGATAAGCAGTGGAAGCCCTGCTTATATATCTTCAAGAATAAAAATAAAAAGTACAATCAAACATGTTAGAGTAATGGATTAAATATTAGTAGTTATTTTTAAAATTTTATTTTTTTTTCAAAATCACTTATTTTCAAAGACTGATCTCCTAGAGTTTTTAATTATGAACGATTCTTTATTTTTTATAAGAAAATTAAGGGTTAATTACGCCAAAAGTCCTGACCTTTTTGAGAATTTCAAATTAGTCCAAACTTTTCAATATTTACAAATAAGTTCTCGACCTTAAGTCCATTTTACAAATCAAGCCACCAGGCAGCTGGAGATCTACCCGATTGCTGACCTATCCATTATTTTCCACGTCACCTATCCAGGTGTAAAATAAAATTAAAAAAAAGACGAAACGACGTCGTTTAATAGAATTCCCAAAAATCTGAGAAAAAACGAGAATTGCTAGCCGAAAAAAAGAATTCACACCGCCTTCACTGCTTTAAACCCTCTTCACTACTGGAATTACCGCCACTCGTCGCTCAGTACACCGGAATCCACCGCCGTTCAGCGCTGCTTCTCGCCGGATCTGCTGACGAACAACCACCATCGTGTGTCGTCGACAGCCATACAAAGGTGGATGGTTGTGGCAGCGCATCCGCATGCCCAACTTGTGTGCTGCACGCGTGTTCTAGCTAACCAGAGAACTAGGGTATAAGTTTGACGGCGAAATCATAGAGTGATTGTTATAATAGGCTGAACCGACTATAGTGGCCACCACCGGAACTGGCACCTGTTCCGGCCAATTACTCCACCCTTAACGTGTCTCTCCGTGTAAGATAATTATGGCCTAGTGCCATTAATAATAAATATATATAAGATATTTATTATGATCAAATATCTTAAATAATGATATGGTTTAAATAAATAATATATATGAGATAAATAAGATCATATATATTTATGGATAACAATCACATTGATAGAATGTGATTTGATAAAGATTTAATATCCCGATCTGGTCCTCTCTCCACCTATTAAAGAGACACAGTTTTATTAATTCTCTATCACATTAAGTCTTACGTACTGTGCAATAAAGAAAGGGGTGAGGAGAGAGAAACTAGTTACCGGCGTAATTGACAGGAACGTATCGTTGGAGGACCGCCATTAGTGGCATCTCAAGGTAAGTCTTCTAATCGTGTTTATGTGGTGTGAAAATCATGAAGATCTAAAATTCATGTCAATTAATAAATTAATTATTTATGAAATTATGCTTACATGTGGTATCAGAGCATGGTTTTGGATCTCATGATTTTTCATCGAATAATTAACATTAAATTTGGATGTAGTAAATTCACGTATTACGTTCTTGATTGGATGTGAGATGTATTCTATAACCAAATTATCTCAATTTTAATTTACACTTTATTATCAATATATTATGATGTGTGAATATTATTTTTATGTATCATGTATTAAAGTGATGTGAAAAAGTAATTATAATGAGTTGATTCACGTTAAAAATTTACATGATTATTAAATTGATATATTGAAATCTTATGACTCATGCGAAAATTATAGTGATATGATTTCCATATTAAGAAAATGTCAACTGCCCTATTTAGTTTTTGGGACTGAACAATTAAAGATTGATTATGAAAGTTAATTATGTCATGAGATTTTAATATAAAATTACATGACTCCCTTTAATTTTGGGGAGTATAATGACTGATTAAGAATAATGACAACTAATTACAGTCAATAAATCAACATGCCTTATTCATAAAATGGCTTGAATATCACACTTTAATGCCAGTTATTAACATAATTATAATAATAAAGTGACTCATGCATTCCTCAAACTTTCCAATTAAAGTGATTTAATAATGTTAATGAAATTGATCCATCACTAACGTTTATGACTTATATTATTATTGATAATAATTAAAGATTATGTTATTATTGATACTAATTTATTGAAATTAAAATATCTCACTTATGTTATGTATGTTTGACTGCTCATGGCATTTATAATGTTAAGATGCCAAATTTATTATAATATGAATACAAATTATACATGATATTTTTATTAATGTGATATATATGGATATATTATGTGTATATATGATGACAGTCTTAAGATTTTAATTAATGATATTGATTGTGATTTATGAATATTTATGAAATAATGATTTGATTATTACTCACTTTCCTATTGAGTATAATCTAAGAGTCTTTGATAAGATTAATAATGATTTGATTATTACTCACTTTCCTATTGAGTATAATCTATTATGATAATCTTTGATAAGATTATAATGAATGATTTTATGATTTAAATTTATTTAATGTTGGTCTGTTAATCACCAAAGTGGTCTGATCTGAAAGAATAATAAAATTAAATCGTATAGTTAAATTTTAATTTTCCATATTTAAGTGATGCTTGAATAAAGAGAATTATTATATGGGTTATTAAAAATTTCACAATTATAAGACTTTAAATTCACCCAAAGGTGATTGCTAGTCTTTATAATTCATGAATATGAAGATAAATTGATAATTAATATATTATGACAAACTGTTTTGTATGTCCAAAGATGACAAAATAGTTTTAATGGAAATATTTAATTATCAAATTATGTTATATTTGAAAGCATCATTATGATTATGATTGTATATTGTTGTATCACCCAAAGGAGAACTTCAATATACATTTATTGCTTTCGATCCTGAATCTATTATTAAATTACTCAAGGTATTTATAGGAATAAATTATATTATTCTTATTCTTAAAATTACTTATATTATTTAGTCTCTATTCGCATGATGCATCTGTTCCATTACAAAATGGATTAAAGTAATTTAAATAGTGTGGATAAATCTAATTTCACCAAAGTGTTTTGGATTTTATTTATCACTTCAAGATAAATTGCTCATTTGCTTTGTAATAGCAATAAAGCTAAGTAATCTGACTATAATGCTCGGGTTAGATCAAACAGACTGGACATAATGTTTATGCGAATGAATGAGACTAATAAATTAAGTCTAACATACCTAAATTACTAATAAATCTCTTGATGAGATGCTAATGACTACTTTAACTACCATAAAATTTGATGGTTCTCATGGCACACATGAACTCATCATTAAAGATAATAAATATTGCAACAAGATTAAAGCCTTCCATAATGAACGTAGTTTACAAATTCATTACCTTCTAAGTATGACTTATTCCTAATAAACTATAACACAATGAACGACAAATGGAATGTGAATTAAATTCACGTAATTTAATGATGGTTCAAAAGGAAAGAAGGTTTAAGAAATAATTTAAAATTTAAACATTATGTTCGTTTAAAAGTAATGAAGTTTGAACTAAACGTGGCTTTAATGTTTGGGGAAACTTTCCAAAAGAA
The DNA here is from genome assembly GCA_023678885.1 of Pogostemon cablin. Taxonomy (NCBI): domain Eukaryota; kingdom Viridiplantae; phylum Streptophyta; class Magnoliopsida; order Lamiales; family Lamiaceae; genus Pogostemon; species Pogostemon cablin. Next base: position 4,093,022 of record CM042977.1, on the reverse strand, counting down.
TTATTCCAAAAAGATTAATTAAGAATAAAGCCTTTCATGAGATAGGCTTTTACTGATCTTGATATTTGTGTAAATTGCATTAAATAAAAGCAAACCAAAAACACACAAATAATAGTCGTGATAATTGCACAACTTCTTATAATAGTTTACACCGCTAATTGTAAGTCTTACGATAATACCCTTCTTAAAGGAATAATAATATTTCATCCTTTTTAATTTTAAATTTAAATTTTCACATTATGGTTATATTTATCTTAGCAAGAAAATTCTCACTCCACAAATGCTTGATAAACATTTATTAATGATGTTGAGAAAATTAGATAGAAAAGTGAAAATTATAAAGATTGGAAGAAGTGATGAATTTTATGGAAAATGTGATTAATTATCATGTTCAATCACTTAATTACAGGAAAAACTGACATTTATATTAAATGTTGCACACCATAATATATTGGTGTAGCAGAATGACATAATCGTACTTTATTGAAAATGGTTATAAACATGTTAAATGATTAATTTATACCCATATTTTGTGGATTTATACATTTAAAGCTGCCACTTACGTGATGGTCGAGTTTTTAGTAAAATAGTTTTTAAAACACCTTATGAACTTGTAGAAAAACTCGATCTTAGGCAGTTGAATGTTTTAAATTGCCCGGCAAGGATTATGATTTACATCCATATGAAAAGAAATTGGATATAAGAAAATTAAGTTATTTCCTTATAAATTATCCTTAAAGTCTAAAAGGTATGAATTTTATGGTCTTAACTATAGTACAAGAATTTTAAAACTAGAATGTCAAATTCATTAAGAATTGTAAAATCAGTGGGAGTATGAAACCATAAAATGTGGTTATTGAAGAAGTTGGATGGAGAATTTGAAAATACATTCATCTAAACTTCTTCTAAAGTTGTTATATAGTTGTTAAATAGTCAAACAACTTTCAAGTACAACATTAAGTTATTCTACTCTCTTAAAGGATCTGATTTTACTAAATCAATTATCAATGAGCTTTCATTTGATATATCACATCAAATAGCATTAAGAATGTTTGAAGGACAATATATCCGCTATTTCTAACGATTGCATATGTGGTATAATAAAATGAGCTAAATTTGACATTATAATAAAAGCTAAAATTTCAGTTTTGGAATAAGTCATGGAAGTACTAATTCTATTAAATGAGTAAATTCAATAAGAGTTAGTCTCTTGTGAGACGGGTTATTGGTGAGACGGATGTGAGACGGGTCAACCCGTCACTAAAGTATGCTTATTTGTGGTTAAAGTGCGCTTATTTGTGGTTAAAGTATGTCGATAATAAATCAAATTATAACACACTAACATCATACTTTAATACATAATTCAACATACTTTAAAAAACATACATTAACAACCATTAAACATACTTTATTTAAATAATCGACATACTTTAACACGTCTCACAAACCGTCTCATGAAAGTAGCGTCTCACAAGAGACTTTGTCATTCAATAAAAGGCGAGTTGAAATCAATGGCTCATAATGAAATTTAATATCTTGTTAGAATTGCCAAAGAGTTATAAAAGAATTTGAAACGGATGTATCTTTATGATGGCGATTTCCAAAGATATAAAATTAGAGTTGTTGCTAAAGATTTTACTCAAAAAGATGACATAATTATAAGGAGATATAACAAATTATTTCTTTACAAGACTCTATTAGAATTATCATGGCTTTGGTAACTCATTATGACTTAGAGTTGCACCAAATAAATGATATGTCTGCTTTTCTTAAAGGTGATTTGGTGGAAGATCAAGTTAAATAGATCAACTCAAGTTTTTTTTTCCATTAAAGGAAAATATCACATGACGTGTAAACTTAAAGAATTAACATACAAACTTAAGCATGCTTTCCTATAAAGATATCTTTTGGATTTAAGAAAAACATCATAAACGGTGTACATATATATCTGAAAGTTAGTGGGAGCACATTAATTCTATACTTGATGATAAACTTGCTTGCAACTGATGATCTTGGTTTATTATGTGAAACCAATAAATTTCTCTCAAAGAACTTTAGAATAAAACATATGATGAGGCAATTAAAGATGTCTCTGTAAGTATATGTTAATAAAGTTCAATAGAGGTTATGGATGGAAAAGTGTTTGTAAAGAACGTTCCAATCCGGAAGGGAGATAAGTTTAACCTTATGTAATTTCCAATAATGAATTGGAACGTACTATAATATTCCTTATATGTATGTTATTGGTAGCTTAAGATATACAAGATTGTATAAATACCAAATATCAGTCTTACTGTTAGAATGATTGGTCATTATTGAAGTGATTCATAAATAAATGACCAGAATGTTGCATAAGGAAATATTATAAGGTATTCTAATGAACTAAAGCACTCATGCTTACTTATCGAAAATTTAATAACTTAGATGTAATTAAATATAGATTCAGATTAAGATGATTATATGATGCAAAAAGGTTCACTTTGACTTTTACGTTTCTTAGTCGGGGGATATTGTGTCATGCAATATTGTGAAGAAGTTTCTAAAAACTACATTCATTATTAAAGTTAACTTGTGGCATGATTTGAAGCTACAATTTAAGGACATTAAATGTGGAGTTTAATTTCAGGACTTGAAATAAGTTGACAATAATGTCAAGTCACTGAATTTGAAGCTACAATTTAAGGACATTAAATGTGGAGTTTAATTTCAGGACTTGAAATAAGTTGACAATAATGTCAAGTCACTGAAAACTTATTATGATTATTCCGCTGCATTGTTTTTCTTTAAAACGATGGATATTCCAAAGTTGCTAAAACATATGGAATGAAAGTATTTATCGTTAAGAAGAACTTTAGAAACAAAGATGTCAATTGAGCATAATGTAATCAATCTTATGATTTCGGATCCGTTACACAAATGATCTTCTCTAAAACATTCATTGAACGTTACATGAATATGAGATCATTGAAAGGCTCTAACAAGCTTATGATGAACAATTGACATTAAGAGCTCATTATGTTTTGTTTCTAATTGATATATTTTGTTTTGTCATTTTAGTATACATGAATGTTGACATTAATAAAACAAGATTTTATCTCAAATTTGAGATACTTATGTGGACCATTATTGAGTAGAAAGCTAATATCATAGTACATGGAAGGAACTATGTCGAGTAAATGATATAGAACCGCTATGACTTGTGTTAGTCTATACTCAATATTGACTTTATGAGTTGACTAGTTAATTTATCTTATGTCGCGCATATTATGTAAATTATTTAAACCTTTACGTTTAAAGTTTAATTCTGTCACTCGGCCAAGTGGGAGAATGTAAGATAATTATGGCCTAGTGCCATTAATAATAAATATATATAAGATATTTATTATGATCAAATATCTTAAATAATGATATGGTTTAAATAAATAATATATATGAGATAAATAAGATCATATATATTTATGGATAACAATCACATTGATAGAATGTGATTTGATAAAGATTTAATATCCCGATCTGGTCCTCTCTCAATCTATTAAAGAGACACAGTTTTATTAATTCTCTATCACATTAAGTCTTACGTACTGTGCAATAAAGAAAGGGGTGAGGAGAGAGAAACTAGTTCCTGGCGTAATTGACAGGAACGTATCGTTGGAGGACCGCCATTAGTGGCGTCTCAAGGTAAGTCTTCTAATCGTGTTTATGTGGTGTGAAAATCATGAAGATCTAAGATCCATGTCAATTAATAAATTAATTATTTATGAAATTATGCTTACACTCCGCAGCAGCGGAACCGCAATTTCAGCGAAATCTGCCCCACTCTTTCTCGGCAGTGGCACCACCGAAATGTTGGGGTTCCACCACCAACTCACCTCAAATACAGACCCTGATGAGAATTACACAAGAAAATGGCTAAAAGAAGATGCAACACCGTCAAAAACGCAAGAGGAGCATAAACCCATTTCATCTTCGGCCATCCAGGGTCTCTCCGTCATGTGGGCGGTGGCACCAACTGCCAGCAACATGGGAAACACTTTCTGGATGCTCCCAGTGAGCGGAGGAGGCGCGACGGCGCATCAAGAATGGCAGTACAGGACAAGCTCTATGTTTTCGGACGACGCAGGAAGGTTCAACCCGGTTCAGATGTTGCAGCCGTCGACGAGAGCACACGGACGACAGTCGACAGCGCGCGATGTTGGCTGTTCGTCGGCAGATCCGGCAAGAAACAGTCCGTGCGGCGGCAGGTTCTGGTGATTTTTCTCAAATTTTGGGAACGTTAAAGACGAACTCATTTCTATTATTATTTTTATTTATTTATAGCTGGAGGGGTGATGTAGAAAAAAATGGACAGGTCAGCCACCGGGCAGGCCTCTAGCTGTCTGGTGGCTTAATTTGCAAAACGAGTATAAGGTCGGGAACTTATTTGTAAATATTAAAAAGTTTAGACTAATTTGAAATTTATGAAAATGTTGGGACTTTTGGCGTAATTAATCCGAAAATTAAGTATAAATTAAGTGTTGATATTTGTGCATCCAGGTGTATACATACATCCAATCTATATATATTTATTCAATAGTGTGGAATATATGCTTTTTAACAATTGTATAATTACATTTAGTTTTCTATTAAAAAAATAACAGAAATTTTACTAACAAAGTGTATATATAATTATATTTATTATTATATATGTTTTCATTCATAAATGTATAAGTTTATGAAAGTAGGTACACTGCACCAGGTACACCGGATAATTTGCTGGAGATGATCGATTTCAATTTATATACAATTTTTTAAAAAATAACTAGTAGATCGATGCATCAAATTAAAGTGAATTTAAATGCAATAAAAACGGTCTTATATAATATGAGGCAAATTACATAACCTTTTTTTTATTATATGTAAAGGGAGACTAGGAATATGGTTCACATATGCAAATTACTTATTTTATATCAGAATTCGATGAATAATATTTTCAGAGTAATAATTTATCTTTGTAAAGAATTATTTTTTATATATTGAAAAGTATTTGGTAAATTAAGGTGCAAGAATTTGAAAAGTTGTATTTTTAATTTAATTAAAATAAAAGTTTATCACTTTAAATAATCATTTTTTCATGTATTAAAAATTAATAATAGATAAATTAAGATGAAACTGAAAATTCAATTTATATAAGTGTTTCTTTCACATATTCTAATATAAAATTTATCTAATATATATATAAATAGTACATTACTCATATGCATTTCACGAAGAAAAATTAAATTAAATAAATTTGTATAGGTCCATTATTATTAGGTACATTTTATGTACCTATATTACTACTAGATACAAAAGGTAAGTTATATTACTGGCCAATACAATTGAATATATGAAATACCAATTTTATCCCTATTTTAAATGTATCGAAATATTAATTTAAATTTTATAATGTGTAATATATATAATAATGAAAAGATAAAGTGTCCTACTAATTTTTCCACAAAAATAGGTGGGAGATCACTCAATCTCTCCAAATTCAGTCAAAGGTTGATAAAAAAAAATTGTCTCTCTAAGAATCGTGGGTTCAATTTTCACTGGTGAATTGAATTCAATTAATCATGAATACATATTCTGTTATCAGTGTGTTTTTGTCCAATTCTTTGGTATTAAAAAATATTTTGGTATGGTATTCAGAAAATATTTTGCCATGGTATTCTAAAATGTTTGGTATGGTATTCAGAAATATTTTGGTGTTTTTGCTTGATATTCAGGGCATTCCCTTCAAAAAGTATGCTGTGTTTTATTGGTATTCAAAAATATTTTGGTATAGTATTCAGAAAAAAAATTCGTATGGTATTCAGAAATATTTTGGTTTTTCTGCTCAAGCATTCAGGATACTCCCCTCTCTATTGGTATTCAAAAATATTTAGTATTTTTGTTTGGTATTTATGATACTCCCTTTCCAATTGGTATAAAAAAATATTATGGTGTTCTTGTTTGGTATTCAAGATACTCCATATACTAATATCTGTTCATAAACTCACTTTTTTTCATAAATTCATATACATAGTGGTAAGGATATTCGTATTTAAAGTTTAATAATAAGTAGAAATAAGAAACATCCAGTGTTCAAAAGTTGATTTAGACATAATTTCTATTGGCAAAAGACATAAAGTATCATTCAATACAGTAACTCAACTACAAGTATGATTGTATGTTTAAAAACAAAATTTACCAAAAGTAAAAATATTTAACATTTGCAGGTGAAAATTTCAAGAAATTAATCCCCCATCTTTTTGTACAAATGGGAATTAAGACATCTCAATTGCTTTGTCGTATGTATAATGGAAACATTACTGTTGCAAAAATATTAAAGTGAATGTGGGATTCATTAAGGGAATCTAAGCTTCGGTAGAGAATGAGCAGCAAACCCACCATCCATGATTTTTGGAGAAGGTGGACCAGCGTGGAGACGGGGAGGGAGGGGGTGTGTGTTTGCCTAATTTTATAGCACTCACGAGCAAGAATACTCGGTCGTTGTAGTATTATATCCCAAGAAAAATTATCAATCCAATAAGGAGTTATATTCGTACTAGCAAAATACGTGAGCTCATGTTCATTGTTGTTTTTGTAAAGATGATCGGGGGTTTTGAGATTGATTAACAACTAAAACAAGTAACAAGTAAATAACAATATCAAATAAGTAGAATGACAAGAATAGAAAATGGGTGGTTAAGTTCAAGTATGGAAAAACATGGGATTAGAAACATCCAAGCACACTCAATTCATATTATCATGCAAACGGAATTCAACTCAATTGATGTAGACTAAGGGTGATCACGATTGTATCCTAAGCTCCCTTTCGGGTTACAAAGGTTGTTGATCCATTTTGGACTCCCAAAAGCACTTAAGATCAAAGCCCAACATTAACCCCTTCCATCTAGGTACTAGTTAGACTAAACTCTCCCTTTTTGTGTACTAAGGCCAACGAATGGATTGGTTCCCCTCATTGAATTCAAATATCCTTTCGGTCAAACCCAAACTCAATGTCTATTCATGCCTTCCTAATACTATAGAGGGTCGTTTCCGTCTCACTCCAAGCAATACATACATGAAGATCATGATAGCATTTAATTACCACAAATAATCCATTGATCAACAATCCATTAAACCAATAAACATTCATGAATAACAAACCATGCCATCACAACATCAAGACAATTAAACTCCATGAATAGAAATCAACATCAATTAAATCAAAAACCAATTTAATCCACATGATAATATAAATCTAATATGCTCTTCATGTTCCTAATCCACTAGAGGGATTAGCCTATCATAGTAAAAGTAACAAAACAATTAAATGATTCATTACAATTACCCATAGTCTAAGATCTAAAGAAATACAAAATGAATGGATTCTTCCCTATCAATTTCTTGAAGAGAATCTTCTATTCTTCTTGATCTCCACCTCTAGCTCTTGATTCCTTGAGATCTCTCACACCCAATGGAAGGGATGAAGTTTTGATGGAGAATTAATGGAGATGATGAAGATGGATCAAAATGGATGAAGGTGGATGAAGATGATGGTGGGAAATGGAAGAAATGGTGTGTGAGGTGTGTGTAGATGATAGGATTTTCGGATCTCCTTCCAATTGTTGAATAAAGGGGTATTTATACCCCTTTGGAGGCTTCTAGAAGGATCTGGAAATTTCTGCAGGAAAATACCCAACACGAGTCGTGCTCTGTAACACGGCCACGGGGTGGCCGTGTTGTGTCTTCTGATGCTGCCGCACGGCCTCGCCTTACAGGGCCGTGTTACGCAACACGGCTCGTGTGTTGCAACACGAGTCGTGTGTTGTAACACGGGCACAGGTGTGATCGTGTTGGCTCTTCTGATGTCGCCACACGGCCACCTTCTTACAGGGCCGTGTTGGTGACACGGCTCGTGCTCCCGACTCGACTCGTGCAACTGGACACGACCTGAAGTTGCCCGTGTTGAGTGACTAGATGTCGCCACACGGCCAACTCTTACAGGGCCGTGTTGGCTACACGGCTCGTGTGCTGGCTCCTGCATTTCTTCACTGTTTTGGCTCGTTCTCCCTCGTTTCAACTCCGAATTGAGATCCGCTTTTTCCTACATCTTCCTTATCATGTTTAAGCTCATTCACACACATTTCAATAAAAATACAAAACACAACCAAATAACATATAAAATACGGATAAAATAATACAAAAATATATATAAAAAGACACTAAAATCTAGGTGAAAATAGCTCTAATCAACCCCCAAACTTAAGGTGTTGCTCGTCCCCGAGCAACGAAAATGACAAATCAAAAGGAGAAATTTTCATCTAGAAAAAGACTCAACGAACATAAGCAATAACACATCATTAGCAATAATAACAACAAACTATGCTAAGTCATCCTACAACATTTAAATCATGACATGAGAAATTAACAAGTTCAATCAAAAGAGAATAAAGTGTAATATAGTCCCTTTTACGTCCAAGCCTCACAATGGATATTGATGTCTCTCAACACTCTTTTGAAATAGGGTAAATCACACTCATTAATCGATTGGCTCGAATCACTATAAGCTTGCTCGCGGACTATATTCACAAACCACCAAAGTTTCAATTAATGATCAAAAAGGTCTTTAATTAGGATGTAATGATAAGCTCTTTGGTAGGGTAGGAAGTATATGGATAAGATTGACTCAACAAGTGTAAGTAATCAAAGAGATGGCCAATTTCCTCAACTTCTCTACTTTTCTTTCTTCCTTTCTTATCTTTACAATCTAAAGCACTATTCATTTACTTTCCTTGGATCGAGCTTCTTTTGATGCATGCTTCCTATCTTTGAATTTTGTTTACTTGAGCATTTTGATGTTGTTTTACTCTTTTCTTACTTTGAGGTTGCATGTGCATTCTTGTTTTGCTCTTTTCATCCTTTTTCTTGCTTGTTTACCATGTCCTTTTTCTTCTTTTGCTAATCAATCAATCCTTTCTAGCTACCATCTCCTCAATCACCCACACAAAGGTATATATAAGCTTGAATGGGTAATTAAGGTTTGTAATGTGCTAAATTCACAAGAAATAGGCTTATAGGCTCAAAATGGTTAACTAAGGATGATGTTCATGGTAGGGAACATATATGGCAATGACTATAATAACAAGGATGGCCTTAGATCATTTCACCATTCTCCACTAATCGGGCTCGTTCCTATAGTCCTTGAGCAAGTTCTAACTTATCAAACACAACCGATCCACTCATAAAGAAATACCATGTATGCATGATTGAGGCTCAAATGCTCACAAGCTTGTGCTCGGACCCTAAGGAACTTATTACACCACATTCATCTCAAAATTGAACAAGTTAAGTAAAACATGTCACAATTTGAAAGTGTAGAGATTCTTAATCATAATTTGTCATCACTTATCACCACAACATATCATCACTCACGTTCAAAAATGACTCACGACACCCCTAAACAAACCACCAAACATCCCAAGACAAGAATGAAAATACACACAACATACAAATAAGGACTCAACAAACAAGACACAACAAAAATACAAAACATGCAAAAACACAAAATACCATCATCCATAAGAAACTTAAGCACACATTCATCCCAACCTTAATTGAAAAAGAAATCCTAATTTACGAAAGTAAACCTCCCACAAACATAACAAATGAAGTATCATGCTAGTCACAACAATCAAAATCAATTCATTTCAAGTAATAAAATGATAAGGTGTAGAGTACTCCCTCAATAGGCATTTGGTAAGGAAAGCGTTAGCTCCAAGCTCCATCTTGCTTCCAATACCTCTCATTCATGCTCAAGCACTCAACAAACACCATTATTTCAACAATTTCATTATAAATATGGACTATCATGCACTTCAACACCACCAATCATGCCAAAATCAAACCAATACTCATGAGAGAAAAATTTTAAAATTTACCCAAATTTTACAAGAATCATACATCATACTCAAGTGGTGAGTCACACCACACACTCTCCCCCCAAACTTAAATCGAAACAAGAGTTGAGACTTAAGTTTGCAAAAAGTGGTGAGACTTACCCTTATAGTTTCCATTGATGATCTTCTTGTTGAGAAGTAACCGCATCCATACGACTCAAGCTAAATCCACCACGCACTAGCACCCCCCAAACTTAACTCGAGACAAGAGTCACGAATTAAGTTTGCAACAAATGGTGGAACATGTCAACTTGAATCCATGAAGCATTTCTCTTTTCTTCAATATGCATTTTTCTCCATGAGCACAATCAACCTACAAGGCCAAAATACAAAACAACAAAAACAAAGCAATAAAGATAGTGATGGGGTGCCTCCCATCGAGCACTAAGTTTAACGTCTTCAAGCTAGACGAATGTTTAGCTCATCTTTCACATAAAGTATCCACAAAGAGGGTCTCCCTTTGTGATGGATCCACATAGTGCTTCACACGATGACCATTGACCAAGAACTCTCCCCCGTTCTCATCTATAACCTTTAGAGTTCCCCCATCAAGTACTTCCTTTACCACATAAGGTCCTCTCCATTTGGACTTCAACTTGCCCGGGAAAAGTCTTAGTCGAGAATTGAATACCAACACCTTCTTTTCCTTTTTCTCTTCTTGCTCGAGTGAATCTCTAAGTGTTAAGAACTTTTCATTTCCTCTTGAGATGGCGGCTGCAACCTCTTGAGCTTCACTACAATCACCTAGATCAAGCAAGCAATTAATCAATTCTTCATTTAAATCAAGAGAAGTAGTAGAAATATTAGAAAGAGATAGAGAATTGCTCAAGCAAAGTTCAAGTGGATCCTTGGTTACAATGGAAGGCCAACTCTCCTCGACACTTCCCTTTACAACATCCACACTTTTACATTCTTCATCATTCATTGGATATTGCATGGCCTTGTGTAGAGAGAATACCACTTCCTCATCATTAACCCTCAACTTCAATTCTCCTTTGTAGACATCAATAAGAGCTCTCCCGGTAGCAAGAAACGGTCTCCCAAAAATCAATGGCACATTTTCATCCTCCTCCATATCTAGAACAACAAAATCCACCGGAAAGACGAACTTATCAACTTTCACCAACACATCTTCAACTACTCCTTTTGGATGTATCATAGATCTATCCGCCAATTGAAGTGTGATGGAAGTTGGCTTTACTTCACCTAATCCAAGCTTCTTGAATATGGAGAGAGGCATTAGATTAATGCTTGCACCGAGGTCACAAAGAGCCTTGTTCTTCTTGTTCTTTCCAATTTCACATGGTATAATGAAACTACCCGGATCCTTCAATTTTTGTGGAAGTTTCCGTTGTAGAATGGCACTACACTCTTCGGTTAGATTAACCGTTTCATTGTCCACAAGACTTCTTTTCTTTCCCATGATGTCCTTCAAGAAACGAGCATAATGAGGCATTTGATCCAAAGCATCGGCGAAAGGGATATTGATTTGAATCTTCTTGAAGATTTCAAGAAACTTTTTGAACCTCTCATCCAAACCCTTCTTCAAGAACCTTTGAGGAAAAGGAACCGGTACTTGAGTCTTGGGTATTCCCCAACTATCTCTTTCAACTTCAACTTCCTTTTCCCTTAACTCCTTTGCCTTCTTCCACTTTTGAATTCTCTCTATTTTCTCTTCATCTTTCTTTTGCTCAACAATTTCTTTTTTCTTGCTTACTTCCTCCATTTCAATCTCTTCTTGCACCAACTCTTCTTCCACCTTGCTTTCCACTTCCCTTTCAATGACAATACTATCTTCTTTAGGCATAGGAGGTTCCTCATACTCTTTTCCACTTCTAAGAGTGATAGCTTTGCAATCTTCTTTAGGATTGGTTATCGTGGTAGATGGAAACTTTCCTTGTTGGTGTTGAGATCCCACGGAAGAAGCAATTTGACCCATTTGATACTCAAAAGCTCTCATCCTATTGTCGGATTTCTTCTCATTTTCCTCCATTCTAGCCTCCATCTTTTTCATGAATGTTAGCAATGTCTCTTCCACCGATGCTTTCCCCTCTCCATTTGGTGGTTTAGCACTTGGATCGAATCCCGGAGGATATGACATGGCGGCTTGAGGATTAGAGTAAGAAAGATTTTCGTGCTTCCTCGGAGCTTGATAATTTCCACTTGATTGATTGAAATTGCTTCCCCGAGCTTGTCCTTGATATCCTCCTTGGTAATTACCTTGATTAGAAGGATAATTACCTTGGAAATTCCCTTGATGATGGAAATTCCCTTGGTAATTTCTCCTATCTAAATAGGCAACATCTTCTACACTTTGCATAACCTTGCTCTCATCATTCACCATAGAACTTGTGCTTCCCCCTTGGCTTACTCCTTGAGTGATCAAATTCAATTGCTTTGGTAAAGCTTGAATGCTCTCATTGAATTCTTTCATTCCCTCACTTTGGAACATATCACTCTTCACTTTGTTCACACTCTCCACTTGAGCTACCTTTCCAAATGCATAACCTCCCATTACTCGCTCGGAAGGCCATTGATAAGCATTCATTGCAATGTCTTCAAAAATATCCATAGCTTTCATAGCATCCACTCAAAATATAGACCCTCCGGATGAGGCATCTACATGCATCCGATTTTGTTGATTCAACCCTTGGTAAAAGAAAGCCACTTGTTGATTCTCATGAAAATCGTGTTGAGGACACTTTCGGAGCATCTCTTTGTAGCGTTCCCATGCTTCATAAAAATTTTCATCCGGAAGTTGCCTAAATTGAGTGATAAGGCTTTTCAATTGGAGCGTCTTTGAAGGAGGAAAGTACTTGTTTAGGAACCTTTGCTCAAGATCTTCCCATGTATTACAACTTCCCAAAGGAATTGTATTGCACCATGCTTTAGCCTTGTCTCTTAAAGAGAAAGAGAACAACCTCATTCGAATAGCATCCTCCGACACTCCCTTCATCTTGACGGTATTTGCAACCTCCAAGAAAGTAGATAGATGAGTGTTCGGGTCTTCAAGAGGACCTCCCCCAAACTGATTTGCTTTAACCATGTTGATCAATCCGGTCTTGATTTCATAATCATTGGCTTGAACCGGAGGAACCATATTGTGTACGGCTCTCGGTTGGAAGTAATCCCGAATTGCTCTAGGCCTTGGCAACTCTTGTTGTTGAAATATCCTTTGAGCTTCTTGATTGGCAAGCAATTGCATATACTCTTGATTTTGAGCCAAGACATTCCTCATTATCTCCGCTTGATTCTCTTGCACTCCTTCTTGTACCCCCCTTTGATCTTGTAAAGGATCTTGGGGTGGGTCATAATTAACATTCTCTCCACGTTGATTCTCCATTTTTGTTCATTTTCTAGCTTTACGCCTCTCTCGCTTCCTTTGTCGTGCGGTCCTTTCAATCTCCAAATTCAAAGGAATGATCGATTGATTTCCCTTTGATCTTGTGATCATAAAACACCTACGAAAAGGCCAAGAGTGAGACCACAAACACAAATAATAAATAAAAGAAAATAAAAAGAATCCTTATCAAGAACAACTAAAACAATAACACAGTACTCGACTAGTCCGTCAAACTCCCCTTTGGCAACGGCGCCATTTTCTTGTTTGCCTAATTTTATAGCACTCACGAGCAAGAATACTCGGTCGTTGTAGTATTATATCCCAAGAAAAATTATCAATCCAATAAGGAGTTATATTCGTACTAGCAAAATACGTGAGCTCATGTTCATTGTTGTTTTTGTAAAGATGATCGGGGGTTTTGAGATTGATTAACAACTAAAACAAGTAACAAGTAAATAACAATATCAAATAAGTAGAATGACAAGAATAGAAAATGGGTGCTTAAGTTCAAGTATGGAAAAACATGGGATTAGAAACATCCAAGCACACTCAATTCATATTATCATGCAAACGGAATTCAACTCAATTGATGTAGACTAAGGGTGATCACGATTGTATCCTAAGCTCCCTTTCGGGTTACAAAGGTTGTTGATCCATTTTGGACTCCCAAAAGCACTTAAGATCAAAGCCCAACATTAACCCCTTCCATCTAGGTACTAGTTAGACTAAACTCTCCCTTTTTGTGTACTAAGGCCAACGAATGGATTGGTTCCCCTCATTGAATTCAAATATCCTTTCGGTCAAACCCAAACTCAATGTCTATTCATGCCTTCCTAATACTATAGAGGGTCGTTTCCGTCTCACTCCAAGCAATACATACATGAAGATCATGATAGCATTTAATTACCACAAATAATCCATTGATCAACAATCCATTAAACCAATAAACATTCATGAATAACAAACCATGCCATCACAACATCAAGACAATTAAACTCCATGAATAGAAATCAACATCAATTAAATCAAAAACCAATTTAATCCACATGATAATATAAATCTAATATGCTCTTCATGTTCCTAATCCACTAGAGGGATTAGCCTATCATAGTAAAAGTAACAAAACAATTAAATGATTCATTACAATTACCCATAGTCTAAGATCTAAAGAAATACAAAATGAATGGATTCTTCCCTATCAATTTCTTGAAGAGAATCTTCTATTCTTCTTGATCTCCACCTCTAGCTCTTGATTCCTTGAGATCTCTCACACCCAATGGAAGGGATGAAGTTTTGATGGAGAATTAATGGAGATGATGAAGATGGATCAAAATGGATGAAGGTGGATGAAGATGATGGTGGGAAATGGAAGAAATGGTGTGTGAGGTGTGTGTAGATGATAGGATTTTCGGATCTCCTTCCAATTGTTGAATAAAGGGGTATTTATACCCCTTTGGAGGCTTCTAGAAGGATCTGGAAATTTCTGCAGGAAAATACCCAACACGAGTCGTGCTCTGTAACACGGCCACGGGGTGGCCGTGTTGTGTCTTCTGATGCTGCCGCACGGCCTCGCCTTACAGGGCCGTGTTACGCAACACGGCTCGTGTGTTGCAACACGAGTCGTGTGTTGTAACACGGGCACAGGTGTGATCGTGTTGGCTCTTCTGATGTCGCCACACGGCCACCTTCTTACAGGGCCGTGTTGGTGACACGGCTCGTGCTCCCGACTCGACTCGTGCAACTGGACACGACCTGAAGTTGCCCGTGTTGAGTGACTAGATGTCGCCACACGGCCAACTCTTACAGGGCCGTGTTGGCTACACGGCTCGTGTGCTGGCTCCTGCATTTCTTCACTGTTTTAGCTCGTTCTCCCTCGTTTCAACTCCGAATTGAGATCCGCTTTTTCCTACATCTTCCTTATCATGTTTAAGCTCATTCACACACATTTCAATAAAAATACAAAACACAACCAAATAACATATAAAATACGGATAAAATAATACGAAAATATATATAAAAAGACACTAAAATCTAGGTGAAAATAACTCTAATCAGTGTGGAAGAGGAAGGTAACGCCTGTTGGAAATTTATTAATTTCCATTATAATCTAATTGTGGGCAATATATTATTATGCAATTATATTAGCTATTCAATTATATTATGGACTTAATTAAGTGATCCAATTAAGGTTAAAGGTCCATGGGCTATAATAATAATTAATATGGGCCAAATGAGTAGATACCCAATACTACGTGATTAGGTGATTATGGGTGGTCTAGTCAAGTAGTATATAAAGGCTCCCAGGTTATGGTCCCCAATATACTAAGCCGCACATGGTCTTCCCTTCTCCCCATCGGGAGAGATTACTACGGTCCCCATAAAGGAATTAGGAGGGCTTAGTTGAGGAAGGCCATATAACCACTGATCCTGAGTTCGTGTTCCGCCTAGAGACTCATTGAATCAGGTACGCTTCCACTTTACGGTTTAAATCTCGTTAATCATAATAGGGTTAAGGTTTCATGGATTAATTTCCAACAAGTGGTATCAGAGCCACCCTATATATGATTATTTGAGATATGAAAGAATTATGCTTAGATTAAAACATTTGTGTTTGATCATTATGTGAATTATTAAGGTTTGAAATTGAAATCTTGTTCAGAATTTTGAATGCTTCCAGATCCGTGTTATCAATTTGCTTAATGATTTCAATTTTTTTCAATTGAGATTCTTAACCAAAACAATTGACTTGTTTGAGGTTATTCGGAAATTTCATTAATGTTGAATAATTTGTTTAGTCAAGATTACATCACATGCGTGCTGTCGTGATAGATAATTGGATTATTTCTGGATGTGATTTTCTGTATCACATATATTTCTGTTAAATGATAAACTTATGCTGCTATTATTATTGATTATATTCTAATTGATATAGTCACCTTGGATACATTATTTTATTGATTTTATTTATGGTGAATTGAATCAAATTTAATGTTTATGCGTATGAACCATCACAAGCGTTTCTTGAAAATTAATTTTACGTATTCAATTAATTTTTTTAATTAATTTGAATATACATGTGGCAATGTGATGGAATATTTGAATTATAAATAAAGGAGAGTTGTCTAATTTAGTTTGTTATAAATTAAGATTTGGAATCCTTAATTAAATTAAGAAATCTTTCATTATGGTATGAATCATCTAAAGTTTCCATTTAATTTATTGAATTAAATTAATAAAATTGGGGAGAAATTATTTTTTAATGTCGTTCAATTAAACGTAATATTTTGTTTAAATATTTGTTTAATTGGTCTAGTAATTTTTCAATCTAATCAATCAAAGCCTCATGTTGCCACAGCAACCTCTGTGTGTGAAGTGCGACTTTATTGAAATTACATAGATGGGTGTGTAATTATTCATGTGTTCTGTGTTCGGCCCACAGGTAGGCACAGTTTGACAGAATAATAACATACATGTGATAATAAGTATGTGATAATTATTTGGATTGTTCATGTGAACATTAGTCGGTCCACAGATAGACTCTTGTTTGACAGAACTTATTGTCAATACTTGATTATTACACCAAGATTACCCCTGCAGTTAATTTTTGTCCACAGACGAGGTTAATTTGCACAAGGTGTCTTGTGATGGGTCCCCAATTAATAATGTTGTATGAGTATATCTTCATGCAGGTATTGATCAGCCCACAGGTAGATTAATATTTGGCAGAAATACACAAGTACCTGTGGTGGTAAATACGTGACAATTATCTGGTTTGACATGTGAGTAATAAGTCGGCCCACAGGAAGGCTATTGCTTGACAGTTTTATTGTCAGTATTTGACTACTGCATGAGAGCATCATTTAAATTAGTATTTTTTGTCCAAAGACTTGATACTAATATTGTGCTCGAATCTTCAAGATGATTCTAATTTAGTTAAATTTTGAAAGATTATAAAGTTTAATGCGAGCATGAAAAATTATTTTGCATTAATTCTCTGTATAATTAAGAAGTCTGCTAATTAAGTTTTCCATATATCAACAACAAAATCATACTTGATGAGTGAACTTCCACAATAAGGATGAGACTAATAAGTCAAACTTAATCTCAATAAAGTATAAGGGCAATACAAGAAATCCCATTAAGAAAGCTGCTAAAGACAACTAAGGTATAACCTTTTGTTTTCTCCTAAAGGCCTGTGGAATTGTCTTATAATACACTGCATTAAATTATTCAGTATGCATGGTGCAGTTAAAAGATATAATTGAACTCCACAACATATGGTCACTAATGTGAGAAATACTTAAGATTGCAACTTATGGTCTCAATAAATTTTTAACCAAAGTAGTTGTGAGAACTCTTTGAGTTTTACATATGGTGATGTCCAACTAAAGCTAGATCATTGGGATCTACTAAAGAAAATTGGACTCAAATAAATGTAAGCTACTTTATTGGTTATGAATAAAAATAAAAGTTTATGATCCAATTAATCGGATCATATTTGAGACGGGTAATACGGTATTATGTGAGGATGTTTATTTGGGGGAAGAATAATATTAGAGACATTGTCCTTAAGGGGGAAGTCGATTCGATCCCCACTTATGCTTTTAAGAATGGTGCAAATCCAGAATAACGATATGACAATGTCAATAATATTTAAGGAATAACAAATTCAACAAACTCAAGAATTAATATCACTAAGGAAATCACTAGAGTTGGGAGAAAGACATTTCGGATGATTTAATAGTTCTTCTCCTAAATAAAGAGGACACTATAGAAGTAATGGTAGAACATTCAAACAATGTTCATCAAACCATGCAAGGTCCAAATACTCGAAAGTGGGTTAATGCCATAAGTTATGAGTATAAATCAATACAAGATTATTAGGTTTGCATCTTGATAAAGGATTATACTCTAAAGGGAAAGAAGGCATTGTTTTGAGATAATCGTGATATTATTAATACATTTTAATCTTGAATCATTTAGATGGATGTAAAGATAAAGTTCCTTGATGGCAACATGATACGATATTATAAGTTTAAGAACCAAAAGGAAATCCATCTATGCATTCAAGAAAGCTTTTCCGTAAAGGAATCACAAGTATCATCATGAATTAATTGTCTCATTTGGTTTTGAGACAAATATAGATAATTATGTGATTCAGTGGGAGAATATTTAAACTAAGGGAGACAAGTAGAGTCTCAATAAGGTGCCCTCAAGTTAAATTAAAGATTTAAGAAATGTATAAACATTCTATATGTTTTGATTGTTGGAAGTTATTGTATGATGAGGTCTCTACAAGACTTAATTTGGCTTCTGTTGTTGGTGTATTAAGTAGACATTTAAGTAACTCTAGTATGGATCTTTACAGAGAACTAAGGATAACATGTTTTAACATTAGAGATAATCAGATTAGTAGGAGATCATAAAGTAGTCTGATTATGAGTTTGTTGGATGCCAATACGATATAAGATCCACTTCAGGCTACATCTTCTGTTGGTCTGGAGAGCTATACAAGTAAAAGTATTAAGCAAACACTTTAGCTCATTAACCATGACAACAGAATCAGTAGCACACTAAGGGGCATTCAAACATGAAATAAAGGTTGCGAAGTTTAGTCACATAAAGTTGATTGTGACAGTTAGTTCACAGTAAAGTATTAGCAATAAGAGTTCTTATAAGTCAAGCATATTGACATAGAATTCTTGGTTGTTAAAGAAAGTATTTTGTGTGGATAAAATTTTAGTAAAGCATATTATGATAGACTCTAAATTCGGATCCGCTATTTATGTATTCAACGCCCTGTAATTTTTATGAGCTAGCTACTCATATGGGTGTTATATGGTTTTAGAATACATTGGTTTAGTGGGAGTCTGTATTTATTGCTCTTTAAAGTTTTTAACACACTTTAATTTGGATAATTCGGTTTTCTGCAGAATTAAGTTGAAGGCTTTGAATTCATTGTGAATTCACTTAAGTAATTTCATTTTGTAATATTTTACATTATGGATTGATCTCACTAAAGTTTAAAATTGGACCAGTTGGAAATAGACATGATGTTGATCATATTTGACATGTAATTTCCATGCTACTCACCATATTTGATTTATGTCATTGAGTGTATTGATATAGTAATTGTCGGGGTTTAACCACGATTTATAATGTGGTGAATGCCGTGGTAGTTCCATATTAGTATATGAGATGGACCAGATTGTTAAGTATAGCCTGAAGATGAATAGCATAAAGTTGCGCAACTAAGGACTCTTGATATAATTGCTAACGGAAAATATATAGCCCAAGTGGGAGATTGTTAGAAATTTATTAATTTCCATTATAATCTAATTGTGGGCAATATATTATTATGTAATTATATTAGCTATTCAATTATATTATGGACTTAATTAAGTGATACAATTAAGGTTAAATGTCCATGGGCTATAATAATAATTAATATGGGCCAAATGAGTAGATACCCAATACTACGTGATTAGGTGATTATGGGTGGTCTAGTCAAGTAATATATAAAGGCTCCCAGGTTATGGTCCCCAATATACTAAGCCGCACATGGTCTTCCCTTCTCCCCATCGGGAGGGATTACTATGGTCCCCATAAAGGAATTAGGAGGGCTTATTTGAGGAAGGCCATATAACCACTGATCCTGAGTTCGTGTTCCGCCTAGAGACTCATTGGATCAGGTACGCTTCCGCTTTACGGTTTAAATCTCGTTAATCATAATAGGGTTAAGGTTTCATGGATTAATTTCCAACAATGCCATCTTTGCCTGCCCCTGCTTTTGATTCTGTCATTTTATTTTTTTCTTCTTTGTCAATGACAATGTATTATCTTCTATGTACGTGGAGTAAACAACGGATACGTGGAAGATTAGTTAGAAAGGTTATATTGATAATTTCATCTTAATATATTATACTTGTTAATAATATTTTTACCTTAATGTATTTTTTAGTAATATAAAGATATGTTTTGCAGTGGATAGTAATAAATCCAAATATATATGTATATATAATTCACGCAAATTTAATTATAATCATACAATCTTATAGTATATATATATATAATTCAATATACCTTTTTTTTTATTGATATTTCCTTATGGTTACACTTTGGGATTTATGATTTCTTTATGGGATTCGCGGTGGTTTGAACTGTGTTAAGAATAACAGTTAACAGCCTTATTTCTCTATTTGTTAAAATATACACGTGGCGTTCATCCAAGCAATGCAATAGTAGATGAAACACGATTGTGTAACAGGGGATCCGAGTTGTTACTTTTGAAGGTAGTATGGTATTTTGGACTAATAAATAATTGATAAAGTATGTTATGTGTGTTAAAAAATTGATGATAATTTTGAAATTAAAGTATGTTAGAGGGAAATTAATTAGTTGCTTTTTCCTTTTATGGAAATGGGAAGTTGAATTTGGGACATACCAAAACGGAAAGTGTGAAATTGAAGTTGGGATGGAGGGAGTATATGTTTTAGTATAATAACGTTTATCCTTTATTTCCTGAAAAAAAATTAATTAGAGTATATATCCTCTAGAACAAAATATTTTACCTTTATATTAATTAAAGTGTATTATACCATTTAGAATAAAATATTGTACCCTTACACACCTTGTGCACCTAGAGAAATATATAAAAGTAAAAATAATATAGCAAAGGAACAGTATCTGATGGAGAATTGCACCACAACATCTCATGTAATGATTTTCGTGATAAGGATAATATACATGAGATTTTTGTAATAAGGATAAAAATTAATAATATTTTAATGAAAAATAATACTCAATTAATGAAAAATTATAATTATATAATGAATTATTTTATAAATAATTTTTAATATAAATAACAAGTAATAAAATTTTAAAAGAAAAGTGTTAAAAAAGAAGTATAATTCTTATGAATGAAAATTATTGCACATTTAGAAATTAATTAGTTAGAATTTTTATTTTTTAAATTGTAGGGGTAACAAATATTGATCATGCATAAAGCCTAAGGAGAGTAACAATTAAGATAACTAGCGATCATAACCCGTGCGTTGCACGGACAGGTTGATGTTTAATTTATTTATTTTTTAATTTATTTTTTTATAATACCCCTCCATTCATCCCAAATGTCTTTATTTTACCATTTTAGATGTTCACTCCAAATATATCAATTTTCTTGTTTTAGCAAAATGGTCTCACATATGACTCACTACTCACTACATATACAATTATCCACTACACATAAAAAAAATAATACTCATTAATTCACGTGAAAAAAAATAATGACCACCTTTAAAGTAGGCGAAGGGTTATCACATTCTAATTTTTTGAGATCAGAGGTTTGAAAATTGATTAAATTATTTAAATGGTTTGTTATTTATTTAAATAAATTGAAATTTTTTTGATTAATATATATATATATACTACCTCCGATCCGATAATAATTTTTACATTCCTAAATTTTTTTGGGATACTCATACTCGTATCCGTTTAAATATTAATTACCCATATTCGTACCCGTCTGATTTTAAATTAATATTTTATTAAAGATTAGTATATTTTTATTAATTAAATATAAGGTGGCTAATTATAATGTACACCCGGGTGCACCCACTTTAAAAAACGTATACAAATATAAACAAAAATATATATAATTATGAAAAAAATGTATACAATTTAATTGTTAGTTTTTTAATAAAAAATTGAGTGTAAAAAGATATACAATTATTAAAAAATATGTATACACTATTGAATAAAAAGTTATACATATATGGATGCTAGTTTTTTTAATAAAAAATTTAGTGTGAAAAAAGTATACAATTATTCAGAAACACGTATATAAAATAGAATAACATGTATACAAAATAGAATAAAAAGTTATACACATATGTGTTACCCTTGTACTCGGGTGCACTTAATATCAACTCATATAAGGTACCCGTATTGGACAATGAAATTAATAATTTAAAAAAATAAATAAAATATTACAACAATAAAGATAAAAATTGTGTAAATGATGTTATGTATTCACGTTAAAAATAAAATGACAATAAAATAAAAATATATATAAAATAAATAAAATATTACAACAATATAGATAAAAAATGTCCAAATGATATTATGAATTCACGTAAAAAAAATTAAAAAATATATAAAATAAATAAAATATTACAACAATATAGATAAATACTGTCCAAATGATATTATGAATTCATGTAAAAAAATTACTTAGATATATAAATAATTAATTGACGTATATATATTATGGGAGACCAATAAAATGAATGGATGAGATAAAATAAAAAATAAAATAAATGGATGAGATGTTGTTAAAGATTAGTCATCACAATTAAGGGATGAAATGTTACAATAACTAATAAAGGGCCAAGATTTAATATTACCAAGTTAAATTAGATAAGTTAAAATGAGAGGAAAAAATTTGATCTAATTTTGGCTTTTAAAGTGTGTTTTATTATTATTATTATTATATATATATATATATATATATATATATATATATATATATAAAGATAATTCATAATACAATTTCACATGAAATTAGTTCTATGCAATTCTCCCCCATAAATATAGTATAATATTCTCCTCCCATCCCAAATAACCTCACTCACTACCTACATTTATCCCTCACTTATGAAAAATTATCATAAATAATTCACTAAATATTATTAAATTCATAATTAATTTTGTGTTTTTTGAAAATTTTGATTTTAGTCATTTTTAATTTAATTTTAGTTCTCTTTGATAGATTTTGATCATTTTTATATGGCAATGGAATCCGAAACCGAAGTCAACCGAGCTGACTCCGATTCGATTGGGGCGTTTGACCGGGTATGGTTTAGGTTTCGAAAAAAATCAAAAAAATAAAAAAAAAAATGGGGCGGGGATGGTATTTGAATTCCCCGTCCCGATATATATATATATATATATATATATATATATAAGTAATAATATGTGTAAACTTTGAATTAAATATCATATGTCTCTTTTAATTAATTTATATATATTTTTTATGTATTTTAAAAAATTTTAAATTGTAATTTCATTATTTTTAAAATAATATAATAACTATAATAAATTTTAAAAAAAAAGATTTCGGTTCGGGTACGGGGATACCCGAAACCGATAGGGGTGGGGTTGGGGTGCAAAATTAATTCCCCGACGGTGTATGGGGCAGGTTCGGAGATGAAAGTTTTCAAATGGTTCGGGAATGGTATTGTTAAAACCCGCACCATACCAGCCCCATTGCCAACCCTACATTTTTAATCTAATTTTGGTCCGATTTAAAATTTACTCTTTCATTTTCATCGGAGAATATGTTCTGCCGGCAGCTCCATTTGTGGCCACACACATCACCCTTTTGCAATGTCTACACTCTACATGGCAACACGCATCACCCTTTTAAATTTTAATTTGGATCAAAATTGAATTAAAAATGATAAAAAAAAAATTGATCAAATATGACTAAAATTGGATTACAAAAGATTAAAATTAAAATTTTCAAAAGATACATGAGTAATTATGGGTTTATTAATACTTAGTGGACCTTTATGATAATTTCTCTTTATCAGTTCCATAAAATTTTTCAAAAAAAAAATAAAAAAACTCTTTTATCCATAACCTAAAAATATATTTAAATTATAAATTTGTCACTCTAACCACATATACCATTATTTTAGTACTACAATTTTATCACCTAAAAATATTACAATATCCTTTAAAGTCAATAATGTTAGACAAAAAAAAATCTTTCTTAAACAACATAGAACAGTAAACGTAAAGGGATCTTCGAAACGGAGAATATGTGTATTACAGACTAGTATTAAAGGTATATTAAAAAAAATACTAGTAGATTAAATTATAGTGTCGAAGGAAAAACAGTTCAGACAATGGAATAACATGAATATGTTGCCTAAAAAAGAGTTTCAATATTGGATTTAAATTAAATCATGCATGTTATGTGTTAGCAAAATGCAGACACTGCAGTTTGATATGAAAGGTTCCAACCAAGTTGGTATTTGCTTGTTTCGTTTTTAGTGCTCTATCTTTTTCAAATTTATTATAATATTTATATTTATTCCTATTGCTCAATGCTCACAGAATTTACGAGACCTTGCTTCCTAAAGTATACCAATTATATACTCCATTTGTCATGCTTTAATGTTTACTATTGTTTTAGCCTTTTGATTAAGAAATACACTCTCTTCCCCCAACTAATTATAACAACAAATTTTGTATTTATAATAAAAAAATACAAATTGAATATAAAGATAATTTCAGATGAATTTAATATAAAAGATAATGTAAACGAGTTACAATTTCAATTAATCATCTTATTCTTCTCTCGAACCAATTTGGATTTAATATAAAAGATAATGTAAACGAGTTAAAATCTCAATTAATCATCTGATTCTTCTCTCGAATCAATTTGGCTTGACTTGACTTGTGTGTGTTGACTTTGACTTCTCTCTCGAATCAATTTGGCTTGACTTGACTTGACTTGCGTGTGTTGACTTTGACTTCTTTGACTGGAGTGTATGATAACTGTGTTGGCAGCGTGTGTGTTGAGCCGGATCTTCAGATGAAGCTTATCCGAACTCGGATGTGTAGTCTGATCCGGAGGCTTGAGCCTTTGTTCGGATTGAACGTTGACTGGAGAGCTTTCTGTGGAGAAAGTCGTTGACTGGAAGAACACCGGATCGGATGGGCTTGACACCTTGATCTCTGATCGGAGGCGGTTGACTGTAAGAACGTCGGATCAGAGGGGCTTGGCACCTTTATCTCTGATCGGAGGCGGTTGGCTGAAAGAACATCGGATCGGAGGGGCTTGGCACCTTAATCTCTGATCGGAGACGGTTGGCTGGAATAACGCCGGATCGGAGGGGCTTGACACCTTAATCTCTTGGAGGCTGTTCTTGACTTGAAGATACTTGAAGATCTCAAGGGAACACTGCTCGTATTCTTAATCTTTTCAGAAGCGTCTGCGTTTTCAGATGTTTTAGTGTGTCTGAGATGAATGGAGGAGGACTCCTTATATAGGTGAAGGGTGAGGATGCCCTATAACTAACTCGCAATCTGATTGGTCCAGGACTGATTTGACCTAATTATGCGGGCTTTGGCCTTTTCATCCTTGCAATTTGATTGGTTGATTCAAATTTGATCTATATCAAATATGGTCTTGATTTGATTTCAAATTTGATTTGATTACATCCAAGGAGTTGAGCTTTGATATCTTTGATTTTCAATCCTGCTTGATTTGGACTTATCTGATCGAATCTGACCCAATTATCAATTATTTACTCATTTATTTTAGGAATTATTTTATTTAAATTCTTTAATAAAAAAATAATTAATTGATTTTTAATATGTAATTTTCTACATATTTTCATTTAATATTCAATAAAATTCAAATGCCTACACTAATAAAATAACCTTTACTTTTTTATATAAGAATTAAAAAAATATTACTCCAATTTATCTAAGCGTGCAGTTATATTAGTACAAGAATTAAAAAAATTATTATTTTATATAAGCGCAGTTATATAGCAATACAGATGTACTATATGTGGCTCTCTTTAAAATAAATAATAAAAAAATAAATTGATATTTTTAATGTAAAAGTCAAGTAAACAGATGAAGTAATATTTTAATGAGTAGAGAAGGGTATTAGTTGTATAATTTTATTTTCATACCATTAATTTTAATTTTAATTTGTAGCAAATATATATTATTCCCTTCAAACTCTCAATAATTTTCACTCCTGTATTTGCATGTAAATTAAGAAAATTATTTTAGAGATATTATACTTTATAATAATAAATAAATAATAAAATATGTTATGTATATTAAGAATAATATTTTTTGTAAGAATTAATCTACTATACAATTGATGTACACTAAAAATAGGACCCGTATTTAAAAGTGGGTCAACTATATAATTTTAAAATACCCAACTGGGTCATTCACGCTGACACTCCTCTCTCTCTCTTCTCTTCCCCTCTCTCTTCTCTCCCCGCCTTCTTCTTTACTACCGTGGCTCTTCACCTTTTCTTTTCTCTCCCGCCGGCTACGCCTCCTCCGTGCTCTACCTCCGCCGCCTCTCCTCTACTCTACCTCCTCTTCTTTTCATGTTGCCAATCATCTACATCCGTGCGCTTCCGTCGGTCTGTCCCCTTAGATCTCACATCGTTGCCTCCGTCCCTCAGATCTCAACTTTCGTAACGAGACCTCAGATCTCAACTTTCGTCCGACATCTCATTTTCCTCACTCCGCCGTATCGTTTGGATGGTATAAATTGAGGTACGCTTCCGTCGGTCCGTCTCCTTAGATCTCTCGTCGCTGTCTCTGTCCCTCAGATCTCAACTTTCGTCCGCTGTCTCGTCTTTTTTGCTTCGCCGTCGATTGGTTGGTGTAAATTAAGATATTGTATTATGGATTGAGCTCGCTGGGGTGAAATTAGGATTGGATCCTGTCGGTTGTTGGTGTAAATTAAGATATTGTATTATGGATTGAGTTGGCTGGGGTGAAATTAAGGATTGGATCCTGCTGTTTTGGTGGAGGAACAGGTCGATCACTGTTTGGAATTGCTGTGGTGGATAATATTGGTTTTGGGTGTAAATTCAGATGTGGTCTTGTATAAGATTTTATTAACTAATGTATATATTTATGAGAATAAATGTATTCTTTATATTAAATATAAAATTAAAAACTAAGTAAATATATCAATATAATTTATTATGAAAAATATATATACGTTAATGAGTTATAACATATACGCTAGTGAGTTACAACTCATACAATTGCATATTTAAATATGTATACTTAAATATTAAAAAATATATTTATATATATAAATGTATTACATTTTATACTAAAATGTATAATATTTTATACTAACATGCATATAAAAAATTAATAAATATATTGATGAAAATATTGATGAAAATATTATTAATATTGATTTTTTAAAAAAAAGAATACATTCATTGAGAAAAACATATACACTATTAAATTAAAAATAATACAATTGATTATGAAAATGCATATTAAAAATCAATAAGATTTAATACAGTTTTTATATATAAAGTTAATGATACATTTTAAAATAAAAAATAATACATTTATATGATTAATTGTATACACTATTTAATAAAATTTGATACAGTTTTTATATATAAAGTTAATGATACATTTTAGAATAAACAATAATACATTTATATGATTGAATGTATACACTACCAAACTGAAACATCCCACACAATTTCCACCCACAAATTCTACAATCTCATAAAATTATTAAAATCAATTGAAAGTAGAATCGTCAACAATCATCATAATTTTCACTTTTTGCTCAAAAATTGAAGAAATGAAAAACAATCCACTAATTACAATCTTTGAAACCTACTGAAATTATAAAAAATAGGATTTATTACTATCTAATACAAAATATATAACAATATTACTAGTAGATACATTAACATGAAAATATTATTAATAGATACAATTTATTAATGTAAGATACCCAATATATCCCTGTATAACAATTAAATAAAATCTCAAATCATATAACGTAATTTATTTCATCATCGGTGATTTCATCTTTCATCTCCATTGCCGCATCATCATCAACTTCTGAAGCGAGAGCATATTGTGCAAAAGTTATTATTCTCTTATCTCTCTCCTAACGATATTATTCTCTTCTATCTCCTATGTATGTGTATATTTTTTTTTGTTATGATATTTGTATTACTTTGAATTAATTAATGGTTCCCATCTCTCCACTAATATGGGATGGATCTTGTTACGGTGATATTATTCTTCTGTGCAGTTATTTTGTCCTTAACACAAATATTCTGAATACCATGTATATGTATTTTTGAATACATGTGAGAGTTTTACTCATGTAATAAATCAACGTATGAATGATTATTAAATTCTGAACACAAATATCCTGAATACCATGTATATAAATTTCTGAACACAAGTAATGACCTTTTTAACAATCAAAGTATATAAATTTCTGAATACAAGTAAAGTCTTTTTAACGGTGTGAGTAAGAGGAAATTGATTATTAAAATCTGAACATAAATATCCTGAACTATATAAATTTCTGAACACAAATTATTAAACTCTGAACACAAATATCCTGAACACGAATTTTTGAACACAAATAAGGATAAGGGAGTATTATCGGGCTTTCAATCAACAGATTGCAGTAAACTTCCACCTATTTTTAAGGAGTGAATCGTGGGATGATTTTTCTCTTTAATATTATATTAAATATCTACTCTTTTAAATTATTTTTGAACATAATTAAAATAAGGGTAAGAAGGATATTTTACTCCTTATTAATGTATTAATTAATAATATTTTTATCTATTGTATCTATTAGTAATTGTGGTATATAAATTGTACCTAATAGTAATGTACCCTAAAAAATAAGAAGATAAAAATTTCTATATGTTCGTAAAAATTGAAGAATCACATCCACTCATTGTGCCTTGATTTTTTGGATGCGTCAAGAATTAGATCCACCCATTGAAGACGCGAAGACGCAACCATTTAGAAGATCTCGAACGAACACCCATTGGAGACACAAATCTCGAACAAACACAATTAATGCCTGAACAGATTTGAAAGTTGCGTGAAGACGCAACCATTTAGAAGATCTCGAACGAACACCCATTGGAGACGCAAATCTCGAACAAACACAATCAATGCCTGAACAGATCTAAAAGTTGTGTGTGAAAAATTTAGAAGAATATTTCTATAGATGTGGCGGATGAAGGAGGCGATAGAGGCGGGGATATGAGATGACGGCGAAGGAAGGAAGTGAGAAGTAAAAAACAAAGAAAGAGGCGAGCAGCAGAACACAGAGAAAGAGCGAGAGCGACTTAGAGAGAGAAGGTGAGGGTTAGAGAGAGAGACTTAGAGAGAGAAGGTGAGGAAGAGAGAGAGAGAGAGAGAGAGAGACTGAAATTTATATAAGTATCATGGGTCAAGGGTAAAAATTGATCCAAGTACACTTTAAAAACTATGCACAATAATATTTGTCTTTTTGTAAAGTGTATGTGACATTTTTAGACTTTTTGTTTTTTTTTTGGCATGTAAAACATTTATGTGAATATCTAAAAAAAATATGAAAATTAAAGAGAGTTCAAACGAGTATTTTTATAGAACTTTTAAGGATAATAATTTCATAATTGTGGGACCCCATTAAAAATGCAAATACTCCCTCCGTCCCAAAGATATTGACACACTTTCCTTTTTGAGTTGTCCCACAGAAATTGACATATTTCCTTTTTAAGAACATGGAACCCACACAAAAATAATTTATTTATTTACATGGACCCACACACCCATCACACTCACCACTAATACAACTATCCACTACATATTAAATATTATTTCTCTCACTTCACTTTATATTAAATTATTATACTCCTTAATCTCTGTGCCTAAAAAAAATGTGTCAATACTTCCGGGACGGAGGGAGTAATAAATTTGGATGCCTAAATGAGTAATATGTAAAAGAGTGATGTTAGTGTACAAAATGGATTGCTCTTTATAATACTCCTATAATATGAAGGGTTATTTTTAAGAATACATAGAATTAATTAACTTGGGAGAGCTTATCAATAACAGTAATATCATTTTTTTTACAAAGGAATAATTATCTCTTATACAGTAATATTCTATTGTATTAAAAAGTAATTATGATGTTATTGTGAAATCGATTACATGTTAGCTTTTATTATGCATGTAAAATATTAGTTGATATATTTTGATTCGTTTTATTTTGCCCTATAATACCCCGGGATCGCTATTAGACATTGGGATTACAATCGAAAAATAATGTACAGCCCAAAGAGATGCATTTACTGTAACTTTTGTGAGAGCTTTATGCAGTCAAACGATGCAGTTTGACCGGGATAGAGGGAGTATTAATTTAATTTTGCATTTGATTATGGCAAAAGCTCCTGCGCCCCCATGGACACGGAGGGATACTCCGTGTCCCCATGTGAACACAATCCTCCCCACACCAATTCTATTTAAACTTATGTATGGCTAGAGATTTAAATTGCAAAGGGCATGAAAATTGCAAAGGCGCACGAAATGTGCTCAGTGCGTCAGGATGCACAGGAGCCTCACTCTTTGATTCTTCAATTAAATGATGATACGGCATTATTAAATATATTGTTAATTGGCCATACAAAATTAGTTATGAATATTTTTAGGAGAAATGAACGGTTGATTGAGAAATGTATTCAGATTATCTAGAAGAGATATTATTATATTATGTTTATTCATATATTCATAAATTATCAAACTATATTTTTTTTCCGATAATTTAACGTTCATAAATAATTTCTTACTTTAAAAATCACGTGAGTAGTAAAACATTATGAATTGTATCACTCGATATTTCAGTATGAAAGGTGATAACTTTTTTAGTGAATTCTTAGTAATAATTGTCAGATGAATAATTTCACAAATTAACTACTCGTAATATAAATAAAAGTGATAATATATTTAATAAAAATAATAACAACTTTATTAAAAAAAGTAATATTCTCTCCGGCCACTTGAAAGGTACTCGTTTGCTTTTTCTGTCGGGATTAAGGAGTATTATTACTATATGTAAAGTGGGTAGTTGTATTAGAGATAAGTGGTGGGTCACATATGTTTTTTACTAAATAGGAAAAATGTGTATCTTTGAAATGGACGCCAAAAATGATAAAATAGATATTTTTGTAGGTGGCTGGAAGTAATTAATTTATAAAGAATAAATCAATCTCATAATATGATATTCTCACGCAATATTTGATTCATAAATACTTATCTTATAACTTACTATATATATACTTGAAGTAAAATCGAAAATGTTTTTTTTAATAAATAAACAGTAGTAAAATTAATGTTCAAACTTCAACCCTTGAGTAGTGTAGATGATGTGAAATGACTGTTTCAAATTGCTGAACAAGATAGTAAGGCACTAAGGCTCTCAAGTCTCAATGGTCTTGTTTAAATTGAAGTAAAAATTACTCCTACTATATTTAAAAAGATGATGAAGTTATATATGAATGATGAGGCTATAACTAATATATTGTAAAAATGATTTTAAAAATAAAAATAAACTTGAGATGTGCCCGATAGAAATTGGAACTTAATTTCAACATGTGTTTTTTAAGGTGTGAAGTTATAATATTTTAAAATATTAGTTGAATTAATAAAAAATAATAGTGGTGCAATAAATTATTTTATGTATAATTTATAATATAAATAAAAATTGATAACGAATTTAATAAATAAATAATAACTATTCAAAAAAAAAAGTAAAACATGTCTTATGTATATGAGACGGTTCCACATTAATTAGTAATATCCTAAACGAATATGTCAAACACTCCGTGCGTCGGTTGCATGGGAGTGATGTGTGCAATCTTTTGGTTCATTGTGTATTTTATTTTTTAAGTTTAATATTTCATATTAATTTTTATGGTACGTAGGATTGTAATTCATAATTTTAATTTGTAATGTATTTTACATTTTAATTTATACTTTATTTTACTCATATTGTTCATAATTTATTTTCAGAATTGAAATAAGCAATAAAATAAAACTAAAAAAAAAGTTTACAAGACCGAAAAGAAAAAAGAACAACACTCTTAAAGAAAGGGGTAGTGTATATGACTTTTAGAAATTAATGTTTCGCTTTAATAATAATCAAATATTACAAAGAAATACGCATATTACCACATGGTGAAATCGTATTATTGTAGCTGTGCTCAACAAATAGGTGTCAGACCACCCTCTCACGTGACATAACTATAATTTTTGATTAAATATATATATTATTATATTTCATTAAAAATAGAGTATAATTTTTTATTTATATTATACATTATTCATAAAATAATTTATTGTATCAATAATTTTTAATTAAATGGAGCATTATATTTTTATTTGTCTATTTGTCTTGAATAAAATTTCCGTTTTCTGAAGTTTTTGCGCAACAAATATAAGATGAGGGCTGGATATGCATGACCACACATCCAGATAAATGAGATGGAGAAAATAGCATGGTACATCCCTTCACCTAAAATAGGGTGGTAACACATTTCATTTAATTCCCCAGTTTACCTGTACAAATTAAATATAATTATAATTTTCAGCTATGAGATTCTTCCATTAGACAAATATAAGTTTTGAATTTGGTTACATTTTCACTAAAAAGATACTCCTAGTATTTGTTTTGAATTTATATTGAACATATACTTAAAAATATTTAATTTTTAGCAACATAATTTATCAATGAAATTCAATCGTATTCATGAATAATTATCAACATATTATCATTTTTTTTTCAATTGAATACCAACGAATTTATTAAGTTTTTCAATTTTACCAATAAATTACCAATGAAATTATTATATAAATTACAAATTGAATTGAATTTTCGTTGCTAAAATTTATCAACCACAACTTTATCAACAAAAAAATTACCAACGAATTTTTGTTGGTAATATGTTGATAAACCACTTTAAAAATGGAATTGAGGGTATTCCATGTAAAATACAGTTAGTTTTTTTTTATGGTTTAAAATTATTACATACCTAAAACAAATCTAAAATCTTAAAACGTAAAAAAGTTTAAAGTTTAAAGTTTTGCGTGCATTTGATAGCATGAAACTAAATCGGTGAGTTCAAATCCAATTTTATACGAGTATCTTTCAGTAATGAATGTTATACACTTTAATATAAAAATTTGTACACTGAATTTTTAGAAATAATTAGAAAAAATTCCCCTATCCCATATTTAATTGCATCAATAATGTAGATACAGAGTTATTAAAAAATTTATTTTTTGACTAATTTTAATGACTTTTAGAGGGTGATTTAGTTATTTTAGGTAAAATTATAAAGTGTGCATGTTATGTATGTTAGGTGATAATAGTAAAATTAGATGTACTTTTAAAATTAGTAATTGATGTGATATTTTCTTTTATAGATGGTGTAATTTATTGTGAGACAGACAAAACAAAAAGTATAAAATTAACGGTGCGACGAAGGGAGTATATATATATATATTTGTCAATCATTAACATATTTAAACTGATTTTTTTATTGAAAAATAATACTCCTTTCGTCCTAGGTATTTCTACCCGTTTGTACGTGCACGTAAATTAAAAATATTGTTTTTAATATATAATAATAATGTAAGAAAAAGTATGGATAAATCTTAATATATATAATTAGGAAGTAGTTTCCTAAAATAATTTTTTGTAAAAACATATGTGTCATAACCAGAATGATTTGTATTTTTCAAAATACATGTGTTGTTTAATTATTAGTTGATTTCTATTTATTGTAATTAAATGCTTTAAAATCTTAATTAAAAATATGTATAAATAGTTGTTAACATATGTGTGAATATTTGGTGCATTCTTTGAATTTTTTTCATATGTGTTACTTTTTTATTGGTTGGTATTTATTTTATTTTTACTTTGTGTAATTTAGTGATCTACTTATCAATATTATATTGCATTTAATTATGACAAATTTTTTATGTGTTGTTCTTTTCATAGATTAAGCATTAATGATTAAATATATGTTATTAATTTATTTATTTTACATTAATTATATAATATAAATAAATATTAAATTAATTAAGACATTTAAAATATATAATAGTAAAATTGATTCTTATTTGTTTTGTCAAATCCAAAACAAAAGGAAATAAACATACATTTTAAAGATAAAGTGCATAAATTAATATTTAATTTAATTGATTTATATTTTATTTAAAAATATCCACGAATACATAGAATATCAATTTATTTACATTAGAAGATTAAAAAAATCACATAATAATATTTTCTATATAAAAAATATAAAATATTAATTATAAAGTTTTAAAATGTAATATGTGGGTGTATTTAACTATTAGTATACTAATACATTCGTATTTATTAAATAATATATTTTAAATTTAAAATAAAAATTTTGTAATCCACGTAACACGCGGGTACTATACTAGTTGGTAATATTGAGAGAAAAATTAAATAAAATTGTTGGGAATGATGAATAAAGTGTAAAAAAGTAAATAAAGTTGTTAGAATTGATGAATAATGTTTAAAAAGTAAATAAAATGTGTAATGTATTTTTATCATTAATGGAATAGGTAAAAATATTTGGAACACCCAAAATGAAAAGTAAGTAAAAATACATGGGATGGAAGGTAGGAATTTTATTAATTGAATATCTTGTATACCCAGCCATAGGAAATACCAACTTTTCAATAATTAAAAATGAATTTTCAAACTTCATATCCAAAATACCAGTGTATTTTATCACGAAGATAGCATGCAATTTTACTCTTCAAATTTGAAGAGCACAAAATCATTCTCTATGGTAAATTAAACTCTAAAATTTAGACAATGGAGGATGAATATGATGAATGATGAAAAAATCCCTAAAAATCTATATAACTGAAGACTTCAAAAAATGAAATTTGTAACCTTATAGAAAACTTATAAATAAAATTTACTTATTAAACTCAAAACAAACTCGACAATTTACAGTTTTGTATTTTTTTAAATTTTTTTTTTAAATTTTTTTAAAAATTTGTTAAATTAAGCGGTGCAAATTAGGAGTCTAGATAGCGTAGGTAGGTCTTGCATTTGGTGATAAACATACTAAATATGCATGCAAACACCTCATGTGACTTGATCAGAAATTTAGTCAACTTACTATTCAAACACAAACTTCCCAAATTGCCCTCCATCCGCATATCCAGATATCCTCAACTATAAATGTCTTCCATTAACTAACCAAACTACAATACCAAAAAAAACTAAACCTAGCTACTCCCAAACCCACCACCACTCTCCGCCGTCCCCCACCGCCGTTGCTAAATGACCTCCACCGATCACAAGTCGGAAAAGCTCGTGCATAACGCACGAGCTCTCGGTGACACCGAGCAAAACTGGTGCCGCGCGGTGATGTCTGGTACAGGCATCACCGTGCTGGCACTCCAAATCGAAAAACCGCCGCCGGAGATTACCTCCGACCTGGCGGAGATCCTCCAAAACCTCCAAACACGCCACCCTCTCCTCTCCTCCAAGCTCCACTACAACCGCACCACCAAAACCTTCTCCTTCCTCCGCCCCACCACCCCACCACCACCCACACTCGAACCCCATGAATTCTACTCAACGGCCCAGCTCCTCCACTCCGCCGCCGCCTCCGGCATCCCTCCATGCCACGTCATCCTGGAGCACGAGCTGAACCGGAACAACTGGTCCGATCCCACCTCGTTCCCATGCAAGGGCATCGACGTCTTTTACGCCACCGCTTACGCGATCTCCGACGCCGAAACCGTCGTCGTCTTGCGGTTTCACACCTCGGTGTGCGACCGGACGACGGCGGTGTCGGTGCTGAGGGAGCTGATGGAGATGGTGGGTGATCAGGGGACACAGAAGGGAATTAAGAATGAAGGGGAGGGTGAAATGGGAATCGAAAGTATGATCCCTGGTGGGGTAGGGAAGAAAACACTGTGGGCCCATGGGATTGACATGCTGGGATACTCTGTCAACTCTCTTAGGCTTACGAATCTGACGTTTGAAAAGACGAAACTGCCCCGGAGGTCCGAGGTTGCAAGGCTACACATGAACACAAACTATACCAACCTTATTTTAGAGGTATGTCAATCTGGGTTTCTTTTGGACAATTCTATATGTAAATTAAATTAATACATACTATACTTATTTATATTACTTATATTTTATTATGTCACATGTACGTAATTTTTAAGTAGAGACAGTGTTTTTCAACTACCCTAAAACTCTAGATTTTTCATAAATGTTTCAAAACATATATTCAGACAAAACTGTAGTTTATAGGAGCGCTTTAAATCACATATAAATATGTACAGTAATGATTTAAAAAAAAAGTTAAATACGAGTACGAAGTATTTAATGTGAGGAATCCATAATTAGTTTCTAAGGGTTTGCTTTTTGTATTTATTGCATGGAATTAAAGTATATTTAATTAATTAATGTTGTGTACATACATGTGTGGTTGAGGAGGTAAGAATTAAGATAGTTACTTATAAATATATTATAAATAATTTATAAATAAATGTGACATTAACAGTTATAAAGAACGAACATGTTTATACAGAATAAATCATAATTACAGGGGTAAAATAGTAATCTTACGTCCCCTATATCTATTGATATTGATGAATTGGAAAAGCATTAAGTAATCCATTAATAATTATTAATTAATTATGAAGTGTAGTACTCATACCAACTAACTCAACTTCCTAATTTGTTCAATTATTCAATGCGTTTAAGTAGTGAAGTACTTTCATAGCTAAAATATTCTAGTAAACTTAAAGGTACTATTGGAAAAAAAAGTACATTTGACAGCTTTTTAATAAGTTGGCATAAGATTCACTCGAATAAATGGTGTACTCCACCATTATGGCCCACCATTCATGTCCTGGGATTGGTGGAAGAGGTAAATCGCAGGATGTGTTTCAAGTGGCTTATAGAGAAGGCTTACTGTTAAATTTGTGCTTGCAAGGGGCAAAATTCATGCCAAATGCAGGATTCGGATTCGAACCCCCACCCTGCAGCAATCAAACTCAGTTGGAAGACCTTTCCACCCTACCCTTTCACTCGAATAAATAAGAGTATGGATTGTGTAAAATTGTTAATATGTTAAATCTCCTTAATTATAAATTAATAAGATAATATAATTATATCATATTATTAATATTCTGTCACAAGTAAATCTAGTGATAAAGTAGATTATGAATTAAAATAATAAACGAACTCAAGCAGGTCAAGTTTAATTCGACTAGGCTACGCCCAATATTAATTTCCTAATAAAATAGTCCTTTATTAATTGTCCCTAAATATTCTTATTCATTAAAAAAAGAAAAAAAATATAAAGAAATCTGAACCGTTGATCAGGGCCGTACTATAACGTGTTGGGAATCAGGAATTGATGTACGATTAGTTACGTTTATGGTGGAAGTGGGGCCACCTATTATGTAGGGTATATCTAGAATGAATGTCGGTTCTATTACACACTGGACACCTCTTAGAACCAACGGAGATGCATACATATTCATTCTCTCAACAAACTCCTCTTAATTTCCAATTAAATACTCATCCCATCCAAGTTCCAACTTCATAGTTTCTTTTTAAATTAGTTACACAAAAGTTGTAATCAGTGATTAGAAAATCGGAGCGGAATATGAATCGGAAAAGACAACGGTTCGAGGTTCAATCGGTCGGACCGGTTTAATCGGGCAGTTCAACTGAAAAATTGAATTTTACATATTTTTAATTATATTTTATAAAATTACCAATTATAAAAATATATAATCACCTAAATATTTTTTAAATTTTATAATACAATTTAAAATCAAAATATAATTAAATAAAAATATCTATAGTTCATAATTTATACTTCATACATAGTTTATAATATACCCACTTAATATTATAATTCATAATTTAATTCAAAATGTAAATATTATGTTCTAAAATAAATAAAAATAAAAGTAGAATATCATAAAAGTTAAAAAAAAGTAAAAAATAATAAAAAAAATTAAAAAATAATATTGAAACCGGTTCAACCGGTTCAACCGATTTTTTCTGTTTGACCGGTCCAACCTGGTTCAACTCCATAAACGATTTTTTAGCCCTTCCGGACCGGTTACCGGTCCAACAGGTTGAACCGCCCGATCCGGTCCGATTTTCAAATCATTGGTTGAAACCTTATACTCCCTTCATCACCTTTCACATTTTCTCACTTATTATCTCAATATAGTACTTTTTACACTTCAAAAATTAAAAAGTTAATACAAATAACCTTTCAATATAATTTATTTTAAAAAATTTCACCATCAGCCAACACATATAGTATAGCTTACTTAGTTACTTTATATTTAGGAGGCACACTCTTGTGAGACGGGTCGACCCATTGCTAAAGCATGCTTATTGTATATATAAAGTATGCTTATTTGTAGTTAAAGTATATATGTTAATAATAAATCATATTATAACACGTTAAAATCATACCTTAATGCATAATCAAGCAAACTTTAGAAAACATACCTTAACAATTATTAAACATACTTTATTCATATAATAAACATACTTTATTGATGTGATTTTGGGTATATTTAATTTACAATACTCCATTAAATATATATAGTAATAACATCATGGATCTGCATGTTAGTGCAAATTAAACTATTCTTTCTTAAAAAATCAAGTCACAAATTAAGTAGTTTTGATAATCCCTAATCATCACATTTGTTTTTGAAATTACATGTAATAGTATATGTTTTGAATGTATAATTACAAAGAAGTTTATGTATTGTACATTGAATTGTATATACAGGGTTGCAAGGAGAGGGGGATAAAACTGTGTGGAGCCTTAGCAGCAGCAGCATTAATGTCAGCTCATTCCACAAAACACCATTCAGATAACATCATAACCAAAAAATATGGAGTTGTTACTTTCACAGATTGCAGACCTAATCTTCAACCTTCTCTGTCCAATCATCACTACGGTATGCAATAATTCTTCTTTTCTTACTCTCTTCGTCTCACAATATCGTTCACATTTACAAAAAAAAAAAAAAAAAAAAAAGATAGTCCATGTCATGAGACAATATTATTATCACTCTTATCAAGCAAGCTATTATTTTGGGTTATTTTTTCTATTTAGGAAGCATTAATGCTATTTATTAGCTAGGGTTACACCAATTATATATGTATAGAGTGTTTGGTTCATTGAACTTATTAAGTGGGATAATAAAACTAAAAATTAATATAGTAAAAAAAGAATGAGCATATGAATTGCTTAATTCTTTATTAGTTTCATGAAATATCATGATAATTCACATCTTCCCCAAGTTGTAATATACGAGCCCCTTGGTCACAGACTTAGAAAGGAGTAAAACCCGTTTAATTGCAATTAATTTGTAAACTCCCTTATTTTTAATAAACTTCTAATGCTCGTGTAATATTATTAACTCGAGAAGGACTAGGGTGCAACTCGTTGTACCAGCTAAATTGGTACAATCTTGGTCCCCATCCTTCTTAATTAATTCCTGCTTCTTCATTAATGTTGTTTTTTATTTTATTTTTAAATTTATTTTATTTAAATGACTATTATACCCTAAATCCTAAACCCTAGGGGATAATTATACCCTAAACTACAAGGGTAAAATTACAATTATATCCCTAAAAAAAATAGTAACAAACAACAACAATTAAAAAAAAAAGAGGAAAACACACACGGAAGGTGAAGGAAGGAGGTTGTACCGGAAGTTGTACCAATTGAAGGTTGTACACAATTCTTTGCCTATTAAGTCGTATCAATCAAACACTTCTATCCGTGTGTTCTTTAAAAAAATTTACTCCCTTCCTTCAATTCAAGAATATATACCTACAGACTACAGTGTTTAAAAATAAAATAAAATAAACACATACATATTCTTGTATTAAGAATTTCATAGAATGGAGGGAGCATATATTTATCGATGTTGTGATAATTACTTATGGGCATTTTAGGGTTCTACAGCTCAGCAATACTCAACATACACAGTGTAAAAGAGAAAGAGAACTTTTGGGATGTAGCCAAGAGTTGCTACCTTGACTTCGCACACTACAAGAAATGCAACAAACAATTTTCCGACATGGCCGACCTCAACTTCCTCATGTCCAAAGCCGTCGAGAATCCGACCCTCACCGCGTCCTCGTCACTGAGAACGTCGCTCGTCTCAGTGTTCGAGGACCCGGTGTTGGACGACTCCACTCAAAAGCAGCAGAGCATCGGGGTCCGGGACTACATGGGTTGCGCCTCAATCCATGGGGTGGGCCCCTCGCTCGCCGTCTTCGACACTGTTCGAGACGGCGAGCTCGACTGCATCTGCGTCTATCCGGCCCCGTTGCACTCTAGGGAGCAAATGAACGACCTCGTTCGCCGGATGACTAGCATTATGATTGATGCAGTGATCAATGTAATTTAATTAATACTATATCTCAAGAGAATGTTTAATTTAATTGGTGTCCCTATTTTAATTATGGAGCTTTGTTTCGATATATCATTAATTCTATTGCATGTTTCATTTATTATTTTCATGTAATTCATAGTCTAATCCCATATACTATATTTTAATGGAGTGAACTTTTTTATTTAGCATGCAAATGCAGGTATTTAATTTTCTCTTTAATTAAGATGTTGTGCATACTTTTCTTCGTTGCAAGTGGAGTATAAATTAAACAAATCAGATAAAAAATTACAATACCAACTATATTGAATCAAGATAAAATTTCAATTTTAACCCTTTAATATATATATATATATATATATATATATATATATATATATATATTAGTCATTTTGTATCAATTTTTCCTCTAACTTCAACTTTTTCTGTTTAATCTTTTAACAAAAAAGAATTTAAACATACAGATCTTCCAAGTCTTTCAATTTATTTTTTAAAAATAACTAAAATTGAGATAATAAAAACTTAAAAAATTAAAATTAATACAAAATATTTGAAATTAAAAAAAGTTAAAAGTTAAAGCATCTAGATTCAACCAAAATTAGTACTATAAATAAATCAACTCATGGAGTCAATCCCAAAATCAGCCCAATGGCCCAGTTATAATGAGCCTGAGTTATAAACATAACATCTCCCGAGGGAAAATCCATTTGCAACGGCTACAAGTAAATGTGATTATTTTATTTTATTTTATGTTTAATTCAACTTGATTTGGTTTGAATTGATTGAAACTAAATAATATATATTTTTCGATGACTTACATAACACAATGAAATCATGAGTAGATTTTAACAATTAATGTTGGGCTCATACTTGACTTGACAAGAAAATTTATTTGAAGTTAATAAAACATAAAAATGACAATTTGAATAGTTCATTTAGAAGAACATTTTTTTTACTATAATGTTTTTCTTTTTCTTTTTTTAAAAATGTCCTTTGACCATTTTATCTCTTTTTATTATTTAATTAATAATATGATGAGTCGATGATGCATGATGATGAGGTTGTATATGTATCGCGTGAAAAGTCCTATTATCGTGTGCGAAGCTGTGTATGCATCACATAGGAATTGATATCCAAAATTTTTATAAAGTGACATATTTTAATTTTTTTTTTAATTTACAAATGGGATTTGTTTAAAAAGAAAAAAAAAGTGATTTTTTTTTATGAATCCCCAATTTATTAGACAAAATCGAACTCAACTTGGGTCAGAGCCTCAGACCAGACAACTTAAAAAATGTAACGAGGCGAGTGAGTTTGACTCAATGACTTGAATATTTTATTTTAATATTTTTAGAACAAGCAAAAACTCTTCGACCAAAATAGAAGATTAATACTCCTAAAAAGATTTCGAATACGCTATACCTATGGCCTAGTATGTAAATAAACTTGCTTTGTTTATTCATTCATTCAACCTTGATTAAATAGAGATGTGATAGGGCTAATCTTTAGTGGCCCTAAACAATTGCTCTATTAAATTAAAAGCCCAATAACTCCCTAAATCCTAAGGCCCACTTACAAGGCAGCACATCTCCGAGTAGGCAAGACGTTTAGGCACTCATGGAGATCGGAATGTCGAGTTCTATCCAAGAGCTCATATCTGCTCTCCCCTAGTTGGATAGATCCTAGAAACTCATCATTACCTATTTAAGCTGCCTTGAGAAAGGATGAACGTCACCTATCTCATCTTAATCGAGGAGTCTATTCCTAGGCATTTATTGTTAACTCATCATTACCTATCCAAGCTGCCTTGAGAAAGGACGAGCGTCACCTATCTCATCCTAATCGATGAGTCTACTCCTAAGCATTTATTGTTATTGTCACGTGATGGATGTAAACCACATAAATGTTTGATATGACCTGCTATTAATGTTTGACAACGCATTAATAGCAGGAGAGAAAGTGTACATATAAATAGTTGCACCCCATGATTTAGAAATAGGGGGATTCACTATTCATTATATGCAACTCAAGAAATAATTACAAAATATTATCCTCCCGATACAAGAGCTTAAAGGAAATCCGATGCAGATCAATACCTATTGTGTGTTAGATTAGCTGGGTTAATCTCCCTAAACAACTACATTAACCATTAATCAAGGAGTAATAAAACTTGCTATCTATCTACAAGATCAATCGAATAAATTGTTTATAATCAATATTAATTAGTAGTTTTTGGTTTAAATTTCGAAATGATAACAGTAATAAGAATCAAGAGAATAAAATTGATTGAACGGGTGAGAATATACACTGAATCAGTGAAAATGATTATGAATTTCGGACTTCCATTACAAAGCGCTTGGACTGTAGCAGAACCCTCCCACACTTTTTCATTTCCATTATCCTTACACCTTATAATCGAGGGACTCTTAATTAATCAATATATATCCTCCAAGAAAATAAGATATAAGGTAGAATTTAATTAAGTGATCTTGGCGGGTTGATGATCGTTGGCAAGCTTGAGTTGTTGCTCTGATCGAGCGGAGACTCTGTCTTCCAACCAATCGAGGATGTCGGAAAACACAGTGTCGAGGTTTTCCGGCAACTCGCCGTAGGACAAGGAGTGCCACATGTTGGGATACAGCTTCAAGGTCTTGTCGTTGGAACAGGCATTCTCGTACAGTAGTTTGCTCACCGACGGATCAGTCACCTTATCATCTTCTCCGTGAAGGACAATCAGTGGCAACGATACCTGCAATTTTATTTTTAATCTCATTTATTAGGAATAACATGGTGTCTAATTACACGTCTAAATTAATTCCACGATTTTGATTTAATATTCTTTAAGAGGTCTCATATAAATTTTCTTTATTTAAAATAATTTTAAAAAACTTAATTTCTTCTAAATAATTTCATAAAATTATATTCTCACCAAAATAGTTATTTTTATTTCAAAATGTTCAATTTTTATAGTTTTATGAGATGAGATTGAATTGGTGTTTTTACAAATAAAGTTAAAGAAAGAAATTGGTAAAATAATATTGTTTTGGGATGAACTCGAAACAAATATCCTAATACATCTTCATATAAATTTAAGATAAAAATTGTTTATATTTTAAACTCGCTATAATCTAATGTATAATTAAAAGTTAAGCACCTTAGTCTAGTAATTCCACCTGTAAAGTCAAAGTGACAACTGAGTCGTGTGTAAGTAAGATGATATTCAATATACATCATTATATATAAGCGTGACAATGAATGGTTGACATTGCTAATTAATTTTGTAATTAATTTAATTAAATAATCATCCCTTGAATTTATGAAATAGATAAATGTGATGATTTTAAGTGAGATGCTAATTTGATATTTTAGAAAAGTCTAAATCTACATAAATAATCAAGATTTAAGCCAAAGTATTTATTAAGATTAATTAATAATTAGTGAAATGTGAATAATAAAATTAATAGAGAGAAATCGAGACCTCATGTAATCTTTTCTCTAAGTCAATGCTGGCAGTGTATAGCTGGTGGCTAGTTTGCAATCGAGGTCGGCCTTTGTATGTGTATGGATTCGACTTCACCTGCATATTTTAATTATTAATTATATAGTTAAGATAGTAATTAATTCATAATAATATAGAATTAGGTAAGAAAGTTACCTCATTTCTAACATTGTGATCCTTAAAAGCAATGTCAACAATATCTGGGGTTGGGGTGAGTTTCCAGGTTGGGATGATTCGAGCCAAATAAGTTAATGTTTTTATAGCTACTCGGTTTGGTTTCATCGAATCAGCAATCTGCATACGCATAGAATTGTTAACACCGTTTTACAGTAGTGA
This sequence comes from Pogostemon cablin, assembly GCA_023678885.1. NCBI lineage: Eukaryota > Viridiplantae > Streptophyta > Magnoliopsida > Lamiales > Lamiaceae > Pogostemon > Pogostemon cablin. The sequence continues at coordinate 4,048,816 of CM042977.1, read as the reverse complement.
CGGAGCCAGAAATTGATGTCAGGAGGTCTAAAATTACTATAAAAATAAGATGTTCTTCCCATCCATCTTGCGTTGTTTAAGAAGATTTAACTTTTCTTACGAATTTTTATTAACTTTTTGAGAGAATTGATATTTTGAATAAAAAATATATGAATGTATTAATTAAAAGTAGTGACATTTCTAAAATTAAATACTTTTATAAAAGGAAAAAAAAAACTATAAAAAAAAGAAAAAAAAAAAGAAAAATGCTCACAATGAGATTTGAAATTTGACCTTGGGATGGATTAAGTCCTCTAAGACCACTAAACCAATTCAAACACTTCTCCTAAGAACTACTACATATATATAATATGATGTTAAAATTCAAGGGGGGCCAGTGCCCATTGTCCCTCCGTCATTGTTACATAATGATTTTCTTAAAACGAATAAAAAGTAATAACCTTTATAATAAAAAAGTTATACGAAAAGTAAATTTTGTTTTAAATATTGTAATATAAATAAAGCAAGAAAATATATATATACCTTACACATCGGAGCAACGAGAATGGCACCGTCCCAGTATTGTGGTTTTTTCCTGTGCAATCGAAGAACCATGGCTCCTCCCATTGATTCTCCCATCACTATCCTCATCTTTTTCCTGTTTTCTCTCCTTTCTGCATTTAGTGGAAGAATGCCATTATTTAAAGTCAACAATTTAAGTTTGTATCAAATTTACTTTGGTTATTTTTATATCAAAATACCCCTATATATTTTTTTAGTTTAATTTCTCAGTATTGGTCAAGGTGTCGAATATTCCACATAAGATATCGACATCATATTTAATACCATTATTGTATCACTGGATGTCTGATTTGACGTCGGTCTGGATGTTGGTACAGTTACATGATAACATGATATGAATAATTAAAGTATTTAAAAAAAATGTGGGGATATTTTGATAAAAATGACAAAATAGATAGAATTGTCATTAATTTAAGTTGTTGGTTTGCATTGATTTACAGCCATCCAAATTGATTATGTTTCACCGTTGATTTTTTTTTTCTTCGAAGCATAAATAATTTTTTCAACGTGTTACATGATCTAATTAAAATGGTGAATATAATAAGGGTCCCTACGTTTAGACACGTGTCCTTACGGATAAATTAAAAGATTGATCTAATAAAAATTTGTTGGAGTATTTAAAGCTCGAATTCAAATTAAGTTATGATCATACCTAATATATCATAAAATTCCAATAATATTATGTATACACAAACAAATAAGAAAAAATGCATCCAGGGCCTATATTATGAAATAGCACTACTATATTTTAACCATATAATATAGTAGAGAAATTAAATAAATTACCAGAAATATTGGTGAAGTGTTCAGACAGGTCATCCACAATATTATCGAAGCTGGGAATGAGTCCCAGCAGCCCTGATGACTTTCCATGCCCTTCACAGTCGATCCCATGAACTTCGTACCCTTTCTTCACCAGTCTCCTCGCGCAATCTGATCCGTCCGATCAATTGTCATTCATCCAACGAACGTGACATTTTTCAATTAATAATTAAATAAATTAATATACATACCTCTCATGGAGATGCTGCATTCCATGGCGTATCCATGGCATAGAAAGATCAAAGCTTTAGACTCGTTCTTTTGGGGTGACCAACGGCACGTGAAAAGCTTCACTCCTCGTGTATTCACCACGTATTCCTGCAGGGTCAAATCCGTCATTTCACCCCCAGATCCATCCACCAAATGCACCCCTTTTTTTAATTAAAAAAAAGGGTTTAATAGTTACCTCTTCATATTTGACGTCGTCGTTTGTATGATGTTCATGATTATCCTCCTGCAAGAAAAAAAGAAAAAGAAAATAAGTTATTATGGATTAATATGTATGAATATTATTGTGGATTTAGAAGAAATTGATTGATTACCATTAGTGAAAATTGGTGTGAATTGTTGGGAGGGAGAAGAGATTAAAGATTAGTAGGAGAGAGAAATAGGGGTTAAATAATGTGAATTAAAAGATGATGTGTGAGAATGTAAAGATGGTTTTAGTGCAAAGAATGGAGATGTACGTATATGGAAGAATTGGGTTTAGAGTAAGAGGGGGATTAAGTATATATCATATATATATATATATATAGGCCATTTTATTTGGTTGCAAGTTTTAGACTCCTATTTTATTAAATATGAACGATGATTAATTCGGAATTTAATACAAGTTGATTAAATTCAAACTTGGAAATAATTGAATATATTGAGCTATAGCTAGGCTGTCTAATGAGAGATCATGACGGATCACAATTTAATTAATTAATTGAAAAAAAAAATCTTGTATAAGTTAGTTTCGTTGGATAAAGGATAAGAGTCAATATTCACCGTGCATCCAAATGTTTATTCATCTAATATATATATATATATATATATATATATATATATATATATATATATATATATATATATATATATATATATATATAGGCTAAATATAGTGTGCACCCGGGTGCACACGAAGCTTCGTGTGCACCCACGTACAAATATAAGCAAAAACATATACAATTATGAGTAAAAATGTATACAATTTAATTGTTAATTTTTTTAATAAAAAATTGAGTGTAAAAAAATGTACAATTATTAAAATACATGTATACACTATTGAATAAAAAGTTATACACATATGAATGCTTGTTTTTTTAATGAAAATTTTAGTGTGAAAAAAGTATACAATTATTACAAAACACGTATACAAAAGAGAATAACATGTATACAAAATAGAATAAAAAATTATACAAATATGGGTGCAAGGGTGCACCCGGGTGCACCTAATATACACTCATATATATATATATATATATATATATATATAATAAATATATAATTTTTTATATTTAATTTTTTATTTAGAAAAATTAATAAAAAATTAGCTAAAAACTCACTGTCAAAGTGTACAATTTTTTGTTTATTGGTGTTTTTTTAATTAATTTATAAATTCTGAAAGTAAAGTAGATGTATGAATTTGAATTCGTGTATCTAAATACATATGAGAATTTGAATGTGGGACAAATTTAAATTGGTGTACAGGATGCACAGAGATATTCTTGCCTTGGCTGAATTTGACACTATTATCGTAATCTTGTTCTCAATAAATAAATCCACATTTTTTTCTTATTTATTTGTTGTAAAATAATTATCTTCCTACTTACTCTAATCTCCATATATAATCCAATTTGTTTAATATCAAAATTATGATTCTATCTTAACATGTATAAACTAATTTACCTTTTATTAATTTGTAATAAATTTGAGTCCAATCCAATCAAATTGCATTTATTCGATTTCATGTACGATCAATGGATCGAAATCTTATACAATTACTTAAATAATTAATTTCAATAAAAGAAAAATCGAAATCTTTTACAATTATTTAATTCTCTGACTTAATTATAGAATAAGTATTCCTAATCAGATTTTCCACACTCATCTGTTTACTAAGCAAGTTGAAATTAATTTGAGTCAGTGCGCATGCACCTCCCCAGCAATTAAATAATATAAATTCCTCAAACCTTCTTCATCGTGAAAATCGAACCTTTGTCACTCACTTTAGTGAGGAGTCTACTTTACTCAAACCTTCTCAACATATGTGGAAATCGGACCTGGACCATTCACTTTAGTGATGAGTCTACTTTACTTTAGTGAGTAGTACAGTGGTCAGGTAAGTTAGCCCACCTGATTAATTGTGCTCTATTACATTAGTGATAATGTGATCTCACCTAAAAATTTAAGGTGATGGTAAAGTTCAAAGCCATGACTTCTAGTCTTTTACTGTAATAACTATATTAAATACTAATTATCTTATCTAAAACTTAAACGGTTAATTACATGAGAGTATCATTTAATACTTAATTAATTACTCTAACATATACATAGTGCACGTTATTACACAGTCTACACTAGTATCATAAGTTTTTTTAAAAAAATTAATTTAATTAATTAGCTTGTAATTAATGTCTTTTTCCCTGATTATTGACATGGAGGTTTAATAAATTAAAAGTTAATTGCAAATAAGTATAATTAATTTATGTTGAAATTTTGTAAATCGGGACGTCATGCTTTGAAGGTAAGCTATAGGTAGCTGTAACTTCATGCATGTATATGTGTATATTTTGAAATTGTATCCATGAATGATTAATTAATATCTGGTATAAGTCAATACAAGTGGGGCCATCTATATATAACTATGCATATCTAATTTAGTAAGTTGCCCTTTTTGAATTGAATATACTGTATGCAAGATGGTAGATAATGAAAGAGGAAATGGGTGTATATTTCCTTCAAAATGTATATTATGAGGTATTAATAAGGGTATGTTTATTTTACGCTCACGCGGTTATCCAAATAATAATAATAATAATAATAATAATAATAATAATAGTAGTAGTAGTACTAAGGGAGAAATGTGTGTGAGATCATTTTATGGATTCATAATTAGTTATATTTTTTTATTAAAAATATTATTATTATTATTTTAATGTTATTATTTTTTATTTACATTATAAATTGCACATGAAATAGTTCACATCACTGCTATTACTTTTTATTAATTGTACATTATAAAGATTATTACTTTTTATTTGTCTCATGGAAGTTATTATGTGAGACAGTCTTATACAAATCTTTGTCATATTTGTGTTTTGGTATGATAAATTTTAATTTTATGTCAAATCAATTTGTAAGTTGTATGTGGTAATATATGTAAGAGAGTATTAATTGATGTAAGAAAAAATATGAGAATTGAGTATTAATACAATTTATATATATATATATATATATATATATATATATATATATAGAGGTGATTCAATCTAAAATAGGTAGTATGTGTTTTGAAAACCCAAAAATTATTTTAAAAACTGAAAAAAGAACACAAAACACAAAACAAAAAAACCCTAATTTTAAAAAAATAATATTAGTTTCACAATCATTGCTCTAATTAGTTTTTTTTTTTCAATTAGGTTAATAAAGTATTAATTCCTATTATTTTTAATTTATCTCATAAAAATTAGTTTGTTTTTTAGATGTGTCGCATGCATAAGTCGTAAGTCGTAACTTGCTCTATGAGGTTCACATCTAGAAAAGTAAAGAGAACATGATACTTTTCTTCTGTATACATAAGCCGTTAAAAGCACAATAACAGGAATGACATCGTATGTTTGCTAAAATATAATTATCGATTTTTATTAAAAATATTATCACTATTTATTAAAAATATTATAACTTTTTTTATACTATAAATTATTTATAAAATAATGATCATTATATTACTATCATTTTTCAATAATTCAAGTATCATTTTTATTAAAGTACTAGTATAATTTTTTATTCTACTCACGAAAGTTTTTTTTGTGAAACGGTCTCACACAGAGTATTTGACGTCATTAATACTTGTGACTTTGTGAACTCGATTTAAAAAGTTCTTAATGATTATATATGATCATAAATAATGAGTATTGATATATCTATTTATAGCAAATTAGCTACAAAGGTCTCAATTTTTTTGCAACTATTATTTACAAACACAAATAAATTATTCTCAAAATTAAATTTGAAGGTACTTCATTTTCATTATACATATATATGAGTTATTTGGTTGTAGAAAAAAAAACCATATTTCTTGTATGAAATTGAATTCTATGTTCAATAATTAATCAATCAAAAGTGGTTGATTAAATTTAGTGATCTAAGATATATACCTAATCACATCAAGTTAGTCTTCGTTGAAAGCAAAACTCAAACAAGTAGTGCCTTTCACGAGTTGATATCACATGTATTTCAACTTGATTTCGCTACCTTTCTCTCTCTTAGATTTAATACATATATTTTATTTTATTTTTTGCAAGATAGTTGAGACATCTCACACACTAGACGCGATATTTATTACTCTTTCGGCTCTCCTTCTCTACCCTTCCTCCTGTACAAAAATTAAAAAAATTGATAATTTTTGAGGATAATATAATATTTTTGTAATAAATAAATGATAAAAAAATATGTTTAGACTGTTAAGTTTTGTTAGGTTTTTTGGTAAATTAATATTTATGAAGAGGGTAATCATTTTAATTTTTTGTTTTTTAAAAAGAGATATAAACTTTTGTGAAATAATCCAAAATAAAAATTATTCAAAATATTGAGAGACAGAAGGGTATTTGGTTACATTATTATAGTCATAAAAATAAAAAATTATTCAATTGACTTTTTAACGTTGTAAAAAAAGAAGGAATATTTTGAAAATTTTAATATTATAAAATAAATAAAATTGTTAGCTTTACCAAATAAGGAGTAGAATGTAGGTGATGTTTTGTTGAGTTTACAAATTATTTTGCAAGGAATTGGAAAGGAAAGCACATGTATAAAGGGGCGAGGAAGTAATAATTATTTTCATTTAATTTAAAAGAGTAAGAGCAACACTTTCGTAACATAGTTTTTATGTTTTTTTAAATAATTATTATTAAAGATATTATTATTTTTTATTAAAAATATTATAACTTTTTTATTATAATTTAAATTATTATATTGCACCATTATCATTTTTCATTGATTTTAATATTACTTTTTGTTAAGGTGTTATTACTTCTCAATCATCTCAGAGAGTATTGCCTTATAACCGTCTTACAAAAGTTTTTGTTGAGAATAATATTCATCACTTTATAAAGTAAATTTCGAAATACTTAAAAATAACTACTATAAAATTACGGTGTATGTGAACCACTCACAAAAGTTCTTTCTTTATTTTAGCAATGGTTTAATAATCAGTCATATTAAACGTGTATTCAAAATTGAATCATGACTTTTAATATCATTAAGGGTGTCTTTAAATGATAATAATTTTTTAATCCTTTGTTCTGTGGAAACTGTGAGGATAGTTTCCTTTCCGAAAACTGTTTATATTCAACGAATCAAAAAAAAGTAAAAAACAAAATAATTGGGTTTAATTTGAAGGTCAAAGTCAAACAATAATAAAGGCTTATAAATGAAAAATGGGAAAATGCAGAAGTTTCAGAATGAAAAAAGACCGGCCCACTATATTTGGATCAATAATGGAGCCCATTTCTAAATAAAGTTGGATCATTTTTTAAGAAACAATTATAGGCCCATTTATGATTAATTGATAAAAGAAGCATTAACCCATCTTCCTAATTCTGGAGCCCACATTTTGTAATAAATAATTCTGGAGTCCGTAGAAAATTATCAACTCGACCCATAATAAAAGACAGTAGAAAATTAATAGCAGTCCATTTTCATGATACTGGATCATATTTATTATTCCCAAATGGGAGCCCATATAAATATCAGCCCATTTGAATGATTCCATATTTAATGGGAGCCCATATAAAATTAATACCAACCCATCTATCAGCCCATTTGCATGATTCCATATTAATAAATTTAAAATTGGAGGTCATAGAAAATTAATATCAGCCTATTTGCGAGTTGAATATAAATAAATTTTTTAAAATCACTCAAACCGTCCGAGTTGTACAGAAAGGTATATGTAAACCATGATTTATTTGAATCTGATAAAACAACACTGTCATAGTAGTGCAATTTCGATTTTTTCCCCTAAAATTGCAATGCATCGCCTAATATATAGGCCATGTGATTTAAACTTATTTATATTTTGGAATATCAAGTTCTTTAAAACCTACGCTATATATCAAAATAATACTTCCTCACTCCTCAACTCAATTTCACCATTTCTATTTTTGTCCATCCATAACTCATCTCACACTTCATAAAAAGAAACAAAACCAAACTCAATAATCTTATAATTTTATTTCAAATTTGTAATCTAACACCATACACACATCATACTTTACAATTTATTTATTACGAAAAGATAACAAACTATTCCTGAAAGTAAGTCAATAAACAAATTTTCTTAATATCTATGAAGATCGAGGTGTGAAAATAAGTTGGGGACAGAGGGGGTAACATTTATTGAAACATGTATACGCATTTATATTTAATATTATTTATGTAGTTATATACTACCTTATTATTGAAACCGTTAAAACATTAAGTTTGACCTTCGAACCGCTAAAACTCGCATGATGAATTATAATTAAAAGGTCGGAGTACAAAAGTCAAACATATAACCGAACCACCCCTAACAAGATAATTTAAGTTTTATTGAAAAATAGCCGTGAATTGATGGTATAAATTTGATGGAGATGATCTTTATTTTAGTAACAACACTTGGAAGAAGCTACCTAATGACATCAACGTTGGTGATGAATATTTCAGTGAGCCTTTAGCTTAGTTTAACATGATTCCGGCAATAGGTGGTTCCTCTGTCGCTTTCGTTCAATTTCGAGCATGAGAAGTTTGACATGATATACTAAGGAAAGAGATGGGGTGATTCTCTATGAATTTTTTACGTAGAGTGTAAGAAGTTCATTTGAGATGATGGAAGGGTTAACTGTGCGTATGTTGAAGTAGGAGCAGTTTAGTTTCATCATAGAAATCTCAAATCCATATTGCTTGTTTTTTCTTTTATCATCTGTTGTGATTTTTAGACTAACTAATTGTTACGTTTATATGAATTTATAGAACAGGATTGTTGGTAATTAAAGATCAATGTTTTTCATTTTCGAAAATCTAGATTCTATTAGCTTCATGATGGTCTTGTTTTAGTTAGATCAATTACTCGTGTTGTGTGATTTTTATTCTTTTAAATTTATGTTCTGGTTTTGCATTTTTTCCTTTTCTTTTCGGTAAGAAATATTAATTAAATTGCCCCTTTTAGCATATAATTAAGACTAATATTACTGTGCACCTGGGTGCACCACATGATACGGTGCACCCACTTTCAGAAATATATATAATTATGAACAAAAATATATACAATTATGAATAAAAATGTATACACTTTGTTAGTGAAATTTTTGTTAGTTTTTTAATGAAAAATTAAGTATAAAAAAATATACAATTATTAAAACATATGTGTTATACACATATGGATGCATCCTTGCACCGACCGGTGCACCGAATATCAACTTTATAATTAAAGAGCTAGATATCTTCTTCTTTTTTTTTTTTAATTTTTAATCTTGGCTTTATTAGCTTGTAACATCTTGTTTTAGTTGGATCTATTACTTGTGTGATTTTGGTTCTTATAAATTTGCATCTATTCCTTTTCTTTTGGGTAAGTAATAGGAATGTTAACTTGCTCTAAAGTTTTTGTACTTGCATTATATTTTCTTTCTTTGATGGTGACACAAGAGATTGTACACCAAATGAAACAAGAATTGAACTGGAGAAAAAATAATAGTTTCAAATCGAACCATTCTTTGACACCATTGTACGCGTGATAGTGCGATACAGGAGATTGTAAACCAAATAAAACAAGAAATTTGAATTGGAGAAAAAATAATACTTCTCATATCAAACCATTCTTTGAGTCCATTGTGCAAAATTTTGAGTACATAGTCATGTCTCAGACTCTCACTTATAATTCAACCATTTTTTAGACTCTTTTTTTTCACCACATATCAATTTCTATCTTCTTGAAGCAAGAATAGACTTTTCTTGCTTGTTGCAAATTCCTAGCATCTTCAAACAAGCTTAACCCCACAGCCATAATTGGCTCTCAAATGCTAAAACAATAGTTTGATCTTTAGAAACAAACCATATATTTAATACATGGATCTAGCTACCCAACAATTCTAGCATTGAAACCTCGAGTGCGGAGTATCTTCACATCTATTGTTGGGTTGTAACTATTTGTTATGCTGTTTGATTTGTAACTTTCTCCTCTAATTTGTTCTTGCGAGCTCAGTTACGTTCTTCCTCTAATTTGAATCTAATTTGAATATAATTTGAAACGTTCGTGGATCTTAAATCATCCTCTAATTTGAAACGTTCATCTAGTGTTATGCGGAGTCTTACCTACCTAAGGGTTAATTCTATACAAATAATCAAGCCAACCTGTATTCCCCACGAATTGGGAATTCTTTATCCCGAGGAATTCTTGACCTACTTTAACAGGAAGATCCATCTCGGAGTGACTCCTCAACGATTCTCCGTTTAGCTTGTTACTATATTTCCGATACCGCCCGTAATCAGCAGGACATGTTGCCCCGATCCTCACCTCTTCTGCTCATAGCTTCAGTGATGCTATCACTGAATAATGAGATATCACATGTGAACATCCAACACAAAATATGAAAAAAGTAATTACCTACTACACTGCAATCATATTATCTTGAATCATTTGCTTGTTCATCCAAATCAAGTTTCAACTTACTTTTTAGATCAATCACTATGATAGCTAATAAGACAAAAAAAATATCATATGTGAATTAGCATACAGATTGTATATACTAGTCCATTAATTTCCATCTACTGTCTTTCTGGCTCATTTAGATAACTTCTTATCGGGAGAACTGTAAGCTTTAACTCAAAATCGTATTTGATACTCCTTCTATGTTTGTTTGTTAGACAAACACTTGTAAATCACCATAGAGTTTACACCTTAAACCCGACTAATTCCTATATTTAATTGTGAATTAGGAAACTAATTAATAGTCATTGCAAAGCAACAATAAATCGCGAGACGAAGCAAAAACTAAAGAAATCCAGATATTTAAACCGTAGCCTCACATATAAATTCAAAACCAATTACAGCGTATTAAAAGAAAATGATAATCCAACAATAAAGAAAAACCAATCAAGTGTAAATAATATACGAAAAACCTTACAGCGTAGTATTAAAACTAGTTGAAGATCGTAACAAACTCAATGCGCTCCGCAGAGGAGTTAGATGACGGAGAGAAGGAAAGATTAAACCCTACTAGGAATATGGGCTTTCATATTGGTTTGGATTTTTGGAGTTGTACCTAAATTCTTGGGCTTTGATGGAAATGGGCCTGTGGGCCTGCAAACACGAATTTAACCTTAACGTTTAGAACTTACGAAGGAAGTTACTATTTCGCATTGTTTTCGGGTTTTAAACATAGATTTTGCTTTTTAAAACCCACATTTAAATTTTAAAAACCACTCTATATATATCTATTATATTTTCTCTCATCGATTAATACATTTTCTCTCTTTATCTCTCCTCTCTCATCTAACTTTTTAAATGAATAAATAAATTAATACATTGATTTGAAATAAAATTAAAACCTACTATACCCAATACAAATATAAAATAACTATTTATGTTTTCAAACCCCATATATAACCCAAAACCAAACATTTAATCCAATTAACATTAAAGAAATATACATATATTTTATTAAATACTCTTAAAAGAAATATACATATATTTTATTAAATAATCTCTCCGTTCCACGTTTAAAATATACTTTATGTAAAAAGATGTAAATACCATTATATATAAATAAAGCTCAACTATTCATACCCCCGATATCACTAATTGTACCCGTAAATATTTAAATTAAAATATTTTTAATTAATAAGAAATAAATACCCATATTATATAATGTTGTATTATAGACATGCATGCATTCATTGTATGTGTGTGTATGATCTTATACAACCATAACAAGTGGAGGATGATGATTGGTTGATGAAGTGTTGATAGGAACAGCTGCATGTGAAGTTATAGCCGTAAGATCAGAGCTCATCTCATCCGTATGTTGCAGTTGTGCATTGAAGGAGGAATCAAGTTGGTTAGTTTGTTAGTTAGTTGAGCTAACTAAAGCTTCCACGTGAAAGTACCAACCTGCAGTACAGCGGTTGAGTTGCTGGTGTTCATATAAGCACGATGAACAATCAGTTGAATCGATAAAAAAAGAAAGCAACACATCAGTTTCAAGATTAGAGAGCACATTAAGGTTTATGTGCATAAGTTCATTATCATCTTCCTTAAGTGTATATTATAATCATCTTAGTGAGTAATCTTTCCTTCAAAGTGGATGTAGGCTTACGCCGAACCACTATATATCTTTGTGTTGATCGTTTTTATTTCATTTTTCGTTCATCAATCAATTCGAGAGTGAAAACGTGAGTGATCAATCATCCAAGTGTGTGAGTTCTTGAGTGTTTCACCAAGTTCTTGCTTGAGATTTACAAGAAATGGCGCCGTCTGTGGGAAGAGGAGCAAGCAGCCACAAGTAATCAGATCAGAAGGGAAGAATCATGGTTACAACCAAGTTTGATGTGGAGAAGTTTTCTGAGAAAGTTGATTTCAGTTTGTGGAGGATGAAGATGGAGGCCATATTGATCCAACAAGGATTGGCTGATGCCATCAAACCACTTCCAGAAAATCAAGCAGCTGCTGTGGATGCAATTGCACTAGCTGCAGATCAAGATCAACAATCAAAGGCCAGAAGTGCAATCATTTTATGCTTAGGTGATAAAACTTTAAGGGAAGTTTCAAAAGAAGCATTTGCAAGGGATATGTGGAAGAAGCTTGCTGATCTTTACATGGTGAAGACTTTGGCAAACCGGCTGTATACAAAGTAGAAGCTCTACTCTTTTAAAGTATCAGAAGATAAGTCCATTCTAAGCCAACTTGATGATTTCAATAAGATCATTAATGATTTAGAAAATATTGATATAGCACTGTCAATTGAAGATAAAGCTGTCATATTGATGTCAGCTCTTCCTATATCCTTTGAAGGGTTGAGAGACACACTGTTATGTGGGAATGTTGAATCAATCTCCCTGGAGCAAGTGATTCTTGCAATCAAAGCAAATGTGCTTCATAAGACATCAGATAATGCAGTTGCTGGGGAAGGTCTTGTTGCTAATAAACAGAACAAGTGGAACAAGAATGATAAGAAGGCTGTTGATAAGAAGAAACATGAAATAAGTAATCAAGGTACATCAGCAGATGAAGAAAATAATAACTGCTTCCACTGCAACAAGCCTGGTCATTTCAAGAAGTAATGTCATAAGTGGAAAACAATGGTGGTTAGGAATATTGCAGAAAAATGTGGAAATCAAAGAATCCATGCAAATCAGGTAACTGAGAATAAAAGTAATAAGGATCAAGATTACATTGAAGCTTTGGTTGTTGTCTCTGGTCAAGTGTCAGATCAGTGGGTGTTAGATTCAGGTTGCACTTTCCATATGACATCAGTTAAGGATTGGTTTACTGAATTAAAACCATATAATGAGGGATCAGTCTTGTTAGGCAATGATCAAGCCATCAATATTGAGGGTATTGGTTCTGTCAAATTTAAGATGTTTGATGGTACCATTAAGCTGCTCACAAATGTGAGATATGTACCAAGGTTAAGGAGAAACCTGATATCATTAAAAATGCTAGATTCTCTGGGATGTGAGTACTATGTGAAGAAAGGTGTACTCACCATCATGAAAGATAAGTCAGTAGTAATGAAGGGTGTTAAGAGCTCTGATCTTTACTTTCTTGAAGGATCAGTTGTGTCTGGACAGTTGAACACTTCACAAAATCAAGAAGATCTTCATCTGTGGCATGGAAGACTAGCTCATGTAAGTGAGAGAGGGTTACAAGAGCTAGCAAGACAGAAGCTACTAGACATAAGCTCAACCTGCAAGATGGATCAATGTGAAGATTGCATTCTAAGTAAGGCAAAGAGGTTAAAATTTGGTTCAGGAGAACATACTTCATCAGAGAAGCTTCAGTATGTTCATACAGACCTATGGGGACTATCAAGAAATCCAACTATTGGAGGATGAAGATATTTTATATCTTTCATAGATGACTACTCTAGGAAGCTATGGGTTATGATCCTAAAAACAAAGGATCAAACATTCACTGCATTTAATGAATGGCTTGTTGAGGTGGAGAATCAACCAGGAAAGAAGCTGAAATGTTTAAGATCAGATAATGGACTTGAGTTTGTTTCAGAAGAGTTTAATGCCTTCTGTAGAGAAAAGAGAATTAAGAGACACAAGACTACACCTGGAACTCCACAACAAAATAGTGTTGCAGAAAGGATGAATCAGACATTGTTAGAAAGAGTAAGATGTATGCTGAGTAGTGGAGGATTTACAAAAGGGTTTTGGGGTGAGCTTGTGACTACAGCAGCCTATCTGATCAATCTATGTCCATCAGTAGCTTTAAAATTCAAACCACCTGAAGAAGTGTGGTCTGGAAAGACTCCCAGTTATAGTCATTTGAGAGTAATAGGATGTCAAGCTTACTCTCATATGAAGCAAGATAAGTTGGAACCAAGAGCAGTAAAATGTGTAATGGTTGGATACCCCAAAGAAGTGAAAGGATACAAACTATGGTGTTATGAAGCTAACAAGTTTATTGTTAGCAGAGATGTCATATTCAGTGAAAAGAAGATTCCATTGGTTGAAAGAAATTATGTAGTATCTATCACTACAAACTTTGATGAGCCTCAGGGGGAGCAAGCAAGGAAGAAAGTACAACAATGTAATAAAAAAATTACAGTGCTGATCAGAATAAAGAAGATAGCTCACCTAGTTCATCTAGCTCAAGGTATGATTTAAGTTCCTATCAACTTGTCAGGGATAGGTAAAGAAGACAGATCAAAGCCCCAGTAAGATACATTGAAGCTGATATAGTATCATATGCATTGTATGTTGCATCTGATATAGAAAGTTATGAGCCAAGAACATATGATGAAGCTATATCAGGAGATGAGAATAATAAGTGGATAGTTGCTATGGAAGAAGAGCTGCTATCATTACATAAGAATAAGACTTGACAGATTGTTGACAGACCAAAGAACAAGAAGTTAGTAAGTTGTAAATGGATTTATAAGAAGAAGCCTGTTACATGCAAAGAAGGAAGTGTTAGGTACAAGGCAAGACTTGTAGCAAGGGGTTTTTCACAGAAAGAATGTATTGATTATAATGAGATATTTTCACCTGTTGTTAAGCATTGTTCTATCAAAATTTTGCTGGCATTAGTAACTCAGTTTGATCTTGAGTTACATCAGATGGATGTCACTACATCATTCTTGCATGGAAATCTAGAAGAAGACATTTACATGAAGATTCCTGATGGTGTAAGTGTTGAAGGTGCTGAGAATAAGGCTTGCTTACTTTTGAAATCTTTGTATGGTCTGAAGCAGAGTCAAAGGCAGAGGTATTTGAAGTTTGATGATTACATTACATCAAATGGATTCAGCAGGAGCTTACATGACAGTTGTGTCTATGTTAGGTTCAAGGAAGGGTGTTATACATACTTACTCTTGTATGTAGATAATATCCTTATAGCTTGTAAGTATCAAGCTGATATAGATGAAGTAAAAAAAATACTTAAGCAGGAGTTTGATATGAAGGATCTAGGAGAAGCAAAGATGATCCTTGGTATGCAGATTGAGAGAAACAAGCTAGCTGGAGAGTTAAAGTTGTTCCAAGAATCATACTTGGACAAAGTGTAGAAGAGATACAATATGAATCTCAGCAAAACAGTAACAACACCAGAAAAGCAATGAGTGAGTCTGTCACTACTCCAAGCTCCTCAGACAGATCAAAAGAAAGTTGAGATGAGCAATATATATTATGTTAGTGCTGTTGGCAGTTTAATGTATGCAATGGTATATTGCAGGCCAGATTTAGCTTATATGATGAGCATGATTAGTAGATTTATGAGCAATCTAGGTCTGCTACATTAGAGTTCAGTAAAGTGGGCTCTCATGTATATGAAAGGTACCATCACAACAGGTTTAAAGTTTCAGAAAATGGCAACATGGGATAATGAGATCATTGATGTTGGAACCGAAATCCCAAGCACCTTCTTTATCGAACTCCACATCTTAACTTATCACACTTTTCTTTGTGAGAGGATTATATAACTTGTAACCTTTAGAGTTAGAGTCATACCCGATGAATATGTATGGCTCACTCTTGTCGTCGAGCTTTCTTCTTGTCTCGTCTGCCACGTGAGCATATGCTTTGCTCCCGAATACTCTTAGATGAGCGATTCCAGGCTTTCTCCCACTCCATGCTTCTTGCGGAGTCTTTCCCCATACACTCCGAGTTGGAGAACGATTGGATAGATACACCGCGCACGCCACTGCTTTTGCCCAAAATTCTTTTAGAAGATTCTTTGTCTTCAACATGCTGCGCGCCATCTCTACTATGGTTCTATTCTTCCTCTCCGCTACACCATTTTGTTGAGGAGATCTTGGAACAGTGAGAGGCCTCTGGATCCCGTTTGCTTCACAATACGCCATGAACTCCTTGGATGTGAATTCACCACCTCGATCGGTTCTCATAGATTTGATTTCTAGCTCGCTTTTCTTTTCAACGACAACTTTAAATTTCTTAAAGGCTTCAAAGACTTCTGATTTCTGCTTCAAGAAATGCACCCACGTTTTTCTAGAAAAATCATCAATGAATAGCAAGAAATAATTGTTGTTACCAAGAGAGCTTGGTTTGATTGGGCCACACACATCGGCATGGATCAATTCCAATGGCTTCTTTGCCCGCGAGGTTGACTCCTTTGCAAATGGCCTTCTAGCTTGCTTCCCGAGTATACATCCTTCGCATAATTGGTCGGGATGCTTGATAGATGGTAATCCTCTTACCATTTCCTTCCTTGATAACAACTCCAATCTTCTGAAATTTAAGTGCCTAAACCGTAGGTGCTATAATCAAGACTTATCCTTAAAGCAAGCTTTAAGGCATTTTGCCACATCATTCCGGATATTTAATAGAAACATTCTATTCTTCGACATTGGCACCCTCGCTATCAAATTATTTTCCTTATCTCTTATTGAAAGGTTATAATCCTTCATATGAATGTCATAACCTTTCTCTAAGAGTTGTCCCAAACTCAATATATTATTTTTCATGTTGGGCACATAACAAACATTAGAGATAAAATCATGACTTCCATTTTTTAAACGAATCAATATTTTCTCTTTTCCTTTCACCGGAATTTTAGATTCATCACCAAATGAGACATTGCCACTTACCGATTCATCTAGCTCCACGAACATGCTCCTTTTGCCACACATGTGATTGCTCGCTCCCGTATCGAGGTACCACGTATCATCTTGTCTTTTATTTTTTCCTTTGTACGCCAAGAGCACACTAGCATTTTCTTCCATCTTGCTCTCAACGAAGTTGGCCTTCTCTTGAACCTTTTATTTTGCTTTCCAACACTCAGAAGCATAATGCTCAAATCTATCACTATTATAGCATTTTATAGAGGATTTATCGTACCTCGAATTTTGGTTTCTCCTTCCTCGACCAAATTCTTTTCTCTCTCCATTATTTCCATAGCCTCCTCATCTATGTCCACGGCCTCGACCTTGTCCTTGGCTACCACTTCGACTGTCGCTTGGGCCTTCGTCTTTCTCCTTTGTACTAACTTGCAATTTTAATAATTGCTCCACCATATCTTGTTTTCTTTTTATTTCTCTTCATAAGCTTGCAACGACCCCACTAAGAGATCGATTGTCATCTTCTCCAAATTTTTAGTCTCCTCAATAGTCACCACAATATGCTCAAATTTGAGAATGAACGAACGTAATATTTTCTCCATTATTCTAACATCCTCTAAATTTTCACCATTTCTTTTCATTTGGTTAGAGACTGCCGAAACTCTTGTAAAATAATCCGGAATAGATTCGAACTCTTTCATATGTAGAGACTCAAATTCACCTCTTAAAGTTTGAAGGCGTACCTATTTAACTTGATCGGCTCCCTTGCATGATACTTGGAGCTTATCCCATGCTTCCTTGGCGGTAGTTGCACTCGAGATTTTCTCGAAGTCATCATCTTCCAAAGCTTGGTAGATGAGGAAGAGAGCCTTCTTGTCCCTCTTTCTTAAATCTCTCAACTTATTCTTTAGTTGTTGATATAGTGTCGCCTCGTCTTCCGGTTGCTCGTAGCCTTTCTCTGCAATCTTCCAAACATCATGAGCACCTAGGAGTGCCCTCATCTTGATACTCTAATTATCAAAGTTACTCTTGTTGAGCAACGGGACTTGAAAGGATTGAAGGTTATTGGTCATCTCTCACAGGAGGATCGTATGACTCGGATACCACTTTGTAGGATGTAAAAGGTTGGAGGGATTTGTGGACGGGTGTAGGAATTTGTGAGTTGGGTGGTTAAAATGTGACAGAAGGAATTTGAGGGAAGAACAAGGTTTAGAATATAACACACTTCACTAAATCATTTTGGTTGTGTACCACTCAAAATGTTACACCATCCACCTATTTATACTATCCAATGGTGGATTCTCAAGCATTCTAGATAATTTTACATTAACTCCTACTACTCTAGATATTTCATTTATTTTGCTCACATGTTTTTCTAGGTTATTCTATCACTCCATTATTCTAGATCTTTCTACCATTTTTTTAATATTCATATGCTAGAGATTTCTACTCTACAATAATCTCCACCAATCTAGAACATTCACATATGCATCTTCTCTATTATTCTAGTATCATCTATTACAAAATTAAGTTTAATACTTTAACATTATGTTCTTACTCATATAGTTTTGGGTAAATAACAAGGATAGAAATGTTTTTGTATGTAATGTTATTCGAGTTGGATTATTGATACTTATTTAATGGGAGTCTTCTTGAAAATTAGGTAAACTATCGGATTATTTTTGTTTATTAATAAGGAGTCTAAAATGTTATAAAGGACTTAAAATTATAAAAATATTTAAAAATACATAATTATATCTACATTAAATTCCACATATTTTTATACTCCATCCTACAATAAATTTTACATTTTTCGTTTTCGTACATCCCACATTAATTTATGGAGTACTACTTATATATAAAAGAAAACATCACATGCATTCCTAATTTAACTTTAAAAATACATTTTAATTACATATTTACCACTTCCACATAACAAAGCCAATAAAGTTTGTCGGAAAGTAATTTTTCTTAAACTCACTATTTACAGTAATAGTGCAAAGTATTGTGTGACGAGGGTATGTTTTAAAGATTTTTTCAAAATAATTTATTAATATTAAAATAATTTCAATATATATCAAATTTATATGATTACCATATAATTATTTAACTTTATGATTTCAGGCTATAAATGAATAATTTAATATATTTTAGATTTTTAATGAATAAAAAAAAATTTAAATTCTGAATGGATATTTTCTCAAATTTTCAGCATTAAATGAAAAATATTCCGGATGATTTTAAAAGATATATAATTCTCTTTTCTAACTCATAAACTAAGTACCAAAATAAATTATCGAGTCTACGGTGCACATGGGGCACCGGTGCAGCTGAGGCATCTCGATCTTTAAATCACTTTTTTACTTAATCCTCACCGCTCAATAAAATAAAATAATTTTTAAAAAAACAAATAACTGTCCACTACCACTTGCTTTTACCCTATAAATTCGTATGTGCAATCTAGAATAACTCTAAATTATCAAGTGTTGTTATTATTTAAAACTTGACTATTAACTGATAACAGATATTGTTGGGCCTGATGGATTGGGCCAAGTGGGTTTGAGGATGTTGGGGTTAGAACCTGAGGTCCAGATAATACTATGGCGGATCCTTTCTCGCCGTGGGATTTGATTGCGGATCCGGGAACACAGATCTACGGATCTAGTACCTATAAAAGGAAGTGTTATTTACGTTTTCGATGAGTTTTCTAGGGCAATTGTTGAATTTGAAGCGGGAACGTCTCCCTTAGGATTTCGCCATGAGCAGATCAGGCCAGCCTCCGGATCTCAAGAAGTAAGCATCTATGACGTTTCTGAAGTGTTTTGTTTGTGCGTTTTTCTTCAGTAGCATTTTCTTTGTGCTTAACGATGATTTCTTCATCTTTTCTTCTGACTACAGGTACATGGACAAGAAGCTTCAGAGTGAGTTCTCTAATTTCATTTTAGGATAATTCTATGTATGATTTTAGAAATAATGTTTGGAGGATTCCTTTACTACTTAGTGAATATCATGTTCAATTAATAAATTACTTCCTCTTAATTGAATAATTGAAGCGAATTTGGTGGTCTTTCATTGGGCTAGCTTATGTTTTGGGGCATAATTATAGATTAGGTGATTCTGTGGAAGTGCGTTGTTCATAGACGAATTTGAGGACTTTGCTAATAGCTGAAATAGAATAACCTCTTTCATATAGGAACTGAAGTGTGTAATTGTGATAGATTTTAAGATTCACATTTTGGTTCAATAAACAGATTTTGGTTATGGTTATCTCAATTCTCATGGCTTAGTTTGTTGATAATGTGGCCACGTTATGATCATTTCGAATTGCGATGTTTTGGGAGCTTTAGTTCTAAGTTAGAAAATTTTGCTCCCCTTTGACTCATGCTAGGTTCCATTAGAAGTTGAAGCTGTATTGCAAACATTCTTTTGTAGGATTGCACACCAAATTTTTACTTAAATTCATACTGAGTAGCTGACTTGAACTCTACTTGGATGGTGGGTCTTCTGTCATTTGTCATAGGAAAGTGATCAGTATGTAGATTTTTCTGTCATTGTTTTAAATGGCACCTAATTACTATTATTTCTTTTAATTAATACTCACAGAGCTGCATGTTTATGCTTTGCACTTACTGTGCTTATTGAGTTTTTGTTGACTAACTCTGGCCTCTCACTTACTGTTCTCCACGGACGAGAAACTTAAATTATTTCCTCGAGTATGAATGATTGTTTGATTCTATATTCTTCTGAAGTACTTTATGTACGACACTGTTTATCACGTGGCGCACTCTGCTCAAGCCACAATGACACTAAACCCGGCAATGTATGAATGCTGTTGTTTTCTTTTTCGATTCACTTTTGATTTTTGGATATCATGATGCATTTCAGTAAAGCTCAATGCCAACCGTATGGTTGTTGGGACCCTTCGTGGGTTTGATCAGTTTATGAACTTGGTGATGAACGACACCATTGAAGTGAATGGAGATGAGAAGACCGAAATAGGCACTGTGGTGAGTATTACGAGCGTCATTGTGTTCGTCAATCGTGATTTTCTTTGACACGCTTCACCCAATCTTATGAATGTTTTGTTTTGCCTTTTGCTGCAGGTCATACGAGGAAACAGCGTGGTTACTGTTGAAGCTCTTGAGCCAGTTGCTAGAGCGCAATGATTGTACGTTTAAGTTCGTGTTTCAAATTCAATCAAATTTGCATTGGCTGATATCGTCAATGTCGAATTCAATCAAATGTGTAATGATGTTTTTATGCTCGAGGGATTAGACTGTCTTGATGGATGGGCATTGTCTCTGCTGCATACAGCTGAATGATTTGAAATTCTTTGGTATGAATATACGCCACATCTCTTCTTTACAAAATACAAATATTACAACTGTGGGTTGAATTTTGTTCTTCATGGGATACCATATTATCTAGCACCCTTTATACCACAAAATGCTTCCAAGTTGATGGTTTCACGTTGTTTAAGAAAAATTCTTTCCTTTTTTACTAATTTTGTTGATTTTTAATGTTATTGTAATACTTTTAAGTAATAAAAAAGTTTAAAGTAGTGGTGTGTGTGTGAAAAATGAGTGACAAATTTGAAATTAAAATAATTTTTGAAATTGTTGAATAAAGTGATACTCACTCCGTCCTATCTAAAGGGTAGTTTTTACTTTTTGCACGTGGATTAAGAAGTATTATTATGTGTGTAAAAAAGAAAAGTTGACTCTTTGGCTGGTACACCCAAAATGAAAAAAAGAACTCTTTGAGTGGGACAGAGAGAGTATTTCTTTTTTGGTGGTGTGAAGGGTTTTGTGGAACAAATAAATGAGAAAAGTTTGAAGGGTTATGTGGGACGTAGGGAGTATCATTCATTATAGAGATGTACTTTTTCCGTCCCGCAATAATAGTTACATATTTCAATTTGAGCGTCCAACCTGAATAATTATAACTTACAACTCTTTTTTATATAGGTGTGACTCACATAAAACAATTTATATAACTCTATGAGGCTCACATATAACATTAATACAACTATTCACTTTATTATTATTTCTCTTATTTCATTATATATTAAAATATTACTACTATATTATTTAATCATGTGTAAAAAGCAAATGTTATTATTATTGCATGACGGAGGGCGTATGCAAATAATTGTGAGCATTTTGTCATGGAAAAAGTATTATACTTCCTTCATTCCGGTAATTATTGCACGTATTTTTGTGCGCGTAGATTTAGAAAAGTTATTTTTTTTAATGCATTAATATGTGTGAAATTATTAGAATACGTGTAAAAAATAAGTATTTTAATTTAACAAAAAAAGTGTGTAAAGTTATTGGAATGTAGGTAAAAAGTGAGTATTATTAAAATGCATGTGTTAGTAATATACTCCCTCCGTCCCAGGCTAAGGAGACCATTTTATCATTTTTGTCGTCCCACTTAAAGGGGGCCGTTTATATTTTAGGAATGTGAGGGCCCCACCACTAACACTTCATAATAATATTTTATATTTCCAAAAGACAAAAATACCCCACTACAATTAATGGATTAATTAGGTGGAAGGGTAAAAAGGTAATTCATAAATTCCACATACCCACAACACATTAAAAAATAGCACTCCTTAAACTATGTGCACAAAAATATTTGGCTCACTTAGCCGGACGGGGAGTATTTGAATGCCATCGAAAAGTTTCTTGATTCTTAATACATGTTTTCTTGTTTTTTCTTTATAACAATCTTAACACAGTCCTATTCTTTTATTAAAATTTTGCTCAAACTAATGAACTTCTCATATGAGCTTTTAATTTTAATAAGTTATCAACTCATTATTGGAAGAGGTGTGTATAAATCCTGTTTTATATCTTAGCTTTTAATAAGTTATCAACTCATTATTGGAAGAGGTGTGTATAAATCCTGTTTTATATCACAAGAGCTCTTTAATTGGTTTAGGGTTTGTTATATTTTTAATAATAATTTATTATCTACTCATTCAATGGTTACGGAACAAATGAGATCCTTTTCTATTCTTGTCCAGCAAAATTTAGATGTGATACATTGTGATAATTAAAGTCTCCTGTTTCAAAGCTTAAGATGATATTTTTTTTAATTTATTTTATGTATTATTCATTAAATTATTTTATTGAATGATTATCACTATCCATCAATTATGTATATTTTTTTTAAAGAAAAATATTCTAAATTACATCTCACAATGCTCAACTCATGAAATGATCTCAATCAAAATTTTGTCAGCTCATGCATATAGTTGTGGTTCTTTTTATTGGAAAATTTTCATGTTGGGATCCAATTTTAAGTTTATGATCTCAATTTTTGGCTTTATTTTAAAAGTATCATACTTAAAATTTTATTTTATTTTATTCTTAAATTAAAGTTTGTTGTAATTTTTTTTCAAAGTATATTATAGAAAATTATTACTCCATAAAACAACATACCCCTATATTTATTTAATAATTTAATTTGAAATTATATAGTAATAATTTTTTAAAATTATTTTGTATGAATTGAAATGAGAAAATTAATTTTATTGTAAGTCTTAATTAAATGAAAAAAAATCAAATTAAGAAAAGAAATTAAATTTAAATTTTAAATTAGACTAATAAATGGCAAAAGCTTCTGTGCACCCGGGGACACGGAAAGATGCTCCGTGTCCCCATGTGAACACAACCCTCCCCTCCAATCCTATTTAAACCTATGTATTGCTAGGGGTTTAAATTGTAAAGGGGCATGAAAATTGTAAAGGCGCACGAAATGTGTTCCGTGCGCCCGGGTGCACAAGAGCCTCACTCATAATAAAATCAAATTTTAATTTGTGATCTAAACTAAAATTAGATCTTGAAATTCCTCCTTGCGAGAAATAAATCAAAATCTGGAATTAAACAGATGAGGTTGAAAGGTAAATAAAAAGAAATGTGATGAACTTAGTTACATAATGAAATAGCAGGGACGGCGGCGTTTTGAGTTCAAAATTTAAACAATGGGGGTTTCAACGGCCATATGTTGTCGGAGGAGCGTTTGTTATTGCAAAAACTGAATCCCGCTTTTTCTCCTTTTCATAGTTTATTTTTGCGTTTTTTCTCTCAGCTGGACAAACAGTCCGTTTAATTCTCCTTTAATTACACCTTTTTATGCTATTTATTTATTTATTTATTTATTTATTATTGGATATATAGTTTCACTATTTCGGGTGTGGTCCTCAAATTATGTAACATTGTAACTATTTATGATTTATTTATTTAATAATATAGGAAATTAATGGTACCCACAAATGGTGTCAAAACAATTTTCATATTACGGAGTAGATACTCGATCTTTGGGTGCGATCATGCGAACAAATTTGGAATTGGGAATAATTTATTTATTTATTATTTTGTAATGATTTGAATTGATGATTTTAATTTTAAGTTTTAAGTGTAAGTATGCAAATCTTTGTACTGTATCCCAAGATAAATAAATCATAAAATCAAAGGGTTTGATTTATTTGAGGGGTGAATCAAGAGTGTGTTTTAAAAAGATGTAAATGCAAATGTATTCTAATTTAAAAATATATTTATGTTGATAAATAGTTGGTTTATAAGATTGTGTTATAGTGACATAATGTTGCTGTAAGTGGATAAAATCAAACTAAACATATATACACTGTGTAGAGATTGTATGAAATCAATCACTCAAATTGTGATGAGGGCTCTATTCACAATTATATAAGTACAACATTACAATAGTGATTTCCTAGAATTAAGGAAATCAAATCAAGAATAAATACAAGAATGATATACAATGATAATATACAAAAATATATATACTCAATCAACTCTTTCCCTTAATACCCCCCGTCAAGCGTTGCGTGGGGTGTAAGCAAACGCAGAGCTTGGAGCGCATGAACTCAAAGGCTGGACGAGGTAAGCTCTTTGTGAAGATGTCAGCGAGTTGCAAGTGAGACGGAACAAATTGAGTATATATCTTTCCTGACGAAATAAGCTCACGAATGAAGTGACAATCAATGTCGATATGTTTGGCACGTTTATGAGAAACTGGATTCTGACTAATGAAAATGACACTTTTATTGTCACTTAGCAGTGTTGCACATTCCATCGGAGACTGATGTAGTTCATGCAACAAATTTGAGAGCCAAACAATTTCTGAGGCAGCATTGGCAAGCGCCCGATACTCAGATTCGCAACTCGATCGAGCAACAGTCGGTTGCTTTTTGGCACTCCAAGAGACAAGATTACCACTAACAAAAATAGAGTAGCCATAAGTAGAGCGCCGGGTTTCTAAGCATCTAGCCCAATCTGCATCAGAGTACCCAACGATGCATCTGTCTGTATGGCGAGTAAAAGACAAGCCATAGTGGATCGTACCTTTCACATAACGAAGAATTCGTTTCACAGCTGAGAAGTGAGCGACTGTGGGAGACTGAAGAAACTGACTGACCGAGTTGACTGCAAAGGATAAGTCAGGTCTGGTAATGGTAAGGTACTGCAAAGCACCAACCAAAGATCTATAGAAAGTTGGATCATGAAATGGATATCCAGTACTCTCTAAAGACTCACCAGCAGCTAAGGGAGTGGATACAGGCTTGCTGTCTAACAAATCAGCACGCTTCAAGATGTCATGGGCGTACTTAGCTTGGCCAACAAACAATCCATCAACAGTATAAGTGATTTCCAAGCCCAAGAAATAATTTAAATTCCCAAGATCCGTAATTGCAAATTCAGCATGAGCTGTAGAAATAAATTTCCGCAACAAAGCTGGATCGTTTCCAGTGATGATGATGTCATCCACATACATGAGAAGATAAAGCAGAGATGAGCCCTTAGTAAACACGAACAAGGACCAATCAGAATGAGTGTTGCGAAAACCTAACTTCAACAAAAAAGAGCTGAATCTTTGAAACCAAGCCAGAGGAGCTTGCCGAAGACCATATAGAGCCTTTTTAAGGCGACAAACATGAGTAGGTTTCACTAGGTCAATAAAACCAGGTGGTTGAGCCATATAAACTGGTGTGGGGAGAACACCATTCAAAAAGGCATTCTTTACATCCAATTGATGTAGAGACCATTTATGATGCACGGCAAGAGCCAAGATAGTACGAACTGTGGCAGCCTTGACAACCGGACTGAATGTGTGGTGGAAATCAGCACCCGGAATTTGAGTAAACCCCTGTGTAACAAGACGAGCCTTGTAGCGCTCGATAGAACCATCAGACCTATATTTAGTTCGAAAAACCCATTTTGAACCAACAATGTTGGCGTTGGGTGGAGCAGGAACCAAATCCCAGGTAAGGTTGGATTTTAGTGCATCAATTTCTTCCTGCATGGCGCTCATTGATGAGGAATTTCGCAGCTGATTTAAAACCCCGAGGCTCAGAAGCATCGGTGAGAGAGGCAAGCAACGCTGTTGAGGCAAGATCAACTGGATATCTAGGCTTAAAAATCCCTGCCTTAGCACGTGTAGTCATATGATGAGCAGGCCTCGGCGGTGGCGGTAGAGCCGCCAGTGGAGCAGAAGCAACCGCCGGGGAAGTGGGAGCAGGAGACGCAACCGCAGGGGATGGTTCCGGAGCTGCAGAAGCGCCCTCATCTACTAGTTCTGGATCAAACACCAAACGTGATGGAGCAGAGTCAGAAGCTGCACTGAAAGGAACAACAGGATCCAAGAAACTAGATACAGGCAAGTCAGTAGAGGATGACTGAGTGCTGCCAGAGAAAGGAAAAAGCCACTCATCAAACTGAGCATGGCGAGTAACATAGGTGCGAGCGGAAGCAGGATCGAAGCATCGAAAACCCTTGTGAACACTGCTGTATCCCAAAAAAATACAAGGCCTGCTTCGAGGTGAGAGCTTATTTGAAGCATAATCACGAAGAAAAGGGAAAACTCTGCAACCAAAGGGTTTAAACACTGTATAATCAGGCACAGACTGGAATAAAAGCTCGTAAGGAGAATTGTCATTCAGGACTAAAGATGGGAGCCTGTTAATAACATAAACAGCTGTGGCAAACGCCTCAAACCACAGCGTGGCAGGAGCTGAAGCGTGAAAAAGCATAGAGAGCCCTGTTTCAGTAATGTGTCTGTGTTTTCTCTCAGTTCGACCATTCTGCTGAGGCGTGTAAGGGCATGATAGCCGGTGAAGAATTCCATGTTTAATCATAAAATCATCCACACGCTTGTTCACAAATTCAGTTCCCCCATCAGATTGAAAAATTTTAACAGAGCGTGAGAATTGTGTACATACAAAAGTATGGAATCTAACCAACACATCATAAAAATCAGACTTCGCTCGCAAGGGATATAACCATGAAAATCGTGAGAAATCATCAACAAATACTGCATAATAGCGAAAACCAGCAGATGAAGTAAGAGGAGCAGGGCCCCATAAATCACAATGGATTAAATCAAGAACTAAAGATGCACGCTTTTCATTCAAAACAAATGGTAATTTCTTACTTTTCGCCATTTGACAAGGCGAACAAACAGTAGGATTTGGAAGTAAGGACGTAACATGCAAATGTCCTAACTTATTCAATAATTTAATCAAACTGAAAGGAACATGACCCAAACGCAGGTGCCACAACTCAAAACTAGCTCTTAAATTCTTAGATTGAAGTGCAGCAACAAAGGCCGAGCTGCCTCTCTCCAGCACATAAAGACCATTATCACACTTGCCCTGGGCCATAATCGCTTTTGTGGCTCGATTCTGAATAGCAAACGACTTATCAGAGAAAACAACATCAACATTACAATCTGAGGTCAACTTGCTAATAGACAAGAGATTCTTAGTAATATTTGGCACCACCAAAACATCCAACAGAGTAATATCAGTGCTAAACCGACGCGAACCAACATGCGAAATAGATAAAGAATTTCCATTACCAACAGTGACAGAGGCATTACCGGAATAGGGTTCAATCGTGTCCAAAGAAGCACTGTGCGGTGTCATATGTGCCGATGCCCCGGAATCCACATACCAATCGGAAGCCGGTGAAGCTGGAGAGACGTTGCAAGCGGCGTTGAAGGCCTGCGCCAGGTCAGCAACATGCGACGAGCTGGAGCCGGAGGATCGCGAACCTGCCTACTGCTGCAACTGCATGTAGCGGGGACAGCGGTCGGCGTAGTGGTCTCCACGGCAAAGCTGACAGCGCGGAGTGAAGGAGCGGCGCCCGCCGCGACCCCCTCGACCACCACGACCGAAGCCAGAACCAGAAAAATGACGCTGGCCGTCGCTGTGCAAGTTGCTGTGCTCGGACGGACCATCAGAACCAGCGGCAACAAAGGTAGCAGGAGCATGTGAATCAGACGAGACGTCCATTGATTTAGTCATCAATTCAAACTGTATTGCTTGGTGCAACAGATCACGGAATGGCGGAATAGGGTTCATCGCCATTCTCGTGTCCGTGAAACCAGCGAAGGCGTGACCGAGCCCACGGAGAAACCAGTGACTCTTGTCACTGTCTTCAACGGGCTTTTGGATAGCAGAAAGCTGATCGCACAGCCCCTTGAACCGCCGACCATAGTCGGCAACGGGCTGAGACCCACGGCGAAGGGAGAGAAGTTCTTCACGAAGGTGATGGGCGCGCGACGACGATGAGGGGGCGTAGGCAGATTCGAGTGCCAACCACGCCGAGCGAAAAGGGTCGCAATCGAGAACCTCCGCCATAGCTTCCGGTTCAAGAGTGGCATAGAGCACACCAAGGAGTTTTTGCTCACGCAAAAACCAAGAGGAAAATTCTGGATTAGGCGTCTCCACACCAGCATCAGAGGTTAAGGTTTTGGGGGGAGCAGCCGGAGAGCCAGTGATCAGATCAAGGTATTCGAAAGTGGTGGCCATAGAGAGGAATTGGCGCTTCCACATCAAATACGTGGAGGTGGAGAGTTTGATCTGAACAAGATTAATCATGGCGGTTGTCTGAGAGGAAGCAGGAGCGGCCATGGAAAAGAAGGAAGAAAAAGAGTGGAGATCGGGGAAGAAAGCAGTGGCAAAGAAAATAGGGTTTTCAAAACCAGGCTGATACCATGTAGAGATTGTATGAAATCAATCACTCAAATTGTGATGAGGGCTCTATTCACAATTATATAAGTACAACATTACAACAGTGATTTCCTAGAATCAAGGAAATCAAATCAAGAATAAATACAAGAATGATATACAATGATAATATACAAAAATATATATACTCAATCAACTCTTTCCCTTAATACACTGGATTTGGGGGAAGAAGTTGATCGTTCATAACAGATAAAGATAGTATATTGTTATTTATGTGTTTGAATTGCATTTTGATCTATTACTCTTTTTTTCCACGTTAGAAAGTTGAAACATATTTCGTAC
This sequence comes from Pogostemon cablin, assembly GCA_023678885.1. Classification (NCBI taxonomy): domain Eukaryota; kingdom Viridiplantae; phylum Streptophyta; class Magnoliopsida; order Lamiales; family Lamiaceae; genus Pogostemon; species Pogostemon cablin. The sequence goes on along the minus strand of CM042977.1, from coordinate 4,019,605 downwards.
ACTAAAACTTCTGCGTCATTTTTTATTATTTTCTTGGTCACTCATTATTTACTTGACCCTTAAAGAGTGGAAGGTTGAAATCATACAATAGTCCATAAAATTTGTATTTCTTTTGAGTGTATAGTTTCCACATTCTTTTTATCTATCATCCATCAAATAGTATAAAACAAAAAATGTTAAAACAAAATGATTCAAAAAATTTGAAACGAATTATTTGGATCTCACGAAAATGATGTAGGAAATCCATTGTATTGAAAAGTAACTTCTTTGATCTAGAGGCTTGATTATGCTATTGAATAGGACGATGACTACTTGTATAGATCAAGATTATAGATTATATACATATAAATACATGTGAAATATTTTTTTTTTATAAAAATTAATAGTTTCTCAATTAAAGATTTTACTTCACATTTTATTCCAACTACTCCTATTCTTAAAATATCCAATTTCAATTTTAAATAAGAATTGAAAGAAAAATATCATTAGAAATGAAATTACTATAATGATGATACACACACTAAACGAGTAAGATTAACTTTTCGCTTGAGTTGAACGCGTGATGAAATGATAACTTTTGGGTATAAATACTAGCACCGATCCTCTGGGCATTTTCGTGCATCATCTTTTGTATCACGCGTTAAGTGATTGGCATATAAGAGGTGACATAAATTCAACCATTGTCCTTAGGGTTTAAGGTTTAGGGTATAGTTTCATCTGTCCTACGTGTAGTTCATCTAACGGTTTGACACATGAGATGATATACCAAAATGACATAGAGAATCCGAGCCAATAAATACTGGCACCCTGATTTTAATTTATTTTGATATATAAAATAAGATTATAAAAATAATTAAAATGATAACAATAGAACAAACTCTAATTCATTCATATAATGTTAATATTTTTATTTTCATATTACTATTTATTTTAAAATTTATTACTCCTACTGTTTAGATAATTCACGTTTATTAAAAAAAAAGTTTACTAATTTTATTGATTTTGGAGGTATTTTAATATTTATAGTATATAAGGTATAAAATAATGTTGTGATGTGTGTAATGTAAAAATGATAATTTTGAAATTAAAGTGACTTTTAAGATTATTCGATAAATGATTATTTTCTGTTTTTGATCGTGAAAAATTTTGTGGAAAAGTCAAATAAGAAAAGTGCAACACAGTAAGAGTATAATTAATTTTAATTAATTAAATGTACATTAATATTAGAACAAACATTGCATATATTTATGCGTGCTATATTATTTATTTATTATTTATTATACACTCTCTTTATTGTTTTTATCATCACTTCATTTACATTAAATTAAGTTGATAATCCGAATATTATTACTCCATTTTATCTCTGTGTTTAACCCTCATAGATATTAGTATTACATTCTCTTCAAGAAATTTATTACTCAAAAGAGTTGATTCAACAATGCAACTAGGTATCTAGATGCCTTTTTGAGAAATAATACTCCTCTTTTTAACACGGAATGAAACTCTTTTAGAATAAGTTACTTACTCCGTCTCATTCCATGAATATTTGCAAAATTTTCTATTTTGGTCCATTCCAAGAATATTAGTATATTCTAAAATGGAAACAATGCACAATATCAATAATTTTATAATATTACAATATTATAAAAATGTCATCTTATTTTTATAAAAAATTTAATCAAAGTCAACTATATCATACACTTTACTCTATTGAATTACTTAAAATACTCCTCTTTTTTATATCATTATAACAAAAAGTTATTATTTTTTTAAATTTTGTGTCACCAAATATGTACATGTATTCTTAGAATGAAAGGTGTATAATGTATCATATGCAAAAGTAATACACCCACAGTCTCAAAGAAATAGATGCATTTACTTTTTGTTATCATAAAGTAAATACGCTTATTTCTCTATGATGAAATGAGTATTATTTTTTTGTTACGGAAGAGTAATAACTTGTTATATTGGAAGGAAAAAAACAAAAAAAAAACTCCAATAATTGTGATGAAAGAGTGTGACACTAAGATTAAGAAGTCTTCTCGTATGTTTGTGAAGTCGTTTTATTTGGTGTTTTCTAAAAAGAGATGTAATTGTGATTATATAATATGAAATGGGCCACAAATTGGGGCAATTATGTTGGCCAATGGGCACTAAAGCAATAGTGGCGTTTGTGCACAATTTTTTGCTGACACTAATCATAATTTGAACCTCTAATTAATCCATGTTTCTTGCTCAATCAAATATTCATATTTTATTATATGTTGGGATGCACCATGAAATATATATGAGAATCATAATTAACAGAGGGCTATTGTCATTTACTGTTTTATTCTTTACACATATGTCATCTTAATAAAAATGTGTAAGATGTTTAATGAGGGATTGAGGGTAAATTTTGTAAGATAAAAATGTTAATAATGAACATCATTGGATCTTGAGAAGAACTATGTACGTTACGAATGTCATGGTCATACACTGATCCTTCCCAAGAATATTTTATCTCTATAAATTTATACAATTACGAATGTCGAAAATTGGGGAGGAGACGATCCTGTCATTACTTGCATCTTATATTGTAAGAATCTTATATATATTGCATAATTTGCAATATCCACATGCTAAAATTTCTTTTTAATTTGGTTGGATTCGAATTCGGGTTTATATTAAGTATTTTTATTACGACTCTAAAATAGTAAAAAGTATTGGATAAATGATTATATTAATATGTGGATGCATTTGCATGATAGAATATTACTATTATGTATAGATATTAAAATTTTCAGATTGAATTGAGAGCAGTACTAAATTTGATGGACACGTATAATTATATGTGTAAATATAATGATAACATCATATCATCCGGTCCCATGCATACAACATAGATCAATTTAATTTGTTGCAGAAAATATAAGACCTAATTAATAACATTGTCTGATATTCCACATGCAAGATATAACATGATTCAACATAGTGGCTATTTCTCTTAATTACTTCATCTCTTCAATTAAACAACTTCTTTACCATATTAATCATTATATATTAAGCATGAAAGTTAACAAAAAAAAATTGCATGCCTTGCCAGATTAATGATTATAAAAGCATGATAACTTTTAAAAAAAAATTATGATTTATGATTCAATTATTTTAATTTTTAAAAAATTTCAATGATATTATATGTCATAATTTTATAACGAAACTACTTAAAATTTTAATAAATACATAAAATTTGAAACAAACACGTTTTTGCAGGTTAAAATATAATGAGAATTAAACCATTGTTATTACTGTCATTTTTTTTTTTTTAACATTTTCCTTATTATTATTATTCATTTTAATTGAGAAAATAGTGCTTTACCAAATTGTAAAAAGCTGATATTATTAACTGCTGCATAGTCCAACTCTTTTTAGAAGGAAGGATTCAAGAAACTCCCATTATACAATGTTCAACGGAAAACTCTCTCTCTCTCTCTCTCTCTCTCTCTCTGTACGTTGTGAATGAGCAACAAAGTGTACATAAAGCAACGAAACAAAGACAAAGAATGATGATGTTAAAGTCTTAACTTCCACAAAACCCTTGCTTGAATCCAACTCTACTCAACAAAAACTCTCACCCCTTATTAGTTTAGTTTCCCACTAGCTAATTCTTCTTGTCTCAAGAATCAACTAATTTCTAGCACCAACCCATCATTAACAATCCAAAAATTGCCATTTTAAGGAATTAGACAAGAAAATGACACACATCCTGCATTCCCCATCTCACTTCCCTTCCAATTCAAGCTCCATTTCCATTTCACCTACAAACAATGATGTGTTTCACCAGCAATCTTTTCTCAATCACGACTCCCTTATTAGCTCTGTTCCTGTAGATTTGTACAGTACAAGATTTGGTAGTAGACAAATACACCAAGTTGGGGGTTTAGAGGAGAGAGAAGAGGAGGGGGATAATCAGCTCTCTGTCTTGGCTCTTCTGCTAACCACTGTAAGGAAATCTTTGGTGGGGTGTAACTACACTAGTGCTGAAGATTGTGGGGTTGAAGACAAATTAATGGAGATTGGTTGGCCTACAAATGTTAGACATATTGCCCATGTCACCTTTGATAGGTTCAATGGCTTTCTTGGACTTCCTGTTGAGTTTGAACCTGAAGTCCCCCGGAGACCCCCTAGTGCCAGGTTATCCTTTCTCTCACACATTCTACTGCTTGTTTTGTGTGTGTTCTTGAAGTTTTAATTGAAGGGTCTGCCTGCTATGGGGTTGTAGAAATAAAGTTATCATTTTTTATGTTTTCTTTTCCAAAAAATTTAATAGTATGTAGCCATGAACTTCCATCATTGAACATTTTCATCACTCAAAGAAACCTTAATTGACATCATTAGTACAACCTTTGTGCAGTACTAGAGTGTTTGGTGTCTCAACAGAATCAATGCAGCTTTCTTTTGATCCAAGAGGTAACTGTGTACCAACTATACTACTCATGATGCAAAGGCGCTTGTATTTGCAAGGTGGACTGCAGGTAATCAAGAACACAAATTAACAACTTGCATTTCTTTTCCCATTTGTTTACAAGAATGAATGCAGCCACCATATTTGATGAACCTGTGATTCCATGTTTTCAGTCTGAAGGGATCTTCAGAATCAATCCAGGGAATGGCCAAGAAGAGTATGTAAGGGAGCAACTAAACAATGGGGTGATCCCAGACAACATTGATGTGCATTGTCTAGCTGGCCTAATCAAGGTATATATGGTCTGATTATCATTGCTATATATGTGTGTCCATGAAATGGGGTTTTTGATCATTCACAATGTGAGTACTGATTTAGCTTCTTTTGTAGGCATGGTTTAGAGAACTACCAAGTGGGATACTGGATTCTCTGTCTCCTGATCAGGTTATGGAAGCTCAATCTGAAGAGGAGTGCTGTCACCTGGTGAGGCATCTTCCACCCACAGAAGGTGCTCTGTTGGATTGGGCCATTAATCTCATGGCCGACGTTGCTCAGTTCGACCACATGAACAAGATGAATGCTCGTAATGTTGCCATGGTTTTCGCGCCTAACATGACTCAGGTGAGCTGAAAAACCACCATTTTTGCTTGATCAGATTGGTTCTTTTCAGGTGTTGAGATTCTATATTCCACTTTGGTTTGTCATCTCCTGCAGATGTCGGATCCTCTCACAGCATTGATGTATGCAGTCAGAGTGATGATTTTTCTCAAGACACTCATTGAGAAAACCTTGAGAGAGAGACAGGATAGTCTGGTTGAATCAGGTCCAACTCTGCAGATAGAGCCTACAGATGAAGATGGTTATCAGTCGAAACCAACGAGCTGTCAGGACAAACATGAGGGAGAGGTAGACGGAGAGACGGTGTCGGATCAGACTAGTCAAGCAGTTGAATCAAGAACAGGAGACCAACCTCATGGTTTTCTAGCTTCAATAGAAAACATTCTATCTGATGGGAAAACAGAGAAAGACAGTTGCTCTGCTGATGATCCTAACTCTCTTGGTAAGGTGAAGGACATTCTTGCAGGAGGAGATACTAATGTTGGGATCAAAAGGACTCAATCGAGAAGCCGAAAGACAAAATCACTGGTTAGCAAACTCAATGAAGCCAAGAAAGGATCGAAAAAACATGCCGCGCGAAGAGCAGATGAGACTGCAGAGATCAAGAAAGATTTAAGTATTATTAGTCGTGTAAATTCAGTTGCAGAAAGGGAAGCATGGAGGTGAGGTGAGATGAAGGCCTTGACTTCTTACATTTGGCTTTTAAGATGAAAAATTTCCTCTTGTCATTATTAATTTGCCATGTAATATTGTTTTATAATGTGCATGATTCTTCTTTGGTTTTCACTTCATTCTTTGGATTCGAATGGCAGTTTGCCGTTTCTTTTGATCCAATTTTCAGACTTCATTATATATTTCTTTCCAAGTAAGGGAACCAATGAACCTGAGTTGAGATGAAGGCAGATGCGATCAAGCTTGTTTGAAATATTATCGAATTTCAGAACATATACTTAAGCTTGTATGATATGCAATCGAACTGAGCTTGAATAGGCTTCAATCGAGCTTTTGATTTATCAAACACAAAAATTTGTTGAAGCTTGTTTGATTGCCTTGTCAAATCGAGCTTTTGTCAAACAATTTGAGTCGAGTAACTTGTTTTGATTTTCAGCTCTATTCATGAGTATCGGGGATCATTCTCGACAACAACGATGATAAGCAAGACAAGCACCAGACAAGTATGAACTTCAACTAAGCTCAACTAAAAAAATTTACATCAACCTTCATCAAAGCACATTTAGCCTTTAATTTACTCTTAAATCTGATATAGAAAGTCTGAGAGAAGCCAGGTTGTTGCCAGTAATGGGATATCAGAGCACATACAACATAATTGTTAGGAACTTTTTCTCAAAATCTGTTCCCTCCAGCAACAGCTATTCACAGGCATTCTCTTAAGTATCGAAAAGCATGATCCCGAGTTTGAAACTAATTTTTGGCACCAAAACCACGAGGACTAGTCCTCGCAGACGAGTCTGCAAATTGCTTCCTGGATTCCGCTCTTCTTTTTCTCCTAGCTGTGCCAGGGGGGGCCTGAATATGAAACGAAATAGGCCGTTTATTGAAAAGATGCAAGTTCATGAGAATCATATTTAGTTTCAGATATATGTTCCTCCGCTAATAGCAATTAGAGCAGATCACTGGCAGCATATAAATAACATTTTGTGCATTGCTATATTATAATGGAACCAAATAAAGCAAGCACACCTTCTCTTCAGCCTTCATGGCCTCCTGAAGATTGCTCAACGAAGGAAGTGATCCGCCTTCCATTACACCCATCAAGTTCTTCATTTTCACTCGCATTTGGAAAAGTTGAGCAACAAGTTGACTCACCTGAAAAGAAATAGCATTACCACACTCAGCATATGCTTTTGCTTTAGCCTTGCAGCCAAATATGAAAAAACTTAGGTAACAATAAATGCATCTCTAGCTATCGACAGCATCCCCGTGTACATACCTGTTGCTCTGTTTTCCCAGAATCTTGAGCGATTCTTTTTCTGCGTTCAGGTGATTCTGCCAACAGTTCTGGTTTTTCCCTCTCCTCTGCAGACAGGTTATTAAAATCAGAAGGCTGTAGACATGAATTCAGCTAAATTCTTGAGAGTGTAATATGAGAAACAGTAAGTGTCTAGATTCAAAATATGAGAACTATTCTGACAACTTGAGATTATTAAAAAAAGATAAATGAGTCCGGTGAGAAAGTGTAAGCTTTTCATGTAGGTTTTGCAAAGCTTTGATGGCAATTAAACAAAGATCAAGAAGCTGTATTGCCAGAGACAACAAATTGATGAGACACTACAGAATAATAGTAATCTCGAGTATCACGAGATGTGAGTTTGGAGGAACTAAAAAAGGATAATAAAAGCAACATGTTAGGCAATACAATAAAGAACATAAAAAGTTGAAGATAAGTTGCCCAGCAAAACTCATTAGTTCTCTGTAGAGCAACAGAGAGAGGTCGAAGAAATTACCTGGAGTCATAACTTCAATCATAGATTCCATTACTTGCAAATTCTTTTCTGCCTCTCGAATTTGTGCAGGAGTAATCTGTTTGAACATAATAAATTCGGAGATTTTATGATTCAGAAATGCAACTCAGGGTTTTCTATCATCTTTCAGTCTTTAAGCATTAGATGAACATAAACCATTATTTTTCAAGTACTGCATTATTGTCATTGTTGTTTGAAAGTAGCCTGAAAAGAATCAGCTGTACTGTTTTCATTTCCAAAACAATCCATAAAGCGGAGTTTCAGTGTAGATGGAAGTTATTCTTGGAGTAGTATATTATCAAATCAATCCAGAGAAGTGAAAACAAATAATTTTTTACTTTTGTTTGGACATACAGTTAGGCTTTCCAAAAACTGTATGAACCAGAATAATTGATGTCTGGAGAATATGGAGTCACAAGCACACAAGCTAATAAAGACCAGGATTTATACCTTTGCCATGCCAGGGATCATTCCAACAACACGAGACATTGAGCCCATTCGTGCAACTGCACGAGTTTGTTTTAAGAAATCATTGAAATCAAATTTCGCACTCATTATCTTCTTCTGCAGATCTTCGGCATCTTCTTGACGCATCTAATTTAATCAAATGAATATTAATAAGTTTTAATCATTATATGCAATTGATTATTTATAAACAATTTAACAGATTATAGATTGGTACTTACAACTTCTTGGGCTTTCTCCACAAATGATAAAACATCACCCATTCCTAAGATACGTCCTGCCATGCGGTCTGGATAAAAAGGTTCGAGGTCTTCCATTCGCTCACCTCTTCCAACAAGCTTAATTGGCTTTCCAGATACCTGTCAGGTACATTCGCCAATTACTATTAAGACTAAATGAAATTATAAATTTTGTCCTATGTACCTTTTCAATTTAGTCCAAACATGTGAAATAAGATCCATAGAGTGAATCTCACCATAATACATGATAGCATTCAGGCTAACACACTGGCATGACTTCAGCAGCAGCAGCGAATGACATCAAGTATTGAGAAGTTACATAGTAGAATATCTCACTCATGTATGTTTACAAATACGAATTCAACTTTCAAGTTCCTGACTATCTTTTGTAATATAATTCACGGATTGCAAGTATAACTCATCACATTCACTGAATCAAATTGTTCCTTATTCTTCCTAACTAACTAACATATGCCCTGGGAACAAATAAAATAGCAAAGCCACGCTTTATTCAGTCTATATCTTCAGTGAGTAAGAAATTATGATGTATGAAAGTAAAAAATGTGGATGCCTGACCTCTTTTACACTCAAGGCTGCACCACCTCGAGAATCTCCATCTAACTTTGTCAAAATGGCACCAGTAATTCCAATTTCAACATTGAAGGTTGTGACCAGGGCTACGTAATCAGGAAACATAATAATAAGTAAAGCCGGAACTTTTTTTATCATATGAATAACTGGTAAAGCATGACTTTTTACAAGTCATCAGCATGTCATGAAGAAAGGCATGAATGCTGGTTTAGAAAGTGATACCACCGAACGAAGTAGATGTTACTGAAGTTAACAAAAACATAGCTGAACTAAATTTTGCCATAACAAATTTGAACTTTCACCTTCTAAAACAATTTTGTCAAGAAAATATGGGGTACAATTCCATTGACATTCTTTCGATATATTCATTGCTCAACTTTTAACCACACAATTTAATCCCATTAAAGATTGGTGAAGCATACATACCTGCAGCTTCTTGGCCAGTCATTGCATCAACAACAAGCAAAACTTCGGTAGGATTTAATACTCTTTTAACTTCTTTTAGTTCATCCATCATTCCTTTATCTATCTGACGATGAGAAAAATTGCATTTGCACTTAGTTATAACATGAAAACTCTTATTTTTATGTTTGAGTGCTCATGGCTAATCTCACCTGAAGTCTTCCAGCAGTATCCATTATTACTACATCTACCTTCTTTCTCCTGGCTTCTTGCAAACCCTGCCTCGCTATTTCTGCAGGTTTAATCTCTGTTCCTGCTGCATAAACAGGCACCCCAACCTGCTTAAAGTTTACATATGAGTACTGAATTAAGTAGTGAGACTATAATGATACAGGACAACACTAGAACAGTATTTTTCCAGTGGCAAGAGAATAGTACATTTTTTGTATATTCAAGAGATTAATTGTCAGGAATCATTGAAAACAAGGAAAGACTCCATACAAATCCTGGGGTCAGATAGAAATGAAGCTTCTCCAAACAAAATAGACAAATGGTTAAGAGTCATCTTAACCAGTGATACTGCTTAAAAATGTTGCTACTATATTTTCCTATATCATGAATGAACAAATCAGGATTTTGATACTGTTCAGTGCTTCACATATGTCTGCCTACTTTTGCTGACGATAAACTGTAGTCTCCATACCATGAAAGCGTAAAAATACCTCCAATACAAAGATCAAATAGCTAAATGTTCTAAAAATAAGCTGAGCAAATTATATGGTTAATGAAATATATATTTTTAAAATAAGAAAAGAGAAAAAAATGTGGTGGTTTGATGTTGCACTACTGAAACGCTAAATTTTACTAGTATCAGAAAGCAAGAAAAGAAAATTAAACCACTTTCTTTTCTAAAAAAAATGGTTCATATCTTTCTTCAGACTGCGCTAAGTACATCAATGCTCACCCATCAAATACAGACAGCCTCATACAATTAAAATTAATAGGAGAAACAGAAAGTGCAGCAGACTGAAGTAGAATGCCTATTACTGGCAACCTCTTGGTACTAATATTAAACATAAAAACATATAGGTGTGGACCGTGTGGTTATTTGATGGCATTAAAAAACAGATTGGGCATGAGTTCTACTCTCCAGATACACAAGAATATCCATATTTTAAGCCAAATTCACCTAATTCTCATATCTGGATTTACTATTTTTAACCAACAGATTATTATGACCTTAATCATTGATTAAGTACTGGGATATTAAGAGAGAAGCAACTTCCAGAGTATTACCTGTTCACCTAGAATAACCAGCTGGTCAATAGCAGCAGGTCTATACACATCCCCAGCAATTAGCATGCAGCTCTTTCCCTGTTGGATATATTATTACAGCTCAGTAAAATCAGGTCAACCATAATTCTGAAACTGCAGTACTTAGAATGGGAGAGAGGTCTTAGTACAGAGATATGGATTCAAGATGAGCACCAGCTTTTTAAGATATAAAGCTAGCTTTGCACTGACGGTTGTCTTTCCAACACCTTGCAACCCGGCCAACAAAATGACAGTTGGATTAGTTTTTGAAAAGACCAGCTCAGAAACTTCACCTCCCATCAGCTTTACTAGCTCATCATGAACAATCTGCATTGATTAGAGAAAAGTAATAACTATTTTAGATAAAGGTCAACTATGGACAGCGAGTATAATCAGCATTCACACACCAGTTCTGTATCGAATAGAACTAATCTAGTTTATATAATAGAATAGCAGCTACTGAATAATGCATTTGGGCATGTCAAGCTAGTCGAAAAATCTAAAAACGCACAGTACACTACATGAATTATCAACTCATTTAATAAAATACAATTATGATTCATTTTACTAGTAAATGATCGATTCTACTTTGATATGGAATGGCCACCACAATAACAAGGTGAAGCAAGTTGGTTCTAGACATGTTCATAATTGAATTTAATCACCAAATAGGCACTTTTCTTTCATGGGAGACACTGAAGCAGGGACGGGGACACTTCAGTTTCAATAAAATAATCATTTTTAAGCAACAATGCATATAAAAAGAGGTTATAGTTAAGCAAAGCTTTTACTTATATAAATGTTCTTAAAAACTTCTTAAAGGCAAATATCTGTAGTAAGACCCTTCAAAATACAAAACACAAACTATATGTGAGGATGTTTCAGGATGAAGAATGCTAATGCAGAGTGAGATACTAAAACTGATTTATTGGGTGATTGTATCAAGTACATACCTTAACTAATTGCTGATCTGGTTTCACTCCTCGTATCAATCCAGTACCAACAGCTTGATCGCTTACAACCTGAACGAATCTTCTAACAACTGGAAGGCTGACCTGACAATCGGAAGTAAACATATAAATGGTATACAGATTAGAAATCAGAACTCAAATGTTACACAGTAACACCTACATCTGCTTCCAAAAGTGCTCTCCTAATGTCTCTCATGGGTTCCACAATGTTTTCCTTGGTCAGAACCTCTGAATTGCATAAAAAGAAGTCGGTCAATAATGATAAAAACCAGCAAAATTTCAATTTAGAGCTCTTTTTCAAATAAAAAAGAAAGGTTCGTAGAAGCAAAAAAGTACAGAGGGATCATTTGCAAATTCAATCAGACCATGAAATTAGTTATATACAAGGAATTTCTATCATCGTGAGACCAATTTCTCAAATCAGATGCATAGATGAGCTATAGCAGCTGTCTTTTAATTCAACAGATTTAAAAAAGCAAAAAAGAGGCAAATTTCACATGATCTCTGGACCATGCCCCCTGTCCAACATATATATAAATAGCTTATATTGCAGCTTACAGCCAGCTTGCACATTCATACAAACTAGCATATAAATAACTGTATTCCATTCCATTTTTATAATGAAAATTAGATGACTAAAATAAATGCGAGCTGAGTGGTCAATATCAACCAACTTTTACTTCAACTTTGAGTTAGCATTCTCAATCAGAATAGCTAAGATACAGAAACTCCACCCCCAAGAGTTATAATTGTTCTGTAACCTGGCTAAGATACCAGTCACCAGCAAGTTGTTGGAATCTCAGTACAATATTCAGATTGTATCTGACAACAATATGTAGTGTTAATTGTTACATACAAAATGTGACTTACTGAAGTTTAAGTTTAATAAATCCAATAGCTTGGGAGTGTGAATATTATGCATGGAGATTGAATGGTAATTCAAAAAATTATGATTCGCTAAACTGAAAGTACCAAAAATAGAATCATTGCTGCTTTGTAGCAGCAATTAGTATGTTGTAAGCTATACAAGCGACAATTAGTAAACTGTTGCATAAGCAGCTTGTATGTTACTCTAATATCTATGTATGAATCATGATCCTCAGAGAAAGAGAGAGAGTGAATACGAAGCGTCGAAAAAAAGAGACAAATCATCAGATATTTACACCTCATACAGAATGGCGTCTTGATTATGAACAAGTTAAGATAGCATGATGGAAGAACATAAAAGCCTTAAACCTTCTCCCTTGAGCTTGTTCCAAGCAGATTCGAGGCCACTAGTGAGTTGCCCAAACATCTCCGCTCTCACAACGCTACGCATTTCCCTTCTCTGAACGACACTGCTCTTGGAATTTATCACTCCCCATACCTCTCTCTACATCGAACCAATTAGTTAGTTAAAAATTACCAAATGCGAGTTAATGGATCAACGGAAACTCACCGTGAAAGAGTTTCCGGCGGAAAAGGCGAGGGATTGACCGGTGCATGGCCAGGAAGAGGAGCTCCTGGGAAATATTGTGCTTGTAAGTGACGATTTGCAGATTGAAAGAGTTGAAGAAGGGAGGAAATGGCGGGAAGCAACGGTCGAGAATTGTGCAGAGGCCTCCATGAGTGTAGCTTGGATGCCGGATTCTTTTATCCTCTATAATATATTATCCGATTTCGTTCTTTTATTCTATGCATCGCGGCCTATTGCATTATCCTACACCCTTAATAATATACCATTGAGTAATTTTATTCTTACTTAAGTCAAAATTTAAGTCAACAATATACCATTGAGTAATTTTATTCTTACTTAAGTCAAAATTTAAGTCAACAATATGTATATATATGGAGTATATATTAGAAATGAGTTGATACACTTCTTACGTGTATAAATTTTTATTTAGTGTATATATGTATTTTTTAATAATTATATAATTTTTTACATTAATTTTTCATTAAAAAAATTAATATTTCTCTAATATAGTATATATATTTTTATATTTATGCATATATTTTTTTAAAGTAATTGTCAGTGCACAGAATGCATAAGATAATTTGTATTTTTAAATTTGGCATTGTAATATTTTATAAGGCTTAAATAAAACCCTAAAAAACAAGCTGGCATCTTCACCCATTAGGCCACATTACCTTCCTCTCTTTTTCTTTTTAATTTAATTTAATTTTTGGTTGGACTATGCACAAGCACAAGCAAGTGTGGTTAATAATTAGTATGGGCTCGGCCCAAGAGTAGTTCTGTTAAGCCCATGCTCATATGCCTGTGAAAAGTCCATCTGCCCCATAACAAAAAATTAGGGCAATTCTGACATAATTAGGGATAGGCCATTAATCGACGCCATCTGACGCGAAGGTAAACAATAAGCATCAATAACTACTCTTTCGATTTTTCCTATATCCCGTATCTTATCTCCTTTCTGTGTTCTTCAATTTCCGGCATCCAGAAGCTGATTTCCGGCGGAGTGAGCGCATGTAAGTTTCTTCTTAATATGCCATTGCTATCGTGTTTTATTTTCTGTAATTTCCGTTTTAGAATCCCGGCACAGTTCACCGGAAGACGGACTTAGTTGATGTTAACGTTCTGAAGCTGTAAAATTGTTGTCGTTTTTAGTATAATTATCTTTGTATCTGATGTTTTGGTATTGTGCTGAATTTTATTAGTATCAACGTTTGGGAATGGTGGGCTTCACTTAGTTAAGGTCGCTCTTTTTCTATTTTAGATTTTCTGTGCGCTATACGTTCTGATTATCTTGTTAGAAAGATAAACGTAGCCATGTGATTTTTTTTTTTTTTTTATTTGGTATGGGCGTAAGAGCTGAACTATGAATACTCTCTTTCATTTAAAATATTGTAGACGGCGTGTACAACTGAGCTAATTGAAATCGTGATTTTGTTATGTAAACCAAAACCTTGCTATTTTAGTATTAGACTGCTTGATTGGTGTTTGTAGGCGTTTATGGCACCACTTAAAAAAAAGAAAAAGAAAAAGAAAAAAGGAAAAGTCATCGTTAACCTAATAATATTATAGGTGGCTATAGAATGATTATTAGATTTACTCTATTGACCCTGTTGAAATCGAAGGGAAACTCTGTTCTGTACTTATAGGCAAAGTGACCTTTTCCTTTAAGAAAATTTGCCGCATTTTTAAGGTGATCTCAAGGATTTCCTGTTTCTGTTTGCAAATTATCATTTTACTGTGAAATTAAGATATTCTCCCCCTCTCTCTTTTTCGGGCTTTCTTGCTGATGTTCGAAGATGACACTAATTGTCCACGGCAATGGTAGTGGTGGGTTTACAAAGTTATCATCGGTGATTTATCATATTGAAACAATTCCCACTTCTCCTTTGGTTTGATACACGAAGTGTAGGTAATCGATCTATGATACTGAATTAATCCCGTGCTTCTACATTGCACCTGAACTTCAGATACAGGGTTCTTATCATTTTCCATGTGATAATGATCTTTAGGCTCTCCGATCCTCGTAAAATTATAACTTGCTTAGAATTACTTTCGCTGTTTTCTCCATCAAGTCCTTGTCATCCTCCCTACTCATCCCCAGTCCAAACATCCCTTTAAGTTAATTTCTGTTGCTAGCCAAAAGGATGTGCAATGTTTTCACTTTTCAGATCTACTTTATATTCTTTTCTTTGTTCTAAGTTGTTCCCTCAACCCCATTTTTACCAATTTCTTTCATTTTCACATCTTTGTTGAAGTCTTTCTATTTCATTCTTATTTGTGGAGCCCTTCTGAATTATTTTTACCGATAAGAAAGCTGCATAGCTCAATGCGAGTAAAATGATGAAGGTTTAGCTGTTTCTAGGTGCGATGATAATCATTTCCTTGTTACCAATATTTAATTGGTAATTATAAAAGAGTAGTTGCTTTCAGCAAAAGCTTAAGAATAACTAGGTAGAAGGAAGCACTTCATTATCACAGGTGGACTACCATTAATTAGTTTCATAAGTTACTCTTTTCATCATATGACATGGTTTTTTTTATTAATATAACAATATCTACTTCTACTGCTCTACATTGTCTAGATCAACTGGTTGTGCTATGTATCATCTGATTCAACTTCATAAATATGTTAAAAGGTCGTGAATTGTTCTGATTTGAGCAATGATTTTGTTAAATGCATTTGAAGTTGCTCCTAAATCACATTCACGGTTCCGTGCACTAAATGGCTGCAGGAAAGTTACGGACTGGACATGTATTCAGGAAGTGGAATTAATCTTTTAAGCAAGTCATTCTAAATATGGAACCTGTAGCTTTTGATTTATTGGAACACTCTCTTAGGGACACCATTCTTTGTATTGTGTCCTATTGGATGATATTGTCTATCTTGCTTTTCATATCCTTGTTCCCTGTTTCTCATTTCATATTAATTGCTCCTTTCCCTCCATATGATTGTGAGTGCGCTGGTCCAGTTAAATTAATATAGACTGAATGTTTGACCATTTTCTTTTTTTCCGAAATCCATCACTGTCTATATTTCAAGGCTTTCAATGCTCCATTGTTTTTGCACCTGTTGAACATCATGCTCCTACAATTCAGCATTCTCTCTTGCCTGTTTCTGTTTTTACTACATTTTTTCACCCCTTGTTTTAACATTGTTCACTTTGAAACTCCTTGGAGCCATACCTCATGGAGCCAGTTCAATCAAAATTCTTACTCTGGAGCTCCTTATGCCCTTTCTTTTTGTTTTTGCCAATCCATTTTTTTCTTCTTTCTTTTGCAAATGGTTCTGGCTTCTTCACTTTTCTCAGAGCTGCTATAGAAGTGTGTCTTGTTGGAGGTATATAAGATGCCAAGGACCAGGGCTGCAGCAGCTAAATCTGTTGAAGATGAGAAGCCTGCAGAGACTGAAGAAGATGTTGAACTTGGTGCCGATAACGACACAGATGAGATGGAGGAAGAGGTTGAATATGAAGAAGTAGAGGAAGAAGTAGAAGATGAAGAAGTGGAAGAGGAAATTGAGGAGGAGGAAGAGGAGGAAAATAATGTTCATGGGAATGCTTCTGAAAAGGAGCCTGATGGTGATGATGACATGGAAAATTCTGGAAGTAATGAAGAGCTGAAGGGAAAGCATGCCGAGCTTCTTGCACTTCCTCCTCATGGCTCTGAGGTGTACCTTGGTGGAATTTCACATGATGCATCTGAAGATGACTTGAAGCGCTATTGCGAATCAATTGGAGAAGTTACAGAGGTAATTGATTGTTATTTCACATAGCAAGAATCAATTGGATTTTAATCGACATGGACCTGCATGTGTTTGACAGGTCAGGATAATGAAGGGAAAGGACTCAAATGAAAACAAAGGATATGCTTTTGTAACATTCAAGACCAAGGAATTGGCTTCAAAAGCTATTAAAGAGCTTAATAATAGTGATTTGAAGGTAACCATAGTGTTTGTTCTATTTACGTATAGATGCATATTAAATGCTTAATTTATAAAGTCATAAATTACTCACTTCTTCCTTTACAATACTAGCTGATAAAGGTAATGCCAATTGGACTACAGAGTTGGAAAACAATGTTATTATGGTTAAAATATACTAATATTCTTTGTTTTCTTGAAAATTTTCAGGGGAGGAAGCTTAAATGTTCTACATCTCAAGCAAAACATAAGTTGTTCATAGGCAATGTACCCAGGGACTGGGGAGAGGAGGATATGAAGAAGGTTGTGAAAAAAGTAGGGCCTGGGGTTGTTGCTGTGGAACTTTTAAAGGTTAGAATTTTTTTATCTTTTTTCCTGACATTTTCATCAGTTTGCTAATCTTTTGGTTTACAGTTGGATTCCTTTTGATTAAATGTAGTAATATTTTAATCTTATTCATAGGATCCACAAAACTCAAGTCGGAATCGTGGATTTGTATTCATTGAGTATTACAATCATGCTTGTGCCGAGTATTCAAGACAAAAGATGTCTAGTCCAGAATTCAAGCTTGGTGATAATGCTCCAACTGTCAGTTGGGCTGATCCAAAAAGTGCGGAATCTTCATCTTCCCAGGTGTGTTCTCTTCTATTTCTGTGCAGTAATTGTGGTCCATGTATGTTAAGTTGTATTCTGCCTTTTCTTTGTCATTTCCTGAATTCTAGTACTGTACAGTCCTGAGCTCATGTTTGTTAAAGGCATTCCTCCCTAGGCTCCTAACATTGTGCCTTTTTAGACTGAGGCTGGTGCTGTTTTGGAGGCGCACACCTCTTACCCACCTAGCCTGGCTCCTTCCAAACTCGTTATTTTAACATTTTAACGATGTGTTATGTCTTCTTAAAAACACTTTTATTAATAATTTACTACCCACTGCCTCAGCTACGGTTCTACCTAGAGATTCATTATTCTCATAAACTAGGGATAAAAGGGATCATATTTATATTCTTCCACAAAAGATACTATTCAATTATGATGAGGATGATCATTATCTATTATGTTAAGATGATTATTGATTAGTTTGCAACTTTGTTAGCCATTTACTTGATGCACTTTATGTTGGTCTTGAAGCTTTAAAGTTCAACTTCACAGTATTTTAGTTTTTATTTTTTTCCATCTCTAATTAGTATTTACACTATATGTACATGTTCCAATGCGTTATTATGAGTTATTATGTAATATTAAGAGTTTTTATCTTTATTTTGTTAGGGATTATGTGTCAAATAGGTAAAATTCAAGTATTGGATTTGTAGATAATGTCATGCGGCCTATGCCGTAATGTACTATAGGTGCACGCCTCAGGTTCTAGAATCCCCCTCGCACCTTGCCCCTAGCAACTATGCCCCAGCCAACTGTAGTGCTGTTTTCGTTATATCTGTGATTTCTGGTACTTTATTATTTTTTTCAGTAATAGATATATTTTGTCCTAAGGCGTGGGCAAAATATACAATATACCTAAAATAGCTTTTAATTCCTGTTTGGCGCTTCAATTCCTTTCTTTGTTGGGAAATGTTACATGATCAACCAAAACAAAGGATTTATTTAAGACACTCTAATTTTAAGTTCAGATAATTTGATATGAAAATGTATAGTTTAATTGTAATTACCCATGTTTATGAAAAAAAGGATAATCTGGTTACTATAAAAGGATCAGGGTATATTGATCATTAAGTCAAAATTTATACATCTTTTATCTTTTCTATGTGTGGTGGACATAATTCCTGCTGTTTTTTTTTTTTGTCAGTTTCCCAAAATAACTGCTGTGTGGCAAAATGTGGGGTATCTTAACAAAATGCTGTTTGCTTCATGTCTTGCAGGTCAAGGCAGTCTACGTGAAGAACCTGCCTAAGGATATAACTCAGGATCAGCTTAAGGAGCTGTTTGAGCATCATGGGAAGATTACAAAAGTTGTTCTTCCCCCAGCCAAACCAGGGCAAGAGAAGAGCAGATATGGTTTTGTTCACTTTGCAGAAAGATCAAGTGCTATGAAAGCTCTAAAGAACACAGAGAAGTATGAGATCGGTGGTATCTACCTATTCCCTATGTTTCCAAGTCATTTGTTCCTTGATTATAAGTTTCCAATAGGGATGACTTTGCAGCTTACTGTGTTTGTTTTGACAGGCCAAGTTGTAGAATGCTCTCTTGCAAAGCCCCAGGCTGATCAGAAAACAAGTGGTGGATCAAATTCACAGAAGGGAGCTATGTTTTCGTCATACCAACCTCGCATGGGTGGTTATGGGTTGGTTGGTGGACCGTATGGTGCTTTAGGTGCGGGTTATTCTGGTGCAAGCTTTGCCCAAGTAAGAAATTTTATTTCCTTCCTTCAATTTTGCTCTCGTGGCTGATTTTTTCCGTGACATCCTCCCAAGTACCATTTATTTATTGCCCTGTGCTGACACTTGTGGAGGAATTGTTTAGATTTTTCTTTGGAGTTTGAAATTGAAGAAAGGTCACTTAATAGTCCCTGTCTGGCTGATTTTATATTTGATTACCATGTTTGTTCCCTTAATAGTTTTGATGTGCAGTGTTGTGTTGGAAAATTGTGCAATTAAACATGTCGTTCTCCCCTAACTTGATTTTGAATTTTGAATTCTTCATTACTGTAAAATGGCAAAAATAATGCTTATTGATCTGTAATTCTGTTTTTGACATGTCAATCTTCTGCTGATTGTGCGACCTGTGTTTCAGCCACTAATTTATGGAAGAGGAGCTGCCCCTGGCATGGCTATGATGCCCATGCTTCTACCTGATGGGAGAATTGGATATGTCCTGTAAGTGTTCTGTATCGAGTTCTATTGCAACTAATAAGAAAAATTAAAATCGGAATTTTAACACGAATGTTAAAAATATCGATGGTCTGAAAAGTGAAACCAAGTATGAATCTATTGACACGTTTGCTATAAAGTGCCAATGGCCTGAAAAAATGAACCCATTCATATCGTGCCATGCCAAATTCTTGAGCAGGTGAAGTGATAGTCTTATGGTCCAATTTATGAAATTCTCGTGTGAAACAGGGTTTACGTTCACGCTCTTCATTTATAGATTGAAAAGACAGTAAAACCCTTGAATATGTTATGAACACAAGGGTAAAATACGTCATGTGGTGGATAAAAGAGGTCATCATGAATTAATACAAAGTAGTACAAACTAAAAAAAAGTAAGCATTAACCTAGAGATAAAATAGACATAAACTGCGGGTGTACATAGGAATACTTTTCCCCAATTTATATGACTTGCGATGTTCATCTTTCACACATTCTGCCCGTCAGACTGACAAAATCATTTTGAAAGAAAATGAATCTATTGTATAGTATGTTTCAGTAGACTCATCCTATCATGTCATGGTCATTTTGGACTGGCTGGTCTGATCACACATTTTCACCTATTGTTTTTGGGTTTGCAATGTCGATGAATTGTGTTATATTATCCCTGTGCAGGCAACAGCCCGGAGCGCAGCATCATGCACCCCCGCCACAGCAACGGGGTGGCCGTAACAATGGGGGAGGTAGTTCAAGCGGAGGTGGAAGACGTGGTAATGACAGTGGGCGTGGACGTAGCCGATATAACCCTTACTAATATACTGTTAATTATCAACCAAACCTGGTAGGTATATTTAGTTTTTTTTTTTTTTTTTTTTTTTTTTTTTTTTATTGTTGGCTTTGCAAGCATCGAATTAATGACAATTAGTGGCTGTACTTTTACCATGTTATGGTAGAGATTATCTAGGTGCATTTGATTAAATCCTGAAATTTGAATGGTGATGAGCTGTATTTGCAAGGAAGTCAACCAGAATGAGAAAATAGGGAATGGGGTAAGGACTAAGGAGAGGAATTTGTGGAACCACTCGCACGTTAACTTCGTTTTGTAAAAGGTTTATTTTAGTTATTTTTTTTTCTTCGAATAAAAAATTATAATAATTTAATAAAAATGATAATTAATGGATGAAAAGTGATAAACACTCCAATGAATCAAGAAAATGATACACTCCGTCTTAGGAATAAATGCATGCATTTAATGGCACAAAGTTTTTAAAAAAGAAATTTTTATTGTAGTGATGTGAGAAAGCAAAAAGATACTAATTGAATAGAATAAAATACATATAGTTGATTTTGATTAGATTATGTATAAAAAAAGTGTATTTTTGTAATATTGTAGTATTATAAGGATATTGTGTATTGTTTTTATTTTTAAGTTTACAAGTATCATTGGAACGAATTAAAATAGAAAGTAAAATTATTTTGATTCAATCATTTCTTTGTCTACTTAAATCGGATATTTTGAATACCAACTCCTATTTTGAATACTAATTAATCACATAATATCCCCAGTTCTTTTTATTTATTTTAAAAATTTCATAAATAATAACCGATTCCATAAATCTATCTAGAAAAAGTTATTTAGCTTATTATTAATCAAGTATTTCTTATATAGCTAGAATAGCCCTCACTAATTGCGAATACTAATTTAGTAAGAATTAAAAGGATTGAAGATATATAAGTATTTTTGAGATTAAAGCGGTATAAATAAAGAAATAAAATTATAAATAAAAATAGTAACTAACTATTAGATAGTCACACGCGAGCATTTTACAAATACTTATGCACAATAAAACTTTATTCATAAATTTATCTATTCATTAACAAGAGCTAAAATACCCCTGAAATTACGAGAGCTGAGCTCACCTAGAACACCAATTCGAAATCATGGCTAAGAACACCGATGGAGCTGCACACTTTAAGAATATACCGTTCATTTTAATATTTACGTTTATTTTTTGTGGGAAAATTAAAAAATAAAATATTTTAATGTATAATGAACATTTGTATTAGTATTTGTGTGAATCCTATAAAAATATACTATTAATTATTATTTTTTTACTCATCTATCAAAAAATAAAATGTAAAAATTTAAATGAGGTACCAAAATTTAAAATATGTAAAGATCAAAATGAGCCGGAGACTGAAGAAATACTTTAAAATGAAGCTCGCATCTAAGAACTAAAAGAGGCCGAATTATGAGCTACGTATACTAGCGTAAACATCACGTGGAACAACTAGCTTGTCATCTCAATCAAAAGATCCTATCTACATCGTCGTAAGCATCAGCTAATATAAACAAATCTTTCAGACATATTTCAAGTAATAGAGAAGAAGGTAGAAAGACTTTTCCATTGAGATGACTCCACATTATTTGTAAGGCGAGAACCTTGGTATTGAGATTATGTTTTCAATAGTGAATCAAGATAAGGGAAGCCAATTACCAAAAACCCCTTCGTCATCTTCGATT
Organism: Pogostemon cablin; assembly: GCA_023678885.1. Classification (NCBI taxonomy): domain Eukaryota; kingdom Viridiplantae; phylum Streptophyta; class Magnoliopsida; order Lamiales; family Lamiaceae; genus Pogostemon; species Pogostemon cablin. Next base: position 3,997,363 of record CM042977.1, on the reverse strand, counting down.
GCCCATCAGATCCCTAATCTAATTTCTCAAAGAATCAAGGCAAAAGTTTCTTACATGTCCAATGTGAACACAACACTCCTCTCCATATTCTATTTAAATTTATGTATTGCTAGGGAGTTTAAATTGCAAGGGGCACGAAAATTACAATGGGACACGAAAATTGCAAAGGGACACGGTGTCCCTGTGGCACAAGAGCCTCACTCAAGAATCAAAGTTGTCTTCCCAAATCTGCAGAAACCGTTCGCTTCATCTTCGTTACCATAACCCAATCTTCCTCCTTTCGAATCTGAAGAATTCGTCTAACGTGGAAGTCGCCCAAGCCACTGAGTAATCTGCCCACCTGCCATTGCCCATCGTCCCCGTCAGCTGCACACGCCACTTTGAATAGTCTGCCCATGCCGATCGTTCCATTGTTGTAGGCCAAAGCCTTCCCTGTTAGTAGCATGAGAGATATTGTGTGAGATGTTGTATTCGCCTAGGTTTTGATTTGTGATTAATTTATTTTTCATTCCTTCTAATAATTGATTTTAATTGAAAACGATTTCACCAATCAATTAGGATTCTTCAGCAATTAAGACTTTGAATGAATTTGTTTGGGATGTTCCACAATTTGGCTATGCAGTTGATTTTATTTCATATCGAATCTCTTGTTTATTCATTTATTTTTAGAGGTAAAATTGTTGTATTGATTTGGAATGATGTTTTTTAATTTATTTATTTTTTCCTGTAAATTTGTTGTATTGACTTTGAGTGCTTTATTTGTCTTAATAAATTTTAAGTAAATTTTGGGTTGATGTATTGTAAAATTTTCAATATTCCCATTCTCAGGGAAACTTTCGAACAAGCACATGGTGAATTGATAATTTTTTGGATTTTTTCTACTTAAATTTGCAATTAAAAATATAAAGGTTATAAAAGTAATTTTAGCATTTATCTTACATCTTTTCTCTCTTACCAAACACATCAAAATTCTTATCCCTCCGTCCCAGGTAATGAGAGTCAGAGACCTTAATATAAGGTCTTTGGCCCTCATAACCTGGGACTGAAGGAGTACATGTTAATTATAATACATTCTATCAAACAATTTCTATTTTTTATATTATGCTTTTTTATCTTAATTCAAATCTCATTTCTTATATATACCTCCTTATCTTGTATAACCTATGAAACGAGATGTAATCTTCACAACATATGAGGTGGGCTCTTAACAATGGATACATCGTTAATGTGGACAAGGCCACCACCCAAACCAGTCGACAATTAGAGGCTAATCATTACGATGCATTAAATGCTTGAAGTTATTTATTAATATCTTTTTTAAGGTTTATTGAAAAGAACAACATATTTTCTTTGTTATTTTTATACATCATCTTCTATATTACACATTATATGATTGACATGTAAGAGGGAATAGAAATTTAAGATTTTCTTTTAAGGGTATAATTTTTCTCTCTCTCCTATGGACACATTCATCCAACGGTATAATATAGGAGATGATATACCAAAATAGTATATTAAACCGATATTTTCTTCAACTTGAGAAAACATTTTTAGGATCTATAAAACGCAAAATTTCAACGATCGAATTAGCTATCAGCTAGGCGATTAGAGCAAAATGTTTTTGAGTTATATTTTATTGTTGGTAGTTAGATCAAACATTAATCATCACTAATTCTAATTAGAGAGCTAACTAATCTTTATCCGCTCCCGCAGACAATAGTCAACGTATATATGTACCATCCATGTACTTTATAAATAAACAAATTAAATTAATATAAACTCCTAATTCTCAACAAAAACATTTGAAAATGCACCCAAAGAATCCATAGTTATACAAGTAGGACATTATATATATATATATATGTAATGCATTGTACCTAAATGCAAAATCATCATCTACACTCACACAATTAGTCAGAATTAGTGCTCAATCATGAAGTAGTTTGGTATACTTTTATAAATCTCATGCCCTCTACCACCATTTTTTTTTTTTACAAAAATTTAATAAACACCACATCACAAAATATATAGTTGAATGTCTAATTAAATTATTTTATAGATAATTCAATGGATGAAAAATTATATTTTTAATAAAAAAAAACTTCTTTTGTCCATCATCAAAGTATTCATTTGTTTATTTTTACCTAAATTAAAGAGTAATATTATCATTTTATATAATATATGGATAGTTATAGCAGTAAATGGTGGACTATGTGTGAAACATTAAAAAAAAAGGAAATAAATACTTTTAACAAACATCCAAAATAACAAATGGGTATGTATACACATTTTTTTTTTTTACTGTTAGATTCTTCTATTTGCAAATATATCTGCGACTTCAAACATAATTTTTTTCATATGACCTTATACCATTACACGCGACAATATATGCAATAATACACATGCATTATTTACTAACACATATGCAACGTTGCACGCGGCTATATATGCAATTATATATTAATTATATAAAGAAGAGGGAAAAAAATTACTAGATTTTTTGTAAAAAAAATATGTTTGATGGTATGTTTCAAAATCAACTCTTATTTAGAGCATTATTCACAATTTCTTTAATTTAAATCATAATCTAAATTACAAATTTATAACATTATATTATATAAAAATTTAAATCATAGGATCAATAAATAGTAGAGTTAGTCTCTTATAAATCAGATTTACATTATAAACTCTTATAAATTTTGTGGTCTCCCTTAATTTAAATACTCTAGCAATACATAGGATATATAAAATGACAAAAACTCATGTGCGCCCGGGGACACGGAAAGATGCTCCGTGTCCCCATGTGAACACAACCCTCCCCTCCAATCCTATTTAAACCTATGTATTGCTAGGGGTTTAAATTGTAAAGGGGCATGAAAATTGTAAAGGCGCACGGAATGTGTTCCGTGTGCCCGGGTTCACAAGAGCTTCACTCATATAAAATTGAAAGAGAAGAACACAAGATTTACATCGAGAACAGTGTTTACACAATAGTAATGTGAATACGTGATACAATTGTGAGATTGTAAATCTTTTAAAAAGAAATGTTTATTCAAATGGGGCTGATGAGTCAGGTAGACCGAACCATAATAGGAATTAACGCTATTTCAATTTTAAACCCTATCATTAATAAAGCCTTGACAGTTCCACCAAATTTTAATTAAATAACGAGTGGATAATATTTTTTTAATTATTTGAGTTGGTGAATAAATTTGGTGAGCAAGAAATGGAAAATGGAATAAAATCAGATATTTGGTAATGAGGATGATACCAATATATACCATAGAGATCAGATAGTATTGTTCTAATTAAATGATATTCATGTAATATTTTCGAATCCCATTGTGGTTTTCTTGATTCAAGTTTTTTATTTGCTCCCCCCACCCACCCACCCACTGACCCATCCCAAATTTAGCCTTTTATTAAGTTGTCGTAAAATTGCACTTGCTACATGATACCGGAAATTTTAGGATATCTCACCTAATTCAATTTTATCTGTGTTTTCATAATTTTAATTCTTTATATATAGGAGTATACTTCATCAAATTTTGTCTTTTTTATTAACTTAAATCCCTAAAAATATAAAAATACAGAATAACTATTTACTAATTAAAAAAATACTAAATATATTAACTTAATAATGAGTCAACTCGTCTCATGCATAATTGTCTCACAAGAAAAAGTCCCGATAATTTAAAAATTAATTATACAATTAAATATATATATATATATATATATATATATATATATATATATATATATATATATATATATATATATTAAGAAAAAGATATACATTCGAAATTAAAACTAATTTGGTTTGCAAAAAAAACGAGTATATAAAGTTAAACAAATCCGTGTTCCGATCACAAAAGATATTTTTATTTAAAACTAATTTAGTTTGCTAAATAAAAAGTGTATAAAGTTAAATATGTCTTCCAAGTACATACAATATTAACTCAAATAAAATTGATCATAAAAAAAGTAAAAAAATCAAACAAACAAAAATCATGATCATAATTCATGATTTTCAAAACCTATGTAAACGTCAAATAAACATACCCATAAAAATAGATAAGAGCAAATGACAAAGGAAAATCGTGTGGAAGACCATTTATGGGAAGATTTTTGTAAAACGGATAAAAATAATATTATTTTAATAAAAAGTGATATTATGACAATGAAAAATGGTACAGAAAGATTATTTCATTTACCATTTGTAGTATTAATAAAATATAAAAATTTGTATCTTAAATAAGTAAAAATTAATACTCCATTCGCTAAAAGAGTTACAAAGGCAGGAAGCTAAAAGAGTTACACTTTTTTTTTGTAAATTTACAAATGAAGTGTAACTCTATGAGGGAGGGAGCATCACATTACACGGTTAAGTGTGGCACAAAAACGAAACATGAAACACAATTATATTTCTTTATCTGAAATAGCAATTGTAGTATGGTTGTTGAAAGAAAGAGAAAAAACCACTTAGAAGATTCAGCTAGCTAGGTGTAATTTTATGTTTCCATTCCACCTTCTACAAAAGGGTGTGAAAATTCTAATTCTAAGTTCACGAGTTTTGAATCTAACTCGTAACTACCTAAGTCATAATTAATCAATATAAGAATTTATTACCATTCTTTATCATCATCATTTCTACACTCTCACTGCACTACTTGCAGCAGTGATAATCATTTAACATACCCCAAAGAAAAAAGTAATTAAACTCCAAATTATAAATACACAATAACATTCATTTCATAGATTAGTCAATTAAACCTAATCCACTTTAACATCATTATAGCTATAAAAAAGTGGATCTTTAAATCAAATGTATATCCCTACTAGGTTTATGCAAAACAAAAGTGGGATTCATTAAAAATGGACTGTACTATATTTTATTTTGGAAAAAGTATACATCTAGAAAATCTAAAGATACATACAAACTTTTGTACTCTTTTGACATAAAAATTTGAACCTTCTTTCTTCCTCCCTCTCACTTTCTTTCTAGAAACAATGGTGTGTGTGTTTTTTCTGTGTGCAAAAAAGTGTGAATTGTAATCAAAATCAGTCAATTGTTGAAACTTAAAGCCTTCTTATATACATCAAGATTTCAACCTTTCCCACCAATCCATTTCTCTCTCTCTCTCACACACACATACACATTCTTTCTCTCTCTTCTCACAGTCAGCACTAATGCCTCAAGTTGATCTCGAAAACCTCGTCTCAGCCTGCGCCGGCGGCTGCAAGGACACCAAGGTCGCCTGCGCCGACGACGATCCGTCGCTAAACGACGTCGTCCATGGCGGAGACGACACCGACCCGGATTTCCCGCCGGAATCTTTCTGGCTATCGAAAGACGCCGAGTACGACTGGTTCGATCGGACCGCCTTCTACTACGAGAGGAAGGACTCCACAAGGGGGAATTCCAACGCCATGGGATTGAACCACGGCGGCGTCACCTCCAATTCCACCTCCACTTCGCAGCGATTCTCCGGCGGGTTGAAATCCAAGGCGGCGATTATCGGGTTACCCAAAACTCAGAAAACCACTTACGTCGATTCGAAACGGAGGTCGGTTCGACCGGCCAATGTGAAAATGTTTCCGAAACGGACCGAAACGGTCGGGAGGACGACGATCCCCATGGTTGAACCCGGTTCGCCTAAAGTTTCCTGCATAGGGAGAGTCCGATCGAAACGGTGTCGTCGCCGGTCGAATTCGCTGAAAAGGAAGGAGAAATCGGTCGAGAGATCGAGAAGCGCCGGCGAGAAGCAGAAGACCGGTTTGTACTCTAAGGTTCTGCGCATGTTCGGTAAGAAAGGCCGGAAAAAGTCGTTGCGATCGGGGAGTCGGAAGGTGGCGGAGGAGGAGCCGGTGGTTGAGCGGCGGCGGGAGAGCGTGAGTTCTGTGGTGAATGAATTTACGTGTGGTGGCGATCCTTCCGGTTTGGGGGCGGTGAGACGGTTCACGTCGGGTCGGCGGTCGGGTTCCTGGACCAGCGATGATTTCAATCAGGCGATTGAGGATTCGGATTGCCGGCGCGTGGGAAGAAGCTGATGTAGGAGGCGCGTGGTCTTCTCACGCAGCCGCTGATTGTATAATCAATTAACTCGTTTTCCACGATGCTTTTTGAAGATTGAATTAGGCAGTTTTCCACGGTTCACTTTTCCCATTTTACCCCTGTGATAAATAGTTTTGGATTTGAAAAATTAGAATTACATTGTACTTGTATACAGTACTCCTCCGTCCCAAAGAAGTTGGTATAATTTTTTTTTGTACGGAGATTAAAGAGTATAATAATTTAATATAAAGTGAAGTGAGAGAAATAATATTTAATGTGTAGTGGGTAGTTGTATTAGAGGTGATATGTGGGGCCCTGAGAATAGATTAATTGTTTTTGTGTGGGTCTCATGTATTAAAAAGGAAATGTGTCAACTTTAGTGGGACAAACCAAAAAGGAAAGTGTGTCAACTTCTATGGGACGGAGGGAGTATATTTTTTTTAATAGAGTGAAAATGCAAGTTTTCTGCTGATACGTTCTCTTTTGTGTGGAAAAAAGTCCCTTTTTTATTTGAGGAGGCTTACGTGTGCACGGGAACATATTTCGTGTGCCTTTAGAAATTTAGTATTATGAGTAAGGGTATATTGTTTTGGTCTAGAGGGTAAACACTTTAATTAATAAAAGGTACACCATTTATTCTAAAGGGTATACACTTTTTATTAATATTTTTTTTCTTTAGAAAATAAAAGATACTCCCTCTGTCCCGGTCAAACTGCAACGTTTGACTGCATAAAGCTCTCACAAAAGTTACAGTAAACGTTGCAATATGGGCGGGACGGAGGGAGTACATATTTTTATACTAAAAGGTATATAATTTAACACAAAATTCTAAAGACAGACAGAGTGTTGTCCATGCGTCCAAATACACACAATAATTTTCTTTAGAAAATAAAGGATACACATCTTTATACTAAAGGATATACAATTTAACACAAAATTCTAAAGGCGCACGGGATGTGATCTGTGCGCCCGGATGCACTTTTTGTCTTCTTATTTTCTTCTCGTGCGCCCGGATGCATTGAGGTTTTTGTCTTTTTATTTTCTTTTTTAATATTCATCTTTATATTAAAGGGTATACAATTTAACACAAAATTCTAAAATCGCACGGAATGTAGTCTGTGCGCCTGGGTGCACAGAGGTTTTTGCCTTTTTATTTTCTTTTTGTAATATTCTCCTTTGAAGTTAGATTCCTTTTATATTTCGTGCAACGAATTAATAAAAAAGTATTATTAAATATACATCCATTTTTATTATATTTTATTTTAAAAGTTATTATTTTTTATTGCAATATTAAGATTAATATTTATTTTAAAGAATATTTAATTTAGGTAATAAAAATTTTACTTTTATCAAATGAGTTTGGATATAATTGCAAGTGCACTGAAGATTTTGCTTAAATTTTGTATATACTATATATTTTAGAGGTGCATTGGATGTCCTCTGCATGTTTTATTTTATAATTTTTCTTTGGGAAAATAGATTTTTTTGTCCGCTAACTTTGCCCAATTTTGAATTTAGTCTATAAGTTTTTCACTTTTTGAAAATCGTCCATTATATTTGCAAAATTTTGAAAATCGTCCATTATATTTGAAAATTTTGAAAATCATCCATCATGTTTACCAAGTTCAACAAAATCGTCCGTTTCAACAGATCATTAACAGGTTATTCTAAAAAATAAAAATAAAAAATATGTAAAATATATATATATATATATATATATATATATATATATATATATATATATATACTATTTTAAAAAAATAGCCTCCACTAAAAATTTATATTATACTCTCTTCGTCCGCCCGAAAGAGGGCATTTTGCTTTTGTGCACGTTAATTAAGAAGTATTGTTATTTAATGTGTAGTGGGTAGTTGTATTAGTAGGATTGTGGATCCCATATTTTAATTGTATTAGTGGGTGTGTGTGGATCTCATGTGTGTGAAAAAGGAAGTGACCCTCTTTGGAACGGACGACCAAAATGGAAAAAATACCATCTTTCGAGCGGACGGAGGAAGTATTAATATTTAGTCAAATTTGCTTCACTTTAGTAATGAGATTAATATTGTTTGTTTGGTATAAGGAAGTGAAAAATAAAAAGTGAGATAAAATTGGTTAAATAAAAATATGATATAAATTAATTGGGGTGAAAATATTCAAATGACCTGTCATAGCAGGTCAAATGACCAAAATATTGAATTTTATGAAGTTAATGGACTAATTTTAAAATTGTTATAAAATTAACGGACTAATTTTAAAATTAAAAAAATTAATGGACTAATTTCAAAATGAATGAAAGTTAGCGGACGAAAAAATCTATTTTTCCTTTTTCTTTTTGCTTCCTTTGCATGCACGTTTCATTCTATTTTCTTTTGCTTTTTTTTTAATAATAAAAGTTAAGAATTACATTACATATTTAAACATGGTAGTCTCACTAAAAGTAAGTACCTTATACTCTTAATTCATGAAAAAATGAATAAAGAATGCTAATGTATTCATATATGTTATATGGAGTATATTATATACACATTTTATTTAATTATTAAGTGCAAAACTTTAGGAAAAAGATTATAATTTTTATTAATGATTATAACTCTATTACTATCACGTATTATTACTACTATTTAAATCATATTTTAGCAACGAAAATAATGATTTTATAATATTTTTCTGATAGAATAAAAGTATCTATCATGATGTATTCAAATTTTATAGGTAATATTCTTTTTACCAATAATCATTTTACCATCCAAAACATTTGTTATTAATTCATTATTATTAAATAATTTTATCAACAAAATTTAACTATTTATTTTAGTTGTGACATAATTATAAACAATTAAATAAGTAAATTGTTGTTTTTATCTTTTACTTTCTTCTATCTTTTATTATTTTATTCAATAAGCCCCATCAAACAATAATACTTTATTGAAATCCGTATGGTTTAAATTTTTTAAAAAAAATTGTTATGTAAAAATCGAATTTATTTATCATATGTTTAAATCTTTACTTTATATATTACAATTAATTTGAAGAACGTATATAAATCAATTCATTATGATCTAAATGTGGCATTTCTTCTTGAACTTTAAGCATCAGATATAGGGACTAAATTAATCGGAAAAAAAAAGTAAAAATATCTTGATTTTCAAAGGATTTCGCCATTGATATAAATATTCACTTATTTGCAATCATATAAGATACATGAGGTAATAACAAAAACTAATCATAACTTAAAGAAAGAAAAACTCCATATATTATTGCATAATCTTAAAAAAAATAAACTATTATCATCTTTGATTATCTCTTACATTTGCCCACGCACCACATTTAAACTCTTCAATTCTCACACGAATTGTCCACAAAAAATGTACTTCAATCTCATCTGAAATCCATACTGATCCACACTTTTTTTTTTTTGCGGCCAACCAAAAACGTTATAAATAAATATAACTTATTGAAATTCATTATTAATGAATTAAGGTAGGAATACAAATAGTTTAGTATAATTTAGTATGAAAACATATACTCCCTCCATCCCGAAAAAGTTTGCGCCCCTCTTTTTGGCACGAAGATTAAGAAAGTGATGACTTTTAGGGGTATAATGGTATTTTTTTGTAATAAATAAATGATAAAGTATGTTAGGTAAAGATGATTTTTTTGTAAATAAAGTATATGGGGAATGATGATTTTTTTTTTACTTTTTGCTTTTTTTGAAATGTGCAAACTTTTGTGGGACAGCCCAAAATGAAAAGTGTGTCATCTGAAAGGAGACGGAGGGAGTAATAGATATTGGAATACAAATAGTTTAACATAATTATTAATAATTAGTTAATGTTATAGATGTATAAATGAAAAATGGATAGAGATAAAATTGGAAAAAATATTAATCATGAGGCTAATCACTTTTAATATATTATGATATGATAATTCCTTATAATACTATTTTAATGAATAATGAAAGTAATTTAATTACATTTTTTTAACCTTTAATTTTAATATGATATTAGACCAGAACTTGTTAAATTAACAATATAATATACTCCTATTCAAGGTTGACAGTAACTATTATGTGGAGTATACTGCAGTCAAACAAAGGCATTGGGCGAGGATCGAATGAATTTGCTTTCAAGCATCAAGAAACATGGAATTACGAATTACTTGGCATTTTCTAATCATTTATTTATCAAAGTTAGAAACATTTTGTTGACTAAAATGTATACTTGACCCTTAATTTCCTCTCTTATTCACAGTGATGTTTCTATTTGATCTACCCCAATCAATTAAAGTGACTATAATTACGATGATGTATTGCTCACAATTGTATGTACATATCACCTGATAACCTTTTATGCATGAATTGGTGGATTGTTTGTTACTTTTAAGGATATACTAATTTTTTGTTCTAAGATGCACATTTTAATTTATAATAACATTTTATTCTAAAAGATGTACACTTTGATTTATATGAGTATTTTTTTTTCTTTAATGATTATAAAAAGTTATTTAGTTGACTTGGGTTCATATATGACCCAGGATCATTTCCGATCATTAGATTAAATTCTTTAAATCTTGACCATTAATTTTTTTTAAAGATAAGTGGGACTACCTAATCGATTATAAAAAAAGTCACGACAATAAACAGATTTTTACTCATTCTAATCAATCATTTAATTGCTGTTAAACTTTATCTTCTTAATAAATTTACTTTTTGTGAAAATTTTCAAATGTTTATAATTATCATGTCATATATTTATTATTAATAATAATTACATCAAATTATTCGTCACTTTAAAATTTTTAATTTGATACCCATATTGAGTATATAATAAATATTTGAAATATAATATTAAATTAACTACTAATTAAAATACTTTTAATTAAATTTAATAATTAAAATTTATTACTATATTGGTTAAAAATATCAATAAATTTAGGGGGATTACGGTGCATATGTGCACTTATATTTTAAATTTTAAATTATTTTATTTTATTTAATGGTAGAGATCGAATTAAAATATGAGTGAGGCTTGTATGCGCCCGGGCACACGCCGTGCGCCTTTAGAATTTAGTACTATGGATAAAGGTACATTATTTTGTTCTAAAGGGTATACACTTTAATTAATAAGGGTACACCATTTTGTTCTAAATGGTATACGCTTTTCATTATATATATTTTTTCTTCAGAAAATAAAGAGTACACATCTTTATACTATGTGGTATACAATTTAACACAAAATTCTAAAGGCACACGAAGTGTGCTTCCATGCGCCCAGGGCACACAAGTTTTTGCCTTAAAATATAATCTAATGATTAAGATGGTTCAGGTGCATAGCAGTTAGACTCATAAATTTAAGGGCGATTTTAGGCATCCATTTATTTATAGATTTAAAATAGATTAGTTATTAAAAAAGAAAATTAATAATATTATTTTATTTAATGGTGACGATTAAACTAAAAATAATTCAAATAGTTATGATCGTTCAATTGCATCGGTGCACCACATTTGGACTCTAAATGTAAACATACATTTATGTTTAACTATTTCACGAATATAATTATATGAGGATTTGGTCTCTTGTGTCTTCAGATACACAATATGTGTAAGGATACAATATTTTGTTCTAAATGGGGTGCACACTTTAATTAATAAGAGTATAACATTTTGTTCTAAAAAGGTATATACTTTAATCATTATTATTTTTCAAGAAAAAAAGGGTACACGTCCTTATAATATAGGATATAGTACTAGTTAATACGTCCTTATAATATAGGATATAGTACTAGTTAATACTAAAGAGTATCTGAACGCACGGTGTCCCCGACACACAAATTTTAGCCTTCTCTCAATAAACCCGCGATCTTAACTCACATCTTAACTTAAATATATGAAGAATATTATTATATTTAGATTATTATTATTATTTATATACATATATATTCAATCTATTTTTTATTTCAATTATAATTTTATAACATTAATTCATTTTTAAAGTTTTGAATTTTTAAAATTGTAATTAATATTTAATTCATTCGAATTATAATTTTATAACATTAATTCATTTTTTAATTTTTGAATTTTTAAATTTGTAATTAATATTTAATTCATCTTAATTATTTTTTTATGGGCAGTTTTTGGTGAGACTGCCTCACGACAAGACCATTTTACATATTTTTTAATTAATAATTACTTTTTTAAAAAATGTTATCAATTTTTCTATAAAATGTTACACTTTTTATTTATACTATAAATAATTAATGAAATAATTCACTATACAATTATCACTTTTTATCAATTAAAATATACTTTCACTAAAATGTTATCACTTCTTATCTGTGTCTCACGGGATGGCTACGTGACATGATCTCACATAAATATTTGCTTCTTTTTTTTCATTTTTAATGTTTAATTATATGATGAATAAAAAATTATAATATTTTTAAAAAATGATATCTAATTAAAGAAAACAGATATAAGTTCAATTGAACTATTTTGAGTGAAATTTGTATGATGAATAAAAAATTATAATCTTTTTAATCAAAAGTGATATTCATCAATTTTTATTATTTCATGAACAATTAATAATACAAATAAAAATAATATATTTGAAAAAATGATACCTGTAAAAAAAAGAAGAAGCTATAACTGATTAGTTGAGCTATTGCAGAATAATTAAATGGACGAATAAAATGTGATAGAAAATTTTAATAAAAAGTTTTATCTAATCAATAAAAAGTGATTGTCATTTAATTGAACTATTTTATTAATAATAATTAGAACATATAAATAGTAATGATGTTTTTAATAAAAACTTATGGCTAAGTATTTGTCCAATTAAATTATGGTTAAAACTTGTGTGCCTTTGGAAACACCGTGCCTCTAAATTACGTATTTTATTTAAAAAAATTATAACATTTAGTATTGAGTGGTATATCCTTTAGTATAAGAATATATACGTACCCTTTATTTCCTGAAAAAATATTTTTTAATCAAATATTTATACTCCTAATATTCATATTTCAGCCGATCTTTTCAACTCTTAAATTATTTTATAAACAATTTGTAAAACAGATAAAAATTGATAAAAAATTTTAATAAAAAATTACATATTACTTTTAATAATTAAAAATAATTTAAATAATTTTATTTAAAAGAAGGGAAAAAAATTACATGACATTCCATTTAACTTTCCAACTAAATTAAAATTATCGATTTGTTTTTATCTATTTTTAAAACAATATACTACAACGTATAAATATTTATTTTTAAATATTAAAGAAAAAGAAAATAAAATATTTGATGTGTGAAATCGTATCCAACATAAGAATTGGAAAGGCGTATAGTAGGGATTGATGAAGAGAGAGAATAAAATATTATAAAATTAAAATAAATATATTTAATAGTATACAAATGGGTGGTGGACCCCACATTACCTGTAACCTGCTGCAGATTTGGGTCACCATGAACCTGCATCAGCTAAGAACTACCTTGAATTATATTAATGTTTTAGTAAGATTTTTTTCAAAAAATTAAGGGTATACATTTTATATTAAAGAATATGACATTCAATTTAAGAAAATACTACATTCGTTCCATCAATGAGTTACAATTTGCTTTTTAAATGTGGATTAAAGACGTATTATAATTTTATGTGTAGTGAATATTTATTAATGTTAGTAGTGAGTAGTAGACTACATGTGGTGGAGCCCTTTTACTAAAAGGGAAAAATTGAAAATTTTAAATGGAATACCAAATATAATAAAATAAGGATTTTTTGGTGGAACAGAGAAAATATAATTTTCTAAGGCAACACCCTGAAATATGCAAGTTTTATCCATTTATACATTACTGATTTTACATCAAGTTAAGACGGAAGCTTGTGTATGCATGGATGTACAGATCTAGGAATGCACGTCAGATCCAACCCGATCCGACGTACGGATCTAGGAATGTACGCCAAATCCAACCCGACCTAATGCAATTGTATATTGAATGTTATATTTTTTAGTATAAAAATTTGAGACACTCTTCTGTGAGACGGGTTATTTGTGAGACGGATGTAAGACGGGTCGACTCATCACTAAAGTATTTTTATTATATAAATAAATAAAGTGTGCTTGTTTGTTTATAATTAAAGTATGTCAATAATAAATTATATTATAACACACTAAAATCATACTTTACTGCGTGATCCAGCATACTTTATAAAACATACTTTAACAATTATTAATCATACTTTATCTAAATAATGAACATACTTTAGTGATAGATCAATCCGTCTCATAAATAACCCGTCTCACAATAGAATTTGTGTAAAAATTTATACATTAACTTTTTGAATTAAAAAAAATTCACTAAATATAATATCTAACTTCATTAAATATAATATCTTTAATATTTAGCTTACTATAATGAAAAAAAAATATACATTCTCGTCAAATGAATACGATTTGGTATAAGGTAATTTATTATTCCTTCTGTCCCTCAAAGTATTTCTCACTTTCCTTTTTCATCCGTTTTTCAAAGTATTTCACACTTTATTTTTACTAAATTTGGTAAAAAATATATTATACTAATACTCACTTATTACCCACATCCCAATATAATACTTATTTTTTCACATTTTTCAACAATTTTATACACCTTTTTCACATCTCCCAACAACTTTACACATTTTTTTCATTAATTCACCTAAAATATATATTATCTTTCTTACTTTATACATAAAAATACAAAATTTTCTTAAACTCCACGCACACCAATACGTGAAATACTCCCCGGGACGGAGGGAGTATATATTGGCATATTTGGTGTAACACATAATTATCCTATAGTATAAGCGGGTGGTTATTGTTTTGGGCAGGGATTGTTTCGGTATGCTGAAATTTTCAACGTATAATGTATACCATACTAAAATTCAAAGAATTTTAAAATGCATACCTTTTAATGAAAAATGAATAAATGTATATATATATTTATCCTATAGTATAAGCAATTTGGGCAGTATACTGAAAATTTCAACTTATACCATATACTATACAGAAATTTAAAATTTTTAAAAATGCATACCTTTTAATGGGAAAAAAAAATGATATCGTGTAGCAAAATTTATACTTTTTGAGGTTGCACTCTTTTGTAAAGGTAATTTTATGTGCAGCTGAGATTTCACAACTTATATATAGAGTTAGGTACTTAGGTTAAAAACGACAAGTAACCACAGTTAGCATTTCATCATAAGAGAAAGATTAATATTCTATTCATCTTTCGTTTAACGTTAGAACAGGAGTTACGTAACAAGGGAAATTCTAGAGACAATTTCGTCCTATTCTTCATCACAAACACTTGTGTAAATTGGGTTTATGGTGTAAACTCTGTGGTCCCCCATTCCAATTATATATACTCTATGTATTGCTAGAGTGTTTAAATTAAAGAGGAACACAAAATTTATGATGTAAACCTGGTTTACAAGAGACGAACTCATTCTTATCTATCTATCAACAAACAAACAGTACAATTGCAATTAAAAGGAACTTTTTATTGTTTTATCAAGTGGTCTATCGTACTGTTTAAACACACTTGCAAGAGATCGTTTATCTCCGACTTTCCACTCTTCCCTAACTAACCGCTTAATTAACCTACTTGAATTCAAAAATAGGGTAGCCTATAGGAGGAAAGAAAAAGAGGAAGGGAGAGAAAAGAACCTGCAGAGGCAGCCCTGGAGATATCTACAAGGGTGTGGAGGCATCACTTCATGATAAATTATCAAGTAAACTCAAGGAATATTAATTAATAGGGGTATGTTTGGTTCACTAAACTCATGCATAAGTTAGTGAATCAATGTGGGTTTTGAGTAGTTATTATATAATCTTCATTAGCGAACATTATGTTTGCTTCCATTCTTCCTCCCTTTTTTCATAAAGGAAAATTTCATTAATAATAACTTGGGTACAAGAGATACCCAGTAAATACGATCAAATGATAGTACAAAACAATAGAGTTAGAACTAGTCTACAGCCCCATATATGCAATCCAGCAAGCTTGAACTCCAAGTCCTGTACTCCATTCCTTTCAATCCACCTTTTCTTCTGTTTCCTCCCTTTTTTCATAAAGGAAAATTTCATTAATAATAACTTGGGTACAAGAGATACCCAGTAAATACGATCAAATGATAGTACAAAACAATAGAGTTAGAACTAGTCTACAGCCCCATATATGCAATCCAGCAAGCTTGAACTCCAAGTCCTGTACTCCATTCCTTTCAATCCACCTTTTCTTCTGTGTACTATCCAGCTCCATGTATGATTTTTCACTTCGTATAAAATCTCATCCACCTTCAATTCTTTATCCTCAAACACAAGGTTGTTTCTATGACTCCATACCAATCGTACAAGCCCAGATACACCTCATCACAACCATTCAACAAATTTGCAAATTCCATCAAATTTTTGTGAAAGTTCGGCACTTCGTATAAAATTTTGTTTCTATGCTTCCATTCTTCCTTCCTAATAAATCTTATGTTAATAGATGATACACATGTCAATGTAACTATCCTTAACAATTATTAATTAATTTTTATTCGGTGCATGTTCTGCATACATGCACTGTCTTCCATTATTCTTCCTATTATTATTTGTACCTTACTTTATCTATTCCACGATATTTGAATTTTAATTTTGAACTTTTTAAAATTAAATATAATATACTTATTTTAGATCATTTTACGAAATAAGTTTCATGATAGGGATAATAAGTAATAACATTTTGATAAGAAATGACATTCTATTAAGTAATATATATAAAAAGTAATAGTGGTACAATAATTTCATAAATAATTCAAAAGAATAAATAAAAATAATAATAATAATTAATTTAAAATATGTAAAACGATCTCATGAGTTAAAAATATATATAATAAACAAAATTATCAATTAATAAAGAAGCTGTGAAATTTGAGATTCCTTTAAATAATGGGCCAACGGCGGAGTATATACATGACAGATTGACAGGGTTAAAATTGTAAAAAAAAAAAAAATAATAATAATAGCGCCCAGAACTTTAACAAGGGTTATGTAACCCACCACTCCCACGGGTTCTAATAGACCGGGCCAGCGTAATATATCCACCGGGCCGTGAATAAATGACGGGCTAAAACTTTTCTAACCAAACAGCTTATTGTGTAGGTTTATTAATATATTAAGGGGTTATAAGCCCAAGCAAACATTCCCCTTAATCTGAATTGTGAAGCAGTATTACAGAAGTATTTTCTTATTTTTAAAGTATTATTATCTTTTATTAAAAAATATAATATTATCTTCGATTCGCTCCATATCGTCAAAATCCATTTTTACGAAAATTCATTCGGAACCGAACCGAATTTCGGTACGGATTCAATATTGGATTTTTCTTTACGGATTCAATATTGGATTTTTTTTAAAAAAAATCAATCCAAATTTCGGTACGGATTTTTTAAAAATCCGTACCAATTCCCGATACGCACACCCCTAATTTGTAGGGTGGGTTTTAATTAGGTGGATCTCTTAAAGGGCGATGCGGGTTGGTCTCGGGTAGGATCATTTTGATATTTTATGTGAATAGTATTATAATATTATAAAGGAAAATTATGAAAATAGAATTACAAAATAAGCTACTTGACCCACAATTCTTAAAATTTCATTTTTATGCAAAATTATACATGGTGGATTATTGATGGGTTGGGTTATTACGGTACAACTTAACGGGTCAAATGCGGGTTATAAACATGTGGGTTTTTTCCGATGCGGGTCATCAGCGTGGTAGGCCATAAGTGGAGCAGGCTTTGAGTGGATCTTTGTGGGGAGTGTTGGCCCAACGAGCCCAATTTGATTGATAACTAAAAATAAAGACTTCACATGGATTTATCAGTATGGCATAGCAAGCTTAAACCCAATTAGACCACTAAATATAAATACTAAACATGCATTTATCACTAAAAATTGCATAGGATAAAATATTTCTTCATTCTCAATCTTTTTTTTTTTAATAAATAGTCTCATCAACATTTTTCAGTTAAGATTTTCAAGGATGTTTTGTCTGAAATATATTTTCAATTAAAAAGTTCAACTTGGAAGCCAGCATATGTTCCTCCCACAAGTAAAGCAAAAAAATAAATGACTTTATCAACAAAATATTTGATCCCAAATCCCAACATTGCCACAATTAGCATTTAATTAGAACAAGTTCTCAATACTAACTTTATCAACAAAATATTTGATCCCAAATCCCAACATTGCCACAATTAGTATTGAATTAGAACAAGTTCTCCTTGTCTCAAGTCTCAAACCCACCCACCACCCC
Source organism: Pogostemon cablin (assembly GCA_023678885.1). Classification (NCBI taxonomy): domain Eukaryota; kingdom Viridiplantae; phylum Streptophyta; class Magnoliopsida; order Lamiales; family Lamiaceae; genus Pogostemon; species Pogostemon cablin. Next base: position 3,978,977 of record CM042977.1, on the reverse strand, counting down.
ACCCCCACCCCCCACTAATCTGAATTTTCTTTGTCATGTTTATAGGCAATATATTAATTTTAGCTTCTCTCAATAATACTATCTTAAAAGGAGCTTAACTTGTACGCAATCAATTATAGGTGAATCCTCCTTATTTATGGGTTGAAAATACAATAATACCCTAGGAACTTACAGTAAACTCGTAAAGATTAAACTCAAACATCGCATGAACCACAAGTGTGAAAATATAATTAAGCCCTAAAATTTAACAACTAAACCCTTTTAAGGGTAAAGATTATACCCTAAAAGTAAAATAAAACACGAGTCACAATGATGTAGACACAACCGATTGCGTAGAACTATATGCTAATAAGGAGATATGCAAGTTCTCATGCTCTAAGATATGTGCTAATATGCCACTAATGTGAAAACACAGGAATATAAGATTATAATATAAGGAATATATTAAGATCAAGGAATCAACATATAGGATCACTAGCATGAAGCACTATATAAATTGTTTATATTTGATCAAATTGAGCTACAGCCCCTGCACTTAACTGTATGGAGAAGAATAAACACCAACATCTTAGCTACGAATAACAGATATTTTGGCATAAAAGGACAGTACTAATTAATAATTAATCCTTAATTGTTCGATTAGTGGCATCTTAATCTGTTAGGACTGAATAGGATAAAGAAATTAAAGGGGAAAGAGAGAACCCATTTTTGGTGGCCTTGAGTAGGAAAGAATAAGCAAATATTCTTGACTTGAGAATCTGGCTCACTTGCTTTACTTTTGAGTTAAGATTCCCATATTCCATTCCTCAGACTCAAGAATCTCACACTTTCTTGCCTCCTTTTGGTTTCAGTTTTTTTCCTACATCGAATAGCATTCTGTAGTCAATTTTATCTAACTGGTTTCTCAAAGCTAACATAATAACTTTTACGCGACTGCGCTGAGCTAATCATCAGGTGACACATGAGTTGCCTGCAATTGCTAAAGATGTTACAAGATTCTTTTTAAGTGAAAATATGCAAATAAACAGAAGGGACCATAAAAAGGAAATAGAAGTACAAGAAAGAATAACAGAACAATCTTAAGAGGAGAATATTGTACTGCATGATACATACATGCAGCAAGTATTCTATTTCTAGCGTAGAATGACAGCAAAATACTAAGCCTTTATCTCACTATGTGCGGCTGGCTATCATATCTCGTAATCGTGCTCAGGTCTCAGGTCAAGATAAGCGCTTTCTCCCACCATTAATACAATTTTTTATATGATCCGTCATCCATATCATGAAGTAACAATAAGGTAGCAGATGGGGTAACTTAAAATATTAATTCCGGATGCCCTACTTTTATACACATCCACTCTAATCTTCAATTACAATCCTATCCAGATTCCAGAAAAACTTTTGAGGAATTCAGCTTTAATACTTTATACAAAACTTCCTACAGATTCCTCAGGACAAAATATAATATCCTAACAAACAAGAATCAAAAGACGTTCCCTGATAAACTTGAGTAAAAATATCGACCGAGGGAGAGGAATATCATTTACTTAGGTCATTTGACAATTTAATCCTGAACTTTGATATTTATATAAACCATAGTCATGCCAAATTACAAAGACTACTATTTGTTAAGGCAACATCTATAGTTTCACAGTTCTCAACAAGAGGGTGTCGCAAGGGGATGGATGTACACATTTATAAAAAAATTGATATGGATAAACATATAATAATATATACTCCCTCCGTCTCAACATTAAGTTCATCTTTACTGTTCCACGTTGCTTAAGAAAAAGTTGTTTTTTTACTAACTTTATTGACTTTTGAGGGTAATATGGTATTTTTAAATAATAAATAATGTATAAAGTATGTTGTGCGTGTTAAAAAGTGATGACAATTTTGAAATTGAAGTGTACTTTTGAAGTTTTGGATTAAGATGTTATTTCATTTTTTAGAGGGTGAACCTTATTGTAGGGCGGAAGAATGAGGGAATGGTGAACTTAATCTTGGGACGGAGGGAGTATTATTTTTGTAGATACGAGTCCACAGCGGAGAGTTATGGTTAAGTCTCTAGTCAAGGGAAATGCAAGTTATCATCTTTTAGCAATGATTTCTTATGTTCCTAATAAATATAAATATAGAGGTAAGTACAATCCCTTTATTTTCTTTTTTGAAAGGGTCCCAATAAATGGGACCAAATTCTTTATTCCATTGAAACATTTAAAAGATCATACTGGGACCTAATCTCTCTCTTTACTACAAAAAGGAATGAAATCTGTAACCATTCCTAGCCTTCAAACAAAGACAAGCAGAAGAATTTTCCCATTTCTATGACTCAATCAGAGCAGGAAAGATTTACTCAAATTAATTTACTGTACATCAAAGCAGAAAGAGAAGCATGATTTATATAGTACTATGAGTGATGGCAAAAATTTGCAGCAGATACCAGGTGTCGTCATTTCAGGAATACATTCCAACACTGCTACAAAGAATCTCCAACCTACATTAAGAAGCATCAACATTGTTGAGTGAGTGTAAGGTGGAAATTTCAGGTGTATGTCATAAAGGAAGGAGCGAATTAAGCGTAATCAACTAGAACAAACTAAGTAGAACAATGTGCTAGAAAAACTTTGAAGGCTTATAATTTATTGCCAAAAAATCCTTGATAAATCACTAATGAAGCATCAACACATCAATTTGGTCCTTTTTCCTCTTGCTCTCTCAAGATTGTATCCAGTATGCTAAATTGATGCTCCAGTATATAGAATCATACTAATTAATATGAATTTAACTCTAAATGTCTCAGGTCATCATAGATAGTGGATTCCTCCGCATCAAAGCGTTAAAAGTCTTACCATTCCTTCCTGGAATAAGGTTCTTGGGCCTATTGTAAGGTGTTATATTTCTCAGTTGGTCACAGTAAAAGGAGTTTAAATGGGTAATGCTGCTGTCGGAGAATAGAAGGGAAAGTTGGTAAAATGGACCCACAGATATAAATATGAAGATTGAATTATATCTGGAGTTCTTTTGGCCCTGTTCAAGATTCTATGCCTCACTTGTATCCAACAGACACTCTCCCTCTGCCTCATAAGCTTATAAGACATCCTAGAGGGCAACTCTAACATGCAACAATCAGCCAAGACAACTAGCAAGAGTTATAAGCAGTTCTCATTGGAGAATGATACATCACAAAATTTTACCTCTCAGCATACAACCGAATCATAGGTCAGCTTCAAGGTGGAAGTAGGATTGTCATGAACCAGATTCATCCCGGAAAATCCTTTTCAGGTTTGATTGCTTCTCAATTTTAATAACTTCCTTTAACTCCAAGCGTTAATCTAATGATTCCAAATGATCACATTGAAGACAAAAGAATGTACCGTCACCGTCACGAAGGAAAGAATAGCCATCCTTCCTCGAGGATGACAGATCCGCCTGAAAAGCACCTGTTCCTTCAAGGTTCGAATGGTGATGGAGATTCAGGACTAGTGCTCTCCACTGATGCTAAGCCAAGACTAAAATGGACTATGGACCTCCACGAGCGGTTCATTGAAGCAGTCAACCAACTGGGTGGAGCAGAAAGTAAGCATGCATAAACTTTAAAAATGCATTCTCCAGTTTTGGCTAAATTTATCATCCCTTACATTTCAGAAGCTACACCAAAGTCAGTCTTGAAACTTATGGGCATCCAAGGATTAACCTTGTACCACTTAAAGAGTCATCTTCAGGTATACTCTATTAGGAAACATCATCCTAAATTTCGTATGAACAGAAATAGACCTGTAAAATGGTCATTAATAGTTCTACAACTTCTAAGAAGACATAGATATCAACAAAGCACAATTCCATTCTACTACAAAGACCAAGTTTCTATTATTTTTGTTAATCATCAAAGAAAAGATGTTTCATGACAAAAGTAGACAGAGCCTGGCATTTCATTAAGGGTTAATTAAATACTTCACCATGTTACAAGCATACAGCTTGTCTAACTATAGGTATATGCAACACGACTGCCTCAGATTTCCCCTAATTTTCATGCAGAAGTACAGACTAAGCAAGAACCTCCATGGACAAACTATTAATGGAAGCAAGAAAGCTTGTAAGAAATCTTTTAATTTGCAATTTTATGCATAATATATATGACAAAAGATTACTCGTATATTCATGTACCTTGATGAATACTATTGTAGCCACAACAGATAGAATACCTGAGGTAGTAGGACCTCACATGTGGACTCCAAATACTGCACCCCAAACAACTAAGTATGAACTGACAAAATTTTATCAATCAGTTTCTCCAGCTATTTTCGAATGCTTATTAATTACTGCAACTAACATTGTTATAATTTTGCATCTTATACCAGAAATTTACAATTAGGTGAAGCAATACAAATGCAAATTGAAGTGCAACGAAGACTACATGAACAGCTGGAGGTAATCAACAGAGTTACACATGCCTATCAAATATATGTACTAATTCCATTATGCATAAATACATTAAACAAAAGTAAGGTGCTAACTGCTAATACTTATTTTAACTCTATAGGTACCACATAAGTGCATGTTAAACACACGCGCACACACACAAGGAAGACAAGAAAATTTGCTTGATTGAGTATGTTAAAGCTTGTTGAACCATAAAATACCCTATTACATAAGGGGGAAAAAAGAGCATCACAACAATCTCCAATACTAGAGGAAACGTGTCCTCTGGTTTTCAGATAACAAATCTTTCTACTGTGCACTTTTACTATTAAATTTGGTTTGAATTCTTTGCATTTCTAATAGTATAGAATTAGTCAGGTGGTAGGGAAATATTTCAAAAGACAAGAAGTTTACTCAAATGTTATAATAAGGGCCCTCAATTTCCACAGGTGCAGCGTCAGTTGCAGCTGCGACTAGAGGCTCAAGGTAAGAATTTGCAAGCTGTACTAGAAAAAGCCCATGAATCCCTTGGAAGAGAGAAAACAGGAACATTAGGTCTGGAGGCCACCAAGGTTCAATTATCAGACCTGGTTTCCCAAGTATCAACACAATGCCTGAATTCAGCATTTTCAGGAATGAAGGAACTCTCAGATTTGTGCCAAAAGCAAGCAAAAATAACTCAGCCAACAGATTGTTCAGTAGATAGCTGCTTAACCTCATGTGAAGTTACAATGAGGGACCAAGAACTGTACCATAATTCAATGGGCTTGCAATATATAAATTTTAGAGCACCTACAGAGCCAACTCCAAGGATTGGTAACAAAGAAAGTGGTCTACAGAAAACTAAAGTTAGATGCCATGAGGACACAGAAGAGCGTAGAAAACATCTCTCAATGGGAAATGACAATGTAAGAGAAACCAACCTCGGAATGAGCATTGGTCTCCAGGGCGGCAACAATCCAGAGTTAAGGTTTAAAGAAGCAGAAGCAGATATTAAATTTTTTGACATAAATGATTCAATAAAGAAGGCAGACAGGCAGAAGACATCAATACCTTTGGTATCAACAAGATTGGACCTCAATGTGGATGGTGAAAATGATTCTGCTTCAAGTTGCAAGGATTTGGATTTAAATGCTTTTAGCTGGTGCTGAAATCTCCTGATCATCAGCCACATTTGATGCTTATGCATCAAAAAAATTCTATATTGTACCACCCAATCACCTCAATAAATACAGCACAACATATTTTGAGAGTTTACTGCAGCAAAATGATAAACCCTAAAAATGAAGTAATAAACTTTGATTCGAAAACCGAAATTACCATTCGCAACATTATTCAGGAAAAGCATCACAAGTCAGCTTCTATCCATACAATCCAAATAGTTATCGTTGTTCATACATTAGGTATATATTAGATCTACCCTTTATGATACTTTGATCATATGAACACTAGTATTTAGAGTTAGATTCAATAAATCAATGCTTGAGATCTATCACTAATTCTTTTCTTTGCAGCATCGCAATACAAATAATTACCAAAAAATTAAAGCTAAGACGATAATTATGTAGATTTTCGACATTTTTCTTCACAAAATAAAGATTACACATAAGGGTATAAAATTTAACATAAAATTTTAAAGGCATACGGAGTGTACCCCATGCGTCGTGCGATCAGATGCACAAAAGTTTTTTGCCATTGAATTTTAGAGAAACTCTCCGATTTTAGTCATGTTCTCATTTTTTTAATTAATTTCTGCTCTTGTTTTTTATTTTATTTTTAGAGATACTCTCTTGTAAGACGGGTAATTTGTGAGACGGGTCGACCCATCACTAAAATATGATTATTGTATAGATAAAGTATGATTATGTGCAGTTAAAGTATGTTAATAATAAATTAAATTATAACACACTAAAATCATACTTTAATGCATAATCTAACATGCTTTATAAAATATATTTTAACAATCATTAAACATATTTTATCTAAATAATAGACATAATTTAACACGTCTCACAAACCGTCTCACCTAATTAGTGTCTCACAAGAGAATTTATCTTATTTTAAAATTTATTAAAGGATATATATACACTTTTCATTAATATTTTTTATTTTTCTAAAGGGTATATGTTCTCCATTTTATTCTAAAGGGCATATATACACTTTTCATTAATATTTTTTATTTTTCTTCACAAAATAAAGATTACACATAAAGTGTATAAAATTTATCACAAAATTTTAAAGGCATACGGAGTGTACCCCATGCGTCGTGCGCCCGGATGCACACAAGTTTTTGCCATTAATTTTAGAGAAACTCTCCGATTTTAGTACTAATATTCTCACTTTTCTTAATTAATTTCTTCTCTTGTTTTTTATTTTATTTTTAAATTTATTATATTTAATTGACTATTATACCTTAAACCCTAAGGATAAATTATACCATAAATTACAAGGGTAAAATTATAATTATACCCTAAACTCTAGGGATAAATTATACCCTAAACTATAAGAGTAAGATTATAATTATACCCTAAACCCTAGAGATAAATTATACTCTAAACCAAAGGGTAAAAAATATAATTATAATTATACTCCTAAAAAAGCGATAAAAAAAAAAATATTGTTTCAGCAACAGTAGCTCTTGAGAATTGAGGGAATTTGGGGTGGGACGAAGGGGGATAGGGCCCACGTCTTACATTTTGGAATTGGTGGGACATTTATATTTTAGTCTTTGCCCAAAACAATTCATTAAATTAATTTATATATTTATTGCGCAATGTAAAAAGATAGCCAATCAGGGACGATCCGTACGAAACGGAGAAGACGGTGGGATTCATAGGAACACTGCCTCTCGATGAACTCCATGTTGTGTCACTTAATAACAAATTAATAAAAAAAAAATTCTTAATTTCCGTCCCACACAAATAAAACGTAATTTATACTAAGAGAGTACAAAATAGGTGAAATAAAAAAATGATCATTAAAGTCTCGTAAATATGATATTAATTCAAGAAAAAATTATGACTCAATAATATTTATTTAAAAAATGAAATAGTAGATGAAAGGGACCTTCATTTGAGTCGCATTATTTTCGTTATCACTAGTTGAATGTAAAAGAAATAATTTATGCTATTTTTATGATATAGTTTCATTCTTCTTCCTAAATTAAAAGTATGATTTTTGTTATAATAATAATAATAATTAAGAAAAAATATGGTTTTTGTGTAATCGAAAATTGATGGATAAGATATTAGAATGGCATACAGTTATGTTGGGCGAGCGAGTCAGGTAAATACAAAAATCACAGGTGGATCTATTCACACGTAGCTCGAAAACTCAAGAATTGTGTGTGTGGGTGATCGTCGTCATTTTAATCTAGATTTTAGTATCTTTATTTGTGGATTATCGTATATTTTATTCGTAGTTGTGTAATTATTGGTGGAGTTTCATGTTAATTAAGAAATGTGTGATAAGGATTGATAAAATGTGGGGTCTACATTCCCACTAATACAATTACTCACTACAAATTAAATAATAATACTTCTTAATCCACATGAAAAAATAAAATTTAATAATATTCCTTAATCCACATTCGGAGGGAGTATATAATACACTAAGGTGTGTATTTAATAAATTATCAATAACCGACTATTTAAAAATATATATCTAAATTAGGAGTATATGATAATTAGGGGCGTATTTAATAAAAATAGTGTGTAATTAAAATTAACCAAAAGTAAATAATATAGGAAAATTTTAAAAATTAAAAATTTGTATTAAATTAATATATTTAATTTAAATCCTAACAATGTAATATATATATATATATATATATATATATATATATATATATATATATATATATATATATATATATATATATATATATATATATATATATATATATATATATATATATATATATAAAGGCCAATCAACTGAGTAATGGAGTTAATGAGTGGCAATGAAGCAATTAGAAGATTTCATGGTCGAAGAAGAGGGAGAAGTTGCATATGGAAAGAAAACTCATTTTGTTAACTGTGTATACATCCAATGAAATAGAGAGTACAACTACAATTAAAGAAAAATGTATCCAATCTAATTCTTATTCGGTTACAATATAATCATCCATGCAGCCAAAACTTAAAAAAATATCAATGCTATGTTTTTGGTGCACATTCAGAGTTTTTTTACGGTTTGGTGGGTTGGCGGTTTTAATATTAACATACTTAGCCTTAACAAATTAACAATAAAATATATATGGATATATAAAAAATAAATATACATAAATACTTATGTCTCTTAACTCTTACAAATAAAATATTGTAATACTTATCAAATTACATAATAACATAACCTTATCAAATTACATAATAACATCTTAAGGATATGAAATCATTTTTCCAACTCCATAAACAACCCAAATAATGTAACATTCTTAACATAAAACAACTTATATTAAAATTATTTTGCGATCCAAAATATTTAAACTTATGTATATCATTTTACCTCTTCAATAATACATACACATATATAATTAAATATATTTAAATTTTATATAATATAGTGCAGTGTGGTATAGTTTTACATGAAATCGAAATTGCACCGTTGTAGTTTTACATGAATATCTCTAGCTCTGTTCATGCTCCTCCTGACTTGGATATAAACAACATGTCATTCAAGCATCAAACTGTTTGCTGCAAGCAAAAGATTATTTCTAATTGCTAAATAACGAAGAGTGGTTCAACCTCGATTTTTACTAGGAGAACCACTATAGGTTAGCAAACAGGAATTACAATTCTTATTTTTCAATTACTATGCAACCCAATACTAAACGCCGTTATTTCTCTTCTCCAAGAGCAACACCTACATACAACAGAAAAAACCGGAGGCACCGTACCCTTTTGTAATTTTCATATCCTTTTGCCTTATTTATTATTCATCAGCATTCGATGAAGAGAATAAATAATTCTAAAAGTTAGCCAATTAACAAATGAAATCAGAATGTTGGAAAAAACACCAATAGACAGACAAACACAGATAGTAACTGACCCCTAATCTGAAGCTACAAAATAAGAAGTAATAATTACATTTTAGATTGGGAAGATATTGTCAAACCTGATGGTCATTTACAGCCTGGAGTAATTGGTCCCTATATGGATACATTGGTAGAGTACTTTTTAAAAATCGATGTACCAATAGAAAGATCAATGCCATATATACAATAACATAATAAAAAAGAATATTACTACTTTTTTAAAATATTAGGTTGATTGGTATCACATCCTAAAATTTTACTTTATTATAAAATAGAAATTTTATATTTTTGTGAAGTTTGAAGGAAATAAAATTAAGACAAATTAAAATTTAATAAAGGGAGTGATCCAATTTGATTATAAAAAAATCCAATTCACTCTCTCTAAGATAAGTGCTTACTATTCATAAGCTTTACAAGTTTGGTTAAAAATATCAACTGTCTTAAATGGAATAAATAGAGCCTCTTGTCCCACCACGCCTTCTGTGCTACTTTGAAAATGCAAAGTTAAAATTGGGGTGCCTTTTGTCCAAGTTGAATTTCCTGTTACATTTTCGGTGTTTCATTGGTATTTCACAATATAAAAAATTATACCCTACAAATGACCATTAAACCCTTGGGCAAGTATTGAATTTTGGGCATTGATTATAACACGTGACAATCATTTAATTATTGGAATTGATGATGAAATACTATTGTGGAATAGGTGATCCCATTTGCCTCTTGTCCCACAACGCCTCCTGTGCTACTTTGAAAATGGTAAGTTAAAATTGGGGTGAGCAAAACCGGTGAGTAAAACCACAAATTTAGTAGGGAAAGATACTTGCCAAAATTAAATACCACATGTAAATCCCAAATAAGTAACATAAAATCATAAATCATGATGTAAATGTATTAAATAACCGATTTCTCAATTATTCAAGTAATAAATGTCTCGTTTATAAAGGTCAGGAGAACTATATATACAGAACTCAAAGATATCACAAGTAACAATTAATAGAGTCAAATAAGAGTTTCCCTACCTCGAAAATTAAGTTTGGCTTAGACTGTGATCCAAAGTATTGATGCAGTTGGGCCTTTTAAGGTGATCGAATGTATTGATATACAGTTAATTTTCAAAAGATAGTTACGACCTATAATTATATATTTACAAATCTACATAATTATATTTATATACTCTCTCCATCCCGCCCAAAGGTGCATTTTACTTTTTGCAAGTGGGTTAAGGAGTATTATTATTATATTTAATGTGTAGTGGATAGGTGAGAGTGTGTGCTCATATTTTAATTGTATTAGTGAGTATATGAGACTCATGTGTATAAAAAAAAGAAAGGAAACCCTTTAAGTGTGATGCCCAAAATAGAAAAAGAAACCTTTCGGAGGGAGTATATTTATACATTTTACTTATTTATAAAAATGAAATAATAAAATAAAGCAATAAAGACTCAAACTTTCAAAGCATGATTGATAAGAATGTATGTATATGTGATATATGGAGTTTATTGGTAAGTATCCAAAAATAATAATATTAATTATTATAATAATGTAAACAAATGTTTATACTTAGAACAACAAAATTTAAAGGCGATCCAACACTAAACAACAATAATAAGAACCGGTTGCATTAAATTTAAAGAAAGTGAATTAAAGAAATGGTATGAATATTATTATAAAACTTAAATAAAAAATGATTAGCAATTTGAAGTGAATATAAAATCCAAAATCGATGATTAATAAACGAAAGGGTTTTCTTAAGATGAAATCACATAATTTAGATACAAATATTAGCCATGTGTAAATACATTAAAAATGGAGGATCGCTTTAATGAATAAGGGTTTTCTTGGTTGGAAAATGAACTGAATGTTGGAATTTGGACTTTTGTGAGTGTAAAGGAAATGAAGAGAAAACTCTTTAACGTAGATGAGCCACTAATGATCTGAGTTGTGGGTAGATTAGTTTTTGGCGTTGGGGTTTGGATGTTGGTTAAAATGTACGTGATCTGTGAGAATCTTACGTTGTGCTTGTATTTAGTTACAAAACGTGGGAGGTAGGGGTTGAGAAGTTGGGAAATGTATGGAGATCATAATTCAAATTTAAAAATTAATAATAGATAAATAATAAATACAAATAGTTTATGATATATATAATTGTTACATATGTGCAGTGAAAAATCCAATGGTTTCTATTATCAAATATTTAGTTTGAAATCTCAAAATTTAATAGAAACAATACTAATAGTAACATCCTAGTAATACAAGTAATTAAATAACTAATTTGGAAAATTATATCTCTTTTCTCAAATTTAGTTCTTCAACAATATAATTCAATAATGTCTAAATATATATTAATTAGATGAATCATATGAAATTCCAATATTCAAAATATTGATAAGAAAACATAACAATAATATATGTAATGATATTGTGATGATATTTAAAATATATGTAACTTGGTAATATATAAATATAACTAAAAGAAAAGATATGTTTATATTTTTATAATAAACACGTCACTAATATTAATATAATTTTAATTATTTTATAAATGTTGATATATAATAGACAAACTTGTAGAAGGTTAAACAACATTAATTATGAGTTTATTACTATAAAATTTTTTCACAACAAGACTACATCCCTAATACTACTATGACTTCATCCTGATACTACTATATATTACTTTTGTGGATAATCTATAAGTGCTCATTCAAAATCTAAACAACACAAACCTTGTAGCTTAAGAAGGTACAGACCTAGCAAATTTTTATTAACTTTATGAGAAATATGAATTTTTAAGGGGTATCTACTGCCAATTAGCAACAGCTGGCTAGACAATATTTTTTAATAGCAGAAAGCACACCTCACTTCATGCCCAAGTTTTACTCCCATTTCTTGAGAAACTCAGAGCATTTAACACTCATAGCAGCAACACGCCAGTACATCCAATCCAATATGTTAACAGATGTAGGCTATAATAAGCAATGTCATACAAAAGTACAATAAAGTAATGCGAAAACTAAAAATCTTATAAATCTATCATGCACACAACACTGAGCATTATGTGAAACCAGCCTTGAACTACTCTTTTAAATTAAATTAAAACTAAATAATTTGCATTCTTCTTACATATTGCCATAAAAATATAACATGCAATTACAACTTAGTGCTCTTTCTATCTTAAAGGCACTGCTTGGAGTACTATGACAGTGTAACAACAAATATTGTATTTATTAAATAATAAACACAAAAGAAATTACAATGATAATCCGAGATGGATTAAACTTGAGAATTGAAGTGAACAGCTTCTATTTGTCCTCTGATTCCTCTCTTGAGTTGATTTCTTGACTTTTTCAACTTTTGGAGCCGGATCTTCGGATGGAGCTTGTCCGAGCTTGGGATTGTCTTGAAGCTTTAAAACGTTTATCCGGAGGCGTCGAGCCTTTGTTCGGATCAAACGTTGACTTGAATTTTTGTCGTGAAGTATGCCGCTCAATTTGGTAGAACGTTGACTTCACGGAGACTGCTGGATGAATTTGATAAAGAACACCGGATCAAAGAGGCTTAGCACCTTGGTCTTTGATCGGATGTGATTCTTGACTTGAATATATCTTGAACTTGACTTGAAGATCTTGAGCTTGGGCTTGGATCTTGATCTTGCTCTTCACTTGAATCTTCGCTTGATCTTGATCTTCAGAATTCTTCACTTGACTTGATCGAACTTGATTTTCACTTGAATCTTCAGAGTTCTTCAGGTCTTCAGGATTTTCAGAGTGTTTTGAATGAGGACTGAAGGTCCTTATTTATAGGTAGAGAAAATAACCACTTAGGAGATATTTTCTCCTTCAAAAGATATGTTGGGCTTTAAGCCTGCTGGACCGGATACGGGCCTATTTAATTTAATTAAACCCGTAGGATTTAACCTGGGCCTAATTAATTTAACTAGGCCTGCTGGACTTGATTTGCTGGGCTTGTTTGACTTGAATCAGGCCCACATGATTTATTTCTTAGGCTTATCGATCTGGGCCAGGCTCACATGATTTATTTCTTGGGTTTATTGATTTGAGTCAGGCTCTCTTGATTTGAATAGAGCCCACTTGACTTGAATTGAGCCCACTTGACTTGAATTTGGGCCCAAATAATTATATTAATTATCAATTATTTATTTATTTATTTCAAGAATTAATTTATTTAAATTCCTTAATAAATAAATATTTAATCAATATTTCATATATTTTCCTTTGCATTTATATTTATTAGGCAATAAATTTTAATTGCCTACAAATGCCCCCTTGCATTTTGTTCACTAAAATTTTCTTTGAAGTGGACAAATTGCAATACTCACATATCTTTTTCTTCCTCTTTTTTTTTTAGCCTGGCTAATCCTTGAATTGGGCTTTCAATTTCTTTCTTGGCCCATATCCTCCTTGAGCCTTTCCTTTCAATACTGGAAATAGATAAAACAAATATTTCCTTCATATTATCTCAAAATACTCACGTAATCCTTGCAAGAATTATCCACATGATCATATAATCTTTAGAAGAGTTATCTATATGATCATATAATCTTTAGAAGAGTTATCCACAGGAAATATCATCTCTATATAAGAAGTGTTCTTGCTTTGACACACTATAGCCTCTGATTTACAATTTAATTTTCTTTCTGCAGATTTTCTTCCAAGGATTTATCACAATTGCAATATCAACCCTCACGCCATAACCATACCAAGGTAAGCTTCACATACAGTAACTTCTTTTTCCTCTGTTCTTACTTGCTTTGTATGGTGGATCCTTTTCTTGTTTCCTTTCTCTTCCCTTTTCAAAACTGCTTACTTGTCTTCACATAATCAAACCAAGGTAAGCTTGTATCTTGCCCGTTCTATTCCTTGTTTCCCTTTCTTTTTTTTTTCACGAAGAGAAGAGAAGAGAAGACTTTAACGTACCCGGGAAGCCAAGATCAGTGACGTCGAGGTAGAGAGCGGTCGACGGCGGATCACCCATGGTGGTTGCTTGTCGGGCTCATACCGCGAGGTGAAAAGCAATCAACGGCGGACCACCCATGGTGGTTGCTTGTTGGGCTCTCATCTCCGACAATATTGAGACGTGATGAGTGGAATTCGCCACGGCCGACGCACAGCTGTAGAGCTGCCACGGGGCTGTTGTTGCGGTTGAAGGAAGGGCGCCACTCGACGTCGAGGCCGACGATCAGGTTGTGGAGGCGATGTCGACGGATGCCCTCGATGTTAGAGATCCACTGGGTGGCGATGCTCGGGTGACAGGCGACGGTTGTGAAGACGGAGTCGCCGAAGAAGGTGATGGGCAGCGGCACAATGGGTGGCATGCGGCGGCTGCGGCTGCGGCTGCGGCTGCTTGGTGAGGAGGGCTGGAGGCGCGACGACCCGACGCAGCTGAAGGACGGCGTGCGGCGGTTGCGGCTGCTTGGTGAGGAGTGATCTTAACGATGCTTCGGCGCCACTCAGCGATGGCACCGCCGCGCGCGCGTGTTGAGCTCTGGTGGGCAGCCGCGAGGGAGGTCTCAGCAGCGGCAGCTGGGCGATCTTCGACAGCGGCGGCTGGGCGGTGATGGAGGGCTGGAGGCACGACGACCCGACGCAGCGAAGGACGGCGTGCGGCGGCGCGATGGGCGTGACGAGCGAATTCTGGCGAAGCTCAAAGAAGCTCTCGGCTTTGAAGAAGAATCCCTTTTCTCCTCTATTTTGACTTATCCCTCCAATTTTGACTTACTTAGCCCAACAAGCCTTAATTTAATTTGGGCCCATTTAATGGGCTCAATTTTGCTTCCCCAACAACCTTAATTTAATTTAGGCCCATCTTCTTTTGAACTTGGGTCCAAAATTTTAATTTCTTCATTCACAACCACTTGGGCTTTATTTTCCTATGTTTAATTTACAACTTTGGTTTCAACAATTAATCGATCTCATAAATTTGTTTTGGGCCTTTTAATCCATAAACTTAAATTATACACATCTTCCCATCCTCTCATCTCTAATATTCCCTTGTTTATTTGGCAGCTAACCCAACTTTCAGCATGGTTTTCTTCAAAACTGTAACGGGAAAGTCCGGTGCAAGCTACTTGGTCATTCTTGAAGATGCACACCAACCTCTGTCCCAAGGAACTCGTCTTTTACCCGGGCAATCTTTGCTAGGGAACTGTGCTTATGTCCCTCCAAGAAGCAAAAATGAATTTTTCTTGGCATGTTGGTCTCATGAATCTTCTTCAAGTAAAAATAACATAAGTTGGACCTTGAAGGGAGCTGACATTGAGCCGGAAATCAATTCAACACCTTTACCCTCTTTGGGACGCCGCATTGCAAAAGGAAAAGCATCCTGGGGGGAAATCAAATTCCTTGGAGAAGTCCACTACACCAAGGGTTACTGGGAATGGACTGAAGATATTTTAAGCCGATGCGGATCCATTCTCCGAAACACAAAGCTTTATGATGCTGTCTTTGCATCCCTCTTTACCTATGATTGCAGCTGTGAAATCATGAAGGCCTTCTGTGAAGCTTGGTGTTCTTCCACCAACACTTTACTCACCAAATTCGGAGAGATGTCACTTTCTTTATGGGACTTATACAACTTGATGGGACTACCCATAGCGGGTTATGTGTATGATGAAATTGTGCCCTGTGCAGAAGAATTGCTTTCCACGAAGGATGGTTTACGTATCCCGCGCAGCTGTAGATCTTTACTTGGCGCCTATCACGTACTTTGCAAGGGTGCTAACAGAAGAAATGTAACCATTGACCAATGGGTAGATTTTTGGTCTAAAAAGGCTATAACATACCTTGAACCTCCTACACGCGTTGAAAGAAAGACGACTTCTCGGCCTAAAAAAACTTATAACCCGACTGGCGTTATTTCGAGTCACCAGCCATGGACGTCTGCTGAGGTAGATCAATTTAAAAAGTTGGGCATTTCTCAAACTGATCAAGAAGAGACCTATTTAGCCGCTTACTTAGCTTGCTGGCTTTGTGCGTTTGCACTTCCGGGTGGCGAGGTAGGCTTGATACGACCGAGTACCTTCAAAGTGGCAAGCCTAATGGCTGCAGGAAAAAAAATGAGTCTCGCTATTCCAGTTTTGGCAAACATTTACCATGGCTTGAATGCAATTTCAAACTCATCGAGTTTATCTGAAATTAAGTCAACCTTTCCGGTTCATTTTGTCCATGCTTGGCTGGCTCACTACTTCAAAACTCATTTTCCGGTTGGAAGTAAGACAGCATATCCTCGAATGGTGACATACTCTGGAGAGCAGGGAGCAAGATACTTCGATGCTGAAGATGCTCGTAAACGAATCCACACAGCTGATAATGCCTTATGGACTTGCAATATTTTTTCAAAAGACAAAGCGATCCACTACACAGATGATGGAAATAAGAAATGGGATAATTGGGCTCATCTGGTGGCTATCCGTACTAGCTATCTCACTTTGCGGCAGGGTAATCATTTTGTGATGGAGCCTTACTCCCCTCATAGGTTTGCTCGTCAATTTGGCTTCCTACAAGATGTTCCTAAGATGCTTAGAACCAACCTTAGGAAAGCATCTTTAGAAGAAGGATTCAACCATTGGAGACATTGTACTTCGTATAACTCTACCTCCGAATCTTACTTTCCATGTGCAACCCCAGCTCCTAAAAACTACTCCACTACTGAATATAAGGAGTGGTGGAAGCAAGTCCACGGAACTTACTTATCTGATCATATCAAGGCTTTGACCACCCTAGTTTCAGAACCTCTAGAGGAAGAAGTGGACATCATTAATGACCTTGATGATGATAATCAAGAAGTTCAGGATATTTCTCCGGTGCATGATGAGGTTTTACAACCTACAGTACATAAAAGGAAGAAAAGTTCCCCTCATTCTACAGAAAGTCGTAGCGCCTCTAATGAACGCCATTGGAAGAGAAAGAAATCTGTTGTTCATACTGAAAAACAAGATAATGAGGTTTCTTCCATTCTCTCTCCTCTTTTCCTTTTTTCCCTTTATTTTTCCTTACAAAGCTTTCTTTTATTATCGAAGGTTGCGCCGAAAATTTCTGGCTCTAAGGCTGCTGAAGGAACTGAATTAATTACTGCTGTTACTTCAAAAACTTTGGCAGATGAGGTTTCCCCCCTTTCCCTTATCTTATTCTCATTGTATATCCTTATTTTTTATACTAACATATTTCTCCTCTTATCAGATCTTGGGCATCTCTTCAAATTCTAGTAGCGGTGACGATTCTGACGAGAGTGATGATTCTACTGAAAGTGATGCGTCAACCACAGGGGTGAATTCTTCAAAGGCATGTCCCATGATCTCAGAATTTATATCTAAGAAGATTACTCGTGACCTTAAAGGGAAATTTGCTCGGAGTGCATGGAGTAAAATAAGAAGAAAACTCAAACGGACCCCTCTCGAATTTTTATCAACTCTGAGACAAGAAATATTTTCTTTAATAAATGAAGTGAAGGCTCTTAAAATCGACTGTTCTCCTTTAGAGATAGCCCTGGAACCTCTATTTGACAAGGCCGATACTTATACTGCTGCAAAATTGAAGTCTGATGAAGCGGCATCCACGGGAAATCATGCAAAATGCTTGACCGATGTCAAGGGTCGCCTTCAGAATTGCAGAGACACTCATATGACAGAGACAAAAAAACTAAAGAGTACTTGGGAAGAGTTGGAGTCAATAGGCAAAGAAATAACTAATCTGCAGCAGGGAGAGAAAACTTTGTCTGAAGCAGCTGATCGTCTCCAACAGACTCTCTGTCGTGCCAAGAAGGAAGTTGAGCTCATAGGAGAAGAGATCCTTATGCTTGACAATGCAACCGTCTTGAAAAAATCATCATCTGAAGATGAGAAAGCAGCTCTGAAGTCTGTTTTACAAAGCATACTCTCTGATAACTTTCTTGTTTAGCATAGGACTGATTTTCTTTTAATTTGCTCCCTTAGTTATTTATTTGCTTTCCCCTTTTTATGTTTTTGAACATCTAATGATATTATCAATAAAGTCCATTCTCTTCCTTACTTCTCCTTTATGTTACATCATTATTTTATTTTCTTGTCTTTCATATTTATTTGCTTCCTTCATGCTCCAATTTATTGTTTGCCCCACAAACTTGATGTGAATAAACCAAAGACATGACTGAACTTAGCAAAGTGCTAAGCTGCCTACGTACCTCTTCGCAGAGGATCAAGTCATTACGTAGTTCAAAGGAACATGATTTGAATTGGATGGGGGGTGCCGTGCACAGTTTATACTCATGCGGGCCAGGAGTGACTATTCTTTAACCACTTTAGACAAAGTAGGATATTTAATGCTTTAACCACTTAAAATATCTGAGTGGGGTGAATTAATAGTTTAACCACATATAATTACCTTTGGTGGGTGTCGTGCACAGTTTATACTCATGTGGACTAGGAGTTCGTCGTACACAGTTTATACTCATGCGGACCAGGAGTAACATGCAGTTTAGGCTCGTGCGTCATGGAGCGTTCCTTGGATTTGATTACGCATAGTAGCGTTTCAGGAATTTGCCATTTATGGGGCCGATTCCTACACCATCTTCAGATATCAACTTATATGCACCATTTGTATACACTTCTTTCACAACATGTGGGCCATCCCACTTGGGCAAGAATTTATTTCCAACTCGGTGAGTGATGACAATAGGCCTTCTTACAGCAAGGACTAAGTCTCCGACTTGAAAAGAACGTATCTTTACCTTCTTGTTAAACGTTCTGGAGAGGCGAGCTTGATAGCACTCAAGTCTTTGTTGTGCTTCTAGCCTCTTCTCATCAAGTGCCTCTAATTCTTCGAGACGTAGTTGTGCGTTCTCTTCTTCAGTTAAACCTTCTTGTATGGCTATTCTCAAAGATGGTATTTGCTTTTCAAGGGGCACCACAGCTTCAACCCCATATACAAGAGAGTACGGAGTAGCTTGAGTAGGCGTTCTATAGGTAGTTCGATACGCCCATAAAGCTTCATGAATCTTTTCATGCCAGTCTCGCTTCGACTTGGAGACCACCTTCTTCAATAGATTACACAGTGTTTTGTTGAAGGCTTCGGCAAGCCCATTAGCTGCTGCATTATACATAGAAGATTTTCTTTGTTTGAAGTCAAACTTCTCACAAAGCTTATCAATCAAAGAGTTACTGAATGGCCTCCCATTGTCTGTGATAATGTATCGAGGCACTCCATATCTATATATGATGTTGATGCGGATGAAATCAGCCACATTTTCTTTCTTCACTTCTCTCAAGGGTACAACTTCCGCCCATTTGGAAAAGTAATCAGTGGCAGCCAGAATATAAAGATGGCCTCCGGAAGACTTCGTTAATGGCCCCACCACATCTAAGCCCCATGCATCAAATGGCCACGAAGAAATTGTTGGGTGTAATGGTTCGGGAGGCTGATGAATGAGATTTGCATGAAACTGGCACGGCTGACATCTTTGTGCATATTCTATGCAATCCTTCACCATAGAAGGCCAGTAATATCCCATCCTCTTGATTCTGAAATGTAACTTGGGTCCAGACTGATGGGCGCCACATATTCCAGAATGAGCTTCCTCCATAGCTTGAAGAGCTTCTTCATCACTTAAGCATCTTAAGAGAATACCATCAAACGATCTTCTATAGAGTGTATCCTTGTAATAGAAGAATCGTGGTGCTCTACGCCGGACATCAACCCTTAGGTGTGAATCATTGGGAAGCTTATCATACTTTAAGTACTCCACGAACGGTTGACGCCAATCTTCTTTCTCAATATCAAAAACCTCTATAGCGCAATACTCAACTTCTTCACCATCTTCATCTTCGAAGAAGGGAGGTACCACCCAACTTTTGCAGATCGGTACTTGAAAATGCGCTTCGGGAATTGCTATGGTTGATGCTAGCTTTGCCTAAGCATCGGCCTGCTTGTTCTTACTCCTTGGTAAATGTTCAATCTCTACATCTCCAAGCCAATTCATAAGCCTTCGAGCATAGTTATAATACGGAAGCAATTCAGGCTTCTTAACCTCATATAAGCCAAGCAGCTGATTGATTATCAACAACGAATCTCCATATACCTTAAGGTGTCGCTGCTTTACATCCACTGCCATCTCCAAACCAAGTATAAGAGCTTGATATTCAGCTACATTGTTAGAGCAATTTTCAGTTAGACTGAATGAATATGGCAAAACTCCTCCATCTGAGGTTACAAATACTACTCCTGCACCGGCTCCTTCTCTGTGAGCGGCTCCGTCGAAATACATCTTCCAAGGAGGAGTGATTCCAATAGCCAATATATCTTCATCGGGAAGATCATCAGACAATTCCCATTCGGCAGGCATGGGATGATCAGCCAAGAAATCTGCCAGCACTTGCCCTTTCACCGCTTTTTGAGGGACGTAGATAATTTCAAATTGCTGCAATTGGAGATACCACCTTGCGAGCCTATCAGAGAGCACTGGCTTTGACATGACGAACTTTAGTGGGTTGGCCTTCGAGACCAAGTAAACAGTATGAGCTTGAAAGTAATGCCTTAACTTCTGAATCGCAAATATGAGAGCAAGGCAGAGCTTCTCAATCGGTGAGTACTTTAACTCATTTGGAGTCATTGTTCTACTCAAATAGTACAACGCACACTCCTTTCCTTCATCATTATTTTGTGCAAGCAAGGCTCCAACTGATTTCTCTTGAGCAGATATGTAGAGAATTAATGGACGTCCGGCTATTGGAGCAACCAACACTGGCGGCTTCATCAAATATGCTTTAATGCTATTAAATGCATTAGTGCAAGCTTCATCCCATTCAAATGGGCTACCTTTTTTCATAAGATGGCTAAATGGTTGGCATCGGCCAGCCAAATTTGCTATGAATCTTCTTAAGTACGCCAGCTTACCTTGCAAACTCTTGAGCTCATGTATGTTTCGGGGCACCTGCATCTTCATTATCGCATCAATCTTTGCTTTATCAATCTCAATGCCACGATGTCGGACAATGAATCCAAGGAACTTACCAGAAGAAACTCCGAATGCGCACTTAAGCGGGTTCATCCTGAGTTGAAATTTTCTTAGACGCTCAAATATTTGCCTTAGATCCTTAAGATGATCATTTTTCTTCTTTGATTTCACTACAATGTCATCCACATAACATTCGACATTCTTATGAAGCATGTCGTCGAATATCTTTTGCATAGCTCGTTGATACGTAGCGCCAGCATTCCTCAAGCCAAATGGCATAACATTATAGCAGTATATTCCTTTAGGAGTGCGGAAGGCTGTTTTCTCTTGATCTTCCGGAGCTAGGTTAATTTGATTGTAACCAGATGATCCGTCCATAAATGAAAGTACTTCATGCCCGGTCGTTGCATCAATCATAAGTTCTGTGATTGGTAGTGGAAAATCATCTTTTGGGCATGCCAAGTTCAAGTCACGGAAGTCAACACACACTCTAAGCTGCCCATTTGCCTTCCTTACTGGCACAATGTTAGAGAGCCAAGTGGGATACTTGACTTCTCGTATCTTTCCCGTTTCAAGGAGCTTATTAACCTCAGCTTCAATCAATGGAACCAGCTCTGGTCGAAATCGACGCTGCATCTGCTTAACTGGCTTGACTCCTTTCTTTACTGCTAGATGATGAACTGCCACTTTTGGATCTAATCCGGGCATCTCCTTGAATGACCATGCAAACACGTCTCTAAACTCTTGAAGAAGCTCAATGTAAGCTTTTTCTTCCTCAGATGTCAGCAAAGCACTTATATAGGTTGGACGTGGATCATTAGCATCACCCAAATTAATCTCCTTCAATTGATCAACAGTAGATTTAATACCCTCCTCAAATTCTGGGGGAGCATCATCGGCATCTTCCTCTTCAGTTGAGGTTTCTTCTTGTATAGTGACATGATTTACTGCAGCAACGTCCTCCAGAAATTCTTGCCTTTGAAAATGTGGATTAGACATAACTTGTTCATTTTCTCCTACCTTAACAATGCTCTCCACTACATAACCATCTCTCTTCATTTCGAGAATCTTGCCTCGCAGATCTCTTTCTGCATTGTGTAGATTTGTTTGCATGGCAACGGAATGAATAGTATCTGATTAACCTACACTTTCCCGCTCATCTTCTTCACTTTGGGTGAAGACTATTGTTTGCTTCTTAGCTTTCAACATCGTGTCACATGATATAGTCAGGAAATGTCGTCTTTTCATGCGAGATGGGATCCGACTACGTATTTTTGGGAACCTTGGGAATTTAGAAGTCCTTTTAGCTCCAACTGGTTTGAGTCTTTTGAATACTGAGATTCTTTCTGCCTTTCTATCCTCTTCGTGAGACTCTTCTTCTTCAGAAAGAATTTCATCTTCAGTGATATAGTTCGTGTTTGCCCTTTTGATCGCAATGCGAACAGGTTTCTGTGGAACATATCCTAACCCTGTCCTAATATACTTGGAAGTGCGACCATTACTCTTCAATGTCTCTTGAGTGGTATTAAATTCACTAGGAGTCTTATGAGACTGTTCATTCATCATAGCTTTTTCTTGAGGGTTATAACCAGCCTTCACAAGAAGTTTGTAAGCTTGTGGGCTATATGATTTGGAAACTGCCGCCTCGAATACATCTCCATGCTCAGTTTTAGCTCCTTGAATTGGGCGAGTGAACCCTTTGAGTGGAGGAGGAAAGGGCTTCTTAGTGTCAACCTCAGTCAGAGGTAGTGTCAACCCTTCTACAGTCTTGATCAACTGTTTACCTTCAATAGACTTTGTGGATGAAACATCATCTGCATTCTCTCTTTCTTGTTTATCGTCACCTTTCTCTTGCGATGAACTTCCTTCTGGCTTGACAGCCTTGCTACTCTTCAGAAAATATCTAGCATCTGCAAAATATGACTCAGCTTCTGTGAATGGCCTTTCATCGCCAAGCACTTTTTTTATGTTGCCTCCATCGCAGTATTTGAAGCATTGATGTAGCGTAGAAGGAATCACTCCATTTTCGTGCAGCCATGGGCGTCCCAAGAGCATGTTATATGATGTTTTAGCATCAATGACATGAAACAGAACCGTTGAGACCATCTCATCTATCATTAAGTCCAAGACCGTTGTACCAAGTGTTCTCTGGCCTTCTTGATTGAACCCATGAATTGTCAATCGACTACTGCCGAGCTCGTTGGTAGGAATTCCTAACTTCTTAAGCGTGGATAGGGGCAAGATATTGACAGCTGAACCTCCATCAATCAATATTCGATTAACTCTTTGCTCTTGAGTATAACCAGTTATGAATAAAGGTCGGTTATGAAGTTGTGAACCGAGCAGTAAGTCTTCCTCTGTGAAGGTTATTTTTATGATATGGGTCTCACTTTCATTCTCAGATTCGCCCTTAGGTAGCTGAGCTTCGCTTGCCATATGACATGAATAATCACCGCCTGCAGAAATAGAGTTCGCAGTTGCATCTTCATCTAGGAAGATCTTCCCTTGCTCAACCAATCGCATAACTTTATCTTTAAAGACAAAGCAATCTTTAATAGAATGACCCACCAGTCTATGATACTTGCAATATTTTGGATTGTCAGTTTGTCCCGCCTCTTCTGGTCGCTTCATTTCAGGAAGCTCGATGAGTTTATCTTTGAACAGATCATCAAATATGCCTGGGACATCTGAATCAAGGAAGGGGTACTTTCTTTCTTGCATCTCTTTCAAGGTCAATCTTCTTTGCCCCCTTTCTTGGGGATCACTTCTCATTTTATCTTCTTTTTCGTTCTCATTCCTTCGAAACTTGACAGTTGGTGCGTTTGTCGCCATGGACTCCTTTTCAGAAGATTTGTTGTAGGGTTTGCCCCCTTTCCTGGCCTCTTGCTTTTCTTTATACTTGTAGGATCCTGGAATCGGCGGTTCAACCACTCCACTTATCCCCATGCTTAGTTCCATGTCATGAGCTCTTGTGGCCAAATCTTCAAAGGTTTTAGGCTTAATCCCTTGAAGTATGTAACGAAGGCTCCATTGCATTCCTGCTATGCACATCTCAATGCCAGAAACTTCAGACAATCGATCTTTACAATTTAGGCTCAAATTTCTCCATCGATTAATGTACTCAATTACTGGCTCTTCTTTTAACTGGCGAGTGTTAGTCAACTCTATCATGCTAACCGTTCTCCTAGTGCTATAGAAGCGATTAAGGAATTGATATTCCATCTGATCCCAACTGTCTATAGAATCAGCCTCCAGGTCGGTGTACCATTCAAAAGCATTTCCTTTTAGAGAACGAACAAATTGTCTCACCATATGATCTCCGTCAGTTCCAGCATCATTGCATGTTTCAATGAAATGTGCTATATGTTGCCTTGGATTACCTTTTCCATCAAACTGTTGGAACTTAGGGGGTTGATAGTTTGATGGCATCTTCAAGTTGTCAATCCTTCTGGTAAAAGGTTTAGCATACATGAATGGAGGTTTGGAGCTCTCTTCAAATTGGTCCTTCATTGTCCCAAGTATGATACTTTTGAGCTGGCTGATAGGAACCATTCCATCATGGGAAACGTTCAATTCTTCTTCAATCACCTTCTTCCCCGTCGACTGGCGTCTTGCGGGGTTATTTACTTCATTTTCAGCATCTTCTTCTTGCTTTTCGTTCGCACGGCTAGTTTCAGCACCAGCCATTTTCTCCATCAGTTTGAAAATCAAAGTACTTTGTTCTTGGTTCTGTTTGGCAAGTGCAGCAACGGATTCAGTTAAGCTTGCCAACTGCTCTTCGACAGACGAAGTGTTTATTGCCATCGTCGAGGCTATGGATGAATCAGACGATGAGCTTTCTTCGAGTATATGAGTTGAGCTAGCTGAGTCATTTTTCTCATCTTTATCATCATATAGTATCACTCCAGAGGTAATTCCAACTGAAGAATTTATCTCTGAAGAGGCTTCAGATCGTGTCATCTTTGACATGCTTCTAGTTGTCACATTAACGTCTTCAACTTGTAATTCTGAAGACTTGAAGACGGAAGCTGATCTGTTGACTTTGACTTTTAGAGGAACCATCTTACTTTGCTCGAAGAGGAGATGAGAGGTAGAAACGGTCCCACTGGGCGTGCCAAAATTTGTAACAACAAATATTGTATTTATTAAATAATAAACACAAAAGAAATTACAATGATAATCCGAGATGGATTAAACTTGAGAATTGAAGTGAACAGCTTCTATTTGTCCTCTGATTCCTCTCTTGAGTTGATTTCTTGACTTTTTCAACTTTCGGAGCCGGATCTTCGGATGGAGCTTGTCCGAGCTTGGGATTGTCTTGAAGCTTTAAAACGTTTATCCGGAGGCGTCGAGCCTTTGTTCGGATCAAACGTTGACTTGAATTTTTGTCGTGAAGTATGCCGCTCAATTTGGTAGAACGTTGACTTCACGGAGACTGCTGGATGAATTTGATAAAGAACACCGGATCAAAGAGGCTTAGCACCTTGGTCTTTGATCGGATGTGATTCTTGACTTGAATATATCTTGAACTTGACTTGAAGATCTTGAGCTTGGGCTTGGATCTTGATCTTGCTCTTCACTTGAATCTTCGCTTGATCTTGATCTTCAGAATTCTTCACTTGACTTGATCGAACTTGATTTTCACTTGAATCTTCAGAGTTCTTCAGGTCTTCAGGATTTTCAGAGTGTTTTGAATGAGGACTGAAGGTCCTTATTTATAGGTAGAGAAAATAACCACTTAGGAGATATTTTCTCCTTCAAAAGATATGTTGGGCTTTAAGCCTGCTGGACCGGATACGGGCCTATTTAATTTAATTAAACCCGTAGGATTTAACCTGGGCCTAATTAATTTAACTAGGTCTGCTGGACTTGATTTGCTGGGCTTGTTTGACTTGAATCAGGCCCACATGATTTATTTCTTAGGCTTATCGATCTGGGCCAGGCTCACATGATTTATTTCTTGGGTTTATTGATTTGAGTCAGGCTCTCTTGATTTGAATAGAGCCCACTTGACTTGAATTGAGCCCACTTGACTTGAATTTGGGCCCAAATAATTATATTAATTATCAATTATTTATTTATTTATTTCAAGAATTAATTTATTTAAATTCCTTAATAAATAAATATTTAATCAATATTTCATATATTTTCCTTTGCATTTATATTTATTAGGCAATAAATTTTAATTGCCTACAGACAGATCATGTCTATTGAAAGTAAATCTTTTTAAACTTTGTCACTCATTATAACGTTTTCAGCTTGGATGTATAAACTCTAAACTAAATTTAAGAATGTTTTAGCTGGTGTGCAATTCTTGGAGTGTTTGATGAGGCTATCAAACATATGTTAGAGATCCTGGCTTGTGATCTTCAATCCAAGGACACTCAAGAGTTGTTTTCGAGGGATTCTTTTTGAATTATTCAGGTTGCTAAGGCTAAGTATTTTTTATTCCCTAAACTTAGGTCTCTTTTACTATAATATGATTTAGTCTCTTTTGCTATAATATGATTTAGGTGGTGTGCAATTCTTGGAGTGTTTGATGAGGATTTTTGGAGTGTTTGATGAGGCTATCAAACATATGGTAGAAGTCCTAGCTTGTGATCTTCAATCCAAGGACAGAGTTGTTTTCGGATAAGTGTTTTTTACTCCCTAAACTTAGGTCTCTTTTACTATAATATGTTTTAGGTGATGTGCAATTCTTGGAGTGTTTGATGAGGCTATTAAAAATTGTTAAAAGTATTAATTTGTAATCATGCATGAACTTAACATCAGAGGGGTGGATTCAAGGCTTGGAACATGGAGTCAAAATCTTGGAAGTGTCAAGTTATTAATTATTGTTGAATGATCTCTTGTATCCTCTTAATCTAGGTTCATCCATTGATCACTATAAATAGTGATCACTTTGTAGTTCTGACTACTCCAAGTAATGAAAAATATTAAGAGTGAGCAGTAGCTACTCAACCAAAAATTCCAGCCTTTACAAAACATTCTAGCCTATCATAGCTTCTGCACCCAACAAACATATGTTAGAGGTCCTGGATTGTGGTTTCAATCCAAGGGCACTCAACCGTTGTTTCGGAGGGATTCTTTTTCGATTATTCAGGTTGCTAAGGCTAAGTTTTTTTTCTTGAACTTGGGTCTCAAATGTTTCACTAATTTTCATGCATTCAGCAGAATTTAATCAATCAGGATTAGCTAAATTTTTTTTTTGTTTCCTGTTTGACTGTTTCTATTTATTGTTTACTCAAGTATGCCTTTTTACCTATCATTAGATTAGATACTCACTTGCAAGTGTTCTGAATGCAGGGACTCTACTTTGGATGCTACTCTAATTAATTTATCAAATTTAATAATCAGTCCGTACATTCTTGAAGTAGAAATACGTAGTAATAGCCTTTTACATTTGAATGTTTCTTACAAGCACCTCCTGATGCAATTTATAAAAATGAAGTAAATGTCAGGGGTTCAAGCCCCCGGAGCGCAATGGTGGAACAATTAATATTGAGGGCTACAAGCGGCAATGTGGGAGGCTGAAACTCGGTGGGAACCTGCGGCTCGGTGGGAACCTCCGGCTGAGCTAGGGGGAGGGTCAGCATGGAGCAATCACCAGCATGGAGCAATCACTTGGGGATCAACTCCTTGTGCGCAGTAGTTAAAGATATTAGGAACATGTGATCCATTGTGTGGTTACCGCGATTTACCTGGAGGCAGTTCTGAGGGGCCGGGACTGTTTCATCAAAAAAAAAAAACGAAGTAAATGTCAAAAGAAGAGATGTTTTTACTTTACAGATTTAAATGGTTGTCTTTCTTACCTCAAAAGTAATTATTATTGTAATATTAATTAGTGATACACGAGTTATTTATTTTCCCACGGTTACCAGCTTATGCAAATTCATGTAAAAGCATAGAATTAGAATTATTATTGTTGCTTAGACTTGAATTTTACATCATAAATTTGGTGCGCATTTCAATGTCATTTTGGAGGAATTGCTGTTGCCTGAAAAATTAAACGTTGATTTTCAAGCCATTGTAAATGGGTCATTGGATCAATTGTTTTGCAAACATAAATTTTGCCGAGTGATCATTCTTGAAGGTAAAACCTCATAATAAGATTACCTCATAATTAATGTTGATAACGTAAAAAGTTCTTTAAAACAGGAGTATTGAATTGACTATAAATTTATCATTAAGTTAATAATTTTGAGCATACAAACTACTCCGTTCCACTAAAAATTTAATACTTTTTATACAAGGAGATTAAAGAATATGATAATAACTTAATAGATAGTAGATTGAGAATATAATATTTTAATATATATAGTGAGTAAGTGTATTAGTAGTGTGCGAGACCCTATATGAATATATTAATTGATTTGAATAGGTCTCATATACTTAAAAATAAAATATACAGAATGAAAAATGTCGCAATTTCTATGTGATGAAGAAAGTAATTTATATACATATATTTATACATGTACATATATAATATTTTATTTTTATTTATTTAATTTTTTTTATCTGCCCCACTTAAAAGAACTTGCAAATCCTATAAATTTAAATTTTCTTTTGCAAAATAATTAAATTGAAAAAGTTAGAAATTATAGGATAAAATTGAAAAAAAAAGTTATAAGGATAGAAATTAAATTAAATTTAATTAAAGTTATTAAAATTGAGATTTTCTGAATTTAAATGTGATTTCATATCCGCAATGCTTGCTCGTGCAAAAGAAGATGGCAACTTTTCTGCAAATGAGAATGGAATATTTATCTTTTATTTGTGGTTTTCAGTTTTCACTTACAGCATTAAAAAATTAAAAATAATAACAAAAATGGTACTTTTATTAAAAAAATTATTTACAGTTGTTCAGATTTTTTTTCCCTTTCAGTTATTCTCTTAAATAACTTAAAATTTAATAACTTTTAATATTTAGTTTTAAACTTAGTTCTAATTTGTAGGTCTCATGAAATGTCTCACACAAAAATATTTGTGAAAATTATAATAATAGTTTACTATTTAACTCCATAAAAAAATAATTAAAAAAAGATAATAATAATAATAATAATAATAATGATAATAATAATAATAATGCGTAAAACGCATTGACATAGGTAAAGTCGCATTATTACAGCGAAGTAAAGTCGTGTGGACTCTCCATTCTCAGAGTGCGCCATTAATTAATGGCATATGGCAACTTTATCAATTTCATAATTTTGTCCACCAATGTTCTCACACACTAATTTTCCAAATAACATTCAATGAGTGAAATCACAATATTTTCCTACAAAACAAAACAAAGTAAATAACGTATTTATTTTTGAATTACAATTCAACCCACTTGCTTCAAATTTAGAATTGAAATGATAATAAGAATTATTAATAAAAACTATGTTAATGAGGATAAAGTTCATTTGAACAAAGTAGGATAATTATTATACGAATTAAAATGATTGAGAAATTTAAATTAAGCATGAAAAATAAGAATTAAAATCAACTACGTATTATTGGATGTTATATTGTTCTTCTGTATAAATATTTCCATTAAAACGATGGATATTCAATTTTTTAGGCAATAATGCATTCCATAACAGTCTATATATTTTTGTTTTATTTATCAAATGGAATAGAAGAAAGGTGAAGTGGATTTTCATGATTTGGCATAACCAACCTTATAATAATAATTTTTTTTTAAATGAAATTAACAAACCAAATTACTAGGATAATGGTGGACATTGGTCAACCACTAACTGCAGATTTAAGTGGGAATTTAAGTGAGTCCACACTGGATTTTAACTGAGATATTTATTTAACACTTAAAATAAACATAGGGATTTAAGGGGGTCCTAACTGGATTTTAACTAATTAAATTAATTTAATTTAATATTTAAAATAAAAGGCATGATAATATGTGATGCTCCACTTATACTAGTACAGTAAACAGTAACTCCATCCATGGTTGCACTAGTAGAGAATATAACATTAATCCTTTCCCACTAGTAATAATCAGTAAAAATGCAAATCAAATATATATACTACACTAAGATTGCATTATAATAATATTTTCAAAATAGGAGGGCACATTGATGGATGGCTTTCTTTATATAAACATGCCATCCACTGGCTAGTTAACAGGTTAAACCCAATTTTCACATCCATTCTTGAAATATTGAAACTAAAGTTAACCATATGGGGAACTGTTTAGTTCTTCAAGAAAAGGTTGTGAGGGTGATGAAACCAGATGGGAAGATACTAGAATACAAACCACCCACCAGAGTTCACCAAGTTTTATCAGAATTCTCTCACCATGTGATCTCAGACGAACTCCCAATGGTGAAACACATGCATCCAAATGCTGAGATGATTCGAGGTCACTTGTATTATCTGCTTCCTCTACCAGTGGCTACCCCTCCT
This sequence comes from Pogostemon cablin, assembly GCA_023678885.1. Classification (NCBI taxonomy): domain Eukaryota; kingdom Viridiplantae; phylum Streptophyta; class Magnoliopsida; order Lamiales; family Lamiaceae; genus Pogostemon; species Pogostemon cablin. The sequence continues at coordinate 3,948,166 of CM042977.1, read as the reverse complement.
ATTAAGAAGATGAAGGCGAAGGCGAAGATGAAAAAGGTGGTTCGGTTTTCAGATGAGGTGTTAGAAGATGGGAGCCGAGCAACTGGGGTGGTGAGGATTAAGGTTGTGATCAGCAAGAAAGAGCTGCAGAGAATGCTTACTGAGGGAGAAGTTTCAGTTGATGATCATGGGATGCATAAAAGTACAAACAAGGCTGCAGATACGTATGACAGAGATGGAGTGATTTCAAAAGGATGGTCACCTACCATGGAGTGTATCCCTGAAATAAACTAGTTTTTTCAGGTTTCTATGAGAGAAAGAGGAGGGGGTAGGGGGTGGGATCTTTGTACACCATGATTGCATGATGCAGCAAGCCATCTTGAAGGGAGGACAAAAATATAACAAATGTATATGACACTATATTCAGTTGTAGCAACAGAAATATGATATCTCACAAGCAACCAACCTTAGATGTGTTGATATGTAATTCCAAATCACACACTAGCAGTTAGCTATAAAATTGGCTATAAAGACAAAAAATAGAGCACCTATGTATATATAATTATGTGGTTCACACACTGAAAAGTGCAACAATCTTGCTTTTTGAATCTATCCAATGAAGTAAATAAGCCAAGTTATCCATTCAATCAACTATAGAAACTTAAAACACCATTTAAGAGTCGGCAACAAAAGCTTCATATATATTTCAGAGGGACATAAACTGGAGATCTGAGATCTCCCAACTTAGAAGTACATAGAAAATTAGTTGTGTTAAGTGTGTAAGAAGATATATATTATATCTGTCTTCTGATGTCAAGTTTCACCATGGCAAAAGGAATTAATGTTTTCATATCATATGATATTATTTGTTGATCAGAACCAAATACATGATGGAGAACAGATATCTTCATATGAGTTGATAAGATACCAATTTCAAGAAAGATGCCAGACATTGTTTCCTATGCAAAAAATAAATAAATATTTACCAGTGGCAGTCAGCAATTGGCCCTTTTCATGTTTATCTTTATCACTTGTACGTGCTCTGATAAATGATTATAGTACACAAAAAAAGGAAAGCATCATCACTTTAACAAATTCTTGCATGCCTTTGAATGGAGGAATTTGAATAAGGATACTAATTAAATAATAAATTATAGATAAAATAAGTAGCATCATTTGACTCTCTAAGATTTCAATTTACATAACCATCATAAAAAAGGATACCTTGTGAAACCAAATTAAACACTAAGAGCATATCTCCTTTTTATCAAGAGGTTTTTGGAAAATAAGAATCATCTTTTAACTTAAAGAATAATATATTTGAAAATTCTCAATGCACTCTTTAAGTTTAACTTTTTATTTACTCTTTTATCTATATTGTTTATCACATTTTTTTCCCCATCCAATCATATATTGCCCGCCCTGCTAATTATATTTTTTTTACTCTCCATCTCATATACTTTTCCAAAATTGAGTGTTGTAACCTAAGGGGAATTATAATTTAAGAAGGATTAATATTTATAACTGAATACGTGTCATTCATTTATAATGGTGTAATAGAAGAAGTTTCATCATTTTGTAACATGACATCGTACCTAAGGCAATATATACACAGAACACTTTTCTTTCTTTCTTTAATTTTTTTTTTCATCTGTACAATATAATTTACTAGAGAATATCACTTATGCACGAGGAGTACTATTGTGTGGAGAGGGTTGATACCATATATTATTAGAGATATAAGCTACGGTTGGAGCTTCCTTTCAACTTCAAGAGCAACTTCATTACGACGATTGAATGGAAGTGTAAAAGGTGGGTTGTACTGCACAGAGAATAAAACAAAAAATGTGAAGTTTTGAGCGTTATTTGGTAAGAGTTATATATTCACATATGCTTTAGTTAAGTTGAAAAAATATATATACCTGTGCAACTTCCACTGATGTGCCATCTTTTACTCTGAATTCTGGGTCTCTCCCTAGTGCCCGCCTGAGCGTTGATTCGCGGCGTTCAACTTCTTGATCACTAACAAATCCTGATCCGTCGAAATAGAATGGTTATTCAATCACTTAAGAGCACTAAAAGAAAATAATGGCTTCTCGAATTAGATTTTATGGCAACATTGCAATTTATATGAACTTTTAATGATCAATTCATCATTTGTTTTTTTCTTGCTTGATTCTTCAATATTCTACTATGCTTGATGAGATGAAAGTGAATGTTAAACTATCATCAGATGAGCAGACTATGCATACTTCTTATGTAACTCAGCATCAAATAGTTACATCACGAGGAAAAAACTTGTGAGATAGGGCATTACTTTTCCTTTCTAAGATTTAATAAGCTATCACTTCACCATTACAAATGTGTCACTTCTTATCCGTGTAAAGGGACCTATTCCGTAAGACGGTTTCACACAAGACATGATCAGATCTATAGATTATTCTCAAAAGAGAAGATAAGAATCATATTCTGTGATGTAAACAAACCTGAAAAGGCAACAACTGCAATAATTCTTTTGGGAACCTCTTTAATAGTCACAAATGAATCCTTGGGCAATGGTAAGTTGCCACCGTACTTTGAGGGCATCACAAACGACATCTTCCACTTATCTTCATCTCCCGCCTAAGTAATGAAACCAAATTACTATGGCAAATGCTAATGTACATCTGGATATGTTATATATACATATTTTTATTTATATGTTACACTTGTAAATCAGGACATATTACTTACCCTTGTAGTTTAAGGGGTTTTATTAGTCATTCATTCAAATTACATATTTATCCTTATTTTTTAAGGCATATTCTTTCGATGTCATTATTATTAGGAAACATATCACGTGCAATCAGATTCAATTTATTATACATTTATTAATAAATACATATGCTTTAGTGAATTACTGCAGTGTTTTCTTTTCTTTTTTTTAAAATAAAAATACTGTTAGTTTTTAAATGCAAAATTAATATTCCCTCCGTTCCGCAACTAGGTATACATTTTTCCATTTTGGTCCGTCCCAAAACAAAGTATACATTTCCCTTTTCGATAGATGGGACCCACACAAAACAATTATTATATCCACATGGGACCCACACAAAGTATGCATTTTATTAATTAAAGTGCTTAAGTTGGTGCAACATCTCATAGCTAGAGGGACAGAGGAGTGCAACAATTGATAGGGTGGTAGCCTACGCCAACATATAAATGGTATGATTTCAGAGGAGAATTGCTGTTTGATATTACATAAATAATTTTATTAATTATAATGCTCAAGTGCTTCTTGATGGAGTTTTAGGTCATTTGGGAGCCCTATCATAAATTCAGACATTATTTTCTGCAGCATGAGATCACATCTTTCCAAGGATGTCTCTCTGCTGGATGTGATCAAGCTAAATATGTCGACGAGTGTGTTGAGGCAGTTTGATCATGTTCAAACTTCAAACAATTCCACGGATGCCACTTGGCCAGAGGATCAATGGCATGAAACCCGACAGCCAGTGCCAAGAGTGTGGATGACTCACGCAGGCTACTTCAACGACTTGCCAAATCATTTGTTGACTATTGAGGGGGAGTCATCTTGCCTACCCCGTGGGAGTGTAAGGAGAGATATATGGACTTGTACAAGTAGAATGGTCATCCTATTGTGGAATGAATAAGGAATTTGTGATTTTTGGGTTTAAAAGTGAACTCATAATAAGAACTGAGTTAAAATCACCTTTTTTTTTGTTAAATAAAAACAAGAGTTTGAAACTTGTAGTCTTGTGTTCTTTAAAGATGATTTTAAGATTTGATGGAATCAAACATGAGATCCCATGAGGAGTATATTAAAATTCTAGACTCTAAAAAGATTAGATGAGTGAATTTTAAAACAGTAAAACACTAAATATTCTAATTTGATTATTAGATAAGTGATTTAAAAAAAAAAGAAAAAAAGATGATAAATGAAATATGTACTCCTATTTGAAAAATAAAAACAATGTGACAATCTTTTATATTGGATATAACTTTTAAATAAAAAAGGCTGAATAAGAATACGATGAAAAACATATTTGATGTCTAAAAGGAGTTAATAATTTTTATTTATTTTGGGTAGGGGAATGTGTGTGGAAATTGCATCAAGAATTTATTTGAAAGTAAAATCTTGAAATTTGTGCATAAGAAGCTTAAAAGTTAAGGTAATTTTCAAATAATATATTTTATTCATGAATTCTTGAATAAAAGAGCTATCAGAAACAAATAAACATAATTTAAAATTTTCAGATATAAATCACCTTAGAAATGTGAAGAAAGCTGGAAACTTGAAAATAGAATAGAATGAATTAAAATTTAGCTCTTGGCTGAGGCTTTCATTTCACAAGTATTATATGAATAGACTTAAGAATTTAATGGCTGTAAAATTAGACACTGGAGAATTATCAATAATATTAAAATCTAATAATTACATGATAAATAATTACACATAGCTGGTACAACAGATAAATGCTATAGCAAGTAAAGTATGTACAATATGCTATGTGGTTAAGGTTTGCTTAGTTTATTTCATCATTTGGAAAATTGGAATGCATATTCTCTTAACTTATACTTCCCTAAACTCCACAAAAAACTTGAAATAGTACTTCAACTTATCTACCCACACTGGTCAAGTAAATTGAGATTAACAACAACTCAACCCAAATAATTTAGTCAGATTTTTATTAATTCTGACTCAAAATCAAGAATTGTTGAGCTTATTAGTCTTCAAGTGGTTGTGTTAGAGATGAAAACCAAAGAAGATTTACTGGATGAGGAGAACACAAAGGAAAAATAATTCACCATAATAATTAACCTGGACCTCAACAAATTTGGATAATTTATGCTAGTAAGAATTAGATTCATGGGAATAAACCTCAGAGTAACAAATAAACATCCACTATGAATTGAACAACGAATAAAAAAACTTACCCGTGTAGTCATCACTGGGGTTGTCATGTCCATTTTCTCCCCCTGGGGTTTAATTTTACGAGTAAAAACTGGCGTAGTCATCTCCATTGGCTTCTCTGTAGTATTCTGAAGTGATGCACAGCAGAACAGATTATGAAGCTAACATCGATATTAATGTTACGCCGCTATAGATCTTTAGGTAACAAATTTTGTAGGTACCTTACCGAACAAATACTCGGCCAGTACATTGAAAGATCGAGACGCACCAGCAAAGTCGAACCCATAGTTCCCAGGCATGCTTGTCTCAGCGATGAAGTATGACTTTACCCATAGATACAAACACAGAAAAAAGGAATAATCACTAAACGAAACAGTATGATCATATGTTGTAGTATAAATTTACTATGTTCACTTTGGAAGGTGGGGTTAGATTATATACATGGTTACAACAAATCTCAGATTATTATCCAAGAAAGTGATAATCTAGCAACTACCAGTGATTAGAATATCATAACCACCAGACTATTATTGACACCTTACCCATGTTTCCAATATATGTTTCATCAGACTATTATTGAATAATGAATAATCAATCGATTAACACCTTAACATGTTTACCGAGAAACGATTAATGCATTCTTAGATCCACAAACCAAATGTGACAACAAAAAAATAAAGAAAAGAGTACCTCTACTTCTCTTATCTCATACTCAGCATTCCTCTTCAGAACCTTAAATTCCACAGTCTCAAGATCTGGGACTTCAAGTTGACATGTAGAAACCAGAGGAAAGAATGTTTATATAATAGACCAATAAAAATTTCTACTGAAAAAATCAAACCATGAATTTACTCAAAATTACCAGACATCAATGCTTCCTCAAAATTCCTGCTCTCGAACCTCCTATTCGGGAACACATATTTGGCAGTCTCGCTTGTAAAATCCATCAACACTAACAGAATTCAAGAATAGAACAGAGAGAAATCAAGAAACGAAGAAGAAGAATTAAATTCAAGAAACCATGGAAAAACAGACCAAAATCAAAGAAACTTGACAAGGGTTTTCGAAAATCAATCAATACCCAACAAGAAATCAGTAGAGATTCCTTACAGCGCTGAGAGAGGGAAGACGTTTGGGCAGCCAAAGCGAGGACGAGAGAGACACGGGCTTCAAGGGCTGACATGGGCGCCGCCGTTCGTTTCACTTTATCAGTTGTCGCCATTGATCTTGTCGGAAATACGAAATCTGGATATGAATACGATTTTCTGTAACTGAGAATTGAGGGTTGAACCGTAGAGATTAGGGGGCTCATGAGGAGCATTTTCTTGATTCTGAGAGTTCGGTTCTTCTCTTGGAGAGGGTATTTAAAGGTGGAAAGGAGCCGTTACTCGCGTTCAAGATTATCGTTATTCGTATTCACACGTTTTTTCTGTAATTTCTAACGTTAAAAATAAAAAGAAACAAGATATATTTGGATTTAGACAAATACGTCTTTAAATTTTGTTGAAAATCTTTTTTTTTACATATTCCTTGTCTCACACTAAATCGTTAAATCGTTTTTTAACAAGATTTTGAAGGGTAGAGAATAGAGATTAATAAAGGGGCTCATGATAAGCATTTTATTGATTCTAGTTTTTGTATACACGCCCTTTTAATTAAGATAATTACTTTTAATTACGATAATTATATATTATTCGTTTATATGTACACCAATCAATAACTATTATAATAATAAATTAAAAAGTACAAAAAAAATAAAAAAAAAAAGAGTAGAAGCAAAGGATCTTCTATCTCTACTTAGAGATCTAGGGTCTTGGATCTCGGATCTTAAACATCTTGAGGAATGGATGTAAGCAATTAAAATTTACGGTCCAATTAAATGGCGACACGTGATTTTTTTGATTAAATATTAATTATTAATTTATTTTGGAATTTAAATAAATTAATTCCTAAAAAAATATTAATAAATAATTGATAATTAATTTAAGCCCAACAAATTAAATGGGGCTTAAATTAAATGAGGTCTGACCCAAGTCAAACAAGCTCAAATTAAATAAGGTCTGACCCAAGTCAAGCAAACCCAAGTCAAATGAGGTCTGACTTAAGTCAAACAAGCCCATATAAATTAAATCAGGCCAAAATAAAATAGGCCTGATTACAGCCTAAACAAGTGGAGGCCCAAGTCCGCAGGATATGTCCCAAATAGAGTGGACCAATTAAAATGCAAGGCATTAATGAGGGAGTCTTCACCTCTCACATATATAAAGGGGTCTCCTCTCTTCATTTGAAACACATACTGAAGCATCCGAAGACGACAACGCTCTGAAGAGATTGAAACACGAGCAACGCTCCTTGAGATCTTCAAGGCAAGAACGGCAAGAACGGCATATGACCCGGGATTAAGGTGCTAATCTTCAAGGCAAGAACGACATACGACTCGGGATTAAGGTGCTAAGCCCCCAGATCGAGTGTTTCTCATAGCAAGCGCGTTAAGTTCTTCAAGTGTTCTTCAAGACAAGAACGACATACAACCCGGGATTAAGGTGCTAAGCCCCCCAAATCTAGTGTTTTCCATACACTAAGTTCGTCAGTGTTCTTCGAAACAAGAACGGCATACAACCCGGGATTAAGGTTCTAAGCCCCCCAGATTAAGTGTTTTTCATACACTAAGTTCTTCAGTGTTCTTCAAGTCAAGAACAACATACGACCCGGGATAAAGGTGCTAAGCCCCCCAGATCGAGTGTTTCTCATAGCAAGCACGTTTAATCCAAACAAAGGCTCGACGCCGCTGGATAAACGTTACAAAATCCCAAATTCGAGTTCGGACAAGTTTCAACTGAAGATCCGATTCAACACACATAGTTAGCGCGGTCAACACAGTCAGCGCACACAACAAGTCAAAGTCAAAGTCCAAATTAATTCGGGAGAAGAATCAGAGGATAGATAGAGATTGTTTCCTAAATTTTCAAGTTTAATTCTTTTGGATTATTATTGTAATTCAATTTATATTTATTTTATTATAAATACAAAATTTGTTGTTACAATGGGATCCGAACATCTTGAGGAATGGTTGAAGTCGAAACACACCTCTTGGTGGATCTTTCCCAAACCTACTTCTCGTTTAAGTAGCATGATGCAAATGTTCCTATTTATAGGTATCAGGGACCACTTCCCATATGGTAGGATTTGCACAGATCTGTATTCACACATCCAGATCTACGTGAACACAGATCTGTGTTCATACAAGAAAATGAATGAGAAAACGGAAAATAATAGAGAAAATGAAGAGTTGAATTAAAAGGAGAGTGAAAAAGTAATGAAGAAACAGAAAATGAAGAGTTGAATTAAAAAGAGAGAGGAAAAAAGGACGCAATGAGGAAAGAGCGGTACAGTGAGGAAAGTGAGTGAAAATGAAATACGGGTCAAAATGATTTATATATGATGGGTCATTGGAGAATTGGATTATTTGGTTTACCTTAAAAACTGGTGCAGTGTTCACACATAGATCTGCGTTCATACACAGAATTGTCGATCAGATACAATATATCACACGTCGTATCTACTGGAGAGGATCTGAGCTTCGAGGGCTTCTCATTCACAACCCGTTTTATGCCCAAAATTAAATAAACAATTGGGTTAGGCTCAAAGTCCAAAAATCTCAATTTATTATATTTAATTATCTCCATACGTGAAACTAATTTCACTCACTTTAATTATTATTATTTAATTGATAATTAATTTATTAATTAATTAATCCTTAATAACCAATTAAATTCCCCTTCACATATATTTCTTGATCTAAATTTCTATCGTTGCAATAAAATTATATGTTTATTTATTTATTTTTGGAGACAAGTATTATGTCACATTAACTTTTTTCTGAGGTCGATTTATTTATTTATTTGTAATTTCGATTATATTTTTCATATTAAAAAAATGCTTAGATTGCATTCATGGGCTTTACATTTTATTAGGCCCAAATGATTTGTATAGAAAGAAAAAAGGAAGCCCAATTCAAAATTCAACGGACTCTCCCTCTCCCTCCCTACAAATTGTGGCCCAAAGACCCACAGTCGACCCCTCTCACTCTCTCTCTCCTAAAATTTAAAGGAAGCCGTTTTCTTCTCGCCGATCAGTCTCTCCTATTCTCCACCGATCGGAAACTGAGAAAAACTCCATAATAGAAACAAATTATCCTCTTCTCTCTCTCACTTCAACTAGGCGACTATTTCAAAGCATCTTGCTCCGACCCGATTTGTGAATTTACACCGGGTTTGGTTCTCCGGTTCGGTTCGGCCATGCTCAACTCTCTGGCCCACCGTTGAAAAAAGGGGGTCAAATTGAAAATCTTGTATATTATAGGGGCTTGGTCATGCAATTTTCCACCTAAGGCCCTACTCATTCACGGCCCTTTTGATCGTAGACACAAGTCCACCACACTCTCGCTTTTCCGCCATCAAATAGCTTTCGTAAATCTCGATTCTCTGAGTTTGTACGAGCTCGATCATTGGGTATTGGAATTATGAGCTTCGCTGATGAGAATTTCGAGTTGAAGGAAGTTCAGAGGCTCGAAGGCCACACTGATAGGGTCTGGGGCCTCTCGTGGAAGCCGACCACCGGAGAAGAAGGTATCCCCGCCGTCCTCGCTTCTTGCAGCGGAGACAAAACCGTCCGTATCTGGGAACAGAGTTCTTCCAGAAACTCTTTTTGGTGCAAGGTTACAACGTCGATTTAATTTTTATCTTCTGCGATTGAGAAATGTTTGAAATCTTAGCCAATTTTGATGCTGATTTGTTTAAATTGATAGAAGATCTTCACGTGTGTTGTTTGATTACGTTCAATTATGTAGGCAGTATTGGAGGATGCTCATACTAGGACAGTTAGAACTTGTTCATGGTCACCATCGGGGAAGTTATTGGCAACGGCTAGTTTTGATGCCACCACTTCTATTTGGGAAGATGTTGGGGATGAGTTTTTGTGTGTATCCACTCTAGAGGTAATTAATTTCAAATATATGGTTTCGTGTGTTCATATTTGATTATACAAAACTTGATACTGGTACGCTTCCTAATGTTTTTGACTGAAATTATAACCATAGGGCCATGAAAATGAAGTCAAAGGTTTGGCTTGGAATGAATCCGGCAGATTGCTTGCAACTTGCGGGCGAGACAAAACAGTCTGGATATGGGAAGTAGTATCACCAAGTGAGGTGGAGTGTAATGCGGTATTGCAAGGACATACCCAAGATGTTAAAATGGTGCAGTGGCATCCTTTGATGGATATTCTGTTCTCATGTAGTTATGACAATTCTATAAAGGTAATAAGTAGCATTAAACAGTTAATATATTTGAATGTATGCTAATTCTGTACCATATATTTGATCTAATAGTAATAATATTTATTTATTTATTAAACAATTTTTATATATTTGAATGTATACTAATTCATGTGACTGGTATAGATATGGTTAGAGAGAGAAGACTTTGATGATTGGGGATGTGTTCAAACGTTAAATGAATCCAACAGGTAGTTTATCCTCCCATTCTCTATGTTGAAAGGTATTATTGGAGGGCTCAATGTTTTTATATCCACATCATTCACTGTGATATTCCTCTATAATACTTGTGTATCAATCTGTCTATATTAAATCTCTTGAAATTCTTAGTAAATAAATCATCCTTGTGGTATGTTGAATATCTTTTGATATCACAAGGTTAAGTATATAGTCAGAATTCAGGCAGTAAGTAATCTCACATAAAAGTATATGTATGTGGAACATGCATGGGGAGAAGTTTGCCCTTTTCTTATAAATAAATAAAATTTTGCAATTTGCTCCGTTGGTGACATTGTCATGACCTAATTATTATCAGTTTATTATCCTTGTTCCAGCTGCTTTTTTTTAACAATCCCTGCTATGTTGTCCTCAGAGATCACATGTAAAACAACTAAAATTAGTTTTTGAAACAGGATTTCCATCTCTCAGAAAGCTATGGTTGTTTGTCTATATTGTCAATGTTTGATTGACTGGATTTTATATTAACTAAAAGGATGGTAATTGGATTCATATTTATAAGATCAAATCTAATGAAAATTACGCAATTTATTGGTAAATCTGCTTATGGTTAACTATTCAGTTAACCACTTTCTAATTGTATACAACAAATGGTTCAATTTATTCTATGTTTTGAATTATTTTCAAAATTATGCAATTCGCTAGTTCTAAAAGTTCTCTGTGTTATATTTTGTATACAAGACGGAGTGATAAAAGATTTTGCTATTAACTTCCTTTTTCTTTTTCTTCTTAAGTGGGCATACATCTACTGTCTGGGCCTTATCTTTCAATTCCACTGGAGATAGGATGGTTTCCTGTAGGTATGCCTGCCCTTCTTATCATATCTATGCTTGCCTATTGAAGTTTTATATTAGAGCTGAATTCTTAATATTTGTCTGTTAAGTCGCATAACTAGAATTTACTGTTTCCATTGTTACAAATTAAAACAATGTGTAAATCTAATCCAGTGAGTTTGATTTTATAGTGATGATCTCACCATCAAGATATGGGGTTCTGACATTGAAAGTATGCAGGATGGAAATGGATATTCACCTTGGTGAGCAACATTTTGATGTGTTTGATCTTTTTACTAAGGACAGCTACAAATGCTCTCTTTTTTTTTTTTTTCTCTTTCTAATTTTGTGTTCTCTAATTTCAGCTGCTTAATTCTTTGATATTGATAAATAGAGTTTGAACTTTACATAATTAATAAAATATTACACATGATCACCTGGCATTCTTATAAGTCTTGTATGAGTGTTTTGGTATGTTTTTTTGTTTTAATTTAATTTTCTGTGGGACAGCCTTCTACACTGAGATCATAATAGAGTTTGTTTGGCTTGTCTCGACACTTCTTAAGTGATGCTCCTTGATAACTAATTGACTGAGCTTTCCGTACATTTCTGTTTCTTGAATACTTATTTCTTTATTTGATATTGCATTAACTCGTTGCATAATTTGTTGAAGTAACAAGCGCATCAAGTGGAGACATTTCTACAAGGTTTTTGGGCGCTTTGTGAGTTGATTATGTTTCCATTTTGCCTTTTGTCAGGTCGCATCTGTGCACCCTATCTGGTTATCATGACCGAACTATTTTTTCTGTCCATTGGTCATGGTAGGAAGCTTTCTATTTCTTTCTCAATGCACCTTATATATCTTAATGAGCCACATTTTCGTTCCATTTTTTTTTTTTCAAATTTGTTTCACTCTCATTTAACCACCCATGAATGTGGCAGTGATGGGATAATCGCCACTGGGGCAGCTGATGATGCAATACGCTTCTTCGTGGAAAGTGATGATGGCTCGGTATATATGCACAATTAGCTTATTCACCTCTTCTAATTGGATAGTTGGATATATATTTGCTAGGCTAGTGACTTAAACTAATTATAAAGTTAAGCCATTTAAGGTATCCTTATATTTCTTTTCTTGTTTGTTGTGGGCAGGTTGAAGAAAATGATGTTGAACGTTATAGTTTGCTTTATAAGAAAGAGAAGGCTCATGACATGGATGTTAATGCAGTTCAATGGAGTCCCGCTGTAAGTATAATTAGAGCAAACATATATGTGAAATTTGTACTTTATGGTGTGGTTACATGAACTTAGTCAGACTATTATAATGCAGTAGATTATAAGTGCATCAAGGTTAGTAGTGAAATATTGGTTACCTTTTTGTTGATATTGCTCACCTGATGCAAAAAAGTAACATATTATTTATTAAACAAGAAGTTAAAATTGAGTGGTTCCACACTATTTTTGGATGTCCTGTGATATTTTGGTGTAACATATCCAGTGCCATGGACTGAGGAGGGTATCTAAGGCCTAAGTCAAATCAATAACTCTAGGAGTAGGGGTTTAGATTTTTCTACCCTGCCATGAGATGTTACACCAAAATATCACATGAGATGTAGTGGTTTGCATACTATGTTTCCGCTTACTTTAATGGGATATCATCCTTCTCGTTCATCTACCTACATCTTAGTTATACCTTGATTGTTCAACGTGCTTATTTACCATAAGAATCTGATATTGAACTGCTTGATGTAACCTGACAGGGAAACCGCGTTCTTGCCTCTGCAAGTGATGATGGAACAATCAAGATATGGGAATTAGTTTCTTCGCCTGGAAAAAAATTGCAATCATAGTTCTACGTTCAATCATCCAACCGGTCTGTGATATATTCCCAGGTAGTAGACATATCCACACTATCCAGTGTATCCACTGTTATGTGCCTCTCTTCGTTTGTCATCGCTTGAAACCTGAGAATTGCTCAGTAGATTCTGAGCATATTTCTGTATTAGTGATTGTTGAACTGCATAATCCCTCTGAATTCACATGATTTGAACTCAATCTGCAGCCCATATTTTTCATAATCTTGCAGTTGAGTTCCTTAATAAGAATTTCTGCAGATGACCTGAAAAATATTATCTAGGAATATTTCATGAACACACAGGTTCTAAACATATTTTAGTATTTCACCTAGCACTAGAGCTGATCTCTTGTGCACAAGCTGCTGGTATGTGTATTATAGCATTTTTTTTTTAATTAAAATTTTATACATACTCTAACAAGTGACCATTAAATTTTTATTCAATTTAAGTAATAATTATAATGCATGATAAGATTATAGAATATGAAAGCGTGATACCATTTGGTTTCACTAACTGATTGCCAATTTGGCAAGGAGTATCCATGAATTGTGTAAAAAGAATAGATTTTTTTGTTCACATGATTTGTAGTTTTCTAAGGGAATATCAACAAAAAAAAAATGCCACGTTCACTTTTGGATTTATTTTTTATTATTTAGAATTTTTTTTAATAAATAAATTAAAAAAAAAAACTATTATATGTATTTAAAAAAATAGTAATTTTGAAATTCAAGATTATAATGAAATTTCTTTTTATAGACGAAAAGTATGAAGTTGGATTTAGAACAAAAATATTATATTTCTCCCTTAAATCTCAACATTTAATTGCACACGCTTACATTTCACTTTGTTATGGGAAAAGATTTTTATTGACTTATATTTGTACTTTTAAGGGTTAATAACTATAATTTGAATGTAAACATTGTATAATACTATTATTATTTTAAAAAAAAAATTATAAGTATGAAGATCGAAGTACTCTCTCTTTCTCTTGTATTTATTTTGTCAGTTTGGGTTTTCAATGTAAAGGAATTTATTTTTTCTCTTTTGAAAATGACCCTACTATAAGAATTTGTGTTAGTCTCTTGTGTCCTTGCATATGACGTATGAGGGTATAACATTTTATTCTAAAAGGTATACACTTTAATGAATAAGGATATATTTTTTTCATTAAAAAGATCAGTTGAAATATGACTAGTATAAATGTTTGATAAATAAAAAAATTATTTAGTTTTTTTTTCTCCATAAAATAAAGAGTGCTACATATTAGGGTACAACATTTAATACAAATGGAAAAAATGTGAAATTTGGGGGCACCGTGTTTTGGAGACAAGCAAGTTTTAGCAAAAGAATTTATATACTACTTTGTAAGTAAACTTTTGTTAGCTTTTTAATAAAAAATTGAATAGGAAAAAAAATAGTACTCCCTCCGTCCCACGTATTTTTACCCACTTTCCATTTTGGGGTGTCCCACGTATTTTTACCCATTCCATTTTTGGCAAAAATACATAATATTTTATTACATACTTTTTACAATCCCAACAACTTTAATTACTATTTTACACTTTATTCATCATTCCCAATAACTTTATTCACTTTTTCTTTTTAAATCACTAATTTATCCCTACTTTCTCTTACATTATATATTAAAAAAATAAAACGTCTTAATCTCCGTGCCCGTACAAACGGGTAAAAATACCCGGGACGGAGGGAGTAGTATATTTTATTAAGAAATACATATACATTTTTGAATAAAACTAAGTATGTACACATGATATCAACTTTTATATAAACTAATAATATTTTTTAATTTAAGTAAAAAAAATGAATAAAACTAATACTACAGATAAAGCTAAACATAATATTATAACTTTTTATATAAACTAATAATTTTCTTTAATTCAAGTGAAAAATAAATAAATACCAAAACAGTAAGTAAGAAGTTAGATGAAAGAATACCATGTACAAGAGTGACATAGAAAATTTTGTAGAAGTAAATTCAATACTCCTAGCACAGGAAAGAAAATAACCAAATTAACATAGTTACAAATTAACAAACATAATAAACCTCCAATTGTATTGATTGTGCATACATTAAAAATGTGTTAAACTAATGATACATAGATTGGTTAATTTTTAACCCTGGATTAAAGACAAACATCAAATTCACATGCATGTAACAATACCTCTTCTAATTATTTTATTTTATGCGGAAATGTCTAGAATCATAATATGAATTACGAAAAAGTAAGTGGAAAAATCATGAACAAGGAAGGATTCCCAACTCTACCTCTTCTTCCTTCTTCCATCAATGACGCTCTCGCAGACATCAATGAGTTTGACTGCGAATTCAGGTGTAGGGATTTCTTCCGATTGTGATTATTGGAATGCATACCAACTCTCTCTTTCTTACTCTCTCACTTGCACACTCATAATATATACACACACCAACTCTCTCTTTCTTTCTCTCTCACTTGCACACTCATAATATACACACACTACATGTGAAGAAGAGAGATAATGGCGTAATGAGTGATGGATTACACGTCACTCATCTCAATGCGTTTTGCTACGTTTAGTAACCTACACTCGTTTCTCACTATTTCCTCATCTGTCCATCATTTATATTGTACACAACTTGTTATTGAATCAATAAATAGTGAGTAATTACATCCAACATAATATTGAAGAATTAGCGGTAAAAGAATCATTTGAAGAGGAAAAAATGTTATTGAAATTAAGTATTGGAATCTTTTTGTGTGGGATGTTGGGACCCCAATTTGTGTGGTTTCATTTTCTAACCAAAAACAGAGGTTGTGATTTGAGGTGGAGGAAATGATATCTTGCAAATTGGAGAGGAGATTCTTGGTGTGGATTTATGAGGTTGATGTTGTAAATTGTATGCCATTTAAGATTGGTTGAAGCCAAAATTCAACCATTAATAAAATAAAGTAAAAATATCATATATATATCATGACATAAATGTAATTTCTTAATTATATAAAAAGAATTTCATAAGATTTAATTTTTATTTTAAGTCTCAGTTTAATGCTTAAATTTATAAATATTTTAAGGTTTAAATTTTTATTTTTTTTGTCGACCCAATCTTGCATATTTTATTTTTTATTTTTTACTTTTTTCATTGAAAACTTTAAAATTTATTTTTTCATTTCAAGTCATACAAGATAATTAAAAAATTATTATATACTCCAACTTAAATTATTATATCAAATAAGTATGTGGTTTTTTTTGACATTTTGTATTGTTCTATAAAATGTATTTAATTTGGGAAAAAAAGTTACAATAAGTCTTAATCTTAAAAAAGAAGAAAAAGTTTTTGAATATTTTATGGAGTATATGAGACACTCCTAATATGGAGGTCTAAACTGAAACATACACATACAATAAAAATGGATCCTTATTTGAAAATTTTCTATATATATTAATATACCTAAATTTAATTATAATTTGTATGTGCACATGCATATAACGAATTAATAATTACATAAAATTAAATAGTAATTGTAGCATCAAAATCACTCATTTAATGGGAGGATGTGGAGTAGCTTGGAAGGAAGTTGAATCAGATATTTCGTTTGTGGTAGCTTTTCAGCTACCATCCCTTTCATTTCCTTTTACCCTTTTTATTTTTAAACTTTTTTTTTATTAGGTTGGATTCTTCTCACCTTGAAAAATATAGGCTTCGATTAAATTTGTGCACGTCAAAGTTCACCTGTTGTGAGCCATCCAAATTGCATGTCTCAACAAATTTGAAATCTGAAATTAAAGTGAATCGATTTGCCTGCATCTTCACCGCCACCAGCGTTTTCGTGAAAGGAAACCCAAATTCGAAATCTGAAATTAGAGCGAAGCGAATATATTCTTGTAGTGTCTGAGAGGATGACTTTCCCATCTACGATTATCCGATTTGATGTCAGAGTAAAGCTTTCTTATGGTGTGAAGAAGGTGAGTTGGAGAGGATAAAAAAAAGTTACTGGAATTTGGAATGTCCAGAAAAGTAGAGTATTTGGAAAGTCCTGGGATAAATTGGTAATTACAATCTCTTATCTCATGCCACTGTTAAAGCTTTAATATTAAAATACTACGACTTTCCACATATAATTTTGTTGGAGAGAACAGTGTATTGATCGGGCTTGGAGAAAACTAACGGGCCCCTTCAAAAAGATTTACATCCTATCAAACGCTTTAAAGGACAGCATAAATTATATGAAATGCCTGTAATAAGGGCAATCAAACAAGCCCTAATGTTTCTGCGTAGGGTTTATACACTAAACTAATACAACTACAAACTGCACATGTAACGCCCCGAGAATCTTGATCCCATCTTGATCCCCTTAGGGTACTCACCCAGGCACGTCAGGTCTGCAGCCCAATACACCCCAACCACAATCTCCACAGTTACCCTAACAGTACCCTGTGGCAGGTTATTGGAAGCGAGGATTGAACCCCAGACCTTCCCTTTAACAAGTCCCTATAAGGAAACTTGTCACCAATTGAGCTGGGATCCCCACGACACACTTATAATATGCACCCCAAATGAACTCAATGTGGACGATTTTTTCGAACCCCGAAAATAGTGCTGAGAACGATTTTTCCGAACTCTGACAAAGTGGTGGGGACGATTTTTTTCCGAACCCCTAACAAAAATGTCGGGAACGATTTTTTCGAACCCTGACAGAGATGCATATATAGTGGCCGCACACACCATTAGTATCTTATTAATTTTAGGGAAAACACTTTTCATGATATGTATGGTATGCAACCAGTGCAATTAAATATACATCATAAATCATTTATGACATCAATATCAACATTTAATCATAAATAAAATAACAACTTAATTTAATTCACACAAATCCACATCACCTTGGATCACACGGATCTCTTATAATAACAACTCCATCTTGGATCACACAGATCCTTATAACCAACATCTTCTCAAGTCATACGGATATATTTTTAACAGTTCCCAATCACACAGATATATATAATACAATAATATTATTTCAAATTACATAAATCCACAACTTGTATAATCAATTAATCCCAAATAATTCATAACATAATTAAACTAATCACAAATAATTCACAATATAATTATCACATATTAATCACAAATAATTTACACACAACATATTTATGCATTGTAGTTGGACTTCTACTTACTTGGACTCCGACAATAGTAACACTATAGATCCGTAAAGATCCGTAATTAATTCCTTCCTTTTTCGGCACGAACCCTTCCCTTTCTCTCTCAATTTTTTTTTCTCGATTGATTTGGAGTGTGTGAGGTGATGAAATCCTCAACACCCCCATATATATATATACACGAAAAGGGTGACCAAATTTTTTTTTAATAAACAAAATTACGGCTGTGCAGCCATTTGAATTCCAAATTTCCAATTTTGCTGCTAGCAGCCACTTTTAACTTTATATATATATTATTATAATAAAAATATGTGTGATACTTAATAATTAAGAAAAGTGTATTTATACACATAAAATAATTTACTCATATATCCAAATTAATACACGTAAATATTTATACACACATATATTCACATATTGTCACCATTATTATCACAGATGTCTCAAATAAAATGTAAAGATAAATAAAATATAGAAATAATTATCACATAATTATAAAATACACATAATACAAATTAAATTATATTAGCACACTAGTAGTGAGAAACTTGGGTATTACATTCTTCCCTTCTTATAAAAATTTCGTCCTCGAAATTTACTTACCTGAAGAGGTCTGGATATTTAGCCATCATCTCATCCTCTCTTTCCCAAGTAGCCTCCTCAACTAGTTGGTTCCTCCATAATACTTTTACTAATGGTATTTCTTTATTTCTGAGCTTCTTCACGTCTCGCCACAAGATCTCAACTGGTACTTCCTCATAACTCAAATCTTCTTTCAACTCAACTGGTTCCTGCCTGAGAACATGAGATGGATTTGGAACATACTTCCTCAACATAGAACATGAAACACGTCATATACTCTAGACATTGATGCTGGTAACTCCAACTTATAGGCAACACTGCCAACTCTCTCAATGATAGTGAACGGACCAACATATCTTGGACTGAGTTTCCCTTTCCTTCCAAATCGCATTATCCCCTTCATTGGAGATACTTTCAGAAATACCTGATCACCCACTTCAAATTTCAATTCTCTCCTCCGTTTGTCTGCATAACTCTTTTGCCGATCTTGAGCAACTTTCATCTTCTCTCGTATACGAGTAACAGCTTCAGACATTTCACGAATTAAGTCTGGAGCCAAAAGTTTCCTCTCTCCAACTTCATCCCAATATACTAGAGATCTACACTTTCTCCCATACAATGCTTCATATGGAGCCATCCCGATGGCAGACTGATAACTGTTATTGTACGATAACTCTATCAAAGGCAAAAATTTACTCCACTGACCTTGAAAATCCAACACACACGCTCTGAGCATATCCTCCAAGATTTGTATTGTACGCTCTGATTGACCATCTGTCTGTGGATGGAATGCTGTGCTGAAAGATAACTGTGTCCCCAGTGCTTTATGCAAACTTTTCCAGAAAGCAGACAAGAAACTCGTATCTCTGTCTGATACAATGGTAAGTGGTACTCCATGGAGTCTGACAATCTCTTGAATATACAGCTGTGTATAACGATCCATAGAATACGTAGAACAAATAGGAAGAAAATGAGCTGACTTAGTCAATCGATCCACGATAACCCAAATAGCATTGTGACCTTTCACCGTCTTCGGTATTCCAATGACAAAATCCATAGTAATATTCTCCCACTTCCATTCTGGAATAAATAGAGGCTGCAAAGTTCCTGCTGGTCTCTGATGCTCGGCTTTGATTTGCTGACAAGTCAGACATTGCTCTACATATCGAGCAACATCTCTCTTCATCCCTGGCCACCAATAATATAACTTCAAATTGTTGGCAATTGGATCGTGCGGTTCAACGTGATCGTAAGGATAAACAGGTAAACAAAATCAGCGGAAGCATAAAACGTGTTTACCGTACTTCTGGGTCGATGTAGAGGATGAACAGCAGTGAAGAACACCTCTGATCTTCTACCGTATGTCCCAAAGTCAACTCTGGTGTTGGGTGGTCAACAATCCCCAGAGTTCTCTCAATCTGCTCTCTGTTCTCTCCCGTGTGTCAAAAGAGGCACAGACTTAGGTTTAACAGGAACTGAGATGACTTATATACTTGGGCTACAACAGGGACCATGAGGAGAAATTGGGCTGGGCCTCAATTGAATTTAATTAACCAAGCTTAGCCCAAATCTTTTAATTAAATCCAATAATAATAATATAGTCCACTAAAATATTATTACTGCACTACCCGTCCAATCCCAAAATTATGTTCTGGACTCCTTCTTATTATAAGCCCGATAGTCTCCCCATGTTTAAGAAAAACAATGTCCATTAATTAATTAAGTTACTGACAACTCAAATTAATTAATATCTCATCCGAGAGTAGTATCACTCAACCTTATTATCATGCCGGAAATTAATCCACTTGCAAGATTTACATGATAAACCTTATGAGCTCCTCAAGGGGACATCATCAACCTATGACGGACATGGATTCCTTCTACAATCAACAGCACACCATAGATACAACACTACTTCCCAACTCACCGAGTTTGTTGATTTAATACTTATAAATCTCATCCATTGATGAATCAAAGAAATACATACTGCCCTACGTGTCGAGGTTATTGTATAGGGATTAAGAGCACGAACTTCCATAATAACAGAGATCAAGTTTTTCTATAAGTCAGTATAAGTCGAACGATCTCAGGCGGTCCTGCTCAATACACACAAGTGCACTAATGTGATTCTATAGCCAAGACAAGCTAATACCAAACCACATTACAACCATACCGATAGAGAGTCCCCGTCTATCTCAGTTGTGAGCATCTGTTTATACTTTATAAGGAAATCGATAATATGATCTTCCGCGTGTTGTCGCACAACATATTATCTACAGTATAAAGTAAATGGACTATTGCATCATGCATATAAAATAAATTATAAGATGCAATCATTTGATCAATGATTCTCATTTCAAATATTGTTATGACATTGTTCATACTAAAGCTAGACTTTTAGTATACAATCCAACAATCTCCCACTTATACTAAAAGACTATGCTGTCATGTCTTCCGCCATACATCTGATTCCTACTCCCACTTATGCGACCATTAAAAGCTCTCGCCTTAAGGTCCTTGTAAATGGTTTACTAGGTCATCATCCGATGCAATCTAGGCGACAACAACCTTTCCCTCATCATACGATTTCTCGTAACAGGTGGTACTCGTGCTCCATGTGTTTAATTGCCTTATGGACTTGTGATTTCTTCAAGTTTGCAACTACACCAATATCATCAATGTAAATTGTGATTACCTTGGGCAAACTTAGAAACACTTCAAAGTCCATCATGAAGTCTCTAGAGTCATATAGATACTTTGGCTGCCTCATAGGCTCCAATTCATCATCTTTCCATGATGGAGTCCGCAGTCTGAAATATATTTCTATATAACACTCCTCCACATTATGACTCTACTTCCTAAGATTAAACACATAACCTTTGAGGTGAATTTACTGCCGTCCAATCTGACTAAAAAATCTGAATCTACGTAATCCACAAGAAGCAGAGAATCTGTCCAGTAAGTCCACATATAATTTCCAGTCCTTCTCAGGCACTTTATATATGTCTTACTACAGTTCATCATTCTTGTTCCGGGTTACGTTGATACCCACTGTTCATGCATTCAGCAAAACAGATATCCAACATCGTTCATAGCATTCCTTAGATTAAGCTTCCTTATTCGCCGAAGCATAAGGAACTGCTTTCATCCTTTTTATCTTCTTCTTGTGTCTCAAAGACACATTCACTTAGATAAATTTACATGCTAAACGAGTATGGACTGTATCATTTTATGAAACTTGAGATAAACATAATACCTTTTTTTTGTGATCCATATTACCGTGATCAAAAGGATATATTTTGCCTTTCTTAAGTCCTTCATCTCTACCGCTTTATTAACCGTACCCATACGCCCGATAATACTCTTTCATTGTCTCCAATGAGCAAGATACTATCTACGTATAGTATAAGAAATACCACCACGTTTCTGTCACCCTTTACAACACACAAGACTCATCCGCTTATTGATTTAAATACATGCCACTGGATTACCTAATCAAAACAGATGATTCACAATCTTAAAGCTTGCTTTAGTCCATCGCTGGACACTTTTAAGCTTACTATCAAAATGCTATTAGTACTTTGCAATGAAATACTCTGGTTGCTTCACATAGATGTTTTCCTCAAGACTTCCAATCAGGAAAGCTGTCTTGACATCTATTTGTTGTCCCTCATAATTCAATATGAGCAGCAATAAATAAAAGAATCCGGATCAATTTTAGCATAGCTACAAGCGAATATGTTCCCTCATAATCGAACTATTTCTTTCTGAGTACATCTTTTCGCAACAAGCTTTGCTTCCAAGATTTTCACCTTTCCGTATGATCCTCTTTTATTTTCCTATGACCACTTGCAATGGCTTTTACACCATTTTAGTGATCGTTCAAGCTCCAGACTTAATTTAGAATCCATGGATTCTATTTCATCATTCATTGCATCTTGCTAAGATTCTGCATTTTCATCTTGTAGTGCTACGTCGTATCCGTGGGACAATACCATGTTTACTAGGGAACAAGTCTCACGACTCTCCCAAAATATGTATTTATGGGTTGTCATACAACCCTCCCACTACGACAAGGCACTACATGTAATTGTGTATCAGACGTGACACGCGTTGCAGTTTACCTTGTGGTATATCCTCTTGTACACTTGGTACTTATACTTAGTGTTTTCCTCTCACTTCCTTTAGAACAACTTATACATGGGTTTGTGATTTATTACATAGTCCTTATCCAAAAATCTAGTGTTTGTGTTGACAATCACCCTTCGATCTTTTGGACTAAATAAATCACCCTCCATTTTTCTAGGATATCCCATATACAGACAAATGTTTCACGAATTACTGTATCTAGGGCATATCCATAAAATGAATTTTAATTATTCCAAATAATTCATCATCTATCTAATCATTACCATAAGAGGCTTATTCCTTCTACCCACCACACCATTCAGCTGGGGCATGCCCGGTGTAGTCCACTTGAGATTTAATCTCAACTTCTGATTATTAGTTCCTAACTATCCTAAGAGGTTTTCATCATCACGATTGAATCGTAATGATATGATATATTTTCCATGACGCTTCACTGTACCAGCCTTACAATTCTTGAATTAATCCAAGAACTTAGACATGCAGTGCATCAAATAAATATGTCGGTTTCCAGAATAATCTTTGAATATTCATAACCACCTCTCGACTAGATATTGTTAGGTTCGCTTGAATCAGAATGAACTAATTCCAATATATATATCTTTGGCTCTACTCCCCACAGCCTTGAAAAGGCAGTTAATCATTTTTACTTCCAAGCAAGACTCGCAAGTCCGATAGTTTCCACTTCAGATAAACCTTACGGTCTATCGGCTATCAACTTTTGAATCCTACTCAAGTAAAATGAATTAGTCATAGACGCCAAATGTATGTTTAGTTCATTTTTGAAGGTTCCTTTCTCTTACTAATATTAGAAGATGCATTATTAATTACTATATATTGCATATGTGGGATGTACATGATTTAAGAGTATACTTATTATCCACCAACGTACTTTAACGGCTTAAAGCCTCATTCCTCATTACTATGACCATGTCATTTAAATGAAATGAAGTGTCCATCCGTTAATGCATAGAAAGCGAAATCAAATTCTTTCTATGAAACGTACGTAAAGACAGTTTCTCATAATCAATCGTTTATTCTTATCATGAGATAAATAAACAACTCCCACTGCAATAGCAACTACCTTTGTAGTTTTACCCATGTTATTAACAATCTTATCCTTATTCAGTGATAAACATTTAGTGATTCCAGTATCTACATACTTCGTATCAGTAGATGCCATCACTAATCATGTTCAAATCATTAGTAAATAAGATATTAAATTTGTTCACATTATGATGAAAATGGCTTTCCTTTGCCACATGTTTTGTTAGAAGTTTCCCACCATTTACATCCTCTTGTAATTCAGGCGGAACTTACTCAAAACATCCAGGCAAATTGTGAAGAATAAATTGATTTAGGTTTCCCTTTCAATTTCTATTCCAAGCTCTTCCAATTCATTCATCAATTCAACCATGATCTTCTGCCTTTTTAATTTACTCAAGTATCCGAAGAGTTACATGAGATCATCATATTTCTATGAACCTCTCATCTCTTCACTAGAGACTTTAATAGGCATCATGAGACGTCCTTTGTGAGAATACACATGTATTTCCTTAAGCAGTAATTATCAAAAACAAGATTCTTTCTAATCATCTAATTTGGACAAGTAAATATAATGTCTTTTAGTTAATAATTAGTGAAATAAAACCATTCGAAATTCAGAGAATCACAAATAAATTTACCGATCAAATCTTCGAATTTTATTCTTTTTATATCGATTCCCTCAAAACAATATAAAATAAAATTCACCGACATCTCAAGCACCGTGAGTCTGCAAGCCACGATAGTGTGGACGTTTACAAACCCGAACATTTACAAGAGAAGATTTTACCCATTAATTTCATTTGTCAACCTCACTTTATGACAAAATAATTAATAGTCGGTTCCTCTTTAGCCATGCAAATAAAAGCAGTGACTCCGATGTGGAGAATACTTATTATTTACATCTAAGTTTACACCATTATTTGACCCCAAGTCCGCGGCCCAAGCTTGTGTGCCTTACAGATGGAGAAGTACACACGCGCTCGGATAACTTCCTACAGTCATCAATTACAAGTTTGTACCAGTGAACCGCATATAAACTCATCCGATAGGGAGGAAGGTCTAAGCCAATGCGCAAGTTCATATGCATCACATTACAAACATAATTATTTAATGAAGTCTGTTCCAGCAATCCATGAATAAACTCATCCGATGGGGAGGAAGACTCTAATGCCGACGCGCAAGTCTATTCACATCGCTAACAAACCAATAATGGAGGCCGCGGGAATTTATTACCAATCCCCTCTCCCACTTAGTTATTTAATTACCGAGGGTTTTTAACATGCATATAATATTTCTGAATAAAATATACAACTTAGACATGTTTCTATTAACAACAATTTAAATAAATAAATCACATAGAACATGCCTTTTACATATACAACAATAATTGACAATCAAATCAATTAATCAGTTATATAACATTAATTAATTGCATAATTAGTGGATCAATTAAATGGGCCCTAGAGCATCAAATAAGCGCAAAATGAGCAGCAGATTAATTAATTAATCATACTCATTATCTATGGCCCATAATCTTAGCCCAAAACTAAATTAATTTCACTAAGCCCACTAGCACAAAATTAGTCCATTAATATAATTAATTAATCATGCTAGGCCCATTACTCACAATTAATTAAAACCAGCAATAAAATAATAGCCCAGCAGCCCATTACCATTTTAATTAAAAATTTGGGCCCAACAGCCCAAAACCAAATTAAAAAAAAATGTGCAGCCCACTATTAATCCACAGCCCATTACCATTTTAATTAAAATTTGGGCCCAGCAAACCAAGCCCAAAACAAATTAAAATTGAGCAGCCTTTAACTATTTTAATTAAAATTGGGCCCATTGGGGCAGCCCATACACAACTGCTGCCCTAAATCACAGCCGCCTTCATCCGTCCAGTCGCAAGCGGCACCGGCTTTTGCTCGCACACGTCAGCCATGACCGGCGCGACCTGGTGGCCACTGCTATCGGCAGTTGAGCCGTCAGCCCACCGCCATCGGGCCATCAGCACACCGCGCCCACTACCGTGCTGCCACCGACCAACAGTCGCACATGCAGACCTCCTCCAGCCCACCGGAGTTGAGCCGCCAGCCATCCAAAAATGAGCCGTCAACGACTGCCATCACCGCCGACAAGCCACGCCAGCTCCGGCGCTACCAGGCGTCGCTGCTGCCGGTGTCCACGCCCACAGCCGATCCCATCAAGCCCGGAAGACTCCCGACGTCCCAATCTGGATTCGCGCCGCCAGCCACGACGGCGCCCCAATCATCCTCTCTGGGCGTCCGATGCGCGTCGCTGATCTGCTCCGATCCGATCTGGATCGGACTCTCTCAGATCCCCTTCAGACTCGATCGAATCCACCGGCGACTCGCCCGGGAGCGTCCAAGGATGCGGCCTGTCCCTGCAGTCGAGTCGTCCCGGGAGCACCAGTCAGCAGTACGGACCACCGGGTGATTTGACGCCTTCAGCCCCATCGTGCAGCCTCAAGTTGCCATCCATGGTCACGGACTGGAGTCGCCATCAGATTAGCGCCGATCTGCTTCGTTCCGCCATCGGGTGCTGGTGGTCTCCTTCACACCGGCAACCGGGAGTTGCAGAGCCGCCCAACCAACGCCAGGCTTCTAATCGGCCGTACATACAGCCGGCGTCTGCATCAGCCATCACCGTGCAATCGTGGGATAGCCGCCGCCGCCGCCGCTGCGTTGACCGTCAGCC
The DNA here is from genome assembly GCA_023678885.1 of Pogostemon cablin. Taxonomy (NCBI): domain Eukaryota; kingdom Viridiplantae; phylum Streptophyta; class Magnoliopsida; order Lamiales; family Lamiaceae; genus Pogostemon; species Pogostemon cablin. Next base: position 3,921,409 of record CM042977.1, on the reverse strand, counting down.
GTGTGTGTTCATAAATCGCGTGTACAATTTTCAAGACAAACACACGCCAATATCATCAACAAAACATATAGTAATTCTTAATTACATGCTTTTTAATCGATGATCATTCTGGGTTGATAGTACAAATAGGATTTCATGATTTCATAATTACACAAACCCTTAAAACAGTGTACTATCATGCGATTATATATCAATAAAATCAAATAATCATATAAGCCCTATCATACATGCTATCATATAGACAATTAACACATGTATGAATCAATAAATTACCCAACGTCTCACGTTTTACCACGAAACCAACGCTCTGATACCAATTGTTGGCAATTAGATCGTGCGGTTCAACGTGATCGTAAGGATAAACAGGTAAACAAAATCAGCGGAAGCATAAAACGTGTTTACCGTACTTCTGGGTCGATGTAGAGGATGAACAGCAGTGAAGAACACCTCTGATCTTCTACCGCATGTCCCAAAGTCAACTCTGGTGTTGGGTGGTCAACAATCCCCAGAGTTCTCTCAATCTGCTCTCTGTTCTCTCCCGTGTGTCAAAAGAGGCACAGACTTAGGTTTAACAGGAACTGAGATGACTTATATACTTGGGCTACAGCAGGGACCAGGAGGAGAAATTGGGCTGGGCCTCAATTGAATTTAATTAACCAAGCTTAGCCCAAAGCTTTTAATTAAATCCAATAATAATAATATAGTCCACTAAAATATTATTACTGCACTACCCGTCCAATCCCAAAATTATGTTCTGGGCTCCTTCTTATTATAAGCCCGATAGTCTCCCCATGTTTAAGAAAAACAATGTCCATTAATTAATTAAGTTACTGACAACTCAAATTAATTAATATCTCATCCGAGAGTAGTACCACTCAACCTTATTATCATGCCGGAAATTAATCCACTTGCAAGATTTACATGATAAACCTTATGAGCTCCTCAAGGGGACATCATCAACCTATGACGGACATGGATTCCTTCTACAATCAACAGCACACCATAGATACAGCACTACTTCCCAACTCACCGAGTTTGTTGATTTAATACTTATAAATCTCACCCATTGATGAATCAAAGAAATACATACTGCCCTACGTGTCGAGGTTATTGTATAGGGATTAAGAGCACGAACTTCCATAATAACAAAGATCAAGTTTTTCTATAAGTCAGTATAAGTCGAACGATCTCAGGCGGTCCTGCTCAATACACACAAGTGCACTAATGTGATTCTATAGCCAAGACAAGCTAATACCAAACCACACTACAACCATACCGATAGAGAGTCCCCGTCTATCTCAGTTGTGAGCATCTGTTTATACTTTATAAGGAAACCGATAATATGATCTTCCGCGTGTTGTCGCACAACATATTATCTACAGTATAAAGTAAATGGACTATTGCATCATGCATATAAAATAAATTATAAGATGCAATCATTTGATCAATGATTCTCATTTCAAATATTGTTATGACATTGTTCATATTAAAGCTAGACTTTTAGTATACAATCCAACACAAATCTCTATACATCTTAGTAGCTCCTGGATGTACAGAGTACGGTGTTGAATGAGCTTCCGCCATCACTTCTTTCCGAATGTCATCCACTTCAGGTAGACATAATCGACCTCCATAACGAATCACGCCATCATCTCCTAATTGGAAGTCAGAAGACTTTCCAGAGCTGATATCATTCTTTATCTTATCAAATAACTTATCCTCCTGTTGGCTCTGTCGAATCTTATCCATCAAAGTTGGTCGAAGTGTCAGAGCTGCCATCCTTGCTTCCAACGATCCTTCCTGAATGATCTCCACACCCATCTTTTGCAAATCAAACAACTCTGGTTTCTGATTTATGGTCATAGCAGCTACACTCTGTATTGCCTTTCGGCTCAATGCATCAGCAACCACATTAGCTTTTCCCGGATGATAATTGATAACACAGTCGTAATCCTTCACCAATTCCAACCATCTTCTTTGCCTCATATTCAACTCTTTCTGAGTGAAAAAGTACTTCAAACTCTTATGATCAGTATAGATTTCACAACGTTCCCCATACAGATAATGCCTCCAAATCTTGAGTGCAAACACCACTGCGGCTAACTCTAAATCATGAGTTGGGTAATTCTTCTCATACTCTCTTAACTGTCTGGATGCATAAGCTATCACTTTCCCATTCTGCATCAATACACACCCAAGACCATTCTTTGAAGCATCACTATAAACCTTGAAGTTTCCTGTCTCCGTAGGAATAGTTAAAATAGGTGCTGATGTCAATCGTCTCTTCAATTCTTGAAAACTTTGTTCACATTCCTCCGTCCATGTGAACTTCACATTCTTCCTGGTCAACTGTGTTAATGGTGAAGTAATCTTAGAAAATCCTTCAACAAACCTTCGATAATATCCCGCCAATCCAAGAAAGCTACGAACTTCAGTGGGATTTGAGGGTTGTGGCCAATCATGGATCGCTCTTACTTTACCTGGATCCACTGAAATTCCTTCTCCTGATACTACGTGACCCAAGAAAATAACTCGATCCAACCAAAATTCACATTTCTTAAACTTCGCATATAACTGCTTCTCTTTCAGAATCTCTAACACCTTTCTCAAGTGCAGTGCATGATCCTCCTTATTCTTAGAGTAAATTAGAATATCATCGATAAACACAATCACAAATTTATAGAGAAATTCCTGAAATACTCTATTCATCAAATCCATAAATGCTGTCGGAGCATTTGTCAAACCAAACGACATCACCAAAAATTCATAATGCCCATACCTTGTACTAAATGCAGTCTTCGGAATATCCTCCTCCCTAATCTTCAACTGATGATACCCCGACCACAAATCAATCTTAGAAAAGATAGCTGCACCCTGTAACTGATCAAACAGATCATCAATGCGAGACAATGGATATTTATTCTTCACCGTAACTTTGTTGAGATCCTGATAATCAATGCACATCCTCAATGTGCCATCCTTCTTTCGAACAAACAGAACTGGTGCTCCCCAAGGGGAGAAACTAGGTTGGATGAATCCTTTGTCTAGCAACTCTTGTAATTGTATCTTCAATTCCTTCAGTTCAGCTGGTGCCATTCTGTATGGCGCTTTAGATATAGGAGCAGTTCCTGGTTGTAACTCAATAACAAACTCTATTTCCCGGTCTGGTGGCAAACCTGGAAGATCATTTGGAAATACCTCCAAATATTCCCGAACTACTGGTACATTATCAAGATTTGGACATTGCTGCCCCTCAACATTCATTACACTCACCAGATACCCCTCACAACCACTTTCCCACAACCGTTGTGCTTTTGTTGTTGATATCATAGGAAATCTGAAAATTTTCTTGATCCCAACAAAAGTAAATGGTTCTCCCTTCAATGGCTGAAAAGAAATACTCTTCTTCTGACAATCTATTGTCGCACCGTACTTTGACAGCCAATCCATACCCAATATAATATCATAATCATTTATATTTAACACAATTAAGTCAGCGAGGAGTTGTTTTCCTTCAATAGGAATAACACAACCTCGAAGAAGTTGATTAGTTTGCTTTGATTCACCAGAAGGTATCATCACCTCATAATTAGCTTCTATTAAGTTAGATGTTCCACCCAACTTCCTCACATACTCAGTGGATACAAATGAATGTGTTGCTCCAGAATCAAATAGCACATAGGTAGAAATGCCAAAAATAGAAAACTTACCAGCGACAACTGAGGGGTTCGCATCTGCCTCCTCCCGTGTCAAAGTGTATACTCTTGCTGGAACTCTCACATGTTGCCCTTGTTTCCCTTTCTTAGGACAAGTAATAGTCATATGTCCTTTCTCTCCATATGTGTAACATGTTCTCGGAGGCATGTGACACTCTCCACCATGTGGTCTAAAATAATTTGGACACATCGGTAGAGGCGGCGCCGGTAGCACTTTCCCTTGATCGAACTTGGGACGCTTGTTTGGTTTTCCTTGTCCTTGCTCCACTTGAAATTTTGATTTCGGCCTCTGAAATGACATCGGCCTCTTATCAACTCTCCCAAACTGCTGCATTGGTTTCTGCTGAAATTTACGTCTGACAGCTTGCGCTTGTCTGATCCTCATCTCTGCTTGTTCAGCAATCTGGGCCCTTTCTGCCACTTGTGAGTAGGTTGCTCCATGCAGTCCCGCCATACTCACGTCTCTAAAAAGCTCAGGCCTTAAGCCTTCCACGAATCTCTCCACTTTAATGCCTCCGTACTCACCATATGTTCTGCAAACCTTGACAACAGTTCAAACTTACGAAGATAATCTGTGACTGACATCCCACCCTGCTTCAACTGTATGAATTCATTCATTTTCATCATCCTCACTGGTGCCGTAAAGTACTTATTTCTGAAAAGTTCTTTAAACTTTTCCCATGTCATAGTCGTGACATTCTCGATACTTTTAATGGTATCCCACCAGTGGCCTGCACTTCCTCGTAACATGAAAGAAGCACACATCACTCTGTTCCCCTCTGGAATTATACTGTATTGAAACATGTTTTCCACTGTGCGTAACTAATCCTCTGAATCTGTGGGGTCTGCTGCGTCCTCAAATATTGGAGGGCTCAGCTTTCGAAACCTTTCACAAACTATTTCCACATGTTCTACTTGACGTTGATTGTGATTAATATTAACCTCTGGTTGTCCACCCATATCTCTCTGCTGAATCAGTTGTTGTATCTGTTGGGACTGGCGCTCTACCAGTTTCATCAGGCGAGTAATCATCACATCACTATTATTTCCTTCAGTAGGTGTTATTTGCTCAGCAGCTCTATAACTTTCAGAACTTTCACCCATAATTCTTTCCATTTTGTCTACCAACTACAAGTCCTACACCACATGGCCAATATAATTTATAAAACACATAACAACACAGAAGAAAAATAACACTTATACGCAAAGCTGCTCTCCCAAGGAATGAGTTCATGTACATAGATAGTCTGCAGGACCCAAACCGTGCTCTGATACCACTCTGTCACGACCCACTTTTCATAACTTATAATTCTTTAATTAACATAAACATTATCATTATAAAATCTGCACATATATTTTTTTTTTCCTCACATAATATATATATCCAAACGGTCACACCAGTTCAACATACGTCACTGGTTTCTGTCACCACTTCAAACCACACAAATTTATCACAATACTTATTATATAACAAAACATCAGCGGAAATGAAATAAGCCCACGGCCTAGTCCAATAGGTCGTCATCTATGTACATCCACTCGAAACCTTGTAGGAGCTCCACAGCTTTCACAGTACACCACACCACATACTCAAATATTATCAGGCTCACCTACAATGCATAAACTAGTGAGACAAAAATCTCAGTAAGTAAAAATCATGCATGATAGTGCATGAAATGCATTTATTCTCTAATCTTTCTAGTTGGTCTCTTTTATTTTAAAAAAACTGTTCACGTTGCGGGATCCCCACGACACACTTATAATATGCACCCCAAATGAGCTCAATGGGGACGATTTTTCCGAACCCTGACAGAGATGTATATATAGTGGCTGCACACACCATTAGTATCTTATTAATATTAGGGAAAACACTTTTCATGATATGTATGGTATGCAACCAGTGCAATTAAATATACATCATAAATCATTTATGACATCAATATCAACATTTAATCATAAATAAAATAATAACTTAATTTAATTCACACAAATCCACATCACCTTGGATCACATGTATCTCTTATAATAACAACTCCATCTTGGATCACACAGATCCTTATAACCAACATTTTCTCAAATCATACGGATATATTTTTAACAGTTCCCAATCACACAGATATATATAATACAATAATATTATTTCAAATTATATAAATCCACAACTTGTATAATCAATTAATCTCAAATAATTCATAACATAATTAAACTAATCACAAATAATTCACAACATAATTATCACATATTAATCACAAATAATTTACACACAACATATTTATGCATTGTAGTTGGACTTCTACTTACTTGGACTCCGACAATAGTAACACTATAGATCCGTAAAAATCCGTAATTAATTCCTTCCTTTTCCGGCACGAACCCTTCCCTTTCTCTCTCAATTTTTTTTTCTCGATTGATTTGGAGTGTGTGAGGTGATGAAATCCTCAACACCCCATATATATATATACACGAAAAGGGTGACCAAAATTTTTTTTTTAATAAACAAAATTACGGCTGTGCAGCCATTTGAATTTCAAATTTCCAATTTTACTTTTGACTTTTATATATATATATATATATATATATATATATATATATATATATATATATTATTATAATAAAAATACGTGTGATACTTAATAATTAAGAAAAGTGTATTTATACACATAAAATAATTTACTCATATATCCAAATTAATACACGTAAATATTTATACACACATATATTCACATATTGTCACCATTATTATCACAGATGTTTCAAATAAAATGTAAAGATAAATAAAATATAGAAATAATTGTCACATAATTATAAAATACACATAATACAAATTAAATTATATTAGCACACTAGTAGTGAGAAACTTGGGTATTACAGCACATTAAAAAAATTCGATAGTTACACCCTTTCTAAATAGAGTTTCACCCTATCTATTTAGATTGCACCCCTCCTTTATATTTTACAAAGAAGAGGTGCAATCTTTTATGGGACGGAGGAAGTAATATTTAATATTTAGCACGTAAATTAAGAGATATAATATTTAACTTATAGATGTGGAGAGAGAAATAATAATTTCATATATATAGTGAGTAGGTGTATTAGTGATGCGTGTAGGTCCATAGAGATATATTAATTATTTTATGTGTATCCCGTTTACTTATAAAGGAAGCGCACTATTTGTATTGGGACAAACGAAAATAGCAAAATGCGCTTCTTTACGGATAGAGTAGTATTTATTACCAAAAATTTAGTAATACACTAAAAGTTAACACGGATAGAGTAGTATTTATTACCAAAAATTTAGTAATACACTAAAAGTTAACACTTTTCTTAATTTTGGTGTCTGAAAGGAGTGAACACTTTTGAAAATTTACGTTCAAAATTTAGGTTAGGTTTCGATATGCCGAGTATGTCGAAAATTTAGGTAGGATGAGTAAATGATTTTTTCGATATTCCAATTTTCGGTAATCGGTATTTAAATGCGTAATTTTTCAGCCAAGATGAGTGTAATTAACAGCAGTGTCACAAAGAGTCATAAGCAAATTGAAAAGAAAAATTATTTTGAGCAGATTGAGAGAGAAAATAGAAACTGTATAAAAAAGAAAAAAGAAAAGAAAAGAAAAAAAAAATCTTATAGAGCCTTTTTTCTACAGGATATGCAGCAACTTATTAATCACTGTTGATGGAACAAATCTGAGGTTTCTACCTTATCATTCACGCATTATATTTCCTAACATATAGCAAGTTTTGAAGCTCCACCATCCTTCTGATCTAAAAACCAAAAATCCTGTACAGAAACAAGAAATAGCCAGCTCAATGAAATCAACATCCAAGACCACTGGGCCTACAACATACTAAGGAATTCGTGGATAACGAGCACGTCCTTTCTTCCTCAAGAACTCCGGGATCTCCACAGACCCGCCTTCTAGAAAGGATGACGGTCGCCTGTTGAGACTATAATTTGAATCTGCTTGTCCAACTTGGTTTGCCTGCATTGGTTCAAATCAGTAGAGACAGGAGAGAATACTCGAGTATGAGGTAAGCAGAGGGGGGGGGGGGGGTACCTGGAGGTTTCTCCCGTCTCCTTCCTCTTGACGTTTGAAGCCAGTAGCAATCAAAGTTATGCTAACCTGAATTATTAGCAGTCATCCAAATTGTTCAAATTTCAGCCAAACTAAAATTTTAACCTAAATCTCAGAATAGGACAACTTTTTATTAGTTCTCATCTGCCAGAAACAACCTTTTGTCAAACTCGAGTCTCCCCCAACCCCCACCCTACCACCTGACATGTCACACAATTTATGAGACTTCTACTCATTATCATTGAGTGACCCATAATAATAATTATAATGACAGGAACCCGGGGAAGTGTCAGGTTTGGAGGTTAAGGGAAGCAGCAATGGGGTCAGGTGGTGCAGAGTTGCGGTTGGACGGCCAATCATTCGGTACAGTAAGGGTGAGAAGCTGAATGGAATTTGGTGGGGCTAGGCATCATGCACTAATTATGTCAATAGTGGGAGTTCAATCAGGTAGTTATAGTCAAAACATGGAAATGGATCTTCTACGCATTCTTTCTGCAAAATTCTTAGTTATTTAAGCACGAGGCACACCGAGGCATTTTAATGCCTGAGGCGCAAGGCGAGCATTGGGTATAAAGGTGAAATAATATTAACAACATATTCTGCAATAAAGCATAAGTAATAACATAATTATAGAACATAACTACCTAATAAAATTAAATTTAAAAAAAGTGTAATAAAACAATTGACACAAATATGACAAACACAATATAAAACAGTCCATCATAGTTAAAATAAAACAAATATTCACAAGCTTAGGTTCTTTGCCAGTGAAATCATTTGAAGTTGAGCAAAATAATGAAACATCAGCTCCATTTTTACTTTATAATTTAATTTTAAAACATTTCATTATTAGTGAACTTACTTGACCACTTAGTGATGGGTCTACTACAGCACCAAAGATTAGGTTGGCACTTGGATCCACTAGATCATATATGACCTCAGCTGCAGCATTTACCTGCAACATATTGCATCCAAAAACATACAGTAACCATAAAGTCGATTTTCAAGGAAAGACAGCCAATGTAAGGATGACAAAGGTTTAAGACCAATTGATCATATACCCACACAAATTGTTAAAGACAATCTTTCCTGTAATAAAGGTGTAGCTAAATTAGCTTGCTCACTGAATTTTATCTGATAGTATTTATTTCTCAACAGTTACAATTGACATAATTAGTTACAAAAACATACATCTTTTTCGAAAATCAAAGTGAGAGGCCGTACATTGGCCATGGAATCATTTAGGATGAAGAGAGGAAAATCATGGATCATATAGTTAAAATTTGAGTTTTCATCAATTGTTATCTTAAAATAGAACAAAAACTTATACTCCAACTAGAAGGACCACAACTGAGCAGAAGTTACCAAGAAGAAAATATAGCAGAAAAAGCACCAAGCCAACCTCAAACAACGTTAGGTCGTTTCCACCAGTTATATTCCACACAATTCCGGTGGCTCTCTCAATTCCAATATCCAGTAAAGGAGATTGAATGGCATTTAGAGCAGCATCTCGGGCCCTTGTTTTCCCTGCAGCAAAGAAAGGCGGCCATGTCATGTATCATGCTAAAACTCAAACATATGACTCAGCCATCATGTGGCAGAAAGTCATGAAAGATGAGAATCTGATGGTACAAATTTCTACTTTTAAAATTTTCAATTGAGATTTATTCATAGCTGTTGCTCCAGCATTATTAAGACAATAAAGGAAGTTAGGAACATTAAAAAATAAATGCAGAACTTTTTTCTTTTTTTGCCACTCATTAGATAAATCCAAGAGCCACTGTTTATTGCTAATGCTAGAACCACTCACTGTGTTAAAGAAAAAAGACAGATTCCTGCTTTTCAAGCGTGATTTCCAACAACTTACTGGATGTTTGTTTGCAGTTTATGTTGGTTTTTGAAATCCAAATGAATGATAATAATTTACGTTTGTTTTGAGTTTTTGGTTTGGTAGAATAAAGCTTTATGTCAACATCAAGGTATAAGAGGTGAGTAGTGATGCCAAAGTGCAACAATCACAATTATTTTCAATTACAAACAAATCCACATTACTCTTTATTTGATCACACAACTTTGGGGTTCAGAAAAATGTAAGTTAAGTAAAAAGGTTCATATCTCACCCTATATCTGCTTATATTTCAGTTCCAAGCTTGTCTGTGCTAAAAGATAAGAGACCAGTATTTCTTCAAACTTGGCATTTATCAACATAATTTAATTTTTGGACGAGCTAAAATAATTTTAGAACTTTGGAAAGGATAAAAAAAGACACCACTTTATAGTGTATGTATTTACACACAACAGTTTTTTTATGTGGGGTTGACTCTATTCCCATGCTAGACATAATGAATAGGAATAGCAATAAAACTAAAAATGGAAGTGTGCATTCAATGAAGACAATAACACTATAAACACATTTAGCTCATGGAAGATGAGGCTAAGAAGAATAGAAAAGAAAATGGGGGCAAAGGAAGTTGAACAGGCATCAAGGAACAAAGATTATTGAGATCAAGTGGCTTCACAACATTACCAGTAGCAGTTCCAATTCCCATTAAGGAAGAACCAGCATTGGCCATTATAGCCCTCACATCAGCAAAATCTACATTTACTAGCCCTGGGATCTGCAAGAGATTATTATCCAATGGTTTGCATAAGAATAGAAAAGGCAATTAAAGAATTAAAAAACTAACAAGTTCACATAGCAAAAAAACATAAATATCACGACCATGCAAGAACCCACAGCCATTAGGTGGACAAGCCACTAAATTTTTTTCATTTTAGTTGGATGCATGTCTATAAATTCCTATTTGAATTCTTAATGAAAACTAGGTCACTCTTCATACTGCTGAATAATGGTTTATGGAGTAATAAATATGTCATGAAGTTCCATAACTCCATAACTTTAAACAAAGTTCATTCACATTCCCCCAGAGATAAATTTTATTATGAGCACAGATATAATTTGGTCCAACAGACTTATATATACGAGTACCAAAGACTATTCAGATTAAACAAACTGTCAAGACCATATTATTTTTGAAAAAGAGATAGTACCCTTTTAAAACAACAGGAAAATCTTGTCGCAAATCATTGAATGCATACTACAAACTAAGAAAAAGATAAATGGCAAAGACTTATTGGTGCATTTTATTTACATATTAAGCCACTTATCAGAGAAACATTTGACGTACCGTGATTATATCAGAGATGCCACGAACACCTTGTCGAAGAATATCATCAGCAAGATTAAATGCTTCAGTTACTGGTGTGGATGAAGAAACTGCAGTCAGCAATTTATCATTTGGAATGACAATTAGGGTATCAACATTTTCTCTTAAAGCTGCAATTCCTTCTTGGGCTTGAACAGCTCTTCTTCGTCCTTCAAAAGAGAATGGGGTGGTAACAATACCCACAGTCAATATACCCATGGACTTTGCAATTCCAGCAATTACAGGAGCTCCCCCAGTGCCGGTTCCCCCACCCATTCCAGCCTGAAAGTTTTAAATATAAGAATGAGAAAGAAGCAGTAATTTATATTTCACATAGAAAAGTCATAGATAATAATTCTGCAAAAGAAACATCCGAAAAGATAGATATCACTGTTCTCTGTTCCTCTTATGAACATGAATTCCAATCACAATGGACTATACCTACACATGAAATAATTGCTTTTCAAACAATTTAAACAGCATTCGCAAGTGGGCTAGCAAATATTACAAGATGTGCTTACAGCAAAATTGTGAAACAATCTAAAATTTACATCTTTAGAGAATGAATACCATGGATAAGGGAAATTTCTTAGATTCCAGCAGGCAGTGACCATGTGCAATAAGGTCAGCTGTAAATGTTAAGTTCTACACACACACTTAAGCCTCCTCAAATGACGATCCAATTATGCAGTTTAAGTTCCATTTTAAGAATTCAATATTAAGAACTTGTACTAATGTTGACTTTGAGAAGGTAGCATGACTTAATTGTATTATTGAATTTGTTTGCACGTGGAAACTTATTTAAGCTGGTGCAATGCACAAAGTCAATACACTTGATAAGACTCTATAATTTGTTTAAAATTTGTTCTAGAGAGTCTAGAATTATATTGAGAAAGTAAAATCATACAATAAAGCTAAGCTATTAGATATTTTAATCTGGAAGATTATAGGTCAGTATCCGAAGCTTGAATTCACCATCTGTGAGCATAGTCATCTGTTACAGTTTAAAATGAACTTACAGTAACAAAAACCATGTCTGCTCCATAAACTGCATCCTCTATAGCTCCTTTGCTTTCATTAGCAGCATTCGTGCCAACATCTGGGTTGCCACCAGCACCGAGTCCTCTTGTAAGTTCTTGCCCAATCTGCAAGCGCTGCTCAGGGATCACTGGCGACATCTTCATTGCTTGGACATCAGTGTTGACAATCCAGAACTCAACCCCCTTCATCGCACTTTCTATCATACGGTTAACTGCATTGGAGCCACCCCCACCAACACCAATAACCTTGATCTTTGCCTCATTATAATTACTCAAACTCTCAGTAGCATTTCCACTTGAACTATCCTGTCTTGGATTGATTACTGTAGTGTTCGTCTCACCTCTAAGCATTGAAATCTCAGGATGTAGATTCAGAAATGGGTCCTTGTTTTGATATTGATTCAAACTGTGTGAGTTTGATGAACACTTGAACTGCTGGAAATTTGAACCACATTTTTGGCCAATGCTTAACAACCCTTTCCTTTCTTCCACCATTTTCAAGGGAGAAACTCTCCCTCCAAGAATAGTCAATACCCCTTTCTGCCTCCGAGCATCCGGAGGCGTAAAGTAAGGGGATGTGCATGTAGCCATTAATATATAAACCAAAGTTCTTGAATCTGATATCAGCAACTCAATAACACAAACCCTAACAACTATATGCCAATCAAACCCTTATTTTCCCTTTCTGAATCAATACCTGACAATGCATAACACCAGCACACCAAATAGGATCAGATATAGTAAGAATGCGCCAATTACAGCACAGAAACCAGAAATATGAGAAAGATTCTCAACAGCCCAAATATTTACAAATAAATCGATAACCCATATATAGTACAATACTATAAAAATCAGTTCTGTGACAGCTGGGTAAAAGCGCACACAGTGAAGAACAGAGTAATTGCATTCACCATAATTTTCGAACAAAAAAACACGAAAAAGAAGCTGGAATTCACCTGGAAAATAGAAGGCTTGTTAATTGCATCGTAATTTACGAAAAAAAATGAATTTCAGAGGCGGAATTTCTTCTTCCTTCACCAGTAGACTAGTGCCTACATTTACTACTGAGAATTAGTCAAACGAACAGAAAAAATTCACAGTAGAGAGTAGAGTGATGCTGTCAATTTCTTGTTGGAAATGCAGGCTACAGATTGAGCATTAATTAGGGAAAATGTGAGAAAAATAAATAAAAATATCCAGGGTTCACAAGAGTCCCCTTCAAACTATCTTTTCAAGCGGAGTGCGGATCCATCATTTCATTTTATTTTTAAAGAAAAAAATAAAATTAATTAAAATTAAATGAAAACATTACCATCAAAGTTTGCCTTTATTTTTGGAAGGACCTCGGGCTTTATTACACCCTTATCATCCGGGGTTTTGTTGATTGGTTCACTCAAGTCTGTTTCTTCCATTAAATAAATGGACATTATTTTCCTTTGATTTGTCCCTTGCACAATGATTCAAGGATATTATATTTTATTAAAAATAGTACTCCCTCCATCCCACGTATTTTTACCCACTTTCCATTTTGAGGTATCCCACGTATTTTTACCCATTCCATTTTTGGCAAAAATACATATTATTTTATTACCTACTTTTTACAATCCCAACAATTTTAATTACTTTTTTACACTTTATTCATCATTCCCAATAACTTTATTCATTTTTTTTTAAATTATTAATTTATCCCTACTTTTTCTTACATTATATATTAAAAAAATAAAACGTCTTAATCTCCGTGCCCGTACAAACGGGTAAAAATACCCGGGACGGAGGGAGTAGTATATTTATTTTAATGAATAAAAATATTATTTATATTAAAATAGTAGATTGAAATTTCAAGGGTATTACTGCAAAAATTTCTCAGTAATTATGAAAATTATTTTTTAATTTAAAATATAAAGAAATAACACACAACCTAGCAACTCCACAACAGAGTTATGATTTCAAAATTGTCAGTTATTTATATGCAAAGTGGTAGTTGTATTAGAGAAAAATAGTGAATCATATTGTGTATTTTTTTTACTAAATTAGGGAAATAAATACCTTTAAAGCGACGCTAAAAATAGTAAATTGATATCTTAGAAACGGATAGAAGGAGTATAATTTATTTATTATTTAAAAATATCAAACAGGTAAGTTAAAAAATAATTTTTCTAAACTTGTAGGTAAAGTAATATACTAATATTATCTTCATTATGAGAAGGCGGAAGTAATATCTTTAAATAAAATTAAAGTAATGGTGCTACTTGTGTTAAAAATAACCAATTTGAATTGTTAAAAGTCACTATTGCCCAACAACTTTAACTTTCTGTCATTTATACCTAAATAATAAAATTTGGACTAAATGCCTCCACATCCTTTTTATTTTTTAAATAATATAATTATTCGGTCAATGTATTTGAGCCCCAATACAGGATACCAATATCATATCTGACACCATCATCATAGCATTAGATGTCAGATTCAGTGTTGGAGCCTCGACATTGGATATTGACACCGTATGTCGAGGCTCTGACACCTTGATTGACATCAAATCCGACATTCATAGTGTTGGACATGATGTCGTATTATGTGTCGTGTATCTGACACCATTACCGATACAAAGTAATAAAAAATAGTTGGGAGGTATTTTGATAAAAAAAATTGATTATTTGAGTATAAGTATAAAGTTAAGTTATTGGATGACAATAATTTATTCTACCAAATTGATATTTGAAAAAAAAAATGATATTCGTATGATTTGAATTATTTTATACTCCTTCTGTCCTCTTGAAAGGTTTTTTTTCTTTTTTTTTTCATTTTGGGTATCTCATCCAAAGAATCCCATTTCATTTTTATACACATGGAACCCATACACACTCATTAATACAATTAAAATATGAGGTCATACATCTAATAATACAACTATTCACTACACATTAAATAACAATGGAGTACTCCTTAATTCACGTGCAAAAAACAAAAACACCCCTTTATATGGGACGGAGAGAGTATAAAATTTTTGAAATTGATAATAATAACAATAATTTCTAAAAAGGTACTATTTAATATCAGTATTGTTAAATTTGGATTGGAGAACGAATAGGAGGTTCCAACAGTTTGAGATTTAACAGGTGGGAGATCAATTGAAAAAATAAAAATTACATATTTTTAATAATATTTTATTATTTTATACTCCTTATGGTTCGCTACAAAAATGCCACAATAGTACATTACTAGTTAGGGTGTTATACCAAAAGAGTTATATTATCCTTTTTGGTAGATATGTCTCGCACAAAATAATTATTATACCTTTATGGGCTAACACACAACACTAATAAAATTATCAATTATACATTAAAATATTATATCTATCGATCCACTATATTTAAAATATGATATTCTTGATCTCGGTACAAATAGTAAATGTAACTATTTAAATAAAAGGAAAAAGTATATAATTTTACACTATGTACATGTGAATAAGCATCTATTAAAAAAAATTTAAAAGATGAAAATTAGATGTGAAGTGAAATGATTTTTAGAATTTTAATTTGGGCTAATAGTTAATATGCTTCAATCACACCTCTATCAAGATAAAGAAAATTGGATAATTAAATAATCAACGATTTTACTAAAGAAAGTGAATTTCAGCATTAATAATAATAATAATAATAATAATAATAATAATAATAATAATAATAATAATAATAATAATAATAATAATAATAATAATAGTAGGCTAATACTTCTGTGCATCTGGGTGCACCCCATGATACGGTGCACCCACTTCATAAACATATACAATTATGAATAAAAATGTATACAATTTATTTGCTAGTTTTTTTAATAAAAAATTGAGTGTAAAAATATATACAACTATTAAAAAATAGGTATACACTATTGAATAAAAAGTTATACACATATGGATGCTAATTTTTTTAAATGAAAAATTGAGTGTGAAAAAAGTATACAATTATTAAAAAACATGTATACAAAATAAAATAACATGTATACAAAATAGAATAAAAAGTTATATATATATGAGTGCACACTTGCACCGGTGCACCGAATATCAACTCACAATAATAATAATAATAATAAATCACTTTAAAGAAAAGAGTAGTATGTGGTTGATTAATAAAGTATAAAAATTAATTAATATTATAATATTTAGAATATATTAGATTTTTTGATAATGTTAGTAATATTAAAAACGTAGTAGTAACGGTAGAAATAGAAATTTGCATGAAAAGTAACCACCAAATATATTTTGCTTACATCTGATCTAATTTGTGTCCTAAAAAACACTATAAACCCTGAGCTGGAAACCATCATACATACGCTTACTCTGTATCTACGTATTTCTGAGAGACACATTCAATAGATTGACCATTTCCATCCCAACCCCCAACTTTCAGCGAATTAGATTTCTCCCTTTCGATCATTTTCTCCTCTCTTACTAATATTACCCAAATTAAATCTTTCAATCTAGTTGCACCCATCCGATTTAGTCAGATGCAGATGCTGTTTCGCATTGTTTGATCGTTTGATGATTAGGTAAGCTTCTGTTTCAGGAATTTGAAGCTAATGCTTTCGATATAGATTCAAGAGGTGAGGGAGGTTTAAACTGTGATTTGGTATTGGATTTCGTTTTGCTGAATGTTCTGATACTTGGCAGGCTTCTTTCTTCGATTTTATCGCATTCGGATATTTACGAATCAGCCATTGCTTTTTGGGATTTTTTTCATTCTTGCAAGTTGAGGTGGATAGTGAGGATGGATCAGATGAATAAATAGAAGTTGTGTTGTGGTTTGTTTATATGTCATTGCAGCATTAAAGGTTCTGTGATTTGGTTGAATTTGGCTCGATGTAGCATTTTTTGTCTTTTAGATTCTTCAGTTTGATTGATTAGGAATGGAATATCTCCCTGTTGAGGTTGTGGGAAACATACTTTCGAGGCTTGGTGCTGCTAGGAATGTAGTGATTGCATCTGCAACTTGTAGAAAATGGCAAGAGGCTTGGAGGAATCATCTCCACACTCTTAAGTTCAATTCCAATGATTGGTCTTTGTATCGTGAGTTCTCAACGAGTAAACTCGAGATAATTATCACTCAAACCATATTGCAAACGAAAGGATTGCAGTGCCTTTCGATAATTATGGATGATGTAGATGAATTCTCTGCTGCCCCGGTCATTGCCTGGCTCATGTACACTAGAGAAACCTTACGACGGTTACATTATAATGTGAGGACAACGCCTAACATTAACATTCTTGAAAAATGTGGTAGGCAAAAGCTTGAAGAGTTGACCTTATCTCACAATATAATAATGGGGGTTGAACCTAGTTATCAAAAATTTTCTTGTCTGAGATCTCTTTCTCTGAATTATGTCAGTATATCAGCCTTGGATCTGAGCCTCCTTCTAGTTGCCTGTCCAAAAATTGAAGTGTTGACACTTGTTAGTCTTGATATTGTGATGTCTGATCCACAGGTAATTATGGAGTTGACTACTAACTCATTGAAGGAAATTTATGTTGAAGCAGTGAGCTTGGATAAATTCATACTGGAGGCTGATAACCTGGAAAAGTTGCATTTAAAAGACTGCACGCTCGACGATTTTGAGCTTATTGGCAAGGGAATGCTGAAATTCCTAAAAATTGATGATGTTAGTGTCATCCATCTAGATATCGGTGAGAATGCTCAGAATCTGGAGATTGTTGATGTTAGTAATTTTACAATCTTGTGGTCTAAGTTCTACCATATGATATCACGATCCTCAAAACTGAGAACGCTCAGGCTTTGGAGTGTTCAGTTTGACGATGATGATGAGGTTGATATAGAGACTATTGCTTCATCCTTTCCCTTATTAAGACATCTTTCCTTGAGTTATGATCTTAGAGAGGTGGCAATTCATTTTACCTCACAAGGTTCTTTTGCTCTGGAGAATGTGATTGTTTTGGAACTTGGGTGGATAACGATTAGTGATCTATTCTCATTGTGGGTATCAACATTTCTTGAAAAGTGCCCTCATCTCCGGAAGTTGGTCATCCATGGCATCGTGTCAGAAACCAAGACTCGTGAAGAATGCCACATTGTTGCTAACTTTACATCTTATGTTGTAAGACTTATGAGGAAATACCTCTACGTAGAAGTTAAATTTGAATATGAATAGTACTTTACAATCATTTGAATTCATTGTCAGTTGTGAAGTTCAGAAGCAAGCAAATGACCTGTGGAGATTCTCCATTTTTTTCTTGTCCAGTGCATGCTAGAGGCAACTAGATTTGTGTGTTATCTTTGGCAAGTGTCAGGCCATGTTTGCAAGAAGTGATATATATCTTTTCATAATGATTCTTGAAGCCTGAGCTACATCGTTCTCATTTCACACACAGCACATAATTTCTTTATTATACTCCATTAGTTTAGCTTATTTTCTATTTCATAAAGCTTTACTAATGATTTGATATATAACTTCATGCAAAATAAGGTAAATTGTTGAAAATGATAATTGGCAATAAGGAGAATCAATGGAGATAAATGATCACTCTAATAAAAGTAATGAAACTCAGAGCTTACTTTCCTGCACTAGTATGAATATGAAGTTGTATATCTTCTATTTTCAAATTGATATTATGTTCTCCGTATTGGATTAAGGTTCATATATTTTGTGTAATGGTAGGAGATTTATGTGTCAGATTTCTGTATCCTTTAGTTTGTGATCTTCTCTGGAGTCTGGACACCAACATGGTTCTTGCTTATTATAATAATTAAGTAGTCATGGAGTAGTAACATCCTTCCTCTGCAGTAGAAAATGTTTTACATCTCTTATTGCGTATATTATGTTCCTAGTAAAACCTTGAAAGATAACACGTGATTGCAGTGTTCACCATTCTGTTCTTGGTAAGTCAGTGGATACTTTTGTTTCTAGACTATCAAGAGATGAGCCTCGACTCCTGGAATTACACTCCGAAGAAAAGAGGAATTTCCTTTTTTTCTGGAAGTTGGTGAATGATTTGGTGAAGGGATAGCGGATATATACTTTAGTGGTGTGATTTTGGCGACGAGGAGCGTCTATTTCTTTTCGGGAAGATGTTCTTTACAGGTTAGTTTTACGAATAATGCAGCCTTGCTGTTAATGTAATGATGTAATCACACTACTTCCTGTAATCAGTGAACGACTTGAAATTGTTTCTCTTTGTTATAGTGTTTGTTTACACGACATTAACTTTTTAAGTACCACCTTGACTTGCCAAGAATACTGAATGTAATCTGTTATGATTCTTCCATTAATCAAGGCAAAATGGTGTCATATTTTTGCCATGTGTAGAAGGTGCATGAGTTATCTCCTATTCATGAATTGATCAAACATTTACCGGGCGAACGTCTCTTAATAGAATAGGTTATAGTTCGTGTGTAGATAACGAGAATGGAAAAAAATGGGAACTTACGTAGGTCAGATCTTCTTCTCATTCTTTGCAGACTGATAACATTGGAGAAGAGAGTTTCTTTGGCTAGTTTTTTCAGATAAAATATAAACTTGCATGTAATGTTATACTGAGCATTTGGACTATCATACTTATTTCAAAATTTGAATAGTCTGTGGTTGAGTATATTTGTTTTCACTTCTTAAGAGTGCATAATTTTCTGTTAGGCATATAAGTTAGGAGTCCCAACTTCAAAACCATAGTAGAATGTAAATGGTTGAACCCCACTAATATGTCTTTCCACATCTGTGTGTGGAACCGATATGGAATAATCGTAACATTTGCTATGACAGGGTTCGTAGTCGTGCATTTCTGAAAGTTGCAGATCGACATAAAAATTCAGAACCAACATGAAAAGAAAAAGAACATTATTATTAGATGAAGTTGAACTAGTTTATGGATCTTATAAACACCACTTGGTATTCTTATTCTGGCAACAAGAACCCCATATTTTCTTCCAAATCTTTAATTTGAATTCTCATCTGCTAAATAATATCTGCTCTTTTTGTACTGTTATTAGTTTTGGGAGGGAGTTTACTGCTGGTTTTTTGCATCATAATATCATGATCTTCCCTATATTTATATTATATATGAATATACACTTTGCCATCTGCATTTACATATATCTGCTAATAGTTGAAGTAGAAATCTGTCCCTAAACTCACTGGGTTAGAGAAGTTTTTCTTTGAAGCCTACACCAAGTGACTGCTTTGAATTATCCACCACCCAATACCACTCACCAGATGCATGATCACCAAATTAGTTGAGATTAGATCCAAACAAGACCAAATGATTTTGAACCAAAAGGAACTGAGAATGAGTTTTATAGAACCTGACCAGTATATCTAATCAACTAGGAAGGCTTATGGAATATAGAACTATCTTTAGGAGATAAGTGAAAAGGGCAAACAACACTACTAGTACAACTGTAACTAAAAAAGCTATTGTATAAGCCTCTAAAAGGAAGAAAGAAACTTGGATAATACATGTGCCATCATTATTCCTTCTCCCTTTTCCTCTGTGTTCTATTGGATTTGTGATCTCAGAAAGGAGTACTCTGATGCCTCCTTATTGCGCGTAATTTCTCATTAGTTTTGTAAGCCTTCGACTGCATCTGCTCTTCCTCGTAATACTGCAAGTAGAGCTGTGGGACTTATTATCATTACGTCAAGAAAGATCTAGATGTTCCATATCAGGCCAAATCCTTAAACTGGAAACAAATAGTGAGTGATGAATAAAAATGATTTACCTGATGTTTCCTTTGCATCTCTAATTCAGCCTGTAAACAAAGCTAGTCTATTAGTGTCTAGTGATACTACCCAACAGCTATCTAAAAATTGCTATAATGTTAGAAATATGATTAGAAAAATACTATCCTAATAGGCTAAATTGCTTGTTTAATGATGCTAATTGTTGTTTCTTTGTTTGTTTGTTTACCAGGGCTTTCTTCAGGCGTAAGTTCTCTTCTTTGAGTTGGTTCAGTTCTGCTTCGAGCTCAACCGTGTAAGCCTGTAAAACGAACTCGCATCCGTGAGTATATATAAACTGAAGTAAAGTGCAATCATAATCCAATGAAGTATGTATGTACCTGCTTCCTCGCCCTTGATCGAGCAGCAGACTCTCTGTTCTTGATCATCCGTCGTTGTCTCCTCTCCACCACCTTCTCAACTGGCCCATCTTTCCTTTTCCGCCCCCCACTCGCCCCTTCCACTCCATACCCATTTCCTCTGTCTAACCCATTCCCATCCGACAGTGGGCTCACGGGCGACCCTAGTCCCAATCCTAGTACTTGCCCGAATCCTCCTCCATTATCATTCCCCAGTCTCGTTCCATAACCAACTACAGATGGTGTCTGTGAGTACCCGCCAACCCTTTTCGTTGGTACAGGGTAACCTGTAGCATCTCCAACACCAGTCTGAATTGTCTGATAAGCAGCAACACCACCTATGGGTGCTACTGGTCTTGCAGCAAAGCTAGGCCCTATTGCAGGATGGACATTGTTTGCGTACATCGCATAGCCTGTCTGTTGGGGTGGTACGGGTGGGTTAGTCTGCTCCCGTACGACTCCAGCACGAATCAAGAAATCTTCTAGTGTCATTTCTCCCAAAGTAGGCTGCTTCTGTGTAGTGTTAGCAGTGCTGTGAACCTGGCTGCTACTTTCATTATCATGCTGCTCATTCTTGTGAATCTCGGACCACACTTCCTCCACGGTTTTCCTACAAAGCATCTCCGGGATGCTTAGAGAGCCTTGTAGAGAGCATTGTCTTGATAAGCTGTGCTGCCTAGCTATCATCTTATCAGTGGAAGGTTTGGTTTCTGGTACGACGTCCGCCACCCCATTGTGTGTGTTGGGGATACTGCTGGCTGTGGCCAGCAGCGTGGCGGACGTCGTCCCTTGAGCCTGAGCTTGAGCTTGATTTTCTTCGGCAGTCCATATGCTGTTGAGGAATTCATCCATATTCATCGACCCAAAATTCTTGCCACTCCCACTGATAGTGTGTTGGAACTCGTCGAGGGTGAGCGAGTATATCGTCGACTGCCTGCCGAGCGACGGCAGCCTCTCGTTCTTGAGCTGCCGTTGCTCGGTTGGCTGCAACGGACTTTCCATTTCGGAACCCGACTCCATCCTTATTTATATGATCTGCAAAGTTTATAAGACATTCACTGATTTGAAGAAGTTGAGAAGTACAAATCATGAATAAAATGTGAAAGGTAAAAGTGTGAATTCTAGTCATATAAGTAATTGAATGGAAGACAAAAATTCAACCATGGAATTAATTCAGCAAGAACATTAGTTGTACGTATAACCACCATCATTAATTTCCATAGGATAATGAAGTAGTAGGGCAAAAATATCTAATACTGAATAGTTGCAAAAACTTAATTGATAATTAAGAGGGCTTTCAATTCACCTTAAACAACCCACTTTATAGTATTTGTGACACAACTGACCATAAATATGAATTCAGAGGTTACACTAAATGGTACAACTACCATTATATATGCACATACATACATATCTAGTTATTTATTTAATTTTAAAATTATTTGAAGATAAGGCCAATTCATACTCCAAGATCAGTTCAACTGAGGTGTTAATGTAAGAAAACAACGCATTAAGAAATAATTAATACACCCTAAATAAATGTTTCTTGATTAGTGAGAAAAGAATCACTATAGATGCAATTTATTACAAAAGATAAAAAATAAATAAGGAAAAGCATCACTATCAATCAATCTTAAAACAAGAATCCCACTTGATTTAAAAGTGAGAGAATGTTTGTTTGGATTTCTGGTTACATAATAAGTAAAGCACCAATTAATTACAATCCTCTTACACCATACTTCCTATACAAGAAAAGACAATGAAAAAGACAACCCAAACAAATAGATCAAACTTCTAATGCTTTGAAAAGTTAATCACAAAGAGCTGAAACATACAAGAACTTATAAATTTCTTGTAATAATCACACCCCACCAACCAAAAAAAGAAGTTCGTTCATATCTTATCAAAGCTCATATGCAAGAATCAAAATGAGGTGTATAGGTTTAATTACCTAGCTAGCTTCAGTTGAAAGTAAGCAGCAAAGCAAATGGTATGAATGGATATTAATAAGAATTTATATTGATATGTATATAAGAGGAAATATTATGATAACATGACTCCTCAAAACTGGCAGAAGAGGTATGGGGGAGACAAGAGTGAGTTGCAGAAGAAGGTAGGCGGATAAGTGATGCCCAGTTGGGATGGTGGGTCCCACACCACGACCCAAAATTTCAAGAGCCATATTAGTTTTTTTTTTTTTGCATGGTAGTAGACACGTCTTGGACACGTGTTCTTACAAGAATTAGTGAAACAGCTAGCGGCTATCCATGTTTTCCCACGTGTCCCCAATAACACTCACTTATATTATATTGCTTTGCTCATGTGGCCTCTCTCTTGCCTCACGTGCACATTTGTGTTGCTTCATTAGGGTACATTGAGCTTCAATTCTCTAATTTTTTCCCTCTCCATATGGATATTGATGTGAATATTTCTTTTTTTAAATATCAATAAAAAAATGCATTCTAAGTCATTAATTTCGGTTGATCGTAAATCCTAATTTTATAAGATTATTTTTTAATATTTAAAAAAATATTGAACTATTAGTTTTTTAAATAAAAATATTATTCATTTCTGTCTTTTTACAATACACCCGTTTTACATTTTTTAATTAATGTTACTTTTTGTTAAAAATATTATAATTTTCTATTAAAAATTTGTGTAAAATCCTAAATTATTAATAAAATAATTTACAGCGTTATTATCATTTTTCATTAGCTTTATATTAGATAGTCTCACACAAGACTTGTTCATTCTTTAATTGTACTACAATTGTTATGAAATAATTCACTTCAATATTATCACTTTTTATTAATGGAGTATTACTTTCTATTAAAATATTATAACATGAATTGCGTGAAACTTTATCCACAAGTGTTTCCCTTATTAAATTATTATTATATTGTATATAATAAAAATATACACTCAACGCTTAAAATTCCACAATATTTTAACCCGAAAAAAACGATATAGAGGTTCATACATAACTCTTGTAATAATGTGGCATGTTCGCAATAATACAATCAGTCGACCACATTGTCTACAAAAATCAATGAGAAAGCATATAAGATTACAAGTGTATGTAGTCAAAACGTGATGGATCATTTTTACAAAAACAAGAGAAGCTTTAAACACAAAACACAGCTAAAGGGAAAAAAAAAGACCACATCCCATCAATCCTTTTAGTGTTCCACTCTGTACTTCATCAGGTCGATGGATCACACATATAATACGTCTAACTAACCAACGACTTGTATATTACTTACAGTGACTGTAAGGTTCGAAAATGGAACACCGAATATATAATAGACGAAAAGATCTTGCATGCATTGTGTTTACTGGCAAATAAGTGCTCGTATAATCGAGTCAGCGATTCCATCTGCATATGGGAACATATGACCAGCACCAGATATCTCGTGGTAGTGAATCCACAGTAGCTTATAAGCAATGTGACGCTGCAGTTTAACAGGGACGAGTCGATCCTCATCTCCTTGCCATAAATGAACAGAGCGTTTGCCATGTGGAAACAGATTCTTCAGATCCATGGGATCGAACTCCCAGTTTCCAAAGGCCAGTGCCAAAGAACGGTGAAGGGACTCGAATTCACCTTGTTGTCTTACCTGTGCCTGACGATAGCCAGAGTCGTAACTCGTAAATACAAGTGTGATACACTGATACTGATGCTAATATTAGGAGCAAAACATGACCAGCTGACAATCATATTTGTTTTCACAACATTAACAACATTTTATTTCCATATAATGTAAATCTAAGTCATTTCACCAATAGCCATTCGGAAAAATTGAATTTTTAGTCTCGACAAAAGTTCAACTCTTTTGCTGGTATTCCCATAAGAATTTTAGCTCAAATTGTTAGAAATACTAAAGATTCTGTTACTGGTGAGACAAAAATTGGTCTAGTGCATTTTAAAACTAGGCCAAAATAGTTCAAATAATTACAAAAAACAGATCCAATTTTTAACAATATCCATTGAATATTTGACATATGAAACCAAAAATGCATATTTAGGACCACTATATAAGTTTGGGGCTGAAACTGAAAATGTACTTCTCCAATGAAACTTAAAATGAAATTTATCCATCATCATTCTCAAATAAGATAATTCGATAGTGTGGATTCACTAATATCAAACGCTACGTCTATATACATACATACATGACACGTATAAGCAGAACCAAGCCAAAAAAAAAAAAAAAGGTTTCCCAAATACAGTTTGAAATAATGAAAGAAAGAAAATGCAACAAAGATGTAAAGAGCAGTTTAGTGAAGTTGGCAGAAAGCTTCTGTTTGTTAAATCCAAATTCTAAAGCATAATAAGCTTTTTATTTTAAAAATTCATATTCAACCATAATTAACACATCAAATAATCATTTGACGCTGATATTGCAACTCTGAGATCAAAATTCCAGATTTCAAAGACGAGAACTAAAAAAATATAAAACAGCATTACCATAAAATCCTTCCGTATAGAAACAATCCGGGGTATTAGTTCATCATCTTGAGGAGAAAGAACTTCAGGGCTGTGAGCTATGAGACTAAACCTAGGAAATAGCTTCTGAGTGTTCCACCAGTAGCTGAGCCAGGGAATATAGTGAGCAACCCTAAGAGCCCATTGATCCTGTCGAAGCTGCTCTTTAAAAGCTTCTTCTGACAGGTTTGAAGGTAAACCTGACCACCAATAATTCACCACTGGTGCTATCAGAGCTGCTCCTTCCAACCTGCTTATTACAATCTATCATAAATTATAATCCATGGATCAAAATTATGACCTTAGAGATCAGTTATGTGGTCAATTTTTCTGATGTACATGCCCTCGACCCTAAACAAGAAACGTACCGGTGAGGGATGTACTTGAGGCAGCTCCAAACACTCTGTCCTCCTAATGAGAACCCAACAACGTAAAATGTGGATCCTAATCCCAACTGATCAGCAAGATCCTCAATATCGTAAGCAATGCTCTGAACAGTTTGGTTAGGATTGGGATCACTCTCTCCATACCAGGCCTATCAAATGAAACTATGTAAAATCCTGCACGACTTCCTGTTTACGGATTAAAACAAAATCATCCAACATTCATCATTCATGCATAGCAACATAAAGAAGAAGTGTCATTGATTATCTACCAGTGACAGCTGCGAAGTTATAGCAGCAACATCATGCCTACAAGAATCTAAGCCATGGATGAACACGATTTTGTGCATTGCATCATCCTTAGGGATACCATATTCTTTGTAAGCTATCTTCCATCTTTAAGCTGTATTCTTGATGCTGTAACTGGAGGCCCATCTTTTGACCCACATATCTTCGGTGGAGGTGGTCGGATCGCCTGATAAACCCAACCCAGAAATCCCACAAAGCAAACTAACAGAACCTTCTTAAAAAACCCTAAAATTTAAATTTAAAAAATTAAACTATTATTCAGACTTAATTCACGATCAGCATTTCCAATTCCCAAAATCAAATCTCCAATTCTGTTTTGTACCAATTAGACAACAATTGAATTCGCAAATTCGACATTGACAGGTTATAATTGAGCGATTTAACATGAAATTCTATGATTAGAGAAAGAAGAATTATCAAAAGTACCTGGAAAGTTTCGAAGGAGTGTTCGATTTAGGTTTCCGGGTATGAGCCCTAGCAGAAGCTGCTGATATTTTCCTGGAGGTTGCAGCCGCCATTGTTGTCGACTTTCAAGGAATTACTTTATCAAATAGGGAAACGGATATATGTGCATTCAATTGGGGTCGACAATCGGAAGTTCAGTGATGTGACCAGCAACCAAATATTTTAGGTATAAATGTTTGAATAACGACCAACATTGTCATTTTCTGCAAGTTTTTCCATTAATATTCGCGAATCAAATGACCCCTTTAATCAAAATTCTTGAATCATCTGTGCTGTTAACTTGTTACCTTCTCGCAGAATAGTAGCCGTTATATGAAGATTAGTATTTATTTATATTTGTATCAACTAATTTTTTTTTTTAAATTGTTATGAGGTGTGTTTATTATTTCAACCCTCATCTCCGTACTCTTATTTGTGAGTTTGAAACATTTGTATAAATTGAATTCACACATGCACTTTAATTTTTTGATTATATTTTGGATAATTTAGGTAAGATTATCATAGTGAGATCATTTTATAATCAAACAAGTAGTTGTCTTTCATTTTAGTATATGAAAAATTATTTATTAGGAAAATGAGCTATTTCTTTTCCATATGAAAAATATTACCACTCAAATTCTTGAATCCTAATTTACTGATTATTCTTGAGAGAGATAAACTATTGTTCTTTTAAATGAAATTTTTTACTCCTTAAATTTTAATATATTGTGAACTTTTAATATTCTTGAGATGAATAATATTGCATTTTTTAAAAAAGGAAATTTTCACATAATAAAAAATAATTTAAAAAATAGGGTGCAGTATGATGATTGATGAATCGGGCCATAGGAGTGGAGTACAATTGGGCCATAGGAGTGGAGTACATTTAACTATTTTACTCGACAAAACACTTGTGCGCCCGACACAAGATACCAACTCGCTCTAGTTTGAAATATAGTAAAATACGATTACATAAATTTCATCTATATCTTACCCATATCACAAACTATTATCTCACACACACTACCTCCTACTCTTACACTTACTTAAACACTCAAACTAAACATAGATTTTGATTTACTAAATGCAACTAATATTAAATCCAAATTTCTTATTCCTACTTGCCCCAAAACATGCAAGAATACTGTCAAAATGTGATGGATCACTGCATAAAATCATACAAACAATCATCAAAGCATTATTTATCTTTAAACACAAAACAGTGAGCCAAAGAAGACATCCCACCAATCATTTTATATGTTCCATTTCATACTTATTATTATAGTAGATGGATCACATACATAATACGTGGGAAATTATCAACGACCTGTAGTTGAAAAGATCTTGCATGCATTCTGTTCACCGGCCGATAAGTGCTCGTATAATCGAGTCAGCGACTCCATCTGCATATGGGAACATATGACCAGCACCAGGTATCTCGTGATAGTGAATCCATGGTAGCTTATGAGCAATGTGACGCTGCAGTTTAACAGGGACGAGTCTATCCTCTTCTCCTTGCCATAAGTGAATGGAGCGTTTGTCCTGTGGAAATGGATTCTGCAGACCAGTGGGATCGAAGTCCCAGTTTCCAAAGATAAATGACAAGTCGCGGTGAAGGGACTCGAATTCACCCTGTTGTCTTACCTGTGCCTGATGATGCCAGAGTAGTAACTTGTAAGTACAAATGAGATGCTAATATTAGGAGCAAAAGATGGCTGTCTGACCATAATATTTGCATTTCACAACATTAGCAACATATGATTTCGATTTATTTAAATCAAAGTTATACCATCAAATAATTCAGAAAATTTGCAACATTGGAAGAAAATGCAACAAAGATGAAAAGCACAGATTAGTTAAGTTAACAGAAAGCTGCCTTTCT
This sequence comes from Pogostemon cablin, assembly GCA_023678885.1. Taxonomy (NCBI): domain Eukaryota; kingdom Viridiplantae; phylum Streptophyta; class Magnoliopsida; order Lamiales; family Lamiaceae; genus Pogostemon; species Pogostemon cablin. The sequence continues at coordinate 3,892,793 of CM042977.1, read as the reverse complement.
ACATCAAAATTCTAAAATATAAGCTTTTCATACAAAAATCAATTTCAATCTATAAGTAACAAATCAAATTTAATCACTTGACGATCATATTGAATCTTTGAAATCGAAATCCATCTGAAAAAAGAGCACTAAAAAGCATAAAAAGTTACCATAAAATCCTTCCGAATAGAAACAATCCTGGGTATGAGTTCAGTATCTTGAGTAGAAAGAACTTTAGGGCTGTGAATAATAAGACTGAGACTAGGAAATAGATTTTGAGTGTTCCACCAGTAGCTGAGCCAGGGTACATAGTGAGCAACCCTAAGAGCCCACTGATCCTCCCGAAGCTGCGTTTTAAAACCTTCTTCCGACAAGTTTGAAGGCAAACCAGACCACCAATAATTCACCACTGGTGCTATCAGAGCTGCTCCTTCCAATCTGCTCATTAAAAATACAATCCATGGATTTAAGAGGATATTTTTTATGGTGTACAAATCCTCGACCCCAAACAAGAAACGTACCGGTGAGGAATGTACTTGAGGCAGCTCCAAACAATCTGTCCTCCTAAGGAGAACCCAGCAACATAAAATGTGGATCCTAATCCCAACTGATCAGCAAGATCCTCGATATCAAAAGCAATGCTCTGAACAGTTTGCTTAGGATTGGGATCACTCTCTCCATAACCAGGTCTGTCAAATGAAACTATGTAAATTCCAGCATGACTTTCCTGTTTACGGATTAAAACAAAATCACCCCACATTCATCATTCATACAAATCAATGTGAACAACAAGTGTCATTGGTTAACTACCGGCGAAAGATGCTCAGTTATAGCAGCAACATCATGCCTGCAACAATCGAAGCCATGAATAAACACAATTTTGTGCTCTGCATCATCCTTAGGGATGCCATATTCTTTGTAAGCTAAGTATCTTCCATCTCTAAGCTGTATTCTTGATGCTGTAACTGGAGGCCCATCTTTTGACCCACATATCTTTGGTGGGGGTGGCTGTATAGCCTGATAAAACCATCCCAGAAATCCCACAAAGCATACTAGCAAAACCTTCTTGAAAACCCCTATGCATTTGAATCTAATTGTTAGTAAGACTTGATATTGGATTTCACATTAAGGGGTGGATTTTTTATGTTCAAAGGGATGAAATCATAAAAATTAAAACCCTAATATTAAAAATTGACACACACTCAATGAATCCAACCCTACTCATTATCAGCAGCATTTTCAGTTCCCAGATTTAGAGCTCCATTTTTATCTTTTACCAATCAGGCAAAATTAAATCCCCAAAATCGAAATAAAATAAAATAAAATAAATTTTCGAATTGCACGTCAGATTGAGTCATAAACTTGGCATTCTATGATAAGGGAAAGAAGAATTAACAAAAGCACCTGGGAATTTTGAAGGTGCCTTCGATTTAGGATTCCGGGTATGAGCCCTAGCAGAAGCTGCTGATATTCTCCTTGAAGTTCCAGCCGCCATTGATGTTGAGTTTTCAGTTTCCAGAACAGATTTACTGTTTCGATGTAAAATTCAGAAGAAATCAAATTGGGCGAATGCGTGTGAAGATATTGTTGCTTTCAGTGTGAGTGAACAAATGGATGGTCAGTGCTGTGAAGCAGCTGATATTTCTAAGCACAAATTTTTGAACAATGACCAATATATGTCATTTTCTTGAAAGTTCTTTCATGGATGATGATGCATTTTCAAATCAAATGACACTTTTTGTCAAAATTCTTGAATCATTTGATCACCTGCTGGCTGCTCCTATCTTGTTAAAGGGTCTCGCGCCATCCGATTCTAGAATTAAATCGTGTCGTGTATAATTTCTTTTTAATTTAATAATAACATTAAAAAAAAAGGTGATAAAAATGATTATAATTTTAATAAAAAATGATAATTATTTAAATTTTACTATTCCTTCCATCCCACTGAAATGTACGACTTTTTTTATTTTGATCCGTCCCAATACAAAGTGTGCATTTTCCTTTTTGGTAAAAGGGACCCACACAAATTAATTACTTCTTTCTCTTTGGGTCCACCCATCATACTATTACACCTATCCACTTTATATTTAAATATCATTTTTCTCACCTCAATACACATTAAAATATTATATGGGGTGAGGCTCTTGTTTTCCTGGGGATACCGTGTCCCTTTGCAATTTCCGTGCCCCTTTGCAATTTAAACCCCCTAGCAATATATAGGTTTAAATAGAATTGAAGGGGGAGGGTTGTGTTCACATGGGGACACAATGTGTCCCCGGAAGCGCAGGGGCTTTTGTCATACTCCTTAATCTACGTTTAAAAAGCGCACACACATATTTCAATAGGACGGAGGAAGTATTATAAACGGTTTCAAGACGATTTCATGCTAGCATTTGACCATGTATTATAGCAATCGTTGTGTATATTCAAACCTACTTATGATTTCAAGAAAAGTTTCTTAAAACATGTCCATTAAAATAACTGAAGTTTTAGTCCAATAAGACATGGACTAAGGCCCAGTTATATATGTGGGCTAATGCCCAGTTTATGGCCTGTTAGCGTTGACAACATTTATTGTCAAACAAGCTTTCTTTGTCAACTTAATAGTAACTATATGGGTCGGGCAAACAAAAATGGATAATAATAATAAAAAAAAAACCATTAAGTCAAAGAATTGTGTGAGATCGTCTACGAATAGAATTATGTGAGATAGATAAAATGTGATAAGATTTTAGTAAAAAAGTTATACTTGAATTAACAAAAAGTGATAGTGGTCCAATAAATTATTTAATGAACAATTTGTATTATAAATTAAAAGTGAGGAGTAATAATATTTTAAATACAAAGTGATATTATCTTTATCTTTAATAAAAATATAATTATTTTCAAAAAATAATCTAGTCTTTCAACTATAATTCCTCTATACTTTTGGGTTTAAGAATAGGATCAGTCATAAGTTGTCTCGCACAACATTTCATGTCATATTTTATATTAAAATAATTAAAAAATTAGTAAGATAAATATATTTAATTTTATAATAATGAACACTACTATTCTCTTATAAAAGATACACCGACTTATGCAATTTCTTATTGGAATTCAACAGATAAATGATATATTTAGGTTTAAGATTGTAATGTTCCAATTTCACATGAAGATTCTAGATCAAACAACAATTGTCAAAACATAAATGTAAAACTTTCAAATCAATTTTAATTATAAGTAACCTAATACATAATTTTATTTTGTCTTATTTAAATATTTTATTTTCTTAATCTCTCAATTCAATGTTATTCTCAACTAATTAGTGGTTATAGAATATGTACTTTTGCTCACATCCATTAAATGTTGGATAGTAACCATGAAATAGAGGAAATTGACTTTTTATTCACATTAAAAAAAGACTTTAAGTGGTTTTAGAACATGCAATGTACTATGATTGAAATGTTTTTCCACCCTATCATTTTGGGTGAGATCATAATTTCAATGAACACGTGAAATCATGAGTAAAAAATGACGTCATATTTAAAATAAAAAATAGTGACTTGCTATTATATCCTGAAGAGAATAAGTGATAATCTTTTGTAGAAAAGTGATGTTCATTTCAAGAATTTTTGCCAGAGTTTATATTGTAAGATATAAATTTTGTAATTTGTGAATCTATAGTATATACTGTATACGATTATTATATTAAAAATTACTATATAAATAACAACTATTTCAATTTTTTTATTAAATCCTTCTACAACCTAAAAAATTATAACATAACAAAATTTAATTAAGAATAATATTTTTAATTTTGAAAAGTAATAATTTATTATTTCAAAAATTAATTGTGTAAATACTAATTTCTAAGTGGTAAAGATTTGTATAAAATTATCTCACGTAATATCTTACATAATATGGATAAAAAGTGATAATTTTTATAATGAAAAGTAATAATGTTATTTTATAAATAATTTATAATATAAATGAAAAAAGTGATAATATTTTATAACAAAAATAATGTCATTTTAAATCGAAAGGGATAACTATTACAAATTAAATTTAAAATAGTCTCTACTAGACTTGCCCTTTTTAAGTACATAAATATTGAACCACTTTTTTATTTACCTCAACTAACAATTTTTTGTTTTTGGTTTTGAAAATTAAATTTAAATTTAAAAAATTTACATCTGATCTATTTTGGATTTCAAATTCAATATTTAAAAAATTATCCTTAAAATACCTAAAAATCATTTCAATTTTCAATGACCAATCTTTGTCTTTCTTAATTAATTTTTTTTTTCTTTCTCTCTTCAGTACTCTTACACCATTTCTCTCAAATTAATATTCCCTCATCCGTTAAAACATTTACATTTACTTTTTTTCACATAAATTATAAAATATAATATTTCAATATATATTGAAGTGAGAAAATATAATATTTTAATGTATGGTGGATAATTGTATTAATATAATATTATGAGCTCCATAAAAATATTTAAATATTTTGTATGTGTCCCATTTACTATAAAAAAATGTAAAAAATTTTATGGGTCACCTAAAGTAAAAATGTTATAACCATTATTGTAGGACAGAAAATAATACTCCTCCCACCGTCCCGGACAAATGTGGCCGTTTATTTTCTGCACGTTGAATAAATAGTAATATTATTTTATGTGTATTGAGTAGTTGTATTAGAGGGATGTGATGGGTAGTGGTGAGCCTTTTTTACTAAAAAAGGGAAAAATGGAAACATTTGAATAGTACGCTCAATATAGTAAAATGAGAATCTTTCGACGGGTTGGAGGGAGTATTTGATTCTATTACACATCAATTAGACATAAAAGTTAAAATCAATCTATCAAAAATAAAAAAATAAATATATTATCACCATTTAATTAATTTCAAAACTCATAATTTTTATAATCATGTTATCAAAGCCTACATAAACTTCAATGTATCCATAATAATAATAATAATAATAATAATAATAATAATAATAATAATAATAAAAAAAAGATAATTCATACAATATTTTTAAAGTAGAATATGATAATATGGGTTATAACAATTTATTAAACATATTAAATTATATACATTTTATAAGCTTAATTATAATTTTAGATGAACTGAACATCAACAGTTAATAAAAGATTTCTCGTCCAAAACTTGGAGTACAAATTTATCCATCCGCCCACATGTAAAAGGGCTGCAAGAATGATTATTCATTTAATAGTAATACAAATATCTATAAACCTTAAGACTAGATTATCATTTAACCATAAGCTGGTAGAATATGTCATGTGAAACTTTAGTATGAAATTGCTGTAACATTTATTTATAATACATTGACACGTAGTAGTAGGGTGGATAAAATTTGTGTTTATAAGTTGATTTGGGGTATAGTTTCCTTTTTCTCTTCTAATAATACAAGAGATACCACACAACATTAATGTGTCACAGACATTCAGACCCATCATTTAGCCCCGACTTGTTGGTTTATATTAGTCTTTTCCATATTTTATTCAACGCTAATTAGAATTATGTTCTTGAGTGTTGAAAAGTGGAAAACTTCAAATATACTGTATAAATTTTATGTAGGTTTTAAAACCCTTAAACATATAGATATATTTATTTATTTAAAGATATAAAACCTTCTCTCAATCCCTTATCATGTCTAAATCCGATTATAATGGGAAAAATTTTAATTAGACAATCAAGACACCGATAGCATGATAAAACATTGGATAAAATATCAATATCCTCGAGAGTAATACAAATTATCAAACAAAGCCTAATTTGGTTTGGAAAACTGTTATATACTTCCTAATTAAAAAGTATTCAAATATTTAAGAGGTAAAAGATTCATCGTCCTATAAAATAAATTTTTTGAAACAAATATTATTATAAAAAATTAAATTTATTCATAAATAAAAATGATAATAGTAATTCGTGAAATAGAGGAGTTTAAGTGCAAACCAATGTTTTCATAACCGGACCGGAGATCAAATCGGTAGCTCCAACGGTTCGAGGTTCAACCGGCCGGACCTGTCGGACCGACGGTTCAATCGGAAAAACAAAAATTTCGTATTTTTAATAATATTTTATTATTTTATATATAATTTTACTTTAATATATTTAATTTACCTATAAAATAACACTAATACAAAGTTTGTTGTAATAAGACTACCCTCATTCACAACCCACAACAACCCAACCCAACAATATAATATTCATTTCTCTCTCATCCACATATACAATCCACAACCCAACCCAACCCAATCTCAACTTTTTTATACTCCATCAACAACCCAACTCAACCTACCTTTTTAATAAAATATTCATTTCTCTCTCATCTATATATATATATATATATATATATATAATATAATTATTTATTATCATATTGAGATTTTTTAATACTTATATTAAAAATTAAAATAATCTCATAGTATATTAAAAAATATTTAATTCCGTAATTATAGTAAACAAATTCTCTTGAAAACACACAAAATAACAATATTAAAATTACAATAATCATATAAAAATTACATAATTGAGATACAAAAAAAAATAAAATTACATGAAATATAAAATCATAAAAATAAAAGGTACAAATCATTACAATCAATTGTCATTACCAAATTTTTGTCATATATGCTCAATCAAGTCATTCTTAAGAGCATTATGAGCTTCTCTATTGCGAAGTTGTGCCCTATTAGTCATATAAGTGGACAAGCTTGCAAGATTTGGAGAAAATTGAGAGCTTTGATGATATTGAGAGTTTTGGTAGCTTCCAAAATTAATAAAATCATCAAAGGTTGAAAAATTTTGCGAGTTAGGATATAAATTTGGATTGTTTGGATCCATGAGAAATGATAAAAAAATAAAAAAAACTCAAAAGAAAGAAAGAGGATATAATTTGAGATGGAGAGAAGAGAGTGTTTTCTTTTTGTGGTTCATAGTATGTCAATATTATACTCTATTTATAGAGAAAAAAAATAAAATTTTTGATTATTTTTATTTTTTTTTGAATAATTTAGATATGAATTATTGAAAATCTAAATTTTATCTTAAAAAATAAATAAGGACCAATGATAATGTGACATGTGTCACTATTAGATTAGCTTTTGGATGGGTTGAGATAAAGTGGTGTGGGTCATGTCAGAAAATGTTTTTCAATCGGTTAACTTATAAAATTTCATTTTCAATTTTTTTTTATTGTTGTTTGTCGTATGTGTACTACCCCGGCACAGGTTGCCAATGGGGTAGTCTAAGAAGAGTTAAAAATAATACTCCCTCCGTCCCAAATATATTGACACACTTTCCTTTTTGGGTTGTCCCACAGAAATTGACATATTTCCTTTTTAAGAACATGGGACCCACACAAAAACAATTTATTTACTTTGACCCACACACCCACCCATCACACTCACCACTAATACAACTACCCACTACACATTAAATATTATTTCTCTCACTTCACTTTACATTAAATTATTATACTCCTTAATCTCCATGCCCAAAAAAAATGTGTCAATACTTCCGGGACGGAGGGAGTAATAATAATAATAATAAATTAAATAAATTAACATTACAAAATGTTAAATAAATATAATGAGGGTATGTTACATTGGAAATAAGAGAAAGAAAGTGGAGAGTCAGAAGTTTGAAATCAATTGCTGTTTCTCGAGCCCATCAATAACTTTTTTGGTAACGTAATGTCAGAGAAGAGGCTTGAAAGTTGAAATTTTGTGCTGCAGCATTTAAAATAATAATAATAATAATGTTAACCGGCGGTTCATCCGGTCTTTCTGTTCTCCGGTTTTCCCGATTCACGGCGGTTCGAATCGGTTTTTTCCGGTTTAACTACAATTCCGGTTTTATATGTGTTTCGGACCGGACACCTGATCGATTCCCGATTGAACCGGTCGGTCGGTCCGGTCCGGTTCTGAAATCATTGCTGCAAACTATCAATTCCAAATTGTCAGTTGATTGATTTATTAGTTTACTATAACCTTTTTTTTTTTTTTATGTCCAATGCAAATTAAGGAGTGCACATTAATTTAAATCCCAACTTAAAAAACCTCAAACAAATTAATAGTACTATACTAATACGATTTATTTGAATTTCTAAATTCATTGAATTATTGTTTTTATTTTCAAAATTAATGGGCCAAACTATGACATTTCGATGGCCTATACACACACTCTCTACAGGGCTACCAGTAATTTTGTGACAACTAATAGAATTATGGAAATGCATGGCCACGTACACATTAATAATATTCATAAGAAGATAATTTAGATAAACGATCGATCAAGAATATATATAGGGTGATTGAAGAGCCCACATTTAAAAGATCAAAACAAGATTGAACATTAATGAATGAATTTAAAGATAATAAGGTTCAATTCGTGGGAGAAGTAAAACTGATCATGCAATGTTAATTAAAGTAGAAACTTGCTTTATATATACTTTTTTAATTTTAAAATACTATACTATACTTAGATGTCTATATATTCTCAATTAATATTATCATAAAAAAGTTTAATGTGTGGTGGATTATTTTATATATATATATATATATATATATATATATATATATATATATATATATATATATATATATATATATATATAAATGTATTGTGGGGACATCTACAAAAATATCATTTTAATACTTCAATTAAAAAAAAAATTCATCTATTATAACATTTTTGGAATAAAATTTAAGTATTAGGTCTATATAAAACAAACTACAAAATAAGCCAAAAAACAAAAGACATTATATTAATAATTCTTGTATCTATTTGCAGTGTGAAAAAACAGAGAAGAAATAAGGCTTATTATAATCCTTTAGAAAAATATACTAATATTTAGTCATGTAGGTGTGTTTTATTCAAATTATAGTTATTTATAGATTCAATTCTCAATTTTGATCATTTTTATTTTCTATTGTAATCATATTGGTTAAATTTGATTCTTATTGACAGAAAAAAAAAAAAGTCGTCCGGATATTGCTGAAATTTTTTTGGGTCCATTTGTAGTCTTTTATCTATTTATTTTATCAAACTTAATTATTTTTTATTTTAATTTTGTAAAATATATTTAAATATTTATTTTACATTTTTTAAAATATTTAAAATATTTTTTAAAAAAATTTAAAACTTGATTAAAATTAAGAAAAATATTTTTAATAAAGTGAATATTTTTTAAATTATAAATTTTATTTATATATTCTATGGTATTTTTAGTAGCCTACTACAATAGTTTTAAAAAGACAACACTTTTTTCAGAGGTATTTGCGGCCAACTTGATCAACCGAACCTCGTGGCTCATGATTTTGAACAATACCTGTCGATGCTATCCCCTGGTTTGCCCAGTTTTCTTAGACATACGTCGATAGAGATGTAATGAGTTGAGCCGAATATCATCAAGCTAGCTTGAGCTTGTCTAATTTAAATTTTAAGGCTCGAGCTTGATTTAAATATTAATATTTTGGATCTCTTTAAAAGTTTTTTGTCCCATAACTTATTAAAACTTTAGATTTTGTCCCAAAAAAGATATTTGTATCTATTTTGTCCCATTACTATTAGTTTTGTTTCAATTTTGCCCAATTTTGCCGGAAACCTAGATTTTTGCCGAAAAACGGTGACGTGCCTGTGACAATGATGAGGTGTCACTCCAATTAAGTTTGAGCCAATGAAATTGACATCTAATATATAATTTAAACAATATTAAGATTGCCACATCATATTTCAAATAAAAAAATGAAAATTACATTAATTAAAAAATTAAAAATTAACAAAGAAAATTAAAAAGGAAAAACAATTTATTACTACAGAAAAAATTTTTGGAGTGATTAACGTTGGAAATTGAAGAAAAGAATGATTCCACCGCTGCTCCACCAACCACCATCGCCGTCTGATTAAAGTTGGAATCAATCCTCGGATCTCTTTGCACGATGTTTCTCTTCCCAACGGCCTTCCTGTAGAACAGCATATTCGCACCAGTTCTGTATAGCTCCATTTCTTTGTCGATTTTCGCTTCTTCGATGGCTTCCTAGTGTTTTCGATTTCTTGCTTCTTCGACAGCTTCCCAGGGTTGTCCGACGAAGGCGCCTCCGGAGGTCCCTGGAACGCCAATTTATTTCTTCCTCTCCACTCTTTGCCCGTCGACACCGCCACCACCACCAACGTCGCGATAGAATTGGAAAACCTCAGATCTAGTTCCCCGTAATGATGTTATCCCTTGATCATTGAATTGAAAGATAAATTTTTTAGGGTTCTTCAAATTAGAAGATGAAGGTTCTGGGGATTTTTATTTTCACGTAATTCATTCTTCTTTTTCAAGAATTGGAATTCAGAAAATTTAGTTTTATTTTTAATATTAATTTATTATTTTTTTTATGTAATGGAGTATTTGATTTTTTAATTGAATTTTCAATGTGGAAGCCTGGAAGGTAATTAAGTGGAAGGTGATTAATTATTGTTTTTTATTTTTTTTTTATACTTGCATATATAATGTGGCATAATGATTGGATGAATTTTCATTGAAATAGCCACTTCATCAAATCTGGCCGAATTTCCCCAAATTAGAGAATCACGTGCATGGCACATGATATTTTTGGGCCAAATTTTAAGGTTCCGGCAAAAATTAGGCAAAATTGAAACAAAACTAATAGTTATGAGATAAAATCGATATAAATATCTTTTTGAGATAAAATCTAAAGTTTTAATAAGTTATGGGACAAAAAAACTCTTAACTCGTTCGAGATCTATTCGTTTGGAAAATAATGAGTTCGCGAATCGTTCGAGTTTAGCTCATTAAAAGCTCGATAATAATAACTTAAGTTCAATCTTGAATTCGAGCTCAGGCTTGGGTTTGTTTGAGCTTCCAAAGCTCAAATTTGAGCTTGTTTAAATATGATTCTAAACTTATATATGAACCTCTTAACGAATATGTTCGCGAATAGGCTCGTGAGCTCATTTACAAATAGGCTCGCGAGCTTTCGAGTCAAATACTAGCAGGCTCACATTCGGCTCGACAATTTTTTTGAGCTCGATATTTAGGCTCGACTCAACTCATTTAACTTAACAAAAGAATTAGAATAAATATTTTATCTAACCGAGACCCGAATAGTTCACGAATGGCTTAGTTTAATTACATCTCTATCGATCCGACATGACTCCCCATTTATCTTAATTTTTTGAATTTATAATTGATCGTCGCTATTTTCACTTAAATTTTAGTATTTTTTGGTATGTCATTTCGTATTATTTTATCCGTATTTTATGTGTATTTTAGTTGTGTTATGTGTTTTCATAGAAATGTGTGTGAATGAGCCTAAACATGTTAAAAACAGGTCAAAAATGGAGTCGGGAGCTGAAACGAGCAAGAAACGAACTCACGGGACCCAACTCGAGTTGCAAGGTGCAACTCGAGTTGCCAACTCGAGTCGAGTAGGGGTGCGAAAATGTCTAGAATTTGTCCAGTGAGCCAACTCGAGTTGCAAGGTCCAACTCGAATTGCAACTCGAGTCGAGCTGCGTCTCACCAAGTCGAGCTCCAAGTCGTGCGGTGCAGGGCAGATACAGAAAATCATACAATGAGTCAACTCGACTTGCAAGATGCAACTCGAGTTGCCAGCTCGAGTCGAGCTGACCTCCGAAGAAAATCAAGTTTCAGAACCTCGCAACATGACTGAATAGACGAGTGCTCGAGTTGCTGACTCGAGTCGAGCTGGGCTAGTTCGAGTTACAATACATGCTACTCGACCCGAGTAGCTAACTCGAGTAAGACAGGCCAAGTCGAGTAAAGTCATTTTGGGCCAGAAATTTGGATTTTCACATATCAATGTGTGTAAGTATATGTAAAAAGCTCATTTTCTGCTAAATTCGTGGCCCAACTTGGAGTGGGTATAAATAGCCTCAAGTTCAACATTTTAAGAGAGATTGGATATTCCACACAAGGGTTTCATTCCTACACCTAGATCACACACCATTTCTTCCATTTCACACCATCATCTTCATCCATTCTTCATCTCTTTCATGTGGGTGTTAAAGACCTCAAGAATTCAAGAGCTAGAGGTGGAGATCAAGAAGAATAGAAGATTCTCTTCAAGAAATTGATAGGGAAGAACTTATTCATTTTGTATTTCTTTTGGATTTGAAACTATGGGTATATGTAATGGATCATTCATATATTTTGTTACCATTATCATATTAGGCTAATCCCTCTAGTGGGATTAGAAATATGAAGAGCACATTAGGTTTATATTATTATGTGGATTACATTGGTTTTTGACTTAATTGATGTTGGTTTCTATTCATGGGCTTTAATTGTTTTGATGTTGTGATGGAATGGTTTGTTATTCATGAATGATTATTGGTTTAATGGATTGTTGATCAATGGATGATTTATGATAATTAAGTGCTATTATAATGTTCATGTGTATATTACTTGGAGTGAGACGGAAACGACCCTCTTAAGTATTAGAAAGGCATGAATAGACATCGAGTTTGGGTTTGACCGAAAGGATATTTGAATTTGATGAGGGGAACCAATCCATTCGTTAGCTTTAGTACACAAAAAGGGAGAGTTAATCCTATTTAGTACCTTTGAATGGAGAATTGGGAATTAATTAGTACCTAGATGGAAGAGGTTAATGTTGGACTTTGATCTTAAGTGCTTTTGGGAGTCTCAAGTGGATCAACAACCTTTGTAACCCGAAAGAGAGCTTAGGATATAATAGTGATCACCCTTAATCTGCATCAATTGAGTTGAATTCCCTTTGCATGATAGTATGAATTGAATGTTCTTGGATGTTTCTAATCCCATGTTTTTCCATACTTGAACTTTAACACCTATTATCTTTTCTCATTAATCATATTACTTGTCATTTCTCCTAGTTGTTATTTTATTTACTTGCTACTTGGTTTAGTTGATAATTTCAAACTCAAATCCCCTATTATCCTTACAAAAGTGACATAAACATGAGCACACGTATTGTACTAATCCGAACCTAACTCCTTTGTGGTTCGATAATTTTATTTCTTATGATATATTTCTACAACGATCGAGTATTCTTGCTCGTGAGTATAAATTATTCAAACAAGAAATTAGCGCCATTGCCAAGGAAGTTTAACGGATTCGTAGAATACTGTGTTATTATTTTAGTTGTTCTTGATAAGGATACTTTTTATTTTATTTTATTTACTATTTTTGTTTGTGGTCTCACTCTTTGAATTTTCATAGGTGTTTTATAATCACAAGATCAAAGGAAAATCAATCAATTATTCCTTTGAATTTGGAGATAGAAAAGACCGCACGACAAAGGAAACGAGAGTGACAGAAAGCTAGAAAAGAAAAGATGGAGAATCAACGTGGAGATAATATTAACCATGACCCACCTCAAGATCCTTTACAAGATCAAAGGGGGGTGCAAGAAGGAATGCAAGAGAATCAAGCGGAGATATTTAGGAATTTCATTGCTCAAAATCAAGAATACATGCAATTGCTTGCAAATCAAGAAGCTCAAAGGATACTCCAACAACAAGAGTTGCAAAGGCCTAGAGCGATTCGGGATTACTTCCAACCGAGAGCCGTGCATAATATGGTTCCTCTGGTTCAAGCCAACAATTTTGAAACTAAGACCGGATTGATCAACATGGTCAAAACAAATCAGTTTGGGGGAGGTCCTCTTGAAGACCCGAACACTCATCTAGCTACTTTCTTGGAGGTTGCAAATACCGTAAAGATGAATGGAGTGTCGAAAGATGCTATTCGAATGAGGATGTTCTTTTTTCTTTAAGAGACAAGACTAAAGCATGGTACAATACAATTCCATTGGAAAGTTGTAATACATGGAAAGATCTTAAGCAAAGGTTCCTAAACAAGTACTTTCCTCCTTTGAAGACTCTCCAAATGAAAAGCCTTATCACTCAATTTAGGAAACTTCCGGATGAGAGTGTTTATGAAGCATGGGAACGCTACAAAGAGATGCTACGAAAGTGTCTTCAACATAATTTTCATGAGAATCAACAAATGGCTTTCTTTTATCAAGGGTTGAGTCAACAAAATTGGATGCATGTAGATGCCTTATCCGGAGGGTCTATATTTGGAGTGGATGCTATGAAAGCTATGGAAAATTTTGAAGATATTGTAATGAATGCTTATCAATGGCTTTCCGAGAGAGTAATGGGAGGTTATGCATTCGGAAAGGTGGCTCAAGTGGAAAGTGTTAATAAAGTGAAGAGTGATGTGTTTCAAAGTGAAGGAATGAAAGAATTTAATGAGGGCATCCATGCTTTAACAAAGCAATTGAATTTGATCACTCAATGAGTGAGTCAAGGGGGAAGTACAAGTGCTAATTTGAATGATGAGAGCAATGTTATGCAAGGTATAGAGGATGTTTCATATTTAGATAGGAGAAATTATCAAGGGAATTATCAAGGTAATTATCCTTTTAACCAAGGTAATTTTCAAGGAGGATATCAAGGGTAAACTCGGGAGAATAATTTTAATCAATCAAGTGGAGGAAATTATCAAGCTCCGAGGAAGCATGAAAATCTTTCTTACTCCAATACTCAAGCCGCCGTGGCACTTCCTCAAGGATTGGATCCGAGTGCTAAGCCGCCCAATGGAGAAGGTAAATCATCATTGGAAGAGACATTACTAGCATTCATGAAAGATACAAGGGCTTACATGGAAAAAAGAGACGCTAAGATTGAGGCTAGAATGGAGGAAAATGAGAAGAAATCCGACAATAAGATGAGAGCTTTTGAGTACCAAATGGGACAAATTGCTTATTTCGTGGGATCTCAACACGAACAAGGAAAATTCCCATCTACCACGGTAACTAATCCTAAAGAAGATTGCAAAGCTATCACTCTTAGGAGTGGAAAAGAGTATGAGGAACCTCCTATGCCTAAAGAGGATATTGTTATTATTGAAGGGGAAGTGGAAAGAAAGGTTGAAGAAGGGTTGGTGCAAGAGAAGATTGAAGTGGATGAAGTAAGCAAGAAAAAAGAAGTTGTTGAGAAAAAGAAAGATGAAGAGAAGATAGAGAGAATTCCAAAGTGAAAGAAGGCAAAGGAGTTAAGAGAAAAGAAAGTTGAAGTTGAAAGAGATAGTTGGGGGATACCCAAGACTCAAATACCGGTTCCTTTTCCTCAAAGGTTTTTGAAGAAGGGTTTAGATGAGAGGTTCAAAAAGTTTCTTGAAATCTTCAAGAAGATTCAAATCAATATCCCTTTGTCCAATGCTTTGGAGCAAATGCCTCATTATGCTCGTTTCTTGAAGGACATCATGGGAAAGAAAAGAAGTCTTGGAGAAAATGAAACAATTAATCTAACCGAAGAGTGTAGTGTCATTCTACAACGGAAACTTCCACAAAAATTAAAGGATCCTGGTAGTTTCACTATACTATGTGAAATTGAAAAGTGCAAGAAGAACAAGGCTCTTTGTGATCTAGGTGCAAGCATTAATCTAATGCCTCTTTCTATATTCAAGAAGCTTGGGTTAGGTGAAGTAAAGCCAACGTCCATCACTCTTCAATTGGCAGATAGATCTATAGCACATCCAAAAAGAGTAATTGAAGACATGTTGGTGAAGGTGGATAAGTTCGTCTTTCCGATGAACTTTGTTGTTTTAGATGTGGAGGAGGATGAGAATATACCATTGATTCTTGGGAGACCATTTCTTGCTACCGGAAGATCTCTTATTGATGTCTACAAAGGAGAGTTGAAATTGAGAGTGAATGATGAGGAGGTGGTATTTTCTCTACACAAGGCCATGCAATATCCAATGAATGATGAACAGTGTAAAAGTATGAATGTTGTAAAGGGAAGTGTCGAGGAAAGTTGGCCTTCCATTGTAACCAAGGATCCACTTGAACTTTGCTTGAGCAATTCTCTATCTCTTTCTAATATTTCTAATGCTTCTCTTGATTTAAATGATGAATTGATTAATTGTTTGCTTGATCTAGGTGATTGTAGTGAAGCTCAAGAAGTTGCAGCCGCTATCTCGAGGGGAAATGGAAAGTTCTTACCACTTAGAGATCCACTCAATCAAGAAGAGAAAAAGGAAAAGAAGGTGGAGTTGAAGCCTTACCCGATCATCTTGCTTATGTCTTCCTTGGTAAAAATGAGACATATCCGGTAATCGTATCATCTTCTTTAACCTCTAGTCAACTTGATAAATTGCTTAATGTCCGTAAAGAGCATAAGTCGGCTATTGGTTGGTGTATTGATGATTTGAAGGGGATTAGTCCAACAATTTGCATGCATAAGATAAGGCTTGATGATGAAGGGAAAGCTTGTGTTCAAAACCAAAGAAAACTTAATCCTATCATGCAAGAAGTGGTAAAAAAAGAGGTTCTTAAATGGTTAGACTCCGATATGATCTTTCCCATTAGTGATAGCCCCTATGTGAATCCGTTACATGTAGTATCTAAGAAAGGAGGTATGACTATAGTGAAGACCGAGAAAAATGAGACCATAGCCACTAGGACGGTGATGGGGTGGCGCGTGTGTGTTGATTATAGGAAACTTAATGAGAACACAAAGAAAGATAATTTTCCCTTACCTTTCTTGGACCAAATATTAGATAGGTTGACCGAGTATTAGTTTTATTGCTTTCTTGATGGGTATTCCGGGTATAACCAAATTCTCATAGCACTCGAAGACCAAGAAAAGACCGCTTTCACTTGTCCTTATGGAATATTTACTTTTCGAAGATTGCCATTTGGACTTTGCAATACACCGGCCACCTTTCAAAGGTGTATGATGGCAATCTTTGAAGGCTTGATTGAGAATATCATGGAAATTTTCATGGATGACTTTTCGGTGTTTGGTTCTTCTTTCGATATTTGTTTGTCTAATCTTACTATTGTTTTGAAGCGATGTCAAGACACTAATTTAGTGTTGAATTGGGAGAAGTGCCACTTCATGGTAAATGATAGCATTGTACTTGGACATCACATCTCTTCAAAGGGATTGCAAGTGGACCGAGCTAAAGTTGTTGCTATAGAGAAGCTTCCACCACCAACAAATGAGAAGGGAGTACGATCGTTCCTTGGTCATGCCGGATTCTATCGTAGATTCATAAAGGATTTTTCCGTATTTTCTAAACCTCTCTCTCATCTCCTTGAAAAAGATGTTCCATTTAATTTTGATAAAAATTATTTAAATGTTTTTCAGGTTCTAAAGGAATCTTTAATTTCATCGTCCATCTTGATCACCCCCGATTGGAAGGAGCCATTTATATTGATGTGTGATGCAAGTGATGTAGCTCTTGGAGTAGTTTTGGGGCAATTAAGAGAGAAAAGATTCCGGGCAATTTACTATGCAAGCAAGACATTTGATGCGGCTCAACAGAACTACACTACTACCAAAAAAGAGTTCTTGGCGGTGGTATACGCATTTGATAAGTTTTATTCCTATTTGGTGGAAACGAAGACTATTGTATACACCGATCATTCCGCCATCAAGTATCTTATGGCGAAGAAGGATGCAAAGCCAAGGGTGATAAGATGAGTGTTACTTCTTCAAGAATTTGATATTGAAATAAGAGATAAGAAGGGCACGGAGAATGTGGTAGCCAATCATCTTTCAAGGCTAGAGTCGAGGGAGCATTGCGAAAGCACTTATGAGTTAATCAAGGAGGTTTTCCCCGATGAAAAAATCTTGAGGTGTGATTGCTATCAAATTGAGGTTTTAGTGGAGCAAAAAGGAAGCCCGTGGTATGCGGATTATGTGAATTACTTGACTAGTGGAAGGAAGTCTTATGAGCTTAATAAGTATCAATCCAAGAAGTTCTTTCATGATGTTAAAAGCTACTTGTGGAATGATCCTTTCTTGTACAAGATGTGTAATGATTCTCTTGTAAGAAGATGCGTGCCCGAGGAAAAATGGAGTAGTGTGTTGGAGTTTTGCCACTCTTCACCTAGTGGAGGCCATTTTGAAGCTCAAAAGACCACTGCAAAAGTCTTACAATCGGGGTTGTATTGGCCATCATTGTTCAAGAGTTGTAAGAAATTTGTAGAGGGTTGTGATCGGTGTCAAAGGATGGGGGGAATCTCCAAGTGGGATGAGATGTCCCTTAAGAGCTTTCAAGAAGTGGAGATATTTGATGTGTGGGGGCATCAATTTCATGGGACTATTTCCTCAATCTAATGGATTTTTATACATCTTATTGGCGGTCGACTATGTCTCGAAGTGGGTTAAGGCTATACCTTCAAGAACAAATGATGCTAGAGTGGTCATGGGATTTCTAAAGAAGCACATCTTCACAAGGTTTGGAGTTCCTAGAATATTGGTAAGTGATGGGGGTAGTCACTTCATAAATAAGCTCATGGAGAACATTCTCAAGACTTATGGAGTGAAGCATCGAGTGTCTACTCCGTATCACTCTCAAACAAATAGTCAAGCTGAAATTTCTAACCGACAAATCAAGCAAGTCTTGGAGAAAACAGTGAGTGTAAGTAGGAAATATTGGTCTAATAAACTTGATGATGCATTGTGGGCCTTTCGAACCGCATTCAAGACCACTCTTGGCATGTCTCCGTTTCAAATTGTCTATGGCAAATCTTGCCATCTTCCCGTGAAGCTAGATCATAAAGCTTATTGGGCCATTAAGAAGTTGAATTTTGACATGAAAGCTTCGAAGAAGGTAAGATTCTTGCAATTGAATGAGATTGAGGAATTTAGAGAAAATGCTTATGAAAACTCAAGGATTTTTAAGGAAAAAACCAAGAGGTGGCATGATGCTCGTTTGAGGAAGAAAAGTTTTGAAAAAGGTGAAAAAGTGTTGGTATTCAATTCTCGACTAAGACTTTTCCCGAGCAAGTTGAAGTCCAAATGGAGATGGCCCTATGTGGTGAATGCAGTTCTTGATGGGGGAGCTCTAAAAGTTATGGACGAGAACAGGGGAGAGTTCTTGGTTAATGGTCATCGAGTGAAGCACTACATGGATCCATCACAAAGGGAGACCCTCTTTGTGGATACTTTGTTTGAAAGATAATCTCGCACCCCGTCTAGCTTGAAGACGTTAAACTCAGCGCTTAATGGGAGGCAACCCATTATTATCTTTATTGCTTTATTTTGTGTTTTCAATAAAGATTGTGGATTTGATGTTGTTTTGCTATTTTTGGCTTGTAGATGGATTGTGCTCATAGAGAAAAATGCATATTGAAAAAAAGAGAAGTGTTTCATGGATTCGAGTATGGATATCACACTACTTGTTGCAAACTTAATTCTCGACTCTTGTCTCGAGTTAAGTTTCGAGAATTAAGTTTGGGGGGGCTAGTGTGTGGTGGAGATAACTTGATTCGTTTGAATGCATATGCTTCTCTACAAGAAGATCATTGATGAAAACTACAAGAGTAAGTCCCACCACTTTTTGCAAACTTAATTCTCAACTCTTGTCTCGAGTTAAGTTTGGGAGGAGAGTGTGTGGTGTGACTCACCACTTGAATTATGATTCTTGTAAAATTTGGTCAATTTTAAAAATTTTCTCATGAGTTTGGATAGGATTTTGGTCCGATTGATTGTGTTGAAGTGCATGATAGTCCATAATTTTTAATGACATTGTTGAGATAATGGTGTTTGTGAGTGTTTGAGCATGAATGAAGGGTATTGGAAACATGAATGGAGCTCGGAGCTAACGCTTTCCACTACCAAATGCCTATTGAGGGAGTACTCTACACCTTATAACTTTTAATTGCTTGACATGAAGTGATTTTGATTTGGATTGTTATGATTAGCATGCTACTTCATTTGTTATGTTTGTGTGAGGTTTACTTTCGTAATTTAGGATTTTAATTTTCAATCAAAGATGGGGATGATTGTGAGCTTAATTGATTGTGGATAATATGAATGTGTGCTTAATTTTCTTATGGATGTATGTAATTTGTATTTTTGCATGTTATGTGTTTTTGTTGTGTCTTGTTTGTTGAGTCCTTATTTTTATGTTTTGTGTGTATCTTTAATTTTGTCTTGGGATGTTTGGTGGTTTGTTTTTGGGATGTTGTGAGTCGCTTTTGAATGGGAGTGATGATATGTTGTTATGATAAGTGATGACAATTTATGATTAAGAATCTCTACACTTTCAAATTGTGACATGTTTTACTTAACTTGTTCAATTTTGAGATGAATGTTATGTAATAAGTTCCTTAAGGTTCAATGCATAATCTTGTGAGAGTTTGAGCCTCAATCGTGCATATATAGTATTTCTTCATGAGTGGATCGGTTGTTTTAGATAAGCTAGAACTTGCTCAAGGACTATAGGAACGAGCCTAAATAGTGGAGGTTAATGACATGATCTAAGGCCATCCTTGTTATTTGAAGTTATTACCATATATTTCCCTACCTTGAACATCATCCCTAGTCAACCACTTTGAGCCTATAAGCATATTTCTTGTGAATTTAGCACATTACAAGCCTTAATTACCCACTTAAACTTATATATACCCTTTGTGTAAGTGATTGAGGAGATGATAGCTAGAAATGATTGATTGATTTGCAAAAGAAGAAAATGACATGGTAAACAAGCAAGAAAAATGATGAAAAGAGCAAAAATAAGAATGCACATGCAACCTCAAAGCAAGAGAAGGAGCAAAGCAACATCAAAATGCTCAAGTAAACAAAACTCAAAGAAAGGAAGCATGCATCAAAAGAAGCTCAATCCAAGGAAAGTTAATAAATAGTGCTTGAAATTTGTAAAGATAAGAAATGAAGAAAAGAAAGTGAAGAAATTGAGGAAATTGTCCATCTCTTCGATTACTTACGCATGATTAGTCACTCTTATCCATATACTTCCTACCCTATCAAAGAGCCTATCCTTACATCCTTAATTAAAGACCTTTTTGATCATTAATTGAAACTTTGGTGGTTTGTGAATGTAGTCCGCGAGCAAGCTTATAGCGAGTCAAGCCAATCGGTTGATGAGTGTTGCTTAACCCTACTTCATAGATTGTTGAGTGAAATTGGCGACCTGTGTGAGGCTTGGACCAAAAAGGGATTATATTACACTTTATTTTCTTTTGATTAACTTGTTAATTCTTCATGTTATGATTTTAATGGTGTAGGATGACTTAACATAGTTTGTAGTTATTATTGCTAACGATGTGTTATTGCTTATGTTCGTTTAGTCTTTTCTTAGGTGAAAATCACTCCTCTTGTTTTGTCATTTCTGTTGCTCGGGGACGAGCAACACTTTAAGTTTGAGGGGTTGATCGTCGCTATTTTTACTTAGATTTTAGTGTCTTTTTGTATGTCTTTTCGTATTATTTTATCCGTATTTTATATGTATTTTGGTTGTGTTATGTGTTTTCATGGAAATATGTGTGAATGAGCCTAAACTTATTAAAAACAGGTCAAAAATGGAGTCGGGAGCTGAAACGAGAAAGAAACAAACTCACGGGACCCAACTCGAGTTGCAAGGTGCAACTCGAGTTGCCAACTCGAGTCGAGTAGGGGTGCGAAAATGTCCAGAATTTGTCCAGTGAGCCAACTCGAGTTGCAAGGTCCAACTCGACTTGCAACTCGAGTTGAGCTGCGTCTCACCAAGTCGAGCTCCAACTCGTACAGTGAGGGCAGGTGCAAAAAATCATATAGTGAGTCAACTCGACTTGCAAGCTGCAACTCGAGTTGCCAGCTCGAGTCGAGCTGACCTCCGAAGGAAATCAAGTTTCAGAGCATCGCAACACGACCGAACAGGCGAGTACTCGAGTTGCTGACTCGAGTCGAGCTGGGCTAACTTGAGTTACAATACATGCTACTCGACTCGGTAGCTAACTCGAGTAAGACAGGCCAAGTCGAGTAAGGTCATTTTGGGCCAGAAATTCAGATTTTCACCTACCAATGTATGTAAGTGTGTGTAAAAAGCCCATTTGATGCTAAATTCGTGGCCCAACTTGGAGAGGGTATAAATAGCCTCAAGTTCAATATTTGAAGAGAGATTGGATATTCCACACAAAGGTTTCACTCCTACACCTAGATCACACATCATTTCTTCCATTTCACACCATCATCTTCATCCATTTTTCATCTCTTTCATGTGGGTGTTAAAGACCTCAAGAATTCAAGAGCTAGAGGTGGAGATCAAGAAGAATAGAAGATTCTCTTCAAGAAATTGATAGGGAAGAACTTATTCATTTTGTATTTCTTTTGGATTTGAAACTATGGGTATGTGTAATGGATCATTCATGTGTTTTGTTACCATTATCATGTTAGGCTAATCCCTCTAGTGGGATTAGGAATATGAAGAGCACATTAGGTTTATATTATTATGTGGATTACATTGGTTTTTGACTTAATTGATGTTGGTTTCTATTCATGGGCTTTAATTGTTTTGATGTTGTGATGGAATGGTTGTTATTCATGAATGATTATTGGTTTAATGGATTATTGATCAATGGATGATTTATGATAATTAAGTGCTATTATAATATTCATGTGTATATTGCTTGGAGTGAGACGGAAACGACCCTCTTAAGTATTAGAAAGGCATGAATAGACATTGAGTTTGGGTTTGACCGAAAGGATATTTGAATTCGACGAGGGGAACTAATCCATTCGTTAGCTTTAGTACACAAAAAGGGATAGTTAATCCTATTTAGTACCTTTGAAGGGAGAATTGGGAATTAATTAGTACCTAGATGTAAGAGGTTAATGTTGGGCTTTGATCTTAAGTGCTTTTGGGAGTCTCAAGTGGATCAACAACCTTTGTAACCCCTATCATCCTTACAAAAATAACATAAACATGAGCATACGTATTGTACTAATCCAAACCTAACTCCTTTGTGGTTCGATAATTTTATTTCTTGGGATATACTTCTACAACGATCGAGTATTCTTGCTCGTGAGTATATATTATTCAAACAATAATACTTTCTACATTTCTTGTTTTCTTTATTATTTAAAATGTATAAATAATATTTCAAAATACAGGCACTGAGGGAGTAGTAATTTACTAGAATTCATTGAGACACTGCATAATTAGGGTTTCCATTAAAGAAGAAGAAACACAATAAGGCTACTTGAAATGACATTCTAATCTTATCTTTTGATAAAGTTGGATCTTTTATATTATAATACTTCAATCTTATATTATAATACATGAAATGATAATTAAATAAAGCATAAAGCTGTAAATATAAATTTGATGAAGATGCTTAATGACACTATATATATATGTGGGTTTTCTTCCCTTCACAATATAATATCCATGCAATAATCTCTAAATAACATTAAAATAATCTTTTGTGTATCTGTGAAAAATGGCAAGATTACCAGAGTCCCTCATTGTTAGGAGAGTGATAGAAGAAGTTATTGATTTGTTCAGTCCAACTATTAACTTGACTATCACTTATGGAAATAAGCAAGTCTGCAATGTTTATGAATTTTATCCTTCTGCTGTGGCCAATATTCCAAGGGTTCAAATTCAAGGGGGTGATCTTAGAACTTTTTACACTGGTAAATTTTCAGTTCCAACTCAATTTTAACTGTTATTGTTTTACGTGGCTAAATAAAAAGTAAATATCACAATTGGTTCTGTAAGTATGGCCGATTCCAACTTTAGTCATTTATCATTTATAATTATCAATTTTGGTCATTTTTTTGTCTAATTTTAGTCAATTTTGTTCAATTTTAGTTATTTTAGTCTAAATTTAGCTATTTTCTCAAATTTAGTATCAAAAGTGGATAAATTTAGAAAGTATTGTAAATTCTTTACCAAAAGTGGATAAAAAGGACCAAAATTAAATAAAAAATGACCAAAATTGAGAATTGTTGAAAAACATGGACTAAAGTTGGAATCGGTCATACAAGACTAATTTTAATATTTACCCTTAAAAGAAAATTATTTTATCGACTTATCTTATTAAATTGATTAAAAGACCAATCTTTTCTTTTTTACAATAAACATGTAATAAATAAAAGTAAAATATGTTGTGAATTTATAACATTTTTATTTTTTTTTTTTAAATATGAATTGTGTGGAACTGCGAGGTGGGTGCTTCATAATTTTAGAGCATTACTCTTTATACAGTTTTGTATTACCTTTTAAATTGTTAAGTAAGTATTACTTTTCAAAGAGTAGATAATACTCATCATACAGAAAAGTAATACTACAAAAGAATATATAATTGTTTTTCTGCACAAAAGAGTAATTTTCTGTCATACAAAAGGGTGAAACGGTTCCACAACGTGGACGATAACATGGAGTATAATTGATGGATTATTTGTGTGAGAATATTTTTACTTTATTTTGATTGTAAAATGTTATGCACAAATAAATAAATTAAGTACTGTGAAATTGGATTAGAACTGAGGGATAAATTAATTAATTAATTTATCTTTCTAAACCATTGTAATTTTTTTTTTTTTGACGGGTCTTAACCATTATGAAATTAATTACTTAATATTGCAGTAAATCAATTAATCATTGTGGTGATTTAATTTTGTGTATTAATTAATGTTGCAGGTTATGACTGACCCTGATGTTCCAGGCCCTAGTGATCCATATCTCAGAGAACACCTCCACTGGTATAAATAATTACTCTAATTAAATAAAAAAATAATTAGGAAATCATTAAACCACTGCAGCTAGTCCTGTAATTATTATTGTTATTGTATAATTAAGCCGGCGACAAAAAAAAAAAAAAAAAAAAAAAAAAAATATATATATATATATATATATATATATATATATATATATATATAAAATCTTTCTAAAGAATTATGACAAACACATAATAATCGTCTAAAAATTTATTCTAAATAAGCAATCTATATATATATAGTGGTTATCATGACCAACATTTTATAAATATAATAATTATTCCTTATGTATATACATACGTATGAATTTTATTATTTACTACATGAAAATTATTATTCATAATAATAAACTATTTGAATGAAAAATATTCGCCTATTATTATTATTTTATTTATTTTTTTTTATTTATTTTTTTAATTTTCACATTCTTGTTTATGTTAGCTTGTGATGTTTATTTTTCTATTTTAATTCTTAAGTCTATTGCGAATCTTATCCTCACAAATAATATTTTACTTTATGATTTATGAAGCTCTTAAAAATAGTTAAAAAAGATATTTTGATTTTATACCCATAACTTTTTAAACGGTAAGTTTTGTCCAAAAAAATATATTTGTATCGATTTTGTCCCATAACTATGAGTTTTATTTTGATTTTGTCTAATTTTCGCAGGAACCCTCAAATTCATCCGTCACTTACTACGCACGTGACCAATTTCCGGCGAAAATTTAGAGTTTCGGCGAAAATTGGGCAAAATTAAAATAAAACTCATACTTATGAGACAAAATTGATACAAATATCTTTTTTGGGATAAAATCTAAAGTTTTAAATAGTTATGGGACAAAAAAAACTTTTAACTCTACTCTATTATTTACTATTTATTATCAAAAATATCATAATACCCCTAAAAATCATTATTTTTCTTAATATCCGTAAATAAAGTTGAGTGCAAACATTTCATGGACGAGGGAGTAATTTATATATAAAACTAGGGAACTCTAAATTTTCTACAAATTTAGTATTCAAAAGAGATTTATTTACTTTATCTACTCTAAATTTAAATCTCATCACGTTTTTTCGATATAAAAAATTCATATCGTTAAACCCTTAATTTCCTTTGATTAAATTTATTTATATGGTGCAATAATAATAATAAAAATAATTAAAAAAATCAGGACAAGAGGTGGTGAAGTATGAGAGACCAAGGCCAAACCTAGGAATCCATAGATTTGTGTTCGTAGTTTTTCAGCAGAGTGGAAGGCAGACCGTGCACAACAAGCCTACTTCCCGGAACTACTTCAACACTCGCCGTTTCGCCGCCGACAACCACCTCGGCCTCCCCGTTGCCGCTGCCTTCTTCAACGCACAGCGGGAGACCGCCGCCAGGAGCCGATGACTGCCAACTACTAGCTAGCAACTCATCAATTAAACAAGGGCAGTATTGGAATTCACGAATCCGTACGAACTAGTAGTATTTATCATAAGCTTATTACCATGCATGAATCAAAGCAAAACCCTTTTCAAGGTTTTAATTGATGTAGCGAATGGGCAATAATTTATAATTTTGATCTACTTCAAGTATCTATTTAATAATATTAAGCATTCACAAAGACTTTGTACATGCATGAGAAATAAAAATGATTACTCATTAATTTTATAGTAAAAAGTAATAGTGGATTGATGAAAAAAACTGACAGCGATAAACTATTTTATAAAGTATTCATATAATAAATAAAAAATAAAATGTCATAGAGATGGTCTTACATGCACTACGAGACGGTATCACATATAGGACCATAATATAAGCTATTTTAGAATTTTTTTATTTCATTCATAAATTCATTTAATTTCATCTTAATTTCATTTCACCATACTAATCTCTGTTACTGATCTAACTGTAAGGGTGTTAATAATTTAAAATTATGAGCTATTTCAATTATATAAGAGTGTTGCAGGCTATTTTGGAAATATAAAAAAAAGTGTTTGCGGGGATGAATGGAGTATTAAAATATAAAAAATAATATTTATTGGTTTAACTTATTATTTATTTGTTTGGGCTGCAATAATAACACCATATGTATGCTTCAATTAAAGAAGTCAGCCCAATTAACGGCATTAAGAAATAAGAAGATATCGGCCCATTACATGTGAATTAATTGACAATTCAAAATATCAAACTCCAACATGTACTTATTTATTGTTATTTTAAAAATATTGATTATATAAAAAGAAGTTTAACAGGGCATTTGGTAAGTAGTAGTGAGGACTGTAGGGCTGGGAAAAATACCAAAATTTCGGTATACTGTCCTTACTATATCGAAAAATATATTTTACCGAAATTTTAGGTATGCCGAAGTTTTTGGTAAGGTATGATACCGTACTGAAAATTTTGGTACAATAAAGGTATATAAATTATCAATACCGCGGTATTTCGATATATACCGAAATACCGTAAAATATTTAATTTTTGAATAATATGATATGATATACCATACCATGATATATGCAATTATAATTATTATTTATATATGGAATAATTACTAATAGGTACACACTTTGTACCTCTAATTACTATATGATACATTGATTTAAAATAATTACTCTCACATACAAAATATTAAAGTAAAATACAAAATATAACCCTAAACCCATACACTTTTAAACCACAAACCCTAAACCCTCACCCACTGCCGGACCACCACTGGACCACCGCCGCCGCCGCCGGACCGCCGGCCGCCGCTGGAATGCTGCCGCCGCCGGAGCTTCGCCGGACCACCCCACTTTTTTGCTGCACACACTTTTTTTACTGCACACACTTTTGCTGCACACAACATTTATGTGCAGCACATTGTAAGGGTAATATTGGAATATCACTATATATTTTTGTAGTTAGTAGTAATATTTTTGTATGTTTGTATCTCATAGTAATTAAGGTTTTTTTGTACTTAGTAGTAATCCTCAATTTATATATTATAATTTTTAATTAAATTATATATACACTATTTAATTAAAATATTAAATATAAAATCCTAGTGTAAATTACATAATTATAAATGGATGATAAATTTGATTGGCTTTCATGATATCTTGTATTTCTTTTTTTAATTATATTTTATTATGAAATTTTAAAAGTGTTGATTTTAATATAAGTTCCATATGGTTCTTGTGTAGATCTCTTGGGTACTATTTATTTAATGATAAATACTTGTGTAAATCGGATTTACATACATTAATTATATAAACCTGTTACTTTTTAGTACATAAAAAATTACTATTTAGCACATAAATTTTTACTCTTCTAAATTAAAAAATTACTCTTCAAAATTTTGTTAATCCTGATTTATCAATTACTTTTTAGTACATGAAAAATTACTCTTTAGATATATGAATTATTACTCTTCTGTATAAAAATTATTACTCTTCAAAGAGTAATTTTTTATATACTAAAAAGTAATTTTAAAAAATAGAGTTTACATGTAAACCTGGTTTACATGAGACTCGCTCTTATTTAATTTGGTCGTATGTGGATTGTCGTATATTTTTCTTATTATGAAATTGTTATTTAGTATTAGAATTTGTTTTATAGCTATCTTTCACTTTTCTAGTATAGTTTTTAATTAGATTTATTGAATTTTAGGTGCATAACGGCATAGCAAATTATCAAATAGTACGGTATATACCGACATTTTAGGTATACTCCATCCATCCCGTTTCAATATTTACGTTTGCTTTTTGCACGTTGATTAAAAAGTATTATATTTTAATAGATAGTGGGTGGAAAAATATAATATTTAATGTGAAGTGGGTATGTGTATCAGTATTGGATGATATATTAATTGTTTTAGATGGGTCCCATATTCCTAAAAAGGAAAATATAAATATTAAAATGAGACGCGCAAAATAGAAACGTAAATATTGAAACGGGACGGAGGGAGTATCAAAATATCGGTAAGCAAAAGGTATACTATTTTCCTATACCAAAATATTGGTATACCGAACTATTGTATATCGAAAGTTTAGGTAAGGTAACGGTATGATTTTTTATATACCAAAAATTTCGATACAATATATAGTATGATAAAAATCTTAGGTATGCCATACCGCCTTAGTGAGGAGGATATTGAAAATGAGAAGGTATTAGTTTTCACTTCACATACTTGTATGAGATAATAAGAATTCAAAATTCTCATGCAATTCCATTGATTCAATTGAATCTTTAATCCTTTAATCAATTTTATTCTCATTATCATCGACTTAGTGATTTTGAGAGCGGTATCATAATAAAATTTTAACTTCACTTTTGTGTAAATTTTAAAGAAAAAAAATGAGTGTCCTACCTCTAAACTAAATAATTAAAAAAATTATTTGAAGGTTTTAGAAGTAGTTCTACAAAAGGAATTTGTGAGATTGTATTAATCTTCATTTATAATACATTGCTAACCTTCTACTCCACATAATAAAATGTTACTCCCTCCGTCCCAAGAATACATTCGCGTATTCTTGGGCACGGAGTTTAAGAAAAGTAACTTTTTGGTAGTGTGATGTAAGAAAGAGAAGGGGTATTTTGGGTAATTGAGTAGAATAAAGTGTATGATATAGTTGACTTTGACTAAATTGTGTGTAAAAAGAAGGTGATATTTTTGTAATATTGTAGTATTGTAAGGTTATTGATATTGTGTATTGTTTCCATTTTAGGGGGGCGAATGTATTCTTGGGACGGACCAAAATGGAAAGGGCGAATGTATTCTTGGGACGGAGGGAGTATCTTCCTGAAAATAAATTAAAAATAATTAATATTTTTAATAAAAAATAATAATTATTTAAGAAATGTAAAAACAACATCAGACGAGTATTGCCTACTATAAAATATTAAATTATATTAAAAAGTAAGTTAAAAAGTAACTTTATAACTCCCTTCGTCTCAATCAAAGTTTAAATTTTTTATTTTAATTTATTGCAACATAGGCTTTACATTTTTTTTTTTGGTGGAACCCACACAAAATTAATATATTTTTATGGAGCCATATATAATGCTAAGAGTTGATATTAGGTGCACCCGGGTACAAAGGTGCACCCATATATGTATAATTTTTTATTCTATTTTGTATACATGTTATTCTATTTTGTATATGTATTTTTTAATAATTGTATACTTTTTTCACACTAAGTTTTTCATTAAAAGAACTAGCATCCATATGTGTATAATTTTTTATTCAATAATGTATACATATTTTTTAATAATTATATATATTTTTTACACTCAATTTTTCATTAAAAAAAACTAACAATTAAATTGTATACATTTTTGTTCATAATTGTATATATTTTTATTTATATTTATATACATTTTTTAAAGTGGATGCACCCTATCTTAGGGTGCACCCGGGTGCACAGTATAATTAGCTTAATGCTAATACAACTATTCATTATAATTACAATAGAGTAAATATCAAAATTAGTCCTGTAAGTATGACCGATTCCAACTTTAGTCATTTTTTTTTGCAATTCTTAATTTTGGACAAAAAAAATCAAAATTGAAAATTGCAAATAATAAAGAATTAAAGTTGGAATCCGTCATACTTACCGTACCAATTATAATATTTTCTCATTATAATATTATATATTCATTATAAATTATATATTAAAATATTATATCTTTTAATATAGGATCAAAATGTAAACTAAATGTTGATTATAACGGGAGTCATAATCACTCTTTGGTGACTAAATAAAGCTCAATAATGGTTAGTGACTCCATCCTCCATTTATTTAGTCTTTTAATAATGCTTCATTCTTCAAATCAACCCACGTAGTGGAACTTAATTAATTAGTTTGGGGCCCAACTGATTTGGAAAACATTAATTAATTTAAAATAGATAGAGAAAATTACACGTGCAAATTGACAAACGAACAGAACTGACAAGCATCTCTCAATGTGGAATCCCATTTGGACAAGATTGTGTATTTGTGATGTCTAATTAAATTATTTTATTTTTCAATAATTCACTTTTTATTATGTTAAAAATAATTTTGATAAATTAAAATGTTAAGTAAATCTAATTTTCACGAGTGTTTTTCGTATTTCATGTTATTTTGTGCTCAAAGAACATTCCAAGTCGGCTAAGTATTATGATTTGATGTAAAAATGTAATCCCTCCGTTTAATTTTTTTGGTATTCCTTATATTCTATATGCTAATAATTTAATATAATTAACTTTTTTCTTTTTTGCTATTAACAAAAATGGTTATGACTTTTTGTTTTTTTAAAATGATAAAAACTTTTATGGGACCATTCAAAATAAAAAGTTAGGAAATAGGGTGGAATCAAATAAAAATTACAAACACTTGTGTCGATTGTATTACAAAATTATTTTTTGAAACGGATAGAAAATGATAATGTCTTTAACATATGTGATACTCGAATTAATAAAAGATAATACGGTGTAGGAAATTATTTAATGAACAATTTATAATATAAATAACAAGTGATAACATTTTCAATGAAATATCTCCAATATATACACCTATAAACACTATAAACTTCGATTCACTCCCATATATTATCTCTTATCAATTAGGCTAATACTACTGTGCACTTGGGTGCACCACAGGATACGATGCACCCACTTTCAGAAACGTATACAATTATGAACAAAAATATATATACAATTATAAACAAAAATGTATACACTTTGTTAGTGAATTTTTGTTAGTTTTTTTAATGAAAAATGTAGTGTTAAAAAATATATAATTATTAAAAAACATGTACTCCATATACTATTGAATAAAAAATTATACATATATAGATGCTAGTTTTTTTAATGAAAAATTGAGTGTGAGAAAAGTATACAATTATTAAGAAACATGTTACAATATAGAATAAAAAGTTATACACATATGGGTACACTCTTGCACCTGTGTGCACCGGATATCAACTCTATCGATTAATTCTTTTTCCTCATTTTTCAATCATCTTTCATCTTTTATTTCAGTTCAATTAATATTTTTTTATATATAAAATTAAAATATATTCTGCCAAAACCAAAAAAGCTATAAAATAATGCTATTTAAGTTTATTAAATCCACTTAAATTCAAATCAAACATCTCGTTAATCTTTGAATATAAAAAAATTATATATTTATTAATATATATATATTATTAAATAATAATTATAATTTCAAAATAATTAATTTCATATTTAATTCTCCAATACTAACAAGTATTTTATTTTACTGGGTACTACTCCATACTAAGATACTCCCTCTCAACATAACATGAGTATAGATAGGACTGGATAGATAGCTAACTATCAATTATATTTTTTTTCTCTATAGGTAAATTTAGTTTCGAAAAATATAAAATTATTAATTTAAGATATAAAATAATAAAATAACTAAATGTTATATAATGTAATAACTAAAAATCATACAACGTAATCATATAATTTTTTCACTAAGTAAAATGTTATTTTAATCATAATAAATTATAAAATATTACCTTAAAAACATATTTAAATATTTGAAATGTTAATGTAGTTATTATTAAATTATTTTGAATGATTTTATGATTTTAGGTCTTAATTTCATATCTTTCAAATTTTGAATTGATACAAAAAATTTTGAGTCCCTAATGGGTAGTGAACCATTTAACCTATTTTTCGGGTTCTGTATTGAAAATGTTCCTAAATTAAATTAGAAAAATATAAATTAAAATAATTGCTTCAATAACAGCACAAGCGTGGGAGACAAAATAAATATATATATATATATATATATATATATATATATATATATATATATATATATATATATATATATATATATATATATATATATATATATATATAATTGAAATGGGCCCTCTAGAATTTTGCATTTTTTACATATGTTTTTATAATTGTAAAGAGCATCTGCCTCAGCTGTCAATATCTTTCTCAAGTTTGTTGTTTTGTACAAGGATTGTGTGTAAACTGTATATAGATTTTGTGTAAATTGATTATATAATTTGGAATAGGCCCTTCAGAATTGGGTAGGGGTCGGAAAAATACAGAAAATTAGCTATCGTAGCTTACTTTACTAAAATATAATTTTATATATTGAGTTATAAATTTTATATAAGTACGTACAATTTTATCTTTTACCAAAATATAAAGGCAAAAGCTTCTGTGTGCCCGGGCACATGGGATCATATTCTGTGTAACTTTAGAATTTTGTGCTAAATTGTATACCCATTAGTATAAAGATGTGTACCCTTTATTTTACAAGGCAAAAATTGGGCGCACGGAAGCACACTCCGTGTGCCTTTAGAATTTTGTGTTAAATTGTATACCTTTTAGTATAAAGACGTGTACCTTTTATTTTCTGAAAAAAAATAAAAAAATAATGAAAAATGTATACCCTTTATAATAAAATGGTGCACCATTATTAATTAAAGTGTATACCCTTTAGAACAAAATAATGTATCCTTATCCATAATATTAAATTCTAAGAGTGTATATTAGGTGCACCCGGTTGCACCCTGCATCCATATTTGTATAACTTTTTATTCTATTTTGTATACATGTTATTCTCTTTTGTATACGTGTTTTGTAATAATTGTATACTTTTTTCACATTAAGTTTTTCATTAAAAAAACAAGCATTCATATGTGTATAACTTTTTATTCAATAGTGTATACATGTATTTTAATAATTGTACATTTTTTTACACTCAATTTTTTATTAAAAAAATTAACAATTAAATTGTATACATTTTTACTCATAATTGTATATGTTTTTGCTTATATTTGTACGTGGGTGCACACGAAGCTTCGTGTGCACCCGGGTGCACACTATATTTAGCCAAATTCTAAAGGCGCACAGCATGGGTTCACTCAAGCCTCACTCAAATATAAATTTCATTATTAATATTATGGATGTGCAATTACCCATCGAATTCATTCATATATTTTTCCTAATATGTGAAAGTAAACCCTAATAATAATAGCAACGTATCTCATGATTCTGACACGTGTTAAAAATATGCTTGTCATATGTAATATGTAAAATATACTTATTGGTAAATAAAATCCTTATACTTTTATAACGTATAATAAATAATATATTTAAGTATCAATATTTTAGAATGTTATAATATAATAATTTACTATAAGCATACTTTAACTATCAATGGATATATTTTACTTATATAATGAACACAATGAATCGATCCGTCTTAAATATACTCGTCTCACAAGATCAATTATCCCTAATAAAGACAAAGGATAAATGAGATGGTCTCACAAAATAGATTATAAGAAAAATAACATTTTTTACTTTGTTATTCCATAA
The DNA here is from genome assembly GCA_023678885.1 of Pogostemon cablin. Lineage (NCBI taxonomy): Eukaryota > Viridiplantae > Streptophyta > Magnoliopsida > Lamiales > Lamiaceae > Pogostemon > Pogostemon cablin. Next base: position 3,858,937 of record CM042977.1, on the reverse strand, counting down.
TTTTTACTTTTATGATTTACAAGACATTCACAATTTAAAATAATCATTTAAAATTCAAAGTAAACAAAATCAAAATATAATTAAATGACATTGAAGAGAGAGGCATGGCTCCACAAAGATTGAGCATGTGGTTGATGATCAAGTTCCATGTGCAACCTGGTATGTCCAATTCAATTATCCCCACTCCACTAGAAGTCGTTGGTCCACGTGATTCTCACTTTTTCTCAAACAATACTTTTCTTTCGTTTATTTATTTCACAAAATTATTCATACTTTTACAAAATTAATTATATATATATATATATATATCATCAAAATTTAATAATCTCAAAATAGTAATATTTTAATCGACAAAGATTCTTTTGGGATGGTATTTATACTTGACGATTTATGAGATGTATTAAAATATAATTATTATATAAGTAAAATTTATTTATTGATAGTTAAAATATTTTTTTTAAGTAAAATGAAAATATGATTTGAAGTGTTATTATATAATAATTCAGTACCAATATATTTTAACTATCTATAATTATATTTCATCTATACAAAAAATATTTTAACAATTCTATTCTCACATATACACATGGTGTTAATATAATTTTAAATTGACACTACACTTAATATATATAATAACATATATTACGATTTCATTTATTATATAATTTGTTATGTGGATTGTTATAAACTTTTTCATGGATAGAGTAATTGTAATGGTATAAAATTATATGCGACTCACTTATACTATTATAAATTCAGTTATTTATTTATTTACTAATTTTTTTAATAAAAACTAACATTATATTTATAAAAAAATCATTAAATTAAATACAAAAAATAAATTTCTAATCATACAGTGAGACTATTTCATACTTATGTAATTAGTTATCACTTTTTATTTAAAAATATTATTAATTTTTTTAAAAATATGTTATAATATTTTTTTATACTATCAATTATTCATGAATAGTTCACAACACTATATTATTTTTCGTTAATTAAATATCACTTTTCTAATAAAATTACTATAACATTTTATCCGTCTCACATAATTAAACCATTCACTTACTATAACATTTTATCCATCTCACATTATCCATTACTGATAACTCGGCCTATTCTATGAACTATAATCTCTATTTCAGTTCTTATTGTAAGCATAAATTCAACATAATCAATTAATTCATTAATTGATATGAATCTTAGATCTTCATGATTTTCACATCTCATAAACATGATTAGAAAACTAACCTTGATGTGCCATTGTTGACGGTCTTCCTTGATGTGTTCCTACGAATTACGTCGGGAACTGATTCTCTCTTCTCACCCTTTCTCTTTAGGACACAGTATGTAAACTTTAAGTGATAGATAATTCATAAACACTGTGTTTCTTTTATAGATGAAGAGAGGACCAGATCCGATAATTAATCTTTATCAAATCACATTCTATCAATGTGATTGTTATTTATAAATATATATGATCTTATTTATCTCATATATATTATTTACTTAAACCATATCTTTATTTAAGATATTTGATCATAATAAATATCTTATATATTTAATTATTAATGGCACTATGCCATAATAATCTTACATTCTCCCACTTGGCCGAGTGACAGAATTAAACATTAAACCTGCGGGTTTAAATAATTTACGTAATATGCGTGATATAAGTTAAAGTAATTGGTCAACTCATAATGTCAATATTAAGTATAGACTAACACAAGTCATGTCGGTTCTATATCATTTACTCGACATAATTCATTTCATGTACTATGATATTAGTTTTCAACTCAACATGACTCATAAACTTAAAGATCAATAATGGTCCACATAAGTATCTCAATTAGAGATAAAATCCTGTTTAATTAATGTCAACCTTCTTGTATACTAAAATGACAAAACAAGATTATATCAATTAGAAACACATCATAATGAGCTCTTAATGTCAAATGTTCATCATAAATTTGTTACATTCATTCAATGATCTCATATTCATTTAACGTTCAATGAATGTCCTTATAGAAATCATTTACGTAACAAATCCGAAATCATAAGATTGGTGTAATTATGTTCAATTGACATCTTTGTTTCTAATATTCTTCTTAACGACAAATATTTTAATTCCATATGTTTTAGCAACTTTGGAATATCCACATGTTTAATAGTGAATGAAGCTTTCACAAACTTCTTCATACTTTTGCATGACACAATATCTTCGACTAAGAAACATAAAAGTCGAAGTGAACTTCTTGCATCATATAATCATTTTAATCTGAATCTATATTTAATTACTTTTAGGTAATTAAAATTTCGGTAAGTAAGCACGAGTGCTTTAGTTCATACAAATACCTTAATATTTCCTTATGCAACATTCTGGTCATCTATTTATGAAACTCTTCAATAATGACCAAGCATTCTAACAACAAGACTGATATTTGGTCTTTGTTTAATTTTGTATATCATAATCTACCAATAAGATATGCATAAGAAATATCATAATACGTTCCAATTCATTCTTGGACATTGCATAAGGTTGAACTTATCTCCCTTTCGGATTGGAACGATGCTTTTACAAGAACTTTTCCATCCATAATTTCTATAGAACCTCGATAGCATATACATACGGAGACATCATTAACGTTATTGTGATATGTATAGAAATAATTCTATCTCAATCACATAAGTTGTCTCATCATATATTGAGATAAATTTATTGGTTTCACATAATAAACTAAGATCATTAAGTTGCAAGCAAGTTTATTATCAACATATAGAATTAATATGCTCCCACTGACTTTCAGATATGTATACTAATTTACGATATATTTCTTTTAAATCCAAAAGATATCTTAAAAGGATTGATTCTTTAAGTTTACATGTCATGTGATATTTTCCTTCAATGAAAAAACTCTTGAGTTGATCCATTTAACTTGATCATCTACCAAATCACAGAAAAGCTGTAATAACATTCATTTGGTGCAACTCTATGTCATAATGAGTTACCAAAACCATGATAATTTTAATGGAGTCATGTATAGAAATAACTCATTATATCTCTTTACAATCATGCTATCTTTTTGAGTAAAATCTTTAGCAACAACTCTAGTTTTATATCTTTTAATATTGTTATTTATTCACTCTTGATCATAAAGATACATATGTATCCAATTCTTTTATAACTTTCGAGCATTCTTACAAGATATAAACTTCATTATGAGCCATTGATTTTAACTCGTCTTTCATAGCATTTACTTATTTAATAGAATTAGTACTTTACATAACTTGTTCCAAAACTGAAATTTTATCATTTATTATAATGTCAAATTTTAGCTCATTTTATTATACCACATATGTAATCGTTGTCCTTAAGACATTCTTAATGCTATTTAATGTGATATATCTAATGAAAGCTCATTGATAATTGGTTTAGTAAAATCAGATCCATTAAGAGAGTAGTATAACTTATATGTTGTCGTTGAAAGTTGTTTGACTATTCGACAACTATATAACAAGTTTAGAAGAAGTTTTAGATAAATGTATTTTCAAATTCTCCACCAAACTTCTTCAATAACCATATTCATGTTTTTATACTCCCATTGATTTTACAATTCATAATGAACTTGACATTCCAGTTTTAAAATTCTCGTACTATGGTTAGAACTATAAAATCCATATCCTTTAGACTTTAAGGATAATTTATATAGAAATTAGTTAAATTTCATTTCATGTGGATGTAAATCATTATCCCTACCGGGAAATTTAAAATATGCTAAGAGCATAAATCCACAAAATATGGGTATAGATAAATCATTCAATATGCTTCCAAGCATATTCAATAAAGTACGATTACATCATTGTGCAACAACAATTTATTGCGGTGTGGAACATTAAGTATAAATGTCAGCTTTTCTTGTAATTTAGTGATTGAGCATGATAATTTATCATACTTTCCATAAAATTCATCATTTCTTCTCATCTTTATAATTTTCAATTTTTTATCTAATTTTCTCAACTTCATTAATAAATGCTAGATCATTTATAGAATGAGAATTTTCTTGCAAAGAAAAATATAACCATAATGTGAAAATTTAAATTTAAAATGATAAAATATTATAATTCCTTTAGGAAGGGATCATCATAAGACCCATATTTAGCGGTGTAAACTATTATAAGAAGTTGTTTAGTTATCGTAACTCTATTCTTTGTGTGTTTAGTTTGCTTTTCATTAATGCAATTCACACATATATCCAGATTAGTAAGAGTCTATATCATGAAAGGCTTTATTCTTAATTAATCTTTGGAATAATTATTTTGGAGAGTTATATACCCCAAACATTAATGTCACGTTTAGTTCAACTTCATTATTTTTTAAATGAACATGATGTTTAAATTCTTTCTTAAACTTTTCTTTTGAACCAACATTAATTTCAACATTATGTAAATTTAATTCACAGTCCATTCGTCTTTCTTATGGTTCATTTGGAACATGTCATACTTATAAGGTAGTGAGTTTGTAGACTGCACTAATAAGTTTTTTATCATATTCATTATGGAAGGTTTAAATCTTACTGCAATATTTGTTATCTTTAATGATAAGTTCATGTATGCCACGAGAACCATCAAACTTCATGGTGGTTAAGGTAGCCATTAATGTCTCGTCAAGAGGTTTATTAGTAATTTTTGAATAATTTCTCACTAATTTCATAAATTCCTTGACACTTTTAATTTTAGGTATGATAGACTTAATTTCTTAGTCACATTTATTCGCATAAACATTAGGCTCAGTCTGTTTGATCTAATCCAAATATTATAGTCAGATAACTTAGCTTTTATTACTAGTACAAGCAAAGAAGCAATTTATCTTGAAGTGAAATAAAATTCAAAACACTTTGGTAAAATTAGATTTATTCTCACTACTTAAATAACTTTAATCCATTTTGTTATGGAACAGACTCAGCATGCAAATAGAGACTAATGAATATAGATATTTTTAGAATAATAATAATATAATTTATTCCATAAATACCTTGAGCAATTTAATAACAGATTCAGGATCGAAGGCAATAAATGTATATCGAAATTCTCCTTTGGGCGATACAACAATATACCATCATAATCATAATGATGCTTGCAAATTTAATATTATTTGATGATTAAATATATCCATTAAAACTATTTTGTCATCTTTGGACATACATAATAGTTTGACATAATATAATTAATTATCACATTCATATTCATAAATTATGAAGACTAGATATCACCTTTGGGTGAATTTAAAGTCTTAAAATTATGAAATTTTTTAATAACCCATATAATAATTCTATTTATTCAAGCATCACATAAATATGGGAAATTAAAATTTAATTTTATAATTTATTTTATAATCTTTCAGGTCAGACCACTTGTGATTAACAGACCAACATTAAATTAATATAAATCATATATAAAATCACTCACTATAATCTTATTAAAGATTCTCATAATAGATTATACTCGAAAGTGAGTAATAATCAAATTATTATTTCATAAATATTCATAAATCACAGTCAATATCATTAATTAAATTCTTAAGATTGTCATCATAAATATACATAACATACCATACATATCACAATAAAGATATCGTATCATTAATTGATTGTCATCATAAATATACATAACATACCATACATATCACAATAAAGATATCATATCATTAATTAAATTCTTAAGACTGTCATCATAAATATACATACCATACATATCATAATTAAGATTTCGTATTATAACGAATTTGGTATCTTAACATTATAAATGTCATGCAGTCAAACATATATAACATAAGTAGATATTTTAATTTCAATACATTAATATATATCTCAAAAAATATAATCTTTAATTATTATCAAAATAATATGAGTCATAAACATTAGTGACATAATTAAAAAACTCATTAAAATCTCATGCTGTCATAATTAACTTTAGAGTCACGTAACTTTATATTAAAAATCTCATGCTGACATAATTAACTCCTATAATTAATCTTTGATTGTTATGTCCCAATAACTAAATATAGTAGTTAACATCTTCTTAATATGATAATCAACTATTTTTATGTCATAGAACATTAGTTTTCACGCAGACTGCCACATCAATACTTCTGTCATACAACATCAATTTTCATGCAGACTGCAACATCAATACTTCTGTACAGAAGTAGCGCAATCATAATTGTAACAATCACACTTCAAAAACTTTTTAAGTCATGAATTAATCAATTAATATCATAATGTAGAAAAATCCCTTTAGGTGTTGTCATGGTAAATTATGTGATTAGTAATTTGATGAAAATCATGAGATCCAAAACCATGCTCTGATACCACATATAAGCATAAATTCAACATAATCAATTAATTCATTAATTGACATGGATCTTAGATCTTCATGATTTTCACATCTCATAAATATGATTAGAAAACTAACCTTGATGTGCCATTGTTGACGGTCTTCCTTGATGTGTTCCTACGAATTACGTCGGGAACTGATTTATCTCTCCTACCCTTTCTCTTTAGGGGACACAGTATGTAAACTTTAAGTGATAGATAATTCATAAACACTGTGTCTCTTTTATAGGTGGAGAGAGGACCAGTTCTGATAATTAATCTTTATCAAATCACATTCTATCAATGTGATTGTTATCTATAAATATATATAATCTTATTTATCTCATATATATTATTTATTTAAACCATATCTTTATTTAAGATATTTGATCATAATAAATATCTTATATATTTAATTATTAATAGCACTAGGCCATAATAATCTTACACTTATCTCTTTTGCAATTTATTAATTAAGTAATTACAAAATTAATTAGACTAGTCGATTCTTATGTTAAACAATTTAGTGCTTATCTTAATTAATCTTAAAGCAAATCTGCAAAAATTATTTTCTCTATTGAGCGAAGTATTAATTCTTACATGAAACTATATATATCTCCAAATTAATCTAAATAGAGATTTATCAAAATTATTATAATTAGTAAACAAGACTATAATTAATTAATCACATCTCCATCCATCAGTCTACTCATGAGACAGTGTTGGGGTCGAATTGTTAGCACGGAATTATTTGCATTGATCATTATGTCTTCAGATATACACTGTTCACAAGATTTTATATAAAGCCAACACAATAACTTGCCAACACAATAAGTAACTTGGGTTTTTAAAAAATAAATGTTAAAGATAGATGCTACACTAAGATAAAAATAAAAATAAATAAAATACTTTTCAAAACAAATTACAATCTCTAAAATTACAAAAGATTGATGCAACACCCATTTCCACCATATTGCTTAGTTCTTGTTCATTCACTCGGTAATTTCTTGTTCATTCACTCATATGGCCAATTCCCATTTTAGTTTTTATCTATTTATTTGAAATTCTCAAATTTGATTCTCTTTTGTTCTAATTTGGTCATTTATATTCAAATTTTAATTCTTTTACTCAAATTTAGTCAATTTTTTTTGGACCTATTAAACAAATTTTAATACAAATTAAGGATTAAATTAGAAGAAGAAAAAAAAAGACTAAATTTGAAAAAAAATTAAACAAAAATAACTAAAATAATATATATATTTGAGATTTGTAAATAAAATATATAAGTTGGAATCTAGTATAGCGGATTAACGAGTATTATTATTTAATGTGTAGTGAGTAGTTGTATTAGTGGGAGTGTGTGTCCTATATTTTAATTGTATTAGTTGGTGTGTGTGGGTCCCATATATGTAAAAAGAGAAAGAAAACTTTTTAGATGAGACGACCAAAATTGAAAAAAAAAACACTCTTTGAAGAGATGAAGGGAGTATTATACAACTTATCAGAATTAAGCAATTTCATCAATTTGATAGTTTAAATGAATTTTCATATTGCACATAATACTTACTCTTTTGATAATAATTATTATCAAAAGCTACTCTTTTAATAATAATTATGTGTAAAATGATTTTTACACGTTTATTAGTAGATGAATCTAAATTTTCTTATAGTAATATATCATGCACCAACGAACAATATTAGAAATTTGTTGGGGCTGCAATACGTATTTTTTGCATCTCTTTTACTCAATCATAAATCTGTTAAAAAGCTCTAAAGGTAGTAATGAGTTGCTTTATTAGCATATAATTATAGTGGATTTTTTAATTTCACAACCTTTTTATTTATCATAAATACTTGTGTAAATCGGATTTACGATATAAATCACGTGTTCTGATTTACAAGAAATTAACTCTTTATTTATATTTATATCTATATACCCCATCATTTTTTTTTTATAAACGTGCAACTTTGCAATTCTTCCATTATTAACAGCATGAATGACATTTCACCTACTTATACATCTATCTAAATCAAGCCAACTCTCTACATTAATGGTATGATATTTATGAACAATTTGTAATATAAAAAAAATTATAATATTTTTAATTAAAAATGATATTCCCTCCGTCCCATTGAAAGGTCATCATTTTATTATATTGAGCGTCTTATCCAAATATCATAATTTCCCAGTTTTAGTAAAAAGGTACAACATGTGGCTCACCACTCACTACTAATACAACTACCCACTACACATAAAATAATAATACTCCTTAATCTACGCACAAAAAACAACCGGTGACGTTTGGACAGGACGGAAGGAGTAATATTTTTAATAAAAATAATAATTATTTAAGAAAATGTAAAAATGATCTTACACAAGTGTTACCCTTTCTTCCAACATTTATGTGCATCTTTTTTATGTTATTAATTATATTAGTGACACATAATAAAGAAAAGTAAATTTTATCATTGTATTTATGTTCAGATCAATATAATTTTTCTTTTTTTATACGTCTCATTAAAGATGAAATGTCCAATGAGTTACTTATACTGTTGCGCAAAAATTTTTCAAAATCAACTTGTATTTAATTGAATCTGAGTTGATTTCGAGCTATATCAAATATTTCTCAAGCTCGAACTCAATATTATCTCTTCTAATTCAAAATGTTTACCGTTATTCTGTAATTAATAAGAATAAAAGTTGTCATGTGGAGTATAAGAATTATTGTATAATTAATTTAGTAATTTAATTAGGGGATAAATAAAATGTATTATATGTCAATTTGAAACTAATTAATTAATGTGTTTTCAATGTTTTTTGTGGGGATATATTATAGTTCTTTAGGAACTCATGAACGATTACAAATAAATTAATAAATAAATAATGTAAACGATATAATATCGTATTTACGATCACATCTCCTCAAAAATTGGAGGCAATTGTTTTTTTAAACAAAAAAATATATGAGATGGAAGGTGAGACATAGTTAAGGATCAATTAATTATTGATCACACATCATCTTTGATGCTTGCAATTGTCTACTTTGGTAGCATATCATGCTCAAAATTTATTTAATCTTTTTATACAAAAGAATACTACATTTAGTATTAAAAGATACTTCATCTTTGTGGTGCGCATGAGGACTCACAAGTTTTATCCAAAGTACAAAGTAATATATAAAATAGGATTATTTTGTGGTGCAATTAGTTTGTATCATATATTAATTTTATTGTTATACAATATCAACATACATAGAACAAATTAACTTTATGAGCCTAATTGATAATATATTACTGTGAAAAAGTATTAGTAAATATACATGAATAATATAGTATCAACAAATACAATAAAAACTAATTTTACATTTAAAAATTGACAATGACTAGGGTGGGAAGCACCATTTTGAAATTTACAATCTCCTTCCTTCACCTTCAGTATGTGTTTTCGGGTTTTTTCTATTTTTTATTTATTTAATTTTAGGAATATAATTGTAATTTTACCCTTGCGGTTTAGGGTATAATTTGTCCCAAGAGTTTAGAGTTTAGGGTATAATTGTAATTTTATCCTTGTGGTTTAGGGTATAATTTATCCATAGGGTTTAGGGTTTAGAGTATAATAGTTATTTAAATATAATAAATTTAAAAATAAAATAAAAAATAATATTAATAAAAGAACAAGAATTAATTAAGAAAGGTGGAGATCAAAGGGTACACCAATTCAATTGGTACCCCTAGTGTTGTACCCTAGTCACTCTCTTAAAAATTTATGTAGATTCGTCTATGGTGATATGGATAAAAAATGATAATTTTTACTTCCGGTGTCACACGAGTTGCGCCATTTATACTACTTCCGTGTAATTGATGCTGGGAAATCACATTCTTTATTTACACATGGACACTTGCTATGCAACTAATAATGGACAAATATCTATATTAAAGGATACTCTTGCATATTAATATTACATTATGACAACATGAGCCACTAGAATATAGCTCAGCTAATTAGGTGATTTTTCATCCACTTTCCACACACTAGCCACATATATAATTAAAACACTAGTAACACGTGATAACCACGGTAATATTTATTGGATTGTATACTAAAGTCTAGTTTTTTGTATGAACAATGTTATAATAATTAATTTGAAATGAGAATTATACGATCAAATGATTGCATCTTATAATTTATTTATATGTTCGATGCAATAGTCCACTTACTTTATACTGTAGATAATATGTTGTGCGACAACACGCGGAAGATCATATTATCGGTTTCCTTATAAAGTATAAACAGTTGCTCACAATCGAGATAGACGGGGACTCTCTATCGGGATGGTTGTAGTGTGGTTTGGCATTAGCTTGTCTTGGCTATAGAATCACATTAGTACACTTGTGTGTATTGAGCAGGACCGCTTGAGATCGTTCGATTTATACTGACTTATAGGAGAACTTGATCTCAGTTATTATGGATGTTCGTGCTCTTAATCCCTATACAATAACCTCGACACATAGGGCAGTATGTATTTCTTTGATTCATCAATGGGTGAGATTTACATGCAATTAAATCAATAAACTCGGTGAGTTGGGAAGTAGTGCTATTTCTATGGTGTGCTGTTGATTGTAGAAGGAATCCGTGTCCGTCATAGGTTGATGATGTCCCCTTGAGGAGCTCATAAGGATTATCATGTAAACCCTGCAGGTGGAATTTATTCTGGCATGATAATGAGGTTGAGTGGTACTACTCTTGGATGAGATATTAATTAATTGAGTTGTCAGTAACTTAAATTAATTAATGGACATTGTATATCTTAAACATGGGGAGACTAACGGGCTCATAATAAGAAGGAGCCCAAAACGTAATTTTGGGATTGGTATGGTAGTGCGGTAATAATATTTTAGTGGAATATATTATTATTATTGGACTTAAGTATAAGCTTTGGGCTAAGCTTGGATACTTAAGCCCAATGGAGGCCCAACCCAATTTCTCCTCCTGGTCCCTGCTGTAGCCCATGTATATAAGTCACCTCAACTTATCTGGAACCCTAATCTAATTCATTATTCACGTGTGATGAGGGTTGAGAGCAGATTGAGTAGGTCTCGTAGATCGTCGCCCACACGACGTCGAGATCGGACTTGGGACATACAGCAGAAGACCGGAAGGTCGTTTGCTGCTGCAGTTTGTCATGTTCCAAAATTCATATAAAATCGTACAGTTCTTCGATTTTAATGTATTATATACTGATGGAAAGCCTTCGAAGAGAGGATCGTCTGAGCATAAAGATCACTCAATTCCGACATCAGAAGAGGAACTTATGGCTATTCTCGTGGGACTGCACAGACTGCCAGCGAGAATTCAACCTCTACATCAACCCTTGGTGAAAGGTAATGCGTTTCATGTTTACTTGCTTCCGCTGCTTGTTAGAAATTCATGGAACCCTAACGGGTTACGTTAACCAAACGATCGAATGCCAACAATTGGTATCAGAGCTTCGGTTTCGTGGTGAAGCGTGACACGTTAGGCTAGGGTTTATGTGATTAATTTTTCGGAATTAGGATCACATGTTTAGGGTTTTGATTTTATTGCGCAAACCATGAATATCCCTATGTAATATATACCCTATATCATATCTATTCGTCCATGGTTGTGTGTGAGAGGATTCGACGAAAACTGTTCGTCAATTTCACATGCAAGGAAGAAAGAGAGGGCAAAAATAGAATCACACTTTTGAGAGAAAATCCAGTGTAGTGATATTGCAGAGGCAATAACCAGAGTTTCAACGGTCGGATTGATCTGTAATTTGGTCAGCACGTTCAGAACTTGTGGATGTACATTCTGAACGGTGGAGATCGAATTTGGAGCTTTTTTTTGCTGGGAGTACGCTGAAAACAGAAGCAGATATTTGGGCGATTCTGTTTTGCGCAGTCGAGGAAAAAGTACAATTTCTGACAAACTAATCGTTGGATCGAGCTGTAATTTGGTCAGTACGTTCAGACCTTGTGGATGTACATTCTGAACGGTGGAGATTAAATTTCGTGTTTTTTCTTGCTGGGATTACGCTGAAAACAGAAGCAGATTTTTGGGCGATTATGTTTTGCGCAGTCGAGAGAAAAGAGCTGTTTCTCACAAAATAACCGTTGGATCGATCTGTAACCCTTGGACGAGCGACAGTCCGGGCGAGGGGCGCTCGTCAAAGCACTTGGGGCGCTCCCTGACATGATTGGCGGTGGGATATGACGATGGACGTCTTGGGGCACAAGCAATCCTGCTTGTTGCGTAAGGCATCGATTCCACAGTAGGAGTGTCGGACAAGACATTAAAATTTAGAGGCGTTTTTATTCCTAATATATATAACTGTCATAATTGATTTAATTGTCTATTATTGTTATATATATATATATATATATATGGATGCCTGATCTCTATGATTTATTATCTTATATAGAAGCATGCTAGATTGCGTATTATATTTGATATATTATATGCATGTATTGCTAGAGTGTTGGATAAGACATGCAATTTTAAGAAAACTAATTCCTAATATATAACTGCCATAATAGATTGTATATTATTGTTATATATGGATGTCGAATTAATTCCTAATATATGACTGCTATAATTGATTTAATAATCTATTATTGTCATATATGAATGTCGAATTAATTCCTAATATATAACTGCTATAATTGATTGTCTATTATTGTTATATATGGATGTTGAATTGATTCCTAATATATAACTGACATAATTGATTTAATTATCTATTATTGTTATATATGGTTGCTCGTCGATATCGATGATTTTGATAATCTAGACGATATGACGATCGATATCGATAGTTTCGGAATTTTGATAATCTTGATGTTTTTCGAATATTTGATAATCTAGTCGATATCGATGATTTTGATAATCTGGACGACATCGACGGTCGATATCGATGGTTTCAAAAATTGGACAATCTGGAAATTTTGAAAATTTGATAGTCTGGAAGTCTTTGCTGATATTCGTGCCTGGTGGCGAATAATCGAATTCGTTGATATATAACTGTTAATGATTGATTTAATTATTGATTATTGTTATATATGTATGCATGACTCACTGTGATTTACTGTCTTTATGTGCCGTAATAGAAGCATGCTAGCGTTGCGTATTTTATTCTGAATATCATATGCATGTAAAAACCCTCGGTGTTAAATTACTAAGTGGGAGAGGGGATTGGTAAATATTCCCGCGGCCTCCATTATTGGTTTGTAAGTGATGTGAGTAAACTTGCGTGTTGGCAATAGGCCTTCCTCCCTAACGGATGAGTTTATTCACGGATCACTGGTACAGACTTCATTACATAATTATTGTTTGTAATGTGGCACATGAACTTGCGTGTTGGCAATAGGCCTTCCTCCCTAACGGATGAGTTTATGTGGGGCTCACTGGTACAAACTTATAATTGATGATTGTAGGAAGCTATCCGAGCGCGTGTGTACTTCTCCAACTGTAAGGCACACAAGCTCGCGCAGTGGACTTGGGATCAAATAATGGTGTACACTTAGGTGTAAATAATTAGTATCCTCCCCAACGGAGTCACTGCTATTATTTGCATGGCTAAAGAGGAACCGACTATTAATTATTTTGTCATAAAGTTAGGTTGACAAATGAAATTAATGGGTAAAACCTTCTCTTGTAAATGTTTGGGTTTGTAAACGTCCACACTAACGTGGCTTGCAGACTCATGGTGCTTGAGATGTCGGTGAATTTTATTTTTATATAGTTTTGAGGGAATCAATATAAAAGGATAAAATTCGAAGATTTGATCGGTATATTTATTTATGATTCTCTGTAATTTCAAATGGTTTTATCTCGCTTATTGTTAACTAAAAGAAATTATATTTACTGGTCCAAAATTAGATGATTAGAAAAGAATCTTGGTTTTGATTTTACTGCTTAAGAAAATAAAAATGTGTTCTCCCTTAAAGATGTTCATGATGCCTATTAAAGTCTCTAGTGGATAGGTGAGAAGTTCATAGAAATATGATGACCTCATGTAACTCTTCGGATACTTGAGTAAGTTAAAAGGCGGTAGGTCATGATTGAAGTTGATGAATGAATTAGATACATGGAATAGAAGTTGAAGGAGAAACCTAAGTCAATTTTATTCTCCATAATTTCCTAGATGTTTTGAGTAAGTTTCTCCTGAATTACAAGAGGTTGTATATGGTGGGAAACTTCTGACAAAACATGTGGTAAAGAAAATCCAATTTCATAAAAGGAGTGAACAAGGATAGAATCTTACTTGCTAGTCGTTGAAGCATGATTAGTGATGGCACCTACTTATACATTGTGTAGAAACCGGAATCACTAAATGTTTATTACTAAGTGAGGATAAGATTATTTTATACATGGATAATACTATGAGAGTAGTGGCTGTTGCAGTGGGAGTTGTTTATTTATCTTACGATATGAATAAACGTTTGATTTTATGAAATTGTCTTTACGTACATTTTCATAGAAAGAATTTGATTTCAGTTTCTATGCATTAATAGATGGATACTCCATTTCATTTAAATGACATGGTCATTATAATGAATGATAGAGTTGTAATCTGTTATGGTACGTTGGTGAATAATTTGTACACTCTTAAATCATGTTTATCCCCTGGATGCGACAAATAGTAATTAATAATGAGTCTTCTAATCTAGTAGGAGGAAGGTACCTTCGGAAATGAATTTCCCACCTTAATGGTGTGACGAATAGAAGGAATAGCACTCTTATGGTAGTGATTAGATAGATGATGAATTATTTGGAATTACTAAATTCATTTTATGGATATGCCCTAGGAACAGTAATTCGTAAGAATGTTTTTCTGTTTGTGGGATATCCTAGAAAAATGAAGGATGATTTATTTAGTCCACAAGATCGAAGAGTGATTGTTAACATAAACACTAGGTTTTTGGAAAAAAGACTATGTAATAAATCAAATACCCATGTATAAGTTGTTCTAAAGGAAGTGAGAGGAAAACACAAAGTATTAGTACCAAGTGTACAAGAGGATATACCACAAGGTAAACTGCGACGCGTGTCATATCTGATACACAATTGCGTGTAGTGTCTTCTCGTAGTGGGAGGTTGTTCTAAATCCTGATAGATATATATTTTGGGAGAGTCGTGAGGCTTAGTCCCTAGTAAACATGGAGTTAACCCACGAATACGACGAAGAACTACAAGATAGAAATGCGAAATCTTAACAAATTACAATAAATGTTGAAATAGAATCAATAGATTCTAAATAAGATCTGGATGATTGTAGAACCACGGATGGTGTGAAAACCATTGGAAGTGGTCATACAAAATAAAAGAGGATCATACGGTAAGGTGAAAACCTTAGAAGTAAAGCTTGTTGGGAAAAGGTATACTCAGAAAGAAAGGGTTCGATTATGAGAAAACCTGTTCGCCAGTAGCTATGCTTATGTTGATCCGGACTCTCTTATCTGTTGCTACTCATATGAAATATGAGAGATAGCAAATAGATGTCAAGACAGCTTTCCTGATTGGAAATCTTGAGAAAAACATCTATGTGAAGCAACCAGAGTGATTCATTGCAAAGAGCTAAGAGCATTGTGATAGGAAGCTTAAAAGTGCCCATCAATGGACTAAAACAAGCTTCAAAGTCATGAAACATCCATTTTGATGAGGAAATCCAGGCAAATAGATTTATTCAATGCGCGGATGTATCTTGTGTATTGAAAAGAGTGACGGAAACATGGTGGTATTTCTTGTATTATACGTAGATGATATATTGCTCATTGGAGACAATGAAAGAGTATTGTCGGGCGTATGTGTATGGATAATAAAGCGGTATGAAATGAAGGACTTAAGAAGAGCAAAAATATCCTTTTGATCACGGTAATACGGATCACAAGAAAGGATATTATGCTTGTCTCAAGCTTCATGAATTGATACGATCCTTACTTGTTTTAGCAAGTGACTTTATCTAAGAAAATATGTCTTGAGACACAAAAGGAAGATAAAGGTGATGAAAGCGGTTCCTTATGCTTCGGCGAATAAGGAAGCTTAATCTTAGGAATGCTATGCGCGAGAATGGATATCTATTTTGCTGAACACATGAACAGTGGGTATCAACGTAACCCGGAACAAGAATGATGAACTGTGGTAAGACATATACGAAGTGCCTGAGAAGGACTGGAAATTATATGTAAGCTAACTGGGCAAATTCACTGCTTCTTGTGGATTACGTAGATTCGGATTTTTTAGTCAGATTGGACGGCAGTAAATCCACCTCAAGGTTATGTGTTTAATTTTAGGAAGTTGAGTCATAATGTGGAGGAGTGTTATATAGAAATATATTTCAGACTCCGGACTCCATCATGGAAAGATGATAAATTGGAGCCTATGAGGTAGCCAAAGTATCTGTATGACTCTAGAAACTTCAAGATGGACTTCGAAGTATTTCTAAGTTTGTCCAAGGATATCACAATTTATATTGATGATATTGGTGCAGTTGCAAACTTGAAGGAATCACGAGCCCATAAGGCAATTAAACACATGGAGTGCAAGTACCACCTGTTACGAGAAATCGTATGATGAGGGGAAGGTTGTTGTCGCCTAGATTGCATCGGATGATGACCTAGTAAATCCATTTACAAGGATATTAAGGCGAGAGCTTTTAATGGTCGTGTAGTGGGAGTGGGAATCAGATGTATGGCGGAAGACATGACAGCATAGTCTTTTAGTATAAGTGGGAGATTGTTGGATTGTATACTAAAAGTCTAGCTTTTTGTATGAACAATGTTATAACAATTAATTTGAAATGAGAATCATATGATCAAATGATTGCATCTTATAATTTATTTATATGTTCGATGCAATAGTCCACTTACTTTATACTGTAGATAATATGTTGTGCGACAACACGCGGAAGATCATATTATCGGTTTCCTTATAAAGTATAAACAGATGCTCACAATCGAGATAGACGGGGACTCTCTATCGGGATGGTTGTAGTGTGGTTTGGTATTAGCTTGTCTTGGCTATAGAATCACATTAGTGCACTTGTGTGTATTGAGCAGGACCGCTTGAGATCGTTCGATTTATACTGACTTATAGGAGAACTTGATCTCAGTTATTATGGATGTTCGTGCTCTTAATCCCTATACAATAACCTCGACACATAGGGCAGTATGTATTTCTTTGATTCATCAATGGGTGAGATTTACATGCAATTAAATCAATAAACTCGGTGAGTTGGGAAGTAGTGCTATTTCTATGGTGTGCTGTTGATTGTAGAAGGAATCCGTGTCCGTCATAGGTTGATGATGTCCCCTTGAGGAGCTCATAAGGATTATCATGTAAACTCTGCAGGTGGAATTTATTCCGGCATGATAATGAGGTTGAGTGGTACTACTCTTGGATGAGATATTAATTAATTGAGTTGTCAGTAACTTAAATTAATTAATGGACATTGTATATCTTAAACATGGGGAGACTAACGGGCTCATAATAAGAAGGAGCCCAAAACGTAATTTTGGGATTGATATGGTAGTGCAGTAATAATATTTTAGTGGAATATATTATTATTATTGGACTTAAGTATAAGCTTTGGGCTAAGCTTGGATACTTAAGCCCAATGGAGGCCCAACCCAATTTCTCCTCCTGATCCCTGCCGTAGCCCATGTATATAAGTCACCTCAACTTATCTGGAACCCTAATCTAATTCATTATTCACGTGTGATGAGGGTTGAGAGCAGATTGAGTAGGTCTCGTAGATCGTCGCCCACACGACTTCGAGATCGGACTTGGGACATACAGCAGAAGACCGGAAGGTCGTTTGCTGCTGCAGTTCATCATATTCCAAAATTTATATAAAATCGTACAGTTCTTCGATTTTGATGTATTATATACTGATGGAAAGCCTTCGAAGAGAGGATCGTTTGAGCACAAAGATTACTCAATTCCGACATCAGAAGAGGAACTTATGGCTATTCTCGTGGGACTGCGCAAACTGCCAGCGAGAATTCAACCTCTACATCAACCCTTGGTGAAAGGTAATGCGTTTCATGTTTACTTGCTTCCGCTGCTTGTTAGAAATTCATGGAACCCTAACGGGTCACGTTAACCAAACGATCGAATACCAACAATATTAATGTTGTTTTTTATTTTATTTTTAAATTTATTTTATTTAAATGACTATTATACCCTAAACCCTAGGGGATAAATTATATCCTAAACTATAAGGGTATAATTTACAATTATACCCTAAACCCTAGGGGATAAATTATACCCTAAACCACAAGGATAAAATTACAATTATACCATAAACCCTAGAGATAAATTATACCCTAAACTACAAAGGTAAAATTGCAATTATATTCCTAAAATTAAATAATAAAAAAACAGTAACAACAATAATTTTTTTTTTTTTTAAAAAAAGAGGAAAACACACTGAAGATGAATGATGGAGGTTGTACTAGGATTGTACCAAAATGGAGGTTGTAAACAAGTTATTGTCTATTATAAATAATATTGGAATCTTATCATGTTATTAATTTTTCTGATATTATTAAAAATTACTCTCCATTTCATAAACCCTCTTCAAACTAATTTCATGTCCCACATTATCTTCAAACTTAGGAAAAAACACAAGTAATGGGTAAGAAATAGTTCAAGTATATAATTACTTGTTTTTTTTTATTTACTCTCCTCAAATTAAATAATACTCCCTCCGTCCCACTAAACTTTTCACCATTACGGTAGATATAGAGTTTGAGAAAAATTATATTTTTTTACCAATTTTATTAATTGTTAGGAGTATTATGATATTTTTAAGTAATAAATAAATGATAAAGTAAGTTACGTGAATTAGGTGAGAGTGACATTTTTTAAAATATTATGTAATGAGAGTTTATTTATTTTGTAACTTTTATTATTTTTAGAGAGTGAAGAGTGTAATGGGATAAGCAAATGAAAAAAGTGTGAAAAATTTGTTGGGACAAAGGGGTAGTAGAAAAATATAAGAAAACGGCCATAACTATGGGTATTCTTTCATTAAAAGTAATGGGTAAAATTTTTTTTTTAAAAAAGTGTAAAACTTATAAATGAAATGAAACTGATCGTATAAGTGTAATTTTTCAGCAATCATTATTTATTGTTGTAAAATAAATAAATAAGCTGAAAGGACACTTTCTTATAACTAGCTAGCGTTAAACTCTAAATTCCACCCAATTTAATCGTACTTTTATAATGAGTTTCTCTTCAAAAAGAAATAGTGGGACGAGAGAAGGATATTTGGTGAAATAAAAGTTAGATGTTGGAATTGGCTTATAAACTCAAATTGAAAATTAATGGACATGACGAAGTATAAAGAATGATTTGATAGTTCTAAAAACTGTATGGAGATGTAATTTTGCCTTCTATAATTCTATAGGAAGATTGTATTATGTATATGTTCTTTGGTAATGTAATTGCCCTTTCAATAAAAATTTAAATTTTCTGATAAAAATAAAAAAAAATCGTAATTCTAATGAAATAAAATGTGTCATTCATCCATTTTAGTTCTTCCATAAATTTTAGGGATAATTTTATATTTAGCCCCGTAAAAATTGCTCAATGCCAAAAAGGTCCCAAAATCGTCAGATTTAGTCCCATAGGAATTTTATCTAAATTGATAATGGGGTAGATGCCTATAGGAATTTTCTAAAAAGGTAAATTTGTAAAATTGACCCCAAAAGATGCTAAATTAGTTTCAAGTCAGAATTTATATCTTATGTCAGATTAACTCAACTTTCCACGCTTCAAAATGGTATCAGAGCCCTAACTTTATTTATTTAAGAATGGAAAAATTTATTATAAACTTATTTATCACTTAATGAGAGGAGAGTTTCAAGATATATGGATCCGAACGAAAGTTCGACATCCGAGAGTAACAGGACTATCAGCCCTGTTCAAATCTGGAGTAATAGGGACTACTGGCCTGTTAATTATGACGAAACAAACAGCTCTATGCAACAATATTATTATGTGTTGTATAGACAAATTACGGAAAAGAGAGACAAAGATGTCGACCGATGGTATGAAGGCATAAATCAAAGGAGAGAGTTGGCCAACATTCGTGCCAACCATACCGAAGAAGAATCTTTAGAGGAACTACGCCAGATGCAGATAAGATACTCGAAAGAAGTATAAAAAAACATCGTAGAAATCCAAAATTTCACCGAGATCCATGGAAGTGTCCCCAAACACAGACAATGGAGGAAACGACCCAACCAGGGTCCAAGAGAGATCTGCAAGCCCTATCACTTCACACACTGGGACGAATGACGGAGTAGAAGGAGATCGAGGCCAATAACTCTAAGATGAATCAAGATCTTAGAGAATTGCAGAATACGGTGAGATTCTTTGGAGAATATTGCCAGAGCATGTCCAAGACGATGTTCGAAATTAGCCTTAAGATGGAAAAGGTGGAGAAGTTGCAGAACAAGCAACTCGACCTCATCAAAAAGTTGACAGAACAAGTAAAGTCCTTAGAAACTAAGGTGGCAGGAAGAAGGCCAGGTGGACGGTTGCCACTAACCTTCGGAACGGAACCCCTTTTACACCAAAAGGAGAAGACAACTGAGGTCACAAAGCCAAAGTCGGAAAGTGAGAAGATGATTGCTATCCTTCGTGGAGAGTCCGCGTCTCTAGATGGAACGAGCAAATCTTGAAGATCTACAAGATCTATATGAGTCCTTCCAAGGACTAACTATTGTAGATCTAAAAATGAATGTTGGAGAGACTTCTGACTCCCAACAACAATCGCAGACTCAGCATACCCAATGTGAAGTGTGGATAAACCAAATAATCTACCATCACCACATCACCTAGGGTTTTAAACCTTAACCCATTACCTTCCACCATCAATATCTACCCTTCACCCGCCTTTCACCTATCACACTCAGTCACGGTGTTTGCTCCTTGAGAAGGAGAACGGAGGAGGATCATCAATATGGAAAGAGAAGACGACTGATTACGCGATAAGGGTTTTTCTTCCTTCTTTAATTTCTTATTGTTGATTTATAGACTCATGGGTAAGTTTTCATCTTTTACTATGGTTGTTGCTTGTAACACCATGAGCTAGTTTCCTCTTGATAGTTTTAGGGTTTGAAAGTTTATCATGTTGATTTGAGATTTTAGACATCTATGATGATAATTTTTGCAAAATATTTATTCCTTATTAACATTTTATTTTAGACTTATATAATCATGTTTCTTAATTCTTATGTTATTATCATTGATTGATGTATGATTGAGTTTGAATGTGTTTCATGATTATATTTATTATTTCGTAACAATTGAAGGGGATTGACCAATATATAGCCTTTGATTGTTTGACCATCAATATAGGATACCTTATTATCTTTGCATGACCATTGTTAAAGAGAAATATGATAAGGAAGCCCTAATCCAATTCCTTTAGTACCTAGAAAGGATAGATCTTTTGCACTAGCCTTGTATTAAATTTTGCATGTGTATCGCCTATAAAGCGAATAAAGGGTTGTGGGTATTTAATTTCCTTAGTACTTGAAAGGGAATATTGTAACATTGAGAAGGAACTTGATTCATTGGAAAATCATAACCATTGTACCTCTCATCCATGTAATATGGAGGAGGAACTATAGCATTATGATTTTCATAGAATTCCATCTCTTGTACCTCGAAAATATTTAGAGTCAGAATATGTTCAAATAAATAAATAAAAACAAAACAATAAAAAATCCTAATTAAAAGTGAAAATAAATAATTTAGTGGTCTCATATTTAAATAATCTAATCCCCGGCAACGACGCCATTTGCTTGTTCATAATTTTGCGTGTGTCCCTAAGTGTGGGGAATCAATTGTAGCTCAGCGTGTAATCAAGTAAAAATATCGAACCCAAGGGATTAGAGTTAAATAAGATACACACTAACTAATTCGCACCACTAATAATTAAGACAAAGTAAACTTTTCTAATTTTGGATATTATTAAACTAATTATGCAGAAAAATAAATATTAAATAAAATAAATAAAAATAAAAACCACAAATAATCACAAGTATTTCAAGAGAGAAGACAAGATAGCCCTAGAAAATTCAGTTTAAATTAGTCAAATTAAATCACTAGACAATCGGTTATAATTCATGCAGATTTTATGGAAGCAATCACATAACTATGTTAAATCCCTCTTTTAAAGTAAACTTAACACATAAATCTGGTTCAAACCTCAGATGCAGAAGAATAATTCATACTCCCTTTCTAGGTACTTCATGCAAAATTCCATTAAAGGCTAGAACACTAGACTTCCCTTTATAGGTACTTAAGAATTGAACCCCGATTCTCACCTAACAATCTAAGAAATCAAATCCTCTAGAATGATAATTAATAAATATATTAAGTGTCCAATATTAATTATTCTAATGAATAAAGGTTATATGGTTAGATCCCCTTTATCCATAACAGATAGACAAATATAATCACTTTATGGCACAAGCAACAAGCATAAATATGCATAAGACAATGACATATCATGAATGAGGGCAGACCATATAAGATAAAAATATAAGTCTCAATCAAAGCATTAATAAGGGAATAAGAATACTGCAAAAATTCATAACCTAGTCTAGATCATCAATTTAATCCAATTCAACCTTCAAAACCTAGAACTATCCAGAAAAGTACTAGCCCATGATATTATAAGCAACAACCATGTCTATGGAATGAAACTTACCCATGAGTCTATAAATCAATAATAAGAAATTTAAGAAGGAAGAAAAATCCTTGTCTGGAATAATTTTCCGTTTTCTCTTTCCGTCTTGATGATCCTCCTCTATTCTCCTTCTCAAGTAGCAAACACCGTGATTGAGTGTGATAGGTGAAAGGCGGGTGATGGGTAGAGATGGATGGCGGATATGGTGGATTAGGGTTTAAAATCCTAGGTGAGGTGGTGGTGGTAGATTGGGCGGTTTCTTCACACATTATGTGGTGATGAGAATGAGTATATATATGTGTGAGAATGGAATAAAATAAGGAGTAAAAGGATATGGGATCTTGAAAAATCAGGAAAAATATAATTATGGAAGATATGGAGGGATATTAAATTAGGAAATAACTTGGCCACCAAGAAAATAGGAAATAGAGGGTAATTTTCGTGAATTTTTGGAATTCTCGTTGGCAGTTGCGCGACCTCACGGTTTTGAGCATAACTTCTTTTTCTGAATTTCGATTAAAGCGATTCTTGTACTCACGCGACCCTCTCTTCCTTGAATTTCTATCCATATAAAAAAATCAGAAAAATTCTAATATTTGAAGGGCACAAGTCGTGCAGAAGTGTCACGAGTCGCGCTGGGTCGGAACAACTTGCGCGTCTTCACAGTTTTGATCATAACTCCCTCATCTGACCTCCAATTGAGGTGTTTCTAGAGCCAAAATGACCTTCTCTTCTGTAGATTTCCAACCATATATCACATGAAGAATTTAGACTTCCATAAAGATACAGAAAAATTATGCAAAGAGGACATGCATTTTTCAGCATTCTTTCACAATTTCACTCTTCATTCCAACTTTACACTTTTAATCCATTTTCCACCTAAAAATACGAAATAACACCTCAAATGCATCAATATCTTAAATATATGAAAATGAACTATTCATTGCTAAAATACGAACATAAATTCCATAAAACAGTGCTAAATCGGACCCTAAAACATGCAGATTTTTACACTAAACAAAGGGAATATGGAATTATCTTATTTATTAGGTCCGAGGAATTTATGTTCTTTGAAAATATTAAATCTCACTTGTCCATGAGTGGTTTAGCATGCTTAAGTGATCATTTCTATAAAATTCGGTATGATTTGATTCATTTGTTTATTTGTCTTATTTCGCATGATAAATTGGATTTTCATAAAACTATCTTGTTCCTGTCTCTTGAAACACCTGTGATTGAGTGTGGCTTCTATTTATTTATTTTATTTAGTATTTATTTTCTACAATATTAGTTATTAATTCCAATTCACAAAAGGTTTTTATGTCTTAATTATTAGTGGTGACAATTAGTTAGTGTGTATCTTGTTTAACTCTAATCCATTGGGTTCGATAATAGACTTAGTCACACGCTTATCTGCAACTGATTCCCTACACTTGGGGACATATAAAAAGGTGAATAAGCAAATGGCGTCGTTGTCGGGGATTAGATTGTTTAAATAGGAGACCATTAAATTATTTGTTATCACTTTTAATTAGGAATTTTTTATTGCTTTTATGTGTTTGTTTGGTGTAGGAAATTTTATTAGGTGCTTCTTCGTCTATGGTATTTAGTTTTTACAAACTTAGTTTCTCACTTAGTTTGAACTAAGTTTGGGGGTGGACTGTTGGCATTCGATCATTTGATTAACGTGACCCGTAGGGTTTCATACGTTTCTAACAAGCAGCGGAAGCAAGTAAACAAGAAACGTATTACCTTTCTCCAGGGTATGTTGAAGACGATGAATTCTCGCCATCAGCCTGCGCAGTTTTACCGTTTTGGGCATAACTCTCTCATCTGATGTTGGATTTGAGTGATCTATATGCCAAAATGATCCTCTCTTCAGTGGCTTTCCGTCAGTATATGACACGTCCTATTCTGAAGTCTGTAAAATTTTATAAAAATAATAGAAGGTGACAGATAGCAACAACAAATAATCTTCCAGTCTTCAGCTGTATTCCCAAGTCCAATCTCGACGTCTTGTGGGCGATAATCTTTGAGATCTTCTCAATCTGCTGTTCCCTTACCCTTTTCATAGTGTTAGACATGATTAATCTCATAGATTAGGAGTTCCGGACAGCTGAGATGACTTATATATGGGCTACAGCAGGGACCAGGAGGAGAAATTAAAGTTGGGCTTCCATTGAGCTTAAGTATCCAAGCTTAGCCCAAAGCTTATACTTAAGTCCAATAATAATAATATATACCTCTAAAATATTATTACTGCACTACCGTTCTAATCCTATAATTATGTTATGGGCTCCTTCTTATTATGAGCCCGACCGTCTCCCCATGTTTAAGATATACAATGCCCATTAATTAATTAAGTTACTGATAACTCCATTAATTAATATCTCATCCGAGAGTAGTACCACTCAACCTCATTATCATGCCGGAATAAATCCACCTGCAGGATTTACATGATAATCCTTATGAGCTCCTTAAGGGGACATCATCAACCTAACAGACACAGATTACTTCTACAATCAACAGCACACCATAGAGACAGCACTATTTCCCAACTCACCAAGTTTGTTGATTTAATTACATGTAAATCTCATCCATTGATGAATCAAAAAAATACATATTGTCCTACGTGTCGAGGTTATTGTATATGGATTAAGAGCACGAACATCCATAATAACAGAGATTAAGTTATTCTATAAGTCGGTATAAGTCGAACGATCTCAAGCGGTCCTGCTCAATACACACAAAGTACACTAATGTGATTCTATAGCCAAGACAAGCTAATACCAAACCACATTACAACCATCCCGATAGAGTCCCCGTCTATCTCAGTTGTGAGCATCTGTTTATACTTTATAAGGAAACCGATAATATGATCTGTCGCGTGTTGTCGCACAACATATTATCTACAGTATAAAATAAGTGGACTATTGCATCGAACATATAAATAAAATTATAAGACGCAATCATTTGATCATATGATTCTCATTTCAAATTAATTGTTTAAGCATTGTTCATACAAAAAGCTAGACTTTTAGTATACAATTCAACAATCTCCCACTTATACTAAAAGACTATGATGTCATGTCTTCTGCCATACATCTGATTCCCACTCCTACTACACGACCATCAAAAGCTCGATCTCGTCTTCAGGTCCTTGTAAATAGATTTTACTAGCTTATCATCCGATACAATCTAGGCGACAACAACCTTCCCCTCATCATATGATTTCTCATAACAGGTGGTACTCGTGCTCCATGTGTTTAATTGCCTTATGGGCTCGTGATTCCTTCAAGTTTGCAACTGCACCATTATCAACAAAATAAATTGTGATAACCTTGAGCAAACTTAGAAACACTTCAAAGTTCATCATGGAGTTTCTAGAGTCATACAGATACTTTGGCTGCCTCATAGGCTCCAATTTATCATCTTTCCGTGATGGAGTCTGAAGTCTGAAATATATTTCTATATAACACTCCTCCATATTATGACTCAACTTCCTAAAATTAAACACATAATCTTTGAAGTGAATTTAGTGCCATCCCTATCTGATTTGAAAAATCTAAATCTACGTAACCCATATGAAGCAGTGAATATATTCGGTAAGTCCACATATAATTTCTAGTCCTTTTCAGGTACTTCAAAATTATGTGTTACCACAGTTCAACATTCTTATTTCGAGTTACCTTGATACCCACTGTTCATGCTTTCGGCAAAATAGATATCCATTCTAGTGCATAGCATTCCTTAGATTAAGCTTTCTTATTCGCTGAAATATAAGGAACTGCTTTCATCACCTTTATCTTCTTTTGTGTCTAAAGACACATCTCCTTAGATAAAGTCACATGCTAAAACAAGTAAGGATCGTATCATGTCATGAAGCTTGAGACAAGCATAACATCCTTTCTTGTGATTCGTATTACCATGATCAAAAGAATATTTTTGCTTCTCTTAAGTCTTTCATCTCATACCGCTTTATCAACCATACCCATACGCCTGACAATACTCCTTCATTGTCTCCAATGAGAAATATATCATCTACGTACAGTACAAAAATACCACCACGTTTCGATCACTCTTTTCATATACAAGGCACATCCGCGCATTTAATAATTCTATATGCTTGGATTTCCTAATCAAAATGGATGTTTCATGATCTTGAAGCTTGCTTTAGTCCATCGATGGATACTTTTAAGCTTACTATCATAATGCTCTTAGCCCTTTGCAATGAATCACTCTGGTTGCTTCACATAGATGTTTTCCTCAAGACTTCCAATCAGGAAAGCTGTCTTGACATCTATTTGCTATCCCTCATATTTCATATGAGTAGCAACAGATAAAAGAGTCCGGGTCAATATAGCATAGCTATCGGCGAATAGGTTTCCTCATAATCGAACCTTTTCTTTCTGATTATACCTTTTCGCAACAAGTTTTGCTTCCAAGGTTTTCACCTTACCATATGATCCTCTTTTATTTTGTATGACTACTTCCAATGGCTTTTACACCATTTAGTGATCCTACAAGCTCCCAGACTTGATTTAGAATCCATCGATTCTATTTCAGAAATATTATACTTGCTAAGATACGGCATTTCTATCTTGCAGTGCTTCGTCGTATCCGTGGGTCCATTCCATGTTTACTAGGGACCAAGCCTCACGACTCTCCCATTACATAAATCTTTCGGGTTATAAAACAACCCTCCCACTACGACAATGCACTGCATACAATTGTGTATCAGATATGACACGCGATGCAGTTTACCATGTGGTATCTCCTCTTGTACAATTGGTACTAATACTTTGTGTTTTTCCTCTCACTATCCTTTAGAACAACTTATACATAGGTTTGTGAATTATTTCATTGTCCTTTTCCAAAAATCTAGTGTTTGTGTTAACAATCACTCTTCGATCTTTTGGACTAATAAATAAACCACCCTTTATTTTTCTAGGATATCCCACAAATAAACAAACGTTATACGACATGCTGTTTCTAGGGCATACTCATAAAATGAATTTAATTATTCCAAATAACTCATCATATATCTAACCTTTTTCATAAGAGTCTTATTCCTTCTTTCCATCACACCATTTAGTTGGGGTATGCCCGGTATAGGCTACTTGAGATTTTAATCTCATCCTCTGATAAATAGCTCCTAAACTATCCCAAGAGGTACTCGCCACCACGATTAAGTCATAATGTTCACCTCTCGTCGGGATAGTCTTAGGACCACTTAAATCAGTATGAATTATTTCCAACATATCTTTGCATGGCTCTATACCCCTTTTGCCTTGAAAGGCCTTTAATCATTTTACTTCTAAGCAAGACTCGCAAGTCAGATAGTTTTCACTTCAGATAAACCCAACGGTCCATCGGTTATCAACCTTTGAATCCTACTCAAGTAAAATTGATCTAGTCTTAGATGCCAAAAGTATGTTTAGTTCATCTCCGAAGGTTCCTCTCTCTTACTAAGAATTATAAGATGCGTTATTAATTACTATTTATTGCATCCGTGGGATAAAAAAGATTTAAGAGTGTACAAATTGCCACCAACGTACCATAACAGATTGTAGCTCCATCCTTCATTACTATGATCATGTCATTTAAATGAAATGGAGTATCCATCTGTAAATGCATAGAAAACAAAATGAAATTCTTTCTATGAAAACGTACGTAAAGACAATTTCTCAAAATCAAACGTTTATTCATATTGTAAGATAAATAAACAACTCCCACTGCAATAACCACTACTTTCGTAGCTTACCCATATACTCAATTATTTCATCATCACTTAGTTGCAGGCTTTTAGTGATTCCAATAACTACACACAACGTGTCAGTAGATGCAATCACTAATCATGCTTCAATGACTAGTGAATGGGATACTATCCTTGTTTATACCTTGATGAAAATGGATTTTCTTTGCCACATATTTTGTCAGAAGTTCCCTACCATATACAACCTCTTGTATTTCAGGCAGAACTTACTCAAAACACCTAGGCAAACTATGAAGAATAAATTGATCTAGGTTTCCCTTTCAATTCCTACTCCAAGTATTTCCAATTTGTTCATCAAATTAACCATGACCTCTTGCATTTCTAACTTACTCAAGTATCCGAAGAGTCGCATGAGACCATCATATTTCTATGAACCTCTCATCTCTTTACTAGAGACTTAAATAGGCATCATGGGACATCTATAGTGAGAACACATGTTTTCCTAAGTAGTAAAAATCGAAACCAATATTCTTTTCTAATCATCTAATTTTGGACAAGTAAATATAATTTCTTTTAGGAAATAATAAGTGAAATAAACAATTCGAAATTACAGAGAATCACATAAACATACTGATCAAATATTCAAATTTATCCATTTTTATTAATTTTCTCAAAACAATATAAAATAAAATTCACCGACATCTCATGCACCGTGAGTCTGCAAGCCATGATAGTGTGGACGTTTACAAACCCAAATATTTACAAGAGAAGATTTTACCCATTAATTTCATTTGTCATCCTAAACTCATGACAAAATAATTAATAGTCGGTTCCTCTTTAGCTATGCAAATAAAAGCAGTGACTCCGAAGGGAGGATACTTATTATTTGCATCTAAGTGTACACCATTATTTGACCCCAAGTCCATTGCGCAAGCTTATGTGCCTTACAGATGGAGAAGTACACACGCGCTCGGATAACTTCCTACAGTCATCAATTATAAGTTTGTACCAGTGAATCGCATATAAACTCATCCGATGGGGAGGAAGACACTATAGCCAACGCGCAAGTTCATATGCATCACTTTACAAATAATAATTATTTAATGAAGTCTGTTCCAGCAATCCATGAATAAACTCATCCGATGGGGAGGAAGGCTCTAATGCTGACGCGCAAGTTTATTCACATCGCTAACAAACCAATAATGGAGGCCGCGGGAATTATTAACCAATTCCCTTTCCCATTTAGTAATTTAACACCGAGGGTTTTTACATGCATATATTATTCATAATAAAATACGCAACTTAGCATGCTCCTATTACGGCATATAAGGCAGTAAATCACAGAGAATCATGCATAGCATATATAACAATAATTAATTATTTAAATCAATTATGAACAGTTATATATCAGCAAATTTGATTGTTCGCCACCAAGCACGAATACAAGCAACGACCTCCAGATTATAAAATTTTCGAAAATCTCTATATTATCAAATTTTTGAAAATATCGATATTGACCATCGATATCGTCAAGATTATCGAAATCATCGATATCAACCAGATTATCAAATTTTTGAAAAACTTCCAGAATATCAAATTTTCAAAACTATCGATATCGACTGTCGATATCATCCAGATTATCGAAATCATCGATATCGACCAGATTATCAAATTTTCAAAAAATTTCAGATTATCAAATTTTTGAAATTTTCAGAATATCAAATTTTCAAAAACTTTCAGGTTATAAATTTTCGAAAAAACTCCAGATTATCAAATTTTCGAAAATATCCAGATTATCAAATTTTCAAAGTTTCCAGATTATCAAAATTTTCAAATTTCTAGATTATCAAATTTTCAAAATTTCCAGATTATCAAAATTTTGAAATTTCTAGATTATCAAATTTCAAAAATTTCCAGATTATCAAATTTTTAAAATTTCCAGATTATCAAATTTTCGAAAATATCCAGATTATCAAATTTTTGAAATTTCCAGATTATCAAATTTTCAAAAATTTCCAGATTATCAAATTTTTTAAATTTCCAGATTATCAAATTTTCAAAAATTTGCAGATTATCAAATTTTCAAAATTTCCAGATTATCAAATTTTCGAAAATATCCAGATTATCAAATTTTCAAAAATTTTCAGATTATCAAAATTTTGAAAATATCCAGATTATCAAATTTTCGTCGAGTGCCGTCAAACGTATAGAGTATTCAACAAGAAATAATAATTTTTAAAGTCTAGTCCACGTTTGACATAAACATTAGCCTAACGTTTCACGCTTCACCACGAAACCGAAGCTCTGATACCAATTGTCGGTATTCGATCATTTGGTTAACGTGACCCATTAGGGTTTCATACTTTTTTAATACGCAGCGAAAACAAGTAAATAAGAAACGTATTACCTTTCACCAGAGTATGTTGAAGACGATGAATTCTTGCCACCAGCCTATGCAGCGTCACCGTTTTGGGCATAACTCTCTCATTCATTGTCGGATTTGAGTGATCTACAAGTCAAAATAATTCTCTTTTCCGTGGCTTTCCGTCAGTATATGACACGTCCTGTTTTGAAGTCTGTACAATTTTATAAAAATTATAGAAAGTGGCAGAAACTTTCCAATCTTCTGTTGTATTCTCAAGTCCAATATCAACGTCGTGTGGGTGACGATCTTTGAGATCTTCTCAATCTGCTGTTCCCTCACCCTTCACACAGTGTTAGGCGTGATTAATCTCATAGATTAGGATTTTCGGACAACTTAGATGACTTATATATGGGCTATAGCATGGACCAGGAGGAGAAATTAGAGTTGGGCCTTCATTGGGCTTAAGTATCCAAGCTTAGCTCAAAGCTTATACTTAAGTCCAATAATAATAATATATACCACTAAAATATTATTACTGCACTACCGTTCTAATCCTATAATTATGTTATGGGCTCCTTCTTATTATGAGCCCGACAGTCTCCCCATGTTTAAGATATACAATGCCCATTAATTAATTAAGTTACTGACAACTCCATTAATTAATATCTCATTCGAGAGTAATACCACTCAATCTTATTATCATGCCGAAATAAATCCACCTGCAGGGTTTACATGATAATCCTTATGAGCTCCTCAATGGGACATCATCAACATATAACGGACACAGATTCCTTCTACAATCAACAGCACACCATAGAGACAGCACTATTTTTCAACTCACCGAGTTTGTTGATTTAATTACATGTAAATCTCACCCACTAATGAATCAAAAAAATACATACGGCCTTACGTGTTGAGGTTATTATATAGGGATTAAGAGCACGAACATTCATAATAACTGAGATCAAGTTTTTCTATATAGACAGTACAAGTCGAACGATCTTAAGCGGTCCTACTTAATACACGCAAAGTGCATTAATGTGATTCTATAGTCAAGACAAACTAATACCAAATCACACTACAACTATCCCGATAGAGAGTCCCCATCTATCTCAGTTGTGAGCATCTGTTTATACTTTATAAGGAAACCGATAATATGATCTTCCGCGTGTTGTCGCACAACATATTATCTACAGTATAAAGTAAGTGGACTATTACATCGAACATATAAATAAATTATAAGATGCAATCATTTGATCATATGATTCTCATTTCAAATTAATTGTGTAAACATTGTTCATACAAAAAGCTAGACTTTTAGTATACAATCCAACAATCTCCCACTTATACTAAAAGACTATGCTGTCATGTCTTCTGCCATACATCTGATTCACATTCCCACTACACGACCATCAAAAGCTCTCGCTTTAAGGTCCTTGTAAATGAATTTACTAGGTTATCATCCGATGCAATCTAGGCGACAATAACCTTCCCCTCATCATACAATTTCTCGTAACAGGTGGAAATCGCGCTCCATGTGTTTAATTTCTTATGGGCTCGTGATTCCTTCAAGTTTGCAACTGCACTATTATCATCAAAATAAATTGTGATAACCTTGAGCAAACTTAGAAACACTTCAAAGTCCATCATGAAGTTTCTTAGAGTCATACAGATACTTTGGTTGCCTCATAGGCTCCAATTTATCATCTTTGCATGATGAAGTCCGGAGTCTGAAATATATTTCTATATAACACTCCTCCGCATTATGACTCTACTTTCTAAAAATAAACACATAACCTTTGAGGCGGATTTACTGCCGTCCCTATCTGATTTAAAAAATTTGAATCTACGTAGCCCATAAGAAGCAGTGAATCTATTCGGTAAGTCCACATATAATTTCAAGTCCTTTTCAGGTACTTCAAAATTATATGTTACCACAGTTCAACATTCTTATTTCGGGTTACCTTAGATACCCACTGTTCATGCCTCCGGCAAAATAGATATCCATACTCGTTCATAGCATTCCTTAGATTAAGCTTCCTTATTCGCCGAAGCATAAGGAACTGCTTTCATCACCTTTATCTTCCTTTCATGTCTTAAGACACATTTCTTTAGATAAAGTCTCATGCTAAAACAAATAAGGATCGTATCATGTCATGAAGCTTGAGACAAGAATAACATCCTTTCTTGTGATCCGTATTACCGTGATCAAAAGGATATTTTTGCTTTTCTTAAGTCCTTTATTTCATACCGCTTTATCAACCATACCCATACGCCTGACAATACTCTTCATTATCTCCAATGAGCAATATATCATCTACGTAAAGTACAAGAAATATCACCACATTTTCATCACTCTTTTCAATACACAAGACACATCCACGCATTGAATAAATCCATATATCTGGATTTCCTCATCAAAACGGATGTTTCATGATCTTGAAGCTTGCTTTAGTCCATCGATGGACACTTTTAAGCTTACACATAAAATGCTCTTAGCACTTTGCAATGAATCACTTTGGTTGCTTCACATAGATGTTTTCCTCAAGACTTCCAATCAGGAAAGTTGTCTTGAAGTCTACTTGTTATTCCTCATATTTCATATGAGTATCAACAGATAAAAGAATCCGGATCGACATAGGCATAGCTACCGGCGAAACAGATTTTCTCATAATCGAACACTTTCTCTCTGAGTATACCTTTTCGCAACAAGCTTTGCTTCCAAGATTTTCACCTTACCGTATGATCCTCTTTTATTTTACAGAGCCACTTCCAATGGCTTTCACACCATCCGTAGTTTCTACAAGCAGTCAGATCTAATTTAGAATTCATCGATTCTATTTCAACATTCATTGCATTTTGCTAAGATTCTGCACTTCTATCTTATAGTGCTTCGTCATATCCATGGGTCCATTCCATGTTTACTAGGAACCAAGTCTCACAACTCTCCCAAAATATATTTCTTACAGGTTGTCGAACAACCCTCCCACTACAATAAGATACTACACGCAATTGTGTATCAGACGTGACATGCGTTGCAGTTTATCTTGTGGTATATCCTCTTGTGCAATTGGTACAAATACTTTGTGTTTTCCCTCTCACTTCCTTTAGAACAATTTACACATAGGTTTGTGATTTATTACATAGTCCTTTTCCAAAAATCTAGTATTTGTGCATCCAATATCTTGAAGCGCCGAGGTAAGTTTTCTTCACTTGTGTGTGATGCTTGGAGGTCGATTTTTTTTAGAATTTTTAAAATTTATTTCGATCTTTCGAATTTTTTGCGACTTTCCAAGTGTCTTGTTTGTCTTGTGTATGTTTCCTAGATTAGGTGTGATTAATTTTTGGTTGAATTTTTGAGTTCTCCTATGATTTTACTGATGAATTCTAATTAGTGATGAGATGTGTTCGAGCTTTAATGATTATGAAGGATATCGAAGTAGCAAAAAAAAGTGAGTTTTATCTGAGGCCTACGCCTTACCGAGTTGAATAACTCGAGGAGCTTGCAAGATTTGGAGGAGATAAATCAGGTGCCTTCGTTTCTTTATTTTATTTTTTTTATGAGATAGATTGTGTGGATTCTTGAGTAGTTGAGGTGTTGAAATTTGATTTCTGGTTGTGAGCTTATTATGATATTTATTTGTTATATTTCTGTCAGAAATTCATATGCTCTTGAAATTAATGAAGGAAGTGTACTTAAGTTATATTGTGATATGAAGTTCTATGTGTAATTGTGAGACATTGCTTACCATGAAAAATGCTTTTTTACTTATAAAACCATGTGAGATTTTGAGCCTTATCATGTACATAAACACATGACGTTACTTTCTGGTGAGTATCATTCTTATGCGTGTATTCTAGAACTTGTCTTTTGTCTTGCTTGAGACTATATGTTATGTTAGATGATGGGAGATGATTTTAGGCCATCCTTGAATTTATAAGTCACTTAACCAAATAATTCACTACCATATGATTGTTTATCCGTAGTTAGCCCCGTTGAGCCTTAAAACCTCATTCTTTGGCAACTTACGAGAAATAACCACTTCGAGTATCTTAATAATTTTTTTAGCCTTAATTGTCCGTCATGAAGAGAATTAATGGCTTTTCAAAGTATGTTGATGGAGCTTGATAACATATTGGGAAGGAATGAAATTGGTGTTGAAAGAGTGATTGAGCTTGAATATGCATCTAAGGAAAATCATGGAGTAGTGCTTAAATCTAGTACTCTACGAAACAAGCACCCTAGGGTAGTGCCCGAAATTGGTACCCTATGGAGGATGCATGAGGTAGTGCCCAAAACTGGTACCTCAAGAGAAGAAAAAAGGAAAAAAATATATATATACATGTTGTGCATGGAAGAGAAAAATTAAAGAGTTGAGGAGGATGATGTGCTTGAATAGAATTGAGCAAGAAGAATGAAAGATCATGATAGAATGCGCACTTGATTGATCCGAGTTTTGAATCACTTATCCATATATTTTCTACCCTTAACCAAAGAGCCAACATTACATCCTATTAAAAGTCTTTTTTGATTCTATTGTCGAATCATGCTTTTAGTGGTGGAGAGTTTGAGACATTTGGCAAGCTTATGGTTACGCATGTACTTGAATTGAATTTGAGCGTAAACACTATGCATACCCTATAAGTGTACATCTTTTATACTTAAGTGCGAGTAATATACTTCCCGTGAGAATAAGTTGATGGAGCATTTTAATTGGTGGTGATTGTCTTAACTTGTATGCTATGAATGAATTATTGCATGTAATGAAAGTTGCATGACCAGAGTTAATGACAATTGCATGTTGAATGGCCTAGTAGTCATATCCTTTGTTTTCCTTTAGATTTTACACACTATCTTTCTTCTTTGTTCGATTTCGTTCTTCCGGGACAAACAACATCTTAAGTTTGGGAGGTTTTCATATAATTGTATGCAGCCTCACACATATTAGTGAAAAGAGCATGTGTATAGTTCTACATGTATTCGCATATAGCGTCGTGCAGAAAAAAATAAGTGTAAGGTTGTAAGTATTGTTGCCGGAGGCATCTCATAAAAAATTATGTATGGGGTCGCAAGCGTAATCGCGAGTATAGTCCTGTAAGATGTTGCATGGAAATCGTATATGGGGTCGCTGTTGGAGTTGAATTAAGGCGAAGTCACAAGTAAGAGAGAATTATATCCATTTCTTTTTTACTAAAAAAAAAGGCATTTTTTCGAAAATGAAGTATTTAAAGTATTCCCTCCGTCCTGGGTAAGTATCCCTATTTATTTTTTACGCGTAAATTAAAGAGTATTATTATTTTATGTGTAGCGGTCCGAATTCCCTATTCCACTTTGGTATTCCACTTCCTGTTCCATAACTTATTTCTTATTAAAATACTATACCCTAGTTAATGACCATTAAACCCTTGTGACATGTGGGGTCATTTTACTAAAAGGGGAAAATGAGGACATTTGAATGGAACGCCCAATATAGTAAAATGAGGATTTTTCGGTGGACGAAGGGAATAGTATTTTTGTTGATGTCGGCTCCTTAGTATTTTTACAAGTGTTATAATGATACACTCTCTCCATTCCACCCTTATCTGCGCCAGTATTGTGGACACGTAGTTTTAAAAAAATTACTTTTTAATTAACTTAATTTATTAGGAGTATTGTAATATTTTTAGATAATAAATAGAATATAAAGTATGTTAAGTTTGCTATGTTGAGTAATTTTTTTAATTAAGATTACTTTTGAGGTTATTAGTTGATGTAGTATTATCTTTTTTGGGTGGTGAAGATAAGTGTGGGACGGATGAAATGGGAAGTGCAAAGATAAGTGTGAGACAAATTGAGTATTTACTGATGGGCAACAGTTACGAGACCGTCTCAAGTTAGATATTTTTATACTCCATTTTTTAAAATAGTTATTACTTTTTATTAAAAATATTAAGGAGTACACTTTTCATTAAAAAAAAGTATACTTTTAATTAATTTATATTACATATTGTTCATGAAATAATTTACGTATTATTATTGTTATATTAAAACATTATCACTCTCTATCTGTTTCACGGGAGTCCATCGATTAGATGGTCTGACACAAATGTTTGCCTATCTTAAATAACTATATATCACTTTTTGTTAAAAATGTTATCACATTTATTTATACACAAATTGCTTATGAAGAAATTAATTGTACTACTATCACTTTTTATTTATTCGATTATATACTTTATAAAATTTTATTATTTTTTATTCGTGTTACGGAAGTTTTCCTTTGACACGGTTTCACACAAAAATGTTTCCCTT
This sequence comes from Pogostemon cablin, assembly GCA_023678885.1. NCBI lineage: Eukaryota > Viridiplantae > Streptophyta > Magnoliopsida > Lamiales > Lamiaceae > Pogostemon > Pogostemon cablin. Next base: position 3,821,463 of record CM042977.1, on the reverse strand, counting down.
TTTTAATAATTACTCAGAAAAATCAAGCAATTGTAAATTTTCAGAAATTACAAAATTCATTATATAATTAATTTTGATAAATTTCGAGGAAACAATTATAACTAATTATTCAAATTATAATTATTAGATAACAATCGAGAAGTTTCTTGATGGATCGATCATGATAAATTATACTCGATCGTATACATCAACGTTTATCAGGCGATTTACACATAAGCATATCCATACATAATCCATGGATATATTCTTTTTATTAAAGATAAAGTTAAAATAAAACGTATTTCTTGCATATCAATAATTTAATGGACCTTACCCACTAGACTGACATTTTAAAATGAATTAATGTATTTGTTCACATAGTCTCTTTTCTTTCAATCAACTGAAAGACTAAACAAAAAGATAGAACTGACATATACATCCCCCAATTCCCATTGTTCTTGACCATGAATTCTGCACATGACTATTTCTGCTTCTGCTTCTTTTCTTTAATTATGATTATTTTGATTATATTTTATATTTTCAGAATGAGGGTTTGGTGCAACTGTGAAATCTGTCGGACGTACGTTGAATCTAGATGGAATCTGAAATACACAAATCTTTGTGATTGGTACACTGATCTACTACAGGAATCTCCCACTCGGACCATTCATATTCATGTTCTCGACAACGTTATCACGGCGAATCCCGACAATGTTGAATATATGCTTAAAACAAGGTTCGACAATTTCCCGAAAGGGAAACCCTTCTCTGCGATCTTGGGTGATTTTTTGGGTAATGGAATATTCAACGTTGATGGCGATTTATGGAGGTTTCAGAGGAAGATGGCGAGCCTCGAGCTGGCCCGGGTTTCGATCCGGGCTTTCGCTTTTGAGGTTGTGGAGCATGTTACCGACAGACGTTTGATCCCACTTATGGAATCTGTTTCTGGAGGGGAAGAACCTGAAGCTCTTGATCTGCAAGATGTGTTTCGAAGATTCTCCTTCGATTGCATCTGCAGATTTTCGTTCGGATTAGACCCTAAGTGTCTGGAAATCTCACTGCCCTTGTCTGAATTTGCAGCTTCGTTTGATGCAGCTTCGAAGATCTCAGCTGAAAGAGCTATGGCTGCTTCTCCACTGGTGTGGAAGGTGAAGAGATGGCTGAACATCGGAAGCGAAAGAAAGCTCCGGCGATCGATTCAGATGATCAACGTGTTAGCTCAAGAAGTCATCAACCAACGCCGGAAGTTTGGATTCTCCGACAAGAAAGATCTTCTCTCAAGATTCATGAGCAGTACGGACGACGAGAGTTACCTTCGAGACATAGTTATAAATTTCCTGTTGGCCGGCCGCGACACGGTGTCCTCCGCCTTAACCAGCTTCTTCAGGCTGGTGGCGCTCCACCCTGAGGTGGAGTCCGCCATCCTAGAAGAGGCGGGTAGGGCGATCGGAAAAGATGAGAGGCTTAAAAGCTATGAACAAATGAAGTCACTTCATTATTTGCATGCAGCAATCCATGAGAGCATGAGATTGTATCCACCGATTCAATTTGATTCGAAGTTTTGCTTGAACGACGACGTTTTACCGGACGGGAGTTTCGTGAAAGGGGGATCTAGGGTTACTTACCACTCTTATGCAATGGGGAGAATGGAGGAGATTTGGGGGTCGGATTGCTTAGAATTTAAGCCACAAAGGTGGTTGAGAGATGGTATTTTTTGTCATGAAAACCCTTTTAAGTATCCTGTGTTTCAAGGTGGACTTAGGGTGTGTTTAGGGAAAGAAATGGCACTTGTTGAGCTCAAATACGTTGCTGTTACATTGTTGCGGCGATACCGGGTCGAGCTTGTCCGATTCAAGGACACGCCCCGATTTTTGCCCGGTCTCACCGCAACATATCGTGATGGTTTACGGGTTTTGGTTCGAGATCGATTGTAGACTCGTAGCTGCATTGAATTAATGTATAACCATATAATTATATATATGTTTATATGATTAAATTACTATTCCCTCCTTCTCATAGAAGTTGACACACTTTTCATTTTGGTTTGTCCCACTAAAATTGACACATTTCTTTTTTAATACATGAAACCACACAAAAAACAATTAATCTATTCTTATGACCCCACATATCACCTCTAATACAACTACTCACTACATATTAAATATTATTTCTCTCATTTCACTTTACTCCTCTTTACATTAAATTATTATACTACTTAATCTCCGTGCCCAAAAAAAAATTATATCAACTTCTATGGAATGGAGGAAGTATATAGTTTGAGGTCTAATGTTTTATGTTATGGTTGTTAAGTCAAGATTTGTCATTGTGCAGGATTCTTGAAAATTAAATTAAGATTTTTGTCACTATGGTTGTTAAGTTACAGCTTTTTAGCTTAATTTTTATTATTTAATTTAATGAATGTAAAAGGAAATTTAGATCATTATGTGTATATATGTATTAAAATAGGAGGGGCAGATTTCATCTATTTGCACGTTAATGTGTTGCAATATTTATTTGGAGAATTAGGAGATGATATATAGTTGCACATGATTGAGCTAGATACACATCCCTATCCCTACATGCTTTTCATAGGACAAATATAGTTGGCACACAACTCACATCTGAACATATTATTATGTTTGGTGATGATGTTTTTCAATTATAAGCTTTTTTTCTCATTCAAATATATATAAATATTGCAAACATTAATACTTCAAAATCATACTCCCTCCATTCTATAGAAATTATAGACATTTTCTGTTAACTATTCCACGTTGTTTAAAAAAAATATTATTTTTTATTATTTTTATTAATTTTAAAGAATATTATAATATTTTCAGATAATAAAAAATATATAAAGTAATGGTATGTGTGTGTGAAAAATGAATGATAAATTTGAAATTAAGAGTGAGGCTTGCGTGCGCCTGGGCGCACGGGAACACATTCCATGTGCTTTGGTCTAAAGGGTATACACTTTAATTAATAAAAAATACACAATTTTGTTCTAGAGGGTATACACTTTTTATTAATTTTTTTTCTTTAGAAAATAAAGAGTACACATTTTTATACTAAAGGCATACAATTTAACACAAAATTCTATAGGCGCACGAAGTGTTGTCCATGCGCCCAGATACACACAATAATTTTCTTTAGAAAATAAAGTATACACATTTATATACTAAAGGGTATACAATTTAACACGAAATTCTAAAGGCGCACGGAATGTGGTCCGTACGCTCAGGTGCACAAGAGTTTTTGCCTGAAATTAAAGTAACTGTTAAGTTGTTGGATATATATATATATATATATATATATATGAAAAGTTTTATAAAAAAAATAAATAATTAAAAAGTGGGACGGATGAGTATTATTGATCTTTATATCTTGCACTCACCTTTTATTGAATAGTATAAGAGTTATGCCAATTAGTTAGTTCATGCAAATTATATAATTGACACTTAAACGATGGAATAAAATCCAAAGATCATCCTATAAATTATATTTTGCTTTTAGATATTATTATTCTATGTCTTAAATGTGTCAATCATCGAAGTATATCCTACTAATAAATTTTAGTGTTATAAATGAATGACATATAGACAAAAAGGAAAAATTTAACCCTTATCCTTAAAGTTAATATTTTTCATTTTAGGGTATAAATTTAATTATATTCGTCAATCATCTAACCTTACCTTTTACAATAGAAGATGGAGTTAAATATTTGTTTGGTCCCATAATTTTTTTTTCTCTTTAATTTTAGTCCCAAAATAGATATTTATATCTAATTAGTCCCATAATTTTCATTTAAGTTTAATTTTGATCCAATTTTCGTCTGGATGGCCGGTTTCCGGCTAGTGACACTAATGTGGCAACTCTAATATTTTCAACCAATCAATGCGTGACACGTGTTCTCCAAGTGTAAAAAAAATATAAATAACAATAATAATAATGAAACACCACCCTCACCTCAAATTTTTAATTAATAAATTAAATATTACAATAAAGAATAAAAAATTATATGAAATTAAAATAAAACAAAAAAATCTGAGTTTAAAATTAAAATGAAATTAAAATTCACCAAAAATAAAATCTTAAAATAAAAAACGTATCCTCAAATTCCCCAATTTGTCTTTGAAGAACCCTAACCAAAACCAAATTGAATGCAATTTGAAGAACCCTAACCCATCCAATCCAATAATCACCCATCAAATTCACCCCCGCCAGTCGCCCGTTTCAGACGAGAAGATTTGGATTTGGAATTCGGGCCGTCCAGCGGTTGCACTCTGTATTGAGGCGAGTGGCGCGGATCGAAGGCTAAATCCATGTTTACGATTGGCCTATTTGCGAAATCGTCGAGCGGAGGGAGATGGTTGCAGAACTTGGTGGTCGGATTAATGACCAAGCAAACAATGTCGATCGGCGGTCGTTCCACATCGGCGCCACCAGTAAACCGAGCATCAGACCGCCACATGAACTCAGATTCGTTAAATTGGTAGCGTAGGGTGTGATTCTGAGGAAATCAAGCACCGAATCGAGCCCGAAACTGGGCAGGAAACCACCGTCGCCGGATGGGAGGAAGAGACCCGTCGTCGCCGAGGCGGCGTTTCTGCGAGAGTTGCGTATGGAGAAGTAAGGGGGCGGAGATGAGATCGCGCCAGCGATCTGAAAGCTTTTGAATCGATACAGAGATTTAATGGGTAAATGGAGAAGAATCTCCATTAAAAGATCTTCATTTGCAACCACTGTTTCTGCAGAATTTTTGGTCTAGTGGAAACAAAGATCTCATCCTTCTGATCTTCTGATTTTCACGTGTTTTTAATGTAATATTTTTTTTCTTAATTCTAGGATTTCTAATTTATTTTAGTTTTAAATTCAGTTTTTCTTTTTTATTTTAATACAGTTTCCTTTTTTTTTAAAAAATTAAATGTGATATTTAATTTAATAATAATTAAATTTGATGTGGAGGCATGTGTCACACATTGATTGGTTGAGAAATAATTGGGGTTGCCAAGTCAGCATCACTCGCCGGTTTCCAGCGACGGATGGCAGTTCCGGTGAAAATTGGGTGAAAATTAAACAAAAATAAAAGTTACTAGACTAATTAGATACAAATATCTTTTTTGGGACTAAATTTAAAGAGAAAAATAGTTGTGTAACCAAACAGATATTTAACTCATAGAAGATGTATCACTATAATTGTAACTAGAGATTAAAACTGCTTGAGATGATATATTAAAATAGCACCGAATTCAATGGATTAATTCATTTCCAACAAATTAATTAAGACAACTCATCACACGTGTATATTTAATGCTATATTTTAATGGATTTTTATCAGAAAATCAAGCTCATATGATCTTTAATCTATTTATACTCAATCGATATATTGAATGTAATAATAAATAGTAGAGTTAATGTTACTAAGAAAAAAAAACTCCTGTTGGAGTAAGTGGGATCTCAATTCCATCTAATGTAATATTAGATGTAACATAAAGTGTAATAGTGAATTTGAATTGTCTTATCCGACGCCATAAGTGTAGTAGGCCCGTGAATGTATATATAGCCACTAGCTAGCGGGCTAGAGTTTGATTGAATGTGGTTTGTCTGCCGCAACCTTAATTATTTGTTTGATCTCATCAATATATATAGCCACATCACATTCAGGTATAACCGACTTTTAAGTAGTAGATTTAGTAAATCCACATGTTAATTTATGTTTGTTTTGAGAATTTAAGTATAAAAATTTTAATTTTATATTAAATTAATACATAACAGTATGAGTGATGTGTGTAGGAGATAAATGAGATTTATGTAATCTATTTTATCAACCCATTAGAGCGGATTACGTAATCCTAAACATGTTGTTAGGCGGATAGGGTCATCATCGTCGTCCGTGTTCGTCGTCTACGCCGGAGAAGGTGGTCGAGGGAAGAACTCCACAGTGCTCAGATTCCAGTTGAACTCACACAAGAATTCAAATCCACGTTCTATCCGAGAGGGTCACAAATGGGCGATTAAATAGGCCACAAGTGTAAGGCTATGGGTCAAGACAAACTTGGCCCAATACTTTGAGAAAGAAGACCGGCATTTGGGCCAAAAACCCAACGGGCCCAACAAATCTCCACCTTGGCCCAAATCATCTACCCTTGTGTATAACTAAATGGGAATTCATCATTGCACTTTTCCCGGACACCTGCAAAACGAAAGACACAAAGTCAAATGCAAGATCCAGAAATTTGACACAAAAGTCAAGGTATCACAAAAGATACACAAATCTAAGCCGAAGCAAAGATCATGGACACATAGTCACAAAATGTTTAAAATATCCCACGGGCAAAATAAACGGAGCACACAAGCTCAAGAGTGGACACAACATCCACGGAAAAGAACTGCATACAACATGCTTCAATCAAGAGAGTCGAAATTTAAAGTCCTCATGCAAGACTTAAATTTTTCAACAGATAAGCATTTAGTACCCATATCAGCAGGATTAAACTCAGATGCAATCTTTTTCAGGTTAACAATACATTTTTCCACAATATCACGAATGAAATGATACCTAACATCTATATGCTTGGTTCTATCATGGAAAACAGAATTTTTACACAACTGAATCGCAGACATACTATCAGAAAACACAGTGGCACATTTGTCAAGAAAACCTATTTCATTCAGAAGGCCTTGCAGCCAAATAGCTTCCTTTAAAGCATCAGTAATAGCCACGTATTCAGATTCAGTTGTAGATAAAGCAACCACATGCTGTAACTGAGACTTCCAACTTATGCAAGAGCCACATAAAGTAAACACATAAGAAGTTGTAGACTTCCTATTATCCTTATCATTTGCATAATTGGAATCAACATAGCCAACAAGGCTCACACCATTTGCAGATTTGGAAAAGCATAAACTTACCTCCATGGAGCCCTTGAGGTATCTCAAGAGCCATTTCAAAGCCTCCCAATGAGGCGCACCTGGATTAGCCATATACCTACTCAAGCAACTAACAGAATATGCAATATCTGGTCTAGTGCTAACCATAAGATACATAACAAACCCAATGGCATTGGAATAAGGAACCTTTTCCATTTCAGCAATTTCAGAATCAGTCTTTGGAGACTGATCCTTACTTAACACAAAGTGAGCAGCAAGAGGCACATTCACAGTTTTAGCAAACATCATAGAGAATTTACTCAAAATCTTTTCAACATATGAAATCTGATTAAGCAAGAGAACATGGTTCTTCCTATCTCTATCAATGTTCATTCCAAGAATCCTTTTAGCATCTCCAAGATCTTTCATATCAAAATTATCACATAGACTCTTTTGAACAAGCTCAACATACTCAAGATCAGGGCTAACAATTAGCATATCATCCACATATATGAGCAGAAAAACAGGAACAGAAGTATCAATCTTGAAGTAAAGGCAATTATCATGCAAGCTTCTCTTAAACTTCAACGATGTCATGCATTGATCAAACTTCTTATTCCACTGTCTAGGAGATTGTTTCAAGCCATACAAGGATTTCTTCAAATAACATACATGATCAGGAATTTTGGGGTCCATAAAACCCTCAGGTTGTTTCATGAAAATCTTTTTGTCCAAATCACCATTAAGAAAAGCCGTTTTTACATCCATTTGCTTCAATTCCCAATCAAAATAAGTAACTAATGCAAGCATTATACGAATAGTGGTGAATTTAACAACAGGAGCAAAGATTTCATTATAATCAACCCCTTCCTTTTGAGTAAAACCTTTTGCTACCAATCTAACTTTAAATCTAACATTTTCAGGCTCATGTTTCACTTTGAAATCAACAACAGAGCAATGAGCAGGTTTTGGAACCAGAGTCCAAGTATGATTAACATGCAACGATTTTATTTCATCTTTCATAGCATATAACCATTTCACAGAGTCATCAGATTTTAAAGCTTCTTGATAGGTCTTAGGTTCATTATCAACACTTTCAAATGCATTACAAGCATGAGTATCAATATGAAAATCATCATACCTAGCAGGTGGCCTAATATTCCTTCTAGGTCTATCCCTAGGCAACACATAGCCATCATCTTCAGTAATATCATGCACATTTTCATCATTGATAACAGGTTCATTGGCAACAAGTTCTTGATCAACAACAGTGTCAGACAAGTTTTCAACATCAGATAACACAGGAGACAACTCCACCTCACTCGAAGAAGTGGTAGGATCATGTAAAGGCACAACATCAGGCAAAGGAGCAGATAAGCAAGGAAATTCAGATTCATTAAAGTTCACATCCCTACTAATCACGATTTTGAAACCAGGTTCAGAGATATCCCACAGCCTATAACCTTTAACACCTTCAGGATAACCAAGAAAAACACATTTTCTACTCCTAGGATCCAATTTGTCATGTTTCTGACGCACAAACGCAGCACAGCCAAATACACGTAGCACAGAATAATCAATACTTTTACCAAAGAACACATAGTCAGGGCACTTACCCTTCAAAGGCACAGAGGGGGATTTGTTTATTAAAAATACTGCGGTAATAAGCGCCTCACCCCAAAACTTTTTAGAAAGTCCAGAAGACACCAACATGCTCCTCACCCTTTCTAACAAAGTCCTATTCATCCTCTCAGCAACCCCATTCTATTGGGGAGTGTAAGGAGCAGACTTATGTCTCACAATTCCAGATTTGACACATAAATCATCCATGGCATTATTGCAAAATTCCAATCCATTATCAGTTCTAAGATACTTAATCTTTTTACCCATTTGATTTTCAATCAAAGTTTTCCAATTTTTGAACTTTTCAAAAACATCAGATTTGTTTTTAAGCAAAATTACCCACACTTTTCTTGAAAAATCATCAATAATGGACAGAAAATACACATTGCCACCTTGAGTTGGCTCACTAGAAGGCCCCCACACATCAACATGCAGGTACTCAAGTATATCACTACACGAAGAAGTCTTAGGGTATGGGAAAACAGGAAATTTCACCTTCGCATGTTTGCCTTGCACACAAGAATCACATAAAGGAATGCATGTAAGCTTATCATTACCAAAAGAACTAGCTTTATGCAATATTTCAATACCTTTTCCACTCATGTGACCTAACCTACCATGCCAAATATTTGTTTTATCTTCTTTAACCGCGTTAGCAGACATAACAACAGATTTAGCACAACAAACATGCAGGTTATTCCTCTTTTCAGCATTAAAGATGGGCACAGAACCCTTTACAATAGACATGCAACCCTTTCCCCACCTACCCTCAAGCCCCTCATCTTCAAGTGCAGCACAAGAAATCAAGTTGTTACACAAATCAGGCACATGTCGCACGTTTTTCAAAGTGAACACAGAATCATCTTCAAAACGCAAGCAAATGTCACCAACACCAAGCACATCACATCTTCTTTCATTAGCCATAGACACAGATCCATGAGAAACATTTTTATATGAAAAGAAAAGATGTTTAAAAGGTGTCATATGAAATGTGCAACTGGAATCCACAAGCCATTCACTATCACACAGAGATGAATGCACAGAATTCACACAATTATCAGAAATAGCAAACACATCACCATAATTCATAGATTCAGAGGCAACATTAGCATGATCATTAGAATTATTCCTCTTAGGATGAGGACACTTGTTTGCAAAATGTCCCCTTTCATGGCAATTAAAGCATTTCTTCTTTTTCTTGTCCCCATTCTGATCATTCTGGGATTTCACATCAGAATTTTTGTCCTTGTTCTTATTGTTGTTCTTGTTCTTGTTACGATTGTTAGGTTTCCCCTTAACATGCTGTTTGACTATTTTTAGCACTCACGAACAAGAATACTCGATCGTTGTAGTATTATATCCCAAGAAAAATTATCAATCCAATAAGGAGTTATATTCGTACTAGCAAAATACGTGAGCTCATGTTCATTGTTGTTTTTGTAAAGATGATCGGGGGTTTTGAGATTGATTAACAACTAAAACAAGTAACAAGTAAATAACAATATCAAATAAGTAGAATGACAAGAAATAGAAAATGGGTGCTTAAGTTCAAGTATGAAAAAAACATGGGATTAGAAACATCCAAGCACACTCAATTCATATTATCATGCAAACGGAATTCAACTCAATTGATGTAGACTAAGGGTGATCACGATTGTATCCTAAGCTCCCTTTCGGGTTACAAAGGTTGTTGATCCATTTTGGACTCCCAAAAGCACTTAAGATCAAAGCCCAACATTAACCCCTTCCATCTAGGTACTAGTTAGACTAAACTCTCCCTTTTTGTGTACTAAAGCCAACGAATGGATTGGTTCCCCTCATTGAATTCAAATATCCTTTCGGTCAAACCCAAACTCAATGTCTATTCATGCCTTCCTAATACTATAGAGGGTCGTTTCCGTCTCACTCCAAGCAATACATACATGAAGATCATGATAGCATTTAATTACCAAAAATAATCCATTGATCAACAATCCATTAAACCAATAAACATTCATGAATAACAAACCATGCCATCACAACATCAAGACAATTAAACTCCATGAATAGAAATCAACATCAATTAAATCAAAAACCAATTTAATCCACATGATAATATAAATCTAATATGCTCTTCATGTTCCTAATCGCACTAGAGGGATTAGCCTATCATAGTAAAAGTAACAAAACAATTAAATGATTCATTACAATTACCCATAGTCTAAGATCTAAAGAAATACAAAATGAATGGATTCTTCCCTATCAATTTCTTGAAGAGAATCTTCTATTCTTCTTGATCTCCACCTCTAGCTCTTGATTCCTTGAGATCTCTCACACCCAATGGAAGGGATGAAGTTTTGATGGAGAATTAATGGAGATGATGAAGATGAATCAAAATGGATGAAGGTGGATGAAGATGATGGTGGGAAATGGAAGAAATGGTGTGTGAAGTGTGTGTAGATGATAGGATTTCGGATTCTCTGCCAATTGTTGAATAAAGGGGTATTTATACCCCTTTGGAGGCTTCTAGAAGGATCTGGAAATTTCTGCAGGAAAATACCCAACACGAGTCGTGCTCTGTAACACGGCCACGGGGTGGCCGTGTTGTGTCTTCTGATGCTGCCACACAGCCACCTTCTTACAGGGCCGTGTTGGTGACACGGCTCGTGCTCCCGACTCGACTCGTGCAACTGGACACGACCTGAAGTTGCCCGTGTTGAGTGACTAGATGTCGCCACACGGCCAACTCTTACAGGGCCGTGTTGGCTACACGGCTCGTGTGCTGGCTCCTGCATTTCTTCACTGTTTTGGCTCGTTCTCCCTCGTTTCAACTCCGAATTGAGATCCGTTTTTTCTTACATCTTCCTTATCATGTTTAGCATCCAATAAAAAGTGAAAATCTTACGTTTAAGCTCATTCACACACATTTCAATAAAAATACAAAACACAACCAAATAACATATAAAATATGGATAAAATAATACGAAAATATATATAAAAAGACACTAAAATCTAGGTGAAAATAGCTCTAATCACATGCATAACCTCCCCAGAATTCTTAACACCCCTATTTTGTTTTAAATCATGCTCTTTGCTTTTTAAGGCATTCACCACAATATCAAGAGTAACGTCATCACGACCATACTTTATAGCAGACTTGACATCATTGTAAGAATCAGGTATAGCATTTAAAAGTACAATAGGAGTGTATTCATCAATATGCTTGTCACCAGTTAGCTTAATATCTTGAATCAATTTCGTGAACACATCCAAATTTTCTTCAACATCTTTGTTTAAATCAAGTTTAAAACGAAAGAATTTTTCCAGAAGAAACATTTTACTAGGCAAAGATGTTTCAGTGTACAGCTTATCCAACGTTTCCCACAAAACTTTTGCGGACTCATGCACACCAACTTTTCTAAGCACAGGATCAGAAAGATTCAAGATAATTGCAGATAAAGCAAGCTCATTCATCTCAGTCTTTTTAGCAGGTGTATCATCCTTGTCATACGAGTGATCTACAACTTTGAATACCCTTTGTTGAATGAGTATGCACTTCATTTTCTATTTTCAGATACTGAAGTCTCGCTTACCATCAAACGGTGTTTGTCCAAACGAAGACGAAGCCATGGGTATTTAAAGTTGAGTAGAACACACTTTGAACGGAGAAAATACAGAAATACAGAGCAACAATCTGTCACACACCAGGTTGACACTACTCTAATAACACACAAAGAGAGAAACGGAGCAGTATAACACACAAGGACAGATTTTCAGCAGCGGAAATTGAAAGACTAAGATAACAGTTTCACAAAAGAAACAAACAAGAACAGTAATAAGAGGGCCAGCCGCCTCAGGGCATCAGACAAGAAAATAAAATAAGAAAAGCTCAAGCTATTTCACCAGAGCGGTGTCTCCGACGAGAACACCGTACCACCTCTACGAGCCACCAGCCCGTTACTTAACGGGGGCGGATCCCTCGTAGTCTTGTTCACGTACCAAACACGAACGGGGCAGCCTCCACTCCAAGTTTCAACCTACACACAAAGTGAGAAACATTGGGGGTTAGTGAAGGCACAATCTGAAAATTTTCAGAAAGGAACAATCCGGAAAAATAACAAAACAAATCTGAAATTTTTCGGAATAATATAAAAGGAGAAGAGGAGAGACACTTCCCTTCCTCAAAATGGACACTCCAATCTGACTGGAACCCTAGCTCCGGTGGTCAACTCCGGCGGTCAACGGTGGCTGTCAACTGGACAGCGGCGGTCTCCGGTCTCCGGCGGTGGTCGGAAGTTAGTAACAGCCGGTGGCGTTCAGCAGGCTGGTCGGTGGTCGTGATTCCGGCGGCGGACAGGAGCGGCTGCGCCTGGACGGAACCCCAGCGGCGCGCGGCCGAGACCTGAAACAGCGGCGGCGGCGATGGCGGGCAGGTAGCGGCTGGCGCCGATCGGACGAGCGGAGGCGCGATCTGACTGGGCGGAACAGATCGCGGCGGCGCGGCTTCGCGATCCCGGCGGATCTCCTTCCTGGCGCGTTCCCGGCGACTCCTCAGCGGCGGTGGACGCGATCTGGAGCAGCGACGGATGGCGGCGCGAAGGCTGGCATCGAGCGACGAGCAGGAGACTGGTTGCGGCGGCGGTCTGGAGACGGAACCCTAGCCCGGCGGCGGCAACAGTTGCGAGCAGATCGGCGGCGTGCCGAGCAGATGGCGTCTCCTCAGCGGCGGCAGGCGGTCACAATTCCGGCTGAGTGCGCTCCCCTCGCGAACAGATCGCGATTCCGGGCGGCGGCGCGCGGCGGCAGAACCCTAGCGGCGCGGCGGAACTTTGACCAGCTCCCGGCGGCGGCGCGTTTCTGCAGGTCGCGATTCCTGCAGCGGTGGCGGCATCGCGTTTCCGGCAGCTTCGATCCTTCAGATCCGAGGTCAGATCGTGATTCCGGCGGCGGCCGGACGGCGGCGATATCCCACCAGCGGCTGACGGTCAGCAGCTTCGGGAGACGGACGGACGACGAAACCCGCTCTGATACCACTGTTAGGCGGATAGGGTCGTCATCGTCGTCCGTGTTCGTCGTCTACGCCGGAGAAGGTGGTCGAGGAAAGAACTCCATAGTGCTCAGATTCCCGTTGAACTCACACAAGAATTCAAATCCACGTTCTACCCGAGAGGGTCACAAATGGGCGATTAAATAGGCCACAAGTGTAAGGCTATGGGCCAAGACAAACTTGGCCCAATACTTTGAGAAAGAAGACCGGCATTTGGGCCAAAAGCCCAACGGGCCCAACACATGTACTAAACAAAATCAACAACAAAGATAGCCAATACTTTACATCAATCGGTAATTAAAAAAAATTAAAAAGAGAGAGAGAAAGTACAAAATAGATAAATATTAAAGTTTTTTTTTTTTTTTACTTTTTACTCTTTCTATCTTCTCTTGAATTGCACACTTATCATTTTGGCATCCTACAAAAAATTGCACCTCAGAAAAGCAAAAAATAAAAATAAAAAAATTACAATTTTCCATACACTTTGTTTACAAAAAAAAAAATCATTCATGCCTAACACACCTACATTATTTTATCATTTATTTATTATTAAAAATACCATAATACCTCTATAAATTATCATTTTTCTTAATTTCTATGTTGGGATGAGGGTGCAAATGAGGAGTAATAAATTGTTACCTAAAAGGAAATTTGAGAAGTCTTCACCTCTAACAAAACACCAATATTAGCAGTTTTTTTTTTTAATTAGATTATCAGGTTTATTTTAATAAAAATAAACTAATCAAATAATTCAGTTTCTTTTTTTTAAGAAAAAAAAAATCTGCTAGTCGTGATATTTGTAGATGATGCGAGACTTGTTACTCCGTGAGATTTGGCAGCAAATAAAATGGAGGGACGTTATCAAACAGAATGAAGTCATACCACCCATACCATGATCCTTTTTTGGTGCCTATTCATTCTCACCTTCTTCTTACCAAAATTTATTATATTCACTTACTCACACTACACTACCACACAACACTACACACATCATGAAGCTCTCACTTATCACACTCTTCCTACTTACTCTTTTTGGCCTTCTTCCATCTCCCACTCTGTCCAATGACACTCTCAGACAGGTACACCCTTCACACTAAACACATCAATTGAATATAGAGATTGTTGAGTACTATATTACACCTTAATTTATCATGTTTAGTGGGTTTTTTTTAAATACAATTTACTAAAATTGATGAGATTTTTTTGTGATTGTAAAAAAAAACAGACATACATTGTCTACATGGGAGAATTGCCTGAAAACACAGTATCCCTTATGAGCGTGCACAACGACATTCTTGCAGAGGCCATTGGAGAGTAATTACATTCATCTCTATTACTTTTTTTTTACTCCTTGACTACTACTCCCTCCGTCTCAACTTATTCTGAGTTGTTACTATAAACACGGAGTTTAAAAAAAATATTTTTTGACTAATTTTATTGATTTTTTAGAGTAACATAGTATTTTTATTGTTAATAAATAAATTATAAATTATATTACTTGTGTTAAGTGGGAGTGATAAATTTGTAATTAAAATATAGTACTCCATCCGTCCCATAATTATTGTCATCGTTACTGTAGACACGGAGTTTAAGAAAAGTTAAATTTTGACCAACTTTATTGACTTTTTAAGGGTATTGTGTATTTTTAAGTAATAAATTAACTATAAAGTATGTTATGTGTATTAGGTGTGAGTGATATTTTTGAAATTAAAATAACTTTTAAGGTTGTTGGTTGATGTGAAATTTTCTTTTTTTGGGCGGTGACACTTATTATGGGACGAACAAAAATGAAAAGTAAGACACTTATTATGGGACGGATGGAGTATTTTTAAGGTTAGGAATCGATATGATGTTTCATGTTTTGGTGGTGAATTTAATGTGGGACGGAAGAAAACAGAAAATGTGAAATTCAACGTTATACGAAAGGAAGTGTTTAAACAAGAAAGAAAAAACACACATGAAAATATGGTAAGAAAACAATATGCTAAGCTGCGGTTAGATTTGCACAAGACTAGAAGAAGGGATAAAGATCAATCTAAGTATTGATCAAAACTAGCACCACCTTTGGCTCCTCATCATTTTTTATTAAAATGTGAATGATTGATGGTGTAATTTTCAGCAAAGAAATAGCAAGGAGTTCCAAGATATACAGCTACGGGAGGAGCTTCAACGGCTTCGCGGCTCGACTACTTCCCTGCGAAGCCAAGCTCTTAGCGCGTACGTCTCTCGTCCCAAACAACTTAACTGAAATGTTGTGTAACGAGCTGCTTTCTAACGTTGTTGTCGTCGTTGTTTAGAGAAAGAAGGCGTGGTGTCTGTGTTCCCCAACAGAGTTAATAAGCTGCAGACTACAAGATCGTGGGATTTTATTGGGTTTCGAGAGAATTCCAAGAGAAATAATCAAACAGAGAGTGATATCATCGTAGCTGTTTTTGACACTGGTACATTAATTCATTTGTCTCATGATCAACATGAAAATGTATACTCCATCTTTAATTGTCTTCGTATTCGTAGGTATATGGGTGGAATCTCCCAGTTTCAATGATGAGGGATTTGGACCTCCACCTAAGAAATGGAAGGGCTCATGTGAAATAGATCCTCCAAGGCTCACTGGTTGTAATAAGTAAGCTCAAACCACACTCGGAAAAATGCACTTTTGGTCTCTTGTATATCTATATGTATGCAGGGCTCATCTAAAAAAAGTGTCTCATAATTTCAAATTGATTCTAAATGATTTATTTGTTTGCTCTCCAAAATCAACAAAATTGGTAAAAAAGAATAATTTTTATTAAATAATAACGTGAGACAAAAAACAACATGAAGCATTCTTAGTGACAAGGGAGTACATTTTTTGCCCTTGCTTTTTCAATTTTGGAACAAAAGGTGGAATTTTTAGGAGCAATTTGAAATTACAATATTTTTTCTTAAGCCCCTAATAGAACCCCTCAAGTTTTTGCTTAACCTTGACAGCAAGGTGATCGGTGCACAATTCTTCCGATCGGAGTACTTACCACCGGAAGAGACGACAGCAGTGGACCTGGACGGGCACGGAACGCACACGGCCTCGACAGCAGCAGGCGTAGCCGTAAACGATGCAAGTTTATACGGCATAGCAGAAGGCACAGCTCGTGGCGGAGTTCCATCAGCCCGTATAGCAAGTTACAAAGTGTGTTGGAGCTACGGATGCAATGATGCAGATGTGCTAGCAGCATTTGATCAAGCCATAGCTGATGGAGTGGACATAATATCCATGTCCATAGGCGGACCGGGGCGCAAATTCACCAAGGATCCCATGGCCATCGGCGCCTTCCACGCCTTCAAGAAGGGTGTCCTGACCGTCACCTCAGCCGGGAACGAAGGTCCCAATCAAGGCACGGTCCAGAACGTCGCGCCCTGGATCTTCACCATCGCCGCATCCACCACTGACAGAAAGCTTGTCACTAGTGTCAAGTTAGGCAATGGACAAATATTCAGAGTAACTTAAGTTCATCCTCTCTTCTATTAACTTCACTAGCTTGCATGTTTCTTGATCATGCTAAACATTGTTTTGCTATGGCTATGGCAGGGGAGTTTACTTAATACATTTGAGCCTAAACGAGAGTTTTACCCTCTAACAAATGGATTTCTTGCTAGAAATGCGAGTGTAACACTTGGAGATCCAAGGTAGCTCATCTTAATAGAGCTCATGGATAATGTTTTCATGCGTGCTATAACCTGGTGGTTTTCGACAGAGACTGTGATACCGATACGCTGAGCAAGGACAAGGTGAAAGGGAAGATTGTCTACTGCAATAGCCAAGCCGGAGATTTGACTATAGAACCTCTAGGTGGATCGGGCATGATATTGGCAGTCGATGGGAACGAAGATACAGCGTCTAGCACAACTATACCAGCAGCATACGTTGGCTTACAAGATGGTGAAAAGATAGACTTATACATTAACACGACGAAGTAAGAGTTTCCAGCATCTCCAGAATCGGTTGCGAATATTCAAATCTAACAATGATTTCACTGATGGTGTAGATCAGCTCGAGCAGTGATATACAAAACGACAACTGTCAAGATACCTGCACCCGCCATAGCTTCCTTTTCGTCTAGAGGACCTCAGAGAGTGTGTGCTAACATACTCAAAGTAAGACCATTTCCATCTCCATCTCCATCTCCGTCTCTACATACTTTCTTCTTCTTTTCCACATGATTTATAATAACTACTACAGCCGGATATTGCTGCACCGGGTACTAACATATTGGCGGCTTTCACGAAATTCACCACATTAACAAAACGTGAGAACGATAGAAGAGTGGTGAAATTCACCATCGAATCCGGAACTTCAATGGCTTGCCCTCATGCTTCAGGAGCAGCTGCCTATGTCAAGTCCTTTCATCCTAAATGGTCACCTGCTGCTATCAAATCCGCTCTAATGACCACAGGTGAGCTTTAGCTTCCGTGTTTCGACTAAACAAGCACACCCTTCGTCACTTTGATTCGACTGATTAAAACCGTGCATGCTCTGCAGCTCGAGCATTGAAGATCAAGCCAGATGATGCAGAACTAGCCTCGGGTTCAGGACAAATCAACCCAAGAGCAGCATTGCATCCCGGTTTGATTTACGACATCAACTTGATGTCCTACGTAGGCTTCCTCTGCAAACAGAACTACCTAGACGGAGACGTGGCAGCAATAACAGGCAGCAAGAACCTCAACTGCTCCAGCGTCCCACGAGCAAAAGGCGCTGACGGCCTGAATTACCCTTCCATTAATCTACAAGTCCAGACGAATGCGACAGCAATCTCGGAAGTGTTCTACCGAACTGTAAGGAACGTCGGCCTCCCAAACTCGACATACAAGGCTAAGGTTAAACCATTGAAGAGTATTTCTATCCAAGTCATTCCCAACATCTTAGCTTTCAGTAGACGTAACCAAATGAAATCGTTTAAGGTTGTAATGAAAGGTCCGGTGGTGGATCGGGGGTTTTGGTTCCAGTCAGGAGCACTAGTTTGGAGAGACTCCAAGCATAGAGTTAGAAGCCCTATATTTGTATCCTCTTTAGTTTAGCATTGTCAAGTTATTATGATCTGTGTACCAATTTCATCACCTGCAAGAAAATGATGTTGCTTGTCCAATTTCTCCAAGATAGAATGTTAAAGGCAAACACGTGTGTAAACCTGTGATCCCCTTAAATTAAAAGAAATCACACCGTAAACCTGTTCACAGGAGACTAACTCGATGTTGAGATAACCATGACAACACATATTAGCTAGCAAAGAACAGTAATACTTAAAATATTCTCTCCACTCTCAGTAAACACAGTAAACTAAGACTGACTCCGAAAGTAGAAAATTCTACTTATATTACAGATATTGTTGGACTCTCTTGCACACAACATTCTCCATTAGTTATTGGATAGACTTCCTTTCATTACATCTCTTCTCAACTGCGCAACACTTCATTTCATCACACCTCTTCTCGACTGGGCTGCCCTTGGCGCTCTGTCTTTAGCCTCATCAGTTCCATCCTCTTCATCTGTCTTTAGCCTCATCAGTTCCATCCTCTTCATTCGAGCCGTAGTTGCTTCATTCAAAATCGCTCTTCTTTTATGGCGCCTGATCTTAGTGGAGCTTTGCGGCATAGGCTTAGCAGCAGAATTAGCATTGACATTGTTGGACAGTTCATTCGACGTGATCCTAGTACTCCCTACATGGCTGTCACAGCTCAGCTTCTCAACAGTAGCTCTTGGATAAGCAAATCCAGCTCCAAGAGCCGCAAGATTATACGATTGTTCGTACAATGTGCGTTGATGAGTTGGAGCTGGAGTTACATTACATCCCTGAGAGTAGTAGTGAAGCATTCCATTATAACCACCAGGAAATGGAACAAAGCAAGGCACTGGCAACACAAACACAGGATTTCCAGGACGAGTTATCCCCATCATTTCCGATCCAGTATCCCCATGTTGCAGAGACGAACACGCTGGCCAAAACGAAACCATAGAAGGTTGGTTGTATAGAAAAACAGGAGTAACAGTCCCAGGCGTTGGTATCTCTTCTTGAGACGACTTAGGAGGTTCTTGTGACGACTTTGGATCTTCATGGGACGTCATTCTTGGTTCAGTATTCTTAACATTAGCCATCTGTACGAAACGAGAATGAGTATAACAAAAATATATATTTTAAGCACAAAAGAGACATGTAGACTATGGATCTTACTTCCCGTCCGAGAATTTCATTTTTATGTTTCAAAGAATTATACTGCTTCACTGCGAGCTCCTTTTCCTTCACATAAAACACAATTATTATATCAGTTATAAAAAAGAATTATGTGTGAATAATTTAAGTACTATGTCAAGTTAACAATCTTACCTTCTTCAAATTCTCATTTTTTTCGGAAAGCTCAGCAGCCTTCTTCATCAACTCCATGTACTCGGCCTGGAGGGATGAAAAAGGATGACAAATATTTAAGGTTATTCAAATTAGATTTAAATAGATCAAATTGCGTTTACAATTATAAATATTAGTCAAGTACATATTTGTGTTGGTAATAATATAAACAAGTGTAACAATAATATAAAAAATGATTGACTTGCTACTAAATATTGGAAACGCCATAAATAATGAATTATGTTAGGTGAGTTAATCACATGAAAAGGACAAGATTATTCTTACATATAGGATTGATCTCACTTTATGTGAGAATCACTTGTTGTCCTTGTAATAAACGCCTTCAACACCAACAAAATAAAAATATCTGATACATTAAAATTTGTTGAAAATATTAATATCAAACATTGATTTCAATAAATTCAAAAAATTAATAAAAATATAAATGTATATTATGAAATAGTACAAAATATTAGAAATTATTTTAATATGTTAATTTAATTTTTTTAAAAGTGAAGTGCTAGGATGGAATCGCTTCCTTTGAAGTGTTTATCTATAAAAAAACTAAGTTACCCTACCTCATAAAGTTCATATACACTATGATACTCTTTGTACAATGGAAACCATTACAGAATATTTAAAATATTTTAAAAATATTTTAAGTGAGATCCGTTCAAAATTAAAATATCCAATCAAAATTAGAGTGCTAAAGTGATAATGTTATAACAAATCACTATAAACATAGATATGAATGAAATATTAATAGCATAGAACATATATACGTTGTAATCTATAAATTCTAATAATCTATACATTCTAATATTAAAAATTGACATAAAAGAAAAATAATAAAGAATTAAGTATTAAAATGTAAATTGATGCTAACTAGCTTACCTGTCTACGGCGAATAGTTTCCCTCGCAGATTCTCTATTTGCTAAAATTCGACGATGTTTTTGTGCTTGCTTCTCAGCCTAAAATCAAGGATAAACAAGTGAAAAAAAATAATTTTTTTATAAAGAATAATAACCCATCACCCTAACATGAAGGATAAACAAGTGAAAAGAACATAATTTTAAGAATAATAACCAAGTATTATAAGGTACCTCAGTCAATTTTTTCCTAATACATTGATAGACTCTTTTGGATTTCGGTGCAATTTTAACAGTTTCTTCAATATTTGTAGCTCTTGGAACCATAGGAGATATGTTCCCACCAATGAAACCGGTTTCTTTTCCTGATATAAACAAATACATATTTCAAATCCAGCACAGAGTATGGACAACCTGAATTCAATCTGAATATTAATTATATTGATTAATTTTATTCTAAATTAATCGATGATCCAATTTAATCACCATAACCCAATTCGCTCCAATGTTGAACTCGTTTGTCTGAAAAGTGAAACATAAATCGTAACTTAATTCTGAATCACAATTTATCATGATAATTTACAACTTAATCACCATAGGACCATAGAGCTTTTGAATGTTGATATATATTCTGATATATATTCTTCAAGATCACATTTGTCTTTAATCGTGGCATCAACTTCTGCATATGGAATCAATTCAAATTGGAAACTTAATAGGAAGGGAGAAAAAAAAATCATCTTTGCCTTGCAGACGAGTGATAAGACCATAAAGTAATGGAAAGATGTGATAAGACCACCAAGTAATGGAAAAATAAAAAATTAAAATTAAACCATAAGAATACAACACTAAAAGAGTATAGAGATAGTATAAAAGAAATACTCCAAATTAGTTTAATAAATGATGAAACTTTTATCAGTTTAAATTTCTATCCAACCTTATCTAATTAAAATTTTGCATACAACACTAAAGAGTATAGAGATAGTATAGCTCCCTCTATCCAATATTAATTTACTTAAATAATATAATGGTATAACTTTAACTAAGTAATTAACGTCAATAATCACTAATTAATCCATGTGAATTATTCATTTTCATTCAAAATTTTTACTCTTTTCCCTATAGTAAAAATGAAAAAAATATATAAAATACAATCACGAACCTCGTTTGGTAGGTTGGGAGAAGGGTTGGTTGTCGATTCTTTCCCAAGTTCCTTAGGCAAGCTATCAAACCCAAATATATGACTTTTTTTAGCAGAGCAGCCAGCCAAAGCAGCCAAGGCTTCCACAGCCTCCATCTCATCCTGATGAAAATCATCCTCCACAGCTTCTTCCTCGCAAAGTTCTAGTGGGTGTAGAATTGTCATCAACAAAAACAATGATTATTGAATATTTTGTGATGATATAACGATGAACCCTCCCTATCCCACCGACCTGAACACAAACATAGAGGGGAAAATGGACAAGTGTTGCTTGACTTAAAGAAACGAAGCTGCTCGTCACCCAAACCATGTAACACGTGTAATAACGAGACCAAACATAAAAAGCGTGAGTAGGTACAAAGGTCACGTGACCAAAGTTTAAAAACGAGTGTGTATTCACAAATTTATGATATGTATTTAGGGAGTATTTTTTAGAACTTAGATAAGATTATTTTATTTTATTACTCATAAATAAATTTTTTATTTATAAATTGTTCATTATAATCTTGTATTAAAAATTTTTTATTCTTTTTATCTGTTTATAATGATTTTATTTCGTATGTTACGATTTCATACATTCTTTTTATTTACAAAATTTTATTTTATACATGTTCAGTCTCAATCCACATAAAACAATTTCACATATTCTTTTTATTTAAAAAATATATTTTTTTTATACATGTAAAAAAAAAAAACTAAACTAAAATAATAGTGTGATCAAGATAGGGTATTTCGATAACAATTCTACCTATATTACCATACAAAATCAACTAATTATAAAATTAGTAACTTATCAAAATATAGGGAATCATTAGTACACAAACACTAAATCACTACATGTTTATTATGTTATCCATTTTCTCCTACATCCATTCTATCATAAGACCTCTAAAACTATATACTTGAAATTAAATTCTATAATAGAAAAAAGTAATGTAACAGTACTCCTATGGAATATTGTGACTTTACCTTTTTTTTATTATTATCTAAAATTATTTTTTATCTACATCATTTTTTTTAATTCTAATATTTACTTTATTCATCATTTAGTAATCCATTTGTTATTTATAACATTCACTGCATTTCTTACCTTTAAAAAATTGAACCAATTTTGGATTTTTATTTAATTGATATTAATATCTATATATTTCATATCTAGAAAAATTTTAATTTTATACTGATAAATAAATATTAGTATGTATTACTTAATTATTAATAGTTACATTAATCTAAATTAATGTTAAATACTGTCATATTCTTTTTCATCATACCTTTATTCTTCATTTTGGAAAAATATTAATATTTTATATATAATAACATCCCACTTTGACTTATTCTTATACATGTAATGATATTTTTTAAATGAGAGAGATGTAGCGCTAAAATCAACGACTATATTTTTTAAATGAAAGAGATGTGTGCGTTGATATTTGTTAAATAGTAAAATAGATGTCACGCTGAAATTGAGAGATTGCACAATCTTGAGATGATAATAGTTAAATGAAGTAAATCCTGAAGTGAAAGAGATTGAAATCAAAGATGTTTCTAATGTAAAAATACTCAATGCTGAAATTAGCATACTCGTAAATGATGATGGCTCTATGAACTCACTGCATTTGCATTTTTTTCCACTTAGATTATCCTTAATAAGTCTCCACATTATAATTTAAAAAAAAATACAAAAAATTCATGTTAAACAATGTTAGACAACTCTAATGCACATTATATTGCAAGATATAACGTTATAAATAGAGTCAGAAATAGTTGTATTTCTTATTTATGCATAAGATTATGTATCATAAATAATTGTTAGAGTCAGAAAGAGTTGTATTTCATATTTATGCATAAGATTATGTATCATAAATGATTGTTATTTATTTAGTCACAAAACAACGTAGATCAATATGTATTTCACTTTTATTACAATTAATTTTATAACAATAACGAACGGCTTATTAGCACTAAATCTCAAAATTTGAAATTAAATTGCAATTGAATAAGGGTATTAGTTTTCTTGCTATTAATTCTATGAACAATAACAAATTACACCATTATGAGTGTTATTATTTGCACGCCCCCTCTTTATTAAATATAACACTTTTATTAAATATATACTCCTTTGAATTTTTAATTTTTTTAATTTTATTATAGTATATACACACCCCTAAAATTCCAAACCTATCCTTTTAAATTTTAAATTATACACATTTTAATTAACTATGTACTACTCCATTAATTAATTGACATCATAGCAATAACGCAAGTTTATCTCTCCAAATCCAATACGAGACGGTAATCGATTGACACGCTCCTTTTCTCTATTCAACGAATTTTTCTTTTATTTTCTATCGGTGTATTACTAGATTTCTTGCGGTTGGGCTCTTTTCATTATAAAAATCAAGTTAATTTGGTCATCTTGATCTATTTGACATCAAGAATGCTGAAGAATCTGAAATCAAAGAGAGATATCAATGGATGTATTATTAAGCTCCATTTTTTATTTTTTTATCTAAATTTTGGGAATGAATTAATTGATGAAATATAGGAGAGAATGGATGTATTATTTCAAAACGAGAACTGCATGTCTGTTGGAGAAGAAAGAACATATGGTTCGTTGAATTTGTTTAATTATATGGGATGTGTATTTAGTGAAATAAGGGTAATTTGGATATTTTAAATATATCTATTTTTATAAAATTATAAATGAGGTGTGCATATGACACGACTCACTTTACATAACTTATAATTCACATATTAATTAACATAAACGCTACAATTATAAAAAAAACCTGCATATATTTTTTTTCCTCACATAATATATTTATAACCAAAATCATCACACCAGTTCAACATACGTAACTGGTTTATGATACCACTTCAAACCACACAAATTTATGACAATACTTATTATATTGCATAACAAAACATCAGCGGAAACAAAATAAACCTACGGCCTAGCCCAACAGGTCGTTATCTATGTACATCCGCTCAAAACCCTGAAGGAGCTCCACAGCTTGCACAAAACACCACATAATTCAATCATCAATGGGCTCACCTACAATGCATAAACTAGTGAGACAAAAATCTCAGTAAGTAGAAATCATGCATGTCAGTGCATGAAAATGTATTTAGTTCTCTATCACCTATTTCCTAATCTTTCTAGTTGGTTACTTTTATTTTGAAAACTGTTCACGTTGCGGGATCCCCACGACACACTTATGATATGCACCCCAAATGAGCTCAATAGACACACTTAGTGTCGGATCGATTCCGATCCCTGAATATAATGCCGGGAATGATTTTTTCAAACCCTGGCAGAGTGTTGGGGACGATTTTTCTGAACCCCTAATAAAGTATCGGGAACGATTTTTTCGAACCCTGACAGAGATGCATATATAGTGGCCGCACACATCATTAGTATCTTATTAATTTTGAGGAAAACACTTTTTATGTTTATGCATGGTATGCACCCAAAACAATTAAATGTGCATCACAAACCATTTACAATGTCAATATCAACATTTAATCACAATAAATCAACAATTTAACTTCAATTCGAACAGATTCACTTTTGGAATAACAACTTCACCTCGGATCCCACAGATCCTTATAATCAATATCTTCTCAAGCCATACAAATTTATTTTCAACAGTTTCCAATCACACAGATCTATATAGGACAATGATATTATTTCAAATCACATAGATCCACAACTTGTATCGCAAAATTATCACAAATAATTTACAAATAATATTGTTGAATATGAACCCTACTTTCTCCAAATCACATAAATCCACATCTTGTATAACAAATTAATCTCAAATAATTCATATCGTAATTAAACTAATTACAAATAATCCATAACATAATTATCACATATTAATTATAAATAATTCACAAACAACATTTTTATGCATTGTAGTTGGACTTCTACTTACCTGGACTCCGACAATAATAATACTATAGACCCGTGAAGAACTGTAATTAATTCCTTCCTTCCCGTTCCGGTACACACGCGACTCTTTCCCTTCTCTATTCCTCTCTTTCTCTCTCTCTCCCTTTCTTCACCCTCTCTTTCTCTCTTTTTTTTACCTCGCTGATTGTTGTTTCACAGGTGCCGCAAATGAAGGCTATCATATATATAGATTGTAGAAGGTTGAGAAAGTCAATCGACTTAGCTCCCACCCCCAAACTTACTCTTATCTAATTAATTATTATTATTATTTAACATATACATGTTTATTAATGAAAATGTCACGTACATGCTTGTCATACTATCAAAGTTACTATATGGAGTAGATGGTAACAACTTCATCCACGTTGCTGCTACCTCAAAACTAAGAATTCTTTTATTATTATTATTATTATTATTATTATTATTATTATTATTATTATTATTATTCATTACGAATATACTTTCAATACTTAATAACTAAAATATGATACATTTACAAATTAATACACATATGTGTATATTTTTCTTATCACTATTATTATTACGAGAACACATGTGATACTTAATAATTAAGAAATAATATATTTATACTCATAAAATAATTATATTATATATCCAAATAATTGCACGTAAATATTTATGCACCCATATATTCACATATTGTCACCATGTTTATCACGAATGTCTCAAATAAAATATAAAGATAAATAAAATGTAACAAAAATTATCACATAATTGCCACATAATTATCACATAAATGTCACATAATTATCACATAATTATAAAATGCACATAACACAAATTAAACTATATTGGCACATGAGCAGTGAGAAGCTCGGGTATCACATCCTCCCCACCTTATAAAAATTTCGTCCTCGAAATTTACTTACCTGAAGAGGCTTGGATACTTAGCCATCATCTCATCCTCTCTTTCTCAAGTAGCCTCCTCAACTAATTGGTTCCTCCATAACACTTTAACTAATTGTATCTCTTTATTTCTGAGCTTCTTCACTTCTCGCCGCAAAATTTCAACTGGTATCTCTGCATAACTCAAATCTTCTTTCAACTCAACTGGTTCCTGCCTGAGAACATGAGATGGATTCGGAACATACTTCCTCAACATAGATACATGAAACACGTCGTGTATTCTAGACATCGATGTTGGTAATTCCAACCTATATACAATACTGCCAACTCTCTCAATGATAGTGAATGGACCAACATATCTTGGACTGAGTTTCACTTTCCTTCCAAACCGCATTATCCCCTTCATTGGAGATACTTTCAATAATACATGATCACCCACTTTAAATTCCAACTCTCTTCTCCGTTTGTCTGCATAACTCTTCTGCTAATCCTGAGCAACTTTCATCTTCTCTCGTATACGAGTAATAGCTTCTGACATTTCACGAATCAAGTCTGGACCCAAAAGTTTTCTTTCTCTAACTTCATCCCAATGTACTGGACGTCTACACTTTCTCCCATACAATGCTTCATATGGAGTCATCCCGATAGTAGACTGGTAACTGTTGTTGTACGAGAACTCTATCAAAGGCAAAAATTTACTCCACTGACCTTGAAAATCCAACACACATGCTCTAAGCATATCCTCCAATATCTGTATCGTATGCTCCGATTGACCATCTGTCTGTGGATGGAATATTGTGCTGAAAGATAATTGTGTCCCCAATGCCTTATATAAACTCTTCAAGAAAGTAGACAAGAATCTCGTATCTCTATCTGATACAATGGTAAGTGGTACTCCATGGAGTCTGACAATCTCTTGAATATATAACTATGCATAACGATCCATAGAATAAGTAGAACAGATTGGAAGAAAATGAGCAGACTTAATCAATAGATCCACAATAACCCAAATGGCATCGTGACCTTTCACTGTCTTTGGTAGCCCGATAACGAAATCTATAGTGATATTCTCCACTTCCACTCTGGAATAAATAAAGACTGTAAAGTTCCTGCTGGTCTTTGATGCTCGGCTTTGACTTGTTGACAAGTCAAACATTGCTCCACATATTGAGCGATATCTCTATTCATCCCTGGCCACCAATAATGTGACTTCAAATCTCTATACATCTTAATAGCTCCCGGATGTATAGAGTACTATGTTGAATGAGCTTCTGTCATCACTTCCTTCTGAATGTCATCCACTTCAGGTAGACATAATCGATCTCTATAACGAATCACGCCATCATCTGCTATTTGAAAGTCAGAAGACTTTCTAGAGCTGATATCATTCCTTGTCTTGTCAAACAATTTATCCATCTCTTGTCCCTGTCGAATCTTATCCATTAAATTTGGTCGAAGTATCAGAGCTGCCATCTTTGCTTTCAACGATCCTTCCTGAATGATCTCAACATGCATTCTTTGCAAATCAAACAACTCTGGTTTCTGATTTAGGGTCATAGCAGCTACACTCTGTATTGCCTTTCGGCTCAATGCATCAGCAATCACATTGACTCTATCCGAATGATAATTGATAATACAATTGTAGTCCTTCACCAGTTCCAACCATCTTCTCTGCCTCATGTTCAACTCTTTCTGAGTGAAGAAGTACTTCAAACTCTTATAATCAGTATAGATCTCACAACGTTTCCTATACAGATAATGCCTCCAAATTTTTAGTGCAAACACCACTGCGACTAACTCCAAATAATGTGTAGGATAGTTCTTCTCGTACTCCCTTAATTGTCTGGATGCATACGCTATCACTTTTTCATTCAGCATCAGTACACATCCAAGACCATTCTTAGAGGCATCACTGTAAGCCTTGAAGTTTCCTGTCTCCATAGGAATAGTTAAGATCGGTGCTGATGTCAACCGTCTCTTCAATTCCTGAAAACTCTGTTCACATGCCTCCATCCATGTGAACCTTATATTCTTTCTGGTCAGTTGTGTTAATAGTGACGCGATCTTGGAGAATCCCTCAACAAGCCTTCGATAATATCCAGCCAATCCAAGAAAGCTACGAACCTCAGTAGGATTTGAGGGTTGTGGCTAATCATGGATTGCTTTAACTTTGCTTGGATCTACCGAAATTCCTTCTCCTGATACCACGTGGCCTAAGAAAACAACTTGGTCTAACCAGAAGTCACACTTCTTGAACTTTGTATACAACTGCTTCTCCTTTAGAATCTCTAACACCTTTCTCAAGTGCAGGGCATGATCCTCCTTATTCTTAGAGTAAATCAAAATATCATCAATAAACACAATCACAAACTTATCGAGGAATTCTTGAAATACTCTATTCATCAAATCCATAAATTCTGCCGGAGCATTCGTCAAATCGAACGGCATCACCAAAAACTCATAATGTCCATACCTTGTATTGAATGCAGTTTTCGGAATATCCTCCTCCTTAATCTTCAACTGATGATACCCCGATCGCAAATCAATCTTCGAAAAGATAGTTGCACCCTGTAGTTAATCGAACAGATCATCAATGCAAGGCAATGGATACTTATTCTTGACTGTAACTTTATTGAGCTCCCTGTAATCGATGCACATCCTCAATGTGTCATCCTTCTTACGGACAAAAAGAATTGGTGCTCCCCAAGGTGAGAAACTAGGTTGGATAAATCCTTTTTCTAACAACTCTTGCAACTGTATCTTCAATTCCTTCAACTCAGCTGGTGCCATTCTGTATGGCGCTTTAAATATAGGAGCAGTTCCTGGTTATAGCTTAATAACAAACTCAATTTCCCGATCTGGCGGCAATCCTGGAAGATCATCTGGAAATACCTCTGGGTATTCCTGAACTACTAGTACATCACCGAGGACTGGACATTGCTGTCTCTCAACATTCATCACGCTCACCAGATACCACTCACAACCACTTTCTAACAATCGACGTGCTTTTGCAGCTGATATCACAGGAAATCTAAAATTCTTTTTAATCCCAACAAAAGTGAACGGTTCTCCTTTCCCTGGCTGAAAAGTGATACTCTTCTTCTGACAATCTATTGTAGCACCGTATTTTGACAGTCAATCCATGCCCAATATGATATCGTAATCATTCATACTTAACACAATCAAGTCAGCGAGGAGTTATCTTCCTTCAATAGGAATAACACAACCTCGAAGAAGTTGATTAGTTTGCTTTGACTCACCAGAAGGTATCATTACCTCATAATTAATTTCTATCAAGTTAGATGTTCCACCCAACTTCCTCACATACTCAGTGGATACAAATGAATGTGTTGCTCCATAATCAAATAGCACATATGTAGAAGTGTCAAGAATAGAAAACTTACCCGTGACAACTGAGGGATTCGCATCTGCCTCTTCCCGAATCAAAGTGTACACCCTGGCTGGGGCTTTTCCTTGCTGTCCCTGCTTCCTTTGCTTAGGACATGTAGTAGTCACATGCCCTTTCTCTCCGCATGTATAACAGATTCTCAGAGGAATATGACACTCCCCACCATGTGGCTTAGCACAATTAGGACATATAAGTAGTGGCGACGCAGGTGGCACCTTACCCTGATCGAATTTGGGACGCTTGTTTGGTTCTCCTTGTCCCTGTCCCTTATCCACTGAAATCGGCCCTTGAAATGGCATCGGCCTCTTATTATCTCTCCCAAACTGCTGCACTGGTTTCTGTTGAAATTGAAGTCTGATAGACTGCGCTTGTCTGATCCTCATCTCCGCTTGTTCAGCAATCTGGGCCCTTTCTGCAACTTGTGAGTATGTTGCTCCATGCAGTCCCACCATACTCACATCTCTGTAAAGTTCAGGCCTTAAGCCTTCTACGAACCTCTCCACTTTTAGTGCCTCCGTACTCACCATGTGTTCTGCAAACCTCGACAACTGCTCAAACTTTCGAATGTAATCTGTAACTGACATGCCACCCTGCTTCAATTGTATGAACTCGTTCATCTTCATTGCTCTCACTAGTGCCGTAAAATACTTGTTCCTGAATAGCTCTTTAAACCTTTCACATGTCATAGTTGTGACATCCTCGATACTTTTAATTGTATCCCACCAGTGGCCTGCACTTCCTCGTAACATGAAAGAAGCACACAACACTCTGTCCCCATCTGAAATTCTACTGTATTGAAACATGTTTTCTACCGTGCGTAACCAGTCCTCCACCTGTATGGGGTTTGCTGTATCCTCAAATATTGGAGGGCTCAGCTTTCGAAACCTCTCACAAACCATTTTCGCGTGTTCTACTTGACGTCTATCTTGATTAGAATTACCCTCTAGTTGTTCACTCATATCTCTTTGCTGAATCAGTTGTTGTATCTATTGGGACTGGCGCTCTACCAATTCCATCAGACGAGTAATCACCGCATCACGATTATTTCCTTCAGTAGGTGTTGCTTGCTCAGCAGTCCTATCCCCTTCAGAACTCTCACCTGTAGCCCTTACCATTTTGTCTACTAACTACGAGTCCTACACCACATGGACAATATAATTTATAAAACACATAACAACATAGAATGAAAATAATACTTACATGCAAAGTTGCACTCCCAAGGAATGGGCTAATGTACATAGACAGTCTGCAGGACCCAAACCGTGCTCTGATAACACTCTGACACGACCCACCTTACATAACTTATAATTCACATATTAATTAATATAAACGCTACAATTATAAAAAAAACCTGCATATATTTTTTTCTCACATAATATATTTATAACTAAAAACATCACACCAGTTCAACATACGTAACTGGTTTCTGATACCACTTCAAACCACACAAATTTATGACAATACTTATTATATTACATAATAAAACATCAGCGGAAATAAAATAAACCCACGGCCTAGCCCAACAGGTCGTCATCTATGTACATCTACTCAAAATCCTAAAGTAGCTCCACAGCTTGCACAAAACACCACATAATTCAATCATCAACGGGCTCACCTACAATGCATAAACTAGTGAGACAAAAATCTCAGTAAGTAGAAATCATGCATGTTAGTGCATGAAAATGCATATAGTTCTCTATCACCTATTTCCTAGTCTTTCTAGTTGGTCACTTTTATTTTAAAAAATGTTCACGTTGCGGGATCCCCACTACACACTTATGATATGCACCCCAAATGAGCTCAATAGATACACTTAGTGTCGGATCGATTTCGATTCCTGAATATAATATCGGAAATAATTTTTTCGAACCCTGGCAGAGTGTTGGGAATAATTTTTCCGAACCCCTAATAAAGTATCGGGAATGATTTTTTCGAACCCTGACAGAGATGCATATATAGTGGCCGCACACACCATTAGTATCTTATTAATTTTGAGGAAAATACTTTTCATGTTTATGCATGGTATGCACCCAGAACAATTAAATGTGCATCACAAACCATTTACAATATCAATATCAACATTTAATCACAATAAAGCAACAATTTAACTTCAATTCGAACAGATCCACTTTTGGAATAACAACTTCACCTCGGATCCCATAGATCCTTATAACCAATATCTTCTCAAGCCATACAAATATATTTTCAACAGTTTCCAATCACACAGATCTGTATAGGACAATGATATTATTTCAAATCACAGATCCACA
Organism: Pogostemon cablin; assembly: GCA_023678885.1. Taxonomy (NCBI): domain Eukaryota; kingdom Viridiplantae; phylum Streptophyta; class Magnoliopsida; order Lamiales; family Lamiaceae; genus Pogostemon; species Pogostemon cablin. The sequence continues at coordinate 3,789,016 of CM042977.1, read as the reverse complement.
ACTTGTATCGCAAAATTATCACAAATAATTTACAAATAATATTGTTGAATATGAACCCTACTTCTCCAAATCACATAAATCCACAGCTTGTATAACAAATTAATCTCAAATAATTCATATCGTAATTAAACTAATTACAAATAATCCATAATATAATTATCACATATTAATCACAAATAATTCACAAACAACATGTTTATGCATTAAAGTTGGACTTCTACTTATTTGGACTCCGATAATAGTAATACTATAGACCCGTAAAGAACTGTAACTAATTCTTTCCTTCCCGTTCCGGCACGCACGTGACCTCTTTCCCCTTCTCTATTCCTCTCTTTCTCTCTCTCTCCCTTTCTTCACTCTTTTTTTTACCTCGCTGATTGTTGTTTCACAGGTGCCGCAAATGAAGGCTATCATATATATAGATTGTAGAAGGTTGAAAAAGTCAACCGACTTAGCTCCCACCCCCAAACTTACACTTATCTAATTAATTATTATTATTTAACATATACATGTTTATTAATGAAAATGTCATGTACATGCTTGTCATAGCATCAAAGTTACTATATTAGATGGTAACTATTTCATCCACGTTGCTGCTACCTCAAAACTAAGATTTCTTTTTTATTATTATTATCATTATTATTCATTACGAATATACGTTCAATACTTAATAACTAAAATATGATACATTTACAAATTAATACACATACATGTACATTTTTCTTATCACTATTATTATTACGAGAACACATGTGATATTTAATAATTAAGAAATAATATATTTATACTCATAAAATAATTATATTATATATCCAAATAATTGCACGTAAATATTTGTGCACCCATATATTTACATATTGTCACCATGTTTATCACGAATGTCTCAAATAAAATGTAAAGATAAATAAAATATAACAAAAATTATCATATAATTGCCACATAATTATCACATAAATGTCACATAATTATAAAATGCATATAACACAAATTAAATTATAATGGCACATGAACAGTGTGAAGCTCGGATATCAAAGCATACAATAATAAGAAGTGTGCAAATAGTGCTACCCTTACATTATATTGGTGAGTTTTGTCAGCTACACCAAACAAACGAACAATCTTTATTTAATACTTCGTCAAAGAAGTTTTCACCCTCTTGAGTGATTCTAAGAAATTTTCACCTTTAATTTTACATAATTTTTTTAAAATGTAAAATTTTTAGGATAATTAGAATCTTAAATATATTAATTTGGAGTTATTCTATACACGGGTCGTCTCCAAAATGATTTATCCTACCTGTCAAATTAATATTTAGTTTGGATGTATATGTGGCATCTCTAAAAGTAAGTTATCTATGTGTCAAAATTATATAGAATTAAATTAGATAATATGTAACATTTATGTTATATTTAAATATTATGAGAACATTTATTAAATACTTACCACTTTAATTGTGCCATTATCATTAATATAAATTCTAAGAATATTATTTCTTTTATTTTTTTGTTACATTGAATATAGTTAATTAATTTTTAATAAATAATTACACAACAATTCACTATAAATATTTTTTTATGAGTTCATGTTTATTCACATTATCTTTTTAATAAATAATTTAAAATTTCTAAAATAAAATAAAATAAAATATATTGAATATATTAAACTCTAAAAATGAAACGGATTATAATTCATTCACGACATAACAAATTCAGAGACGAATAATAATTTATTATTCAAAAAAGAGTAATAGTTATTAATTTGATGAGTAATAATTTATCATTAAAAGAATAAAAAATTTAATGCAACGTACAATGAATTCACAAAATAATTTATGTTATTAAAATTATTTAATTATTTTTAAAAAATTTATTATAATTTGTGATTATTATATTTTATTAAACGACGTACATATATTTATATTTTTCTTTATTTATATAAATTAAATTATATTAATTTAATTTAAAATTAATATCTTTGTGAGACGGGTCCCACTGTTAAAATATATTTTTATATAAGTACAGTATGTTTATTGTTAGTTAAAATATGATTATAGTGAATCATACTATAACACTTTAAAATCATACTTTAAAAAGCACACTTTAACTAACAATAAACATATTTTACCTATATAACAATAATACTTTAATAATGGATCGACTCGTCTCACAATTCGTCTTACATAATAACCGTCTTACAAGAGACATTGTCTTGTTACTCTTTATGATAGATGAAAACTTTCAAGATCATACCAAAATTAAAATATAAATGAGAAAATTGAACTTTTGAAACAAATCAAAATAAATAAAAGGTGAAAACTCCGGTTCAAGAAAGTATTTGTCAAGCACCGATAAGAAAAGAAAATTATTAATATGTACCCTTTCATATAAAAATAACATGTATATATGAGACGGGTTGATTCACTATTAAAGTATTATTATTATTATTATTATTATTATTATTATTATTATTGTAAAGGTAAAGCATACTTCTTGTTAGTTAAAATATATTTATAATAAATCATATTATGAATTGACGTTTAAACATTATAGCAAAACGCACTCAATTCGTAATAGATTTTTTAAGTTCGTAATAGATTTTTCAAATGTATGAATTAAATGTGTAATTCTTTAAGAAAAGCTAGGTATGTTATGCAATAATAATTAATACTATCGTTCCATAAACAAATTCATGTTTTCTATTTTTATCCGTCCCACAAATAAATTCACACCCTCAAATGAGGAAATACGCACAAATCAATAACCCTACCACACAATTTATAATTAACCTTTAATTTTAAGGTAATTCTGAAGTAAACCCCGATACACTCCCAAGTTATAGATTAAAAAGGATAGTGGGTAATTTTAAAAAAAAAAAAAAAAAAAAGTGCACTTGTATCAATACACTCCCAAATTTATAGATTAAAAAGGATAGTGGGTAATCCTTTTTAAAAATAAAAAAGTGCACTTGTGTATCAATACACTCCCAAATTTATAGATTCATTAAAACGGAAGTGGGTAATTTTTTTTAGAAAAAAAAAATATGGTAGAAGTTGAATTTAAAATTAATCTAACTTTTAAAATTGTCCTGTGCACCCTAACTTGACTCTAATTTTAACACCACTTAAAGAGGATGAAAAAAATTCCACTTTTAAATAACTAATTTTAATACCACAAAAAAAGGATGAGAAAATTTCCACACGTAACTAATTTCATAAGATAACCCCCTAGCATAATTTGTCCATTAAGAAAAGGTTATAAACCAGTAGAGTTGAGCAACAGAATGCCTTTCTAATCTCCACTGATCTAAAATCAAATGAGATCAAAACAAACTTTTCAAATGAAGATATTTAACTACCTAGTTTTTTGTTGTCTGATCCAGTTTGAGTTTGGTTTACTTGTGTCAACAAGCTCAGTCGAGCTCATAAAATCTAGTTACAATATCTCGTGAAAAACAAAATTTGCTTATGTCCAACAAAATCTTTTTTTAAAAAAGTAACAAGTAATTAAAAACTCATCCATCAATCCAAAATTCGGCCAACTACAGCATGTAGCTATTTGAGCTGCGCATTCAACTTGTATTTCATCAACTAAATTAATAATAATCGCGAAAATTAGACAACAAAGCAGTCAGACCTACGAGAACAGAAAACCTACTGCAAGGAAGCTAGAACAAGACGAGTTTACGCATAATCACAGCCACGAGAATAGTCTAGTCGAAGAGACCAAAGCCCATATCCTGCAGGAGTACAAGAAAATATTTAGTGTATATATTAGAGATAGAAAAGTTCAAGTATATTAACCAATAACCAATAACCAATGTGGATTTCTGCACAACTAAATAGAGGATCCTTCAAGGATAAACAGCATTAGTGCAGTCTGTCTTTGTGAAATTATCTGAACTTATTTTCATTCTTAATACCTTCTTTCATGTGTAAACCTCATCCCATTCATTCCTAGATTATATGGATAGCAATGGGGCGAGGCGGGTAGTAGCATACTCATACTCATACCCATACCCATTCTTATATAACAGGTTTGGGTCCTCCCGTGCCCTGTCTCGACCCATATTATTTATTTATTTTATTTTACTTAAATGAATCTTATAAAAAGGGTATAAAATAATATATAAATATTGATAAGATATACATACAATACACATAATATACTATATAACATATATAATACACGTGGCGGAACGGGTCGAAAGGGGGCAATGAAGGGCGTGGTCAATACCCAGACCCGCCTCATTCTCTAAACAGGGAAGGTCGGGCCAAGTCAATTTGCCATCCCTACTAGATTAGCTTATATATCTACAACTATGGCACATGTAAACACTAAATACAGCTTCAAGAACAATTAAAAACTTCAAGCAGGGGTGATTCAAGGGAGGCAACCAACAAAATTTTCAATTCTCATAATAGGTTGTTTTCTATGTGTTATAATAGATATACATTACACCTCTTTAAAGTGTTCTATATGTGTTTTCATGAGTATAGTTATATTAATGCATAATTATTAATCTTAGTATTACGCTTAAAGCCTAATTTGACAACAAACTATAACAAATGCTAATTTGACAGGCATTATGGAGAACTAAATTTAGGGAATATAAGGAATGCTTACATCATCTGACTCCTCTTTCTCCTCCACTTTTTCTTCTTTCTTGGGCTCAGCTGCAGCCGGAGCAGCAGCGGCACCTCCACCAGCAGATGAAGCAACTGCAACAGCACCACCACCACCAGAAGGTACAGATGCCAGCTTCTCACGTCCAGCTGCGATAAGCTCCGTGATATCTTTACCCTTAACTTGTGTCAAAAGAAGCTCAATCCTATCATCATCAGCATCAGCTCCAACTGCAAAAAAAGCCACATGAGAAACAAAAGTACAAGACAATCACCACATCAAGCAGTAATAGAAGCGAAAAGTACACTTGAATAAGATCCGAGTCCCAACTCAACATCATACTTCAGAGACATAGTAAGAATTACATAATGCCGTAACCCATATGGAAGAACAAGAAAAACCGACCATATCACCTTAAAATACAACTTGCTAAAGACAAATACACATTAGAGAAACAAACTTAGAAAATCAGATGTCAAGAGAATAGAATTTTTCAAAAATACATCTCTAACATGTTCAATATAATGCATTAACTGAAACAAACAAATTATTTGAACCAGCATTACATACACGCAGATACAAAACGCAAACACAATCAACAAAACGTAAGAGTCAAAATTTGCAACAACAACCACAGTATTCCGAAAGTCATCACCATTCTAAACAATAAAATTAACATCGCTCGCACCACGAAAGCAACATCCAAAACCCTAACAAATATAAAATTACCAATCATCAATAATCATAGACAAATTCGTACCAGAGCCGAGGATGTTCTTCAAATCAGCGGCCGAAGGGCAGGCATTGCCTCCCAAAACAGCAAGTAAATAGGCTGCTATTACCTTCATCTCAGCTGAAATTGATAAAAACGATTTATCAAAACGAATCAAAAATTACACAACGCATTCATGTAGATATTAATGGATTATGCTTAGGAGAGAGAAAATACCGTGCTGTTAGAGCGAGGAAGGCAGAACAGAAACGTCGATTCAACGTGTGATCTGCCGTCTGCGTAGAGTGACGAAATAATTGGGGGTTTATATATCTAGGGTTAGAAATTGCCGAAGTGGTCATAATTTTCCGTATATTATGGTTTTGGCCCACTGGTTTCTGTAATTTTAACCGCCCTTGTTAAATTAAAAGTTGCATCCAAGTCCCCCTGCTTACTATTGCCCAATGACGAAAGTAAGCCCATGATTAAGTGATTATCATCCCATTCTGTTCTCCTTCTCCGTTTTCTAAAAAATTATTTAAATAAATAAAATGAATTTTGTTCAAATTTATTTCATGAAAAGTATTTTTCATGTAAATATGAAATTTTAATTTTGTATATGATTTTTTAATATTAAAGTATGGATTAATTTTAAATTAATTTATTTTATTTTATTTTTATGGAACATCATGTGGAATAGGTAATCCAAGTGTGTGTTAGGAGAATATAAAGATGCTACAAGGGTAGAACATGTTTATGGAGGAAAATTTTAAAAAAATCATCACGGTGAAAAAAACATAAAAATGCCTTTAAACATGCAAAGACTACAAAATTGAGATATCTTAAGGTGTGTATATAATTGCAACACTGCTAAGACATGTTGGAGATGACGATCCAAGAGGAACGTAGGCAGTCATGTAGCAGAGAAGGAGCATAAAATGATTTTAACAAAATTGAAATATTTTATAATGTGTACTCTCAATAATACAACTACCCACTACACATTAAATAATAATACTTCGGTGGGCTTGTTTACATGTTTTAAGATGACAGTCCAATGGTAGACGAGGAGGAACATGGGCAGTCTGGACTTTCTTTAGTTCGAAAAGCCGCCACAGTTTACACATAAATTTTGGAAGTTCAATGTAATAACTTTACAATTTATTTTTTATTAAAATTAAGAAAAAATATTCATGAGTTTCGTTTTATTAATTGTCGTTTTTTCAAAGATACAACTTTCTGTAAATTGAATTTATATAATATATTCAATAAGAAAAGGTGCTTATTTTTTCTTTTTCCTTTTTTTTAATAAAAAAAATTAAAATTAAAAGAATAATTAAGCGGATATGGTTTCAATAAGCATAAATTTATCAAAATAACATTATTTAAGAAAGAAAGAAAAAAATTGGTGAGCTACACGTAAAGCTGTAACTAGAAATAAATAAGAAGCATTTTATTGAAATCCTGTAATTCAAGTGTGGGAATAAACACAGTAAAATCCATGAATGCTGAAACACCAGTGCATGCATGGCTTTTTTTCTATCATTTGAATGTCAGTAGTTTTCAAATCTTACTAGCAAAGTTGAGACCCTCTTTGGCTAGGTGATCCAAGCTGATGGCTGGAGGCTGCACCCTTGCAACTTTAGCAATCGCCTTGTTTTCTTCGGGGCTGCCACTCTCAAGAAACGCGCCAACAACTTTCCCTTCTTTGATCCAGTATGATCCAAACTTGTGGGTTGGAGATGTCGGGCTGCTATCTCCAAACAGCACAGATTCACCAACATTGTCACCATAGAACTGCCATGATAGATCAAAGGAACGAGAGTAGAAGTAGGGGAGGTAGTCGTATTCACTGATCGGTTTTCCTTGCTCACTTGCAAAAATTGCCTGTAATCATATATCACTCATCTTATAAGTTCACCAGTTATAATTTAAGACATATGATCTTCAAATTTATAGTTGGACTGATTTCCTCAAGTGTTATGATCTAGAAGCATTGCAAGTTTGCCTTTTGTTTTATGTTATAGATCCCAATTGCTTCTCCAGAGTTGAAACAAATCAAAACAAGATTCAAACTAATGCAGAGAGCTTGATCGAATGGTCAGTTTAGCATTGTGAGATCTTGGGAAATTGAGCAAAGACAAAATATGAGGTGTGTGATAACTTGCATACCTGTACGGCCTGTTCAGCAGATTTGCGAGCATGATCAACGTGTTCGACTCTTCTAATGTCACCATACAACTTCATTGGGAAAGTAGCAACATCGCCCACAGCATATACATCAGGAACATTTGTTTTGAATGAAGCATCAGTCTGCGAATATAAGGGGTTGGCTTTGGCTTTAAAATTTCTCAAGAGATATGCATGTACCACGTAGCTTTTAGACGTCATGGGATTTAAGGATTTCATTCAATAAGAAGATATGATTCAGAAATAGGACTTTAACGTCGAGAAACTTTCAGCTACAACTTCCGTATGGTACAAAAGTGGTGCAGTCTAGTTAAAGGCATCAAGCAACACAGATCTAATTCTGACTTATACTTCTTTACTATGTTTGCTGATTTTTGAAGGCATGCTGTACGCTGGTTTTCATTACAACATTATCACTACTAAGTGAACAACTTAAGTGGTATTAATGAGAGCACTTGAAGTAAATGAATCCATACGGAGGAAAATGGAATTGAGTCAAGTATCAAACCTTGATGCCACCCTTATCCTCTTCAACTTGGCCCTTGAATAATGCCGTCAGCGGCTTTGCACCAACGCCAACAACAACAATGTCAGCTTCTAACACTCTACCATCCTTGAGTTTTACATCGGTCACCTGAAACCAGCAAATAAAAAAAGTTCTGATGTCCAACAAAGTTTTCAACCAATAAACTACTCAGAATTAAGTTAAATTCGTTTTAAGTCTCACCTCCCCATTACCATTGGTGCCGAATCCAACAGCTACTGTACCCTTGATGATATTGACTCCCTTGTTCGCATAGTAACTTTCATAGAAGGCAGCTATCTCAGCAGTGAATAGTCTAGGCACTACGGTATCATATGCGTAAGCAAGGTTAATGGATTTGAGCATTTCAACTCTTTAGTAAACAATTTAGTTGCCTTAACATCAGAAATCAAATCAAGCTTTTGAACAAACTTATGAAATGGATAATGTAGTTTTACTTACTGCACCAAGGTTCTGGGAAAACCATTGTGACATCAATGTTATTGACTCTCAATGCTGCACTTAGCTCTAGACCAATGTATCCTCCACCAACAACTACAGCCTTTCCTTTCTTTTCTTTGATTGCTGCCACAAGTGCATCAGCCTCATCGATTTCTCTCAAATAAAAGATGTTTTTAGCATCGGCCCCTTGTACACCAAAGTCAGATAATCTGAAAACCTGATAAAAGCAACACGCAGAATGAAAACAGCCGTCAACAACATGAAAAACAGTCTAAAAGACTAGGAGAAAAGGTGAAAATTTCCCAAAAATGAGACTTAACAGTAGAACCAGTTGCTATGATCAATGTGTGATATTTAAATGTTTCACTAGCTGCACTGGTTAGTGTCTTTGCTGAAAGATCTGCTTTGACGATCTCTGTGCTAAGTACCAAAGATATCCCTGCAAATCATTAAAACAAACACATATGAGGGGTATTTCACTCCCAAGCAAAAAATACTATGAGCAATCTCATTGATTCATGCCTTGACCAAAAAGAATATCAGTAGTACAGCTAAATCCATTGACACGTAAATTAAGAAGGATACCTTTCTCTGTGTACCACTCAGGTAGGAGCCTCTCTCCACCGCTCCCAACGCACACATGAAAACCTGGTAGTCTCGCAGTTCCTGGAGGAAATATGACAATATAAATCATTCTTTTCTAAGAAAGATGTGAGGAATGGATATTGAATTATGAACGCGATGATGCATGCTATAAAACAATTTCAATAAAATTAAGCATCCAACTGGGGCACTAAAAAACACTGGAAGAGAAACAAGAAGGGGATATGATGAAACTATTTCTTTAATATGGCGACTACATGAGATATGAAAAGGTTGGGACATTGAAGTTCTTTTTCCATCATAAGGAGCATATAAGTTTCCGATGTGTGGTGCATTAGCTACTTTAGAACATAGAGAATCCTCCAAGTATGGGATCTATCAAGACACTGTACATAACATACCACATACTGTTTCCAAGATACACAGCCATTTTGTCTTTAACTAGTAAAATGAAGGTAAACCAACTCACCCTCGGGAAATAGGTATGCCTTACTAAGAGCTGGACGTTCATAAGGAGCAACCTGAAATCATCAGTAAACAAAAACATTGATGTTCAATATCAGAAAAGATGCCTTTTGACTCCAGGAAAAGAATCCACCAGATCAGAGTGGATAAAAGGTTCTAGAAAGATTGATGTAGAGTATGAAAGAGAGATAGAGCATCGCTATGTAATCACAGCTACAACTAAGTGTAAAAGCACTAGAAAGAGCAACTAAAAAACATTACTTTCTTTAAATATGCTACAGATATATACTAACATAATAATAAAGTCGGATTGAGGAACCTTCAGACAGAAACTCGTTCAAAAGAGGACTTGACATCTCACTTGATCATTATTTGATATACAATTAAAAAACCAAGTAAAAAGTAACGTTTTTTGGTTTAATTCAACACTTAGGTAGACAAGGACATGGCCAAAGGAAATCCCTATTCTATAAGAACATTTGGTGAATAGCTTAGAGGGCATACCGCCTCTTTAGAAATGATAGCGAGTTCACCAGGCTTAACTCCCTGCTTCGCGAATTCCCGAGCAGCATAACCCTGTAAGCAAATACAAATTACAGTATACTCACTACAATGGCACAATTGATTGGATTTTTTCCACATCAAATTCGAATGACAATACTCCCTATTTACCAAGAAATAAACTTAAATGACAAAATTTAGTCCTCATTTACATAAAAATCCATTTAAAGTTGCATAAAAACTTAACAATTTAAAAGACTCCAGCAGAAATGAATTAATCCATACAAAAATTATAATTTCATCAAGTGATGGGTAACAGATCTGGATTATCTACAAGTAACTTCATCAAGTGATGGGTAACAGATCTGGATTATCTACAAGTAACTCAAAAAGACTAAAGAAGATATGAAGCTACAGTTGATTGAGCAGGTAAAACAACATTCAGTATTTCACATATCAATTTTTCCTCTCCTCTATCCAATCGAAATCATAAATACAAACTGATTATATCATCGGATAAGAGGAGAAATACAGCATAAACAACACAAACAAGTAATCAACTAGTCAGAAAAATTGAAGTAAATTAAACAAATACTAATAAAAATGAGCTCAAAAAATAGTAAAAATGAAAGTACTCACTGCAGAAACACCGCCGCCTAGGATCACGTACTTGAATGACTTCTCCGCCATTGAATAGATTCAAGTATATCAGTAAACGATTATTTTGGATGTGTAGATTTTTCTGTTAAATAATTTCTAGAGACGCATAAATTAAATAAACGAGGCGGGCGGAAATTTGTGATTGGTTGAGGATTGGATCTTGGAAGAGGTCAATGTCACTCGTACACGTGTCGCAATATAGGCCGCCGATTTTGCTGACAGTGCATTCGCCACGACATTCGTCTCTTTTTCTCTTTTTCTTTTTCTATTTTTTTCTGACGAAGATTTTTTTTTTCTTTTTTCTTCAACAATATTTTAAGGAAATTTTTCTTTCTTTTACTCGATATTTTTCTTACCTATTGTAATACAATAAAGTGTATAGGAAATTAATGTATTACAATATTTTTGTTTTAATACAGCTTATTTTAATATTGTACTCCATCTTTATGCTCTCTCTGTTAACCCAAACCCACACTTTTTACTTTTACCCACCAAACTTTTTCTTACATATATACCTAAAGTAATGGCTTATTCTTAATTCTTTAATTTTGAAAAAAAAAATTGGAACATATATATAGATCGATGAAGGAATATTCAATCACTTTGAAGTGTTAGCATAAAAAATTTCTCATTTAGCATATTGTTCTACAATTATCTTTACATTTTTTGTTTTAGTTTGTTTCACGATAACTTGCACCATCTCAAAACAAAAAATAAAAAATCATGTCAATTTAATAAACTCAAAATATACTTCTATTTTAAAAATATTATTCAACTTTAAAAATATTATTCATGCCGTCGCATAATAACTAACAAAGACTATATTATCGCTAAACAGTCAATAAAATTAATTAAAAAAAAAAGAATTTTTTTTTCTTGAATTCTATTACAGTGCCATTACTAACTAATTTGAGGTAGCAATAATTTGTTAAAACCTACACACACTGATATTGTTTCTAATGGAGTGTTTTTTTTTTTACATTCATGGGCTTATGATCGAATTATGGGCCGTATCCATATATTCAAGCCTAATGCATTGACATGGGCTATTCAAGCATTTGTTACTATGGTTGAATTTTTGGCAGTAAGCCCACCTTTAAGTATACCCAGGATAAATCTTAGAGGCCCCTCCTAAGTCCTAACTTATTTTCAATAGAGAAACTTGAGATTTAAAAAAAAAAAAAAAGTGTAGTTAAACTTATGTCCGTAGATAAATTTAACAAATAAAACAACAACAACATTTGTGTTTACAAAAATAAAATAAAGTAATATTTTGTGTGCAATCATTACATGGTGGAATCTTATGTTGATGTACTCCTATTTCAATTTTATGATTTAATATTTATTTTTAGAGTATATTTATTTGAGATTTAAGTAGGTTTTAAATATAGTAACATATATTTGTTTTGAGTTTTTTTAATGATAAATTAAAACTTTTTATCAAATAAAAAAGGTGGGATAGTTTTATGTGAAATAAAGTATTATTTGATGTAAAAGTAGAAATGAGAGGGGAGATAGAAGTAATATTAATTGAGGAGAATTGATTATTAATAGGGTTGCAAGGGAATGTTTGCCGTTCAAAAAAATATATACTTCCTTCATTCCAAGTCAAACTGTATAGTTAGTAAAGATACAATTTTTTTAAAAAAATATTCTTTAATTAATTTTATTAATTTTTTTTAAGAATAATGCAGTAACTTTAAATAATAAATATATTATAAAATATGTTACGTGGGTTAGGTGAGTGTTATAATTTTATAATTAATATGTACTTTTAAAGTTGGAGATTGTTATGATAGTTTCTTTTTTGGGTGGTAAAATTTAATGTGGGACGAGAAAAATAAAAAATGTAAAATTTAATATGGAATAGAAGGAGAATAAATTAATTTAGTCCTATAATAATGTATGGAAACCACCTGAAAATGATTTCATCAAAATTAATACGGATGCTTCAGTTAAGGTGGGAATAGGAACTGGTTTGGGAGGAGTTGCAAGAGGACATAGGGGGCAGATAGTGTGGTCGTTTGTTGATTTGAGAAAGTCAGTTTTCTCGGTGGAGACAGGTGAGGCTCTAGCCGCTCTGGAAGGGTTAGAATTTGTAGAACAAAACCACAATAGGGTGATGGTAGAAATAGATTCTCAAACTTTATATAATGCATTGGTGAATCACAAGCTAGATATATCATATTTCGGTATCATAGTGAAGGATATCCTTTCTCTTTGTTCCTCTTTTGAGTAAGTTTGTTTCAACTGGATCCGACGAGGGGAAAACTCTCTAGCACATAACGTAGCGGCTACTGCTTTTAATAGTGTTTCTTTTTTCTTTTCATCATCTTTACCACTTTCGTGTGTAAACACCGATTCTACTTTGGATGAATAGAAATTTATATTTTCTGTCTAAAAAAATATTTTTTAATATAATAAATTAAAAATGGTATAGAAATAAATTATTTTGGAAAAATTAGCATATTATGTATTTAAAGATCAATAAATTAATCGTTTAAGATTATATTTTGATAAGTTGATTATTTGAAATTTTGTTTATTTTCTTTTATTCTGATGTATATATATGAGTAAGTGGTGCTACGTGCACTCTAGAGTCCAAATCAACAATATGAACTTAAGGGAGCATTTAATTTGAATAAATGCACATTATTAGATAATACTACTTATCTACTCATATGTACTGTGAAAATGAATGCACCCTTAATTAAAATTAATTACATACGAGTGGTTGTCAATTTTAAGTTATGAAATTCCATTAAAATATATATATATATATATATATAAGTATTGAATTATTATTACTATTATTATTATTATTAATATTTTTATTGTTGTATTAGTGTTACTACTCTCTTTATTCCATATTATATTTCACTGAGACGTAGATATGAATTAAAGAAAATTTATTTTTGATTAAATTTATTAACCTTTGCAGGTTATGATAATTTTTTTAGATAATAAATAAATTATAAAATATATTATAAAATATGTGTTAAATGTGAGTTACAAATTTAAAATTAAAATTTATTGTAAAATCGGAAATCGTTGTGATTTTATTTTTGTTTTGTCTTATGAGTGAAATTTATTATCGAAGGGACAATATTATGAATGTATTATTTAATTTGGTTCATTACAGTGATTTGCCTACTAAGGCATCTAAGTGGTGGTAGTTAATATCAAGAATTGCACTTGCCACTTCATCACTCTATTAACAACTTTGTTAATAACATTTTCTCTCAATTATTTTAACTACGTCATTTGTTTATGTGTTCCATTTTCATATTTCACAAACATTCTTATAAACTCAAAGTACATAATTTATTATATGAACTCGTGTCTCTTCTCACTCTAAATTCCCCTTTCAATCCTATTATTTCATCGTTCCATTCAAAGAGGATCTTTTGTTTTTTACACGTGAATTAGGGAGTATTATTACTCCCTCCATCTCACAATACACTTCACGTTTACTATTTCACTTTGTTTAAAAAATTGCATTTTTTTTTACCAACTTTATTGATTTTAGAGTGTATTGTAGTATTTTTAGGTAATAAAAAAGTATAAAGTAATGGTACGTGTATGAAGAGGGAATGGCAAATTTAAAATTAAAATAACTTTTGAAGTTGTTGGATAAAGTGATTTATCCTTTTTTTTAGGTGTGAAGGGTATTATGTAGAGATGTTAAACGAAACGGGCCGCTTGAGAGCTCCGCTCGACTCATTAAAGCTCAAACTCGGCTCGACTCGTGATTACTCGAGCTCGAGTTCGAGCTCGTTGAAATACTCGTTACGTTATCGAGCCGAGCTCGACTCGGCTAGATAAAGCTCGATAATAATAATAATAATATTAAAATAAATATTATATAATGATAATTATATATATTAATATAATAATTATTAAATACAATATTAAATATATTAATTAAAATCCGGCTCGATTAAGCTCGAAAGCTCGTTAAGGCTCGAAAGCTCGACTCGTTTTTCTTAAATGAGCCGAGTCGAGCTAGGATAAAAAATTTTCGAATCGAACTCGAGCTCGCCCGTAAGCTCATCATCAAATCGAGTCGAGCTTGAGTATGCATTACTCGAGCTCACTCGGCTCGTTTAACGGGCCTAGGTTATTGGACAAACAAATGAGGAAAATGTGAAAGGTTTTGTGGGATGGAGGGAGTATTTAATGTGTAGTTGACAATTGTATTAGTAGGAGTATGAGCCACATATTTTAATTGTATTAGTAGGAATATGTGGATCCCATATGTGTAAAAATAAAAAGTGGACTTTTTGGTGGTATTTGTTTCCAGGTTTTAAACCCAAGTTTTGGTTTTCAAAACCCACATCCAAATTTTAAAAATCACACATATATATACATATTACATTCTATTTCTTCAATTAATACGCCTCATGTAGATTAAATAAAGGAGGAGGCCAATCAAAAAAAGAAATGTTAATTAAATTAATCAAAGGTCCAACTAATCACCACGCCTGTATTGTAAATATGCAATTACGAATAATCTAGTCAAAGTAATAGGAATTAGACCTAACACGATTCCAAATAGAAAAACTTCAATCACTTCCATTTTTTTAAAAAAGGAAAAAAAAAAAGTAATATATATACTTAAATATTAATCCGCTCTCTTTATCTCTCATCTCTCATTTAATTTTTTAAATAAATTAATACAATGATTTGATATAAAGTTAAAACGTATCGGCCCTACCCAAAACAAACATAGAATCACTATACATGGTTTTCAAACCCCACATAACCTCAAATTAAACATCACCTTTGGTGTGACGCCAAAAATGAAAAAATGACCCTCTTTGAAGGGGATGGAGAAAGTATGCATTATTATAATATTATTACTAGAATTTAAATTAAAAAAACACCACAATATTTACACCGTAAACCCAATTTACACAATAGTAACTCCACATATTTTTATTTGAAACAATTCATATGGATCCCACTTAAAGAACTCGTAATATTTAATAACAATTTGTGACGTCCCACTTCAAATTGTTGTTAACAAAAATTCAAAATGTTATCAACCAACATACCTTGTTAACAAAAATTCTATTAACAGTGAGCCTTCCAACATAGCTCAAGTGATAGAAAAGAAAGTGGAAAGACCTTCTAATTGAACTTAGTTGTTGTAGGGTGGGGGTTCGAATCATGCTTTTGGCATGGATTTGGCCCCTTGCAAGCACAAGTTAAACAGTGAGCCCTCTCTATAAGCCACTTGAGACACATCCTGCGATTTACCTCCTCCACCAATCCTCAGGGCAGGGGCGGTGGGGCCCCTAATGGTAGATTTTTTTCAATTAATTACTATCATGTACTCCCTCCATCCCACAAAAGATTGCACCCCCAATTAAGGCATGAAGATTAAGAAAGTGATAACTTTTAGGGGTATAATGATATTTTTTTGTAATAAATAAATGATAAAGTATGTTGGTAGATATGATTTTTTTTTAAATAAAGTGTATGTGGAAGGGTGATTGTTTTTTACTTTTTGCTTTTTTTGAAAATGTGCAAACTTTTGTAGAACTGCCCAAAATAGAAAGTGTGTCATTTGAAATGAGACGGAGGGAGTACATAATATAAATTATTATTACTTTTAGATACAATTATAAAATATCATCACCTACGTAATTATAATATAATATGTAATAATTATCTTAATACTTACAAGGCAAAAGCTCCTGCGCTCCCGGGGACACGGAGAGATACTCCGTGTCCCCATGTGAACACAACCATGTCCCCTCTAATCATATTTAAATCTATGTATTGTTAGGGGTCTAAATTGCAAAGGAGCATGAAAATTGCAAAGACGCATGGAATGTGCTCCGTTCGCTCGGGTGCACAGGAACTTCACTCTACTTACTAAATGGTGGTTGCATGTTTTTTCTGCACATTTTTAGCTTTATTCAAATTTGTCTTTAAGCACAATAAGTTGTCTGAAAATATGTCTTCTACACATTTTAATTTTGTACATATCTACCTTATACATATTCTTTCTGAGTATTATTTCTGCACAATGTGTTGTTTGAATTATTGAGATATTATTGTGAATTGTCTGAAAATATATCATCTACACATTTTAATTTTGTATATATTTATCTTATACATATTCTTTCTGAATATTATTTCTGCACTATGCGTTGTTTGAATTATTGAGATATTATTGTGAATTTGTGTAGTTTTTTTTTTTTCATTGTCATTAAACTTTAAGGTGTTATCTCTTCGTAATAATTTTAGTATTTTTTTTAATCAATACTACATGTTACTCATGTAACAAATACAGTAAAAGATATATTACGTTAATGTAAATATGTAAGGCGTAACACGTGGGAATCTGCCGAACAGTTCGGGCCAAATCCTGAAGAAAGCTAAAAAGCAAAAACTTGTGATCTGGGACACACTGTGCCCATGTGAATACAAGAATTTAATACTAAAACTAGTATTAAATTATTGTGTTTCCATGGAAGCACGGCACGGGATGTCCTGTGACACTTTGGTGTGACATCTCCTATAATATTTCTTAATAGACCGACACGTGGCAGGTTGAATAAATACTTACCCCTAAGGGTTTATTGGTTAGGATATAATATATCTCATCTCTCCTACGTATCACTCATTTAATGGAGTAGCACAAGAAATATCACATCAAAGTGTCACAAAGGATCCAAACCTTGGAGGCACGGTATGTCCCCAGTAACACTGGAGATCAACTCAATATGTAATAGATATTTGATGTAATTTAAGTGATGGGAGTAAATTTTTAAAATTGGATAACACCAAATCCATGAACCTCAAGATTTTGCAATTAGGGAAAGGGGACCGACAGCTGTTTAAAAATATCTCACAAAATTCAACATCACAAAATCTAGTTGGTTTTAAACTGAATTGTTGGGGAGTTTAATTGAACTATCCCTTTCTCAATTAAATAATAATAATAATAATAATAATAAATATTTTTAAAAAAATTGGGTGCACTTTCCTTCATTCATTTATGCATACATAATCACACCAATCACCATTTTACTATATTTAAAGAGCATGTTATGTGTACGAAAATATAAGCATAGACTTACGCTATCTTTTTTCGGTTTTAAAGTTTAGATTTTGGTCTTGAAAATTTAATTTTGTTTGGACTAATTTTGAAATTTCAGATTTTTATAAACCATATATACCTCTCTTTCTTTATATATATATATATATATATATATATATATATATATATATATATATATAATAATAATAATAATAATAATAATAATAATAAAAGAATGATTAATTTTACACATCATTATTTACTTTTTATGCATTGATTTTGGCATGAAATTAAAAATCTATCCTACCATATAGAATTATCATTATGGGGCTTTTCTATTAAAATATTATCACTTTTCATTTATATTATTAAATTGTTTATATGAAAAATAGTCCACAACATTATTATCAATTTCATAAAATAAAATCTGTATCACTTCTTATCTATCTCACCAAATTTATTCTATGAAATAGTCTCACACAATTCTTGCATATTACTATTCATTTGGTTTTCAAAATCTAAAAGCCTCTCATAAACCAATTTAATCTGTATTCATTTTACACCGTTTAAATTTTAAAGTTTAATTATAATTTCATTTTTTTATTATTTACTTTCATATTGGCAAAAACTTGTGTGAGATCATCTCACGTAAACCCTTACGTGAGATGGATAAAAATAATAATATCATTATCACTTTCGTTAGAAATGTTATCACTTTTTTTTTATACTATAAGTAAATTGTTTATAAAATAGTTCATTGCACTATTATCATTTTTTTATCGATTGAGTATTACTTTTCATTAATTATGTTATCACCTTACATGAGACGGTGTCACACAAGACTTAGTTGCAAAGGTTGATACACCCACCCCAGCTAGGGGTGTCAATTTTACCCGCGGGTAATGCCCGATCGGGAAAGGATAGGATAGAGTATAATCGGGTATCGGGTAGGGTACTACCCATATCCGTTTTAAATATTAAGGGTAGGGGTAGGGTATGGTTTTTATAAAATATCCGTCTACCCCACTCGTTTACCCGTATACTTATATATATATATATATATATATATATCTTTATATTTATCGATATTTCTTTATATTTCTTTATACTTGTTATAATGATAGTTATTAAAATATGTCCTTTAATATTTATATATGTATTTTTTTTAGGATAAATCTGTTGCCAATTAAATTTGAGATTATGGAACTATGAAGATCTTTGTTACATTTGAAGTTATCAAATCTGTGTAAACTTGAAGCCATGCAACAGTTGAAGTTGATTTTATAAACATTGCTTGATTAATTTGATGGGTTTTTATTGTGCTATTTGGGTTTTTAATGCTATTAGTATAACTTGAAGCCTTATTTTGTAGTTTGATTCATGATTCTTGTGTGGTTTGAGAGTGATGATTTATTTATATGTTGAGTATTTGTATTTATTGAGGCGAATAAGATAAAGAGAAGTATCGGCATCATAGGGATAAATGAGAATAGTAAAGACAATTAGGGTGTCCATTTTAAAATAGGTGGATATTCGTTTACCCGCGGATTATTCATTATCCGATGGATAATACTCGTACCCTACCCGATGATACATTTGAGGGTAATAGGGTAAAGAATGGGTGAAGGAAATAAATATAGGGTAGGGTATGGATTTGGCGTACCCGTACCATACCCTACCCGTTTACACCCCTAACCCCAGCCGCCCCCACATTCCGACCTGACAGCTTGTGGAGGGGTAAATCATGATAACTCAACTAGGCAGAAGGACTACACCTTCACCCAACCTTACAAGGAGCCTCTTAATTAAAAGGTCAGCCTATACGGGCGGTGTCACACAAGACTTGTCCCTTTATATTTATAGTCCACGGTTTATTTTATCTCTTACTTCAAGTCATGTAGTATTTTACTTATATATTCTAATCATAAATGTTATAACATGAAAAAATTTCTCTAATGAAATACACACCTTTTTAAATGAAAAATAATATTTATATTCAAATTTTGATATGTTTTGGATTTTGATATTACTTTTGAGTTGAGTATGTAATATTTTTATTTAAAATAATAATAGTGTAATATTAGTTTTTCATTTTAAAATGTAAATTTTAATATCAGAGGGCATGGTAAACTTTGGTGTAAGAAATAATTTACCTTTATATTAATGGACTTTGTGGTTTATGGTTTTATGATATATTTTACCCCTAAATTTGGGATTTACTTTTAGAATACAATTTTAGAATTTACTTTTAGAGTAGAATTTAATTAAGGGTATAATTATCTTCTTTAACACAATTCATTTTATATGAGTATATAAATTATATTTATTTTTTTATTTTTAGTTTTAAAATTGAATGTTTTATTTCCTCAATATGGACCACAGAAAAAAGGGACCATTGAACTTAATGATGAGAAGAGCCCAAAAGTACATGGACCCATGTGGAAAACTATATTTCAGCCCAATACTTGAATGAACTTTTGATATACTTCCTTTTTCATGTCCTCTTCTATCAAATCTTTCTAGTTTCTTGTACAACAAACACCAATTTTCTAACCACTTTGTATATTTTAAAGTATCTATTCTTTTTTTTAAAGAATATATGATTGGGCTCATGAATTATACTACTCCTATTAATAATTTAATTTTGAATGCCTTTTCTTTTTAAATGAAACAATTACATATTTTGAAAAAATACACATGATTAAGTGCGTTTTTTTTTGCCACTGATACATGTAAAACTATTTATATTTTTTGTCTAGAAAAAATGTATGCTATGAATGAATTTAAGTGGAAAATGTTTTATTCAATAATAATGTAATATTTGTTTCCTAATGAATGTATGGAATACTTTTTTATATTCATTTGTTCAATAAACATATTATTAGAAAATTCAATAAAAATTCGTTAACAAACAGTTTTATTTATTAAATGTATACTCATTCTATCTTATTTCAATCTTTATATATAATTATTATACTCCATTCGTCCCACGTATTTTTACCCACTTTCCATTTTGGGGTGTCCCACGTATTTTTACACATTCCATTTTTGGCAAAAATACATAATATTTTATTACCTACTTTTTACAATCCCAACAACTTTAATTATTTTTTTACACTTTATTCATCATTCCCAATAACTTTATTCACATTTTCTTTTTAAATTACTAATTTATCCCTACTTTCTCTTACATTATATTAAAAAAATAAAACGTCTTAATCTTCGTGTCCGTACAAACGGGTAAAAATACCCGGGACGGAGGGAGTAATATCTTCATAAGATCAACACACAACACTAACAAAGACATCATACATTAAAATATCATACTTATCTCAATCCACTATAAATAACTGTATACATATTTTGGTTGTAAACGCATGAACTCGCGTCAGTGCACCTTGATGCACGTGATATTTTACCATCCCACATTTCATATTTCAATCCAACATTTCAATAAAAAAAAATACCAGTCTTATTAATTAAAATAACATCCTTTATAATAAAATATTATAAATTTCAATTATTTGTTTTAGTTGAGACCAACTATTTCACTATATATAAAAAAAGTCAAATGTTTGCTGTACAACATTTTTTGAACTCTCAGTATTGAACTCTCAGTATGTAAATTAGTGGTCCTTATTTAGGTGTAGCACTGAAGTACAACAACATAAAGCGGTCCGTTTACATCATGCATTGATTGTATGTACTCAAATTATAATTTTTAGCTCGTTTATTTGTAGCAGCTGCCTGTTTGTGTAGTTATATATTTTGGCTGTCTTTTTTGCCTCTTAATTATTAGGATTTTTGATTATTAATAACACATAGAGGTTGCCAAAATTAATTATGGAAGTTATAGGTAAAAAGTTTCTTGTTGAGGCTATATAACATGCATTTTAAATCTCATATGTTTTATTTTCAATATTCAATGGATATAAATAGCTTGATTTCTGAAAAATTTTGTGTACAGCAACTCTTTTTACTTCACTCTATGGACACTTATAAATTTTAAATCTTAAAAATCACCTTGACACAAATTTTATAATTCTCGTCACACCCATTCTCTGTTGGAAATTTATTAATTTTCATTATAATCTAATTGTGGACAATATATTATTATGCAATTATATTGGCTATTCAATTATTTTATGGACTTAATAAGTGATCCAATTAAAGTTAAAAGTCCATGGACTATAATAATATTTGATATGTGCCAATTGAGTAGATACCCAATACTACATAATTAGGTGATAATGTGTGGCCTAATTAAAGTAGTATATAAGGTTACCCGGTTATGGTCCCCAATATACTAATCCGCACATCGTCTACCCTTCTCCCCATCGGGAGGGATTACTACGGTCCCCATAAGGAATAAGGAGGCTTAGTTGAGGAAGGCCATAAAACCACGGATTCCGAGTTCGTGTTCAGCCTCAAGGACTTATTGGATCAGGTACGCTTCTGCTTTATGGTGTAGATCTTGTTAATCTTAATAGGGTTAAGGTTTCATGGATTAATTTTCTACAAGTGGTATCAGAGCCAGGCCCCAGACTTAACCGGCCCAGCCCGGGGTTGGTGGGATGTTCGGACCTCAAACTGGATGGTCTAGCTGCAGGACTTTGTTTGAGGGGAAATGTTGGTTGGGTGTCAACCAAAGTCCCACATCGGTTAGAAGTGGGGTTGGCGAGGGGTTTATAAATGAGGGATGGACTCTCCCTAGCATGAGGTTTTTTGGGTGTGATGCCCAGAGTGGTAAAACCGTGCGAGCCAGTGGGCTGGCCCAAAGCGGACAATATCATGCTAGTGGATTGAGTGGGCCCGGCTCCCTGGGCGGATAAACCAACAAGTGATATCAGAGCCACCCTATTTATGATTTTCTGAGATCATAATGAATTATATTACTTTAATCATTGGGATCTTGCATTCTTCGGAATTTCGAATGCTTACGGTAAAGTTATATGGACAATTATCTTTCATTTTGAGTATATAACTCTCTGCTTCAATGGGATAAAGATGATTAGATTAAAGTAATATTTCATGACAAAGATTTGGAATACGTGTGTATCTATTGATAATTCAGCACATACATCCGTGGTCAATTTATGTTTATTATTGATTCACAGTTTTATAGTTGTGCTAAAGGTAATAATCCTGTGATAGATAATACTTTTAAGATCTTTTTTATTAAGTATAATGATTTCAATTTTTATTAATTGAGATCTGAAAATTAATAGTTGAGATTTTATAAATTGATTTATATAAGGATATTTGTCTAATTTGATTTCATCTAAATTAGGATATGGAATAATTAAATTAAGAAATCTTTCATTATGGTATGAATCATCTAAAGTTTCCATTTAATTTATTGAATTAAATTAATAAAATTGGGGAGACATTATTTTTTAATGTCGTTCAATTAAACGTAATATATATTTTTTTTAAATATTTGTTTAATTGGTCTAGTAATTTTTCAATCTAATCAATCAAAGCCTCATGTTGCCACAGCAGCCTCTGTGTGTGAAGTGCGACTTTATTGAAATTACATAGATGAGTGTGTAATTATTCATGTGTTTTGTGTTCGGCCCACAGGTATGCACAATTTGACAGAATAATAACATATATGTGATAATAAGTATGTGATAATTATTTGGATTGTTCATGTGAACATTAGTCGGTCCACAGATAGACTCTTGTTTGACAGAACTTATTGTCAATACTTGATTATTACACCAAGATTACCCCTGCAGTTAATTTTTGTCCACAGACGAGGTTAATGTTGCACAAGGTGTCTTGTGATGGGTCCCCAATTAATAATGTTGTATGAGTGTATCTTCATGCGGGTATTGATCGGCCCACAGGTAGATTAATATTTGACAGAAATACACAAGTACATGTGGTGGTAAATACGTGACAATTATTTGGTTTGACATGTGAGTAATAAGTCGGCCCACAGGAAGGCTATTGCTTGACAGCTTTATTGTCAGTATTTGACTACTGCATGAGAGCATCATTTAAATTAGTATTTTTTGTCCAAAGACTTGATACTAATATTGTGCTCGAATCTTCAAGATGATTCTAATTTAGTTAAATTTTGAAAGACTATAAAGTTTTTTGAAAGATTATAAAGTTTAATGCGAGCATGAAAAATTATTTTGCATTAATTCTCTGTATAATTAAGAAGTCTGCTAATTAAGTTTTTCATATATCAACAACAAAATCATACTTGATGAGTGAACTTCCACAATAAGGATAAGACTAATAAGCCAAACTTAATCTCAATAAAGTATAAGGGCAATACAAGAAATCCCATTAAGAAAGCTGCTAAAGACAACTAAAGTATAACCTTTTGTTTTCTCCTAAAGGCCTGTGGAATTGTCTTATAATACACTGCATTAAATTATTCAGTATGCATGGTGCAGTTAAAAGACATAATTGAACTCCACAACATATGGTCACTAATGTGAGAAATACTTAAGATTGCAACTTATGGTCTCAATAAATTTTTAACCAAACTAGTTGTGAGAACTCTTTGAGTTTCACATATGGTGATGTCCAACTAAAGCTAGATCATTGAGATCTACTAAAGAAAATTGGACTCAAATAAATGTAAGCTACTTTATTGGTTATGAATAAAAATAAAAGTTTATGATCCAATTAATTGGATCATATTTGAGACGGGTAATACGGTATTCTGTGAGGATGTTGATTTGGGGGAAGAATAATATTAGAGACATTGTCTTTGAGGGGGAGTCAATACGGTCCCTACTTAAACTTTTAGAAATTATGTAAATTCAGAATGTCAATGGGACAATGTCAATAATATTTAAGGTATAATAAAATCAACAACCTCAAGAATTAATGTCACTAAGAAAACCATTAGAGTTGGGAGAAAATCAATTCGGATAATTATGTAGTTTTCTCCTAAATAAATAGGACACTATGGAATTAATGGTAGAACATTCAAACAATGTTCATCAAACCATGCAAGGTTCAAATACTCGAAAGTGGGTTAATGTCATAAGTTATGAGTATAAATCAATACAAGATTATTAGGTTTGCATCTTGATAAAGGATTATACTCTAAAGGGAAGGAAGACATTATTATAAGATAATCGTGACATTAGTAGCACATTTTGATCTTGAATCATTTAGATGGATGTAAAGATAAAGTTCCTTGATGGCAACATGATACGATATTATAAGTTTAAGAACCAAAAGGAAATCCATCTATGCATTCAAGAAAGCTTTTCCGTAAAGGAATCACAAGTATCATCATGAATTAATTGTCTCATTTGGTTTTAAGACAAATGTAGATAATTATGTGATTCAGTGGGAGAATGTTTAAACTAAGGGAGACAAGTGGAGTCTCAATAAGGTGCCCTAAAGTTAAATTAAAGATTTAAGAAATGTATAAACATTCTATATGTTTTGATTGTTGGAAGTTATTGTATGATGAGGTCTCTACAAGACTTAATTTGGCTTCTGTTGTTGGTGTATTAAGTAGACATTTAAGTAACTTTAGTATGGATCTTTAAAGAGAACTAAGGATAACATGCTTTAACATTAGAGATAATCAGATTAGTAGGAGATCATAAAGTAGTCTGATTATGAGTTTGTTGGATGCCAATACGATATAAGATCCACTTCAGGCTACATCTTCTGTTGGTTTGGAGAGCTATACAAGTAAAAGTATTAAGCAAACACTTTAGCTCATTAACCATGACAACAGAATCAGTAGCACACTAAGGGGTATTCAAACATGAAATAAAGGTTGCGAAGTTTAGTCACATAAAGTTGATTGTGACAGTTAGTTCGCAGTAAAGTATTAGCAATAAGAGTTCTTATAAGTCAAGTATATTGACATAGAATTCTTGGTTGTTAAAGAAAGTGTTCTTATGGATAAATTTTGGTAGAGCATACTATGATAGACTCTAAATACGGATCCGCCAATCATGTATTCAACGCCCTGTAATTTTATGAGCTAGCTACTCATGTGGGTGTTATATGATTTTAGAATACATTGGTTCAGTGGGAGTCTATATTTATTGCTCTTTAAAGTTTTAAAATACTTTGATTTTAGATAATTCGGTTTTCTGCAGAATTGAGTTGATGGATTTGAATTCATTGTGAATTCACTTAAGTTAATTTTTCATTTTGTAATATTTTACATTATGAATTGATCTCACTAAGGATTAAAGTAGGACCAGTTGGAAATAGACATGATGTTGATCATATTTTTCATGTAATATCCATGCTACTCACCATATTTGATCTATGTCATTGAGTATATTGATATTGGTGATTGTCGGGGTTTAATCACGATTTATAATGTGGTGAAGGCCGCGGTAGTTCCATATTAGTATGTGAGATGGACCAGATTGTTAAGTATAGCCTGAAGAGGAATAGCATAAAGTTGCGCAACTAAGGACTCTTGATATAATTGCTTTGGGAAAATATATAGCCCAAGTGGGAGATTGTTGGAAATTTATTAATTTTCATTATAATCTAATTATGGGCAATATATTATTATGCAATTATATTGGCTATTCAATTATTTTATGGACTTAATAAGTGATCCAATTAAAGTTAAAAGTCCATGGGCTATAATAATATTTGATATGGGCCAATTGAGTAGATACCCAATACTACATAATCAGGTGATAATGGGTGGCCTAATTAAAGTAGTATATAAGGTTACCCGGTTATGGTCCCAATATACTAATCCGCACATCGTCTTCCCTTCTCCCCATCGGGAGGGATTACTACGGTCCCCATAAGGAATAAGGAGGCTTAGTTGAGGAAGGCCATAAAACCACGGATTCCGAGTTCGTGTTCAGCCTCAAGGACTTATTGGATCAGGTACGCTTCCGCTTTATGGTGTAGATCTTGTTAATCATAATAGGGTTAATGTTTCATGGATTAATTTCCTACATTCTCCGCCCATTTTCTTTTCTCAATTATTTTTCTCTTTTATCTCTCTCCTCTCCTCTAAGTTCTTACATAGATTTGCCACTACATTCTTATAGGCACGGGATGTCCTGTGACACTTTGGTGTGACATCTTCTATAACATCTTCTCATTGAATGACACGTGGCGCTGTGGATAAATCAAATTCCTTGCCCAAGGGTTGACTGGTTGACTTAGGGTATAGTTTCCTTTATCTCTTTTACGTGTCACTCATCTAACGGAGTGACACAAGAGATATCACACCAAAGTGGCACAAAAGATCCAGACTCATTCTTATAAATTAGAGTTAAAACTTACTCTATAAAATAAGGACAAACACATGCGGGAGACCTGAGACCACTTTTACGTTTTTTTAAATACTAAATATTTTTTGTCCAAAATATTACTCCGTCCATCCCATTGAAACGTACGTGCTTCCTTTATAATTTACAAAGGAAGTGCGTGCGTTCCATTGGGGTGGAGAGAGTATCACTTTATGTTAAAAATGTTACTCACATTATATTTATGCTACAATTTGTTCATGAAATATTCCAATGCACCACAATCACTTTTTATTAATATGAATATAATTTTTTTATTAAAATTAAATGTCATCATTTCTTATCTATCATGTGAAAGTGTTCTCATGAGATAATATCACACAAGTGTTTGCTTAAAAAAACAACAAACATAATAGTAAGTGATGTTTGGTTAAGGTTTTAAAAACTAGATTTTTATTTTAAAAACCTAATAGATAATGATATATATTTGTTTTGCCGCTGCCAGAATCTGCCGCTGGTCGTCGGAAAAAGTCGTCGGAGTACTGCCGGACCGCCGGCCGGCCGCCGAAAAAGTCGCCGGACCACCACATTTTTTGCTGCACACACTTTGTTGCACATGAACACTTGATGCACACAACATTTATGTGCAGCACATTTGTAGGGGTAATATTGGAATATCACTATATATTTTTGTAGTTAGTAGTAATACTTTTGTATGTTTGTATCTCATAGTAATTAAGGGTTTTTGTGTACCTAGTAGTAATCCTCCCAAATAAATAACCTCTCACTACATCATATTTTCAAAAATGCTACTCTTACCTAACTCACATAACTTACTTTATCATTTATTTATTACTTAAAAATACCACAATACCCCTAAAAGTCAATAAAGTTGGTAAAAAAAATAATTTTTCTTGAACTCCGTATCTACAGTAACTGTGAAGAGCTTAGTGGGACGGAGGGAGTACTATTTTTTGCTGTTAAAAAAATTATATTAAATCAATGTGTAAGACGATATTAAGTTTTATACTCCTTCTGTCCCAAAAAATTATTCAAACTTTTCTCATTTGTTTGTCCCATAAAACCCTTCACAAAAAAAAAACATTACTCTATTCAACAATTTTAAAAGTTATTTTAATTTCAAATTTATCATACATATACTAGTACTTTTTTATTACTTAAAAATATTACAATACCCTAAGTCAATAAAATTTGTAAAAAAAAAAATTTCTTAAATAATGTGAAACAATAAACGTAAAGCGTTTTTATAAGACGGAGGAAGTATAAAATAAAAGACTTGAGATGAGAAACAAAGTGAGAAATCAAAACCTATTTTCAAAATCGAAAACCAAATATCATCTAGAAATGATAAACCTTCAAATTGCGCAAACTCTATCCGAATTAATTAATTAGTATACTTTGTTTGTTTATAGTGTATTAATTAATCAACAAAATACGTACATTAAATTGTTGCATAAGTTGTACGGAATATATATATATATATATATATATATATATATATATATATATATATATATATATATATATAAAAAAGATAATTTTTAACTTTAATTAATTGGAGTTAATATAAAGTGAAACCACATACGTTAGACGGGGTACTCTAAATTTTGTAACTAGCGAGACATATAAAAACATATTATTTTGATAATCAATAATTAATTTTTTATAAATTAATGAATAATCTTGATAAATTAAGTAACTAGGTGGGTTAACTCACTTATTACTATACTCTTTACTAAAGTGAATGACACAAATTCAATTCCTTTTTAGGAAGGAACAAATTAAGGGATGGTGTTATAGGGAGGTCTTAGGAGTATCATATTCATATATGCATTTTGGTGGATGTGAGATTGTTCAAAATACAAATTAGGCTTAACAAGAAGGGTGAATCCATAACATAAATTACTAACCATTATTACTTATCACATACAATTCGTATTTAGATGATCAAATTATTAGATAAATTGAATATATTATTCTCATTTATTAAATAATTGCCATATGCTTAATATTTCGCATTACATAACAAATGGAGTAAAATTATATAACATATATATTTATATATATATTTATCCTCATGTTGAAATAATTACCCGTATATATAATAGAGAGAGAAAAAATTACTACACTTATTTGTTATATATATATGATTTTTATTATGTTTTTTTTAATATACTAGAATATTATATTCTTACATATGAGTATGTTTATTTATTTTGATTGATTGATATTTTGAATATTTTATATTTTAAATAAATATTTAGATTTATTTTAGATTGATTGATATTTTGAATATTAGTGGTGGACACATTGCGGTTGATAGCCAGCCTTTACTAATCAAATAATACATCCAAATTATAGGAACCCCACTATTAACAATTAAATGTTGCAATTTTCTTGCAAATTTCTGCCATACACCACGTGACTCTGATTTTTATTTTCTTCAATAATACTCAATCATCTTTTAATTCCTCCATCTTACTTGAAATTGATAAATTATATTTCAAAATCATCGGTTACAATTGCTTACGTCATTGTCTATCTTTAGAAAAAAGAACAACAATCTCTCCCTAGGAGGGGTCATCTAGTACTAGAATTATAGTTCAAGAACAGATAGACAATGTTGTATTCTATGTTATCTGCAATATCGCTGTAATTCTTCATGTGTTCTCCATGCATTTGTTTATTTCTCTCCATCCAGATTTGATTGACGAAAACTGCTAGGGTGATTAAGAATAATTTACTCTCCTTCTTGTTTCTATTTGTTATTCTGAATATTTTACGTAGTGCATTAGCAACGGATCTTCGGTTCACCTTCAGACCCATCCGAGTTTTGAGGAGTTCCCATATTAGCTTGGTGAAGTCACACTCAAAGAAGAGGTGGTTTTGAATTTCAAGTCTGCTTATACAGAATTTACAGTCCCTATCTTCTATATCTCCCCATATTCTGTCCTTGGTCAATAGTCACTGTCTATGTAGTAGCCATAGTATGAAGTTGTGCTTCTTCATAATGGATTTGTGCCATATATTCTTAAACACAAATGACCTCGACTTCTCAATCTCCTTGCTCAGGATCTGATACATTGCTCCACTCCGGAACTTACCCGATTCTAGGCAAGCTTTCATTCTGACGTCCCATTCTGCTATTGCATTCTCATCTTCAACCCCTTCTAGTATACTATCTCTGACTTTGAGTATCCTCCTCCAACAATACGCGCGCTGTCCAGGAATGTAGCTGGCCATCTGATTTGATTTGATGTAGATTGTGTGGATCCACCTGATCCATAGCGAATCTGCTTTGCTATAGATATCCCATGCAGCCGCCGCTAGTAGAGCATTATTCCATCTGCCCAGGTCTCTAAGTCCCAGTCCTCCACTTTGTTTGGGTTGAGTGATGTCTGACCAAGCTACTAGGCTGTGCTTAGATCCCCATATAAAGTATCTGATTATACTCTCTTCTCTACTCAATATCACTGTGGGCACACTAACCATTTAGAGCCAGAATGTTAGTATTCCTTATACGTCTGTTGTAACTACTTCCAATCTTCCAGTAAATGACAGTAGTTTGGAGGACCGCATAGTGATGTAGTCCGTCACTGCTTGTACTAGGGGATTGAAATGCTCCGTTAATTGCCTTTTGCTGTTAACCGGGACTCCTAAGTACTTGATTGGGAGTTGTGCCAGCGGGAATGGAAGGACCTCTATGATATCACCAAGAGTACGATTTGAGATCCCAACTGCGAACAAACTAGATTTTTGGATATTAACCTGCAGCACAGAAGCTTCTGCCATTTGGTCTAGCACTTTCTTTACTGCTTCCGCTGAAAGTCTATCTCCATGTGTCACAATCAGCAGGTCATATGCAAATGCAAGGTGAGTGACCTTGTTTCTTGCACACAATTTTGAATGGTACCTCATCCTGACCTCAGAGGTTTCCTTTCGAATCATCCGAGACACGTATTTCATGTAGATGACAAACAGTAGGGGTGACATAGGGTCGCCTAGCTTGAGTCCCCTTTTTCCTCTGAAGAAGCCCTCTGGCTTTCCGTTAATTCCTCCCATCTTATATTCGTTTTATACATAACTAAAATATTACTATGTTCACTAGAATTCATATATACCATCGCCCATCTCTTCAATTTCTCTAACATCTCCAATCGACATTTCATCGCAATAGTATAATGTCATAATTGTTTAGAACGGAAGTTTATATTGAGTCCAGATTTCATATTCCATTATTGTGGTGTTTTCTATGTTCCGTAGATATAAGATAATTGACACATCTAATTTTTTTTTCTTTTCTTTTTCTTCAAATTTGAAATATATACGTGTCAATTATCATATATTTTGGGACACCAACTTGTATTCTAATTGGTGTTGTTTTTCAATTTGAAAGTTAAAGGGTTATTTGCAAATAAAGTCTCGATCTTTACTTTAACTGCGAATACGTCTAAACCTTTGAAAATTTACAAATAAGTACCTCACTTTAAAGCCCTTTTGCAACTCGATCCACTGGGCAGCGAGAGACCTGCGCAGTCACTGATCTGTCGTAACTTATCCACATCACCCTCAAGCTAATTAAAAGGAAAAAGGTAAATAATGAAATGAATTATCTGTTTCCTTCCCTCATCAAAATTAGGAAAGGCAATGCAGTTCTGGTGGCGAGGGGAAGCATCTCCTGGTGGTTCAACGATGGAGACTTCGAAGCCACCATAATATTCCTCGGCGAAAGCAGCTGATCCTACAACCCCAGGCCATCTCGACTACTTTTTCCTCACCGGAGCCATCGGCGTTCTGACCAGCTTCTCCTCTAAATTCATCACCAAAATATACAGTTTTAACGAATCACAAGCACAATAACTCGCCAAAACCCAATCTGACGCTTTAATTATTAAGACCGACGTGAAAATCAAAATGCCCACCGACTCCACCTGCAAAATCGAAGATTATGTTTTCAAGCCTTAAGATTTGATTGCGGAGAATTTTCCCTTTCTTGAGAATAACGGACTGAGCGCCGATATAGTGAGACACGAACCCGGTTCGGCGTCGGACCCTTCTTTCTACGGCGATGGGTCGCGCCGGATTGTTTACGTGACCAAAGGCATGGGTGAGAAGGCAGATTGAATCTTGATTCTCAAAACGACGCCGTATCATTATTTACGTTCTTTTTTTAAGCTATAGGGTGACGTGGATAAGTGTTGGACAGGTCAGCGACCAGGCAGGTCTTCCGCTGCCCGGTGGGTCGAGTTGCAAAAGGGCTTTAAAATGAGGTACTTATTTGCAAATTTTCAAAGGTTTAGACTTATTCGCAATCAAAGTAAAGGTCATGACTTTATTTGCAATTAACCCAAAATTAAATTATCCTTAAAAATAAGTGGAAAAATATATATTTATTTTTAATTATGTATTTATATTAACTATGAAGTTTATTATGAGTAATATTATTCATTTATACTTTAGATTGCTTGTAAAATCATTACTTTTTATTAATTAAATATTATTTTTATTAAAATATTATATTTTTTTATTCCTCCCACAAAATTAATTTCGTGATACGAACTAAATACATATATCCCTTGTGGTCGTGTTATGGGAAGACGTGGGAGACCACATTATGTGCTACTTTATATGCCGACATTCTAATTTCCTTACCATTAACTTATAGTAAATATCATGCTCACAGTATATTAGAGGTATGAAACAATTATTTAAAGATGAAGTCTCTGAGACGTTACTATATTTTCTAAAATAGGTTAGACTATAATTAAAGTATAATTTTATAGTATTATAATATAATTTATTATTGATATACTTTAAGGTTTCGATACATGTATTATGGGCTTTTCACACCTATTATACTATCATTTCTAGAGTTTGGTAGCACGTAAAAAAGTGATAAGGGAAGGGTTGGAACATTAACCCATATTAAACAATAAAATTACATTTTAACCTTGAGAATAAAACATTAGACCTTGATTCTCTCTCTGCACCTGTTCCTCCAATTTTAGTTATTAATCAATCTACTTTATTAAATTTAGTCTTTTATTTATTCACTTATTTCATCAATCTTAATTATCCTTTTTACTGTTTAATTCTTATTTTAAAGTTCCTTAAAATAGATTTAACTATTTAAATTATTAATAATTTTGAATTTTATATTCAAATAAAATATATCATGATAATATAATATTTTTTAAATGTAATATCTTAAAAATTAAAAAAATATTTTTTTTAAAAAAGTAGATATTTTCGAAATTGTAAAATTTAATTAAATAATTCAAAATATGTTTTAAAAAATTAATCGTACAATAATTCTGAAACATTATTTATATATTTTGAAAAAAATAAAAATAAAATGGAATAATATTATTAATTTTAAAAATATTAAAAAATTAAATTATTTGAAAAAAAATAAAAAAAAAATATTATGCTTAAAACTTGTATGTTATGAAGATACTTTGCTCTCAAATCTCACATTTTTTTTAAAATTATATACCATTTAGTATTACATGTTATACTTTTTAGTATAAGAACTTATACGCTTTATTTTTACGAAAAAAACTTAATTTTTTTTATTAAACATTTTTAGTATTCATATTTTAATCGATTTTTTAAATTAAAAAATTATACCCTTTAATAAATAAAGTGTATACACTCTAAAAAAAATTGTTATACTCTAGTCTATACACCTTTTGTATCCGGTGATACAAGAGACTAACTCAAATATTATATGTCTCTAAGCGCGCGAACCAAAACATTTATATAAGTATAATTACAATTTTAAAATTTTGATTTATATATATAATTTTTTATTTTATTCTTTTTGACGGTCCTCTTAATTACATTTCCTGCTATTATCATGAATTCCCAGGGCATAGCTCAAGTGGTAGAGGGGAGGGTGGAAAGATCTTCCAATTGAGCTTGATTGCTATAGAGTGGGGGTTCGAATCCTGCCTCTGGCATGGATTTGACCCCTTGTAAGCACAAGTTAAACAGTGAGCCCTCTCTATAAGCCACTTGAGGCACATCCTGCGATTTACATCCTTCACCAATCCCCCTGGCAGGGTGGGGCCCCTGATGGTGGGTACAAGAATTCATATCTAATTAAGTATGAAAATGCTATAGAATTTATTGCTTACTGCCACATCCTGCGATTTACCTCCTTCACCAATCCCCCTGGCAGGGGCCCCTGATGGTGGGTACAAGAATTCATATCTAATTAAGTATGAAAATGCTATAGAATTTATTGCTTACTGCCAGGGTGCCAGGGGCCCTGATGGTGGGTACAAGAATTCATATCTAATTAAGTATGAAAATGCTATAGAATTTATTGCTTACTAGTTGAAATTTTTTATAATTGTCAACTGTATAAAAAACAATGATCTAGTGTATATATTATTGTGATATTAATCCAATTTAAAATATATTGGTTCATGTATATATTTGTTCATTTTGCATACCAAAATCAAAATGGCGTAATAATAAAATATATAGAAGTCAAGTCAAATTCAAAACAAAACCCAATTAAAAATAATAAATAGTAAAACTGTGAATAAAATTATGAAGAAGGGTTATAAAAGTAATTTGAACATTTATCTCAATTCATCTATTTCCTACCAAACACCTTATTTTTATTATATATCAATCTTAATACATCCTATCAAACTATCTCTATTTTTCATAATATTAATCCTTATATTATCTTAAATCTCATTTCTTATATATACTTCATTATCTCATATACTCTATCAAACAAACCGTAACTATAAATAAATATATTTTATGTATACAATAAGTATACTTTAGTGATGGGTTGTCTCACATCTATCTCATGAATAACATGTCTCATAAAAGGGTGTTCTTATTTAAATTTAGAGCGTGACTTGTTTTAAATTTTTTATTATTTATATTTTGATCTTTATTATTTATATTTTGATCAAGATGTTAACCACTTTTAATTATACAAATTATCACCCTTTTATTTATAAAATAAAGTCTATTAATTATAAGTACATTTTATGAACCTAGTTAGATACAATATACAAATTATATTATTTTATATTTTGTACTTGATAGTAATATAATTTATATTATGTATCTAGTAGTATTAATATTATCTTAGTATTTTGTATTTATAAGTAATAGGAGTAATTCTTAAAATAAAATTATTTCTAAAATAATTTATTTATTATACAATTATAATTATTTATTAATTAAATATTATTTTTTATTCACCTCACAAAATGAATGTGTGAGACGATCCTATATTTACCTTAGCTTAATAGTTTACGCATACAAATTAGATAACATTACCAAGTTGACAAATACGTCGAGACTGAGTGTATGTTGTAAACTGTGTGATCCTTCTCAATTTTATTATATCTTTTATATTATTAAATATTTAAATTAAGAGGGATCACATAGAAAAACTACAAGTTTTGCAGTGTATACTCATATTGAGACTAATTCTACGATATTATCAACTTTACACTACTAAGTGACCAATCTTGGTATTTAGGAGTCTGAGGTATTAGTTGATTTTTTTTAGAGAAAATGCTACTTTTAATAGTTTATTTTGAAAAAATGACATTCAAAATAATTTTTTGGAAAAATATTATTATTTTTTATTTTTTTCCCTCCTCATTATATAATTAATTCATAATCATAATATAATTGCGTGTATTGATCACGCGTATTTATTGCTAATCTTAAAAGCACAATTATAAATTCATCCTTTACTTCACAAAATTATACATGTAATAAAATATAAAAAAAATATGTATATATCTTATATATATTAATTGCGAATACGCTACTATAAATAATTTTTTAAAAGTATGATGTGTCGCGACGTGATTAATCGTTGTATTTTTTATATTTTTTATTTTAATATTATACACATAATCTTTCTATTTTTATATTTTATTATTATATATTAAAATTTATTATTATATCACTATTTTATATCTCCAAAATATTTATTCTTATCTACAAAATATCTGATAAGTCTTTATTCAATTAATTATTTCAAAATAATAATTATCTAAATATTATAATATATTGAATAAAAAATAGATCCACCATTTAAAAAAAATTAAATTACACCCCTTTTATTTTATTATAAGACAATATTTAAAAATTAATTACTTTAAAAAATTTTATTTAATTACCATAAAGCTTTAACTAAAAAAATAATATTTATAAAAATATTTATGTAACATAAATATTTGGTTTATAAATATATCTAAAATAAAAAATAATAAATATACACGGGCAAAAAAAACAATTATATAAATTATTAATTTAATTAAAGTACTTAATTAACATAAATATTTTGCTTATAATAATAATAAAATATATTAAACTAATTTATTTATTAATTTAAGATAAAGTATACTAATTAATCCGTGTAATACACGGAGAAAAAAACTAGCATATATATATATATATATATATATATATATATATATATATATATATATATATATATATACTCTCAAAATATATTATATAAATTTTAATTTTTTAAATAATAATATCACACCGTGTCGTACGCTATAACAAATTGGTCATTAATTATTTTATAGTTGGAAATAGACTTTCTTTAAATATAATTAACTAGAAAAAAAATCGTTTGGACTTTTGTGGAGAGGGACATACTAATGGAGGAACTAATATCAATTTCAGTTTAATTTTTGTTAAATCAAATATTTTAATTTTTAACATTGTGTCATAGGATATAGGCCTTGGATGATAATTTCTCACATAAGTTCTTAGGTAAGACGGATAAAAAATGATAAAATTATTATCACTTTCGCTATAAAATGTTATCATTTTTATCATATTAACTATAAATTGTTCATGAAAATAGTTCATTACACCATTATCACTATTCATAGATTGAGTAACACTTTTTGTTAACGATGTTATCACTTTTTATCCTTCTCACGTAAGGACTTACGTGAGATAGTCTCACACAAGTCTTTGCCTTGTTATATTATATCAATTTCAATTCTTTAATTCTTTATTTTTACAATTTAGTTTTTTGCAATTTTTTCATGAAATCTAATGATTTATAAGTAGAATTGTTAAAATAAATGAGTCGTTCGGTAACTCGACTCATGACTACTCGAGCTCGAATTCGAGCTCGTCTAAATTCGTTACGATAATATAAAACATTAACGGATCAAAATTGAAATAAAGTTACGTTTATGAAGAGGAGGGAGCTGAAAATTCACCCTTTCTATTTAGTATATTGTTTTTTTGAGGTAGCAGATATGAGCTCATCACAAATTATTTAAATAAAATATTAAAAAAATAAAAAATTACATGCAAATCCGAATCCAAAGACATTTAAGTGGGGTCCAATAATAGAAGTGAGTGGGACACTACCTTAAACAAATTTTGCGTGATAAACACAGAAAGAAAGAGAGAAAGAAAACACTGAAATAATTCGAAGAGAGAGAGAGAAAGGGTTACTTACTGATGCTATACAGTGAAGGAGACAGTGGAGTTTGTCGTCTCTCTTCTCCCATCCTTGTCCACCGAAATACCTTCCTCTGAATCACAAATGCTCACCCACCATTCTCTTCTCCTTAGGGTTTTCATATGCTTCCTTTTCTTTTCCTATTTTCAATACTCTGTAAACCACCTCACCCAATTTCTTCACTATCTTTTATGTGCTCTACACGCCACTAGATCTCTTAAAGCTTAAGGTTTTCCCACACTTTTGCGTCTGTTTGATTTGATTAATTATTTTTTAACTGTTATTATTTTCATTTCCTGAAAATCTGTTCCTTTTTTCAAACTTCTTCTGCAATGAATGTTGGTTCCCACAAGCAGCATGTGCATATTCGTTGATCTTATTTTTCTTTTCATTTTTGGATTTCTATATTTGGAT
This sequence comes from Pogostemon cablin, assembly GCA_023678885.1. Classification (NCBI taxonomy): domain Eukaryota; kingdom Viridiplantae; phylum Streptophyta; class Magnoliopsida; order Lamiales; family Lamiaceae; genus Pogostemon; species Pogostemon cablin. Next base: position 3,751,082 of record CM042977.1, on the reverse strand, counting down.
AAGCTTAATTGGTAATACTTCTCTTTCTTTCATTCTGTTTAGGTTGAAATGGTAAATATTAATTCTTTCTGCAAATGTTGTTTCTTACAACCTGTATCTGCATTTTTTTTAAAATCTGGATTTTGCTTCTATTTCTTTGCTTTGAAATGGGAGCTTTCACCTTCAACTTACATATCCTGTGTAGGCTTGTTTAATCATGATTGAAGAATATTGGCGGTTGTAAGAAATTCACTAATTAGTGATACCACATTTGATCAATTTTGGATTTAATGATTCTGTAATTTGATTAACAGAAAGTGATTGAAATGTATGTTGACTGTTTTCTGATGGATTAAAATGTGCAGTTTTAGATTAGGCATATAATGTCTCTATATGGATAAATTGGTTTATGACATTGATATGTACTATGACATCTTAGCATTGTTATCATGTTTGTTTTGTTCCTAAAAATTTGTACATGGAGCATTGGTTTTTACTGGCATTTGTTACTCGTGGTGTTCGGTATGCTCACGGCATCCCCGATTGTTGCTGCAGGTACAGGTGGGGGAATGTTATGGCAAGACACTTTTAAACTTTTAAAAGATGGAAAAATTGTTTTGTAGTTCTGAAATCTTTATGTTGTATCCAGTGACGTCGAGTTTGTCTTTAGGCTTCTTGTGAGATGATCCTGTGCGATTTTCTAGTTTAAGTTTCTTAGCATTGGGGTTGAATTATTTACAAAACACTCTGTACCAATTAATGGGTTCTTTTCGTGGAAATTGTGAAATAGTTGAGGTGAAGGATGAGTACAGTACAAATCGGAAACCTCAAACTTTTCGGAAAATAAGAGGTCAGGACAGAGAGCAGAAGCCTCCGGTCTTTAAAATAGGATCTAACAGACCTCTGGAAGATGATATCAACAAGCTTTTCGAGGCAGTCAATCTCAGAACAACCAAAAGTCTTGATCTTACAGACATTCGGAGAAATGCTTCGAAGAGGCCGATGAGGGCTACTGGTTCTCATTCACCAGGAATTGGATTTTCAGAGCCTGTTTCTCTGAAACAGGCTCTTAGGGGCCTGTGCATTTCTCAGGCAGCAGAGATGGCTGCCTTGAAACGATCATCAATGCCAGCGTCTCCAAGAATCTCAGAAACCGGGAAACTTACTAACATGTACAGGTCCGTTGTAGTTGAAACTGGTGAATCTAGCTGCTCCTATGTCGGAGATGGAGAACATAGAGGAGAAATCTCTTTGGCTCTTGAAGAAAATGATCCAAGTTCTTCTAGATACTTGCCTCGGTTACTTCACGATTCTGCCACCATGTCAGCACCCCAAAGTTCCAATTTTTCTCCTAGTTTTCGTGTGAAACCAATTGTCAAGAACTTGGAAAATAATTCTTTAGACTCTGGTTATCCACTGGATAAATATAATGATGAAAGACATACTGGAGTATGTTCGTCTAGTAAGCTGCCTCGACACCTTCAAGAGTCCACAAATGAGACTGCTCGTGCTTCTCCACTTCGTCCTGCTGCTTTAGTCATTAAGAGTGCAGATTCCTCTACCATGCACAACCAAGTCCTACCCGTTTCTGATGTTGATACACGCCTAACAGGAGAAGATCTATTGGAGGGAGAAGTGAGTCCACATTCTGCTTTGTCTAAGAACAATGCCCCGGATGATATAGAAGACAGGGACTTGGTTTCTGGACCAAACATGGCTGCGAGTTCTCCGAGGAAGGAAGTTGTCAGTTCTTTGAAAGTAGTAGATAAATCACCTCTGAAGCTAAGACGAAAATCTAGGTTGCAAACAGTTTCTCCGTCTGGTGGGGTAAAAGGCAATAAAGAATCGAGTTCCACAAGAAGCACGTCTCGTGCAGTCAAACCAGTTGTTCGGAACAAGAACGTTGTTTTAAAGAAATCAAGGAAGGTAGCAGTATCAACTGATGGAAATTCAAATGCACAACATGGAGTAAATAGTGTAGAGGACCATAGCTCTGAGGAATTGATCTGCCAGAGATGTCAGTGTTCTTTACGCGACACGAGTAAAGATTCTAGCAAGGATCAATTGAATACTACCAGCGCTGAAGTTTCTACAGCTAGCACCGGTTGTGATGTAACCCAGCCAAACTCTATACCAAGTGGTTGGGTGAATAGAGATACAACTGTTGCTAAAACAATCATGTCGTCCAAAATCGGTGAGAAGGGGGATTTCTCTCAAAGCTCGAAGAGCAGTATTTGTGATTTTAGTAGTAGCACTACTAGCCTCAGCGACGAGAGCAATCTGAGTGGATCATCATGCAACAATAGACCACACATGTCGAAAGACATGAGGTGGGAAGCCATCAATCATATAAGAAAGAAATTTGGCTTTCTAGGGTTGAATCATTTTAATTTACTGAAGAAACTTGGTTCTGGAGACATTGGAACAGTCTATCTTTCTGATTTGATAGGAACAAACTGTCTTTTTGCAATAAAAGTGATGGATAATGAGTTCCTAGCAAAGAGGAAGAAAATTCCAAGAGCTCAAACTGAAAGAGAAATTCTCAGAATGCTGGATCACCCTTTTCTCCCAACACTTTATGCTCAGTTCACATCAGATAATTTATCATGTTTAGTAATGGAGTTTTGCCCTGGTGGAGATCTACATGTCCTCCGACAGAGACAGCCTGGACGACATTTTCCCGAACAGGAGGCAAGGTATTCAATTTAAGGTTATATACTGGAAATTAGTTGTTTGTTTTGCATTATAAAATATACAGTAGCAGTGATGCATTCATCTAAAAGAATGCAACACAAAAATATTATAGGAATTTACCGACTTTTTAGGAGATTTGGAAATCTAAGTTTAGTTGATCTATGATATCATGAGCACCATTGAATTGAAAATCCAACTCAGAGATAAGAGCTCTGCAGTTTCACAATCAAGATTCAGTATTAACGAACAACGAAAGCGCCTTACATAATAAATCTAGTATGTTTTGAGTTCTTGTGAAAACTAGTCAGATGATCCAAACTTGTCTCCTTTTTCTATTCATAAGTCATATGTAGTTGTGAATTCCTTCAACTTCTGACAAAATAAAATTGCACTCATAATAAGCTTAGATTTCTGCTTGGTTATCTTGTCATTTGAGGCAATATTTATTTTAAAACCCTTTAATTTACCAATTTTAAAATACTCTTCCTGCTTTTATTCTTGGTATCTGTTACTATTATTCCTATTTTCATTGAGATTGGAGTTTCCAATTTCTAACTATTTTTCATTTGTTGTGAACTTATAAGTTTCCATAACACTGGGTATGTTATACTATAAATCAAGTAAACTCGTGCAATCACCGGAGTGCTCCCACGAAATCTGTATCGTTATTTTTAATGGTTTAAGACAATATTTTGCTGTTGATTAGTTGCAATAGTTGCCATATAAGATACTTGCTGTATTGATTGATGGTACATTTGGGACTTGATTGATATATTCTTTAATCCTAATATTTATGCAGTAAATGTTTTCAACTTTTTACAGATTCTATGTTGCTGAGGTCCTCCTTGCTCTTGAATATTTGCACATGCTTGGAATTGTGTACCGTGATCTTAAACCGGAAAACATTCTGGTGCGTGAGGACGGCCATATCATGCTAACAGATTTTGACCTCTCACTCAGATGTTCGGTTAACCCGACTCTGGTTAAATCATCGGCATCAGCATTAGAGCCTCCTAGGGTCTCCGGTCCATGTGCAGGATCCAACTGCATCGATCCTTTCTGTGCTGGACCTTCGTGTAAAGTCTCATGCTTTAGCCCTAGGATTTTACCAGCCACAGCAAAAGCAAGGAAGCAGAAAGCTGATGCTGCAAACCAGGCTCGACTATTACCTCAGCTTGTAGCTGAGCCAACAGAGGCTCGTTCCAACTCTTTTGTTGGAACGCACGAGTACTTGGCTCCCGAGATTATCAAGGGGGAGGGGCATGGGAGTGCAGTTGATTGGTGGACATTCGGTGTCTTCCTGTACGAGCTTCTTTACGGAAAGACACCGTTCAAAGGTGCTTGCAACGACGAGACGTTGGCCAATGTGGTCATGCAGAACCTCAAATTTCCAGATGCTCCAATGGTTAGCTTCCAAGCAAGGGATCTCATCAGAGGGCTGTTGGTGAAGGAGCCCGAGAATCGACTTGGCACGGAAACGGGCGCTGCTGAGATCAAACGACACCCGTTCTTTGATGGATTGAACTGGGCGCTGATACGGTGTGCTATTCCGCCGGAGATTCCCGAGTTCTACGAAGTCGGGAATCCACCGCCGGCCGGAAAAAGGTTCCTGGAATGCGGTGCCACCGGAGGGCAGTTAGAGTTCGAGTTGTTCTGAAGGGAAACTTGTTCATTTCTTTGATCACACTTTCCATCTTGTAATATAACCCTTTACAGAATATGTAGTGTTTTAAGTACTCTTTTACCGAGTTATATGAAACTGGGTATCCCACATCGGATGTAGTATTACTACTATACATGAAGCAAAAGATTATAATCTACATTCATTTAATCATACAAACCCTAAATAATGTTATTAATCAAATCCATTACGTGTCAATTTTAATCCGAGATTATTTATTTACATTTATTAATATTAATTTAAGAGTTATGCACTCTAATAATTTAAACATTATTAGATTTTTATTTAATCTGACCATTCAATAAAATAAAATATAATTAAAAATAAATTCAATAACAATCACTACACACGTGCATCCCAAAATAAACTTAAAATTTAAATAAAACAATAAAAATAAAAAATCAAGTACATCCCAAAATAATCATAAATTTAAATAAAACAATAACGAAGTGGAAGTCGGCCCAATCCTGAATGGACCTCCTGAAATAAGGCGAACAACGAAAGCCCATACTTGCCTCAATAACATCTTAACCAAATTTGTCCCAAAAAAAAAATTTAATAAAAAAAATATAATAATAATAATTAAAAGCAACGACAGAAATAAATTGCATACTAAATAGAGTAAAATATAAACAATAACAGGATAAAATAGGAATTAAATTTCACAGAAATTCTTTTTATTAGGATATAATCCCTCCGTCCCACTACCACGTGTGCATTAACTTTTTGCATGTAGATTAAATGATATAATATTTTATTGTGCAGTATGTTGAGGGATTAATTTTTTAATGTAAATTGGATAGTTGTATTAATGTTGTATATGAGCGAGATATTAATTGATTTGTATGGATTCCATTTAAAAAAAATATATATATATATATATATATATATATATATATATATATATATATATATATATATATACTTTGTTTTGGTATATAACAAAATATGAAGGTATAAGGAGTATTGGCCGTTGGTAAGGAGTTTTGGTACACTGCTACACATCAAAATAACAAAATGCACACGTTGTGGTCGAAGGAACGGATGGAGAGTGGGTGAGTTTGGGTGGAGGAGTGAGGGGTGTGGTGTGAGGTGGGTTTAGGGGTGAAGGTGGGAGTGGGTTGGGAGGAATAAGGAGTATTAGCCCGTTGGTTTGGTGATGGGTTAATGGGTTGGTACGGGCTAATCTATAATTCTTTGTAAACCGCTCTTAAATAGGTTAATTTTAAATGGGGAAAGTCATTTTTTAGACCGATCATTTTGGATATGGTTACTAGCGAATTTTGATGAAGCGAATCGATTGACTTATTGAGTTTAGCCTAAATTGACATGACTAATTTAATAACAAAAAATGATATTCTCTCCATTTCCTTTAAAGAGTTATTTTTTCTATTTTGGTCGTCTCATTCAAAGAGTTTCACTTTCTTTTTTACACATATGAGACCCACACACACCCACTAATATAATTAAAATATGCAGTCCCACTAATACAACTACTCACTACACATTAACATTAAATAATACTCCATACTCTTTAATCATTGTGCAAAAAACAAAAGACCCTCTTAAAATGAAACTGACGGAGTAACTATTTAAAAAAAAAAACATAAAAATTATCCACTCTTCAAAACCTATAATAAAATAGTGCATAAGAGAAGATTGGTAGGCATGCATTGGGTGAAAGAGTATAACACAATAAAATAATGAATTGTTGGCATAATTGTGAACCTAGCTACCTACCTTGGCATTGATGGCATTATACACATTGCCAGCAATGTATCAATCAAAATTGGCTGCGCCACCTATGCCATCCTACCACTCAACTGCTAAATAATGTTCTCCTTCAACCACTGTGCAATTACACACCCCCCACTTTTATCATCCCCCTTTCCATTATATAACAATCTTCTTCCTCTCTTCTCCTCTTCTCCTCCCAAAATGATCAATATTCAAAAAGATAGGAAAATTTCTTCCAAGGAAATTAGAGTCGTCACTTACGAGGAGTGCCAGAAGAACCACGCCGCCAGCATCGGAAAGTACGCCGTCGACGGCTGCTGCGAGTTCATGCCGGCTGGAGAAGACGGCACCGCCGCCGCCTTGAGATGTGCCGCCTGCAATTGTCACCGGAATTTTCATAAGAGGGTCGTGCGTTAACATAATTTTACTCACGTTGCTTTTTTTTTTTTTAATAATTATTTGAAATTTTATTTTTGGGGAATTTTTATAATTTTTTTTTCTCTCTATTGAGGGAAAATTGTGTGTGTGTGTTTTTAGTTTCTGTGTTAGCAAGGATTAACTTCTTTTGTGGAAGTTTAAAATTAGGTAGGCAATGCAGTATTTCTGATCACATATTTTATATATCTGCATGGCATGTAATTTGTGACATTACGAATCAGTTAATTTAGTTTTGTTATCGCGATATAATGTTTTACCTCTACAACATATACTCCTTCTATAACACATTTATCGTTACTGTGAGTTTGGAGTTTAAGAGAAGTTAGTTTTAATCGAATTTATTGATTTTTGGAGGATAATTATCTTTTTAGATAATAAAAGTGGATAATTATTTTTTTAAGTAATAAATAAATTATAAAGTATATTATGTGTGTTAAGTTAGAGTGAAAAATTTGTAATTAAGATGTATTTTTAAGATTATGAATTGATGTGATATTTTTTTTATAAGAGGTATAATTAAGGCAAAGTTCCTGCGCCCCAGGAACACTGAGCCCCCAACCCTCCCCTCTATATTCTATTTAATCATATGTATTGCTACGAGTTTAAATTGTAAAGCGGCACGTGTCCCCGGGAGCACAAGAACCTCACTCATAATTCAATATGGGACGAACGAAAACAATAATGTAATATTTCTCTTACATCTGAAGTTTAATATGTTAGATTTGTGGAGGGTGCTTTGAATCTTTTGTAATATTTTCTTTCTTGTATCTTTGGGTATTTCTTACTTAGATAGTACCTCAATAAAATTTTCCTTTCCTATTTTTTTTTTTTTAAAAAAGGAGTAATTTGCATTGGACAAATATTTGTATATATATTTGAAAACACGGTAATATATTACTGTGCCTCCATTATACTCTTCTCCACGGTGGAGTATTATTATTGTTTAATTACTCTTATAAGTGACAGATTATAATTCTTGTAAAAAATTGCATTCGAAATATGAAAAAGTAACCATCAGTATATGTTTGCATTTTGTAAATTAAATTTTATTTCATTTCCGTTAATATCTATTCTTATGTAGTATATATAAGTTCGAGTAGAAATAATCATAAATTTGTTGCATTAATCTCCTTAATTTTGTACGGTACTGTTTTGTTAATACAATTAACAGTATTTTTAGTTTTACTAGCCAAATTAATTATGAGTTAATGTTCACATTCAAAAATATAAGTTATACTCCATACTGTCTTGCAAACTTATTAAATTTGAACCCTAATTAGCCCCTAACAATATTTAAAAATATAAATAAATGAATTGATCAGTTCATAAGTTATTTTTCAAACATTGATATGCTTATTTTATAGTATTGAGATTTTATGGGACTTGCAAATTATTTCATGAGTCTTAGATCACTTATTTAAATTTCAAACATTATACTATTAAATTCAATTTTGGTCCCACAACTATTCCATGCTTTGATTTCAGTTCAAAAAAATGTTAATTTTTTCAATTTAGTCTCATATGTTTGTTGATTGTTCGATTTTAACTCAATTTTAACCGGAAAATGATATACAATTCACGTGAGTGTGTAAATTAAAGGAAACCGATGAATAAGATGATGGGGCGCCTAATTGAATGAAATAATAATAATAATAATAATTGTGATAGGTGGTCAAACACCTAAGCCACCATACAACACACAGGACAATGCTGAAAGTCCTGCCGAGGTCCGAACTACCGAAGTCCGACCGACCGAGGTTCGAAGTACCGAGCTTCCGAGAATCGAGGTCCGACCGACCGATGTCCGAACTACCGAAGTCCGACCAACCGAGGTCCGAAGTATCGAGCTTCCAAGGACCGAGGACCGAACTACCGAAGTCCGACCGACCGAGGTTCGAGTTGTCGGGGTCCGTAATGCCAAGCTCTCCATGCCAAAGCCGAACCCTGTCCTGCCGAGGTCTTCCAGAGCTGGAGTCCTTAGGATGCCTAGTGGATGACTTGTGAAGTCATCTGTTACATCATTGTCAGGCTTTCTATCTCTCAAAGCAAGATTCGTAATCTCCCAAAGCAAGATTTCGTATCTCAAAGCAAGATTTTGTATCTTCCGCATTTAATGTCCACTTGCTACTAGACTTATCCCACTTGTATAATAGGGGGGTTGCACTTTCATTTTCATCACCAGTTCCATCATCACCTTCATCTTCAACCTCAAGCTCACCTGCATCACCATTGTAAAGGAGAATTATCTCCACCATATAAAAAAAAACACACACACAGAGAAACAAACTCTTTATTTTAACTCCCACAAACGTGGGAGGAATTCTTGTGCTCTTCTTCTTCTACGTTTTCTCCATATTATGTTAGATTCGATTAAACCATATAACAGCTACATTAAACACTCACATCACCCAATAAAAATCGACTATCTATATTTGGCGCTAGAGGAAGGGCTATCACATCTGCAACTCCAAGAAATCATGGCGTCCAACTCTCACCAAATGGGCACAAGTTCAAAGGCTTCCAATTCTAAAGAAATTAATCAACTCGCAGCAGAGGCCATGCCCATAAAGTGGCCGTAATCAAAGCACTGGATGAAGAAATGATAGCGTTGAAAAGAAGGCTGGATGAGTTAGAGAGAGGACAACAGGCTGGGATGAGTGAACCACTTTTGGGCGAAAACCCATTCACACCAAACATCACCTCTCAACCATACCAACCGGAGGTGAAGTTTCCACAAATTGGCACATATGAGGGAAGATCTGACCCCATGGTGCTTCTAAAAAGTTCATGACGTGGATGATCACCCAAGGAAGCTCAGAAGCCACCAAGTGCCAGTTGTTCACATTGACTCTCGGGGACACGGCCTACACATGGTACAACTCACTCTCTTCGGCCTCTATCGGTAGTTGGGATGAGCTCTCCAAGCTCTTTCTATCTCGATTTGCCTACTTGATCCGCACGAAGGACTCTAAGCTGAAGCTAACCTACATAAAACAAGGCCCTGAAGAGTCCCTCCAAAGCTTCCTAAGAAGATTCAATGACCAAAAGGCAACAGGAGAAAAGATGAGTGATGAGACATACACCGTGCTGGCCACTGCCGCCTTACCGTCAGGGTCAGACATGTGGGTGGACATCCAACGGAACCCTTCACCATCTTACGAAGCATTCATGGTAATGGTACATCCCTTCATCCGGCTAGAACAAGCTTGGGAGGGGGTTAGAGAGCATTCGCCTATTCATGAATAAATATCCAACATAAAGAAGATCCAACCCACATGACTGCGGATCCAATCCACTCGACAGATCCGACTGAACTGACCAGCTCGTGGGCAGATCCAATATGCTTGAAGGCAAATCCGTCCGAGCGGACCATTTCATGGACAGATCTGACATGTCCAGGAGGCAGAGCCGGCCTACCGAAGGCAAATATGACCTATCTGAAGGCAAAATCTCTCCACACACTCGCTCCCACATGGACCCACAAGATGAGCCGCCATGAGGATATTCGAGAGCGTGGAGACTCAAAAATTATCCTAAGTCCAAAGCTCCCGAGTAGCCAAGGCATAGACCCAAAGAGGCTGAGCTCGGGGGCTAAGGCCCGACAGCCGAGGAGAAAGCTCAAGAAGTCTTACTCAACCTCGAGCATAGGCGCTGAAGCCTCCCAAGCAGCCAAGGCATTGACCCAAAGGCTAAGCTCAGGGGCTAAGGCTCGAAAGTCGAGAGAATAAATTCGGAGAGCCCTATTAAACCCCAGGCATAGGCTCAAATACCCCCGAATAGCTGAGGCACATGCCCAAAAAGGTCGAGCTCTGGGCTAAGGCCCAATAGCCAAGGGGTAAGCTCAAGAAGTCATACCAATCCCCAGGTAAAGGCTCAAATAGCTGAGGTGTAAGCCCAGATAGCTAAAGCATGAGCTTATAGAAGCTCCCAAACGAGGCTCAAACCTTACGAGGTTCAAGCCAAAGAAAGGCCTAGACGCAAATCCGGGAAGGCCCTTACAGGAGGTTCACACCTTGTGAGCTCACCACAAGATGAGCCACAACTCGCAGAAAGGTCGTCGAGCCCCTAGGAGACTGCGAGCCCTAGTGCCCGAGCTCCATCATCCAAATGGCTAAAGATAAGTCAAGAGACAATAGACCCTTTGATAAATCTCAAATAATTTAAGCCTTCATATATTTTATTTAGCAATAACAATGTATTAACCACTATGCGTATCTCTGTAGTCACCTCTGCTTTTGTTTGGGACCGCAATCAAATTTTGAAGGATCACAATACGAGATAAGTCAAATCAGACTAACATAGTCAATCGCCAAGCCATAATATGGGCCCGAAGCAAGAACGAACGTCCCAGATAGATGTTCAACATGATGAAAGACATGGGGCTCACACTTCTGAGATTGAGTACTCTTGATGATCTATCATACTATTGAAGTGAGTAGTAGAGCTACATTCAAGATGATCGACCTGCCGACGAGTTGGTATTCTTTTTCCCTACGTACGATTTTTCCCACCGAGTTTTTCCAAAGGAAGGCTTTTAATGAGGCCAACAAAAGGTTATCTATAGTCGAGAGATTAATCACTTCTATGCGAGGTTACTCCTTGCAATTCCACAAGCAGCAACCTCGGGGGCTAATGTGATAGGTGGTCAAACACCTAAGCCACCATACAACACACATGACAATGCTGAAAGTCTACTGAGGTACGAACTACCGAAGTTCGACCAACAGAGGTCCGAACTACCAAAGTTCGACCGACCGAGGTCCGAAGTACCGAGCTTCTGAGAACCGAGGTCTGACCGACCGAGGTCCAAACTACCGAAGTCCGACCGATCGAGGTCCAAAGTACCGAGCTTCCGAGAACTGAGGTTTGACCGACCGAGGTCCGAACTACTGAAGTCCGACCGACCAAGGTCCGAACTACCGAAGTCTGACCAATCGAGGTCCGAAGTACCGAGCTTCCGAGGATCGAGGTCTGAACTACCAAAGTCCGATCGACCGAGGTCCGAACTACAAAAGTCTGACCGATCGAGGTTCGAGTTGTCGGGGTCCGTAATACCAAGCTCTCCATGCCAAAGTCGAACCCTGTCCTGCCGAGGTCTTCCAGAGCTGGAGTCCTTAGGATGGCAAGTGGATGACTTGTGAAGTAATCTGTCACATTATTGTCAGGCTTTCCATTTCCAAAGTAAGATTCGTAATCTCCTAAAGTAAGATTTCGTATCTCAAAGCAAGATTTTGTATTTCCCGCATTTAATGTCCACTTGCTACTAGGCTCACTCCACTTGTATAATAGGGGGGTTGCACTTTCATCTTCATCACCAGTTCTATCCTCACCTTCATCTTCAACCTCAAGCTCACCTGCATCACCACTGTAAAGGAGAATTATCTTCCACAATTAAAAAAATACAGAAAGAAACAAACTCTCTACTCTAACTCCCACAAACGTGGGAAGAATTCTTGTATTTTTCTTCTTCTATATTTTCTCTATATTATGTTAAATTAGCCCGATTAAACCATATAACAGCCACATTAAACACTTATCACACCCAATAAAAATCGACTATCTACATTTTATTTAGATAATAACCTAATTTAAAAATTTTAGACATGTCGGTGCATTATTAAGTAATGCTTATTATATAGATAAGATATGCTTATTGATAGTTAAAGTATGTTTAAAGTGAATTATATTCTAACACCCTAAAATTATATTTTAGTGTATCATTTATTATATTTTAAAAAAACTTACTTTAACTATCGATAAATATAGCAATCATACTAACTAGATGGCTAGTGCGAGAGAGGGTGAGTGGAGAGAGGTGAGAAGGGGAAAACGGGTAGTCAACCTTTATTCTGAGAGACCACCGGCGATGCAGCTAAATCGACCCAACCTTAGGAAACCCAAACCCACTGGAAAGATGGTAGATGGTATTCAAACGATAGGATTGGATGGAAGCAAGGGATTCGATCGCACAAGAGTAGTTCGATGGTCGAAAAAGGAGGATTTGATTATGAGGGATCAACCACATTCTTCTTTACTAATTTTCCAAATGATTGTAATCTGAATACACTATGGATTAAGTTCAAGGAAATTGGGATAGTTAGTGACATTTTCTGTCCCAAGAAGAAAAACCAGAAAGGCAATGCTTTTGGATTCGTTAGATTTGCTGGTATTAAGAATGTGAAAGATACTCTATGTGAATTGAACAAAATATGGATTGGAAGCTATAAAGTTAGAGCTTACACCCCAGGTTTGAGAGAGAAACGATAATGACAGAAAATAGGAAATCCAGAGCAATGGCTTCAGAGAAACAAGTTAGTTTCAAGGAGAGTATAAGAAGAAATGATATATCATATGCAGAAGTTATTGAGGGCAATCTGAAGAGCAAGGAGACTAACAAGCAATCAGTGGAGGAATTTAATACAAATGAGAACAAAGTGGTATTTCAATCAACTATGAAAGATAGAAAATGGTTGGCCAACAGCTACACAGGGTACCTACAGCAAGAATTCTCATGGGATGAACATGGTCAGGAGATATAAAGTGAATGTGCTGGTAAGCTTAATATTATCACGATGGGAGAAAGATACATTCTTATTAAGGGTACACAGGATAACCTCATTCAAGACCAAATTGATGGCTTCGACGAGTGGAAATCCTTTTGGTTCGATTGGTGTAGAAAATAAAGTTACAACGATGTTAACCAAAATCGCACAATTTAGACTCGTTGGACTGGAATCCCATTGCATACATGGAACCTTGGCTTTTTCAAATTGGTCTGTAGTAAATTGGGAAACTTCAGCGAGATGGATGCAAATACAAAGGAAAGGAACAGACTCGATGCCGCAAGGATAAAGTTAAGCAAGGGGATGAGATCAGTAGAGGGTAACATCTAATGTATTATTGATGGGGCTTGTTTTGTGATTAAAATCGAAGAGGAAATATCACAACATCATAACAGCCTAAATGATACTTTAGATGATTATGGTGAGCCGATTAGTGATTCAGAATTTTTAGAAGATGTTGAATCTTTTGATGATAGGGCCAATGCACACATCGGGAATGACAACAACGACCTCCCAGCAAGGAAGAGGAATTGGTGGGGTTAGAACGCGACCCTTCGCATTCGCTGCAAAGTTTGAATTATCGAGAATTCCAAGAAAAAGTGAGCCGACAATATTCAATGAATGTCTACAGTCCGTTGACATCTATTGGGCCCAAAGAAATCCAAATGGGCTAAGGATCAGAAAGCACTAAAAAAGATTGTGGACACCAGGAAAGCCCAAAGGAAGTTCAGGAAGTCTTGGGTACAAGTAGCACTCAATGTTAAACCATCAGTGTAAGCCCAACTCCAACGTTGTACATTAATAAAGAGGCCCACATCCAAACTCTGTCAATATCTCAGGAAAGTGCTGCATCTAAATTACTTGATAAGTCCTTATTAAGAATCACGTAGAAGAAACTCCCGAGACAAGCGTCACAAGTAGGAAATGCAATAAGGTCAGTTCCACAAAGCCGACGGAATCAATCGAGCTCATCAAGGAGAAAATATCGATGTTGGGAGACTTTAGGACTTTGGAGAGTGCGAATTCCGAAGAATCAAATGCAACATCGAATAGAAATTTGGAAGAACAAGTGTTAGGTGTTTTCTGCGCACTCCAATTTAATCCTCAAGTATAAGGATGTTAATTATAGCGACAAGTACCCAAGTTAAATTGTCGATCCCACTGAGACAGTTAATTATTTATTTATTCTAAATTACTATTTAATAAGAATTGAATAACCAATTTTCTAAGAGTCTGTTGTGAATTAATAATCTAAATAACGGAATAATAAATTACTGAGTTAATTAAAAGCAATAAAAATAAACAAGTTCTAATCAAGAGATAAACGACAGTTCTAAGGTATCATGTATAGACCAATTAATTCGGGTAACTAGACCTTCAATTGTTCATTCATGCAGTTTTTATAAAAATACACCACATAACCCCATTAACCCACAGAATATGATCCGATTCTAAGCTAACAGTATATTCTGGTTTAAATCCTAAGGTGCGCGAATATTACCAATCCTTATTCCTAGATACTAATCAAAGCAAACAATAATACCTCCGTATGGTAAGTTCGACTAACAAGATATTCTCTGAAATTACTACAAGGTTCTATCAACTTCCTACTTGAATGTCTAATTGCATTGTTCCACTAAACAATTCAAGTATTTGATTTACCAGTTCATGGGATTAAAATATTTATAGCGGAACTACTTCAATCCCTAACAGATAGACAATACCAATCATGAACGCACACAAGCTAACACAATAATTCAAGCATTATAGCAGATGTCATAAAAATATTATGAAGACGTTACGAAGCAGAAAAGCAAGTCTTAATAATTAAGTAAAATCAAAATATCAACTGCATAAAATCCCAATCTTTGGTCTAGGTTCTCAAATCAATTAAGTCTAACCATCAATCCCTAGAACTGTTTAAGAAAATTAGCCCATAAGGTTACAATCAACACTCATGGCTATGCAATTCATAACAAAAATCAAGATAAAAGGAAGGAAAATATTAGAAACACGAAACCCTAGCGTAAACGTAGTTGGGCGTTCTTTCTCCATCTCTCCGATCATCCAATCTCCCTCAATTAGCACTTGGAACCACTTGAAGATGGATGGAGGATGAAAATCAGATGTAAATCTGATATGAAAGTGTTGGTGGAGTGAATTGATGATTGGTTATGGAAGGGTTCTCTCTAATTGTGTTTTGATCTCTCCTATTATGTCTTGGATTAATGCAGGGCTATTTTTCGATGAATTTTGAGCCAAAACACGATATGAAGGGTGTAAATACAGTTCTGTATTGAACAGACCGCGATTGGGCTCGAAATTGGGCCGCTCGGCACTCAACTCGAGCAGAGCTACCTATGGGCATGCCGAGTTGGTGCCGAGCCATATACGGATAAAAAGCTGACGTCGAGAGGGTTCCATAGAATCCCAGCTCGGCTAAAAATTCGACCACTGTAGGTCCAGCTCGAGCCGAGCTGCTTCCCGAGCTACAGAGACTGCACTGCACGATCTCACCGTTTCGAGCATAACTTCCTCATATGGACTCCGATTTGAGTGAGTTTTGCGCTAAAATGATCCTCTCTCCGTGGCTTTTCAACCATATATTATATGATCAATTTGAACTTCTACAAAAATACAAAAAAATTATGCAATGTGGACGTGTGTTTTTCAGTATTCCTTCACACTTTCACTCTTTATTCCAACTTTAAACTTTTGATCATGTTTTACTCTTCAAAACTCAACAAAACACCTTAGTAGCATCTTAAGTATGTAAGATATGAAAACTACATCATTCTACATAAAATCATGGCCACATTCTATCAAAAATGATGTAATGAGAGACCTAAAATACGTGAAATTCCACTCTCAACAACAAGCAATGATATAATTCTCAGGAAAAAAGAAAGGCAAACATAAAAGACAAGGTAAGTTGTCCATGAAAGGAGCAGTGAAGGCAAGAGAAAAAGAGACGATGCACAAGCATTGGCCCAATTTTATTGAAAATATTACCTCTGACGAGGAAATTGAAAGGAATGGGAGGGGGGGAAATGAGGAAAAATGAATCTGCTGGACAAAGAAATTCCCGAGAAATTAATGGCTCAGAAATTGCAGCAAACATGTGGGAATTTGGCAAGAGACTAGGACTTAAAGGTATAGCAGATGAAGAAGACATCATTAAGGCTTTTTCAGAGAATACAGGGACAGAGAAGAGGCAAGAAGATATTCAAGCAGTTTTCTCATAAAGATCATATCCCTTAATATCAGAAGTTTGGGAGTTGGATTGAAAAAGAAGGAGGTAAGATCTCTTATCACCAAGCATAAAGTTGATTTTTGCTGCTTACAAGAAACAAAACTAGAGGCTGTTACTGAATCTATATGTGTTGAAATGTGAGGGGATAATAATTGTGGCTGGTCATTTAGGGGGGCTGAAGGGAGATTGGGAGGCATCATATCCACATGGGACACATCAAAATTTCTCTGCTCTAGTAGATAGGATATGAAAGAGACTCTAGTCCTAAATGGAATTTGGAAATAGTACATCTGTCATGTTAGCATTATTAATATGTATGCTCCATGCATTGATAGCGAGAAGGCATTACTCTGGGATAGGTTGAAAATTATATTACAAAAGAATATGGATATTGGGGTTTGTATGGTGGGCGATTTCAATGCTGTTAGAGATTTCAGTGAGAGAGTAGGAAGAAACAACACTCCGAATGTAAGAGAGGTGAGAGATTTCAATGAATTTATCAGTGAAGAAGGGTTGACAGACATTTATCTTCAGGGCGGGAAATTCACTTGGTACAAGTCTAATGGGAGCTGCAAGAGCAGGTTGGACAGAACATTAGTCAATGACAAATGGATTGAAATCTGGTCAGACACAACATTGAAAGGGCTACCCAGAACGGTATCAGATCACTGTCCGTTGATCATTGAGACAAAGTGGGTGGATTGGGGAGCAAGACCATTCAGATTCTTGAATAGTTGGATGTCCCACGAAGACTTTAAAAATTTCATCTCGAACAAATGGAACATCTATAACATATCATGTTGGGGAGGTTATGTTTTGAAACAGAAGCTGAAATTGTTGAAGGAGTACTTAAAGAAATGGAACTTGGAGGTCTTCGGGTTGGTGGACGAAAACATTGAGAAGCTAAAAAAGGAAATTCACATATTAGATATGATTGATGACACATTCGGGTTGGAAGAAGAAGAAATAGTCCAGAGAAATGCAGCATCAGCTAATCTTTTCTGCCAGTTGAAGAACAAAAATAGTATACAATCGCAGGCAGCTCGTATCAAATGGTTACAAGATAGGGATGTTAATTCAAGCTTTTACCACTGAATGATCAATAGGAGGAGAAAATTGAATGAAATCAATAGCCTAATGGTAGGTAATCAGTGGATTGAGGAACTTACGGAGCTAAAAAATAAGGTTAAATATTCTTTGAGAGTAAATTTAAGAAAACAGAAAAGAGATTGCTCTCTTTACCTAGTAGTTTTATCTCCAACAGACTAAGTGATGAAGAGAATAGATGGCTTGTTCGCCCATTTTCAGAAGAAGAGGTCGAAGAGGCTGTGTGGAGTTGTGATTGTTCGAAAAGCCTGGGCCCTGATGGCTTCACATTCGGTTTCATAAGAAATAGCTGGGAGGTTATCAAAAGCGATGTCATAAGAATGGTGGAGGAGTTTCATAAGCATGGGAAATTAGTTAGAGGCAGCAATCCCTTGTTTATTGTCCTAATTCCAAAGAAAGAATGCACATCTTCTCTAAGTGACTATAGACCGATCTCTCTAATTGGTTGCATGTATAAAGTTCTAGCTAAATTGTTGGTCAACAGAGTCAGAAAAGTTATGGGAGGGATTATTTCTAACAATCAGAGTGCCTTTATTTTGGGGAGATACATTTTAGACAGCGTGGTTATCCTTAATGAAGCAGTTCAAGAAGCTAAGAAAAAAAAGTTGGAAAGAATCTTCTTCAAGATTGATTTTGCCAAAGTATATGACTCAGTGGAGTGGGAATTCTTGAATGAAATGATAGAGCAAATGAACTTTCACCAGACTTGGAGAAAATGGGTCATGGAATGTATGTTCTACGGTTTCTGCTTCTGTCCTGGTAAATGGGAGCTCATCTGGTGAATTCAAACTAGAGAAGGGGCTCAGACAAGGCGATCCATTGTCTCCATTTCTATTTCTTATTGTGGCTGAAGGCTTAAGCACACTAGTGAAGAAGGCTGTCCGAGAGGGGTTATTCGAACCAGCTCAGATTGGGGATGATCGTATTGACCTTCAATATGCTGATGACACTATTTTCATTGGAAGTGGGAAGCCTAGCAATGCATGGGTATGAAATGCATCTTTAAAAAATTTGAGCTCTTATCGGGACTTCGGGTCAACTTTGACAAATGCTGTATTATGGGCTGTAACATGGAAGAAAGTAGGGTTGCTAACATATCTGAACTTTATGGGTGTATTGTAGGAGAATTCCCCTTCTCATATCTCGGAATTAGATTGGTATGGCTGCACACAGAGTATCTTCATGGAATCACTTGATAGATAAAGTAAAGAAGAGATTAAAGTCTTGGGAGGCCAGTAAACTCTTTTTCGGCGGGAGAATCATTTGGTGAAGTCGGTTCTGTCATCCATTCTCATCTACCATGTTTCTTATACTACTATCCCAAAGTAAATTATTAATGAGATTGTCGTGTTACAACGCAATTTTATTTGGAGAGGTGGGGAAAGGGTTTAAAAAATTGCGTAGCTCAAATGGGATAACATTTAAAAAGATTTAAGAGAAGGGGGTCTAGGGGTGAGGAATGTAGACTGGTTCAATAAGACGTTAGTGGGAAAGTGGTTATGGAGGTTCGTGGAGAATGGCGAGGAACTATGGGTCAAAACTATAAAGTCTCTTCATGGGGACTTGTGTTAAGAGACGAGGGATTTAGGATGGCGAATGAGAATCGAGTGTCATCATAGTGGTGGAAAAGGGTAGTGGAGTTAGGTAAGGATAGAGAGGGAAAGTGGGTTGTGGGGTAATATATATCCGAAAATTGGAGATATGTCGGTCTTAAGTTTTTGGGGAAAGAGTTGGGCTGGAGAAACATCTCTAAAGTCTTAATTCCCGAGACTCTATCAGATTAGTATTGATAAAGAAGTTAGGATTAAGGAGTCGGGACCTTGGATGGGTGATGTTTGGGTATGGAACATAGAATGGAGAAGATCGATGTTTGATAGGGAGTTAGGTTCTCTTAACGAGTTTAATTTTGTCTTAAACAGGTTTACACCAAAAAGAGTATCGGGAGATGTTTGGAGATGGAAGAAATCAAAACATGGCAAATATGTGACAAGTGAAGCTTGTAAATGTATTAAGGAAGCATTCCAACCAGCTGACCAGACATCCTTTATAAGCAGATTGTTCGTGGACCTGTGAAAGACGTGCGCTCAGTTAAAGCAGCAACTTGTGCATGGCGTCTGCTCCATGATAGACTACCTACAAAATCCAATCTGAGGAAAATGAACACAACAAGGTTGACTGACACCAATTGCAGACTATGTGATGAAGGGAGTGAAGAGGATACCGGACACCTGTTCTTCTCACGCACAGCGACGCAGATGGTGTGGAACTCTATTCTCAATTGGTTGGGCATCAGTTGGGTTATGCACAAGGAAAGTAAAGGTAACTTCTTGCAATTCTCGTCATTATTGGGAGATAAAAAAACATAAAAATATTGCTTTGGATTTGTAGATTTGTACTGTCTGGATCATATGGAAATGGAGGAACAAAATTATTATCGAGGCGTGGAGTTTGAATGCTAATAGAGTCATTAGTGAGATAAAAAATAGGGTTTGGAGTTGATGTAAGGCTAAATTCTTGGTTGATTTTGTGATTAGTCCTAACTCATGGTATGTAACACCTTTAGTGTCATTTGAGAATGTCAATCCGTAAGGATGAACTACTTTGTAAGTCGGCACTTCTGATGCCTGTATCTTTTTCTTTCTGTTGTTTTAATAAATTTCTCTTTACCGATCAAAAAAATAAAAAAATAGCAATCATACTTTAACACAGTTTTATAAACGGTCATTTTAACTTTATGATCTCACAATAAACTTTTATCTTTAACTTTATGTTCTCAAATTTCTACATTATAACAACCCTTTTTTCTAACCTCGAATTTCATGAAAATTTGTTATATTAATTAATAAAATACATGATTGTTTTAATTAAAGCATGTGTTGCGTATAATCTGTTGTACAATCTTTTTAATTATAAATTAAAAAATAATTATATTCTAAAAATTAGTAATATAGTATTTGAATTTCTTGTTAATTCGTTAAAGTATGATTATATTTTATTTTCATAATTAAAGAAGTTACACATGAAACCATTTTCAAATGATACTTTACATATATAATTTTGAATCTATATTAGCAACGGTCATTTTATGTTACAAGTAAAAATTTGAAGAAAATGAAAGAAGAAAACAAATTATGCGTCACATTTAATATGATGAATGAATAAATGTTGAGTTAAAACTTAAAAGGTGATAAAAAAGAACGTGAATGGTTGTAGCAATAATTATGGAAGTATCAATTATAGGAATCAATCATTGAAAAATAAATACGAAGGAAAAATGAATAAATATTGGCGTACTGAACTAATTACCGTCTGTACTCTATAGAGGTATAAGATTTATTTTATTATTATTATTATTTTGCTATAAAGAGAGAACAGAAACTTAAAGAAATTAACCCATAAATTCAAGAAGAAGAATGAACGACTTCTATAAGTTACTCAAATTTCGACCTTGCCTCAATCCTGCAGTGTAATGCTAGTTTAGACTTTAGAGAGTATGAATTGGGTAGAATCGGATATAAGTGGAGGTATTAGAGGGTAATTTTTTATATTTGGTCTACCCAAATTTTAATGTTTAGAATCTTTTATCTTTATAATAATATTGGAGAGTTTTTGAGATGATGATGTGACATCCCTCAAAAGTTTCCATGCTGAGTGTCGTTCAGACAATTTTTTTATTTTTTTATATTCTTATTTCTATATTTTCTCTTTTGTTTCAACTTCCTCTTTATTCCCACATTCTCCGTTATATGTTGATTAATTATGATTAATGATTAATAAATTTGACTTTCCAAGGAGTATAATTTTTACTAAGTAATATAATTTGACTTTGTCCCACCTTCCTTTCATTCATAAAATTATTTATAAATTGATATTATTTATTAATTATAATTTATGAAGTTGTTATTTTTTTTCTTTTTTAGAATCTTTTATTTTTTTAGTGTCATTAATTTATTTAGTATTTATGATCTATGAATTTAATTTTTTTTTAAAATTATTTTATTTGAGATTATTAATAATTGTCAATAAGAATTGCACGATCCCAATTTTGCGTGTTATATTTTTTTTATAGAATCATTAACCATTATTATTATCAATAAGAATTGCACCCTCCCAAATTTTCATGTTATATTTGCACTCATTAAATGATATATAAACTTTACGGTTTGATCAATTTATAATCAATTTTCTGTAACTAAACCTAAAATCATTAACATTAATTATGCGACTGGGATGTGGACGATAAAGGCTAGGGTTATATGTATGTAGACGGTTGCCCAAGACAACCAATGCTACATAAAAGTTGTGCATCTCTACTTATACATAACAAATACAGGTATATGCCTTAAAATTGGGGTTTTTAACATTTTTATATTAATTTAAATAATATTAGTTCTTTTTTTCTCTCAATAAGTAATTGTTACTTATTTTTTGTTTCCTTTCAAATTAGAATGGTAAATAAAATGATAATCTTAAATATAACAAGAATCATAATAACAAAAATTAAATCTTAAAAGAATGTTTGGTTTACGCAAAATTATCTTGATTAATAATGGTTGGGCATGTCATGATTAGTAATGAAAATAAAGATGAGCATGAAAGTTCCATTAATTATAAATCACTATTATTTTTGTTAATCCACTTTAAACAAATGTTTGTCTTTCTTAAATGATTTGTTGAATTCTTAAATGATTTGTTGAACAACATAGAATAAAATCTTATACTGATAAAATAAATGATGTATATAGGGAGACGTTTAATAACATAGATAAAATAACATTTTGTTTTTCTCATGCTAATAATTACTATGATGGAGTATTATGGGATATTCAACAACATCCTTTGAAATATTTGAAAATTTAAAAACATACTCCCTCTGTCCCGCTCAAATGTCACCGGTTGCTTTTTGTGCGTATATTAAGGAGTATTATTATTTTACGTGTAGTGGGTAGTTATATTAGTAGTGAGTGGTGAGCCACATGTGGTACCTTTTTACTAAAAGTGGGAAATGAAGACATTTGAATGAGACGCCCAATATAGTAAAATGGTGACCTTCCGTTGGGATGGAGGGAGTACGTGTTATCTACAAAATTAAAATTCAATATTTTATAAAATTTAATTTAAAATTTTGAATTTTAACTCATAAATTTTATTATATATCAAAATATTATAATTACAAATTAAAAAATAATTAATCCCGTGGAATGCACATGTTTTAAGCTACTACTCATAATTATAAACATATAAGTGGAGGTATGAGAGAGTAATTTTTTATATTTGGTCTACCCAAATTTTAATGTTTAGAATAATGATAATTATAAACGAATAGAGATGTACAAGTAATTCATTAATATGGATTTGGTGTGTGAATGTGAATTGAATACCCCTTTACAGAGTAATACTCTTCCATACATCTAATATATCTATTATTATTTTGGATCGTCCACCCTTAAAATATTTATTTTTTTATTTTTTAAAAAGGGCACATGATACATTTGCGAAGAGAGTACTTTTCAATCATGTGAAAAAAATTAAGATTCCTTAATTGGAATGAGAATGCGTAGATAAGTTGATTAACCATCGCTATATGCAGTAAACCCTCTCTTGTAGTGAGCTTAGCAATCGCAGCTATGTCACTGTAATGGCGTCCAGGGACCACGCCCAGGATTCTGATGGCTTCGTCACTCTCATATGCGGCGATTCGAACTGCTCCAGCTCTGATGTGATTCCCGATGAGATTACAATTTCAACTGCAGAGATCAATTGCTGGGACTTTCCTTCTAATCTTGCTCGCAAAGCTCTCAAAATCCAAGTCAATATCAGCAGGCATACATACAAATTAGCTCAACGGAAAACAATTTTGCCGACCTAATTGTGTGTGTGATCGTTTCTTAATTATATTTTGACACCAATTTTAAAATTCACAGGCTCATTGAAGAATCTTCCTATTTTCGTGGACTCCTAAGTGGAAGTTTCAGGTGATTGACTTGTATCAGCCTAAGTCTCATTTTTATTGAATCTTTTTGCGGGCTTATAATCAAGTTATGGTGCTTCTGTATATTGTTTAAGGGAATCTGGGCTCGATTCTATATCCGTGCATTGGAATGTGGAATCATTTGTGAGTGTTTTAAGGATCATACATGGATGCAACGTGGAAATTTCGTCGGATAATTTTATTCCTCTTAATGATGTATGATGTTCTTCATAATTTTTTGTGTAATTGTATTCTTGAAACTTTTATTCCTCCGTTTGAATGTGGATGTTTATTCAAGTGTTTATTGAGTCAGGAATGGAGGGTCTATCCTTGATTTTTAGCGAAAGCCAAACTCTAGTCTTTATGAAGCATAAATTAATCTATTTTTGAGCTAGTCGTGCTAATTAGCGTTGAAGAAGCATTCGATAAGATTAGACATTGTCCTATTTATGGAGTTGTCTGCATTTCACCTCTCTATTTGAGTCTGTTTACGACAATATGAGAATGCACCACTTGAAAATTATGGCTCCGATAGTTCATATTTGGAGTTGGTTTCACAGCTGCAATGGTGGAATGCTTTCTAATGCTTCAATCTGATTGGTAACGAAATAGTAGCTGTTTGGCACTGTCATTTGGATTTTTTTCTTCTTATTTTAGAGTGTAGGTATTTTATTTCGTTTAACGAAGACTATGTTATTGGGAGGTTCCCCTTGAATTTCTGAAATATGCTTTAACCTGTATCCAGGCAGCTTTGTTTTTTGGGGTGGATAAACTTCTAATCAGGTGTAGAGTTTGGTTGGTTGAAGTGACTTCTTACAGAGGGCGTCAATCACCACAATTATGTCTTAGTGGCTTGATTCATATCTGGGCGTATGGTTTGGAGCATGGTAAAAATTTCTATTTGGTCCTATAAGTCTATGATAAAAATGTCTTTTTTTACTTAATTCTTTAAGATCTATATTGCGTAACTCAGTCTTATAAATGGAGTGGATTATGTTGCAGAAAATGATTTCATCCTACAGCTCTGTACAAGTTATCTGGCTAGGAACTTTGTAAGTACTTTGAATTTTACAAGACTATTCTTTTATTTGTTTTAGTGCATGAATAATGTAACTCCTGCAGAATTATTACTTCTATTTCAAAAATTTATGCTCTTAGTTACCTTTCTTTAGAATAATTTTAGCTCTGGTTTCTCATTGGCTGATAGAGTGTACTGTGAATTCATTCTCATGTATGAAAATCTTCACACCATCTATTTTATTTTACCACCAGTCCTCATAGATAGCATGTCAGCATCCGTTACTGGATTGTTCAAAATCACATATTGATAAAAGGCTGTTGAAGCAACAAAATGTAATCTTTTCCTCATTTAAATCAATACATGACATTTTTATTTTTTTGTAGACATGGGCATTGTCGTACAACTCTTACACTGATGTCCCTTATGAACTGCTACGCTCCTGCATCGAACATCCTGATTTGATGGTAGACAGGTGAAATGGCTTTACTTATTCAGAGTTATCATGAATATTCACTTAAATACCATTCTTGATTGCCTCTACAGTGAGAAGCAACTTTGTGATGCAATTTTAGTTTGGCTAACTGCCAACACCACAAAGTTAGATGACTGGAATCTCAATGAGTTATGCCAAAAGGTACATGTGAAATATCCATTCTGGAATCTACATATTCAAAATCAATTGACATGTCTCTATCTATCGAAAGACCTAGATTTGGTGCTTCTGAAATTCATCAGTATTAGACAGTTCCCGAATAAAATTTTAGTGGTTTTCAGCTATTTTCTGTCTCCTGCTCCTATATGTCATGTGGAAGCAAACCATGGTGTTTATGAGATGGCTCATTGAGTTCTTATAAATGAGAACTTTGATCAGAGATAGGCTAGTTAAATCTATAAACCATTGTATTGCAATTATTTGGTGCAACTTTTTATGGAAAATGAGCCTACCTTTGGTACTAGGTAGGTAGATCAAATGTAGCAGAAGCTTTTTAATCTCCACATTGAAGAAATTAACCTAATAATACTTTCTTAATTCACTTTGTAATTATATATTATTGCATCATTGTTGTTATTATACGCTGAAACACCCTTTTTAGTAGGTAATGCTTCTCCTCAGTGCCTTTACTTTATACTTACTTTTTCCATGCAATATCACAGAAAGTGGATATTTCTGGTTGCCCTCAGATTACAGTAGGATTATTTCTTCTCTTTCTACATCCATCATGCAGTGCTGATTCAACGTTGAAAAAGACCATCAATAGATCTTCCAGTAGTCCTTCAAACTATAGTGTGGATGGTCCCCAGATATCATGGGAACATGGGCAGATGTTGACCATTGAAGCGGTACAGGAGTTAGATATTTCAAATTGTCCATCTTTCTCGCTGGACTTGGCAATTGATTGTTTCTGCAAGCTGTTCCCATCATTGCGAACATTAAAGGCAGCTTATTTTTCAAAATTCAGCGCAAAAAGGGTGTGTCAATTGGCACAAAAATTTCCTCTACTGACCAATATTGACCTTACTTTGGATATTAACCCTGTCATACCTGCAAAAGTATCTATTATATCATCCTCCTCAGTTTTGGCACCAGAAACATCAATTGGATCATCCAACATATATAATAGTTACCATTCTACTGCTTCATCTTGTATATCCAGGCTCTTGTTATCAAATATCAAACAACTCACTTTGGAGGGTCGAACTGATGCAAGTGGTAAGATTCGCCTTCTTCCTCATCTTCACATTCCCCTCTCCCAGACCAATATAAAAAAATTATTTAGATATCTGAAGGAGGAGGTCCACCATACTTAAGGCTAGGGATTGCTGAAGCCTGTAGACTCTAAAGCCCTACATCAGTAGTTCCCTTCATTATATTTACATGAAGTTTAATTGAGATTGGCAGAGGCTACAAGATATTATGTGTTGTTACCATATACCTTTTATACATAAGCACTTAAATTTGTAAAGTCAATTTTCCATCTAATTTGTAGGCAGCAAGCTCTGATCCTGGATTTGTTTTCTGAGATGAACATCTAATTCAAGCCTCCTGAGTATTGAATGTTTAACTAAGTTACCAACATTGTATTTTCTAGATGAAGAATTGAATTGAGATATAAGAAATTGATGAGAGAGAGAGTTTATGTAAGGAAACAGCATGGCTTGGCATTTTGCTAAACCCATAGATAAAGTGCCCAAAGGGCTGTAAATTGTAATACTTATATTTTTCTTTCTTGATTTCATATTACATTAAGCACTTATTTATAAAATCTGGAGAAACATGATAAAGGTAAGAGAAATAGAAAATCAGTCCAAAATAAATCAATGAAATCTATATTATTGTGATTTTGTAAGAATAGCATATAATCAATTTTTGGTGATTTTTCAACAGACTGCTCAGGAAGCCAGAATAAAGAGGTCAATTTGTTTGATCTTTTTATCTTCCTTCTGCAATTATCTGGCTACTTCATTGTTTTTCACTTATGCAATGCCAATAGCTATATTTCCTTCTTGTTAAGTAGAATCTTTTGTGTGGAGTACAGAGCTTCAAATCCTACCGTAGATAATTAAGTTTTCAATCTGCTACAGATTCAGATCTCCTTGACATCGCAGAAGGTTGTCATTCTTTGAGTTATGTCAACCTGAGAGGGTGTACATCAGTTACTGACCTTGGTATATCGAAAATGATTTTTAAGTGCAAAATGCTACAATCAATTTTGGCATGTGATACTTCTTTTGGAAACCATTCTGTTGTGGCACTTTGCTCGGGTCTCTCAAATGAAACAACAAGCAGAGGAATGCACTCACAGTCGATGGCTTCCGAACTTCGAACTTTGCACATTGGTGGTTGCCATGGTATAGATTTTATAACCCCTCCCACCGTCCTAAATTGCCTTAGTTTTCTGGCTGGATATATCTGTAATTAGTCTTTCTCAATTGTCCCAGTTTCCTCCTTTTCTAATTTATCTGATGAAATTTTGGAAACAGGCAAGTCTTCTATTACTTGAGATTGCTTATACTTTTTTGATACATTTTCCGCAGCATTACTTAAACCTGGACAATTTTACTTGAGCAGACTTTAATTTTTAATTTTTAAATACTCTGGTGTGTAAAATTATGAGAAGTCAAGCTTGATACACATATCAGTTTCTACAGGCCATTTACATAAATATCTGGATGCTGATCCTCTTTTACTCTCTTTTCAGAGATAAATGGAGATGCTCTGTCTGAGCTTATGTCTGGGGCAGATAGTTTGAGGAGTCTATGTCTCAGAGGGATTCAACTTGTTGATGATGCTCTTTATAGGCTATCAGGGGTCTCCTTGGAGATACTTGATGTTTCTGACACCAAGGTGTGGAAGTTTTCTTAAGGAACAAGAAGTTTTTCTGTTATACAATGCTCTTTAACATCTCAAATCTGTTTCCAATGAGATAATTTTATATATGTCTCTATCTTCAGTGGAGATTAAATATGAAAATTCTTCGTTTAAGAAATGAATTACTGTTTACACAACTGAGTTCGCTAGTCTAGAAAGGAATCTTTGTATGCATGGAAAAAAAAAATCATTCTAAATTAAGGAATTTACGTACATAAAACTAATTTTGTTTCTCTTTTGGTTACTTTGAGCTGCTATCTTCTTTACTTGATATGTCAATCTAGTCTAACTTGAGTGCAGGTACACATGCCTATCTAATCCATAATTGTTATGTTCGTGTAACATCAGGTTTCCTATGATGCACTATACCATGTGATTTGTAGAAACCATGATCTGAAATCTCTCAAAGCAAGAGGATGTAGGAATCTCCTACTTTGGGAAAGTGAAACTAAAGAAAGAAATTTGTCTAACTCATCATGCTCTCCAGAAGATTTGTACAAGAAGCTAGGAAAGTTATGCAACCTTCAGGTGATCGAACTAGGATGGGGATTTTCATTTTTCTCCTTTGCAGCCCTTAAACCAGCAATTGGAACTCTAAGAACCTTAGTTGTTGGTTTAGGTGGTTCATTAAGCCCCGATGGCTTGAACTTGTTACCTACATTTTGTCCATTGCTTGAGACATTGATCCTATATTTTCAGGTAAGATTGGTTTACCATGATATTATAATTACATCTTTCAACAATATCTTGCATCCTCATACTTTAGAGTAGTAATAGCCAAACACGTTTGAGTTTACTTTTAAATTTCTTCTGGCACAACAAACGTCGGTTGTAGGTATAGATATAGATATTCTTTGGTGCTAGAGGAGTCATATAGATATTTTCCCTCTATGAGAGTAGTCTGTCATTCAACAAAGATCGTCATGGGCAGAAATTTACGAGTGTCTTTTATCTTTCCATGTTGTTGATATGTATTAGGAAAACATATTTTAACGCATAACTTCTGCAAGCTTTGTAGTATTGTGGTACTAATACTAAATCATGTTCACAGGTGTTATCTGATTCTGCCATGATGTACATATTGAAAAACTTGCCACATTTGCAAATCTTGGCTCTCTGCTATTGCTTTGGTGGCATATCCTCATTATGCTTCAGGTCTGGGATGCCGAATTTGAGGAACTTGAGACTTGAACGAGTAACACCTTGGATGACTAATGAGGCATTGGCTACTCTGGCTGAGAATTGTCCGAACCTAGTTAAACTTTCATTGATAGGATGCAAATTACTCGATTGCGGTGAGTCTCCTAAAATTCAGACTAAGTTTATAATGAAATGTTTGTGGTTATCAAACTTCTTCCTTCAGATTCTTAATTTGCTGTACTAATGTAGACTTCCTTTTCTTCATTTGATTTTTATACGTGGATGTGGTTCAAGAGCTGAAAACATTGTCTATGCCAATATGAAAAATAATGAACTTTTTTTCTTTTTTTTTTTGGTTTGTTTCTCATTTGTAGAAGCACAAGCTATAATTTCAAGTGGTTGGCCTGGCTTGGCGGTTCTACATCTTGAGGTTAGCTGCATCCTTTGCCTCTACAAGTCTTTTTTTTTTCTGTGAAGATCATTATTTTAGTTCATGTTTATTAAATTTTCCAAGTGTTAAGAAAAGAGGTTGAAACAGTGGGTGTTAGGCTATATGAAATACAATGATGACGGTGAGATCTATGAACCATTCATGAAATCTTGGCCCTCATTCTTGTTCTAATCTTGTTCTTATTTATGAATACTGAAGAGATCGAGTAGCTAGTATCTAATAGAGTAAATGGGTGTGCCCTGAACTCTCACTGTACTTGCAAAATGCGATTGGCTTTTACATGCTTAATGCTGCTCCTGTAATTTCACAGCTCAGCACATTGTCATTTTATTTACAGGAATGTGGAGAAATAACTTCAAATGGTGTGAAACCTCTTTTAGACTGTCTTGCCCTAGAAGATCTTACGATACGTCACACAGTAAGTGCTGTACTTTCCCTCTTCTTGCAGTAAGATGACAAATATGTTCAAAATAATTGGTAGTCAATTTTCTATCAACGGTGATACGACTGTTCCCATCATGAATGATGCATGAAATGATTTATTCGGGTTTATTTGGCTACACTTTCCTATCAATGATATAAGCTACATTGTTAAATGAAATTTTCATTTGCGTCACCATCACCTCTTGCGTGCAACCGTACAAGCAACACTTGTGCTTCAATTCAGGGGCACAAATGAATTTTTTATTTTTTCTAGGACTTCTTTGACATTTTACAGTTGATAAATATAGATCATCTACAGACTAATGATGTGTTGCAAATTGATGGATTTGAGCTATGAAATTGCAGGGGGCTGGGATTCCTAGAAACTTCATCGTCTTTGCTGCTTCCATGGTAAGTATTGATGCATAGACGACTGAGGATCATAACTCATCCTACTGATTATGTTTCTTTGTGATGACTGCAGCTGCCAGTGCTTCGAAAGATCTCACTTGATATATGTGATGCAGAGGATGGTGATTATGATCTGCCAAGTGTAAGTTGAAGTTCCTTGTAAATGTTTAGATACTTGGATGATGTATATTTTCACGTCATGTTCAATGGTGCCCAATCTTGTTTCAGTTTGCTGATGGATACTTCCTAAGTAGTGTAAAGATCGCGAGATGCAGGCTTCGAACAAGCACCGTAGGGATAGGCAAGTTGGAGCCACGGCGATCGCCGGTTCATAAGGAAACCTTGGTGTTGGTGTGGAACAGTGAGAAACTTGCTAGGACAGTGGTGAAGGAAAGATTATAGAATTGGTTGGTTTGTTGGTAGAATCCGAACTACATTTGAAACAGTTGAACCCAATATCTATCTGTATCTATTATTTCAATACATTAATTATGGTACTTAATAGAAAATTAGTATATCATATTGTCTTGAATGTCTAAATGTTCGAGCCAAACATATACTACTATATTAATATTGAGTTAGTACCTTGTAAATCGAGTTTAAATAAATTTTTATAAATCATGTGGTCCCCCTAATTTAAACACCTTAGCAATACATAGGGTATATAGGATTGAAAGGGGATACATAGGGTGTATAGGATTAGAAGGGGGACTATCGAGTTTATACCGTGAATTCAGTTTACATTGTTGGTGATTAACATTTGGCTGCAGATGGTATGCAAATTGCAACAGAATATTTTGTTGTATAGGGCAGCGTCATTGACACCCGCCATCGAAACATATGCAAGTATTGCAATAAAAATACAATATTATTCCCAACCAAATTATAAGTCCATTAATTGAAATTTGCACATCAACCTCAATTAATGCTTCCAATGCCTAAAAAAATATTTTTTTATTTTAAAGAGTATTCATACATAAATAAATGACAGAGAAACACATAATACACACGCATAAATGACATAGTGGAAGAACGTATATATATCGGATAGTGGCATAGCCTACGAATATCTACGCTAACTTCAATTTATTTTGTATTTGTTCTTCCATCAACACTTGGAAATTTCAGTTTAGCTTGCGATATATAGAATACGATACTTAAATTCGTGTGAAATTTCTGTTTATTATGTTTGTGTAGTTCGGTATGTAACTTTAGCTTTGATTCATGATTATCTATTCCTCCCATTTGAAGGCTTTCGTATCTGCAGTAGAAATTTGGTTACATATTTCTAGGGTTTTGTATACCAACATAACCCTCTTTCTTCTTGATTAATTTTGTTTGATGTAAGTTGTTTTGTTCTTCCCCCTTCCTGTTATGAGTTTTTAAAATAAAATAAAATAAAAAACCATAATTGAGAAATAGCCCTACATATCGAACTGGATATATCAAAATAGTTTCCGAAATCCGAATACATCCCTCACTGATTTGGAGTAGTCTATGCTCAATATTTAAGCAAAATCACCAAAAGTTGATAATTTTAACCAAAATCTCAGGTTATTAGAATTTTTATTTGGTTTAGTGAGTTGTGGTTGAGTGAACAGTCCTTACAGTTTGTGGATTTTAAATTCTGCAGTTTACAGGACATAATGTAGAATATTTATCAGATTTGAGCTTGATAAAGCATTAGCAGGCTCACTGATTTCATCTTTGTATTTATCTTCGTAATCGCATTGCCATATCTCTGGAATTGATCCTTTCCTGTTTTAGTTTGGTTGAAATTTATGACTTTTTAAAGTTAGAGACCGCCTAGTGCCTGAGTGACATGTAGGAGAGAAGATGGAAACTATACCCTAACTCAACGTATAAACGCGGAGGGCAAGGGATTGGATTTCTCCATCCTGCCACATGTCAATCTTTAAAAAGATGTCATATCGAAGTGTCACAGGACATCTCGTGTCGTACCTGAGCGATGCTAAATGCTGGAGCAACTTTTCCGTGTTTCTGATTAAGGCTACAGCCTACATGTCATGATAAAGTAGAAACAAAATTTTGTTGCCACTAGTCGTTAGTAGCATTTCACACAGTGTCCTGCGTGAGTATATCGGATAGATCATGATTATTTGGTAATGTGGTAAAAGTCATCGACATGCAAATAAGTGCCTGTAGACTATCATTTTCATGACTTATGCTATGCTTCTACATATTGATTCACACTTGGCATTTTGTAACATCCTGTTTCATAGTCTCAGGTGTAAGTAACGATGCCGAAGGTGAAGACAAACCGGGTAAAGTACCCAGAGGGCTGGGAGTTGATTGAACCTACTCTTCGTGAACTACAAGCAAAGATGAGAGAAGGTGTTTTAACTTGACATTTAAATCATCATTTTGCATCAGATGATCTGTTGCTGCAATATGAATGTTTTGATTTCTTTTTCTGTTTTTCAATCTTGTTCTGAATTTTTTGATGGCAGCTGAGAATGACCCACATGATGGGAAAAGAAAATGTGAGGGCTTGTGGCCTATCTTCAAAATAGCCCATCAGAAGAGTCGATATGTCTTTGACTTATATCACAGGAGGAAGGAAATCTCCAAGGAATTATACGAATTCTGCTTGGATCAGGGATATGCTGATCGCAACTTAATTGCAAAGTGGAAAAAGGTCAGTTTAAAATACGAAGATATTATATCACTATACAATGTATCATCTTTTATTTTATATTGGTTCTGTGATATTTATCCATGCTGGATCCTGTTTGCTAAACTGATGTTTTGGTTGATGCTCTATACTCTTCTTTCATTGCAATTTTAATGTTATACAAAAACTCGTTTTCTTATTGAATGGTGTTTCATGGGCAGCCCGGTTATGAGAGGCTATGCTGCCTGAGGTGCATGCAGCCTCGAGACCACAACTATCAAACCACCTGCGTTTGTCGAGTTCCAAAGCACTTGCGGGAGGAGAAGGTAATCGAATGCGTGCACTGTGGCTGCGGTGGTTGTGCAAGTGGAGATTAGGAGTTGACTACAACTGGTGAAATTTGTTGTATCTGATCACTGCCATTTTAACTGAAAACAGAGGTTAGAAAGCTTGCTTTCTTGAACAACATTCTTAACTGTGCTGTGTAGTTCGGAGGTGAGCTAAAAAACATGCTTGCTTTCTGTGAATTCATTCATGTGATATTTGTAATGAATAATATACACATGGACATGGTAAGATTTTTATTTTTAGTTTTTGTATTTGATACACTGAATTTTTTTTTTTGCTGCGTGGTACCAATATGAATTTTAGAGGTTTACTACCATGATCATCGATGACCCTCTTATATAGGGATATGCACGGTGTAAACTCCATGTGAGAGGATCCTCAGTTACTCGTGGTCACCTAAGAATCACCCTGAATTTCAATACTCCCTCCGTCCCACGTATTTTTACTTACTTTCCATTTTGGGGTGTTCCACGTATTTTTACACATTCAATTAATGGTAAAAATACATAATATTTTATTACCTACTTTTTACAATCCCAAAAATTTTAATTACTTTTTTAAACTTTATTCAACATTCCCAACAACTTTATTTACCTTTTCTTTTTAAATTACTAATTTATCCTTATTTTTTCTTACATTATATATTAAAAAAATAACACGTCTTAATCTCCATGCCCGTATAAATGGGTAAAAATACCCGGGACTGGGGGAGTATTAAAATCCAAAATCCATATTTAAGTCAGGACAAAAGTTTGCCTACCCTGGGGAACGTGCGTTCAAATCTCACATTTTTTAAGTTATACTCCCTCCGTCCCAATAAGTATTTCACGTATTGGTGTGCGCGGAGTTTAAGAAAAATTTGTATTTTTATGTATAAAGTAAGAAAGAGAATATATATTTTAGTTGATTTAATGAAAAATGTGTGTAAAGTTATGAAAAAGGTGTGTAAAGTTGTTGGGAGATGTGAAAAAGTAAGTATTATATTGGGATGTGTGTAAAAAGTGTGTATTGTTGTAATGTATTTTTACCAAATTTAGTAAAAGTAAAGTGTGAAATACTTTGAGGGACGAATGAAAAAGGAAAGTGTGAAATACTTTGGGGGATGGAGGGAGTATTATCTAGTATTAAATGTTATATTCTTTCATTTAAGAATTTATACTTTTGATTTTCTAAGAAATTTTTTTTTTCAAATATTTATATTATTCATATTTTAGTTGATTTTTTCAATGAAAAAATTATACATTATTAATTAAAAGGTACACCCTTTGAAATAAATTTTATAAATCTTATGCATTTGAGACATAAGACACCAATTCTTAAGTCATTACTCTTTAAGGATAATAAAATAGATAAAAAAAATATTTTTTTTCCTTAAAAAGCATGTATATTAAGTCATTACTCTTTAAGGATAATAAAGTTGATAAAAATTATTTTTTCCTTAAAAAGCATGTCACGGTAATTGTGGATCCTCAAATGGGACGTGAGAGTGTATCACCTCTTATCGGAACTAAATTCAAATGGAATTGATCTATTCTAGTACTTGTACATCCAGATATAAAAAAAAATATTTAAAGATATAATATTTTATTCTAAATCAATATATATGAGTACAAAAGATGTTAAACGGTATACTTCCTCCGTCCACATGAAAGATGTGTTTTACTTTTGTGCACCTTGATTAAAGAATATTATTATTTAATGTGTGTGAGTAATTGTATTAGTGGAAGTGTGGGCCCCATGTTTTAATTGTATTAGTGGGTGTGCGTGGATCCTATATGTGTAAAAAATGAAATGACCCTCTTTAGGACGGACGACTAAAATGGAAAAAAAATCCTCTTTCGAGCGGACGGAGGGAGTACAACATTTTATTTTAAAGTAATATTTATAAAAAATAAAAAAATAGTAACGTTTTTAATTAAAAAAATAATAACATACTATAAAATAAAAAAATGATAATTAATGAAAAAATTGTGAGCTATGTCACACAAATATTGCTCATTAATTATAATTTTTAATTATAATTATGAGATAAAATAACAATTTATTAAAAATTCAGACAATTAAGAGTTCAACTGCGGTGCACCGGTGCACCTAGACGATTTCAACCGTTAAATTTATTCTTAATCTAATCTCAACCATTAATTAAATTAATATAATTAAATTTATTTTTTAAAAAACCACTGCTCCTATTTTATCCTATTAATATGGAAGTGCACCCCAGAATAACCTGACAATTAAATTAACAATTTTGGGGCAATTATGTCATCTCTAATCCATTACCCTTTTACCCAAATTTTTGGGTAAAATGGTATATTGTCCTCCAATGGCTACCTACCCCTTTTACCAAAAAAATTTGGATAAAAGGGAAACCTTACCCAAAATTGGGCAAATTTTGGTGTTACCCAAATTTGTTACCAAAATATTTTTTTTTCTTTTATAATTATTTTTAATGCTCAATTTAAATATAATAATATTTATATATATTTTTAACCACTCTTAATAATTATTTTAATTGTTAAATATATATTTATGTTTTTTATATTTTATATAATTAATATATAATAAATTATGTGACATTAAAATAATTTAAAAAATTACTTCATGCACAATTAAAATTACATATTACATTAAAAATTACATTGAAAAATAAAAAAGTTAGACATACAAATACATTTGACACTAGACATATGAGTAAATATCCTAAAACTTAAACACTATTACAATAAATAAAAATACAAATACAAACACAAATACTTAAAAAATAAAACAACATAATATTTATTCTCACAATTAAAATGGGGGTAAATCACTCCCCGAACCTCCAAGATCAGTGGGGAAGTAATCCCCGTAAATATTGTCTTGATTCACTGACTGGTTTAAACTCATTCTTTGCACAATAATATTTTGTTGAAGTCGAAAATATTCACGCCGAACAGGATCAGATATCGTTGTCAGATCCATCTTCATAATTTTATTGTCCTCTTTTCTTTGGGCTTCCTCCAGTTCGTTGATACTTATTTGATTCACTCATTAGATCTTGTATTTTTTTGTTTGCTTCTTGAAAAACTTTTTGATTTTGAGCTTCATTTTCTTCCGTTTTTCTTTTGAATTTAGATTTTTTTACTCCATGTGGTCGGCTTGAGGAAGAACCACCACCTTGATCATTTCCATCACTAGACAAGTTTATGTCTTTTATTTGTATGTGTTGTATTATGCAATTATCAATAAAATGTGTTGTTTATATATTTCTTTAATTTCATTTTGATATTTATTTTGATATAATTTGTAAAATTTATACAACATTAAAATTTAGAAATTAAATTTAAAATTTAAATATAAATTAATTAATACAAAATAAAAATATATTATTTAATTAATAATTTAAAATTAGAAGGATAAATAATCAATTTAGAATATTATAATTATTTAAATTTAATAAAATAATATTTCTAATAAGATTCTATAAAATATTCCCTCTTGCACTAAATTTTAGGTAAAAATCATTGAAGGTGATAGGCACCAAATCACCAAAAATTTGGTGTCACATTGGAGAAAGTGAACCTTTTTATTTTTTCAAGTAAATGAAGAGTACAAATCAGGGTGCTTGTAGTTGTAACAGTATCAATCACATTTTCCTGCTGTCTCCAACTTTCCTTCCAATCTGTATGATGCGCATGTATAACTATCTCGTTAATCATAAGGGTCTAATCTATTTGCACCCCAAAATTATTAAATGTACTCAAAAAAATTTAAATTGACATAATTATTCTTATAAAATTTATATATGTTCAGTTGCAACAACCGAACAATTTTGCATCTTATCGGTTGCAGCAACCGAACAAAATAAAGAATTCATCTATCTTATATGTTTGATTGCAACAATCGAACAGAACAAGATTTGTGATTTTTTTAAAAATTTAAACAAAGATGTTGATTCATCTCCCAGTGAAAGTAAGCAAATTTCTGTTGATTCTAGATTCTATTAAACCACTGGTCTACTGCTACTTCCGTTGATAGAATCAATAGAAACTTACTTACTTTCACTGGGTGATGATTCACCATATTTGTTTAAAGATCAATGATGTCCCTGAAACTTATCTGTTATCTTAAATATAGATATGAATTTTAAAAAAAAAATCATAAATCTTATTTTGTTCGGTTGCTGCAACCGAACACATAAGATGAATGAATTCTTTGTTCTGTTCGGATTGCTGCAACGAAACAGATAATAGATGAATTCTTTGTTCTATTCGATTGTTGCAACCTAATAATTTGTTAGATGATTGTTCGTTGCAACAACCGAACATATATAAATTTTATTAGGGTAATTATGTCAATTTAAATATTTTTGGGGTACGTTCAGTAATTTTGGGGTGCGAATAGCTGCTCCCTAATCATAATTGTCTCTTACCACTTTGGCCTTAACCATTTCAACCATTAGAATTTTCCATAACCATATTGATTTTTTTTTAAAATTTTACTTGTTCCACGTTAAATTTTACAATTAAAAAAAAAACATCATATCAATCTTTAACTTTAAAATTACATTTTTAATTACAAATTTATGACTTTCACCATACACACATAATATATTTTATAATTTATTTACTATATTACTTAAAATACGAAATTATCCTCCAAAAATCTATAAAGTTGATTGGAAATAAATTTTTTTTAAACTTCATATCTACCATAAAAATAGATCCATATTGCTATTTTGGTCATCCATCATAAATATATTTATTTCTCTTTTTGACCTTCCTCAACGCTTGGTATTATTGCTTATGTGGCCAATCCAAAATACCTAATAGAGGAATGAGATCACCTGTTACATAGTAGTGTTTCATCTCCTATTCTACTAATTAAATGATTGCCACGTGGCATGATCAATGCCCAAAATTCAATGCTTGCCCCAAGGGTTTATTAGTCATTTGTAGGGTATAGCTTTTTTATGTTGTGGAATACCAATGGACCACCGAAAATGTAACAGGGAAATCAACTTGCCTAATAGATGGGGTTTTTATCATTGGGGTGGTGGGATTTTATGTTGGGTAGAGCCAGGTATTTAAGAGAGAGAAGAAAGTGGGATAGGGGAGCGTAGAAACACGCAGATACAGAAGAGCGCGTGAATATCATGCGCGCGTGGCGTGGGGCTCGCTCCTCACCTCAATTTTCATAAAAACACATAGGTGTGTTTTACAGTTTTAGTTTAATAAAATATTTTATGCTATTTAATAATTTATTAATAAAAAAATTAATAAAGAAACATTTACATAAATAAAATACTTAAAATTATAAATAACAAAAATACATTAAATTAAAAGAATAAATAAAAATATATTATTTTTTATTATTTAGTTTCGTGTGTGTCTGTTCTATTAGTATCAAATGTGATTTGTTGTATATATATCTATCATAAATCAACGAATCCCAACTTATAAAATATTTGGGTAGTTTTAATAAAAACACACCGGTGTGTTTTAGTTTTAATAAAATATTTTACATTATTTAATAATTTATTAATAAAAAATAATTAATAAAGAAAACATTTACATACATAATATGTTTTTCTTAAATTTATTAAATTAAATAATATGAAATTTTAATTATTTAACATTCATTTTGAAAATTAAATAAATATAGTTTTGGAAACTAAATAAATGAGAATTAGATAAAATGAAGTGGGTCCCCAAAATACCTTGCTTTTTGGGTAGAGAATTGGGAGGAGTTTTGTTTTGGAGGTAGAGGTATTTTACTTTTGAGTTGGCGCTGACGTGAGAACCAAAATACCTGCTTTTTTGGGTAGATGAATGGAGAAGGCCTAAGAGGGCACACATGTCCTATCATTCTCACTCATACAACTACTCACTTTATATATAAAATAATAATGTTCTTTAATCCACGTTAAAAAAAATGAATACGTTTATAGCCAATGTGGGAATTATTAATCTTGTTTTTTATTGAACAGTCAGTCTTACCGATTTAACCTTAAACCGTTCGGAACTAGAGATACTGATTCGATTTGTGATCTGATTATAAAATCTCTGTTGTCTGAGAAAATCAATTTAGACCGAGTAAAATTATAGTCAAACTTTGGTCATATAAAAGTCAAATATGTTAATTTAATAACAAAATGTGAAGGAAAAAAAACCTAGAATTTAAGATGAGATAGTACACGTGGCTCTAAAGATGACTTAATTGGCTTCTACTACAATTTACATCATAAGTGACCGGTTCGCATTTGCTATTATATTTTGGTGTTAAATCTTTATTTATAAATTATTGGATAAGATTTTTCTCTTTGCATAATAATTCAACGCGTATAACAACATTAAAATATAACGGGACATCCAAAATCATGACCTAACATGTAATTCAAGTTTCTCTCTCTCCAATTCCATGCACTAGGAAACAAGTCCGACTATGTCGGATCTCCATTTCACCGTCCCTTCTAGAAACCGGATTTCTCACCGTCCGCTATATATATAAATACAACTATAACTAACTACTTAACAGATCGATTCCTCAAAGAATAACAGAAAAGATTTGACTATATTTATTTATTTAAAAAGAAAATAAATGGCGTCGGCGTTGGGAGGTGGTGGGGAGAAATTTGGAAGATCGGTGAGCGCACAGAGTTTCGAGGACGTGTGCCAGCCGTCGCAGGATGTTTTCAGCCACGGCGGCCAGAATGACGAGGAGGAGCTCCGGTGGGCGGCCCTGGAGCGCCTCCCGACTTATGATCGGATGAGGCAGGGGATCCTGAAGAAGGTTCTAGAAGATGGAACTGTGGAAGCTTCCAAAATCGACGTGAAGCGTCTCAGCCGTGAGGACATTTGATGGACAGGCTTCTCAGAGCGGTTGATCAAGACAACGAGAGCTTGCTCCGACGCCTCAACCAACGAACTCAAAGGTCACACCTCCTCACCTTTAACTATTTCTAAAAAAAAAATATTGTCCTCCCGATTTACACAATTGTTTGCATTCATTTTTATCCGTTGCAAAAAAAAATCCTTCTTAAAAATATTTTTTTTAAAAAAAGTGTCATAACAAATATCTAACTTATACACTTTATTTAATTATTTAAAAAAAATCACTTCTATCTACCTAACATATTTTATCATACTCGTCCTTCATCTTAAAAATTATTTCACACTTTTATTCCTCCCACATAATATTTTTTACTTTACTTTTATTAAGAGTATTAAAAGATATATACACATTTTTCAAACACATCGTAACATAATACTCACCTTTTTCTCACACACTTCACACACTTTTTTCACTAAATTAACTAAAATATAGAGTTTTTTTATTTACTTTATACATAAAAAATAAATTTTCTTAAACTAAAGGAGTATTTATTATTATCAAATAAATACCATAATCATCCAAAAGGTTTTTTTTTTTTAAATATTTGTGGAAGTCAAAGACAAAGAGAAATACCATAATCATTCAAAAGTTCCATTTTTTTTTAATCTTGTAGCAGTCAAAGGTGAAAATTTTTTGGAGGGAGTATTAAATTAAATCAGGTTTTTAATTGATTTGATTGGTAATGAATTTTTCAGATTGGGATAGAAATACCAAAAATCGAAATTAAGTACGAAAATTTGAAGGTGGAAGGAAATGTGCATGTCGGAAACAGAGCTCTCCCCACTTTGTTTAACGCAGCATTGAATCCAATTGAGGTTTTCTTTTTCTTTTTTTAATTTCCTCAGTAAATGATTTTAGATGATATCTCATTTTTTGCAAAAGAAAATTGTCCCACAATGTTTCACGTACACTAGCTATAGTAATTCCAAAAAATATATACTACACTCAATACAACTTTTAATTACAGTAATTTATTATGTATAAAACGAAAATATAATCTCATAAAAGAAAATACAAATAAAGGGAAATACTCCCAATAAAGTTACTTTATACCATCAGCCTCAGATTTTTTAAAATAGTATCATACCATCAGCCTCAGATTTTTTAAAATAGTATCAAGGATTCAGTGGTATCATTCTCAACCAAGCCAAGTATAGTACAGTATTTAATTTTAGCAATTGACTAGCATTAAGTCAATTTGACTTGCATAATAATAAAAAAAATGAAGACCACCATTGTTATTTGCATGACTACTAATCCTAGGGAGCTTAGAATATTTTATTACTATGATGTTTAATTATAGGAAGTTTAGAATATTTTGGGTTGCCTAGTGCACCCTGAGATTTATTGGGTAAAAGTTCAGATATAGTTGGTAATTTTTGACTTTATTTTTAATTATATTTTATTTAATAAATAATTTTTTAATATATATGAATAATTGTATTAACATTTAACATTGTTGTGTATGACCTTCACAAATTTTTTTTACCCAGTTGGTCTGCCCTTTT
This sequence comes from Pogostemon cablin, assembly GCA_023678885.1. Classification (NCBI taxonomy): domain Eukaryota; kingdom Viridiplantae; phylum Streptophyta; class Magnoliopsida; order Lamiales; family Lamiaceae; genus Pogostemon; species Pogostemon cablin. The sequence goes on along the minus strand of CM042977.1, from coordinate 3,709,479 downwards.
TTTTTTCACCCCAATTATACCATTAACCTTTTTTTTTCACTCACTTTCCATTTTTTAAACTCAAGTGAGTATATTATTCATAGCTAATTATACTGTGCAACCTAAGATATAGTGCACTCATTTTAAAAAATGTATACAAATATAAACAAAAAAATATTACTCTCTCAGTCCTACGTATTTTTACCCACTTTCCATTTTGGGGTGTCCCACGTATTTTTACTCATTCCATTTTTGATAAAAATACATAATATTTTATTACCTACTTTTTACAATCCCAACAACTTTAATCACTTTTTACACTTTATCCATCATTCCCAATAACTTTATTTACTTTTTCTTTTTAAATTACTAATATATCCCTACTTTTTCCTACATTATATATTAAAAAATAAAACGTTTTAAACTCCGTGCCCGTACAAACGGGTAAAAATACCCGGGATGGAGGGAGTATAAAATTATGAACAAAAATGTATACAATTTAATTGTTAGTTTTTTTAATGAAAAATTGAGTGTAAAAAAATATACAATTATTAAAAAATATGTATACACTATTGAATAAAAAGTTATACACATATGAATACTAGTTTATTTAATGAAAAATTTAGTGTGAAAAAAGTATACAATTATTAAGAAACACGTATACAAAATAGAATAAAAAGTTATACACATATCGGTGCACACCGGTGCACCTAATATCAAGAGATGTTGAAATGGGTTGGGCCCGCGGACCGACATGCCCCCGCCTCTAAAAAAGATGGGTTGGACCGTAAAATTTACAGCCCGTTTGGAGGCGGGCTAAACCCAAATGGGGGCGGGTTGGCTCGTTTGGGCCGCCATAATTTTTTTTTAACTAATGGTCAAGTTTTTAATATTCCAAATATTTGTTGTTCATTTTTTTAATATTTTTTAAAATAATGAATTAAATCTTAACATGAATATTCTAAAATCTAATTATTTTTGTACCATAGATTAGTATACAAAATTTGTAAATAATTTTAAATCCTATTTTGCTTGATTTTGAATTATTTTTAATTTTTGAAATTTTAATACATAAATGTATGTATATAGATTGAAAGCAAATGCAAATGCAAATGGAAATGCAAATTATAAACCTTTAAGACATCTAATCCTTTGAAAATTGACAAGGATATAATCATATAATTGATCAACATGAAGAATTGAGATGTTTATATTATGATGTTATGATGGATGAGTTTTGAATAGAATTTATTATTATTATGTTTTGAGTTTTGTAATTGGTCTTTAGAACTAGTAAATCTTTTGTGATTTAATTTGTGTTATTTGAGGATAATTAAACTTACTTTGTTTTATTTGAGGTGGGTTTTGGCCTGCTCCGTCCCACCCTGTTTCAACGGCTCTATTAATATCAACTCATTATTCATATTCTTCCCATTAAAAAAATTAAATGGCTTGAATAGCATGTGGCAGACTAAGAAGTACATGGCAAAAAATAAAGACAAATTCTCTTGTGAGACGCTACATATGGTTTGTGTATGTCTATAATATAGATAAAGTATATTTAATTATTGTTAAAGTATGTTTCTAAAGTAGGATAAATGATGAATTAAAATATGCTTTTAGGGTGTTATAATATAAGAGTGAGGGTGCACGCCGTGCGCCTTTAGAATTTAGTATTATGGATAAGGGTACATTATTTTGTTCTAAAGAGTATACAGTACACAATTTTGTTCTAAAGGGTATACACTTTTTATTATATTTTTTATTTTTCTTTAAAAAATAAAGGATGCACATTTTTATACTAAAGGGTATATAATTTAAAACAAAATTCTAAAGGCACACCAAGTGTTCTTATGTGCGCCCAGACGCACATAAATTTTTGCCTTGTATACTAAATGGTATATAATTTAGCAAAAATTCTAAAGGCACACGGAATGTGCTCTCGTGTACTTGGACACACACAAACTTTTGTCATAATATATTCATTATCGACATACTTTAACTACAAATAAGCATACTTTACCTATATAATAAGCATACTTTAGTAATGGATTGACCCATCTCACAACCGTCTCACAAACAATCCTTGTATCTCAAAAATAAATTAAGATATCATTAAAAAACATATGGCACTAATAGATTATGTAATAAGTAATAAAATAATTTAAAAAATTGGTCCGACTATCTTTTCTAAGCAATACATACACGAAAAAAAATTAAAATTATTTGGATCGAATAGTTAATTGCATTTGGGATGAATGAATCAGTGTTTTCATAACCGGACCGGAGGCTGAACCGGCAGATGCAGCGGTTCGAGGTTCAACCGATCGGACCTGTTCAACTGGCGGTTCAACTGAAAAATTGAATTTTACATATTTTCCATTATATTTTATAATATTTACAATTCATTAAAAAAATTTATACTAATCAAAATTATTTTATAAATAGAAAATTCAATTTATATAAAAATATGATTAGATAAAATATTTATAGTTTATAATTCATATTTTATACAAAATTTTATATATTTTCTCAATAGGATATTGCATAATTTATACTCAAATTACTATACATTTGGTGCACCACTCCAGAAAAATTACATAATTTAATTCAAAATTTAAATATTATATTTTAAAATAAATAAAAATAAAAGTTAAATAATATAAAAATATAAAATATAAAAAGAAAAATAGAAAAATTAAAAAAAAAATAAAAAACCGATTGGACCGGTTCAACATGTTTCTTCTGTTTTCCCAGTTTTGGTCGGTTCTGACCGGTTCAATTCAAAATATAGTTTTATATGGGTTTGGACCGATTTGGAAGCGGGTTCCAACCGATAACCGGTTTTCCCAATTTTGGCCGATTCTGATCGATTCAATTCAAAAAACGATTTTATATGGGTTTTGGACCGATTTGAAAGCGGGTTACAGAAATCACTAGAATGAATAATTGACTGCAGAAAGGGTTCGAATAGTTGCATCGTTAGTAAACTCAAATTCAAAATAAGAAATGGATAACATTTCGATTAAGCAATACAGTTTGTAGTTTAGTATCAACATCGTTGAATCTGCAAATGTGTTTACTTCTTGTTACCGCTCTATTTACATGCGTCGATCATGTCTTTTTCCGCACCTGGAATGTTGAAATTGGTTATGAAATGAGTTCCTCTTGCTCCTGTGATCAGCAGGTTTAGTTAGGTTTTATGTGTGGTAGCTGTTGTACGATTCTCCCATTCATTGATCGATATGCAAATGTGCATGTATGTGTTTTGTTTTTTCCAATTTTGCTATAATTTGAGATGGAATTTAAGGGAAAAGAAGAAATGAAATGACTCTGAATTCCCATAGCTGATTCCGATTCTGATTCTTATGTGAATTTTGATTTGGTGGCAATGATGGATAACAGAGCTTTCTGGAACTAATAAAGCTCGCCCCTACCAAAAAGAGAAAGATTCACATACTTAAAGATGCCAGTGGAATTATCAGGCACTCCAGGTAATTTCTCATAATTCTCTCATGAATTGTAACAGTTTCTTGTTGATTTATATTTGAAATTTGAACGTTGAAAACTTTGTTGTTGTTTAATGTGATTTGGTTAATAGGATCACTCTACTTTTGGGTCCTCCTGGTTCAGGGAAAACAACATTTTTGCTTTCACTTGCTGGGAAGCTTGATCGTAATCTAAAGGTATGTTTCCTTATTTCGTACCTTCCGTTTTTATTCGAACCTTTTTACAAATGGGATATAAGTGTGCGGAAGTATTTAGAACTTGACCTCCTCTTGGGTTTAGGGTTTATGAGGTTCAATTATACTGTGAGGAGTTGTATAGCGTCTGCATATCTTGTTGTTGATAACAAGTTTTGTGCAGCAAACTGGTAGGATCACGTACTGTGGCCATGAATTCAAAGAATTTGTTCCTCGAAAGACGTGCTTATATTAGCCAACATGATCTACTTCATGGGGAGATGACAGTGAGGGAGACTCTAGATTTCTCGGCTCGTTGTTTGGGTGTTGGGGCACGATATGAAACATTGGCAGAAATTTCAAGACGTGAGAAACAGTCTGGGTTCGTGCCTGATCCTGAAATCGACGTGATCATGAGAGCATTTGCTATGTCAGGCCAGAGGAGCAATTTGATCACAGATTATGTTCTGAAGGTTTCTATGTTGCTCTTTGGCTTTGACTAGATTCTTCTTACATCATGTGAAAATGTTTGATGGAAAAGTGACTGTGTAGTCTCACATTTCAGATTCTTGGTTTAGATATATGCTCAGATACTATGGTTGGCAATGAGATGAGAAGAGGTGTTTCAGGAGGACAAAAGAAACGCGTAACCACTGGTTAGTTTTTGACAGCTCTAGAATGGTTACTTGATCTAACTTTTGGATTACAAATGATAATAATAATTGCAGAAGTCTGATTTCAATTTCAATGAGAAAAAATGTACAGTCTCTGATCCTAGATGGATCAAATAACTTCTTCATTTCTAGTACTCCATAGAAAAGGCATCAACTGGATTTCGGATGTGTGATGCTATATAATTTTGATCTCTTTCAATACCTATGCAATCATATGTTATCTCCATCTATAATTACGACCACAGTTGCTGCGTCTGGGTGTGTAATAGATTATTCTTGGAACTGCAGGGAGATGTTGGTTGGACCAGCCAGAGCTCTTTTCATGGATGAAATATCAACTGGATTAGATAGCTCCACAACCTTTCAGATTGTTAATTACATGAGCCAGATTTCTCACATAATTGGTTTAACCATGATTATTTCTCTACTGCAACCACCTCCAGAGACCTATAATCTTTTTGATGATGTAATCTTGTTAACAGAAGGTGAGGTTGTCTATCAGGGTCCGAGAGAGCATGTTACTAGGTTCTTTGAGCAGATGGGATTCAAATTCCCAGACCGAAAAGGAGTTGCTGATTTTCTTCAAGAAGTTACATCTAAGAAGGACCAACAACAATACTGGTACAAAAGAGACCTACCATATAGATATATCTCTGCTTCAGAATTTGCAGAAGCCTTCAAGTCATTCCACATTGGCCAAAGTCTTGCTGAAGAGCTTCCCGTTCCTTGTGATAAATCTAAAGCACCTGGAGCAGCTTTGGTAAAAGAAAAATATAGTGTATCGAAGTTGGAATTAGTACGTACATGTTTTTCTAAGGAATTGCTGCTGATGAGGCGTAACTCTTTCGTTTACATGTTCAAGACCACCCAGATAACAATTATGTCCATTATAGCATTCACTTTTTTTTTTAGAACACAGATGCCACATGGGAAATTGAGAGATGGAGGTAAATATTTTGGAGCACTTTTCTATAGTCTTACAACTCTGATGTTCAATGGAATGGTTGAGCTTGCAATGACAGTCAACAACCTGCCCGTGTTCTTTAAACATAGAGATTACTTGTTCTATCCAGCTTGGGCTTATTGTTTACCCATTTGGATATTGAGAATCCCCTTATCCATGATGGAATCTACAATATGGATCTGTCTTACATACTATACAATTGGGTTTGCTCCTTCTCCTGGAAGGTAAGAAATTCAAATGCTCATGATGTCGAAAGTTGAAATGATTACTACTGAGTTTTCAATTTCAAATCTGCATGATTTAGGTTCTTTCGCCAATTCTTGACATTAATTAGCATAAATCAGATGGCCCTTGGACTGTTCCGGTTTATTGCTGCCCTTGGAAGAACTCAGGTTGTTGCTAACACATTAGGGACCTTCACTTTGCTTATTGTCTTCGTTCTTGGGGGATTTATAGTTGCCAAAAGTAAGTCTCTACAGCGCCGACAGAGCTACTTATACACGTGTTTAATGTGAGATACGTTCGAATACAGATGTTCCTTTGATCTCATACTGACATTCACATTCTTTCTTGATGACAGATGACCTTGAGCCATGGTTAAAATGGGCCTATTATGTTTCTCCGTTGAGTTATGGACAGAATGCTATTGCTATGAATGAATTTCTTGACAAAAGATGGAGCACTGTAAGTTTCTCATTACTTTATCATTTTCTGGACCTTTCCAATTAGTTTAGGATCCCTGATCCTTGTATTCTTTACTCTCCTGGGCAGCCTAATACAGATCCTCGATTTGGTCAACCTACTGTTGGGAAGGTTCTCCTCCAAGCAAGGGGCTTCTACACTGATTACATGTTTTGGATTTGTGATGCTGCACTCATTGGATTTTCATTTCTCTTTAACGTACTATTTATTTTAGCACTGACTTTCTTGAATCGTAAGTTGTGCTTACTAGCTTAGTTCTACGGATTGAATTGGAAACTGGGGTTGATGTTCTCTTGCTGATCTATTTTCAGATGTGGGTAATTCAAGCACTTTGACATTGGAAGATGATGAAAGTGAAAAGAAGAAAAACTCATTTGCACCAAATCTACCAGGAGCGCTCAGAGGTGCTAATTCCTTTACCTCCACTTTATTCATTATAGTTTTGTATCTTTCTCTTCATGATTGAGCTTAAGTTCTTATTTTATTTTATTTTATTTGTTGCATTTAACTACAGGTGTGGAGCTAACCAGTTCAGATGGCAATGCTAAGAATGGAACACTTCTGCCCTTTAAGCCTCTATCACTTGTGTTCAATCACGTAAACTACTATGTGGATATGCCTAAAGTAAGCAAAGCTTTCTTTTTACAAAATTGAAACTCTTATATTAGCTATTAATGGTAAATCTTCTAATAGTAAGTTCCAATCTACCGCATGTACATTCCAGAAACGTTGTAAAAAATAATTTGCAGCTGGCATGCAAACTTATTTGCCAATGTGGCTTTGATAACTCTGCAGCAAAGACAGAAAAAATTCTAAATGCAATGACTTTTTCTCATCTTCTTTCAATTAAAAAATATGATTTTGTTTTTCATTTATTTATATCTGAAGCTATTCTTTGATTCTGAATATGCCTGGTTTTTTAGATCCTTTCCACAACACTTCTAAAATTATACTGCTCATAGAAAAAGGGTAAATATACCAACTGCGCACTTCCGGAAAATTTATGGTTTAAAAAAATAGAAATTATCATAATGTATTAGTGAACATTTTAAAGGTATTACTTCACTATAGATCTGTTGAACTTTATGGGTGTTACCAGGAAATGAAAGCTCAAGATGTTGAAGCTGATCGTCTCCAACTTCTACGAGATGTAAGTGGAGCATTTAAACCTGGAATATTAACAGCTTTGGTAGGGTCTAGTGGTGCTGGAAAGACAACATTAATGGATGTCTTAGCTGGAAGAAAGACAGGTGGATACATAGAGGGAAGTATAACCATTTCTGGTTACCCAAAGAACCAGGCAACATTTGCACGAATCAGTGGATACTGTGAACAGAACGATATTCATTCTCCTAATGTTACTTGTTACGAGTCTCTACTGTATTCTGCTTGGTTGCACCTTCCTTCAGATGTGAAACATGACAATAGAAAGGTATCATATTATGTTCTTTTATTTCACTGAATTCCAGGTTATTTTACCATCTACAGCTGCTTAATCCAGATGTTTGTTGAACAAGTATTGGAGTTGGTTGAGCTGAACCCGATAAGAAATTCTCTCGTTGGGCTCCCTGGAGTTTCTGGTCTTTCAACTGAACAAAGAAAGAGACGAACAATTGCTGTAGAGTTGGTTGCTAACCCATCTATCATCTTCATGGATGAACCAACTTCTGGCCTTGATGCAAGAGCTGCTGCTATTGTCATGCGTGCTGTGAGAAATACCGTGGATACTGGAAGAACCGTCGTATGCACAATTCACCAACCAAGCATAGATATATTTGAAGCTTTTGATGAAGTATGGTCCAGAAGAACATAATTATGTGCTGTACTTATTTCTTTTTTTTCTTAGCTAATAATTGAGCTTGAATCAGTTACTTTTGATGAAAAGAGGCAGCAGGGTCATTTATACCGGACCAATTGGGAGGCACTCTCAGCAGCTCATTGAATATTTTGAGGTAACCACTTGGGGTAGTGATCATGTTACAATCCAAGATATCAAGAAATGCTTTTGTTTTAGTACATTATTAACAATATTACGTACTTTGATGAATTGGCAGGCTATTCCTGGGTTCCTAAAATCAAATCTGGGTATAATCCAGCTACGTGGATGCTGGATATCAGCAATCCAACTGCTGAGACTCAACTTGGAGTTGATTTTGCCGATATTTATGCCGTCATCCCTGTATCAGTGAGTAGCAGAGGAAGCTTTATTCTTTTTATGAATAATTGTTTTGATATTCTATGTTTTCACTGCATGATGAATTTGATTTCATCTTTGTTATTTTTCAGGAGGAATCAAGAACTCATAAAAGAACTCAGCACTCCGCCCCCAGGTTCCAGTGATCTCCATTATCCGACGAAGTACTCTCAATCGTTTTTTGAGCAGTTCAAAGCTTGTTTCTGGAAGTAGTATTGGTCTTACTGGAGGAATCCACGATATAATGGTGTTCGATTCTTCATGACAGTTGTGATTGGTCTTTTATTTGGTATCATTTTCTGGAAGAAGGGACAGAACACGTATGTTGCATAACTTCATGACTTTAAAATAACCTTTCAATGAGGGTCTACATTCCATCAAGCAAGTTGAGCTAAGAAAAGATCCATTCATAATATTTTTTCTATCATACGCTGTGACATCAACATTCTGTTGACAGTGGAAAGCAACAAGATCTTCAAAATCTTGTGGGAGCTATCTATTCTTCTGTTCTCTTCCTTGGAGCCTCAAATAACACTTCCGTGCAAGCTATCGTTTCTATAGAGAGAACTGTATTCTATCGTGAAAAAGCACAGCTGGAATGTATTCAGCCTTGCCTTATGCATTTGCTCAGGTATCATCATATACTGAAATCCTACACAGAAATGCCAAATTTGCTGTGTGCGAGTACTTTCAGGTAGCAATCGAGATGCTCTACATTGCCATTCAAAGTATAGTATACGCTCTTATACTGTATTCCATGATTGGATTCGAGTGGATCGCTGGCAGATTCTTTTGGCTCTACTACTATTTCACTTGCTTCTCCTACTTCACTCTATATGGAATGATGTTCATCGCCCTCACTCCCAACCTCCAAGTTGGTTCCATTGTGGCATCTTTCTTCCTCAGCTTTTGGAACTTGTTCTCCGGTTTCCTCCTCCCACGACCCGTAAGTTGCCTGCATATCCACTTTCCTGTCTCTATCAAAAGATGTTTCAATCTTTACTAGGACTGAAAAAAACTACCTTGTTTTATTTTAGCAAATTCCGATATGGTGGAGGTGGACTTGTGATAGCATGGACGATATATGGACTTGTGACATCTCAATTAGGCGATTTGAAGTCTCAAACTGAGGTGCCTGGAGTTGGTTTAGTGATGGTGAAGGATTACCTTAAACAGAACTTAGGTTATGATTGTTGCTGTCATGCAAATGCTCTTCGTGGTACTATTTGCCACAATCTTTGCTTTTGTTATCAAGTGCCTTAACTTCCAAAGAAGATGAACAGAACAGGCTGCCATCATCATATCAAGTGTAGATAGAGAGAGAGTGTGTGTGTCATAACATCTCAGTTTAATCGTATGGCATTAATGATTAATGTATCTTGATATTTATTAGGATTAATTAGAGATGTCATGATGATTAATTTTTTAGGCCATTCTATTCTGACTTCGGTGGATCATCTGCTGGATGGACTTTGAATTGGATTTGGTGAGACGATGCAGGTTGACCCAGGTCTTATAAATAAATTCAAGATTAAATTATGAAAACAGATTATGAAAAATAGAGTAACCAACCATTTGGGCTTAATTTCAAGCTTAGACTCCATCATAGGTGTGATTGATGGACATTGGAGTCAAAGAATAGTCCCAATTTTGTTTCATTTTATTTTATAGTATATAAAAGGGGGTTAAATTACCGTTCAATGAATAAATAAAACAATCTAAATCAACAGGAGTATATTGATTGGCACACATTACTAGTATGGAGTAGAAATTAATCATTTATTTATTTATTTATTATAAACAGTGACTAATTCATTAATGGTGTTGAATGCGAAAGAAATATAGAGAAACAAGAGTTCAGAAAGTTGATGGGTGTTGGAACTTTTAATGACGAGAGAAATGGGGTGGATTGGCAAATTTATATAGTTGAGAGACGTGGATGGAAATTCTACACGGCTTGAGTTGGGCCAAATTTAATTTATCGACATGCCAAAAATAAAATAAAGAGCAGAGATGTTGATAGCTCGCCATAAATCATTCGTACATCACACTTAATCCAAATTTGTACAACACGTTTTAATACTTTCTCAACATTACAAAAAAGAAACCACCACAAATTGAAGGAAACCCAAAAAAAAAATTAAAGAAACCTCATAATATAGAAGAAAAAAGCTTGATAAAACCAAACTAGGAAAAGAAGCATGTGGAAATCAAGAAACAACACAATGTCCAACCCTGCATCAATTAGTAGCTAGCTTCCGAGGCCGGGCCCCCTCGTGGCATCCGGTGCAGCACGCTAGTCGGCGATGAGGTGGACGTCGAGGACCTCAACGCCTCGGCCAGTGGTCCGCCCATCGGAGACACCGGATTCGTCCCCCATGCCATCACCCAATTAGGCATAGGTTTCTCCCTTTCACTACTAGCAACTTTAGTACTAGGCTCGTCACCATTTCCGGTGCCGAGCTTCAACGAGAAGTCGGACGAGGCATTCCCGGGCATCGAAATGGACAAGTTGGTGGCAGAGGCCATTGAGTTGGCCCCATCGTCCGTCTCCTGAATTGGCTTCGGCCAATCATCAAAGAAATGTCGTAAACGCCCCGGTCCATCATTCGAGTCGATAATCGAGCCGGGAGGCCTACAAACACCACTTTAAAGCAAAGTAAATGTTAAGAAAGAAACATGATAGTAAAGCAAAGTGGGTGAAACATTAATAAGGTTAAGATAACGGGTGAGATGGAACAAGTGGTTGGGGGTGATTCTGAGCAAAATCAAAAGCTCTCTTCAAACAAAAAATATCAAAGCATATGGTCCTACAAACACAGGCAATTCAATTTTGGGGACCCATCAATGTAACTACAAGAATGAAAAAGTTGTTGGCATAAATCAAACCATTGATGGCTTAGATCATTGTATATCAAGATTTAGGGATTTTCATCCTTTTGGGGAACATGGATTCTCCTATAATGACATCCAAAAGAATCCCTCTAATTATAAACCACTTGGTTGAATGCTATTTCTCCATTTAATGCACCACTAAACTAATCCTTAAATCCACCCACTATCATTCACTTGCTTCTTCAACATGAACTAGAATGTATGCTTTCCAACAAACAACAAACACACACACTCTCTCTCTCTCTCTCTCTCTCTCTTTCCATGTGTAAATTTCTTTAAATTCTAGAGAGTGTGAATGACACTTGATAAAACTTGTTGGGTTTCACACTTTCACTTGTAACTCATTTTTAAATAAAATCATGTGCTTTCTCTCTCCAAATAGATATGCATAGATCCATTTCTTGAGGATTGTGATGCCATATAAAACATTAATTCATGAATAAAATTAAATCGATGGAGTAGTAGTGCTTGCAAATTTGGTTTCAATAAAAATCAAATAAAAAATTCCACTAAATCTCTGCTAATTCACATGATTCAATCCAAGAAAGTAATCAGCATACACACCTTTGGTTGAGGTGGAGAAGATCCGTGGAATTCGAATGCTCGGAAAGTGTGAAACGAGGGGCATCGCCGCCGTCAGCCACCACTTCCCTAGTTACCAAGTGGTTAGCTCCGCCGCCGTAGGGGGCGGCGGTGGCGGCGGTGGAAGTTGGGGTTTCCACAGGCTTTCTTGAACGATTCTTTCCCCGGTGCATGTGGCGCTCGCAGTACTTCTGCCCCGCCACCACATCTCTGGCGCACCGCCACTTCTTGCCGTCGGTTCTCCGGCACCGCCCCGGCTCCGGATCCATGGCCGCCCTGCCCCAGTAACCCGATTGCAGCACTGATCCACGCCGTTGATTATTCATTCCACACACGGATCTCAAAAATACACACTACACCAGAATGGATTTAGAAATTAGCACTACTTACAGGATGGGTGGTAATACTGGTGGTGGGAGAGGTAGTAGGGAGAATTAACGACGCTTTTCTTGACGAGATGGAGGAGCTCCGGCGGAACATCGTGTCCGGAAATCATGTGTCGAAAGATCAAGGCCTGTAGCTCCAGCTCCTGCCATTGGGACAAGCTGAAATAGCTTCCCATTTCTGAGAAATTAAGAATGTGCACAAGTTTTAGAATTAGCCACACTTTGAAGCTAAAAAAAACTTTTGAAAAGGAAACACTTTCTGAAACACCACTGCTACTGTTGGCTACTGTGTCCAACAGCAGCAGCACCAGGGTAGTTAGAGAGAGAGAGAGAGAGTACTGTTGAATTTGGTAGCAGAGTGTGAGGTAGAGTGATCAGAAAAGAATGCTGACAGGTTGGTGTTGGGTTGGAAGTGGTGGTGGAGGAGTCTTGGTTGTTTAGGTGGTGGTTCTTGCTGCTGCTGCTTATCTGACTCATCATCCCTCCATTGCTTCAGATTGAAGTCCATTGAAAAGGCAGAAATGAGTCAGAGAGAGAAAGAGGTGGGATTTTGTAGGAATGGGTTCACTTGGTTGGTCATCTAGTAAGACTGTGTTAGCATGTTGTGTTGGCAGAGAAAGTTGGTAAACCCCCTTTGGTCATGCTTTCTTTCTAAAAAAATGGTACTAATATATTACTTACATTTTTTTTTCTTTTACTATTGTAATCTATTTCATTTTATATTTGGTGTTGCACGATAAAATTTGGTGCAAGGATCTTAAGCTATTTAATACTCTCTTCGTCTCATAGAAGTTGAGACACTTTTTTTTTTGTCCTACTAAAGTTAACACATTTCCTTTTTAATACATGAGACCCACACAAAAACAATTAATTTATTCTCATGGGCCCATATATCACCTCTAATACAATTACCCACTACACATTAAATATTATTTTTCTCACTTCACTTTACTCAACTTTACATTAAATTATTATACTCCTTAATCTCCGTGCCCAAAAAAAATTATATCAACTTCTATGGGACGGATGGAGTAACTATTCAGCATCGATTCAATAAAATATTCATTTATTAGGTTAAACAATATGAACCGAGTTCTAAATAATTTTGGCTAAAAAATTTACGGATATGTTCGTTAAGAGACTCACATATAGATTTAGAACCATGTATAAATGAATTCTAACGAACTAGAGTCCTCAAATTCGAATTTGAAATTTAAATTACTATTATAGAACTTTCATCGAGTCGAATTTGAACTAATAGTGAATTTACTATTTACCGAACAAGTCGAGTTCGAGACTAAATATCAATATTCAAATCGAAATTGAACCAAATTCGAGTATGTTGATATTCGGGTCGATTACAACCCTAGATCATACAGACTCCATTGTTTTTCATGTTGCAATTTCTCATTTCATATGTGGTTTTACTTTATAATAAAATAATTTTATGTACAACTTCTTTTTTGTATGGATGCTAATTATTATAATTAAGATATCAAATCTTAAAATTTATATTTACATCATAAGCAATTGAGGTTAATCAAGGAAAGGGGAAAGTATTAAGGCACGGGTGATGAAGCGAACTGTCAATCTTAGCAATGTAGTACTCTCTCCGTCCCGGAGAAGTTAACGCATTTTTTTTTGTATGGAGATTAAGAAATATAATAATTTAGTGTAAAGTAAAATGAAATTAGAGAAATAATATTTAGGGCATGATTGGTATGACTGAATGAAATTATGGAGGAATGAAATGAATTCATGAATGGAATGGAGATGGGAAAGGAATGAAAAAAAATAATTATTCTCATGATTGGTAGTGACTAGGAATAACTCAAGTAATAAAAAATACATTTCAATATTTGATTCAAATTTCACTTTTTTTATTTTATTTAAATTTCAAAGTAACTTAAATCTCAAAAAAATTAATATATCTTAAAAATTATACAATTAAAAAATCCTGAAATTAAAAATAAAATAAAAAAGTTACAATATTTAAAATATAAATAAAAAACTATAGATAATTTAAAAAATTATTTACATAAATAAAATTAAATTTTATATGTAATATTACATATGTGTATTCAATTTAAATTTTGTATAATATTTTTATATATAATTTAATAGTTTTTATTTAAAATAAAGATTTAATTAATTATGTAATTTTTTGTATTTCAAATAATTTAAATTTATTTTTAATAACTATTTTATTATAATGAGTATTAAAATATATAATTTTTAATTAAATTTTGAATAATTTAATAAAAAATTTGTATATATAATTTAATAGGAAAATTATATGTTAAATGAAAAAAATATTAATTTATTTTTTATTTTCGTAATTATACAAAAAGAGATGTGATATAAATAAATATATAGCATTATTTATAATCATAAATGTATTTGATGTTATATAAAAAAAAAAAAAAAAAAAAAAGTTTGATTCCATAACACATGGAAATAGGTAAACCCATGGAGGGTGGGGGAATGGTGATTCCCAAATATAGGGAATGCATGGGAATAAGAACTTACCAAACGTAGGAATGAGAATTAAATTAGTAATACTCATTCCATTCACATGTCATTCCATGCTACCAATCATGTCGTTAATGTGTAGTGGATAGTTGTATTAGATGTGGTACATGGTCCCATGTATTAAAAAGTAAATGTTTCAATTTTAATAAAACAAACTAAATAGAAAAGTCTGTCAACTTTTATGGGAGTGAAGGATTAATAGTTTTTGCATCAAACTCTTAAAATCTTAAAAGTCAATATTTACAGATCAATAAAAAAGAAATGAAATGAAGGGTAGACTGGATCATGTTAGAATCATAATACATAAGAATTATTAAATGTGGCACATTCTTGTAAAAAAAATGTGGCACATTTAATCATCATCACTAGAGGATGAAAAAATTAAAAAGATCAATAAAAATAAAAAGATAATTGTTGGGAATTATAGTAATTCTGGTCACCCAAGTCAATCGCCCTCATAAACCTTGGTTCCGTATTAAATTTTTTTTATGTATATTGAAAATATAATATTTGAATGGATAGTAAATTGAGATGTATATAGTTTTTAATGGGTAACTTGTGATTGTATTTTTGTGTGAGGTAAGTTTTTTTTGTGTATATCATTTAACAAAAAGAAATGTAAAATTTAATTTATGACAAACCAATATAAAAATGTAATTTTTTTCAAAATTAGTAATCCTATATTTTTAGATACTCCTGTTTATTGTTTCACTTTATTTAAGAAAAAAATTTCTTTTTGACAATATTGTTGATTTTAGAGTATAGGATGCTCCATCCGTCCATCCTCAATATATTCATTTACATTTTGCACGTAAATTAAGGAGTATTATTATTTTATGTGTAGTAGGTAGTTGTATTAGTAGAGGGTGTGAGTCCCATAGTTTAAAAAGAGAAATTGATAGATTAAGAATGAACGACCCAAAATGGTAAAATGGATAGATTGACAGTGGACGGAGGGAGTAGTATTTTTAATTAATAAAATAATACTACTTATTAAAATAATTATTTTTGTGTGAAAAAGAATGATAAATTTAAAATTAAAATATAATTTTTAAATTAAAAAAAAATAGAATGCGAATGATTTTATAAGATAGTAAATACAGTAAATAATAAAAGTGCGAATAATTTTTTGTGACAAGATGAATAATTGTCCTTCAAATTATTTATTTATTTATTATTTATTTTTTTCATGTCTACCTCCGAGATTATGAATTTCTCATTTTTCATCAATTAAAAATAAATAAAATGTGAAAAGAATTCTTGATTATTGTGTTTTAGTTATAGTGAGTGACCACTGGAGAAAAGACAGAGCACTTGAGAAAAAGGCACTCAGACAAGACAGTTTAAAATTAATAATAATTAAAAACTAAAAAAATAATTAAAAAATCAAGTAGAAAAAGACATGAGAGTGGGGTGTAGCCTGCAGGCTGTCTGTACAGCTTTGGGAATAGAACTGTGAAAAAGCACAACCTATGAATAGAGTTTCCAAAACCCATGATTACGAAGGATTGTTTAATTTTTATCTTAAGTTCGGCATGGATTAAAAAAATTGCGCTCACTTCCCCTCTAATTTCACTTTGTAAAAATTGCTCAATACCAAAAAAAAATTTAAAATTAACAAATTTAGTCTCATATAAATTTTTCATCAAAAATCTATTAATAGTTGACGAAATATTTTGAACCACTAATAAGACCAAAATGAATCATGTCTATTTTGAAAAACTGAAAATAATATAAATATGGTAATTTATAATAATATAAGTAAAAATTTGGGATTAAAATTTTCGAAAATTATGATTATAATATTCTTATGGGACCAAAACCGCTAGATATGAGACCAGTGTATTTTTACGGGACTATAATTGAATTGAAGTAATTCTTGTAGGACCAAATGTGATATTTTCCCTTAAATTATATTATGTCCATATCATGTAAAGAGGTATTTTTGTTTTTTTACATACATTAAAAAGTAGATTTTTTTTTCAATACAATACCCGAAAGAAAGGTAAATTATTTTAATTAAAGACTCGAAAATTTTTTTTTTATCAATTTAAGATTCGAAAGACTTAATACTATTAATTCAGGACTTATAATCATAAAATCAATAAAAATCTAATAACATAATAATATAAATTTGCCATTAATTAATATGTTATTTTAATAATAATAAATTATAAAATATTATGTTAAAAAATAAATTTAATACTATGAAATTTTAATGTAGTTTTTATTATTTTATTTTAATTAATTTTATGGTTTTAGGTCCTGTATTCATAATTTCATATTTTTCAATTCCTGAATTGATAGAAAAAAAATTTCAGGTCCTTAATTGATAGTTTACCTATCTTTCGGATCCTGTATTGAAAAAATTCCTAAAAACTAGTATCATTATTTAATGTGTAGTGGGTAATTGTATTAGTGAATGTGTGGGCCTTAGTGTGTGTGAGTGGGTCTTATGTTTGTAGAAAAGAAAATGAGACTATTTGGGTGTGACGCCAAAAATGGAAAAAAGATCCCCCTTCGCATGGGATGGAGGGAGTACTGTAATTGTGATTACTGAGTTTAAAAAAAATAATAACTAATTTTATTGACTTTTGGAGAATAAATAGTATTAAATAATAGTAAAGAGTAACCCAGGGCCGGCCCTGAGGGGTGCCAAGGTGGGCTTTTGCCATGGGCCCCAAAATTTTAGGGGCCCCAATATTTTTAATACCCTTTATACTCTTAATATATATTTTTGAGTTGTATTAAATTTTAGGTCCAACAATAACTTTCATTTTATATAATTATTGAGTTTGATTAAATTTTAGGTCCAACAAAAACTTTCATTTTACATAATTATTGAGCTTGATTAAATTTTAGGCCCAACAACTAATAAGAAATTAATTTTTAGATTTATTTAATGTAATATCTACCAAATCAATTCAATATTAAAAAAAACCTGATATGATTGAATAAATAATCAATGAGATTTTTTAGGCCCAACAAAAACTTTCATTTTACATAATTATTGAGCTTGATTAAATTTTAGGCCCAACAACTAATAAGAAATTAATTTTTAGATTTATTTAATTTAATATCTACCAAATCAATTCAATATTAAAAAAAACATGATATGATTGAATAAATAATCAATGAGATTTTATAATATCAATTCTAAAAAAATACAAAGATCATCCTTTCATATTTTTTCGAAGCCAATAATAATCACGTATAAATTATCCTAAAAAATCTTAAACATCATATCATACTTCATTATTAGTGTAAAATTACTGATTTAAATACCTAATTTTACATTCTAATCTTCAATTATCCATTTTACTAATTTATTATATACTATCTTTAATTATCCATTTTACTAATTTATTATATACTACATACTTCCTATTGGTGTAAAATTTGTGATTTAAAATATCTAATTTCACATTTTAATCTTTAACTTTCTATTTTACTAATTTATTTAAATACTATCTATTCTATATGATCAATGTATCAAAATTTAGAGGTAAATTATTTCTATTTTTAAATTTTTTCTTATGAATTTATTTTTTTCAGTTTATATTTTATAAATTATATTTTTATATAAAAAATTTATTAGTTTAATAAAAAAATAGGGGCCTCATTTTTTTATTTTACCATGGGCCCCTGCTTTGTTAGGGTCGCCCTTGGAGTAACCTATAAAGTACAGAATAGTATGTTATATACGTTAGTTGCGAGTGATAAATTTGTAATTAAGATTTTATTAAGTTTAATTATAAGTAATATTCTTTTAGTTCCGAGTTAACGTTTACAATTATCTTTTGCACGTAGATTAAAAAATATGGAGTAATATTTTAATATATAGTGAGGTGAAAGAAATAATATTTAATGTGAGATGGGTAGTTGTATTAATATTGTATACGAGCCCTACATGAAATAATTAATTATTTTGTGTGGGTCTAACTTGACAAAAAATAAAATACTTATAAACTTTAATTTGAGACAAATCAAAATGAATAATATAAACCTTAATGCGGGACAGATAGAATGATTTGGCTGCTCTAGTAAATGAATTAATTTATAGACAAATTTCAAACTTTGACTATGTTTACATGTGGAATAATTTCGTAACAATTATACACTTACAAAGAGTCTAAATTTATACCAAAAACAAAATTTGTAATCTCATCCTCCTATATTAGCTTATTGAAAAGTCTTTTTACTTTTATTTATCACTTGAACTATATCTTTGGAGGCAAGTTTCGATATGAAAATTATGAAGGATTTGAGCTTAAGAAATTTTAAATGGCTAAGATAATGTCATGAAATATATCATAGTAAATGAGTTTAGGTAATAAATTTTTATATATAAAGAAGCAAGAGATAATTAGACACAACATTATGACAAAAGATTGATTGCACATGCCCCATGGCATAGATCAAGTGGTAGAGGAGAGGGTGGAAAGACCTTCCAACTGAGTTTGATTGCTGTAGAGTGGGGGTTCGAATCCTGCCTTTGACATGGATTTGGCCCCTTGCAAGCACAAGTTAAACAGTGAGACCTCCCTCTTTAGCACAAGTTAAACAGTGAGACCTCCCTCTTTATAAACAACTTGAGGCACATCCAGCGATTTACCTTCTCCACCAATCCCCAGGGACGATGGGGCCTAATGGTGGGGTACACAATTTTCAAAGATTGATTGCACATAGTACTATAAGATTAATTGTACTTCACATCCAATCTAAAAATAATTACTTTTCAAAATTAAAAATGATACTAGTATTTATAATTATCTTAGTATCTTTAAAATTCTATTTCACTAGAAAGCTAATTTTGAAAATAATTACTTTTCAAAATTCTATCATACAATTAAAAATAATTACTTTTCAAAATGATACTAGAAAGCTAATTTATTAATTATCTTAGTATCTTTAAAATTCTATTTTACACTCCATCGATTAGTTTTCACTGTTATTATTACGCAATTCTTTCAAATTTTCCATCTTTTATTTATATATTTTTTCAAATTTTAAAACATACATGGACGTACACTCTCTTATTATACGGTGCAAAATAATAGTCGACGTTTATAATTATTTATATACATATAATTAAGGTTTATTCAGAAGAAGTTAAAATAAATAAGAAAAAGAGATAAAAAGAGCTGACAATGGTAAATTCTATTTCAGCAAATGGCAACAGAATTTGTCCAAAGTGTTTGATCAGGTGAACTGAGTTCAGAATTTAGTCCATTTCCAAATAATCATATTTTCATTGCACTTCTCTTCATTTGGTCAAACTTTCTAGGACTACTCAATGTCAGTGTTTCATTTTATTCAATTTTCACTCCTATTTTATTTCTTCATTTAATTAATATTTTTATTTCAGAAATTAAACCCTCCTCACAGGTCACAACACTGTTTGAAGAATCAATATGATTTACTTAATAAAATACACATATTTGTGATTAAGTATTATCGTAATCACTCTGTCAGAAATAATAGTTTTTTTTATTTTTTTTAATACGGAGATCAACAGATAATATAATATTTTAATATGATGTATTAAGGGATATTATAATATTTTAATATATAATGAACAACTATATTAGGGTGCACGTGAACCTCATATAAAAAATATATTAATTATCAATTTGTAATATTGATCTCACTTTTAAAAACAAAATTAAACCCTACCTTAAAATAAATTAAAATAAAATAAAAAAGTTTTACTGAAGGGAGTAACATTTTGTTGGAGTAGTTAAAAGACTTCATTAACATGAATATGTGATGATTTTTTTCTAAAATGAAATATATTAAAAATAAGGGCAAGGCTTGAATGTGATTGACTCCGCGATATTATTTTTCCATTTTTAAGTTAATTATCACTTTTTATTAAAAATTTATCATTAAGAATATTATCACTTTTTTATTTATACACCGAATTGTACATGAAATAATTTACTGCATGACTATTATTTTTCATTAATACAAATATCATTCTTTATTTCATAAGTCTCATATAAATCTTCAGATAAAACGATCTCACATAAGTATTTGTTTAAAATAAAAGAAAATGTATGGTCTATAACTAATTAAATATACATCTTTAGTGATTTATGACTTACTTATGTAGTTCATAAATTATTTCACCTTGTTACTCATGACTTATATTACCCCCGAGGCTCGAATCATGGAATATTGTTCATATGCTATATAGTGTTTAATCTTTATCTTTGGGATTAATGCTAATTTGGAATTATAATTGTAATTTATTATTGTGGTTCATATAATATTATACTCTCCCCATCGGTTCCAAAAAGTATTGTTTGTTTTTTACACGTGAATTAATGTGTACTACTTAGTATACAGTGAATAGTTGTATTAGTAGTATGTGTGAATCATTTTTTTTCCTTTTTTGTTTTTATCTTTAAAAAAATAGAAATAAGTACTTTAGAACGAACGTAAAAAAAATAAAAAATAAATAAAAAATAAAAGAGAAAACGAGTACTTTCGGAGCGAATGGAGGGAGTACAATTTTTGTTCATGATGCTCTATGCAAAATCCTAAAATAAGATTAAAAATGATAATATTATAATAATGAATGATACTTGAATTTATAAATGGTGATAATGGTACACTGAATTAGTTTATGAATAATTCATATTATTAATAAGAAAATAATAACAATTTTATTAAAAATTTATAACATCTTTTACAAATTATAACTATTAAAGAATATAGGTAAAAAAACAAACTATTTAAAATATGATGATATAAGTCTCACGCATAGTTACTAAAAAAATTATGTGTGAACAACTTACAAATAATTGAATGGCAAGATTAATTGTCTCTTGTTCGAGTTTGGGAAAACCTCCAGTACAAGAACAATGACCCCCACGCACACCATTTTTCTTCAACATTTTTTTTTTTACGCAATTAAAAGTAAAAATATTTTCTCTACCATATTTTATTGCACATTTTAAGAATGCCTTATTTGTTGTTGGTAACCCGAATTTGATTTTTAAGACTCAAATGTTTTTTTTTATTCAATTCATTATATTTTTTGTTTTAGTTTCTGTCGGTGAGAAAATTATAAATTTTACTTAACTTTCTTTTTCTATTCGGCTTATTATTTGCTTATTTGTTCGAATTTTTTTCTCTATTCAATCTATTTAATCGAGAATATTATAGATCTATATTCGATCCATTTTTTATTCAACCTATATTTTATTTATTCGACCAAAAATTTTATATTATATTTTAAACTATTTTAAATATTAAGAATAGACATTAAACTTTTAAAAGAATGTTTAATTCACATTGAGTTAACATATTCCAACGAGTTAATAAAATGTGGGCATGTGATCAGTAAATGTAAATATGCAATTCTCTCTTCTTTTTATTTTTTCTTTTTTAACTTTTATTTTTTATGTGACCCGATTCAAACATGTGTGTTAAATGACCACCTTATCTAAAAGTTTAAGTTAATAGAGAGGGGAATCGTTTAATACTTAATCAAATCACTCTAACACGACGTCTCCTCATATGCAGACGAGATTGACTTTTGCCTCAAGTCCTGTATGTGGAATTCATTTTTACCACAAACTTTGCATGTTAAATTTTTTCATAAATAAGTGGTGGTGAGGTTCAAACCCTGAACGTTTGCTTGGTCATGACGCTGATACCATGTTTAAATGACAACCTCATCTAAAAACTTAAATTAATATAAATGAATCGTTTAATACTTAATTAAATCACTCTGACAATCAATGTGTGTTTTATTTTATAATCCCTACAATTAATTCATTGTTTAGACGATGAGTTCACCTTTTGTTTTATACAAGTGACACATGCACGAAACGAAACACTAGATAAAAAGAAATAAATTTAGGAGAGAGATCCAAGTGATAAGAAATAATATATGCATTGCATAACCCAAGATATTCTAACATGGTTCATTGCTCTATATACAAATATAATACTAGTAATTAATGTGTCGAAGAATTAAAGAAATGAATAGAAAAATAGAAAGAAAAAAAGTGGAAATGGTAAAAAGTGGCCACTTTTGGATAACTGTAATTTTAAGTGGCCACATTTGTTATACATAATTTTTTCTAGCCACTTTGAAATGAATTGACCAAAATGTCCTTGTGGGGGACCCACTTTTCAGGTGGTTGCAGATGAGATTCCACACTTTTTGACCCAAAGTACAGTAAAGGAATCGGATTCTTCTTTATTTGTGAATAAAGTGTGGAAGTACAATACCTAATACCTAGTACTACTATGTAGGCATGTGCTCCCGTAGCTCCCCCATATCCATACAAAATAATGAGGATAATATATAGTGGAAATTGAAAAATGGGGGTGGTCGTCCAACACATATTAAAATTTTTTGTACCAGAGGTTGAGCATTTGGGAGCAAATTTCCAGTAATTTTGGAGAGAATTAAGATATTTGGGTAGCAGGTGTACAAGGTATGTTAAAACAAGTTTTATAATTGTGATGCCCTAATTTTATAATTGTTGACATGGCTCATGAGTGTATTCTAATTATTCAACGTTTTTATAATAGAATAGAAAAAATTGTATGACTTGTAGAATAATTTTGTAACATTCAAAAGTTTTTCTCTCTTAAATCTTCACCACTCATGTTACATCTTGATTTTTTTAATTAATCTTTTCAAATTTGTTAAACAATGGTGAGTAGGCCGAATGGATTCAGTTGCTGGGCCGAGTAGAACAACTTTTTGGGCCGAATAGAACACCCGTCGGCCGAAATGCCCAAAAAATGATCTTTTTATTTTGTGAAACTTAGTAGGCCGAATAGAAGAAGTTAGTGGGCCGAATAGAATAGCTTGGTGGGCCGAATAGAGTAACCGTTGGCCGAATAGCCCAAAAAAATTATTTAAATTTCAGAAAGTTAGTAGGCCGAATAGAAGAAGTTAGTGGGCCGAATAGAACAACTTTGTGGGCCGAATAAAACACCCGTTGGCCGAAATGCCCAAAAAATGTTCTTTTATTTTCTGAAACTTAGTAGGCCGAATAGAAGAAGTTAGTGGGCCGAATAGAATAGCTTGGTGGGCCGAATAGAGAAACCGTTGGCCGAATAGAGAAAGCGTTGGTAGGCCGAATAGAAACTCAATGTTGGCCGAATAGAGCAAGTTACTAGGCCGAATAGGAGACACTTTTGGGCCGAATAGAGGAATAATTGGCCGAATAGAAGAAAAAAATACTGACAAATTTTAAGGTGTGTCAAGGGTTTAGGGTTTTGTTGAAACAGTGTGGGTTTGCATACATTAATTTGTTGACTGGATAGAATACAAATTTAGTACAAATTTTCTAATGATTTAATGATGCAACTAAT
This sequence comes from Pogostemon cablin, assembly GCA_023678885.1. Lineage (NCBI taxonomy): Eukaryota > Viridiplantae > Streptophyta > Magnoliopsida > Lamiales > Lamiaceae > Pogostemon > Pogostemon cablin. The sequence goes on along the minus strand of CM042977.1, from coordinate 3,685,543 downwards.
TATATAATCTTTTAATGTTGATGTCATTAAAGTTGTTTTTGAAAAAATGTGCAGATGAGTTATAGAAAAGCTGGGATATGTTGGGGTGGAGCATGGGAAGGATTGAAATATATAGGTGGAGTGGTGAACTGGTTGTTCTTGCCAGAGGCCAGTTTGTGTTATAGTAGCTTGCTAAAAGAAATTCATGACATAGTGCAAGCTGATTTGGGGCATTGGGGTTATGTAGTTCATTCTCTAGTTGATTACAATGGCCGTTTGTTCAAATATAAGATAAAGAATGATGCACGTGTGGCAGAAGTGTTCAAGTGTGTTGATGATGTCGGAATGATGTACGTCACACTCTGTCCTATCACGGGTGCAGGGAGTAGTATGGTTTTAGGGATGGGTTATGATGACGGAGGTGCTGGTACGAGCAATGACCCATGTACGAGGGCAAATTCTTCTGGGAGGCATGATTTTGATTTGAATGTGGAGTGTTGTCCGGCCTCAGAGATGCAGTGTGCTGGTTTTAGAGAATCTGTAGATGCAGAATCTGGTGATTTCTCTGGTGAGGGTGCGGAGGACGTAGACGGTTGTAACGATGATGATGATGACCCCGGGAATAGAACGGTGGAAGAAGGGGATCGCATACAGCAGGATACTAATCAGTCTTCTAGCGAAAGCGATGATGGTGCTGAGGAGAGAAGACACCAATTGTATGAAGAAATATGTGATTACATACGTAAGAGAGGAGGGCCTAGCTTTCTTGAACCGATTAATCGTGAGTTGCGCCGTCCTGAAATGCAGTCAGAAGAGTTGCGTAGTGCACGGCCCAACACCCGTCCTTGGTTGATTCCAGGCATGCCGATTGAAGCAGAGAGAGTAGATCAGCTGACTGGCCTTGAGATTGATGCGTCTGGTGTTATTGAAAAGAACAGTGTATTTCAGACAAAAGAGAAGATCCAGACAGTAGTAGGCATGTATAACTTGAGGCACGGAGTGGAGACCTATGTTGAAAGATCTAGCACGACAAGGTACAACGTTGTATGTAACATGAAGGGTCAAACAGGCTGTCCATTTAAGTTGCACGCAAGAATGAGCTCTGGGTTGTGGAGAGTGGTTAAATTCGTCGAACATCTTGGTTGTTTAAATGATCCAGACAGATCTGCTCCTACACAGGTGTCGTCCAAAGTAATCGGTCAATATTTTGTTGCTAGGCAGTTTGATAAGGTTCATGGCCTCCGACCCAGTGCGATGATAGATGAGATCAGGACTGATTTTGGATTCAACATTAGCTACAATATAGCGTTAAAGGCGAAACACTACGCTGTTGGACACACGTACGGGGATCACGATAGCTCATACGAATTGCTCCCTGCTTACATGTATCAGTTGGAATCCACAAATCCCGGTACGTACACCCGAATATCTGTCGATGAAGATGACCGTTTAAAGTTTACATTTTATGCACTTGGAGCATCGAGGCGGGGGTTTTTAGAGTCTGGTCGTCCGGTCATTGTCATTGACGGCACTCATACGAAGGGTAGTCACAGAGGAACCGTGTTTGTCGCAGTCACGCATGATCCAAACCATCAGATATTTCCACTCGCCTTAGGCACTGGCGATGTTGAGAGCAACATGTCGTGGACGTGGTTTCTAGAAAGGTTACGCGAGTCCTCCGCATTACCCCCAACCCTAGTTAACTGCCTACGAATGATATCCATAACTACCCCAGGTTTGCAGTAATTATGTATACTGCATTGTTGACCCTGCATGGAAGGACGCTTCCATTCACCCTGCACATATATATATTTTTTTGCTAAATAAGACATAAATTCATAATTATGGGCAAAATAACAATAAGTTCATGAAAACCCTAAAACGAAATATTTGAACACAAACATTTACTCTATTCGGCCCAAAGTTCCTTCTATTCGGCCTACCAATTCCTCTATTCGGCCTACAGAGTTGTTCTATTCGGCCAACTCTAAATCTCTATTCGGCCAACAAAAATTTCATTAAATTTAAAAATACAAGTCTTCCAGTTTACTCTATTCGGCCAACACTTGTTCTATTCGGCCTAAAGATTTGTTCTATTCGGCCTAAAGATTTGTTCTATTCGGCCTAAAGAAAACCTCTATTCGGTCTACCAAAACTAAAAAAGTCATTACTACACTTTGTTCTATTCGGCCTACACACTTGTTCTATTCGGCCTGAAGTATTGTTCTATTCGGCCTGAAGTATTGTTCTATTCGGCCTACTGAAAACCCCTATTCGGCCAACCAAAATTATATGTCATTGCTCATATATTTTGCTCTATTCGGCCTACACATGTTCTATTCGGCCTGAAGTATTGTTCTATTCGGCCTGAAGTATTGTTCTATTCGGCCTACACTTGTTCTATTCGGCCTGAAGTTTTGTTCTATTCAGCCTACACTTGTTCTATTCGGCCTGAAGTTTTGTTCTATTCGGCCTACACTTGTTCTATTCGGCCTGAAGTTTTATTCTATTCGGCCTGACGTTTTGTTCTATTCGGCCTGAAGAATTGTTCTATTCGGCCTACTGAAAACATCTACTCAGCCAAGACAATATTTAAAAAAAACCAAAAATAAATGAACACCACTGCATTCCTACTACAGTAAAGGCCAATTCAACACCTTACATTACATTACACACAGTACATTATAGGTATTTTAACATGCCAATAACAATGCTTATATACATACCTGAAAATTTGCCATTTCAAGTTGATGCACTCTGGAGACTGCAAATGGAGAATTCTGGAGACCGCAAATGGAGAATTCTCCACCAAGAAATGCACTGTTCTTCACTGGGACGAATGGAGAGAAGAAGAGAGAGGTGTTGGACGAATGGAGAGAAGAAGAGAGAGTGTGTTGGACGAAATATGAGATAGAAAGAAACAAATAAACAAAGAATGAAGGGAGAGAAAAATGTGAAAGTGATGGGTATTGATGTACCCCACCAACCCACATAATCTTAAATTCAAAATTTAAAACTTCAAAAAATGTGGTCCACCCACCCCGCATTTATTGCAGTCAAAACTGACATGATGATGGCTCAATTATTTTCGTCCTTTGTGTAACAGTTATGTGGGTAATTTGGGGAATCCACTTGAAAGTGGCTAGTAAAAATTGGTTTTAAGAGATGTGGCTATTTTAAATTGTACTTTATCAGAAGTGGCCATTAAAAAATCGGACACTTAAGATTATGTGGGTTGGTGGGGTACATCAATACCCATCACTTTCACATTTTTCTCTCCCTTCATTCTTTGTTTATTTGTTTCTTTCTATCTCATATTTCGTCCAACACACTCTCTCTTCTTCTCTCCATTCGTCCAACACCTCTCTCTTCTTCTCTCCATTCGTCCCAGTGAAGAACAGTGCATTTCTTGGTGGAGAATTCTCCATTTGCGGTCTCCAGAATTCTCCATTTGCAGTCTCCAGAGTGCATCAACTTGAAATGGCAAATTTTCAGGTATGTATATAAGCATTGTTATTGGCATGTTAAAATACCTATAATGTACTGTGTGTAATGTAATGTAAGGTGTTGAATTGGCCTTTACTGTAGTAGGAATGCAGTGGTGTTCATTTATTTTTGGTTTTTTTTAAATATTGTCTTGGCTGAGTAGATGTTTTCAGTAGGCCGAATAGAACAATTCTTCAGGCCGAATAGAACAAAACGTCAGGCCGAATAGAACAAAACTTCAGGCCGAATAGAACAAGTGTAGGCCGAATAGAACAAAACTTCAGGCCGAATAGAACAAGTGTAGGCTGAATAGAACAAAACTTCAGGCCGAATAGAACAAGTGTAGGCCGAATAGAACAATACTTCAGGCCGAATAGAACAATACTTCAGGCCGAATAGAACATGTGTGGGCCGAATAGAGCAAAATATATGAGCAATGACATATAATTTTGGTTGGCCGAATAGGGGTTTTCAGTAGGCCGAATAGAACAATACTTCAGGCCGAATAGAACAATACTTCAGGCCGAATAGAACAAGTGTGTAGGCCGAATAGAGCAAAGTGTAGTAATGACTTTTTTAATTTTGGTAGACCGAATAGAGGTTTTCTTTAGGCCGAATAGAACAAATCTTTAGGCCGAATAGAACAAATCTTTAGGCCGAATAGAACAAGTGTTGGCCGAATAGAGTAAACTGGAAGACTTGTATTTTTAAATTTAATGAAATTTTTGTTGGCCGAATAGAGATTTAGAGTTGGCCGAATAGAACAACTCTGTAGGTCGAATAGAGGAATTGGTAGGCCGAATATAAGGAACTTTGGGCCGAATAGAGTAAATGTTTGTGTTCAAATATTTCGTTTTAGGGTTTTCATGAACTTATTGTTATTTTGCCCATAATTATGAATTTATGTCTTATTTAGCAAAAAAAAATATATATGTGCAGGGTGAATGGAAGCGTCCTTCCATGCAGGGTCAACAATGCAGTATACATAATTACTGCAAACCTGGGGTAGTTATGGATATCATTCGTAGGCAGTTAACTAGGGTTGGGGGTAATGCGGAGGACTCGCGTAACCTTTCTAGAAACCACGTCCACGACATGTTGCTCTCAACATCGCCAGTGCCTAAGGCGAGTGGAAATATCTGATGGTTTGGATCATGCGTGACTGCGACAAACACGGTTCCTCTGTGACTACCCTTCGTATGAGTGCCGTCAATGACAATGACCGGACGACCAGACTCTAAAAACCCCCGCCTCGATGCTCCAAGTGCATAAAATGTAAACTTTAAACGGTCATCTTCATCGACAGATATTCGGGTGTACGTACCGGGATTTGTGGATTCCAACTGATACATGTAAGCAGGGAGCAATTCGTATGAGCTATCGTGATCCCCGTACGTGTGTCCAACAGCGTAGTGTTTCGCCTTTAACGCTATATTGTAGCTAATGTTGAATCCAAAATCAGTCCTGATCTCATCTATCATCGCACTGGGTCGGAGGCCATGAACCTTATCAAACTGCCTAGCAACAAAATATTGACCGATTACTTTGGACGACACCTGTGTAGGAGCAGATCTGTCTGGATCATTTAAACAACCAAGATGTTCGACGAATTTAACCACTCTCCACAACCCAGAGCTCATTCTTGCGTGCAACTTAAATGGACAGCCTGTTTGACCCTTCATGTTACATACAACGTTGTACCTTGTCGTGCTAGATCTTTCAACATAGGTCTCCACTCCGTGCCTCAAGTTATACATGCCTACTGCTGTCTGGATCTTCTCTTTTGTCTGAAATACACTGTTCTTTTCAATAACACCAGACGCATCAATCTCAAGGCCAGTCAGCTGATCTACTCTCTCTGCTTCAATCGGCATGCCTGGAATCAACCAAGGACGGGTGTTGGGCCGTGCACTACGCAACTCTTCTGACTGCATTTCAGGACGGCGCAACTCACGATTAATCGGTTCAAGAAAGCTAGGCCCTCCTCTCTTACGTATGTAATCACATATTTCTTCATACAATTGGTGTCTTCTCTCCTCAGCACCATCATCGCTTTCGCTAGAAGACTGATTAGTATCCTGCTGTATGCGATCCCCTTCTTCCACCGTTCTATTCCCGGGGTCATCATCATCATCGTTACAACCGTCTACGTCCTCCGCACCCTCACCAGAGAAATCACCAGATTCTGCATCTACAGATTCTCTAAAACCAGCACACTGCATCTCTGAGGCCGGACAACACTCCACATTCAAATCAAAATCATGCCTCCCAGAAGAATTTGCCCTCGTACATGGGTCATTGCTCGTACCAGCACCTCCGTCATCATAACCCATCCCTAAAACCATACTACTCCCTGCACCCGTGATAGGACAGAGTGTGACGTACATCATTCCGACATCATCAACACACTTGAACACTTCTGCCACACGTGCATCATTCTTTATCTTATATTTGAACAAACGGCCATTGTAATCAACTAGAGAATGAACTACATAACCCCAATGCCCCAAATCAGCTTGCACTATGTCATGAATTTCTTTTAGCAAGCTACTATAACACAAACTGGCCTCTGGCAAGAACAACCAGTTCACCACTCCACCTATATATTGCAATCCTTCCCATGCTCCACCCCAACATATCCCAGCTTTTCTATAACTCATCTGCACATTTTTTCAAAAACAACTTTAATGACATCAACATTAAAAGATTATATAATTAGTTGCATCATTAAATCATTAGAAAATTTGTACTAAATTTGTATTCTATCCAGTCAACAAATTAATGTATGCAAACCCACACTGTTTCAACAAAACCCTAAACCCTTGACACACCTTAAAATGTGTCAGTATTTTTTTCTTCTATTCGGCCAATTATTCCTCTATTCGGCCCAAAAGTGTCTCCTATTCGGCCTAGTAACTTGCTCTATTCGGCCAACATTGAGTTTCTATTCGTCCTACCAACGCTTTCTCTATTCGGCCAACGGTTTCTCTATTCGGCCCACCAAGCTATTCTATTCGGCCCACTAACTTCTTCTATTCGGCCTACTAAGTTTCAGAAAATAAAAGAACATTTTTTGGGCATTTCGGCCAACGGGTGTTTTATTCGGCCCACAAAGTTGTTCTATTCGGCCCACTAACTTCTTCTATTCGGCCTACTAACTTTCTGAAATTTAAATAATTTTTTTGGGCTATTCGGCCAACGGTTACTCTATTCGGCCCACCAAGCTATTCTATTCGGCCCACTAACTTCTTCTATTCGGCCTACTAAGTTTCACAAAATAAAAAGATCATTTTTTGGGCATTTCGGCCGACGGGTGTTCTATTCGGCCCAAAAAGTTGTTCTACTCGGCCCAGCAACTGAATCCATTCGGCCTACTCACCATTGTTTAACAAATTTGAAAAGATTAATTAAAAAAATCAAGATGTAACATGAGTGGTGAAGATTTAAGAGAGAAAAACTTTTGAATGTTACAAAATTATTCTACAAGTCATACAATTTTTTCTATTCTATTATAAAAACGTTGAATAATTAGAATACACTCATGAGCCATGTCAACAATTATAAAATTAGGGCATCACAATTATAAAACTTGTTTTAACATACCTTGTACACCTGCTACCCAAATATCTTAATTCTCTCCAAAATTACTGGAAATTTGCTCCCAAATGCTCAACCTCTGGTACAAAAAATTTTAATATGTGTTGGACGACCACCCCCATTTTTCAATTTCCACTATATATTATCCTCATTATTTTGTATGGATATGGGGGAGCTACGGGAGCACATGCCTACATAGTAGTACTAGGTATTAGGTATTGTACTTCCACACTTTATTCACAAATAAAGAAGAATCCGATTCCTTTACTGTACTTTGGGTCAAAAAGTGTGGAATCTCATCTGCAACCACCTGAAAAGTGGGTCCCCCACAAGGGCATTTTGGTCAATTCATTTCAAAGTGGCTAGAAAAAATTATGTATAACAAATGTGGCCACTTAAAATTACAGTTATCCAAAAGTGGCCACTTTTTACCATTTCCACTAATCTTAAATTCAAAATTTAAAACTTCAAAAAATGTGGTCCACTCACCCCGCATTTATTGCAGTCAAAACTGACATGATGATGGCTCAATTATTTTCGTCCTTTGTGTAACAGTTATGGGGGTAATTTGGGGAATCCACTTGAAAGTGGCTAGTAAAAATTGATTTTAAGAGATGTGGCTATTTTAAATTGTATTTTATCAGAAGTGGCCATTAAAAAATCGGACACAAGAAAAAAAGAGAAATGGTTCTGTGGGTGTTATTATCAGAGATAAGATGAGGTGCATTGGGGGTTGTGGAATCATCCACATGCTGCATAATTATAATAACCACTTTTCTTAACTACCTTTACGGTCAAATATGCTACTAATTAGTAGTAGCTCTTTTAATTGTTGATTCAATTTTGGTGGAAAAAAATTAATATATCCTTTTTTTTTTACATATTTTCTTTCTTATCATAACTTTAACACTATATCTTTTTTAAACCCAAATGGATCAAAATACCCTTTACACGAATTAAAAGAAATCAAATTGTGTACCAATTACAAAAAATTCGTGTACCAATTAAAAGAAAACAAATAAAAAATCAATCACAATTTCGTGTAGTATTGTCGTGTACAATTTACAAAAAATCGTGTGCAATTAAAAACAAAAAACAAAAAAGTGAATCACAAATTCGTGTACCAATTTCAACAATTCTTATTTTTTATTCGTGTACCAAATGTTTAAAAATTCGTGTACCAAAAATCTAGTCTAAATGTTAAAATAATTCGTGTACATTCGTGCACTTCTATCCTCACTAATCGTGTAAAATAATAAAAAAAAAATAACACCATTCGTGAACTTCTTCGTGTACACAATTCGTGTACTCCTTTGTTAAATGCATACACAATTCGTGTCCAATACGTGTGCAATTCTTCGTGTACACAATTCGGGCACTCCTTTGTTAAATGTATACACAATTCGTGTCCAATTAGTGTACATGTAACACAATTCGTGTTAAATAATTTTTTTTTTTTTTAAAAAAAAACTCAACTCATTCTTTGACACGAATATTTACACTAATACATTTATTTTCGAGTAAAGGTTAAATTCGTCATTTTGGGTAAAAAAAGAGTTTATGTTATATTTGGAGCAAGGAAGAAAATCCTTAAACCCTGACGGGTATTTTTTTTGAATTACTTCCAATTTTGGTGAGTCGTAGGTATCTACTATTAGGACTTCTATTTTACTAATCATTTATGAACAACAATGGCATGAGAGCGTTGATGAGTAAAATTGTTATTTAATTTGTGCAGGCTCGAGTAATGTATATAGAATCGAGTTATTTAAGTGGAGCTCGTGCTTGACTCGATAAGAAAATTAGTATGAAAACAAGCTTAATTAAACTCACTCGAGTAATTTTCGAGGCGAGTCGCAATCGAGTTCGATTAGATTCGTTAAACAAAATGATTCAATTTTTTCAAAAGTTTATCAAGCCGATTTTTAATTAATATATTATAAAATTATAATAAATACTACTCCCTCCGTCTACTATTAATGTGTCCATTTATATTTTGCATGTGGATTAAAAAGTATTATTATTTTATGTGTAGTGGATAGTTGTATTAATAGGGTGTGTGGATCCCATATATTAATTGTATTAGTGATGTATGTGGGTCTCATATGTTTAAAAGGGGAAATGGATATATTGAAAGTAGACGGCACAAAATAGTAAAATAGGTACATTAACCGTGGACGGAGGGAGTATTTATTAATATTATTATTATTACTAATTATAATTCTTATTAAAATAATTGAGCTGAGCTCAGCTCAACTCGTTAACGAAATGAGCTCGAGTGTTCACGACCTGAGCTCAAGCCTTATTGAGGCGAGCTGAGATTAGCTCTCGAGAAGCTTGTTAAACTTAACGGCTCTAATAATTTAATATTTTATCAGAATTAATCATTTCCACCAAATTTATTCGAGAAATATTTGTGTAAGATCGTCTCACAAAATGAATTTCGTGAGACAAATAAAAGTAATAATATTTAAATAAAAGTGATAGTTTATTGGTGAAAATTAATAGTCCGATAAATTATTTTATAAATAATTTATAATATAAATTAAAAATATTAATACCTAAAATAAAAGTGATAATATTTTAATAAACATAGACCTAATGTTTTTTTAGTACGATCTTACACACTCAACTAATTAAATTAAATAAGATAATCTTTTTAAGATTAGATTAATTTTTTTTTTTAAATGAATGTTTTCAAATCTATCTAACATTTTAAAAACTAAACATAAAACCCATATTAAATTATTATTAAAAAAATCAAAGTACAAAAATTTATAAAATGAGAAGAAAAAAATTTATTGCTGCCTCTCAAGTAATAAAAATCTTAAACATAATCTCCAATGAGAATTAGAAAAGATAAAACAAGCATAGAAAGGAATAAATAAATTAAAGGTCACGTGGGGTCCACGTGAGTGGCATCTGAATTCTGATAGTTCACTCAGAAAATATCTCTGACAAAAAAACTAAAAATCAATAAATCACACTCCCTTGTCAAACACTTATATGGACAACCATTTATGAAAATAAAATATGCTCTCTCGTATTATTACATTAGTTTTCAACCCGTTTTGATATAGTGATTAAGATTTTTCTTTTCTTTTTTTTTTAAATATTACATTATTTTTGAAGTAAATAAATAATAAAGTATGATAGTTCTGAGTTTTTTTTAAAATAAAATATACGGATAAATTATTGTTTTAATTTTTTACACTTTTTTGGAATGATACAAAGTAAAAATGTTGAAAATTTAAGAGAATTAATTGGAGAGAATATTAAAAAATTATTATTCTTACTTGAAAATATTATATTACTTTGTATGTAAAACATTAATTAATAATTAACACTACAAATATTTTTTATGAAAGAGTAACATTAGACTAGCTAAAAAATAATTCTTTGATTCCAGTAAAAATTTCACTTTTCTTTGTTGTGGGAAATAGGGAGTACTAATTTCAGGGATGAAGAATAATATTATAGTATTAATATAATATAATATAAGGTCTCTGACCCTCATAGCCTAGGACGGAGGGAATATGTATGTTAAGTTAGTAATATGGAGTTAGTTTTTTTTTTAACCAATAATGTGGAGTATTTAGAAAAGTGTGAGACTCGTACATGTTTTAACAGGTAATACACCCTTCATCCCATAAAATTACTCTATACTCTATAATATATATTAAATTATTATATACCTTAATTTTCATATAAAAAAGAGTACTCCCTCCGTCCCGTTTCAATGTTTACGTTTGCTTTTTGCACGTTGATTGAAAAATATTATATTTTAATAGGTAGTAGGTAGAAAAATATAATATTTGATGTGAAGTGGATAGGTGTATCAGTGTTGGATGATATAATATTAATTTTTTTCGGTTGATCCAATATTCCTAAAAAGGAAAACGTAAACATTGAAATGAAACGCGCAAAACAGAAACGTAAACATTGAAACGGGACGGAGGGAGTACTATTTTAATTTTCTCTGCTATTTGGTACATCATCTTCTGTGCCATACTGTTAAATGCACGATACGTAGTAGAGAAATTATATTTTAAATTTTAAACCCTAAGGGCAATAATTGGATTTATTTTCCCTTTTACATATTAACATGTGACACAGAAGATGATGCACGAAAATGACGCAAACTATTGGGGGAGAATACTCTTCGAGTGGAGACACTAAGTTGTATAGAAGTAACTATGTCATATCCTACTTTGATTAATTCTCTCACATACGGTTGACAAAACTTGGTTGTGGTTTTTCCCCTCTTCACACACACAAAAGATCACGTGATGTAGCCTTTTTCCACTGTTTTCTCGTGAAGGTTATTCAATGAAGGTTCCACCTAGTTGGACTGCAGTTGTGGGCTTGTTAATGGGCCTGTAGGATTATAATTGGGCTTAAGATCAAAGCGTTAACACTGCAGATGTGGGCTTATTAATGGGCCTGTAGGATTATAATTGGGCTTAAGACCAAGGCGTTATTTGCAAGGGGCCCGTAATAATGAATTCAAATTAAGCCATTTCTTTGTCATCTCAATGAAGTTTCTTCCTTGAGTAACGTTTACTTAAATCATACATACAGGGATTTGATAAGATATGAAGTGGAAAGATATGGAGGACAAATTTTAAATCCTCCTCGTTAGAATAATAAATGTTACATAATTTTTATTTTTTAATTTTAGTTAATTAGTGATGAAAAGTAATTGTAAGATGAATAGTGTGAAGATAGTAAATGTTAATTGTAAGATGGAGGACTAATACTCATAATTCTAATTCTTATACGATTCAAAATCCAAAATTGACACAAAATTATTGAGCAGCTCTAATTGTAGTCTACTTCAATATATAATTAATGATTTTTTATTTTTTTTTATTTTTTTATGTAAAGGTATGAGGGATTGAATGATTTAATTACGATGGACGGTTGAGATGTGCAAATACAATATATGTATAGTCTTTTTAAGGCCCACGTGTTTGAATCTGGAGGCCCATTTTGGTGAAATTGAATATTTAATGACAAATTGCATTTACTAAAGTAGGGCTCATACTTAATTAGCGAATGGGAGGTGGGTCATTCTTAACATTTTTCAATATACCAACAAGATTTTATATGTTCCTCTCATCAATATTAAATAATTAAATAATTATTATTAAATTTTACATTTAAATGAGAAATACTACTTTTCTTTTCGAATTAAAGTTTTTATTGGAAATAGTGGAAAAAATGGCCCAACACGAATCATGTGAAGCGGCCTTTTCAACCATGCATGCATCCTGTTCCTTTTAAAACAGGGGAGGTCTAAAGTGTTATACTTTCGTAATTAATTATAATTTTTTATTAAAAATATTATTATTATTTTTAAATATTATCTATTTTCTTTTATATCATAATTTATTAATAAAATGATTCACTGTATTATTTTCACTTTTTATTAATTAAATACTACATTTCATTGAAAATATTTATCACTTTCTATTTCTCTTAAAATGAACCCCTATATTATTTTCACATTTTATTAATTAAATATCACATTTCACTGAAAATGTCATCACTTTTTATTTCTCATATAAATTTCACACCAGTTTTGCCTTTTGAATGTTGAAAATTTTATTTTAATATAATGCTTAGTTTTCGTACACCAATACACCATCGTTCAGTTTACAATTCCGTATTATTTAATAAAAAGATTAATTCTTTTATTAATTTTATTAATTTTTAAGAGTATTTCATTTTCATTTGTCCTTATGAAATTGTGACAGTCATAATAATATTATTACATTAATTTTAAAATTATCATTTTTTAAAGTACATATAAACACTACAAAAAAACTGTTTTTTAACAACGGAGTATTCCGTTGTTAAAAGCCTTAATTCCATTGTTAATGTGGCTTACCAACGGATTAGCAACAGAATCCGTTGGTAAAATTCTGTTGATAAAGTGGTGGTTGGTAAAATTTTAGCAACGAAAAATTAATTTCGTTCGTAATCCATTGTTAATAATTTTGTTGGTAATTTATATAATGATGTAATTAGAAACGGATTGAATTCCGTTGCTAAAATAGAGAATAATTCCATTGACATTCCGTTGCTAAAACAAAAATATCACTTTTGTTACTAATACGTTGCTAATTACCAACAGATTGAATTCCGTTGCTAAATTTGGTTACTAAAAATACTTTTTTTAGTGTAATATACTTTACTCTTTATTTATTATTTAAAAATATTATAATTACTCTTAAAATTTTAAAAAAAATTATTAGAATTGACTTTTTCGTGTAAAAGTAAAAGTGTTTAATCTTAAGGCAACCGCGATTTTTTTTTTCTTTTTCCATTAAAAAGATTAAGAAGAAGAACCCTATGTTAACAGTACAAGAGCAAGTATTTAAGATGGTTAACATGTGCTATCCCCCACCAGTCTCATGAGTATTATTTAGTCGTTTTTTGCTCTTTGTTTCTTTGTTTTTTAAAGGTATTCTGAAAAATATTTTTTTATTGATTTAATGGAATTGTTTAATCACTAATAAATAAAATGTAAAATATATAATTAATACACTTTTCTTTCCCCAATATTTGTACACTCCTTTTTCTTTTTTTTTATCCGTTCCTAAATAGTTTGTATACTCAAAAAAAAAAAAAATACACGATATCAAAACTTATTAAGAGATATAATAATATTTTAATGTGGTGAGTTAATGAATATTTTGAAACGGAGAGAGTAATTGTTTTGTGTCGATCTCATATAATAAAAAGAAAATATAAACCTTACCTAGTACAAATTAAAATAATAAAATGTAAATATTTAATCAAATGGAGAGACTACAATATTACAAAAATTCATTTAAAAACTTTAATGAGCATTAGGGATGCGTGAGATTAATTTAAGTTTAGTTAATTAATTTGATAAAGGGATGGTGTAACATGTACCAACCGCTTATGTTAGATTCAATAATGTAAACCAACATACACTAATGTACAAAATTATTTCAATCACTTAAATTAATATTGGCACTACATATGGGTTAATTGTTATTTATATGTATCATTTCCTAATTATATAATTAAAATATAAGTGGAAAAAATAATTTAATTATGGGTTAATTGCAAAAAAAACCACAAACTTTACTTCTATTGCAAATTAATCTCCACTTTTGATTTATTTTGCAACAATACTTAAAAGTGAGTTTTTTTTTTTTTTTGCAATTTCTCAAAAGTGAAGATTAATTTGCAATAGGAGTAAAGTTTGTGATTTTTTTTGCAATTAACCCTTAAATTATTGCTCAAGCTTTTACAAGGTATAATTTCACTCTCTCTTACACATCATTTATTCATACTTGTACACATGAGATTTTATAAATCAGACCGATTAATATTTATATTTATATGAATATGTTTCAAAAGATACCCTCTTGTGAGATGAGTATATCTGAAACGAATTGACCCGTTATTAAAATATGCTTATTTATATAAATAAAATATGTTTATTCATAATTAAAGAATCGCAAGGTCCGAGTGCGTGAGCGGCGATGACGGACGCTAGTATTCTATGGCAGCGTGTTCTTTATCTGGAAGGCGCGTTGTGAGACTCTTATGGACTGTCTTCGTCCAACTATTTCTTAATACTTTGAATCAACAAAATCCCCACCCCACCCGACCTCACCACAACCGCGTGTGCGGGTGCAGCCTCATTTCTGGAATTCACCTTTTCTGATCCATCCCCTGTCCATATCTTCATCTCTCTTCTCCTAATTTTTTTCATCACAAATCACAAACAATCGCAGTGATCGATCAATTATATTAATGAATCGTAATGATGATTCATAAACAGTTGTTGCATGAGTTACTGGAACAAGATCAGGAGCCATTTCTGTTGAAAACATACATCGCCGACAAGCGCTCTCAGTTGATCAACAATTCATCCCCAAATAATGCCTCTTTTTCTTCGTTTCTCGATTCGCAGTCTCCGCCGATCAGCCGTTGTGAGTCTCCCGGAGACGCCGTCTTCCTCCGCGTCCCCTCGAAAACCGCCGCCGTGCTGGTCGAAGCCGCGTCGAGGATTAAGAAACAGCCGCACTCGAATCTGAAGACGCGGATTGAACACGCGAGACTGCGTGTGTTCGGATCGGTTTTTAAATTACTGAAAGATCAGAGAATTTTGAGAAATTATGGAAGGAACGAGAGAGCAGAGTTGCAGGTGAATATTAGGATTTCATGTTCTTGTGATGGTAATCGGCTTCAGGATATTAATCGGAGTATTTTCATCTCAGGAATCTCAATTTTGCAGCACTAGTCCGATCAGACCTTTCAGATTTTCACTCTGCCGGAATCTGTCTTCCTCCGGCCGCCGTGCGCCGGAATGCTATTCGCCGGTGAATTTTTCATCCGTTCGCCGACGCGCCAAGCAGGTTTGTCCCCTTCAAATTTTAAAAACTCACTGAACGAGACATTTTGACTCACTAACGAGGTAAGTTTCTCTGCTTCCAAGTTTCGAATTGCTTATTTAAAAGACTAAAATTTTCATAAAATTTAGAGTCAATTTTTTAAGCCAATTAACTTTTAACTTAATCTATATTATTAAATTAAATAAAATAGTTAGTATGATTTTTAAAGAATAATTGCTCACTTCTCTTATTCAAAGCTTACGTGGGATAAATTGTGATAAAGATAAATTATGATAAGTACTAGTATGATTATTATATAATTAAAATATAATACTATTTATTAATAGTTAGTAAGTATTTTTTAAAATATAATAAATAATATATTAAAATATGATTTTAGTTATTATAATATCTATAAATATACATTAATTATTCATAAACAAATTTTACTTTATACTGTAATAAATATATTTTAATATTAGGTGAACCATCTCACTTCTCTTATTTTAAACTTATCAATCACCAACTGCAACTCCAATTCACCCTAAAATTTAAATTCTATTTATTTTGCTAACTAGTTTAATTTGAGGTTATTTACATTCTATTTTTCTTTCAATTTGAAAAAAAAATCATGAAAATTTTTTAAGTTGTAATTTTTTTTTCCCACACAAATTCAAATACACAGATTGCATTCAGAATTTCAGTGTAAAATCAGAACTAGATAAATTAAGATTTTCAAATCTAAGTATGAACTCAAGAGTCAACAAACCCAATAGTTCTGTCGGCATAATGACGAGTTGCCACTTGCCAGATTGTGGAATATATCAAATATCGATCATACCCTTTAAAATTATTTTAATACACTAAATCCATTAGTTATTTGTATGCAATATTCCCTCATTCCCCAACAACAGTAGCTTTTATTTTTTTCACATTAAAATAGTATTTTTTTAGTATTATTATTTAATATGTAATTGATAGTTTTATTAGTTAAAATATTAGCACCATAGTTTAATTATATTAATTAATAGGTATACGTTGTTTCTATATTTGGTAAGCTTTTTTATTTTATTTTTGTCTCCACCTATAATTATATAATTTGATTAATATACGCTAAAGGACATATCCTGGTTTTCTTTTTCATCCTTGGATTTTAATAATAATTGCCTACTTTCTATTAAAAGCTATGCAAGTTTGCGGTATTAATGATTATTATTGTAAGACATATCAACATACAGTATTTAGATTAAAATTTTATTTTTAATACTCCCACTTTCTCGCTGCGTCAGAGAGTTTACTAAGTATTTTAATGTGCAATAAAAAAATTTCATTTTTATTCTTAATTTTAATTTGGCTTAAATGATAAATTGTGTAACATTATAATTTTTTTTTAGAGATATTAAGTTTTAAACGCGAAATCTTATTAAAAAAGAAAATATAAATATTTAAATGAAATGCTCAAGATAATAATATTAAACCTTATAGTGTATATTCTTACACAATTTTTTTTTACATAAAAAAAAGAAAGGAATTCATTACTCTTGAATATGTACTGGAATTAATATGTATAATGTTGATGGCATTAGTACGTGCTCTCTCATTTTCAATAACAGTATATCATAATAATATTATAATATTTTGAAAATATCAAAATATTATAAAAATGTTACTTGCTTTTAATATTTTTCATCGATTCAAATAACTTTATTTACTTTTTCGTTTTGGATTACCCAATTTACTGATATTTTTTCTTATGTTATACACTTTAAAAGCAACTTTTCTTAATCAATGTGCCTATAGACATGTGCTAAAATTCGGGATGGAGGGACTATATATTTAATTGTGTATACGAAAAACGTTGACAGGAGAATGAATGGGATTGTATAAATGGAGTAAAAGAGGAGCAATGTAGCCCGGTTTCTGTATTGGAGAGGTCCTTTGAAGATGATCGGTTGGATGCAGAAGAAGATTATCAGCGTCGTCCCTATTGCACCTCCGCCAGAATTGACAGTCAGTATTCACTCTACTCTACCTTAGTTTCATTTTACATTTCTTCCTTTTTCTACTGCTAATATCCATCAACTTTATTATTTTATTTTTTAAAAAAAGCTTTGAGATTTATTGAATTCTCAAAAATTAGATTTATATGCAAAAATGTGAATTGAGAAATCTTGCTTGATTTGAAATTTTGGATCAACTGATCAAATTCAATATTGTATACGTGTCAATGCAAAATAAGATAAATTTACAGTTTTATATTAAAATTATGAGTCCAAGTAGAGTGCAATAATAGTATAGGTGTATTTGGCTAATTAAAATTTTAAATTAATAATATCATTAATTAAATTAAATTATTAAAAATGAAGTAAAATAATTACCCACTATTACTATATTTAAATCTCTCAATTATGGAGTGTACCAATACACCAAGTGCATCATACTCCCTCCGTCCATCTGATAAGTGTCTATTTTGCTATTTTGGTCCGTCGCAATACAAAGTATCTATTTTTTTTTTTTTGAGTTGATGTAATATATACAATTATATTATTATACTCAACTCACTACACATGGGCCCACACTTAATAAAAATACAACTACCCATTACACATTAAAATATTACTCCCTCCGTCCCAAAATTGATTGCACACTTTCCACATTTATCCGTCCCAAAATTGATTGCACCTTTCCAAAAAAGGAAATATTACATCAATACCCACCCCTAAAAGTTCATCTTAATTACAACTTTACCATACTCACCTAACACACATAACATACTTTATAATTTATTTATTACCTAAAAATACCACAATACCCCTAAAAAGTCAACATTTCTTAAACTCCGTATCTACAGTAACAGTGCAATCAATTTTGGGACGGAGGGAGTATTTCTCATCAAAACTTGTTTATTTCTCATCAAAACTTGTTTAGCCAGTACGCATAAATATTTCTTGTGTAACTATTAATAAACATACTTTATTTATATAATAAAGATACTATAATAATAGTCAACTCTCTTACATGAGAATATTTTAAATAAAATTATTAGGATTAGTTTTTTTTTTTAATCTCTATATTAATATGTGTAACTTATCTGTCATCATATCAATCGTTGCTTGTAAGTTGTAGCATCAACTTAAATGTGATTAAAACTTAAGTGGTTATACTGTCTTACATCAATATTCGCAAATTAAATGCGACTTAAAATTGTTGTTAAAGGTGCAAGGAGAAGACGCTAATAACTTATTGTACTTGTCCCACCCCTTCTCAATTACTATATATTAAACAATACCATTGTATTTGTATATTGAGACCTTAGATCTTAAATTAGTTCTGGTATGCCTACAATTTACTTGCATGGATCTTTATTTTACTCGTACAAAATAGTTTCATTATATTTCTTCCTCCATCTTTGTCACTAATGATAATTTTAAATGTTATACTACTTGTTTATTTATTCTTATTAATTATGCAATTGTTATTTGTCCCACATCGAAGTAATGAAAACTTAGGGTAATTCTAGACTGTAATCGGTGCATTTAGGGTTTATAAGTTTTAAATAGGATGTAGCGGGTAATATTTCTTTTAAGGAATTATTATTTTATTTTATTTAATAATAGAAATTAATTAAAAACTTAATCTAATGATTAAGATGAACCGTTGTAATTGATGTACCTAGTTGAACTCTAAATTTTACTCCTTATAATAGTATTATATTATGTAATGGATTTGGGCTATATATGTTGAGCGTGAAGGCATTATGGATGGGGGAGGATTTATTTATTTATTGATTTTTTTATACTTCCTCAGTCAATTTACGCTTATCGTCATTTTTGTCCGTCTTAACACAAAGCGCGTATTTCTCTTTTGATAAAGGAACACACACAAATTAATTATTTCTATCTCAATGAGTCCGAATATTACACTAATACACCTAACCATTTTACATTAAAATATTATTTATCTTACATCACTACACATTAAAATATTATATCAGTGTAAAAAGTAAACACATGCCTTTCAACGGAACCGAGGGAGTACTATTTAAAGTCTCCATATCACAAGTATATGATCTTTCTTGTGGTGGCCAAATTTGAGCTTGTTAATTTGGTTGAACTCTTCATGTAGTAACAAAGCAACAGCTCTTAAAGAGGCTCCGTAGGTTTGAAGAACTTGCAGCACAGTTTCCAATAGAACTCGAGCCAAAGTTTCTAGTAGATCATTCAGACGATGAATTTCAAATAGAATCTACAGTATCCGATTGTGATGACGACGATGATGACGACAAACAACTTGCACCCTGTAGAAAACGAAGATCAACTCTTGAACATAATCATATTGATGCAACCAAGGTATTAAAAGTGTGGGAGAAAGGTACAATTATGGTAGTGGAATTGGATAAAGGATGGGAAGAATTTGGGAAGGAAATGGAGGAGATGGTGGTAGATGTACAGGTAGATATCCTTGGAGCATTAATGGAAGAATTGTCCACCGACTTGTTCATGCTTGCACAAATTTGAAATTAAGTACTCCTCCATTTCGATACACTTTTCACTCTTTTTCTTAAAAAAAAAAAAATACTTTTCACATTTACTTTGTATTTTATATCTGTACAAAGAATTTGTGAAAAGTGAATTGAAATGGAGTGAGTATATTTTACTACCATCGTCCCACAAAATTTTTTACCTCTCATTTTTATTTTCAGCAAGGAGAAATGATATTTTTTATGTGATGGAGGGAGTACATCATAATTTTTTTTTTTACTATTACAGTTTACCTTTTTATTGTATATATAATATAAACATTTTTGTAGAGTAAAATTCTTTATATATCATTTAAAGGATTTAACAGTCCGGGCACTGTCAAATACATAATTGTTAAAAGCGTGCTTTAGGCGAGGCTCAGCCGTTATGGCCTAATTTGTTGGTTTCTTTAAATTTAGGGTTGATGTTCTAATGCGCTTTTGAAGGGAAAAAACGTGCCACACATACAATTCTAATTGATTTTTGAATTATTTTTAATTTAAATTGTCAAGTGTTTTTATATGTTGAAACACTTAAATTAGTAAGCAGAGTAAAATTTTGACTTTTATTTAGAAAGTATTGCCTATGTTTCACCATCTAACCATTATGGTTCAATTTAAACGTTCGGATGGCCCATATATTATATTTCACGCCCATTCATTTCAGACCAGCTGAAAAATTGACATTTGTTATACCTTACACCGTAGGGTCATACAGTATACTCGATAAACATATTGATTAGCTGGTTCAACAAAATGCATTACATACAATATTATGATAAGGGAAACACTGTACCTAGGGATGAATGTTAGTCTATCATGTCATTTCTGTATTACACACTCATGTCATAAAGAAAACATGTGCTAACCTCAACCTTGTGCTCTCCTCATACTCCTTTGCTTTCGAAGAGCCTCGTGGCACGGAGCAAAGTAATCGTGTCTGAGAGCTTCCTCCGCGCTGATCCTCAGCCGTGGATTCACCATTAAACATTTGTCCACCAGATCAAACAGTGATGCCGGTATGGCCTCAAATATATCCCGTCTCTTTGTGTTCCGGGCACACCAGTCCCGGAGGGTTGTGGGCGACAAGTACTTCAAATCCAGTAGCTCCTGTTTGTTTACATGATTATATTTTATGAGAATTTGAATAAGTGAATTGAGTTGGAAGTGTTTGTACCATTGGGAATAATGCTTCATTGTTGTGCAGCTTTGCAACTTCCCAAAGATCTTCACTACCCCTCAACTTTGCTATCTCTTTAATGCTCCTGCTCTCATGCATGCACCACTGTTAGCTTACCCCATTTTTGCAAGTTTAAGTAATTGCTAGTGTAGTATGGATTAGTTCTTACTGATGAGTGTCACCACCAAATGGCGTTCTTCCCGTCATCAGATACAGTAATGTCACTCCAGCAGACCATATATCTGCCTTAGACCCTTGATACAAAGACCTTAATAGCACCTGCAGAGTATGGTTCAATGGTGTTTTCTCTATCTAAAGCCATTTTCTGTTTGTAAGATTTATTGATTTCTTACCTCTGGAGCCTTGAAACCTTTAGTTCCGACGCCAGGGCCTTCTCGTCTCTGTTTGCCGTCTCCTACAAACAACAAAGTTTAGAAACTAAGTTCACTTACAAGAGGGGGGGGGTGCATTGAGAGAACCTTTGCTGCTTTTAAGCAATCCAGTGCCACGAATTGCGATTCCATTGGCATGCAGTGGCATTGGAGTGGTGTAAAAGAATCTGGTATCCGTTCCCACACCAGTAGCGGGTGCAGCAACTCTTTTTCTCTTCGATTTAGGAGAATTTACAGATGCAAGATTTCCACCCTGCATGGCTTCATGTGCTAGGCTTAACAATGCTTTCCTACCTTGGCTAGGTAAGGGCTCTCTTAACCTTTCGGCAGACGTTCGAGTGCTCATTGCATCTTTTGCAGAGGTTATCCCGGAACCATCAGCACCCTGACTTTTGATGATATTCCTACTGCTGCCGTCAGTGAAATGCTTTGCTTTGTCAACCTCCTTTTTCAGGTTTCCAGGTGGTAAAACGGTCTTGGAGACTTTTGCACCATTTTTATCTGCAACTGCTGCATTTATTAACTTTCTACTCTTCGTAGGTGGTAGTGATTTCGCCTCTGGAGCAGCAAAAGAATCATTCAAACCATGCCGTGCTTTTGAACTATCTGAGGGTGAGAGCGACGAAAAAAAGAACTGATCAAATATGGTAGAGATGGGAATTTACACTGAAAAATTAAATTAAGCAATGAGAAAAATTACTCCCTCCATTCCACATTATACTGCAATGTTAGTTCACCAATTTTTTTGACTTTTGAAGGGTAATGTAGTCTTTTTAGGTAACAAATAAATTATAAAGCATATAATGTTTGTTAGGTGGGAATAGTAAATTTAAAATTAAGATGTGTTTTAAAGGTTGGAGATTGATATGATTTTTTTTGTTGTTGGTGAAGTTAATTGTGGGACGAACGAAAATGAATAGTGTGAAATTTATCATGAGATGGAGGGAGTATTATCTGCTGTCAAATCTCAAATGCCTGCAAAGGTGAGATTGAGTAGAATGAGTAAAAAACATAAGCACTCACCACTTGTCCCATACTTCTTGCGCATATCCTGTTAAAAGATAATGAGATGAGCATTTCTCTTAGAATTATAATTGAAAAAATACCACATATAGGAGGGTGAGGGAAGGGGTAGAAGAAGAAAAGAGTAAACTTCAAGAACAGGTTCACTCACCAATGCAAGATTAAAATCAATCAGGTAGCCTTTACTGATCTTTCGGGAATAAAGAAAGTTTCCAGGCTTCACATCTCTGTGAACAATTCCCTGCAAGTATAACAAGGATCAGAAGTGCTCTCTCTTCTTTTAAAACGTGTATATTGAGTAAACGAAGATACATGTATCGTAAAAAATATCAGACCTGCTTATGTAAACCTGCTAATGCTTTGAACAGACAGTAAGCATACCATAGTAGGTCAGTGACATTCATTTCTCTCCTTAATATCTGCACGCAAGTTGAGATAATGTTACAATTGTTCAGCAAAAACTGGTTTATGATAAAGTGAATCGTTACCTCAGGTCTGTCATGCTCAACATGTTCCAGAACAAGAAAATCAGCACTTCCAGTGTTAAATGAGCCTTCGTACTTTATCACGAAGTTCTTACCTCTGTCGTCGAAAAAACAATGGATCAGATTGTAATAAGTGTTATAGACGTTAAGGAAATTTCAAGAAAACTAAGAAAATATTATTAATTGTATAAGATCTGCAAATGATGTTTACCCCAATCGCTCTAGCATTTTGATCTCATTGCTTACATAATGTCTATTGGCATTAACATGTGGACCTGAAAAACCATGAAAAGGAAATTTAAAATGGCCGACCTTCATAAGTGGGGCTCTACCAAAAACAACAATGTAACTATTTAATTTAGATTATTTCATAAATTCAAAGAAACTAATCACAGGTTGAAGATGTAAATGATTAATATAAAAAAAGCAAGACACTTTTAGCAGATTATGATTAGTTATTATTTCCAGCAATTCAGAATAATCAATATTCGATAAACGTTTACTTATTTTAATCAATGAAACTAAATACATTTTTCATTTTTCCTGTAATAATCTAATTAAAAAATCACTGAAGTTTATGAGAAAAAAAAGCGCAAAGCTTTCCTAAATATTTTATTTTTTAATTGTTACAATATCTAATTCAGCATAACTACACCATGAAAGATTCTAAAATGGCTTTGTAACTTCAGTAGCAGTGAGTAGCATTGGTTGAATTAAATTAAATTAAATTCACAATAAGACACAAGATATGAATTGAACATGTATATATAGATATCAAATGTTAAAGAAGAAGGTATCATACATTTGATTGCAAATATCACTCCATCAGCTTTTCTTCTTGCCCGGTAAACTGTACCATAGCCTCCTGTAAAAGTTGATATGAGCAAATTGTCAAACAGAGACACATGAAACAACTCTTTTAGACAATGTTTGGATATGTAAGAGTGACTTTGATACCTGAGCCTTCTTCTTCTTCTACAATATATGACTCAAAGTCGGGAAACGGTTTTTGTTCAACGTTCTGCAAAACAAGTGAGGATTATATAGAAGGAAATATCAAAATACTTGTTAGAGCAGTAATCTCCAATCTGAGCTCACTTTATTAATGGAAGTTGCCCTTCTCCTATTCTCCACAGGCACTTCCCTCCTTTTGTTGGAGTTCATATTCTGCTCACAACTGATTTTTTGCTTTTCTAAGGTTGAATTTTTATCTCTTTTGAGTTGCTCCCGACCATCACCATGAAGGCACGTGCTGTTCTCCATGGTGGCACAGATAGCTTCGTTTCTATCATTTTCTCCATTCCTGTGATCTGATCTCAGCATAGAGCTCTTGATGAGATTTTTCAGCCTCTCTCCAGTTCTCTGCAGATGACCTTTTGTTTTTGATCCAACCAAATTCACTGCCTTACTATTGGATCCATCTTTGTGGGTTCTATCTATTAGCTGAGTTTCCTTGCATCCCTTAGAATAACATAACAAAGCTTCATTTATTTCCTCATTGACATCTTCAAGAAACGACTTGTGTCCTTGGATGACAACCCCCCTTTTATCTAGTGTTTCTATATTCTGCCCATCTACTTCTATCTTAGATGATGTACAAATGTTTAGAGAGTCAATATGATTTACACTATAAACATCAGAAGTTTCGCCATTCCTTTCTGCATTATGCATGATACATGGTGTATGTGAGAGCACAGGAAGAGGACCAGACTTTATTAATAATTTTTCTGCCACTATTCTGGGTTTGGAAGAGTCACAAGTATCACCGGGTAAAAAATCAAGCCTTTCAGGGTTTGGTCCTACTTCTTCAATTTCATAGCTGGACTGTCCTGCATTATGCATAAGGGGTCTCAACATGATCTTCTTGAGTCTGCAGCAATAGCTTGCTAAGACTGGTGAGGGGTTTGATAGTGTCTCAAATCCCTGAAACATGGTTGGTTCTAATATTAATCAAAATGTGTCTAAATTTTTATGTTATTGCTAGCAATGGGAATAATAGACAAGTCAATACTGAAAAGAAAGCTGAAAGACTGACATTTACAAGAAGGAAAGGCAATACAGGACTGCATTTGGATTGAGGGTTTTAACAACAAATTTGACAGTACGGATTGAAATTTTACAATATGGAGTAATTTATTCATTTGGTAGATTAAATATTAAATGAATAGATTTATATCCCTCCAAGAGTTATAATTCAGTTTTGAAATACTTGAAATCTATTATGAAGATTTATTCTTTTGAAATTCATCAATTATCTATCGCATATATATTCACACAATCTTACATATACACGAATACAGTAACACAAGCACTCATATGCAAATATAGTAAACCACACTCAATGTTACGCACTCAGAGAACCATATACAGTCACGAGTCACACACATATGCATCCGTATCATTGTAATTGAGTCACTACTAAAAAAAAAGTCATATTAAACTTTGTCAAGGCATTAATAAATTTTTTTTCTCAAAACTTGACATCAAACCCAAACAAGGATTTCAAATACAAGAATCTTAAATCAATTCTTTTGACATCACTTTGGATTCCAAACACCTCAATAGTGACACATAGAACAAATTGCAACTTGAATAACAGGAAACCACTGGCACAGAATTGAAAGATATTGAAGCACAAGAAGATGCAGCTGTAATGATACTCAAATACGAAGAAACATATACTGGACTCATGTAATCAAGAGCAGGAAGGCGTGATAATAAAGATTGCATGAGGTGCATGTCATTACGTTGTTTTGTAAATGATTTATCCAAATTTTCAACATCTACTTGATTCTTTTTTTATATTTTGTATGGAACTCCATGTTGAAGAGGCGCCACTGCCAGAAGCCCCTTTGCACCAATGTGACTCCATAAACTAAGAATAATCAGGCCCTTTTAAGCTCTATTGCTATGAAATCAGACTTTAATTCAGCTATCATTATCCAGAATCTCCAAAATATTGGAAAGAACAAACTTTAATGGTATAGCAACTGAGAAAAGTTTCACAATAAACTTCTCTTTCATTCATGTTTGAGTGAGGCGTCCTAGAATATTATAACATCCAGCCATATACCACCGCAAATTTCAGAGAATACGTCTCACAAATTCATGTGACAGCCATTCAAGCAAGCAGTATAACAAGCACTTATCTAGATATACAATTTTCAGTGAACAATAAATAGTAGAGCCTCGAATTTACTTGAGTATATGCACTATGGAAGCCGCTGGGCGTACTCACCACCATCCGGCTTGAATTTCTCTCTACATCCCACAGCAAAATCAAAATGAAACGCAAAACCAAAAAAAAAATAAAAATCAAGTTAATGAAAACAATTCAATTAAAAAAAAAAAAGATCATGAGAGCATCAGTAATCAGGAAGTCTTTTACCATTCGAATCCTGGAAATTAGAACTCTTCTGTTTCGTGAGCCTTAAATCGTCAATCTCCTCACACATCGGCCTCTTCCTTTTCCTACAATACGTCTTCCATATGCCATCTGAGCTAAAATTTGCAACCAATCTCGGAGCCAACTGTGGTACATCCAAGTATCTCGTAATCAAATCGGAATTGGCGAAGAATCGTGCAATTGCAGCTACTCCAACTCGTGAGAACGTGACGAGATGATTATCCACGAATCGGATTGGAGAGTTAGGAATTGACCAAAGCAAATGTATGATTTCTGGATGAGAATACAAATGCGGAAAGCTAGACACTAGCTCGGATGGGTGAGCTTGTCGCCCCTGCCGTAGCAAAAGACCAAGAACATGCCACGCGGCGGCGGTGGTGGTGGTGAGTTGACTCGTGCCGAGTCCGACCCCAATCTCAGGGTTCGCCGGCAAAGGCTCCATCAATTCTGAGATCTGAAATTAAATTAAAATGGTAGAATTAAGACAAGGGTTTAGGTTCCAGGTGGGGTGGGAACGGAAATGGAATAGGCGGGAAACGAAAGATTGATTTTTTTAATTTTTTTAATCAACAATAAAAGTTTTTTTTTCATTAAATTAAAAAAAATCAATTACCACATGATGGATTATTGGGCCTACAAGTTTATTCCTTCGGCCCATTTTGTACCTTAACCAACAGATTATGGGCTGAATATAATTTTACGAAATGGGCTCAGAAAATCATTCAACGAGACTGATTAAAACTTAAATTTGAAACTTTTGGTTCGTTAATTGGTTACGACTTTATTCATAAACCTTAAGCTGTGCAAATCTAATAGTAATACTATCATTTTTACAACGGAAAATGAAACACGTGTCTTCTTTTTTTGAATAAAAGGCAAAGCAGGCCATCTCCAATAGTGTACCAAATCACCGAATTTTTTTGTGATTTTGTACACATTTTATCCTGTATCAAAACATCTAAAATTTGATCCAATTGATACATGTGTAGCAAATTTGATCCAAAGTGAGCATGGACCAAATTCATATACTTTTTTTTATTTTTTTATATTTATTTTTAATGCTTAATTTAAAGATAATTATTTTCATATATATATATATATTAAACACACTTAATAATTATTTTTAATTATATATTTATGTTTTTTATATTTTATATAATTAATATATAATAAATTATGTATCATAATAATTTAAAAAATTACTCCTTACACAACTAAAGTTACATCTACATTAAAATAAATTATATTGGGCAATAAAAAAGATAGAGGCATAAATAAAGGTTAAAATTTATATAAAATTAAACTGAAATTACATATAAAATAACATTATAAATTTTATATAAAATTAAAAGTTAAAATTAAATTTAAAATTTAAATATAAAATTAATTAATATAAATAAAAACATATTATTTAATTAATAATTTTTGTGCTTTGTGACATATTCAATGGCCTAATCGTTTTTTTAAATGTTCATAATCTATATAATTTTTTTTTAATATTATCACTTTTATTTATATACATTTTGTTCATGAGATAATCAACTGCATCCCTATCACTTTTTATTAATTTAAGTACTATCATTTTTTACTAAAATATTATTACTTCTTTTTCATTTAACTAGAATCTTCCCTAAAACCATTTCGCACAACTTTTTACCATTTTACTAATTAAAAAACTCATTTTCTCTTTTAACTTAAATAAAAAAACCTGTACGAGAGAAGGAAGAGTTATTGAACATCCTTTAAAATCGGGTCTAGATCTCTTGTGCCATTTTAGTGTGATATTTATTGTATCACTTCCATGAGTGACACATAGGAAAGAAGAATGAAATAATGAACTATACTCAAGTCAATCATTAAACCTAAGGCGCAAGGGATTTGATTTCTCCACATCGGGTCTGGATCTCCCGTGTCATTTTAGTGTGATATTTATTGTATCAATCCATTGGATGAGTGACACATAGGAAAGAAGAATGAATTATACTCGAGTCAATCATTAAACCTAAGTAAGAAATTAAATTTCTCCACCCGCCACATATTATTCTATAAGAAATTAAATCTTAGATAAGAGATTGTATTTTTTTACCATATTACCCCAAAATATTATATGACATGTCATGCCTTCAAAACCAACCAACTAAGTGCAGTATATATATATATATATATATATATATATATATATATATATATATATATATATATATATATATATATATATATATATATCATTCTGTTGGATTTGAAATTGAGATGAAGATTTTACAGACAGCTCATCAACATCAATTTTGATGAAGTCGACGTCGGTGTATTTGCTGGACAAATAGTTGAAAACGGGCTCCATGAATTTGCAGGGTACACACCAGGAAAGCAGAAAAATCCACCATCATCTATATATCAAACAAACATCACGGAATTCGTATCACGTTGAAACTGATATGGGATTCGTATGATATTGAAATTGACATCCGTAGCGATATCGAAACCAATACGAAATCATATCGATATTAGAATCAACATTCCTACCGAATACTGACACAATCACCCATTACCATATGATACATTAAATATAATAGTTGAATAGTTGAGACATTAAAATTTAAGTTTAAAAAATGTACTTGATTATAATTGTTATAAAAGTCGTTTGTGGCTAGAAAACTCTAGTCTATAGGCGCCAGGCAGCCACTACTCTCCATTTCTTACGATATCCATCCACATTTATTTTATATTCAATGACCAAATGGAATGATTGCTTCTCCTCTAGAATCAATCTCAATCCACCATCTTCAATTCCACGATTATGGCCAACAATTCAGCCGAACAACGTGAAATCGACATCTGGCAAATCAACAAGGATCGATTGACTTGGATGCAGCAAAAAATCGCGGATACGCCGCGAATTCTCAGCCGCTCCGCCGGAAAAAGCTCCTGCTGCATCTTCAAAGTGCCGGAAAGCTTAATCGACATCAACGGCCGCTGCTATCAGCCGCACATCGTCTCCGTCGGCCCCTTCCACCACGGCGACAGTCGCCTGAAAATGATCGAAGAGCACAAATGGCGATTTCTAGGCACTCTGCTGAAGCGCGTGCAGAAGAAAGGATTAGTTCTCGAAGATCTGTTGAAAGCCGTACAGCCTCTGGAATCTCGAGCGAGAGAGTGCTATTCCACGAATATCAATTTCAGTAAGGATGAATTTGTTGAGATTTTGGTTGTCGATGGATGTTTCGTGATTGAGCTTTTCAGGAAATTTGGGGGAGTTGTTGCGTTTGAAGCTGATGATCCTCTGTTATCTCTCTCATGGGTTTATTCCTTCTTTTTGAGGGATTTAATTCGATTGGAAAACCAGATCCCCTTTTTCATTCTCCAGTGTTTGTTCGATTTGACCCGATTACCCGAAGATGAATCGGGTCCGTCGCTATCCACCTTAACCCTCCGGTTCTACAACAACGCCTTCCAGAGATCCGACGACTACGTCGGAAAATCCAAAAACCTCACCGGAAAACACATCCTCGATCTCCTCCGATCGAGCTTCATCCCGGAAGGATACGAAGAGCCACGAGAAGGCAAATTCAGCAACACACACGTGATCCACTGCATCTCGAAGCTCCGCCGCGCCGGAATCAATCTCCAGTCGAGCAGCGAGGACAGCTTCCTGGTGATCAAATTCCGGCGCCGGCGCGGCGTGATCGAGATGCCGATGATCACAATCGACGATCTGTCGAGCGCGTTCCTGCTAAACTGCGTGGCGTACGAGCAGTGCCACAGAGATTGCTCGAAGCACATGACGACGTACGCGACGCTGCTGGATTGCTTGATCAATACGGCGAGAGATGTGGAGTATCTGTGCGATAAGAACATCATTGAGAATTACTTTGGGACGGATTTGGAGTTGGCGCGATTTATCAACAATTTGGGGAAGGATGTGTCGTTCGATATCAATACGTGCTACCTATCGGAATTGTTCAATGAGGTGAATCATTATTACAGTAATCATTGGCATGTACATTGGGCGAGCTTTAAGTATACGTATTTCAGAACGCCGTGGTCGTTCGTTTCCGCCATTGCTGCTCTGGTTTTGCTGCTGCTAACGGTTGCTCAAACCTATTTCACTATTATGTCATATGTTCGACCACGCTAGCCACAACTTCCTATTATGAGTGGAGTATTTTTCATCAATTCGTTTTTACAAAGTCTTTGTGACATGATTTTTCTGTGAGATGAGTTATGAGATTTAGGAGGTTATTGTTTGGTTGGAGGTAACGGTTGAACGATGATTCTCACTGATAATGTTTGTTTAATGTAATCAGAATAAAAATTTCTCCATCATTTAATAATTACTACTACTACTTATCTTTTAATTACTTGCAAAATCACATTCCACTCCCTACTCCATTTAATGTTTCATGGGGCAGGGAGTGTGACAAGTAGACATGCACGGCGGTTCCGAATCGTCGATTCCGGTTTTGAAAAATATGAAATCGAAACCGAACCGAGGGTAGGCCGATTTCGGTTCCGATTTGAACAGCTGGTTCTGATTTTCTCTTTTTTTAAAAAAAATTTAGCATTGAAAACGTAAAAAAAAGAAAAAAAAATGATAAACCGGCGATTTGGAACCGGAACCGTTGGTTCGGTTTCACAAAATGAGGAACCAGAATATATCCGGTTTCAATTCCGTTTTGGCCGGTTCCGGAACCGCCGGTTCCGATTCCGATTAAAATGTACATGTCTAGTGACAATTGTCCTATTTTCACACAATTGTATGTGAGAATAAGACACTTGTCACACTCCCTACCCATGGAACATGAGATGGAGTAGGGAGTGGAATAGGGGAATTGACTTATTTCAAAATCCCATTGTGATTGAATTTTTTATTGATTCTTAATAACATTTAAGAATACGAATAAATCAATCAGGTGGTTAAAATATGTATTCCAAAATATGTATTCCTCTAAAATATTATAGAATAATGTGTTAAAATATGATTTCAGGCGTTATAGTTAAAGCAAAAGCTCTTGTGCCCACGGGACATGGTCCGTGTACTCATGTGAACACAACCCAACCCTTATTCTCTATATTCTATTTAAATCTATGTATTGCCATAGAATTTAAATTATAAAGGGGCACGAAAATTGCAAAGGGGCACGAATCTAAATCTGTGTGCCCGGGCGCACAAGAGACTCACTCATAGTTTAATTTAAGAGTCGATATCTGGTGCATTCGAATGCAATGGTGCACACATATGTGTATAACTTTTTATTCTATATTGTATAGTAGTAAATACTTCATTTCTTAATAATTGTATACTTTTTCGCAGTCAATTTTTCATTAAAAAAGCTAACATTCATATGTGTATAACTTTTTATTCAATAGTGTATACTACATGTTTCTTAATAATTGTGTATTTTTTTACACTCAATTTTTCATTAAAAAAATTAACAAACTTGTATGCATTTTTGTTCATAATTGTATATATTTTTATTCATATTTGTATACGTTTCTGAAAGTGGGTGCACCATGTGCACAGTAGTATTAGTCTTAATTTATTATAAATATTTTTTAACTACTACTAATGTACACTTTAACGTTAGTTTCAATATTGTCGGACATTTTTAATATATATATATATATATATATATATATATATATATATATATATATATATATATATAATTAATTAATTTGGCAGGTCAAATATTCATATAGTATTACCTAATCTAAAATTAATCGTGCCTTTAATTACCTAACCTACCAAACTTTATTCCATGGAGTATTTGAATAATACTACATAAATAGGATTATTGAAAGCAAGTAGTAACAATGAAGATAAAATAAATGTTTGTTGATAGTTGATACTATCTTTGACGTGGCTTATTATTGACTCTATTTATTATTGCACGCCATCTGTTTTGCTCAACTATCAATTCTCTACTCTCTTTCACTAAACAATCGACCAAAATTAAAATTTCTAATGTTTGAGAGGATAATTTAATTTTTAAATAGTAAATAAAATATAATATAAAAATAAAATCTCTTTTGAAACTCTATTTATATGAAGACTGATTAAAATATGAATATAAGTAAAATTTATTTATTGATAATTAAAAAATATATATTTTTAAGTATAATAAATAATACAATAAAATATGATTTTAGATATTATAATAGATTTACTGTAAGTTTATTCAATTAAATCTCACAAAAACTTATAATCATGTGGGAAGGTGCTATAAGGCCAACCCTTGATGAATTGTAAAATCAAAAGCAATCCAAAAGAAGTTGGACTCTGTCAAAGGCCAGTTTGGCTATTGAAGAGTCTCCGAGGAACAAATAATCATGATTAGCTTTCATTTAATTAATTTATTAATGATTTATAAGCTAAATTAAATTAAGTTAATGGTCTCCATCTTTGATTATTCAAACTCATGATCTTACATTCACAGAACCTGCACATTAACATTGCTTAAATCAAATTATATACATAGATATATATCCACCCATTAAACCCTTCTCTCTCTCTCTCTCACACACACACACACACACACAAACATAATTATCCTCAACTTCTCAAAACTAGCATCAAATTAAACTCCAAAACATGGAAAGCAAGCATGATGAAGAAGATCACATATTCTTGAAAGATGAACATCATGTGGATGAAGATAAAGGGCATGACCTATTTGAGAAGATGGTTCCAAGGGCAGTAAAGGAAACACTAGCTCATAATGTTGAAGGAAAAAATAAGAGGATGGAAAAGATTAAGAGAAAAGGTGGAAGAGAGACAGAAGATGGTCATGTTGTAGGAAGAGAGAGAGGTGTAGATGGTGATGAGGTGGTTAAAAATGAGAGGTTCAAAGTGAAGTGTGTCAATGTTATTGGAGCAGGTGTTGTCAAAGAGGAGGAACACTAGAAAGAAAACATCCCATCTTCTCTATTTTCTTGCCATTCTCATTCATAACTTTTCCATCTAAATTCATGTTTACTTCATTAATTCTTTTGTTACTGCATTTATATTTTGAAAGATAATTAGTATGTTTATATATAGCTATATTGTTGTGTATGTATTCGAGTGTGAATGTTAGATCGAAATTGTTGTCTTCAAAGATTCGATGACTTTATTCCTATCTTAAAACTCAGGAAAATTGCACTTTTAGGTTCATACGATAAGTCTCGTTTTAATTTTTTGTCCCTAACCTTTTTTGTCCCAAAAGTTGCAATTTTGGTCCTACCATTAACTTTTTGGATGGAAACCGTTAAACCAATAGAGAGTAAGAATATTAAACGATTTTCATCCAAAAAGTCATAATGGTAGAGACCAAAATTACAACTATTAGAACAAAAAAAAAAGTTAGAAATAAAAAATGAAATTAGACTGTTTGTAGGAGATCAAAAGTACGATTATCCCTTGAAAAAAAAAAAAAGGGTTGAAGATCCATCTTGAAGATTGGTGTCTTAAAGCAGTTGAAATAACTGTTTTTGGAGCTAAGGGAAAACTGTGTTAGGTGCGATTTTTGAAGGGATTTTTGAGTGGCTGTTTGTTATCCGATTTAGCTGTTTTTTGTTTCCAGTATTTTCCTGCCACGTCAGTTTGTCATAATGTCTTCTGGCAGTTAATTTGGATCAGAATTCTAACAGATATAAAGCTCAAAAGTCAGCCT
Organism: Pogostemon cablin; assembly: GCA_023678885.1. Lineage (NCBI taxonomy): Eukaryota > Viridiplantae > Streptophyta > Magnoliopsida > Lamiales > Lamiaceae > Pogostemon > Pogostemon cablin. The sequence goes on along the minus strand of CM042977.1, from coordinate 3,651,446 downwards.
ATTGACAGAAGATGTCAGTTTTAGCAGTTTCATATTTCTGATCTTTTGAAGTGTAATCTAACTTCTAAGATTGATTGCACTTAATCTCTTTTTTGTTCTAGCTTATAAAATCTCTCTCGAACAAGGCGCGATGTAGGCATTCTTCGCCAAATCACTATAATTTTGTGTGTTCTTTATTGTTTCTCGTTTTTAACATTCGTTCTCGATCTAGTTTATGTAGTTAAATCTCAACAATAAAGGTTAAGACTATATTTTTTCCATGTCCAACTAAAATTTTCCGCATTGCAACTAAGGTACAAACGAGCTCAACGAGAGCAATATTTTGAGATCAATTCGGCTACATGGCTCATGAGATTCAACTATCATGTCTCTCACGTAAATAATTAATGCTTGATTTGATATGAAGTTTAAATTTAGTCTAAAAGATTCAAAACAAAAATAAATAACATTATTCATTAATTTATTAACTTAACTTAATCCAAATCAATTAATATTACCTTTTTTGGTAGGTGGGTCTCCACTAAAAAACTATGACAAATCCAGTAAGGGATTGAATTTCATATTTTACATTTATTGTTTTATTGGTTTTTGTAACATAAAAAAAATTATACCTTGCAAATGATTATTAAATTCTTGGGGTACGTGGCGGTAATATGAGTAATGATCATTACAAGTGTTAATCATTTATAAGGTGTAATATAAGATGAAATATCATATTAGAATAGGTGATCTGGTGCCGTCAGATAAGTGAGGCAGATTCCAAACGGGTCTTGACATTTTCTAACGAGGCAGGTCGAGGGTTTGGCTAATCATGCGTGATTAGACAAAAAATGAAATAAAACCTTAATTTAGGACAAACTAAAAAAACGTAAACGTACGGATATACTCCATGTAAAATGATCTTAAAGCATCAACTGATTAATTGACGTAAGAACTTCATGAATGAATACATTTGGAATAATTAATTTACATATTTGTATGAATGAAATTTCGCATGATACACAAAAAATAATAGTACTTCAGCTTGGAATTAATTATTAAGATAAAATCGTTGTCATAGCATGCAATATGCTATACTTAATTACGTGGTCAAAAGTTTAGCATGACTTTGACTAGTTAATCAATTGTCCTAATATTCATGTTGGGCTTAATTAATTATTTAATCTTTGAATGTTGTCCAACTTTGAACATCCAATGATGTTCATTGGAATTAAAAACGTGTAATGATTTTGATTACACATGTACATATGTGTATATATATAGCAATTAGGTTACATCCAATTATCCATTCTCATATATACTCATCAAAAATATCATCACACAAAAACTTACTCCATTAATTACACAACTTCTCCAACCTTGGTCAAACAAAATTATATCTCTCCAACACCAATAGCCTAACATGGAAACGTACGAGATTTCTCGGCATGAATTCGGATCCCAATATTTGGATCGACCCGATGAAAACACGACGGGTTTAACCCATGAGGAGGATGATTTGGTGCACGGATTGTTGAAAGAAGTGGATGGTATGGGGCACAACATGCGTAAGAGATTGGTTTCTAAGGTTGAGAAGAATGTTCGAGTTGGAAGAACAGTGGTAGACGAGTTTCGAGAAAAACATGATCATCATCATGTGTTGGGTAAGATTAAAAGGAAATTGACCAAAGGTGGTGATGATGAGAATGATGATGTTATTCATGTTGTTGGAGAAGAGAGAGGTTTGGATGTTGATGATTTGCAGGAAATTAAGGTTGAGAGGTTTAAAGTGAAGAATGTCAACATTATGGGGGCTGGAATTGTCAAGGAGGAAGAACTCCACCCTCAAGAAAATTAAATTAAAATAAAATAATAATAATAATAATTTAATTAATTTTAAATTCTTTTATTTGATTTTTAATTTTTCACCGAGCTCATGATATTATTTTTGAGATTGACAAAAACTTTTATAGATCCTTTTGTACACGACATAAGTTCTTTTGGGATTTGATCACAATTATTTGTGGGACAAATGTTTGCGTAGTGTACGTTTGAATGTGATGTACTCTACTTTTTTAATTATACTCTTATCTTTCAAGATATCTATTTTTATCTATATGGATCTCACGTATCTTGTAGTGGGATGAGGAGTACATTTTTTTTCTTTTTGTTAAGTGGGGGTATATCCATAGATTTTAAAAAAAAAAATCTAAACATTACACAATTCGTCGTATTTTATATTAAAATCAAAGAGTAAAAAAGTTAAAATACATGATCTACACATTAAACATAATTATAATCTTTAACTAATGTCAAACGTATGCCTTATTAGCCGACAAGAGGGAGTATTATATATAACCTTTGTGATTTATAGTGAAATTTATATGATCATTACAATATATTAGAACTTTATACTGAAATAATTTTCTATAATCAATTTTGACATGTTTCTTAGTATAAGATCATTACAATATATTATACTCCCTCCGTATTTTCTTTTTAAGAATATGAGACTCACACAAAAATAATTAATTTATTTACATTGGCTCATATACACATCACAATCACCACTAATACAATTACACACTACACATTAAAATATTATATCTTTAACCACTATATATTAAATTATTATATTCTTTAATCTCCATGCCAAAAAAAATATGTTAATATCTTCAGAACGGAGGGAATATAATATTTGTTCGAGACCCTCTCACGAATTAAAAATGATACTCAAATGTCTTTTTAATTTTTAAATAACAATGATTCACATGAAACATTGATACTATTTTTAGAGGGGAGTTTTTACCTAAAAAGAATAAATGATTGCGTTATACTAGAGGAATCGACATTTTCCCTTATCATATCAAATCAAACTAGTTTCACGAGGTTGATCCATTCCTCTTGGTCTAACAATCCAAAAACATATCTTCATAAAATTTAATCTCAGGCCCAGCCCAGTTCCATCTTTTTTGTAATGATTGAGGATATGGACTAGGATTTTAGAAGAACAATAAGCCCAACAATTAATATACTACGTATACATGGGCTGGGCTTTAGCCCATTTGTCCGACCCAGTTGCAGTCCCCATAATCAACTAGAGCAACATATGTCACCATCATCACTATATATTAAACCCATATAAATTACTTTCCCAGTCTAGAAATAAACAGATTTATATTTCAATTTTGAGCAAGACTTATATATGCATTGGTTACACGAATTTAATACCTGTGTAATTGATTCTTGAAGAGGTATTTATTGATAATTTAACTAAAGAAAATGTATAGAATTGTTGGATTAAGCAGTGATAATTATGTAATTTTGTAGTGTTGTGAGGGTATTACTAGTAGACATGAAAAAAAAAAGGAATCGGCGGTTCCGAAACTGGCCATATTAAAACCAAAATAGAATATATTTCGGTTCGATTCCGATTCTTTATTTTATGGAATTTAAATCCACGGTTTCGGTTTGAATTGGTAGTTCCTCTATATATATACGGTTTCAAGGCTAAAATAAAAAAAAAGGAAATCGGAACTGACAGTTTCAAAATCAAACTGAAATCGTTCAAGAATTGATTTGGTTCCGATTTCACATTTATCGGAACCGGCGGTTCTGAACTGGCGTACATGTATAATTACTATTATGTGAATTTTTATTTTTAGGAGTGTACATAAGTTAATGACATAGACTTGCGTGAGATCGTCTCGCGTAAGGGCTTACGTAAGACGATCAGAAAATGATAATTTTTATTCTGAAAAGTTATACTAAATTAATGAAAAGTGAGAATATTATTTTATGAACAATTTATAGTATAAATAAAAAGTGATAATATTTTATAGCGAAAATAATAACATTTTATATCAAAAGTGATAACTATTTTCAAAAGTGTAAAATGACGAGACAGTATCATGCAATACCTAACCTTAATTTTGAGACAGAAAGAAATGATGGAAATACATATTAATTCTGGGAACTTTATTTGCATGTATTATTTCGCGCTGTTTAAAAATTAACTTTACTATATTTTTTTATTAATGTAGTCATAAGTCATTTTAGATAATAAAATATATAAAATACAGGATATGTTTTTTCTTAAATAAGTTCCACATACATAATATTTATATATATAATATGCGCACCAAAGCGGCAATGACAGCCGTCTGAGGCACTAAACCATTTGGAAAATATAAAATTAATAAATTTACCTATAAAACATATCAGCAGTTATTTTCAGGTGAATACTGTAGACGAACTAATAAATAATTAATCAAATCCCACATAGTAATTAGTGTGGGGTGTGTAGCCATTTAATTAAATTAATATAATAGGGTGACCGAAACTCGAAGTCATGGTGGATAGGATATAAATTTTAAGGTTGCCATATATAACAAATAAAATAATCAAATTAATATAATTTAAAATATAATTTTCATAAATATAATTATTATTAAAACTGTCTTTAAGTCTTTATCTTTTTTAAAATGATCAATGACATTATCATAGAAAGCCTAAAAAAATTGTAGCCAGTAGCATGTAAATTAATAATAACACTTAATTTTTTATTTTATTTTGAGATTACAACTGCACCTTATATAAAATGATGTGTTACAACCTCAACTAAACAATTAATCCACCATCATACATTCTGCAATGTAAAATGACATATTACAAGCACAATTAAATAGATAATCTACTTTTTATACATGTTGTATCGATTTATGTAAAAAGAGTGATGGGACGTAATGATGGGTACATTATTCTTACTATGATAGCATTAGGGAGTCAAGATAAATAATAATTAGCAATCCCATTTTGCTTAATCTCTAATTATCACTAATCTTGACTGCAACATAATTATTGGCAATTGTCTTTGTTGATCCACTGCTCCACTACATCTTGAGGTATACTTGTGCAATTTCCAAGTTTATTATTATTATTATTATTATATTTTTAGGACCACGATTCCACTTTCTTCTGTCATGGAACAACCCATCGTTTCGACTCGTTTTAGCAGACAAGATTTTTAAATAAATGGAGTACAAATTTAGTAGGTTGAAAATTTCAGAATACAATTAATTGGTGAAGAAGTGATCGTAAATGTATATAATATGTACTCCCTCCGTCCCCCAAAGTATTTCACACTTTCCTTTTTCATCCGTCCCTCAAAGTATTTCACACTTTACTTTTACTAAATTTGGTAAAAAATACATTATACTAATACTCACTTTTTACACATATCCCAATATAATACTTACTTTTTCACATCTTCCAAAAACTTTACACACTTTTTCCACATCTCTTAATAACTTTACACACCTTTTTCATTAAATCAACTAAAATATATATTCTCTTTCTTACTTTATACATAAAATACAAATTTTCTTAAACTCCGCGCACACCAATACGCGAAATACTTCCCGGGACGGAGGGAGTATTGAATAGTACTCCCTCCGTCCCCCAAAATATTTCACATTTTCCTTTTTCATTCGTCCTTTAAAGTATTTCACACTTTACTTTTACTAAATTTGGTAAAAATACATTATAACAATACTCACTTTTTACACATATCCCAATATAATATTTACTTTTTCACATCTCCCAACAACTTTACACACCTTTTTCATTAAATCAACTAAAATATATATTATCTTTCTTACTTTATACATAAAAATACAAAATTTTCTTAAACTTCGCGCACACCAATAAGTGAAATACTTGTTGGGACGAAGAAAATAGTTAGCAAATTTTACGTTAGGCCATGTTATATATTTTTAATAAAATAATGAAAAAATAACAGCAATAATTATAAGTTGTTGCGGATAGGCTGCTATGGTCGTTAAGATGGCTTATCTCTTAATTAACTACTTATTAAACTTAATTAATGATAATAATATTTGAAGTGTGAGATGGATAAAAAGTGATAAACTAGTATAATTATTAAAAGTAACAGTCAATTAATTAAGATTGATAAGGGCACATGAAATATTTCATGAATAATTGATAATATAAATAAAAAGTGATGACATTTTTAATGAAAAATAATAATTAATAATGAAAATATATTTCAAGTGATGACATTTTTAATAAAAAATAATACTCTCTTCGTTCCGCCCAAATAGCACCATTTTACTATATTGAGGTCCTGTTCAAATTGCATTATTTTCCTCTTTTAGTACCAATGACCCACCACTACCCATCATATCTCTCTAATACACATACTCACTTACATAAAATAATAATACTCTTTAATTTACGTGCAAAAAGCAAATAATGTTATTTGTATGGGACAAATGGAGTAATTAATAATAAAAATATAAAATAGTTTCACCATAAAATACGGTTTCATACACAAGTGTAACCCAAAATAAGCTAATTGGCTAATCTCTGAAAGATTAATTATTCAAATTGTAATTATATTTTCAGTCTAATATTACGGCTGGCTGACGGAGTAAATATTTATTCAAATTTAGAGAAAATTAAAGAATAAGTATATATTTTTCGTTTGATTCATTTTTTTTCAACTTTTGATTGATAGATATCTTAGAAAATTTGGGAAATATAGACGCAGGTGCAACGAGTATCAAAAGCATCAAATACTTATTCATTAAACGTATACATATTTAATCAAGCTTAACAATAAGTAATCCTATAAATTAGTAAAATTATATCTATACGTTCAAAGTTTAAAGTGAATAATTTAATTTTAAATAAATTAACGATAAAAATATGATACATAAATACAATAAAACCTAAAAGCAAAAGACAAATTAAACCTAAAGGTTAAAATAATGATATACTCCACTACATTGCACTTAAATGTAATACTCCTGTGAGAGTTTTCTGTGAATCAAATTCACAAGTATATTGTAGCACCCCAAATCCAAAAAAAAAAAATTTCTTTCTTTTTTTAAAAATCAAAATACTACTAATAAATCGAAATAGTATCATAGATTTACTTAATAATTTAGTACAATATTTTTTTTAAAAGAGGAAAATATGATTTATATCTTTTGAAAATAATTTTATAATAGCTTAATAATATAATGCTAATAATAAAATTTAATGTATACGTACATACATATATTAAAAATTACATTAAGAAACCATTATTTGTAAATTCATAGTCCTTGCATTTTTATAAATATTTATATAGAATTATAGCGAGAACCACGGAGAATATCATGTCTTGTCGTAGTTCAGATGTCCCAATCATTGACCTGAATATTTGTTGTTTGAAAATGTGAGATTAAAATCCCAGTGGGTAATTTTGGCAGAATGTTAATCAGTAAATACATAATGGTATGATTACTCTTTTTCATGACAACCCGAGAGTTAGTCACTACCATGTTTCATAGCCCGTCGACTACTACCATTGTCACGACTCGTCAATCGCAACCATAAAATTCATGACCCATATGACCACTACTATAAGAGAAGAAATAAACATACTTCATATGCAAACCAACAATAACATCCAACCATTTTCAAACATTTACCCACCTTTGGTTCACTTAAAATACCGTGTTACAACTTGAGTGGAAGAGTGATCCGACCTCCTGTTCACCAGCACTTCACCTAGCACAAATGATTTATTTAAAAACTCTCACCCATATATTTGTATATATATATATATATATATATATATATATATAATAGGAATGAAAAATTATCATTTTATGATAAAATTAGAGACTCGGCCTTCCTTTTATATCATAAAATGATAACATCATTCTTAGTAATAGTGTGATAATAATAATAATATTAGTATAAATTGGTACCATCATTTTATGATTAGGTCAGATGCTTGACATTCATTTTAAATTATAAAATGATGATAATAATAATAATGATAATATATATATATATATATATATATATATATATATATATATATATATATATATATAATGATCATAATGAATAAGTAAATAATGATTATAAGTGTACATATTGTTGGATTGTATGCTAAAAGTCTAGCTTTAGTATGAACAATGTTATAACAATTTATATGAAATGAGAATCATATGATCAAATGATTGCGTTTTATAATTTATTTATATGTCGATGCAAAAGTCCACTTACTTTATACTGTAGATAATATGTTGTGCGACAACACGCGGAAGATCATATTATAGGTTTCTTTATAAAGTATAAACAGAGGCTCACAACCGAGATAGACGCGGATTCTCTATCGAGATGGTTGTAGTGTGGTTTGATATTAGTTTGTATTAACTATAAAATCACATTAGTGCACTTTGCGTGTATTGAGCAGGACTGCTTGAGATCGTTCGATTTATACTGACTATATAGGAGAACTTGATCTCTGTTATTATGGATGTCCGTGCTCTTAATTCCTATACAATAACCTCGACACGTAGGGCATTTGATTCATCAATGGGTGAGATTTATATGTAATTAAATCAATAAACTCGATGAGTTGGGAAATAGTGCTGTCTCTATGGTGTGCTGTTGATTGTAGAAGGAATCCGTGTCCGTCATAGGTTGATGATGCCCCCCTTTAGGAGCTCATAAGGATTATCATGTAAACCCTGCATGTGGATTTATTCTGGCATGATAATGAGATTGAGTGGTACTACTCTTGGATGAGATATTAATTAATGGAGTTGTCAGTAACTTAATTAATTAATGAACATTGTATATTTTAAACATGGGGAGACTAACGGGCTCATAATAAGAAGGAGCCCATAACATAATTATGGGATTAGAACGGTAGTGCAGTAATAATATTTTAGTGGAATATATTATTATTATTGGATTTAAGTATAAGCTTTGGGCTAAGCTTGGATGCTTAAGCACAATGGAGGCCCAACTCTAATTTCTCCTCATAATCCCTGCTGTAGTCCATATATAAGTCATCTCAGCTGTTCTAACCCGAAGAGAGACACGCCTAATATGTGAAGAGGGTAGACGAAACAGTATATTGTGAAGATCTCGAGGATTGTCGCCCACATGACGTCAAGATTGGACTTGGGAATATAGCTGAAGATCGGAAGGTTATTTGCTGCTGCTATCCGCTAACTTGCATAATTTTTATAAAATCGTATAGACCTCAGAATTCGATGTGTGATATACTGATAGAAAGCCACAGAAGAGATGATCATTTTAGCGTATAGATTACTCGAATCGAATATCAGATGTGAGAGTTATGCCCAAAACGGTGAGGCTGCATAGACTGCCGGCGAGAATCCACCTTCTTCAACATACCCTGGTGAAAGGTAATATGTTTCTTTGTTTTCTTGCTTCCACTGAATTAGAAACATATGAATCCCTAACGGTTCACGTTAACCAAATGATCGAACGCCAACACATATATAATAACAAATATAATGGATAAGTAACTTGGAATAGAAAAAAAATAATAATAAAAATAAAATTCCAAAGCTAGTAACCTAGGTTGTACGTTTAGAAATATTTTTTTATTTGAATGAAGACTAATGAAGTCACACACACACCGGCAGTTACACTAGGTGAAATTTTTTTTGCCTATAAATATGATCCTTCCCACATTTTGGTAAGATATTCATACTCCATTTCTTCTAAAATTAATGTTGTTATTGAGTTTTGCATAAATTAAATATATATATATATATATATATATATATATATATATATATATATATATATATAATGTCACAATATATTAGTATTATACATATACAAATATCATTTTATGATTTAAAAGGAATACTAAGCCTCTAACCTAATCATAAAATGATAACACAAATTTTTATTATAATTACTATTACTATTATACCTTTATTACTATTATTAATATTATTATACTACTCTGTAGCACCCCAAATCCAAAGTTTTTTTTTTTTAAATTAGAGAGCTACTTAATAAATAAAAATATATGCTAATTTTATTAAAGAGCAATTTTCAAAGACTATAAAAATCTCTTTAAATTATACTTGTAAACTGCAACGGAATAAATATTTAACAATCATTTATAAGTATGGTATTTAAATATTATAAATACATATTGCAAAGAGAAATAATTTCGTCTTTAAAAAAAGGAATTTAGAAATGTAAATTAATAAATATATATATTATTTATTTATATATTCTTTATTTAGTAAAACAAGGTGATAAAGTCTTACCAAATACTCCCTCCGTCCCAATCAGATGGTTTCTTTTTTCCATTTTGGGCGTCCCACCCAAATGGTTCACTTTCCTTTTTAATACACATGGATCCCATACACACCCTCTAATACAATTAAAATATAGGGTCCACACTCCCACTAATACAACTACCCATCACACATTAAATAATAATACTCCTTAATCCACGTGCAAAAAGCAAAATACACCATTTGGACGGGACGGAGGGAGTATATAATATCAAACCAAACTTATTTAAGAACTGTACAGATACTTACTTTTAAATAAATATGTATAGTTACATAAATATAGTATATATTTGTTTTATTATACATCATTCAGAGTTTTCACGTCTTGCTGCAAATCAAAAGACTTTATTCTTTAGCTTGAAAAATTATTGTTTGAAAATGTGAGATTGAAATATCAGTGGGTAATTTTGGTGGAATGATATGATTACTCTTTTTAGACCAAAATTACTCAATTTTACCCATTGGACGGGACGGAGGGAGTATAATGATATGATTACTCTTTTTCATGAGAGTTAATCACTACCATGTTTCATAGCCCGTTGACTACTACCATTGTCATGACTCGTCAGCCACAACCATAAAATTCATGACCCATACGGCCACTACCATAATAGAAGAAATAAGTATACTTCATATGCAAACCAACAATAATATCCAACAATTTTTAAATATTTTACCCACCTTTAATTCCTTTAAAATACTGTGTTACGGCTTGAGTGGAAGAATGATCTGACGTCATGTTCACTAGCACTTCACCTATCATAATTACTAACTCTCTCATTTATATATAGTAGTTTTAAAATCTTATCAAGGTACTTTTTTAATATTTGTATAATATATATGTATAACATATTACAAAAAATATAATTATTTTGGGGGTTAGAGTGGAAGGGGTGAGCGAACCACAGCTCAGTGGAAAATAATATTCTTCAAGTATTAAATACATATACGCAAGAGACGAAATATTCACATACTTGAACATATCGTGAAAACATATAACTTTTTGGAATTTCTTATCGATTCCACATGAACATTAAATTTGGTAAGACATCGCGATTCATTACCCGTGAAATATCACAATCAATCCATGCATATTCATATTAACGTAACTTACGAGCAATATAAATAAATGACAAATAAATTCCCCACCTTGCAAGTGTGTTTGAGTGACAGAACATTAGAACTATATCTGAAACCTTCTCTTTCTCTTAATGAATCGGGGGAGATTGAATATGGATTGCATGAGTATGGAGTATTGGTCAAATGAAGTTCTCTCTCTCTCTCTCTATATATATATATATATATATGTATTTGGGGAAAATTGGAGACCAAGATAAATACATTTTTAATTAATTAAAGTTGGAGAAGTGACTCACGTCACTACTAAACTTGGAGCTCAATCCTCCCTTTTTTTATTAAAAAATATTGAAAAACAATTAATATATATTATATTTAAAATATTTTTATTTATTTGCAAAACTTTCAAAAATATGTATAAAGAAATAATGGGATGTTACATATATTTTATTTTTTTTAAATTACTCTTAAATATATAAAAAATTACATTTTTAATGAAAAATAATACATCTCAATAAAAATATAAAAAATTACAATATATTAGAATTTGAAGTATGAGGAGTATCTTTTATTCTGAAGAGTACTAGTCCATCTCTTAAAGAGTCATGTTTCTTGTACTAAAGATTCATTGGTAAATTAGGATGCATGTGTGAATCTGGTTTATATAAGTGTTTGCCAAAATTTGTATAAAGACATCGTCTTAAAAAATGGGTTATGTGGCACTAATAAATACTTATATTTATTTTTAATAAAAAGTGATATTTAATAGAAGAAATGTGATAATTACCTTTCAATTCCATGAACAATTCGTAAATTAAATTATTTTTAAAGGCAATCACTTTTGTGAACCGAGTTCACATAATTAGTTATATGAACCCTAATGGTTTATATTATATATTACTCCTAGGATTTAATTATGACCTTTATGCTTAGGGTTTAAAATATTTAGTGGTATAATCTTTATAATTTTTAAATAGTAGGATTACTTGTGAACTCGATTCACACCAACTCACTCAAATTTAAAAACATAATAACTAATAGAAAAATAACAAAATGAAACAGTATCACACAAGAGTCGTGTATTAGAAGATGAAGAGGAGTTAAAAATTTGTTATGTCCCATAACTTTTTAATATTTTAAATTTTGTCCAAAAAATTATATTTGTATCGATTTAGTACCATAATTATGAATTTTAGTTCAATTGTACCTAATTTTTGCCAAAAAATCTCGATTTTCGTCAGAAAACTGTCACGTGCCAAGTGACCATTTAATTCGGGGAAACTTTGCTGAGGTGGCAATGGAGAGTGAAATTGAGCCAATCATTATACCACCTCATATCCTACCTTTTATTTGATTTTTTTAACATATTCCACATCATCTAAAAATTTTATATTAAAATTTAAATTATATTTTAAATCTAAAAGTAATTATAATAAATAAAAAACTTTTTATTTAATTAAAAAACAAAATAAATGATTACATAATGAAGAAATCAAAATTAGGCAAAATTGAAAGAAATTTAATAGTTATGTTATTAAACTGATACAAATAATTTTTTTGGAACAAAATTTTAAACTTTAAATAGTTATGAGACGGAACAAATTTTTAACTCGACGAAGAGAGAGGATAAAAAGATAGAAAGAGACAAGGTAGGGTCCCAGGATTGGGCAGCAGCAAACATTGGATGAATATAATAAAGAGAAAATCAATGAAACAGTGGATCAAAAACCCTAGAAATCAACGACTAAATGATTCCAATTCACTATAATACTCAACCATCCGATAGCTTTTCTTCACCAAACCTTTCTAATCACTAATCATCTCTCTTTTTTTCTAACTTATCTTTTATTCTCTGCACGTTTGCTCCTCATCAAACTTCTAATTATTTCCTAATTAAGCTTCATTTTTGTGAACTACAGATCACAAAGTGTAACAACAAAGAGTACCACCATATATTGTTATTTTAAAAAAAAAAACTTGCTATTTATAATGGAAAGCCTCCGAAATGGTGGGAAGATCATTAATCACAGTAGAAACATAGAAAACGCACTATTTATGGCTAATTCATATAAAAAAATTGTGTAATATAATCATCTCGCAAACAATTCGGAGAAGTGAGAGCGGCTCTTAAGATGATATATTCATTAATTGGGCAAAGACATGATAGATTAAAACCCTAATATGTTGCTTAAAAAAGGCAAATGCATTGATTTCACTTGTACCTTAATGGTTTATGTCTTATTATATTTTAGAGGTGTTATAATAAACGAGATACTCGATAGAGAACTCGCCTCGACTCGTATTGTTAAGGCTTGATCTAGCTCAATTCGATTCGTGACCACTAGAGTTTGAGTTCGAGCTATCTTATGGTTCTTTCGATTTAATGAGTCGAGCCGAGTTCGGCTTGACAAGGGTCGACACTAATAATATTATTATTATTATTTAATTATATCAAATTAAATATTATTAAAAGTAATATTAATATATACCAAATAAATTATGGCTCAATAAGGTTCAAGAAGCTGTTGTGCTTAACGAGTCAAGCTGATCTCGAGTTCGAGCTCAAATGAGTTATTTTGAGCGAGTCGAGCTCGGTTTATAGGCTCGTTTTCTATTAGAGTCGAGCTAGGTTTCATAATTACTCAGAGCCAAGCTCGAGTATGCGATAATCGAGCTCGCTCATCTTGTTTAACAGACTTGATTAATTTAATATTTATTATTAGTGTTTAAAACATAAAGGATATTATTATATTTTCAATCCATAAATAACATACATAACCTAATTTACAGCAGAGTAGCTCATTAAGAAATGGGATTTGTAATTAGTGTTGTAGGAGCTCAATCATGTATCATGCAATATGTGATTAGTTGCAATTGGGAATCATGTTAAAATAGAAGATATAAAAAAGCAGGAAATCCTTTGCAAGCAAGAAAAGTGAGGAACGTGAAACACACTCATAAATTCTTGCATTTCATTTGTAAACATAAACACAACTTAAGATCATATCATAATTAAACTTACATATTTTTCAGCATTCTTCATAACTTAATTATTCACCAATTAATTTAAGTCTTAAGAAACTCCATCTTGATCATGGAAGGTTCCAGAGATTCTCATCATACCTCGACTCATCATCATCAACATCACCTCCCAACCTTGGAGGACTAATCATCATCCCTTCAGCCATATTCACTAGAACATTTGGCATGTCAAAGATTAAATCCTCATCAACAAATCCACGCTCCGCAGGAACCTCCGGCGGAGCCACAGCCGCAGTTGCGGCTTTGTCAGCATTCCTTCCTCCCAATGCATCCACAGCCGCCCCAGCAGCCGCGGCGGCACTGGCCGCCGCGGCTTGAATGTCGCGGGGCGACATGGAAGCCGGGACGGGGAGGGAAGGAGCCGAGCTCGGGAAATTGAGCTCGGCTTCCCTCCCCTTGAGTGCAAGGGCCGCCACGTCGTACGCTACCGCGGCCATCTCCGGGGTCGGGAACGTGCCGAGCCAAATCCTATTAGGCGTCCTCGGCTCCCGAATCTCGGAGACCCATTTGCCGGAGGTCTTCCTCTGGCGGACGCCGCGGTAGACGGGGTGGCGGCCGGAGAAGGCGGAGGGGGGGCCGTCGGACTGCGGGGAAACGCTGCTGCTGCTGGATTGCGACATTGGTGTGCATGGAAGGGTGTGATGAAGATTGGAAAATTAGGGCATCCATATTTATACGAGTGGATTTGGATACCGGAGATGAAGATATTTCAGTGATCAAGAGAGTGAGAGAGAGGGGTGGAAGAAGAGAGAAAGAGGGGGGGGAAGAAGAGAGTGAGTGCAGAACAGAAGGGGAAGTGAGAGGATATGGGGTGTATGCCAGAAGAGGTGTTGGATTTCTGGGTTGGAAGATATTATAACTGATTAAGTTCACGCATCTGTTTACGTCCTAAACAGTACTTAAAGGACGAACTTTGTTTTCAATCTAATTTTATTTTATTTTCAATGCAGTAATATATGAAATTAGTGCTTTCACTCATTATTTGGAAGACAAAGTTTCGATGGATTGTGAGATGAGTTGATTTAATTACTAAAGTATAATGTTATATAGATAAAGAGTTATAACGAAAGTATAATATTATGAAATTAGTCTTTTATGAACCCGGGTTCACAGTATAAATTATATAAATTTCCTTTAATTTAAATTTTAGTAAAATACTACTCCATCCGTCTCGGTGAAATGTCACATGTTGCATTTTGCATGTGGATTAAGGAGTATTAGTATTTTATATATAGCGGATAATTATATTAGCAGCGAGTGGTGGGCTATATATATGTCATAGAGGAAAATAAGGATATTTAAATGAAACACCCAATATAGTAAAATGAGAACTTTCAAATATGAGGGAGGGAGTAAGATATTGACCCAAATAGTTTACGCGATGAACCCCAATTTACCGTTAAAATATTTTTTAAAATATTAGAATAATTACATAGCGTCATTGGACAATTCACTCTAAATATATTTTAATAATCAATAAATGTACTTTTACCGTTAAAATAAACTCGTCTCGGTTTTATAAGATCTGGGTGCCTTATTCGGAAATAGTATAACTTTTTCTTGTTTAATTATTTACTGTGATTACTGGAAGTAATTAGTGACGTTGATTTGTGTGTTAAAAATAAGATTTAGCTACTATTCATGTGATGTCTAATCCAACTTCACTTACCTAGATCACAATTAAATATACCTCATCAACTGATCTAACTAATTATATAAAAGATTTTGTTTAGCTAGCTATCTTCCATTTATAAGGCACATCTAGCTAGTTGAAGAAGCTTAAATTATTTTATGTTTTATCTTGGGAAAATATCACAACTGATACTGTAATGATTTTAATTTTAATTTTTTATTTGCAATGCTCAATTTTGACAATTTCTTATTAAATTTTAATTATTTATATTCAATTTTATTTTATTTTTTTATAAATTGGTTTTTTTTTTTCACTTTTGCTCCAAATTTTGTATATTTTTAATCAATTTTGGGCAATTTTAAATATAAAGGATTAAATTTAAAAAAATAACTAAATTTTGATTTTAAAAAAATTAAAATAAAAAAAACTAAAATTAAGAACTATAAATAAAAAATATTAAAATTAGAATTCCCATACTTACATCGATCTACCCATTTTCATATTTTCCATTCTATCTTATATTTTAATTCATTCATTCTCTGTCTAATGATAGATTATTATTCTTTTAAAAACATAACCCTTTATATATTTAGAGGGAAATGTTTTCTTGAAATAAGACACCTATATTTGATTTCACACAACTTTAAAAAGATACTCCATAAAGATATAAAAATCAAAGTCAAACTGGTGAATAGACTAATCTAAGTTATTAAAATAGATTTTATTTAATTTTCACTATTAAATAAAATACAGAATAATTAAAATTAAATTTAATAGCTACCCACTCCATTTTAATTTTAGTTTTAATTTTCACTATTAAATAAAATACAGAATAATTAAAATTAAATTTAATAGCTACCAATCTAAAAATTAATAATTTCTTTACTCTAGATAAAAATTCATACTTACTAAAGATTTTTAGTTTAAGAAAGACTTAAAGAAACCCTATTTTTAGGGGTGTTTAGTATTTCTTGATAATAAACTAATGGAGTAATTTACTAAATTACATTGTATTAATTGTAAGATGGTGATAATAATTTTAAAATTAAAATACTATATCAAATTTACATAATTCTTATAAAACGTAAATGCAAAAGAATAATGTCAAAATATTAATCTCAAAGATTTAAAAGAAAATTAATGTCTGCATATATAAATAGAGAGAAAAATATTAATTTCAATCCAATAACTTGATCAAATACAATTTATGTTGTGTAATTTTACAACTATATATCAATGTCAATTTCGTAATTTTTATTTTTTTTAAATTTAGATTTCATATAATTAAAAATAAAAAATCAAATTTATACTATAAATTTTGCAAAAGTTTTGTAAAACGATTAAAATTAAAAAATTTAAAAATTCAACCAAAATACTAGAGAATATTATAATATAATCTGATATTTAGAGAGAAAGAAATGGGGAGTTAGTGTAAATCTAATTATTGGTTGCGGGGCCTACGGAGGTTTAATCATAAACTCAAGTTGGGCTGAGAAAGGTTGCTGAAAATCGATTCCACGTATGCAAGAGAATTTGTGTTGACATCAATGCAAAGAAGTGCTTTACGATTCGATCGAATCAACCCCTTGTTTTAGATCAAGTCGGTACCAAAACTCTATTCTTGATTTCTTGTCCTTGTTACCTTTTTTTTTCATAGTATTATATCCGATTTGTAGATCGATTAATTTAAGGAAGATCAGAACCACCATTTATTAATAGAAATTTTATTTTAAGTCAGAATTTTACGCTTTATATGGAGTCGTAGATTGCATCCACGAATTTTAAATCTGAGATTTTAAACAATTTCAATCTAAAACACTTTATATTCTCACCACTAAGCTAACAACGTAGTGACTACAGTCAATTGAATTATTTTATCAAGAATTCGTTGGGAAGTGATAATTAGTTATGAAATTTTTTTAAGATGGTCGTATATGCTATAGTGATTTGATTGAGAAAATTGCAAAATCAGTCCCACCCGTCACAGTCGTGTTTGGGTTTGGTCCCAATAGTCTTGACTTTAGTCCCAAACGTTTTTTAGCAATAGTGGTCACGCCGTTAAGTTTCTCGTTATTCCCGTTAACAATTTTGGTCCCACTGGACTAATCCTTAAATTCTGAGGCCAAAATTGCAAGATCTTGCAATTTTGGTCCCAAAGCACCTATACAATCTATTTTTTATTGAATATGCTCCAACTTCTCATTGGCTAGAAGTTAATCTAAATATTAGTACTATTATTTTTATTAATTCAATTATTAATTTTTTATGAAAATATTATCATTATTTATTAGAGGAGATATTTTTCGTGAGATGTGTTAAACAAATATTTGCCTATATTTAATTATATAAATATCTTTTTAATCAATTAACAATGAACTTGTACGTTTATGAGACTTTTTTTCCCTATAATTACTCACTGCTAAGATTTTTTTCTAGTTATTGAGTGTTTGAATAAATATGTATAGGAGATATGGAGTACTTTATTGATGTTGATGTTTGCATTTAATATAAAGATTTAATCTCTTTTTTATTGAAATGCTAATGGCGAAGATTCAATTAAATTTACATCAAGTAATATTTTATTTTAGGTCAAAAATAAAAATGGATCACTGTTGGATTGTATACTAAAAGTCTAGCTTTTTGTATGAACAATGCTATAACAATTTATTTGAAATGAGAATCATATGATCAAATAATTGCGTCTTATAATTTATTTATATGTACGATGCAATATTCCACTTACTTTATACTGTAGATAATATATTGTGCGACAACACGCAGAAGATCATATTATCAGTTTTCTTATAAAGTATAAACAGATGCTCACAACCGAGATAGATGGGGACTCTCTATCGGGATGGTTGTAGTATGATTTGGTATTAGTTTGTCTTGACTAAAGAATCACATTAGTGCACTTTTTGTGTTTTTAACAGGACCGCTTGAGATTGTTCAACTTATACTGACTATATAGGAGAACTTGATCTCAGTTATTATGGATGTTCGTGCTCTTAATCCTTATACAATAACCTCGACATGTAAGCCAGTATATATCTCTTTGATTCATCAATGGGTGAGATTTATATATTAAATCAATAAGCTCGGTGAGTTGGGAAATAGTGCTGTCTCTATGGTGCGCTGTTGATTGTAAAAGGAATCTGTGTCCTATTAAATAGGTTGATGATGTCCCCTTGAGGAGCTCATAAGGATTTATCATGTAAACCCTGCAGGTGAATTAATTCCAGCATGATAATGAGGTTGAGTGGTACTAATCTCGGATGAGATATTAATTAATGGAGTTGTCAGTAACTTAATTAATTAATGGACATTGTATATCTTAAACATGGGGAGACTAACGGACTCATAATAAGAAGGAGCCCAAAACATAATTTTGAGATTAGAGCGGCAGTGTAGTAATAAAATTTTAGTGGAATATATTATTATTATTCGACTTAAGTATAAGTTTTGGGTTAAACTTGAATACTTAAGCCCAATGGAGGCCCGACTCTAATTTCACCTCCTGGTCCCTATTGTAGTCCATATATAAGTCATCTCAACTGTTCTAAACCCTAATAATTCACGCCTAACATTGTGAGGAGGGAAACGAAATAGCAGATTGAGAGGATTTTGAAGATCGTCGCCCACACGACGTCAAGATCGAACTTGGGAATACAGCAGAAGATCAAAAGGTCGTTTGCTGCTGCTGTTTATCAACTTCCATGATTTTTTTAAAATCTTATGGAACTCCAAACTATTTGTGTTATATACTATTAGAAAGTTACGAAAGAGAGGATCGTTTTGGCGCATAAATCACTCCAATCGGAGATCGGATGAGGAAGTTATGCCTAAAGTCGTGAGGCTGCACATGCTGCCGGCGAGAATTCATTCTCTTCTTCAACATACCCTGGTGAAAGATAATATGTTTCTATCTTTTTGCTTTTGCTGATATAGAAACGCATGGAATTCTAACAGTTCATGTTAACCAAATGATTGAATACCAACAATTGGTATCAGAGCTTCGCTTTTGTGGTGAAGTGTGACACATTAGGCTAGGGTTTATGTGCTATACGTGATTTAATTTTCATATAGAAAGCATGAGAATTAGGGTTTGATATATATATTTATATTATTCGTGAAACCCTATGTGCTCGATGGCTATTCGGCGGATGAACGAAACCCGTGGAGACTGGCAGATTACGCGAAAGTGGCGCGACAGTGTCAGGCTATTGCCTTGGCATGGCTGGGCCACATGGTGAAGGTCGACGATGGCAATGGATATGGCTACGGACGAACGCCGCTTTCACGTCGATGGTCGCTGGACATGCAAAACTGGATGCACGACTGATCGACGACGGCATGACGGCGAGCTCCATCGGTGAAGTTATGGAATTCGCAACATGTTGATGGCGAGTCAACCTGTGTCGGCGAGGCACGAGTTGTGCATGCCAGCAATTGGAGCTAATCGGGATGGCGGGTGCACGATTGATTATGACATGGCATAGTCACCGGCACGGCAATTGCGGTCGACGAGTGGCGTGAGTCACAAGTCAGTTGGGAGGCAGCAGTTTCGATCGAGACTGGCTTATTTTCTGAGCAGGTCACACGCACTTTTCGAGTGGGTCTGAAGGAATTTCCGATCGGGTCGTCTAATTTTCCGAGCGAGTCTCCACTTGTTCTGGGCGAGTCTTCATCGTGGCTTGTGGCGCGAGATGGGCAGATGGCGCACGGTTGTGGAGATCTGCCGAGATATTTGTGCACGACTCCCTACAACTGCCGTGCGTGGGCTGTCCTAGTCGTGCTGATGGCGGACTGAGGGCACTAGTCGCTGGACAGTTCATCGATGGTACAAGGCTGGTTGTCGAACAACACGACCGGCATTGGCAGTTGTCACGACCAGAAGCGGCTAAGCGGCACGGATGGCATGGGCGGCCAGCACATCTCGTGTTGGCAGGTGTGGACGAAAACATGCTGTCTAGGTGTCTAGTGGCGGCAGCATGAGGAACGGCACGACTCGTGCAAACGTTTGGCACGAGTCGTACCGGTATGCAGTGTGATCTTGAGGCTCGTGCACCCAGGGAACATGGGTGTGAAACGCGTCAGGTATGTGGTGGAGCAGGCTGCGGAGCAAGAAATCTGGAGGAAAATTCATGAAGACCGATTTCTAATTTTCAGATTAGGTTTCAAGATCGATCACCGTCTGCGTTGCCCATATTCGTTCTAGGTGGCGAACAATCGAATTCGCTGATATATAACTGTTTATAATTGATTTAAATATTTGATTATTGTTATATATGCTATGCATGTTCTATGTGATTTACTACTTTAAATTTCTATAATAGGAGCATACTAGGTTGCGTATTTTATTTTGAATATTATATGCATGTAAAAACCCTCGGTGTTAAATAACTAAGTGGGAGAGGGGATTGATAATTAATTCCCGCGGCCTCCATTATTGGTTTGTTAGTGATGTAGTAAACTTGCATGTTGGTAATAGACATTCCTCCACAACGGGATGAGTTTATTCATGGATCACTAGAACAAACTTCTTTATGATGATTGTAGGAAGTTATCTGAGCGCGTGTGTACTTCTCCAACTATAAGGCACATAAGCTTGGGCCGCTGACTTGGGATCAAATAATGGTGTACACTTAGGTGTAAATAATAAGTATCCTCCCCAACGGAGTCACTGGTATTATTTGAATGGCTAAAAAGAAACCGACTATTAATTATTTTGTTATAAAGTTACGTTGACGAATAAAATTAATGGGTAAAACCTTCTCTTGTAAATGTTTGGGTTTATATACGTTCACACTAACGTGGCATGCAGACTCACGGTGCTTGAGATGTCGGTGAATTTTATTTTATATTATTTTGAGGGAATCAATATAAATAGATAAATTCGAAGATTTGATCAGTGTATTTATTTATGATTCTCTGAATTTTCAAATGGTATTATCTCGCTTATTGTTTACTAAAAGAAACATATTTACTTGTCCAAAAATAGATGATTAGAAAAGAACCTTGGTTTCGATTCTTACTGCTTAGAAATATAAATGTATTCTCACTAAAGAATGTCCTCTGATGCCTATTTAAGTCTCTAGTGGAGAGGTGAGAGGTTCATAGAAATATGATGGTCTCATGCGACTCTTCAGATACTTGAGTAAGTTAGAAAGGTAAAAGGTCATGGATAATTTGATGAATGGATTGGAAATACTTGGAGTTGAAGTTGAAAGGGAAACCTAGGTCAATTTTATTATCCATAATTTGCCTAAATATTTTGAGCAAGTTCCACCTGAATTACAAGAGGCTGTACTTAGTGGGAAACTTCTGACAAAACAAGTGGCGAAGGAAATCAATTTTCATCATGATGTGAACAAGGTTAGTGTCTCATTCACTAGTTGTTGAAGCATGATTAGTGATGGCATCTACTGACACGTGTGCTGATACCGGAATTACTAAAAGTATGTAACTAAGTGATGATGAGATAATTGAGTACATGGGTAAGCAACGGAAGTAGTGGCTGTTGTAGTGGGAGTTGTTTATTTATCTTTTGATAGGAATAAACGTTTGATTATGAGAAATTGTCTTTACGTACATTTTCATAGAAAGAATTTAATTTCAATATTTATGTATATACGGATGGACACTCTATTTCATTTAAATGACATGGTCATTATAATGAAGGATGGAGTTATAATTTGTTGTGGTACGTTGGGCTCTCTATCGGGATGGTTGTAGTATAATTTGGTATTAGTTTGTCTTGACTATAGAATCACATTAGTGCACTTTTTGTGTTTTTAGCAGGACCGTTTGAGATTGTTCAACTTATACTGACTATATAGGAGAACTTAATCTCAATTATTATGGATGTTCGTGCTCTTAATCCATATACAATAACCTCGACATGTAAGCCAGTATATATCTCTTTGATTCATCAATGGGTGAAATTTATATATTAAATCAATAAGCTCGGTGAGTTGGGAAATAGTGTTGTCTCTATGGTGCGCTGTTGATTGTAGAAGGAATCTGTGTCCTATTAAATAGGTTGATGATGTCCCCTTGAGGAGCTCATAAGGATTATCATGTAAACTCTGCAGGTAGATTTATTCCGGCATAATAATGAGGTTGAGTGGTACTACTCTTGGATGAGATATTAATTAATGGAGTTGTCAGTAACTTAATTAATTAATGGACATTGTATATCTTAAACATGGGGAGACTAACAGACTCATAATAAGAAGGAGCTCAAAACGTAATTTTGGGATTAGAGCGGCAGTGCAGTAATAATATTTTAATGGAATATATTATTATTATTCGACTTAAGTATAAGTTCTGGGCTAAACTTGGATACTTAAGCCCAATGGAGGCCCGACTCTAATTTCTCCTCCTAGTCCCTACTGTGGCCCATATATAAGTCATCTCAACTGTCCTAAACCCTAATAATTCACACCCAACACTGTGAAGAGGGAAACAAAATAGCAGATTGAGAGGATCTTGAAAATCGTCGCCCACACGACGTCAAGATCGGACTTGGGAATACATCAGAAGATCAAGAGGTCGTTTGCTGCTGATGTTCGTCAATTTCTACAATTTTTTAAAATCGTGTGGAAATCCAAACAGTTTGTGTCATACACCGTTGGAAAGCCATGGAAGAGAGGATCGTTTTGGCGTGTAAATCACTCCAATCGGAGATCGAATGAGAAAGTTATGCCCAAAGTCATGAGGCTGCGCATGCTGCCGGCGAGAATTCATTCTCTTCTTCAACATACCCTGGTGAAAGGTAATACGTTTCTATCTTTTTGCTTCTACTGATATAGAAACACATGGAATTCTAACGGTTCACGTTAACTAAACGATCGAACGCCAACAACATGATAGGTGTTTACTCTTAAGATAATGTTCGTCTATGTTCTTAATATTAATATTATTGTTATGGTATTTACTCTTAAAAAGATAATGTTCTTAATAACAGAATTATCAACATTCTATCTATTTTTTCTTTCCCTTATTTCCAGATCATAAATCTCATTGGCTAGAAGTTAATTTAGCCAAACTTTAAAAAGAATATATTATGTGGAAAAAATTTAGCCAGTCTGTCTATGTTGGCGTTGATGAGTGATATTTTCACCTAAATTTTAGTGTCTTTTTATATGTGTTTTCGTATTATTTTATCCGTATTTGTGTTCTATTTGGTTGTATTTTATGTTTTTATGGAAATGTGTGAGAATAAGCTTAAATGTATGATTTCCAGGTAAAAATGGATTCTAGACGCGAGAAGAAAAATTTGGGAAAAAACAAAGCTTAATTCGGAGTTGAAACGAGGGAAAATTAGTGAAATTAAGCAAAATACTGAAAAACGCACGTCCAACTTGTATAATTTTTCTGTACTCTTGTGGAGCTCAAAATAAGAAGTGTGATATATGGTTGGAAAGCCACATAAAAGAGGATCGTTTTGGTATAAGAAACACTTCAATCCGAGCCCAAACGAGAAAGTTATGATTAAAATGGTGACGTCGCGCAGGCTGTTTCTACTCAGCACGGTTGTGCTACTTTGTATGACTTGTTACACCTTCAAATGTTGGATGTTTTGTCAGATCTTTATATGGATAGAAAGCCAATGAAAAGAGGATCGCGTGAGCATAAGAATTACTCAAATTGGAAATTGGATGTGGAAGTTATGCGCGAAACGGTGAGACTGCGCTGCACCGACCCGAACTTGACCCGAATTCGACCCATGCTCGGCCCAAAGTCATTTTTATGATTAGAATGTGTTCTAGAAGGTTCTAAGGGGTAAAAACACCCATTTTGGAGTGTAAATATCAGTGGGGATCAGATCTACACCTAATACACACCATTTTTCACACACTTTTCCTCTCCATTCCATCTACCCTTCATCCCATTCACCATTCCTTGATTCCATCCATCTACCTTGATCCAACCATCTCATCCTCCATCCAAGTAGTAGAGAAGCAAGGAAGAGAGGTGAATTGCAAGGGGAAGAAGAAGATCACCATTGGAGACATCCAAGGGAGTTTTCATCCAAACTTTGTATTGAAACCTATTGTTTATCATGTTTTGTAAGGAATTTAATGTCTATGTTAATTTTCTTATGGATATGAGAGGCTAATCTCCCTTGTGAGATTAGCAATATGAATTGTGTTGGATAATTTTTGGTATTTTGCAATTGAATGATTATGTTGATTGAGTTAATTGATTTTCTATGATTGATGCTTTAGATCTTGAGGTTTATGATGATTTGTGTGTTTAATTGTTTTAAGCATGTGATTAGATTGAAAAGTCAATTGCATATTTAGGATAATTAAGTGAATCATTTCATCAAACACTTCATGTGCATTATAGATTGTGAAGAGATTGAGAAGTCCTTCATAGTTTAGAACCCTTTGATAGAACATATCATTTATTAGATTGAGAAATCAATAGATTATGTGAAGGGACTCTCATTTCAAGCTTAGTACCTAGTTGGAATTGTTTGAGTGAGAACCAATCCATTGAGCTATGTTTAGAACCATATCCTATTCATTCCGAGAGGGAGTTTAGGTGATCTTAGTGTTGGCCCTTAGTCTCTTACCCATGACACATATGAATTCATTGCATGATACCTAGATTTTCCATGCTTTAAGTATTGCTAGTCTCATCTCTATCTACTTGGCTCATTCATCCATCTCCCATTCATCTATCCATTTATTTTATTGTCATTTCTTGATTATCTCCCCTTCTCGTTCATCTCTATAATGCTATGACAAACACGAGATCGCTTAGACCCTAGTACCTTCCTTCCTGTGGTTCGATAATTTCTTTAATTGGTCATGCCCACTATATTATGGCTAATCAGGCGTTCTTCAAATAGTGTCTTCACCAATTTGCCAGGCATTAATGGCGTTATTCTTCGTTATCTTTTCTCTCGAAGATGTCATATTAGTTATCGAAAAGAAAGAACGTTTTAAGAGATAAATAATGTGTAGATAATTTTATTTTTATAAGGGTAGTTTGGAATTTTAGGGGTGTGTATAAAGTGAAATTCAAAAATAAAAAATTAAAAAGAGTGTGTATTCATTAAAAGTGTTGTATTCAATAAAAATGGGTTTAAATAACGATACTCTTTTGGAAATCGAATTTGAAAGAGAAGTAAAATATATGTAGCAAGAATTTAAAATTTTTTGTGCTATTTATTAGTAATTAATCTATTGAGGATAATTACCATTTAAAACTTAAATGATGGAAACATAACATATTTGAACCGTAATCGTCGAAGCGATACGATATTCACGATAATGGAAAAGATTTTTGCACGAAAAAAAATTGTACATTAGCGTTCATGAAGTTTTGTCGATACCTGACTTGCCAAATCAATTAAAAAATGGATTGTATAGGTGCTTTGGACCAAAATTGCAAGATCTTGCAATTTTGGTCCTTGTATTTAAGGATTATTCCTGTGGGACCAAAATTACTAATGAGAATAACAGAAAATTTAACGGCGGGACCATTATTGCTGAAAAAAATGTTTGGGACTGAAGTTAAGACTATTGGGAGCAAACCCAAATGGGACTGTGACGGGTGTGACTGATTTTGCAATTTTCTCTGATTTGATTAATTATTAAATGATGTATCTTTATCAACTTAATCAATCTGTTAAACCGGGTAGTAATTTTACATGTATTAAAACAATGACCTAATAAATGTTTGGATTAATTTCATAATTTTACATTCTAATTTTGGTCTTTTTTTCTTTTATATTTTTTATTTTGGTCGTTTTTTGTTTAATTTTAGTAAATTTTTGTCTAATTCCGATTTTTTTTTGTCCATTTTCAGCTCAAATTTTCAAATAAAAAAGAACAAAAATTAATAAAGTAAGTTGATAAAGAACTAAAATTAAACAAAAAGACTAAAAATGACATAAACAAAATTTGAGAATTCAAACAAAAAATAGCAAAATTGGAGCCGGACATACTTACTAGACTAAATCATGTGATATTTTCTCTAAATGTTTAAATTCAATCTTTAGGGACAATGCTTAAAATTGAAGTTTTTATTTTTTTCCCAATTTTTCAAAGGTGGAATTAATTTGCTTTCATGGTTTTTCTTGCCATTAATCTTTATAAAAATTATAATTAGGGTAGGTTTTGGGTGAGATCGTCTCACTGATCCTCTTATATGAGACGGATTATCTATGGATAAAAAAATATATTTTAAATTCAATTAAATGAGAATTAAATAAAAATAAATGCCATGTTTGGTTATCAAATAATGATTATAAAGAAAACTAAACTAAACTTCCAGCCTCCAGGTTCGCACATAAGCCGCCGCCATTTTGCTGTAGGCGTTAACATTTGTTTACCTTTTCATTTTTTTTTAATTTCTTTAGTAAATAATTTTATTAATTCTTAAAATTTATATTTTTTAGTATTTTTTATTTTTTAAAACTTCATAATCAAGCATTTTCTATTCTAAATATTATTACTTTTTATTCATTCAACAAATTAATCATAAAATAATTTATTTAATTAATTATTACTTTATATTAATTTTAAATTGTTATCACCTTTTATTCATCTCAGTATATTTTATAAATTATTGCAATTAGACGATTATCACTTTTCATTGATCAAATATCAATATCTATTAAAAATGTTATTATTTTTTATCCACTCTACTAATTTCTTTTAAAATAATTTAATTGGTCAGTTATTCCTTTTTATTAGTATCACTTTTATTTAAAATATTATCACATTATATCAATTCTATTAATTATTTGTGAAATTTACTTTCGTAATTATTTATCACTTTTTATTAAAGTTGTTATCACTTTTTTTTAAAAATGTTATCACTTTTCATTTACAATATAAACTATTTATGAAATAGTTCACATGACCGTTATCACTTTTCATTAATTGAAGATCACTTTTCCTTATAAATATTATCACTTCTTTTCATTTTCACGGAAGTCATTCGTAAGACGGACTCACATAAATAAAAAGTTATTACTTTTATTTGATTAGTAATTTTTTATATTAAAAAAAGTTATTACTTTTTAAAAATATCATCACATTTTATAAATTAAAAAATAAATTCGATGAATAATAAATTTTAAATTATTACATTTTTAAATAACAGAAATATAAATTTAATAAGAAAAACGTTATATACATGTAACACCTAATTAATTTTCCTTTCTTATTTAAATTTTAAATTTTTTAATTTGATATCATCCAAACAAGGCCTTTTAAATTTTACTCTTTAATTAGTTCTTCAATTTTCTAATTTATGATAACCAAACAGGGCCTTAAAAATTAGTATCTAATTAGGTTAATGGGTGATCCGTTTCACATAAGAGGATCCGTGAGACGATTTCACTAAGTATTTGCCTTATAATTAATAATTAATTTTAAAAAAATGCCGCACATTAATTAAAATAATCTAGTTTCTTTTACCAACATTCGCCGTTAACTCAGTTGCATCCATTTCAACTTCGATATTACTATGTGCACCAATTAACACCGTACTTCATATGACCTAATTATTTCAATAGGTAAATATTTATTACTTTGACTATTAAATCAATTTACCAAACCCACTTTTTACTTATAAAAAAATCGACGCGTTGGAGGTTAGTCATAAAATTAAAAGGAAGAGCCGACTCTACTATTTAGTAGGAGAAAAATGAAAACTAGGTTTAATTTGCAATTAGATGCATCAACGCGTGAAAACCACACGCTTATATAGATTACCGACATTAATTACAAAGGATTTATTGGGAAGTTACATGTATCTATGTTTCATGTAAACTCAATTATCAATTACAAAATGGTGAATTCAGGTATACCGTATACATACTATATTATTGAAATGATAAAAACGTTATCGATGTGAGACGCATTAAAGTATGATTGTTATATAAATAAAATACGTTTATTAGTGGTTTTAATTATAAATTTTTCTAAGATGTGATAAATGATGCATTAAAATAATTTTAGAGTGTTATAGTATGATTCACTACTAATATAATTTAAGTACTAATAAGCGTATTTTATTTATATAACAAACTCATTTAATAATTGATCGACCAATTTCACAATCCGTCACATATATTCGTCTTATCATAAAGTGTCCAACAAGACAAAAGTCTTCTATTGGCAATAATCGAATTTACAGTGAAAGTTTAAGTAATATAAATGTGAGTTTATATAATAATTACTTAAACTTTCAAGTTATAGTATCAACTAATATGCAATAAAAATAATAATAATTAATTAATTAAATAATACATCCATCTTATTATTATCTTCACATTTTTGTTTTCCGTTCATTGCACTATTAAAAATGAAAATATCATCTCAAAAAACATTTTAACTTCAAAATTATCATTTAATTTAATACTCATCATATACTTTATAATTTACTATTCGAAGAAAAAAAAACTATACTATCCTTCAAATAAAAAAAGTAACTTATCTTAATCTTTATATCCACCATACTGTGTAATATGCGATGAGGGAGTAATTATGAACTGTCAAATGACAAAAACTGGATTCTATAAAGAACACGTGAATTTTCAATACATTATTTAAGTGTATATATAAGAGGTAAAGGAAGATAAAAAGAGTGTTTTAAGCTAATTTAACCAAAAAATAATAAATAAATAAATATAATTATATGTTAACTAAGTTCAATATTATAAATTACAGCATATCAAACATATTCTAAAAAATTTGTAGAGTAGAGAAGGATAGTTTGTGGGTGAAAATTACTATAGCCAAATAAAGTGGGCGATGTGAAAGGTTAATAGAGAGAGAGGTGTTAGGTCTAGGAGAGAGGGAAAGGTTGGTGGGGATGTGTATTTGGCAAGTCTGAGAGATGGGAGGGGTAACTAGTTTAAAGAGAATAGTAAGAGGGTGGTAGTAGGAGGAGGGGGGGGGGGAGGATACATGTTTTTAGTTAGATAAATGGTGTTGTGAGTCGAGTCTTAAAATTAAATTTCCTAGATTATACGAGTTGAGCATGGGGTGGAATATATATGTAAAAGAAATGGGTGATTGGGTAGGGGAGAATTGGGTTTGGAATTGTGAATGGAGGAGAAATCTTAGGGAATGAGAACATGTTGAATGTGATAACTTGTTTGAATTACTTGACAGGTACAATATTAAAGTTGGTGCAGACTATTGGAAGTGGGAGCCAAACTCAAAAGAAGGCTACAAAGTAAAGGAAGCATGTAAATTATTGGAAGATAGGAAGCAAACGTGGAAGCATATAATATAATCAGGAACAATAATGTGTACCCAAAGATCAAGGTTATGGCATGGAGGCTCATAAAAGGAAGGATGACGGCAACGATTGAGTCGCAAAAAAGAGGGAGCCTACCACCAAATGGAGACACAACATGCCCATTATGTAGGAGAAATAAGGAAACAATATCTCACTTGTTTTGCGCGTGCAAATACTCAACAGAATTGTGATCAGAAGCTCTCAAGTGGATAAAGGTGCAGACACCATTAAGCAATTATGTCCAGGTCAACTTAATGCTTTTTAGTAATTTGTTTCAAGAAAGGGAGAGAAATAAGTTAGCAATTGATATATGGTTATACACGGTGTGAGTTATTTGGAAAAGTAGAAACAACATAGTATTTAAAGATGAATGTTAGAATCTAATGAAGAATATGGACGCAATAAAATCTCAAGTATGGAGTTGGTGGATGTGGAGAAAAAAAAAGATTAAATCTGAATATAAAATACTCTAATTGGTGTGGAGATACTAGCAGTTGCATAGAGAAAAATAGCTAGTTACGGTTCTTAGGTTGTTTCTTGTTGTAATAAGAGGTAATATAGGTGTGCTATCTTTGTATTTTGTACTCTTTTGCTTATGGTAAAGCTCATACCCTAAAGTAATAAATTTCCTTAAAAAAAACATATTCTTAAAATTGTTACATGCACTTTGATTAATGAGTTATATTTTTCATACTTGTTACTACTACATGTTTTCTTTTATCATATTCACACTAAGAGATTAGGAACTGATAATTATTATATTGTTCAAATGTTTTGGATTGGAAAAAATGATAAATGGGCTTTGTTTTTATAGAGTAGAGGATTATTTAAGTAGCCCAATATAGGTAGTAAAGCCTATAGAAAGCCCATAAACTAAACTACTAGATTCAAGTTAAACCGTAAACGTGACCATGAGGGACATAAAATATGATTACTTTTATTATCCCTAATTATATTTTGGTAATAATAAATTAATTACAAAATATATTATCTTGTGTGCGTTAAAAAAAATGTTGATGCGTTAAAAAAAATGTTGATATTTTAATAAAAGTGACTTGTGAGATTATTTTATGTTTGATTTAACTTTGTCGTTTCAGATTTAATAAATGCTTTTTCTTTATTTTCTCCTTCTATATTAAATTTTACATTTTCTATTTTTATCCATCATATATTAAATTTCATAATTCAATATAAATAACATCAAATCAATCCTTACCTCTAAAATTACATCTTAATTAAAAAATTTATCAATCTCTTCTAATACACATAATATATTTTATAATTTATTTATTATCTAAAACATTATATTACCCAACAAAAGTCAATAAAGTGGATTAAAACTCCATGTCTTAAATTGGGACAAAAGGATTATTTATCTTTTATCATTCTTTCTCTTACATAAATTAGTACTAGCTTATTGACATAAAATATAAATTTATCCTATCAAAATTCAAAACTAACATTAATTAATTTTATTTCTTAAACTAATTTAAACTCAAATAAACATATTATTGTAGAGATATGAATTACTTCATCCGTCCCATTTTAATGTTTACATATTTCTATTTTGGGCGTCCCATTTCAATGTTTACATTTTCTTTTTTGGAATATGGAACCAACCTAAAACAATTATTATATCACCATGGTCCCCACATCCAACACTAATACACCTACACACTTTACATTAAATATTATATTTTTTCACCCACTATCTATTAAAATACTATACTCCTTAATCAACGTGCAAAAAGCAAATGTAAAAATTGAAATGGGACGGAGGGAGTACGAATTTTGAATAGATTTTAACGAAAATTGTAATTTTGAGTTTAAAAAGGGAGAGAGTTTTATACTATCTACTCCCTCTATCCCACTGAAACGTACACATTTTTCTATTTTGGTCCGTTTTAATACAAAGTATGCATTTTTCTTTTTGATAAAAAGGATCCACACAAATTAATTACTTCTTTCTTTTTGGGTGGGCTACTACACCTATCCACTTTATATTTAAATATTATTTTTATTATCTCAATATATATTAAAATATTATATCTCTTAATTTACGTGAAAAAAAAAATGGAAGTAGTATTTTTTCGATTAAGATTGCGAAGAAATGAAAAAATATGAATATTTTAGCATTAATTTGAAAAACGGTACGGACGATAGCGACGGATTTGGTAGGTTCATGGGTGTGAGACAAGACAAGGAGCACCATATCTTAAAAAGGTCTAAAGTGGCATAATGGGCCCCACCCCAAAAGGATGTGCCTATTTTGCAACTAATGGGCTGTCACTACAATACTTTAGCTGCAAATAATTATTACTCTATGAAAATGACTAATTAAAGCTAATTAATTTGATTGCCAATTTCATTTAAATTTTGTGAATTGATTCCAATTTGGATTCCATTTTGGGTAATCTTTTATTAGATCTCCTTTTGGATATGGGAGACACCAGGTAATTAATGACAATTCCCATTAGATAAAAAATACTCCCTCCGTCCCACGTATTTTTACCCACTTTCCATTTTGGGGTGTCCACATATTTTTACCCATTCCATTTTTGGTAAAAATACATAATATTTTATTACCTACTTTTTACAATCCCAACAACTTTAATTACTTTTTTACACTTTATTCATAATTCCCAATAACTTTATTTACTTTTTCTTTTTAAATTACTAATTTATCCCTACTTTCTCTTACATTATATATTAAAAAAATAAAACGTCTTAATCTCCGTGCCCGTACAAACGGGTAAAAATACCCGGGACGGAGGGAGTATAAATTCTTATTCTCTATCCATCTACCACTATTAATCTATCCATTTTATTATTTTGGGCAGTCAATTCTTAATGTATAAATTTTCTTTTTTGGATTATGGGACCCACACCCTCCACTAATACAAATAAAATATGGGATCCACATCCTTCACTAATACAACTATGTATTACACATATAATAATAATACTCCTTAATCCACATACAAAAAGCAAATGGATACATTGAAAATGAACTGTGGGAGTATTTCTTACGAAAATAACGTTATACACCAATTAAGCGTGTATAATAATCTTCTACACGCTTATCTATGCACGGACAATGTTCTGTTCATAAATGGATAATATTGTGTATATATACGAATATATACTCATTATTATACACTAGTACGTATGTACAAGAATATGTTGTATTTATATAAAAATGTATATACATTCTATGCACACTTGATTATATACAGATAGTTTATACACGAGTGTGTATAAAAATGTGTATATACATTTTATACACGAATGCATACACATTCTTATACACGAATGTATAATTTTTTTTATATATACACATTCTTATACACAAATGAATAAACACTCTTATGCATGTTTAATTATACATGGATAGTTTATACACGAATATATACACAATCTCATATACAAATGTATACACATCCTCATACATTGCTTGATTATACATAGATACACACTTTAACATATTAGCATTGTTGAAAGTAAAGTTGAAATATTTTCCCAATATATATATTTCAGCGTCATCTCTCATCAATGGAAAAAATTATAACGTCATATAAAATATGGCTGAGTCCCGCTTAAAATATAATAGCACTCTTATTAATTAAATATAAAACCAATTAATACAAAATTAATTAATACTTTAGAATTTTTTGAATTAAAAAAATAATTTTCTTAATCAACACAAATACCCTTAATATTTCAATTACCATTCCAGTAAAAAAGGTAATATCCTTAATACGAGTAATTAAAAAATGCTTTTGAAAATAAATATAATACTAATGTTAGCACTCTTACACGCATATACAATACAACTCTTTAATTTGTTTTTTTTTTTTCCTTTGTAAGCGAAATACAGTTTCTAGTTATTTCCTTCCATACATAAAACTCAACTTTATGGACTTCAAGCAATTAGATACTGGACTTGATTTAGGCCCATTAATTGTCAGGCCCAACAAGGGAACGAGTGGCCTATCTGCCATCTATACGTAGTATATTCCTATAATATACTACGCACGCACCTATAAATAAAGTTAAAAACGCAAAAAAAATCTCTCTTTATTTGTAGGACAACATGGGGATTATTTGGGTGACATGGGTCATCTATTACCCAAAATTTGACCGGTATTTCCTATAATCTTATAAATATATATTATTTCTTAAATAAATATTTTAATTACCACATCATCAATGTTGTTTATCTTTGAGAATGCGGTTGAAAGGTTATACAGACAACCGTCTGCTCAGGTACTTTACGGTTATTAACTTTATCTCATCCAACCATCCATTTTTTTTCGTTGATATCTAACGGTTGTCATGATACGTGGTCATATATGACCAAGGTCACGTAAGAATCTGCCGGACAACATTATTGTCAACATAAAAATTACTTGTCATTTTTTTAATTAATTTAATGTAATGAGACAAAATTACCCTTTGATCCTATTTTTAAAAATTCAAAATAAAAATACCACTACACATCTCTTACATTTTATGTCGGTGGTCAGTGGGAGACCAATTGGAACCAACACTTGGACCGACGTTTGTCGATCGACTTTTCGATAGGGTGCCTTCGGACCGATATTGGTCGATTTGTCGGTGGGGTGCCGACACCGACACTAGACCGACGGACCAATGGATGTCAGTGGGAGATCGACTGGAACCGACAATCATACCAATATTTGTCAGTTCGTTTATTGGTGGGATACCGACAAGAACCGACACTTGGACCGACATATCATAGATGTCGGTCGATTTGTTGGTGGGAGACTGACTGGAACCGAGAATTGGATCAGTCAAAGCATTTAAAGTTAAAAGTCAAAATCAAAGGATATTTTTGTTCAAAAAATATCATTGGAATTTTTAATCACAGGTATTATTTTTAATTACAAATTAAATTATTATTGGCAAAGATATTTCCACTTAATTAAATTGGGTAATTTTGCCTAATGATACATGAATAAATGGACTTAGAACGATTAATTGTAAAGATACACATTACCATAGAAAGGGTATTAATAGTTGCGGGCTGAAATTTTTTTCGAGTTTAAAGTGTTGTGAATACATCGACATAAAGCAATGAGATCTATTGTGATAAACCTCTCTTTCATTAAATATATTTTAGCAGAATTCCACTCTAACACATCCAAGCAAACGAGCTCTTAAGTGCGTTAATAGGACAAATATTATTACACTATATTATTACACTATATACACTATATTAGTACAAATTTTAACACCCAAATATATCACTACAATACTTATTAATACATTTATTTTAAAGTATCAAAAAAGGATGTAGTAAGATGTTTTTTTTAATACTTATTAATACATTTCATAAACCGAATTTGTAAAATATAGTATATAGATGAAATAAAGTACATCGATCTTTAATAAAAGATAATAGTTAATCAAGAAAAAGTAAAATTATTATGATATTTATGTAAAATGATCTCATACAAGCCTAACTCATATAAAAAATAGTATGTAAAATTAAATTGACAAACACTTGTGAGATCGTCTCACGGTAATAAAAAGTGATAACATTTAATTAAAAAAAAATGATAGGAGTACTATGTTAATAAAAAGTGACAGTATTGAAATACACTATTTCACAAACAAATCCAAATATAAATAAAAAATAATAATTAATTGAAAAATATAAACGATCTCACCGTGGATTGATTTCATGTAATTATTGCCCGGTTAAATTTAGGTCGTTCATAGTATTGCCATGTGAATTTTGGCTTGTTGAGATCAAGAATGGAAACACACTTGGATCCTACTTCTAATCACTCCAATGAATCAAGATAACACCCTCATCTCTCTTTGATGGATTTGAATAAGAACAGCAAAGTAAAACAATGATAAACTGTAAATGAAAGAACAAGATGAACAAAGAGTTTATAGTGGTTCGATCAAAGT
This sequence comes from Pogostemon cablin, assembly GCA_023678885.1. NCBI lineage: Eukaryota > Viridiplantae > Streptophyta > Magnoliopsida > Lamiales > Lamiaceae > Pogostemon > Pogostemon cablin. The sequence continues at coordinate 3,615,341 of CM042977.1, read as the reverse complement.
GATCTACATCCACTTTCAAAAGGAATTGGCTTCTCTTATTGATTGTTGTTTACACACAGATGAAGAATACAACTATCTCACGTTGATCACACACGGATCAACTGCACACACATGAAGAAAAAGATGATCACACTGAATGAAGCAGCAAAACTGATCATTTAAGCAGCTGGCATGCGGTTTCTCTATGTTTCAGTTGTGTAACTAACTTTGGATCCCTCCAATCGGCTTGAGACATATCACAGGTCCCTTAGCAATAGCTTGAGATAACTAACTCAGCTTAAACAACTCTTAAACAAGCTTAACTCCATCTTAACTGATTCATAACCCTAAGCAAACCAAACTGTCGTGCATGAACCCCATAGCACCTCGTATGTTCGATTCTTGACGTACCAACTTCATGCAATACGTACACACTTTACATACACCATGCTACTATCATCATACACCAAATGCATGAGGATCTAGATCATGTTTTACCCAACATGGCTAAAACTACAAATTTAGGGCTAAATTAACCATTTCTTTTCACGGTATTATGCGATTATTGCCCAATTAAATTTAGGTTGTTCATAATATTGCCATGAGAATTTTGGCAAAAAATAAATTTAGGGCTGAATTAAACATTTCTTTAATCTAGTGAGAATTGCTTTCTAAGGTGAATCCGTATGGAAATGAAATTGTTAAGATAGTAGGAATTTAAGCGCACCACGTGAAAGTTATTAATTATAACTCGACTTAATTAAGAATTGTATACTTATTTTATTATTTTAAAGACTGAATCTATCGAATAAAGATTTAAATTGTAATATCATAATTTTTTGTTTTTATAATAATTGTATTTAACTTTTACACAATTGATATTCCTTTTATTTTATCATCATACTTCCTCGCTTCTATTTTTTTTTATCACAAAAATTGACACATTTCATTTTTAATAATTTGAGACTCATACAAAAATAATTAATTTATTTACATGGGCGTACACATACACCACACACATCACTAATACAACTCTCCATTACACATTAAAATATTATATCTTTAACCCCGTTACAAATTAGATTATTATAGTTAATCTCTGTGAAAAAAAAAGCGTCATATCTCCGAGATTTAGGAAGTAATTTGTATCTAAAAAATGTAAAGAATGTAGTATAATAATATTATAAAACAAATAGTAGTATATACTATGTTATTAAGTAGTAAATGAATACTTGTGTGAATTTTAAGCGGACACTTTAATTTACCTCTTACATTTAACATATAAAAATACTATTTAGAAAGAAGTATTTCTTTGATTTGAAAATAATTACACACTTTAGCCTCCTAAAATTGGGAACAATACACAATATCAACAATCTTACAATATTATAATTATAATATAATAAAAATGTCACATTCTTTCTACACATAATTAGTTAATTAAAGTCAATTATATCTTACACTTTATTCAATTAAATTATCCAAAATGAAATTAGGACTTGAAGAAGTGTAGATGATAGATGCGATCTGAAGCATCAGAACTAGGCTTTTATACTCCTCCTCATGGACCTGGACTTAATTCGTTGACATGGCATTAAACAACAACACACTTGATGTCGTGCAGGGCCGCTAGGTGTTGTGCAGGGCCGCTCGGCATCTCGCTTGGCGGTGAGCACTGGAACTCAGTGGCGAGCGTGCTTCGCTCGATGCTTTACTTGTCGACATGCAATGTCGCTCGATGATCATGGAGCAGCGATCGACGGATTTTCCAACAATGCTCGGTGGCAAGCGCTTCTGCCTGGTAATGATCGAGCATTGATCAGCGACCTTTCCTTGACTTCCAGAGATCTTGCTCGGTAGCCATCGAGCAAGTCTCGTCTGCCAATTTTTTCAGCCTCAGTTTCACTCTTTGATAATTTTGTCTATTTTTTTTTGTACAAAACTCGATAAAATACTTATCAAGCACATTTTTATTGGCAACAATTAAAGCATTATCTTTTCGTGCAAATATCAAACAAAAACAATCAAAGAGGCATAAAATCAGACCTAAAAGTACATAAATTTCTGCTCTCATCAAACACTGATTTGAGCGTCGCCGGAGATATTCTCCGACGTACTTTTGCAAGTTATCTTCGCAATCGTACGAGGAAAAGCCTTAAAGAATAACGTATGGAGAAGATTGCAGAATTCAAATTAATCTCCTGATCTTCATGAAATTATATTTATTTATTTATTAATGGATGTATCTTCATGAGATGACGCTGTTTGTGGGAGGGTAATACTCTTCAAATTCAAGTATTGCTCTTTAAAATAAAAAAATATTACTCCTCAAATTCAAATAAAGAGCTGGGCAATATCCAAACCCATCAAACCTAAAACGGGTAGATCCGACCCGTCCCAAACACTGAGGAACAAACGAATTCAGGTGGAGGATAAAGTCTCCCAACCCTAGGAATAAGCACACCTAGCTAGCTACTAATTAATTAATACTACACTATTTCTAATTATGTATTAAAGAAATTAAAAAAAAGTTTGTGGCCAATCCTAGCTCGAAATGTGTTGATCTTTACATGAAAAGATGCATATTTATAAAATGCAATCTAAACAAGATTCCCACTAATAAGTTACGATGAAAACTAAAATATTAAATAAAATAATTAGGCAAGTACAATGATGAAGTTTTGTTAGGGGACAAGCCACTCCCATAAGATATAGCGATAAGACAACATTAAAATGGGATTAAGCAATTAAACAAGGGATTAAGGATGGTTAAGGTGTTTGTAATCAACCTCATTAATTCCCTTTTTGACCCACACTGTTGAGTCTGCTTCACTTTAGGAAGTTATAGGCCCCAATAATTAATTATAACTTCACCAAATTCTCATAAATGGACTAATATTATTTAAAAATTAAATCTACTTTAGCTCATCTATCACATAATCGTGTGTCCCACAAACTCCTACTAAATACATGGCTACTTCCTTATTTACTTTTATTTACTGTCGTTTATATGAACTTTGTGACTTTTTGTGCAAAAATTATTATACATTATAAACTCCTATTCTATTAAATTATATATATATGACCAAAAAAAAGGGTAAGCATTTTATGGAGTCAAATTTTATAATATGTAAACAAAATTAATATATTTAAAATTTGTCACTTAAATTAATGAATAAATTGTAATTGCGGAACCAAAGTTGGTTAACTTTAACACTTTGAGTAATTTTTTTTATGAGGTAAAATCATTTTATTAAAATAAATATAAAGGTAAGAGATTTACTTTGTACAAACTGAAAATAAAAATCTTGACAAATTACAATTCTAACATATAATAGAAATATCCTCTCTCATCCACCTTGAGAAGCTTACATATTTGATACTATTATTTCTCCAGCATAATCAATTCCAAGATCAAATTTTTACTTCCTCGATTGTGTCTCGAGTATTCGGCTCAACATTCTGAAAGTTCTGCCTGTTTCTGTTTTTCATATTGTCCAAATTGTGCATGACCAAATCATCATCAACATCTTTTTTACCTTGTTGTTGTTCTGATGGAGATAGTAAATACTATCATGTTCCTATTCAACTCACGAGGTAGCAGTCCATAAAAGCCTATCCACGCTAGAATACATGCCCAGATTTCTTGTGCTTTGGGGCATTCAATGAACAGATGTTGCACATTTTCCATTCCAATATTGCAGTTGTTACAATTCATTTCTGATCCTTCTTGCCAACATCCTCTTCGTAGCAAATTAGTCTTCGTCGGGATTCTGTCCATGAGCGATCTCCAAAGTGGATTTGCACCTTACTTGGAATAGCCTTGTACCATGTGAGTTTATATGCCTTTTGCTCCATATCGTCTATCCTCGGTGTAGCTTTCCTGTTCATCAACATGAAATATATATCTCTCACTTTATATCCATCTTTTGTGTTTAGTTTCCATTCCCATCTATCACATTGATTGTGAACTGGCGTGAACCTGTTAGCAGACTGCATAAAATCAGAAAATATGTCAAACTCAAGACCTCTCAAACGTCTCCTCCACCTAAATTCCCATTCAATTTTTCCTTCTACCCAAGTTCCCAATTCAGCAATCACTTTCATTTTATCCAAACTGATGTTATACAATCTAGCATATTTATCTTTCAACATACCTCTCTCTCCCCTGTTATTTTCCCAAAAAAGTGTAGACTCACCGTTTCCTACTTTTCTACCCAAACCCTCTTCGAACCACCCCCCCACTCTTGTCTGCTAAACTATTAAGTACTATACTCCACCAAACCCTGATTTTTGTGACACAGACACCCTCCTTTTGAAGACATTTTAGACCCAAACTCTCTCCCCATCTAGACTTAATAATCTTGACCTTCTGATAAAGCCCTCCAGACCCATTTAACAACCAACGCAACATTAAAACAGCCCAAGTCTTTAACCCCAAGACCCCCAAATTTCTTAGGATGGCATACAGTTTCCCATTTGATCCATGGAATGGGTCTCTCTCGCTCACCACCCCCCAAAAGAAAGAAATTTGCATGCTAGTAAGAGCTTTTAACACAATCGAAGGAGCTCGGTAGTCAGAGAAAAGATAAATAGGTAGGGCATTAATGATTGATTTTACCAGCACCAAGCGACCTCCAATGGAAATTTTGGATCCCTTCCATCTTCTTATCCTAGCTTTCACCTTTTCAAGAAGATATTTCCATGTCTTCAGTTTTCCGATGTGAACAGCCCACGTTGATTCCCAAGTACATAAATAGAAGTTTTTTTAGCTGGCACTTCAAAATATGTGCATAATCAAGGAGGGAAGCGTCACTGGAATTGATTTCCACAATGCTGCATTTGTTCAAATTGACTTTCAGACCAGAAATATTATGTTGGCTAGACTATCTTCACCAATAAATATAGTATCATCAGCATACTGTAAGTGTGAGACTGGGCATTTTTTATTACCAATCAATATATGGCAGAATAGTCTCTTGTTTACTGCATTTTTCATGAGAAGACTGATTCCTTGAGCTGCAATGAGGAATAAGAAATGAGACAATGGATCGCCCTGTCTCAATTCTCTTTCTAAGCCAAAATCTGAGGTGGGGCTCTCATTGATAAGTATTGAGGCTCTCGCTGTAGAAATACACTCCATTATCCATACAACCCATTTGTTGTTGAACCTGAATTTCCTCATCATGTCTTCTAGGATCCCCCAATGTATTGTTTTGGTAGATGAGACACACCAAATAATTAATATTATTATTATATTTACTATTTATACGAAGATTAAAGAATATAATATACGTATTTTAATATGTAGTAGTTTGAGAGATATAATACACTACAAAAAAAGTATTTTTTAGCAACCGAATTTACCAATGAAATTCAATTCGTTGGTAATTACCAATAGATTAGCAACAAAAATGACAATTTTGTTTTAGCAATGGAATGCCAACGGATTTATTCTCTATTTTAGTAACGGAATTCAATCCGTTGGTAAGTACAACGGATTACCAAGGGAATCATTATATAAATTACCAACGGATTTATTAGCAAAGGATTACCAACATAATTATTTACCAACGGAATTGATTTTTCGTTGCTAAAAATTTACCAATCACTACTTTACCAACGGATTCCGTTTCTAATCTGTTGGTAAGCCAATTTAACAATGAAATTAAGACTTTTATTCTGTTGGTAAAAAATAGTTTTTTTGTAGTGATATTTTAATATATAGTGGATGAATTTGTCTCTTGTAAACTGGGTTTACATCATAAATCATGTAAATTCTGTGGTCCTCCCTTAATTTAAACATCGTAGCAACACATAAGGTAAATAGGATTGGAATGAGGGATCAAAGGGTTTACACCGTGAACCCGGTTTACATATGTTTGTGATTGTAGATAGTTGTAGTAGTGTTGTGTACGTGTGAACCCCATGAGAATATATTAATTGTTTTGTGTAGATTTCATTTGCTATAAAAAATAATGTGACAATATTTGTAGGGCGTCCTAATTAGTAAAATATTTCCAGTAGAAAGGAGAAAGGAGTATATATGTTGGGTTTGTGTGTATAAAGTTAGAAATTAATTTTTCAATCAACTAATTTTTACAGTGCTAAATTTAAATGTTATGCAGCCTCTTATTTAAAATTTATTATGCAGGTTACAGTGGCTGGCTTAACTAAAAGTTCATTAGAATTAAGGTTAGATTATACTTTTGTGGTCCTAATAATTGGTTGAGTTCTTATTAACTTGAAGCTTGTTAGAATTGGTTCTAATTAAGTTATTGGGGCTAACTCGTTTCACATCTGTTTAATAATAGAAGTTATTAAACTTTTTTATTATTTTAAAACAAACAATTGAGTTTTTCATGTTAACATTTTAACTAATGATAATATTAACTATACTTTTATGCTTCAAAATCAGATAGTGAAAGAAGTTTGAGGATATTATAATTAATTAAATACTTAACAGTGAATTGATTAGCATTTTAGAGTTAATTTGAAGATATTGTATGAAGTATTAGTATTTAATTTGGGCAGGTCATGTCTCATCCATGAGTCATTATAGTAGTTTCGTGAGTAAAAACGATACTATTAAAACAATATTTTTAATGTAAAAATTTGATAATGATGTTTTAATTTATAAAAGCAAAAATTTACGTGGAATCGTTTAATGGGATGAGTTTATTCGTATTATTTCAGTGACAATTTTTAGAGCATTTATTTTCTGGTAAAATCCTCAAAGCATTCGAATATACTATTCACTCTTCTTTTTTTTTTCTTTTTTCTGTAAATTAAAAAATATCTCTTCATCTCTAGCGAGACGGAGGGAGTATTAGCTTTTTATTTATGTCCGTTACATTATAAAATATTCATTTCATTTTATTGAACGATCACCTCATCTAAAAGGTTAAGCTTTTAAAGAGGATAATCGTTTAATACTCAATCAAATCACTCTAACACACCCCCTCACATGCAGGCGGGGTTAACTTTTGTCTCAAGCCTTGCATGTGCAATTTTCTCATAAATGGGTGGTGGTGAGATTCGAACCCTGAACATTTGTTAACCATGAGCTCTAATATCATGTTAAACAACAACTTCATCTAAAAGCTTAAGCTTTTAAAAAGAATAATCGTTTAATACTTAATCAAATCACTCTAACACACTTTAGTAAGAACGCTCCTACATCACATAAAAATTACACAATATACAATTATCACTTTATCTATAAAAAAAGTAGGAAAAAAAAAGATAAAATCATATTCAGAACTCTCTCATTATCCATTAAATTGAATTATATATTATTTCTTAATTTGGCAATAAAAAATTAATATTACTATTATTATTTTATATATAATGTATAGTTATTTTATTAAAATATTACTCTTACATTCTAAAATAAAAGAATGAAATAAATTTAATTAATTTTTAAAAAACATTTTTAGTATTAGTTTGTAAGGTGGGGCACCATCCCAAAATAGTGCGTGCATACACAACAAATCATTATTTAAAAAATCGGGAATATTAATTAACTAAAACAAGTGGGTGTAATAATGGATAAGATGTATGCGTGCATGCAGACAGGAATTTAAATCATGCCCATAATTTATTTATTTATTTATTTATTTATTTATTATTATTATTATTTTAATCGTTAAAGAAAATATTATAAATAAGAGTCTTAAAGATATAAGACATATCTCAAAACATAAAAGAGTTACGCATATAAAAGAACTCACCCCATATTTGATGAATCTCAGTTTTCAATTTTGTTTGACGAAAATTAGGTAAAATTAAAAAAAATTAGTTAATTATGAGATAAAATTAAATCATTTATCTTTTTTAATACAAAAATTAAAATTTCTCATAATTATAGAGCATAAAATGAATTTAACTCTTAAAAAAATATAATTTACTACACATATGGCCAAACCCATCTTTATTATACTAAATGAAGGTTTTTTATTGTTGACCTTACATGATTTCACTGATGTGTTATTTTGTGGGATTTTCTAACTTTTTTCAATTTTTCTCATGTTACTAAATGAGGTTTATTACTGCTGAGTAGGGGTGTGCGGATCGGGATTCGGTACGGATTTTAAAAAAATCCGTTCCAAATTTTCGGTACGGATTTTTTTTAAAAAAAATCCGATATTGAATCCATAAATAAAAAATCCAATATTGAATCCGTACCAAATTTCGGTTCGGTTCGGAACGGATTTTCGGGAAAACGGATTTTGACGTATCGGAGCGGATCAGATCGAATTTCTCATGATAAATTGATTTTTACACACATAAATACTTAGAAAAATATCAATTAAACAAAAAAAACTAAATTTCCCAAATCCAAATAAGAATAAATATACAACCAAAATATTCATCAAACAAATTCAAAGTTTTAATATTTGAATAAAAATTGACTTTAAGAATTTCACTTTCATGAGACATATATGAAGAGATAATATTTGAATAAAAATTTATACTCGAATTGATGAAAAACGAGAGTGATGCATTGCATTATTTCATAAACAATTCATATTATAAATAAAGAATGATAAACTTTTAATGAAAAGTGAAAATATATTTAATAAAAATTGATAATTATTTAAAAAATGTAAATAGTCTTACATAAGACGACCTCATGTGTTCCCTAAAAAAATAATAGTCTAAGATTAAAAAAACTTAATAATTTTAAATTTTTCTTTAAACCTTTAACTTTAAATTTAATGTTTATTTCAATTAAAGCCCATCTAATAATATTTTAAACACAAATATGGATTATCGTTTAAATTTTGCATTTTATCTTCATTAAATAAATATAAACTATGATAACTATTTATTAAGTGTACAATTGAATTTACACTTTAGAGATACCATTTACTTTTATTTATTATGTTCTTTTAAATAATAATTTGAACTTTGAACATATTATTTTATTTATTTTCTATTTTTTTAGAAATTTATTTTACTTTATGAAATATATATTTTTTAATATATAGTAACAAATAAATATTTATAGAATTAGATATAATTTTAAATTATTGTTTATAATTATATTATAATTAATTATTATAATATAATATAATCATAATTAATAAATTAAAATTAATTAATTCATGACTTATAAAGTATAAACTATAAATAATAAGATAAATATATTATATATAATTTTAATGCATAATTTCAATTCGGTTTTTCGGTACGGTTCGGTTCGGTACGGTTCGGTTCGGTTATATCCAATGTTCGGTACGGGAAAACGGAAAAAATCCAAGTCCATACCAAACGAAAAATCGGTTCGGTTCGGTTCGGAAAAAGTCAAAAAGTCAACGGTTTTTTTCGGTTCGGGATTAATTCGGTGCGGTTTCGATTCGGTTTCGGTTAAATCCAATATCCGTGCACACCCCTACTGCTGAGTTTTCTAACTCCACAAAACAAGAGTTTCTTTTGGATGAGGTGTCAAATTCTTATGCATTTGACATGTTACTAAATGAGGTTTATTACTGTCGAGTTGTCTAACTCCACAAAACAAGAGTATTTTTTGGATGAGGTGTCAAATTCTTATACATATGAATCCGACGTGTCAAGCTCTTGATTTTTAAATTTTTTTAAAAAATTTTAAGCATTCCACTTTCAAACGCAAATTAATTTTCTGTCGTAATTAATTGATCATTTACTTTTTCCTAACGCAAAACCCTCATTTTAATTAGGAATTAATGAAATTCCTTTCATTATCTTCTTAACGTGGAATTTTAAGCACGACGTCCTCCAATGTCTTCTCCAGTGTTCATATTCATCAATTCGTTTCATTCTCTTCTATCGAAGGTCTCTTTCCAGGATGAACGTGATTGGAATCCATTGATCCTCTTCCTTCTTTTTATTATGATTAGTTAGACGTGATGAATAGCACTTCAATCAACCACTGTTTATTCGATTATGGTTTCAATAGGAATAAGTTATATATGAAATGCGATTCTAAATCATGTAGTTATACTGCTTGGTGAATTGCCAGAATAAAATTTATTGCATTTGATAGGAAGAAACTTTGTGAAATGAATTAAGTTATTCCTTTAGTTTCATATTCGTAATGTTTTATCTTCATTTATGACATATACTGCAACAAAAAGTGAGAATTTGTATAGAAATCGTGTGCGTATATAATCATATCGAGATTGCCAGCAACAACTTGCCATGGTCATTGCGTATGTTTTCATTATTAAAATTCTATGAGTTCAATCTCAAGTCTTTTTTTTTCTGCAGAGAAACAGTTTACTTTTTTTACTTCTAGAAGTGAGTTCAAGGATTTTATCGATACATAAGTGATTCAAGGATTTTATAGAGGTGAGTTGATTTACTGTGAAGTTCATTTGTTGCCCAAAATATCATTTATTTGTTCGTATAATCTGTTTTGTAGGATAATGTCCCTATATTCTTAATCTTCATCTACTTTAAGCATTCATGCTTTCTCTTTAATAAATATCTTTTCAAAATTAACCATAACTGCATATGTGACAATCTCCGTCCTCTGAAATTTTTTCTTTTCCTCGGCCGATTACTTATTCTCCCTCATTGAATTGACATATGATTGCTGGTAGGAGAGCATTTATTTATTGGCAACATTGATGAAATCAGGCATGTCTTTTTTCTCTGTCTGGCCAAATAAATATATGAAGGAATGTTTGAGCAAATTTTATAGTGTTGTTGAGCCTGGATGCCATTGCCTCCCTTGGTGTCATGTAGGTAACCAAGTGGTTGATAAGCTCTCATTACGTGCTGAATATGAAGGCGTCTACTCACATGTATTTAAGGTAATAGTAGTAATATATGTTTATCTATTTGGCCAGTTTCTTTAGCAACTACTCATACATTGATATACTCAATTTTAATTATGTTTCCACTCATAAACCAACAACGACATTCTCAGATGATGCAGCTTCACATTGTTGGTTGTTATCTGTTTCAAATACATGTGTTCTAAAAAAACTCGCTCTATCTACAAGTTGAAAAGTTGGTATAACTTGGGAATAATGTGCTAACTCTTTAGTCTTGAGAATTATTTATGTTTTTTTCCTTTAATTAATCCAAACATAACTACCACGATTTTAATATTCTCTTCTTGCTCAAATTTTCTCCATCTTTTTCTTCATCATTTTATCCACTTTCATCATTAGATTTTTCTGTCTTCAGGTACATGTGTTCTCTATCAGTAAGCAGTTTGGATTCGATTGTTGAGTAGAGACTCATTTGGATTTTTAAACTTGAAAGTAAACTGTTTTTTAAAAGGATAACTAACTTTATGAATAGTAGAAAAAGACTCATGAAATGTAATAGCCTGATTTGATCTTTGCTACAAGTTCACAATTTTTGTTAAAGAAAGATTGTCTTTGTTGATTGTTTGTGTTGTATTCTATCCATATTTGACATTCATGAAGTGGAGATTGCGAACAAGTAAATACTTTAGTTTGGAGGTAAGTGTGTGTTGGGTGTACGTCAAATACTGAGTAACTTTACTGTACTTTATTGTTTATACTAATTTGTGTTGTTTTAATTAAGTGAGTGATAAATTTCTCCATACTTCTCTTTATCTTTCAAATACTTCAATAATATATTATTTGTTTGGGTTGAATTTACGTAATTGCAATTTATATATTTTTAAGTCTATTTTTATCTGTGGAGTTTTATATCAATTTCAAGATATTTTGAAAAGTTCAGAGTTTATATTTCTATGGAGTGGCTTTTCCAATAAAGAGTGGTATGTATCCATTTTTGCGGGATAAAATTAGATGAGTAAACTTCCAAACTTATCACTAACTAAGAAAATACGAGGTCAACTTTTGTAAATTTATATTTAATAATCGAGTATATGTTAAGTACATGAGCACATTTTTTGTTTGTTGATTTAATAGTATATAAAGATAAATACAAGTTAGAGGGGTTAACTATATGTTTGAGTATATGAGCACATTTTTTATTTATTGATTTAAATATTTTTTACTTCTGGGCTCCTAGCAAACTATTCTAATAGCATCTAAGAGTCTTTACTCTGGTCAACCAGTTCCCTCTCTTTTATTTGCTTTACATGTGAACGGTTGTAAGGATTAGGCGAATGTAAATTAACATATGTACTTTAATTTTTACATGGTAATTTAACTTTTATGTTTCACTGACTCCATAGTTAATAATTGAGTTTTTGGTACCATGTAGAAGTTTTATAAACACTATCAAAATTTGCTGATTATTTAAATTTTTCTTTAGGAAACTATTCATCAAAATATACTTATAGAAATTTCAACTAAAGTTATGCTGGAGTATCTTTTTTTTTTACGGATTATGCTGGAGTATTTAGTCATTTCTATAATACAAATATTATTTATAGAAAGCTCAACTAAATATTTAGTTATTGCAAGAGTTTAAATTAGAGAGGATCATAGGATTTACATCGTTAATTTAATTCACAAGAGACTTAACTCCTTAAAAAGTGTAAATTTGTCTCACGCAAGACCTACCCTTTGATTTTTTTTATTTTTTTAAGAGAAGAAAACTTTTGTGTGAATGCCCAAAATAGCAAGTGTGTAAACTATTGAGAGATAGGGAGGATATTCTTCTGCCTCTAACGGATCAAATTAAACTGACTCAAAAAATTAATTATAAATGAAATTTTGTGGTTTACATGTACTAATTCTTGAATCTGCGTATTATATATAGATACAAGTTCTTATACTAAATAATATACTATTATTTAATATTAAAGAGTATCTGGGCGCACGGTGTTCTGAGGCACACCAATTTTAGCCATGTATTTTTTATATATACATATTTACTTATATAATTTACATAATAAAACTTAAAATTAATTCAACAAGCTATTATATTCATCCTTCTCCTTAAATTTTGATTATTTAATCTAACATTTATAAAATTTGGTCATGTAATGTCTTTCTCAATCTCATCATTTGAAACTGATAATTTTTAGTGGTATTTTCTAAATTAATTTTTTTTAATATTAAAAATTACTCCCTCCGTCCCGGTCAAAGTGTGTCATTTATTTTTTTACGTAGGTTAAGGAGTATTATTATTTTATTATGTAAAGTGGGTAGGTGTATTAGAGATGTGATGGGTAGTGGTGGACCATTAGTGGACCATTTTTATTAAAAGAGGAAAATTGTCAAAGTGTGTCATTTGCTTTTTGTACGTAGATCAAGAAGTATTATTATTTTATGTAAAATGTGTATGTGTATTGATGTGCTGTCTCCGGCACCCAAAAATAATACTTATAAAATTTCCGAACAAATCCACTAAAATATAGTAGGATGAGTACGGGTCGAACCCAAGGGAGTAATTGAATTTAAATTGAATTTATGTGTTTTCAAATGAGTAATCGGAGGGGGGTTTGGATTGAATTAACAACTAATAAACATGAAAATAATTAATTAAAATAACAAACATAAAATTAAATAATAGAACAAATAAAATAACAACCTAGTCCAAGGATTTGATCCCCTCCCATATCCTAATTCATAAAATCGCAAGAATTAAACATGCAAATAATTATACAAACTCAAATCCCTAGGCTAATGGTACGACCAAATTAACCCGAATGTTCTTAAGATCATCAATTAGGGTACGACCACTAAATTGAACTATTTACGAGTGACCCTATGGATTCGAACTCGCAAATGCATTAAGACTCCAAACATAGAATTACTAGGCTACGAAAACCGGCTAGGAATCATACAACCTAGATCCTATTACACCTAGAGGGAATTATCTCTATTTGCTACTTAATTCACTCCTCACAACAATTACGGATTGTGTATCACGAAATAGCGTTAAACAATTAAATAATTAAATTAGATGGCCAGACTAAAATAATTATCAAAGTGCTATTAAGAACATCAAAGCATGTAATAGAATAAATTTATATAAAAGTTGATAATATAAAATTCAAAACAATTAAAATAAATAATTCATGGGAGGTTCACAACCCTCGGACTAGAAACGAAATTACATAATCAAAATTAAATTCAAAATAAATTAGAACATAAAACCGTGTTCTTCATGGTGGAACTCCTTCTCTAATCTGCGTTCCCCAATCTGTCTTCTCCTTCCGCCTTCCCGGATAATGTTGCGTATGTGATGATGATCCTCGAAATAAATAAAATATCTTCCATAAATATATGTGTCTTGATCCCTAAGTAATTTGCTTGATCTCTTTCCTTATCTGTTTCTTCCAAAAATATCTCCAGAATCTCTTCTTTTCTTGTTGACTAATCCATCGTGACTTTTCCACATGATACGGGCCTGATTTTAGCTGACTTAATCGCAGGAACATGAGAAAATATTTGAGAATTTTCCAGCTGGACTTTCCTTAAATATTCTGAATTTTCGTCAGTCCCTTCTGACACTGAGGGGGTAAGTGTCAGCCTACCTGGCCGCACGAATTTCCTGCACAAAACAGCCTGTTTCTCATCAATTTTACAACATAAAGGCCTCAAATAACCATAGACAAGATAAGTCAATTTAGCACCCTAATAAGCATATAAGTTAATCAAATAAACATGAATTTCAACCAAATAATTATGCTAAATTATGACTTATCAAATCTCCCCACACTCAAACCTTTGCTTGTCCTCAAGCAAAATAAGACCAAGACAAAGCATAGGAAAAATGACAATCATTTACAAGTGATAGCAAAACAATGACACTTCCAAGAGAGATCAAACAAGATACACCAAATACAAATGAGTGGTAGAATGTCTCACAAATATTTACAACTTATGTAAGATAAAGAAGTTAAGAATTCATGGCCGCACAATGGTTTCACTCAATAACGCTCAAGTATATAAGTGGGTAGCAAAACACTCAAAATTAAACAAGACAAGACATTACCATAAGCTTGCTCCCAAATCAAATCTCCACCAAGTTCAATAAGCATTGCGCAAATATCAAAAGGACTTTTAAATGGTTGTAATGGGGCTTGGGATAAGGTAGGATGAAAAGGATTAGAAAGGCTAAATTTACCACTTTGCAAATGTGTACATCAAGAAAGAACATCAAAATGATGCATCATGCCATTCTCAATTTCTTCCACATCCACTCCTTCATTTTCTTTTGATAAATTTCTGATTTTTATCATCACATCCAACTACCCACACCTGTTTCTTTCAAATTCGTAAAAACAGATGCAACACTGAAGGGTTCAGTGTCTTTACAGAAAAATTCTGCACAAATTTCAGCATCGTGTTTGCTCATTCTTTCCGCCTCCAAATTTTTTTCTTAATGACAATCATTTTTTTTCAATCTTCCATTCTTCCTTTTCTTTTCCCTTTTTTTTCTTTCCTTTCTCCATTTTTTTTTGCTTTCTCCAATTTTTTTTATTCTTTTTCTCAACCATCATCTCCCCTTCATCATAAATTCAACAACCAAAAATATTTTTCAATAAATTCCTCAATTTACAAATAGTAAGGGGTTCAATCGGAAGAGTTCAAGAAAGAAAATGGAATATGGCTATTTTATATGTTCATTCATCAAAGAAAAGACTAGGCTCAAAGTGGCTCTCCTAAAAGATTTATATGATTAGGTAGGTAAAAAGAAGGCCAAAATACGGCTTGCCTAGGTGCCTTTATCATTTAATTACACATGCTCAAATGTAAGATCTCAAAATGTATTCAAAGAACAAGTTCTAGAATGTACATATCAAGTCCAATTTGCACTCAATCAAGAAAAATATAGAGCTTATATAGATGATAGCTCTTCAAGGCTCAAAGCTCACAAGAATATGGATCATTTGTCATGAATTCTCAAACAAAAATTATTCCACATTCGTAAAAAAAATAACAAGACAAATCCAACAACTCACAAGCAAAGGTACATCAAATCCAACTCTCTTGTCATGCCAAAAATTTCACATATCAAAGTACAATTTCACCATAAATCCAATACCAACTTCTCATGTGCACAAATGTAAAAATATGATTTCAAATGAAATACTATATGCACATCTAATTAAAATAAAATTGCAACTTCAAATACCACTCAATACACCAAATCTACCCACACCTAATCATTTGCTTGCCCTCAAGCAAACAAATACAATAAAATTCAAAGGTAAATCAAGTGCAAGAGTGGAAAGAAGTCACCGGGTTAAGCTTCATTTTATTGACCACAAGTAGGAATTTTTCTCTTTTCTCCAAAAATGTCATCAACATAACCTGAAAATTTGCACACACCAAAAGAACAAGATTATTTATTAAGAAAATAAAAATAAAAATAAAAATAAGAACCTATGTTGGGTTGCCTCCCAACAAACGCCTTTTCTTAACGTCGTTGGCTCGACGTTCACTTCCCTTTCACGTGATAGGAGTAAAATGTTCAAACCAATATAATGATCTTATTGGTTTGCGAGAAGTGTTCTCTCCTTTCAAAATTATATGGTTCTTGGTCAGCCTTAACATGTCAAGCTCCACAGAAAATTATTTGATCGCCTCAAGAAAAGGATCTTTGATCTCATCAATGCAAAACAATTCAACCGTCTCATTTTCATGAGGGATATCAACAACTTTTTATAACCTGAAATGAGAAGAAAACGTATCAGAACTGATGGACATTAATTCGGATGATATTACCTCGTTTTCATTTTCATCAAAACTGACACTGAAGGCATCAGTGTCAGTTTCCTGCACAACATCTGTAGAATTTTCAGCATACTTATCCTCCTCAATTTCGGTCTCCATCTCAAAATTCTTGTCTTTGGTGGCCTCCTCATGATATTCTACTTGGTTTACACTTTGTTGTGCCACCATACGTTCAACCTCGATCCTTAATTTGCTACATCGGCGCTCCAAACTCCAAAGACTCAATTGACTTTTTTGTTGAAATAACAAATTACTAATTTCCATCCGGTTCAACAAGGACTCTAATGAAGCATTCGAACTTTGTTCATCTCCATTAAATCCATCATCTTCATAATAGCATTCACTATCATTGAAGGATTGAGGTCTATACTCATAATAGTCACGCCTTTGATATTCGTAAGGTTGATTATGATAGTGGTCCACATATCGGGAATGATGAGGATTACGCCACCCTTGATTGTAAGTGTTGACATATGGTTGATCATTCCAATGCCTTTGTTGATTAGCACTCCAATATTCATCTCTTTGTCTCACCGCTAATCTATCAATCAAGGATGGGCAATCATGAGTGGTATGGAGTGTGGTTGCACAAACTCTACATGGTTGAACATTCCGACCATAATAACCATGATATTGATCCATTAGAAGCAAACCTACAAGGGGAGAAAGTGATTAAACTCGAAAAAAATAGAAAAATAAAAACAGGGCAGACCTGACACTGAAGAGTTCAGTGTCAGTGCACTACTGGAAAATTCGAAAATTAAAAATAAAAACACAAAAAATTCAACCAAATTCGGGATTACTCCCCGGCAACGACGCCAAAATTTGATGTGCTGTCGTCGGCACCCAAAAATAATACTTATAAAATTTCCGAACAAATCCACTAAAATATAGTAGGATGAGTACGGGTCGAACCCAAGGGAGTAATTGAATTTAAATTGAATTTATGTGTTTTCAAATGAGTAATCGGAGGGGGGTTTGGATTGAATTAACAACTAATAAACATGAAAATAATTAATTAAAATAACAAACATAAAATTAAATAATAGAACAAATAAAATAACAACCTAGTCCAATGATTTGATCCCCTCCCATATCCTAATTCATAAAATCGCAAGAATTTAACATGCAAATAATTATACAAACTCAAATCCCTAGGCTAATGGTACGACCAAATTAACCCGAATGTTCTTAAGATCATCAATTAGGGTACGACCACTAAATTGAACTATTTACGAGTGACCCTATGGATTCGAACTCGCAAATGCATTAAGACTCCAAACATAGAATTACTAGGCTACGAAAACCGGCTAGGAATCATACAACCTAGATCCTATTACACCTAGAGGGAATTATTTCTATTTGCTACTTAATTCACTCCTCACAACAATTACGGATTGTGATTACGAAATAACATTAAACAATTAAATAATTAAATTAGATGGCCAGACTAAAATAATTATCAAAGTGCTATTAAGAACATCAAAGCGTGTAATAGAATAAATTTATATAAAAATTGGTAATATAAAATTCAAAATAATTAAAATAAATAATTCATGGGAGGTTCACAACCCTCGGACTAGAAACGAAATTACATAATCAAAATTAAATTCAAAATAAATTAGAACATAAAACCGTGTTCTTCATGGTGGAACTCCTTCTCTAATCTGCGTTCCCCAATCTGTCTTCTCCTTCCGCCTTCCCGGATGATGTTGCGTATGTGATGATGATCCCCGAAATAAATAAAATATTTTCCATAAATATATGTGTCTTGATCCCTAAGTAATTTGCTTGATCTCTTTCCTTATCTGTTTCTTCCAAAAATATCTCCAGAATCTTTTCTTTTCTTGTTGACTAATCTATCGTGACTTTTCCACATGATACGGGCCTGATTTTAGCTGACTTAATCGCAGGAACATGAGAAAATATTTGAGAATTTTTCAGCTGGACTTTCCTTAAATATTCTGAATTTTCGTCAGTCCCTTCTGACACTGAGGGGGTCAGTGTCAGCCTACCTGGCCGCACGAATTTCCTACACAAAACAGTCCGTTCCTCATCAATTTTACAACATAAAGGCCTCAAATAACCATAGACAAGATAAGTCAATTTAGCACCCTAATAAGCATATAAGTTAATCAAATAAACATGAATTTCAACCAAATAATTATGCTAAATTATGACTTATCATGTATTAGAGAGATGTGATGGGTAGTGGTGGGTCATTAGTGGACCATTTTTACTAAAAGAGAAAAATTGTGCAATTTGGACGGGACGTCCAATATAGTAAAATGGTGTTATTTGGACGGGACTGTGGGAGTAGTATTTTTATTCTATTATTATTAAATTCTATGATCCAATAATTTTTTTTAGTTTTGTAATTGAGTTAGAATAAATTTTTTACTAAATTTTAATAATTATATTTTGATTCAATAAATATTTATTAAAATAATTCTATGATCCAATAAAAAATTACTAAATAAATTTGATCCCGCGTAGCACACGGATTTCATACTAGTATATAAACTATAATGTACACATGTAGTCAAATCCATATGTAAACGTATATAAGCGGTACATAATTGTACATCTAATAGAAATTCAGACATAAATCGATGAGAGATTTAGGTAACATATGTTAAAGGATAAATTATAACTTGTGTTTCAATACATTTTCCATATTTACATAATTATACATCTCATAGAAACCTAGAGATAAATTGATAAGAGATTTAAGGGACAAGTTATAACCTCATTTTCTATGTATTTTGCACATTAATATTAATGTATATAGTTTTGGTAGTATAAGAAATAATTTTGTATTTAAAAATAATTTTTTTAATTAATAATGAAATATATTTTGTATTTGTTACTTAATGAACCTTTATAAAAAAATAAAATTATTCCCTTTGATGAGAGTGAAAATAAGGGTGTTTTAGTATCCAATTTAACACATTTTTTATGAGAATTGTTATCATATATTAGTACAAGTGTCTTATATTTGATATATGTGAGAAAAATGTGCACTTGAGGTGTTTTATTGTATTTTAGGTGGAAAAATGATCAAAATTGCAAAGTTTGAGAAAAAGGTGCAACTTGTGTAGGAATACTGAAAAAACCACGTCCAACTTGTGTAATTTTTCTGTATTTTTTTGGAGCTCTGAACTAGAAGTGTGATATATGGTTGGAAAACCACCGAAGAGATGATCGTTTTGGCGTAAGGAACACTTAAATCAGAATTCAAATGAGAAAGTTATGATCAAAGTGGTAACATCGCGCAAGCTGTTCCTGTTTAGCACGACTGTTCCACTTTGCATGACTTGTTATATATTCAAATATTGGAGTTTCTGCGAGTTCTCTATGTGGAAAGAAAGCCAAGGAAGATAGGATCGTGTGAGCATAAGAATCACTTAAATTGGAGTTTTTAAGAGTAAGTTATGCTCAAAATCGTGAAGTCGCGCAATTGCCAGCGAGAATTTTTGAGAATTTTTGAAAATTACCTATTTTTTGGAGCACAATTATTCTTCTTATCACATAATCCTCCATGATTCACCCATATCTTTTATTTCCTTATTTAATTCCCTCCTCATACCTATATATATTTTACATCATTATTCATGTTAGGAGAGAACCACAACACAATCATCCTACATCCCATAAGGGGGAATCACCCCCAACCATCATCCACATCCTTTCCTCAATCTCTTAAAGTTGGTATAAAAACCAAATTTTCTCAAATTTTAAATTTACAGTAACTAGTAACTATATATATATATATATATATATATATATATATATATATATATATATATATATATAATCTCTTTAATTATATGGATTATATATTTTTAAAAAAAAATACTCCCTCCGTCCACTGTCAATCTATCTATTTTACCATTTTGGATCGCCTACTTTTAATCTATTCATTTTCACTTTTAGACACATGAGATCCACTCACCCACTAATATAATTAAAATATGGGACCTACACACCACACTAATATAATTACTCACTACACATTAAATAATAATACTCATTAATCCACTTGCAAAAAGTAAATGGATAAATTAGAGATGGTCGGAGGGAGTACAAAACTATGAATTTATTGATCTGTTGTATGAATCTAAATTTTGCAAGACATTGGAGTTTAACTCATTTAAAAAATAGGAGAGCCATAAAGTCAGTGTGGTTGGTGAAGATGTATTAGCAAAATGCCAAAACCATAAAAATTCTTGTGCATGCATAAAGTACACAATGCATATACATTTTTTTTAAAAATCAATTTAATATATTAAAACAAAGTGATTAATATATATACTAAAAATAATTAATAGTTTAAAAATATAAAGTAATATTCGATGCATGTGGGACTTGGTCTAACGAAATTAGTAGAAATTTACTGTGCGATTGATTCAATTTTGACTTATTTATGCACATAAATTTAAATTAAACATTAAAAAAAAAAGGAAAAGTGTGTATATATACACACACAATCAAATGGATTTTAAGATGATGTTGACTTATAAGTTATACCATGTTAAATAGTGCTGAGGTTCAATGAGACTGCTGATTTAATTTGTTCTACATCACATTTTTAAACAAAAATGATTAAAATTAGTTTTTAAATACAATAAAAACTTATCTCTCATGGAATAATTTATGTAGGATGGATAAAAGTGATAAATTTTTATAAAAAAAAATGATACTCTATTGATTAAAAGTGATAATGGTATTGTAAATTATTTCATGAGTAATTTATAGTATAAATGAAAATGTAAAGTGGATAGTTGTATTAGAAGAAAATGTTGAGCTATATTGTTTATTTTTTCACTAAATAGGGAAAATGGATACCTTAGAAGCGAATTAAGGGAGTAGCATTTTAAAAGAAAAATGATACAATTTCTTATATAAAGTAATAACTAATTACGAAAGTAATGCCATCTCCTGATGATTTACAGAGAATGAGGCGAATCACTAAGGAGGCAGAACAGATTTGGAATTTGGGAAAAAATTAGGCTTGGTCGCGAGAGGGTCCGACGATCAAATGGTAGAGGCCATCATCCCATTATTGGAGAAGAGAGAGGTGGAGGATCAATTAAGTACGACTAGGGAGGAAACATGACATCAATGAAGGTACTTACATACAATGTGAGGGGCTTGGGGCATTCATCAAAAAAAGAGGAAATTAGGGAGTGGATTAGGAGAGTTGGCATTGGGGTATGTTTTATACAAGAATCTAAGATGGACAGCATAGATGCAGAAGTTTGTAGAGAGATGAGTGGAAATCTTGATTGGCAATGGGTTTACAGAAGTTCAAGAGGTCGATCAGATGGGATTGTAACAGGATCGGATACTGATAAAATTACGTTAAGGAGTTGGTGGGATATAGAAGGTGCAATCATCGTGAATGGGGTGTGCACTGAAGTAGCAAAAGACATTTGTTTGATAAATATATATGCATCATGCGATAGGAAGGAAAAAGAAGTTCTGTAGGATAGAATTCTGTTGTCTATAGAAGGATTACAAGATACTTTAATTTGTGTAGGAGGGGACTTCAATTCTGTGAGGAATGAGGGGGAGAGAAGGGGGAGAGGTGCAATCATAAGTAGAAGAGACATGAGGCAATTTGACAGATTTATTAGAACCTCAACCCTGTTTGATATGCCTTTACATGGTAAGGCATATACATGGTAAAAAGATGATGGTACTTGCAAAAATAGATTAGATCGTGTGTTGGTTAACGAGTTGTGGCTTGAGACATGGCCCGGATCGTGGTTACATGGAGCAAGCAGATGTTTATCAGATCACTGCCCTTTAATTTTGGAATTGAAATTAGTGGATTGGGGCCAAAATCATTCAAGAGTTTGACTGTATGGACGAGGCATCCGGGATTTGTTAATTTAGTAAAAGAGAAGTGGTCTAATTATGAAGTAGTTGGCTGGGGTGGATATGTGCTAAAAGAAAAAATGAAGAGGCTTAAAGAAGACTTAAAGGTGTGGAAAGTGGAAGTATTTGGTAATATTGAGAACAGAATTAAGAATAGAAAAGAGGAGATTCAATGTTTAGATTTGATGGACGAGGTATTCAGATTGGAAGAAGAAAAAATCATACAGAGGAATTAAGCTAGAGCTTTATTGATCCGTGATGTGAAAGATAGAAAGAGCTTCCTTAAGCAAAAGGCAAAAGCTAAATGGGTTGTAGATGGAGATATGAATTCAGCATATTTTCACAGAATCATAAAAGGGAGAGCTAAAAAAATGAAATCACTGGGTTGGTAGTGAATGGTGTTTGGTCACAGGATGTTCAGTTGATAAAAGGCGCTGTTTTTGAAGCATTTAAAAAATATTTTAGCAACCAGAGCTATAATAGGGCAAAGATTGGAGTAGGATTTGTGACATTGAGGATATCAGCGGAACATAATAATTTTTTGGCAAAAGAGTGTTCTGATGAAGAAGTAGTTATGGTGATCAATGGTTGTGATGGCTCCAAAAGTCCTGGACCGGACGGTATGAATATGAAAAATTTTAAGGTGTGCTGGGAGACTCTTAAAGGAGATGTGATGACTTTTATCAAACAGTTCCATAAGAATGCTAGAATGCCTAAGGGTCTGAACCATTCATTCATAACTCTCATTCCAAAGGTGGAAGGAGCATCAAAATTAGAGGAATTCAGACCTATCTATCTAATTGGTGCCCCATATAAGATACTGTCGAAGATCTTGGCACAGAGGCTATGTGAAGTTCTCGAACCAGTAATATCAGAAAGTCAGACAGCTTTTATAAAAGGGCGCCAAATAATAGATAGTATAGCAACTCTTAATATGGTGATTGAGGAGGTGAAAAGGACAAGGGATGGAGGTTTTTGCTACAAAATTGATTTTGCAAAAGCCTATGATTCTGTGAATTGGGTTTTTATGGAAGAAATGTTAATGGCTTTTGGCTTTGATATGAAATGGATAGCCTGTATGAAGGAATGATATTCAACTGCGCGCACATCAGTTTTGGTGAACGGGAGTCCATCAGGAGACTTTCAATTAGTGAGGAGGCTAAGACAGGGGGATCCCCTTTCTCCATTCCTGTTTATCATAGCTGCAGAATTTATAAGTATTTGTTTGAAGAAGGCGGTTTCCATGGGGTTGTTTGATCCACTTGTTATTGGGAGGAATATGAAGCAAGTCTCGCTCTTGCAATTCGCTGATGATACAATATTTATTGGAAGAGTGACTCTGAAGAATGCCATATTTCTAAAAAGATTACTTGTCTTGCTTGAGCTTGTGATCGGACTTGGATTAAATATTGAGAAATGTCGTATTTATGGAGCTAATGTGAATATGGGGTTGTTGGAAGACATGGCATGTATTTTAGGTTGCAAGGTGGGTTCATTTCCGTTTAAGTACCTTGGAGTGAAAGTGGGAAGCAACCATAAAAAGGCTAGTGATTGGGGTTATGTAATCTCGAAAATTGAAAATAGGTTGCATAAATGGGATAAACTGAAGATTTCCTATAGAGGGAGATTGGTGTTGATAAATGCTGTGTTAAATGCACTACCCACTTATGTGTTATCGATATTTCGGGCTCCATCTAGTGTATTGAAAAAGATAATCAGGTTGCAAAGAAACTTCTTGTGGAGTGGGAAAGGTGAAGGTAAAAAAATAGCTTGGGTTAGCTGGTCAACAATTTGCAAAGATAAGAGATATGGAGGCTTGGATATAAAAAATCTAGAGTTGTATAACAAGGCATTCATGGGCAAGTGGCTATGGAAACTGATCAATAAGCAAGGAGGGATATGGAATGAGGTTATGATGGCAAGGTTGGACATTGATACTTCGTTGAGAAACCTTGAGAAGATTATGCTAAAAAGTTAAAGTCTCAAAGTATGGTGGAGGGAGATAATAAAATCTACTATGGATGATAAGGGAGGATAGTTTAGAGACGCCCTACGAAGAGAGGTGTGTGATGGATTAAGTACATCGTTTTGGAATGAAGTATGGATGGGTGATACCTACTTAAGAAACAAATATCCAAGACTATATATGTTGAGTGAAATGAAAGATGAAAATATTGGAGTTATGGAAGCTTGGGATTTTGATCAATGGAATTGAGATATGCGATGGAGAAGAGTCTTTAGAGAATGGGAAACAAATCTCTATTTGGAGTTCATGAAAGATGTAGAAAACAAGAAGATCGTAAAGGATATAAGAGATGTCTGGAAATGGGGAAGCAGGAGGCATGGAGAGTATTCTGTAAAAGAAGCATATGAGATACTCCAAATAAGGATGTTGGGCGATGATCAGCAAATTGAGGAATATACTAAATACATTTGGAACAAAGTGGCTACACCTAAAACTCAGTCCCTAGCATGGAGGGTAATAAAAATAGACTTCCGACCAAAGAAGAGCTCAGGAAGAGGAATTGCCTACCTGACAATGTCAACACTTTATGCCGGTATGTCAAAATTACCCTGAATCTATTTTGCATTTATTTATGGAGTGTAAAAAGGTGGCGGACTTGTGGGATAGAGTGATGAGATGGATGGAAGTGGTTGAACCACGACAAAGATGTATAGAAAAAAATTTCTTAGAGTTTAGAAGTTTTCTAGAAGGGAGTGTGGGCAATTTATTGGTTTCTTGTGTTTGGATTTGTATGATTTGGGTTATTTGGATAATGTGGAATAACATGGTATTTAAAGGGGGTTGTTGGAACTCGAAGATTCAAATGTGGAATGAAGATATTAGAAGCATACTCTAAAAGATTATATGATAGAAAGGAGATGATGATGGTGGTGTTAGTCTGGTACTGTCTTTTATTTTGGACTTTTCTTTTAGCTGTTATATTTGTAGTATTTATGTTGTAACATGTGGGTAAATCCCGTGCCCTTTGAAGCAATAAAATTATTTTCCTGATTCCAAAAAAAAAAAAAAACTAATTACGAAAGTATGAAATAGTTTCACCTATAACGATCTCATACAAGTGTAGCTCTTAAAAGTTTTTTTTTTTTTTTTACTTTTAAAATGTTTTTTCGAGGATAATATTTACACTTAAAATTTTGGTCTACTTTGATCGTTGTGGATAAAAAATGGGTCCAATATTTCACAATTTTTTTTTTTACTTTTATGTACGACATATTCAAATTTGGGTGTTTTGCATTTTGTTTTGTTTTTTTTTTTTAACTACAGTGATTATGTAGAGTCCGACATTTTTTTTCTACACAACATCTTGTCCAACAATTTTTTTATCTTATAATAATAATAATAATAATATTATTATTATTATTATATATAGCATTTATTTTTCCGGCAATTTTATTATATTATTTTTTTTCTACTACATCTTTTGTCCGGCAGTTTTTTATTTTATTTATTTATTGAGTAAAGATATTTGTCTATAATTTCGACATTCAGAATTTTAAATAAGCTACGTATCAATTTATTTAAGTTATATTTAGCATATGACTTAGATATAATGATTTAGTATTTATTTAAGTTATATTTAGCATATGACTTAAGATATAATATAATGATTTAGTATTTATAGTTTTGAGAAATAGAGTCTAAAATTCAATTTATTTAAGTTATATTTAACATATGACTTAGGATATAATGATTTAGTATCTATAGTTTTGAGAAATAGAGTTTAAAATTTTAGGATTCATGATTTTTTTCTGACAGTTGAGGTATTAAAATTTAAAAGTGAAGAAAAAGATATACTATATAATGTAAAAGTGAATGGAAAAAAAATTATTACCTCCGTTCCAAAGAGAAGTTCACGATTACTGTAGATACGGAGTTTTAAAAAAAATTATTTTTTGCTTGACTTTTAGGAGTAGTTTTGTATTTTTAGGTAATAAATAAATTATAAAGTAAGTTATGTGAGTTGTAAAGGATGTCAATTTTGAAATTAAAATGTGTTGTAAGGTTATTGATTTGTATGTATTTCCTTATTTGGGGGTGTAAACTTGTTTATGGAACAGACAAAAATAGAAAATGTGAATTTGTTTATGGGACGGAGGAAGTATATAACTAGGGTTAAAATTTTATATGCCGTAATAGATATATTTAATAAATTTTTTAATGTCTTATATTTAGCGATAAATTTTAGGAAGCCTAAAATGACGAAAATATCCTTTACTTAATCAGGTTTCGATTTAAAAGTTTTAATCGAATCATAAATATATACAATTAAATTATCTATTTTAATTGAGTCAAGATTATTTTTATAAAATTAGACATTTTTAATAAATACATTTATAAGTAGGCTGAAATGAAAATATTAAAAAATATTGGGCCAACTTCTCCTATCACTTAAAGTAGTGCTTAAAAGACGTTTAGCAAATATGGGTTGTTAGTTTCGAAAGATGGTTTTGTGGTGCAGATGCAGCACATCTATCGCCATCAATCCTACTCATTGTTTCAATACTATCCTCTTTCATCTTCAACCAAATTCCAACTTTACCCTTATCGACATGCTTGAAGGATGAATTTGCTAAAATGAGATTACATTCATACGAATATAATTCACCAAAAAAAATTACACCCTCCATCATGAATTCATCTTCACGTTTACTATAGATACGGAGTTTAAGAAAAGTCACTTTTTGACTTACTTTTGGAGATAATATGATATTTTTGGGTAATAAATAAATGATAAAGTAAGTTAGGTGTGTTAAAA
Organism: Pogostemon cablin; assembly: GCA_023678885.1. Lineage (NCBI taxonomy): Eukaryota > Viridiplantae > Streptophyta > Magnoliopsida > Lamiales > Lamiaceae > Pogostemon > Pogostemon cablin. Next base: position 3,588,073 of record CM042977.1, on the reverse strand, counting down.
TGGTGATGGAAAATTTGAAATTAAAGTATGTTGGAGGGATATTAATTCTTTTCCTTTTATATAAGTATGAAGCTGAATTTGAGATGAATCAAAATGGAAAGTGTGAAATTGAAGTTTGGACGGAGGGAGTATTTTTCAACAATTGAATTTACCAACGGAATTCAATCCGTTGGTAATTACCAATGGATTATCAATAAAAATGAAAATTTTCTTTTAGCAACGGAATGCTACCGAATTTATTCTCTATTTTACCAAAAATCCTTTGGTAATTACCAATGAAATTATTAGCAACGGATTACCAACGGAATTATTTACCAACTGAATTAAATTTTCGTTGTTAAAAATGTACCAACCACCACTTTACCAACGATTTCGTTGCTAATCCGTTGGTAAACAAATTTAACAATAGAATTAAGGCTTTTACTAATGGAATATTCCGTTAGTAAAAAATAGTTTTTTGTAGTGATTCTTCCATCTTAATATAATGATTATATATTTATAATTTATGTGTCTCACTTTAATAGTTATACCACCTTACCAACGATTTCGTTGCTAATCCGTTGGTAAACAAATTTAACAATAGAATTAAGACTTTTACTAATGGAATATTTCATTAGTAAAAAATAATTTTTTGTAGTTATTCTTCCATCTTAATATAATGATTATATATTTATAATTTATATGTCTCACTTTAATAGTTATATTTCTTTTTCAGTAAATATGCACTTACAAAAAAATTAATATATTTTTATGAAACTAATTAATTTTAATACAACACACTATACACTAAAATATTATAACTATAAATCCACTTCATATTAAAATATTAATAATATACTCCCTCCATCTCATTCTAATAGTTACATATTTCCATTTTGGGCGTCTCATTCTAATGGTTACATTTCCCTTTTTAGCATATGAGACCCACTCAAATTAATTACTTTCCTCTCCATGGGTCTACACATCACACTAATACACCTACCCATTTTACATTAAATTATTATTTCTCTCACCTCAATACACATTAAAATACTATATTAATTAATCCCCGTGCAAAAAGTAAACGTAACCATAAGAACGGGACGGAGGGAATATTTTTTAATTTTTATGTAAAAAGCAAATGTAACTATTGAAATGGGATTGAGGAAGTACTACTCGTCAACGTCCAAAACTCAATATTGCAATTGTCTTTTTAATATTTACGTGTAATTTGAAATTATAAGTAGTAACAATTTATGTTTATATTTAAAATTAGTATAGTAGGCGTTGACTATGTATATCGAAAAGATATGTAATGATATACATCCTCCGTTCCGATCAAATTGCACCGTTTAAGTGTATAAAGTTCTCACAAAAACTACAGTAAACGATGCAATATGGGCGGGACGGAGGGAGTATACAAGAGAGTGTTAATTAATGTGAGGCAAAATATAAAAAGGGAGAGAAAGAGATAAATAATACTAATTGAGGAGAGAATAAAAAAATGAGTGTGGATTAAAATTATTAAAGCTTATATGTGTAGATAGAGTTATTTTTATATCTAGGTGTTGGTGTATGAAAATTAATATTCCATCTGCCCGCATCATAAGGTGTCATTTTTATTTTAATGTGGATTTAAAAATATTACGTGTAAGGAGAATTTGTATTAATTGTATGTGTGGATATTTTCTTTTGAAAAAAAAAAATTGTATAACTTTAAAGCAAACAATCAACATAATAATATAATTACGCCTTTTGAGACAAATGGAGGGAGTAGTATTTTTTAAGTTAATATTGATATAATTTTATACTCCATTTCCATCGCTCCAAATTTACTAATTTTTCATTTTTAAAATAAAGAGATCAACACATTACATTAATATAATTGACCATTACATATTAACACTATTTGGGACAGATGGATGGAATATGTAGTATTTTGAGGGTGTGAATTTGAGTTGAAGACAATTTCATAAGAATGTAAATTTGAGTTAGCGACAAATCTAAGTAGAAAATGTGAATTCAAATATGACAAAGGGGTTACTTAAATTTTTTGAGATGAATGAAGTTTTCTGCCTCCATTTCGCAACACTCTATGCTTAATACTCATCTTCACCGGAATAAAACATGCTCCCTCCATCCCATATTAACGTTGACGCTTGCTTTTTGCATGTAGATTAAGAGATATAATATTTTAAAGTGTAGTGAGGTGAGAGAAATAATATTTAATGTGAAGTGAGTAGTTGTATTAGTGTTGTGTGTGGTCCTATATGGAATAATTAATTGTTTTTTATGGGTCCAACTTAAAAAAAAAGAAATGTAAACCTTAACTTAGGACAACTAAAATGAAAAACATAAACCTTAACTTGAGATGGAATGTTTGTTTTTCAGAGGTACATTAAAGGAAAGATATTCTAATAGGTTGTGGATAAGTTTTTGTCATTCTTTTGTTCGCAACTTTTAATTTAGAGTAATAAAAATTTCAAAATATTATATTGAATTTTTAGTAGTATTAGTTTTTTTTTCTTTCTTTTCTTTTTGGTGTAGGTCTTTTACTAGAGAAAACAAAAACAAAAATGTATACTATATAGATTATTTAAGAAATATTGTTTTATAACTTTTTGTTGGATAATTTAATTTTTTAATAAATAAAATATAAAATATGTTAAATGGGAATGAATAATTTTGAATTAATTTTTTTTAATATTTTTAAAATTGTTTAATATTTTTAAAATTGAATAGTGATTAAACTACTTCTTTATATGATTTTCTAATTGTGATCAACTTCTACTATGAGAATTAATAGATATTAAAATTTAAACAATTGAGGAAAATAATTTTTAAAAAAGATACTCCCTCCGTCCCGGGTATTTTTACCCGTTTGTACGGGCATGGAGATTAAGACGTTTTATTTTTTTAATATATAATGTAAGAGAAAATATGAATAAATAAGTAATTTAAAAAGAAAAAGTGAATAAAGTTATTGGGAATGATGAATAAAGTATAAAAAGTAATTAAAGTTGTTGGGATTGTAAAAAGTAGGTAATAAAATATTATGTATTTTTGCCAAAAATGGGATGTTTAAAAATATGTGGGATATCCCAAAATGGAAAGTGGGTAAAAATACGTGGGACGAAGGGAGTATAACTACTCCATATTACATTAAAAGTTAAATTATATATATATATATATATATATATATATATATATATATATATATTATAAATGATATAACGTGTGGATTTAAAAGAATTTATGAGCATTAAAAGGTGGGGTCCAAATTCTTGAGGGGTTGCGATCATGTTGGCCTATAACAACAAAAATGAAATGCTACTACGTCAAATCATACACTATTTCTCTAACTAAATAATCCCTAAGGTCACCTCCAGCAGTTTGCACCATTTTGCAGCACATTCGGCACAAAAATGGTGTGAAACAGTAATTCATCTCCAGCAGTTTGCACTACTTTTTTCACTAAAAAATAAAATATTCATTTAATTTTTATTTAATTTTTCCAACATATTTAAAATTGTTATACATTTATTTTGATATATTTATTTTTAATTTAAACAAAATAAATCTATATTAAATATTTAAAAAATATTCATTAATTAATAAAATACTTGAAAATTAAATTACAATATGATCAATAGCTTAAATAATTAGTCTTCTGAGTTGGAATACTCCATCCATAGATTAGATTTTTTTTAAATTTAGTTTTATTTTATTATTATATAAGTTTATGTTTTTTTAATTAGCTTATGTAATTAATGTAATGTGTAATGTAATTTTAATTATGTAATTTTATGTAATGTGTAATGTAATTTTAATTATGGATTGTGTGATGTAATTTTATTTTTATATATAAATATTATATTTATTTTAATTGCTTTTTTAAATATATATTTGATATATTAATATATAATAACAATATAACACTATTAATAATAAATATTTTAACAATAAAATATTAATTAATGCAGTAAAAATATAACAGAAATGTCGAGAAAATATCAATTGGTGTGAAGTAATAAACTTTTAAAAATAAATACTGTTAAAAGTATTAATTTTATTATTATTATTATCATTTTTAAATAAGCTCTTCATCATTTTGAAAATAACAAATAAAAAATAATAAATAATAAATGTGATTAAAACTTACGGCAAAGCAGCACCATTTTGGTGTGGAAATCATGCTCAACACAAAAATGCCGCGAGATATGGTGCACTGCTGGAGTAGATTTTTTGCAGCAAAAAGGCATTTAACACCAAAATGGTGCATTGCTGGAGATGCCCTAAGGCTTCGTTACGTAAATGAGGGAAATTCAGACAACCAATTTAATTCCTGACTTTAGGTTTTTTTTTTTTTTCAAACTAAAGTTTTCATGCTTTTTTATTTTTTTCCTTAGGTTTGAGTATCTTTTAATAATATTGATGATTCAATTTCGCACCAAAATATACACGTTGGTTCGTTCCATTCTAAAGTACTCTCTCTCTTCCTATGTTAAATGTATAATTTCAAACCAGTGGTAGGCGGAGATCCTAAATGTGGGTGTACATTATTAATAAAATAGAGTGATATATTTATCGTTGAGATTCTTGTCGGATCTAATTAAACATGCATATATAATATTAATAATATGATACGCCAAAAACTTACTCGTATTGAAATATATAGGACAAAAAACTCTTTGTAAAAAAATATATTTAATTCCATTTATTTCCAATTAAGTGTTGCTACAATGCTCGAATATCTGTCCATTGAAGATTGATTTATCATTTTCAGTACTATTATTTTTATTTTTTTCAATTATTTATATGAACTAATTATATTTGTCATTTGATCCATCTTGATACACTGCATAGGGGTGAGGTTTACCCCTCAACCTTTTTTGAACACAAGATTTCTTTTTCATATAGATTAAGAAAATGCGTTTTTGACCAATCTCATTATGTTTTTAAGATAGTTTAATGTTTTTACATAATTTAAAAAAAAGTATAAAGTATGTTATAAGAGTGAGTTATATTGAAGATCATTTTGAGATTAGAGTGTATTATGGTGTTATTATGTAGAGTGTTTTTACCATTTTTAGATTCTTATAGAATGTATTAGGGATGATCGAAAATAAAAATCGTTTGCATTGTTTGGGGCTAGAAGGAGTATTTATATATTGCACCTCCAAAAAAATTTCTAAATCTGTGCCGAATATTACTTTTTCATTAAAATATTAATACTTCTTATTTGTCTCATAGAAAGTAATTTTCGAGACAGTCTCACAATGTTTTTTTTTTTTTGCCTAATTTAAAATAGGATTAAAATTTAAATTATGTAAGAGTTGATATCTTGTAAATTGAGTTGACATCATGAATTCTTGTGAACTCTGTGGTTCCCTTAATTAGCACTCTCACAATACATAGAGTATATTTTATATGGAGAAATATAAAATTTACACTGTAATTATGAAAACTAAAAATAACGTTTGTTAAAACATGCAAACACTTATTAGAAACATATCATGAGTTTTGTTGAGGGTAGCTTTAAATGGTTGTACATTGGCAGACGTCATGGGTGCAGCACCTGATCAGTGTGGAGCATGGCCCACACCCGCAGACGATCAGATCATAATGTGAGACGTGTAGGGTCAGGATTCATTTTACTTCATCTACAATCCATCAGACTCGTTAATGAACCTTTCAGTCATACAACACCTTTCCTTTTATTGGATTTTACCATATCTCTATTCATCACTAACTCCCAATATTTCTTTTCTATTTTTTACTCCTCCCTCTCTCGTAGAGGGTTATTTTTGCTTTTTTATTTTTTTATGTAAATTAAGAAATATTATTATTTAATATGTAGTGGATAATTATATTAATAAAAGTGTAGATCCCATATTTTAATTATTAGTAGATGTGTGTGGATCCCACATGTGTAAAAACAAAAGATGACTTTTGAATGAGACGCCCAAAATGACAAAAATAGGATCTTGGATGTCCTGTTATATTTTGGTATTACATCTTCTGTTAGATTTTGGTGTTACATCTTCTGTTACATGCGGAGAGTAAAATCTCAACATTTCTCCTTAGGGTTGATTGTTAGGTTGTAGAATAATTTATCCTACGTGTCAATCATCCAACGGTTTGTGGCAGGAGATGTAACATCAAAATGTAACAGGAGATCCGAACCGCAAAAATAGACTCTTTGGGTGGAACGGAGGGAGTATTTATTTCGTTTCACGCTTTCCTCAAAAATACTCCATTAATTATACAATTAATTATTTATATACCCCCTCTCGTTCCATTTCATATGACACAATTTTAATTTTGAGTTGTCTCATAAAAGTTTGCACTTTTCTAAAAAACTAAAGTCAAATACAACCATTATTCCTCATACACTTTATTTACAAAAAAAAATCATAGTACATACCTAACAAACCTAACATAAATAAAAAATGATAGTAATACTTTTAATAAATATAATAAATTCTTTTTTAAAAAATTATAACTATATAAAAAAACATCATAGTACATACCTAACAAACCTAACATAAATAAAAATGATAGTAATACTTTTAATAAATATAATAAATTCTTTTTTAAAAAATTATAGCTATATAAAAAAACGTAAAATCAATCTCACTTAACTGTAGCTCACATTTGATATTAGGCAAACAAATATGACATCGAAATAAAAAGCAAGCCATGGTGATATAAATTAAAGTCAAAATATAATGTGCACTTATTTACACGGATGTTGATATGTGCGTCCACATTTATGTTATACTATATATTTATTAATAAAAATATAAATTAATAACTAAAAATTAATAATCCCTCTATCCCACCTAAAGAATTATTTTTGTTTTTTGCATGTGAATTAAGGAATATTAGAGTATTATTTAGTATGTAGTGGTAGTTGTATCAGTGGGGATGTAGGCCCCGTATTTTAATTATATTAGTGGGCGTGTGTGGGTCCCATGTGTGTAAAAAATGAAAGGAGATTCTTTGGGTGGGACGCCCAATATGAAAAAAATAGACTCTTTGAGTGAGACGGATGGAGTATAATTTATTAACAATTTTTTTTATAAATAAAATGCTAGTTTTTTAATATAAAATTAAGGATACAGTTAAATACTATAAAAAAATTAATACATTTTTTAAAAATAAATATCATTATTAAATTAAAAATAATGGAGTATAATTTAATATAAAAATTGTTTTGAATACATATATGGAGTAGTATATTTGTATTAGTTGGCCACGAGATATCAACTATAAATTAAAAGAGAATTAAGTTTAGTGGAGTGCTTAAATTGACACAAAAGTAAAGAAAAATAGGAAACCCTACATGAGAGGAAATAGGAAGACAAAAGTTTGTTACCAAAAAGCATTTGGACCATTTTTCTTTTAAAGAATAATAAAAGGTAACTATGAGCTTTTGGCTTACAAAATTTAATTTGAAAATTCGAAATAATTTTCCATTAATTAATAACAAATTCTCCAATTACTTACATGTTTGAAACGTGTTTGACAAATTTATGTGGGATTTTAATCCCTTTAATTATAATATGGTTTTCGGTTTTTGACTATCCTAGCTAGTAATCATACTTACTAAATTATTTTAATTAGAACGTCTTTCTCCATTTTTTTCATTATTCATTTAACCACCACGCTACAATATTTCACATTATTATTGACTATTGTGTACTTAATTAAGTAAGACGCAACAAAATATTTTAATAGAATTAAATTTAGTTACACACATTCTTAAGATGATCATCTATCAATATATCATATCATCGATTAATTAAAATTTATTAGATTGAAATATGAGTGTTCCGACAAAAAACCCGTAAGATTCGGAATGGAAATTTGTAAGAAAATGACATCTAACGAAAGCAAGTGATGTTAGAGAGAGTGACTCCTTAAAAACCAATTTCATACAAATGTTTGATTTATTATTATTATTGTAATTTTTTGAACTAATTTTATGTCATCTTCCCTTTTCAAGCCGCGTGTTTGGCTTATTCTATTGACTATGTCATTACTTTTTTATTGTACTTCTATGCTCTCCCCTTCTTATTTTCATCTCACTTTTAATAAAACGCCACTTATTAGTTCTTTTATTGTTCGGAGATTCTTTCACGCAAATAAGTGCAGGTATATTATTTTGGATTAATCACTCTTTAAAATACATAATGTTTCTCTTCTTAAAATAGCTATATCATGTCATATATGAGCAATATTACTTTTTATTTTGAAGGACATATAACAATTTGTCATATAAAAGAATAATATTTCATCGTAAATAAAAATATAAACAGAGATAATGTATTTTATATTTTCTATATTTTATATTTTGAATGTTCACTCATCCCATTTAATCTATATGAAATGTAAAGAAAAAATGAGTTTATTATCCGAGTAAGGGTTGAGTAACATACTTTAATAAATATACTTTGTTAAACTCTAAAAATATATGATCGAACATGCAAAAGATATAAATATAAAAACACAATTGCCGTTAATATTAAATAGTGTCAACCTAGGAGTACACAATAATTGAAATACCCTAGTATAAACCAATTTGCTTTATTATAAGAAAAAAAGGATTGGTGTGAAATTGTCATACAAAGAAACTTTTTATGAAATGGATAAAAAATAATATACCCTTACCTTACCCTCATAGAAGTTAATACATTTTTCATTTTAGTTTGTTCCATAAAAATTGACACATTTTATTTTTAATATATGAGATCCAAGCAAAAATAATTATTTTATTCTCATGGGCCCACATATACCTCTAATACAACTATCCACTACATATTAAATATTATTTCTCTCACTTCACTTTATATTAAATTATTATACTCCTTAATCGTCGTGTCTATAGCTGTTAAGTGAAATAAGCTACTCGAAAGCTCGGCTCGGCTCGACTCGTTAAAACTCGAGTTCGAGCTCTCCTTATGCTCGTTTTCTTAACGAGGCGAGCTCGGCTCGACTCGTTAAGGCTTTATTATTTTAATAATAATTATAATTAATAATAATAATATAATAAATATTAAATAAAATAATAAATATAAGATATATTTATTAAAACTCAGCTCGATAAGCTCGATAAGGCTCGATAAACTCGACTCGATTTGCTTAACGAGCCAAATCGAGTTTGAGCTCTACTCGGCTCGAAAACTACTCGAGCCGAGCTCGAGCTCATTTTTAAGCTCGTTTTCTAAACTACTCGAGCCGAGCTCGAGTATGCAGTACTCGAGCTCGCTCGACTCGAATAACAGCTCTAGGGCCCATGTCCAAAGAAATGTGATAACTTATCCGGGACGGAGGGAGCATTTTTTATAATGAAAAGTGATACCTAATCAATAAAAAATAATAATGTTGTGAATTTTTTTTATGAATAATTTATAATACAAATTAAAAGTGATAATATTTTTTTTTAAAAGCAATAACATACTTCCTCCGTTCATTGCAAACGTATTAGTTTGTTTTTTGCACGTGGATTAAGGAGTATTATTATTTTATTTAAAATGAGTGGTTGTATTAATGGAGAGTGGTTAGCCATGTGTATCTTTTTATTAAAAAGAGAAATTTAATACTTTAATAGTGGACGATTCAAATAGAAAAATGAATATGTTATTGACAACTGAAGGAGTATTTAATACTTAAAAAATAATGACTAACTACAAAATATAAATTGATCTTTCCGTGAGATCGTATATCATTATTATAATTAATGGTATACATATGGATAAACTCTAGGCCAATAACTAATTAATTATTTAATAATCTAATAGTAAATTAATTAACTTGTCGGATTACTAAATAATACATACCTAGTACCTAGCTAGCTCGTGGGGTTACTGTGACCACAATGAAAATATAAATGGCAAATAGCATTTGCATCTACTACTAATTGGTGAATAATTTTAAAGTTAGTACAAATTAATCAATTTTGAAATTAAATTTCACATTATGCTAATATTCTTTAATCGAAACTTTTCAAGATACCATAGTACTCGAGCTTTTAGTTATTGCTCTTTGTATTATTATAATGCGAAAGATACCCATACGCAACTGTTACTCTTTAAAATATGGAGTAAATAATAGAAAAACATCAATTTTGGTCATCTATGATAGGTAAAAATTACCGTCCTAAGAATTGGTAATTTTTCAAAAATGATTTTTCGGTGTCCAAAATTAGTCCTTTTAGTTCACTTTTTGTCATTTTCTCGCCGGAATTTATTAACTCTCGCTGGAAAATTGCCGGATTCCGGCGAGAAAAGAACCAAAAGTAGACTTAAAGGACTAATTTCGGACACCAAATGATCACTTTTGAGAAATTACCAATCCTTAGGACTGAAATTGGATTTGGCCCATTGTAGAGGACCAATTGATATTTACCTTAATTAATAGTACTCTTTTCGAAAGAGTTATAATATACTCCCTCCGTCCAGGTAAAGGTGGTCGTTTTCTTTTTTCACGTGAATTAAGAAGTATTATTGTTTTATGTGTATTTAGTAGTTGTACTAGGGGGATGTGATGGGTAGTGATGGATCATTTTTCCTTAAAGGAGAAAATGAGAACCTTTGAATGAGACGTCTAATATGTAAAATGTAAATCTTTCGACGGGACGAATGGAATATCTTATCTTTAATATACTAAAGGAGAGTTTAACTTTGATAAGGTGCCATCTCCATAATTTTCTCAATTATTTTAATTATTAATTAATATTAAAATTAATTATTTTTATTATCCTTTTATATATATGTATGATTAATTAGTGCCACAATTTTTATTTAAATATTATTTACGTTAGTTATTATTTAAATTTAAAATTTAGTGAAGATATTGTTTTATTTTAAGATAAATTTAATGTAGATAAATAGTTAAATTAATATAATATTTAATATGAATGTAATCAAATCAAAATTAATCTCCCTTATACGTATAAATATGGTTTCTATTCATTCACTTCAAACATATAAATTTTTTGGGCATTACTTAGCTGACCCAAGGTCACACATGACCTTAATATTATCAACCATTAGATTAGATCAAGTTATTTTCAGCTATTAGATGTTTTTTGGTTTGATGAGCTACTTATATAGCAGGTTGGGGAAAAAGGAGTGATCGAGTTTAACGATAAAGAGTCAAATATAATAAATATTCTTCTCTCTCCTCCCATGTATCCAATCATATATTATTCATATATATACTTTTTCTCAAGAAGATTTAAATATTTATAATTCTCTTGTTACAAATTTATTATTAATAAAAATTCCATCATATTAATCAGCTTTTTATAATCTTTAATTTGATATCCACATCAATTTATTTGAAATAGAAAAGTAATTTATTTTTATAAATTTAAATATTTTTAATTAAATCATATTAATATATTCAAAAATTAAATTATCTTAAAATATGGAAGGACTTTAATGAAAATTATCTTAAAATATGAAAAAACCTTAATGAAGCACGATCCATTCGATTTGGGGATTATTCACTAATTTATTATATTGATTATGTAAATCTTATGTAATAAGTATAAATTGTGTAATATCTGAAATTATTTTAAATAAAATAAAAATAATATAAAAAAGTATATTTAATGTGGTGATAAGTGTCTTATTGAATTATTTCACGAACAATTCACTTGAATAATAAAAAATGATATAATAAAGAAAAAGTGATAATAATTGTTTAATGGCAAAAACTTGTCTGCACTCGGGCGCACAGGGCACACGCCGTGCGCCTTTAGAATTTTGTATTAAATTGTATACCATTTAGTATAAAGATGTGTACCCTTTATTTTCTGAAAAAAAATAAAAAGTATTAATGAAAAGTATATACTCTTTAGAACAAAATGATGTACCCTTATTAATTGAAGTGTATACATTTTAGAACAAAATAATGTACTCTTACCCATAATATTAAATTCTAGAGGAGCACGATGTATCCCATGACACACGCAAGCCTCACTATTGTTTAATTATATTATTTTATGATAAATTTGTGGGATGAATAAAAAGTATTAATATTTATAATATAAACTCGATCAAGTGATAATTAACAAAATAATTGAACTATATAATAATAATAATTTTTTTAAAAAAATTATTATTAGAGCTACTCTCTTGTGAGACAGGTTATATGAAACAAGTCGACCCATTGTTAAAATATATTAGGTATATAAGTAAAGTGTGATTATTGGTGGTTAAAGTATATATTTAGTGAATTATATTATAACACTTTAAGAGCGTACTTTAATTCATTATTATTCATCATATTGTAGAAAAGCATACTTTAACTATATAACAATGATACTTTAACAATGGGTCGACCCGTCTCACAAAATTACTCACAACTCGTCTCACAAAATTACCTTCTCACAAGAGAATTTGTATTATTATTATTATTATTATTAAAATAATTATTTTTTATTTTATTAAGGTAATCACTTTAAATTTAAGTTTCCAAATTAATTAATGTATTTACAACATCTACATAGGCAAACATTTCGAGTTTTCAAAATTATAATATAATTTAAATAATTAAATTATCTTAAATAATATTAATTATTGATTTTTTTTCGATGAAAACAACTACTTTTAATTACTCAAAATTACAACTTAGTAATTTTTGATAAAATTTTAATATTAAATATTCAATAAAATTAGTTTAAAGACAAGTTTTCTTAATTTATTATTTAAACATTAAAATTTTATTTAAGGAAAATTAAAAATTAAAAATAGAAAAAAAATATTTTTTAAATTATGAACGTATTTTGTATAATATTTTAATTATATAAAATTTTATCTAATAATATATAAATTTGTAACGACTATCTAAAATATATATATATATATATATATAATTTATACTAAAATAATAATAAAGTACACATGTTCCTTTCATAGATAAAAAAAAAAACGCAATACATATATGATAATTAATAAAATAAAGTAACAAAATATTAGGATAAAGTGATGGGTCTCTCCTAATATCTTTTAACCTGCAACTTGTGCTATTCCAGGTCAGCTAAGAATTGGCCAAATTTTTATCTTGAAGCTCTCTTAACGTTTTAAAGTATCGATGGTACTTGATTTTGTTAATTTTTTATTTCTTTTGATTCTTTATAAATTTCTATTTATTTTTTATAAAATTTATTTTTTTAAACTGTAATATATTTATTTGTTTATATTAATGTGTATATTAATTTTTTATTTGGTCTCTTTTGATTCTTTATAAATTTCTCTTTATTTTTTATAAAATTTATTTTTTAAACTGTAATATATTTATTTGTTTATATTAATGTGTATATTAATTTTTTATTTGGTCAATTTATTATGTATATTGATTTTATTATAATTTTTTTTATGCTTTTTTGTTCGTTGTGTTTTTTTAAAAGAAAACCCCCAATTTTTTATATGAATTTTAAATCTCAATTCTCATGTGTTACAGATTTCATTTATTTGAATCTTAAACTCTCTATTTTTTTTTAAAAATTAATACATTGTTTTTTCTTCTTTTGATTAATATGTACTCCTTTTGTCCAGTCTTAATAGTTACATTTACTTTTTACACGGGAATTAAGGATTAAGATGAGAGAAATAATATTTTAATGTATATTAGGTAGTTGTATTAGTATTGTAAGTGAGTCCCATAAAAATATTTTGATTGATTTGTGTGGGTCTCATGTACCAAAAAGAGAAATGTAATCATTATGATGAGATGGGTGAGTACATTAGTTTTAAAAATGATATTTTTAACAGGTCAAATTTAATTTTTGATTAATTTCATTTATTTAAAATTTTATTTATTTTTTAATTAATATGCATATTAAATTTATTTTTAGCTTTGTTAGTCAAATTTATGTATGCATTTGTTTTTTTTTAATTTCTTTCCAATAATGCATGTATTGATTTTTGTATGATTTTTTTCATAAATCAGCAAATTCATAAATTTTTTTTCAATTTCTTTAGATAATTACCTATTTTAATTTCTGTATAATTTTTTCTTATAACATCAAATATATACCATATTTTTTTTTAAGCTTTTCTAATTAATTTGATTTTATATTTTTATTTATTTATATTAATAAATATATTAAATATATTTATTTTACTTTTTTATGTCAATTTTATTATACGTACATTTGTAACTTCCTTTTTTATATATTTTTTAATTTATTTAAATATATATTATATTAATTTTTTATTTGATACATGTATTAATTTGGTTATAGTGTTTTCTTCAATGACAAATTCACTTTTTTTTTAATTATATTTTTTTATGCTACACATTTTTTTTAGTTGTAATTTTTTTATAAGAAAAACCCAAAATCTTTTATTAATGTAAAACTCATGTATTATAAATTCATTTTATTTTAACCTAAACTCTCTATTTAATATATGTATTTTTCTTAATACATTGATTAATTATTTTTAAATTTAATAAGATAAATACATATATTTATTTTAAGATTTGAGTATGAGGGTGATTAAATCAAAATTAATTATTAATTAAAATTTAATGCAAATAAATACTTAAATGATTTTTTTAAAGGTAAATTAAGCATTATCTTTTCTATTTCTTTAGATCAAAATATATAATATTGATTTTTTCATTCGTCATGAATTTTATTTTATTTTTTATTAAATTTCTACTAATAAGTTTTTTAATTTATTTTAATTTCTTTTAAATAATATATATATATATATATATATATATATATATATATATATATATATATATATATATATATATATATATATATATATTAGTTTATTTTAAAATTTATTTATATTTTTAAATTTTATTTTGGTTACTTTTGTTATTTTTTTAATTTATATTTTTAATGTTGTTTGTTTTTTGTTTTAGTAAATTACATTTATCTTTATATAATCCTTGAAATTAAATCAAATAGTATTAATTGTTTTTATAAATATTTCCTTTACCATTATTCTTTTCTGACAAAAACTTTTATGAGACCGTGTTACTCATAGAATAAATTTTGTGAGACAAATAAAAAGTGATACTATTTCAATAGAATAGTAATACTTAATTTAATGAAAAATTATAATGGTTCAGTAAACTATTTCATAGATATAACATTTTAAAATAAAATGATAACTAATTACGAAGGCATAAAATAGTCTCATCGTGACACAGTCACACACAAAATTACTTTTTTTATTTTTTTTAAATTAATTTTGTAATTTTTAAAAATTTCATTTGATTAATATATATATATATTAATTTTATTATAATTTTTTCTTCTGCATATGTCAAGTGAGAGTTTTATTTTGATAAGATGTCGATTTAAAAATTATTATTTTTTGATAATTTTTTTAAAATTATTTTAATTAATAAAAATTTAATTTTATTATAATTTTTTGATAATAAATTATATTTTTTAATATTATAATTTCATGCCCGCGTATTACACGAGTTTTATACTAGTATATACTAATTATGAATACGCTGCTATAAATAACTTTTTAAAAGTATGAGGTGTCGCAACGTGGTTAAATTTCTTATATTTTTTATTTTTTGTTTTAATATTACATATATAATCTTTCTACTTTTATTATTATTTTTATTATTATTATTATTCATGTGTATATCTTCAAATCATGTGTATCTATAAATTAAAATCACCTTTAATCATAATTTTTTGATTGGTTAAGGAATAGATAATCAATAAAATATATCCAACTTATTAATATTATTATTCATGTACATCTTCAAATTAAATACCACCTTTAATCATATTTTTTTATTATAAATAGATAATTAAGTCAATCAATAAAAATATATCCAACTAATAATTTATTTTTTATTTTTATTCTTTCTTGGTTACAAATAGATAATTAAACCAATCAATAAAAGCATATATATCTTTAAAAAAAAATATATATAAATAGAGCAAATATTAATTAATATACATAAATCACGAATACTAATTCTTTAGGGCTATTCATATTTATCTTCAAATTAAATACCATATTTAATCATATTTTTTATTAGTTAGAATACTACTTTTATTTATTTATTTATTATTATTATTATTTATGTATATTTTTTAAATTATGTATAACTATAAATTAAATACTACCTTTAATTATATTTTTTATTGGTTATAATAATTCATCCACGTATTATTCGAAAATATGTACTCGTTATATGTATATAGTATATATATTTTAATTCCGAAATAACTTTATCTTTTTGTTAATGTATGACTTAATCGAGAAAAACATACTATACAGAAGTGTGCAAATGAGATTACGAAAACTTATTCGTATCTCATTTGCATGTGACAATATTAATATATCATTATTTATTCATAGAATATAATGCACATTAATTAGCTAATTATAACTGTGCTTATATATATTGATAACTTATCGTAACTCTCATGAGTTGTAAATATAAGTTCAATTAGACCTTAAACACACTTATACTTCGACAATATGTAATTTTCTCTTGATATTCAATTCAAATCAATTTTACACACCTAGATCGACAAACTCAAATATCATAAATTAGCTAATTAGTTTTAATTTATTTTTTATTAATAAATTTGCATAATTAGTACAGGAGGATTTGCGATTGGTTTGAGCAGCCACTCCATGAGTTCCCACACCCCGCCCAATAACGTAATTTATTTATTTATTTTTTACTCTAGTACCCTTCTCCACACCCCTAAAAAATTAAAATACTTAATCAATCCAACAATTCTAAAATACATTTTAATTTTAATATTTTCATTTTTATTAAACACACATAATATACTTTTCAATTTATTTTCCATCCAAAAATCCCAAACTAGTAACGTCAACAAAATTGTTAATTTAAAAAAAAAAAAAACTCCTTAAATAACGTGGAAGTGTTTCATAAAATGGAATGAGTGTTAAATTATTTACATAATAATATAATTTTCGAACATGCGAAACTATTTCTTATTTTCTATAAATGAAGGCAATATATTATGTGCACTTGACTACTGTAGGGTTACTAGTTCGTGCTCTCACATTCAATTTATATATATTAATCTCATGGATGCTTGTTCTCATTTTGATGAATTATGATGAGGAATTAAATAATAATTAATATAAAGTGAAATAATTAAGTTAATCTTATAGATGCTTCGTAAATGTTTAATTAAAATAGTGTGCAAGCGATTAAGAAGACAAATAACAATTTAATGTGAGAGTGATGATAATGCAGGGTCCCATATAGAGCGGTTACACGAAACGAGCTGCTTGAGAGTTCGACTCGGCTCGGTTCGGCTCGTTAAAATTCGAGTTCGGTTCGACTCGTGACTACTCGAGCTCGCCCTTATGCTCGTTTCCTTAGCTCGTCTCAGGCTCAATAACAATAATAATAATTAATTAATTAATTAATAATAATAAATATTATTTAATTATATTACATTAATTGTTATTAAATATAATAAAAATTAATTAAATAAAGCTCGATAGGCTCGATAAAGCTCGAAAAACTCGACTCGTTTTGCTTAACGAGTCGAGCCGAGCTCGAGCTCGAGAATTACTCGTTCGAGCTCGAGCTCGTATATAGCTCGTTTCCTAATTGAGTCGAGCTCGAGCTCGGCTCGATAACTACTTGAGCTGAGCTCGAGTATGTGATACTCGGGCTTGCTCGCCTCGTTTAACAGGCCTGGTCCCATATCTCTCACTCATCTATCAAATGGTCGGAAATAGCCCGGGAAAAATAACGTCTCTTTAGAGGGGTGTACTTGCAATTTTATTTAAATGGTTCGTTTTAAATATATAAAGAGCATGAATGATGTGGAATCGGGTGTATTTGTTTCTTTTTTAAAAAATATTACTCTATATTAAGTGTATACTTTTTAAAACAAAATGTTATACTCTTAAACATTTTGTGCACGACATATAAGAGAGTAACTCTTTCTTGAAATTTTCAATTAATTATTTAATGCTCCACATTTATAATACCTACAAAAATATATTCTTCTCTGGTTTTATTAGAATTAGATCTACATAATATTAGTATGAGTGAAAGCCCAGAATTATCAACTCAAATTTTCAATCTTCCTTTGATGAGTATTTGGCTGGAACCAAGTTCAAAGATAGCATGAAGTGTTAACTTTTATGTATAGAGTACGGAGAAGAAGAGGATAGAATTATGTCATTTTGATCTCATTTACAATTAGAAATATTTATAGTATTAGGTCTGTTGGGGTGATTCGAGATATGTATGTTCACAGTTGTAATTGTATTTGTGGGTATTGCTCATACCTAAGACATGTTTCAATAAAATTTATTTTCCCGATAAAAAAAATAAAACATAGAAGAAGATTTGCTGTTATATAAGCATGGCTCAATAAGTTTGGATATAATAAACGGAAATGAACAAAAACATTTTACTTTTTGCGCAACATATTTGATGATTTTTTTAAACTCATTTCTCAAGAATTGGAAGGAGCAGAATGTTGATTTTATTTTTTATTTTATTGTAAAATTATGATTATTCAATGTTTCAAAATATATACAGATCTGATAGAATTGTGGAGAGAACTTATAAAATAAATTAAAAGGGAAAACATAAAATATAGGGAAGAATAAATATACTCCTCCGTCTTAAATTCATCTTCATATTTACTGTTTGCACGTATATTAATAAAAAATTACTTTTGACTAACTTTTGAAGTAGTTTAGTATTTTATGGTAATAAATAAATGATATGGTAGGTTATGTGTATTAAAAATGTGATGACAAATTTGAAATTAAAGTATATAATTAGATGGATATTAGTTAGTTGATTTTCATTTTGTGGAATTGTAAAGTTAAAATTGGAACAGACTAAAACAGAAAATGTGAAGTTGAAGTTGGTATGGAGGGAATAATAAATAACCATTGGAAAGAGAATAAATAAAAATAAATTCTTGAAGATGAATAAAAATCCAGCTATCCAAATTTTATAGATTCTTTATTAATTTACCTAAAATTCTCTCCAATTTATAGATAATTACTTGGAGTAGCTTTAGCCTCTATTTGGCCGAAATCCTATAGATTTCCTGTAATATTTTGGTGTAATATTTTTTATATTCTATTGTTGGATAAATAAAATATGAGTAATGTTTGGATATCTATTTGTCTTCATCTCCTACATATTAATCGTATAACATACAAGAAAAATAATGAAAATAGCATTGGAAATCCGCAGGGAATGTTACACGTATGTTAAATGACCACTTCATCTAAAAGTTTAAGCTAGTAGAGAGATAAATCGTTTAATATTTAATTAAGATATTCTAACACGCCCCCTCACATGCCGGCAGAGAATTTTTGCCTCAAGCCTTGCATGTGGAATTTTCTCATAAATGGGTGGCGGTGAGGTTCGAACCATGGACTTATTAACCATGGGCTCTGATACCATGTTAAATGACCTTAGAGAGTTGAATCATCTAATACTTAATCAAGACACTCTAACAACGTAAAATTAAATACTTAAATTAAATACTTTGAAAATATTTCGTTAATAAAAATAGGTATTTTGTAGTGTAATAAATTCCTCTTAAATATCCTCTAAATACAAATACAAATTTTATTAATCATTATATCATGTAAGCCACTATAAATTAAATTATTATATTCTTTAATTAATATGAAAAAATAAAAAATAAAGTGATACTGAGGGAGTAATAATATTTCGAAATCCAATTCGAATATGCATATACTCTCCCTTTTTCTTATACATGGTGTATTGCCAAATCCCGACCAAGCAACTAGCCGAACCAAAAAACACTGTTGCTAACAATGAGGGTAATTAATAGTAGAAATAATTGGAAACTGAAAAGACATTAAAAAAATGAAATAATCACTTCAAACAAATTAGTGTGTGATATACATGATAAAAAGAGATTATATTTCTTGCAACTAATTGTAAATAAGTATAACTTCTTAATGATGAATCGAGAAAATGATTTTATTCTAGAAATTTATTATTTATTTTTAAGTATAGAGTCTAATCTTAAGATAAAATAAATTACTCCCTCCGTCCCGTTTCAATGTTTACGTTTGCTTTTTGTACGTTGATTAAAAAGTATTATATTTTAATAGATAGTGAGTGGAAAAATATAATATTTAATGTGAAGTGGGTAGGTGTATCATTATTGGATTATATATTAATTATTTTAGGTGGGTCCTATATTCCTAAAATAGAAAACATAAACATTGAAATGAGACGCGCAAAATTGAAACGTAAACATTGAAACGGGACGGATGGAATATGAATTATAAAAATTAACGCTTAATAAGGATACTGGATTTTCTATAACATTTGGTATAATATCTCCTATGACATCTTTTTATACATTGACACGTATCAGATAGAGAAATTCAATATCTTAAAGGATGTATATGTTAGGTTTAGGATATAATTTTTATTTTAAATCACTACATGTTACTCGGAGTAAGAGAAGACACGTCAAAGTAGTACAAGACATCTAGATCCTATGTAAGGGTGAAATAATTATAATTATATGGACGGTCTCAACTTTAAAAAATCATATGTAAATTTTAAAAGTTACACCTATATACAATTACAAATTCTATTGATTCTCGACACATCTATCAATTATATATAATCTCTCATCATTTAATATTTTTTCTCTCTTCCTTTTTTTTTCTCATCATTTCTCTCACATAAATTAATATACTTTTACACATATCACTATCTAAATGTTACACATTGATTTGAAATAAAATCAGAATTAGAATAAAAAACTCAAAATAAATTACAATGATTTATTATTCATTATTTTTTAACCCATCTAAACCTCAAACCAGTGTTTTCATAATCGGACCGGAGACTAAATTGGTAGATGCAACAGTTCGAGGTTCAACCGATCGGACCGGTTCAACCGGCGGTTCAACAAAAAAATTAAATTTTACATATTTTCAATTATATTTTATAATATTACAATTCATTAAAAAAAATTTATAATAACCAAAATTATTTTATAAAGAGAAAATTCAATTTATATAAAAATATAATTAGATAAAATATTTATAGCTTATAATTCATGCTTTATACACTTTTTTATATATTTTCTCAATAGCATATTACATAATTTATACCCAAATTGCTATACATCTGGTGCACTACTCCAGGAAAATCACATAATTTAATTCAAAATTTAAATATTATATTTTAAAATAAATAAAAATAAAAGTGAAATAATATAAAAATATAAAATATAAAAAGAAAAACAGAAAATTAAAAAAATCGGTTGGACCGGTTCAACCGATTTTTTCGATTTTTTCGGTTTTGACACGTTCTGGCCGGTTCAATTCAAAAAATAGTTTTTGTAAGGCAATGTTTGATTTGGGTTTAATAACTCGGTTTTAGATTTAATAAATCTCCCCTATATACACCTACAAACCCTACTAACACTTACCTATCCCCACTATACATTATCTCTCTTCAATTAATATTTTTTCTCTCTTTCTCTCTCTTACTTTTATATCTTCTCTCACCTCAATTAATACTTGATTTGACATAAATTTTAAACCTACCCTACTTAAACCCAAAACAAACATAACAAAAATAGAATAACACTATTAACCGATTTATTAAATCACTTTAAACCCAAAACAAACACCACCTAAGGGTTTTGGACCGATTTAGAGGCCGATTCCTAGTTGAATTGGTTCAACCGATTTTTAAAATCACTGCCCCAAACAAACTCACCCAAAAGGTAAAGATTAAATTCTAAAAATAAAATAATACATGAATCATAAAGTTACATGAGATGGTCCATAAAATTAGTAACAAAACACAAAATTATACATACAATCAGTTAAAATGCAGTACATTGCACCTTAAAAAAATAGAAATATAATACTCCCTTCTTACTATAAAAAAATTTACACTCAATATTTTTTACTATAGAAAGTAATAAACAATCCAACAACTTCACAATACACTTTAATTTCAAAATTGTCATTTATAATTCACATAACTTACTTTATACTTTATTTCATTATCTAAAATTATCAAAATTATCCCTAAAAGTAAATTAAAAATAATTTTTTAAAAACTTCAACTGTGAATTTATTTTACAGGGACTGAGAGACTAATTAAAAAAAAAAAAATTCGTACCATCGAGCCCCGATTGAAAAATGGGTTGGCACAATGTTGAAAGATTTAGTAAAGCAAATAGTATAAAACAGTAAATAACAGTTACTCTCTTCGTCTCGGAGAAGTTGGTATAATTTTTTTGGGCACAGAAATTAAGAAGTACTCCCTCCGTCCCAAAGATATTGACACACTTTCCTTTTTGGATTGTCCCACAGAAATTGACATATTTCCTTTTTAAGAACATGGGACCCACACAAAAATAATTTATTTATTTACATGGACCCACACACCCATCACACTCACCACTAATACAACTACCCACTACACATTAAATATTATTTCTCTCACTTCACTTTATATTAAATTATTATACTCCTTAATCTCCGTGCCCAAAAAAAATGTGTCAATACTTCCGGGACGGAGGGAGTATAATAATTTATTGTAAAGTGAAGTAAAGTGAAGTGAGAGAAATAATATTTAATGTGTAGTGGATAGTTGTATTAGAGGTGATATTTGGGTCCATGAGAATAGATTAATTGTTTTTGTGTGGGTTACATGTAATAAAAAGAAAATATGTCAACTTAATGGGACAAATCAAAAAGAAAAGTGTGTCAATTTATATGGGACTTATAGTGTAATAATTAGGAACAAAAAGAATAACCCACAGTAAGGAATTAAGCATCTCTCCATATACTATTATTGATGAGATGGAGCTTGCTTGCTTAATCACTCTGATTCAGACCATTAATTATCATCTGTTCATCTTGCAGGAAGAGACAACACACTCCACACTGTATATTACCAACAAGAGACAACATATGTATTCACACACACACACTTGTGTGTGTTTGTTTGTGTGACTGTGAACCATCTTCAGTACAGACTCCTGGTCACAACGCTGCTGTGTGTCAGTGTGAGAGAGAGAGAGAAGGGTTTTCTTTAAAATGTAGAATGTGAGCATACTGTTGAACTACTGTTCAAGAGAGAGAGAGAAATATATATTTATATATATATAAATTTAGAGAGAGAGTGTGTGTGTGTGAGATGACTGTAGAAGAGGAAGCAAGATGGGTTGTGCACCAATTTACCTAGTTACCTTTTGACATCTGCCTGCCTTTATTTGTGTCAATTCACTTAATTTCTCTTCTCTCTACATCTACACCTATCTATACATACATACTCGTATATCTACATTCTCAAACCCTATTTTAAGAGAGAGAGAGAGGTTAATAGCATAATTTGCATTTACATAGTTGATGAGAGAGAGAGAGAGAAATGGGTCCATTGTCCTCTACATGAATTCAAAACCTCTTTATCAAATCAACAACAACACGATCCGCCTCTGCCGCCCCCCTCCCCCCCTCTCCCCCCCTTCTCCCCCTTTAATTGAATTAAGAAAGCCCTACAGCTACTGTGGTTAATTTTGTTGAAAAATGGAGGATCAGTACGGGATAGCAGATCTAAGGCAGTACATCAATGGGAAGCCATACTTTCCGGCGGTGTCTCACCCGCCGGACCTCCTATCCTGCCACCGGGGCTTGGCGGCGTCGCAACACCCCTACGATATGCTCATGTTTCGATCTGATAATTCAGCTACTGCTGCTTTTACTATCACTCCCTCCCCCACCACCGTCGGACCCCCCACGAGTATTGGCGGGTTCGAGATTGGCGGCGGCAGCGGCAGCGGCGGCGGCACGGCCAGATGACCACGGCAAGAAACTCTCAGCCTTCTTGAAATCAGATCAAGACTCGATTCTAAGTTCAAGGAAGCCAATCAGAAAAGCCCCTTGTGGGATGAAATCTCAAGGTGCTGTGTTTTTTTAACCTAATTTCTGTAATAATATGTTTATTACAATCTTTAGCTTTGGATTCATTAATTATGAGATGTGGAGTGTTATGGTTGATTTAATTGAGTTGGAAGTTGAGGAGTAGAAGTGACTGTTTATCTTCACTTTGGGATATGATCCATATGGTAACCTCACAATCACATCTGAAAATCAAGAAAAAGGTTGTCTTAATTTAGACAGTCTTTACTTCTTGAGTTGGTTTGCATTCATTCAATCAAAATAATTTCATGAGAAGACGTGAGTAGGCTTCCCTCTTATCCCATGTACTAGTATCTCCTCAGACCTTTTCAACACTGTCTTAATTTCACCT
This sequence comes from Pogostemon cablin, assembly GCA_023678885.1. Taxonomy (NCBI): domain Eukaryota; kingdom Viridiplantae; phylum Streptophyta; class Magnoliopsida; order Lamiales; family Lamiaceae; genus Pogostemon; species Pogostemon cablin. The sequence continues at coordinate 3,563,791 of CM042977.1, read as the reverse complement.
ACCATATCATTATCATATGAATCTTTCTTTCCTCCTCCTCCTCCTCCTTCATTTTCCACACTAACACCAACACCAAACCTAGGGTTGTGTTGCGTTGCGTTGCATTATTACATCATTTATTAAATTTGTGCAGGATAATGTATGAAGAATATGGGTATCAAAGAAGTGGGAAAAAGTGCAGAGAAAAATTTGAGAATTTGTACAAGTATTACAAAAAGACCAAAGATGGGAAAGCTGGAAGGCAAGATGGTAAGCATTACAGGTTTTTCAGACAGCTTGAAGCTCTCTATGGTGAATCAACCAACTCATCTGAAACTCCTTTCAACACTGCTGCCACTTCCACTACTTTTCACTACACTCAACCCCCCACCACTACCAACAACAACAATCAGCAACAGACATACAATCTATCTTGTCCCAAGCTCTCCGACAGCCTCCCAAACTCCTCAGACTACGACACCATATCATCCGACTGCAGCGATGCCACAGATGCAAGAGACAAAAAGAGAAGGGGGAAGAAGAGCTTGAAGGCGAGGATCAGAGAGTCGATAGACGAGCAAATGAAGAAGCTGATGGAGAAGCAGGAGACGTGGATGCAACAGATGATGACGAGTATGGAGCACAAGGAGCAGGAGAGGATGATGAGGGAGGAGCAATGGAGGAAGCAAGATGCTGCTAGGATCGATCGAGAGCACAAATTGTGGGCCACTGAAAGAGCTTGGATCGAAGCAAGGGACATCTCTTTAATGGATGCTTTCCACAAGCTAGCCGGAGATCATAACCGGAGAGACGGGCCGTGGCTGCAGGAGACGAGGCTGAGAAGCAGCGTCGGGATGGATTCAGATGAGGTGATTTGGGATGCAGAAAAAATGATGAGTAATTATCATGTGGTGAAATGCAACAAGAAAAGGAGAGATCAAGAATCTGATCAAGGGATTAATCTTGATCATGCTGATCAAATTAGGTACTTTGTTGGAGATTCTGATTATGGGTGATTATAAATAAGCTAAGAAAGCTTGATTACATACACAAGGTGAGTGGATTTAATTATGTGCATGTTTGGATAATAATGTTAATTTTATCTTGTACCATTACTTCTCTGCAGTACTGTAACCCTACTCTCTTGTTCGTGTTTAGCCTTATCGTGTTTGTTTTCGTGTAAATTGATGGGCATTCTAGTACTGCATGAATAATGTTCATGTGATTAATTACTGATGATGTAGTAATTAAGTTAAGGATTGGTTATAGATCTGTGTGTTGACGGAGGATGAAATGTTTTAAGTTTATTTTCCGAATGTGGAATTATATATTATGTGATCATGAGTCATCACTTTCTTTTAATTAATTTGAGTTTTCAATAAGCAAATTGTATCTAAATTACACCATATTACTGAATTAAATTTGTATCTAAATTGAATAAGATTCGATATCCAGTGCAGCTGATTTCACTCATGAGCACGTGTATTTTATTTTTTTTAATAATGTAAATATGATTTTAATAATTTTGTTATTTTTTTAAATTCAATTTTTTAATAAAAAAATTAAAAGAAAATTCGCTAATAAATTAAATGTTATAAATATTTATTCATTAGTGTATAAATTTTTTTGATGCGGGTGAAATCGGGTGACAATTTGCTTTGAATAATTATTTGTTTAATTTGTACTTTATTTTAGTGCATTTTTTCGGATTTAAAAAGAGTTTTATGTGGTGTGTGATTAGCCTGATTTGTTTAAAAACATTAATCTCCAAATTAAGTAGTAGTACGTCTCGGAACTTGAATTCTGATTTTTAATTTTAAAAATAAATTTTATGCAGAATTCTAATCTTTTACTCACTCTATCCACTGTCAATCTATATCTATTTTCCTTTTTGGATTATGAGACTCACACTCTCCACTAATACAAATAAAATATAACACTCTCCACTCAGACAATTACCTACTATATATAAAATAATAATATTTCTTAATCCACGTGCAAAAAACAAATAAATACATTGATGATGAATGGGGAGAGTAATTTATTTAATTAAAGACAATTTATAGTGTGCACCCGGGTGCACCTAAAGATAAGGTGCACCCATATACAAATATAAACAAAAACATATACAATTAAGAGTAAAAATGTATACAATTTAATTGTTAATTTTTTTAATGAAAATTTGTATATAATATTCAATAAAAAGTTATACACATATGGATGTTAGTTTTTTTAATGAAAACTTAATGTGAAAAAAGTATACAATTATTACAAAACACGTATACAAGATAGAATAATATGTACTCCCTCCGTCCCCCAAAGTATTTCACACTTTCCTTTTTCATCCGTCCCTCAAAGTATTTCACACTTTACTTTTACTAAATTTGGTAAAAAATACATTATACTAATACTCACTTTTTACACATATCCCAATATAATACTTACTTTTTCACATCTCCCAAAAACTTTACACACTTTTTTCACATCTCTCAATAACTTTACACAAATTTTTCATTAAATCAACTAAAATATATATTCTCTTTCTTACTTTATACATAAAAATACAAAATTTTCTTAAACTCCGCGCACACCAATACGCGAAATACTTCCCGGGACGGAGGGAGTATACAAAATAGAATAAAAAGATATACACATATGGGTGCAACCTTGCACCCGGGTGCACCCAATATACACTCTTTAATTAATTACCCCGACTTTGTATGGTGAGCTTATGTACGAACTTTCTAGAACTTTTCAAAAACTCCAACTTTTTAAATTTTGATGGGATATACTTTATTTTCGAACGTCATAAGTACTGTAATTTTCCACAAATATTTATTTAAATCACTTTTATTAAAGTAATCAATTGTGAACACTCACATCTGCTAATATTTTCGCGTGCATATATAAATGAATTTGAAACTTATAACAAATGATTAAATAAATAAAAACATCTTATTAATAAAGCACCAACTATTAAATAAATAAAAACATCTTATTAATAAAGCACCAACTATTCTCTTAATATGATCACTATTTTTTAAAAAGTGGTTCATTGTTTCAATTGAATGGTGAAAACCCAATTTCTTATCAAAGTAAATAAATAAATTTCTGAAAACCCCTCATTGTATTTAATTTCTTATTGGAAAAACACTAATCCATAATTTCGTCCAACTTACTTCTTAGCAACTCAGTAATTAAAAACTTATAAGCTACCCAAAATAGTACTCCCTCTCTCTCTCTCTCGTTAATAACAATATTATTAATTCTTCTTAATTAATATTACAGAGAAAATTAAACAAACTAAATTAAAATGATTATGACGTTCATATATATATATATATATCCGGATAATACTCCATGGTAGTCGTAAGAAATAAATTAAATGTATCTCACTCAATTTTTTTGCATGCATACAGATAATTATAAGGATGAAAAAAAAAATAAGAAAGAGTATCTTGATTTATATATTTATTAGTAATTTAAATATTTAGAGATAGATTGGCGTAAGTTGGAAAGAAGAAGTTTGCGTAATCAGTTGTAGTTTGATTTGACTATACTTACTGACACATCTGCAAAATCTGTCTACTTCTTTCTTCCCCTTTATCACACTCTTCTAATAATCCTAATTTGGAAGGTTTTGCTCCCTTTTTATTTACCTATTTATTTAAATATGTAAGAGGTAGTTGATTATTGTGTTAATTCCTTAGGAATCTAAATTAAATTATTAATTTGCTTAATTTAATTAGTCGAATGTCCACACTAGTGGGTGGGATGCAGATAAGATGAGGTATGATTACAAGTACTAAAACTTTGATGCATTGTATCTAGTACTCCATTTATTAGAGTTCATATCCATGGAGTTAATTTTAGTGTTGCTTTTTCTATTTATATATATATTTCTTAATGACTGTGTACTTTTTTTATAATTTATTAAAAGACTATAAAAATGAATTGATCTCCCAAGCGCTCGATTACATAAGGAATTTAAAAATTAAGGATATAAATGTTATTGTAGGAGTACAATATTTAATACTTCCTCCGTTTCATCTTAATAGTTACTCCCTCCGTCCCCTTAATACGTATCCATTTTTCCATTTTGGTCTGTCCCATTACAAAGTATCCATTTCCCTTTTTGAATTGATGTAACCCACAACCACTACACATGGTCTCACACTCAACAGTAATACAACTATCTACTACCCATTAAAATATTATTTTTCTCATCTTACTATACATTAAATTATTATACTCCTTAATTCACGTGCAAAAAGTAAACGAATACCTTTTAAGGGGACGGAGGGAGTATATATTTTTATTTTGGGCGTCTCATCCTAATGATTACATTTCCCTTTTTAGCATATGGGACCCACACAAATTAATTATTTCTCTCTCCATGGGCCCACACATCCCACTAATACACCTATTCACTTTACATTAAATTATTATTTCTCTCACCTCAATACACATTAAAATACTCCCTCCGTTCCCTTGAAAGGTACTCGTTTGCTGTTTGCACGTGGACGGTTCTAAGGTCTTTATTTGCTTTTTGCACGTAAATTAAGGAGTATTATTATTATATATAAGGTGGGTAATTGTATTAGAGGGAAGTGGTGGGTCATATTGTGTATTTTCTTTATTAAATAGAGAAAATTGATGCTTTTGAAACGGATGTCAGGAATAGTGAAATGGATATCTTTCAAGAGAACGGAGAGAGTACTATATTCATTAATCCCTGTGCAAAAAGCAAACATGACTATAAGGATGGGATGGAGAGAGTACTAAATGGTACAATATTATGAGATTATATCTATACGTTTGGGACAGGCAGTTTTATCCATAAAAATTAATTTGCCAAAAATGTACTCCCTCCTTCCCAATTCAGATTGCACCCCTCCTTTGTATTTTATAGAGGAGAGGTACAATTTTTTATGAGACGAAGAGAGTATATATTTTTATAAATAAATGTATATGAATTAAAGATGGACACATATATATATCCTGATATATAGGATACTTTACCAATTTATGCTAACCTAGCTATTAATATTATAAAATTAAAGATATGTTAAAAAAAAGTACCTTTTTTAGGACAATAATTTACTTGTTTTGAAGAATTTTTTATATATAGAAGAGTAAAAATAATACAAAATTTTTTTAATAATACAAAATTTATTTTTTACTTTTTAAAGTTATACTCATTTTCTATTCAGATTTCAATAACTTTATATACATTATTCATTAAATTATCTAAAATACTCAAATAATTCAATAATTTTACACATCTTTATAAAAAATAACTTTTATTAATCTCAAAAAAAAAATTATACGAATGGAGTATCATGCTAAAAAGTTTGATATTTGAGTGGGCCGAGGGTTGAAGAGCATTCGTACAGAAAATAATTAAAATCAAAGGGGAAAAAAATTGATATGACTAAATATACAGGACAAGTTGTGTGTATATAATGCATATATGTTATGTTTTTTATTGTGAAAATGGCAAAAATTAAGTAGGGTATGAAAATTTGTAGTGTGTTAAGTCTTGTCTGATTCAGTGTTATGCGACCACTGCATCCTTTTTTAGTATATACAAAAATCTCACATAATTGACTAAACTTAGCATTAAATCCTAGTCGTTGATTGGACGGTTCATGATCGTTATGATGTCTATCACAGGTCCACAATTTTTTTATTTTTTAAATTTTTTTTTGTTTACTATTTTTCACTCTTTTATGTGATATTAATTAGAAAATCAAGCTCACGGATTCAATTCCTAGCTAACGTAAATGGCAATCTCAAGTGTCAACTTTGGACATCATGGGAAGGTACTGTGTATAGTATTAATTCACATTGAGTAAATCTTGAAATCCCTTTTTTAAAATAGTATAGAATTCTCCCAAGGTTGATAATGATGCTAGAATAAAATTCTTAACGAAAAAAATAATCTGACATAACTAATTAATTCTATTTTCGAACTTAAGTCATCATGAAGTCTGAGATGACATTTCTGTTAAAATCATCTAGACAGGTTAAAGGTTTCCATTAATGGGGGTAAATATACAACTCAATTTTATGAACAAGTTATAGTTAAACTAGGTGAGCTCCCAAAATGGATCAAAATTTTTTGTCTTATCTTTTTAATTTAAAATATTATTACTCTTTGTCCATCTAATGAACATTCACTCTTCCTTAACATTTTTCATTAAAATGTCTTTTTTTTTCCATCTCATATATTTTACTCCGTTGATGTGAAATGGTGTTAATTAATAAGGATTTTTATAGAAAATAATATAATTGTAATAGAATATAGTGTTTTGAAGTTTACAACTTCTCTTTTTTCTTTTTAAGTTTCTTGTAGACTTAGCAATCAATTGTATTGTTTCAAAAAAAAAAAAATTAACTGTAAATAAAAATATTTGAGTTAGTAATAGAACAGTGTGTTGGGATATTTTGTTTGTTTGTGGAATTGGCGTAACTGAACCACTGACAACCCAAAAAGCATTCACATCTAACACGCAAACATTCATCTTAATGAAAACGAAAACTCATCCACCTATACATATAAATTTATATAGTATATAAATAATATTCTAAATTTGTCATTTTAATCCAAAATCATTCTCTAATTTGAGTAGATTAGACTACTCGTTCTCGTTCGATTGTTTATACAAATATCGAACAGAACCACCACCTAACAACTAAAAAAACATCCTAAACAACAAAAACATGGTTAATTAATTATAAAAAAAACACCCTACTTTCTTTAAGTTGAATACACCCTCATTCACAGCATAAATTGCATAATGTACAATATATGTAATGCGTGAAGGCGGGTGCATTCGACGTAAAGTTGTTGGGTGTGAATAGCAGGCCCCTACTACGAAGAGCTTTATTAGAAGACAGAAAAATAAACTAAGTGATTAAAAACATGAAATTTTAGTATTTGTAGTCTTTGACATGAAGGCTCTCGGATGCACCCTCGCTCAAGGCACCACCGCCTTGGTACGTTCCGAGGGTGGCTTCCGAGTTGGCCTTGCACCTCGCGAGGAAGGCCTCTTGGGCCTTCGGTATGTTTTCAGCCTTGCCGGACCAAGCCTTGAGGGTGCTCTGTTGAAGAGCACGTCCGAATGAGAATGTCAAGCTCCATGGCTTCTTCGTCTTGAGCTTGTTCATAGCATTGAGGTTCACAGTGGCCTCCTCCTCACTCTGCCCACCGGATAAGAAAACCACGGCTGGGACTGCAGGCGGCATTGTGCGTTGAAGGGCACGAACCGTGTACTCTGCCACCACCTCAGGAGCAACCTTCTTGGAGTCGGATCCAGGGGTGACCATGTTAGGCTTGAGAAGAGTTCCTTCCAAGAGGACATGGTGATCATTAAGAGCCTTGTAGCACGAGGCTAGGACGCGCTCAGTCACGTCCGCGCACTTGTCAATGTCATGTGATCCATCAACGAGGATTTCAGGCTCCACAATGGGGACCAATCCATTCTCTTGGCAGATGATGGCGTAGCGTGCTAAGCCGTTGGCATTCTCATTGATGGAAAGCTGTGATGGCTCGTTGGGACCAATCTTCAGGACAGCCCTCCATTTAGCAAACCTAGCGCCAGCAGTGTAGTACTGCTGGCAGCGTTTGCCAAGGTCGTCGAGACCTTGGGTTGTGGTCTCACCATTAGTACCGGCAAGCTCAATGGTACCCTTGTCAACCTTGATGCCGGGGAGAACACCGCCCTCTTTCAAGAGGTCAACAAAGGGCTTACCTGCAAATATCCGTCCATTATCAGTTTAGTTTCTTTAAGTACGTTGCTATTTACCCCCAATTGATCAAATATACCTGCAGCTGTTTTCTGATATAGAGTTTCCTCGAATAGGATAACTCCACTTAGGTACTGAACAGCACCGGGCGTGGTGAAGAGAAGCTCACGTAGAGCCCTCCGATTTGCTTCGACGTTCTCCACATTGATGCTAGCGAAACGTTTGCCAATTGTACCGGTGGACTCATCAGCAGCGAGGATACCCTTACCCGGGGTACCAATATATGCAGCATTAGCAATAAGCTCATCTGAAACGAAGGATATTAAGGAGCCGCTTTGTTCAAATTCCGGAATGACAATGGTAATAGGAATCATTGATGAGGGTAATGATAATGGGTATGAAAGTGATTAAAGGGGTGGGGGTATACATTGAATGTAGGGGAATGATTGAGGGATTTGGATTCCCATTACCTCTAACCAACCATGATTCCCATTACCCTCCCCTAATACCTCCTAAATAAATAACTACTGATAAGAAATTATACAACATAGATCCACCAGCATTAGACATCAATATGGAATGTGACAGAGGCTTATGTATCCAGTTGAATACAGCAAATCTTAACGTGAGGTTCAGATTTAAACTACTCCATTGTCATTTGATCAGTAAAAAGACATGCTAGAATCTAAATATACAAATAATTTGAGAAAAAAGTGGATCCTAACCCGATGGTTTCCCAAATTAAAAAGTGAAGACTGCCACTCAGAAACGGATGGATCAATCAAATGAAGGGAGGATTCAGGGAGCAATCAAATGTTGTAGATTTCAAATAAACCAAAAACAACTTAAAATTTTAATTATCAGTGTTAAATCATTGAATCCATGCTATCAAACATCCAATCAAATTGGAAGCCGAAAACAGAGAAACATGAATCAAACTAAGGTCACAAATGAAGATCAAAACAAATACGAATCAACATAATCGGAAGTGCACTAAATTACACCACCGAAGTAATAATGCCAACAACAAGTGAACACAAACATATCAGAGCACCTAAATCGATGAAGAAGAACAAATTTACGATCATAAATCACGCGAGATCACAAAAATAGATCAAACAGAAATTCCAGATCTGAAAAACAAATATGCATGCTGGAAAATATAAGCCGAATCAAAATCAAAATTGCGAAATTCCACAAACGTATAATCACTCGAAAATCAAGCAGAGAGGAGATGAAGACTGCATACCGGCGTACTTCCCCCTGTAGCAAGACATGATTGGATGCGAAATTGAAATTTGTGAAAGCAGCGGAAATAAGAGAGTAGAGAGAGAGAGAGGAGAGGGGGAGGAGTTATATACAGTGAGAGTCGGAGGTTGGACCGTCGATGTTATCGCTGAATGACGACCCCTCTTTCAAGAAACCACCCTTTTTTTGTCTCTTTATTTACTAATTTACCCTCGCTATATTTGGGGACTCACTGCTAAAATAAATGGAGTAAATAAAAATAAAATCTTCCCACAACTTTCTACTTTCTAAATTTAACTTAGAAAATCATAATTACCATTACTTTTGAATTATTATCAAACGGGATTTGTATTTATATTTAGTTAAATCATAAAAACAAAGTAGTGTTTATGTGAACCAGATTGTTAAAAGTAGCGTAGAGATTAAGAAAATTTTATTTTTTGATGTATAAAGTAAGAGAGAGAATATATATTTTAGTTAATTTAATAAAAAATGTATGTAAAATTTTTGGAAGATACGAAAAAGTGAGTATTATATTGGGATGTATGTAAAAAGTGAATATTATAATAATTTATTTTTTATCAATTTTAGTAAAAGTAAATGTGAAATACTTTGAGGGACGGATAAAAAAAGAAAATGTAAAATGACGGAGTATTAGTTTATACGTTTATAATTGTTATGTTATACGGAGTAGGCAAAATTTATTAGTAGATAAAATTTTTTTATAATAGGATGAATAATGCATTAAAGTGTAATTAATGAAAATTTTAATATAATTTATTATAAATATATTTTTAACTATAGTAATGATTTTCCTAATCATAAATATTTCTGAATTTATTATAAAAAAAAAAAAAGAAAAATTAAGTTACCAGATGACCCATTTATATGGAAATTTAATGAACTGCAAAATTGATTTATTAATGGGGCGGCTACTCGGATCCTGAAATTGCTAAACAAGCCACAAAATGAATTAAAAAAAATATTCTTAATTAAAATTACTAAAATACCCTTATATAAATAATATAATGGTTTACTATCATTCCCAAAATTAGATAAACAACAATCAAATTAAGAACAAAGAATAACTTTTACACACAGGAGACGCATGGCATCGCAAGAGAGAGAAAATTGACTGACTTGATATTTTTTTTCATGTGATCTCACCATTAATTAACAAATATTGATTCAAGAGAGAGGAAGGGTTATTGAGTGATGATGAGAGAAAAGGAATAGAGAAATGGGGGGAGGGGGTGGTTTTGAAGATGGATTGAAGAAAGTAGATTTATCGAAGATTCAAAGGAAATTTTCTATTAAAATATGTATGGATTCATATTATTTTACTTTTAATTTATGATCCAACGTGGCAGAGGTTGGGGAGCTTTGGACCAGAACCGCATTATCGACTTTCTCCATCTCCATCATCTTCGATTCGCATCAGATTTCAAAAAAAATGAAGAACACTTTTGTTCTTTATTTTGCTGTACAATTCAATCCAAAATTGAGGCATGGAACCAATTATTGCTTCCCAGTGAGGATTGAAATAGGACGTTGAAATCAGTATACGCAGATCTTCCCCTGATAAAATCTCGTTTTACATATATATGCTATTGCATTCGTCATGAACAACACATAATAGCAAAAAACTCTAAATAATTTTATTGGGTAATAGCATATATACGTTCTTCATTTCATGGAAGCGAACCCCAACAGCAGCCGTTCATCTTCACACTGCCTGAGTGATGCGATAATGATAATGTATGGGGTATGGTTAGTAATTTTGGGGTATGTTGATAATGATAATGTATGGGGTATGGTTAGTAATTTTGGGGTATGTTTAATAATAAATTAAGTAATAGGAGTATATTTTTTGTAAGGGTATTTAAGTCATATTAATTAAAAATGTTTTAATTTAAAATTTTTTGGGAGTGTGTTAAGCAATTTCGGAGGTGCAAATAGCCGCCCTTTATTAATTTACATAAATTTCAGATTTTACGTGCATGTTTTTATGAAATAGGACTTCATTAATACGTTTTTTTTCTTCTTTTTTTTAGGTTGAAGTGAATATATAGATATGACCTCATTATAAATAAGTAGAATAAAATAAAAACAATCTAAGTGAATATTCTATAATAATGACAATAAATTATTTAAAGAATTTGAAGCAGAGTATAAAATCCTTGGCAATATAAATAAACAAATTTAGGGGCAATTTGCACCTCTTAGCTTTATTATCTACGACTTACCCAAAATTTGGAAAAATCATAGTAAGAAAATAAAGGAATTGATCACGAGAAAGATACACAAAAGAATGGAAAGAAGAAGAAAAAAATCACAAATATCATGCGTGGTAGAGCAACTTTTTGAGGGTGAAAATCGTGGCATCATATATAAAATTAAAATTATAATAAGATATGACGGCCTTTATGTAATAAAATTTTACTGTTCTATATTTAAAAAAAAAAAAAAAAACAAAACAAACAGTTACTCTTTTTTAAAATAAAAGTGAAATATCTTTATGTGATAAGTTATACTGCTAGGGAGTATATTATTTTTCGGAAAAGAATAACACTCAAGTCATTCTGAAAGTAATACTTGGCATCTAAAAAATAATATTTTTTGAGAAATATTTATATATATGACCTTTCCACATTTATTTTTTATTTTATTGTTTTATTTTTTTATTTTTTGATCGGTATATTCATTTCCACCCACATATGATGAAGAGTAACAAACGGCACGTAAAAATATACATTAATGTATGTGTAAATGGGCAAATATACTCAATACAAATATCATTACCAACCACTAAAAAAACTTCTTTATTTTTTAACCAAAATCTACCTAAAAAGATCATTATACTCCTCCCCCAAAATTAAAAAAAATTCTTAATAAACCCACATACCCACTGTCACAGGCAACCACCGTCGCCGGCCACCATCCGTGTGGGTGACTCACACCGTGACCTACACTGTGACCCACACCCACCGCCAACCGCCACTACCGGTGTGGGTGACCCACACCCACCGCCAGCCCCTGTCGCCGCCAGTGTGGGTAATAGTGTCATAATTGAAGTGTTGGTAAAAATTTTGTATATTTAATTCTCACGGATGAAGATCATAACTAAGTAATTCAACAACTACTCTAAGAATTCACAATCAATTCTGAAGAATGAGAACAAGAATTGATCACATATGATAATAACTTTGAGTTTGTGTGTGTATGTGTGATTGTATGAAGAAGAATGAGTTTATAGTGGTTCAGCTTGTTTACACAAACTTACATCCACTGTGAGAGAGAGATCTATTATTGAATGAGAGAGCAAAACGTGTTACAATGCGCACATGCATGAATCATAGCAATATATACACTTCATGCATGCACAGAAAGTTACAGGACCAGTGTGTGTAACCGACTTCCAGCTGGATTCTCAGGTGGTTAAAACGAATCTCGACGGTTATAACCAACTCCATCACACACCTTGCATGGCCAGCTATCCATTCATGTATGGAACTTTCCAGAAACTGTTCACATGTGACCTGTACAATGGCCACAAGACACCCTGCTCACCACTGATGCACCCGGAGTAGACTTGCTGCTATGTTTGTGTGTTTCTTGATTCTGCTGATGTTGTTGCAACCGTTTCATCCATGCATCATCACCAGCCTCAATCTTAAACACACACATACTCATCCTAATGTTGATCACTCATAAGTATGTAGTTTTCACCACAATTCTCCACATAAAACTTCATACTCAACCAATACTCAATCACTCCTTCACTCCACTGTTTTATCAAGACAGCCAACTTGCACACTGCTTTTCAAGAGAGCAGCTGAACTCTCCACTGATATGTTCAGCATATATTGATAAGACTCTTGCATAGCTCAAACTTTGAACTAGGCAATGCCTTAGTAAGGAAATCAGCTGGATTCTTAGCTGTTTCAACCTTCTTAACCACAACTTTTCCTCCTTCAACTAAGTCTCTAACAAAATACATCCTTACATCTATGTGCTTTGTCCTTTCATGAAAACCCTGATGCCTTGACAAATGTATAGCACTAGAGTTATCATAATGTATCAATACTGACTCTTGTACTACACCAAACTCAGACAAAATTCCCTGCAACCACAAGCCCTCTTTACTGCTTCTGTGAGTGAGATAAACTCAGCCTCAGTTGTAGACAATTCAACCACTGACTGATGTGTTGATCTCCAACTGATAGTTGTACCAAACAAGCAGAACACATAGCTTGATAGTGACTTCCTTGTGTCTAAGTTTGCAGCATAATCAGCATCTACATAACCTGCAAGAAAATCAATGTTAGAAGTAAACTTATTGAAATGCAAACCTGTTGTTAAACTGCCTCTAATATATCTTTGAATCCACTTAACAGCTTCCCAGTGATCTCTTCCTGGATTTTCCATGAATCTGCTCACCAAACTCATTGCATGAGCCAGGTCTGGTCTGCAGCACACCATAGCATACATGAGACTGCCAACTGCATTAGCATAAGGAACCTTTTCCATTTCTGATACTTCTTCACTTGTTCTAGCTTATTGTTGAGCTGACAGAGCCAACCCTTGCTTTACAGGAGTAGAAACAGCCTTACTTTGATCCATATTATACCTCTTGAGAACTTTCTCTAAGTATAAGCTCTGATGCAACACAATAGAACCAGCTGATCTATCCCTCTTAATTTTCATTCCCAATATAACAGTAGCTTCACCCAAATCTTTCATATCAAACTCAGATTTCAACATTTCCTTCACAGCTGTAATCCCTTCTATAGACTTACAAGCAATTAAGATGTCATCAACATACAGTAACAAGAAAACATACCAGTCACTGTCTTGTTTGATGTATACACAACTGTCAAACTTGTTCCTTTCAAAACCACACTTGACAATGTATTCATCAAATCTCAGATACCATCTCCTAGGACTTTGTTTCAATCCATATAGTGACTTTAGAAGTAAACAAGCCTTATAAGTTGAGTTTTGAACTGAAACTTCTTTTGGAACTGTCATATAGATCTTCTCCTCCAAATTTTCATGAAGAAAGGCTGTAGTCACATCCATCTGATGCAATTCCAGATTAAAGTGAGTAACTAATGCTAACAATATCCTAATGGAACAATATTTCACAACTGGAGAGAATATCTCTGTATAATCAATGCCTTCCCTTTGAGAAAAACCCTGGCAACTAGTCTTGCTTTAAATCTAACACCACCAATCCTCTCAGGTGAAACTTTCTTCTTGTAAATCCATTTACAGCTCACTAACTTCTGATCTTTTGGCTTCAGAACAATTTTGCAAGTTTGATTCTTCTCCAATGAAAGCAACTCTTCTTGCATAGCAGCACTCCACTTTGCATTATCCTTACTATTTATTGCTTCCTGATAGTTTCTTGGTTCATATGAGTCAATATCCTCTGTAGAATACAGTGCAAAGGATACAATATCAGCATCTGGAAATCTAGCTGGAGTCCTAATAGATCTCCTTTGCCTATCTCTAGCCAACTGATAGCTATTAAGCAGCTCATCAGTATTAGAAGTAATCTGATCATCTGTAATTGGTGAACTAGTTCCTCCTTGTACTGTCTCTTCTTCAACTCTAAACTGATCCATCTGAATCTTGTTCACAGGCTCCACCTCAAGCTCAGCTTCAGACTTACTTTGATCCTGAGGCTTTAGTGGCATAACAGCTTCATTAAAGGTAACATCCCTACTTATCATAATCTTTTTACCTTCAATGTTCCATAGTTTGTAAGCTTTAACACCTTTGGGATATCCAATCATGACACATTTAATGGCTCTTGGAGCTAACTTATCATGTTTAACATGTGCATAGGCTAAGCAACCAATCACTTTGAGCCTAGTGTAATTAGCAACCTTTCCAATCTATACTTCCTGAGGAGTTTTGAATTTAAGAGGTGTTGATGGACACCTGTTGATTAGAAAAGCTGTTGTACTAACCAATTCACCCCAGAAGTCTTTAGAAAGACTAGAACTACTTAATATACACCTAACTCTCTCAAGTAAGGTCTGATTCAGCCTCTCTGCAACACCATTTTGTTGTGGTGTACCTGGTACTATCTTGTGTCTCATGATTCCCCTCTCCTTACAAAACTTATTGAACTCATCAGAACAATACTCAAGACCATTATTAGTTCTTAATATCTTAACCTTGTTATTACAGCTATTCTCTACCTCAGTTAGCCAATTCTTAAAGGTAATGAAGGCTGTATCCTTAGACTTCAGTATATATATCAATATCTTCCTACTGTAATCATCAATAAATGAAATAAAATACCTGCCTCCTCCTTTTGTTTGAGTTCTTGCAGGTCCCCACAGATCTGAATGGATATAATCAAGTTTAGCTTTGCTTGTGTGTTCTCCATTGCCAAACTTCAGCCTTTTGGCTTTACCAAAAATACAATCCTCACACTGATCCAGCTTGTCTATTGATCTGATATTGATTACATTTTGTCTTGACAGTTCTTGTAATCCTTTCTCACTTATGTGAGCTAGCCTTCCATGCTATAAGTGAATTTCATCACTTTCTGTTGAGGCATAATTCTGTCCAACCACAGTGTGTCCATCAAGAATATACAATCCATTTTTCCTGATTCCTTTCATCACTTCATACTCATCTTTCTCAATAATGAGTACACCTCCTCTAGATCTAAACTCATGGCCTGAAGCATCTAAAATTCCTAAAGAAATCAAGTTTCTTTTAAGTTCTGGAATATACCTCACACTTGTCAATGTCCTAGTAACTCCATCATGCATCCTCAACCTGATGGATCCAATACCTCTTATCTGACATGTGTGATCATCCCCTAGTAATACTGATCCAGCATTCTGCAACCTAAGATCAGTAAACCAATGCTTCATAGGAGACATATGGAATGTACATCCTGAATCAAGGATCCAATCCATGGATCCTTTTGATGATCCAACCAGAAGTGCCTCAGGATAGTCAGTGGCCTGATTCTGATTATTTACCACCTGATTTGCTTGCACTCTTTGTTGTCCATCTTTACCAGCTTCTGCTTTCCTTTTCTTTTCTGCTTTATACTTGTAGCAGTTCTTCTTGTAGTGGCCTGGTTCATGACAGTGAAAACACTTCCTTCCATCCTTATCTGAATTTGTCTGATCAGCCTTGTTTCCTTATTTCTTTGAATCAGAATTGTCTTTCTTGTTGTTCCTTTTACCATGATCATTCCTCTTGATCATTAATCCCTCTCCTGATATTCCTTGATCTTCAGAAACTTTCTGAAACTCCTTTGTCTTCAGAGCAATTTCAACCTCATCAAGACTTATAGTTTCTCTATTTCCAAACAAAAGTGTATCCTTGAAACTTTCAAAGGACTTTGGGAGAGCTGACAACAATATTGAGGCCTTATCTTCTGTTTCAATTTTCACATTAACATTTTCTAGATCATCTAACACCTTATTAAACTCATCAAGCTGAACTAGAACTGATCTATCCTCAACCATCTTAAAGGAATATAGTTTCTGCTTTAAGTATAAACGGTTAGCAAGAGATTTTACCATGTACAGATCTTCAAGTTTCTTCCATACAGCTCTTGCAGATGTCTCTCTCTGTACTTCTCTCAAAGCTTTATCACCAAGACACAATACAATGGCACTTAAGGCCCTTTCTTGAATATCAGCTTCTGCAGTAGCTTCAATGGCTGTTTGTGCAGCTTCTGCAGTTGCTGCTGGTTTATCCTTGATAGCTTCTGCCAATCCTTGTTGTACCAAGATAGCTCTCATCTTGATCTTCCACAAACCAAAGTCAGATTTCTCTGTAAACCTCTCAATATCAAACTTGGTTGCAACCATGGTGTCAACTTCCTTCAACTGCTTCTTGATTTCTCCTTCTGTTGATTGCTGCTGTTTGTGGCCTAGCTTCCCACAGACGGCGTCACTTTCTCATGGATGAAGATCCTAACTAAGTAATTCAACAACAACTCTAAGAATTCACAATCAATTCTGAAGAATGAGAACAAGAATTGATCACATATGATAATAACTTTGAGTTTGTGTGTGTATGTGTGATTGTATGAAGAAGAATGCGTTTATAGTGGTTCAGCTTGTTTACACAAGCTTACATCCACTTTGAGAGAGAGATCTATTATTGAATGAGAGAGCAAAACGTGTTACAATGCGTACATGCATGAATCACAGCAATATATACATTTCATGCATGCACAGAAAGTTACAGGACCAGTGCGTGTAACCGACTTCCAGCTGGATTCTCAGGTGGTTAAAACGAATCTCGACGGTTATAATCAACTCCATCACACACCTTGCATGGCCAGCTATTCATTCATGTATGGAACTTTCCAGAAACCGTTCGCATGTGACCTGTACAATGGCCACAAGACACCCTGCTCACCACTGATGCACCCGGTGTAGACTTGCTGCTATGTTTGTGTGTTTCTTGATTCTGCTGATGTTGCTGTAAACGTTTCATCCATGCATCATCACCAGCCTCAACCTTAAACACACACATACTCATCCTAATGTTGATCACTCATTAATATGTAGTTTTCACCACATTAATTTAATGTATTATTTCAATTTTTCCGTAAAGTATTTTTCTTTCTGAATGGATAGTTTTTTAGTTAAATTTTGAAAAATGGAAAAAGAACAGGAATCAGTTTATTTTTTTATAAAGAAAGTCAATTCGATGAATTAATTTAGTGTATAATTGCGACACGTCACGCTCATATTATTGAGTGCCTTGGACTTTCGAAAATTTTAAATAATAATAATAATCAATTTGGTCATTTTCATAGACAGAAAAAAATGTTAGCATTAATTTGCCTCCTGTAACGTGCCTAACATGTTCACTAGATTCCTCACTTAAGTGAAGAATTAAAAAAAGGAGATATAGAGAGACTTGAAAAAGAGGAAGTAAGGGTTATAAGAACGCTTAGAGAAGGAAAAATAAATGTGCTTGATGAACTAATTATACAAACAACTAACATTTATAGATAAAAAAAATAAAAATAAAAATAAAATAAATAATTTGCCTCCCGTAGAAGTTCCAATTTCCTGTATTATTTCTCTGAGACGTTATATGTGCACAAGTCAAAACAAGAAAAAAAATTATGACGTTTTAAAAATATACTCCATATTTCATGTGTTATTTTTATGTGACGTTCTATGTGTAGTAAAAAAACAAGAAAAAAATTATATCCTAAAAATATACTCCATATAAAAACCATAGGGTGATAGTTAAATTTTTCTCCTCCCTGATTAGTTCAATAATTAAGTTCAATAATTACTCCATTCTTTACTCGATTGACTCATGACGAGTCATGAATCTATAAAATCTGACGTTGGGCGAGTCTTTGGTAAGTTTTTTTAAGGATAAAAAAAAAAAATTGGTTCTACTTGTGGAGTATTTGCAATTTGGATTAAGCCCATCAAGCAATACCCCGATTAAGAGATACTATAAGATACTGCAATGATGTTTTGCATAATGCTCCTCCTTCCCGCTTGAAATATAGTTTTTTTTTTCTATTTTAATCGTTCGCCCCTAGGAGGGTCCCTTTTTTACACATATGAGTCCCACACAACCACTAATACAATTAAAATATGGGACTCACACTGTTACTAATACAACTACCCACTACACATTAAAATAATACTCAACGTGCACAAAAGTAAAAGACTCTCTTTCGGGCGAACGGGTAGATCATACTATAACAGGGGGGAAAAAAACTAGGATACAGATTGATTCCTTGGTAAAGCTGTGTGTGCATAACAAAAAATATTCTGCAAGAAATCATTTTACAAATCCAAAGAGGAACATATAAAATAAAAAGACAAATTAAAACAAGTACCAAATACTATAAATATCACACACATCAATTCGTAGATGGATTAATGCGTGTGTAAAAAAAAAATGAAAAGATGAAAATGCCATTTATTTTCAATAGAGATAGAAAGGCTTTTGTTGGATTCATTGACAGAATACATATAATTTTCCACAGTGATCAATTTACAAGAATTCCTACAATCGATCATAGATAGTTTTATAATAAACTTTAATAGCAGACGAGTAAATACGTGCTTCAGAAGATCGCAATTTGAGGATGCTATGATTTCAGCACAATCAGATAAAGATAAACACAGGTTCGTGCACCTTAAAAAGATGTCATCTTCTGTCCAAAACTAACATTACCATTCGGCAACATAAATATCATACAAGAAAACTGGAACAGCATGTCATAAGGTACCATGAATGCTTTCAAATGAGTCCAAACCTTACGAGAGGGAAGGCGAACCAGAATCAATGTCAATGATACACAGTCCTCGCTTTGTGACAACAAATTCACTGTGCTTCATGAATGCTCTCAGAAACAGATCTTCTTACAATTGGGGCGATGCAACTCAATCCCTCCTTTGTGACTTCTAAGTACTTTAAACATGTCGATAGAAAGATGCCCAGATCAATTTGAGTGTGATCAAGAATGTTAACAAACTATATAGGGAGAGGGGAGAAAAATGTAAGAACAATCAGCAATCTCAATAATTTTGCACCCTTTCAAATACAAAAACAAGAAGACCTGGGAGGTTGAGAAACAGACTACAAGACACAGCTTACAAGGTGCTATAATTTTATCTATATAAACTGAATTGTAAACATACAAAATTTCTTCACTTCCATGCCAAGCTATGTATAGGCGTTGACGCTGAGTGCATAAAATTTCTATACGCTTGGGTACATAATTGCAACCTGCACTCCCACCTTGAAATATTACACATTCTTTTCCTACAATTGAGCCACCATAAATAATCAAATACAGCATTAGATTGTCAGGGTGAAGAACATCAACAAAGATTAAGAAAATAAAAAAAAATTAACAATGGCTATTCAATATCATCAACAACAGAATAAGGAAAATATTATAGTCCATGATTCATGTCCCCCCACCCCCCAACAAGAAGAAAAACAAAACCAGTCTCCAAAAACTAACCAACTTTGTAATTGTACCCAAAAATAAGAAAATTCTAACCAGAAGTCTAAGCCAACTCAGAATCACAACACGTCTGGACGAAGATAAAGGTTCACACATGAGATCTCTTTAAATTTAGAAAATCTAAGGAATTTCTTACCAGTTCGACATCGTAAGCCAGTCCCAAGTCATGCAGAGATTCTTCTGATATACAGTTTGCATGTACTATAGGACTTAAAATAGAAGCATCACTGGTAGTTCCAACTCTTTCATCTGAGGATGGCGTCAAGTAAAGAGCTCCTTTGAACATCCATTGATCCCTTTCTTGACTGTAGAAATCTTCAAACAACTCCCCACACAAAATACAAGCACACTGACTTTCATCTGCAGGGACCATTGGTTCACTACTTTCCAATATTTCAGCTGAACCACCCAATACATCTGAAGGACTAGTCCCTAGATGCTGACCCATTCCCGCAACCCAGTCAACTGAGCTTACGTACCACCTCCTTGAAGTCTCAGGAACCCTCATCGCATGCCATTCCATGTGTCTGTCAAGCCGTTCTTGAAGTTTAAGTGTCAGACCACATATGCTGCACTGATGTGGGAAGTCAGAGAGAAGATCACTAATCACATCAGGATGGAACCTGCGCACTACATCTGGCTTGAATTCAAAACCAATAAGATTTTTTATCTTTGTTGTAGACAGAGTGCCACTATCAGAAGACTTTAGAGCAGGCTCAGACGAAGATGGCTCATCCTCAATGGATACACTTGGTTTAGACTCTGTGACTGGAACAGATGAAACTGGAGCTGAAGTTGTAGTTGCAATCCCAGGAACTCTGTTCAAGGGTTGATCGGGTATCTTAGGTGAGGCAGACAACAATGGATCAGACTTGGAAGAAGATATCAAGCCTTTTGCAACCAATGAGCTTAAAAGACTAGATACAGGATTGGAGTTAACTGCACCTGGCATCTTTTCCGAACTAATAACCTCTAAAGATGAGGGAGGCAAACGAGTTGGCAAGACTGCCTGCTCTGCCTTCTTTTGAGAAAGTGTCGTGTGCAATATGCTTCCTTGAAAGCTTGGAGAAGATGAAACATTAGCAGGAGGGAAGCTATCCTTCAGAGAACTACTACTTAGCATTCCACTTTTACTTACAGCATCAACCAGACTGCTAGTAATGGATTTTCCAGGGGAATCAGAGGTAAAATGATTAGATTGGTCAGATGATGAATTCCCCATTGCCGAGCGACTTTCAGAGCCCAAAGTTTCTGATGGTATCATGCTGTGTTCTCGGCTAGAAGATTCAAATTCCAAAATTTCTAGATTCTTCTGGTGAGCAGAGGAAGCATGTTTTCTCTGTTTATTAGGTGTCAAAACAGACGAAGGCCGTATATTAGTGGGCTGCATCCTCTGAGTACTATCCTGATACACATCCCGAGATGGCAAACAAAGAGAATCCTCACTAGTTTGATCACGATACGCCATGTTCTTTTGCCCTGGACGCCTTCTTGGATCTGTGGGAGGACCCATAGCGGTCGTGTTGCGCTCAGCAAAATTGTTTACTAATTGACTCATATTATGTGAAGAGAATGAAGGTGATGGAGGGCGTTGGTGCATTAATGTTCGTGTTGATGACGGGGCTCCACTAGTCTGCCGCTCAGGTGTCATGGAAACTTTGGATAGCGATGCTGTGCTAGTTGAAAGCTTAAGGTTTGGGGCTCCAGTATGAGCAGGGCCCAGCTGTGACTGGGAATGTGACTTGCCCACTGTACCCTGCAAACTTGTCAACCTCGTAGGATACCCCTCAGAGTAACCTGATAAACTTCTACCAGCCTCTGAAAGAATACTTCCTTCTGGAGGATGCAGCTTTTGGGACCACGATGGCACACGACCCCCAGACAATTGACCAAGATCCATGGAAATAGATTCAACTGAGGCTTCATCATCATCCCTTGCCCCAATATCGTGAATATTTTGATGCCTAGGGAAATGGCTGTCAAAGTCCTGCACAAAGCACACCAAAAAAGTTAATCAAATCATTAACTTGATTCTTAGTATCTCACACAAGTGAAACTTTACGTAAATCTTTTTCCTTGACAATTTATCCGCATCACAATGAACACAAAAAAGACAAAATACCAATGAAAGAACAAAATGCAGCATAGGGGAGAACTGAGAAGAGAAGAACACATGGTAAAGCCATTGATATTGGGAGGTAATAGCTAAAACTCCCAATTACAAGTTAGAAGTTTATAATGTCAATGGCATAAGGATATGCTGTTTAGCTTTCAGACGACGCAACCTTTCAGGTATAATAATTATGCAATTTACCACTTTTGAAGGCTATATGATTAGTTACATTTACTTTATATTTACAACACAACCACAAATAACAATTGAATATTAGATGCATTTTTCTAAAAATAATTAAATTCTATCAGAAACATTTAAGAAAGCCACAAAATCTTCGAACTCATTTCCGCATATATCAAGTTTAAAGTGCCAACTTCTTACACACTAGCTTTAAGAAGCATCCAAGTCTCTATATGAAAATTCCACTTAGTAACAATAAATGACCCCAATAATTTTTACATTTCCATTCAGCACTAATGATTGAATACCTCGACTTAGTACAACATTATATAAGATCATCTTAGTGTTAGAATGATCTTCATGTGCAAATGATAGGAATCATCTGCAACAACTTTGAATGCTGATAAGGAGGTAACAATTATGGCAAAAGTCCTCGTGGGCCAGCATGCATCATTCACGTACTATTACACAGCATAACTAAAATTTTCATGCAACAACTTGTAGCTTCAGAAGACAATAGATCCTTGTCAGATAATTTCTAGTGATATTTTAAAAAATAAATAAAATAAAACAATACATCACAAAAACACTATAGAGCAAACATATTAATCACCAATACAAATCAGATAACAGAGTTCAAAAAATACACAACAAAAAACACAATATTCTACTTAACGTTAGACAACTCACCAAACTTACCAATCTTTCATAATTATCAGGTGCCCAATGATCTTTAATCGAGGCATCAGTTGTACTACGAACAGTGGGTCTAGAGTTCATCTCATTCCACATATACTCCTCCGAATTGTTCCAGTTCTCAGTCATCCCATTTGTTGTCCTACTGGAAATACTGTGTTTGTGCCGTAAATCTAATTCAGAATTTGCAGAATCGAGGCCAGAATAGCTATCCAATCTATGTTTGAGACCGAATCCATTCTTCTGATGTGGAATCCCTGTCATATCATTGCTGGAATCATTCCAGGGTCTATCATATCCCGGCTCTTTAGGATCAATATCTCTTCCAGTGACCAAACCTAAATGCCCTGATACACTGGAACCGTAATCTGGATCTGCATATGATAAACTTGACCTTTTTTCACGAACAACCTTATTTACTTGATCTCCTTGATGATGCTGAATGGACTGCAAGTTTTGAGGATCGATTAAAGTAAAGCAGAATGATAGTATATCAACAACGCAAAATGGGAGGCAAATACTGGCACATGCCGTGACAAGAGGATATGACAGCTCATGAATTTACTATATTGTTAATTTTCAAAAAGCTAAAGTGATTTTTTTTGCTTCGCTAAATTTAATCTTTTCTGAACTCTAAAAGTGTGACAGACTGACAGTTGAGTTTTAATTTATTTATTATTATTATTTTGAACTAGGCATCCCAACTTTGGCAGGGTGTGAAAAGTGTCAATTGTTATGGATACAGGGCCCATCTTGTGCACTTATGACTATGAGAGCAACAGCATACTAGAAAACATTCATTTCATACCTTAGCATACGGATCAGCCCATGATCTGCCAGAATTAATACTACCAGTTCTGTCCAAAGCTTCAACATCCTCGTGGGAGTTTACCTGGGCTCCACTTGTCTCGCTGCTAGCTCCTCTAGCCTTCATTATATTAAGTCAGCACAAATACAAAATAGTAAGTGATTCACGAAAAATAGCCTAATTTAAAGGACAAGGCACTAAAACAAACGAACAAGTATTTAAAAGAACAATATTGTTGATCACAATATAAAAGCAGTAGACAACATTTGCGTAAAGCAATTATAAGCTACCTGATAACATTGATGAAAGATAACATCAAGTGGAGAACTCAAAGGATTTCCAAATAATTTTTTTTCTAGCCAAATTTTAGAAAGTTCCTAACAGTGTCAACTGAAGGTATATCACAAAATATGGAAATTAAAATGCACAAGTTCATCAAGACTAAAATGCAAAACTAAGGACAGAATACTGGTAGCAGCAATGGTTACAAAGGCATATGGGACCCTACCCTGTCAGTCTGAAGTCGCTGCCTTGCCTCCAAATATTTGGGGTTTACATGAATGCTGTGAGCAGGACGTTGAGCTTGTGAGTCAGGCCTAGTCTGTCCTGAGATACTGGCTGCAGTTGTAAATCCAAGCTCTTTCTCAATCAGCTGAAGTGTCTGAGGAGGGAAGACTCCTTTCCAGGTCCCAAAGAGGTGGCGCATGCCTGAATGTACTGAAGAATCAACCTGCCTGTATGCCTTACAGAAAACCTGTAAAATGCTCTCCAAAGAGATATGTATTAGAAAAACGAAGGTGATTTAGAAGATCAAATAAAAGGGTAGCGCAGGCCCCACCCTCAGCCATTACACACAAAAAAGGATTAAACTTTTGGAATTTGGGGGAGATATTCATGCTCCTCCATCTTAAATTATTTCCAACTATTTGAAAATTAAAAGAAAATACTGAAAGGAGGAAAAAGAGTGATGGCATATTTCAGCTATTTTCCAAAGTCAACACAGCCAACAAAAGAAATCCCAAAGTTTTACCTCAGGTAATCTGGAAGCGAAGTACTTTATGTAATCCCTCCCAATGTTCTTTACGATACTGTCTAGTAAATAGAGTGAAGGCAGTTTTTGCTCGCTCGGGACCTGTAAAGAATTTCCAATAATCAGGTATAATGTCAACAGGTGGATGTTAGGAGATAATAAGTAACAAATTGTACCAATAACAGGGGCATAAACAAATATAGCACAGAAATTCAGAATCCGTTATACAATGTAATTAACCAAATGTCGATACTTCAAAGCCCCAAAGTTGAATATAAAGGCAGAAATTTTTGACAGGAAATACTCTGTGTGACCAATGATTCTCCAGATAGAAACTGAAAGGTAAGATCACCAACATTCAATTACCTAAATTCATAGGATTGGAGACATAACAACTCGATCGATCATAAAAAAGGATATCCTTTCTTGTTATATTACTCAGCGAATACATACAATTTTACATTATGTACGTTGTAGTGTTCCTCACAAACATAACAAGTCAGGATGAGAGTGATTCCCGACAAGAATTAACAGTAGGATATAAATATGCTTCTGATATGATGAGTAAAAACAAAGAAATTAAGCCTAATAGTTAAATCACTCAAATCCTTCCTTTGTTATATTACTCTGTGAATACATACAATTTTACATTATGTGCATTGTAGTGTTCCTCACAAGCAAAACAATTGTCAGGATGAGAGTGATCCCTAATAAGAATTGATATTAAGGTATAAATATGCTTCAGATATAATAAGTTAAAACAAAGACATTAAAAGCCTTCCGAATAGTTGAATTCACTCACATAATGTCAATATGAAAACAAATGGGACCTAAAAAAAATAAGATATCACTGAGAAATTCCACAATTTTCGGTACACAACTTCCATAACAATATATATTTGGACATGAAATTGTTGATATTTAATAGAGTTACCACCAGGATACAATGTTAATAGGACCTAGAGCAAGTTCCAAATGAAATTTATCAGTAGTTTAACATATGATTCTGATATGAATATGACTTTCATTGATTGGAATGGGTTGAAACAAAGATATAAAGAAGTCATCACCATTCCTGTTCAAATTCATCTATAGGGAATGACAGAATATTGAATTAGATGAATAAAGTGACAGGGAAGAGATATAAAATAATTAACATGGAACATCCGATTTACTTTCATAATAAAAAAAAAATTAAAAATCATGATTAAATTTACAGCTCCTTTGGTTTCATACAACCATCTCAATGACAGCCCAACCATATCAAAAAAGATAAAATTTACATATATGTAGCGATGAAGGGAGAGCTGCTAACACATTGAAGGATTCATATATCCATCTCACTATAGAGTCAGTAAGTAGAAACCACCGATTAGGAGACCAAAATTAAATAAATAAATATGCAGCCCAAAGCATAAAGAGCATAGGACTTAAAATTTCAATTTGCTTGCATTGTCAGCATTGTTTCTGAACAAGATGAACAGTAGCAATTTAGCTCCAGTTCGCTTGCACCATAATGCAATTGGATGATGGGGGTGAAATAAGTCATGCACAAATTATGTGGTTTTGTACATTGCAATCCCATATCCACTAACTATAACTCCAAGGGGATGGGATATAATTCAGTAGGACCATCGATCATTGGAAAATTCTGAGCGAAAACAAAACTTTATGGAAGAAAAAAAAAAGAACTTGTAACTCCTGACACAATCTCATATTCCATAACAGCAAAAAATCCATTAACCACAACTAATTTACAATTACACGTCTGTACAATTTGAGTATCAGATAGAGCTAAATACTACCAGCAAAGTTTAAAAATCAAAGTCACCTCAATAATATTGGCGCAGATAGTGCCGGCGATGGCCTTGGCTGCAGGCAAACTCTCTCCGGCAATAATTGTCAAGTTCGTTATTATAGGCTTCGAGTTGAAAGTGAGTTCAGCTAGCGCAGTCTTGTACTGACTCACCAACTCTTGATGCAACTGCAGTCCAGGTTGGTGCTGATACGGCCCACGCAGAGAATCGCCGCTGTCAGAATCTCGGTCCCTAGGCGCTCTCGAGCCACCAACTCCGGCGGAGAATGGAACACCCGGACGTTGAACAAATCCGGCGCGCCCATTGGAGATGCGATCGGATGCAGCAGGGTCATCGATAAGCCTAGGTTTCTTCAGTCCCGGTTCTTTCGACAGAGATCTATCAAACGGTCTTCGTGCACTCTCCATTTACATCACAAATCAAAAAAGCCCTAACCCTATATCACACTTGTGCATCTTAAATACTAAGATAACAGTACTCCATAGATAGAAGTAGAAATAAACTCAGCAATTAATTACTACAAAAGACAGTTTCAATTGAAACGAATTACAGAAACCTACAAAAATTTCAAGAAAAGAAAACAAGGAATCGACTACAATAAATTGAAATCTACAGGTGCATGAAGAGAATTCCTAACAGTACATAAATATACACGAAACGCATATCCAATTCCAGAATTTGAACCTCCGCGAGTGAGAGACCGAGTTAGGGTTTTTTGGGGGTTGATTAGTGATTGGGATTTTGGACGACTGAACGAGAGCGCCTAATATGAACGTATATTTAATTTACAGTTAATAAGAAGTAAAGACGACGAATAAAAGGAAAGGCCCGACAAAACGTCGCCGTTTTGGGCTAATGGGCCTTGGATTTATATTTTGAAGAAAGCTAGTTGGGCCAAGTCCAGTACTCATCTTTTCTTTTTAACGAAAATAAAATACTCCAAAATAGTTGGCTTTTACTATTTCTCTAAACATAATTCTAATTCTATTTCTAATAATAATAATAATATTATGAAAAGCAATTAGCAAGAATCTGATGGGTTATTTTCAAGTATCATCTCCTTTATTATTAATGTGATACCCGAACTTCTCACTACTCATGTACCAATATATAATTTAATTTATATTATATGCATTTTATAATTATGTGGTAATTATGTGATAATAATGTGGCAATTTTGTGACAACTGTTTCTACATTTTATTTATCTTTATATTTTATTTGAAATATCCATGATGAAAATGGTGAATATATGTGTGCATAAATATTTACGTGTATTAATTTAAATATATAATTAAATTATTTTATGTGTATAAATATATTAGTATTTCTTAATTATTATGTATCACACGTGTTTTCATTATAATAATAGTGGTAAGAAAATATACACATATGTGTTTTAATTTATAAATATAGCATATCTTAGTTATTAAGTATTGCACGTATATTCGTAATATATAATAATAATAATAATTATTATTATTATTATTATTATAATAAATTTTATTTACTATAAATAGTAAGTTACTATAAATAGCAACTTACTATTAATAGTAAGGGTATGTTTTTATTAGGCGGTGAGTTCACCTCACAACGTATATATAACCCCAATTTTGAGTTGAGCAGCATCCAGATTCGAAGAATTAAAAAAAAAAAAAAAAAAAGGAAGAAATAGAGAAAAGAAAAGAGGGAAAGGAAAGGAGAGAAGAAGAGAGGGTCGTGCCAGAATGGGAAGAAAGGGATTAGTTATAGTTTTTCACGAGGTTTATATTACTATCGGAATTTAGATAAGTAGAAGTCCAACTACAATGCATAAATATGTTGTGTGTGAATTATTTATGATTAATATATAATAATTATGTTATGAATTATTTGTGATTCGTTTAACTACGTTACAAATTATTTGGGATTAATTTGTGGTACCAGCTGTGGATTTATGTGGTTTAAGGAAGTGGGTATTCATATGCCACTAAATATTATTTTATAAATTATTTGTGATATAATTTGTGGATCTATATGATTTGAGATAATATCATTGTCCTATATAGATTTGTGTAATTGGAAATTATTGAATATAAATCTGTATGATCTGAAAAAATATTGTTTACAAAGATCTGTGTGATCCGAGATGAAGTTGTTATTCTAAAAAAGGATCCGTGTGATCCAATGTGAAGTTGTTATTCTATAAATGGATCTATGTGGTTGAGGTGAAGTTGTGGTTTCAGAAGTGGATCTAAGTGAATTGAAGTTAATTTGTTATTTTATTGTGATTAAATGTTGATATTAATGTCGTACATGATTTATGATGCATATTTAATTGCTCTGGTTGCATGCATAATCATGAAAAGTGTTTTCTCCAACATTAATAAGATGATAATGGTGTGTGCGGCCACTATATATGCACTCTTTCAGGGACCGTAAAAAATCGGTCCGAGTCATGTGTTGACTCACCCCATTAAGGGATCGCGGAGCGATCCGAGTCATGTGTTGACTCAACGAGTCGTGTGTCAGCTCATCTTTATTCAGGGATCAAAAAAATCGATCCGACACTTTGTGTGTCACTTTATTTAGGGATCGAAAAATCGATCCGACAATTTGTGTATCTATTGAACTCATTTTGGGTGCATATCATAAGTGTGTCGTGGGGATCCCGCAACGTGAACAATTTTCAAAATAAAAGAGACCAACTAAAAATACTAGGAAATAGGTGATAGAAAACTAAATGCATTTTCATGCACTGGCATGCATGATTTCTACTCATTGAGATTATTGTCTCACTAGTTTATGCATTGTAGGTGAGCCTGTTGATGATTGAGTTTTGTGATGTGACTGTACAGACTGTGGAACTCCTTCTGGGTTTTGAGCAGATGTACATAGATGACGACCTGTTGGGCTAGGCCGTGAGTTTATTTTGTTTCCGCTGATGTTTTGTTATGTAATATAATAAGTATTGTCACAAGTTTGTGTGTAGATTGATGTGGTGTCAGAAAATGGTGACGTATGTTAGACTATGATTTTAGTTATGATTATATTATGTGAGAAAAAAATATGCAGGTTTTTATAATGATGATGTTTATTTTAATTAGTATTTGAATTATAAGTTATGTAAGGTGTGTCGTGTCAATTAATTACATTATGTGTTTGACACATAAGAGTAAAAAAAAGTCAACTATTATCCCTAGATTTATACTCCCTCCGTCCGGATTCAAGGGTGTCATTTGCTTTTGGGTACAGAGATTAAGGAGTATTAATAATTAATGTGTAGTAAGTAGTTGTATTAGTGGAGGTGTGAGTCCCATTTTTTAGTTGTATTAGTGGGTGTGTGTGAATAAAAAAAGAAATGAGATCTTTGGGGGCGGACGCCCAAAATGAAAAAATGATACCCTTAAAAACAGACGGAGGTGAGTACTTTTTTTTAGCGTACAATTTTTTCCTATGTATTATATGTCATTCATCCTATGATAATACAGAAGATTTTATACAAAATAGTACAGAAAATATGATCCAATATGTCTTTTATATCATGGAGAAATTGTCTCTTTATGCGTCAGGGTATAGAAGGTGTTAAAACATATAATATTTTATTTTAAAATATTATTTATTTTAATTAATAAAAGTATTATTTTTTTAAATAAAATAATAGTTGAAATATCATGAAAATTATTATTTTAATATGAAAATTTTTTCATCCAAAAATTAAGAATATATTATACTAAAGAGTATGGCATTCAATATATAATAAGGCTAAAATTTGTATGTTCGAAAATACCGTGTGTCCAAATATCTTTTAATGTATTAAATGGTATATTATTTTTTAGAAAAAATATTGTATCCTTATACACCTTATGCATATGAGAGAATCCGATCGGATTTTGACATACAAATTTAGATTTGAACACTCAAACCCACACAAACTTTAGCCGATGTTATGCTACGTTGAAGAGAAGAATAACGCTCGATATTTTAACAACCACATCACTTTTATGCTTACAATCAAATCACACCATGCATATTCAAAATATTTATTTTTATTTTTTATTTTAATAACATGGGACAATATAACTGTTTAAACACTAACTAGAGGAAGGGTTATATATCCCTTTTATGCTTACATTGAGACAATTTATGAAAGATTTACTCATTATATCGTTATTTATTTTTATATTTACTCGGACAATAAACATTAAAGTTACCTTATTATATTTCCTTAGACTCTCTTTACTTTTCATTATTTTCATCCAATCATCAAAAGTTTCACCTTTTTAAAGAAATAAAGTTAAAACAACTAACTTCTTCATACACTTTATTTAAAAAATGACAAATTATCATGTGCCTCTGGATGCACCGAGCATCGGCTCTTAGAAACTTATATACATATAAATAAAAATACATACATTTAATGAAAAATTAAATGTAAAAAAAATTATTAATTACTTATATATACATTATTAAATAAGAATTTATACACATGGATATATGTGTGCACCAAAATGTCAACTCTTAAAAAATAGGCAAAAACTTGTGTGTATCTGTGTGCACCAAAATGTCAACCCTTAAAAAAATAGGCAAAAACTTGTGTGCATCTAGGCACGGGCACATTCCTTGCGCCTTTAGAATTTTGTGTTAAATTGTATATCCTCTAGTATAAAGATATGTACCTTTTATTTTCTGAAGAAAAATAAAAAAATATTAATGAAAAGTGTATAACATTTAGAACAAAATAGTGTACATTATTAATTAAAGTGTATACCCTTTAGAACAAAATAATGTATCCTTATCTATAATACTAAATTCCAAAGGCACACGATGTCCACCGGACGCACGCAAACCTCACTCTAAAAAATAAATAAATAAATCATTTTTATCTAACACATCTAGTATACTTTGTTTATTTATTATGAAAAATTTTATCGTTACCCATAAAATTTATTTATTATGAAAAATATTATCGTCACCCATAAAAATTAAACTTTTCTTAATTTATGTGCAAAATAAATGCAAAAATTAATGTGAGGTGGAGAATGTTTATTTAAATAATTATATTATCTAGTTCCATTAAAATATTCATTATTTTTTTTCAAAAGTTGTTAACTTTTAAAAAAGACAAACTTTTTTGTGAGAAATTACTTACATGATACGTTTAGTGAGACATTTTAAGGTATGTCTATTATATATACTAAATAAAGTATCTTTAATGATTGTTAAAATATGTTATCTAAAGTATGGTGGATTATTATGCATTAAAGTATAATTTTAACATGTTAAATATGATTTATTATTAATATATTTTAACTATAAAATAAGCATACATTAGTGATGGATCGATCCGTTTCACACTCCATCTATCACATGAGGGTGTCTTATCATCCTAGAAACGTAAAAAAAAAATCACACATAAAAAAGAGTTTAAACAACTAATTTCACACATATACTTTTATTTATTAAAGGTTTAGTCTTGTGTGAGATCATTCTATACTTTTTTATAGTAATAGTTATCACTTTTACTATAAAATATTATCACTTTTTATTTATATTGTTCATAAAATAATATTATCACTTTTCATTATATAAATTATCACTTTTTATATATCTCACGTAGGCTCTTAAGTAATACGGTCTCGCACGAGTATTTGTAAAAAATCAAATACTTTGTAAACCGGATCAATTATGTAAACTTTGAGTGATATAAATCCTATTACACCAAATGGATTCACCCAACTCATGTTCATATTATATACTTTTATTTATTAAAAAAAAATAAAGCACTCTCTAATAGGGTGACATAATTAATTCTGTAAATCCTATCTATATAAATAAATCATATTACATCAAATGGGTTCGCCTACCTAATATTTTACATCTACTGTTTAATTTAATAAATGTATGTCATGTGTTACTGTTTTTTTTAGCTACTGTTAGATGTACAAAGGATTTAATTTTAATTGTCATTTATCAGTATTTTTATAGAAAAATATGTTTGTAGCATGGAGTGAAATACATCGTCGAATAAAAGATTCAACCGTTATTATGAGTTCAAGTGGAGTTTCAAAATCAACGAATAATTATATATATAGTTCTTTTGAGTATTTAATATAATATATTTTAATTTTATATAAAATCGATATGAGAGATGTGTGTATTGATATATATAAAAAAAGTAATTAATTTGTACGAGAGAAGAGGGAGAAATGTAGAAAGAGTAGTAATAATTCAAGAGAAATAATCTATAAAATATGGATGGATTAAGAATTTATAAAATTTATATGTGAATGTATAGGTGTTTTAAAACTTTAATGGATCTTCAAAATTAAAAATAAACATAGGTTTAGTATTGGTATTTTTTTTTAATCAAAACCAATAATGTTTCAACTCTCCATTTAAGGTTTGAATTTATTTTCTAAAAATGTTTATCAAAACCTAAATAATGTATAAATCTCCATTTAAAATGTATCAACACTCCATTTAAAGTTTGAATTTATTTCCTGAGTCTAATAATACTAGTAAACACACTCACACAACCTTTGATATTCATAGAATGTGTTCTTCTCATCTCATAGCCAAATAAATATATAATATAAAAAATTATATATATATATATAAAAGTTTTTATAAATGTGTATGATGTGTTATTTTTAAAAATAAAAAATAAAAACTTATTTCATTAAATTTAATAAAATTTATTGATATATTTTTATATTTTTTTCACTATATATATATTTTATTTATATTTCATTCAATTCTATATTTTTTTATAATTTAATTATTTTTTTATATTATAGTATATAATAATATTTTATAAATTTAAAAACTAATGATATATGTAGCAGTAATGATGATGGTATAAAAATATTGCTACTTAGCTATTTAATATTTAAAGTTAATTCTTCCTTAAAAATTATGTATATTTATTGCTACTTAACTCTTTTATTTTTAAAAGTTAATTTTTCCTTAAAAATTTTGTGCATTTTTATTTATCGAATATTTTTTTTATTAGATTATGAAAATATTATTTAAAAATATAAGAAGAACTTCAAAATAAAGAGTCAAGCGTGCACTTGTATATTATAAACGTTAGATTATAGTTTTAAACTCAATAAAATAAAATAATTAAAAATAAATTCAATAACATCCTACATTTTGCTTTATAAATCTTGAGATGCAATATAAATCTGCACAAAATAACCCAAATATTTATCCATAACATAATTTTGTGAAACGTGCTAATAAAAAAAATATAGTATTACTTTTTATTAATTTTTGTAATAAAACTATTAAATGAAAAATATAGTACTACTTTTTATTAATTTTTGTAATAAAACAATGAAATGATACAAGCTGCGGCAACTAGTGAGTAGTTAGCACACGAGGTTAGTATTGGAACCTTGTAGTGATAGTTTTCTATTAATAAGACTCGAATCAATTAAAAAAAATCCAAACTTTATGGTTTTGAATTAATAAATTTTCATTTTATTTTTAAAATATAAAATATTTAATGATATAATTATATTTATAATTTTTAAATAGAATATATTTAAATGAATAGGATTTACAGAAACTCTCTCCTATAAAAATATCACTCATATATAATAAATTCAACTTACTTTTATCTTATATTCATTATGTAAAATATAAAAAAATCAAAATTTATCAACATTTAATATCCACATGAAAAAAATTCAAATAAATTTGAATAGGAGGAATTATAAAATTAAAATTTTAAAAGAAAAAATTTAAAAATCAAAATGTATCAACATGTAATATCCACGCGATCATTTTAAAAAAATTAATAGGAAAAGTAACCAAAAACCAAGAGGTGAATAATGTGTTGGGTGGGATAATGATGTAGGATGGAGCATATAATTTTGTCCTTCTCTCGAACATGAGTGTATTTGGCTAGGGTAAAATTTCTTAACCCCTAAGAATTAATTCACATGAAGATTCCTTCCCTCACCAAAATTTTATTTGGTGGATTTATGAGGGTGCTCGTTGACGCTACCTCTATAATTCAATGCACCAAAAGCGGAAGTAATTCTATGCACCAAAATAGTCAGCGCTCAGCTGTTTGTCCTAATTTCCCAGATGAAGTATCTCTCCTCTCCTAACCACGTGACCTCTGTTGCAATATATTTTTAATAAATTTATTTGCGTTGTTTGATGGGATTACAAAAATTGTGCAGAGAGGTGAAACCATGTTCCTCCACCGCCTTATTATTTTTAGGGATGGATGTGGCTCTATATATACCACCCCACATCGCCGGCCAATTCTAATTTTCAAGCTTCAGAATTCTCATTTTCAAGCTTCGAGTTGCCTTCTTCCTATTTCAAATCTCTCAACAAGCCCTCATGGAACCCGAGGATAGTGATAGACCTCCTCTCTCTGCGCCACCTCTGGTAAACCCCTCAGTTTTCCCTCTTCCGCTATCAACAGCGCCGCCTCTTCCGCTGTCAACAGCACCCTCATCCCCGGAGGCAGCGCCATTCGTAAGTTTCGAGTTTGGCAGGGAGGGTTTATGCTCTATGCCCAGACCTCCTCTCGCTGTGGCGCCAACTTTCCCTCTTTTGCTGTCAACAACGCCCTCATTCCCGGAGGCGGCGCCATTCGAAAGTTTCGAGTTTGGCAGAGAGGGTTTATGCTCTACGCCTTTGTACGACATACCAATTCTACCATTTCTAAACAAGACATACGATTTGGTGGATGGCAGAGAGGGTCTTCCGCTGTCAACAGCGCCGCCTCTTCCGCTGTCAACAGCACCCGCGCCGCCTCTTCCGCTGTCAACAGCACCCTCATCCCCGGAGGCAGCGCCAGCGCCATTCGTAAGTTTCGAGTTTGGCAGGGAGGGTTTATGCTCTACGCCCAGACCTCCTCTCGCTGTGGCGCCAACTTTCCCTCTTCTGCTGTCAACAGTGCCCTCATTCCCGGAGGCGGCGCCATTCGAAAGTTTCGAGTTTGGCAGAGAGGGTTTATGCTCTACGCCTCCAGGTGAGGCGTTGTACGACATACCAATTCCACCATTTCTAAACAAAACATACGATTTGGTGGATGGCAGAGAGGGTTTATGCTCTACGCCTCCAGGTGAGGCGTTGTACAACGCCTCACCGATTCCACCAATTCCACCATTTTTGAACAAGACATACGATTTGGTCGATGACCCGTCATTGGATGCAATAATCTGTTGGAGTCCCAACGGTGATAGCTTTGTTGTTCGGGAGCCTATCGAATTCGCGAAGACGATCCTTCCAAAAAATTTCAAGCATAATCAATTATGCAGTTTCGTGCGTCAGCTCAACACATATGTGGGTATTGATTTCATTTATCATTTGGATGCTCTTAGTTATATCTCTAGTTTTTTTTAGCATATTCTCTTTCTTTAGCTGATTTGTTAATTTCTATTTTTCTTATGTAATTTCTGCGCTCTGTCCCACATTCTCTCACACACACAAAATACTACATTTTCTAATTTTTGTAAATTATAATATTCATTTTGCAGTTCTAACATAGTTAGATCTTGTTGAACTTCTTGTATTGTGGATGTAATTTGTACTGAAACTTGTAAAATTTGAAGACTTTTATATTGAATTCAAAAGGGTTGATAGTTTTGCAATTCACTCTTGAACCTATGCATTGACGTTGCTGCTGTTGTTCATTGAATCTTGGTGGTGATTGAACTAGTTTTAGTTTTGTTAGAATAAAGCTGAGAACTAAATCTACCTTCAAACATCAACCGGAGATTGTCAACTCTCAGGTAGTCCAACCTTTCAGGTAGATATGCTTTGCTACATAGCTACATATGACTGATTCTTTGTAAATTCATATTTAAATGTGAAGTTGTACTGATCTTGAAGATTCCTAGCATGTGTATCTATTTTCTCCGTAATTTTTTGTAATTAAAAGAAATGTTTTTTAGTGTAATTTGTGTGTTTTACTTATATATGTACAGGGGTTTCGAAAAATTGATGCAAATAAGTGGGAGTTTGCAAACAGAGGATTCATAAAAGGTCAGAGACATCTATTGAAAACTATTCAAAGGCGCCAATCACCTCATTCTCAGCAGATTGAAAGCTCATCTTGTTCGTTTGAGGACGCACAGAAAGCTGAAATAGAACGTTTAAGAAAAGTGAAAAGCTTAATGATACAGGAGATTATCCACTTACAGCATCTGCAACATGGCACGGAGCAACATATGGAGGTGGTTAATGAAAAGATCCAAAAAGTAGAGATAAAGCAGAAGTACATGGTTTCATTCTTAGCAAAAATCATTCAAAACCCGAGCCTTTTGGCTCGTTTCCAGCCAAGGGAGCAGAACAACATTACCTCTCCAACAACAAGGGAGCAGAACGACATTACCTCTCCAAGAATGCCTCAAGAGCATCAACCACATGAAACTGGCGGTCCATCTAATTCATCTCCCAAAGGTCAGGCTGCAAGATACCATCACGAGCTGGATGATCCATTTACAGGCGAGCAACTTCCAGATTACCCTTTAAGTGACTATCCCGTTATTAGTTTGGAAAATTTACCTTATCAAGTTGAGAATGTTCCAGAAGACTGGGCTATAATACATGAATTCCTCGAAGGCTCAGAGCCGGCTGAAGGTGTCCCAGCTCCAATAACCACACATCCTATTCTGAGCATGGTAGACCCACCATTTCAGCCCTCAACAGAGTATTTTATCTCGTTTCCTGATGATGACATAGCAAAGAAAAAGAATAGTGTTGATATTATGATATCAAAAAGTGTGGCCACAACAGAGGCAACCTGGAGTACAGGCTTTGAACTCAGTGCTGGCACGTCAAGTTCAACAACGGGCTTTGAATGCAGCACGTCAAGTTCAACAGTGGGCTTTGAACCTAGTGCTGGCATGTCAAGTTCAACAGAGTTATGGGGTAATATAGACTTATCCGATGCTTGTGACATAGATTCACTCCTTGCTGAAGGATGGGACATAGATTCACTACTTGCTGAAGGATTGAAGTGGCATGAGGAAGACTCCCCTATTAACGGGTTCGAAGAATAAAAAAACTAGCAAAAAAAAATTATAGTTTGTTTTAAGAAATATCCTACTTTGTACTTCGTAGTATGATTAGATTAAATCCATATAAAATACAATTAAATTATATTAATTATAATAATATAAGTATATTATATTAATTAATTTATTGGTTTCGCAATTTATTGTAATAGTTGTTATTTTTAAGTTTCCTTTTCACTAGTGCTGCGACATGGGTTGCGTATTGCCCAAATGCATTTTGCCAACTAATGTTGCATTATTTTTTAATTTTTAAATTAAAAATGATGTATATTTATTATTATAATTATAATTTTTATTTTTAAATTAATAATTGTATATTTACTATTAGTATAAGAATATATCATGATAAATCTTACAATAATTATAATTTTTTTATTTAATTGATTGATATATTCTTACTTGTTTATATTATTTTTATTTATTGGTTAATGGGCTGTGTATTGATTTTTTTAAAATTTTAAATTAGTGACTATTTATACATCATATTTTACTTTAATGTATATTTCATGATAAATCTCTATTACAATAATAACATAAACTAATTTTATTGTTATTTTCTCGTGTTGATATTATTTTTATTTATTTATTTAATTGGGGAATTGTCCTAATGCAATAGGCAAGTATTGCTGCATTATTTTTTATTTTTAAATTAATAACTAAGTACATTTACTATAATTATATGAATATGAATATATCATAATAAATTTTTTATTTCAATAATTATGTAAACTTTTATTTAATTGATATATTCTCATTTGTTGATATTATTTTTATTTGTTTTAAATTAATAATAATTATGTACATTATATATCATGTTAAATCTCTATTACAGTAAGTAATTATATAAACTTATAATAAATTTATATTTTTACAATAGTTATGTAAACTTTTATTAATGGATATATTCTCATTTGTTGATATTATTTTTATTTGTTTTTAAATTAATAATTATGTACATTATATATCATGTTTAATCTCTATTACATGTTAAATCTCAATTACAGTAATTATATAAACTTTTATTTAATTGATATATACTCATTTGTTGATATTATCTTTATTTATTTGTGTAATAAGCTACATTCTGCAAAATGCATTGAATACTAATGCTGCATTATTATTTTTTAATTAATAATTATGTGTATTTACTATAAAATTATATGTATATATCATGATAAATTTCCATTACAATAATTATATAAATTTGTATAATCATAATTTATAGGATTATAGGATGGTGTGTTAATAATTATAAATTAAAGATGAGACATCTTAGTGTTGATCTCACAGCAAAACTTTAAAAAAAATATTAAAAAAATTATTTTAATTTTATATGATTATAGATTAATATTTTTATTACAGTATTAATTTCATATCAATATTAGTTTCCTATTAAAACTTAAAAAAACGGTTAAATAGCGTCAGGAGCATGTTGTCACGGGTTATATGATTAAGAGGAAAAGTGGATACACGTTATATGATAAGAGGAAGAGTGGATACACGTTATATGATTAACATATAGAAGAAAAAAATTGACACATAAAAGAAAAAAAAATTCATAGGATTGTATCATCCATCAAACAATATAACATAAAAAAATATAATTGCTTATAGGATTTATGTTTCCTTTTTTAAAATATAATTTTTTTTCTACAAGTTATCCATCTATGGTATCATCCATCAAACAATATAACATAAAAAAATATAATTGCTTATAGGATTTATGTTTCCTTTTTTAAAATATAATTTTTTTTCTACAAGTTATCCATCTATGTAATATTGTAACGTTAAAAAAAAAATGACGTTATCCTACACAAGTTTGCTTTCAAGCCCTACGTGTCAAGTAGTTTGCTCCTATAGGCTATACGTGTTTATTCCAAGCTCCTATTCCTCGCTGCTATTCCTACATCAATTTTATTCATCGGATCGGGTTATTAGATGGATATTCACATAGCGAGTATAAAAAAATCGGGTAAAATTGAGTAACTGGTCGGGTAGTACCCGAACCCGAAAAAGAACTGTGCGGATAAGGGTAGGGTACGGATTCCCTTATATTTACCCGTACCTGACCCGTATCCGACTCAAAAATTACCCAAATGTGCATATATTAATATTTAATAATTGTATTATATATTTAATTTAATGTCTAAATCTAATATTTCTTATATTATAATAAAAAAAATTCATGAAAAAATTATGATTTATTTAATATTTATTTATTATAATGTTTAATATTTTTAGTTAAAATTTATATTCTTGTCCTAATATAAATATAAATAATTTTTAAGAATTATAATAAATCTTGTTCTATGTTATAATATTATGTGTTATTTATAATTATTTTTAAGAATTATAATTATTTTTTAAAATATTTTAATAAAAAATGATATTCGAATTAATAAAAATGATAGTTATTCGGTGAATTATATTATGAATAATCTATGTGTATAAATAAAAGGTAATAACATTTTTAACGAAAAACAATATTAATATCTTTGATACAAAAGTATTAATAGTAGTTATTTAAGAAATGAACAACTGACTTAGACATTATTGTTGTTGACTTTATTTTCTAATTTGCATGTTTTATTTTAGGTTATTCATTTATGTATTATAATTATTTTTTGGTGGATTATAGTTTAAAAAAATTTGGATTGTGTTGGGTCTGGTAGGGTCGGTGGATTTGGATATCCGCAAATTATCCGTAAAACTTACTAAGATTGCGGGTACTCGTTTATCCACGGATTACCCGTATACCCGATGAGTATACACGTACCCTACCCAAAGTTTTATTTTAGGATAATAGAGTAGGGTATGGGTAGGGAGCGTAGAGTATAGGGTAGTATGTGGATTTGTCATACCCGTACTCTACCCTATCCATTGTCATCCATATTCCTATCTAGGGATTAGATGCCAATTACTCTTCATCTCCACACTATCGCATTTTCTTTTGTATATAATACTCACTCCGTCCCACGGCAATGGTAATTTTTGCTTTTTGGCACGTTGATTAAGAAGTATTATTATTTAATGTGTAGTTGTATTAGTGGGAGTATGGACCCCATGTTTTTAATTGTATTAGAGGGGATGAGTGGGTCCCATGTGTGTAAAAAATGAAAGAGGACCTTTTGGGTGAGACGACCAAAATGGAAAAAAGTGACCCTTGCCGTGGGACGGAGGGAGTATATTACTACATGTTAAAACGATTTCCAATACACTACTACATAATTTGTTTAAGTAATTGCTCACAGCACTATTCAGATTATAAATAATAGTACTACTCCTATAAACAAATTCACACTTGCTCTATTCCATAAACAAAGTTCACACTCTCAAATAAGAAAACACACACAAACCAATAACCCCACAATATACTTTAATTTCAAAATTATCACCCCTTTACAACTCACATAACTTATTTTATAATTTATTTATTGCCTAAAAATATCA
The DNA here is from genome assembly GCA_023678885.1 of Pogostemon cablin. NCBI lineage: Eukaryota > Viridiplantae > Streptophyta > Magnoliopsida > Lamiales > Lamiaceae > Pogostemon > Pogostemon cablin. The sequence continues at coordinate 3,522,681 of CM042977.1, read as the reverse complement.
AACTACTCCTAAAAATAAAAAAATCAATTTTTTTCTTAAACTCTGTATCTACAGTAACTTTGAACTTAAATATTAGAGTTAAGAAATAATGAAGTGAAAAATAATTTTTGAGTTAAAATTCAAGTAAATGAAATGTCGAATTAATGTGTTTGAGTAATGTTTTCGAGTTAAGTAATGTGTTTGAGTTAATATATGCGAGTTAACGTGTTCGAATCATATATTCAAGTTAAACAATGCATTCAAATAATTTATTCGAATAATGTTTTCGAATTAATATATGTGAATTATTGTATTTGAGTTAAGCAATCTATTTGAATAATGTATTCAAATTAAGTTTTAAATATTAATTTACTCAAAATATTACTCCAACAATTTACACGAATATTCGAGTAATAGGCATTAAATAAATTCGAACATAAAAAAGATATTGTTCTCTGCAGTTGCCCGCATTACTTTTCTCTTATTTGTTTACTTACTTAAAATCAGTGTTGTGTCTATCAAAGTCCAGGTTGATAAATCATGATTTGATGCTTGCAATATTGTCGATAGAATTACTAGTCAGAAGAATTTAATGCTTCTAACTGAACTTACATAAATTGCATCTCAGCTTGTTTTTCTGCAAATAGTTTTGATAATAGCTTCATGGAAAGATCAATTTATTTTCTGACCTCCACTCCAATTAGTTAAAATTTTAATCTTTGCACAAATGTCAACTATTGCAATTTGTAACATTTTCGTACATCTATACATCCTATTAACACTTATCCATCCTACTAATTACCATACCATCTAGGTCATGGCAAAAGAATCTATTTGCTTTTTGAGTTTGAATTAAAGAGTATCATTATTATTTGTGTAATGTATAATTATATTAGAAAGAAATGGTGGGTCATGTGTCCCTTTTACTAAAAAATGGGAAATTAATACATTTAAATTGGTCACCCAAAATGATTAAATGAATATTTTTTACACTTCATGATTAATTAAATCTTAAACCTTAAACCTGTACCCAAAAAAATACCTCCTTGGTTTCAAGAAGTAAGATTTATGATTTCCAGAATCTAAGTAATCCCCCAACAATGAAGTAACGAAAACAGTGCCCTAATTTTTAGAAATTTTCTTTATTACCCTATTTTTAAGGGTATTTGTTAAAATACCCAATTTTATAAAATTACTTGAACTCGATTATTGAGTAGGTTAAAATATATGAATCGATTGTACACGTATTCATGACTCAATTAAAGCTTTTAAATCGAGTCAAAGATATTTTCGACATTTTGGGCATTTTAAGATTTATCACTAAAGTTCCATATGGGCATATAAAAATTTAACCCCCCCCCCCCCTCAACAATTTAAAGGACAGAGAAGTGGGAGAAAGGAAATGCAGATACCAAAAATGGAACTTGGTACAGTGCACATAAAAGAAATCCAATATAATTATCTATAGTTTTGAACACTTTCCTTCCTGGCACCAACTGATTAACACAGCTTAACAATTTCTTAACAAATGTAATATCTAAACTTAAGAATGATACCTGTTTCTTGAATTTTGAAAAAAATATCTCAGTTCTGAATAATTCATGCCAACTTTTATGTACACAGGCACACCTGCGGAAGAGTAAGGAGTTACGACATTAGATACGAGAGTTTTTCTCAGGTAGCATTCCCATGATCTGCATTTTCTACAACTTTCTTGCATTTTCCTTCACCCAATTCTTATATATGAAAGACTAATGGCTCAAATACAATCTTCAATACACTAGGTGCACGTATTCATCCGGGGTTAATTGAAATCAATTTGAAGGATATAAAAATGAAAGATAACAAAGCCCTAATAGATGAACATTTAACTCAGAGCAAAACTTGAACCTTAAGGGCAAAGCTAGAAAAGCTTCCAGTGTATGGAAAACTTTGCCATTCATGTTGTGGATGGTGCATATTAGAGTAAATGATTAAATACTAAATGCCACTCCTCTCTAATAGCTCGAGTTTAAAGATGAAGTGATCATTTAACATGGCATCAAAATCATAACTAAGTGAGAGGCGCACCATCCCATTCATGAAAAATTTTACCTGCAAGACTTCTGTACAAATTAACATGTCTACACATGAGGGGGGTGCGTGTGCTAGAGTAATTGAGTACTAATTAAATGTCAATCTTCTCTTATAGCTTGAGTTTTCAGATGAGGTTGTCATTTAATGGCTAGACGAGAAAAATATTGTTTTATTGCACTGTATAGCCTAATGAAGTGCACACTTAGACTACTAAATACCTGCTCAAACTGAAGAAAATACAGTTAACTAAACTACTAAAGAAATATTTTTAGAATTTCCATGTCTCTTGGGACAAGAATTAGGCTGAGCTCTATTCTTCTCTTTGGAAATCAAGCTATTTAGACCAAACAATAACAAAACAAGACATGAGAAATTAAAAATTTTAAGAGTTTAAAGAAAGACAAACCTTGAAATCAAATTGATCAGAGAATTGGTGCTAATGTATGAACTTTACAAATTTCCAAAGTTTTCACTTCAGACAAGGCACTTGAGCCTGGCAGGTTCAGTTTTTTTGAGTTAGTGGTAGCAAAGATTCCATGATATTGGCGAAGGAAGGACGTTTCCAGGGCTCACTGCAATTTAATTAGTTGAAAAACGGAGTATAAGTAGTGTGTCAGACTCCAACATTAGTCTACTTCTAGAAATACTGAAAATGGATTTATATGAAAACCATTAACATGAATTATTTTAATTAGACACTTATATTTGTTAGCAAGCACGTGTGTGGATGGTTGCAAAGAGGAAACAATGTATCGGCTTTAAGGTGCATGCCACAAACTAATATCCTAAATGCATAGAGAAATTAGGTCAAATTAAGTGAACGGAGATCAATCTCAGATTAGCTAAGGATTTAGTCACCAAACAAAATATTTTAAGGAAATCCTACATCATATAACTATATAAACATATACGCAGTACATGAACTTACAAAAATCACACTCAAACTTATAAATTCACAAGCTAAACAGTTCACTTACTTGGCCCAGCAGGCTAAAATTATGTCTGCAATCTGAGGATTCAAATCCCTTGGAATTTCAAGCCTTTTTCCCTTGAAACCAACAGCTGCTACAACCTGGAAAATTAAGTTGTTTCATTCTAAGTGAGCTCAAATAGAATCAGATGCAAAATGTACATTGTAGCAATATACAGAAACAGACAGATCTGAGAAAAACCATCAGAAGCACTTGCTGGCAAAAAACAACAAATTTTATAATGTGTCGTCATTTTCTTCCAAATTTACGATAATTTGGGGGGTGGATGGATTTTTTAAGTTGCCCTACAGGTAAATGATAGTTTATCCCCCACGCCACCTTGATATCCACTTAGAAATTGGGATCTCATAAATACTCATCCACCCCTTCATATCATTAGTTTTTTCTACTTTATCAAATAAAACAAAATTAAATAAATAATGCAGAAGATATGCAGTCCTTCTACAAGTGTAACTAGAAAACCCCAGGGATACCCTTCTGCCAAAGATAATAGAAAATAGTCATTTTAAAAACATCAACTTGTTTAACATCATATATGAGAGGTAAGTAGAATGGGATGCTCATTTGAAACTATGCAAGAGTCAGCACGTGTAATTGAATTACTCTTAATTTATCTTGACATATTAGAGTTCATATTATAATATAAACAAACCTGTGCAGGATTCAAGTTACCCCATGGTTGCTGCAAGGTTGCCAGCTCCCACAAAATTACACCATAACTATATACATCTGATTTCTCATTTGATAGTTCATCTCGAAGGACTTCAGGTGCCATCCACTCAGGCTACAATATAAGGAATTTCATGTTAATCAATAGGAATACACAAACTGGCAAAAAATTAAATGTGTCAATTGCATAAATTAGCAATTTAACTTACAGTTCCAGCAGCGGACTTGGAAGAAAGAAACGTGTTTGCCTTTAAACGGGAAAGACCAAAATCACAGACCTGAACATAAAGTATACAGGTAAGTTGCATGAAGTAAATGAAAAAATAAATATATAATGGAATTAGTCAGTAGAGCAAGTCGTACATGAATTATAAATTCAGAAAGTATTTACATATTTTACTAGCTTCCAAAATAAATTAAGAGACAGGTTGAAAGTGAGGAACATGACAGGGGATTTTACAAGAAGTTGGAGTCGATAAACTGGGAAGCTTTTTAGATAAAGAAGAAATCTTTGCCTTTTTAAATCAGATAATTTAAACAACCATGCTCAAGTTTAACTATGTTAACAATGAAAAATCTTTACCTACAAAAGAAGCCTGCAACAGAAAACTGAAAACCTTCACATAAACAATAAGAAATTCATATAGTATCCTTCTCATGAAAACTATGTCAATACCTAGGATAGGAATAGCTATGAAGCATACTTATCTATCTCATCCAGCATTCAAAACCCAGATTTAGGCATCCTAAACACCTTTTTATCCTTACCTTGACAGTATACTTTTTGTCAACTAAAAGATTAGGAGATTTCAAGTCTCTATGCACAATTGGAGGATTGAGTGTGTGAAGATAGTTCATCCCCTTCGCCTGCACAAATAGTTTTCACTCATGAAACTAAAGCATTACTAGAACCAAAAGGTGTTATGTGTGAAAGATAATGATGACATGAGACTTTGATTATGATAAAGAGGTTGCTGACAGAATAAATTAATTGCATACCACATCATAAGCCATGTTCAATCTCCGTCTCTCATTTAAGACTTCTTTTGCACCTTGTTTATGCAAAAGCCTATATAAACTACCTCTGAAGAATAAATGATAACTCGCAAGGTTAGAGCAGCGGTATATGAGCTACGATAACTACAATTGAAAGTTCAATTCTAGAATATATACCTTGATAAATATTCAGTTACAATGGACAAGTTTGGCGGCTCTGTTACAGCACCCATAAGAAGCACAATGTTTGGATGGCGAAATCTTTTCATGATTGCGACCTATATGATATAAAAAAAGGGAAACTAAGGTACATAGGAAAGTAGGCCACTTTGAGAGATTAGAGGGAATCAGAATGTACCTCTCGCAAAAATTCCTTAAATCGCTCGGCATGGAAATCTTGTTCCATGAGAACCTTCACAGCTACATCCTGGAAGGGTGGCCTCTTGTAAGAATTAAGATATTAAATAGGTATTACAAAATGTAGAAATAAAGGAAAGTAAATGCAGACCATAAAAGTCATGTGTGACAAAAAATAGTGTACTTAGAATGATCTTCCAACTAAAACAGAAGTAATTGTAATCCTCCCTAAGAATCAGAAATTTAGATATATCTTACCGAACCATTCCATTCAGCACGATGAACAGTACCAAAAGAACCTGCATATGCAGATGAGCCAAATCATTAGTTAAAAAATTCAGACAAAAACAAAATTGTTACCTTCCTCATATTTTGAGGAGGGAAAAAACAGTTTTTCCAGAGCAATTCGATATAACAGATGGACACCTGCCCCAATTCTCTCCTTTATAGTTAGATCACTCCAGAGAATCTTCAGATCTTCAACATCACAAGACAGTTCTGCACTTGACCTAGATTGAAATGGTATACCTCCTTCACCAAACCTCACATCTTTATTTGCATTTCCTCTTGGATCGTGCAGTCCAATAAGTGGCTGAACAACTTTTTGCCCAATTGGAGGGAGAAGCCTTGAAGGTTTTGAACCTTTGACCAAATCTGTGGAGTTGAAAATATTAGATGGCCGTGAAACAATGCTTCTTTACTCTGAAATTCATCCTGGGAGTTGGGGTAAAGGTGGACAAGAAGTAAGTTACTCTTTCTTACTTGGGTTTGGTGGAGAGTTAGTTCTATCATCATTGATCCTCTCTGATTGTTTACCATATTTGGAATCACTAGAATCCCCTTCGACAGATCCAGCTGTCACCCGAAACAAATCTCTTTATGAATTCATAAGTTCAAGTTAACTAAACATAATAAAATTACAGACATTTTGATCAATTGTGCATCCACATTACATGGAAAGACAACACAAACTACAGAATGAATAAATGCTGCTCCACATAGCAAGAAGGCGTTATGAATTTCCATTCAGAATTTACATCAATTCAAGAATTATGGAATCTAGTTCAAGAAACAAATTATTTATACCCTCAGATTAGTTGCCATTGAGCAAAGATGACATTGTTTAGCCAGTGACACTAAACTTGGGGGAGGGCTAGTAAAACATTTCAAGCACAAATATGTCACATGAGAGTGTTTAACAGATGATGATAAAGTGGAGCCAGTGAATTCCAGAAATGTGAAGGAAGTTGGTGATTACAATAACCCCAATAGATTCACCAAGAATAAAAAAATGTAAATGCATAGTAACACTGATCTTACAGATACTCACCAGCTAAAGAATCATCAAATATGAGATTAAGTGATTTGAAGTCCAAGAAATACTGTTTGGCCAGCAACCTGAAGTCAATTATAGGCCCCACCTGCTTGAAACGTGGAAAGCGTAATGGAGAAGATATTGAGATTGTAGACGGACCATTTGACAAAGAATCAGGCTCACTTAAGCATCCCGGCTTCGAAATAAGATCAATAAGATACTCCCTGTTAAATTGTATCCCCTTTATTAAATCATTGTAGCATTTATACATGTTAAATGAATGATAATAAAATGAGCAGATACACCACAAATTGTTATTTAGTATAAGCTATTTAAAACTTTTAAAATAAGAAATGCAAAGCTCATCAACCTCGAGAATTTGAAATGGCCCAAAAGCAAACCAGCATGATGCAAGAAACCATTATTGTTTACCAGTTACCCAGTTACCACCAGATCTCATAATTAAAAAGAAAATGAAAACACACTAGAGACCCTTAGTTGTGAAGCAACTCCCATCAACCTCAAAGAATTGATATTACTAAAAAGAGTGAGGAAGACGTGTAAACAGCTGTTGAAGATGGTACAAAAACATAATAAAAAGGAAGAGTATCAATTTATTAATACAATATTTACAGTCTTAACATGCTAGCTCCAGTTACTATATCTGGAGCACTTCCCTTCTATAAATAATAGAAATATGCGATAGAATCTTCTGTTGTCTATGTATGGGAAACTCTCTTTAAAACCAGAGAAGTCACAATTCTTATTTATTTAAGCTCCAATGAATGTCATAATTAAAGCATTAGGCAATAATATACCTGTCTGGCTCAAACCGAACAAGACAAGATGCAGCATCTTCTCGAGTACAATATTTACACCCTTTCACAATTCGACATGGTAAGCCAATAATGTCTGCCAATACCTGCCAAAATTTAACATTTTAAGTAGCATAGCGAAGCACAAGTTAATCCCTTCTGTGGTGTATCATGTAAAATGTTAAAAAATGTATTCCCTATAAATAAATAATGATTAAAATAAAGAAACAACGGTCTCCCAAATACTAAAGAAACAGGATGAAAGGCAGAAGGATTTTATCCCAGAAATAAATTCTTTATGAAAAATAACAAGAAATATTTGACAACAAAACTACTTCCTTTTCTCTCGTCATGACCATAAACCTTCAGCAATGCCAAAGGATGCATGTTTATTACACCTTACTATGTCTCAACCAAACCATTTAGATCCATAGTCTCGTTTTTCTGGGAAAATTTCCGCCTTAACAGAAGTTTATTGCTTCTAATTTTACTGAAATTAAGGTTTGGGCTCCTAAGATGGCAGCTGAACAGTAGCACCAACTGTAATGCTTCTTTTGATGTTCATTGATATTAAGTGCTGCATCTTAGTGGTTAAAGATGCCTTCAATGATCAAGCTTCCTTTTTTGTCTTCTTTAGGATCAATTTTACAGATATCCTAATAAATTTTAAGCATTCAACTGATGGGCCCCTTGATTACCGACCGCCACGGGCATATTTGGAAGATCCATGTCAAATGCATGAACTAGAAAGATTATATAATTTTATAAAGATAGTTGCAAACAAGAGAGAGCTTACTTTGAATAGCAACGAACGGTGCTTGCATAGTCCGACAGCTAAACTGCCAATAGGGAGCACAATAGACCCCAAGCAATCTTTTAATTCATCACTGCACTCTTTCCAATTGTCAATTAAGTCATCTTCCCCATTAGAAGTTGCACACCTTAGGAAGGCAAGAAAACATAAGTATAACAAGAATGAGTTTACAGAGGGTACTTCAATAGGAGCTTCAAGTGCTCACCCCATATGATCGCAGACTAGCCTTGCAAGATGTTCAACAACTTCCTTTGTGGTAATGCTACTAGACGACAATGCATGAATCCGATTTTGAAGCTCTCTTAATCTATGATCACCGCGACGATCTACTGATATAACTTCGACTGAAGTCACAGAGGAAGGGTCAACAGCCTTTAATGATTCAAGGGATGGAATTCGGCCGCTTTCCTGAAGATCAGAGCACACTGCCCAGATATATGGATCCATCCCATGAATAGAGTAAAACCCATCAGGAATTTTGTGGAAGTATGATAGACAGCCATTTACCTGACCAAAACAAATACATAAATATGATGGCAAATTAAAATACAGAGACTTATAGTGTGCAGCAAGAGTTAATCAAATTCACTGTTTTGATTTAACTAAATTTATATTAATCATTATTCAATCGACAATTCTCAAAATGAATAGTTTCTTTATTCACTTATCTAGTTATAACCAGGTTGTCATCCTCACTTTCACATATTAGCCTTCTTTTAAGAAAATTGACTATTTTGACCGGTCATGAGTCAGGAAACAGTTTTGCATTATGGCTGCCATACATTGAGGATCTGGCTCTCACTAAAGAATAATATACATGGATTCTAACACAACTTCACCTCATACAGGTGCCACTTCAATTTAATTAACACCTTGAGCGACAAACTTTTCCCACTGAAATACTATAAACTAGACCCCACATTATAATGATTCGTCACAAGTTAAGAAACCTTTTGGTTGGTTTAACCATAGACTATTTGAAGGAAAATGAATTGGGGAATGCATAAGACATTCAGTTTAACCATAGTGATGTCTAATTTCATACATTTAAGATGCCATGTTTAGTAAGACCAAGTTTAATGATGTCCCAACTCCCATCATCATCTCATATTGTTAACTGTCATCTTCATATTAATATAATGACTGGATAGTATTCAGTGCATAACAGGACAACATGCATTAATCATACAGGACACTACATGGATCAGACTCATATATTTGGAATTTGAAAGCCCTATTTCCTGTATTTTAACAACACTTGTGAATAAAATTTATAGCAGCAGGAACAAAAATCTTTAAAACAAATGCTAAAAGTATATCGCAATTTATCTTCAGATACATGCTAAAAACAAAAAGTTTCAGCAATCCTCTAACTGGTTCTGTGTCGAGCATCTTAGACGGAATTTTCTAATAAAAGATCCTTGCAAACACAGCACAACAATGTGTGAAATATTGTAGATGGCAGGAAGAAGAGTTCACAGATAATCTCAAATGAAAACTTTAATCGTCACAGAGCACAAAATATTTTCTACCTATTTTCATTTTTTAAATGATTTTGCACCAATAGATGAAGTGCATCTGTGAGCCAATCATGTAGCTACATGTCTAAATTATCAAAATCCAAGAGACTTTGAGAAAAACATGAATAGTACTCATTCCACGTACGAACAAAATGCATGATGTTCCCGCGTGAGTCCGTGACGTTGTCATTTTGGATAATAAATTCATATACTGTTTGAGCTGTCCAAAAAGCAGAAACTTTTGGACAAGACGACATAAAAAATAAATTGTCAAAAAATTCTGCAATACTCAGCAATGCAGTTACTATTCCAAAAAACACTCATACAAGTCAAGTTAAAGTGGATCGAATACTCTCTATCATTTTTATACTATGTAAATATATATATATTGGTGGCATTTGATTCAAATAGTTTGTCAAATCAAGATCTCAGTTTATCTTTAACTATGCTGATGGACTTACAGTAGTAATACAAATACAAATACAAATACAAATACAAATAATTCTTCAATGGTATGCGATCACTTTAGCTGGTAACCTAACAGTTCAGCACTCATCCTTGATTACCAAAAATTCCATCAAACGGCACTCGATTAAAACCCGTGAAAATTAAAGCAACACAAATAAAAGGATCATAAATAAAAGCCTATGAGTGTAGTTTACATTACCCAGAATCGATGCGAAATGGCCTCTGCAGAAGAGGAAGAGAGGGAAATGGATTCATCCGGCACCGGATCGAACAGATTAGGATCATCGGCACAGGTAGCTTCGGAGGAGAGACGAAGAGCCAAAGCCAGCTGCAACTTATAACTCTCCTCCGTCTGCTGCGCCCAGCTCTTCGAAGAAAACGAGCTTCCGCCGCATCTACCAGACGCCTCGGCCTCCGCCGCCGCCGCCTTGACCCTCAATTCACTTCCTCCGTCACTCAAATGACTAAAACCCCCCTCAGGGTTGGACAGGGAAGGCACATAATAATCCCCCGAGATCGAACTCTCTCCGAAACTGCTCCCACTGGATTGCCTCTGCAACCCGAGCGAGCCCGAAAACGCCGTCGTTCCGATCCGCGACTGCGCCTGAATCATTCTCTGATCGATCACGTCCCAATCGCTGGCCGCAGCTCTTTCGGAGTCAAACTTGTTCTTCTCTGCGGATTGAGATTCGTAGTAATAAGGCTGTTGAGCAACCGCTCCGCCGGTGGCGGCGGCGTATTGGGGAGGAGGTTGGGGGTACAATGGGTCGTCGGGAATTTGGCTCAACAAAGTGTAATTGGATCGTCTGCCGGGCGTTTCCATTGAAATTTTTGGAAGAAATACATTAAATCGCAGTTCATCGAATCAGAAGCACCGCCATCGAGTAAAAATTTCAACCTGGTTTCGTTTCTCCAAGAATTTCTCTCTCCTACTTTCCTCCTCGCTATTGTCGGAAAGTGAATGTTTCTGTTAAATGGCGTAATCTTAATATTCTTTACGGTCAAATATTTGAGCTGCTCCTCCGTATCGTAGATAATGTAAATTCTCTGTATTTATACCAATTTCTTCTCTTTCACTAATTAAAATTGAATAAAATAAAATATTTTAGGATAATATATGCTGCTCCCTATTGATTACTCCTACCAATATACAAAATGTCAATACTTTGACAAATGCTTTGAATCCTATAAATATAGATTAGAATTGTGTGACTAACTTCTTGACATAAACACACGAATAATTGTTTACGAATAATTAAACAACAAAGTATTTATCTACACAGTGAATGATAATGCACAATAAAGCAAGCAATCATCAAAACATAACACAAGTAATTTAACATGGAAAATCTCCTCAATGTGAGTAGTGTGAGCAGTAAAAACTGTAGGAAAGTCCACCAAAAATTTCATTATGAGAAAAAATCCAAGAATTACAATCTGCCACCACAAACGTATCAAGACAATCAATACTTAATAATAACAATAAGATTAGAAATATCTCACCCGACAACACCAACTTATGTTCAATGTTCGCAACTCTAAGATCCTAAAAACCCGATCTCCACCGTCCATAATCAACCTCTATGAGTCTTAAAGGAGCTGTCCAAATTACAACTCGATCCAACGGCTTGAGCGACTCTTTTCCCTCAACTGCGCAGAACAGAGTTGCCCAAAAACCTGACTTGTGTTTTCGACCTATTATCGTCAACAACATAGAGCTCCAAACACGACCTCCACCCGTCAGGATGTAGTTTCACAAGTTCCAAAATGACCAAATTTCAGCTCGATCTAATGGTTGAAACTCCGGATATGACCTCTCCAATATTTCTACGCTCTTGGACTCTATAAAAAACGTGAGTTTTGTTTTTGCCTCACTTTTTCTTCTATCTTCCCTCAATGTCTTGTAAGGCAATATAATACCAAGTATCGGACCTATTTGGGGTTAATAACATTATTGATATTAGGCTCTTCCACATATTTGAAAACACAACCCAACACTTCTCACAGTTTATTTTAGATTTGTGATTAGTTATTACTTTTTATTAAAATATTACTCCCTCCCTCCCATAGAAGTTGGTATAATTTTTTTTGGGCACGGAGATTAAGAAGTATAATAATTTAATATAAAGTGGAGTAAAGTGAAGTGAGAGAAATAATATTTAATGTGTAGTGGGTAGTTGTATTAGATGTGATATATGGGGCCCATGAGAATAGATTAATTGTTTTTGTGTGGTCCCATGTATTAAAAAGGAAATGTGTCAACTTTAGTGGGACAAACCAAAAAGAAAAATTTGTCAACTTATATGGGACAGAGGGAGTATCATTTTTTATTTATACTATAAATTATTCATAAGATAATTTACAGTACTGTTATCGATTTTCATTAATGGCAAAGTCTTATGTGAGATCGCCTCACGCAACGATTTATGTAAGACTGGTAAAAAAATGATAACTTTTAGGAGCCTCTTTATTCAAATTCCGGAGTAGTAATGGTAATGAGAATCATTAATGAGGGTAACGGTAATGGGAATGAAATTGATTGAATTGGATGGAGGTTGATGAGAGTGGAAATCTACGTCTTTTCAGTCGTATATTACCGTGTTTATGTTAGGATAAGGCCATATTTTCATGTTGGAGTGCGTAGTTGATGTATTTTACATGATTCTGGTGCTTCTAATGATTTTTGTGGAGTTATGAAGGTTAAAACAGGGTAAGAATAAAGCGAAACTGAAGACGAGAAAGAAACGAGCTAAAAAGGGGCTTACTCGAGTTGCATGAGTCAGCACGACTTAGCAACTCGAGTCGTGTTGGATGTCGTAGAGGGTTAGAATTGGTCAGTGAGCCAACTCGACTTGTCTTGAGCAGCTCGACTTGCAGCTCGAGTCGAGCTGCATATGGGGCAAGCCGAGTTGCATATTGTGTGAGGCAGAGCAGCGCTGAATTTTGTCCAGTGAACCAACATGAGTTGACAGGCGGTGACTCGACTTGCCAGCTCGACTCGTGTTGATGTACGAAGGAAAATTAGTTTCAGAGCATGGCAGCTCGACTTAACAGGCGGACGCATGACTTGGTAGCACGACTCGAGTTAGTTTACTCGAGTTGCAACATAAGGCAACTCGAGTCGTGCTGGCAACTCGAGTTGGTCACTCCAACTCGTGTTGCGTTAGTTTGGGCCAAAAATCGGGATTTTTAATCCCCTGTGCATGACAAACGTGAAGAATAGCCCAACAAAGTCAGTTTCATGGCCCAAGGTATAAAAGGGGGGATCAAACACTTTGAGAGGGGACCGATCATTCACCAAAAGAAGAGAACGTGAGTTCCAATTCACGAATCATTCACCCACACCCACACACATCAGAATTCACCCATCGATCCATTCAATCGGTCCAGAGGAGATTTCAAGTGTTCTTTGGGAGTTAATTTAATCGGAGAGACGGAGGAGAAGTGCAAGCCATAAACTAGGGTTTCGTATTAATTCTCTATCTTTACTTTTTGTGATTTCAATTATGACTTTGTTATCCATGAGGGTTATCTGTAACCTCATGGGCTAAGTACTTCTACAGTTCTAAGGATTGAAGGTTAGATGTAGTTGATTAGGGGACCTAGACTAAACTGGTCGATTTATACTGTGATAATCCTTATTTATTCGTTTTATCCAAACTTTGTTATACACTTGTAACGTCTTCATTGCATATTATTGATATTGCCCGTGATACTTGATATGATATGCTAGCTTGTATGAATGTGTACTTGATACTGTTTGATTGCTAGGGATTAGGGTAGTTTGCCAGTGAACACGTTAATCCTAAGAACTAATAAATAGGGTACTTGATTATCTTAGTGGAACAATGCAATTAGAAAATCAAGTAGGAAGTGAATAGGATTGAATATGAATTCCAGAGAATATATGTTAGACGAATTGGCCATCCGGAGGTTTATAAAATTCGCCTTATTAGTATCTAGGAATGAGGATTAAAACTATTCACGCGTTATTTTGTAATGTTAATCCATTAAAACAGTATGAATGAACAGTAGGACATCTAGGAAACCAAATCAATTGCATTAAACCTGATATCTTAGAGCTGTTATTTCTCTTTTGATCAAATTTGAATTATTCTCATTGCTTCTATTTATTTTGTTAATTGTTATTTAAATTATTTAAGTTATTAATTCATCAAAACACTTGGAAATTGATTACCACAACTCTGATTAAAGAGTAATAGCAATTAAATAAATAATCAACTGTCTCAGTGGGAACAATATTAATTTAACTGGGGTACTTGCCTCTACAATTGATATCCCTACACTTGGGGATTTAATTGGAGTGCGCAATAATTGCCTAACAAAGGTATACATTGAATCCGACTTGGATTCTCTGTGTCATTTTGGTACATCACCTCATGTGTCACACTGTTAGATGGACGACACGTATGAGAAATAAATTATACCCTAAACTTTAAACCTTACGGGCAATTGTTGAATTTATGTCCCTTTTTAAGTGTCAATCACTTAATCATATGTCATAAAAGATGATGCATGAAAATGATGTAGAAGATTTGGTATGCATTGAATCAATGTGAATGATTGATGAATTTGGATTCTCATTACTTATAGCCAAACATGAGGAATGAGAATCAATACTTTTTCATTCTCATTACTTCCCCTAATACCTCTAACTAATCGCCCCTTATAATAAAAAGTGATACTTAATTAATGAATAGTGATAATGTTATTTCATGAATGATTTATAATATACTCCCACACTTATGTTCACACTTTTCGTTTTCGTCCGTCCCACACTTATGTTCACCACTCAAAAAAGGAAAGTTCACATTTACCAACAACCTCAAAAGTTAGCTTAATTTCAAAAATATCAATTCCACCTAACACACATAACTTACTTTATAATTCATTTATTACTTAAAAATACCACAATACCCCTAAAAAGTCAATAAAGTTGGTCAAAAAGTTACTTTTCTTAAACTCCATATCTACAGTAATGATGAACATAACTATGGGACGGAGGAAGCATAAATGAAAAGTGATGGTAATATTTTTAAAACGAAAGTGATAATATTTTATAACGAAAGTGATAATTAATTAGGAAAGCATAAAATGGTCTCACCATGAGACAGGCTCACACAAGACTTGTCCTTTATTAATTATCACTTTTATTATAATAATTATTTATAATAATTACTCCATTATTTTTCATTCATTTCACGAAAATCATTTCATAAGACGGTTTCATATAAATTTTTACCATATACTATGAGATTTTTTTTGCACTCTCTTTCATTTTCTATTAAAATATTATACTCCCTCCGTCCGATTTTAAGGTGTTCGTTTGCTTTTTGCACATGGATTAAAGAGTATTATTATATGTAAAGTGGGTAGTTGTATTGAAGGGGAATGATGAGCCATATTGTGGAGTACTTTTTTACTAAATAGGGAAAATTGATACCTTTGAACCAGACGCAAAAAATAGTAAAATAGACACCTTAGAAGCAGACGGAAGGAGTAATTTTTTATTCGTTTCACAAAAATCTTCTCATAAAATGGTTCTACACACGTATTTGCCTTTATAAACATCTCACAAAACTATTCATAGGTAAAAATAACACTTTAAAAAAAAGTGTTATTCATGTCTCATTAAACAATATACATATACTAAAAAAGTACTAACAATATTGGGTTCGCATTGATAAAGTCTCTTTTAAAATGTTACTTAATTATGTGAGAGAGATGGGAGATGTAACTCATTTTTTTAATATATTAAATAAATTAACCTATTATGACTTTTGACCAATTGAATTAAATTTGTTACTTATGTTGCCATAAAATCTCCCAGCAAATATTTTAATAAATTTTTCATAACAACAATTCAAGAGAAATAGAAGGATTCAAGTAAGAGAACGAAGTTCACAAGGAGAAAAAAAAATACAATGAGGGAGAGATACTTAAATTATTCATCAAATGGAAAACATATTCACTTTTCTTATTTAATGATTCAAAATACTCATATTTATCTTACATCATTCAAAAAATTACATTTTCTTAATCTCTACCCATTGTATCCATAAAGAAATACTGTAATGTAGATGGTGGAGAGTATTTTCCTAATTACATGACTTCAATTATACCTTCCATATTTTACAAATATTTAAAGATATTTACTTTTTATGTTTATTAAGAATAATTGATTCTCATGAAAAAATTTATCTCATTTTCTTTGTTCATTTTAATCAACTAAATGTAGCCAAGCTATAATAAAAAATTAAGATGACGAAAAATAGGAAATATGCATGCACACGTTAACGAGGGAATAATAAAAAATAAAAAAAAGGTGAAAGATAGAAAATGTGACAAAAAAAAAATCGTTTTCAACGCGTAATTAGGTGATGGGTGACATGGGCACTTTTGAGTTTTATTATTGGGTAAATATCAAAATTGATCTGTAAGTATGATATTTTTCAATTTTAGTCTTTTATCATTTGCAATTCTTAATTTTGGTCCTTTTTTGTACAGTTTTAGTTTTTTTTGTCCAGTTTTAGTCATTTTAGTCCAAATTTAGTCATTTTTGTCCAAATTTAGTCATTTATGTTAAAAAAATATCCAAAAATGGTCCGAAAGTGTATACATTTAGGACCAATAGTGGACCAAAAAATGACCAAATTTTGAAAAAAGAACCAAAACTGGACAAAAAGGACTTAAACTTGACCAAAAGGACCAAAACTGAACAAAAAATGACCAAAATTGAGAATTGCAAATGATAAAGGATTAAAGTTGAAAAATGTCATACTTACAGGACTAATTTTGATATTTACTCTTTATTATTTACGAAGCCGCCCTCTTATTTAATGCTCATAATATTATCTATCACACTTCAACCTTCAAAGATAACAACACCTTCACATTCTCCATACTTGGGATATTTTTTTCAATACTATAGTTTTTATTTTTTATTTTTTATTTTTATTTTTTTCCAAAAGAGTATCTACTTCAACCAAAAATAAGGACTTACTCTCTCCGTCCTATTTCAGATGGCACACTTTTCATATTTGGTTGTCCCACAAAAGTTTACACATTCCTAAAAAATTAAAAAGTCAAACAAAATCACCCTCCCCATACACTTTATTTACATAAAAATCACCCTTACCTAACACTCCTAACATACTTTATCATTTATTTATTACCAAAAATACCATAATACCCCCTAAAAGTTATCACTTTTCTTAATATCTGTGCCGGGTGAGGCATGCAAACCTTTATGGGCCGGAGGAAGTAATAACTATTGCATATGAAATGAGAGTGGGAGTATTCGTGTGATGGGTTTTTTAGTTCTACCCGAATAAATATTAATTTAGCAATAATTTTCATTAAAATTTTCAACATTTTTTTATCTAAAAAAAGAATTATTTATGAAATGTAATTTTTTTTTTCAATCTCCATTCCATTTATGAGTTCATTTTATTCCATCATAATTTCATTTAATTATACCAATCTAATCATATAATATGAAAAAATTCAAATCAAGTGATAATTAAACTAACACTATCTTTTATTAAAAATTATTCACATCTTGTTATATAAGAATTTTTAATTAAAAAAATATAACTGAGGGTAATTTCACCTAAGTATATATGCATTTGAAGTTTGATTTTCAATGCCATTATTGGATATTTAATTACAGTTGGAAGATTTTAAAAAATAAATAATAAAAAAATCCAAGAGCGTACATTGCCAAATATGTCTAGTTGTTTGTGTGTGATGAACATACACATATAGTACTATAATTTAAAGAAATCACAACTTGTAACAATTATTTTCAATTTTTATATTTATATTTATATTTATATTTATGTATTATACAACATAATATGAGTGTGTATAAGCTTGCAGTAGCAAGTAGCGCCGACAGCTTCAAATCATAACAAGTGGGAATAAATTTGGAAGTCATTGAAAAAGTCGAGAAATTTTCTTAATCTAATAAAGTATATTATTATTAAGATAACCTTTTAATTTCAATAGGTATTATATTTCATTTCTTTATAATACAAATAGACTATTTAGGTGAGATTATTTTGTTTATTTATTTTATTATTTATTAGGTTTTATTAAAAAAAATTGGAGTACAAATTATACAAAAAAAAAAGTTTGGAATTGATCATACCCAAGTACAAGTTATACAAAATAAATATAAATAGCAACTAATTAATAATAATTATTATTATTACTTTAATAATAAAGATTAAAATGTCACGAAATAGTACATTGTGTGTAGTCAACCTAATTAAAAAGTACCAAGTTATAATTTTCTAAATTAATGTAATATTAATATATTTAATATACCAAGTTATGATTTTCTACTTAATCTAATATACTACAAGTGTACAACATGAGAAATTAGTTGGAAGAATTTCATATTAATGACTTAAGTTTCAATTAAAATCTAATTTTACAAATTAAAAGTGTTTCAATTTAAATTTTAAATTTAATTTAATTTCTCAAATTATGATCTTTTTTTTCACTTTTTTTTAACTTCATTTTAAGACTAGTAATCAAAATCATTTTTCATTCAAGTCATACAAGACTAGTAATTATTAAAAAAAAAAACTAACTTCAAATCAAATCATGATATCAAATATAGTAGTCCCTCCATCCTATTAATTAATGTACATTTTTCTTTTTTATCCGTCCTAACACTTATATACATTTTAAAAATGAAAAAAATACACTACAATACGTGCATAATTTACTGGGACGAGGAAGTATATGTTATTTTTATTGTCATTTCATATTGTTCTATAATATACTCAATTCGAAAATACTATAAATTGTGATAAGCCTTTATCTGAATGAGATTATATTTTTAAAATTCTCGAGATAGATAATGTGGTCACGCATGAAGTCAATGAACAGCCAATTGTATATACCTCTAAATTGATTTAAATTAGTTTCCCTGTGATTAATAATCTATTGTAATTTAACATTAATTAAGGTTTCGTTTGATAGAGCTTAATATGGCTTTATATTGTGTTTGGTAAATGGAAGTATAGAGTATATCGACAAGGGGCCCTATATTAATACTTGGGCCAAATAGAATTTTATTTTGTTTATTGTGTTTGATTTAACATCAATTTATTGTGTTTAATTTAACATCAATTTATTGTGTTTGACTTTATAGAAATTTATATTTCTGTAAAAAAAAAAAAAAAAACTCCTAATACGGAGAAAAGTGTAGTGTAATTTGTGAAATTGCAGAGTACATTCTGATTATAATATAAAATTACTTATCTACCCTCAAATCCATTAATTTCAAATAGATCAAAATTGCAATTATATTTGTTAGTATCATATTGTTTTAAAATGCATTTATAATTAAATTTTAATGTTAATTTACCCAACATCTCTCACTAAGAGGGTCTTTTGCTTTTTTGCACGTGTATTAAGGAGTATTATTATTTAATTTGCAGTGGGTAGTTCTATTAGTGGGAGTGTGACCCCCATATTTTAATTGTATTAATGGGGTGTGTGGGTCCCATGTGTATATAAAAAAAAGTGGACTCTTTGGGTGGGACGCCCAAAATAGAAAAAAGACACTGTTTAAAGAGGACGGAGGGAGTATATTATTACTTAATTATTATATAACATATTAAAAAATTTGTTTTAAATTAATTATATTTAAAATTTACTTATAAACATATCATTCTAGATGTCGTTTTGAAAAACATAAAGACAAAATAATTTTAATATGAATAAAAATAAATATTCCAACTACAAATAAATTTACATTTAATTTTATTTTAACGTACTAAAATTTTAAATAATGTAATTATTCTAATATTTTAATGTAGTAGATTCTAAATAATACTCACTTCCTCCCATAAAACCTTTCACACTTTTCTCATTTGTTTGTCCCACAAAATCTTTCACACAAAAAAAAAACATCACTTTATTTAATAACCTTCGAAAGTTATTTTAATTTCAAATTTGCCATTTTTTTTCACACATATCTCATTGCTTTATACTTTTTATTATCTAAAAATACTACAATCCCCTCCAAAGTCAACAAAGTGCATCTTTTCTTAAACAACATGGAACAGTAAACGTGAAAAATATTATGGGATGGTGGGAGTAATAAATAATAATAATAACTATATTTAAATTATAAAAATCTATACATATATAAAAGCAAACCTAAATTTCTACTTTTGTTTTTAATTTTTTTTCAATTTTACTCTATTTAGAAATAATTCAATTTTAATCTTGACAGTTCAATTAATATTTTTGATTTCAATTATAAAATATAATTATACTAATAATGGATGTTGTTATTTAAATTTTACTTTTTTTATTTAACAATATAAATTTGATAAATATAAGAGATATTTTTGACATATTTAACTAATTTTTAATCAATGGAGTGTATGCTTAATTTAAATTAATATATCATTCAATATTCATATATTATTATAATTTAATTTAATATACATAGAACATATAATTTTCCTTTGATTTCAATCATAAAATTTAAATTCATTCTATATAAATTTTTTCATTACCTAATCAAATTCTTACACTCTCCCTCTTTTTGTTTTTTTTCTCTCTAATGATTTTCTTTTTCTTCTCTTTTACAAATTCTACTCTAATTTATTTTGTTTTTTATACTTTTATTTGATCTTATATGCAGATTCAATCATTCTCCTTAAAGGTACAATTATACTTTTTTATTTTTTGTTATTTTATTTTTTTCTCTTCGATTTTTGTGTTTTTTTTTTAGTTTTTCTCTCTAATACTTTTCTTTTTCTTCTCTAAAATCTAATTATATTAATAATGGATGTTGTTATTTAAATTTTACTTTTTTTATTTAACAATATAAATTTAATAAATATAAGAGATATATTTGGCATATTTAACTAATTTTTAATCAATATATGCTTAATTTAAATTAATATCATTCAATATTCATATATTATTATAATTTAATTTAATATACATAGGACATATAATTTCCATTTGATTTCAATCATAAAATTTAAAATCATTCTATATAAAATTTTCATTACCTAATCAAATTCTTACATTCTCCCTCTTCTTTTTTTTTTCTCTCTAATGATTTTCTTTTTCTTCTCTTTTACAAATTCTACTCTAATTTATTTTGTTTTTTTATATTTTTATTTGATCTTATATGCAGGTTCAATCATTTTCCTTAAAGGTACAATTATATTTTTTTATTTTTGTTATTTTATTTTTTTCTCTTCGATTTTTATTTTTTATTTTTTTAGTTTTTCTCTCTAATGCTTTCCTTTTTCTTCTCCTTTACAAATTCTACTCTCATATTATTTATAATCTACTCCAATTTATTTTATTTTATACTTTTATTATTTGATCTTATATGCAGGTTTAATCATTCTCCTTAAAGGTACCATTATACTTTTTAATTTTTTTGTTATTCTCTTCGATTTTTGTGTTTTTTTTTAGTTTTTCTCTCTAATGCTTTTCTTTTTCTTCTCTTTTACAAATTCTACTTTTATATTATTTATAATATATTCTAATTTATTTATTTTTATACTTCTATTTAATCTTATGCATGTTCAATCATTCTCCTTAAAGGTACTATTATACTTTTAATTTTTTGTTATTTTATTTTTTTCTGTTCGATTTTTGTGTTTTTTTTTAGTTTTTCTCTGTAATGCTTTTCTTTTTCTTCTCTTTTACAAATTCTACTTTTATATTATTTATAATTTATTCTAATTTATTTTGTTTTTTATACTTTTATTTGATATTATATGCAGGTTCAATCATCTATATCTATACATATATAAAAACAAACATAAACTTCTACTTTTGTTTTTAATATTTTTTTTAATTTTATTATATTTAGAAATAATTCAATTTGTTTTATCTTTTATATTTATTTTTATTTGATCTTGCAGTTTCATTCTCTGAGATATCATTCTTCTTTTTTGTTTTTGTTATTTATTTTCTCTTCTATTTTGTTATTTTATTTATAATTCTATAGACCATATTTCTATACTTTAATTTATTTTATTTTTATACTTTTATTTGATCTTATTTTTATGTTCAATTATTCTCATATTTGATCCTATGTGCAGGTTCAATCATTCTCATTTGAAGTATCATTTTTTTTTTGTTTTTGCAATCTTATTTTCGTTTCTCTTCGATTTTTGTATTTTCTTTATAATTCTATAAACCTTATTTATATACGTTAATTTATTTTATCATATATATTTTTATTTGATCTAATTTTCAGGTTCAATCATTCCATTTGAGGTATCATTCTTCTTTTTATTTTTCGTTTATCTTATAATTTATGTTTTTTTCTTCGTTTTTTTTTTTGTGTATTCTTCATATTCTATAAATCCTATTTTTATAATTTTTTAATCTTATTGATTTTATTCTTATTTGATTTTATTTGCAACTTCAATCATTAAAAAAGTAATCAATGTTTGGAGTGATGAATTTGGACAATTCATAATTAATTTTAGAATATTTTATAAACTCTATTTCATACTTAATTTATTTTATCTTTTATATATTTTTATCTTATTTTCAGATTCAATCATTCTCCTTTGAGGTATCATTATTTTTTTCCGTTTATCTTATGATTTATGGTTTTTCCTTCGTTTTTATTGTTTTCTTTATATTTTACAAAATCTATTTTTATAATTTTTTTTAAACCTTATTGTTCTTATTTTTATTTGATCTTACTTCAATCATTAAAGTGTTTGGAGTGATGAATTTGGAGAATCTAGAATTAATTTTAGAAATTTTAGAATTGGAGATTCAAAGCACATGTCAAATATATTTTTTATTTTATTTTTTGGATTAATGTATGAAATTTATTTTCGAAATTGTATATTTTATTTTAATTTTTCATTCAATTATATTTCCATTAGGATCGTCTCTATAAATATTCTTTTAATTTAATGTATGAAATTTATTTTTTGAAGTTTTTTGATTTATTTTAATTTTTCTTTCAATTTTATTTTCATTAGGATCGTCTCCATAAATATTATTTTAATATTTATAATTTATTATATTAAATAATATTTTATATTTTATTTATTCATATGTTATTCAATTAAAAATAAAATATAAATTATAGTATACTATATCTTTATTAAAAAATAATAATTGAGTTTTACAAAGAAATTATATTTATTTTTATAACAAAAAAATAGATATCATTTAAAATAAAATAATTTTAACATAATTAATAATAGAAAGTTAATATATACTCTATTTATCTTAAATACCGAATCAAATTTAATGTTATAAAAAATAAGCGTATAAACAATGCGATTTAATTGATAAATATAAAATTACATTATGTTAAAAAAATACATTTATGTATTATACATAAATAATTAGTAGTTTTATAAAATATATAAATTCAAATAAATAAATAAATAAATAATTATATATATATTATGGTTAAAAAAAATTAAATGTACCTTTCCGTGCAACGCACTGATGAGTAATATCTAAGTACAATTTAAAAATATCACATAAATAAATCTGATTTTAACTGAGATTCTAAATTAAATATTTTTTAATTATTAATTTATAATATTATTATGTATTTGATAATATAAATTTAAATATTAAAAATATTAATTAAATATAAATTATAAATAATACTATAAAATAAAATAAGTATGCAAATTTAAAAATTAGATTTATATTTTATTATATTTTAGATTATTAAAAATTTTAATAAGTAATATAAAAATCGTAACATTTTCAGTAAATAATTATATAAATTAAATTGTAACCATTGTAACTAAAGATATTATTAAGGTTGTATAAGTAATTTTACCATTCTTTTAATTCTTTTATCAATTACCAAATACCTCAATTTTTTATTATATGTATAATACAATCTATCAAACATTCTTTCATTTTCATAATATAAATTCTTTATCTTAACTTAAATCTCATTTTTAATATATCCTTCCTTATCTTATTTTGTCTATCAAATGAACCGTAATAGTGAAAGGATACGTATCCATCTTCACTTTTCAACAGTGTACTTAGAGATGATGTTATGCACCTAAACATCTTGTATACTCACTTAAAATACTAAAATTAACAGCAAAAGGAATACTTTCATGTAATATTCCTTTAACATACTTTAATTTTAAAATTGGCATGGATTTGGCCCATTACAAGCACAAGTTAAACAGTGAGTCATCTTTATAAGCCACTTGAGGCACATCCTGAGATTTAGCTCTTCCACCAATTCCCAGGGCAGGAGCGGTGGGGGCCCCCTAATGATGGGGTACACCATTTTAAAATTGTCATCACTTTTTTAATACACATAACATACTTTATCATTTATTTATTACCCAAAAATACCAAACTACCCCAAAAGTTACTCAAAAAGTAACTTTTCTTATTTGCATGTACAGTAAATATGAAAATGGAAATAGGACGGAGAGAGTACTTTTTAACTTATTTTGATAACAAATAAATTGTAAAATATATTTTGTGTATAAGGTGTTTAACACAATTTTGAAATTAAATTGTATTAATAAGATTATCGAATTTGTGGTTGTTTTCCTTTATAAGATAGACAAAAATATAAAGTTTGAAATAAAGTTGGGAAGGAAAAGAGTACTTTTATTTCTCAGTGTGCAAAAGTAAAGATGAAACCAAGACTATAAAACTTTTGATATTTTTTTTATTTGTTTCACAAAACTATTCACACCTCTATAATAAAAAGAAAATAACAACTCAATAGTTATTTTAATTTCATTTTTCATATTCTCCTAACACTCAAACCAATACTTTACCCTTTATAGATAACACTTTACTATATATTAACCAAAATAGTCAATAAATATATTCATCTTGGATTATTTCTTATTTATGAATGGTTGTGTGAACATATTTGTATTGTATTGAGTTTGTACATTTAATTCAATTTTGATAATGGTTTAAAAGAAATGGAGTAATTTTTAGAATATAATCTTGATTTATTACTGGTGATTACACTAGTTCATCAAAATTTGATTAATTTTATAACATGTGGTCGCGGTTGAATATGTAATCCGTGTTTTGAATTGATACTTTAGTGACACGATAAGAGAAGAGAAAAAAAATGTTGACACAAGACATGATAAGAAAATAAAAATAAAAAATAATTAGAAAAATATTGATAAAAAAAGTATATTTTAAAATTATTAATAATTATTTTATCATATAATTACAAATTTATGAAATCTCTCTTTATATCAACTGTTTATAAATTAATTGATAATACATTATTGTTAAATGAATGGTATTTAACGGATTGACACGAATACAATACGAAATATAATGGTTCTTATTTGATTCTCACGATAACTATATAAACTTCATATGACTGGACACTAACTTGTAATTACCGTGTCATGCACATAAAGTTTTGGGAATTGACATCCTAATCGGACACAGGTTGATTAAATATGTGGAGTAATCTTTAATACAACTTGTGGAGTTTTATAATTCAATATTGACACTCTAATAAGATTAACAACACCTTAATCATTTTATTACTCCACTCTTTGTAGAATTATTATTATATTTATTTATTTTATAAATTAGGTTCCAATTTAGTTAAGTCCATGAAAAAAAAACTCATTAATTTTATTTTTAATAAGAGAATTTAGCTTTATTTAATTCAACTTTTTTATCCCCTTCCAAGAAAGGGCTTTTATTTATAGATGTTTAAAAAACAATGTAAACTTCTTAAAACATTCAACATTCCTTATTAATGTACTACTCTTTTTTATTTTATTCGTTATAGTATGTAAAGTATATTATAAAAACTTTTTTTTTCAATAAATCCTACTTACTAGAATATTCTAGCAAACTAAATTACTAAATAGCTTCTTTCTGACTTATCTAGAATTTTAAATTCTAACTCATTTCAATCTCAACTGATTTTAATCAGACGTATTAAAATTCATCCACAATGATCTTATAGACATAATATATTCTATTTTTATATCTCACCTAAAAATACTAAATCACCACCAATAATAATAATAATAATAATAATAATAATAATAATAATAATAATAATAATAATAATAAAAAAGAGACTAGAGTACAACTGGGTGTACCAATTGAATTGGTACACTCTTGGTATCCACTCTTCTTAATTAATTCTTATTCCTTCATTAATGTTATTTTTTATTTTATTTAAATGACTATTATACCCTAAACCCTAGGAATAAATTATACCCTAAATCACAATGGTAAAATTATAATTATACCATAAACTCTAGGGATAAATTATACCCTAAACCACAAGGGTAAAATTACAATTATACCCTAAACACTAAACCCTAGGGATAAATTATACCCTAAACCACAAGGGTAAAATTGTAATTATATCCCTAAAATTAAATAAAAAAACAGTAACAACAACAATTAAAAAAAAGAAGAGGAAAACACACACTGAAAGTGAAGGAATGAAGTTGTACTGGTGTTGTACTAAAATAGAAGTTGTATACAAGTCATTGTGAAATAAAAATTATTGACTTGTGCTAGTAGTAAAGTTGGAAATTAATGCCCGACGCGATATTTTTCAATGGTGTAATACTTTAGCCATGGGATAAAAACCAATTCAGTCTCATAACTTTGCGTATGGGCTATTTTAGTCACAACAAAGATAAAACTGTCAATTTAGTACCATCGGTTAAGAAATAGGGCCAAACACATCCCATTTTAGCCGAAAAACCACGTCAAACCGATTTCTGACCGAAATGTTGATTTGGCGCTGATATGGCATATGAGTCAACATCTTTAATAGTATTTTAATGCCAACATGGCATCTACTTTTTTCTTAAATTTAAAATAATTAAAAAACAACACAGCCAGCAAGCAATTGCTCTGCAACACCACTAGAATCTTCCCCATTCCATTTCTCTCCACCACCGCCGCCATCGCCCTCTTCTCCCTGAACAAATAACACAACATCCACAACACCACCACCGCCCGCTCCGTCGCTGCCGATTTCAACAGTTTGTTCATGATAGCCCCTACGCAGATATGACTTCCACAAATCTCGTTACTCCCTTCTTTGCACCCGGACGCCATTTCAAGGAGCTTGAGCAATTTATCGATCGCAGCGGCGCTCATTTCGGCGGCGGAGAGAGTCGCCACCACCACCCTGACTCTGCCGCTGCGAACCACCTTGGCCCTGTTCCTCTTTGCCATCCAATTTATTGGAAAATCACTCACGTTGATAAACGTACAAACTCTAATCATGCAAGGGAGAAATCTTACCATTCTCCGTAGGGTTAAGTCGCAGCGGAAGAGTATCTACGAACTTGTTGGTACTCACGGGATACACTGTGATCTCTGGATCAAACCATACAACACGGGGCTGTAGATTATGTTCCACAAATGTGTATTAATTTGGAATATGATGAACTGGAATTGCGTGTTGTGATTTCAGGAGAGAAAACACGAGAGAGATAAAACGCTTCTCGTTCTGAATCTTACGTTCTGTGACTTGCGCTTGAGCGTATGAACGTATGAGCATTTTTGTATTCTGTAATGCGTGTCAACCTTCTTGCCATGCAGATAATTGCTTACGCAGTATAAAACATTCCCAAAGGATGAGAGTTGAAAAAAACCGCTATGTAGCTCCCTCTCTCCCTCTATTATCCACTCTCATATGTAGATTAATTATTATATAAATAATATTTGAATATTATTTACATCTCCCACTCACATATGAAGTCAAAAGTCGTCTGACTCAATTTCTTCATGAATCATATTCTCGCACAGATTAATACATCGTGTGACCCACGAGATATGAATTTTTATCACTATACACTTATTAGAGATATATAGCAACTCAACCAGTTTATCAATAAAACTCAACAAACTCACTATACCCCAAAACTCTTGAACATTTAACATAATTTGATATATCTCTTTTCAATCCCTGAACTTATCAGAGCATATTCAACCTTTTTGCAAATTACTATGTATTTATAATCAAGACCATGCTTGATTGACTAGTCAATGAATCACAATAGTATATGTTAAAATAAGACGTTCTTCCCATCTCACTAAGTATCTATAGTCTCCAACTGTAGCTGCTTTCCTAGACATGTACCGCATCGCCATTATTAACTATAGCTCTTTTGGTAACATGCTAAAGTAGCAACACCAAAGTGAAGACTTAGAATATAGTAGAAAGTCATAAGGGTAACCAATAGATAATGACACATACATTTGAGAAAATAGGGATAATTTTCTCAATCCTGTTGAGGTCAACTTAGCACATATCTTTTTCCTAAAACACATGTCACAATGTCTCTAACTTCCTTCCAAGAAAGCGTATGTTGTATTTCATTTAATTTAGACATTGTGTAAATCACAGTTCAAGTGTGTTCCATACACTTAACCCGGATATTCTCCCTCCAACGTACATGATCTCCATTGATTTAGCTTTATAACAAGGTGTATTCGATTCGTGGCGAAATCTATCCCGATTATATTAATCATCGTAATCTCATCTCTGCACTCTCACTTAGTCAGAGGTGATTGCTCGTATGAGAGAGCTAATCATAACTTGCCGACATAATATTATATATGAATCATCACATATAATTTATAAAACATATATGTATAGTTAAGCCATTAACTTTTTCATTAATATACATAAACATATTCAATACATTGTTTTAAATCCTTCGCAAACTCAATCCCTTTACATGCACTGTGTATACATCTCTAGGAATTGGTTTGGTAAAAGGATCTGTTAACATCAAACGAGTAGAAATGTAACTAAGAATCACTTTCTTCTTATCTACAATATCTCTAACAAAGTTGAACTTCCTGTCAATGTGTTTGGTCTTTTCATGATATTTGGGGTCTTTTGTGTAAGCAATAATCGCCTGATTATCATAATTAATTAAAACAACTCCCACTGGAGTGTTTGAGACCTCCAAATATTTCATGAATTTTCTCAACCAAATAGCTTCTTGAACTGCAGACGCACATGCCACAAACTCGGCTTCCATAGTGGACAATGCTATGCAAGTCTGTTTCTTGCTGTACCATGAGATTGCTCCATCATTGAGTAAGAAGACATAACCGGGAGTTGATTTACGTTTATCTAAATCACCACTCCAGTCAACGTGTGTACACCCATTCAGTGTACTGTTATTCCCTTGATAATAGAGAGAATAATATGCAGTCAATCACATTGGCATATGCTACTCTGGCCATTTCATTCTTTCAATCTTGAGTCTTGGGACACATTTGCTGGCTCAATGATTCGCCTTTCACAATAGGAGTATCTATAGGTTTGCAGGTGTCAATCTTGAATCATTCTAAAAGTTTCTTGATGTAAGTCTGTTGAGACAAATCCAATAACTTCTTTGAACGATCCCTATGTATCTTCACACCAAGTATGTACTCTGTTTCACCCATATATTTTATTTCAAAATTCAAAGATAACCATCCTTTTATGACTTCAAGATACTCTTTGCTATTTTCAGCCAGTAATATGCCATCCACATACAAGGATAGAATCACAAAACAACCATTGTACCATTTAACGTAAACACAGTGGTCTTCGTTATCATAACGAAATTATATGAGATGATCATAGTATGAAACCTCAAATACCACTGTCTAGAAGATTGTTTGAGTCCGTAGAACGACTTCTTCAATCTACAAACTTTATTCTCTTGATCTCGAAGAATAAATCCTACGGGCTGTTGCATGTAGATTTCTTCTTCTAATTCTCCATTGAGAAATGCGGTCTTAACGTCCATTTGGTGTAATTCTAAATCAATACTAGCCACTATAGCCAATCGTAAACAAATCGAGGCAAACCTCACTGCAGGTGAAAAGGTTTCTTCGTAGTCTATACCCTCTTGTTGAGTATAACCTTTTACCACCAGACAAGATTTATACCTCTCTATTGAGCCATCAGCCTTTCATCCCATCGGAAGATCTACAAGTTCCCAGACTCGATTTGACTTTATAGACTCCATCTCCTCTTTCATCGCTTTCATCCATTTCTCAATTGCCGGACAAGTCAGAGCTTCTTTGACATTTCTGGGCCCTTCCTTATCAACATGAGAAAACATCTCAATTTTTTGGGCACATGTTTCCTAGCTAGAACTTTTTCGAAATAGCTGATGGGTGTTTTGTAGACAAAATACTCTCATTTGGGAATCGTCTGATCCTCAACCAGCAAATATCTATCAAGATCCACACCATCAGCTAAACTTCAAGATCCACACCATCAGCTAAACTACTACTCCCACTTGGATCTTGTAGGTATTGGTTTTCTATTATCTCGAAAATAGGTTCAACATCCCTGATGCCTTCCCCTCTACTAGGAAATTAAGTTTCCAGAAAATGAGCATTACGTGATTATGTCTCAGTTAAGCTCTCATCCTGATCTCCTATAAACACGTAACCCTTAGAATGTTTGCCTCTAAGTTCCAACTTTCCATACTGACTCAATGAATCATGTAGATAAGTTGCTGATCCTCAAGCTCTAAGGTTACTCAAATCAGGTTTTCTACCCGTCCAAAATTCATATAGAGTCGAAACAAATCTCGTTATAAAATTAGGTGCTATCATGGATTAGCTTGTGCCATCATGGATCTAACCATCTCCAACAAAGTCATATTCCTTCTTCCAGTAACACTATTTTGATGAGGTGTATAAGGAACAGTTAATTGTTAGATTATATCATTTTCATTACAAAATTCCTTGAATTGTTCTGATAGATATTCACGTCTTCAACTTTATTTAAGTATCGTCTAAAATAATCCAATGCTTCAGACTTATGAGATATCAAGTAGACTGAATAATCATCAATGAACGTAATGAAATAGTGAGCTCCATGTCGTGCTCTCACAATTACAGGATCACATATATTAGAATGGATTACTTCTAATAGAGAATAAGACATAACAGCTTTACCAAAAGGTTTTCTAGTCATTTTGACAGTAAGATAATGTTCGCATTTGGATAATTCGACTTTAGAAGAAAGATTCAACAATCATTCTTTCACAAGTCTATTCATCTTATCTTGCCTAATATGACCTAATCTAGCATGCCAAATTTCATTATTCATATTTGCATTACTAGAAGAACGAGTATTTAGCGAATATGAATAATCATCATAATAACTAAACGTCATTCTATTATAATTTAAAATTATAAAAATCATTAGTCATATGTCCAAATGCATAACAAGTATCATTAATGCTCATTACCACAGTGCCTTTAGTGAATAACATCATAACCCAAATTAAGTAGACCTGAAAAAGAAATTAAATTTCGCGTGATTCTCCGGAGCATATAGAACATCATGTAGGATAAAGTTCGGACCATTGTCAAGGTCCAATTTGCAAGTCCTAAGCCCTTTGACTTCGACTCGTGCATTATTTCCTACATATATCCACCTAGTTCCCTTCGAAACACGACAAAAATTTACAAAAGCTCCTCTGTCTCTAGTCACATGGTCTGTTGCTCCTAAGTCTATAATCCACAATGGATAAGAATCAGACAGTAAGACAATACTCGAGACATTAATTTCACACAAAACAGAATAAGATGAATCGACCTTGTCCCTCCTGAGCTCAAGGTGTTCACGAGAATAATGACAAAGCTTACTATGATTGTAACATGGCATCTTGTTTTTATCCTCCTTATTCTTTTTGTCACGCTTCTTTTTCTTTTTCTATTTATCAGTCTTAGTTGGATTTTTTTCAGGTTTACCACCACCACCATCATATCGTCTTCCATTCTTTTCCTTCTTCCAATTCCATTTCCTTTTGAAGCCTGAAGCTCATTTAGAAGTAGAACTAGCATAGAAGATCCTAGAAGAAGGCTTTGAGGCTCCGATCTTCTCATCTTCTAACTCAACATGACGAGCAGCATCGTTAAAAGTTTTAATACTTTCATTATGTGTCAAGTTGGCTTTGAGATGTTCCCAATGATCAGGTAAAGACCGGAACAGGGCTTGGATTTACTGTTCATCAGAGAGTATATGACCGGCAGTTTTAAGTTCGATTATCATATTAGACATCTCTCTGAGATTTTGTCTAATGTTATGATCAGATTTCTTTTTGTAGGTTTCAAACTTAATAATCAACTGTCTAAGCCTTGTAACCGATGTACCACCATATTTCTCACGCAGATACACCCAGATATCATGTGTGGTGGGATGTCCCTTACATTCATGGATCACTGCATCGTTTACTGAGCTTACAAGAATACCTCGTGCAATGAAATTTTCCTTTTTCATGCCTGGTACGCTTCTTGGTCACGTCTCCCTTGGTTTTCCAAACCCGCGTCTGGATCAGTCATCACTTGGTTTATGGTATCCAATGCATCTTGTTCATACAATACGTACTAAATTTTATGAACCTTGTGTCATAATTGTCACCATTGAGTTTCTCACCTTTGTTCAATTCAGTGACAATAGATTTCGAAGCTCATTACTTTGATAGAGATTAAAGTGATTCAGTATGTTAATAATGTTTTATCTAAATTTTACGTTAAGCCAAATAGAGACATCTCAATAAATAACACAAGACTTGATCTAGAAAAATAGCTCGGAGATTACTAATCATCAATCTCATCAAGTGTCATAATATTAGATTCTTATTTCAAAACATAAAACACATTTAAAGTTCAAGTAATTAACAATAACTTTGAACTGCCACTAATAAATTAAACTTTAAATAACCATCCACAATAGCAAAAACACAAAGTCTGACAAGTCATGAACATAAAATTCTAATGAATTCCCTGAGTTTCCAATTAGAAATATAATGGAAATGAATTAAGAAAATCTATGGATTAATCTCCCTAATTTATCATTACTAGATTTCCATCGATGCTCATAATCAAATTTCTTAGTTCCCACACTATAGATAGCTTGCCCTAGAGAATCTATATGAGGATTCTTTATCTGAAGCTTCTCTCGACCACTTAGTCTCAAAGAATCAGAATGTCGAATCCTTTCCATTCTTAAGCAGACTGATCTTAGTGCCTGTGTCTTATCTCTTTCAACAGAAACATCGATCAAATCTTGCATAATTTGTCGACCATTAGGTTTCACTTCATAAGTCTCCCACTGAACCCAAAAATCCTTTTGTAGGTAAGGAGGCAAAGTGTTCGCCCAGGTCTCAGGACATGAAACTTCGAAATACTTATCACGTGGAATCGTATTACTATAAATTAAAGGCAACAATCGGTTGTAGAGTTCAATCAATTCAATTGCGTGGTCCCTTATGTAGTGTGTTGGCTTCATTTTATAATTCAAGAATTCATGGAGGATTTCATCCTTAGTCCTAATGTCTTCTTCTGTAATTGTTCCTTGTCCTGACATGCCTCTTAGAAAACCAGCAACCACAAAAACACACAAGTGTTAGTTAAACTATATCACATGAATTTTCTCTCCATATAATGCATATGGAAACAACTTTCCAAAATGCAATAGGCATATTCACAAGTGAATCAGTCCAACTCACTTTGGCTCCCACTTTCATAGGCTGCAGGAGTTTAAACAATTTTAACAACACTAACACCATGAATTTAGAATTAAATGACAAATTAAGGTGCATTATTACAAAAAATTGCATCAAAATAGCCACCCCATAGGTTCATATTCAACAAATATGTCATAAAATAAAGTAAAACCACACATACACACTTAAAGATGACCTCAAATGCTCTAGAAAACATCACCATTGGACTTCAAGCATCGAAACACATCAAAGTAACGTCGAACAGTCACCGGAAAGGCTGCCACGCGACCGCACACTCTGACACGCACCGCCCGAAGGCTCCACGCGTTGCCTGACGCCGCTACGCGCCATCCACGCGCGTCCATGTGCCCAGACGTGCTCTCATATGCAGCATCGGAAGATCACATGCCGACGCGTGTATAACACTCGCCACCATAGGAATTGCCGCCATCCAGCACATGGGCTTCACGCGCCACAGCCGGGGTTGTCGGTAACCAGTACGTGGTCTTCACGTGCCACTGCCGGAGCTGCCTCAATCGGCACATTGCAGACACGCGCCACCGCCGACTGGCAATCCCCGCCGTTTCTGACCCGGTCCGGTTCACCTCAGGTCCGATCTGATCCTCGTTGGTTCGGTCCGGTTCGGGCCTGGTCTGAATTCGGTTTGAATGGTCTGACTCGGTCAACCTTAAATTTATATTAATTGTAAAAAAGTCCTTGACCTTTATCGAATTCTCAGAACAGCCCCCCAAACTTTCTGAAACTTAGCAGATTTGCCCCAATTACGTAAAAAACTTCAAAAAATTATATCTTGAGTTTTAGAAGGCCAAAAAATACAAAAAAAAATACTGACAGACTCCTCTCAACGAAGCCTATCCAGTAGTATAAACAAAACATGCTTTTACTTGTACGAAAAAATAACGAAAAATTCACACCCTTCAACATTAACGGTGAATTACAATGTCAAAAAAATACATACCAATGTAATCTGTTTAAACTCACATAATGACCCATCAATGTCACATAATTTAACAATCATATAACATCAAACACTAAAATCATGTATGGGCATTTATACCCAAAAAAATAGAAAACTAAGAAACATGAAATATCTTAATTCCAGAAAATCAAATGGAGTACCAACCATTGACTCTGATACCAATGTTGAAAAATCACTCACGTTGATAAACGTACAAACCCTAATCATGCAAGGAAAAAATCTTACCTTTCTTCGTAGGATTAAGTCGCAGCGGAAGAGTATCTACTGGTACTCACGGAATACACTGTGATCTTTGGATCAAACCATACAATACGGGGTTGTAGATTGTGTTCCATGAATGTGTATTAATCTGGAATATGATGAACTGGAATTGCGTGTTGTGATTTCGGGAGAGAAAACACGAGAGAGAAAAAATGTTTCTCGTTCTGAATCTTACGTTCTGCGCCTTGCGCTTGAGTGTATGAACGTATGAGCGTTTTTGCATTCTGTAATGCGTGTCAACCTTCTTGCCATGCAGATAACTACTTACGCAGTATAAAACATTCCCAAATGATGGGAGTTGAAAAAACCGCTACATAACTCCCTCTCTCCCTCTATTATGCACTCTCATATGTGGAATAATTATTATATAAATAATATTTGAATGTTATTTACACAATCGGACCAAGAAACCTAAGCTAGCATTGATGGCTTCCAGAGTGGCTGCAGGCGGAATCCCTCCATCTCTGTTCAATATTTCTTCGAGGCTGCAGATTTTAAAAATTGCTTTCAGTGATCTACGCGGAAGTATTTCGGAGGAAATTGAGAATATTTCTTCTATTGAAATGTTCAATTTGAAGGGTAATGGGCTGACATGGAGTATACCAAAGGGGATCTTCAATGTTTCTTCAATGGTGGTAATCAGGTTCACATTTAATCGAATTTCAAATAATCTACCAAGTGAAATTTGTTATAATACGTCGAAACTCAGATTGATCGAGCTCTCATTCAATCAACTTTCGAGCGAAATTCCGGTGAATGTATGAAAATGTAGAGAGCTTGAGTCAGTATCAATGGCGGCGAATCAATTCAGCAGCGAAATCCCAATTGAAATCGAAATATTAAGCACGCTTAAGGAGTTAATTTTCTTCTCCCACTCCTTCCACTCCACAGGCGGCGGCGGCCACCCTTTCATCGTTGGCCTTCATCTTCCATATGCGGTGGCGGCCACTCCTTCGTCGTCGGTCTTCATCTTCATATGGCATTTAGTTTTTTAAATTTGTTTAATAATTTTTAATTATTTTAAATTTAGGAAAAATAAATACCATGTTGGCATTAAAATATTATTTAAAAGGTTGACTCACATATGCCATGTCAGCGCCACATCATCATTCCGGCCGAAAATTGGCGTGACGTGGTTTTTCTGACTAAAATGAAATGTATTTGGCCCTATTTTTGAACCGATGGTACTAAACTAACAGTTTTATCTTTTTTGGGACTAAAACAGCCCATAAGCAAAGTTATGAGATTAAATTGGTTTTTATCCCCCTTTACCCATCAATGATTTATTTTTCTATGCCTAGAGTTTTTAGTTTATGATACTTTTAATTATAGGTTATTTACGTTAACTTACTTATGTACTGTAATATTTTTAACCATATTTAGTGCGAAAAATACACAAAAAAAAAAGTTCTGAAAATGGATGTGAAGTACTTGATTGTCACATGAATACATGCATGCTCACGCAAATCTCATGTACCTTGTTAATATAGATTCAAAAGGTGGTATCGCCCACCTTTAGGCACCCCTCACGCCGGCCCGACAGCATGTGAAAGATGTAAATCATGGTGAATGAGCCAACAAACAAGGGTTAGACCATCACCCCACCACACAAGGAGCCCCCTTTTATTTGGAGTTTTGCTCCAACGATGCGGGTGAGGATCGATCATTGATCATAGATTCAAGTTGTCCCTTGCTGATCAACTCAGCTGCCCATGCGGGCTGTACCTTGTTAGTATATGTACGTGGAATCAATTAACCCATAGTTTTTAAGATTTGTTAAAATCAAATAATTATTTGATAATAAATATAAAATTAAGAGTTGATATTAGGTGCACCCGGGGTGCATGGGTGCATCCATATAACTTTTTATTTTATTTTGTATACATGTTTCTTAATAATTATATATTTTTTTCACACTAAGTTTTTCATTAAAAAACTAGCATCCATATGTAAATAACTTTTTATTAAATAGTGTATACATATTTTTTAATAATTATATATATATATATATATATATATATATATATATATATATATATATATATATATATATATATATTTATACTCAATTTTTATTAAAAAACTAACAATTAAATTGTATACATTTTTTATTCTTAATTGTATATGTTTTTGTTTATATTTGTATACATTTTTTAAAGTAAGTGCACCCTATCTTAGGGTGCACTCGGGTGCACATTATAATTAGTCTAAAATTAATATTGCCTAATTGCATCTTACTACTCCATTTAAAACTGAAAGCTTATAAAAAATTTTAGTCACTCCTCATTCATAGCAATTTAAGAGGCAACTTTGTTGCACCTGTTACAACAGTGCACCTGAACAATCTTAATTGTTATATTAAATTTTAGTTTAATCTCCATCATTAAATAAAATAAAATAATTATTTTTTTTAGAAATAAAACTACCCAATAACCTATTTTAAAGCTTTAAATCATGAGTGCACCCCAAAATCACCCACAATTTAAATGTTATTTGTAAATTGGTTTTTTTTAGTATTTCTTGTACTTTCATGAATAATACTTTCTTTACTGATTTAAAAAAAAAAAATCTATATGCTTCAATATTATGACCATCTTTGAGTAGTTAAAGTTTATTTTAAAATTTACTTCATATCATTTTGGATTCTTCATTTTCTGTTTTAATTTGTTCAGCTACTATAACACATAACCAACAATTTCACGAAACATTCACGTACGACATAATATATTTGTCATCCCAAAAGACTAATCTTATTTAAAAGTAATTAAAAAAAAGCTTAAATCAATTTATGAATGTATATAGTCAAATAAAATCATTTATTCCACTTTTATATTTTAAATATGTAATGTGTCACAATTATTTTTTAAATTAGGTTCTAT
This sequence comes from Pogostemon cablin, assembly GCA_023678885.1. Lineage (NCBI taxonomy): Eukaryota > Viridiplantae > Streptophyta > Magnoliopsida > Lamiales > Lamiaceae > Pogostemon > Pogostemon cablin. Next base: position 3,485,003 of record CM042977.1, on the reverse strand, counting down.
AATTTATACTATTCATATTTTAGTTGATATTTTTATTGAAAAACATGAATATCTTTATTAATTAAAGTATATATCATTTAAAATAAAATGTTTTATCTCTACCTTGCACTTGAGACATAAAAGATCAACTCTAATTTAATTATATTTTTTTAGGATATAATAATATTTTAATAAAAAAAAAAATACTAGGGCTTTCTAATTCAATGGCGTATTACGCGCTGCTTAGACAAGCGCGCTTTTAGTTATACATATAATTGTAACCGTTGCGCAACGCTTCTCTAATTAAACTCGCGCGCTTGTTTCCTCTCTCTCTCTCTCTCTCTCTCTTGAGGTCTACTTCAGTGTTTACCTCTCCTTCTATCTCCAAAACCCTAAACAAGCTCTCTCTCTCTCTCTCTCTAAAATTCACAATTTGCTACTTCAGGCATGGAGACTGAATTTTGGGGTAATTTCTCTCTCTACCAACCATGATTCTTCTGCTCTTCTGTCCCAACTTGTTTGATCTTCCTTTAATAATGTCTGGTGTCCTTTTCTGAATGTTATGCTCTTTGCTATACGAAAAGACACACCTCACATTTTCGTTCTGTTGTTTGTGAGTGACAAAATGTTTTGATCAGTAGTTGGAAATGTATTATTAGCAGTAGGAAGATTGTGTTGGTTTTGAATTTTGATTGCGGCGGGTAAGTGAAGTGTTCTACATCTCCACTTTGAGAAATTCAAGTTGATAGTAATCTTTGTTGCTAAATTACATCGCTGAATTTATGGGTGGTTATTATTTATTTATAATTTTTATACTTAGGTATGGTTTTTTTTTAAGAAATGAGGGCTAGTGATTACCTTTCACCATTGACAAGTTTGATTCTGCATACTCTTCGTTTGTTTTTGTTCAGTTGGGGGAATTTACTTTCTGAATTATGCAGTACATGTTGCATTTATTGATAATAATAGTGTCACTCAGAACTATTGAGTATATTTTTTTATTATAAAAATTGCTATAAGAGGAAATGAAATTATTATATCATCACTGACCTAAAGGTTTATAGCTTTAGTATTGTATATAATGCGTAAAAGTTAGAAAATAGGCAGCATGAGTGGTTAATTATATCACTTTATATTTTGTTTTTATATTATATGGCCATTCTCAATTATAATATTATTAAATGGAATGCTAATTGCATTCAATGAGCATAAGCGATGCTGTGAACTAGATAGAGGGAGAGGGATGTAAAGAGCTAGGAGGAGAAAGGTGGTGGAATTGGGGAATAAAACCTATTGCATCCTTTCAATTTCAAGCTGCTTTATAATCTTATTCCATTTATATTCCTGAATAAATGAATAGTTATTGTTTTATTATCTATGTTCGTAGCAATGCATTACTGTGCAAAATTTTCTTGATCTTTTAGTGCAGATATGCTAATGGATTGAATTACCGATTCTGGTGTCACGCTGCTGCTCAGTTTTCTTTGTCTGATGAATGGTTGAGTTTAAATAAAAAATTATAATTTCAAAACACCTCTTTGCTCTAGGTTATAATTTAGCTATACAATATCTTTAACAGGTACTTAGATATTTTTTTTAATTAAAATATATTATGCTGGTAGTTCCAACATTTCTGATTTATCTTCTTCATAACTATGTCTGCTGTATGTTATCTATGACCGAATCAACTTCTTGTAATTAAATTTTCTAAGAAAATATATAGTGGATCTCCTTGGTACAGACAATTTTTTTAATTTCTAATTTGCAGGAGTTGAGGTGAAAAGTGGAGAGCCTCTGAATGTCTTGCCTGGTTATGGGAAGGTTTTGCATCTATCTCAGGTATACCATATACCTAGGTCTATTTTCATAATTGTCACACTGTTTTGTGTTATGTTGGAGCAATATAAAAATGCCCCCATCCCATTCCCGTTAGGCTTCTCTTGGTGAACATAAGCATGAGAAAGGAAAGGAATCTGTAAGCTTATTTGTCAATGTTGATGAAAAGAAACTTGTGCTTGGAACACTCATCACTAATAAGTTGCCTCAGCACCAGTTTGACCTACTGTTTGATCGAAAATTTGAGCTATCTCATGACTGGAAAAGTGGGAGCGTCTACTTCTATGGATACAAAGCCAGCAACTCAATTGGAGATGAATATCCTTTTTTTATTATGATCTCACATTCATAGTTGTTAAAGGCGCACCTCGGGTGAGGCGAAGCCCTCAGTGCCTGAGATTTTTGGTTTTTTGGGGGTTAGGTTGATGTTAAAAAAAACCTCGCATTTGTGCGCCTTTTTGGTAGTTAAAGGCGCGCCTCACGTACAGTTCCAAATATGGCCAGTTTTTGAATGAATTTTCTTAAATTCACATAGTAAACACGTTTTTTACATGGTAAACACACTTTTATTAGTAAAATATTGACTTTTATTTATAAATATGGACTATGGTTTGAGTTTCATTTTCACACTTTCACTGTTCTCCACAAACCATAGACTATGATAATTATGATTTTTAGCTCATTGCTAATCATTTGAGTCTTCTACATTTGATGTTTTCTTAAACTTGAAGAATTCTACTTATTTGCTTATTTTGATTTTCTATTTGTGTTGAGTATTTGAATTGTGAAGTTCATTATGACATTATGCATGGGATTTTAATTTGTCAATATGTTATTTATTTATTTATGAGTTATTATATACTCTTATTATTATTTGATTTTTATTTATTTATTTTAATTTTGACCTTTATTTAATTGGGCAATTATGCATTGAGTTGGATATATTATATATGTTCTAGAGTAGCTTGTACCTCAGGCGCGCCTCAAGCTCTAACAAGGCCTTTGAGCCTCTCGCCTTTAACAACTGTGACATTTTAGAGTTCTTGAATATGCCCTAGACATTTAAAAACATATTCCTTGACCCCCTGTCTGCATTTCTCTGACACTGAGTCGCCCGAGGGAGAATCTGGTGATTATTTCTGTCCTTTGCACTCCTTTACTCAATGTTCCGATGTTTTTTCAATAACTTGTGCTTATAATCTGTCCAGATGAATCTGAATCTGATGAGGATTTTCTTCCCAATCTATCAAATAATGGTATGCCATATTTGACACCTATATCTAATTTTGAATTTTCCAAAACATGTGTTATAAATTATATGACATGTACATTCACAGGGAAACGCAAGCCAAAAGCTGATCAAGTGAAACCCGAGTTGACAGTTGAGGCCAATGCCGAGCTAGAAAAACCTGAGGCGAAGGTCAAGCAAGAGAACCCTGAGTTCAAGGATTCGCAACAAAAGCCTGAGCGAAAGGCCAAACAAGAAAAGCCTGAGTCAAAGGTCAAACAAGTGAAAACTGCTGAGGCTGAGAGGTCTAATGCTCCCAATAAGGAGTCTGCTGGTAGAGATCTAGTGAAGGACGTGAATCCCCAGGAAGATGGGGAAAGTAATCTTGTAGATTTGATGTCTGAGGATGATGAGGAAAAGTTCCAGGTACACCACATCATTCTATATGTGTATTAGTGTCAATCTTTCAGTTATCTGATGCATGGTTGTTCTATCACCAGAAGAATCTTGGTTTATCTTGAATCTTCATTAGTTAGGACTCCATCTTGATGCCACAACTTACTCTATGCTAGATTTTTAGATGTTTGTGGTAGTAATAGAAATCCATGAATGTAGAAGGGCAATGGGGTCTGATTAGGATGCAGATTTCTACAACTTGTGTATTATTTTATGTTGATCATCTTTTTCATTAATTAACCTTTGAGCATTGGTAAATTATATCATGAGAACTTGATATACTTGTAGAATGTATAGGTTGTTTTCATAATCAAATAATTAATATGAATTAGTTTGATTAAAATATCTGTATCTTGCGGAATAAACTATTGTAGATTTGGTGTGGATATAGCATAATTGGTAAAAGTCTCATGATGTCCATGAGATACAGTGATAACATCAAAGAAGCAAAACTAAGTGCTTAATATGTTACTCTGCACAATTGTTACTTTTATTATTTTCGAAGCTCTGCAACTTGTATTATTCAAAATGCTATATGCTCCTGAAAGATGGTATTTCTATCTGTAACTTTGTTTTTATAAACAAAGCTCTTTCTTTGAAAGGTTGAAACAAGCAAGAAAAGGCCTGTACAATCCGCTATTGATACACCTGTTCCCGACAAAAAGGCAAAAGTGATTCTACAGGAAACTGGTGATTACCTTGTTCTCAACTGATAATACCTTTTCAAAATCTCCCTAATTGCTTTCTCTTTTATCTGAGGTCCATTCATTTGATCAAATTTTATATTAATTGACATTGTTGATTAAACATGTGCACAAATTAGTAACTTTCCTTGTATCACTTAGAAAGCTTTATTTTCTGCTTTCTTCCACTTTACATGCAGACAAGGCTGTGGTGACCCCCATCGACCAGGCAAACAGGCAGGCTTCAAAACCAGGAAAAGCACATCACTGCAAGATATGCCATAAGTACGTCCTGTAATTGTATTGCCCAGTTATTTGCAAATGGATGTATACACTATGCGAAAACTGCTTTTGAGGTTTAGCTTTAAAAAAAAAAAAAGGAATTTGTTTCTATACAAATATCCTTGTGTAGTATTGCCTACAGTCTATCAAGATATTTAAGGGAACAGGCTTTTGTGCTGCTTAGTTTTCTTAATTGCTGGAAATGTCCAAATTTAACGAAACGAGTTTGTGGTGCAGAGCATTTGGTACTGAACAGGGTATGGAAGCCCATACTAAAGCTAAGCATGGTGATGGGAAGTAATGGTGAGTGCTTAACCGTCTTATTACTTAATTGAAGTGGTGTACTAGATAGAAGTTCGATTGTTCTAGCGTTGTGTAGGTGCAGATGGAAAGTTTAGAAGTTCTGTAGCAGTTTTGGGTTGTGGTTTAGTATCTTGTGGGACTGATACAATGTAAATTGTCAAGTTTATTTTATGAATTCTTGGACCTAAAGATGGGTACCCTTTTTCTTTCTATGTTTGTTTTACACTCGTGTCCTCTATAAAGCCTAATTGGTTGGGTGTTAATCCAAATCAAATCCATTTCAACAATTACAAAATTATAATGGTATAATTATGAATACTCAGGAATGTAATGTGTGTCTATTCTTCTGGATTTTTAAAAAAAAAATATTTTCATTATATATATATATATATATATATAATGGTATAATTATGAATACTCAGGAATGTAATGTGTGTCTATTCTTCTGGATTTTAAAAAAAAATTATTTTCATTATATATATATATATATATTAAGAAATAATGTTAATTTTAAGGGTATTTTGGTTTTTTTTTTTTTGAAATAAATAAAATAATAAAATACGTTATATCTTAGATAGGGGATGATATTTTTGTGAAAAAAGTGACAAAGTCTCTTGTGAGACGGTTATTATGTGAGATGGGGGCCGATCCATTGTTAAAGTATCATTGTATATAGATAAAATATATTGTATATAGATAAAGTATGTTTATTGTGAGTTAAATATGTTTTTCTAAAATATAATAAATAATGAATTAAAGTATGTTTTTAGGGTGTTATGGTATAATTTTTTAGAAACATACTTTAACTATCAATTAATATACTTTAACAATGGGTTGATTCGTCTCACCATTCGTTTTATATTTACCCATCTCACATGATAATAACTCAAAAAGTATATGAGGTCAGGAGGTTAATTGTTTTAATCTATTTATCATTTTCTTCTAGGAATGTAAAACTTTCACGCGATAAATTTGTTTTAATCTATTTATCATTTTCTTCTAGCAATGTAAAACTTTCAGGGGATAAATGAAAATAGAAAATGTGTATAGGGGAGTAAGTGTGCTATTGGAATGTAAATATATAGTGTTTCTTCAAATAATAAGGATAAATGAAAATAGAAAATGTGTATAGGGGAGTAAGTGTGCTATTGGAATGTAAGTATATAGTATTTCTTCAAATAATAAGTTAGTCAACCAAAATTAATTTTTTTAATTATAAGTATTCGCGCCCAAAATTTCTAAAATTGTACCACTCCAACTGATATTTTATTATTAATTGACACAAATTTTCTTTTTGACTCCCAGCTCTGATTCATGCACTTGTTTTCCTTTCAAAGACGCGTTTATGCTCTTTGGGCACTTAATTAATTTTTTAAGAAAAATTGGTTCAGAAATAATAAATGATAGACCTCTAATGAAATTACCGAGCAAATTAAATTAGCTATTCTGGAAAATATAAAAAAACTAACTAGGACCAGATTAAGTAAATGTCCTAAAATTGAAAGTGGGTGATACACAAAATTTAACATGGTGTTAGGAGTCATAAAAATGGGCAACTAGCTCAGCCTCAAAAAACTAAGTTTAAACTCACTAAAGATAGAACCTGAAAGTAAAAGTATTATTAAGAACTGGACATGATTATTCCTAAGATGAACCCAATCAATCCGCAATGAGTAAACTCCATTCCTCCAAAACCACAACCTTTCAGACCGCTAGAGCGTTTAGTAGGGCTCGACGGGTGCACGGAAGCTGGCCCCTGCGTACACTGCATCAGAACCGAGTTCCTCCTCGATTCTCAACAACTGCAACACAATAAACATCACGACACAAAATTATAATCCTGTCTGATAAGATGTAAAATAGGCAAACGACACCAAATTTATTTGACGATTGGCGATGTTTTATGCGGATCATGCAGATTCATGTTCCATTGATATGCCTATGAAATGTAAAACACAACTATTTGCATTTAATCCATCTTCTTGCACACATCTGTTGGTTATAGATTTGCACACATCTGTATGTTCGTCTCAATTATGCTCTAGTTTGTATCATGATTAGATTAGATTAGGTAAATTAAGCTGGTGATGAATCGACGACAAAGAGGTTAAACAAATACTATCAATTAGTACTACTAAGTTTAATGTACTACCTCCTCCATTGAGAAGCTCGAATATTTTTTTTTGCATGGAGATTAAGAAAAGAAAATCAACTTCTTTTTACGCACTTTATCAACTTTACAAGGCTTAACAAGGGTGCTTTAGTCCTTTTAGGTAAAAAGTAAAGTGTAAGGTATGATACAAGTGTTAATGATGACAATTTTGAAATTAAAGCGTATTCTGTAATCATTATGTTGAGTAATTTTTCACATTAGATTGTTTAGACTTCTTTCAGATAATTACCTGGTTGTATTTTGCAAGGCGCTCGGATCTGCATGGAGCACCAGTCTTAATTTGTCCCTGAGAATTTGTCAAAAAACGGACATAAGTTCGAGATATAATTAATTAAGAACACAGTGAGTTGGTAATAACATATGTTGAACAAGTCTAACCGTAGCCAAACCAACAGAGAGATCGGCAATGAATGTGTCCTCTGTCTCCCCACTGCACCAGAAACATGATGTTGTAAGTTGAGGTCTAAGTTTGGTATAAATCAATCAGACATCCACTCTAATAAATGAAGTCGAAGCACCATACCTGCGGTGACTAGCCATTACACCCCATCCAGCATGCTTGGACATTTTTACAGCTTCGATACTCTCAGTCACAGATCCAATTTGGTTAACCTGGTGGCAAAGCCAATCACAAAACGGTTTTAACAGACACAGAGGCAGTTCAAGAGTTTCGATTCAAGCCATAGATAACCTTGTACCTTGAGAAGAAGAGCATTGCAAGATTTCTCCTTGATTGCCTTCTCAACTCTCTGCATATAAGTAAAACCAGGTAAGGAAACAATTATTAAACGAAGTGTTATAAATATCATCGATTCACACAAGGGATCTTCGTTACCTTGGGGTTGGTGACAAGGAGATCATCTCCCACAATCTGAACTTGAGCACCGATTTCTCCGGTGAGCTTGGCGTAGTGTTCCCAGTCATCCTGGTCAAATGGATCTTCAATCGACACAATAGGGTACTCGGACACAAATGATTTGTACAGATCTTTGAGTTGGTCACCCGAGATCTTTTGTTTCCCATCATTTTTCTGCAAACAAAAATTCAATAATTAGTAGATAATTCAATGCTCACAAGGTAAAAACCATCCAGGATTGCAGGTTGTGAAACTTGCCTCTTCTTTAAAGTTCAAATCGTACGTCTTATCTTTTCCATAGAATTCAGATGCAGCAACATCCATTCCAATAACAACCTATGGAAATGCATAAGCAACAAACAGATGACCTCGTTTAATAAGATAGTTAGGAAATAAAAGCAGGACAAAATAAGGGCAAATGAGCTCACTTTTCCAGTGTAGCCTGCTTTTTCAATAGCTGTCTTAAGCAGTTCAAGGCCTTCCTTGTTCTCCTGAAGTAACCAATAACCATCAATATTCGAGTACATAACATAGTGGAAGGTCGAAGGCCAACGAGTATAGATCACCTGAATGTTAGGAGCAAAGCCACCCTCGTCACCAACGTTTGTGGCGTCTTGGCCATACTTCTTCTTGATGACGCCCTGAAATCAAATGGAAAATCAATTATTATAACAACAAAATAAATTCTTCAATTTCGTAATTATAAATTCATGGTGCACTAGCTATTAAAAAAGATGATACAACATACCTTCAAATGGTGATATACTTCCACACCCATCTTCATGGCCTCCTTAAAAGAAGAGGCTCCAACTGGGAGAATCATGAACTCCTGCAACAAGAAGCTTATGTTGGTCAATCAAGAACACTATATAAAGTATATTAAATGCACAACGAGGCGAAAAACATGCCTGCATAGCAAGTTTGTTTCCAGCATGCGATCCACCGTTGATGACATTGAAAGCAGGAACCGGAAGGACCAGCTTCTTGTTACCAGATAGATTGGCAATGTGCTGAAAAGAGAATGAGCAACTATATGTCAACAGAAACAGTGTATAACTACAAAGCTTAGAATGGCTGGAAGTTGGCCAATATCAGGTCTGAAATGTATATCTTATTACACACAAAACCTGCATATGGATATATATATATATATATATATATATATATAGATAATGAACGAACGAGCTTGATCTTTGTTACCTTATATAGGGGGATATTTAAGACAGCAGCTCCGGCTTTGCACACGGCAAGTGACACGGCAAGGATTGCATTAGCACCAAGCTTAAAGAGAGACAACAATTTGCCAATAAACATATATTGCTCAAGAAAGGTAACTAGTCACTAATCGGATTAGTAAAATACCTTTTGCTTACACCAACCCCACTCGTTCTGAGTTCCATCAAGTTGTTGAACCATGAAATTATCGATAGCAGTTTGATCTGCAGGGTTCTGCAAACGAAACCATGTCAAAAGAAAACCTCAAAACATGTTTTATCAATCAATAATGACTCATGAGGCAGCCACACAAAAACCTTTCCGACGAGAGCTGGTCCGATGACCGTGTTCACATTGTTAACAGCCTAGAAGACACCAAACGGCATTAACACATCAGCAGACTCAACATAGATTATAAATAACCATTTACACACAACACTGACCTTTGAGACACCCTTACCAAGGTAGTCTGATCCTTCATCTCTAAGTTCAAGAGCCTCGTACACTCCTAAAATAAACAAAAACAATAAATACGAAGCATCCCATGAATACATACAACATCCAACTACAGAAGATCCACTGCAAAACCTACGGGTACTTTCCTAATTCCTAACAATCTTAATGAGCAAGTAACAAAAGACGAAATCAAGCGTTGCATCTACAAATTCCATTACGAATGTCCCTATCATTGTCGTAAAACACACAATTCTTACATAATCCACAGCAAAAATCGAAAAAAATAAGAACGAACGCAAATACGCATGTTTACGAATCTTACCAGTCGATGCACCACTGGGAACAGCAGCTCTAGCCCAGATTCCATTCGATAAATGCACATCAACCTACAATCATATCAAACCACCTTATTGAAAAATAATCAGACTACATGAACGATTATTACAACGGCGTCATTCGCGATCCAAGGTCACGTGTTGTATCCAAAATGGAAAAATCCAGAAAGATATGCCGAGATGAAAACGAATCGTGAGTTAAGAAAACTGAGAAACGTGAGAGTGATAGCGTTGAGTAGAAATCAAACCTCGACCGTAGGATTACCACGGCTGTCGAAGATCTGACGGGCCTTGACGGACTTGATGGTGGCCATTACAGAGAGAGAATTAGATCGTGAGAGAGTGGAGGAGGAATAGAGTTTGTTGTAGATAGTTGAGAAGCGACAGAGAGATCGGCCACTTATTTGTAGAGGAGGAGTTCGGCTAATCGTAGCCGTCGATCTTCTTCTTGTTTAAGGTTTGATTGCATCGACTGTCGAAAAGCGCTGTTTTTTTAAAAGGAAAATAAAATAAAAATAATGAGAAATACACTAGTAAAAATTTATACTCCCTCCATCCCATCTCAAACTTCACATTTACTTTTGGCAAAAACTTACGTGCACCCAAACGCACGGATCATAGCTCGTGCTTCTTTAGAATTTTGTGTTAAATAATAAGAGTGATTCTCTTGTACGCCCAAGTACATGGATTTAGATCAGTGCTTCTTTGCAATTTCCGTGCCCCTGTACAATTTAAACTCCCTAACAATACATATGTTTAAATAGAATAGAGAGGGGAAGGGTGTGTTCACATGTCCCCAGGGACGCAGAAGCTTTTGTCAAATTGTATGCCCTTTAGTATAAAGATGTGTACCCTTTATTTTCTAAAGAAAAATAAAAAATATTAATGAAAAATGTATACCATTTACAACAAAATGATGTACCCTTATTAATTAAAGTGTATAGTCTTTAGAACAAAATAATACTCCATCCGTCCCATTTCAATGTCTACATATTTTTATTTTGGGTGTTCCATTTCAATGTTTAAATTTCTTTTTTTGGAATATGAGACACACCTAAAATAATTAATATATCACCATGGTCCCCACATCCAACACTAATACACTTATCCACTTTATATTAAATATTACTTCCTCCGTCCGGTTCTAAGGTATCCATTTGCTTTTTGCACGTGGATTAAGGAGTATTATTATTATATGTAAAGTGAGTAACTGTATTAGATGGAAGTGGTGGACCATATTGTGTACTTTTTTACTAAATAGGGGAACTGGATACCTTTGAAGCGGACGCCAAAAATAGTAAAATGGATACCTTAGAAGCTGACGGAGGGAGTATATCTTTCCACCCACTATCTATTAAAATACTATACTCCTTAATCAACGTGCAAAAAACAAATGTAAACATTAAAACGAGACAGAGGGACTATACCCTTACCCATAATACTAAATTCTAAAGGTGCACGATGTGCCCCGGGCATAAGAGCCTCACTCTTTACTTTTTGCACGAAAATTAAGGAATAATATTTTAATGTGTAGCTTTACTTTTTGCGCGAAAATTAAGAAATAATATTTTGATGTATAGTGAGGTGAGATGTATAATATTTTAATGTAAAGTGAGTAGATGTATTAGTATGATGTGTGAGCTTATGAAGAGAAGTGTGTGGGTTCCATTTACAAAAAATGAAAATAAAAAAGTTAAAATGAGATGTTTAAATTAAAAAAATGTAAAAGTTGAAATGAAACAAAATATTAAGTATGTTTTTACATTTTAAAGGTAGGTTCATAAGATATTTTGCCAAAAAAAATAAAACTTTTGAGCAACCTTACACGACACGTTACACGCTTTTTCTAGAAATAGTTATCAAATTTATCAAATACTTTTATGGATTCTTAAATATTTACTCACTCGATCATTGTTAATTTATTTATTTGTATTTTTACCTGTAGATTAAAAGTATTACTCCCTCCATCCCATGTATTTTTACCCACTTTTTATTTTGGGGTGTCCTACGTACTTTTACCCATTCCATTTTTGACAAAAATACATAATATTTTATTACCTACTTTTTACAATCCCAACAGCTTTAATTACTTTTTTACACTTTATTCATCATTCTCAATAATTTTATTCACCTTTTCTTTTTAAATTACTAATTTATCCATACTTTCTCTTACATTATATATTAAAAAAATAAAACGTCTTAATCTCCGTGCCCGTACAAATGGGTAAAAATACCCGGGACGGAGGGAGTATTATTTTATGTGTAATATATAGTTGTATTAATAGAGGGTGTGAGTCCCATATGTAAGGACTTACGTGAGACGGTCAGAAAGGGATAACTTTTATAAAAGTGATAGTAAATTAATGAAAAATGATAGTGTTATTTCATGAACAATTTATAGTATAAATGAAAAGTGATAACATTTATATCAAAAGTGATAATATTTTATAGCGAAAGTGATAACTATTTCAAAAGTGTGTAAAATGGTTTCATGTGAGACGGTCTCATACAAGACATACCTTTATCAAATACTACTCCATATGGATTATTACTTTTGATACCATATAAATCATTTTACACTTTTTAAATATCAAATGTTACTTTTCATTATATTATAAAATATGCATTATCACTTTTCATTAATTGAATATCACTTTCATTATAAAAGTGATCACTTTTTATTCGTGTCATGTAAACTTTCCATTATACTATAAAACATGCATTATCACTTTTCATTAATTAAATATCTCTCTTTATTATAAAGGCTATCACTTTTAATTCATGTCATGTAAATCATTACGTGAGACAATCGCATACTAAGTCTTTGACTTTAATTTATATACTACGAATTATTTATGAAAACTAAAAATATTTTCGCTTTTGATTTATACTCCCTCCGTCCCAGGCTAAGAGGGTCATTTTTCTATTTTGGTCGTCCCACCCAAAGAGTCCCTTTTCTTTTTTACACACATGGGACTCACACACCTCCTCTAATATAATTAAAAATATGGGACCCACACTCCCACTAATACAACTACATATTCCACATTAAATAATAATACTTCTTACACACTCCACATTAAATAATAATACTCCTTAATCTACGTGCAAAAAAACAAATGACTCTCTTATGTCGGGACGGAGGGAGTATTAAATAGATCTAACCGAATAGATGAGAATGCTCCGGACCTTATATGACCCCGAATTAGCCAAGTAGCCCTCAAAATTTATACATTTAAAATTATAATTTCGATATCACGTCTTTCTAGTACTTAAGATTGCAAGTAGTGCTGTTACACGAAACGAGTAGCCCGAAAGTTCGGCCCGGCTCGTTAAAGCTCGAGGTCGGCTCGATTCGTGTTTACTCTAGCTGTAATAACTTTAATTTTTCAATATAAATAAATATATACATGTACATTTTATTATTTATAAAATATTTATATCAATGTATCTTTTAATAATCCTCTCACTAATATATAATTATATTTATATTTATATCATAGACATATTATTTCCAAGATATTATAATAATTAAGAATATTTTTATTAAGGGTATATTATTTATGATGGTAGTCGATTTATGATAGGATTTATCAATTATCTCAACTTTTCCTTTTCATAAAAGAAAGGGGATTCAATCAACGCACGCATATAATATTAACTCCTCAAATACAATTCTCAACTCTTAACAACCAGTTTGCTATTTCTCCAATTCTTTTTCTCTCCTTTTATATACGCTCATATACACCTAATAAATCGGAAAACACTCAGAGACACCGAAGAAGAGAGAGGGAGAACGTGAAGTAAAATATTTTGGTATTGCGGTCAAATTATTTGAGGTGAGAGATTTCTTACTTATTTTTATTAAACATTATATGTGATGATTTTGAGGTTATGTGAATATTATATGTTTTCTGGACTATAAAGGAGGAGGTCTTATGTACCTAGATCTTATGGACCATTATAAATGAGGAGGTCTTATGAACATAATGAAAAAGGAGGTCTTCTGGACCTTAATAAAGGAGGATGTCACCTCCATGGAGAGGAACATATTTATAAAAAGAGGATATGAATAAGTAAAGTATTATAATGCGGTTGAGGTAATTACATGGCTTAATTATTATTGCATGTGATGTTTAGTTTGATAAGTAGTGATTTCTCACTGAGCCGTGGTTTTTGCTCACCCTTATCTCTCCCATTTTCAGATGAAGGAGCTTTTCAGATGAAGGAGCTGGCGTGGTGGGATTGAAGGATGCCTAACACCATTAAATTTAATTTTATATTTAAGTTTAAGCATTTAATTCAATATTTCATTGTGGAATTATTATTTTATGAAAATTCAAGTTTTTTTTTAAATATTAAATTCTTGTAAACTTCTGCTGAATGCTTTTAAATAAATTAAATTTTAATTAAGAAAAATCAGGATGTGACACTAACTCGTCTTATACTTGTTTTGTTTGGGTTTTAGGGTTTAACATGATTAATTGAAAGTGTTAATTCCATCGTTTTCTTCACTTATTCAAACTTAACTTTTTTTTTTTTTTTCTTTAGTGGAACAGAACAATAGGGCGTCTTAAAGAAACTCTGCCTTTCGTGTTTCTTGAATTGAAAACTAGAGCCTTGAATGCTGCTATAAATATATATTTATGGTTAAAGATCATTATATACACATCAGTAACTTCGTAAGACTATATAAGTGATAAATAATTGACAAAAAGTAATAATGATATATTAAATCATTTTATTAATAATTTATAGCATAAAAAAATAATGACAAAGTCTCTTGTGAGACGCTACCTTCATGAGACGGTTTGTGAGACGTGTTAAAGTATGTCGATTATTTAAATAAAATATGTTAAATGGTTCTTAATGTATGTTTTTTAAAGTATGTTGGATTATGTATTAAAGTATGATGTTAGTGTGTTATAATTTGATTTATTATCGACATACTTTAACCACAAATAATCACACTTTAACCACAAATAAGCATACTTTAGTGACGGGTTGACCCGTCTCACATCCGTCTCACCAATAACCCGTCTCACAAGAGACTTACTCAAAAATAATAACAATTTCAATGAAAAGTTATTATTATATAAAAAAAAAAGAAAAAAAAAAAAAGAAGGGAAACCTCACCCACCCCATGACAGCAAAAAACAATACTGTAGTAACTTACTGAAAGTCTCTAGATCAAATTGAATGTGAACTTTAAACATAACTAATTCCAATTTCAAAGCAAGTATAATGCGAACCTCCAAAACTGCAAGAGATAATCTGCAAATGAAAGCCTTCCTTCTTTCATGGCAAAGAAAACACGAATAACACAGAGCACAGCTATAACTGTTGCTATACAAATAAGAAAGAGATAACATATCCTACCAAGTAAGTGTTCCCCTTGGCCTTGACAAATTATACCAGCGGTTTTGAATTTTGAGAAAACACACAACAGATTTAGTGCTTAAAACATCTGGAAAAACAATCCTACTTGAATCTCAAAAGCAACACAAAGTTCCAAGAGACTCCATCAATAAAACGAATAAAGATTTACATATACGGATTATGATCAAATGACACAAACTCTTATAGCCAAAACTTACTGTGAATTCTTTTTTCCTTAACCTCTAACCTAAATGAAGCAGTGAAAAACACCTTCAAGCACATTAGGAGAGGAATCAGAGAACAAAAAGAAACATCATCCAATTCGCAAAAGGTCTAATGTATTTCCAAATCAAAGATACCAATTTCACATCACATGACTCACCACAAACCTTCAGGAAAACTATCTTTGCATTCACTCAAAGCTGCTAAAATGAGATTCATCACCTTCAGGCAAGCATTGCACAAGAGTCTCATTATTCTAGCCAATGGTCTGGGTGTTTATCAACTCTTCATCCATCTAATTTTACCATATACATATCAACAACTACACTTTCAATTGAATGTTGTCTTACTACAATATATACTCCTTCCACTCCAAGTTAAATTTCACATTTTCCATTTTCACCTGTCCCACATTAAACTTCATCACCCAAAAAAGAAAATATTACACCAATTCTCAACCCTAAACCCTAAAAGTAGGTCTTAATTACAACTTACCACTCCAACCTATTAACAAAAAATACTAAATTATCCTCCAAAAGTAAAAAAAAATTGGTAAAAAAACCATTTTTCTTAAACTCCTTTTATATAGCAATGGCAGAAAATAAGTTGAGATGGAGGGAGTATTTCCCTGCAAGTCATGAGCAGTATGCAGATACTGCTGTCAAGAATTGCCATCAAACAGAAATGTATACAATCACAGGGTCACATCAAAAGCAAAACAGCAAACAATTCTCATTTCTCAAAGATCAAACCTTAAAACATACTCTTATTCAGATTGCCAGTTTATTTCAAAACACAGCACGATTTCATCCGTATCGCATCAAAATGTTTCTCAATTTCAAAAGCCAACAGAAAGAAGATTCACCATTAGACTGCCTTGAGCAGATCCTCGGCGCTGCTAACATTGAACGCGCCGCCGTCTTCCAAATTCAGGATCTTCACAACCCCATCCTCCACATACATAGCATACCTCCTCGATCTCACGCCCAATCCCACCGGCTTATCACTCAAATCGAGCTCGCACCCAATTTCCTTCGTGAAAACCCCATTCCCATCGCTCAACAGCAGAACCTCATCGCCGATTTTCAAATCCTCCTTCCATTTCTTCATCACGAACGCATCGTTGACGGAGATACAGGCGATGGTATCAATGCCCTTGGCCTTGAATTCGGCCGCCTTCTCGACGAACCCAGGGAGGTGTTTCTGCGAGCACGTGGGGGTGAAGGCGCCGGGAACGGCGATGAGGATGGTTTTTTTGTTGGACGTGAGGTCGGAAACGGAGACGGTTTGGAGCTCGTCGGAATCGTCGAAGTAGGAGAGGGTGGAGTCGGGGAGCTTGTCTCCGACGGAGATGGTGGCGGATACTTTAGGAATGGTGGAGAATTTGAGGGATTGGGGGCGGCGGAGGGGGAGGGGGAATGAGGAGGAGAGAAAGAGGGAGGTGGCGCTTCGGTGGGCGGAAAGCAGAGAGCATGATTGTTTGAGCTTGGGTATGGAGGAGGCGATGAGCTTAGTGACGGCGAAGGAGGCGGTTGCTGCGGTGGACGCAGCCATTGTTAAATGCAGGAGAGGAGGGTGAGAAGAGTGTGTGTTTTTTGGGGGGTTTTAGGTAGGCTGGCTGGAATTTGTTAGGTGTTTGGATTTGGGGGCGGATATAACGAGTGGTTACATCCAAGGATGAAAATATCGATATCTGTAAAAATATGGGTACCTTAAATTTACGGATATATCGAATATCGATATCGATATCAGTAAAAATTTAAAAAATCACGAAAACTTGAAGAAAAATAGAAAAAATTAAGTTATTAACATTTCAATATATTATAACTAATTTTAATAGATAAATACACTTTAAAATCTCAATGAAACTCATAACATGATAAGCAAATCAATAACATATTTAAATAGTTTGGAGTCATACAATAATTACTACTTATTGTTTAATACTCCCTCCGTCCCAGGCTAAGAGGGCTATTTTTTCATTTTGGTCGTCCCACCCAAAGAGTCCTCTTTCATTTTTTACACACATGAGACCCACACACCCCTCTAATACAATTAAAATATGAGACTCATACTCCCACTAATACAACTACCTACTACACATTAAATAATAATATTCATTAATTTACGTGAAAAAATAAATGACCCTCTTACGCGGGACGGAGGGAGTACACAATAATTAATACCAAAATGATGATCTATGAGGCTCAAATGTAAAACATGTCATGCTGTCTAGATCTAAACAATATTGATACCAGCTTATCAAATTAGAGAAATTCTGAACATAGTTCTAAATGTGTCAGTAGTAAGTCGTTCTATCTTGTCCAATTGTTTGACTATGGATTGGATAGTGTGGGCTAATCCAACCACCGTGTTCTTGAGGCATGATTAAACCGTCTTAATTTACTTAGTCATAATAATGTTAATAAAAGTGATAACAATTTTAATAAAAAGTGATAATTAATTAATCAAATGTAAAACAATAACACCATGAGATGGTTTCACGTAAGTGTTGCTTTATTTTTAATTTTATTTTTTAAAATTAAACATATTAATAACAAAAAAAATTAGTAAAACAAAAATTTTTTTTTTTTTAAATTATATATAATTTTTCGATATTTTCGATATATCCTCGATATTTTGTCGATATTGTTTCGATATTTCCTCGATATATCTCGATATCTGGGAAAATTTGAACTTTGACAATTCGATATCGATATTATTACCGATATTTCTCGATATTTCCCGATATATTCTCGATATCAGAAAAGATATATCATTTTCCCCCATATCGATATCGGTACTCTAAAAAATGGATATATTGTGGATATATCGTGGATATATCGGGATATTTTCGTCCTTGGTTACATCTAGTTACCTACACCATGAGAGAGAAACCAGGAGAGTGACACACGTTTTCATGGAATAGGAGAGTGATATAAAGATGAATTATTAATCTTTAATAATACTCCCTTCTTACCGAGTAAAGATCTTCATTTATTTTTTCTGTGTAATTTAAGAAAGGGACGGCTATTTGCACCCCGATAATACTAAACATACTCTATAAAAATATTAAATTAAAATATTTCTAACTAAAAAAATTAAAATACCCTTATAAAACTATTCATACCCCTAAATTACTAAACATACCCGTTCATTAAAACTTTTACTAAACATACCCCTATTCATTAGAAATTAAGAAAAACTGAGAAGTTTGTGGTGCTCATCAGAGGATTGGATGTGGTGTAGGTGGTGATTGATAAGCTCGTTGAGAAACAGAAGCAGCAACTCGATAAAGAAAAAATGAATCCGAAAGGCCAATTAAATTAATTTGTTGTAAATGTTTTGATTTTTTTTTTTTATTTCTTATTGTTATAGTGAATCAGAACCTCAATTGACGATAAACTGGAACCCCTCCAGCCCCACTTCCTGTGCCTGCCCCACTCCCCGGAATGGGATTGTACGGGCCAACTTCCGAAGTGGAAAAAGTCCATAGCCCTGCAACAGCCGAAGTGACAGGAACAGGGAAGGATGAATGCAAGCTATATTCGGGAAGGGAGGCATGGCTGAACGGATTCGTAAGATATCGACAGACGAACCAGAATAAACTGAGATGTGCACTAGAAAAGATTTCTGCGGGAATCGGACGGCGGCAGCGATTCAGAAACAGGGGTTTCAAAAAACCTTGGTAGCAGAGTGGAGCGTCGGCGGAACGTCCACTGGCAAACAGGCAAACCCTATTTGAAATTCACTGTGTATATAAGGAGCCGCCGGAAAAAAATTAAGGGGAACCCTATGTAGGGGCTCCGAAAGGGAAGCCCAATCCCAAGAGTGCAACCATAAGTGGTTAATTGCGGCGGACAACACTGCACGAGATGTGGCAAGAAAGGCCCATCAGTCAGTGGATAAAGAAGAATGTTTGCCCCCACTCTGTTGCAGGGCTATGGGATCCTCATTTTTTTTAACGACCGCCTTGTCGACTGCTATAAAGGCTTGACCGTCAAGTGGGAATACGTCGTCACGCAACGCCAGGGACAGACGTTCTTGTGGCGGCTGTTGCAGGAGGAGAGGAGAGGGTTCACACTCCGCGCGTCAGGAAGAAGAACAGACACTGGGGTGCTCAATTCCTACCTCCATTATCTCATGGAAACTGCCAACAAAATTCACCTGAGAACTAAAGATCGATTGTTGTACACCAACTCCAGAGGGCATCCATGGGAATCCGTATTGTTCAATCACCCAAGCACGTTCTATACGCTGCTGATGGATCCGTTGAAGAAAGCTGAAATCTTGGAGGATTTCTCTCTCTCGTTGCAGGTCAATAATTCTATTTCCTAAACTAAATCCGGTGGCTAATTAAATTATTTTTTTAATCATAAGGTTATTTTAGTCTTTTCAATTAGAAATATTTTAATTTAATACTTTTATGGGGTATGTATGTTTAGTATCCCTTTAAGAAATAGTATTATTATTTTATATATAGGGGTAGCTATATTAGTAGTGAGTATGTGGAGCTATTTTATTAAAAAGGGGAACATTGAGACATTTGAATGATGTGGAGGGCCCATTAGGCTGGGCCATATCCGAGTCTAAAATTACATCACGTGGCCCAAGAAAGAACTAGCGCCCGCACTCCCCATCCGAGGAGGAGAGCAAGGGAGACCGAGCGAAGGAGAAGCACGCGCTCATCCCATCCCATGACTCCTGGGAAGAAAGAGGGGGCTTTTCCCCCATTATTTTTCCTCTCTACCCACTTGCTCTCTCTACTCTCACTTTCCCTCTCTATCCACTTGCTCCCTATCTCTCTCTCTACTCTCCCACTATCCCGAGTAGGGATGTAAACAAACCAAACTGTTCACGAACTATTCGAGTCTCGGTTTGATTAAATATTCGTTCGAACTCGTTCGTTAATCTTAACGAGTCAAACCAAACTTGAATTTTGGGTTCGAATAGTTTATCAA
Source organism: Pogostemon cablin (assembly GCA_023678885.1). Lineage (NCBI taxonomy): Eukaryota > Viridiplantae > Streptophyta > Magnoliopsida > Lamiales > Lamiaceae > Pogostemon > Pogostemon cablin. The sequence continues at coordinate 3,464,639 of CM042977.1, read as the reverse complement.
ACCAAACTCAAGCCTAAGGGTGTTCGGTTCGAAAGCTCGCGAACATATTCGTTTATAGGCTCGCTAATGGCTCGCAAACGCGTTCGTAAATTTTATAGTTATTCTTTAGAATTATATATTATTATTAATTTATTAATATTCAATAATTAAATATTTTATATTAAACCACACAAATATTATAATAACTTAAGTGATTATTTAAATATTTAAATATTTTTACCATTTATTATTATATTTTGTTAGTTTGTTTATTTAATATTATGAATAACATTAAATATTTATAAACGAAACATTCTTTTAATATCCAGGCACAAAATTATTTAAATGTTCATGAAAATATATTCATAAACAAGTTACTTTATGTGTTCGTGAACATGTTCGCGAGTCTTAACAAATAGTTTGAGTTCGAGCTCGAGTTCGATATTTTTTTTCTTGAGGAGTTCGAGCTCGAGCTCGAGTTCGATAATTTCTTAACAAACGATCCTCAAATCTAGTAGTGTTCGACTCGATTCGGTTCGATTACATCCCTAATCCCGAGTCTCCCTACCTATCTCTACACTCACTCCCTCTCTCTACTCTCCCACCACTCAAGTGTCCCACTTGGGCCTAACGCCATACAAGCCTAGTAGATATCCCCTAAGATATCTACTAGGAAGATAATACTACCGCATCTCTTTTAAATAGCCTCATGTGGCTACACATTTAATGCCTACAGTATTTTTAATAAATGTGATATGATCAGTCGAAAGATTTTCGGATACGGATGACGAAAGCCACGTACATTATAAGGAGTTCGCTCCTTAATGAATAAAACAACACAACATTCACCTCCAAAAAGGCACAAATCGTCTGGAGGGAACCCTTGAGCATTCTTCATACTACTGCTAAATTATTGTGTTAGATCAGTACGAATAATTCCTCAATTACACCTAAACAACCACATTATACTCATCAAAAGGAAAAGGGGTTAATTCTACTATCTACATAACTCTTCCCTTACGTTGTACTACTACTTGTTAATTTATTACTACTAAATAGACTTTTTCTTTTTGAGTGATTTAAAAAAAAAAATTAGTGTGCAACCAAATGTATGGACTATGGAGCAATTTCTCAAAAGAACTAATTCCTTCTTCCCATAATAAACTTCACACTTTTCATTTTTATTTGTCCCATATTAAACTTCACCATCCAAAAAAATGAAATATTACATTCATCACCATTCACTAAAGTTCATCTTAATTACAAATTTATCACTCCTACCTAACACACATTACATACTTTATAATTGATTTATAACAAAAAAATACTACAATACCCTCCAAAAGACAATAAAATTAGTCAAAAAATATTTTTTCTTAAACTCCGTGTCTACCGTAATGGTGAAATTTATTATGAGACGGGGGAAATATCTTTTAAGATATGAAGTGCTACTTTTTAGAATACATAGAGTTACTCTATTCGAAAGAATTCATTAATACATTTTGTATAGAAGAGTAACGTTTGTACGGTAGAGTAACCTTCCATTATACTCTCTGTTCCATTGTTCCATTTTACCATTTTGATGATCCATTCTATAGATATCAATTTTTTTTTTTAGCAAAAGAATCTCAATGATTCATCACTCGCCTTTAATATAACTACTCACTTAATTTAAAACAATAATTCCTTATAATCCACATGCATAAAACAAATGATACATTATTACTTTTTTTTTATCGGTAAATATGGTAAATGTTAGTTGTTAGTCTTATTAGTATACACCAAACACCCTTACTTCCCATTCCCCAAGCCTTCTTATATCACCTCTCCTAATTCATTCCCAATGTGAATCGAACCTGAGTCTCTCACTTAAGTAAAGAGCCCAGTGGTCAGATGGGCTAGCCCACCTGGTTAAATGATACATTATTAGTGAACGAAATACTAAAGACTAATCTTGATTCCATCGAATACTCCTAATAAATATTGTGTATGAAGTCGTTAGCATTCTTGATTTCTCATTATACATCTCACCTTTTTCTTGCTCAATCGAATATTCATTTGAGATTTCTATACTCCTTCAATTCCTCTAAGGACCATCTCCATGAATAATTGTGTCCCCATTTTGACACTATAATTCAGGGTAATTCTTGGGTGATCACGGGTCACCCATGACCCTCTCACATGAGGGATATAGATTAATAATTCTAGTACTGGGTTATTTTTTACTTAGTTTTTTTTTTCACAGCTACATCTATACCTATACAAAAATATGGAACTGTAATTGAATTTTCACTTTTAGAGAAAAATAAAAATATATGAAGAGTACAAATGTTTTATTGGATGGTGTACCCACCATTAGGGGCCTCACCGCCCTTGTCCTATAGATTGGTGGAGGAGGTAAATCGCAGGATATACCAACAAATGTTTTGTTGGTTTCACAGCTACAGCTACACCTATACAAAAATATGGAACTGTAATTGAATTTTCACTTTTAGAGAAAAATAAAAATATATGAAGAGTACAAATATTTTATTGGATGGTGTACCCCACCATTAGGGGTACCCACCGCCCCTACCCTGGGGATTGGTGGAGGAGGTAAATCGCAGAATGTGCCTCAAGTTGTTTATAGAGAAGGCTCCCTGTTTAACTTGTGCTTGCAAGGGGCCAAATACATGCCACAGACAGGATTCGAACCCCAACCCTACAGCAACCAAGCTCAGTTGGAAGATCTTTCCACCCTCTCTTCTACCACTTGAGCTATGCCCTGGGGCAGTACAAATGTTTTATTGGTTTTTTCACTGTGTACAGGCATTAAAATAAGATAAAATATTTTGTGAGACGGTGCGTACGTGAGATGATTTGTATGACGTAGTAAAATATGATTGTTATGTAGGTAAAATATATTTATTGGTAATTAAAGTACTTAAAGTACAATGAATAATGTATTAAAATATGATTTTAGGATGTTATAATATGATTAACCACAAATATACTTTAACTACCACAAATGATACTTTAGTTATATAATAAACATACTTTAATAATAGATCAACCCATCTAACATGTCTCACATATATCTGTTTCACAAGAGAGCAAGTATCTCACAACATGTCTCACATATATCCGTTTCACTAGAGAGCGTCCCTAAAATCTTGTTACAATTTCATTAAAAAAAAATTGTTATGAAATATGGCACTTGTTCATGAAGAAATTATTCAATCTAATACTCTAGATTTGATTGGAACGTGGACTCTGGAGAAGACATGTTGGGCTTTGGAATTGGATGCAAGATAAGTTTTCAAGTGGGCTTCCCAATTGGCTGCAAGATGGGCTTTTACGTGGGCTTATGATGGGCTTCTGAATGGGTTGCAAAGTGCAATTTTGAGTGGGTATATTTTTTAGATTGCAATATTGATGATTGATGAATGATTTATCTCTTGAAAAGTTCTATCTACATAAACATAAACATTAATTGAGGGCTATTCCTAAGTTTTTAAAAAAGGAATTAATCAATGTACCCCAATTACATAATATTTCCCAATATATTTTATTAATATATATAAACATTACTAAACACTCCCTAATTAAGAGAAATATACCCTCCTTTTCCATCTTTTATTTTTTAAAAAGAAAAAGAAAAAAAAATATTCATCTTTGTTGGACTCTGGATTCCTTTGCGTGATGGCACAACCTTTGCAGAAATAGCCCATCCACTTGACGATTTGGTTGTTGGTGTCGCTGTCCCTCCAGATGGTGGTGGTGGGAAGAGCGTCGGGCTGCCACTTGGATCGTTCATGGCGGAGAGGGCGATGGCCTCGCCGCTGAAAGAGAGGGAGAAGTCCGACGACATCGCAGCAGCTGATCTGGATTCACAGGTGTGACTATTATTCCTCTCCTATTGGGGAGTAATATTGTATAGTGTTGTATCCCACATCGGTTTCTAGATAGGCTTGTATTCTTTAGAATATGTATATAACTCTTGTAATCTGTCAATATAATTATTCCCTCACAAATCTCTATATGGTATCAAGAGCAACTTTTGGCTAACGCCCTTTTTTTTTCTCGATCCTCTTTCCTTTTTCTTTGGTCACACTTTCCTCTTTTTTCCTCATCCCCTCCCTTAAATCTCGGTTGTGATCCCCCCGCGTCGCTCCTTCCTTTTTCTTTTCCTTCCCAGCTGCACCCTGATCCACTCCTTCTCCATGGCCACCGATCACAACCCCGTCAACAACCCCACGGACGCAGCCACGGCTGACTTCATTCTCACTCCGGTGGCCTTCAACATTGCTTCGCAGGCACCTCTGAAACTAACATCCACAAACTACGCTGCGTGGAGTTTTCAACTTCGTACTCTTCTCACGGGATATGATCCCTTCAAGTTTGTTGATGGATCATATCCACGCCCTTCTGCCACACTCACCGTTGCTGGTGCTGCTCAACCGAATCCGGCACATGCCTACTGGATCCGCCAGGATCAGTTGATCCTTAGTGCTCTCGTTGGCTCTATCACGCCAACTCTCATCCCCTTCATTGCCTCTGCCAAAACGTCTGCGGATGCTTGGAAAACATTACTTTCCATCTACGGGTCTTCTTCCAGGGGACGCATTCTTGCCCTCAAAAACAGGTTGCACAATCCGATCAAGGGGAATAGATCAATCACGGATTTTATGCTCGATATCAAGAGCATCGTTGAAGAACTTGCTCTCCTCGGCGTTCCCACCGACGTTGAGGATTTAGTCATCAAAGTCTTCAATGGCTTGGATAACTCTTACAAGGAGTTGGGCTTTGCCATACAGGCTCGCGACTCCTCCATCTCGTTTGAAGAACTCCACGACAAGCTACTGAGCACCGAAGCCCAACTAGCCCATCATACCCGCACCACTGCAGACCTACCGGTGACCGCATTTCAGGCGGGTGTCCCGGCTGCTGGGGGGCAGTCCAGTCGTCGCGGTGGCCGCCATGGTGGGCGCTCTGGTGACACTCGAACACAGCACGGACCTGGTCGGGGCTTCGAGTCTGTTGCACCGATCCAGACTGCAGTGCATGCGCCCGGTTCTTCCTCGACCAGGCCTGCCCAAGGTCGTGGTTACCAAGGCCGGTGCCAACTATGTGGTGTCCAAGGACACTCGGCAAGGCGCTGTCCGGAGCTGACCCTTGCTGCTCCACCTCCTAATGCTCGACAGCCATAGAGGCAGCAGCGCTACGCGCTTCCTACAGCGCATCCTGCCATGTCCACTCTCTCCTCCAGTGACTGGGTATTGGACTCGGGGGCATCGCACCACATCACGACCGACCTGTCCAACCTCTCTCTTCACTCTCCCTTTGATGGTCAGGACGCTGTTATTGTTGGTGATGGTACATCTTTACCTATCACACACACAGGATCCTTATTTTTCAATGCCTTAGATTCTCTATCCTTTTCTAAGTGTCTTGTTGTGCCACGCATTTCCAAAAATCTTATCTCTGTCTCTCAGCTTTGTCACCAAAATAATGTATCTGTTGTTTTCTTCTCCACTTCTTTTCAGGTGAAGAGTCGGGAGAGTGGAGTCATCCTACTGGAGGGCGCACGGGTTGATGGACTTTACCTTTGGCCGCTCAATCCTTCATCATCTACCTCATCTTCACATGCTCTCATTACCTCCAAGGATCAAGTTTGTCTATGGCATTCTCGTCTAGGTCATCCCGCCTCCAAAATACTTCGTTATGTTTTGCACAGTCACAATTTACCTTTTTCAAACACTGAAATAATCTGTGATGCATGCAAAACTATGAAATCACATAAACTGCCCTTTGGTAATTCTAGTTTAAATGCCACTATGCCACTTGAATTATTGTTTTCTGATGTTTGGAGCTCCCCTATTACCTCCTCTGATGGCTACAAGTATTATGTTATTTTTGTTGATCAATTTACCAAGTATGTGTGGCTATATCCATTTAAACGAAAATCTGATGTGCTACCAACCTTCATTGCCTTTAAATCCCTTGTTGAAAAGCAACTTAACTCTCATATTCGTACTCTCTACACTGACAATGGTGGTGAGTTCATTGTCCTACGCTCATTCCTTATATCACACGGCATTACTCACCTTACCACACCACCACACACTCCGGAGCACAACGGTGTGGCTGAAAGGCGACATCGCCACATTGTGGACACTGCTCTCACCTTGTTACATTTGGCTTATATGCCTCTTCACTATTGGCCATATGCTGTTTCCACTGCCACATATCTCATAAATCGCCTTCCCAAAGACAACCTTCAGATGCTATCCTCCTATGAAAAACTGTTTCAAAAACCGCCTCACATATCCAGACTTCGTGTCTTCGACTGTCTTTGTTATCCTTGGCTTCGACCTTATACATCACACAAACTTGCACCTCGTTCAAAGCCCTGTATCTTTCTCGGCTACTCTCTCATGCAAAGTGCATATTTATATCTTGACCATGCCACTAATAAAGTCTTTGTATCACGTCATGTTGACTTCGTTGAAACTGTCTTCTCATTCTCCAAACATACCATCCCTCCACCGGCTCTTCCTTTCTCTGCTCAAACCGAGTTCACAATACCCATACCTCCACCCATACTGCCACCCACACCCTCTCCACCAGCCAGTCCTGCACCCGCGCCCCTCCAGCAGGAACCTCCGCTCCCGCCTTCATCGCCTGCTCCTTCCCAACACCGTATGGTGACTCGGTCTAAAAACAACATTGTCAAACCCAATCCCAGGTACTGTCTTACTTCCTCTCTTTATACAGATATTGAGCCTACTACAGTTTCTCAAGCCCTATCTACTTCTTGTTGGCGTGATGCGATGACCTCTGAGTTTAATGCCTTGCAAAAGAATGGTACTTGGGATCTTGTTCCTTCTTTCTCGGCTCCGAACATTGTTGGGTGCAAATGGGTATTCCGTATCAAACGGAAACCAGATGGTTCGGTGGACAAGTACAAGACACGTCTTGTGGCCAAAGGGTTCCATCAGCGACCAGGGATTGACTTCACTGAAACCTTCAGTCCTGTTGTGAAGTCGGCAACTATTCAAATTGTTCTCAGTATTGCTGTCTCCTTTAATTGGCCACTTCATCAGTTTGATGTGAATAATGCCTTTCTTCACGACACTCTCTCTACTGATGTCTATATGCAACAACCACCAGGATTCATCTCCAATGATCATCCGGATTATGTTTGCAAGCTAAAAAAATCTATCTATGGTCTAAAGAAAGCTCCTCGCACATGGTACACTGCTCTTCGGAATTTCCTGGTCTCATATGGCTTCTCCTGTACGAAATCCGATGAGTCACTTTTTGTCTATCACCAACGTGGTATTCTGGCGTACTTCTTGGTCTATGTTGATGATCTTGTCCTAACAGGGAACAACACAGGCTTTCTATCATGCTTTGAAAATGCCTTGTCTTCACACTTCTCGGTTAAGAAACTGGGTGACTTATCTTACTTCTTGGGTATTGAGGTTCATCGCTCAAGGGATGGTTGCCTCTTATCTCAGCATAAATACATCACTGATCTTTTGTCTACTCTGAACATGCTCACCTCTAAGCCGGTGTCCACTCCTTTAGTCGTGGGATCTAAGCTCTCACGAAATGATGGATCTGAGGCTTTTGATGCCACCTAGTACCGCAGAGTTCTTGGTCGTCTCCAGTATCTTCTTCACACCCGCCCTGACATTGCTTATGCTGTCAATAAATTATCTCAGTACATGCATGCACCCACTACCATACACTGGGGTGCTGTTAAGAGGCTTCTTCGATACCTGAATGGTACTCGACATCACTCGCTGTTTCTTCGTAGATCCTCTCAATTATCTCTTCACTGCTTTGCTGATGCTGACTGGGGAGGAGATTGTGATGACCGGTCTTCCACTAAAGCCTATGTGGTGTTTTTTGGGCCCAACCCTATTTCTTGGAGGTCTCGCAAGCAACGGACTGTGGCTCGTTCTTCTACTGAAGCTGAGTACAGATCTATTACCTCAGCCGCAGCTGAACTTCAATGGACCCGCTCCATCCTTCAGGAACTCTGCCTTCCTCCTCTGTCCACCACCCCGGTTGTTTACTGTGACAACATCAGTGCCACATACTTATGCTCAAATCCTGTGTTTCATTCGCGCATGAAACACATTGCCATTGATTACCATTTTGTTCGGGACCTTATAAAATCTTCTGAATTACGTGTTTCTCATGTATCCTCGTCTGAGCAGCTTGCTGACGCTCTGACAAAACCACTAGCTCGGCCGCAGCTCACACTTCTTATGTCCAAGATTGGCGTTGCTTCACCACCACCATCTTGAGGGGGCGTATTGGGGAGTAATATTGTATAGTGTTGTATCCCACATCGGTTTCTAGATAGGCTTGTATTCTTTAGAATATGTATATAACTCTTGTAATCTGTCAATATAATTATTCCCTCACAAATCTCTATATCTCCAACTCCCTCTTGTGTACACGGCCTATTCCATAAAATTGGAGGGTTAATTTTTTCACTTAATTTAAACTTATACTACTGAGAATGTGTCTCATGTACTGGGAATGCATGAATTGATTTACTGTTTATGTTGATGGAATGATCGTAGACGGCTTTGTGAAACGATCAACATGTGATTCTCTGTTAACTGACATGACTAAATTTTAATCTCAACTTAAATTGAATAGCTGCTCTATGAATTCTCAATCTTGCACATGTAAAGGCAGATTTGTGTAGTAATTGGACTGACTAGATCGTAGTGCTCACAGGTTAAGAGTTTGCCGATTAGAGGAAATGAAGGAGGAGTGGATTGGTGTGAATGTGGAGTACGAGGGTGACGGGAAGCATATGAATTAATTCTTTTGTAAATAATTTTAATTATGTAATTATAGGGATATTTATGTCAAGGATGTTTTAGTCCATCATATAAATGGGTAGGGCGCATTAGGTAGTTTCGGGGTGCGGATAGTCGCACCCTTTTAAAACTTATTTTTAATTTATATTAACTCCTTTGAGAGTAAATTACCAACTCAGATTCTCGGTGCTATTTCCTGTGTCACACACCGTTAGATGGACGACACGTAGGAAAGAGAAATTATATCCTAAAACTTAAACCCTATGAGCAATGATTGAATTTATTTTCCCTCTTACGTATCAATCGTGTGACACAAAAATACCACACCGTTAGATGGACGACACGTAGGAAAGATAAATTATATCCTAAAACTTAAACCCAGTGAGCAATGGTTGAATTTATTTTTCCTCGTACGTGTCAATCGTGTGACACGAAAATGATGCCGATCCCATGTGGTAAATTACAACCCAAACACATACAGCGTAAAGCCTTCATGTTTCGGTAATGTTCTATTTAATTACAACCCATATATATATAGTCAGGGGCGGATGTATGTTGGGGCAGTCCTGGGCCCAAACTCAGGCCTGCCCCAAAAGCCCATTATATTATATGTAAATAATTTGTTAATAATTTGTGTTTTTAAATTTAGCATAGTCTAAAAATATTTTAAGTCCACCCAAATAAAGTTAAAAAATAAATATATCTTCTTAAATTATATATATTCTATGAGTACATTACAATAAATATTACTCCATCCGTCCATCCTCAATGTATTCATTTTTTTTGCACGTGGATTAAGAAGTATTATTATTTTATGTGTAGTAGGTAGTTGTATTAGTGGAGGGTGTGAAACTCATATTTTATTTGTATTAATGGAGGGTGTGGGTCCCATAGTCTAAACAGGAAAATTGATAGATTAGGGATGAACAACCTAAAATGGTAAAATAGATAAATTGACAGTGGACGGAGGGAGTAAAATTTAGCTCATCCTTCGTTCCTTTCGAGAAGATAATTCGTGTGTAAATATATATATATATATATTATTTTTTAATTATTATTATTATTTATTTTCTTTAATAAACTTAGCTCACCCATTTTTCTTGATCCGCTACTGCACAGTGTAAGGCCTTTATGTTTATCCTCTATAATATTTTGAGAGTAATATCCCTATATCATATGGTTGCATGAATAATACACAGAGAAAGGAGCATAGTAGCCTACAAAGGAACATATATCTTGTACATGAATTGTTGAATTTATTTCCTACATATCAATTAGAAAATATTGATACACGAAAATGACACAGAAGATCCATTTAATTTCCTTTCACTATACCGTCCTCCGCCTCCTCGTCCACGTGGTTAGGATCATTCTCGTCCAGCACCACCGGAGCATCTTCCAATTCATCCTCCGCCGCATCGGCTGGCCCCTCCCAAGTGAACTTACCGCCATGGCCGGACTTGGGCTGGCGGTCCAGCGGCAGGCCGTCGACCGGATGGCGATCCTTCCGACAAACTCCTTTGTTGGTGAGCTTCTTTTGAATGTATTTACGAGAGTCGATATGTTTGGTATCGGGCACTTCCACTCTCTCCACGCGCTTTCGACCTTCGTCGTCACGGCTCACCCCTCGGAACGTCGCCGTTTTCTCATCTTTGTGCTGCATCATCAGCTTGTACTGTACAACAAGGAAAATTATAGTCTAGAGATAGTAATTTAAATATTTCTTCTCGTCGTATAGTTGTGATCTATTGTGATTCATGCTTCATCTATTCGCCTTCATATATACAGATTTGTTAATGTTTGATAATTTCGAAAGGGTATTGGTGGTCGGAGAGAGCAAGGTGTACGCGGGAGGCATGTGGGCTGTTGCCACGTGTACGTTGTAAGATCTAGACGTGCGCAAGAAAATAAAAATAAAAATTATGGGTAACCTCCCTTCGTCCCCTCCTTATGATTACCTTTGTTTTTTACACGGGGATTAATGAATATAATATTTTAATATGTATTGAGGTGAGAGAAATAATAATTTAATGTAAAATGACTAGGTGTATTAGTGAGATGTGTGGATCTATGGAGAGAGAAATAATTAATTTATGTGGGTCTTATATGCTAAAAAGGAAAATATAATCATTAGGATGAGACGCCCAAAATGAAAATATATAACCATTAGAATGGGACGGATGGAGTGATTCATTATGGATTACTGATTTAAATGTTTCATTTTATTTTGGGGTCAAATTACAGGAATTGAATTCCCCATTTCACTGCCACATATATTGTTTTGTTGGTGTTTAACCATATTAAAAAATTATAACCAACAAATGACCATTAAATGCTTAGAACATGTGGTGAATTTTAAGTATTAATTATAACAAGTGACATTCATTTAAAGAGTGGAATATTAGATGAAATAAGTGTGTGAAATAGATGATCCCATTTTCAAATTAGAATACACTAGTTGGACACGGTATTGGTTGATTTTAAGTGCTAAATTAAATTTTAGAGTGCAACTACGTTGGAGCTGTTATTCGAGCCGAACGAGCTCGAGTACTGGGTACTCGAGCTCGACTCGAATAGTTATCGAGCTCGAATGAGCTCGTTACGCAAATCAAGTCGAGTTTATCGAGTTTTATCGAACTTGTCGAGCCTTATCGAGCCTTTTTTAATAAATATATCTTATACTCCCTCCGTCCACTGTCAATCTATCCATTTTACTATTTTGGGACGTCCATCCTTAATCTATCCATTTCCTTTTTGGACTTTAGGACCTACATCCTACAATAATACAAATAAAATATGGGACCTACATCCTCCACTAATACAACTACCTACTACATATAAAATAAATAATACTCCTTAATCCACGTGCAAAAAGCAAATGTATACATTGAGGATTCAAGGATGATGCTTTCTTGGTAGTATATTTTTCTGTGGCCTTTGTTTTGTTTGTATTACTCTTAGTATGGGCCACTAGTTTCTGTGTTATTGCTTAGTTTAGTTTATTTTATTTGCATTGAATGTTTGCATTTCGTGAGTTAGGCTGCACTTTTCACAAGGGCGCATGTTTGGCCTCTTTTAAGTCCCTTGTTTGGATAGGCCAGAAAAGAAGTCTGGGATTGAGCCGAACAATTGATTGTGGTCGAGTTGCAGCATTGTCAGGTTCCTCAGCCGCCCAAGGGTGGTGGGGATGGTGCCAATGAGGCGGTTTCCACCCAGCTTCAGCTAACTCAACTGAGTCAAATCACCGATGGAAGTGGGTATGGTCCTCGATAAGTGGTTGCCTTGTAAGCTCAATGCATATAGTTGGGTGAGATTCCCAACATTGGTGGGTATTGAACCAGAAATGTTGCTGTTTTCGATGTATACATACTTAAGTCCAGACAAGTGGCAGAGAGAATTTGGGGAAGGGCAAGTTAGACTTGTGGATCTTATAAGCTAGTATAATATTGGGTCAAAGCGTAAGGTCTACTATTTGGATTTTAAAAAATAAAATATTATTTTATTTGATTAATATATTTTAAGTTACTCTTTTATATTAAGTGGGTTATTCTTTCGAATAATTTGGGTTATTCTTTAATTTCATTTTTGTATTTCAGAAAATAAAATATTGTTCTATTGATCAACATCTTTTAAGTTAGGGTTACTCGTTTTAATAATTTGGATTACTATTTGATTGAAACTCTTATTTTTGAAATGAAGTAATGTATCGTGAATAAGTTACTCTTTTAAATTAATTAGGTCACTCTTTCACTCTTTTAAATTTTTTAATTTGAGACTCTTAAATATAGATTACTCTTTGGAACCAATTAAGTAACTCTTAAATTTAATGGACCACTATTTGACTTGAGACTCTGAATATGCATATGTTACTCTTTAAAATTAATTAAGTTACTCTTTGAAATTAATTAGATCACTCTTAAATTTAATGGACCACTATTTGACTTAAGACTTTAAGTATATATAGATTATTCTTTGGAATTAATTAGGTTACTGTTAAATTTATTGGACCACTATTTGACTTGAGATTCTGAATATGCATAGGTAATACAGTCCACACCATTTATTATCTAAAAATATTAAATTACTCAAAGTAAATAAAGTTGGCAAGAAAAAAAATAAGAGAAAAGAAGTCAATCTTATTAAAGAAGAGTGAATTTGTGGGAGTTATGAGAGTGTATTGTTAAGATCAACCCTCATATTTGTTTTACTCCTGCCCTGCCTTCCCTTGATATTTAATGATGACAAGTTAGAGATTGAAAAAGATTGGAGAAAGAAAAAGAGGAAATGTGGAGGTAGGTAAATATATTTGATTTGTATTCATACAATTAATGTAGGTGGTGAGGAATCGTAGAGAGTAAAAGTGTTGTTGTGTTGAGGATGGGGAAAGGTAGAGGGAGGGGGAGGGGGAAGCTGCAGCGGGTCCAAGGAATCAACAATGGCGGCCTTGTCCACGGCCTTGGGCGGGTAGTCACCTCCAAGTTGGGGGTCCACCACCTGGGCCAGCTTCTTCTTGTCTCGCAGCGTGCAAGCATGAAAGAGGATGAAGAATCGGCAGCCAAAAAAAGGAGGAAAAAAAATCAATCATAATAGCAGGGTTAAGGACATGGTTAATGCCAAGAAAATAGCAGATGACACTAGCTCAAACTAAACAGAGTCTCATCCCTCACTTATAAAATACAATCAATTACTAAATCATGGATGTGATGGAATATCACATGAGTGGACATCAATGTTCAACCAAAAAGAACATAAATTGCCTCATAAAACTCACTTACAAGCAAGAAGCATAACATACACTGATCTTTCTAGCCTTCATCCAAAAATCTTGTCCATTACCTTTCCTCTCAATGCTAACCAAGCACATGCACAAATTATAATGCAAATTATGCATTAGAACAAGACCATGAACTAGTTTACTCCATCTAACAATATATAGCAAAGAGCATATTATCATCCCACACTCCCCACAACATTCATATAATAGCTTAATTTTGAGTGGATACTTCGTTTCCACATCAATACTTGCAGCTACATACTCTGATGGAGACTTAACATCTACTCTATTCCTCATCTTCACTTCGTGTTCCACCTTCTTGTAAGTCCCATTGCTCTCAAACTTGATGGTGTTTTCGAATTCCAATTTGGTGATTACATAGGTGGTGTAATAACCAGAGCTTGAATTCATCCACCCTGAGAACTCACCCTTCTTCTCCCCCTCAATCTCAAACTTCCTATCCAACTGATAGAAACTTGATTCTCGTTCAAGGCAGGTGTTCGGGTTGCTAAAATTGATAGGCCCAGCCTGAACCTTATCCGCCTTATCATCAAACCATAGATGCAGATTTGCATCCACTAGCCAGAATGGAATGGCGTTCCCAAATCCGAAATAATGCACTTTTTCATCGAGCAACGCGCCTAGAAATGGGGTTAATTCGATTTCATAAGAAGGTAAATTGAATGCCCAATTGAAACAACTATATAGACGAGATTCTCTCGCCAATTGAATGACGCTCCCACGATTTCTGGCGCATCAGAGAACGATTCTCTCATCTCCAAGAAGCGTCGGACTGCTCCTCCAACCAGCAGATTAGCGGCGAAGGTAGGTAGAGGGTGGCGGCGACAGTAGACGAATTTAGGGCGTTGGCGCGAGGAAGATAGAGCAATTTGAGGATGTTGTTCGTATCTCAAATTCAACCCATTTGAATAGCAGTTGGAAGAAGAGGATCCGGTTCCATCAATTATTTGGTAGGATTGGTCCTATCCTAGTCACTCTCATAAAAATATTATAATATGATTGCTTACAATATAATTATTGGATAGTAAATCATATTTTAACTTTAAAATCATATTTTAACGTATTATCAATATTTAATAAATCATATTTTAGCCATCTAATAACATATTTTATTTATATAATAATTATACTTTAACAATTGCTCAAACTTATCTATGTGTCTTACATATTACTTGGGGTGGGCACACTTTTTCTAAAATTGTTAAATTGCACGCTGAGCAACTGCAGGATGAATTTTACTCAATAAATTATTGTCTAAAATTAGTCGTCAAAGAAACTGCATATTTTATTACTCCCTATGTCCGCCACGAACGTATACATTTGCTTTTTTTATGTACATTAAGGAATATTATTATTTAATGTGTAGTAGATAGTAGTATTAGTGGAGTGTTGGGTCCCATATATTAAATTAAATGTACTAGTGATGTGTGTGGGTCTCATTTGTTTAAAAATGAAAATATATACCTTTGGTGCGGACACCCAATAGCAAAATGTATACCTTCCCGGCGGACGGAGGGAGTACAATTTAAAATTTATCAAAATAACTATGAAACCACATCGTAAACACCCCTATAATAAATAGTTTCCGTATCATTTTAGGCAAAAATTCTTGTGCCTCGGGCGTACGGATTTAGACCCGTGCGCTCAAGTCCGACCCTTCCCATATTGAGTTTTTTTTAATATTTTTTTAACTTATAAATAATTCGCTTAATAAATGGGACAGATTGAGCGCACGCATCAAGTCCATGCCCTAACACACAAGATACTACTAACTCATCATTTTAACATCCTTGTAGTTTGTAGTTTATGACATGCATATTTATCACATTATCTTTTTAGAATCTTCAACGCCAATTAAATATTAAAATTTAATAAGTCTTTTTTTTAATGTTTAATAAGTCATTTTAAAGGCACGAAATATCAATTCATTACTCAAACATCCCTATATTTTTATACTAGTATTATGCCCGTGCATTGCACGGGAAAAATTTATTAATTTTAAATTGAATTAATATAATTTTTAAAATTTAAATAAGTAAAAAATATATGTAAAATAAAATAAAATATAGAGATATGCCATGTTTTTCATTAAATATGAATGTTGATATATTAAGTTAACTAATAATTTTAATAACGAAAAATATTTTTAGAACATGTAACATAGTATATTAAATTTTATTTTTTTAAATGATATATTATATTATTATACTCAGTCCATTATATGAAAAAGAAAAAAAAACATCTTTAAATTAAATCAATATAACTTTTTAGTTTACATAGATAAAAGAAAAATATAAAATAAAATAAAATATAAATATACCATGACCTTGACCAATGTATAATAATATATTAAAATAAATTAATAAATAAAAATTTTATAAAAGCAAATTATTTTTTCAATTCATTAATTACATTTTTTTATTATTTAAATGATAAACTATTACTCATCAAATTAATGAATTAATACCCTTTTAAATCGTAACAAATTATTATTTGTCTTCAAATTTGCTATTTCGTGAAGTTTTATACTTTTATTGAGATACACAAAAATTTATCATTAAATAAAATAAAATTAACCATTCTAAAAATTAATAATTCCTTAGTTTAAAAATATAATCAAAATATACTTGCACAAAATTATGTTGGTTTTGAATTTAATAATCCTAATTTATGATTCTAAAATTTATACCTAAATTTAAAAATCATTCCTGTACACTTATAATTATTTTTTATAAGGCTAAATATAGTGTGCACCCACGTACAAATATAAGCAAAAACATATACAATTATGAGTAAAAATGTAAACAATTTAATTGTTAATTTTTTTAATAAAAAATTTAGTGTAAAAAAATGTACAATTATTAAAATACATGTATACACTATTGAATAAAAGTTATACACATATGAATGCTTGTTTTTTTAATGAAAAACTTAGTGTGAAAAAAGTATACAATTATTACAAAACACGTATACAAAAGAGAATAACATGTATACAAAATAGAATAAAAAGTTATACAAATATGGGTGCAAGGGTGCACCCGGGTGCACCTAATATACACTCTTTTTATAATTTTTAAATATAGAATAAATAATGCATATAGGACATAAAATCTAACATATAATTTTCATATAATTTATATTTATGGTTAATTTCACAATTAAAGCAATAAATAATTAATACATTTAAAAGTTCCTTAATTAATATTTAATTCTAACATAATGTGACATAAAATCTAATTAAAGTCTCTTATATTATTTGACACTTAAACAAATAATATTTAGATTGCCATGTAACCAACCAAACTCTTTATAAATTTGACACATAACTCTAGAGACGACAGGTGGCGTAATAAAACTCCCTATTAGTATAATAATGTATTAAAATAAATTAATAATTAAAAATTTTATAAAAGCAAATTATTTTTTCAATTCGGTAATTACATTTTTTTATTATTTAAATGATAAACTATTACTCATCAAATTAATGAATTAATACACTTTTAAATCGTAACAAATTATTATTTGTCTTCAAATTTGCTATTTCGTGAAGTTTATACTTTTATTGAGATACACAAAAATTTATCATTAAAAAAAAATTAACCATTCTAAAAATTAATAATTCCTTAGTTTAAAAATAAGTGAGGCTTGCGTGCGCACGAGAACACATTCCGTGCACCTTTAGAAATGTAATATTATGAGTAAGGGTGCATTGCTTTGGTCTAAAGGGTATACACTTTAATTAATAAAAGGTACACCATTTTATTCTAAAGGGTATACACTTTTCATTAATATTTTTTCTTTAGAAAATAAAGGGTACACATTTTTATACTAAATGGTATATAATTTAATACAAAATTCTAAAGGCGTACGGAGTGTTGTTCATGCGCCCATATACACACAATAATTTTCTTTAGAAAATAAAGGGTACACATCTATATACTAAAGGGTATACAATTTAACATAAAATTTTAAAGACGCACGGAATATTTTTTACATTTACCAGGTGTAATTACACTTTTGTGCTTTAATCTTTATACTTAATATTCATTTTTAAAGCATTTTACACCAACAAGTTAAGGTGCACATGAGTTTTTGCCTTTAAAAATATAATCAAAATATACTTGCACAAAATTATGCTGGTTTTGAATTTAATAATCCTAATTTATGATTCTAAAATTTATACCTAAATTTAAAAATCATTTATGTACACTTATAATTATTTTTTATAATTTTTAAATATAGAATAAATAATGCATATAGGACATAAAATCTAACATATAATTTTCATATAATTTATATTTATGGTTAATTTCACAATTAAAGCAATAAATAATTAATACATTTAAAAATTCCTTAATTAATATTTAATTCTAACATAATGTGACATAAAATCTAATTAAAGTCTCTTATTATTTGACACTTAAACAAATAATATTTAGATCGCCATGTAAGCAACCAAACTCTTTATAAAATTGACATATAAGACAAATAACTCTAGAGACGACAGGTGGCGTAAGAAAACTCCCTATTAGTATATTTAAGGTTAAACAAATAATATTTAGATCGTCATGTAAGCAACCAAACTCTTTATAAAATTGACACATAGGACAAATAACTTTAAAGACGACCGGTGGCGTAAGAAAACTCTATATTTAAGATAGGCACTCCGTACTTTTCAATCTTCTTCATCCCCATAGTAATTGAATTCCATAATACCTATTATCATTTCAATTTCGAAATTTAAATCAATAAAATATTAGATTTGAAATGATCTAATTCATTCCAAATGTTTTATTTGGATTGAAAACTAAGTTATAAGAGAATCCTTAAATTTACGCTGATTTTACGTTTGGAAAAAAATCAATACAAGCATTAAAAAAAAACTTTAAAAGAGTTTAAATAAATTATTTAAACATTTTTAATACTCCATTTTCTTAGGAAATTAAAAATAAAAGGCAAAAACTTATCCCGAATTTTTCGAAAGATATACCAATTATTATTAAATAATATACCCTTTCATATAAGAATGTGTACCCTATATTTTTTGAAAAAATATTAATTTTTTTAATCAGAAATTTATAATATTCATATTTCGATATACCTTTTCAATGAAAAAATTATACTCTTTTTCATTAAAATGTATACCTTTTTAAATAAAAAAATAATATACCCTTACACACTTTGTACACCGTAAACAGCCAACTCAATTAAAAAATCACTCTCTTAAAAATCAATCATTATCAATTAAAAAACGTAGAAATTTTTATAAGATCTACTTTTCTTTAAATAAATAATAATAATAATAATAATAAAACTAAAGAAATAAAAAAAAAAGGATTATCAATTATTTAACATAAAATGCAAATTACTCTCAAGACTTATATATAGTTCAATCAATCACTCCTAATAAAAGTAGAAATATTATATTCGTACTATTTTTGCTTTTTAGAAAACCATCGACAGCTAATTAAAGCATAATCTTATTGCTAAGGCAATTATGCCTGTCACACTCTATCGTACTATTTTTGCTTTTAGAAAACCATCGACAGCTAATTAAAGCATAGTCTTATTGCTAAGGCAATTATGCCTGTCACACTCTATTAATTTTATTAAATGCCAATTCATTAATTAGGTTGATTTAATTTAATTTTTAAACAATAAAAACCAACGTAAAGATTAAAGAAGAAAAAATTGAAGACTTTCTTGGTATAAAGCTTGGTTAACAAAATTAAAAGAATAAAAGAAAATATTTATTTCTTTCTTTTAAATTTGATGCACATAACTTGTTTTTATATATTTAACCATGTTTTGGGATGATTACATTTTTCTAATCAAAACATATTATTTTAGGTGTTAAGTTTCAGGGATGTCTGATATGTATATATTAGAATATGAAAGGGTGATGGAATGGAATTTGAATGGATTGGAATTATTCCCCAACTATTTTTATTAATTCCCACAAAATAAAAAATGATTTCATTCTTCATTGATAACCTAAAAACCTAAAACCATTCCAATTCCCACTTCTCACCCTTTATACTTCATAGGACCAAACATCACCTTATATGATTTCTCCATAATGGCCATAAACAAGTTGCTCCCAGCGTGGCCAAATAGTAGGGGTGAGCAATAATTTTATAAAACCGCAAAAACCGATCGAGCCGCACCGTATTGCACCGCACTTAGTATTTTTTCACCTAAACCGCGGTTAATTTTATTGGAGAAAACCGCACCGCACTCTATTATTTAAATTATAAAATTAAATATATATTATGTATACATATATAATTATGTATTAGTGAAGAGGTAAAAAGATATACACTAATTTGGATTGAGAAATAATTTTGATAAAAGTTTGCTTTAAGTCACAAGGATTATATTATTTGAGTTGGTTATGGAGTTCAAATTATAATTTCATATTTTTATTATCTCATTATCTAATTTGATCATTGTTATAATATTTTATTTGTAAGGGTGAAGAACACTTTAAATTAAGTATGTACACGCATTTGTTTTTTTATACATCCATAAGTATTGTATTGTTATGTAATATATTAAATTTTAACCGTCAAATCGCAAAACCGCAAAAAAACCGCCTAAAACCGCATTATAAATTTTAATCGACAAACCGCAATTTTAATCTAATTGTCAAACCGAACCGCATATAACAATGCAATTTAGATTTTGTCGAAATAACCGCAAAACCGCACCGTGCACACCCCTACCAAATAGGGTTTAGCTGATTGTATTACGATCAAGGTTTAAAATATCGATATCGATAAAAATATCGATACCTCAAATTTACAGATATATCGATGGATATATCAAAAATCGATATCAATATCGATAAAAATTTTAAAAATCTCAGAAACTTGAAAAAAACAAGAGAAATTAATTATTTAACTTTGCAATATATTTTAACTAATTTTAATATATAAATAAATTTTAAAATTTCAATAAAACTCATAACATATGATAAGCAAATCATTACAATATATTTAAATAGTTTAAAGCCTAAATCTCAATAAAACTCATAACATATAATAATCAAATCAAACAACATATTTAAATAGTTTAAAGTCATACAATACTTAATAAGTAATACCAAAATAATAATTTATGATACTCAAATGTTTAAACATATGATGCAGTCTTGATTTAAACAATATTAGTATCAGCTCATCGAATTAGAGAAATTCTGAACATAGTTCTGAATGTGCCAGTAGTATTGTTATGTAACAATAAAATACTCCCTCCATCCCGATCCGATTGCACATACCTAAATAATTGTATTTTTAATCGGTGTATACTATTACACTATATACATGAAAGGAAACTCATTATTTACATAATAGTAATAATTTGAATGAAGAGGGATAATAAGTGATAATTAATTAAATAAAATAAAAAAATCTTAATAATTTCATGCAAGTGCTGCTATATATTTTTTTTAAATTGATCAAATTAATGAAAAAATTTGTATTTAGTTTGTAGCAGTAAAATAAAAAATCATTAATTTTTTTAATATGAATAATTTTTTGATATTTTCGATATATCCTCTATATTTTATCGATATATATCGACATCTGAAAAAATTTAAAGTGTGGCAAACCGATATCGATATTGTTATCGATATTTCTCGATATATCCTCGACATCAGAAAAGATATATCTTTTTTTTCAATATCGATATCGGTACTCTCCAAATACGGATATATCATGGATATTTCCGAAAATTTTAAACCTTGATTTCGATAGAGTCAACTTGAATAAGTATAACTTGACCCGATTTTGGGTGTGGTGCGTTTTTTGTTATACTGTTTTACGTGGGACTATGCAGTGATATTAATAATTTTGTGTGTATTTTATTTATTGAAAAAGAAGATTTTTTTAATAGGTAAATATTAGTTGTTAGTATAGTTAGTTCACCAACTCTCCACCGACCAGGTGAGCTAGCCCACGATGAAAAAAGTCTGCATCTATTTATTAAGAAAAATATATTCCCTCCGTCCCATTTCAGATGACATACTTTTTATTTTGGGTTTGTAAGCAATTAAAGTTTACGGTCCAAACAAATAGCGACACGTGGATTTTATTGATTGAATATTAATTTATTTTGGAATTTAAATAAATTAATTCCTAAAGTAAATTAATAAATAATTTGAGCCCAATAAATTAAATAAACTTAAATTAAATAAGGTCTGACCCAAGTCAAATAAGCCTAGGTAAATTAAATCAGGCCCAAGTCAAATAGGTCTGATTATGGTCTAGCAAGTTGAAGGCCCAAGCCCGTTAAGTAAGGCCCAAATGTGACATGCATTCCCTTCTCATCTATAAAAAGGGGTCTCCCCTCTTCATTTGAGACACATTCGAGCAGCCGAAGACGAGACGCTCTTGAAGATATCGAGAACACGAGCATCGCTCATTCAAATCTTCAAGTATTCGAAGCTTCAAGCGAAGAACGAACGAAGAACTTCAAGCGATCTTCAAATCTTCGAAGCTTCAAGTGAAGAACGTTCGAGGATCTTCAAGTCTTCAAGCGATCTTCAAGTCTTCAAACGACCTTCGAGTATTCAAGTGATCTTCAAAGATCTTCAAGTCTTCGAGCGAGGATCTTCAAATCTTCAAGTTTTCAAGCCTCTAAAGCTTCAAAATCTTCAAAACTTCAAGTCTTCAAGCCTCTAAAGCTTCAAGATCTTCAAAACTTCAAGTCTTCAATCCTTTAAAGCTTCAAGATCTTTAAAACTTCAAATCTTCAAGCCTCCAAAGCTTCAAGATAAAGAACTTCAAGTGACCTTCAAGCAATCTTCAAAGCCTTCGAGATCTTCAAGCAAGTCTCAAGATCTTCAAGCTCCAAGCCAAGCTTCAAGCTCAAGATCTTCAAAGTATCTTCAAGGCATCTTCAATCAAGCTTCAAGCCAAGAACTACCACTAATCCGGGATCAAGACTCCAAGAGTCTACCAGATCAAGCATTCTTCATAGAAAGCTCTCCAGTCAACGTTCAATCCGAACAAAGGTTCAACACCTCCAGATCAACATTCAAGACTAGAGCTCGGACAAGCTTCGTTTGAAGATCCAGCTCAACATACACGTTGTCAACACAGTCAGCACAATCAAATCAAAGAAATCAAAGTCAACAAACACAAGTCAAGTCAAAGTCAAGTCAAACCAAATTGGTTCGAGAGAAAAATCAGAGGATTGATTGAGATTGTAACCCGCTTACATATTCTCCAAATTAAATCCACCTGAAATTATCTTTGTACCCAATATATTTGTATTTATTTCATTATAAATACGAAAATTTGCTTTTACAAGATTGTCACACAAAAGTTTGCACATTCCTAAAAAAATAAAAAATAAAAAACAATCACCCTTCTCTATACACTTTATTTACAAAAAATCACCATTACCAAACACACCTAACATATTTTATCATTTATTTATTAACAAAAAATACCATAATACCCCTAAAAGTTATCATTTTTTTTAATCTCCGTGTCGGAAAAAACAAGTAAACTTTTATTGAATGGAGGGAGTATTTTGTTTTGGAAATTTGAGATGAACCAAGAGTAGTAAGTATATTTCAAAGATGGGAGCAGTTCAATAGTCCGATTATTTAATTCAAAAATTAATTAAAAGGCGAGGAAAGCGTTAGGAAACATGCATGGAATGAATCTGAAGAGGTGCGCGACTTTGGTCATTGACTACAAGATTCCTTCCAGGAAAAAGCGATGAACCAAACAGTCCCTCCAAATTCCATTTCAATGGAAAATCAAAAACCCTTCGTATATCCTCCTCCAACTCTATATAAACCATACCCAACGAAGCCACTCAGCAATAACACCGATCGAAAATGACAGAGAAATCGAAACTGAAATGCCTTTTAACTCCAGATTCCAATGAAAGCAGCGACGGCGAAGAAGCATCTGGAACGGATGTTCTCGGGCTTTCGCTCGATAAACTCGATCTCGGCCCGAAAAAGAAGCTTCTAGTTCTCTGCCTCGGCGGATTGCTCGCCCAAAGGGTTCATATCAGGGATCGGGCCACCGTCCGAGGACTGCGCCCCGATGTCACTTACGGCAAATTCCTGGGTAAGTTTTGCAATTATTTCTAATTAATGGCCTCAATTGTGAATACTATTATTCTTTGCTACAGTTTTCAAGAGGCCCTTCTGCACTGAGTTTCTCAATTTCTGCTTCCAGCGTTTTGAAGTTGCAATTTGGTCCTCTGCTAGAGAGTATGTAATTAATTTAAACTAATTAAATTAATCACCTCTTTTTATTAAATTATATATATTTTTTAATTAATTAATTTTATATTTATCAGGCATAATATTGATGGTGTTCTGTACAACATAACTGGAGGAGCAGAAAGCAAGTTCTTGTTTGTTTGGGTAAAATATACTTCATGCAACTTTTGCTCTCTCTCTCTTTTTTTTTAAATTTAATTAAAATAGTGAAAGGAATTATAATTAATTAATTTTATTTATTTATTTATTTCAGAGTCAGGAAGACTGCACAGATTCAAAGTTCTACTGCCTTGAGAATGAAGAGAAGCCACTATTTCTTAAAAATCTGAAAAATATTTGGGAAAAATCATCCTACAAAGAAAAATATTCCCCTAAAAATACTTTGATGATTGACAACGAACCCCACACAGGCCTCCTCAATCCGGTTCTAATTTTTATATAATTATCGAATTTCAATCATTAATTATAATTTAACAGATTTGATAATTATTTATTAATTTATTTATATTGTGTGCAGCCGAATACAGTCATATTTCCTGAGGCGTACAAGAAACACGACACTAAGGATACATTTTTAGGTAACATAAAAATCAAGATTAAATTTTAATTAACAATTAATTAAATGTTTAATTGTAATTAATTAATTCAGGGAGGGAGGGTGAGCTGAGGAAGTGGCTGGACGGGCTTGCTGATGCCGACGAGGTTCCGGCGTACGTTAAAGAACACCCTTTCGGACAGCCAGCAATTACACCGTCTCATGCTAAATGGAGCTTCTACTCGAGGGTAGTTCGGTCTTTTGACAAGAAGGTTGAAGTCGTTGGGTCTTCTTCCACGAAATGATATTAGTATTGCGAGTAATCAAGAGTTGATTGAAAGCGTGTTTGCTTTAAATTATGTAAATAAACTGCTGCAGTAATTAAATGTTTGAATTTTGAATGTTGAGCTTCTAAATGATTTTTTTTTATCAAGAAAAAGTAATACTCCCTTAGGTTAGGTTCTAGGTAAGAGTTTCATTTTATTATTTTAATTATTTGATTCAAAGGATCTCATTTTTTTTGTACATATGGGATCCACCTACACCCACTAATACAATTAAAACATGAAGCCTACACACCTACTAATACAACTACCCACTACACATTAAATAATAATATTTCTTAATCCACGTACCCAAAAGCAAATGAGGCTCTTATCAAGGTACGGAGGTGTAACAACAAAATTTGTATTTATGATAAAATAAATACAAGAGAATTACAATAATAATTCAGTTGGATTAAACTTGATAATTTAGGAAACAATCTCTATCTATCCTCTGATTCTTCTTTCGAATCAATTTGGACTTTGACTTTGACTTTGACTTGTTGTGTTGACCGCGCTGATCGCATTGACTGTGTGTGTTGAGTCGGATCTTCAGTTGAAGCTTGTCCGAACTCGGATTTGGGATCTTATAACGTTAATCCAGAAGCGTCGAGCCTTTATTTGGATTAAACGTACTTGATCCGAAGAACACTCGATTTGGGGAGCTTTGCACCTTAATCCCGGGTCGTATGCTATTCTTGGCGCAAAGAACACCGAAGAACTTAGTGTATGAAGAACGCTTGATTTTGGGGGCTCTGCACCTTAATCCCGAATCGTTTTGCATTTCTTGACTTGAAAATGCTTGAAGATCTTGAGGAGCATTGCTCGTATTTTAATCTCTTCAGAGCGTTTGTGTCTTCGAGTCTTTTAATGTCTCTGGAATGAATGGAGGATGTCTCCTTATATAGGTGAAGGCAGAGGATGCCCCATAAATAACTCGCAATCTGATTGGTCCAGGGCTGATTTGACCTGATTTTGTGGGCTTGAGCCTTTCACTTTCTTAAGCATCAAGTCAGGTTTATTTATCTTGAACTTGTCTTATTTAATTTAAACCCCATTTAATTTATTGAGTTTTAAATTAATTATCAATTATTTATTAATCTATTTTAGGAATTTATTTATTTAAATTCCTTAATAAATAATTAATTAATTGATAATTATTGCATTAATTTGCCACATATTTTCCTTTAATATGCAATAAAATTCAAGTGCTTACAAATGCCCCATCGCATTTTGTTCACGGACGCCTTTGTGTTGAAGTGAACAAATTGCGATAATCCATTCTTGATCAACATGATTGAATTTTATTGTTTGCTTCACCAACTTGATATGAATAGCCTGAATTATAACTGAACTTAGTGAAGTGCTAAGCTGCCTACGTACCTCTTTGAAGAGGATCAAGTCATAACGTAGTTCAAAGGAACATGAGTTGGTTTGGATGGGGGGTGCCGTACACATTTTATACTCATGCGGGCTAGGAGTAACATGCAGTTTAGGCTCGTACGTCATGGAGCGTTGAACTTAAATTTGCTGACAGTTTATACTCGTGTCAATGAGTCTTGAATTTAAACTTGTAGACAGTTTATACTCGTGTCAAGGAGCCTTGTGTAGACATTTTTCACTCATGTCAAGGAGCTTTATGTGTAGAGAATTTATTATCTTCCAAAGGAGATTTGATTTAATGTGTAGGTAGTTTATACTCATATCAAGGAGTGTAACTGGAGGATTTTAGATAGTTTAAACTCGTATCAAGGAGTATTATGTGGATATTTTTAGCTCATGTCGAGGAGCGTAACATGTAGATAGTTTTAACTCATATCAAGGAGCATTGTGTGGATAATTTTCGCTCGTATCGAGGAGCCTTGAATTTGATTTGTGTTAGATAGTTTAGGCTCGTATCAAGGAGCGTGACTTGAGGCTTTTTAGATAGTTTAAGCTCGTATCAAGGAGCGTGACTTGTAGATAGTTTTAGCTCATATCAAGGAGCGTAATTTGTAGATAGTTTTAGCTCATATCAAGGAGCGTGACGTAGACAACTTTCGCTCATGTCAGGGAGCTTTGGCTTGGGAGATTTTAGATAGTTTAAGCTCGTATCAAGGAGCGTAATACAGACAGTTTTCGCTCATATCAAGGAGCATAATGCATACAGTTTTAGCTCGTGTCAAGGAGCTTTGTACTTGAGTTTGTCAACAGTTTATTGCCCCCAATCTTGGGATGCACTATTTTCTCTTGCTTCAACTTCTTTTCTATTAATCTTTATAAAAATTGCAACCTTTGCTTGTGGTTCCCCTTCCAAGGGCTCATCGAAGGACATGTATTCAAACTCGTAAGAATCTTGAATAGAGGGTCATTCGATGTCATTTGATGTCAGGCTTAACTCCATGTCGTGAGCTCTTGAAGCCAACTCTTCAAAAGTTTTAGGCCGAATTCCTTGGAGTATGTAGCTAAGATTCCATTGCATCCCTTGAATGCACATTTCTATAGCTGAAGTTTTTGATAGCTTTTCTTTGCAATTGAGGCTTAGACTCCTCCATCTATTGATGTAGTCGATGACATATTCTTCATCCCTTTGATGAGTATTTGTTAGCTCCATCATGCTAACAATTCTTCGTGTGCTATAGAAGCGGTTGAGGAATACTTTTTTCATTTGCCCCCAACTATCAATGGAGTCTGCTTCCAAGTCGATATACCAATCAAAGGCATTTTCTTTTAGAGATCGGACGAATTATCTTACCATGTGATCTCCGTTGGTTCCAGCATCATTGCATGTCTCAACAAAATGCGCCACATATTGTCTTGGGTTGCCTCTGCCGTCGAATTGTTGAAACTTGGGAGATTGATAGTCAGCTGGCATCCTCAAGTTGTCAATTCTCTTTGTATATGGCTTTTTGTAGGCAACAAAAGATTTGAAACTTCCTTCAAACTTGTCTTTTATCGTCTCTACCACGATGTTCTTTAGTTGGTTGCTAGGAAGCGTTCCGTCAGTTGAAACTTATATCATATCCTCAGCTGGCTTTTCTTCAGATAGATGGTGATTCGTTGAGTCTTCCTCCCCGTGCTCATCCTCAACTTGTTTCTTATTTGCATGACTTGTCTCCACATTATCCATTTTCTTCATAAGTACGGACATCTTTACGTCTTGAGCTTCCATATGCTTAGTGAGTCCTTCAATGGCTCTCATCATACTTGCGAGTTGTTCCTCAATGGTTATAGCACTCGTCGTCATCACTGCAACTGCAGTTGAGGCAGATGGTGAGCTTAGCATTGAGTGAGGAGTTGAGCAGGTAGAATTATCTTCATTGTTTTGTCCCCATGCAATGGCTTATTAAGAGCAATCCCAACTACATGGTTTGTCTCTGAGGAGGCTTCAGACATACTTCTTGTAACGAGTTTAACATTTTCAATTGGCGACTCTGGAGGCTTTGATGCAATTTTCCTTCGTATCGCAATCTTTAGTGGAGTCATGACTTGCTTCTTCACAGCTTGTAGCTCTAAAGGCTTTGAGGTAGATGACTTTTTTATTGCGATCCTAAAAGGAGTCGTACTTTGTATCTTCGAGCTTGTTGAGAGAAGAGATGAGAGGTAGAGACTATCCCACTGGGCGTGCCAAAATTTGTAACAATAAAATTTGTATTTATGATAAAATAAATACAAGTGAATTATAATAATAATCCAGCTGGATTAAACTTGATAATTTAGGAAACAATCTCTATCTATCCTCTGATTCTTCTTTGGACTTTGACTTGTTGTGTTGACCGCGCTGATCGCGTTGACTGTGTGTGTTGAGTCAGATCTTCAGTTGAAGCTTGTCCGAACTCGGATTTGGGACCTTATAACGTTAATCCAGAAGCGTCGAGCCTTTATTTGGATTAAACGTACTTGATCCGAAGAACACTCGATCCAGGGGACTTAGCACCTTAATCCCGGGTCATATGCTGTTCTTGGCGCGAAGAACACCGAAGAACTTAGTGTATAAAGAACGCTTGATTTGGGGGGCTCCGCACTTAATCCCGAATCGTTTGCCGTTCTTGACTTGAAGATACTTGAAGATCTTGAGGAGCGTTGCTCGTGTTTCAATCTCTTCAGAGCGTTTGTGTCTTCAGGTCTTTGAATGTGTCTGGAATGAATGGAGGAGAGCTCCTTATATAGGTGAAGGATGATGATACTCCATAAATAACTCGCAGTCTGATTGGTCCAGAACTGATTTGACCTGATTCTGTGGGCTTGGGCCTTTCACTTTCTTAAGCCTCAAGTCAAGTTTATTTGTCTTGAAATTACCTTATTTAATTTAAACCCCATTTAATTTAATGAGTTTTAAATTAATTATCAATTATTTATTAATCTATTTTAGGAATTTATTTATTTTAATTTCTTAATAAATAAATAATTAATTGATAATTATTGTATTAATTTGTCATATATCTTTTTTAATAGACAATAAAATTCAAGTGCTTACAATATATATATTAAACCAAAGAAACAAAAAGTAAAGGCACCAGAGTTCTAGAGCTAATTTCCTTGGAAAAAAGAAAAGGGAAGAGAATTTGCCATTGAATAATTAGAATTAAACATGATTAATTTTTTAGATTTATTTAATTGAACTTTCTTCATTCATACTGCTATTTCTTTTAAATTTTGTAAATAGGAATCACAAATTTTATACGATTGTATTCTATCCACTAACATCTACGGTCGGATGCCAATTTGTCACGTTACAAAGCACAAAAATTATTAAAATTTTAATTAAATTAAAAAAAGAGGTCTCAATTAATTATGAGTTACATGTGGATTGTGACATCAATTAGGGGTGGCAGATATTGAGTCGGGTTTCGTATCCACAAAATAGTAACACGACACGATAAAGGTAAACTCAAATATTACACGACAAGAATTCGTTCTCACACGACACAAATACGAAAAATAATGGGTGACATGATAAGAATTCGTTCTCACACGACACGAACACGAAAAATAACGGGTTGATACGATAATAACACGATAAGAAAATAAAAATTTTAAAAATATACTAATTAAAATTAATAATTAATTTCATTTTTAGAATTATTAATAAGTATTTTTATTATTAATCGTGTTTGACTGTTTGACACGAACCTGACATGAACATGACACGAAATTTTCGTTTCATTATTAGGTTGACACAATAACAACACGAACCCAATAGGGCCAAATACTAACCCGCGATTATCATGTCGTACTCGTGTAGTGGTATCGTGTCGTGTCAATTCTTGCCATGTATATTAGGAGGTGATTAATTGAGATTTTAATATTCAAGATATATTTTGTTATTGAATTTAAGTTGTTATGAGGCATAATAGAAAAGAGAGAAACTAGAAGCAAGCTCTCTTTTACTCATGTAATTAATTAATTACTGGCAAATACTTAGGTACATTGATTTAATTCGGATGTAATTACTATTACGTCCTAATGTTTAAACTCTTATGGTTAATTTTAATGTTCTATTAAAAGATTCCATAATCAATTTATTCAAATTAAATAAATCAAATAAAATTTATGAACCTAAAGATTAAAATGAGATCTCATGTGTTGTCTATTATCTTCTACCATTCATTCAGACAGTTGTTCGATTGAGCCTATGAATGTTAAAAGATACTTCAATTTAGAACATGATGTAACTTTGGTTTAACATTTTAATGAGTATTCCTTAAGTGGTAATTATATGAGAAAGGATAATTATATGAGATGGTTGATCAATAAAGTATCATCATTGTTATATAGATAAAATATGTATATTGTTAGTTAAATTATATTTTTGTAACTATTGTTAAAGTATCATTGTTATATAGATAAAATATGTCTATTATTAGTTAAAGTATATTTTTTTAAAAATACAATAAATAATGAATAAAATACAGTATATGTTTTTAAGATACTTATTATACTATGATTCACCACCAACATACTTTAACTACCAATAAGTATACTTTACATATATAACTGTCATACTTTAACAATGAATTGACCCGTCTCATAATTCGTCTCATGTATACTCGTCTCTTGTATTTTAATAATTGATCGACTTATCTCATAATCCGTCTCATATATACCTCTCTCACAAGAGAATAACTCATAATAAGTAGTTGTATTAATTTTGTGTATGAGTCATATAAAATATTTAATCATTTTCTGGGGATCCACTTAGAAAGAAAAATATAAATCTTAATTTAAAACAAGTATTGGATAATTACCAGGTAAGATTGCTTTCGCATGTAGTACATACTGATTTATCGATATTCTTCAATATATTTAGTAAAAGATCTATTACAATTTAAAAATATTAGTTCTCAAAATTTTGCAAGGTCATTTGTAAATTGCCTTTTACTATTACATATAAGAAATTACTCTAAGATGAACTATTAATTTTTATAATAAAATATATAATCTTCAAATTTAAATATGTAGTGATTTTTTATATTAAATTTAATGAGTAATATTTCTCATTTAGATGAATAATAGTTCATTTTTCTAAAGAACAATATTTCATATGCTTTTTTTTTATCAGAAAAATAATATTACTCCATTAATCAAATATGAAAAGGGTATGCAAATTACCCAACAGATTAAGTACAACAGTAAAAGAAAATACAAATAAATAGAGATCTAGAGATTTAATCCATACCCAAGAAATTATCTATTGAAAAGCTGTTAGAGAATAAAAGTAGATGAACGTCTCCAATCTTCATAGCATATTAGCAAAATAGTAATTTTGTAAAAATAGGATGCACATATTAACAAATTCATAGAAGACTTTCTCCTTACATTGTACTACAACTTGTTAATTTATTACTACTAAGTACTAAATAAACTTTTTACTTTGAGTGATTAAAAAAAATAGCTAATATGCAACCGGATGCATGGAGGACCTGCAACTGGATGTATGGAGGACCTTACCTTTTAAAATATGGAGTGTTACTTTTTAAAATACATAGGTTTACTCTATTCGAAAGAGTTCATTAATAAAAGTATTAGTATTACATTCTGTGTAGAAGAGTAACCGTTTGTACGGTAGAGTAACCTTCCATTATACTCCCTCCGTTAGCTGATAAAATATCTATTTTTGCTTTTTGTCGTTTATTCTATGAATTATCAATTTTTCTTTTATGTAAAAAAATCTAACACATATTCACCCCTCACCACTAATACAACTACTCACTAACAATAATCCCTCATAATTCACGTGCATAAAATAAATAATACATTACTAATGAACGAAAGATTATTAAAGAGTAATCTCGATTCCATCGAATCAATCTCACAATATTTATTAATATACTCCTAGTAAAATATTGTGTATGAAGTCATTAGGCATTCTTGAATTGTCATTATACATCTCACTTTTTTCTTGCTCAATCGAATATTCATCTGAAATTTCTATACACCTTCAATTACTCTAGGGACCATCTCCATGAATAATTGTGTCCCCATTTTGACACTATAATTCAATACTCCCTCCGTCCCATAAACAAGTTCACACTTTTTTGAAAAAGCTCTCACAAAAGTTACAGTAATCGGGAACTTGTTTATGGGACGGAGGTAGTATGGATTAATAATTCTAGTACTGTGTTATGATTTTGTTTATATTGTTGGTTTGACGGCTACAGCTACAGCTTTACAATAAATATGGAACTGTAATTGAATTTTCACTTTTAGCGAAAAATAAAAATAAATGAAGAGCACAAATGTTTTATTGGTTCGCACTGTTTTCCTATAGGCATTAAAGTAAGATAAAATGTTTTGTGAGACAGTTTGTAATACGTATGAAAAATATATTTTAAATATTAATAAGTACATGATTCACTATAAATATATACTTTAAATACCACTAAACTACTTTATCTATAAAATAAGCATGCTTTAATAATGAACATGTTTCACAACATGTGTCACATACATCCTTCTCAGTTCTCATAAAATCTTGTTACAATTTCATTTAATTAAAAAAAAATTATGAAAATTGTCACTTGTTCATGAAGAAATTATTCAATCTAATTACTCCCCCCGTCCCATAGAAGTTGACACACTTTCCTTTTTGGTTTGTCCCATTAAAGTTGACACATTTTCTTTTTAATACATGGGACCCACATAAAATAATTAATCTATTCTCATGGGCCCTATATATCACCTCTAATAGAACTACTCACTACACATTAAATATTATTTCTCTCACTTCACTTTACTTCATTTTACATTAAATTATTATATTCCTTAATTTTCGTGCAAAAAAAAATTATACGGGACGGATGGAGTACTTTCTATTAAATGCTCAAGTTGATTGGGACGTGACTCTGGAGTAGTCATGTTGGGCTTTGGAATTGGATGCAAGATAAGTTTTCAAATGGGCTTCCCAATTAGTTGCAATATGGGCTTTTGCGTGGGCTTATGATGGGCTTCTGAATTGGTTGCAAAGTGCGATTTTGAGTGGGTATATTATTTAGATTGCAATATTGATGACTGATGAATGATTTATCTCCTTGAAAAGTTCTATCTACATGAACATAAACTAAATTGAAGGTTATTGAATTTGATTGATTATCCTAATTTTTAAAATTTGATTTTAATTTATGATTCACTCCTTTGAGAGTAAATTAAATAAATAAATATTAAATTATTGTTCTAATTGTAATAATACACCTAATAAACAATGGTTATGATCAACATGCGAAAAACAGATGGCCAAGATTGCCCTAAAAAGTGTTCGATCGAAATTATGGCATTTGAACTGAAAAATCAAAAGTACATCATTAATGCCCAGTTGAAGCTATTATTTACATTAAGATTTATGTCACTTATATTAATTAACAGCTAACACTTGCGTGACCATTTTTAATAATTATTAATTATTATTAGATATATTATCACTTTTTATTAAAAATTATGTAAATAAAAATTGTTCATAAAATAATTCACCTCACCACTATCACTCTAAAATAAAAATTGTATTCAATTTTTATTGATATTAAAAATTATTAATAAAATAATTCACCTTATTACTATCACTTGAGTATCATTTTCTTATTAAAATGTTATAATTACATGTGTTAGCTCTCTCTGTGACCAGCAAGAAGAGTTTTACATATCAAAAGTTAATGAATGGTACAACCCAAAAGCCCAAGTCCAATGGACAATATGTAAAAGAATTTTTAAAATAGGCCCAGCGGCCTAGGCCCATATTAATTGGTCTTTCTGACCTCAATCAGTGGAAGGCAAAAGTTCTTATGTTCACGGACACTGTCCGTGTTTTCATGTGAACACAACACTTCCCGTCCCTATATTGTATTGTTAGGAGTTTATAACACAGGATAAAAGAGTACCTAAACCTTTTCTCTAGAAAAACTTATACCTTATAATGATTGAATTCACTTACTCTACTACATATTCTACTACATATTCATTACTGTAAATAATATATATTATTATTTATTAAATTCCACATAAGAAGTGGATAAGGGAGACAGAAGGAGTTATGAAACCGTTACTCAACTCCTGTCTCCTTGGGATTTAATATACTGCGCGTCATGCAGTTGATGAGGGAGCGAGATACGCATTGCAGAGTGCAGAGGCTAAAACGTTTGTGTTCACGCTGAAGCGCATATACGTTTGCGTTACAGAACGCAGAACACAAGGCAGAAGCAGAACACGTACAGAACGCGCAAGCATTTCTCTCTCTCGTATTCTCTCCCGAAATCACACACAAAATATCCAGTCATCATATTCCACAGTTAATACACATTCGTGGAAATATATTCTCTCAACCCCGTGTTGGAGGATTGATCCAGAGATCACGGTTTAACAACGTGAGTATCAACCGGGTTCTTAAGATTCTTCCGCTGCAACATACACGGTGAGAGGTAAGTGAGATTACTCTCTTTGTATGTTTATTCGTTTATTGAAGATGAGTTTTCCAACATTGGTATCAAAGCCAATGGTTGGTACTCCGTGTTTATGTTTTCTCTCTGGAATGTTTTAAGTTTTTCTGCCTTAAGTTTCAATACTATTACATGACATGATTTGGTATTTGGTGTCATATGATAAATGTATTATGTGACATTGATTGTGTCATAAATATGTTCTTAAGGCAGATTGCCTTGTTTCCAGTGGATATATGAATGTATGATGTGTAATTCACCATGAATGCTTTAAGATGTGAATTTTCGTCATTTTTCTGTACAAGCAAAAGCATGTTTTGATTATACCACTGGATAGGGCTCGTCGAGAGGAGTCCGTCAGTAATTTTTGTGCAATTTTTGGCCTTCTAAAACTCAAGATATGATTTTTTGAAGTTTTTTCGAAATTGGGGCTAAACTGCAAAAGTTCAGAAACTTCAGGGGTTGATTTTTGAAAATTCGATAAAGTTCAGGGACTTGATCGTAATTTCGAAAAACCTGAAGCCGGACCGGGTCAATCAGACGGATCCGGGTCAGACCCAGCAGAACCGGGTCGGTCCAGTGGGTCAACCCGTGACCGGAATCACCAGAGAACACGGCGGCAAGCGGAGGCGCGTGACCCCACGTGCCGTTTCCGGCAAAGTGCGTGTGGTGCACGCGCCGACAGCGCGTGTGTTGCACGCGCCAGAACTCAGACTGCACACAGCCGCGCGTGGCGGCGCGTGCGGGCGCGTGGCAACCAGTGACGGCGGCTACCGGCGCGTGGGAGCGCGTGCTGGCGCGTGGATGTGTTCTGTCGGCGCGTTGGGGCGCGTGCGGGCGCGTGCAATCTTTTTCCAGCCACTGTTTGATGTTTCCGACGTGTTTTCGATGCGTTGAGTCCGATGGTGATGTTTTCGAGAATGTTTGACGTCGTCTTTAGAATGTATGTGTGTTTTTGCTTCATTTAATGACATATTTATTGAATACGAACCTACGGGGTGGCTATTTGGTTGCAATTTTTGAAGAATATGCACCTTTATATGTCATTTAATACTATATTCATGGTGTTTTGGTGATGTTTGAATTGTTCAAACTCCTGTAGCATATGAAAGTGGGAGCCAAGTTGGACTGATTCACTTGTGAATATACCTATTGCATCTTGGAAAGTTGTTTCCATATGCATTAAATGGAGAGGAAATTCATGTGATATAGTTTGACTAACACTGGTATGTTTGTTTTTGGTTGCTCGTTTTCTCAGAGGCATGTCAGGACCGGGAACAATTTCAGAGGAAGACATTAGCACTAAAAATGAAATCCTCCATGAATTCTTGAATTATAAAATGAAACCTACACACAACATAAGGGACCACACAATTGATTTGATTGAACTCTACAACCGATTATTGCCTTTGATTTATAGCAATGCAATTCCACGTGATAAGTATTTCGAAGTTTCCTGTCCTGAGACCTGGGCGAACACTTTGCCTCATTACCTACAAAAGGATTTTTGGGCTCAGTGGGAGACTTATGAAGTGAAGCCTAATGGTCAACAAATTATGGAAGATTTGGTTGATGTTTCTGTAGCAAGAGATAGGACACAGGCACTAAGATCGGCCTGCTTAAGGATGGGAAGGATTCGACGTTCTGATTCTTTAAGACTAAGTGGTCGAGAGAAGCGTCGGATAAAGAATCCTCATATAGATCCTTTGGGGCAAGCTATCTATAGTGTGGGGACTAAGAAATTTGATTATGAGCATCGATGGAAATCTAGTAATGATAAATTAGGGAGATTAATCCGTAGATTTCCTTAATTTATTTCCATTGTATTTCTAATTGGAAACTCAGGGAGTTCATTAGAATTTTTATGTTCATGACTTGTCTGACTTGGTGTTTTCGCTATTGTGGATGGTTGTTTAAAGTTAAATTTATGAGTGGCTGTTCAATGTTATTGTTAATTACTTGAATAATGTGTTTTATGTTTTGAAGCAAGAATCTAGTATTGTGACACTTGATGAGATTGATGATTAGTAGTCTCCGAGCTATTTTTCGAGATCAAGTCTTGTGTTATTTATTGAGATGTCTGTGTTTGGCTTAACGTAAAACTTAATAAAACATAAATAACATACTGAATCACTATAATCTATAACAAAGAAATGAACATCGAAATCTATTGTCATTGAGTTGCACAAAGGTGAGAAACTCAATAGTGACAATTATGACACAGACGTCATAAAATTTGGTACATACTGTATGAACAAGATGCATTGGATGCTATAAACCAAGTGATGGCTTATCCAGGCGAGGGTATTGGAAATCAAGAGAGGCGTGACTAAGAAGCGTACTAGGCATGGAAAAGGAAAATTCCATTGCACGAGGTATTCTTGTAAGCTCAGTAATCGATGCAATGATCCATGAATGTGAGCAACAACCCACCGCACATGATATCTGGGTGTATCTGCGTGAGATATGGTGGTACATCGGTTATAAGGCTTAGGCAGTAGACTATTAAGTTTGACACCTTCAAAAGGAAACCTGATCATAACATTAGACAAATTCTCAGGGAGATGTCTAATATGATAATCGAACTTAAGACTGCCGGTTATATACTCTCTGATGAACAGTAAATCTAAGCCCTGTTCCGCTCTTTACCTGATCGTTGGAAACGTCTCAAAGTCAACTTGATGCATTATAAAAAGAATTGAACTTTCAATGATGCTTCTTGTCATGTTGAGTTAGAAGATGAGAGGCTCGGAGCCTCAAAGCTTTCTTCTGGGACTTTTATGTCAGTTCTACTTCTAAAGGAGCTTCAGGCTTCAAAAGGAAAAGGAATTGGAAGAAGGGAAAGAAGAAAAGACGATCTAACGGTAATGGTGGTAAGCCTGGGGATAATCCAACAACTAAAACTGATGAACGGAAAAAAGAAAAGAAGCGTGACAAAAAGAATAAGAGAGATAAAAGCAAGATGCCATGTTACAATAATAGTAAGCTTGGTTATTATGCTCATGAATGCCCTGAGCCCAGGAGGGACAAGGTGTATTGATCTTATTTTGTTTTGTGTGAAATTAATGTCTCGAGTACTATCTTGCTTCCTGATTCTTATCCTTTGTGGATTATAGACTCAAGAGCAACAGACCATGTGACAAGGGACAGTGGGAGCTTTTGTACATTTCCGTCGTGTTCCGATGGGGACTAGGTGGATATATGTAGGAAACAATGCACGAGTTGAAGTCAAAAGGACTTGGGACTTGCATATTGGATCTTGACGATGGTCCGGACTTTATCCTACATGATGTTCTATAACTCCAGAGAATCACGCGAAATTTAATTTCTGTTTCAGTTATACTTAATTTGGGTTATATTTCTCTAAAGACACTATGGTAATGAGCATCAATGATATTTGTTATGCATCTGGATATATAACGGATGGCTTTATGGTTTTAAATTGTAAAGAATGATGTTTAGTAGTTATGATGATCAATCATATTCGCTAAACACTTGTTCTTCTAGCAATGCAAATGTGAATGATGTTTGGCATGCTAGATTAAGTCATGTTGAGCAAGATGGATGATAGACTTGTGGAAGGATTGTTGAATCTTTCTTTTAAGGTCGAATTATCCAAATGCGAACATTATCTTGCTGGCAAAATGACTAGAAAAACTTTTGGTAAAGCCATTGTGCCTTAATCTCTATTAGTAGTAATCCATTCTGATATATGTGGTTCTGTAAATGTGAGAGCACGACATGGAGCTCACTATTTCATTACGTTCATTGATGATTATTCAGTCTATACGATATCTCACGTGTCTGAAGCATTTGATTGTTTT
Organism: Pogostemon cablin; assembly: GCA_023678885.1. Lineage (NCBI taxonomy): Eukaryota > Viridiplantae > Streptophyta > Magnoliopsida > Lamiales > Lamiaceae > Pogostemon > Pogostemon cablin. Next base: position 3,426,201 of record CM042977.1, on the reverse strand, counting down.
AGACGATACTTGAGTGAAGTAGAAGACATGAATATCTATCTGAACAATTCAAGGAATTTTGTAATGAAAGGATATAATCCGACAATCAACTTTTCCTTATACACCTCAACAAAATGGTGTTGCTAGAAAAGGAATAGGACTTTGTTGGAGATGGTAAGATCCATGATGGCACAAGCTATTATAACGAGATGCGTTATTTACGGGAGCTTATGTGCTTATCGCGTGCCTTCTAAGTCAGTTGCTTCGACTCCATATGAACTTTGGACGGGTAGAAAACCTGACTTGAGTAACCTTAGAGCTTGGGGATCAGCAGCTTTGTACATGATTCATCGAGTCAGTATGAAAAGTTGGGTCCTAAAGGCAAACATTCTAAGGGTTACGTGTTCATAGGAGATGAAAATGAGAGCTTAACTGAGACAGAATCGCGTAATGCTTATTTTCTGGAAACTGAATTTCCTAGTAGAAAGGGCATCAGGGATGCCGGACCTGTTTTCGAGATGGTAGGAAATCAATACCTACAAGATCCAAGTGGGAGTAATAAGCTGATGATGTGGATCTTGATAGTTGATGGTGTCTTGATAGATATTTGCCGATTGAGAATCAGGTGATTCTCAATGAGGGCATTTTGACTACAGAAGACCATCATAAGTTATCTCATCTCGAAAAGTTCTAGGAAACATGTGCACAAAAGGCATTATGACATCGAAGGACAAACCTTCTTAGTTTCACCAGAAAATGGAGATGATTCTCCTGTTGACGAGGAAGAGCCTATGAACGTTACAGAAGCTCTAACTTGTCCGGCAAAGGAGAAATGGATGAAAGAGGAGATGAAGTCTATGAAGTCAAATCAAGTCTGGGGACTTGTAGATCTTTCAAAGGGACGAAAGAAAATTGAGAATAAATGGAATTTCAAAATCTAAAGAAATGCTGATGACTCAATAGAGAGGTAGAAAGTTCGCTTGGTGATAAAAGGTTATACACTACAAGGGTATAGACTACGTAGAAACCACTTTCACCTGTAGTGAATTTGGCCTTGATTTGTCTACTGTTGGCTATAGTGGCTAGTATGGATTTAGAATTACAGCAAATGGATGTTAAGACCGTATTTCTCAGTAGAGAATTAGAAGAAGTAATCTACATGCAACAGCCTGTAGGATTTATTCTTCAAGGTCAAGAGGATAAAGTTTTTAAATAGAAGAAGTTGTTCTATAGACTCAAACTATCCTTTAGACAGTGGTATTTGAGATTTCACACAATGATCATCTCATATAACTTTGTTATGATAAATGAAGACCACTGTGTTTACTTTAAACGGTCCAATAATTGTTTTGTGATTCTATCCTTGTATGTAGATGACATACTTCTAGCTGGAAATAGCAAAAAGAGTATCTTGAAACCATAAAAGGATGGTTGTCTTCAAATTTTGAAATGAAAGATATGGGTGAAGTAGAGTACATACTTTGGTGTGTGGATCCATAAGGATTGTTCAAAGAAATTATTGGGTTTGTCTCAAGAGACTTACATTAAGAAATTTTTAGAACGGTTCAAGATGGACACCTGCAAACCTATAGATACTCCCATTGCGGAAGGTGAATCATTGAGTCAACAAATGTGTCCCAAGACTCAAGATGAAAAGAATAAAATGGCCAGAGTACCATATGCCAATGTGATTGACTGCAGATTATTCTTTCTGTTATCACTGAATGGGTATACAGATGTTGACTGGAGTGGTGATTTAGATAAACGTAAATCAACTCTCGGTTATGTCTTCTTGCTCTATGATGGAGCAATCTCATGGTGTAACAAGAAACAGACTTCATCTGCAGTTCAAGAGACTATTTGGTTGAGAAGATTCATGAAATATTTGGAGGTCTCAAACACTCCAGTGGGAGCTGTTTTAATTAATTGTAATAATCAGGTGGTTATTGCTTACACAAAAGATCCCAAATATCATGAAGAGACCAAACACATTGACATGAAGTTCAATTTTGTTAGAGATATTGTAGATAAGAAGAAAAGTGATTCTTAATTACATTTCTACTCGTTTGAGTCTATGAAGGATTTAAAACGATGTATTGAATATGTACATGTATGTTAATGGAATAGTTAATGGCTTAACTATACATATATGTTTTATAAATTATATGTGATGGTTCACATATAATAGTATGTCGGCAAGTAATGATTGGCTCTCTCATACGAGCAATCGCCTCTGGCTCAGTGGGAGCGCAGAGATGAGATTACGATAATTAATGTAATCGGGATAGATTTCGCCACGAATCTAATCCAACTTGTTGTAAAGCTAAATCGATGGAAATCCTATACCTTGGAGGGAGGATATCCGAGTTAAAGTGTATGGGACACACTTGAACTCTGATTTACACGATGTCTAAATTAGATGAAATAAGACATACGCTTTCTTGGAAGGAAGTTAAAGACATTGTGACATGTGTTTTAGGAAAACGACATGTGCTAAGTTGACCCTAACAGGATTGAGAAAATTATCTCTATTTTCTCAAAAGTATGAGTCTTTATCTATTGGTTACCCTTATGACTTTCTACTATGTTCTAAGTCTTCACTTTGGTGTTGCTACTTTAGCATGCTACCAAAAGAGCTATGGTTAATAACGGCGATGCGGTACATGTCTAGGAAAGCAGCTATAGTGGGAGACTGTAGATACTTAGTGAGATGGGAAAAACGTCTTAATTTAACATATACTATTGTGATTCATTGACTAGTCAATCAAGCAGTGTCTTGATTATGAATACATAGTAATTTTGCAAAAGGGTTGAATATGCTCTGACAAATTCAGGGATTGAAAAGAGATATGTCAATTTATGTTAAATGTTCAAGAGTTCTGGGGTATAGCGAGCTTGTTGAGTTTCATTGATAAACTGGTTGAGTTGCTATATATCTCTAACAAGTGTATAGCGATTAAAACTCATATCTCGTGGGTCACACGATGTATTAATCTGTACGAGAATATGATTTATGAAGAAATTGGGTCAGGCGACTTTTGACTTCATATGTGAGTGGGAGATGTAAATAATATATATTATTATTTATTAAATTCCACATAAGAAGTGGATAAGGGAGACAGAAGGAGTTATGAAACCGTTACTCAACTCCTGTCTCCTTGGGATTTAATATACTGCGCGTCATGCAGTTGATGAGGGAGCGAGATACGCATTGCAGAGTGCAGAGGCTAAAACGTTTGTGTTCACGCTGAAGCGCATATACGTTTGCGTTACAGAACGCAGAACACAAGGCAGAAGCAGAACACGTACAGAACGCGCAAGCATTTCTCTCTCTCGTATTCTCTCCCGAAATCACACACAAAATATCCAGTCATCATATTCCACAGTTAATACACATTCGTGGAAATATATTCTCTCAACCCCGTGTTGGAGGATTGATCCAGAGATCACGGTTTAACAACGTGAGTATCAACCGGGTTCTTAAGATTCTTCCGCTGCAACATACACGGTGAGAGGTAAGTGAGATTACTCTCTTTGTATGTTTATTCGTTTATTGAACGTGAGTTTTCCAACAATTACATATGTAATATTGGAAATGATATACGAAAATGACGTAGAGATTCGTTTAATTTCGCTTCACTATCCCATCCTCCGCCTCCTCGTCCACGTGGTCAGATCATTCTCGTCCAGCACCGCCGGAGCATCTTCCAATTCATCCGCCGCCGCGTCGGCTGGCCCCTCCAATTGAACTTCCCTCCGTGGCCGGACTTGGGCTGGTGGTCCAGCGGCTGGCCGTCGACCGGATGGCGGTCCTTCCGGCAAACTCCTTTGTCTGTGAGCTTCTTTTGAATGTATTTACGAGAGTCGATATGTTTGGTATCGGGCACTTCCACTCTCTCCACGCGCTTCCGACCTTCTTCGTCACGGCTCACCCCTCGGAACGTCGCCATTTTCTCATCTTTGTGCTGCATCATCAGCTTGTACTGTACAACTAGGCTATGCCTCAAGGAAAACTAGTCTAGAGAGAGTAATTTCAATATTTCTGATCATCGTATCTATTGTGATTCATGCTATGGTGTGTATATATAGAATTTATTAATGTTTGATAATGTCAAAAGGGTATTGGCGGTGGGAGAGAGCAAGGTGGGCTGTTGCCACGTGTATGTTGTAAGATCTAGACGTGCGAAAGAAAATAAAAATAAATATTATGGATTACCGATTTCAATGTTTCACTTTATTTTGGGGTGAAATTAGACGGTCGAATTCCTTATTCCACGAATAGTGTTTTATTGGTGCAATATAAAAAAATTACTATCTCCGTCCCATAAAAATCGATATAATTTTCTTTAGCACGAAAATTAAGAAGTATAATAATTTAATATAAAGTAAAGTAAAGTGAAGTGAGAGAAATAATATTTAATGTGTAGTGGGTAATTGTATTAGAGGTGATATGTGGGGTACATGAGAATAGATTAATTATTTTGTGTGGGTCTCATGTATTAAAAAAGAAATGTGTCAACTTTAGTGGGACAAACAAAAAATAAAAGTATGTCAACTTCTATGGGACGAAGGGAGTATAACCTACAAATGACCATTAAACTTTTAGAACATGTAGTGAATTTTAGGCATTAATTGTAACACGTGGCGTGGCATGCATTTAAAAAGTGGAATATGATATGAAATGCATGAGTGAAATATATGATCCATTTGCAAATTAGAATACACTGGACAAGGTATTGGTTGATTTTAAGTGTTAATTTAAATTTTAGAGTGTATCTATGTTGCCTGTGTAATCTCGAACATTAGAGAGTTTATTTTTTTGTGTTCCCATATGCAAAACAATATTTTTGTTCTAAAAGGTATACACTTTAATTAATAAGGATATAAAATTGTGTTTGAAAGGATATACAATTTCATTAATTTTTTTAATTTTTTCAAAAAATAAAAGATACATGTCTTTATACTAAAGGTTATGTCATTTAATAATAAATAGTATTTGGGCACACGGTATCTCCGGAGGCACACAAATTTTAGGAGAAAATATCAATTTTAGTCCCGTATCTTTTACCAAATTCAATTTTAGTCCTGTAACTTTTAGTATTTTCAATTTTAGTCATTTATGTTTCAATTTTGGTCCTGTAACTTTTAAAATTTCAAATTTAGTCCTATAAGTTTCAAATTTAGTCCTATGTCTTTTTGAATTTTCAAAATTAGGCTATTATAAATTATATCATATCTCAAAAGATACATGACTAATTTTGATAATTTTAAAAGATACAGGACTAAATTTGAAACTTACAAGACTAAAATTGAAATTTTAAAAGTTATAGGACCAAAATTAAAACTAAAAGGACTAAAATTGAAAATACTAAAAGTTACAGGACTAAAATTAAATTTTGAAGAAGATATATGACTAAAATTGATATTTTCTCCAAGTTTTAGCCAACATTAGATCACATTTTTGTTTAATTCTTATCACTGAAAAAGATTTTAAAAAAATTAATAACTAACTACCCATTACGCTCTCAATTTTATTCTATAAACCTTGAGTGCACCAATGAACTAGGTAGACCCAAAATAACTCTAAATTTTAATTTAATTTTAACTATTAAATAAATAGAATAATTAAAAATTAAAAAAAAAAACTATCCATTCTAAACTATTTCATGCCTATCAATTTTAAAGTACACCATAAAATCATCCCTAATTTTAATATACGACTTTATTAATTTTATTAGGCAAATTTTTCTGTTAATTTATTAATGAAATATTGGATAATGAAATAGTTTTACATTTATATTTATTAAAAAACACATGTGTTTGGATGGATGGATTTGAGGAGGGATTTAATCTTTCCCCTCTAATCTATCATTCATGTTTGGATGCTACTTGAAATCAACGAATTTATAAATTTAAGATTTTAAATCAATGAATTTCAAATCATGGATTTGATTTTGAATTTTTTTAGTTGTTTTTAATAGATTTCAAATCCTTACTCAAATCGTGTCATTTGAAATCCTTCCGTGGTTGTGTAATTGATTATATTAATATATAAAAATAGTATATAAAATTAATAAATTAATTAAAAAATATTTATATATATATTTTTAAAATTTTAAACTCTACCACCCAACATATCCCCTACCCACCACCACCTACCCCCACCCCACCCAAACCCCACCCACCCCCAAAAAAAATTATAAAATTTTAGATTTTAATATTTAAATAATAAAAATATTACCACCCAACCCTACCTATCCACCCACCCACACCCTATCCCCCCCAACTCGCAATTTTTTTAAATTTTAGATTCTAATATTTAAATAATAAAAATATTACCACCCAACCCCCAATACACACCCACGCACCCACCCCCACCCAAAAAAATATATTTTTAAATAAAATTTTAGATTTTATTATTTAAATAAAGAAAATATTGCCACCCAACACTACCCTCCCTATCCACCCACCCAAAAAAATCTTTTTTAAATTTAGATTTTAATATTTTAATAATAAAAATATTATCACCCAACCTACTCCATCCATCTATGAGGATGGGTAGCGGAGGTGGGTTGCTGGGTAGGGTAGAGTTGGGTGGCAATATTTTTATTATTTAAATATTAAAATCTAAATTAAAAAAATATTTTTTTTGGGTGGGGTGGGTGGGTGGGTGGATAGGGGTAGGGGCTGGGTATTTAAATATTAAAATCTAAAGTTAATATTTTTATTAATTAAATATTAAAATTTAAAATTTTATTTAAAAAAAAAATTGAGGGTGGGTGGGGGTGGGGTAGAGGTAGGGGTAGGGCTGGGTGGTAGAGTTCCCTCAAAAAAATTATTTTTAATAAAATTTTAGATTTTAATATTTAATATAATAAAATTTTATTATTTTTATTTATCATATATAACATTCTATTTCAAAAATAAATTTTGAATTATGGATTTGAAATCCTTTTAAAGATTCATAATTTATCCAAACAGTGGAATTCAAATGAATTGATTTAAAATCCAAGTAATTTGAAATCCACTCATTTTTAAATTCATTGAATTTAAATGATTCAATCTAAACACAACATATATGTTGAATATGAAATAGTTTTACATTTATTAAAAAATACATATAGTATACACTATTTAATGAAAATTAATACATATATGAAACCAAATGAGTTAGCTTACCTGACCACTGAGCTCCTTTAGTGGGTGACCCAAATTCAATTCCTTCCAATTAAGGAAGTTATAAGGTGGCTTAAAGAAATCTTGAAGTATATATATGAGAGAATGCTTGCACTACACAGGATATCACTCATCATTTTATTAATATTTAAGCTATATTATTGTAATAATAAATGAGTGTAATGTATATTGAATAAGATAATAATATACAATTAAATTATTTTTTAAGATGTTTTTAAGATAATAATATTTAAGCTACACGGGATCATTTTAGGTTGTTAAGATGTTTTTCGTTTATTAAAATGTAAAAGAATTTTATATGAAAAAAAAATGATTAGTGATACAAGATATTTTTATTATAAGAATTATTATATTAAAAATATAGATATAGCTTTACAAAATTGATTTAATATTGATTGGTGAGAAGTACCATTTATCATGGACATTAATAATTCCTATATGCAAAATTTATTAGTAATCTTACTGTATAATTAAATATATTACATGGTACGTCACGTTACATATTATGAAATCAAGTGAGAAAATGTCAAAACGTTGTATCCTAAATAAGTCCTATCATTACAAGAATTATTAAATTTGTTGTGGTGATAAACCCAAATCAATTCAGGCTATAAATTAATATGTAGCTTCTAGATGGTAATAATTGTGTTTAAGCTAGTTATAATTATTTAATTTAAATAATTTATTGAATACCGGCCCAAATTGTAGTTTGAATAACATCTCATTAAGAAGTTGGGCCATAAAAGGCCCAAAAATTAGTAAATCACCATTCGATGTAGATCGAAGTAATACTCAAATATAGATTTTAATGCTAGGTTATACACTTTTTGATAAACACTTTAATCCAATTATAAGTGCCATTATTAGAGGGGTTGAATAATTATATTAGGGTGTTTATATTAAAGGACTTGAAATTCTAATCATATTGGGGTATTGAGTGAGTATTGAGAATAAAAATCATACACTTCCTTAGTACCACCACACTTCACACTTTCTTCATTTGTTTATTCCACAATAACTTTTTCTAAAATTAGATTTTTAGACGTGCACTACACGTCGCAGATACGTCATTCTTTGTCAAAAAGAGTTGGGTAGTCTTGTGTGAGATCGTCTCACGGTGAGACTATTTTCACTTTCGTAATTAGATATCACTTTCGCTATAAAATGTTATATAAACTTTTTATTTATACTATAATTTGTTGATGAAATAGCATTATCACTTTTCATTATAAAAGTAATCATTTTTAGCCGTCTTACGTAAGCTCTTACGTGAGATGGTCTCACACAAATTTGTGCCAAAAATTTTCCTATATTTTATATTTTAAAAAGTTTACTTTTCAACATAATGAATAATTTAAATAACTAATTTATTTATTAATTACATTAAAACTTCTTGTTATGCTATGTTTTTCGTTTAGTATTGTTCATCCAATTTATCAGTAATCTGGATGAGTTATACTTAGGTTGGAGGGAACATAGGTTTACACAACTATTTGCCATAATCAATAAACTATTAAATAAGTAAATCATTTTTTTTTTATCTTTTTCTTATATATAATTAATATAATTCGAGTAGTTCATATATATATAATTAGATAAATGAGATTTTTTTTTTAATTTTAAAACAACACTTTATTTGTTAATTGTTTTTATTAATTATATAATTATATGAATATAAAAAATACTCATATATATATAATCATTCATATACATTCGGGACATCAAATATAAAATAAATTAATTCTGATTAATTAATCAGTAAAATTAATTTAAACACAAAAAGAAAAGGAATTATCATTATTAGAAAGAAATTACTATTATTAATTAATTTCCTGGCAAAATATCTACACTTAAAATGCATGTTCTTCAATGTAGTTGAGTCGTTGCTGCTTAAACTTGTTGGGGATCATTATGACATAAACATTGAACAACTACACCGGATCTTCTGCGCCATTTTCGTGCATCATCTCCTATATCACGCGTTAAGTGATTGACACGTAAGAGGGGAATTAAATTCAGCCATTGCCCCTAGGGTTTAAGGATTAGGGTATAGTTTCCTCTCTCCTAAGTGTCGTCCATCCAACGATTTGACACAGGAGATGATGTACCAAAATGGCACAGAGAATCCGAGCAGTTGAATAACAACGAATAATTAAGTCTCTGTAGCTCCCTCATCCAAGAAGTACTGAATTTTTGGCACATATTAATTCAATGCATTTTTCTACTTCTTTATGGCAACTTTAAAGTTTCTAAATTATGTGAGCACCCTCTCTCTTCTTCTTTTTTGTTTCCTTTTTATTCATAATAATTCGGAAGAAAAAGAAATAATGACATTGCTAGTGCATCGAATACTAAAGGGAACTATCTTCGAAGCTACTCCTAAGAGAGACCTGCAATAACAATCACATACATTAGGACATGGAAAGGACCCAATCATCATAATGAAAGGATCACTTACCTACAGAAAAGACTTTGGCGATGTTGATATATATGCTTCTCATTGTTTGTAGAAGTGAAGCATTTGAGGCAGGAAAATTATGAAACGACATTCTTGCTTATGCAAGCTCTTAAATAATACATATTGGTGATAACGTAGAACCCACCCTAAGAGTTATATGAAATTAGGAATTCAAGAGTTACAAAAAGTAATTCAAGATTAATTGTATCAACTGAGAAACTCAAGAGTTGAATGATGGAACTTTGAATGATTAGAAAAATTAAATAAATAAAACTCAAGAGTTCGAATAATGTTTAAGAGAAAGTTTGATGTTATTTATTAGATTAAATAAAGAGGTTAAAAGGTGGAAAAAATAAAAATAAGTAAGGATATTATAGTCCAAAAGAGTTTCTCATTAACTTCACACTTTTAGTATATATATATATATATAGAGGATTAGGATAAGATTAAAATTAGGATAGGATTAGGATTGTTATATCGAATATAAATTTTACTCAATAAATTATTGCCTAAAATTAGTCGTCAAAAGTTACTAGGATTGTTAAACCGCATATAAATTTTACTCAATAAATTATTGTCTAAAATTAGCCGTCAAAGCAAACTGCATATATTTTATTACAATTTAAAATTTATCAAAATAACTATGAAACCACATAGTAAACACACCTATAATAAAGAGTGTCCATATCATTTTAACATCCTTGTAGTTTATGGCTTATACATATTTACTGAGTGAGGCTTTTGTGCCTCGCTTACACCCTTGGGGATTGGTGAAGGAGGTGTTTACACCTATAATAAAGAGTGTCCATATCATTTTAACACCCTTGTAGATTATGACTTATACATATTTATTATAAGTGAGGCTCTTGTGCCTCGGGTACACTGCCCCTGCACTGGGATTGGTGGAGAAAGTAAATCGCAGGATGTGTCTCAAGTGGCTTATAGAGAGGGCTCACTGTTTAACTTATGCTTGCAAGGGGCTAAAGGCAGGATTCGAACCCCCACTCTGCAGCAACCAAGCTCAGTTGGAAGGCCTTTCCACCCTCCCCTCTACCACTTGAGCTATGCCCTGGAGGCAGAGTACCTACCTATATTTAAATATAGGAATGTTCGAGTAATGAATTGATATTTCGTGCTTTTAAATGACTTATTAAATTTTAAATATTTAATTTAATTGGCGTTGAAGATTCTAAGAAAATAATGTGATAAGTAAATGAGTGAGGCTCTTGTGCCTTCGGTGTCTCCATGTGAACACAAGAGTTTTAGTATTAAAATTCTCGTGTTCTCATAAAAATATGGTGTGTCCTTGAGGACACAGGAGTTTTTGTCTAAATAGTTCAATCAATCACTTGTAATAAAATCACTTGTAATAAAAGTAGAAATATTATATTCGTACTATTTTTGCTTTTAAAAAACCATCGATAGCTGATTAAAGCATAATCTTCTAATAAAAGTAGAAATATTATTTTCGTACTATTTTTGCTTTTAAAAAACCATCGACAGCTAATTAAAGCATAATCTTATTGCTAAGGTAATTATGCCTGTCACACTATTAATTTTATTAAATGTCCAATTCATTAATTAGGTTGATTTATGTTTTAAACAATAAAAACCAACTTAAAGAAGAAAAAATTGAAGGCTTTCTTGGCTTGAAGCTTGGTTAACAAAATTAAAAAAATAAAAGAAAATCTTTCTTTCTTTCTTTTAAATTTGCTTCACATAACCTAGTTTTATATATTTAACCATGTTTTGGGATGATTACATTTTTCTAATCTAAGCATATTATTGTAGGTGTTAGGTTTTAGGGGATGTGTGGTATATATATATTAGAAGGCAAAAGCTCTTGCGTTCCCAGGGACACGTTGTGTCCCCATGTGAATACAACTCTCCCCTTTTATATTTTATTTAAAAATTAAACTTATGTATTGATAAGGGGTTTAAATGCAAAGGGGCACGAAAATTACAAAGGGGCACGGTGTCCCGGAGACACAAGAACCTCACTCATATTAGAATAAGAAATGATTTCATGATAAACTAAACACCTAAAACCATTCCAATTTCCACTCCTCACCCTTCATAGGACAAAACATCACATTGTTGTTTTACGTGGGACTATGCAGTGATATTAATAGTTTTGTTTATATTTTATTTATTGAAAAAGAAGAATATATTTTGTATTGGAAAATTGAGATGAACCAAAAGTATATACTCTATCCGGGTATTGGAAAATTGAGATGAACCAAAAGTATATACTCGGACAATGTAGAGGCAATCATGTGCTTTTTATGTGTAAATTAAGGATTATTATTAAATGTGTAGTGGGTAGTTGTATTAGAGGAAAATTGTGGGTCATGTGAAGTAGTTTTTTACTAAAAAGGAAATATGAATACCTTTGAATTGGACACCCAAAATGGTAAAATTGATATCTTTGTATTGGCCGGAGGGAGTATATATTTCAAAGGGTTTGATTTTTCTGTACCACTTTGATGTGATATTTCTTATGTCACTCTATTGGATGAGTGAGATGTAGGAGAAAAGAAAAATAATATACCCTAAGTCAATCATTAAATCCCAGGGACAATGAATTGGATTAATTCATAGCGTCAGGAAATATCATACAAAAGTATCATAGGATATCTCGTGTCATTTCAAAGATGGGGAGTAGTACAATAGTCCTATTATTTAATTAAGAAATAATATTTAATTATTAGGCGAGGAAAGCGTTAGGAAGCATGCATGGAATGAATCTGAATAGGTGCGCGACTTTGGTCATTATTGACTACACGATTCCTTCCAGGAAGACACTTATTAAAAATATATTATAATTATATATATATATATATATATATATATATATATATATATATATATATATATATATATATATATATATATATATATATATATATATATATATGACGAATTATTATATGAAGACAAAGTTTATTTTTAAAAGCAGGAAAAGCTATATTACATAGCTTGAATATCAATATCAACATGGTTCACAATTACGTCAGGAACATTAATAGAAAGAAAAGGAAGATCACAAGTGTTAGAATGCAACCTGATTAAGTATTAAACGATTCAACTCTCTATCAGCTTAAACTATTAGATGAGGTGGTCGTTTAACATGGTATCAGAGCTCATGGTTAACAAAAGTGCAGGGAACCTGATTAAGTATTAAACGACTATCAATTTAAAACAAGAGAAAGCAACGTTTAACAACAAGAGAAAGCAAAATTAGCTAAGGTATGAGCCACTATATTGGCTTTTCGTCTAGTCCAACTGTAGGAGACGTCTCTGACACAAGAAGCTTTTCTAAGGATACTCCGTAGAATCCTACCAAGATAAGGTATGAGCCACTATATTGGCTTTCTGTCTAGTCCAACTGTAGGAGATGTCTCTGACACAAGAAGCTTTTCTAAGGATACTCCGTAGAATCCTACCAAGATAAGGTATGAGCCACTATATTGGCTTTCTGTCTAGTCTCGGCTTTCTGTCTAGTCCAACTGTAGGAGACGTCTCTGATACAAGAAGTTTTTCTAAGGATACTTCGTAGAATTCTACCAAGATAAGTAAAGTTTTGAGTTTGCTTTAACAGAGCATTGACAACGATCTGAGAATTTGACTCCAATTGTAGGAGACGTCTCTGACACAAGAAGCTTTTTTAATGATACTCCGTAGAATCCTACCAAGATAAGTAAAGTTTTGAGTTTGCTTTAACAAAGCATTGACAACGATCTGAGAATCTGACTCCAGGATGATCTTCCATGTCCTCGTTCCATAATAATATCAAGAGCCCTTTCTAAAGTCAAAGCCTCTAAAACCTCTACCTCAAAAATTCAAGAGCATCTTTCAGCAAAACACCAAAGAACTTCTCCATTACCATTCCGTGCCACTCCTGCTATCGTCGCTCCGAAATTCAATTTTATACTCCATATTTCTAAGTATGAAATGGAGTATCTTTTAATACTCCTATAAGAATTCATACACTTTATGCTTTTTCTTTAAGTCTTTTTATCAAACTTTAATATTGTTCATATTTAGTAAAATAACAAAATGTTAATTAAAGTGTACAATTTTAAAACAAAATTTGTTTCCACTCTTTCCCTTCTCTAATTTCACATAAATTAAAATTCACGTACAAAAGACTATTGCCGTTGACGATTTACGAATAAACATATCCTCCCTCTGTCCGATTCTAAGATGTTCATTTTACTATTTTTGACTCCTGGTTCAAAGGTATCAATTTCTCGTAAAAAAAATACTCCACACAATATGATTATTACTTCCCTCTGATACAACTATCCACTTTACATTAATAATAATACTCATCAATCCACGTACAAAAAGCAAACAGAGATCTTAAAACCGAATGGAGGGAGTACGTACTGTGCGGTATTAATGGGAGGAAGAAGTAGGATTAGTATTCTGATGTTAGATATTTACGGAATCTTATTCAACATTAATTCAGTGGAAAAAGCGATGAACCAAACAGTCCCTCCAAATTCCATTTCAATGGAACCCAAAATCAAAAACCCTTGATATCCTCCTTCAACTCTATATAAACCCTACCCAACGAAACAACTCAGCATCGAAAATGGCAGAGAAATCGAAGCTGAAATTCCTTTTAACTCCAGATTCCGGTGAAAGCAGCGACGGAGAAGAAGCTTCTGGAACGGATGTTCTCGGGCTTTCGCTCTATAAACTCAATCTCGGCCCGAAGAAGAAGCTTCTCGTTCTCTGTCTCGGCGGATTGCTCGTCAAAAGGGTTCATCTCAAGGATAATGCCACCGTACGAGGACTCCGATGTCACTTACGGCAAATTCCTGGGTACGTTTTGTAATTATTTGTAATTAATGGCCTCAATTGTGAATATTATTCTTTTGTACAGTTTTCAAGAGGCCCTTCTGCACTGAGTTTCTCAATTTCTGCTTCAGCGTTTTGAAGTTGCACTTTGGTCCTCTGCTAGAGAGTATGTAATTAATTAATTGTATTTTGAATATCCGGATTATTTATTTTTATTTTTATTTTTATTTTAATTAATTAATTTTATATTCATCAGGCATAATATTGATGGTGTTTTGTACAACATAACTGGAGGAGCAGAAAGCAAGTTCTTGTTTGTCTGGGTAAAAAATACCTCATGCAACTTTTGCTCTATTTCTATTTTTTTTATAATTAAAATTTGAAAGAAATTAATTTTATTTATTTATTTCAGAGTCAGGAAGACTGCACAGATTCAAAGTTCTACTGCCTTGAGAATGAAGAGAAGCCACTATTTCTTAAAAATCTGAAAAATATTTGGGAAAAAACATCCTACAAAGAAAAATATTCCCCCAAAAATACTTTGATGATTGACGACGAACCCCACACTTGCCTCCTCAATCCGGTTATAATTTATTTTAATTATTTGTCGAATTTCAATCATTAATTTAACTATAATTTATTAATTTATTTATATTGTGTGCAGTCGAGTACAGCCATATTTCCTGAGGCGTACAAGAAACACGACACCAAGGATACATTTTTAGGTGACATAAAAATCAAGATTAAATGTTAATTAAATGATTAATTGTAATTAATTAATTTAGGGCGGGAGGGTGAGCTTCGGAAGTGGCTGGACGGCCTTGCTGATGCCGACGATGTTCCGGCGTACGTTAAAGAACACCCTTTCGGACAGCCCGCAATTACGCCGTCTCATGCTAAATGGAGCTTCTACTCGAGGGTAGTTCGGTCTTTTGACAAGAAAGTTGAAGTCGCTGGGACTTCTTCCAAGAAATGATATAGTAGCATTATGAGTAATCAAGAGTTGATTAACAAGAAATGATATAGTACTATTATTAGTAATCAAGAGTTGGTTAAAAGCGTGTTAGCTTTAAATTATGTAAATCAACTGCTGCCGTAATTAAATGTTTGAATTTTGAGTGTTCAGCTGCTAAACGATTATTATGATTAACATTTAATTCAAAAGAGAAAAAAAAAATTAAATTTCTTACATTGTGAAGGATGAGAATTTGCCATTGAAATCTTTAGAATTAAACATGATTAATTTTTTTTTCTCTATGCTTACTGTTATTTCTTTTAAATTTTGTAAATGGCACTATCACAATATTAACACCTACGAATACGAATGTCAATTTGCCACGTCTAGGCACAAGGATAATATTATTATTTAAAATTTAATTAAAAAAAGAGGTCTTAATTGTGATTAACTGTTGATGGTGATTGGTGATATCAATTGGAGGTGATTAATTGAGATTTTAATATTCATGATTTATTTTGTTTCTGAATTTAAGTTGCTTCTAGGGCATAATAGAAAAGATAGAAACTAGAAGCAAGCTCTTTTATAGTCATGTAATTAACTAATAAATGGCAAATACTTAGTACATTGATTTAATTAGTATGTAATTACTATTATATCCTAATGTTTAAACTCTTATGGTTAATTATGTTGTCTAGTAAAAGATTCCATCTTCAATTTAATCAAATTAAATAAATGAAATCAAATATGTGAACTGACTTATAATCGAGAATGCACTAAATCCTGGACCTAAAGAAGAGAATGAGATCTCATGTATTGTGTGTTATCTTCTACCATTCAGACAGTTGTTTGATTGAGCCTATGAATGTTAAATATACTTTAGAACATGATGAAAACAGATACAGCATTCCAAGAGATGTAGCATTAACCAACAACGGATACGTAGAGCCTGTCATTCCTAAACGAACCCATTCACGAGCTTCTAAAGTCCATCTAATATGTTAAAACATGAAAAATAATATGTTAAAACATGAAAAACAACAACATAGATTAATCGTCTCATCAGTCGATAGTGAGAACATCAACCTAGGCCTAACCGGGCGAATTCAAAGTCAGACAAAATCCGATCAACGAGTAGAGAGGGAAGGAGAGAGTAACCTAGCTTCAGCTTCAATGCTCCTCGACAGAAACAGAGATGTTAATGTCCGGGTAGGGTCTGTGATCGGAACTTGGCCCAGATCCGTTCCAATCAGCAGTATCAGTAGATGCAGAGTTGGGATGATCCTTATTGCTTAAGCTGTTATCGGCTTCACCTTGACTGTGAGCCAGCTGGAACTGTGATGGTGGCGTGGGGTATATGTTCGTCTCTGGTGGCGCTTGTGATATTGGCATTGCTGCTGTCACTGTAGCCGGAGCACATTGGATAGTTGGGGCCATCCTCGTCTCGCTCTGCTGCTTTCTCTTTTGCATCTTGAAACCGTTTGGAACGAAACTTCCTACTACAATCTGGCAAACAGATACAACGTTGAGTATCTCGTTCGATCAAATTGCTAGCATGGAAGACATAAGCGTACGATGAATGAAGGTCTCACCTGAATTGGACTAGCTGCCATAAGCAAACCTGCAACACCACCACCAATGACACGACCATCGGGGCTAGCTAAAGACACACTTAATCCACCAGCTCGGCTTTTCATCCCACCATTTTCAGAAACTGTGTAAGATCCTGTCAGAGTTAAAATCTCGAAACGCCCCTGCATTAAATCCCAGGTTTCAGAGTTAACACAAGATTTTGCTCGAATCAAGTCACCATCTAACAAATAGTTACTCCCTCCATCCCATAGAAGTTAACACTTCTACTCTCTGTAGATGTGTCAACTCCTCTGGGACGGAAAGAGTATATGATAATCATCATGTAAGACCATTAGTACAACAGCAAAACCCACAATCCCCAAAACATTTCAAGAAAACTTAGCAATCGGAATATGAGAAACTCAATAGTGATACCAACATATCAATACTTGTACAGACTAGAGCTCTATTTGAGAAAAGGCAGAGATAAGAAACAGTTGGGTATCTGGATTATGGCGGAGATAGAGGCAGACAAACAAAAACAAATTGAGGATAGTTACAAACTAATGCATAACAATAACCAACTGCAAGAAAACAACATCCTTGTACAAAGCAATGAGAGATCGTGCCTCGTATGTCAACAGTCCCCCGGACAAACCAGGCTGGCGAAGCGTAACGTTGGAGACGGATCCATTGGCGGAAAGAACACAAATCCCTCGATGGCCCTTCTGAGCAAAGGTAAGTATCTTCCCTGCAACATCCTGCAATACAGTTTAAACTCAGTACATGAATATTTTCCTAAGATCCTTGTGTAAACAGAGACCAAAATCATCATATTATACGATGAGCTAGCAGGGGAAGTATTACTGAGGTAAGAGGTGTTAAACAAGAATCTAATCAGAAAATATATTACAAAACTACACATGAACATGATTAATTAAGGATCTAATCAGGAAATAAAACACAAACTATACATGAATATGATTACCTCTCCTGTATGTACAGTTACAACATGTGGTGTGAAGTCACCCCCTGCTGTGTTTGCAAACAATTCACCTGTAAGATAAAGATAATATTAGAAAGCTGTAATTAAGGAGGGTCAAAGCCCTAATCTGAAACAAGAGCCTGATAAAGATGATAATATAATATTATACTATATCTTCTTGGAATTAAATATTTAGGAACCCTAGGTCAAAGAAATTTGCTGAATGCTTCCCAATCAGATTTGAGGAGAAAAGAAACTAAATGTGGAAATAATCGATTGCAGAGTGAAATAAGCACAAAACTAAGAAATTAATTAGGACAGAAAATAGATCCCCAAAATTGATTTTGAGTGAAATAAGCAAATGTTAATGAAATCTCTGAAATGAAATGATGAATACCAGTACGTTCTTCCTCGTTCAAATCAGAAATAGAGAGAGAGAGAGAGGGAGATGGGTGGGGTGGGAGGGGGTGGGGGGAGCACGAGGGTGAAGTGTAACAGTGCATGAGCTCACCTAATGAAGCGAGTACATTCCAGTTAGCAGAACTCGAGTGTTTACCACGCGCCTTTTTCTGGCCGGACGAAAATTCATACGACGGCGGCGTTGACAGGGTAAAACCGGCGGCCTGAAGCGCCGTCGGCGATTTAATATACGCCGGATTTAAGTTCCCTTCCGCGTCGTACTTTCTAGGTCTCCCTCTCTTCTTCTTCCCCATCAAATCCCCATTTCCGCCACCACGACCACCGCCGCTCAACACGATGGCGCCACCACCCACCACTCCGCCGCCAACCACTTCCACGGCGGGCGCCTGTATCGCCGCCGTCGTACTCTTCTCCATATTCACACCCATACCCGGAACCACGCCACCAGCACCACCGGGTCCAGCATAATCGCCGCCGCTCAACGGGGGCGAATCCGAATCCGGGTTACCGCTCAACGACCCGGAATC
This sequence comes from Pogostemon cablin, assembly GCA_023678885.1. Taxonomy (NCBI): domain Eukaryota; kingdom Viridiplantae; phylum Streptophyta; class Magnoliopsida; order Lamiales; family Lamiaceae; genus Pogostemon; species Pogostemon cablin. Next base: position 3,407,299 of record CM042977.1, on the reverse strand, counting down.
CGTGCTCTCTCTGTCTTCAACCTCCATTTCTGCCTCGATTTAATGAGCTCCGTTGTTCACACAAATCACGAAATAAAGATAAATTTGAAAGATTGGTAGGTGAAACAAATGGCGCCAGAAAGAATTCAACGATTTTCGTGTAAATCTTCAGAGTTATAGCTTTCAAAATTTCAGCTTTATTTTGTGGGTAGAGAAAGTTTGTAAAGTTGAGTTCCCTCCATTAATGGGGTTGGAAAGAGGAAAGAAGAAAAAAACAAATATTTGTCTTTTGTTTCAAGGTTGGTCTGATAATGACCAGAAAAGTGAAAGCTATTATTCTTTTAATTAATTATTATATTTTGATTAATTATTAATTAATTAATTAATAATTGGGGTGATTTGTTTTCTAATGTGGAGATTACAATACAAAGAAAATAAGTTTAGAATTTATTCGGATTATATTCTTTTTTTTTATTTTCTTTTACCTAACTTATGCTTTACATAATTTTCATATATATTTTATAAAAGTATAAGGAATTAAATAATTTGAGATCCATAATTTGGGAATAATATTCTTGGGATTAAATCAAGCATATTTGATTTAATTTCAATTTATATTGCAAATCAAAATATCCCTATTGATATGCTTTTATATTATTTTTGTTATTATATTTTAATTAATGTAATAGATTCCCTCGTTTTGTACAAGGTAAATTGTCTGTAAATTTTAATGTGAATTAATCGTATTCAAATCTTGCATTTATTATATTTATTAATTAATATTTCATTTTTATAAGAAAATTTTGTGCTTTAATGTAAATAAATCGGCTTTAAATAGAGTTTTATTTATTTTATAAATGATTTAAAAAAAAAATATGTATAAATAAATAATATTGTTTTATAATAATTATTATAAAAACTCCAAGATATGCTAAAATGTTTGTTGCTCTTGAAATGTTAAAATGTTATTGATCTCTTAATAGTTTGTCATGGAAAATAAATAAATAAAGTAGTATTAATTTTAAAACTAATTATTTTCATATAATTTTTTTTGGGACAAATAAAAGAATTTCTAAAATTATATGAATATATGATATATTTATTTTAAATTAAGAGAATTAGTACTACGAATAAATTAATACAATTTGTGCATGTCTGGTTTTATAAGTGTGTAAAATACGTATTTGTACATTGTAATTAGCATTAATTTAGTTGATTAGATAAAGTTATACAAATTAGCCAATTTACTACAAAATTTTCCATTCAATTTTCAGAAAATAATGTGAATACGACGCTAAGGAAAAAAAAATTAAATCAACATGTGACAAAGAGACACTTGTTAGTTGCTACAATAACATAATAATGATGTTTATAAATTTATAATATTACTAATTAAATCGGAATATTAGGACACAATTCGCAATAAGCAACAAAAGTTTCAATTAGTGTGAATTTTATACTCCACATTTTGCGTTTTTTTGTGGGTAGGGTTTAAAAAATTTTATTTTTATAAAATGAGAAAAAATAAAAATATTTTACGTAATTTAATAAAAAAAAGTGTATAAAACATTGTTGTAATGTGTATAAGTATTCTTAGATAAAAGAAAATTTATGAAATACAATAAAAAAAAAGTGTGAAATAAATTGTTGAACGAGCAAATTAATTTCAATAAATTGATTCAACAACTCAAAATAAGGAGTACAAAAAATATATATAAATTTAACCGATAATAATGTTTATTTATCCCTTTCTTTTTTCTAATTAATTAATAATAATTCTGAAATTAACTTTCGGCTTTGACCAGGCTGAAAATAATTAAATTTTGTTTGCAATTTATTGGGTGTACTATTTAAAAATTAATTCAATAATTATTTTAGACAATAAATTTTTAATACACACATACGTGTCATTAATAGAATGGATGTTGCCAACGGAAAAGTCTGTGATTCTGAATTTTTTTGCATACTTACTTAGGGACCTCGAAAACAATAATACATTAATTAAATAAATTAAAGTATACTAGACGATAGCCATCTCTCTTTCATTTTATTTTTTTAGAGGAAACAATTATTTATTTATCTTTTAATAATATATATATATATATATATATATATATATATATATCTACAGGGAACTTTTATTTTTTATTAGTTCACCAACTATTAATTATGATGGCTTTCTTTTTTATTTTTAATTTCATTCTACTTTTGGTTCGATAAATTTGAGGAGCATTATACTTTAAGTTTCGTTCAAAATAATAAATTAGGTTAGTGTTACGTGTGATTCATTAAATTAAAAATAGTTAAATTATAATGTATTGAAGAATGATTATATTTAATTAAATTATAAAAATAAAAGTATTTCTAAAAAGTGTGATATGTATTATAAAACTAAAAGTATGCAAGTTTTTAAGTTATGAGAAGTTGATATACTCCCTCCGTCCCACATATTTTTACCCACTTTCCATTTTGGGGTGTCCCACGTATTTTTACCCATTCCATTTTTGGTAAAAATACATAATATTTTATTACCTACTTTTTACAATCTCAATAACTTTAATTACTTTTTTACACTTTATTCATCATTCCCAATAACTTTATTCACATTTTCTTTTTAAATTACTAATTTATCCCTACTTTCTCTTACATTATATATTAAAAAAATAAAACGTCTTAATCTCCGTGCCCGTACAAACGAGTAAAAATACCCGGGACGGAGGGAGTAATTTTTTTTGGGCACGGAGATTAAGGAGTATAATAATTTAATGTAAATTGGAGTAAAGTGAAGTGACATAAATAATATTTAATGTGTAGTGGGTAGTTGTATTAGAGGTGATATGTGGGCCCATGAGAATAGATTAATTATTTTTTGTGTGGGTCCATGTATTAAAAAGGAAATGTGTCAACTTTAGTGGGACAAACCAAAAAAGGAAAGTATACCAACTTTTATGGGACGGAGGGAGTACTAGAATATGATGCCTGATTCATAAAATAACTATTTATTCAAATGGGATCACCTGTTCGACAATGGTATTTCATCTCCTATTCCACTAATTAAATAATTGTCACGTGTCATAATCAATGTCCAAAATTCAATACTTGTCCCAATGGTTTAATGGTTATTTGTAGGGTATAGTTTTTTTATATTATGAAACACTAATGAAACACCGAAAATGTAACAGGGAATTCAACTTGCTATTTATTAAAATATGATGTGAATTTATTAGTATTTTATTTTAACATATGTGAATTATTTACTAATGTGTAATTTTAATACAGTTAAAAATATGAAAATAAAATTGATAAACGTTTATTTTACGTGTTCAAGTTGTATATTAATTTTTGTATGTCTTGAGCTTATTTGTGAAGTTTTATACTTATATTATATAGCATTAGTGTTTCAAGTAAATGCAAATTTTTCTTTGTGTGTTGATTTTATTGATTGATTAATTATTTAATCTTTAATTGGTCATATTTGATTATTAATCTTATACACAAAATTTGAGGGTTAGTATAAATTACCGCACGTTTAAAACAATTATTAATCAAGATCTATGTTAAACATTGTGAGAGAAATCAATCTCTTTAATTTTTTGAGAGTGAATTAATTTAGTATTTTTAATTTATTATTTGTAATTAAAATTGAATGTTTAATTATATAATTATTATCTAGTAATTACTAGTATATGAAATTGGTATAAGATTTGTCGAATAATACTTAAACAAGCTATCAAATTTAAACTAATGTTCACGTCAATTCTCATTAAAGTAAATTTATATTCAGAAAAAATAGATTATATCTTACTATACTTATAAAACGCGTTAAAGGGAATGGTGGCCAGTTTCCTGGCAGTTCCCGGTCATCTTTCTATATACGTGTCATGTTCTCCGTGCAATCCTCTCAATACGTGGCGGATATCACTTGTTTTCTCCCCTGAAAAGCCCCATTTCACCTTCTCCTCCTCCTCAGCACCGCTCTTTCTTCCTCTGCTCTCTCACACTAACGAGCCACCACCGCATCTTCGCCGCAACCTCGACATCGACGCAGGTACATCGCACTCTCGATTGTCTTTTATACTCTCTTGGTTACTCCACCGCACCTGACGAAGTTAGGCGACAGAATAGAGTTTCCCTGTTTTCACTATCTAAATAGAAAATTTTATTTATGAAATGCTTATTCTGCTTTCATCTTCTTTCTCAATTAGTCAGAAGTTGGCTTCACAGTTCACACCAGCTGACCGGCTGTCGCTTGCTGATTTCGGGCTACGCTGGAGTGTTTCTTTCTACAATTGCGATCTTCTCTACCCGCTTCAATTGCCCCATATATAAGGTGAACACTCAATTTCAATCCAAACCTCTAATTTTGTGCCCTTCTTTTTGTCTTTGTACAAGTTTCTCCCCTTGTTTGCTTCCACTGCGGCTTCCCTTTCTGTTTAGCTGCCTTTCTTTGTTTCCCATCCATGGGTTCCTTTCTCTCTTCATCGCTGCAGCTGCAACGACATAGGTAATATCCCATTTTTTCATTTTTCTTATGCTCTGTTTTTGTGTCACAACATGCCCAATTGTATTGCATGCATCTTGGAACTCTACACCAGAAGAGAACCCCTCATTGACTTTGCTGAAATGCTTTTCTATCTTCTTTATTAATTGTGTGAATTTCTTCGGATAAATGTCCTATTTAGGTGATAGAATTGGGAAAACTTATGAGTGAATTGACATAAGTACTTTACGTCTGCAATTTAACTAATTTGTGCACATGAGTTGTTCGATGAGTGGCCTATTTAATTATTTGCTCAAACGTGCATTTCTCATTTATTTTTGAGGATTTTTAGTCTGTTGCTTGTTTAGCAGAATGCCTCAAACAGGCTATTTATCAGTATACTGCGTGTAATATTAGGAGCTGTACTGCAGAATGATTTGCCCTTGCCATGCTTTTAATTCTTTCATTTTAAGCTCAAGTGTAGCTCTTGTGGTTGGGAATGTGGGGTGAAATTCCATGACGAAATATATATATGTGTTGCATTTAGTGGAGCTTCAAATGTAGGAAGCTAAGAGTACTGCTAAGCTACTGCCAAAAACTTACCTTGGTATCTCTTCGTTAAAGTGAGTATACATTCAAAGAATCATGACATGCTGAATCTAAGAGAGACAGAAATAAACAAATACTTAACACTAATTTCTCAAAAATAAGAAACTTCTGAAGTGCTGAAGTTGTTAAAGTCTCGTGTTTATGAACTTCTTGGAAAAGCCAAAAACTTATGTTCTCCCTAGATTTTCAATTTAGCACCACACACACTTGTTCATCTCCTTACATGAGGAGCTACTGCAGTGCTTTGCAATTTATAATCAATATAATATTTAACATATATCTGAATTATAGTTAAAAATAATCTTTAAGTCATCAATGTGATTAATTTTAGTTTGTTTATCTTGAGAGCCGTATAAGTTATTGCCTATTTAGCATATTAAAGTTTAAGCCCAATAAGGAATCATCAACCAAATTATAAAATGCTTGCATTTGATTTGCTTCAGTGCTTGAGTTATTTATTCACATTTTCTTTATAGATAACTGATGTAGAGTTATATCATTACTATTCTCCATGTTGTTATCCTTTTTCGCTACCTTTCAGACTTCAGTAATACATTTATAAAGATTAATTAGAGTGAAGAGGAAAATATTGAGTGTATATATAGCTTAAAACCTCTACATTTTTGCAGTTAGGCTTGTTCAAGTTGTTGTATACTCAAATTGCTGGTGCAGTGTGGCATGTAACTATCAAGTTAATCTTCTCTCCATTATTTGTGGTGTGCAAACCATGTATGTCTGCCTCCATTTCAGCAATTACTGCATCACTAAAGCTGTTTCATTTTCCTTAATCCGTCTGCCTTGATATAGAAAATCAATTATTTGCCCATCCAATAGCCATCGACATTATCTTTTTTAATTTGATTATACAATTTATTTTGCAAAGCAAGTGTTATGTATTCATGTCAGAATGCAAATGCCCTTTATAAATTAGAAATTTCATATGTGTTTTTAAGTAAGTTGAAATAGATTAACGTTTATTGGGAGTAAGGATTAATTTGCCATATCTATTTTTTAAGGTTTAATTTGATTTTTACATGATTTATGCAGATATACTACTTTTACTATATATTACTTGTGTTAAGCAATCACTTCTTTGGACTCTTTGAGTGGAATAGTGAACAGGTATGTCTTGTACATTTCACGCAAACTTCATAATATATTACAGCAATAACTGACTTTGAACATCGCGGTTGATGCAAGACTCAATGCATTAGCTAATTAAATCATATGGATTTTAAAATATTAAATGTATTGTCACTTAATATTTTTTTCATTATACTTATAAAACGCGTTAAAGGGAATGGTGGCCAGTTTCCTGGCAGTTCCCGGTCATCTTTCTATATACGTGTCATGTTCTCCGTGCAATCCTCTCAATACGTGGCGGATATCACTTGTTTTCTCCCCTGAAAAGCCCCATTTCACCTTCTCCTCCTCCTCAGCACCGCTCTTTCTTCCTCTGCTCTCTCACACTAACGAGCCACCACCGCATCTTCGCCGCAACCTCGACATCGACGCAGGTACATCGCACTCTCGATTGTCTTTTATACTCTCTTGGTTACTCCACCGCACCTGACGAAGTTAGGCGACAGAATAGAGTTTCCCTGTTTTCACTATCTAAATAGAAAATTTTATTTATGAAATGCTTATTCTGCTTTCATCTTCTTTCTCAATTAGTCAGAAGTTGGCTTCACAGTTCACACCAGCTGACCGGCTGTCGCTTGCTGATTTCGGGCTACGCTGGAGTGTTTCTTTCTACAATTGCGATCTTCTCTACCCGCTTCAATTGCCCCATATATAAGGTGAACACTCAATTTCAATCCAAACCTCTAATTTTGTGCCCTTCTTTTTGTCTTTGTACAAGTTTCTCCCCTTGTTTGCTTCCACTGCGGCTTCCCTTTCTGTTTTGCTGCCTTTCTTTGTTTCCCATCCATGGGTTCCTTTCTCTCTTCATCGCTGCAGCTGCAACGACATAGGTAATATCCCATTTTTTCATTTTTCTTATGCTCTGTTTTTGTGTCACAACATGCCCAATTGTATTGCATGCATCTTGGAACTCTATACCAGAAGAGAACCCCTCATTGACTTTGCTGAAATGCTTTTCTATCTTCTTTATTAATTGTGTGAATTTCTTCGGATAAATGTCCTATTTAGGTGATAGAATTGGGAAAACTTATGAGTGAATTGACATAAGTACTTTACGTCTGCAATTTAACTAATTTGTGCACATGAGTTGTTCGATGAGTGGCCTATTTAATTATTTGCTCAAACGTGCATTTCTCATTTATTTTTGAGGATTTTTAGTCTGTTGCTTGTTTAGCAGAATGCCTCAAACAGGCTATTTATCAGTATACTGCGTGTAATATTAGGAGCTGTACTGCAGAATGATTTGCCCTTGCCATGCTTTTAATTCTTTCATTTTAAGCTCAAGTGTAGCTCTTGTGGTTGGGAATGTGGGGTGAAATTCCATGACGAAATATATATATGTGTTGCATTTAGTGGAGCTTCAAATGTAGGAAGCTAAGAGTACTGCTAAGCTACTGCCAAAAACTTACCTTGGAATCTCTTCGTTAAAGTGAGTATACATTCAAAGAATCATGACATACTGAATCTAAGAGAGACAGAAATAAACAAATACTTAACACTAATTTCTCAAAAATAAGAAACTTCTGAAGTGCTGAAGTTGTTAAAGTCTCGTGTTTATGAACTTCTTGGAAAAGCCAAAAACTTATGTTCTCCCTAGATTTTCAATTTAGCACCACACACACTTGTTCATCTCCTTACATGAGGAGCTACTGCAGTGCTTTGCAATTTATAATCAATATAATATTTAACATATATCTGAATTATAGTTAAAAATAATCTTTAAGTCATCAATGTGATTAATTTTAGTTTGTTTATCTTGAGAGCCGTATAAGTTATTGCCTATTTAGCATATTAAAGTTTAAGCCCAATAAGGAATCATCAACCAAATTATAAAATGCTTGCATTTGATTTGCTTCAGTGCTTGAGTTATTTATTCACATTTTCTTTATAGATAACTGATGTAGAGTTATATCATTACTATTCTCCATGTTGTTATCCTTTTTCGCTACCTTTCAGACTTCAGTAATACATTTATAAAGATTAATTAGAGTGAAGAGGAAAATATTGAGTGTATATATAGCTTAAAACCTCTACATTTTTGCAGTTAGGCTTGTTCAAGTTGTTGTATACTCAAATTGCTGGTGCAGTGTGGCATGTAACTATCAAGTTAATCTTCTCTCCATTATTTGTGGTGTGCAAACCATGTATGTCTGCCTCCATTTCAGCAATTACTGCATCACTAAAGCTGTTTCATTTTCCTTAATCCGTCTGCCTTGATATAGAAAATCAATTATTTGCCCATCCAATAGCCATCGACATTATCTTTTTTAATTTGATTATACAATTTATTTTGCAAAGCAAGTGTTATGTATTCATGTCAGAATGCAAATGCCCTTTATAAATTAGAAATTTCATATGTGTTTTTAAGTAAGTTGAAATAGATTAACGTTTATTGGGAGTAAGGATTAATTTGCCATATCTATTTTTTAAGGTTTAATTTGATTTTTACATGATTTATGCAGATATACTACTTTTACTATATATTACTTGTGTTAAGCAATCACTTCTTTGGACTCTTTGAGTGGAATAGTGAACAGGTATGTCTTGTACATTTCACGCAAACTTCATAATATATTACAGCAATAACTGACTTTGAACATCGCGGTTGATGCAAGACTCAATGCATTAGCTAATTAAATCATATGGATTTTAAAATATTAAATGTATTGTCACTTAATATTTTTTTCATTGTATATGAATTCTTACATAGCATTGACAATTCTAAGTCTATTATAGTATGAGTGATTGAGTTTTCTGTAAGGCTAACAGCCACAGTACAAGTCTTGGCTCGAATCACCCCAATCAGCTGGAAAAATTAGATAGATGGAAGATTGCAGGTCAGAAATTCTCTGTATATGAGTACTTGGCAAGTAGAAAATTAGAGTGCTCTTCGTAAATTAGCTATTTTGAATGACCAAATTATTACTGATCAAAATCATTAAGTTAGCTATTTTGAATGACCAAATTATTACTGATCAAAATCATTAAGCGTTTCATCCTTGCTGGTCTCCTTTGAAGTAATTGTCAAGCTGGACTCCCCTTAGTCCACTAATAATTTAATTGAATGATTCTTTTAGCAAAAGTATTGCTGCTGCTACGCTAGATTTGGAGTATCTTCTTGAGAGCTTTTGCTTGGATCTGATAAGAATCTATGGGCTTTTGACCTCACAAGAGGAAATAGTTAAGGAACTTGAGCCAGTGCAACAAAGAGGAAAGATGTAGAAGATGAAGGAAAAATATGCTTATCAAGATGAGGAGAGGGGCATTAAAAATGACTCTATTCGCTGTAAGTATTGATACATAAATCTTCAACCTTATTTCATTACAAAACCACATATATATGTCATGTATAAGAAGTAGTGCTAGGTCTACTCTTGTAAATCTTTGTATTTTATGTTTAATGTCATTGATATTATCTGCTCCATGCCGACCTAAGGGCACAAGTGTGATGCCATCTGCTACAAAAGAATAGGGATTTCTTAAAACTTATTGCTAATTGTGTTGTTTAATATAATTTTTAAAAAGTGTATGGTGCCTCCTAAATTATTGGTTTATTTGACATTTGAGTTAATTTGCAGGTTCTTGAAAATCAAGAAAGAAGGACGAAAAAAGCACTGTAGAGAAATTAACCAAGCCCACTTCTGGTGAAGACAAGGAGAAGCTAAATGATGTGGATTATCTAACAGGAAACTGTGTTGCCAATAACATATTATTACATGCTACATCTATGCATGGCCCTTACATTGCAAGAAATTTAAATATATATCCTTCCTAAGATTTTCTTCTGCATTGTAGTAATAGCTCTTTCATGTGTTAGATAGCTATTATATCATTATTATTATTATTATTATTATATATATATATGCACTAAATTATAAGAGAATTACACAAGATGCTGTAATATTATTATTATTGAAAGTAAAAGTAAATTGCATATTTTTTCTTACTAGATAATTCACATAGGCCGGGTAGCACCTCAACATTGAGGTGCAAAATACCTAGTATTATATAATGTATATAAAATTTAATAGGCAGACCTATTGATTATAAGAAAATGAATAGCTAATATATATAATAATTTCTCCTAATTAATAAAATGTAATATTTATTTAAAATAGTCCCAACGTAAAATGTTTCGTAAGATTGATAAAAAAAAGTATTAATTAATAAGAAGTCATATAAAATTTTTTAAATATTATTTTTATGTCTACAATATTAATTGAATTTAGATTACATTTTTTGTTTTATTTTTTTCAAAGCATTAAACGGAAATGATAAAAAATAAATTATTGATATGTAAGAATACGTTACTTGAGAGATTCAAAATTTATCCAGCTGTCAAATTATAATAAACTGTTCAAATTTTAGTTTCCAAATTAAAGTGGCTTTCAATTTATTCTATTAATTATCATAATAAAAAAAAATATATGTATTCTACATACTCCAATTCAAATGCAAACAAAAAGTTTAGAATATTAAAAAATAGACATTTCTCTCTCTCTCTCTCTTATCATAATAACTAGAATTTTAAATCTCTTTTCCTTTTACTGTAGCTTATGCTCTTTCAACTTTTTAATTCATAATTAAACCCCTTTGTATTTTCAATTTTTCTTATCAATTTCCACTTTTCTTGTTCATTTCCCTTAGAAATAAAATCACATTTTATACTACACATAATTTGCAATGTCACAAATAAAATCTTCAAACGGTAAAATTATTTAAAAATAAAACGCATTAAGGTCTAAAGATGCCATGATGAAATGAATTTGATTTTGAAAATTTTAATATATTACATATATATGTATATTTTGAGATAGGCATACACTATAAGTCGTGATGAGTTTCGCGAAATTAATAAGTGATGGTAACATTTAAAAAAATAATAATACGGTGAACTATACAATGAATAATTTATAGTATGCATAAAAATGATCTTTTAATTAAAAATGATAATATCTTTGTGACAACTAATTAATAAATTTTAAATCAGTTTTATCGTGGGATGGTTTCATACAACTATTACTTAGAAATAATGTTGCATGTGTGAAAATAATTCAAAAGAACTTCTTTTAAGTACGTTTTTAAAAAAATTATATTTTAGAAATTAACATTACATTATGAGAGTAAATCATAAAATGTATAGATAAAATAACCATAAACCATAAATATTCCATGAATCATGAGAATGAAATTGTAATTACATCATAAGAACTAACAATAAAATTAAAATATAAAAATTAAATTCTATTTGATTCATATTAAATTAATATTATATAAAAATTTTAATTAAAAATTATTAAAAATTATGAGAATTTACACGTTAGTTTCGCTCGTACAACTTAAAAATTTCGTTAATAAAAAATAAGAACCTCAGTAAAATACTAAAAAGATGAGTTATTATAATATTACATTTAACTAAAGAAAAACTTAAGGAATATTCGTACTTTCATGATTTCACCTTAATTAACAAATTTATGTACCTTATTTATTAATATAAGCTTTATTAACCAAAGTGTTAATTTAGTAATACCAATAATTAGTAGATACAAAATTATTTAAGTATTATTGAAAGATGCAAACAACATATTTGCTTTAGAAAATTATTGATAAATACAAGCTTATATTTTATTGGAATTTTACCCATAATACTCATACACATCAAAACATTAAAAGAGAAATAAAAAAAATAGCCATTAAGTATTTACACTTATTTACATCAATGTACATTTTTAAAGGATAAACAAAATTTTGAGAGATAAATATTAAAATACGCTATTAAATTGCGATCACAATATGTATACTAACGTACATCGGTATGTATTCTTGAGAGATCAAAAATATGCTATTAAATTATCAAAAATGCGCGATTAAATTTTTAACACAACTACATTAGTGTGCATTCTTGAAATTTTTAACATAACTACATTAATGTGCATTCTTGAAAGAGAAAGATAAATAGAAACATAATGTACATTAGCGTGCATTTTTTAGAGAGAAATATAAAATACGCGATTAAAATGCATTTTTTAGAGAGAAATATAAAATACGCGATTAAATTGAAAGAGTTGTTATGATTATCCTTAAATCTCTCACCCCAGTACACAATTAATAAGAATTTTCTATGCTTGTATCTCTGAACGACAATGTACATCTTTGAATCCTTCGCATTTATTATCTTTTTATTTTTTCTGTCACTTAACGAATTATTGTGATGTTTAAACATTAGTGTACATTATTAAGAAAGATAGAAAAAAATACGTGATTAAATTATATATATATATATATATATATATATATATATATATATATATATATATATATATATATATATATATATATATATATATGCTTGAGAATTGAGATGCATTGACTAATGTACACCTATTACATTGTCATTAAATTCATTCTTGACATTTATGAACGCAGTGATTGTTGCGTATGCCATTTTTATCTTATTTAGTGCATATAGTATTCAATCAAAGTACTATTAAGTGTGGACGTTGAATATTAATAGTTGTAAATAAGGGTAAAACAAAAAAAAATAAAGAACGTATTTTTCAATAATTATATTAAATTAATATATTCATTAATAATTAAGCTATATCTTTCAGTAATAATTCCATTTCATAAACTAAATAAATTATAGGAGTTGGTTTGGATAATTTTGAGTCAAGACAATACGATGAATTTTAAAATATTGAGTTTACATACTAATTATATCATGCATATTTCATATTTCTTTTAAACACGTTAGTTAAAAGAACAGCGTTGAAAACATATTTCGAGAGAGGATTACAATATAACATAAAATTAATAAAGTTATTATTATTATTATTATTATTATTATTATTATTATTATTATTATTATTATTATTATTATTATTATTATTATTATTATTATTGTATTTTTCCCTCCCACCCCTGTCTGCACTGCTCATTTGTTCTGCACCGTTCCTTTTTGTTCTGTAAAATAAAAAAGTATAAGTAGATGAATGTGGGATGGAGTGAGTAAAATTTATAAACTGCATTTATTAGTTTTAAGGTGATTTTGATGTGCACTTAGTGCATTGGTGTATTTTATGATTATTATCAATTTCAAATAAAATGTAGTGAGTAATTATTTTTTAAAAATTTTAATTATTAGGAATTAAATTAAAACTTAACCTAACCTAGTTCTCTTAATTTTATTAATTAATTAACTAATCAAAATTTTAAGTGTATAATACTAGCACATGTAAAATGAAGGAATTGTGTCACGGTTGCATCACAGTTATTGGCATATTTTTAAAATTTGGAGTCCAACTAAAGTGTACATGGTGAATAGGTGCATCGGGATAATTTTAACCCTTAAATTAATTTACAATTTAATCTGTAAAATTAAATAAAATAAAATAATTAATTTTAAAAAAAAATTACCCACCACCCATTTTAACCTAATAAACTAGGGGTGCATCCCAGAATCATCCTAAAATTTGACGAGATACTCTCTTGTGAGACGGGTAATTTGTGAGACGGGTGTGAGACGGGTCGACCCATCACTAAAGTATGCTTATTATATAGATAAAGTATGTTTATTTGTAGTTAAAGTATGTCAATAATAAATTAAATTACAACACATTAAAATCATACTTTAATATATAATCTAACATACTTTAGAAAACATACTTTAATAGCTATTAAACATACTTTATCTAAATAATAGACATACTTTAACACGTCTCACAAACCGTCTCACCTAATTAGCGTCTCACAAGAGAATTTGTCAAATTTGACATCAATGTAAACTGACCGTTGGCCATTAATAATAATAAAAAAAAGGACTTGGTTGAGATAGTTGGAATGATTTTACTGAGTCATATAAACCATAACTATAATAAAAAGTATTAATATTCAATTGTTGAAAATTAAATATTATGAGCTACAATTTTTGAATAATTTATAATATAAATAAAAATAATAATATTTAAAATAAATTGATATGTCCTTAATAAAAAGTGATAATTAATTATGAAAGAGTTAGTCTTCCTTGAATCGGGTTTACGGTATAAATAATGTGATCCCCCTTTAATTTAAGGCTAAAACTTGTGGATACCCTTTAGTATTAAATAATGAGTATATCATTTAATATAGGACGTATATCTTTTATTTCCTTAAAAAATAAAAATAAAATAAAATTTAATGAAAGTGTATACTCTTTAGAACAAAATATTGTACCCTTATCAATCAAGGTATATATTTTTTAGAACAAAATATTTTACCATTATACATCTTGTGAACCTTGTGACACAAGAGACCAACTATTAATTAATTTAAAACTTTAACAATAGATAGGGTATATAGTATAGAATTTAAAGTGGATGGTTTAGGGTAAAAAATAAACGCATAAATGTAAAATAATTTCACCATAAACGTCTAAATAAGTCCGCTCCATACATTATTTATTGTAACGTGTAACAGTGTAAACCTCAAATCTCAATTAATTCTTGAATTTTCGTTATTTACACCTGTGAATAGTGATTGGTTGACTGTGCATTTATGGTGAAATTCAACACTACTATTTTATTAATTAATTCATGTAATTTAAATTGATATTATTTCTAACTAATAGGCCCAATTAGAATTAGGTAGTACATACAAACAAAAACTTAGTATAAAGTTGTGTCATAGAATAATTTTTTTTTTTATAAATAAAAGAGTAACACCAAATTATTAATGAAAAACAGGTCTTTGAAAATTATTTCATTAAAAATTTATAAAATAAATAAAATAATAATAACATTTTTAATATAAAAATATATACTATTAACTTATTGCAAGAGCCTAAAATTATATTATTATGAAATTGTCTTATACAAATGATATCACCCCTCCATAATATTCTAGATACAGAAGGCATGGATGCATAATTTAATTTTAATAAGAAATTATCCAATTATGGATTTAATTATACAATTTTGTCGTATCGATCCTTTATAAAATTTATATACTCAAGTTATATTTTCTTGTCAGAAATTTCAGTTTGAAACTTTAATAATGCCTTATTTTACTTTTAAATCGAACATAGAAAAGAAATTAATGGATTTTATCGTTAAAGTGATAAATGAAAATAATTATAATACAGTGTAAAATTTTGGAAATTTTTTTTCCCTTTTACAATGCTTCTAGTCACTCTTACAAACTATCTCATATAATTAAAGTCTCACAAGAGACCTTGTTTAAAGTTTATACAATTATACTTAATTATAAAATTTAGATTTTTTTTTTATATTCGTATGATAATTTACCCACCACACAAAGAGTCCCCTTAATTAAGAGGTGGGTGTGATTCGATCATTGATCATTGTACAAGATGTCCCTTGCTTGATCAGTTGAGCTGTCTATACGGGCTTTTGATTATTACACATTCATGACTGTCATATCCTGCTACCAGCTTGCTTCCTCTTTCTTCATGTGTAGTGGAACGCCTTCACGCGATGTTGAAAATGTTTGTTATGGAGAAATAGAGTTTAGGGTAAAATTGCTCGAAGATATTCCGACTATTCAAATTATTTTATTTTTCCTTTTGCTTCTATAATAAATTTACTGTAGTTTTCTTGATTTTCTTGGAATCGTTTCTATTTTTTTTATAAATCATGAATTCATAGAGTATGATATTGTAAACTATATTTTCTCAATCAATTTGTTCATTCAGCTAATGACACTTACAATTCAATTAAAATTGCACAATGAGAATTAATTGTTGTGGATGGATTGGTTTTTTTTATTCCCTTTATTATTATCAAATAAAAATTAAATTAAAAATGAATCATGAAATTTAAGGTTTTAAAATGAGAGTTTATGCAGAAAATTTAGAAATTTGGGGTGAGAACAATTATAAAATTTTTATAAAAGCATTTATATTTATATTTTATTAAATAAGGATATTTTAATTTAAATATTCAAGGGTATATTTAGAAATTTTGGGATACAAATAGCCAATTTCAAAGGATATTTTAGTCTTAATAATTGAGGATATTTTAGTTTAAATCATTTATGAGGTATGTTTAGTATTTTCAGGGATATAATAGTCATTCCCTTTTAAAACATATACTCCGTATAAGATTTACATGTAAACTCGGTTTACATGAAATTCACTCTTATTTTATTAAACTAATACCCTTATGGTATTGCTCGAGTTTCACACAATTTTGCAAACCCCCCATTATTTGGTATAACTTTCTAACTTTGTGATAATAGTCTATTCGTCATTTTTTGTTCATGTATTCTTAAATGATACACTTTGTGATATTCATCTATAAATTAATCAATACTTCGTTTATTGAATAATATCTCACCAATGTAACGTCATAATGAAGATTAAAAAAAAAAGGTAAAGAATTACATAAATCATTTAAATTTGATGGCATCTACCCCTGCGTGTAAATCTAATGCAATCAATTATTATTGTATAATATTGAGTCACTGTATATTGACCTAACGCAACAATATTTTAATAATTTTGTCTTTTTTCATTATTTAAGTTTCTTAAATATTAAAATATAATAGGCTGGTAATTGTCTTTAAAGATACCTTTCATTAATACCTCATAAATAGCTTAGAGGTCCTTTCCAGACAATCAATTATTTTTAAATAATCGTATTTTTTTAAAAAAAAAAATGAATATGATATACGAAAATAAAAATTTTAATATATTTATGTAACTATGTTCCATATTTTTTTAATTTAGTAATTCGAAAATTTAAAATAATCATAAAAATAGAATTGAGTCTAGAGTTTCACATATGAACATTTAAACACATAAAACTGATAAAAGTAGTATTATTTATTTTATTTTATTATTTTATTTCCCTTTTAGTATGAAGACGCTTTGGATGCACGTGATATCATTATCTTTAAAACTAACAATTTACCGAAAGTAAATCAAGTCAAACTTGCTTTAAGAATAAGTATTAGTATTATTATTTTTTCATTTCACCTTTATTTTAATAGTAACACAATTGCATATAATAAAACTTTGTTTACTTAATAATTTAGTTTGGGTCCCCCATATTCTTTCAATTTAATTTTATTTATTGTCATCAATTATGAGAAAAAAGTAACCAATTTGCCCTTATTGCATAAATTTATTATGTTAAAGGTCACCAGTAATAATTATATATTTAACTACTATTTTTAGTTTATAATGTTTACGCTGAAGAATTTATTTACATAATTACTTAAAACGATATATATTCCTTTTACATAATACTCTTTATAACATTATCTAGGAAAAAAAACTAATAAATCTCGAATTATAAATAATTAAGAACCTATAATTTATTTAAAAATAATAATAGTAATACTTATATCATGAACAACTGAATAATCAATGGCAAATTCGTATTTATTATCAAAGTAGCAAATTTTTTATATTTATGTAAATTCAAATTTTATTAAATAAATAAATCATCAAACTATAAAGTTTCAAGTTTAAAATATTTACCTAATAAAAATTTAAAGTATTATTTATTTTTTCACAATAATGAGTAAATTGTTGTGAAATATTTTATATGAACATTACTTCTTATATCATTAAAATAGGAAAAGAGTTTGTCTATCATTGTACCATTTTAAAGCAAATGTTTTCTTATAATTGTATCAGGACTGATATGCACTTATGATGAACTTGCTAGCAATATTTTATGACTCTCGGATAAAGAGAAGTTACATGAAATCAAACAGATCCTCAAGTATCTCGTAAATACAAAATATATTGGTTTATTTATAAGAAACCAACGCGACATTGACATATTGATTTGAATGTTAATTAAATGATCCCCATAATGTTAAAGTTTCAAACTCGTATAATAAGATTGTTGATATAATAAATTTATAGCCCATGAGGAATGATGAAAGACGAATTTTCTCAATTTTTTATAAGGTAATAAATTATGTGTTGCATAGATGAGCAATTAATATATTATGCGAGACATGATAAATTTATTTTATAAGCTCTAGAAGAGCAGTGAGTATTACAAATAACATTTGCTCATGTAAAATTCTAAGTTATTTATCGTTGTTTTGTTTACTCCCAAATTATATTTTAATATGTGCTTGTAGTATTGTATAATGTAGACCCAGAAGATTGTCGTCTTCAGGGGGAGTCACGAATATCCCAAGTAAATTTCAAATTTTCGATCTTGAAGATCAGTAATTTTATTACAATGTATTCATATTTTCAGGGGGAAGGATAATTTCTAAACAATTCAGAAGATTAAGTCCTGAATACTAATAGTTGTACTATTTTTTCCTTTACTATATTTTCCCATTGAGTTTTCTTAGACTATGGTTTTTAATGGGGCAACTAACGCAACACATCAAAATCATAAAATCTGTACTATTTTTTTTCCTAACTAAGTTTTTTCCTAGGAAGGTTTTCTTAGTTAAAGGTTTTTAATGAGACAAACAAGTAAAATGTCTTAGTGAAGAAACAACTTCTAAATCATCCTGAAGATTGAGTCCTGAAAACCAAGTTGTACTCTTTTTCTTTAACTAAGTTTTTTCCTACGAGATTTCCTTAGTTGAAAGTTTTTTTAATGAGACAACTATTATGAAACATTAAAATAATAAGACATGTGCTCTTTTTCTCAACTGGTTTTTCTCATTGGGTTTTCTAGTGAGGTTTTTAACGAGGCATGCATATGACGTCGTAACATCGTAATATCCAAGGTGGAGTGTTGTGAAATATTTATATGGACATTACTCCTTATATCATTAGAATATGAAGAGAGTTCATTTACCATTGTATATTTTCTCTTCTCTATATAAAGAGTGAGAATATTAGGATTTTGTACACATTCTTACACAACGCCGTGAATAAAAATCTCTCTTTCTCCCTACTTCTTTTCTTCTTTATATTTATCTTATTTTTCTTATCTAATATACTTTACAACATAAATTAAATATACAGAATCTAAGATATGTACAAAACATTTAATTGGTAAAGGTTTTTGAATTTTTTTAAAACTAATATACGAATTGAGATTCGTTGTTAATTAATATTAATTAGAGGTGTTAAACGAGCCGAGCGAGCTCGAGCTCCCATACTCGAGCTCGGCTCGAGTACTTATCGAGCCAAACTCGAGCTCGACTCGTTAAGGTAATGAGCTTATATACGAGATCGGCTCGACTCGAAAAATACTCGAACAAGCTCGAGCTCGGCTCGTTAAGCAAAAAGGATGAGTTTTCGAGCCTTATCGAGTCGAGTCGAGGCGAATCGAGCCTAATATTAAGTAATATATTTTTTATTATATTTAAAATGTTTATTTTATTACATATTATTATAATTAAATAATAATAATTAATAATATTAATATTATTAATTATTATTTTTGAGCCTTAACGAGCCGAACCGAGCTCGGCTCGTTAACGAAATGAGTATATTACGAGCTCGAACTCGAGCTCGAATAGAAACAAGTCGAGCTGAGTTTGAGCTTTTTTGAGCCGAGCTGAGCCTTCGAGCTGCTCGTTTGTCATAACAGCTCTAATGTTAATAATTCATGGTTAATAATTGCATTTATAATCTGTTAAAATAATTTTTTTTATAAATAACAATTAATACTATTTCGGGGAGGGAATTATTTTTTATTCTACAATTCGTATTTTATTGGTATTTCATAACATTAAAAAAAAATTATACCCTATAAATGATTACTAAACTCTTGGCATATGTAGTGTTAATATAAGAATTAATGATGACAAAAGGTGGGTTGGCCGGAGTGGTTCAGGCGCTCCCTTTAAGACCGTGAGTGGACCGGAGGTCTCGGGTTCCAACTCATGGCAGCAGCGCCTCCTTAAAAAAAAAATACAGGTGGGTTAGCTCATGTGGTCATTGTACTCTTTACTAAGATGAGGGAGTTATAAGGAGAAGACTAAAAAAAATATAGGTGGGTTAGCTCATGTGGTCATTGTACTCTTTACTAAGATGAGAGAGTTATAAGGAGAAGGCTTGGAGAAAAGAAGTAGTATGAATACGAATAGGAGAGAGTTGTGGTCATTGTACTCTTTACTAAGATGAGAGAGTTATAAGGAGAAGGCTTGGAGAAAAGAAGTAGTATGAATACGAATAGGAGAGAGTTATAAGGAGGAGGCTTGGAGAAAAGAAGTAGTATGAATGCTTATTCAGACACCTCACTATACATTAAAATGTTAGTATTATATTTCTTAATATCCGTGAAAAAACAAACATAAATGTTAACGCGAGATGGAATGAGTAATATAAACTATAAAGATGAAATTACAATTATACTTTTAAAATTAACTCTAAACTCTAAAATGAAATATGCCCTAAGTTATACTTACATTTTTAGAATTAATTCTAGACCTTATAAGTAAGAGATATCATGAAGCACAAGAGTGAAATTATAACAACAATATTCCTATGAATAAATATTAATCTCTAATAGCAAAATAAACCATATATAAACCATAAGACTTTATGAATTGATGGATAAAATAGATTATAAACTATTATGGCAAAATATTAAATATATATTTTAAAATAATAATTAATAAATATAATTTGAAATGTATCCATTTTTATTTTCTTTATTTAAGAGAAAAAAAAAAGAAAAAAAAGGAGGGGTTGCTGGTTCTCCAAAAGGAAACCTCGAATCTTACATTAGTGTTTGGCTTTTATTATTTATATACATCAATTATTCGTTATTATGATCTCGAGATAATTTAAATTGGACACCCATTTCTTCTCATATGTGTTCTTGATTTAAAATATACATATATAGATAGAAATAATTACTCCATCCGTCCCACATTTATCTTCACACTTTCTGTTTTCGTCCGTTCCACATTTATCTTCACCACCCAAAAAAGAAATTTCACATTAACCAACAACCTCAAAAGTTACCTTAATTTCAACTTTCACCTAACACACATAACATACTTTATAATTTATTTATTACTTAAAAATACCACAATACCCTTCAAAAGTAAATAAAGTTGGTCAAAAAATAACTTTTCTTAAACTCCGTATCTACAGTAACTGTGAAGACAAATATGGTATGAGGGAGTATTATATATTTGAGATCCTCTCGAAAGTGATTAGCATGTGAGTTTTATTAATCTCTAGAAACATTTCTATTTAATTTATTTAATTATATATTTAGCTCGACAGTTTGAACGCCCAAATTCATCTTAAACAATTACACCTAATTGAGACTTCCAATACTTGCCTAGATAAAGTTGAACAAAAATTTCTAATATAATTGTTCAACATTCCCAACGAATTAACAAATTAATTACTAATTAAATTGATAAATAAATTATTTATTAAATAGACGATTTTCAGAGAAGACAAGCAAACCCTAAATTTACATTTTCGATATTTTTAAAACAATTATTTATTTTTTTCCTTTTTCTATATATTAAATATATCATTTTAAATAAAATAAATGTTAATGATTCAAATTACATAAATGAGGACCACGAGTAGTATATTAATCCTCATTTCTTTTCTTTTCTTTTCTTTTCTTTTCTTTTTTTATATTTTAATTTATTTTAGTGAAAACAAATTGAATGAGGTTCAAATAAAGCTGCAATGTGATAATTAAAGTGATAAATTAAGAATGATAAAGGCTTTTCCCTTAACCATATCCTATCCCATGTGACTTGATTCTTTATTTCTCACGCGTTAGACTATCACTTTATTTTCCAAATTGAAACAAATTTATTTTTTTAATTTTATTATATATATTTACTTTTTTTAACATCAGCATTTTTCTTTTCTTTTTTGTTTAAAGAAAGTTTTATTAAAAGTTAATTAGAATGGTGTATCCCACCCTCAGGGACCCCACCACCCCTGCCCTGGGGATTGGTGGAGGAGGTAAATCGCAGGATGTGCCTCAAGTGGCTTATAGGGAGGACTAAGTCTGTAACCAATTGTGAGGTTCCAACATGAAAAGAAAAATTAATGAAAAAAATGCCACTAATTTACAACCTCACATATTATTAATCAATAATTAGTAATTTAAATAAAAAAGAAGAAGATATTATTAGTAATTTTTACCCAGCAAAAAATAGGCCATCAAGATATGGGTTTTTTTTGCGAAAAGGATGAGTAACTTCGACCAACTTTGAATTTATTAAAGCCCAAGAAAATAGGAACATATATCTTCTATTTGATATTAGCCCATTTATGCATGAGTGGGCCTTGATCGAAAAAAATTGGTAAAAAATTAGTTCTATAAATTTTAAATTGAAGCAATTTCAATTCTTAATTAAAATTACTACAAGGTTTAGTAATTAATGGTCAAAATTACTACAATCTGAAAGATATATGACTAATTGTGTGACTATATAGTTAAAGATTTAAATTTGATAAAATAAAGACAATAAAATATTACTTTTGAGCCAAAATATAAATTACATAACTAATTTTACAAATTTTATTGACAAAATTCCTTTGTAAAAATGTTATGTTTTTTTAATACATTATTAACTTTGCTTGGGATTTTTGTTCTCATATATTTCTATTAAATGTTGCTTCAAATCAAATAACGGGCCTCGGGTGGGCTCAGCAACATTTATGAGATTAGAGATTATAGGGCCCAACTTAGCTTATATGTCTTAATATTTGCCTTTGGGCCTTTAATTCTAATAATACGGCCTCTTTAATAGATTTTAATTATGGTTTCAATTTCTTTATCATAACATATGTTACGTTCTCTAGACATTGGAGTATTAGACAATTTATATAATAAATAAATTTATATTAAATGTACTTAACGCACTTGCAAATTAAATTTGGTGATCTCATTGAAAAAATAAAGTACTACTACTATTAATAATTATTTTATTTTTAATATAGAAAAATAATTGTAACAATTTGTTGAGAACCCTAAAATAGAAACACAAATGTGGAACCGTTTTAACAAAAAATATACTCAAATTAACAAAAATTGATAATGCTGCAATGAATTCGAGTATAAATAAACAATTCAATTATTTACTATAAAAGTGATGTTTATTAATGAGAAGTGAAAACTCAACTTATTTTAATTTTAAAATTGTCACCCTTTTTCAAACTTGCATCACTTACTTTATACTTTATTTATGCTACTTAAAATAAAATTATTCTTAATGTTAGAGTAACTTGATTAAATATTAAACGTCTCTCCGCTTTCTTTAGATGGGTTAAGAAACAATATATTTGCAAGAAGGCAAAGTGATATATAATTGATAAAGGATGTATATCTTCTGTGTGTTTACAGAAGTGGGGAATGCCCCAAATATATACAGAAGTGTGGAGAAAAAACAAGATCCACAAATCAAGTTAATTTTTCTAAAATATGTACAATTGCAATCAATATTCGTATCTCAATAATTTCAATCAGTTGCATAATTTTCAATTATTATGCGTATCTCAATACTCCCCCTCAAGTTGGAAGGTGAAGATCATGAACCCCCAACTTGCAAACAAGTCGCTGAAACTGATCAGAGCCAAGTGCTTTAGTGAAAACGTTTGCGATCTGCTCGGAAGTAGTGATTTTCCGAGGCTCAATTTCCTTGGACTCAACACGTTCGCGAACAAATAACAATCAATTTCGATATGTTTTGTTCGCTCATGAAAAACAGGATTATTTGCAATATGTCTTGCAGCTTGATTGTTACAATAAAGTAAGGTATGTGTGGATTGATGTGCTTCCAAATCAACAAGGAGCCACCGAAGCCATAAAATCTCGCTCACAGTGGTGGCCATTGCACGATACTCTGCCTCAGCTGATGACCTAGAAACCACAGATTGCTTCTTAGTTCTCCAAGAGATAGGAGCTCCTCCAAGAGATATGAAATAACCTGTTCTGGAGCGTCGTGTCTTTGGGCATCCTCCCCAATCGGAATCACAATATGCAACGAGAGAAAGATCTCCATTGAAAGGCAACAACACGCCTTGGCCCGGTGTACCTTTAAGATACCGTACAATCCGCAAAGCAGCTTCCATGTGGGATTGACGAGGCGAGGAGATGAATTGACTAAGAACATTTGTGGCATACTGTATATCAGGCCTAGTAACTGTGAGGTAAAGAAGTCTTCCAATCAAGCGGCGATATTGCGAAGCGTCTACGGTCGGACTAGCTTCATCAAAATCATATCAGGTGTTTTGCTCCATAGGAAACGGGCTAGGTCGGCAATCCTCTAAGCCACAATCCTTCAAAATATCAAGGGTATATTTGCGTTGGCTTAAGACAATACCCTTCGACGATCGAGCCACTTCAATATCCAAAAAATATTTTAAAGAACTTAGATCTTTTATGCCAAACTCCCGATCAAGATATTCTTTAATTTCTTTAATTTTGTTGTTATCATTTCCTGCAAGAAGAACATTATCAATGTATATTAATGCAGCAATGTAAACATGACCTTGCCTGAGGATGAAAAGTGAATGATCTGCGTGAGATTGCTTAAAACCGACTTTAATAATGGCCCGGGTAAATTTGTGATACCAATTTCTTGACGCCTGTCGCAAGCCATATAAGGATTTGCGTAGCTTGCAAACATGTGTCTCTCCTTCTTTGGCAAATCCTTGTGGAATTTTCATGTAGACATCTTCATTTAGTTCACCATGGAGAAATGCATTATTTATTTCTAATTGGTGTATAAACTAATTTTTCTTAGCAGCAACAACTAGCAGGCTATGAACTGTAACATGTTTTGCAACTAGAGCAAATGTGTCATGAAAATCAATCCCTTCAATTTGTGTGAAACCCTTGGCGACAAGCCGCGCTTTGTAGCGTTCAACTTCTCCACTTGGTTTATATTTTATTTTATAAACCCATTTTGAATCAATTACGTGTTTGTCTGGGGGTAAGTGCTCCAAATCTCATGTCCAATTTGCTTCCAATGCTTCAATTTCTTTCTTCATTGCTTCTTGCCAATGTGGTACCTTGACAGCTTGCGAAAAATATTTTGGCTCATCATGTTGATTGATGGCCGTGAGAAAATATTTGTGAGCATGGAAAAAATTATTGTAAGAAACATAATTAGCAAGATGATATACCATCGACGATCCCGTATTCGGTGTGGGTTGTGTATGGTCTATAGAGCTTGATAAATTGATCTCATAGTCTTGTAAATGAGATGGTTGATGCTTAGTCCTGTGACTTCAGCGCAGGTTAAGTGACTTATCCTTTTCATTACCTACCTGAACATCAACAATTCCTTTATTGTTGCCTCCAAAATCTTGGTTATGCAACAACTCATCACTTTCTGAAGAAGCATACCACGAGTTTTCTCTTTTTTCTCGAATATCATCAATTTAAACTTTGAAAGGAAAAATACTCTCGAAAAACTTTACATCGCGTGAGATGTATATTCGTTTGTCCTTCATGTCATACACTTTATATCCTTTTTGCCCATGAGGATACCCTACGAAAATACATGACCTCCCCCTTTCAACGAATTTGTCAATTCCCTTTTTTGTATCCTTTGCATAAACGAGGCACCCGAAAAACTCTCAAATGTTCATACTCAGGGTTCTTGTTTAACAAAATCTCTTATAGAGTGCGATTTTGCAGCACCTTTGAGGGAAGTCTATTTATAATGTAAATCGCCGTTAGTACACATTCACCCCAAAAATCGATCGGCAGATTAGCTTGAAAATGTCGCAATTTCTAGGGGTGTGAACGCAAGAGGTCTCAAGGATAATGCCAAATTTGGTATAATAATCCATCATTTCATGAGACTGAAATTCACCCCCATTGTCGGTTCTGATCCATTTCACTGCCTTCCTAAATTGGGTTCTTACCATATTGCAAAAAAGTTGGACATATTTGTAAGTCTCAGACTTAAACTTCATCAAATAGACCCATACTCCACGACTATAGTCATCAACAATAGTTAAAAAATAGTAAGCGCCCGTGAGAGATGCCGTCCTATAACCACCCCAAATATCACAATGTATCAATTCAAAACATGATGTAGATTGAATAGAACTTAACAGAAAATATGTTCTAGTTTGCTTGGCCCTTATGCAAGACTCACAAAAATCAACCATTGTTTTATCAACTTGACAAATATTTTGGAGCTTTATACGTGATTCATGCCCCAACCTATTATGCCATATCTCTGGATCAATAGTCACCGAAAAAACTTTTCGATTATCAGCTACGGGCTCCAGAACATATAGACCATCACGCTGTTTACCCACTCCAATCAGGTTCCTCGAAGCTAAGTCCTGCATGACACAAAAATTTGGAAAGAAAGTCATAACACAATTAAGTTCCTTTGCGAGTCGACTAACTGATAATAGATTGCATTGAAAATTTGGCACATGTAATACTCTCTCAACATGCAAACCATTCGGCAAATCAACATTGCCTACACACCGAACAGGTACCTTGTCTCCATAAGGTATTTTAACTGGCATTTCAGTATTAGTAATTGTAAAAGACTTAAGCATACTTCCCTCATGAGTAATGTGTTTTATGGCTCAAGAATCTATTACCCATGGTGTATCAAAATTGACCTTACCGGCCATGTTTATTGAAGGTATGAAAGAGGTGTTGGTACCGACAGTGTTGTTGTGAAGGTCTCTTAGTTGTGTCATTTGCTCAGATGTGAATCCTGACAAAAGGCTCGAATATTCTTTTGGTTGATTTGCATCCACGTGTGCTGCTCTATGTGCTTGTTTTTTTTCATTAGCTTTACCAAATTCTTTCTCCTTCAATTTGCCTCCCTTGTTGCCTTTCTTCAAGTCCGGGTATCCAATGATTTCATAGCAATTCTCAATGGTATGCCACAATCTTCCACAGTGATCACATCTCGGAGGGGATTTATCCTTGTCTCGCCCCCCATCATGACGCTCTTGATTACTTTGGCACTGAACCTGGAAGGCAGCACCATCAACAGTTGGTCTTCGGGTGGATGATATTAATCGTTGTGTCTCATCTTCAGCGACAAGGTGATATACTGCCCCAACACTTGGCATTGGTTTAGTACTCAGGATTTGAGTTTTGATAGTGCTAAAAGTGTCATCAAGACCCATGAGAAATTCATAGATCTGCTCATTTTCACTCTTTTCAATAAAGAGTTTGGATACATGGCAGGTGCACTTTCCACAAGTACATTTTGGAGTTGATGAGATTGAATCAATCTCATCCCAAATTCCTTTTAACTTGGTGTAGTATACCGAGATCAACATCTTGTCTTGGCGTGTAAGTGTGAGGATCCTCTTCAATTCGTATGCCTTTGGAGCGCTTTCTTTGTCGAATCGTTCTTCGAGGTCACACCAAATCTCGCGTGCAGTCTTGGCATGCTTCACGCCTTTTCGGATCTCTTTATCCATGGCGACTAATAGCCAACCCTTTACCATGGCATTGCAGCGTTTCCACAAAGGAAGTTCTGGCGTGCCTTCATCGGGTTTTGGAATTGAGCCATCAATGAATCCAAATTTATTTTTTGCGTACAAGCAGTTGCTTATTTCTTCTGACCAATCTCCATATTTACCATCACTAAGGAGATCAGTGACAAAAACATGACTCGGATTGTCCGAAGAACCAATGAAATATGGGGACATAACATCGATGGTGGTGCCAATTTTACCACCGTCGCCGTCTTTTGCCATCGGGTTATTTAAAAAAAATTGCGGAAGCTAGTTTTGCAGGACCTCAATCCTGCTCTGATGCCATATTAAGAACAATATATTTGCAAGAAGGCAAAGTGATATATAATTGATAAAGGATGTATATCTTCTGTGTGTTTACAGCAGCGGGGAATGCCCCAAATATATACAGAAGTGTGGAGAAAAAACAAGATCCACAAATCAAGTTAATTTTCCTAAAATATATACAATTGATCACAATAATTTCAATCAGTTGCATAATTTCTCAATTATTATGCGTACCTCAATAAGATGAGGTGATCATTTAACATTTAAAAGTAAATATTTTTTTTTCTTTCTAAAACTTTGTATTTACAAATGTTATTATAGAAGGAAGAGAGTAATAAGCTAGGGCTGAACAAACCAAATCCTAAATTCAATCAATTTTTTTTTTCAAATACTATTTATATTTACACGCTTGTGATCTATCTTATGTTCTCTGATTCTCTCCGTTTAACGCTCCTAATCGAACTTAACACATTAGTGTTCTAACATTTTTGATTATGCTATTTAGTATTTTTAAAACTTAAAAAAATTAGTTTCTTTAATATAAATATTTTATCTTTTGATGTATGTATTTATAATTTGATGTTATAGTTCAAATATTAGGGTGGGTATACATAAAAATTATATATCTTTAAATTAAGTCCAATTATAAATATCCTATTTTTATACTTGTTTTTTAGGGGGGTGGTCCATGCCAGCAACTCTAGTATAGTGCAAAAGACATGAACCCAATAAAACAACAGCCAACTGCCATGGTCACAACTCTTATCATCAAACCCTATGCTCAACCTTATCTCTTCTAATAAAATATACTCTGATTTTTGAACAAACAATTAAGATTATATAGGATGACTCAAATAATCTTAAGAGTTTGTTTCTTGTATTCCACCGTGCACAAGGTAGTATAATATTTTGTTTTAAAGGGTATACACTTTAGTTAATAAGAGTATAGTTTTTTTTATTGTAAAGGTATATTGAAATATGAATAGTATAAATGTTTGATTAAAAAAATAATTTTTTTTTTCAAAAAATAAAGGGTGTACGTTCTTATACTAAAGGGTATATAATTTAATAGTAAAAGGTATAACTTTGGAAAATCATGAGATTTAGGAGCACCGTAACACGGAATTCTTAGCCTACTCTTAAATATATTTGATGAAATGTTTCAAATTTTTATGAAATTGAATCCCTGGGTATTACTTTTATTTATGATAATTAAATTCTCATTTGCATTATAAACCATTAGGCATTGTCCTTTATTTATATTTATACTTGTACATATTTCCGCATAATATGCGGATGCATTATATTTTATAAGAGAATTTATTAGATAATTCAATATTAAATGCATATTTTAATTTAATAATGAGGATATATTCAAAATTTTTGAAGATATATTTTTTTTAATTGATTTATTTATCATTTTAAGGTTTACATTTTAATTCTAAATATAAGGATATACATTAGTAATATAATAATAAAAAAATAGAAAGATTATATGTGATATTAAAATAAAAAATAAAAATATGTATTCATAACTAATAAAAAAATATGATTAAAGTTGGTGTTTAATTTGAAGATATACATGAATAATAATAATAAATTGGATATATTTTTATTGATTGGTTTAATTATCTATTTCTAACCAATAAAAAAAATTAAAGGTGATATTTAATTTATAGATATACATGAATAATATAATAATAAATAAATAAATAAAAGTAGAAATATTATATATATAAAATTAAAATAAAAATGCGACAATTAACCACGTCGCGACACCTCGTACTTTTAAAATTTTATTTATAGTAGCGTATTCGCAATTAGTATATATAACATATATATTAATTGATTTATTAAATTGCAGTAGTTCGTTTTAGAGAAAAGGCAAAAACTTGGGTGGGGTCGTCCTACGAAATGATTTCCGTGAGACAGATAAAAAGCAGTACTCTTTATAATGAAAAGTGATATCTAATTGATGAAAAGTTATAATGTATAGTGAACTATTTCATGAATAATTTATAGTATAAATGAAAAGTGATAACATAAAAAAAAAAGTGATAATATCTTTAATTAGAGTTATGTTAACATCCGGAAGAAATTGAGTCTTTAATAGCATGTAAGCTGCAATTTCCTATCTTAATGCTGAAAGTCATTTTGCTTCTCAACAAAACAAAAGAAAGATAGATGAGCTCATTCCTGGGGATATTTGTTTAGCTGTTCGGTGGCATTTGTGTCTATAAAACGGTTGGAAGCAAGTGTTTCCCTGTCAAATAATCCTACAAAATACAAATTCTGAAAATAAAATAATAGTTTCACTTGAATTATAAAGCGCATCTTTGAAAATTTTTATGGAATGGACTATATTGCCAATTGACATTTAGGGTGAATTCTTTTTTCTCTTTAATATTAAGTAGGAATTTGGATTATTATTTTGCTTCACCTTGCTGAAGGAATAAATGAAATATCTGTTGGGTATATTTGTGTTTCGGTATAATATGTTGATTAGAAAAATATGGCAGAAAAAATAAGAATGGAATTTGAGTCGAGTCAAGAGTTACACTCTTTTTCCTTAAGATGAAATTGCCCCGCTCTGGTTTTTACGGTTTGACGGCAATCATCTCCAAAATATAATGACTCACATCTTGTGATAGTAACACTACAAATCACAAGGTACAGCGAACCAACCGATATCATGAACACACCTTAGGAGTAGGACGACTTAAGAATACATTACGACTTCACTCGACTTGTGTGTTTGAGATCAAGACTCTAAGTATGAAAACATTTTCGGAATTGATCAAGTGAAAATCAAGTTTTGAATTATGGAAATGAATGGTCTATTTATAGATTTCAAGACGACTTTTCGTAAATAGATGCGACCATTAGATTTGATTTTGAATTTAAATTCAAAAATGTCTTTATTTGAAAAAACACAATTATTCAACAATCACAACCTTTAATCACACTTTTCCATAAATACACTTTAATCTAATGGACATCATTTTAAAGTGACTTTTCTATTCACCTTAATTTTCCAACAATATCTTTTGCCAAGTTTTTGTATCAATATAATGGATTCTTTTGTTTGGACTATTAGCCAGTGAATAGGGATGTAATCGAATCGAGTCGAGTCGAATACTACTAGGTTTGAGGATCGTTTGTTAAGAAATTATCGAACTCGAGCCCGAGCTCGAACTCGTCAAGAAAAAAAATATCGAACTCGAGCTAGAATTCAAACTATTTGTTAAGACTCACGAATATGTTCACGAACACATAATGTAACTTGTTTATGAATATATTTTCATGAATATTTAAATAATTTTGTGCCTGAATATTAAAAGAATGTTTCGTTTATAAACATTTAATGTTATTCATAATATTAAATAAACAAACTAACAAAATATAATAATAAACGGTAAAAAGTATTTAAATATTTAAATAATCATTTAAGTTATTATCATATTTGTGTAGTTTAATATAAAATATTTAATTATTGAATATTAATAAATAAATAATAATATATAATTCTAAAGAATAGTTATAAAATTTACGAACGCGTTTGCGAGCCATTAGCGAGCCTATAAACGAATATGTTCGCGAGCTTTCGAGCCGAATACCCTTAGGTTTGAGTTTGGTTTGATAAACTATACGAACCCAAAATTCAAGTTTGGTTTGGCTCGTTAAGGTTAACGAACGAGTTCGAACGAACATTTAATCAAACCGAGACTCGAATAGTTCGCGAATGGTTTGGTTTGGTTACAGTAATACAAGTTTGACACGTGTAAAGATGAAGGCCAAATAATGATGTTCTAACTAATCTTAATTAAATATAGATTTCATGTGGGTAGAAGTTAATTTAAAATTCTGATTATGCAATTTTTAAATAGGAGTATTACTTAAATTTTGTTCTGCTCAGTCATATGACATTTGAAAACGTTATCAATTGTGTTCCGATTGTGACATTTGTAAAAAGTTGACAACAACATTAATTTAAACTAATTATTTTTCTCTACTTTAATTATTTTATTAATTTTACTAATAAATACAAATTACAGTATGTATTATCGTTACAATAAAAATATTATTTGATTTTAGATATAAGATTTATTTATTTATTTATTCTATAATAGCAAAGATTTGTGTGAGACAGTCTTATAAAATAATTTTCGTAAAACGAATAAGAAGTGAATATAATAAAAAAAAGGGAGGATTACTACTACGTACACTAAAAAATCCCTAATTAGTATGAGATACAAACATATAAAAATATTACTACTAACTACAAAATAGTGATATTCCAATATTACCCTTACAATGTGCTGCACATAAATATTTGTGTGCAGCAAAAGTTCGTGTGCAACAAAAGTGTGTGCAGTAAAAAAAATGTGTGCAGTTAAAAAAAGTGTGGTGGTCCGGCGGAGGTCCGGCAGCGGCGGCGGTCCGGCGGTGGGTGAGGGTTTAGGATTTGTGGTTTAAAAGTGTATGAGTTTAGAGTTATATTTGATATTTTACTTTAATATTTTGTATGTGAGAGTTATTTTTTTAAATCAATGTATCTCATAGTAATTATGGGTACAAAGTGGAGAAAATATCAATTTTGGTCCCGTATCTTTTACCGAATCCAATTTTAGTCCTGTAACTTTTAGTATTTTTAATTTTAGTCATTTTAGTTTCAATTTTGGTCCTGTAACTTTTAAAATTTCAATTTTAATCATTTAAGTTTCAAATTTAGTCCTATATCCTTTTGAATTATCAAAATTAGTCCTACTATAAATTATATCATATTTCAAAAGATACATGACTAATTTTGATAATTCAAAAATATACAGGACTAAATTTGAAACTTATAGGACTAATATTGAAATTTTAAAAGTTACAGGATCAAAATTGAAACTTAAATGACTAAAATTGAAAATACTAAAAGTTACAGGACTAAAATTGGATTTGGTAAAAGATACAGGACTAAAATTGATATTTTTTCATACAAAGTGTGTACCTACAAGTAATTTTTCCAAAAATAATAGTTTTCGATTAATGAAAATTGAAAAAAATAAGAACAACCTAGTGTTTTCAAAATATTATGTATATTCACATATTACTAAAACATTTGAAAAATAGAAATTATTTGACGCGACCAAAGGATTGAATAAAATACTCGGTATTTATGCACATTTTTTATTTGGACTCGTCTCAAAATATTTTTGCTCGTTCACTAATAGTAAAAGCACACTACACATCTTAGATATCAATTCCAATAACTTCATTTACTTTTTTATTTTCTTAAAAACATTTTTAATAACTTTATTTACATATTTCTCTTTAATTACTAATTTTTCCCTATTTTTTCTGACATTATTATTATTATTATATATTTAAAAGACAACATTTGTTAATTTAATAGACATAAGTGCACAGGATGTAGGGAGTAATATTTTACTGGTATAAATGCACGAGGTGTGAGGGTACAATATTTTGTTCTAAAGTATATACACTTTAATTAAGATATAATTTTTTTTAAAGAAAAAATTGGCTGAATAGTAAAATTGTTTGATTAATTTTTTTTTCAAGAAATAAAAAATACACGTTCTTATACTAAAAATATATCATTTAATATTAAAGAGTATACATTTCGAGAAATGTTGATTTGGGGACACGGTATCTCCATAGACACACAAATTTTAGCCTAAATAAAAAACAATAAATGAGGAATTAAAGTATAATTACTTAACTACAATATAAATTACTATAATCGTACTTTAATAATTAATAATATACTTTATTTAATTATTTGCACAACCATATTTTAATAATATCTCAACAATCTCACATCTGTCAATTTCATAAAAGAATCGGCGAAGTTGGAAACAAATTTTTTCTTGTCAATATAAGCAAGAAAACATATTCCACGTGGAAAATATGTAAGCTTATATCTAGAAGCTGTTAATAATTACTATTAAAAAAGAATGATTAAAGAAAAAAACAAGTGTAAGATTAGACAGAATGTAGAGACAAGAATATGCCCTAAACTTAACAAAGACAACCAACAGCGCACCACCTAGTTGAAACGGCGTCGTAAGAGCACAATTATCCCACAGCACAAACGGTCCACAACGGAGCTGTGTGCGCACTTTAATTTTGTCGTAGTGCTATGGTCAAATCAGTCTTCCCTATTTGACGCCGGCGGTGCGCCAGTTAGCAAAGTGTGCACCCCCTCCCCCCACCCACCTTATCCCCCAAATTATTTCCTCCTCTTCTTCTCGATCTCAATTGCTCTACTTTATCCTCAGAATGTTGTTTGCAGTTTGTTTAATCATCGCATTCTGCTACTCTTCATCTACATCTCTGTGCAATTCTCTCGATCGTCAACGTTAAGCTTTGCTTCGGAGGTCAACTGAATGTGTATTGCTGTTCGACCGAACGGTGAGTTGTGGTTCCTTTTTTTTAAGATTGCGGGAATGTGTGTGTGTGTGTGTGTGTGTGGATGCAGGTGTGTTTACTGCATTGTTGTTGTTAGACCGTAGATGTAGGATTTTGCGAGATACGAATTGCTTTCGGAGAAAAATGTTGTGAAATATTTCGCCCTAATCTAATGATCGGAGAAGATAATGTTTTTTTAGCCTGATTTAAAGTCTTGTTGTAAACATGTGGAGTTAAATGGTCTAATGTACTACATGATTGGATTTGATTCAGGTTTGTGCAGTTGATTGAGGTTTTTGTGTAGATTGGTTGATATACGCACATTTGAGGGATGGTGAGAGAAGCTGTGGCGGATACGTGGCTTGGTAGTATATGGAGGAGCTCTAGAAAAAGCATCTCATGGGAGCCTGAGACCCGGTTGTTGGAGTTTTGGCATTTGAGATATCAAGATTGATGTCTAAGGTGGTTAGTTTATGGCATTGTCTCACTGATGGACAGATTATGAGGTTAAGGGAAGAGATTGCAAACTCAGTTGGCATACAGAAGCTTGTATCCGAAGATATAGACTATCTTATGGATCTTGTTCTTGCAGAGATAATTCAGAACTTGAGAAGTGTGGGGAAGTCGGTGGTTATGCTGGGTAAGAAGTGCACGAATCCAGCATACCACAATCTCGAAACACTATTCGTTGATGTATTTGAGATTGATCCCAAATGGTATGGTTGTCAATATAAGCTGAAGAAGATGGAGAAGAAAATTAAGAAAATGGAGAGGTTTGTGGCGGCAACTGAACAGCTATATCAAGAGCTTGAAGTGCTAGCCGAACTTGAGCAGAGTCTAAGGCGGACGAGGACTGGTGCAGATTCGAGTGGGCTAAAATTGCTCGAATTTCAGCAGAAAGTAGTGTGGCAGCGGCAGGAAGTGAAGAATCTACGAGAGATGTCTCCTTGGGTCAGAACGTATGACTATATTGTTCGACTTCTTCTGAAATCGATTTTGACAATTATTGAGAGGATCAAGGATCTTTATGGGACTAAACAGAGTGAAAATCTTGAGGAAAGAAATGACTGCAAAACTATAAATAGTGAGTGTCTTATTCGTAGTAATTCTATCTCTGGTCTCAAGCGAACGTTAGTCTATCCTTCAGAAACCAACCCCTCTAGATTTGCAGTTCCATTAGGAAGGTCATTTTCAAATTTAGGCTTAGGAGGCGACAAGAGTAAATCTAAGAACTTGAAAACCCATCAACGGTCTCAATCATTCATCTTTAGTGGGAAACAACAGCATCCGGTGAAAGCTAGAAAATTCGCTGGTGGTGGCTTCACTGGTTGCATCACCCGGGGAAGCGAATCTCCTGTGGTAGAGAGTTATACACCATCATGTGGTAGCTCATTCAGGTCAAACGACATTTCTCTCAGACAGGCCATTGAAATCCAAGATACAAGAGCAGCTCCAGATTTACATAATAGCATAAGTTCCAATAATGTGTCTTTCTTTAATTCCAAACTGCATCTGTTGGATGCTTCTCCTTCTACTCTTGGATATGCTGCATTGCCTCTCCACTATGCGAATGTCATCATATTGATTGAGAAGTTAGCTTCATCACCACACTTGATCAGCCTTGATGCAAGAGATGATCTTTATAATATGTTGCCTTCAACTATAAGAAGCTGTTTGAGAGCCAAGCTAAAGACATTTTCGAGAACTCCAGCTTCATGTTTCTATGATGCTGCTTTTGCAGCAGAGTGGAGTTTAGCAATCACAACGATATTGGATTGGTTGTCTCCACTTGCTCACAACATGGTAAGATGGCAATCTGAGAGGAACTTTGAAAGGCAAAGATTGATTTTTGGGTCGAATGTGCATCTTGTTCAGACCCTTTACTTTGCAAACCGAGCAGAGACTGAGGCAGCTATTGTAGAACTTCTGATGGGCCTAAATTACCTGTCTAGATTTGGAAAAAGAGTTAATCAGAAACCGTTCCAAGAATCTTCTTGCAGTCGAGCATATGAAAGTTATACATTTCCCAGCGATAACATGTTCTGCAAGATTATTGATAATGCATCTAAACAGAACTCTCATGTCCTCATATAACTCAAGGCTTAACAGCGGAAGAGCTTTCTTGTTGCATGGTTTGACATTGTGTTCTCACACAAACAGCAGAGGATGACTTATTCTTGATCTCCTTCCAGAAATCAAAGGTATTGTTCTACTGCTGGTTATATATTATCCGAAGCTTAAAAAAACAAAATTTAAGCAGCTTTCTTGGTTCCAATGTAGTAATTAGCATTTCTTTTCAATATTTGTTTGTAAGAGGTTTCTCTTTGATTTATGTAATTATCCTACCGGTGTATTTTTATACAAAGTAATGGACATATTGTTTGAAAAGAATTGTAAAATGGTTGAATTTAAGTTTTTTTAGTTAGTAACTTAATTCAATGGTGATGGTATAAGTTAGAAAAAATGAATAGAAAGTTGTAGATTTAATAATTTAATTTGGTTCCTTAGAAACCGTGTCTATTTTGATATTACTAATATCTATCTAAAGGAAGAGGAGCAAAACAAACCAAACCACAAAATGGTGAATCCAAGCTTACTTGGTCAAAATCCCTTCTGACCTACAATGATAACCTTCTCCAGATTATTGAACATTTTAATTTGTGATGGTAAATTATAAGTTCATTTACCCAATAAGTAAAAAGTAATAACATAAATA
The DNA here is from genome assembly GCA_023678885.1 of Pogostemon cablin. Lineage (NCBI taxonomy): Eukaryota > Viridiplantae > Streptophyta > Magnoliopsida > Lamiales > Lamiaceae > Pogostemon > Pogostemon cablin. Next base: position 3,370,297 of record CM042977.1, on the reverse strand, counting down.
TAATTGAAGATGCTTGAAAAATTTGTGATTGATTTGATCATTACAAGGTTTGCGATGGATTCGTGATTTATTTGGTATTTCTATCCCAATGATCATTCATCAATGTCATGGCGTGCGAGGTACCTAAATATTGCTACACTAACACCTCCTGACATCCATGTGTATATCATGTTATCATCAATGCTTAAGAGTGTATGCTTTTTATCGTTTGTATATATGATATAATATAATATGAAATGCAATCAGAGTGATGAAATATGTTTCAAACAGTCTTTGGTTGGCTTAGAAAATGTGAACCTGCAAATATATACAGGAAAATTTTAGAAGGGTGTCGTGGCTGGGAATTTTTAGATTCAGCATTCAGGTTGGGGATCTATACAAATATATGCTCTTTTGTATAAGAACAATTATAGAGTGGATATTTTAGTTCAGCTTAAATTATACATAAGCATGCTGTTATTATGTAAAGGAATAATAGTACAAGGAAATGCATCAATAGCATCATCACTTTATGGGAAATCTGAGATCTGATCAGGCTTCATGAGCAATACAGTAACATAAATATTGTTGAAGATGCTTGAAATTGATCATTACAAGGTTTGCAATGGAGTCATGATTTATTTGGCATTTCTATTCAATAATCATTCATTAATATCATGGCGAACAAGTTACATAAATATAGCATTACAATAACACATCCATGTTAATATCATATTATCATCAATGCTTAAGAGTCTATATGCTTTTTATGTTTTATATATACCATATAAGATGCAATCAGAGTGATGAAGTATGTTTCAATCATACTTAGGTTGACAGAGAAAATATGAACCTGCAAATACATACAAGCATGCTATTATTTTGTAGAGGATTAATAGTAAGGAAATATATGAATAGCATCATTGCTTTATGGGAAATCTGAGGTCTGATAGGGCTTCATGAGCAATAAGGTTTGTGATCTCTTGGAACTGCTTTTAAGGGTGTGAGCATGCGAAGCCATGGACTCCCTCATATCCAGAGTTTCTGGGGAGACATTTACTGGGAGCTCCCAATCGAAAGACTGGATCAACCTGGCTAAAGTGAGAGTAACCATTCTGTCCCCCAACATCATGCCAACACATGTTCTTCGCCCAGAACCAAACGGAATAAACTCATAATGTTGGCCCTTGTAGTCGATATTTGAGTTCAGGAACCTTTCTGGCTTGAAAGAATAGGGATCTTCCCATGATTCAGGGCTCCTATGGACAGCCCACGCATTTACAATGACCATTGTGTTCTTGGGAATGTTGTAGCCCATAAATTCAGTATCTTGCCGAGCTTTTCTTGGAACCATAAAAGGAAGTGCAGGGTGCAATCTCATGGTTTCTTTAATCACTGCGTCTAAATAAGGTAAGTTTTTTAAGTTGCCCTCGTCGGCTGTCCTTGAACGACCAACAACCTGATCAAGCTCTGCTTTAAGCTTCCTCATGGTTTCAGGGTGGCGCAATAGCTCAGCCATCGCCCACAGAGTTGTGTTACTTGATGTCTCTGTTCCGCCGAAGAACATTTCCTGCAAAAAAGTATGTGCGAACCTGTGAATCTTATATTTCTTACTTGTTAATGAATTGTTTTAGTAATTACCAGGATAATAATTGTCACAGTTTTCTCTGAGATGTGATCACGTGCTTGTTTCCCATCTCCTTCATACTCCAATAATGCATCCAGGAAATCCCTCGTTTTGTTTTTTCTCCCCTGTTTTTTCTCATTAACTCTTTCCTTCACATACACTGAAGCTATGCTCAACAATTTTTGCAGGTGCCTCGCTGAATTTGCTCCGATTCCCTGAGGATCAAGCCATCTTAAGAATCCAAAAGCGTCCACCACATTTGGCCTCCCATTCCAGCTTATGAATCTTTCCATGGCCTCAGAGAACTCGTTTCCCATTTCGGATTTCAAATCCATAATATCTCTTGAGAGTATGAAATTGCTAACTTGGTTAAAACTCATGATCATCAGGTACTTACCCAGTTCAATCTCACCTGAACCCGATGCATCCTCCTTGATCCACTGGATCATTTTTTCGATGCAAGTTTTCGCGAGTGGCACCGAAGCATTGATTCTTTTCTGGAGTAAAAGCTCAGACGAAGAAAGGCGACGCAATACACGCCATTGCTCACTGTAGGGGGCGAACGCCAATGATCCCTTGTAGTAGTCACATGCTGTCATTGAATCAGGAACTTGCCGATCTGCAAAGGCAAGGTCGTGATTCTTGAAAAGCTCGGCAGCTGCTGTGGCCGACTGTATAACTAGAGTGTTCACAGTGCCTAGTTTCATCCAAAGAAGAGGTCCATATTTGAACTGAAGTTTGTGGAAATTCTGGTGGGGCACTGCTCCAACATCGAATATGTTTCCAATCAGGGGCCAGCTAGGCGGCCCTGGTGGTCGGAGCTTCGAGGGCTGGTTCCTGAATTTGAACCAGAAGAGAAGAAGTAGGAAAGAGAGAGAGAAGCAGGTTAGTGCATGAAACAATTCCATGATTGAGTTCTCAAAATGCTTTATGTTTAACAATTTTTGTAAGAGTTGTAACTGCAGTAATGATATTTGGCTGCATTGGTTGAGAATTTACAGTGAGATTTATGCTGTTGAAATAGGTGTGTGAATCCTCTCTAGTTAATTTTTAGTGCAAGTATGATGTGAAGTGTGTACTCGGTTAGTCGGTTTACCACGCATCATATATTTGCAAGATTATTCTTTAATGCATAACTTTTTAGAGCGATGAATGAATTGTTAGTTTCTAAATTTTATTTTACTTCTCATATAAAATTATAAAAATATACTCCCTCTATCCGAGATGTAATTAACGTATATAAAAGAGTTTTAAGAACTTTTTTATTTTTATTATATATCACTCTTTAGCTATTTCTATTTTGGTATTTGAAAATCGAACCAAAATTAAAATTTCATAAAATCGAAATTGAATTAATTAAAATTGAATCAAAAGTACTCACCAAATTTTGCACGCCCGAATTGGAGTGACATTCTATGTTATGTGGTCCAGTTTCTATTCCAATTTCCAATCTCATATTCAACCTATTTGTTGAGTTATGATGGTTTGTGATTTAACCTTTCACATCAGCCTAATTTCACGTCTATTTTATTTTAACATTTATTAATGGAGGCTTATTTTTCTAATTTTATCAATAACTGTTTCTCAACTAATTAGTGCATGCACTACAAGAAGGTTTGTTTGTTACTCCCTCTATCCCTTTGAAAGGTACTCGTTTGCTGTTTGCACGTGGACGGTTCTAAGGTCCTTATTTGTTTTTTGCACGTAAATTAAGGAATATTATTATTATAGATAAGGTGGGTAATTGTATTAGAGGGAAGTGGTGGGTCATATTGTGTATTTTCTTTATTAAATAGAGGAAATTGATGCTTTTGAAGCCAATACCAGGAATAGTGAAATGGATACCTTTCAGGGGGACGGAGGGAGTATGTTTTATTACTCCCTCCGTTCCAAAATTTTTATGTTTTATTACTCCCTCCGTTCCAAAATTTTTTGCACATTTCCTTCATAAATTACAAAGGAAGTGTGCAAAAAATTCTGGGACGGAGGTAGTAATTTTTTTTCTCTAATAACAGCTCTACTTGACAATAAAAAGAGAGGAGTCAAATTTAAACACGTGGGTAGGTAGAGGTGTTAAACGAGCCGAGCTAGCTCGAGCACCCCATACTCGAGCTCGTTAAGGAAACGAGTTTATATATGAGCTCGGCTTGGCTCGAAAAATAATCGAGCGAGCTCGAGCTCGAGTTCGGCTCGTTAAGTAAAAAGGTTGAGTTTTCGAGTCGAGTCAAGTCGAGTTGAGCCAATATTAATTAATATATTTTTTATTATATTTAAAATATTTATTTTATTATATATTATTATAATTAAATAATAGTAATAATTAATAATATTAATATTATTAATTATTATTTTCGAGCCTTAACGAGTCGAGCTGAGCTCGGCTCGTTAATGAAATGAGCATAAAACGAGCTCGAACTCGAGCTCGAGTAGAAACAAGTCGAGCCGAGTTAGAGCTTTTTCGAGCCGAGTCGAGCTGAGCTTTCGAGCTGCTCGTTCGATATAACAACTCTATGGGGTGGCGAATTTATCTTTTTAATTCCTCCTCTAGAAAAAGGATAACTATTTTGTGGGAAAGTCTCATTTAAGTCTTTACATGACAGAAATAAAAATTAATAACATTATTAAGGGAAAGTAATACTCAATTGATGAAAAATGATAATGGTACAATGAACTATTTTATGAACAATTTATAATACAAATAAAAAGTGATATTATTCAACAAAAATAATGATAAAATTATCGCTTTTTAGTCGTCTCACGTAAAAACTTATAGTTAGAGTCTCACTCAAATCTTTAACCTCCTAAAACTCTATTTTAACCATTTTAATAAGCAAATGACCTCATGCTCTAAATATTATTTTTTGAATAAAAAATAAATATGTAAGTATCTAGGTGACAAATTATCCTGTGCATTTGGGGTGCACTTTGTATACACTCTCAGAAATTTAAGCATTTTGGATGAAAAATATACTCCATGTACTAATGAATAAAAATGTATACACTTTGTTAACGAATTTTATATTAGTTTTTTTAATGAAAAATTGAATATAAAAAATTATATTCTCTCCGTCCCACGTATTTGTTCACGTTTATACGAGCACGAAAATTAAGAATTGTTGTTTTTCAATATATAATGTAAAAAAATGTAGGGGTAAATTGGTAATTTAAAGAAAAAAATAAATAAAGTTATTGAGAATGATAAATAAAGTGTATAAAAGTGAATAAACTTATTGAGATTGATAAATAAAGTGAAAAAAGTAAGTGAGATGTATAATATATTTTTACTATTAATGGAATGCGAATAAACATGTGGGACACCCCAAAATAGAAATTGCCAATAAATAAGGAAATACAATTATTAAAAAATATGAATAAATATCAAGTTATACACAATTAAATTATCACATCACATAATTAATGTTTAATTAATTAATTAAGATGTAGATCACGTCACCTTAAAACGTAATTCCCATTTTCTCCCTCAATTTGATCTCGCCGCTTTCACCCACCGGTAAAAACCCAGTCCCAGCAGAGAAGAGAAGCACCGACTCCAAAGCAGCGGGAACCCACGCGCCACCAGCGCTACCGCTGGGGACTTCCGGCGGCCGTCCCAAACGGAATGAACTCGAAGTTAGATCCAGACTCAATCGGTACGATTCAATCCTAAAACCCTAAAAACCTGAACGAAAGATAAATGACTAAAATTGATAGAATCGATAGAATAACTCTCGTGTCCTCATATAACTGAAGGCACGACGGAGGAAGAGCTATCTTTTTGCGTTGTTTGACATTGTGTCCTTCCATAAATCAAAGGTATTGTTCTACTGCTGGTTATATAATACTATCTGAAGCTTAAAAGCAAAATCTAAGCATCTTTCTTGTCTCTGTGAATTATGTAATTAAGTTAATGGACATATTGTTTGAAAAGAATCGTAAAATGATCGAATTTCACTATTTCAGTTGTCTTCATTAGCTGATGAATCAATGGTGATGGTAAAAGTTAGATAACTGAATCGAAAGTTGATGATTTAATGATTTGATTTGGTTCACATGAAATTACTAGCATCTATCCTTTGATTTGGTTCATTAGTTATTAATGAAGCAGAAAGTGGTGAATCCAAGCTTACTTGGTTAAAATCCCTTCTGACCTACAATGATAATCTTCTCCAGATTATTTATTTGTAATGGTAAATTTCAGTAAAAACTAATAACATAAATATTGTTGAAGATGCTTGCTTAAAAAATTCGTAATTGATTTGATCATTATAAGGTTTGCGATGTATTACTACATAATGATCATTCATCAATATCATGGTGTACAATGTACATAAATATTGCATTACATTAACACATCCATGTGTATATGATATTATCATCAATACTTTAGACTTTGTGAATGTAAAAGGAAATACATGAATAGCATCATCGCCTTGTGAAAAATCTAACTGATCGGGCTTCATGAGCTATAAGGTTTGCGTTCTCTTGGAACTGCTTTAAGGGTGTGAGCATGCGAAGCGACAGCCCCATCTGCTCCCTCATGTCCAGAGTTTCTGGGGTGACATTTACTGGGAGCTCCCAATCGAAAGACTGGATCAACCTGGCTAAAGTGAGAGTAACCATTCTCTCCCCCAACATCATGCCAACACAGGATCTTCGCCCAGAACCAAATGGAATAAACTCATAATGTTGGCCCTTGTAGTCGATATTTGAGTTCAGGAACCTTTCTGGCTTGAAAGAATAGGGATCTTCCCATGATTCAGGGCTCCTATGGACAGCCCACGCATTTACAATCACCATTGTGTTCTTCGGAATTTTGTAGCCCATAAATTCAGTATCTTGCCGAGCTTTTCTTGGAACCATAAAAGGAAGTGCAGGGTGCAATCTCATGGTTTCTTTAAATACTGCGTGTAAATAAGGTAAGTCTTTTAAGTCGCCCTCGTCTGCTGTCCTTGAACGACCAATAACCTGATCAAGCTCTGCTTTAAGCTTCCTCATGGTTTCAGGGTGGCTCAAAAGCTCAGCCATCGCCCACAGAGTTGTGTTACTTGATGTCTCTGTTCCGCCGAAGAACATTTCCTGCAAAAAAGTATGTGCGAACCTGTGAATCTTATATTTCTTACTTGTTAATGAATTGTTTTAGTAATTACCAGTATAATAATTGTCACAGTTTTCTCTGAGATGTGATCACGTGCTTGTTTCCCATCTCCTTCATACTCCAATAATGCATCCAGGAAATCCCTCGTTTCGCTTTTTCTCCCCTGTTTCTTCTCATTAACTCTTTCCTTCACAAACACTGAAGCTATGCTCAACAATTTTTGCAGGTGCCTCGCTGAATTTGCTCTGATTCCCTGAGGATCAAGCCATCTTAAGAATCCAAAAGCGTCCACCACATTTGGCCTCCCAAGCCAGCTCACGTATCGTCCAATGGCCTCAGAGAACTCGTTTCCCATTTCGGATTTCAAATCCATAATATCTCTTGAGAGCATGAAATTGCTAACTTGGTTAAAACTCATGATCATCAGGTACTTACCAAGTTCAATCTCACCTGAACCTGATGCATCCTCCTTGATCCACTGGATCATTTTTTCGATGCAATTTTTCGTGAGTGGCATTGAAGCATTGATTCTTTTCTGGAGGAAAAGCTCAGATGAAGAAAGGCGACGCAATAAACGCCATTGCTCACTGTAGGGGGCAAACGCCAATGATCCCTTGTAGTAGTCACAGGCTGTCATAGAATCAGGAACTTGCCGATCTGCAAAGGCAAGGTCGTGATTCTTGAAAAGCTCGGCAGCTGCTGTGGCCGACTGTATAACTAGAGTGTTCACAGTGCCTAGTTTCATCCAAAGAAGAGGTCCATATTTGAACTGAAGTTTGTGGAAATTCTGGTGGGGCACTGCTCCAACATCGAATATGTTTCCAATCAGGGGCGGCCCTGGTGGTCGGAGTTTCGAGGGCCGGTTCCTGAATTTGAACCAGAAAAGAATTAGGAAAGAGAGAGCGAAGCAGGTTGGTGCATGAAACAACTCCATAGTTGAGTTCTCAAAATGCTCTATGTTTACTTGGCTCATCTTGAGTTTTTAGGAATTTTGGTTAGAATTGTAACTGCAGTAATGATTTTTGGCTGCATTGGTTGAGAATTTACAGTGAGATTTATACTGTTGAAATAGGTGTGTGAATTAATGAATTGATGGTCGGTGTCCGCTGAAATAGAGATGACACTTGCTAAAGTGCAAATTCATGTGGTTTAAATCATTAAATGTCCTCATGTTTAATTTTATTTTTAGGGTTTAATTTTTATTTTTGTAGTTTAATGCAGAGTATGGTGTGAACATCTTGTTTCTGCAAAATTATTTTTTAATGCATAAAAATTTACTTTTTATTGAGATTAAAACTTTACTATTTTGAATAAAAAATACTCCATTACTACTCGAATTCTGCTAGGCATAAAAAATCACAATATATTACTCCTTCCGTCCCGTCCCATTAAGCTCTTCACATTTCATTTGTAAATAATAAAGGAAGAGTGAGGGACTTAGCGGGACGGATGATTATAATTTGAAGAGTAATATTTTTTGAATTTAACATTTATTAAAAGAGGTTTATTTTTCTAATTTTACCAATCACTCTACTTCTCAACTTTACAAATGAAATGTGAAGACCTTAGCGGGACGGAGGGAGTATTATAATTTGAAGAGTAATATTTTTTGAATTTAACATTTATTAAAAGAGGTTTATTTTCTAATTTTACCAATCACTCTACTTCTCAACAGATAATAGATTTACTGTTCCACATATGTGTTCCATTTGTTGTTTCAACACAGCAAATAGAAGACACATCACCACTTTTACTTTAAATTTTGAAAAGGGGTGATATATCTTTCATCTTGTTTGTCTTTTTACTTTAAATTATGAAAAGGGGTGATGTATCTTTTCATCTGGTATGTCTAAACACCAAACACAACACACATTTGGAAGTTGGACTCGAGGCTAAAACGTGTAAAAAAAAGATTTATTCCTTGATAGAACATTAAATGACACAACTAGAGATATTAAATGTTATTATTATTTTTTTAAAATTAAAACATGCAAGGAAGTCCAAGGAGCGAATGAGACATAGGTAGGATTTGGGGTAGATAGGGGTGAAAATTAGAATAGCGGTGAAAATTAGAATAGGGGTTGCTTGGACCCAGTGGTTATAAGTTTTTCTTTTCATGGCTCAAACGTGTAAAAAATATATTTTTTCGTCCGTTAACTTTGTCCAATTTTGAATTTAGTCCATAAATTTTTTACTTTTTGAAAATCGTCCATTATATTTGCAAAATTTTGAAAATCGTCCATTATATTTGAAAATTTTGAAAATGGTCCATCATGTTTACCAAGTTCAACAAAATCGTCCGTTTCAACAGGTCATTAGCATGTTATTCTAAAAGATATATATATATATATATATATATATATATATATATATATATATATATATATATATACTATTTTACAAAAAAATAGCTCCCACTAAGAATTTATATTATACTCCCTCCGTCCATCCGAAAGAGGGCATTTTGCTTTTGGGCACGTTGATTAAGAAGTATTGTTATTTAATATGTAGTGGGTAGTTGTATTAGTGGGAGTGTGGACCCCATATTTTAATTGTATTAGTGGGTGTGTGTGGATCCCATCTGTGTAAAAAATGAAGTGACCCTCTTTGAAACGGACGACCAAAATAGAAAAAATACCCTCTTTCGAGCGGATGGAGGAAGTATCAATATTTAGTTAAATTTGCTCCACTTTAGTATTGAGATTAATATTATTTGTTTGGTATACGGAAGTGAAAAATGAAAAGTGAGATAAAATTGGTTAAATAAAAATATGATATAAATTAATTGGAGTGAAAATATTCAAATGACCTGCCATAGCAGGTCAAATGACCAAAATGTTGAATTTTATGAAGTTAATGGATTAATTTTAAAATTATTATAAAATTAACGGACTAATTTCAAAATTGAAAAAATTAATGGACTAATTTCAAAATGAATGAAAGTTAATGGACGAAAAAATCTATTTTTCCAAATAATTTATTCCTTGATAGAACATTATAACGACACAACTAGAGATATTAAATGTTAGAGTGATTTGATTAAGTATTAAATGATTTTCCTCACTATTAAGCGTAAGTTTTTAGATGAGATGATCATTTAAAATTAAATATGTTAGCTAAAAACTTACACGGTATATCGTAAAAGATGACAGGCTAAACGATTCTTATTAAACGGAGCACTATTTATGCAGGTCTAACTTTAACCTTGATGGACTCAGGCTAAACAGAATGTTAATGACTCGGTGAACAAAAAAAAAAATAAAAAATTATAACATAAAAAAGATAAGCATGCAATACATCAAATGTTGTTCTCATATGAAAAAATGAAACATTAAGAATTTTAGGTTTATATGGGTTTTAAAACCAATAAATACTGACATACGTTTGTTTTAAGTTTTTTATTAGAGTATGTTTTAACCTTAAATCAATGCATGGTAATATGTGTAAAATAATACTAAATTAATTGATGTGAAAAAATATATGAGAGATGGAAGAGAAAAATTATCAATTTAAGGGAGATAATGTATAAAAGATAGGTGAATTAAAGATTGGGGAAGTAGTAATTTTTTAGGTGTATACAATGGTGAGTTTTGAAAATTTTGAAAACAAACACATATCAATATAATTTCAAGTATTAATAGAGACCCATTTATTGAGTGAATTTCAAAATATGTAATATAATTTCAAGTATTAATAGAGACCCATTTATTGAGTGAATTTCAAAATTTGCAAATTTTATTTATGAATTGAGATAGTTTGAATTTTAATTTTGAGGTATTTCTTACCCTCCATTCTTAAATTATTCTATTATAATTTACTATAATAATATGGCAAGACAACAAAATATAGTAAGTTGGAGCTCGCTAGGTTAATTATATGAAAAATCCTAACCTTTTCGTCAATTGCGGATTAATCCAAACTTTTAGATATTTATAAATAAGTACCCAACATTTAGTCCGTTTTGCAATTTAAACCACCTGGCAGCTGGAGGCCTGCCCGGTGGCTAACGTGTCATCTTTATTTAACCTTTTATTTTCCACGTACACTCATTCCACTAATATATATGTACAGCATGGCAACCCGATCACTCTTTTTTTTTTACTTTCTTTCTTACTTTCATGTTTCAATTTCCACCACAGTTTGTTTCATTTCATCACCTCTCCTATTTTCCGCCATTGCAGTCCGCTCAAAAGCTTTATTTACATGGCTTCCTCCATTGCAACTGCACCACAATCCTGCTCTTTCTCTACCCATTAATGGAGGCCTCATCATGACTGAACGATTCCATTAATAACTGCTTCTATTATTTAATTTCATGATGATGGTGGCGGTGGAAGTGTAGGGGCTTAGCGGCGGAGCTAACAGGCTGGTGGCAATATGTACCGCAATGTCGCCTCGAATTATGATGGCGGTGAAGGGTTTTTTTTTGCCAGATTGTTTTTCCCTATCACGTTTTCCCTTTCTCCATTGCCTACAAATCCCAAGCCCAAGGTTTAACTACTTTCTTTCTCTCCCTTTGCTTTGATTCCATCCCTGAATCAATAAGTTTTTATGCCCCAAATACAAATGTACAGGAAGGAAATTTTGAATTAAATAACCTTCGAACAACTAAATTCTAGAAGATGATACCTTCCACTAATCCACAAACAAGCATTAATCAATTAAAAAACTGGCCAATTCATAAAAAATTTGTTTCCATTAACGTATCAGATCCCCTTTTAACCATTCACTCTTAACAAATAATCCAAAAATCAAATCAAGTATGTCATTAATTTACACGATAAACTCGCCTTCGACTCGATCTCTCCGTCCTAACCACCCTCTTATCAATAGATTTGGAGTATGGGTTGGATTTCAATTCTTGTATGGAACTGGTGGAATTCGTCCTCGCCGCTGCCGCGTCCTTCTCCGACATACAAATTGAATATTGGAGCATCCTAGTTAGACATCGAGCTCTGCTTACAGTTTGAGTTTTATGATTTTATTTTACAGTTGGAATTTCCTGTGAGGATAAAACGACGTCGTTTTGAAGGTAGGAAAGGCAACACGGACACGTCAGCCACCGGGCAGGCCTCCAGCTGCCTGGTGGTTCGAATTACAAAACGGACTAAAGGTTGGGTACTTATTTGTAAATATTCAAAAGTTTGGACTAATTCGCAATTGGCGAAAAGGTTATGACTTTTCATGTAATTAACCCTATTATTAATAATATACTCTCCACGATCCACTCAAGGAGAGTCTTTTATTTTTTACACGAGAATTAATGAACATTATTATTTAATGTGTATTGAATAGTTGACTAGTCTTATTAGTGAGAGTATGCATCTCATATTTTAATTGTATTAGTAGGTGTATGTGAGTTTCATGTGTGTAAAAAAAAAGAGGACTCTTTGAGTGAGACGTAAAAAAATAAAAAAAATGAGACTCTTTGAAGAGGACGGAAGGAGTATACTAATATCTGATTTTTATTAAAGTTACTATTGCCTTTTCTTTTAAATGTTATTTTACAATTTATTTTTACTAAAAATTATTTAAAAAATAGTACCATATCACTTTTTTATTATAAAAATGATCAACACTTGTACAAATCGGGGGTTCACGGTGTAAACTTGTGGTCCACCTTCCAATCTTATATATCCTATGTATTAGTAGAGTGTTTGAATTAAGGGGACACGTGATTTAAAATAATTTATGATGTAACGGTGTAAACTTTGGTCCACCTTCCAATCTTATATTCCCTCCGTCCCAGACTAAGAGTCTCATTTGCCTTTGAGCACGTGGATTAAGGAGCATTATTATTTAATGTGTAGTGGGTAGTTGTATTAGTGGATGTGAGGCCCCCATGTTTTAAATGTATTAGTGGGTGTGGGTGGGTCTCAACTCTCATGTGTCCAAAAAAAGAAATGAGACTATTTGGGTGGAACTACCAAAATGGTAAAATAACCCTCTTAATCTGGGACGAGGGAGTATACTCTATTTATTGATAGGGTGCTTAAATTAAGGAGTGTATATTAGGTGCACCCTTCATCCATATTTGTATAACTTTTTATTCTATTTTGTATACATATTATTCTCTTTTGTATACGTGTTTTGTAATAATTGTATACTTTTTCACACTAAGTTTTTCATTAAAAAGACAAGCATTCATATGTATATAATTTTTTATTCAATAGTGTATACATGTATTTTAATAATTGTACATTTTTTTTACACTCAATTTTTTATTAAAAAAATGAACAATTAAATTGTATACATTTTTACTCATAATTGTATATGTTATTGCTTATATTTGTACGTGAGTGCACACGAAGCTTCGTGTGCACCCGGGTGCACACTATATTTAGCCTAAATTAAGGGACACATGATTTACAATAATTTATAATATACAAAAGACTCAATTCATAAAAAATACTCATTTATAATTTATTTCACTGAGGCCATTTTATAAGACGAATTCAATTAGTTAAGATGTAGATCACGTGAGGAATTGCAACCTTTAAACGTAATTCCCATTTTCTCCCTCATTTTTATCTCTGCCGCTTTCTCCCACCGGTCAAAACCCAGTCGAAGTAGAGAAGCACCGACCCAAAGCAGCGGAAACCCACGCGCCACCAGCGCTACGGTCGGGGCCTTCCGGCGGCCCGACCCAAACGGAATGAACTCGAAGTTAGAGGCAGTCTCAATCGGTACGATTCAATTCTAAAACCCTAAAATCCTGAACGAAAGATAAATGACTGAAATTCATAAAATCGATAGATTAACTCTCGTGTCCTCGTATACCTGAAGGCACAACGCTGGAAGAGCTATCTTTTTGCGTTGTTTGACTTATGTCCTTCCAGAAATCAAAGGTATTGTTCTACTGCTGTTTATATAATACTATCTGAAGCTTAAAAGCAAAATCTAAGCATCTTTCTTGTCTCTGTGAATTATGTAATTATCCTAACGGTGTTATTATATGCAAGGTAATGGACTTATTGTTTGAAATGAATTGTAAAATGATCGAATTTCACTATTTCAGTTGTCTTCATTAGCTGTTGAATCAATGGTGATGGTAAAAGTTAGATAACTGAATCGAAAGTTGATGATTTAATGATTTGATTTGGTTCACATGAAATTACTAGCATCTATCCTTTGATTTGGTTCATTAGTTGTTAATGAAGCACAAAATGGTGAATCCAAGCTTACTTGGTCAAAATCCCTTCTGACCTACAATGATAACCTTCTCCAGATTATTTACTTGTGATGGTAAATTTCAGTAGAAAGTAATAACATAAATATTGTTGAAGATGCTTGCAAACTTCGTGATTGATTTGATAGTTACAAGGTTTGCGATGGATTCGTATTTATTTGGTATTTCTATCACAATGATCATTCATCAATATCATGGTGTACAAGGTACATAAATATTGCATTACACAACACATCCATGTGTACATGATATTATCATCATTACTTAAGAGTGAGTAAAGGAATAACTTTAAAAGGAAATATATGAATAGCATCATCGCCTTGTGATAAATCTGAGATCTGATCGGGCTTCATGAGCTATAAGGTTTGCTTTCTCTTGGAACTGCTTTTAAGGGTGTGAGCATGCGAAACGACAGCCCCATCTGCTCCCTCATATCCAGAGTTTCCGGGGAGACATTTACTGGGAGCTCCCAGTCGAAAGACTGGATAAACCTGGCTAAAGTGAGAGTAACCATTTTCTCTCCCAACATCATGCCAACGCAGGATCGTCGCCCAGAACCAAATGGAATAAGCGCATAATGTTGGCCCTTGTAGTCGATATTTGAGTTCAGGAACCTCTCTGGCTTAAAAGAATAGGGATCTTCCCATGATTCAGGGCTCCTATGAACAGCCCACGCATTTACAATGACCATTGTGTTCTTGGGAATGTTGTAGCCCATAAATTCAGTATCTTGCCGAGCCTTTCTTGGAATCAGAAAAGGAAGTGCAGGGTGCAATCTCATGGTTTCTTAAATCACTGCGTGTAAATAAGGTAAGTCATTTAAGTCGCCCTCGTCGACCTTCCTTGAACGACCAACAACCTGATCAAGCTCTGCTTTAAGCTTCCTTATGGTTTCAGGGTGGCCCAATAGCTCAGCCATCGCCACTGAGTTGTGTTACTTGTTGTCTCTGTTCCACCGAAAAACATTTCCTGCAATAAGGTACGTGTTAAGCTGTGATTCTTTTATTTCTTACTTGATAATGAATTATTTTAGATTTAGTAATTACCAAGATAAGTATTGTCACATTTTTCTCTGAGATGTGATCATGAGCTTGTTTCCCACCTCCTTCGTACTCCAATAATGCATTCAGGAAATCCCTCTTTTCGTTTTTTCTCCCCTGTTTTTTCTCATGAATTCTTTCCTTCACAAACCCTGAAACTAAGTTCAACAATTCTTGCAGGTACCTCTGTGTATTCGTCCTGATTCCCTGAGGATCAAGCCATCTCAAGAATCCAAAAGCGTCCGCCACGTTTGGCCTCCCATTCCAGCTTATGAATCTGTCCATGGCCTCAGAGAACTCGTTCCCCATTTCGGATTTCAAATCCATTATATCTCTAGACAGCATGAAATTGCTAACTTGGTTAAAACTCATGATCACCAGGTACTTATCCAGTTGAATCTCTCCTGTAACCGATGCATCCTCCTTGATCCACTGGATCATTTTGTCGATGCAATTTTTAGCAAGTGGCATCGAAGCATTGATTCTTTTCTGAATCAGAAGCTCAGACGAAGAAAGGCGACGCAATACACGCCAGTGCTCACTGTAGGGGGCGAACACCATTGATCCCTCGTGGTAGTCGCATGCTGTCATCGAATCAGGAACTTGCCGATCTGCAAAGTCAAGGTCGTGATTCTTGAAAAGCTCTGCAGCTGCTGTGGCCGACTGTATAACTAGATTGTTCATAGTACCTAGTTTCATCCAAAGAAGAGGTCCATATTTGAACTGAAGTTTGTGGAAATTCTGGTGGGGCACTGCTCCAACATCGAATATGTTTCCGATCAGGGGCCACCCAGGTGGCCCCGGTGGCCGGAGTTTTGAGGGCCGGTTCCTGAGATTGAAGCAGGTTAGTGAATGAAGCAGCATGTTTGAGTTTTCAAGATGGCTTATCATTACATGAGAGAGAATTGGCCTCTCTTTTGGAATTTTGGTTAGAATAGTGATTGTTTTTTGCAGCTGTGTTAGAGAATTTGCTGCTGAATGTGTGAATCCTCTCTGGTGGTTGGATTGAATGATTGAGTCCGCTGAAGTAAAGATGACAGCGACAGTAAACTGCAAATGATATAGTACTCCATAAAAAAAAAAGTTTTATCCTAATTTTAACAATGTACTATATTTTCATGTCCGAATGGACAAAAATATCATTTATTTGAATTAAGATTGATGTAGTAATCTTTAGCTCCGAAAAAATTTAACTTTGAAAATTAAAATTTTAACTTTGAAAATTATACAACTTTTTCACATTACTCACGTTTAAGAAATTACATTAGTTTGATTTTGTATTACTCACATTACTCGAATTTTTAATTCTAAATTACTCCCTTCGTCCCGAAACAAGGTATACGTTTACTTTTTGCTATTAAGGAGTACTCCCTCCGTCCCACATTTATTATCTTCATATTTTCCATTTTCGTTCATCCCACATTTATCTTCACCACCCAAAAAAGAAAACTTCACATTAACCAACAACATCAAAAGTTACCTTAATTTCAAAAATGTCACTCTCACCTAACACACATGACATATTTTATAATTTGTTTATTACTTAAAAATACCACAATACCCTTCAAAAGTCAATAAAGTTGGTCAAAAAGCAACTTTTCTTAAACTCCGTGTCTACAGTAACTGTGAAGACAAATATGGGACGGAGGGAGTATAATATTTTAATTTATAGTGAAATGAGAGAAATAATATTTTAATGTGTGGTGAGTAATTGTATTAGTGTAGTGTGTGGGGTCATGTGGATATAATAATTGTTTTGTGTGGGTTACATCAATTAAAAAGGAAAATACTTTGTTTTGGGACGGATCAAAATAGAAAAATGTATACATAATAGTGGGATGGATGGAGTATTTGATTCAAATCATCTAACTCACACGGAGGTAGTATTTGATTCAAATCATCTAACTCACACAACTCGAACAAGGCATCACCCATATTTTCAAGGAAAAAATTTTTCCTCGAAAAATCTTAATACATTATTTAATTTTTTGAAAAGCACGTACACGTGTTGTAAAGTTACACATATGTAAGCATTTTATTGGTTAAGCATTAATTATTATATATATTTAGTAGTTTTCCATTTTATATTAATTAATTTCCATTTTATTGGTTTAGCATTCTACCCTTCATAGTTTCTATTATTTTTAATATTTTTTTATATCATTTATAAAATTAAAATCTAATTATTTCTTTTTATTAATTGTTGTTTTGTTTTGATGTTTTTAATTAGTTTTTTTTTATCACCCTTGAATTGTAAAAAAAAATACAATGATATCATTTAATTGAGTTTCGATCATTTTAATTTTTATATATTATTTTAAATTTGATTACTAACCAAATTCTCATTACAAGGGATCATTTAATGATTTTTTAACTTTTATATATTATTTTAAAATTTTGTTTTATGTTCAATTAAAAATTGCATTACATATCATGAATGAGTTGGTCTCTTGTGAGACGGGTTATTGGTGAGACGGATGTGAGACGGGTCAACCCATCACTAAAGTATGCTTATTTGTGGTTAAAGTGTGCTTATTTGTGGTTAAAGTATGTAGATAATAAATCAAATTATAACACACTAACATCATACTTTAATACATAATCCAACATACTTTAAAAAACATACATTAACAACCATTTAACATACTTTATTTAAATAATCGACATACTTTAACACGTCTCACAAACCGTCTCATGGAGATAGCGTCTCACAAAAGACTTTGTCATCATGAATAATATAAAATTTTATTATTATTTGTGACTTTTTGAAAATCCGTGAGATTTTTAGGAAAGTGTTCTATAGTTAGTAAATGAAAATATAGTAAGTAAAAATTTTAATTATGCTCTAAAAAGACATAAAATATTGATTATAAATTTTGATTTTGTATTTTTCATTCAATATATACAATATACATGTGTACATTCAAATATAAATATATTTAATATTTATTAAATAAAATATTAAATTAAATTTTTATGCTCCATGTAACACACGGGCCATATACTAGTATTTACACAAATAATTTGACTCAAATTTAAAACCCGCATTACTTGAAAATTACTTTTACTAATGCTTTACTCGAATATATTATTCAAATATTAATTTGTAATGTATTTGAGTAAAGGGTAATTTCGTCAATTTTTTCATAAAAATATATAAACTTAAAATAGATTAGAAAATAATTTGTTAAATTTAATTGGGCACTGCACACAATGCCTGTGGAAATTCACAAAGTTTTTGTAATTGTTGTCTTGAAGTGGTATTTTATTTTATTTCAGAATTTAATTTTAATTTTTAGAGATTAATAATTTTGAAATGTCGCACGAAAGTTATTTCATTGGAACTGAATTTCGCGGATAGAAAAAGAAATCTTACACAAAACCTACGTTAAACCTATGAGATGTAGAAACCTCGTTGAAGAACATAAAAAATGCAGCAAGAGTCTTTCTTCTTGATTATGAGATGTAGGATTTTGAGGATAACAAGGTAATTTTAAGTATATACTCATGGGATGCATGGAAGTAAACCAAATCTTTTAAAAATGAAGCCGGCACATGGTCATTGGATAATTAACACCAGTATTTTAAATATGCGGAATTAAATTAATAATTTTATCTTTTGGAATAATTTCAAATAAAATAAAAAATTGTGGAATCATTTTGAACTTTCAACTCTTAAAAGTCACACCATGTTTTCCAAAAACATACTAAAAATTATGTGGAAATGTCGACGTATAGATATTTGACACATTAATAGTTTTTTTATTACATTTAAATAATTTAATTACACACAATGAAATCATCACATTACATAAGCTCTAGAGCTTCGTTTACTTTGATGCTTTGGATTTACAAAATTAAGGATAATTTAATCTTTGGTTGAGGTTTGTTGAGGGTTGAGTTAAGGTTAACCATGTATAAGGATTTAGGATTGGTTGTTTACTTTATAGTTTAATATTAAAATTTTTTATAAGGATTAATTGCATTAAAAATCATGAACTTTCAACGGATTGTAAATTAATTTTAATTTTTATAAAATTGCAAAAAAAAAAAACGACCTTTCATGTTTGTGCAAATTAAATTTAAAATTTTTATTAGATGATGCAATTTAAAAAATAAAAATTTAATGTCCTTTTTTGCCAAAATCTCAAACGTTGAGATTAAATTGCAATTTAAATAAAAGTTGTGATTTTTCTTGCAATAAACTAAAAGCTGAAGTGGCAAAGGTCAACGCCGCATCAGCTGTTGGGCAAGCTACAGCTGCCCGACGAATGTGAATTGTACAAACATGAAAGGTTTTTCTTTTTTTTTTCAATTTCATAAAAGTCAAACCAATTAACATATTTTTATAACATTACCCTTAAATTAAATATAAAAAAATTGAAAGGTAAAGTTGAAGGAGTTGATTCCTTCTCTTCCTAAGACAAATGACATATTCTCTCTCAAATGAAAAGAGAGTTACAAACAGCTCTCCTCAAAGCAAAATTTAGAAGAGTTTCTTTTGTCCTTCAAACAACGGAATGTCGTCGCTCATCGTTACCACGATCGCGCTGGTCGTCGTTGTTCACCACGAGAAAAAAAAAAGGTTAGCTATTTCTCCTTTCTGAAATTCAAACGAACTTCTCTTCGAAGCTTCTCCTTTCTTTCGAAATTGGGAGTGCTATCGCCGCTTTTCGCCGAAATCCCACTGTCCTCTGCAAGCCCTCCACCGCAACAGGACCGATCCCGTCACTTTTCTTGTCGGAGACGACAGTCGCCGTAAGGAAAAAAGAAGAAGATGAGGGGACGGAGGATAATGAGAGGGAGGAAGAAGATGAGAGAGGGTGAAATGGGTGAAGAGAATGAGAGGAAGAAGAAGATGAAGATGGTGGAGAAGGTGTTTAAGGTAAAAAGATGGAGAAATTAAATTTTGTCAAAAGTGGAAAATCTCATTTGCTTGTTGTCCAACCAATAAAGAATGTAAAGAGAAGGAAGAAGATGAAGGGCAAAGTGATAATTTCCACCGATTAGCCCTCGAGTTACACTTCATCCCTCTAATTTTCAAAGGCTACGGTAGCCCAAGCAATACCCTCCACCTCAGCAGTTGACACTGGACCGACAAGGGCCGGGTATTATCCCTTGGCTATATTCCTCAACTAGTAGGAAACCCGCTTAACACGTTACGCGAGATTATTAAAATATTATTTTTAAAACATATTAATGAAATTGAAAAATATTAAAAGTTATAATTTATATTAATAAAAGACAAAGACTTGCGTGAGACCGTCTCACATAAGGGCTTATGTGAAACGGTGAGAAAGTGATAACTTTTATATAGGAAAGTGATAGTAAACTAATGAAATGTGATAATACTATTTCATGAACAGTTTATAGTATAAATAAAAAGTGATAACATTTTATAGCCAAAGTGATAATGTTTTATAGCGAGAATGATAACTATTTTAAAAAAGTGAAAAATGACCTCATTTGAGATGGTCTCACGCAAGACCTAACCTTAATAAAAATATCTAACTTTATTGGTAGAATAAGGATTATAATAAGGCAAAAATTTGTGTGTTCTCGGGACATGTTGTGCACCCATATCTTTAATATAATTTTGTATATATATCTCATTTATATAAAAAGAAATTAATAGTACTTTGTAATGGGAAAGATCAAAATGACAAAACGAATATTTAAAATAATAATGAATTATCTCATGCATTCGAATACACGCGTACACCCATCTATATTAATTTTATTCAATACTAATGTATATATGTATTTCTTAATATTTATTAAGAACCCTAAACCCTAAACTCTAAAACCATAAACCCTAAATTTAGGGTTTAGGGTTTTAGAGTTTAGGGTATATACATTTGTATATATTTTTTTATATTCAGTAATTTATTAAAAAATTAAGTAAAAATCTGGAAAAAAATTATTAACAAACTTTATAAATTCTTTTATTCATTAATATGTAATATGATAGGTCTGGCATGAAACCGCTTCACGTGAAATCATTTTACACTTTTTATAATACTTATCACTTTCACCATAAAATATTATTAATTTCGATATAAATTGATATCACTGTCATTTATACCATAAGTTGTTCATAAAATAGCACAATCATTGGTTTAATATCTTTTTTTATAGTACCCGAGGGTATTGCGGTATTATCCGTACTCGTTCCAAACCCTAATGTGATTTTCACAACTATTTGTATCCGTCTCAAACCCGTTTACAATTACCCATACGTGCCATATTAAGATTTGGATAGAATAGATACTTAAATTGCCCATTTCATTATCATCCCTAACTATTATCATTTAATAAATAAAATCAATAAATGTATATAATAATTATAAATTATTGTATAATTAAATTAATTATTAAAAATAATAAAATAAATATAAAATAAATAATTAACAATAAAAAAATTATGAAAATTAATTAATATTAAACTAAGATTTATATTTTCATGAAATTCCTCATTTAGAATTCTATAATAAACTAAATTTATTAAACTTAAAATTCTAAGGATAAATAGATTAAATCTATTAAATAATTTCTTACTCTTCTAAAAATATTTTATTTATTAATATATTTTATTAAAGAATATTTTACAATATAAAAATTGTTATTAAATTTAAAAATCTATTTCTCCAATCATATATTATTAGTAATATGGATGTCAAATTAAAGATCATGAAAAGACAATTAATTTGATATAATTTTATATAATTTCTATTTAAAAATAAAAAATTTAAAACACTTAAAGTTTTAGGTAAATTTTTAAATAAGATAAAGAAAAATGAAATATTTTGATTGGTTATTTAAAATAAAGTAACTACATTATCTTCCTTCCTAAGCAAGTTTATTATTAAAAAAAATTCAAAAATCTATAAAAATGACACATCACCTAAATTACTCACATGATGCCATATAATAAATCCAAAACACTACTTTAGTATATAGTATATGTAAACACACTTTATACACACTTTAACTAGGGTCCATAGAGGGATAATCTCCTTAAATCCTCAAGTAAACTGAGCCTAGGGGTTGAGGTGTAGGGGATAAAATTTAGATTTAATATATCTTCTTTATAAACTGAGCCTAGCATGTATGTATGTTGCAAAAACAATCATTAAAAATCCATACATACTAAAATAAAAGGGTCCACAAAGGTTTCAATGCATAATTATGATATCAATCCATACATATTAGAAATGAGAGGGTCCCCACACATAATAATGCAAGAAACTCTAGCTTGAACCTGAGAGGATTCCCCACACTATGGGAGGGACCGCTAGTGACCGGAAGGCTTAGTCTTCCCCAAATTAATTATGATTATGATGTAAATGTGTATCCGTCTCCTCCGCTTTAACCCCGCCGGCCAAAACCCACCCGAAGTAGAGAAGCGCCGATCCCAAAGCCAGCGGGAACACACGCGCCACTGCCGGCGGCCCAACCCTAACGGAATGAATTTGAAGTTAGAGCTAGTCTCGATCGATACGATACAATCCTAAAACCCTAAAAACCTGAAAGAAAGATAAATGACTAAAATTGATAGTTTCATATAACTGAAGGCACAACAGTAGAAGACCTATCTTGTTCTCACACAAACAGCAGAGGACACATTATTCTTCATCTCCTTACTGAAATCAAGGTATTGTTCTACTGCTGGCTATGTAATATCTGAAGCTTAAAAAGCAAATAAAATTGTAAGAGCTTTCTCTGTGATTTATGTAATGGATATTTGTTTGTAAAATGATTGAATTTAAGTTGTCTTCATTAGCTATTAAATTCAATGGCGATTTGAAAGTTGGAAAAATGAATCGAAAGTTGATGATTTAATGATTTGATTTGGTTCCTTTGAAACCGTTTATATCATGAAGTTACTAACATCTATCCTTAGATTTTGCGAAATGGTACAATGATAACCTTGTCCAGATTCTTGAACATTTTAATTTGTGATGGTAAATTTTAAGTTCATTTACCCATGAAGTAAAAAGTAATAACATAAAAACAAATGAATATGCTTGAAAAAGTCGTGACTGATTTGATCAGTACAAGGTCTGCAATGGATTCATGATTTATTTGGTATTTCTATCACAATATAATCATTCATCAATATAATGGCGTACAATATTCCGTGTGTATATCATGTTATCATCAGTGCTTAAGATTGTGTATGCTTTTTATGGTTTATATATACTATATAAGATGCAATCAGAGTGATGAAGTATGTTTCAAACAGTCTTTGGTTGACATAGGAAATGTGAACCTGCAAATACGAACAAGCATGCTCTTTTGTGTAAGAATGATAATTGAGGGGACATTTTAGTTTGGATTGAATTCTACATAAAGGAAATACATGACATGAACAACATCATTGCTTTATTGGAAATCTGAGGTCTGATTGGGCTTCATGAGCAATCTTGGAACTGCTTTTAAGGGTGTGAGCATGCGAAGCGACAGCCCCATCTGCTCCCTCATATCCAGAGTTTCCGGGGAGACATTTATTGGGAGCTCCCAGTCGAAAGACTGGATCAACCTTGCTAAAGTGAGAGTAACCATTTTCTCTCCCAACATCATGCCGACACAGGATCTTCGTCCAGAACCAAATGGAATAAGCTCATAATGTTGGCCCTTGTAGTCGATATTCGAGTTCAGGAATCTTTCTGGCTTGAAAGAATAGGGATCTTCCCATGATTCAGGGTTCCTATGGATAGCCCACGCATTTATCATGACCATTGTGTTCTTGGGAATGTTGTAGCCCATAAATTCAGTATCTTGCCGAGCCTTTCTTGGAAGCAGAAAAGGAAGTGCAGGGTGCAATCTCATGGTTTCTTTAATCACTGCGTGTAAATAAGGTAAGTCATTTAAGTCTCCCTCGTCCACTGTCCTTGAACGACCAACAACCTGATCAACCTCTGCTTTAAGCTTCCTCATGGTTTCAGGGTGGCGCAATAGCTCAGCCATCGCCCACTGAGTTGTGTTACTTGACGTCTCTGTTCCGCCGAAAAACATTTCCTGCAATAAAGTATGTGTGAATCTTATATTTCTTACATGTTAACGAATTGTTTTAGTAATTACCAGGATAATGACTGTCACATTTTTCTCTGAGATGTGATCATGTGCTCCTTTCCCATCTCCTTCATACTCCAATAATGCATCCAGAAAATCCCTCGTTTCGTTTTTACTCCCCTGTTTCTTCTCATGAATTCTTTCCTTCACAAACCCTGAAGCTATTTTCAACAATTTTTGCAGGTAGCTCGCTGTATTTGATCTGATTCCCTGAGGATCAAGCCATCTTAAGAATCCAAAAGAGTCCACCACATTTGGCCTCCCAATCCAGCTCATGTATCCTCCAATGGCCTCATAGAACTTGTTTCCCATTACAGATTTCAAATCCATAATATCTCTAGAGAGCATAAAATTGCTAACTTGGTTAAAACTCATGATCATCAGGTACTTACCAATTTCAATCTCAGTTGAACCCGATGCATCCTCCTTGATCCACTGGATCATTTTGTCGATGCAATTTTTCGCGACTGGCATCGCAGCATTGATTCTTTTCTGGAGCAAAAGCTCAGACGAAGAAAGGCGACGCAATACACGCCAGTGCTCATTGTAAGGGGCGGTCGCCATTGATCCCTTGCTGTAGTCACATGCTGTCAAGGAATCAGGAACTTGCCTATCTGCGAAGGCAAGGTCGTGATTCTTGAAAAGCTCGGCAGCTGCTGTGGCCGACTGTACAACTAGAGCGTTTAGACCACCTAGTTTCATCCAAAGAAGAGGTCCATATTTGAACTGAAGTTTGTGGAAATTCTGGTGGGGCTCTGCTCCAACATCGAATATGTTTCCAATCAGAGGCCAACCAGGTGGACCCGGCGGGAGTTTCGATTGGCGGCGGTTCCTGAATTTGAAGCAGAAGAGAAGTAGTAGAAGAAAAGGGAGAGTGAACCAGGTTAGTGAATCCATGTTTGAGATGATTAGAGTTCTGAAAATGCTTTATCTTTATCTGATTTATTTATTTATTGCAAGAGAAATTGGCTTTCCCTTTCTTGAAATATGATTAGATTTACTAAGAATAGTGGGTGCATACTGTGGATTAATGATTTTTTTGGCAGCATTGTAGTGGTTGAGAATTCATAGTGAGATGTGGAATAGATTAGAGTAGGTGTGTGAAAGAATCCTGTGTAGACAATGGAGTAAATGAAGTGGGTCCGATGAGATAGACATGAACTGACTTAGATATGCAAATTCACGTGTTCTCAGGATAACATCCTATGTTTTTTATTTTGCCAATTGCCATGAATCATGTGAGCCTTATGAGTATTCTATTTTTAGAGTTACTTCCTTTGTTCCGAAAACCATTCACGTTTACCCATTTTTTAAGCAACTTTTATATGGAGTTGCCCTCAGGGCATAGCTCAAGTGGTAGAGGGGAAGGTAGAAAGACCTTCCAGCTGAGCTTGGTTGCTGCAGGGTGGGGGTTCGAATCCTGCCTTTGGTATGGATTTGGCCCCTTGCAAGCACAAGTTTAACAGTGAGCCCTCCCTATAAGCCACTTGAAGCACATCCTGCGATTTACCTCCTTCACCAATTCTCAGGGCAGGGGCGGTGGGTGCCCCTAATGGTGGGGTACACCATTTTTTATATGGAGTTATAAATAGAGTGTATAGTAGTTAATAGTTATGCATGTTAATTGAGATTCTTGTGAATGACAATTTTGAAGTTAGAGTAATTTTTTAATTATTGTATAAAAATGTTATTTCTCTTTTTTGGGAGTGCAAAGTCCGTCGTTGGACAACTGAATAAGAAAGTACTCCCTCCGTCCCATAGTTATGTTCACCGTTACTGTAGATACGGAGTTTAAGAAAAGTTGCTTTTTGACCAACTTTACTGACTTTTTAGGGGTATTGTGGTATTTTTAGGTAATAAATAAATTATAAAGTAAGTTATGTGTGTTAGGTGTGAGTGGTATTTTTGAAATTAAGATAACTTTTGAGGTTGTTGGTTAGTGTGAACTTTCCATTTTTGGGTGGTGAACATAAGTGTGGAACGGACGAAAACGGAAAGTGTGAACATAAGTATGGGACGGAGGGAGTATTATATTACTCCCTCTGTCCACAGTCAATCTATTCATTTTATCATTTTGGGCATTCCATTCTTAATCTATCTATTTCCTTTTTGTACTATGGGACCCATACCCTGTACTAATACAAATAAAATATAGGACACACACCCTCAACTAATACAACTATCTACTACTACACATAAAATAATAATATTTCTCTACGTGCAAAAAGTAAATGGATATATTGAGGATGGACGGGAAGGGAGTATATTATTGTGGTCATGTCTTATATTGCTTCTTGTGTTTAATTTCTACTCCTCTTTTTAGGATTTAATTGTCTTTTTATTTTATTGAGTGGCATTGTATGACGTTATATATGGCGGTGATTTGTGACAAAGCAATGAATTTATAAACAACTCTTTTGAGGAGGCGTGTTATTACTTATTGTTGGCAAATATTTTGGGAGGGATGGATAACAAAGTGATATTTTTTATAGGCAAAACTTGTGAATTCGGGGCACGCCATGCGTCCATAACTTTAGTATTAAATTGTATATCCTTTAATATAAAGATGTATATTCTTTATTTTTTACAAAAAAATAAAAAAAATTCTTATTAATGAAAAGTGTATATTTTTAGGACAAAATGATATACCTTTATTAATTAAAGTGTATATCCTTTAAAATAAAATAATGTACCCTTACCAATTTTGTGCACCTGGAGACACAAGAGATCAATTCTTTTTTATAATGAAAAGTTGTACTTAATTAATACTCCATCCGTCCCATTAAAGTTGGTATAATTTTTTTTGAGCACGGAGATTAAGGAATATAATAATTTGATGTAAAGTGAAGTGAGAGAAATAATATTTAATGTGTAGTGAGTAGTTGTATTAGAGGTGATATGTAGGGCCCATGAGAATAGATTAATTATTTTTATGTGGGTCTCATGTATTAAAAAAGAAATGTGTCAACTTTAGTGGGACAAACCAAAAAGGAAAGTGTGTCAACTTTTATGGGATGGAGAGAATAAAAAATAATAGTATTGCGAAATATTTCATGAACAATTTAATTTAAAGTATAAATGAAAAATAATAATTTTTTTTTTAAAAAAGAAAAAATATAATAATATCTAGATAAAAAGTGGTAATTAATTATGAAATATAAAATGATTTCACGTCACAACTGCCAACAAGTCTGCCCTTTTATTGTCTTGTTGGGTTATGTTAACCCTTTGAGAAGTATACTCAAATAATGACATAAATAAATCAATTAATAAATTAATCACACGTCAATGAATTTTAACATGGTTTCTTTTTCTGATTTTTTTAACTACTTAATGCATGCAATACAACATGGTGGGCCTGTAACGTTTTTTTTTTTCTTTTCTTTTCTTTTAAAAAAAAATTCTAAGTATCTTCTAATCACTAATAATGAAATGGAAACAAATGGATATTAAATGCTCATGATCAATTTTGTACAACTTTATGAAGTAGATGGAATAGTAGCTCAACTTTAATTACCATAAAAAAGGTTTAATTTCTTGGCAATTGTATATGATGAAGATTTTGACAGCATGTATGTATGTTGCAAAAACAATCATCAAAATCCAACCAAGATCATGATTGGTTAAAAATCCATTTAGAATGCATTAATCGAAACCACACAACAATATAACGTAGAACTTTGATAATATTTTAGTCAATATTTTGGACATTTGAAATGTTGCAGCGAAGAACTAAATTATATGGATAGAAAAACAAATCTTACACCAGTAACACCACACCAATGGAGACGAAGAAGTTGAGTCGAACGGCTTCGTCTGGCGGTGGAGCCGACGAGAAGATAGACTCCTTCAAACTACCTATGAGCTAGTGTGCAGAAACCTCAATGATAAACATGGAGTCTTCTTAAGTCTTTCGGCTTTGCTTATGAGTTATGAGATGTAGGATTTTGAGGGAAATTCTGGGGTGGTTTTGCTTATGAGTTATGAGATGTAGGATTTTGAGGGAAATTCAAGGGTAACAAGGTAATTTTAAGTATAAACCATATGGTGATTCTTTAAGATAGCTAACACAATTTTAAATCTGAGTAATTAACTTTCGGAATAATTTCAAATAAAATACTTGCTGGTCCGCCTCAAAGACTTTTTTTTTTTTTAATTTTATTTGACGATATCTCATTTCTCTTTTTATATATGAGAAACTCACATATCCACTCATACAATTAAAAATTTTGATAATTAACCCTAAATGTCACACCATGTTTTCCAAAACATACTAAAAATTATCTTGAGATATGAGAGTACCAACATACAGATAAGAATTAGACGCATTAATTAGTGTTTTATTACATTTAATCATTTAATTACACGCAATTAAATCATCACATCACATAATCAACACTCAAATTAATTATGTTGTATATCCACATAAGGAATGGGTATAGCCTTCAATGGAACATTTTTCCTCAACGTAATTCCCATTCTCTCCCTCATATCCATCTCCTCCGCCTTCACTCCGCCGGCCAAAACCCAATCAAAGTACAGCAGCACCGACCCCAACGCCAGCGGCAGCACACGCGCCACCAGCGGCACCGCAGGGCACTTCCTCCGGCCGGACCCGAACGGAATAAACTCGAAATGGTGGCCCTTGTAGTCGGGCACGTGGGGCTCCAGGAACCTCTCGGGTCTGAACTCGAGTGGGTCCTTCCAGGTGGTGGGGTCCCTCCCGATCTTCCACACGTTGACGAGGATCTGCGTTTCTTTTGGCACGTGGAAGCCGACCATGTTGCAGGAATTCATGGCTTTGTGGGGGACCAGAAAGGGGAGTGGTGGGTGGAGTCGGAGGGTTTCTTTGATGACGGCGTTTAGGTATGGGAGGCTGTCCAGGTGGCGCTCTTCGAGCTTGTCGCCATTAGTGGCGACGGCTCGGAGCTCCGCCTGGACTTTCTTGAGTTTGGCGGGGTGGCGGAGGAGCTCCGCCATAGCCCACTCTAGTGTGCTGGTGGTGGTGTCTGTTCCTGCCGTGAACATCTCCTGATAAAATAGAGTTAGTCTCGTATATATAAAACTTTCGCCGCTAAATTTTACATTTTCCGTTTCCTCCGAGTATTACGTTGAACTTCACTAATAAAAAAAAGTTTCACCTTAATCCCAAACCCAATACATCTTAATTACAAATTCATATATACTCCTGTCGGGATGTAAGAGGGTCTTTTGCTTTTTTGCACGTAGATTAAATAGTACAATATTATTATTTAATGTGTAGTAGATAGTTATATTAGTGGGGGTGTGAATTCCATATTTTAATTGTATTAGAGGAGGTGTATGGGTCCATGTGTGTAAAAAAGCAAAGGGAACCTTTGGGTTTGACAACTAAAAATGAAAAAAAGATCCTCTTTAATTGGGACGGAGAGAGTATATATATATATATATATATATATCTTAATCTACGTGCAAAAAACAAACGTAAATTAATGTGAGACAGAGGGAGTATATCCTAAATGGAAAAATATCAAACTTAAAGAAAGAAAGGTCGAAAATATCAAACTTAAAGAAAGAAAGGTCGAGATTTTCCTTTCATCGTACGTGTCATTCATCAAATGGGATCACCTATTCCATTCTATGTTTCATCTGCTATTTCATGTATTATAATCTCGCCACGTGTCATAATCAATGCCCAAATTTTCGCCACATGCCCCAAGGGTTTACTGGTCATTAATTAGGGTATAGTTTTTTAATAGGAAATAAGTTATGGAATATGGGGTGGAATACCAAAGTAGAATAGGGGATTTGAGTTGATCATTCATCTAATAAGTATAAGAGGAGATGTAACACTAAAATGTAACATAACATCTAAATTTTTGTTGTGTGACTTTTATAATTACATTGAATTTTTCTTAGTACAATTTTGGTGTTTAAATCACATATTCCGCACTAACGAGTGATGAGAGAAAATAAACCTAAACATATTACACTGAATTTCTTCTTCTTCTTATCACATGTACAATGACATGCATAAAATAACAGAAAATATGAACATATATTTCATAATAATTCAGGATGTTATCTTGTCATTATATTCTACTCACTTTTGGTCTTACATAATTAGTAGACTCGTTCAATTTTTGGTCTTAAATTTTTTTATTTTTTATTTATCCAAAAAATTGTAATTTTGATCAATGCTGTTAACCTTTAATGGAAACCACTAAATAAAAAAAAATACTAAATAAAAAGTAAGAAACTCTGCTCTATATACTTTTACGAGAAAAATATTTTGATTCTAATATAATTGCACTTTTGATCTAAACAGAATGACGCATTTAAATAAAGATCTCACCCATAATCTGATGTGAAAAATTGTAGCACTTTCCTTTTAAATTTAAGTTGTTAAGATTTCAGATGGAAACTGTTAAATATTAATAATAAAAAAAAGTTAATTTTGATATTAAATCTACTGTTATGAATAGTTGGACCTCAGATGAGTGACACACACCATATAGATAAATTATTTGCACTAAAACGATAATATATCAACTAAACGAAAATTGTTAACCTTTTCGTTTATATTTTCTTCCTCCATACTTATCACTCGATCATTTAAAGCTTGTAACAAAATACATAACACCAAAAATATTAAAAGTGACAGAAAATATTTTTTCATCCAAAATTCTAACGATTCCACATTAAATTTCATACTTTTCGATTTCGTTCAGCTTACATTAAATTTCATCACTAAAAAAAGGAATCATCACGTCAATTCCTAACTTAAAAATACATCTTATTGACAAATTTATCACTTTCCACTAACACACATAACATATTTTATAATTTATTTACTCCCTCCGGTCACTTGAAATGTAATCATTTGTTTTTTGCTTGTGGATCAAGGAGTATTATTATTATATATAAAGTGGGTAGTTGAATTAGAGAGAAGTAGTGGGCCACATGGTGTATTTTTTTACTAAATAGGAAAAATGAATATCTTTGAAGTGGACGCCGAAAATGAAAAAATGGATACCTTGTAAGTGGCCGGATGGAGTATTATCTAAAAACTATTCTCTCCATTCCAAAGAGATATTTACAGTTACTGTTGATATTAAGAAAAATTTTATTTTTAGGGGTAGTTTGATATTTTAGATAATAAATAAATTATAAAGTAAATTATGTGAGTTGTAAATGAGTAGTAATTTTGAAATTAAAGTGTGTTGTAAGGTTATTGATTTGTGTTTATTTTCTTGTATGGAGGTGTAAACTTATTTATGGGAGGAAAAAAATAGAAAATGTGAATTTATTGATGTGTGGGAGGAAGTATATGATACCAAAAATCAATACATAACTAAAAATGAACATGGTAGAGAGGGAGTAGTATAATTTCAAATGATATAATAATGGTTGGTAAAATGCAAGTAATAATTAAAGAATGTGAAAGATGGAAACTTACAAAGATGATAACGTTGATGATTGTTGATGATAAAACAGGAGGTCCTTCCATGGCCTCACCTTTGTATTCCAACAGCACATCCAAGAAGTCCTTCTTCCCCCCTTTCTCCCCCCCTTCCCCTTTCTCTCTCATCCTCTCTCTCAAGAACTCCCCCACTATGTTGAAAGCCCCCTTCGTGTGGAACTGCGTCTTCCTCCTTATCCCCTGCGGATCCACCCACCGCAGCGCCGGCAAGTAATCCGCCACGTTCGGCTTTCCGGCGTACTCCATCGTCTTCCCGGCATGGTAGAAGAACTTCGCCCCCCGCTCCGACTCCGGCTCCAGCAAATCCTTCGAGAAAATCAGGTTCCCCATCAAATTAAACGTCATCAGGAAAAAAAACCGGCTGATGTCGACGGCGGCGCCGCCGTCCGCCGCCGCCTGAATGTACCGCACCAGCTGGTCCACGCACTTGGCCCTGACGCCGCGGGACCCATCCAAGGGTCCCGTGGCGAAGAACTCCGCCGTGCAGAGACGGCGGAGCGTACGCCACTGCGGGCCGTACTGGGCGGTTATGAGGGACCCCTTGTTGCTGACGTCACCCTTCATGGACTCGTATATTTTTCTGCCTGCCAACGCGCAGTCGTGGTATTTGAACATCTCACGCGCTGCCTCCCTTGTGGAGACTACCACCGTCGTCATGGAGCCGAGGTGGAGGGTCATCACCGGGCCGTACTTGTCGGCCAGCTTGGCTATGGACTGGTGGGGAGCTGCGGCGCCGCCCGCCAGCTGGAAAATATTTCCCACCACCGGCCATGGCCGTGGCCCTGGCGGGAGCCGCCCCAGCTCCTCCAGTCGGTGGTGCCGACGCTCGGTCGTCACCGCCCATGCTGCCCACATCAATAATGCGAAGACAATTCCGACCACCTCGTAGTCCATTTCCACTATCACTGATTAACCAACTTAATTTTAGTAAGCTTTTAATTAAGTTAATTAATCTAGTTCATATCATATTGAATAAATGGCAGTCAATTTCTTGTTTCAATTTGATAAGATCATAAAGAATTTGAACTGCATGTTCATGAATTATTTCCAATTATCTTCAATTTCAAAACCATTAACATATGACATGAATAATAATATGTAAAAAATAAAAGTAAGATATAACATGGATAATTGATATATTACTTTTATATCCAATGCATAGTTGAAAGAATTATAAGAAATACAAACTCACCTGAAATTATAGTAATACAATCTATGGGGTTTCACGTGGGGGTATATATAGCATGTGGGAAGATCTTGTAGATTGTACATCCATGTAATCTTATTATTTAAATAAATCTCAAATTTAGGACTTATTCTTTATATTTAAGATTTAAAATTGTATTATTTTAAGGTTTTATCGTTAATTTATTTTAGAATTTACTATTAAGGTATACACACTTTAAAGCTTTATTACACTTAACTACATTGCAAAAAGAAATAATTATCAATGACACAAATTCAAAATAATATCTTCGAATTACCCTTAATTTGAAAAACGTATGTATTGTACATAAATAATGTGCATAAAACAAATTTGCATAGAGTTAAAATGAATAGATAATACTAATCTTTTAAGAAAATGTATTGTGTGTATGACATATTTGTATATAATCTAAAATGTTCAGAAAAAATTGTGCAGTTATCTTCTAGTAATTAAGTATAAGGATAATTATGACACATAAATTGTATAGTTGATAGTGTCATATGATTGTATGTTTAAGAGTAATAATGAAATGAATTATATAATGTAGAAGAAAGTAATTAACCCCTTTATTTTATTATTCAATTGATAAGTTCGCATGTATAAAATTATAATATTACTATTTTCTCTTAAAATTTATCAAAATATCTTTTTAAATTGTTAAATAATTTTATAAAATTATAATATTACTATTTTCTCTTAAAATTTATCAAAATATCTTTTTAAATTGTTAAATAATTTTATAGACCGAATGTATGAACTTTAGTCCATACATTTGAGTGTATAATTGAGGAGAAAAAAGAAAAATACTAAAAATGGTAGAATAGATTTATGGTGGCTAATTGGTAGTTATGACAAAGACTGAATTTAACTACACAGGTCCATTATTCTGCTCCACTTTTTTTGGTTTCTTTCTAATTGTTCCCACCAATGTATAATGAGGTACTTAAATTATTAATTTCTTAAATTTAATTGTATTTTATATGCAAATTATTGGTTGGCCGTGAGCAAGAAATATAAATTAGAACAAAATTTTATATTTGTTTTGTTGTTTTGTTTAACTACTACTCAATTGTATTGTCTTGTTATATATATATATATATATATATATATATATATATATATATATATATATATATATATATATATATATATATATATATATATATAATTTTGTGTCTGATTGTCTTAAGAAATGGGTTTTATAAATCATACAAAAGTGCTAATAAATTTATTTTTTAAAAAAAGTAAATATTTTGTGAATTGAATTCATATACACTTTTATTTACTGATCACCCTTTAATACTCCCTCCATCCCGTTTCAATGTTTACGTTTCTATTTTGCGCGTCTCATTTCAATATTCTCGTTTTCCTTTTTGGAATATGGAATCCACCTAAAATAATTAATATATCATTCAACACTAATACACCTACCCACTTTACATTAAAATATTATATTTTTCTACCCCCTATCTATTAAAATATTATACTCCTTCATCGACGTGCAAAAAACAAACGCAAATATTGAAACGGGATGGAGGGAGTATAGTCTATATGAAAAAATATTGTTTAGAGAGATAAACTACTTATTTTTTTTGAATAAAAAATATGACTTAAATTCTTGTACCCTATTGTTATTGGATGAATACTAAATTTAACTCATACGCCCCTAACATATCTATTTTGCAATTTTTGAAGGCAGTAAATTAGATTCATTGTGTAAATCTTGTGATCTCTCATTTCAATCCTGGTATAATTATGTATTGGTAGGATTTAAATTAAAATAGAATTAAGAGTTTACACAGTAAACTCAGTTTCTAAGTGCATGCATTAATTGTTAGTATTTGAAATAATGGACAGATCATGTGGCATCAATATTTTATTTTTATTATTATTATTATATTTCTGCTTGATTAAATCAATATGCTCAAATTGGCTTTTAAATTTAGAAATTTAGGACGACAAAGCATCCAAAGTCTTTCTAAAATTCAAATGAATTTATTAATTGATTGATTAAGACCATAATAAAACTAATTTCTGTCAGCTAGAGTATACCAATCATGATATAAATTGTTTTGTACCTACGTGTGATTATATTTAATATTTTAAATTGTATTTATATCATTAAATTATACAAACATAAATTAATTGAGGTAGCTGATTAGTAGTGAAAGATGGAGCTAGCTTATATAACGTGCTCCATGTATAAGATTAAAAATAACTTTGACATCATATATAAATTCATAATAATGATGATTTCGAAGCTTACCCTAACGTAGGTTTTATATTTCGAATGTATGAATTCGAGATTATTTTCATAAAATGAGTCTAATTTTAAAAGAGTTAGTATCTTGTGAATTGGATTTACATCGGAAACCCTTATAAACCATGTAGTCCTTCTTAATTAAAACATCCATCCTGAACCCAATTTACATAAGTGTTTATGATTTTATAACTGTATCAAAATAAAATTTTGTGCTAGATTTTAGAATTGACTTCATTTGACTTTTAACTCCAATGAAAATAATAGTAGAAATCATCTCCACCTTATTTAAGTAGAACTTTTGTAATCAATCTTTATAATTGATGTGTGGTTCCTCAATAGATATTATCTTTTATTTTAATTTCTTAATTTTATTATATTTAAAAAAAATTATATCCTAAATCATATGTAAGGGTAAAATATGACTTCACAAGAATAAAATTACAATTATACCCTTATAAAAGATAAAATATATCATAAATTATAAGGGTGAAACTACAATTATACCTTTAAAATTAATCATATATCCTAACCCTAAGTGTAAAATATATCGTAAATAATATGGGTGAAATTACAATTATACCCTAACTCATAAATTCTAGAGTGAAATAGAGTATTTTAAATTGAAGGGTGAAATACAATTATGCTTCTAGAATTAACACTACAAATCTTATACTATAAATAATAAACTCAAGGAATAAAATACGCTCTAAACTATAAGGCAAGTATATATATACATTAAGCACAAGATGAAATTACAATTATATGTGTAAAATCATATTTTTTTAGAAAGAAAATAAAAACAAATAAACGAATAAAAAAATGAAATGGAGGAGGGTGCTGGGCGTGGGCAATATTAATTAGGGGGGGTGGGGAATAGTATTTAACAAGGACAAAATCTTGTGTGAGCTCATAATAGCTCCATTCTTTTTTTTATATATATTGAATATTATTTAATATCATTTAGTATAAAACTGTATCTACTTGATTTTTCGGATCTAAAAATAATTTTTTAAATAAAATATTAATATCCTTCATATATTAGCGGAGTACTTTAATGAAAAAATAATACCATTATTAAATAAAAGTTACGTACATCCATTATAATAAAATATAATACCTTGAGCATCTTATTCACCGGGTTATACAAGAGAGCAACTCTTTCTCAATATACTTAAGAGTTTCAAGGTACATACTGAAAAGTTTTGTATCATGAAACTTTTAAGTATATTTTGTGATACTTTTATCAATATATGTATAGCGTAATACGCAACAAAAAAAATTATTTTTTACAAATAGAATATTCCATTTATAAAAATCTTAATTTCATTGTTAAATTAGATTACTAACGGATTAATAACAAAATTCATTAATAATTTTCCATTGGTAAAGTAGTGGTTGATAAATTTTTACCAATGAAAATCCAATTCTATTGGTAATTTATATAAAGATTTCGTTGATAATTCGTTGGAAAATAACAATGTTTATTATTCCACTGGTAAAAATATAATAAATCCATTGACATTCTATTGTTAAAAGAGAAATGTAATTTTTGTTGACGATCCACTGATAATTTTCAATGAAATTCAGGTCAATTCCATTAGAAAAAATTATACTCTCTCCATCCCCTTGAAAGATACTCATTTGTTGTTTGCACGTGGACGGTTCTAAGGTCTTTATTTGCTTTTTGCACGTAAATTAAGGAGTATTATTATAGATAAGGTGGGTAATTGTATTAGAGGGAAGTGGTGTGTCATATTGTGTATTTTCTTTATTAAATAGAGGAAATTGATGCTTTTGAAGCGAATGTCAAGAATAGTGAAATGGATACCTTTCAAGGGGACGGAGGGAGTAGTTGTTAAAAAATCCGTAGTCCATACGCCAGCCCAATTAATACTAAGAAAAATAGGATTAAAGATTCAATTTTGTAGCCCATTTAAAATCGAACCTTGGGCCCGAACTGATTACCCCGCAGGCTAATCGGGCCAACCTGTACGGCTAAGAGTTATTTTTATAATAATAATAATTATTATTATTATCATTAATTTATCTTAACATCCATCACCGACACATCAATCATCTCCCACCTGACCCGAGCCCATCGTGAAACAATCTCCCCTCATCTTTTAATTTTTATTTATTTCTCATTATTTCTCTCTATAACCCACTATTTTCTCTAATAAATAAAATAATATTTAAGTAAACATATTAGAATTAATTTAATTCTCACAAACTCTATTAAATTATATTATGTTTTAACAATATTTTGCATGTAATTCTCTTAAATTCTAAATAATGTATGATTTAATTTTGAATTTATTTGTATTATATATAAAATATATTTATTTTTAATTTTTTAAATATTTTTTATCGTACAGTCCCAAGATCTATTATTTAGCTCGAAGCTCATTAGGATTAGGGTTTAGTTTACCTTTTAGTAGTCCATTTCAAAATTGAGCATTTTAGCCCGAACCGATTAACCTGAAGTCCATTAAGACTGGCTCATTTTTTTTAGTGATACAATACATTTTCTTTTAAGGTCAATTAACCTAATTTGCTATGTTAAAAATAAATAATTGTCTTGGGGATTGATGGATGTGCCTCAAGTGGCTTATAGAGAGGGCTCACTGTTTAACTTGTGTTTGCTAAATCCATGCCAAAGATAGGATTCGAACCCTCACTTTGCAACAATCAAGCTCAGTTGGAAGGTCTTTTCATCCTCCCTCTACCACTTTAGCTATGCCTGGGGCAAATATAATTAGTTTCTGATACATTATTAATTTACGTTATTAATTATTATGAGAGTGATTTGCTAATTAATATTACGAATGAATTTGGCGTCAAATGTTGTGTGCTAGTGCCTCTGTATATTATTTTAATCAAGGTTTTGAAGAGTGTGATCCTGTGATTATAGAGATATAAATTTAAATTAATCAATAAAATATATATATATATATATATGGGGTTAAAATTGATCGTGTTTAGGGGTAGAAATTAAGATGCATCTAATCAAGATTTTGGATTAGAATATACCCTGCATTGGAGATTTTAGGGTTAGTTGGATCAGCAGTTACATCATATGATAGTTGATGTAAGATTATCATTGGATGCAGTGACATCCTACTTTGACTCATTAAACCCACCCAAAACACACGTCTATCTTCATCTTATTAACCTTAATCTCATAATCGGTTCAACTGATTATAAGGATATTATCTTGTATCAATAGTAAAGGATCAAATTATATTGTTTCAGTATAGAGTCTTTATATGCTGTGGGTAATGGCCTAACTCCTATTAATTTTTTGAATTGGAATGATTTACCTCTTCATCATTCTATTTGGCCGGGATGTAGGGGTATCTAGAGTCGATGGTTCTACATTTTTGTATCAATCTTATTAACCCTAATTATATGGCAAACAATTATGTGATACCATCTCATGAGAAAAATTCCGTAAAAAAGATAAAATGTAGTAATATTTTAATAAAAAATTATTGTGTTACAGTGAATTATTATTATATAAATAAACTGATATCTATTTATAGTCTTACACAAGTATTGGCTGAATTAGGTAAAATATTCCATGCTTATTATATTTACCCCTTTGCTTTATAATTTAGGCTTATCATTTATTTTATAATTTATTATATCTTTAGGGGTTTTGTCATAATTTTATTTGAAATTAAATAATCAATCTGGATGTACATAGTGTCATGTAACTATATTTTACATTTATAATTTGACAAAACTTTTGTCAACTATCTCATATAATAAATTTTGTAAGATGGATAAGAAATTATAATATTTCAATAAAAAGTAATATTAATTGATGAAAGTGGTGACTATTCAAATTGAGAATTTCATTATCACTTTGCAGTAAAAATGAAATTAAAGTGATAACCTATTAAAATCCTAAATTAGTATTTCATCCAACGATAAAAAATGATAACATGCTTATATTAAAATCCTAGATTAGTATTAATTAAATTTACTACATTTTCTAACTTGTATATTTGATACTCTTGTACCATTTTATTTTAACAAATTTTTATTTGCCCAATCAAAAAGAAAAATTGAAAAGTGATAACATGACATTTAAATGTAGAGTAAATAACATATCAAGAAAAAAAATATAAGGTTTATTATTTATTTTTAGAATTATTGTATTTTTAATTCATTTAAAATTAAATGTTTCAATTGGATTCCCATAATATCAACCCTAATTTTTTATTCATAATTGTTAATTTCTTAGCTAGATGGTCCAATTTTGTTTTGGAAATCGTGGTCCTAATTTGGGGTCTATTTTGATGGGGTCTATTTTGATGATATTTGAATGAGGGATACTTAGATTGGATTTAATCAAATTCAAGAGCGTACGAACTTTGTCATATCTGAATTTAATTAATTTTTATGTTTATTTTATGATTGAGACTTCTTCCCACTAATATTACTCTTTATATTAATAATTTCGGTTAGTATAACTTATATTTTTAAGTGCGTTTGATTCATAATAATAATTTATATAGGTCATTAAATTCTGTAAAGGGAAAACAAAATAATTTTGGGAGACGTCCTTCTATTATTTTTCTCTGATCTATTATTCTTAAAACTATTAATTAAAATAAGCTTAAAATTTTAAAAATAAAAATAAAAAATAAAACTCAAACTTTTTTATTATATTAAATTTATTATATTAAAATTTATCTCACAAAAATTAAAATATCATTTTAGTCTCACCTACTAAAAAAATAATTTAGTAAAAAAACCTGAAAACTTGTAAACTGATGCACGTGAGACTTCTCGATTAAATTACTCCATGCGTGAGACTTCTTGATTAAATTACTCCATGTTAATTACACAAATTTCGAATCAATGTTGGCGGTTAATGTTCAGGTATTATTTTAATTAACTTTTATAGTACAGTGGTCCTAAAATTCTAGATATGGTTTAAAAGTAATAAATTAACTAAAAATACATGTGGGGTTTTATTGATCATGTTATGGGTACTAGGATAGGATTAATTTTTATCAAAATCTACAATTATAGTAAATAAATTAGGAGTTAGCTGAATCAGCAGTTGCATCATATTGATTTTGTGACATTATTATTAAATAAAATGACACCAAATGGCCTTATTATGACTCATTAAGCCACCCCATCACTTGTTCATCTTCATCTTATTAATCTTTTTTTTTAATTTAAGAATTTAATTTCTAATTACGTTTTATGGTCTAATCTTTGATGGTAATTGTAGTCCTGGTTTGTTTTTGAAATTTGGTTTATGGATTATTTAGTTTAAAATTTCTTTTATTCCTCTTTTTTTATTTTTAACCAACAACAAATTTTTTTTAAATTAAATTAAATCATATTAAAGCAAAGTCTTATGAGAGACCGTCTCATAGAATGACAGACTTCTATGCTATGGATAAGAAGTAATAATTTTAATGGGATGTGATACACGATTAATAAAAAATTGATAACGTAATCTATTGATACCATTAATGTAATGACCCAAAATACGATAGAAATTTCCAAAAAAAATAATAGTATTTTTTTGAATATTTAGAAATGAAACTAAACTTACAGGACTAATATAATTTTTATCTAATTAGTAGTATGTTATAAATGGGAAGTGATAATCTTTTAAAAGCAAAGTAATAATATCTTTTATTAAAGAATAATAATAGCTAATTTTGAAAGTTATGTAGAGATAGCACGTTATGATTTTGAAAAAGATAGTGGATTGTATAACTTGTATTCGTGGCTAGAAATGTATGGGGAAAGCAAAGTTTGCTTAGTTTTGACAGCCAATCAATTTCTTGTTTGTTTGATACAAATAAAAGTGACTTGAGATAAAAAATAAAACATTTTAGATCAAGATCATTAAAAAAATTTGGAGTTATACAACCACCATAACTTATGCATTTAATTTTCATCTTTCTCTTTTGGTCGATGAGTCACTTGTTTAATTAATATTGCTTAAAAAGATAAGCTAATATTTTTCAATATAAATGAATTGATTCCACATAAAGTGACGTGTTGAGTAAACTGTTTAAGGGATATTAAATGGTAAATATCAAAATTAGTCTGGTAAGTATGATATTTTCTAACTTTAGTCCTTTTTTTTTACAATTCTCAATTTTGGTCTTTTTTCCACTTTTAGTCCTTTTAGTCCTGCTTTGGTCCCTTTTTCAAAATTTGGTTCTTTTTTTGTCCACTTTTGGTCATAAATGTATACACTTTCGAACCATTTTTGGATTTTTTTTAACATAAATGACTAAATTTGGACAAAAAGGACTAAATTTGGACTAAAAGGACTAAAAGTGGACCAAAAAGGACCAAAATTGAGAATTGCAATAGAAAAATAACTAAAGTTGAAAAACGTCATACTTACATGACCAATTTTGATATTTAATTGGTATTAAACTATGGGTTAGTATTACGTAGGAATTTCTCATATTATTTTATACTTTTTTAAAATAATTATTACTATTATAAATTGTTCATGAATTAGCATTAACACTTTTTATTAATTGAGTATCATTTTTTACTATAGAAATTATCATTTTTTATCAGTCTCACGTAAGCCCTTATATGGGAGGGTCTCTCACAACTCTTTGCCTTAAACTAAAATCTCTAATTCTGTGACGCGAATATATATATTAAATATCACTCGATTTAACACTTAATTAATAATTGCAGTCGATTATATATATATATATATATATATATATATATATATATATATATATATATATATATATATATATAATTCTGGTTCATCATGTATCTATATTTGCAAAATTGTTCTTTAAGTACGTAAAAATTACTCTATGTAGAGATGAATTATTACTATTTTGAATTGAAAAAAATACTATTTCTTTTCAAATTTTGCCCAATAAAAATATAAAAATTCACATTGTATCTAATTTGCAGAATAATACTTTTTATTCAAAAGATTAATAAATTATCTCTTTAAAGAATAATTTCATGTACTAAAAAGTAATAAAAAAGTAATTAGGGTGCAAGAATTTAAGA
Organism: Pogostemon cablin; assembly: GCA_023678885.1. NCBI lineage: Eukaryota > Viridiplantae > Streptophyta > Magnoliopsida > Lamiales > Lamiaceae > Pogostemon > Pogostemon cablin. The sequence continues at coordinate 3,328,325 of CM042977.1, read as the reverse complement.
AGTAATATTTTTCATTTAGAAAAGTAATAATTCATCTCTCTAAATAATAATTTTCATGTATTAAAAGATAATCGATAAATCACAGGTGTGAACTTCATTTTTCACAAATGTTTACCTTGAAATTAATATGGTTGTAGGTGTATATAGCGTGATTTTGAAATTTTAACGTGTATTTGAAAACCAAAACTTAATTTTGATAATCGAAAAGAGTTGTTATGTAAGTAGAGCACCTCCACTTATTACCTGTTAATTTAATTACAAAAACTAATAAATCAATTCCACAGTGAAAGTGGAATTACTCTTAAGTCTCAAGTACTATAGAAGGTTGTTCTATGGTATAAGAGACGGTAACTCTTCTAGACAAAATAAAATACTCATTTCGTTTAGTTTTAAAGTGTTCGTTTGCTTTTTGCACGTAGGTTAAGTAATATTATTATTATATGTATAGTGAGTAGTTGTATTAGAGAGAAGTGGTCGGTCATATTGTGTACTTTTTTATTAAATAGGAAAATAAATATCTTTGAAGCGGACGCCAAAAATAGTAAAATTGACAACTTAAAAGTGGACGGAAGGAGTATTATTATTGTTAATTAATGAATTCGTAGGAATAGAATAACATATACTAACTCCGTCCGCTTCTAAGATATCCATTTTACTATTTTTTGCTTCCGCTTCAAAGGTATCAATTTCCACTATTTAGTAAAAAAAGTACACAATATGACCCACCACTTTCCTCTAATACAACTACCCATTTTACATATAATAATAATACTCCTTAATTCACGTGCAAAAAGTAAATGGATACCTTAGAACCGGACGGAAGTAGTGTATTTTACAGAATAACCCTTGATATTTTTAATAGGAGTGTCCCTTTACGAATGAGTGCACCTTGTTACACACTAGCCACTCTAAATAAAGATTAAAAAATAAAGTATTTTAATATGTAATAGATAGAAAGATATAATTTTTAATGTATAATGGATAATTATATTAGTATTATGTGTGGCTCTATGGATATATATTAAGGGTAAGTCTTGACGTGAGACCGTTTAGGGTGAGACCATTTATACTTTTTAATTAATTAGTTGTTATTTTCACTATAAAATATTATCACTTTTCATTTATATTATAAATTGTTCATAAAATAGCATTATCACTTTTTATTAATTATCACATATCATTATAGATGTTATCACTTTTTATCCATCTTACGTAAACCCTTGCATAAGATGATCTCACAAAAATTTTTGTCATATATTAATTGTTTTGTGTGTGTTTTCATTTAAAAAAAAAGAAATGTAGCAATATTTACATGCCGCTCTAATTAATAAAATAAAATTTAAGAATGTTTGCAGAGAAGGGAGTATTGTAGATTGGGAAATCCAAATATTTATGTATAAATACATATACTCCATTTTTTATTATTTACAAAAGCCGGCCCAGTCCATATAAATTTCGATAAATACATTTCGATTTTTCATTAGGCTGGCCCAATTAGAAGTCAGGCCCAAACTAATACAACTGGACATTTTCTATTTTGTTTCCTTTTCCAACTATAATTGAAATTGCTTTTATTTTAGCAAAAGAAAAGACCAAATTTCCTCACACAGTCACTAGTTTTACATTTCTTTATTTGTTCTATTTATCAACATTACATTCCATCCCTACTTTTAATCTTTCCCATATGGTATTTATCAAGTCTTTTATTACTTTTCTCATTAATTAATTAATTTTTTAAAAAAATTTTATATATTATGCTGGAGATTAAATATATACCTAATTCAATTTTATTTTATTTTTTGGTTGATAAAAATGCATTATTGATTATGTATGGAGTATTATAGTATGTTTATTCAAAATTAATAATAATAATATTATTACAATTATTATTATTAAAAATAAATAAATAAGATAAATTTGACGTCCTCCTAAATTAAATATAATTAATTTCATTTTACTATTAGGATAAATCTTTTTTTCGAGTTTGTCTATCCAAGGAAAGATTATTGCAATATACGTCCTCCGTCTTCCTTTAAGGGTGTCATTTGTTTGGATGTCATTTGCTTTTTGCACGAGGATTAAGGAATATTATTATTATTTAATGTGTAGTGAGTAGTTGTATTAGTGGAGATATGAGTTTCATTTTTTAGTTATATTAGTGGGTGTGTGTGGGTTCATATGTATAAAAAAGGAAATGAGACCATTGGGGAAAAACGTCCAAAATGAAAAAAGATACACTTGAAAGCGGACGGAGGGAATAATTATTAAAAAAAAAAAAACTGAAAAATTTTTCACGTGTGTGACACTAAAAATTATATTTCTAATTAATTAATTAAAGTGATCTTCCAAGGACTTTTCACAATGAGTTGGTATTCGATGCAACCGGTGCACCCATATGTGTATAGCTTTTTATTTTATTTTGTATACATATTATTCTATGTTATATACATGCTTTTTAATAATTATATACTTTTTTCACACACAATTTTTCATTAAAAAAAACTAGCATTCATATGTGTATAACGTTTCACTACAAAAAAAAATATTTTTTTAGCAACCGAATTTATCAACGGAATTCAATCCGTTGGTAATTACCAATAGATTAGCAAGAAAAATGATATTTTTGTTTTGAGTGTATATTGGGTGCACCCGGATGCAAGGGTACATACATATGTGTATGACTTTTTATTCTATTTTATATACATATTATTCTATTTTGTATACGTGCTTTGTAATAATTGTATATTTTTTTCACATTTAGTTTTTCATTAAAAAAACTAACATACATATGTGTATAACTTTTTATTCAATAGTGTATACATGTTTTTTTAATAATTGTATATTTTTTACACTCAATTTTTTCATTAAAAACTAACAATTAAATTGTATACATTATTGCTCATAATTGTATATGTTTTTGGTTATATTTGTATATGGGTGCACACTATAATTAGCCTTTTATTTTAGCAACGTAATGCCAACGGATTTATTCTCTATTTTAGCAACGGAATTGATTTTTCGTTGCTAAAAATTTACCAACCACCATTTTACCAACGGATTCCGTTGCTAATCCATTGGTAAGCCAATTTAACAATGAAATTAAGGTTTTTACCAACGGAATATTCCGTTGGTATAAAATAGTTTTTTGTAGTGTTTTATTCAATAGTGTAACATATATTTTAATAGTTTTATATTTTTTTACACTCAATTTTTTATTAAAAAAACTAACAAACAAATTGTATACATTTTTGTTCATAATTGTATATGTTTTTGTTTATAATTATATATGATCTGAAAATTGGTGCACCATATCCTGGCCCCTGGGGTGCACTCGGGTGCACAGTAGTATTAGCCTTTCACAATAATTACTTTTAAATTTTTAATTAAATTTTATTTTCACCATATATATATATATATATATATATATATATATATATATATATATATATATATATAAAGAAATCTGAATGATTACGGGAACAAGGGATTGAAATCAATGATCTGAAAATCGGACCGGCCGGTTCGACCGATCGAACCGGGAACCGACCAGAAAATCGGTCCAAAAAGCCCTATAAAACCATTTGGGGCATCAAACTGGAAAAAATCGGGTAGAATCGGTTCGGACTGGAAAAACTGGATGAATCGATTGACCCGAAAACAGCCTATTCTATTTTTTTTCTGAATTTTTTTTTTAAACGTTGACAAGTTCTCACATTTAGGCTATGATAACTAGAATGATAGAAATAGAATTATAGAATCATAGAAATATAGAAGTATAGAATCTTGGTGCTATTTTTTTGAAATATATTTAACCTTTTAAAAATATTTGATAATTTTTTTATTATTAGATTTATTTATTTAAAATTAAAAATATATAATTTTTATTTTTCTGGTTGAATCGTCCGATCCGACCTTGAACCGTTAGTGTCAGGTCACCAGTCTGCTTTTCTAATCACGGATTGAAATGATCTGATTGAAATGATCTAGCTAGTCGATTAACAACTACCAATTTTAATAATCACTAATTGAATGCTATTTCTGCCCTAAATATATTTCATTTTATTTATTAATTCAGATTTATTTTAGATTGAAAGCAAACACAAAACTTAATGATTTCCGGTTGGATATTTAATCATAAATAATAATATTTTAATAAAAAATGATACTTGAATTAATAAAAATAATAATGTATTAAATTATTTTATTAGCAATTTGTAATATAAATAAAAATAATAATTCATATTAAAAAAAAAAACGTTATCATATGCAACGATCACACAAGTGCTGGCCTTTCCTAAAAAAATTTGGGATTTATCACTTCTAATAGATCATTAAGTAATATTTTATGAAAAAATTTAAAACAGTGTAAAATCTCCTTGAAATTAGTATATGTTACACACATTTTTTTAGATGTTTGGTCAAAACAAAATTCTCGAATTTTAAAATTATTTTATTATGAAGTCGAAATTTCATTTACTATAGCTCAAAAGTTGGGATCCAAGTAATCATTATTAAAAAATATACTATATATTATAGAATTAAAATTTAATGATGATTGAGAAATTGGTAGACTTTTGAACGTCAATCCCGCCTTGAATTCAAAGAGATGGAAAAAGTCATGATTTTGTCTTTGCCACTAATACAAAGCTGTAATCCATCTCTTCACTTTTTGCCAAACTAACATCTCATTATTAATTAGCCAACTAAATAAAAATAAGTACCTTTAACAATAATCTTATTAATAAATATTAATATTAAATTATAAATATGCTCAAATCATGTTCATAGCATAAATGTCATGAAATATAATTATGTTGAGGTACTCTCATTCGGATCCAAATGTCCTATAACATAATGATATTTACACTTCTTAAATAAATCAGTTGCACTATAAACTTCATGAAATTAATTTTTACTAATTACTTTTATTTATCTTAAATTAATTTATTATATTTACAAATTGCACTTAAAATGAGCCTCAGTAAAATATATCTCATAATTGGTTTAAGATTAAATACTTCTTATGAATGGGAAAATGATCATTTCCAAAAAGTCATTTAGAAGTTTCCAAAAATTTCTCTTACAAAAATCTAAACAAATCTTATAGTACGAGTACGTATAATGTGAGTATTTCATGTATTTTTTTAAAAGGATGCGCATGCATGCATGGAAAGAAAAATTAATAATTTATTAAGATTTATAAATTTATTTAAGGATCTTTTAAAAATTGAAAAAAAATATTTGTGCTTCTACTTTCTTTTCTCTTATCATTCTTGATGTAGCTATGAATTATGTTAAAGCTGATATTCAAGTTATCTAATGTACTTTTATTTTTTTTTTTTAAAATGCATTTTAATGGCAATAACCACATGCAAATTGTTTCATATGGAATTATTGGAACCAGTTTTTTTTATATAGTTAAAAATAATATAATTATATATTTATAGTCCATGCTAAATGGTTGTATGTTATATTTTAGTTTTTGACTTTATATTAATTGTTTTAATTCATAATGTATATCACTCAATTGATTCATGTCCTATTTTTATCCTTAAAGTTACACTTTACTCTTGAGATTTAGTATTAATTTTTTGAGAATAATTCTAATTAATTAAAAAATTATAAAATAATACTTCCTTTCGGTAATTAAGAAACTCATATACCCCTTTGATAAAAAAATGTAACTATTTCTTAATCTACCTGAAAAAATAAATGTCCCGTACAAATGGGACGGAAGTATTACATCATAAAATATGAATAAAATTTATGCATACATAAAAATCATGATTATTTTTAATATTTATCTGTTAGAATATACTCAATTTTAGTTTTTTTTTCTATTCAATATTAATGTTAATATAATTAATCAAAAATATTTTTTTAAAATTCAATATCTACCACAACGATATAAAGTAATACTTTCTCATCTCATCAAAAGATTCTCATTTTATTATGTTGGATGTCCCCTTTAAAGATTCTTATTTTTCCCTTTTAGTAAAATTACCTCGTATATAGCTCACCACTCAATACTACAATAATTACTCTAACACATAAAATAATAATACTCATTAATCCACTTAAAAAACAATTGAATTATACTCCCTCCATCCCACAATAAGAATTACATTTTACTAATTAGGGTGTTCTACTACAAGAGTTGCATTTTCTTTTTTAGTAGATGGGATCCATATAAATCAATCATTTTATCTTCATGGGATTCACACATAATACTAATACAACTATCCACTATATTTTAAATTATTATATCTCTCAACCCCACTTCACATTAAAATATTATACTCCCTCCGACCAATGCAAAGGTAACAATTTGCTTTTTACGCGTAAATTAAGGAGTATTATTATTATATATGTAGTGGGTAGTTGTATTAGAGGGAAGTGATGGATCATGTGATGTACATTTTTGCTAAAAAGGAATATGAATACTTTTAAATTGAATGCTCAAAATGGTAAAATAGATACTTCGGTACTTGATGAATGGAGTATTTTTTAATCTCTGTACAAATACTAAATGTAATTTTTTTGTGGAAGCAAGAGAAGAATTTATAGGTGGGATGAGAGTACAAGAGTGGAAAAAATAAAAGGTTTGTAGTGATGGCAATTAATTTGAAGATTGGTACTAGTGTTGGGGAGACAGCATGTAAATTTGTAGCCGATGTGACATTTATTGGAATTGGGATAACAACTTTGCTTCTTTATCACTTTAGTCACTTTCACTTCTCCCACGTCAAAATATAATCACTCACTCCTACCCTACAAGTTTATAGACGTGGCCGTAGAGGTGTTAAACGAGCCGAGCCGAACGAGCTCGAGTACCTCATACTTGAGCTCGGCTCGAGTACTTATTTAGTCGAGCTTGAATTCAGCTCGTTATGGCAACGAGCTAATATACGAGCTCGGCTCGAAAAATACTCGAGCGAGCTCGAGCTCGGCTCGTTAAGCAAAAATATTGAATTTTCTAGTCGAATAGAGTCGAGTCGAGTCAAGACCAATATTAATTAATATATTATATATTTTTTATTATATTTAAAATATTTATTTTATTATATATTATTATAATTATATATAATAATTATTATTAATATTATATTAAATATTATTTTCGAGCCTTAACGAGCCGAGCTTAGCTCGACTCGTTAACTGAACGAGTATATGAATGAGCTCAAACTCGAGCTCGAACAGAAAACGAGTCGAGCCGAGCCGACGAGCTGCTCGTTTGATATAACAACTCTACTCCTACCCTACATTCTCTTTTACTAATATGTGAAATACATTGTGAGAGCCAGGTCGAGCTATTCATGACTTTTTTTTTTTATCAAACGATAAGATTTTTATATATTAGTAAAAAAGAATACAAGGTTCTCTCCAGTTAATCAAACCAAGAGAGCATAGCCCCACAGAAGGGAATACAATCACTCCATAAAGGAAATTCAAACACCTCAATAAATGAGGACAACTACACTCCTCTAGAGAGACAACATAAAAAAATTAAAAAACTCTAACAATCGAGCTGTTCATGAGTTTGGAATTTGTTAAATGTGATTTGTTCTATTCGAGCTTTGTAATATTTGTTCTGTTCTAATTTTGTGTTTTCTCTTCTATTTTTATGAATTAAGACTTTGTATTTTTTGCTAATTGAGCTTTCTATTATTATTTTATTTGATCTTTTTAATTTTATTTTTATTTTTATCTTTATAAATTTTGTTCTATACAGTTTTTTTTGTTATATTTCTGTCTTTGTAAATTTGTTCTATTCGATTTTTTTTATTCTATTTCTGTCTTTGTGAATTAGTTCTATTTGGTATTTTTAAATTTGTTCTGTGTGCAATGTTATAATTGGCACATTGACAAAAAAAATTATTAAAAAATTGTAGGTCAAATTAGGATTTTTTTTGTAAAATTATAATAAAAGTGAACAAATTTAATTATTTTAAAGTAAGTAGGTTTTTTTTATTTTTCAATAATAATAATGGGTATTTCCGATTTTGCCCCTTAAAAATTCGATTAAACCAATAATTTTGTAGCATCGATTTCGAGAGAGTATAGTACTCTCCCCTTCTTATTAAAGCACCCTCATTTTATTATATGTCTCATTTAAAAATTCTCATTTTTTTCTTTTAATAAAAAGGGTTAATATCCACTTAATACTAATTTAAATATACACTTTACTTAAATTGTAATAATTCTTAAGTTTTACTCCCTCCATCCCATTTAAAGAGTGTATTTTTTTCATTTTGTTCGTTTCACTCAAAGGGTTCTCTTTCTTTTTTTATACACATGGGATCCACACACCTCTTCTAATACAATTAAAATATGGGATCACACTCTCACTAGTACAACTATCAACTACATAATAATATTCCTTAATTTACGTGTAAAAAAAACAAAAGTTCCTCCTATGCCGGGACGGAGGGAGTATAATATAATGGTAACTAATGGAGAAGATGGAGGGAGTGCTATGACTCTAAAAGATGCAATGGAAGATTGGATGAATTGTTATTGTTATTGTGTGCTGCTTTTTATGAGAAGTTTCACCAATGAGTGAGAAAGAAAGCTGCATGCAAAAGTCTTACCCATGGCCCCACTTCTCACCCTCACACTCACTTCCTTCACTTTTCTTTTTCTACCTTTTCCCTTTATCATTTTCTATTACTCCTTATTTTCATATTTGAGCCTTTTATTTTATATAATTATTATTGACTTTTTTTTTTTACTTAATTATGAAATGGAGCAAGATTGACTACCACTTGCATTGTTTGGGGCTTTTTATAGTATTATTGTTTAAATGAGTATTAATTATTTTAATCTATTATTTTTTATAAATATACAAATCAAAAAAGTAGTATTTAATAATCTTTTCAGACCACATAATTTATTTGATAATTTAGATAAATTTTGATGGGCAGTTTGGTGATTTGACCACAGATAAGCGTAGTATATTGGGTTTGAGAGTTTGAAAAGTCCAAAATAAAAAATTAAATTAATTAATTCATAGGGTGAATTTTCTTTTTTATTTAAAATTTCAGCACAATACCTCCACGACTGGGGATATGTATACTCTTTCGTATATACATCTGCGAGAAGACGAATATATAGGATGAAAAATAAATAGTGTGAAATTCCGATTAATATTATTATTATTTTGTTTTTTAAGGGCTGTGGTTTATTTTTACTCTTAATTTTTTATTAATAATATTCATGTGAGATTATTTCATGGATAGTTTTTTTTTTTATCAATCAATTTTATATCACAAATTATTTATGAAAATTTCAGTTAGACAATTATTATTTTTTCATCAATCAAATTTATATTTTTGTTAAAATATGCAAAGCATTCCTTGCTGCGGGTTCAACTTACAGCCTAATGGCTTATGTTCTATTATATCTTTAAATTTTAATTTTTATTCTTAGGATCTAAAATATTTAAGGGTATATTTACCTTTCCAGTCTATAAATAAAAAAAAGTTCATTATATATGAATATTCTAATTCAAATGAGACTAAATCCTAAAATACTATTACTTTTTATCTCTCTCATGGTAATTTTGTAAGACAATCTAATACAAATATTAATTTTTTTTATATATTAGTAAAATTTGTATCATTAATTCAATACAATTTAATTTAATACTCCTATGAAATTATAATTATCATGCACATGAGTGTTACTCTATGTATACCATTTTTCTAAATTAGAAGACAATGGAATCAATCATAAATTCATTCTACATGTTAGCTAGGGTTTATATGTAACCACATAATTTTCAACTTGATTGAAATCTAATGTTGGGGGTTTGGAAGACACTCATCATTCACTCAACCAACACCACATGGACTTTCTCTTTCTTCTCCTTTAATCATTTCTATCTCATATCATATCAATTTGGATTCAATATGTTTCAAATTAATGTTTCATTGATCTTTCGTAAAAAAAAAAAAATTATGCCTAAATGACTATTAAGTCCTTAGAATACTTCTCATTAATAATCTAGAATGTATTTTTGGCTTTTATCACCCATTTTAAAAGAAAAATGAAACGTTAATAAAATAAGAAAGTGAAATAGGTGGCTTGATTAGTTTGCATTTGTTAAAATGTGGATTTTTTACTATAGTATCAAATAACATCCTATTAAATACTCCCTCCGTCCCGGACTTAAGTTCACCGACACTGTAGATATGGAGTTTAAGAAAAGTTTTTTTTTGACCAACTTTATTGACTTTTTAGTGGTATTGTGGTATTTTTAGATAATAAGTAAATTATAAAGTATGTTATGTGTGTTAGGTGAGAATATTATTTTTGAAATTAAGATAATTTTTGAGGTTGTTAGTTGATGTGAAGTTTCATTTTTTTGGGTGGTGAAGATAAGTGTGGGACGGACAAAAACGAAAAGTGTGAACATAAGTGAGGGACGGAAGGAGTATCAAATAACATATTGAAATTTTCAGTAGAGAAAAAATCATACTAATATTAACAAATGTGGATTTTTTACTCTATATCAAATAACATCCTATTAAATATCAAATAACATATTGAAATTTTCAGTAGAGAAAAAATCATACTAATATTAGCTAATCTAAACTTTCAATAGTATACCGATAATTCAGTATAAGAAAATAATATTTGTTGCTTGCAGATTTTTCGGTATATCGTGTCATACATAAAATATCGTTACATTCTTCGTCCTCAAATAATGGTAAAAATTTAAAAACAAATAATACTATAATAAATCATATTTTCAAAAATATCACTACAAACTTATACACATAACTTTTTTATCATTTATTTATTACTTAAAAATATAAAAATATAAATTTATATATATACTCCTTCCGTCCATCCTCAATTTATCTAATTTACTTATTTGGGTTGTTCACTCTTAATCTCACTATTTCTCCTTTTAGATACTCCCTCCGTCCCTTTTGATACTTATTCATGTTGCCATTTTGATCTTACCCAATACTAAGTATTCATTTTCTTTATAGATTAATGTGACCCACAAAAAAATATATCATCATACTCAACCCACTACATATAGATTCCTACAATTTTAAAATATTATTTCTCTTATCTTAAATTATTACACTCCTTAATCCACTTGCATAAAACAAATTGTTATGTTTCAAGGGGACGGAGGGAGTAAATAGGATTCATTCATATCACTAATATAATTAAAATATGTGATTCACACATCCCACTAATACTACTAATCACTAAGGGCATGATTGGTACGACCGTACGATGGAATAGGATGTGAATGGAATCGTTATTCCTAACTCTATTTTCATTCCTATGATTGGTATGTTTTTAGTGATAGGAATCCACATTCCAAAAGAATGTGTATTCCTTTACATGTGGGAATGTACATTCCTCACACCCCCATGGTATTGCCCATTCCATTCCCCGTTCACCCCATCCCACCCCACCCCCCACTCATACATACACACACACACACACACACACACACACACACATATATATATATATATAATATTCTTTTAATTTATAAAATATTTATTTATATAATTATAAATATGTTACTATTTTTCTACTTAACACGTAATATTTATTAAAATTATTTGTATTAAATTATTTAATAAAAAATTAAATATTTTATATACTCAAATCGGTAAAAAATATATAATTAAATTAAATTCTTAAAATTTTTAAATATAAATGTATATAATTATTTTAATATTTATTCAAATAAAAATTAGTAAATTATATAAAAAATTAATATTATTAATTAAATTGAATATATATATATGTAATATAAATATAAATATAATTTTTTATACATAGTTTAATATTTTTTAATATATGAAGTATAAAATTTTTTATTTGTATTTTAAATTTTATTTATATTTTAAAAATATTAATATTTTATTTTATTTTTAATTTAATATTTTTCTATAATTATTAAAATATATAAAATCTTCCATTAAAATTTTAATTAATTTAATATTTTATATAAATTAAATTTAAATGTAATATTATAAAAATACTAATAATGAGATTGAAATACCAATCATGATAAATTCCCATTAATATTACATTCATAAGTTAATTCCATTCCCCTATTATTCCATTCAATCATACCAATCTAGTGTAATACAATTAAAATATGTGATTCACACAACCCACTAATACTACTAATCAATACACGTAAAATAAGAATACTCATTCACGTGAAAAAATCAAATAAATGCGCTTGATTAGAGGTATTAGGAGAGGGTAATGGGAATGTAAGGGTATTGATTCTCATTTCTCATACTAGTTAAAGGTAATGATAATCCAAATCCCTCAATCATTTCCATTGATTCAATGTATATCCCACCCCTTCAATCACCTTTATTTTCATTCTTATTGTCATTCCAAAATTTGAATCAACTGCTACTAACATTATATGGAATGGAATGGATGGAAAGAGGTAGATTAATTGATTTATGTGTGAAGAATGTACATGCCAATACTCTCCAACTTCCTATTTTGTTTGTTGGTCAACTTTTTATCCACTATTTAATTAATTTTTGTCAATATTCATAATTTCAAAAAACTCTTAACTAAAACCCACTCCTCCTTTCCCATCTCCCGCTCTCTTCTTCAGGACAAAATGTACCTTCGCTCTTTCCTTCTCCTCTTCTCCGCTTCTTCACTCCTCTCTCTCTCCACCGCCACCTCCGCCGCCGACGACACCGCCACCCTCACCCTCTTCCGCTCCCAAACCGACCTCCACGCCGCCCTCTTCTCCAACTGGACTACCACCGCCAACTCCACTGCATGTACTGCTAACTGGTTCGGTGTAAAGTGCACCAACAACCGTGTCACCGCCGTCTCCCTCCCCTCCCTCAACCTCCGCGGCCCTATCTCTGCCCTCTCCTCGCTCGATCAGCTCCGCCTCCTCGACCTCCGCGGCAACCGCCTCAACGGCACCCTCGCTCCCATCGCGCAATGCTCTAACCTCAAGCTCTTTCACCTCGCCGGCAACGACTTCTCCGGCGAATTGCCGCCGGAATTGTCCACCCTCCACCGCCTCCTCCGCCTCGACCTCTCCAGCAACAACCTCCGCGGCTCAATTCCTCCGCAGCTCTCCAATTTATCGCGCCTAATCACTCTCTACCTCGATAACAACGAACTCACCGGAACAATCCCTAATTCTCTCGCGTCCCTCACACAGCTTCAACAATTGAACCTGTCGAACAATGAATTATACGGCGCCGTACCACAGGGGTTACTTTCCCGGTACGGCGGAAGCAGCTTTTCCGGCAACCAAGGGCTCTGTGGATTTACTCCTTTCCCCAATTGTTCATCCGCGGGTGGGCCACCACCATCGTCTTCTCCCCAAATCGTGCCCTCAAATCCCAGTTCTCTCCCTTCATCATCAAATAAGCATCACAAAAAACTCAGCAATGGTGCAATTACTGCTCTGGTGGTGGTGAATTCAGTACTGCTATTCGTGATCGCGTTCTTCGCAGCAGCATACTGCTGCACGAAGAGATCAAGGGATGCAAGTTCAATGGCGGAGAGTGAGGGGGGAAAGAGGAGCAGCCATTCGAGCGAAAAGAAGGGGAACAATGGAGGTGGAGATAGTGATGGTACTGATAAGAGCAAACTAGTGTTTTTCGATCGAAAGAAGCAATTCGAACTCGATGATTTGCTCCGAGCGTCCGCGGAGATGCTCGGGAAAGGGAGTTTGGGGACTGTTTATAAAGCTGTTCTTGATGATGGAGCCATTGTGGCTGTAAAAAGGCTCAAAGATTCGAACCCTTGTGCAAGAAAAGAGTTTGAACAGTATATGGATGTTATTGGGAAGCTTAAACATCCTAATGTAGTAAGATTTAGAGCTTATTATTATGCAAGAGAAGAGAAGTTGCTTATCTATGATTATCTCCCTAATGGCAGCTTACATTCTCTTCTTCATGGTATGAAATTATGAATCAAGGTTTCTGATCTCTGTTTCTTGAATTTTCACTCTGGTTTTTGGTTGATTTGTGGTTTATTTTGATCATAGGGAGCAGAGGGCCAGGGAGGATTCCATTGGATTGGACTACAAGAATCAGCATTATACTAGGAGCTGCTCGAGGGTTAGCAAGAATTCATGAGGAGTATGGAGGTTCAAGAATCCCTCATGGGAACGTGAAATCGTCGAACGTGTTGCTCGATAAGAATGGCAATGCTTGCATTTCTGATTTCGGGTTGTCGTTGCTTCTGAACCCGGTCCATGCTGTGGCTAGGTTGGGAGGGTACAGGGCACCGGAGCAAACCGAAATCAAGAGACTCTCACAGAAGGGAGATGTTTATAGTTTTGGAGTCGTGTTGCTTGAAGTGATCACCGGGAGGGCTCCATCCTGTTATCCTTCTCCGGGTCGTCCTAAGGCCGAGGAGGAGGAAATGGGGACGGATTTACCCAAGTGGGTACGGTCGGTGGTGAGAGACGAGTGGACGGCTGAAGTGTTCGATCAAGAACTGTTGAGGTACAAGAACATAGAGGAGGAACTTGTGTCGATGCTGCATGTGGCCATGGCTTGTGTGGTTCCACAGCCGGAGAAGAGGCCTACGATGAGTGAAGTTGTTAGGATGATAGAGGAGATTAGGGTCGAGCAATCTCCATTGGGCGAAGAGTACGACGAGTCGCGTAACTCGTTCTCGCCTTCTATCGCCACCACTGAAGATGCATTGGCCTGAGGTGGTGGTTGCAGTTGCAGTGTCTTATTGCAGGTTTTTGTTGTACTAAGTTGTTTATTTTGAGGTGGTGATTTTTCTTTTGATTACATTGAATTTATTTACCTAGTTTACCCTAATTAGTGTTGATCATTATAAAATGGTGTGATGTAACTTGTAATGCACTTTATTATTTCAGTAATCAATGTGAAAAGGATGCCTAAATAGAGTATTGCTTGTAGGCCGGGACACGCTGTATCCCCATGTGAACACAACCCTCTTCCCTCTATATTCTATTTTAAATTGCAAAGGGACACAGTGTCCCGGGGCACAAGAGCCTCACTCAAATTGAATACAATAAGAAATGAAATATCTCAACTCATTAGTACACAATCGAACAAAAGTCACTAAAGCATTTCTCGAATCTCATTTCGTGAGACGGAGCTCCAAAGTTAACAGCCCTACAAAGAAAGGTTTTAGAAGAGTCCTGCTCTAAAAATTTATCAAGTTGAAATGTAAGATTAGAAAGTATACTCATTAGAAGGAATCTGAATTCTCACATGTGATTCTTCATGTAATTAGGAACTTTTATCCTAACTTTTACATACAACACAAACAGCTACATCTTTAAAGTGGCCTTGTCCAAGTCAAGGCCACCCTTTTCTTACAAGGATGATGATAACTCTCACCAATGGCATAAATAATAAATTCCATAATCATCCAGCCCTTTTCTTACGAGGATGAATGGCTTACAATAAGAGATCACGATCATTGAAGCTACATGCAACAACATACCATAAATATTAACTGACTAAACCTGTTTGATCGATTAGTGTACCGACCCTTTCCCCACATAATGCCCTCGATATATTTCCAGGCTCGTGAAGATTGAAAATGCCAACTGCAGAGATAGAATAGCTTAGTCGAGGTGGGTTATTAAAAATCCATAGTGGAAAAGAAGACGTGGTAGATAGATGGATTAGACTAAGGACCTGGAATCCCGTTCTCTTCACAGAACGTCACAGCCATCATGTCCATTGGAGATGATGCACCTCGCGAAGCAAAGTCCCTGAAGGAAAGGTGTTCAGCTACGATGCTATTGTTTCTTGAGTCGCAAACATACACACCTTCGACGTTGGTACCCTTCAGGACTGCATCAGCATGAACTGAAGAAAATCAAGGTGTTATGCTATTTACGATATTGGTAAGAAATTGTGAAATAGAGGGATGTTATAAAGGAATGTCATACTCTCTGATGCTCTAAGGGCTGCAGCTGTATCAGTGGAAAAGAGCGGATTCCCTGTTCCAGCCCCGATACCACCAAAAACTACGACTCTGCCTTTTTCAAGATGCCGAATTGCACGTTGCCTGCTATAAGGCTCAGCAACCTCCGGCATGGAAAATGCACTCTGCACACGTGTTTGGATGCCCAATTTCTCCAAGGCGGACTGCAGTAGGATGGAATTCATCACTGTCGCCATCATTCTAGTTACAAATGGAATTACCATAGCTGAATCAGGGCACGACAGAGAGAGACAACATACAAAATATTCATTACCAGGAAGTTGTTGAAACTGAAATGCCTACAACATCAACAAGATATTCCTAAGTAATATGGAAAAGAGAAGATCTATGTTTTTTATGCTCCACTGACTGTTTTAACCTTCAAGGAGGGGCAAAAAAATTTAGCTAAACAGGTGGTTTGAAAGGTTAGAGCTATGCAATTTGGCCATTAATAGACTTCTCTTCATTCTTCACTCGTAGTTCCTGATTGCAGAAATTGCCATTTGAGTTTTGGAAATCTTCGGCTGTTGAAGAAGTAGCCTAATATACCAATTTTCAAAATCATTCTATTTTAAAATGGCATAGCTTCAATATGATAGAAGCTTATCCAAGATGAGGACAAGCTCATGCCTTTCAGTGAAATAAGAATTTATAAAGATAAAGAAATTGAACACAAGGTTAAAAAAAACACAACATACGCGCAAGAGTAAAGCATGTAAATCTGAATGATTCTAGGGTAGTACATGAATTAATTGACCAAGTCTCAGCAGCATCTGTTTCACCCAAGATCAAAGGAGCATTAAATCGGAATCAGCAGATAACTATCAGCATCTAAGCAAAAAATAGAGAACGATTACAATATTAACACAATTATGAGAACTATTAACAGCAATCTCAGAATCTTACCCAATCTGATAGGCAGTACACCTATCAAAGCCAGTTGATGTAACCCACGTGTCTCCACAGAAGAAGTTTCGACCACCAACAACTATAGCCACCTAGGATTGAATAACCAAATAGAGATCACATGGCAAGGAATTGTGAAAGTCAGAAAAATCCCAAGTTGCAGATAAAAAGCTTCTAAACTAGTACCTCAACGCCAACATGACATGCTATTGAGACTTCTCTTGCTATCAGCATGGCCACCTATTATATGTACATGAAAATTTTAGCAAATTAAACTCTCTACTGAGCTGAAGAGAAATTGTGAAACTAACTGCTTCTTCTGTACATAATTGATTTCAATAAAAACTATTTTTCTGTTCAAATTCTGGTAAATCAGAGTTCAAGCCATGTAGCCTATAAAAATCTAATAATCCCATGTCATTATTTGAAATTTTCTACCAAAGATAAAATACATGGTTGATTAATATTTTGGCACCGTGGGGAGACAGCAATGCACATTAATCATCAAGATTGACAATTCACTAACCATAAAAGAAAATTTATGCAAAGAACAAATAAAAATGAGTTTAGTTCATATTTTCCTGTGTGTAATTATTGTAAGTATGGTGTGCTTTTAATTTTAGTATGATGTGATTAATGGGAATTTGGTAATATCACGACTCTCGAGATCTGCGTAACTAGCCTTCCTTGTCTTACTTTTTTAGAGGAGAATTTCCTCATTTAATACTAAGTTTTATGGCTGACAGTATTGGAGCTATTCCTGATATAAAAAAACACCTTTATCTAAAATGAGTCAAAAGACATCCGAACAAAAATTATCAGACTGGTACGATCACAATGGAGGAACAGAACATGCTCTTCGCTACTTATCACCAACCATAGACTCAATGATAACAAGAACCAACAATGGTTCCAATCAGTGATGATGTGTATCTATGTTGAAAGGAAGGATGACTGCCAACGGGCGAAGTCACAATCTACAAGGATGATCCCAAATTCAAGAATTGGAAGGCTGAAACATTTTGGTGACATCATGTTTAGTTAAATCAATGAACAACAATATCAGTGAAGGCTTACGCAATTATAAGGCATAAAAAAATTTTGGAATGCTGAAAGAGATGCGTATTTCAGCAGAGAAAATCATGGAGATTTCAGACAGGATCAATGACAACATGCATCCATCAGCCATAGGGAGGCACTTTGAAGACACCACGACAGTAGATAGGGTGAAAACACTATTCTAATAGCCACAGGCCCACAAGTGAAACTTGAAGAGCAAATAATAGCATTCAATTGCCATAGGGTGCAAGGATGTTTAGACTCGTAGAAAGTTCGAGGGGATTTAAAATACACCCCACACTAGAAGCATAGTAATCAACAGGAACGACACCAGCCAAGGCAAATGAGGTTCATCCTAAACCCAATTAATAACACTCTAAACAGTCCTTGATGCTCCACAATATTAATTAAAGGTTTAAACCCAGACCTATATCCCTTGGTCCTTATGTTCAAACAATAGTAGTTAGGCACAGGTTACGGTGCGGTCATGCCACAGAGATACTTAAAGCAGTAGCTTAAGTTTCTACAACACAAAGGCGCCATTTCATATGGACAGTTCTCTTTCTCAGAATCTCAATCATGCATTTCACATCCTAAGTTATCCAGAGGCCGAGAGACTACCATGCATTCATGAAACAACAAGATGACTTCACCTTAGCCTGGATATGTCATTGTTGATTTCATGATGATACAAATGATGAATTGACATCTGCTGACGGATTTAGGGAACCCTGTGATCAATAAATGAAATTTAAAGATAGAAATAAACCTTTGGATCAATATTATTAGGAGCACTTCCAGCTAGAGCCGCTCCACTAATTTTGAACACAACTCTTCGCCACCTGGGGTTGTTTGATGGTTTCAACTTCATGCTGTTGATTTGAGCACCAGGGCTATTGGGTATTGTTCCTAATCTGCCCAAAACAAGTACACCATGAGGTAACTTAAGAAATCACTCATAAAAAGGAAATAATAAGCACCACCTCAAAGCACTTAAAGATGTCATGCTTGAATTAAGTGATAAAAGATAGCTACAACTCATGCATAAAATGCAAAACACAGAGTATAACATACTTGAGCAATCTTATACATCACTTATCAGAGAACAAGCAAAAAGTTGTTCTTTCCAACATCCAACTGCATACGAATACCGGATGACTATGGTGCCATGATATACGTGTATCCTCAAACTCAATGCTGAAAGCTTAAGCATAGATATAATAGTATAACAAAAAACTTATAAAATTTTACACTTCCATTCTACTTGCATCAGAAAAGAATAGATATTAAAAAAACTGTTAGTCAATAATCCCCAAATTGACACTCTATTTTCCATTTAAAATCAAGACTCAGTAATTGCAGTCTCCAAATATATACCTCTTGGACTGCTTAGTTGAATATGATGCTCCACCGCCCCCGGAGGACTTCTCATCTTCTGCGGCAGCTTTAGCGGCAAGAGAATTGCCCACGATCTGCTCCATCTGCTTGAACCACGGCCAGTGACTCGTGGCTACACCGCCGTTGCTCAGCCGATGCCTCTCCAACTTATATCGCTTCTTCAAATTATCCACCTTGTTCTTACACTGCTCCACGGTCTTCGTCTGATTCTCGCATCTATCACTCACCATCGCCGCCACCTCCTCCCAGTCCCTACCCCTCAAATTCCCTCTATTCAACTGCACAAATTTCTCACTGTACGCCTCAAGCAAACACGCGATCGCCGTGTCGCTCCACTCTTCCCTATCCTTCCTGTAATCTCCGCTTCCACCGGAGGAGGGCAATCGAGTCCGTTTCGACGTGCCGCTCTGGATGTCATCTCGATCGAGGATGCGCTTCCCTGATATTGAATTCGGGTCGGGTTCTGAGTCGAATGGGTCGGAATCGTGGTCGTAAGGGTTGATTTGATACGGTGGAGTGGTGGTGGCGTTGGAGGGTTGCGCGGAATTAGGGTTTTGGTGGTCGTCGAGGAGGGAAAAGTCGTCGTCACAAGAGGCCATGAACGGCGTCAGGCTGACGGAAACGGAGAGAAACAGACGGCCGTGAAAAGAAGACGTTTGGAGATGGCGCCGTTAAGGATGATGTAGTTCGTGAAGATTAGGGGAGGCGTAGGCGTTACATTCGTGACGAGTCCGTTAGGTGGGCACGTGGGTAGGGGTCACGTGAGTGGGCCCTGAATAGGTTGCAATTTCAAATTTAGACCCGGCCCGAACGGATCGTTGCGAGGTGAATGGGAACCATAATAATTTCAATTTGGCCCCTTATTTATCTTCAATCATTCTTCTGCCCTCTTTCTTCTATGTTTCTTTCATTTTTGCCCTCTACGGTGACAAAATAATTCAATAATTCACCAAAATTTATTTTTGTTGACAAACAACAGTAATTACAATTCTCAAATTTCAGTGTAGAATAACATAAGAGCAGACATGCAAGTGGAGTATTATTTTGGGTTAACCGAAAAGAAAATTATATATTAAATTTACTTTAATTACAATTTAATTTCAAAATTTAACAAAATAAAAAAATTAAAAAAATTACTAGTACCTTTGAAATCTATTGCAACTTGCACTTAGGCAGTCAAATGCTGTTCGATTGCTGGCATGACTGACTTTTATCACGTTGGCTTTTATGTTACCCCTTCCGTCTCGGGTATTTTTACCTATTTGTATGGGCACGGAAATTAAGACATTTTATTTTTTAATATATAATATAGAAAAAAGTAGGAATAAATTTGTAGTTTAAAGAGAAAAAATAAATAAAGTTGTTGGGAATGATGAATAAAGTGTAAAAAAATAATTAAAGTTGTTGGGATTATAAAAAATACTCCCTCCGTCCCAAGCAAACAGGAGCATTGTTTTTTGCACGTAGATTAAGGAGTATTATTATTTTATGTAAAGTAGGTATGTGTATTAGAGAGATGTGATGGGTAGTGGTGGGCCATTGGTGGGCCGTTTTTATTAAAAGAGAAAAATTGTGCAATTTGGACGAGACGCTCAATATAGTAAAATTGTGCTATTTGGGTGGGACGGAGGGAGTATGTAATAAAATATTATGTATTTTTACCATAAATGGAATGGGTAAAAATACGTTGGACATCCCAAAATGAAAATTGAGTAAAAATACGTGGGACGGAGGGAGTATTTTTTACTACTCCCTCCGTCCGCCTGAAAGGTCCACATTTTGCCATTTTTGGCGTCCGCACCAAAGATCCACATTTTCCTTTTTAAACACATAGGACCAACACACATCACTAATACAATAAATTTATGGACTCATACATCCCACTAATACAAC
This sequence comes from Pogostemon cablin, assembly GCA_023678885.1. Taxonomy (NCBI): domain Eukaryota; kingdom Viridiplantae; phylum Streptophyta; class Magnoliopsida; order Lamiales; family Lamiaceae; genus Pogostemon; species Pogostemon cablin. The sequence continues at coordinate 3,307,109 of CM042977.1, read as the reverse complement.
TACCAACTACACCTTAAATAAAAATACTTCTTAATCCACGTGCAATAAACAAATGTCCACCTTTGTGGCGGATGGATGGAGTATATTTTTATATATTAAGGGAATGTTTGGTTGCTTAACCCTCTGCATGAGTTAGTGAATCATTAATCGGTTATTATATAACTGATGCGCGTTTTCTTAACACACAATTAATCCCCAAGTATGAAGGATATCAATTGTAGTCTCGAAAGGTGACCAAGTGAATATCGAACCCAAGGGACGGCGTATTATCAATTTAATTATTATCTAAATTAATTAAGACAAGACAATTACGTTTTAATGGTTATCTAACAACTAATATACTGGAAATTAAATAACAAATAAAATAAACTATCACTCGAAGGATACGAAAGTGGATCAAGTAGGAGAATAGGTAATTCTAGGATAATCCAGTTTCACTAATTAATTTTCCTTCCATGTGTCAATGTCCGACTCTGCCTTGTGGAATATGGACGCATCACTAAACCATGCATATCTACTCTATAGACACAAGTAAATATGCGTGTAACACGTGTGAATAACCTCGGAGTAAGAGATATAATTCACCCCCCTTTCTATGTACTATCAGTATCAATTATTTTCCCCTAGAATTGATACTCTAACCCGATATGATCTCTCTTTATAGGTACTATGAAATTATCTTCTTTATCCTACTTATTAACCCGAATTCAATTCAATTAATAAGTATTCATATATGATAGTTCTAATGAAGCTTCGGAGTCCCCTCACTTAGAATCATAATATGGAATCCTGCTCAGCAGTGAACGCACTCAATCAATAACCAAGATATGTATTCAGACTCTACATAACAGTTAATGATGCACAAAACGACCGTGAGTATGAATTAAAAAGACACAATCATATATAAAATAAATCCACAAGTAGTGTTGTACGGAGTGTACACATGGAAGTTCAATTAACTAGATAAAACCTTCACAACCCTAGTTCTATCAAAAAGGCTCTAGCCCATGATGTTGCGAAGAACAATCATGGGTGTTGGATAGATCTTACCCGGATGTCCGAAAAATACAAGATAAATTAGGAAATGAATAAACCCTAGATGTGGCATCATCGCGTCCTTCTCGCTCTTGAATTCTCCTCTTAGTTCTCCCATTGATTCCACAAACGAATCTTCAAAGTGATGGATGGATGGAGAAAAGGATGATGGTTGGGGGGGTGATCCCCCCTTGTGGGATGTTGTATGTTGTGGCCTCTCTTCTCCTATCTTGCATTGTGTTGTGTTCCACCTTTTTTTGGGGCTGTATAGACCTCCTTTATACTTGTAATCACGTCTCCTAGGCTTGGAATGGGCTTTTCAAGTGATCACACGCGTTTAGGCCTCGAAAATACGGATTTGGTAAGTTCCTGAAGCGCGGTTCGACCTCCCAAACAGGTCGAACCAATCCCTACAGGTCAATCCATGGTCGAACCACCCTTCTGGACGTCCCAGGTGCATGGTTCGACCAGCCAACAGGTCGAACCAGCATGTCGTGGTCGAACCAGCATTTTTTTCGTTGGGTTCGACCTCGGTTCGACCTCAAGCAGGTCGAACCGATTTGCGCAGTCTCTCCATTTCGCGTATAACTTTTACATCCGACTTTCGAATTGAGTGATTTTTACGCTCACGCGATCCTCTCTTCTTGAGCTTTCTATCCTTTTAAAGAAATCATAAAAACTCTAAGAATTGTATATGTAACAGTCCATGGAAAGTAGCACTGCAATTCTGTTCGGCACAGCTCGCGCGGCGTTACCACTTTGCTCATAACTTCCTCGTTCGGGCTTCAATGATGGTGTTCTTTACCCCAAAACGACTCTCTCTTCAGTGGCTTTCCAACCATATATCACACCAACAATTTTAAGCTCCACAACAATACAGAATAATTATGAAAGTTAGATGGGCATTTTTAGCATTCTTGCACAAATTGCACCTTTTCTCCAACTTTGCACTTTTCATCCTTTTTCCACCTAAAACACAATAAAACACCTCAAATGCACATGATTCTCACATATATCGAATGTAAGACACTTGTGCTCATATAAGACTACAATATCAATCAAAAAGGTGTTAAATTGGATATTAAAATACGCTTATTTTCACTCTCATCAATCCCCCAAACTTACCCGTTGCTCGTCCCGAGGCAACAAAATAAAGATAAAGAGAAAGAGTAAGAAAATTAGCGGGGAAACAAGGACTATTACCAATACCCCATTCAAAATACAATTGTCATCAACTTAGGTCATGCAACTCTTATCACGTGTAATAATCAATTCAAAGCATACAAGTTAAGACAATCACCACCAATTCAAATGCTCCATTGACATGTTCTCATGGAAAGTATATATCACTCGCACTCAAGTGTAAAAGATGTACACTTATGGGTTAAGGTGTTTACGCTCAGATTCAATTCAAGTGCATGCGTAACCATAAGCTTGCCAAACGTCTCAAGCTCTTCACCACTAAAAGTATGATTCGACAATGGGATCAAAAAGGACTTTTCTTTTGGATGTAATGTTGGCTCTTTGGTAAGGGTAGGAAACATATGGATAAAGTGACTCAATTAGTAGAGAATTAAAACCGGAGATCTTATGTACTGCAAATTTTTATACTTCAAGGCTATTCAGCTTCATGCTCTTCTAATTTTCTTTTCTCTCATTTCCTTCAAGCTCAACATATTTTTTCTTGTATCAAGCACATTCTTTTTCTCTCGAGGTACCAGTTTCGGGCACTACCTCATGCATCCTCCATAGAGTACTAGATTTAAGCACTACCCTAGGGTTTTTGATTCCATAGAGTACTAGATTTAAGCACTACTCCATGCTTCTCCTTAGATGCATTATCATAATCCATCACTATTAATTTCAACACCAATTTCATTCCTTCCCAAATTGTTATCAAGCACCATTAACACACTTTAACAACATTTAATTCTCCACTAAATATAGAAATTTAAGGCTCAAATAGGATATCAAAGTAACTATCTTCGTAGGTTGCCAAAGAAATAAGGCTTTTAGGCTCAACGGGGCTAACTACGGATATATAATTATTTGGTAGGGAATTATTTGGCTAAGTGATTCATAAATTCAAGGATGGCCTAAAATCATCTCCCATCATCTAACACACATGTAGTTTCAAATAAGACAAGAGGCAAGTTTTAGAATACACACACAAGAACGATACTCACCAGAAAAGAAAATATCATGTGATTATGTATCATGATCAACGAGGCTCAAAATCTCACATGGGTTTTTAACAAGTAACAGATCACTTTTCATGGTAAGAAATATCCCACAAATACATATAGAACTTCATACCACAATATAACTCAAGTACACTTCCTTCATCAATTTCAAGAGCATATGAATTCCAAGACAATTTAAAAATAAGCTCACATGGATCACCACCATAAACACAATCCTTCTACTCCTATGAATTAAAAGCACATATAAAAATTAGAAAAAAGAAATGAGGGCACCTGATTTCTCCTTCAATGAATGCACGAGCTCCTCGAGTCGAAACCTCAATGTAGAACTCGTCTTGCCACCTAGTGACCCTTTTCTATATCAAAACTCAAGCATACTCATCATCACATGATTCATCAATAATAAAATAGGAAAACTATACGAAAGACTCAATTGACTATCTAATTGAGTTCCACACACTAGAAACACCACTGAACACTAAGCAAATTGCAAAAAATCGATACATCAAAACCGATTAAAGTTTCAACATACCGCAAAAAATCAACTCCCCTAGCAAATATTACAAAGAAAAGATTATACTCCTGGTGCTTCAATGAGGTAATAACATCACACCCCCCCAAACTTAGTAAAAATGTAAGTCGAAACTAAGTTTGAAAAGAGATGTAATTACCGATTCACGTGTGAATAACCTCGGAGCAAGAGATATAATTCACCCCCCTTTTTAGGTACTATCAGTATCAATTATTTCCCCCTAGGATTGGTACTCTAACCCGATATGATCTCCCTTTATAGGTACTATGAAATTATCTTCTTCATCCTACTTATTAACCCGAATTCAATTCAATTAATAAGTATTTATATATGATAGTTCTAATGAAGCTTCGGAGTCCCCTCACTTAGAATCATAACATGGAATCCTACTCAGCAGTGAACGCACTCAATCAATAACCAAGATATGTATTCAAACTCTACATAACAGTTAATGATGCATAAAACGACCGTGAGTATGAATTAAAAAGGCACAATCATATATAAAATAAATTCACAAGTAGTGTTGTACGGAGTGTACACATATAAGTTCAATTAACTAGATAAAACCTTCACAACCCTAGTGTAAGCAATTAAAATTCACGGTCCAATCAAATGGCGACACGTGGATTTTATTGATTAAATATCAATTTTAATTTATTATATTTTATTTTGGGGATTTAATAAATTAATTCCTAAAATATATTAATAAATAATTGATAATTAATTTAATACCCAACAAATTAAGTAGGGTTTAAATTAAGTAAAGCTTGACCCCTAAGTTAAGTAAAACATGGAAGGTTTCAGAATTAGGTCAAATTAAGCAATGACCAATCAAGCTGTGATATATTTGGAACGGCTCAAGCCCGTATAACCAGGCCAAATCTGTCATGGACCAATCAGATTGCGAGATATTTATGGAGTATCCTCATCCTTCACCTATATAAGGAGCCCTCCTTCATTCACTCCACACACATTCAAATACTTGAAGACATAAACGCTCTGAAGAGATCAAGAACACGAGCAGCGCTCCCTTGAGATCTTCAAGCATCTTCAAGTCAAGAACGTCAAGCGATTCGGGATTAAGGTGCGGAGCCCCCCCAAATCAAGCGTTCTTCATATACTGAATTCTTCGGTGTTCTTCGCGCCAAGAACAGCATACGACCCGGGATTAAGGTGCTAAGCCCCCCAGATCGAGTGTTCTTCGGATCAAGTACGTTTAATCCAAACAAAGGCTCGACGCTTCTGGATTAACGTTATAAGGTCCCAAATCCGAGTTCGGACAAGCTTCAACTGAAGATCCGACTCAACACACACACAGTCAACGCGATCAACGCAGTCAAAGTCAAAGTCAAAGTCAAGCCAAATTGGTTCAAGAGAATAATCAGAGGATTGATAGAGATTGTTCCTAAATTTTCAAGTTTAATCCTTCTGGATTATCATTGTAATTCTTTTGTGTTTATTTTATTATAAATACAATATTTATTGTTACAAATTTTGGCACGCCCAGTGGGACAGTCTCTACCTCTCATCTCTTCTCTCTACAAGCTCGAAGTACGATATGACTCCTGTCAGGATTACTGTAGGTAGGACTGCTGCTTCTAAGCTTTCAGAGGCATTGACTGAATATGTTGCTGTTGTTACAAGGAGCATGTCAGAAAAAGCTCGTTCGGAAGCCTCATCTGGATTCAACCCTTCGGTTGAGGAGGCTTCGAGAAAACAACTACTTATGAAAGATGATAGTGATGAAGATTCTGCATCTTCAAACTCTTCATCTGACTCCGTTGCAGCTCCAGTAATGATGGCAGACGCCACAACTGTTGAGGAACAATTAGCAAACATGATGAAAGCTATCGAGGGGCTCACGAAACACATAGAAGCTCAAGACACAAAGATCTCCCAATTGATGAAAAGAGACATCGCGGAGACTAGCCATGCAAACGGAAAAGGAGTCATGGACGATAGTGAAGTGGAAGAGGTCACAAAGCGCCAGACTATTGAAAAGGAGCAAACTCAAGGAACGTTGCCACTTTCAGCTGATGGAATGCTCCAAGTAGATCAACTCAAGGATATTATACTTGGAACAATAAAAGAAAGGTTTGAGGAGAATTCCAAGCCTACTGTTACTTATGTCAAGCCATACACGAAAAGAGTGGACAACTTGAAGTTGCCAGTTGGCTGCCAGCCTCCCAAGTTCCAACAGTTTGATGGCAAAGGAAATCCAAGGCAGCATATAGCACACTTTATTGAGACCTGCCATGACGCTGGTACTTATGGAGACCATATGATAAGGCAGTTCGTTCGCTCTCTCAAATGAAATGCATTTGATTGGTATATCGACTTGCAAGCTGAATCCATTGATAGTTGGGCACAAATGGAACATGAGTTCCTTAATCGTTTCTACAGCACGAGGAGAACTGTTAGCATGACTGAGTTAACTAATACTCGTCAATTGAAGGAAGAACCTGTGATTGATTATATCAATCGATGGAGAAATTTGAGTTTAAATTGCAAGGACCGATTATCCGAAGAGTCTGCTATTGAGATGTGTATCCAAGGGATGGAATGGAATCTCCTTTATATACTCAAAGGAATTCAACCTAAGACTTTCGAAGAGTTGGCTACTAGGGCCCATGACATGGAATTAAGTATGGCTGCTAGTGGAATCAAAAATTCACCGATGTCGGACTCCTACAAGTCTAAAGATAAACAAGATTTCAAAAGGAGGGGCAAGTCCTATGTTAAAAGTTCCAACAAAGAGTCAATGGCCACAAATATTATGACGGTCAAGGTTCGAAAGAATGAAAATGATAAGAAAGACAAAGGGAAGCAAGTTGCCCAAGAGTGGGGGCAAAGAAGGTTAACTCTGAAAGAGATGCAAGAAAAGGAGTATCCATTTCTGAATTCAGACCTTTCTGGCATATTTGATGATCTGATGAAAAACAAACTCCTTGACCTTCCTGAGATGAAACGTCCAGAAGAAGCCGGCCGAACTAATGACCCAAAATACTGCAAGTATCATAGATTGGTGAGTCATCCAATTCATGATTGTTTCGTTCTTAAGGAAAAGATCATGCAACTAGCTAAGGAAGGGAAAATCGTGTTAGAAGATGAGGCGGGCATAAACTTCACTTCTGTAGAAGAAAGTCACAATGGAGGCTCATGTCATGTCGTGAATGAGGACAATGAAAGCGAACAACTTGAAACTAAGGGTAGAGCTTACTCTATGAAGGTGACCTTCGCGGATGAAGATATGTTGTTGGGTATGCAATCTCATAATCGACCTCTATTTGTGACTGGTTACACTAAAGGGATGCGAGTGAATCGCATACTTATTGATGGAGGTTCGGCAGTGAACATTTTGTCCTTGAGAATGTTGAAGAAGATAGAAATACCAATGGATGAACTCAACCATAGCCGATTGATGATCCAAGGGTTCAACCATGAGGGGCAAAGAACTCTCGGCACAATAGTTCTTGATTTGCTAATTGATGAGATGAAATCCACAGTCCTTTTCCATGTTATTGATGCAAAAACTTCCTACAACATGCTTTTGGGGCGCCCATGGCTACATGAGAATGGCGTGATTCCTTCTACATTACACCAGTGTTTCAAATATAGTGAAGGTGACAACGTGAAAAGAGTATTCGGTGACGACAAGCCGTTTACTGAAGCTGAAGCTTACTTTGCAGATGCTAAATATTTCTTCAAGAGTACAAAGGAAGTAAAGCGTGAAGAAGCCCCGGTGCAAGATAATGGGGGCAGTAAACAAATAAAGAATGAGGAAGGTAGTACATCATCTGCCACTCTCAAGGAGAACAAATGCAAAGGGGTTGGGACCTCGGAAGAGTTAACGTTGCCTTTAACAAAAATTGATGCTAGTAAACTTTCTTCTCTACCACTCAAAGGATTCACACGTCCTATTGAATGACCAAAGACCGAACATGGTGAAGTGTTTGAAGCCGAAATAATCAAGTCGTATAGTCCACAAGCTTATAAACTCCTTATGAAGGCTGGTTATGAACCAAAGGAAAAAGCGATGACGAGCAAGGTGTGTCAAGAAACTATCAACCCACCAGGACAGGAGCTCAATGTTACTCAGAAAATATTGAAAAATAGTGGTCACACTATCAAGAAGGCTAAGCCAGGTTTGGGATATGTCCCTCAAAAGCCAGTCCGCATTGCAATTAGAAGAACAAGTACAAATTATATCACCGAGGGAGAAGCTTTATCCACGGAGGATATGTTTGACGCAAGTAGTAGGAAAGACAAGAGAATATCTGTTTTTGAAAGGCTTGGGAGTGTCTTTGAAAGGCTTGGACCCTGTAAAGGAAAGTGTAGGAGGCAAAATCATGTCAATTCCCTTAACCTCCGAAAACTCCGGGGTCAAAATCATTCTTGCATCAAGCAGCGAAATATCTTGACTGTCTCAAGTGGAAGAGTGTTGAAAGATAAGGTGCGAAGAATCATTTTTACTAAAGATGATAGTGATGATAGAGAAAGTGTAGCTTCCACCAATCATATTAGTACTGTGGAAGATTCTCAAATGGAGGAAGTAGATGCTGAAGATGCCCCTCCACAATTTGAAGAAGGAGTGAAAGCCAATGTTGATGAGTTGAAAGAAATTAACTTAGGTGATGAAAATGACCCACGTCCTACCTATATAAGTGCTCTGCTAAATGTTGAGGAAGAAACAAAGTATGTTAGTCTTTTGCGAGAATTCAGAGATGTTTTTGCATGGTCGCATAAGGAAATGCCAGGCTTAGATCCAAAAATCGCAGTGCACCACTTGTCCATTAAAAAGGGAACTCGACCAGTTAAACAAATGCAACGTCGATTTCGACCAGAGTTGATTCCTTTGATTGAGGACGAGATTAATAAGCTTCTTGAAACAGGCAAGATCCGAGAAGTCAAATATCCTACATGGATTTCCAATATCGTGCCGGTAAGAAAGAAAAATGGGCAACTCAGAGTATGTGTTGATTTCCGAGATTTGAATATGGCATGTCCGAAAGATGACTTTCCATTACCAATTACTGAACTCATGATTGATGCAACAACAGGGCATGAGGTTCTTTCATTTATGGATGGGTCATCTGGCTACAATCAAATTGGTTTGGCTCCTGAGGATCAAGAGAAGACAGCCTTTCGAACTCCGAAAGGAATATATTGATATAATGTTATGCCATTTGGCTTAAAGAATGCTGGTGCCACTTATCAGCGAGCTATGCAAAAGATATTTGATGACATGCTTCATAAGATTGTCGAATGCTATGTTGATGATATTGTGGTGAAATCAAAGGAAAAGAAAAATCATTTCCATGATCTAAGGCGAGTGTTTGAACGATTAAGAGAGCATCAACTCAAAATGAATCCACTCAAGTGTGCATTTGGAGTTTCATCCGGGAAATTTCTTGGGTTTGTTGTTCGCCGTCGAGGGATTGAGATTGAGAAAGCAAAGATTGACGCAATCATGAAAATGCATGTGCCTCGGAACATACATGAACTCAAGAGTCTGCAAGGAAAGTTGGCATACTTAAGGAGATTCATATCAAACTTAGCTGGCCGATGCCAACCATTTAGTCATCTCATGAAGAAAGACAGCATATTCGAATGGGATGAAGCTTGCAATAATGCTTTCAATAGCATTAAAGAATACTTGATGAAGGCACCAGTGTTGAGTGCTCCAACACCGGGACGTCCATTAGTCTTTTATCTAGCTGCTCAAGAGCGTTCTGTGGGAGCTTTACTTGCACAAGAAAATGATAATGGTAAAGAAAGAGCTCTATATTATCTAAGTAGAACCATGACTCCAAACGAGTTGAAGTATTCACCCATTGAGAAGATCTGCTTATCCCTTATCTTCGTAATTCAGAAGTTGAAACATTATTTTCAAGCTCACACAGTTCGGCTAGTTTCGAAAGCCAACCCACTAAAATTTGTCATGTCAAAACCAGTACTCTCTGATCGGCTTGCAAGATGGTATCTCCAACTTCAACAGTTTGAGATCGTGTACGTCCCTCAAAAGGCCGTAAAAGGACAAGTGTTGGCAGATTTTCTAGCTGATCATCCAATGCCGGCTGAATGGGAACTATCTGATGAACTCCCCGATGAAGATGCTTTCACTGTGGACATAGTTTCTCCTTGGAAGATGTATTTCGATGGAGCATCTCATAGAGAGGGAGCTGGTGCGGGAGTCGTGTTTGTAACATCCAGTGGTGAAGTTCTACCTTTCTCATTTTCCTTAACAGAAAATTGCTCTAACAATGTGGCTGAGTATCAAGCACTCATACTTGGTTTAGAGATGGCCGTTGATATAAAACAACTACACCTTAGAGTGTATGGTGATTCGTTATTGGTAATAAATCAACTCCTTGGAGTGTATGAAGTGAAGAAGCCTGAATTGTTCCCCTATTACAAGTATGTTCAAAAGCTTATGGGTTATCTCGGTGATGTTGATATTAAGCATCTGTCTAGAAGAGAGAATAAGCAAGCTGACGCCCTCGCTAAATTAGCATCAACTATAGCTATGCCAGAAACGCAAATTCAAATACCGGTGTGTAGAAGTTGGGTTGTACCACCAATCTTTGAAGATGATGATTATGAAGAAGTTGAAAATCATGTGGTGGAGGTTTTCGAAATTGAAGAAGAAGATTGGCGCCAACCACTTGTGGATTATTTGAAATATGATAAGTTGCCTAACGATCCATGACAAAGGGTTGATATTCGGCGTCGGGCACCTCGGTTCATCTACTTTAAGGGTACACTTTATAGAAGATCATTCGATGGAATTTTCTTGAGATGCTTGGGTAAGGAAGAAATTATTCAAGCAATGGAGGAGGCTCACTCCGGAATTTGCGGTGCTCATCAATCCGGACCGAAGCTACATTTCAGAATTAAAAGGATGGGCTACTATTGGCCAACCATGGTGAAGGATTGCATCGATTACGCACAAAGATGTCAAGCTTGTCAGTTCCATGGAAATTTGATTCATCAACCTCCGGAGCCTTTGCATCCGACAGTCGCTTCATGGCCTTTTGATGCTTGGGGTTTAGATGTGGTAGGGCCACTTACAAAGTCTTCTGGTGGTCATCTCTACATTCTTGCTGCAACAGATTACTTTTCAAAGTGGGCTGAAGTTGTGCCTCTGAGGGAAGTAAAGAAAGAAAATGTTGCTGATTTCATTCGGATCAATATCATTTATAGATATGGTGTCCCGCGCTACATCATCACTGATAATGGAAAGCAGTTCAGCAACAGTTGGATTGATAAGCTATGTGAGAAGTTTGATTTCAAACAAAAGAAATCTTCAATGTATAACGCAGCTGCTAATGGTCTTGCTGAAGCTTTTAATAAGACGTTGTGTAGTTTGTTAAAGAAGGTGGTGTCCAAGTCGAAAAGAGATTGGCATGAAAGAATAAATGAAGCTTTATGGGCATATCGCACCACCTATAGAACACCTACTCAAGCCACTCCGTATTCCTTGGTGTATGGTGTTGAGGCTGTTGTGCCTCTTGAAAAGCAAATTCCTTCTTTGAGGATAGCCATACAAGAAGGCCTCACCGAGGAAGAAAATGCAAAGTTACGTCTTCAAGAGTTAGAAGCGTTAGATGAAAAGAGGTTGGAAGCTCAACAAAGACTTGAGTGTTACCAATCTCGCCTTTCTAGAACATACAACAAGAAAGTGAGGGTACGTTCTTTTCAAGTTGGTGATTTGGTGCTTGCTGTGAGAAGACCTATAGCAGTCACCCATCGCGTTGGAAATAAGTTTCTACCCAAGTGGGATGGCCCTCATGTTGTGAAGGAAGCCTATACAAATGGCGCATACAAGTTGATCTCAGAGGATGGCGTGAACATTGGCCCTATAAATGGGAAGTTCTTGAAACGCTACTACGCGTAAAACAAATACATGTACAATGCTCCATGACGCACGAGCCTAAACTGCATGTTACTCCTGGTCCACATGAGTATAAATGTGTACGACGAACTCCTGGTCCGCATGAGTATAAACTGTGCACGACACCCACCAAAGGTAATTATATGTGGTTAAACTGTTAATTCACCCCACTCAGGTATTTTAAGTGGCTAAAGCATTAAGTACCCTACTTTGTCTAAAGTGGTTAAAGAATAGTCACTCCTGGTCCGCATGAGAATAAACTGTGTACGACGAACTCCTGGTCCGCATGAGTATAAACTGTGCACGACACCCACCAAAGGTAATTATATGTGGTTAAACTGTTAATTCACCCCACTCAGGTATTTTAAGTGGCTAAAGCATTAAGTACCATACTTTGTCTAAAGTGGTTAAAGAATAGTCACTCCTGGTCCGCATGAGAATAAACTGTGTACGACGAACTCCTGGTCCGCATGAGTATAAACTGTGCACGACACCCACCAAAGGTAATTATATGTGGTTAAACTGTTAATTCACCCCACTCAGGTATTTTAAGTGGCTAAAGCATTAAGTACCCTACTTTGTCTAAAGTGGTTAAAGAATAGTCACTCCTGGTCCACATGAGTATAAACTGTGTACGACAAACTCCTGGTCCGCATGAGTATAAATTGTGAATGACACCCACCAAAAGTAAATATATGTGGTTAAACTGTTAATTCACCCCACTCAGGTATTTTAAGTGGCTAAAGCATTAAGTACCCTACTTTGTCTAAAGTGGTTAAAGAATAGTCACTCCTGGTCCGCATGAGTATAAACTGTGTACGACAAACTCCTGGTCCGCATGAGTATAAATTGTGAATGACACCCACCAAAAGTAAATATATGTGGTTAAACTGTTAATTCACCCCACTCAGGTATTTTAAGTGGCTAAAGCATTAAGTACCCTACTTTGTCTAAAGTGGTTAAAGAATAGTCACTCCTGGCCCGCACGAGTATAAACTGTGTACGGCACCCACCCAAAACAAATCATGTCCCTTTGAACTACGTAATGACTTGATCCTCTGCGAAGAGGTACGTAGGCAGTTTAGCACTCTGTTAAGTTCAGTCATGTTTTGGTTTGTTCGCATCAAGTTTGTGAAGCAAGCAATAAATTGAAGCATGAATGAGTTGAGAAAAATAACCACGCGAAGCCACCACCGTCTCATCTCACGGTGCCGAGGCACGCGAACCGGCTGTCATCGCCAAGAGCATCAGCCGTCGCTGTTGTTCCGAGGTTCTTACCCAGATCGGGCGTACATCCTCAACCGCGCTAAGTAGCCACGGATCGACCCTATGGCGCTGCTCCTCGATCGGATTTTCAACACCGATAGCCGAGCATCACTTACCGCCCCTCTCGTAAGCATAAGCACCAATAATAAGTGAACTCGAACCCTTTCGAAACCACTGCCAAAGAACACGAGCTCACGGTTCAATCACCGTTTTGGGACAACCGTGTCGAGGGACAACCGAGGAGCGGTTCTTAATTCCATAAGGGACAACCGAGGAGCGGTTCTTAATTCCATAAGGGACAACCGAGGAGCGGTTCTTAATTCCATAAGGGACAACCGATGAGCGGTTCTTAATTCCATAAGGGACAACCGAGGAGCGGTTCTTAATTCCATAAGGGGCAACCGAGGAGCAGTTCTTAATTCCATAAGGGACAAGCGAGGACAAGGCTCGCTATTGATTTCTCAGAAGAGAAAGAATAGCAAGGACGAGGCTCGCCGTAGATTTTCTCCAATGAGAAAGAGGGGCGAGGACAAGGCTCGCTATTGATTTCTCATAAGAGAAAGAATAGCAAGGACGAGGCTCGCCGTAGATTTTCTCCAATGAGAAAGAGGGGCGAGGACAAGGCTCGCTATCGATTTCTCAGAAGAGAAAGAATAGCAAGGACGAGGCTCGCCGTAGATTTTCTCCAATGAGAAAGAGGGGCGAGGACAAGGCTCGCTATCGATTTCTCATAAGAGAAAGAATAGCAAGGACGAGGCTCGCTGTAGATTTTCTCCAATGAGAAAGAGGGGCGAGGACAAGGCTCGCTATCGATTTCTCAAAAGAGAAAGAATAGCAAGGACGAGGCTCGCCGTAGATTTTCTCCAATGAGAAAGAGGGGCGAGGACAGGCTCGCTATCGATTTCTCAGAAGAGAAAGAATAGCAAGGACGAGGCTCGCCGTAGATTTTCTCAGACGAGAAAGAGGGGCGAGGTTCCTACAACAGAAGACCGGAAGGTCGTTTCTATCTGCCAACTTACACAAATTCTATAAAATTGTACAAAAGCCTGATCTGGACGTTTGATACACCGTTGGAAAGCCCTTGAAGAGAGGTTCGATTTGGCGCATAGATCACCCAAATCAGAGATCAGACGAGGGAGTTATGGCCAAAACCGTCAGGCCGTGCAGGCTGCCGGCGAGAATCAACCTCTACATCAACCCTTGGTGAACGGCTCGCCATAGATTTTCTCAGACGAGAAAGAGGGGCGAGGACAAAGCTCGCTATTGATTTCTCAGAAGAGAAAGAATAGCAAGGACGAGGCTCGCCGTAGATTTTCTCAGACGAGAAAGAGGGGCAAGGACAAGCATGTTACTAAGTTCTTGGTCGAAGGCAGGAGCAACAAGCAAACAAGACGAATAAACAGTTCAAAAAAAAATTAAGGAATTGAAAGCTTACACTTGTAAATTGAACTCTTTGGATGATGTGTTTTGATTGAGTGCTTTGTCTTGACAGCCTCTTGGAGCAATGCTGAAGAAGAGAAAAAAAAAATTTAGAAACACTTCATGCTACACTTTGGAAAGAAAGAGAAAATTTCAAATAAGAGAAGGAAGAACAAGAACTGAAGTGAATATCTTGTTTGTTGGATAGCTTTGATGAAAAAAAATTGAGTTCATGAAGTACCATTATATAGTAGTGGATTCATGGATAATTATGGACTCATGGATAATTATGGAAATTATTTGTGGATAATTATAGAAGCTACTAGTGGACTCATGGATAATTATGGAGATTATTGTGGGGTGTGCAAGCTCTATAAAATTGTAGGAGATTCTTTACTACAAATAACTTTGATAATTTTGGGTAAGGTTCATGAAGCTTGGTGAACAAGAAATAAATCTTTTGCGATTCCTTCACATCAAGACATACTGTCCGTGAACAAATCGCAAGGGGGCATTTGTAAGCAATTAAAATTCACGGTCCAATCAAATGGCGACACGTGGATTTTATTGATTAAATATCAATTTTAATTTATTATATTTTATTTTGGGGATTTAATAAATTAATTCCTAAAATAGATTAATAAATAATTGATAATTAATTTAATACCCAACAAATTAAGTAGGGTTTAAATTAAGTAAAGCTTGACCCCTAAGTTAAGTAAAACATGGAAGGTTCCAGAATTAGGTCAAATTAAGCAATGACCAATCAAGCTGTGATATATTTGGAACGGCTCAAGCCCGCATAACCAGGCCAAATCTGTCATGGACCAATCAGATTGCGAGATATTTATGGAGTATCCTCATCCTTCACCTATATAAGGAGCCCTCCTTCATTCACTCCACACACATTCAAATACTTGAAGACATAAACGCTCTGAAGAGATCAAGAACACGAGCAGCGCTCCCTTGAGATCTTCAAGCATCTTCAAGTCAAGAACGTCAAGCGATTCGGGATTAAGGTGCGGAGCCCCCCCAAATCAAGCGTTCTTCATATACTGAGTTCTTCGGTGTTCTTCGCGCCAAGAACAGCATACGACTCGGGATTAAGGTGCTAAGCCCCCCAGATCGAGTGTTCTTCGGATCAAGTACGTTTAATCCAAACAAAGGCTCGACGCTTCTGGATTAACGTTATAAGGTCTCAAATCCAAGTTCGGACAAGCTTCAACTGAAGATCCGACTCAACACACACACAGTCAACGCGATCAACGCAGTCAAAGTCAAAGTCAAGCCAAATTGGTTCAAGAGAAGAATCAGAGGATTGATAGAGATTGTTCCTAAATTTTCAAGTTTAATCCTTCTGGATTATCATTGTAATTCTTTTGTGTTTATTTTATTATAAATACAATATTTATTGTTACACCTAGTTCTACCAAAAAGGCTCTAGCCCATGATGTTGCGAAGAACAATCATGGGTGTTGGATAGATCTTACTCGGATGTCCGGAAAATACAAGATAAATTAAAAAACGAATAAACCCTAGATGTGGCGTCATCGCGTCATTCTCGCTCTTGAATTCTCCTCTTAGTTCTCCCATTGATTCCACAAACGAATCTTCAAAGTGATGGATGGATGGAGAAAAGGATGATGGTTGGGGGGGTGATCCCCCCTTGTGGGGTGTTGTATGTTGTGGCCTCTCTTCTCCTCTTTTGTATTGTGTTGTGTTCCTTCTTTTTTTGGGGCTGTATAGACTTCCTTTTATACTTATAATCACGTCTCCTAGGCTTGGAATGGGCTTTTCAAGTGATCACACGCGTTTAGGCCTCGAAAATACGGATTTGGTAAGCTCCCGAAGCGTGGTTCGACCTCCCAAACAGGTCGAACCAACCCCTACAGGTCAAACCATGGTCGAACCACCCTTCTGGACATCCCAGGTGCATGGTTCGACCAGCCAACAGGTCGAACCAGCATGTCGTGGTCTAACCAGCATTTTTTCCGTTGGGTTCGACCTCAATTCGACCTCAAGCAGATCGAACCGATTTGCACAGTCTCTCCGTTTTGCGTATAACTTTCACATCCGACCTCCGAATTGAGTGATTTTTATGCTCACGCGATCCTCTCTTCCTGAGCTTTCTATCTTATAAAGAAATTACAAAAAATATAAGAATTGAATATGTAACAGGCCATGGAAAATAGCACTGCAATTCTGTTCGGCACAGCTCGCGCGGCGTCACCACTTTACTCATAACTTCCTCATTCGGACTTCAATGATGGTGTTCTTTATGCCAAAACGACCCTCTCTTCAGTGGCTTTCCAACCATATATCACAGCAACAATTTCGAGCTCCACAACAATACAGAATAATTATGAAAATTGAATGTATATTTTCAGCATTCTTGCACAAATTTCACATTTTCTCCAACTTTGCATTTTTCATCATTTTTCCACCTAAAACATAATAAAACACCTCAAGTGCACATGATTCTCACATATATTGAATATAAGATACTTGTGCTCATATAAGACTACAATATCAATCAAAAAGGTATTAAATTGGATATTAAAACACGCTTATTTTCACTCTCATCAATAACATTGGTTATTTAATAGTATTATGTCTGCTTCAGTGTTCATATTCTAATTTTCTACGTACGTCAGTAATTCTTCCATTATTCTTCTTTATTAATTGTACTTTATATTATTAAATTGAATTTTTTTAAAACTAAAATATAATACAATACATTTATGTGAGACTTATCAAAAATTTAAAAAAAAAATAGTGTGAAACTATTTGTAGAATGAGTTCAAGTAAAATAAATAAAAAGTGATAACATATTTAATGAAAAAACTAATTTTCAATAAAAGTAATAATTAATTGAAAATATGTAAAACAGTCTCGTCATAAAACAGTCTCACACAAGTGTACCCTAATATAATTTTTGGAAATTTTTCTTTAAAAAATTTTGTTTGAGTATTTTTTAGGCTAAATATAGTGTGCACCCGGGTGCACACGAAGCTTCGTGTGCACCCGGATGCACACGAAGCTTCGTGTGCACCCACATACAAATATAAACAAAAACATATACAATTATGAGTAAAAATGTATACAATTTAAGTGTTAATTTTTTTAATGAAAAATTGAGTGTAAAAAAATATACAATTATTAAAATACATGTATATACTATTGAATAAAAAGTTATACACATATAAATGATGGTTTTTTAATGAAAAACTTAGTGTGAAAAAAGTATACAATTATTACAAAACACGCATACAAAAGAGAATAACATGTATACAAAATAGAATAAGAAGTTATACACATATAGTGCACCCTTACACCTGGGTGCACCTAATATACACTCTTTTTTTTATTAGTATTTTTATGCCTGAATTTTTTTTTTAAAAAAAAAGATCAAAGTATAATGAACAAAAATACAAAATTATCAATTAACCAATTATTAACCAAAAGGGTGTGAATGACGTCATATAAATAGAGGTTAAAATAGTCCAACAAAAAATAATAGTGCCTAATTTATAAGTCGGCTTACAAAATCCACCATCCATGTGGGTCTTGATTCACCGGGCCAATGTGTTTCGTTCACCAGGCCGCCAAAAAATAATGGGTCGAAAATTTTAAACCAAACAACTCAATAGATGTGTTAATTAATATATTAAGGGCTAATAAGCCCAAGCAAACGTGCCCTAAGAGTAATTTTAGTATAGTTCAGATTCACAAGAAATGAACTATTGAGAAAATTATATTTCTTCCCTAAACTCAAAATGTATACATTCATTTAATCCATGCAGTTTAAAGAATAAAATGTTTAATGCATGTATAGAGCTTTTGTAAGTATAATTTTACAGTTTTTACCATTCAATTTTAATTTAAATTGATGCAATTTGATACATTTTAGACTTTTATGATTTTTTTACCCTATCTTAGCTAAAAAATAAGAGCAAGCGTTATGTAAAACCGTCTATAGAAACCGTTTTATTTACTAACCTTTTATGTAGGATGTTATTACCTTTTTATTAATGGAACAAATATTTTGTAAAAATAGTTCAATTAAATGATTGTCATTTTTCATTAAAATTTATAATATCAATTTTTATCAATCAAGTAGTTCAATGACACAGTCTCAAAAAATGTTTGCTTGAGACCATCTCAAACAAATTTCTGCTGAAAAGAAAATCTATACATTTTGAAGTCGTTCATTCATAAATACAAACGAATAACTTTCAAGCTCTTTAAAAAAATAGTAATAATAACTTTCAGCTTATGAAATTAGTATATTCATACCCTAATCCTGTAGAACTCTTTTAGGATGATGTGTGAGCATACTAAATGAGTTTAAAAGTAAGAAGTATTAGAAAGGTTATGAGTGTTCTTTAACACTTTGATTTAATGTGATATTTTCTATGCTATTTCGTTGAATAAGTGACATGTAGAAGATATGAGAGAAATTATATTTTAAATAAACATATAAAATATAGGGACAATAAATTATATTTATTTTTTATAACACATATCAATCTATAAAAAAATTATATATGAGATGCCACACCAACTACCAAGGGGCATACCATGGCATTAAAAAAGTATCCATCTCATCCAAATGATACATTTTAATTTTTTTGGATTGTTTTGATCAAATCTTAACTAAAACATAAGAGTAAGTGTTATGTAAAACCGTTTTACGTTTATAACTTTTATTAAGTTGTTAATACTTTTTTTTATCGTACAAATATTTATGAAATAATTCAATTAAATGATTATTATTTTCATCGAATTACGTGCTACATTTAATAAAAATTATAATACTGTTAATTTTTATCAATCAATTAGTCTCAAGAAATGCTTGCTTGAGACAATATCAAACAAGTTTCCTAACCCTATTAAACTTTTTTAGGATGATGTGTTGTGACCCAAAATGAGTTTAGCAGTAAGACATAATGGAAAGTATCCATCTCACTCATTCAAGTGCTAAATAGATGACTCAAATCAAGTTTCTAGAAACCCTCATTCTCTATAAATATATGTCACTTTCTCAAGCTTTATATTTTCCTCGGTTGACAAAGAAAGAATGTGAATAAAACAAGTTTTTTTTTTTTGATACCGAGGTTCCGGGCTTACGCCCGACTAGTCCTCGAGAAAACAGTCCCGGCCCCTCAGAACTGCCTCCAAGTAAATCGCGGTAACCACACAATGGATCACAGGTTCCTAATATCTTTAACTACTGCGCACAAGGAGTCGATCCCCAAGTGATTGCTCCATGCTGGTGACAAGTTTATTTATTTATTTATCATTATTATTGACTTACCATTTTATCCTTCATACAAAACTTTAATGTTTTGAATTATTATTAAAGGGTATATTCAAAATTGAAACTCGAATATTATACTCACATAACTGCTTAATATTCAATTAATATATTTAAATTAAATTTATATATTTTTTGAATTTATTTTAATTTTATTACAGTATATACTTTTAATTTAATATTATAAATTACAAATAATTAAACTAATTTAAATTAATCATAATTTGACACGTCAGTATTATTATTATTATTATTATTATTTAAGATGAATAATTGAATGGTACACTATACATAGATAAAAAAACAAATTATTCTGTGCACCCGAGTGCATCGTGCACCCACCATCAAAAATATATACACTAATAAATAAAAATATATTTTGGTATTATTAGTAAATTTTTTGTTAAATTTTTAATGAAAATTGAATGTAAAAAAATTATGCAATTATTAAGAAACACATACTCCCTCCGTCCCGTGTTAACGTTTATGTTTGCTTTTTATAATATTTTAATATGTAGTGAAGTGAAAGAAATACTCCCTCCATCCCACATATTTTTACTCACTTTTCATCTTGGGGTGTTCCACGTATTTTTACCCATTCCATTAATGGTAAAAATACATAATATTTTATTACTTATTTTTTACAATCCCAACAACTTTAATTACTTTTTTTACACTTTATTCATCATTCCCAACAACTTTATTTACTTGTTTTTAAACTACTAATTTATCCGTACTTTTTATTACATTATATATTTAAAAAATAACACGTCTTAATCTCCGTGTCCATATAAATGAGTAAAAATACGTGGGACAGAGGGAGTAATATTTAATTTGAAGTGTGTAGATGCACTAGTGTTGTGTGTGGGCCCTACATGAGATAATTCATTATTTTATGTGGGTCTAACTTGAAAAAAAAATGTAAACTTAACTTGACACAAACCAAATGAAAAACTTAATATGGGAAGAAGGGAGTACATGGAGTATTAAATTAAGAGTGAGGTTCTTGTGCCCCCGAGACACCGTACCCTTTTGCAATTTAAACCCCTAACAATACTTAGAGTTAAATAGAATATGAAGACGAAAAATTGTGTTCTAATGGAGGCACGGTATGTACTCGGGCACACAAGTTTTTGCCTTAAATTAAAAATAGCAGTATACTCCGAGTCAACGCATTCAAGTGAGTATATATGATATCAACTAAAAAATCTCAATTAATATATTAAAGTACTTTAATTTTACAGAATTTTTATTAACATTTTTTAAATCGAACTTTAATATTCTTCGAATTTCAAACCAAATACACGATAATTTAATTAGCAAACTTAATAGAGAGCGGCTATTTGCACCCCGAATCTACTAAACAAACCCCATTAATTTAAAATTTTAAAATATATTTATGTGAAAAAACGTAAATACATTTATATAAATAATAAAATAAGATTAATTATAAAATATGCACTAGTATATTACATCGTTCGATAATAGCAGTCGAACTTTTAGATGTGTTCGTCTTCTGTGAGCGAACATATGGCGTCACGGTGGACCTTGGACTTGTAAATCCCTTTTATTTTCCTTTTCATTTCTCTTACCTCAAATAGTGCTAATTTTAAAACAAATTGCAAAATAATACTTAAATCTTAATACGAACATGTAAACATCATGATAACTATATCTCTTACCTTCATTTGTTTCTTTTCCTCCTTTAACTCTTGATACCATGGCTTCAGTTTTCTTCTCATCAACATCATTATCATCTTTTCTCTTTTCTTCACCACTTTTTCTACTCCGAGGTAAAAAGTCTACATGAAGTCTCTGTTTTCCTTTAAGTGTTATCACCCTGAGTTCACCTCCTCCAACTTCCGCTTCTGCGCTTCCGAGGTTGTTTTGTAGATTTTTTCCCGCCACAGGCAGCCGTTCATTGTCGGCGGTTTGAACTCGTTCCTTTACGCGTTGCTGGCTAATAAATTTGACCCGGAATCGAACGTGTTGAGTGGGTCGGATGGCTCGATGTTCGGCAGAGAGCTGCGATACAAATGTTATTTCATCTGGGCCGACGTCGCGTTACCCATGTTGAATCAGTACTTAATAAAGCGAGTCCACGACATCGACTCGGGAATGTTCGAGGAGCTTGCCGGATATTTTCAAACTATTGAAATATGATGCACATTTCTAGAATAGTTTAGATAAATATTATTAATTCTAGAACACAATATTTGTATTGAAAAATTAAATAAACATGTGCACAAATAGTAGATAATTCTAGAATAGCTTATTAGTGGAATTGACTAGATAATCCAAGACATAAGAAAAGCCACCGCCAATCTAGAACCTACTAATAGTAAGTATAAATATGTGGTGTTGTATGACATTTGATGTATGAAAAACCTATCAACTAATTCAAGTTCCAATTATCTAATTCCACTGCCTACTCCTCTGTTTCACTACCATCTACATACTAAATCTTCCAACCATTCACCTAGTCATCTCTAAACCTTTAATCACAATTCCAAAACCCATATTCCATATATCCTAAATTTCTAAAATCTATCATTGGCATCAGAGCCTCGTTCGATACTATCGGGCGTCACTATGGCCGACACATTCCGCACTATTCCAATTCCAATTTTTCGTGGTGACAACTATAATTTTTGGGAGATCAAAATGAAGATCTATCTTTGTGCTCAAGATTTGTGGGATATAGTTGATGTTGGATATACAACACCAAATGATATCTCCATATTGAATGAGTTACAAAGAAAGAAAATTAAGGAGAATCAAAAGAGAGATTCTCAAGCACTTTTAGCTCTACAGATGAGCTTGGCAGACAAATACTTTTCGAGGATTATGGTAGCAAAAACGTCTAAAGAAGCGTGGGATAAGTTGAAGGAGGAGTTCCAAGGCAACGAAAAGGTACGCGCTACTAAACTTCAAACTTTAAGAAGAAAGTTTGAAAATTTGAAGATTTTAGATTCTGAGACTGGTAAGGACTATTATGCTAGAGTAAATGAAGTAGTTACTCAACTACGGTCCTATGGAGAAGATTTTCCTGACAACAAATAGTTGCTAAAATTTTAATAACTTGCACAGAAAAATATGATCCCATAATAGCAGCTATTGAGGAGTCTAAGGACATAACAAAATTAACAGCCACAGAATTAATGGGATCTTTAGAAGCTCATGAAAAACGATTAGAAAGGCGTTATGATAAAGACATTGATAATGCCTTTCAATCTAAATTAAATTTGTAGTCTCATAATATTAAGAAGAATGAAGAAAAATCTAAGGAAGACAATAATAAGTTCCCACCATGTGGTATTTGTAAAAGAAGAAATCATTTGGAAAAAGACTGTTGGTTTAAGGACAAACCACAAAATCAAAAGAAATTTGGACATGGAGGAAAGGTCAATCGATTTAATCGTAGACACCAAGCTAATTTCTCCGAAAGTTCAAAAAATGAAAATTATTTGTTCTATGTCTGCCAAGCTGCATCTAAAGAAGAAAAGGATACTTGGTATTTAGATAGTGGTTGTAGCAACCACATGACTATAAATAAGGATATCTTTTGTGAACTTGAAAAAGTTAACACAAAAGTAAAACTAGAAAATTGTGCTTTATGGAGGTAACTGGTAAGGGAACTATTGACATAGACACAAATAAAGGAAAAAGATACATAAGTGAAGTCCTCCTAGTCCCAACAATAGAACAAAACCTACTAAGTGTGGGACAAATGATCGAGAAAGGCTATTCCTTACACTTTAAGGGAAACACTTGCACAATCTATGATAAGAGAATGATAAATCCCTCATAATCACTAAAGTCCAAATGAGCGATAATAGATGTTTTTCCATCCAATGGAGATATGCAAACAACTTTGTAATAAAAGGTTCAGGCATTTCAATCTTCAAGGATTGAAGTTTCTTAACATGAAGAATATGATGCGGGACTTGCCATCAATAAAAGAGCTCAACGGAGTCTGTGAAGAGTGCATGCTCGGCAAACAACATCGACTACCATTCCCATTTGGGAAATCCTGGAAAGCAAATAAGCCATTGGAGCTCGTGCACACCGATATATGTGGTCTGATGCGCACTCTATCACACGATAAAATAGGTACTTCATCCTATTTATTAATGATTTTACAAGAATGACATGGGTCTATTTTCTACGCAAAAAATCGCAAGTTTTCAATATTTTTAAAAATTCAAGACCTTTGTCGAAAAAAAAGTGGCTACAAGATCAAGACTATTCGGAGTGATTGTGGAAAGGAATATACTTCCAACCAATTCACAAAGTTCTGTGAAGATGAAGGCGTGGAGCACCAACTCACAGTCGGATACGCTCCAGAATAAAATGGCGTATCTGAAAGAAAGAACATGATGGTGATGGAGATGGCAAGATCTATGCTAATGGAGAAGGGTCTTCCAAAGACATTCTGGGCAGAGGCCGTGAGTACTGCTGTCTATCTTATCAACAGATGTCCAACCAAGGCAGTACAAGACAAGACACCAGTTGAAGCATGGAGTGGATGAAAACCATCGGCGAAACATCTAAGAGTCTTCGGGTATATTTGCTATGTCCACATCCCTGAGGAGAAAATGAGCAAGCTCGACGAGAAGACAGAGAAAGGAATTTTTCTGGGCTATATCACTCAATCAAAAGGTTATTAAATCTATAGCTTGGAAAATAAAAGGATAATCATCAGTCGGGACGTGATGTTCGATGAAGACGCAGCTTATAAATGGGAAATAGATCAAATTGAGAGAAAAACATCTACTTACCAGCGCCAGCCCAACGACAAGAAGATGAAACCGACCCACAAGATGAGCTGAGACAAGCCACAACTGAAGATGCAGCGCATATCCAGAATCCATTCTAAGAAAGTTTCAATCTTTGACAGAGATCTATGAAAAATACAATTTTACAACTGTGGAGACAAACCCCTATGAAGAAGCTTCTAGAGAAGACATTTGGATAAAAGCAATGGAGGAGGAGAAATGTATGATAGAGAAAAACAAGACATGGGAGTTCGTAGACCTTCCCAAAGACAAAGAAGCCATAGGAGTTAAGTGGGTTTACAAAATGAAACTTAACTCTGATGGTTCAATACAAAAACACAAGGCAAGGCTTGTCGCTAAAGGATATGCACAACAATATGGAGCAACTACAATGAGACATTCGCTCCAGTTACAAGACTCGACACAGTACTAGAATTGATCGCGCTAGCAGCACAAAAGAAGTGAAAAATCTACCAGCTCGATGTCAAATCAACATTCCTCAATGGATATCTTGATGAAGAGATCTATGTGGAGCAACCTCAAGGGTTTGTGGTACGATGATGCAAAGCCAAAGTCCTCAGACTAAAGAAAGCACTCTACAGATTGAAGCAAGCACCACGAGCCTAGTATAGCAGAATTGATGACTACTTCACTGAACTTGGATTCAGGAGGAGCATGAGTGAGCCAACACTATACATCAAGACCCAAGGTACGGAAGACACACTCATAGTCTCTCTATACATGGATGATCTTATATTCATAGGAAACAACGAGACAATGATCAAGGACTTCAAAGAAGACATGATGAAGAAGTTCGAGATGACGGATTTGGGCTTGATGAGATATTTTCTCGACATCGAGATAGATCAAAGAAAAGATGGTATCTTTATCTCTCAAAAGAAGTACGCAGAAAGCTTACTAAAGAAGTTCAAGATTGAGGATTGCAAGACTGTAGCAACTCCACTCGATAACACTAAAGCTCTACTAAAAGAAGATGGCTCGACAAAAGCAGACAACTCAAAATTTTGAAGCCTAATCGAAAACATACTCTACTTGACGGTGACTCGACCAGACATAATGTACGCAACGAGCTTCCTCTCAAGATTCATGTAGGATCCAAGTCAGACTCACTACAGAGCAGCAAAGAGAATACTCCGATATCTTCAAGGAACAAAGAACTACGGCATTTGGTATGAATCAACTCCAGACTCTAAACTAACAGGCTATACAGATAGTGATTGGACAGGTTCAGTTGATGACATGCGAAGCACATCCGGCTATGCATTCACAATGGGTTCAGGAATATTTTTCTGGGCATCTAAGAAGCAAGCTACAGTTGTACAATCATCAGCCGAAGCCGAGTACATAGCAGCGACAATAACTACAAGCCAAGCAATATGGTTGAAGCGAATACTTGAAGATATGGGAGAGCCACAAGAAGAAGCAACAAAAATCTACTGCGACAGTAAATCAGCAATTGCTATGGCGAAAAATCTAGTGTTCCATAGCATAACAAAGCACATCAAGATAAAGTATCACTTCATCAGAGAAGCAGAAGCAAACAAAAAAATCGAGCTGAAGCATTGTAAGACGTACGGAAGAGCAGCTAGCAGATATATTCACGAAAGCACTACCACGAGAAAAGTTCGAGACATTACGAGAGCTTATCGGAGTTCAAGAAATATGCCTGAAGGAGGAGTATTGAAATATGATTCACATTTCTAGAATAGTTTAGATAAATATTATTAATTCTAGAACACAATATTTGTATTGAAAAATTAAATAAACATGTGCACAAATAGTAGATAATTCTAGAATAGCTTATTAGTGGAATTGACTAGAAAATCCAAGACATAAGAAAAGCCACCGCCAATCTAGAACCTACTAATAGTAAGTATAAATATGTGGTGTTGTATGACATTTGATGTATGAAAAAACCTATCAACTAATTCAAGTTCCAATTATCTAATTCCTCTGCCTACACTTCTGTTTCACTACCATCTACATACTAAATCTTTCAACCATTCACCTAGTAATCTCTAAACCATTAACCACAATTCCAAAATTCATATTCCATATATCCTAAATTTCTAAAACCTATCACAAACTCCGACGTCGAATTGGTGAGGGAATGTATGCTGAAGAAGACGATTGGAGTGCTGGAGTTAGAGAGATATTTCGAGGTGTACGGAGGGGATGTGGAGGATTAATGGCGGTGACGATGAAGAGGAGAAGAAAGAGGCATACGAGAAAGTAGCGAGGGCAATCAAGGAGAACACGTGTCAGCTAGGGAAGAGGCAAGTGGGAAAGATCCAACGTATAAGGGAGTGTGATAAGTGAGATACAAAGAGGGTGGAGATGACGGCGGCGCTTAGGGCGGCAATGGAGTGAGGCAGCGGAGGGAGGAGGTTGGCGTAGATTTGGGAAAGAGAGGTGGTGGAACCAGAAGATTGTGAAACAGTTCAAGAACTAAGCGACGCGGTCACATTTTTTTCTATTGATTAATTAGTTTTTATTAATTTAGGTTTAATTAATTAAAATGGTAAATTAATCTTAAATGAGGTGTATTTAGTAATTTATATGTGTGATTTTTAATTTTAATGGGATATATCTAAAATTTAGGGTTCGTTTAGCAAAGCCGAGAGTGCAAATAACCGCCTCCAACTTAATATTGGCTCAATTTTGTTGGCCAAAATTAGGGATGGCAGCGAGTAGGGTACCCGCATTTTTTGGGGAACCCGAACCCATATCCGATTAAAATACCACTACCCGTATCCATCCCATAACCGTTTAAAATACTACTTGCAATACCCGTATTCATCCCGTACCCGATTGTTCCTACCCGTGGGTACTCGAACCCGTCAAGCTTTTTTTTTAGCATAAAATATTACATTTCAAGTCTCAAACATTTAAATAAATGTGTTTATAACATTAAACTTTCTTAATCTCAACCTTAAACAATACTTAAAACATGAAATAAAATTACCACACAAGTTTTAAGATCTTCAATTCAAACTTCAAATAACATACAAATAAAATAAAATTGTGGGTTAGACTTATGATTTGTATATTTATTTAAATATTGAAACATGCATATAACAAGAATTACTTGTATTTCAACGGTGAAGGATTTTTTTTAATATGAGGTTAAGTGTTCGAATCCTCTTAAAATTTGATCGGGTCGGATACCTGAAAAAACCCGTGAAACTGCCATCTCTAACCAAAATATGGGGCATGAAAATATGAAAATTAATGGGACGAAGAGAATAACGGATACATTGCATTTGTATTAAATAATATAATATTTTAATGTATAGTAAATATTTGTTTGTGGTCCATTAAAAGATATAAATTGATTTATGTAAGTCTTATTTACTTAAAAAAGAAATACTCCCTCCGTCCCAAGCAAATCGCACCGTTTACTTTTTACGTGTAGATTAAGGAGTATTATTATTTTATATAAAGTGGGTAGGTGTATTAGAGAGATGTGATGGGTAGTGGTGGACCATTGGTGTACTTTTGTTACCAAAATATGAAAATGGTGCAATTTGGATGGGACACCCAATATAGTAAAATTGTGCTATTTGGGTGGGACGGAGGGAGTAAACACTTTATATTAGTATACTTCATCCATTATGTTATAGTGATTACATATTATTATTTTCAGCTTCCCGTGTGAATGAGATGAAATATATATAAAACAATTAATTAATCGATATAAATGTACATAGGATGATTTTGAAAATAAAAACTTGATTTTCAAAACCCAAACGTTTAGCTAAAGCTCTCTGCTAAGTGCACTCGAGGTATATTTACATGATTTCAATAGTTTAATTTTAAAATAATTAATATCTACCTCTATATTATATTACTCCATATGATTAAATAGAAAATTTTAAAATATAATTATAATTTTATTTTATATTCGCAGTTTAGTTTAATATTTTTTTGGGAGGAAAAATAGAGATATTCATATATTATTATATCATATATATAAATATACTCTTACTATATATATATATATATATTATTATTATTATTATTATTATTATATAATATAAAAAAGGAGTAACTGTACAGTTTTTTTCCCGCCCATGCTATGTGCCCTTACTAAGGGATGTAATACTCTGATCAAATCTTATTAAGTAATAAAAGTAATAAATACAGTAATACAATTAATTAATTGAGCAGAATGCATGAATACCGTGAAATCAAAATAAATTTCAGTCAACTTTACCATATTTTCCTTCCCCCTTCATCTTTCTCAAATTACACGCACTTCTTTTGTGACGCACGATAGCAGTGACAGCAACAATTTTCTCTTGTGGCGGATCTAGGTTTTGATTCTGAAATAGGTGAATAATTTTGATTTAAGGTTTCCAATTGAAATCCACTATCAAATTGATGAATTATTTTGCTAATCGAAGTTTCACTCCTGGTCTACTATAGTTGCGAAGTTATTTTTCGACGGAGATATAAGGTAATGATATACGACGGAGATAGATTCAAGTCTCATTACGCTGTTTCATTCTTCTTCTCTTTCATTTCTAATTGCAGGTCTCAATTTTTTTCGTTGTGTTTTTTTTTACTTTCTATTGTATTTTTTCAGATTAGATTTGGTCTTATATATTCCGAATTTTATGTGGCTTCAATATATTCCGATGGAAATCCAGTTCCATAATCTACGAACACTTCTGCAAGGTGTAATTCTCTTCTCCGTTCTCTTTCATTTTCTCATTTCATGCCTAATTTCTCGTGTTTGGAATTCATTTCTGGAATTAAAAAAATTGCGTTTGCACACCCTAGAGTGAAATCTGAAATAGGAAATGGAGTTGTGCCGACTGGCTTGATCGCATCCATCTCTGGCGCCGCGCTCTGGATCGTGGCCAGAAACAGCTGCTCGATCTCACTATTTATCATGTTGCCCAGTATTACTCTCTAAATTACGCTCTTAATCGGTATAATCTCCTCCTCTAAATCACTATCGCTTTTTAATATTTTACTAATGTAGATGGATTAAAGCCTTTTAACGTAATTTATTCTAACTGTATCACATATTCATATCTACACTTCTTCCAAATATTGTTCCATCCGGTTTAACTTGTGGCACGTTTGTGTTTTAATTTTCTTCTTAGCGTGCTTTTGGATTGAACTGAAAGTGAGTTTTTAATCAATATATTGTGGCTGCAGTGTATTGTAAAATTATAGATTTCCGCCTTCCTCTGTAGAATCTTTCAACAAGTACTTCAGAATTTATGGGGAAATTATAGATTCCATGATAATGCTAGGAAAAATTATGGGGAGACACCGTGCTTTTGGATTCAAGACATTTGTTGGTCTGTAAGTTGCATTATTGGGCACCATATTATAACTAGAAAATTTTAATAAAAATTATACCCTTGCAGGAATTTTCTGTTGAAATTTTTGAATGGCCCAGCAGTATTGGGCACCGTATGCTTCAGCAGATATACAAGAAATCTATAACTTTAATGCATTGAAGTCATGGAGTTAGGCTAATTTTTAAAAATGCACATTAAGCTATTTGCTGCGTATTTCATCACTCGGTTCTTTTCATTTTTTCTTTTAATCTAAATGTTTATGGCAACATGACATATATAACGTGATAGGTCTTCAATTTTGTGGCTATAACTTAAAAACCTTTGTGTATGGACATCAATTTTATGAGAATATAGAGTCCCAACTAAATTCAATATTGTGTGATTGATTTATATTTTTCTTTTGGTCTTAGGTCATCATTTTGGGCTATCGTAGGCCAAGTCCACTATAAAATTATGTACTGGTGGCAAATTCTTTCATGTATCCCTACCTCATAATACTAAGTCGACAAGTTCTTTACTACACTCAACAAGTGCAAGGTATGTTCTAAATACCTACTCTTCGATTTATAATTTTCTAGCATAATAAGGTAAGTAAGAAGTATTTAGGATGTCATACATTTATGATAAACAAAAATTGAATAAACTTGGTGAATTTTTGAGTGTCTTGGGATTAGTTGATGCATTACTCTTCAAAATTTGAATTTACATAAGCGTAATAAGTGTTTGTAAAAATGTCTCAATGAAAAATTTCAAGTTATAAGGTAATTTTGTTCTCTACTGGAAGTATTTTTATCATAAACCAAGTAATTTTGTTCCTTCTCAAGAAAGCACGCAGAGTCTTATCCTTTATCCCATGGCTGCCAATGTATCTTGACAGTGTTCAGGTTGGTCAAGAAGCCCATAGCTACACGGATCCCATAAGGAGGATACTATATACAAAGGTAGGATGTATATATTTATCAAAGCAATTCTTGGTGCTAATTGTTAGAATTGAGTTTTCCAGATTTTTATAAGCTACTTTTGAAAAGGGAATTGCTTTTTAAGATGTGCAGATTGTTTATTGGTCAAAATTTTATTGTAAATTTGTTCAACTAATTTCATAGTAGATACTGTAGAAATTAAACTATCATGAGTTCCCCCACGCATCAATATCATAATTGGTTTTCTATATTTTCTCATTTGAGTTTGTTTATATTGCTTATCTCTACTAGGTTTGATGCATTTTCTTGGGGTCTATAATATGGTGCTGCAAAAAAATTATTAAAGTACAACACAAGGGTAAAACACATGATTGGATATCTAGGTTCCCCTTATTCTATTTCATAGTATGTAATGGAGCGTTCCTCTATTAAGTCGCATAATAAAGTAATCAAAAGTGTGTATTTTAAAATTATATTTGTAGAAGTCAAGCTATATATCATTTTTGAAGTATTAATTAACTGATTATTCTAAATTATTAAATAATTAATCGGCGATGTATTTCAGCTTATTATGATTCCTCTTATTTCGAAATTAATATGAGTATGTATTGTTCTATTGTTATCATTTTAATACGTTGACATTTTGGCTCATTGGCTAGGATGATTTTAACCCTTGACTTTATTTAGATTTTTTTATTTCAATATATCTTTGAAGAGAGCGAAATTGAGCCAGTGGTTTTCACTCACTGTAGATGCTCTCTTAATCTACACTTCTTCCCTTCTACATTTATATATCATTCCTATATATCGTTGGGTAGCTTTTCACTCACCTGTGATTCCTATGATTTCTTCATTCATTGATTGAGTGATGAGATGAAAAATCTGGTAATAATGGCTCATTTGAAGAGTTTCTGATGGATTTGGTCATAAGAGGGGGGGGGGGGGGGGGGGGTGTGAGGCTTATATTCCCAATGTCCCATAAGACAAGAAACAGACACCTAAAACTGAAACAACAAGAATGTATACAAGATCGTCCACTCTTTTTTATGAATGTATCATGTGATCTCTTATTTAAAAAGAATTATATTATATTTAATTAGTAATAGTATAAATCTTATTTTAAATATAAATTTAATTAATAAAACATATTAAAAAAGTAAATATATATATTAAACATGTATGAGTAAATTGTAGGTAAACGTGTTCAGATATTTATTTAATCACTAAAAATATTAATATATGTAATTAGTATTAAGATGTACGGATAATTTAGGTATTGATTAAAAAAGTTTGGGAAGATTTCATAATGAATTTTAAAACGGGATATGTTAGGGTAGTGAATATTTAAATGGAGATGAATTATGGTTATCCTAACATCGATATTAATTATCTCTAATAATTATATTTCTTGATACTCTTTTTAAGCCAAGCCTGTTGAAAATGATATGCCAAGCTCTAAACAGGATCCCTCCATCTTCAAATTTGTTGAGTGTTGATTGTTTTTTCTTAGTTTTCTCACAAGTAATTAATCTCCTGATGGTTAATTTTTAGTTTCTCATTTTAATTTTTAAGATCCCATTTCCTCTCATCCTCTATTTTATCTTCTGTAAGGTCTCATGATAAAGATCTTGTAATAAAAAATATATGACAAATTCTCTTGTAAGACGTTACATATATGAGACGGTTTGTGAGAAGTGTTAAAGTATTTCTATTATATAGATAAAGTATGTTTAATAATTGTTAAAGTATGTTTTTTAAATTATGATAAATGATGAATTAAAGTATGATTTTAGGGTATTATAATATGATTCATTATTGTAATATTTTAACTACAAATAAACATACTTTACCTATATAATATGCATACTTTAGTAATGGATTGACCCGTCTCACAAGAGAGTCTCTCAAAATATATTTTTCTAACAATTTTTAATTTTAATTTTTTTACATTGCTCTGCCTTTCTATTTCTTAAACATTGGTATTGTGGTTTGAATTTTATTTTTCTTAAGACCATATAGCATGGATGGAGTGAGTATAATACATAAAAGATAATTTTAGTTATATTTTTAGTTAAGAATTATTTATTTGATAAAAATCTGTGTAACACACGACACGAGTAACACTGTTGTACCAATATAGATGGACTTTTGATTTTTTAATTAATAACATAACACAAATAAATTCATGAACAAAAAAAATTAAATTAAAAAAAATATACGAATATATATATATATATATATATATATATATATATATATATATATATATATATATTTTTTTTTTTTTTTTTTTTTTTTTTTTGAAATAATTATTTATCTTATACAGAGAGAATATCAATTTTGTTTGCATTCTCAATTTTGTTCTCTTTTGGAATATTACTCTAATTACCTTTAATTTTTCAATTTATTATTTATGTAAAATTTTGCAATTATTTTTTTTGGAGAGAATTATATTACAAGATTTTGCAACTCAAATTTCCATAAAAGGGAAAAAAACTAACTAATATCCCTCTAACATATTTTAATTTCAAATTTGTTATCACCTTATTAACACATAAAATGATTTTCTTAAACTCCGTATCTACGATATACATATGAATTTGGGACGGAGGGAGTATAATGTAAAAAATACAAATAATAGTATTATCCCGATTTAATTAATATTATTATTATAAATTATATATAGAACAAAAATAATTTTACGTACTATTTGTTTAATTAATATTCTTTCATTATTATACAATATAAAATATTTTAAAATATATTTTTCCATGCAACGCACGGGCTCAGTACCTAGTACTATATATAAAAGGAGAATGGCCGGTGAGTTGGCCATTTACTACTTGAATAATTGAGAAATCTCATTCAGTACATTTACATCTACATTTCATGTTACTTATTTGGTATTTACATGTGGTATTTAATTCTGGCAAGTATGTTTCTCCACTGAGCTTGTGGTTTTGCTCACCCCAAATATTTTAACATTTCAGGTGGAGGAGCTGACGTGGTGGGACATAAGGATGATGCTTAGCACAATTTTATTTTTTATTAAAAATTTATTATTATTTCTAAATATTTGCTAGACTCAATGACCTATGCAATTTATTAAAAGTTTTACATTTGGATTTTATAACTTATCAAGTTGGATTTTTTTTTGGTTATTAAACTTATTTAAAACATCATATTCAATAAATAAAAATCATTTTGAGCGGAAGCATAAAAACACTAATAACTAAGTCTCAAAGATGTGATTTAAAAGTGAAAATAAATCTAATGAAATTAGTTTTGAACAATAATCATATTATTCAAAATAAAAAGACAACCTTTATTCAATAAATAGAATTTATAAAATATAAGATTAAATTTTCTAAAACGTCATTACATAAATTAAACTTGTTCAGTTATTCTATTTTCATACCAATAAACAATCACCACCCATCGCCTCTCTCTACGTTCTATCTCTTAAACCTGAAATGATATGAAGTAATGGGATGTTCTATCTCTTAAACCTGAAATGATATGAAGTAATGGGATGAGCAAACCACAAGCTCAGTGGAGAAACATACTTGCCAGAATTAAATACCACATGTAAATACCAAATAAGTAACATGAAATGTAGATGTAAATGTACTGAATAAGATTTCTCAATTATTCAAGTAGTAAATGTCTCGTTTATAAAGGTCAGGAGACCTATATGTACATGCATGAACTCAAAGATATTACATAATAGCAGTTAATAGAGTCAAGTAAGAATTTCCCCACCTGGAATGAATGTCGTGGATGCATATGGATGTAATTGATTTTACTTGAATCCTTGTATTATTCGTCATCTAACATGAAATAAGTTACTTGTAAAATATATCATTAATATCATCTATAAAGTTTTAAATAAATAAAATTGAATGACAAAGTGAAAGTAATTATGAATAGAAGTATTTTATAAGTTTGAAATATCACAATTGAATGGGAAGAAAATAAAAGTTCAAGTAGAATGTTAAACATACATGAATATTAATATTTAAATTTATAAATAGAAAATAATAATAAAATCAGTACAAAAATTACGTATACATACTAGACTTAAATTAATACAAAATACTTAAATTTCATTAAGTTTTAAGATGTATAACTATATGTTTCATATGTTCAAAACTGAAACTATAGAAGTTGGAATTTCTGACACGTTGTGATAAAACACGTATATCTTAGAATATATAAGTTGAAATCATTTAAAAATAATATATGTTATACTAAATGTATTAAAATATAATATATCCAAAAATCATAATTTTTGGAGATCAGTAGATAATATTTTAATATTTTTAGAAGATGCATTAAGATTTACTTGAAACTTATTTTGAAGTTGTATAAAAATAATTATAAATAATTTATTCTTAAAATTAACATGAAATTTCAATATAATATGTTAAATCATATATTATAACATATATATCACCCCAAATATTTTAACATTTCAGGTGGATGAGCTGACGTGGTGGGACATAAGGATGATGCTTAGCACAATTTCATTTTTTATTAAAACTTTATTATTATTTCTAAATTTTTGCTAGACTCAATGACCTATGCAATTTATTAAAAGTTTTACATTTGGATTTTATAACTTATCAAGTTGGATTTTTTTTTGGTTATTAAACTTATTTCTTTAATGCTTCCGCTCAAAATGATTTTTATTTATTGAATATGATGTTTTTAAATAGTTAGAAATTTAGGATGTGACCACAAGCTCAGTGGAGAAACATACTTGCCAACATTAAATACCACATGTAAATACCAAATAAGCAACATGAATCATGTAGATGTAAATATACTGAATAAGATTACTCAATTATTCAAGTAGTAAATGCCTCGTTTATAAAGGTCAGGAGACCTATATGTACATGCATGAACTCATAGATATCACATAATAGCAGTTAATAGAGTCAAGTAAGAATTTTCCCACCTTAAAAATAAATTGAGTTGACTGTAATCCAAATATTGATGCAGCTGAACTTCTATCTCACGAAATCTTCGTCGCCTATTAATATAAAAATAAGTAGGATTAAGTTCTGTTTCCCCTCAGTAGAAGGTCACCCTTTCTTCCTCCGCACAGCCACGCGTCAGTTGGGTTGAATTTACGGCTTCCACCTCAGTAGCTATATATTAATGTGAAAATATTGTTATGAAAGTCAATCTTGCATAATTATTTGAGCATATAATTTTTTGTTTTTATTTTTGAAAAAAAGATAAAAAAAAAATAAAAATAAAAATTGCAACATAAGTGAAACCCTTTAAAACTTGCTAAGTTCTAGAAACATAAGAGAGAAGTTTCTTTGGGAGAAAGAAATTCAATTTCAATTCCACAAATTCAACAATACAAAAAGCAGAAGCACGAAAGGAAACTACCCGTCTGCTATATATTCGACTTCACAATTCTTCTCTCTCCTCTGCCCTTCGTTCAAATATTTTTTCTGGAACCTAGAACACTACCGCCAGCGCCTCTGTTTCTGCTTCAATTCCTGCTTATTTGAGTGTATTCACGCAACAATCTAAGGCAGGAAAGATGCATTCGAATCACTTGCTGCTCGAAGAGCCAATCCGGATGGCAACCATTCTAGAACCTTCCAAAGTGGTGAGTTTTTATGCTTTTCGCCGGAATTTCATCGTTTTCTTCAGATCTAGTTTCAATGGTGTTCGCGTTTGCATGACTGTTTTGACCGGTTTGGATTTTGGGCGTGTGAGTAATCTGGTGCGTGCTTGTGCAGAGTTTTTCTGCTATGACGAAGATCGTTGGAACGCTCGGTCCACGCTCTCGATCCGTGGAGGTTATTTCTTCTTGCCTTAAGGCTGGAATGACCGGTAATACAATCAACTTTTTTTTCTTTTTTGGTATGTTTTATTTGATCATGCTGTTCTTATTATGTTCTTCTTTCTTGGGACGTTTCAGTGGCAAGATTTGATTTTTCTTGGGGTGACGCGGAGAATCACCAGGAGACTCTGGAGAATTTGAAGACTGCTATTAAGAGCACCAAGAAACTTTGTGCTGTGAGTATTATTGAATTATTATGTTGGACCACTTTGATAATTAACTCGTTTTTGGCTTTTTGTGCCCCTATCAACGTTTAAAGAGTTGCCTTCGTTAGAGAGACGTGAAGGCATGCTTTCTGTTTTCCGTTACTAATTTGAGGGTTATTTGATGGCACTCCTGGTGAACAGAAGCACTGTTTCTCATTCACTTGCATATATTGTTTAAATTTACTTTGGTAATCCTGGTTTTGAAAGGGGAAAATGAGTAGAATTGTGAAAGGTCTCTCTGTAACTTCTGACTGTAATGTCCTGGGGTTTATCGTTACTTGCCATTAATTTCTTAGCAAATTTATTCATGTTGTTTTCCATGTTTTTACAGGTTATGCTGGATACGGTTGGAGCTGAAATGCAAGTTGTTAATAAAAGTGAGACAGCTATAACCCTTAAGGCGGATGACAAGGTCATTCTGACCCCTGATCAAGGTCAAGAAGCAACTTCAGAAGTTCTGCCAATCAATTTTGCTGGCCTGGCCAAGGTTCTCTGTCTAATTGCTTTGCAGCTTTTATATTTGACATATACATTATGGTTATCCTTGCTAGTCGTGCTGCCAAATCTGTGTTTTGTAACGTAGCAAGTTAGTATACTATGTATGGTTGCATGATTTATTATTTTGTTACCGTTTTGTTATATGTTCCAGGGCGACATCTAACTAATCATGACTATATCTTTCATTAATTGTTGGGTATTGTACCTAACAAAAGTTGTTATTTGCAGGCTGTGAAAGCTGGTGACACCATTTTTGTTGGGCAATATCTATTTACAGGAAGTGAAACCACTTCTGTTTGGCTCGAGGTATGTCGTGGATTTTATATTGGTTTCTATTTGTTGCATTGTTTCAGTCTTTCAGATGTGTTGCTCTTTACAGTTTTCTATCCATCATTCTCACTTGGTTTGTTCCTTTCACAAATTTGAGTTCTTCCTTATTAGTATTTACTCTTATTTGAGTTCTCCAGCAGTTTTCAAATAAACTAGCTATTTCCTTGTCATAGAAGTAATCATGAGCATGTGAACAGAATTTATGGGGTTTGCTGCAATCTATGCATTTGGTTATTTGTCACAGTTGTTAATTAGTTGGAATTGGTTTATTTGGCTGGCAGGTAGTTGAAGTAAAAGGTAATGACGTGGTTTGTGATATAAAGAATTCTGCAACATTGGCAGGATCATTGTTTACATTGCATGCTTCTCAAATCCGGATTGATCTGCCTACTCTGACTGAAAAAGACAAGGAGGTAAGTGGCTCACCAAATTGGTTGTGTAATATTACATGCTCTTCTCTTGCATATTAGGGAGATTTAATATATAAATGTCAACATAAAGTCATTTGCCTGATAGTAAAACACTGAACTCCATATTTTTTAGCGCACGTTAGGCTAATGCCATTTCATGTTGTAAGATATTTCTTGCATGATGTGCAAACCTTATTGCCTAAACATATCTCGAGTTAAATCCTCAAATATTGGGCCTAAGTCTGTAAGTCATTATTCGTTTGCATTATCATATTAAGACTTTTTTGCCTTTGTCGATGCTTAAAAGCAATTAATATTTTGCCTTATTTTTCATTTATTTTGCTTTGTTAGTGCTGTGGTGTTCAAATCAATTTCCTTTTGGTTCAGGTTATCAGTTCATGGGGTGTAAAGAATAAAATTGATTTTCTGTCATTGTCTTACACACGCCATGCAGAGGATGTTCGTGAGGTATTAAGACAAATGGAGAACCAGTTAATTAAATTTTTTAATTGAAGTATTGTAAACTTAACCTATTATGTTTTGCTTTGCAGGCCCGCGAATTTTTATCTAAGCTCGGTGATTTAAGTCAAACTCAAATTTTTGCTAAAATTGAAAACGTAGAGGTGACTCAAGTCTACATTAAATCTATCATTTAGGTATGGTGGGTAATTTTTTGAAGTCCAACTGCTAACTATGTTTAACTTTTATTTGCAGGGCTTAACCCATTTTGATGAGATCCTACAAGAGGCCGATGGTATCATCCTATCACGTGGAAATCTCGGCATAGATCTCCCACCTGAGAAGGTGAGTTCTTGTTGATAAAGGGAGAAAACTGAGATGTCCATGCAACTTCTTTGTCTTTCAATTTTTTGAAATAGTCACGTAGATGCATTATCCACTTGTGCATGCTGGTATCTTTTCAATCTGGTTGGTGGGTGATGCATACTTGATTCTGTTTGATATTTAATCTTGAACAGCATTATCCCTCTTCCCGTCAGTTCGGTTGGGACAACTCATTTCAACCATCCCAAAAGTTGCTGTGACCTTTGTTGGCTGCTTAATGTTTGTCTAAATAAACTACTAACCATATGGGCCCTGAATTTTTTTTTAGAATATTATGAAAGGCTAAAAAATTATAAGGTATTAAAATGCCAGTAACAGCCACTGTCCATATATTGGATTTCCTAACCATTGAATCCCATAAAACATCACAATGATGCAATCAATTTGTCTGGCCTCAGAGTTTTCATTTACCCCTCTCTTTTTCCTAGGGGCTATTTATCACTCCTAGTTAAAATAGGGAAATTGGTCTGATAGCCACCTTCCCCTCCCACCACCTGGAAGTAATGTAGTGAAGTAAATGACCTCAAACTTTCTTATAATATTCTCTTTCTCAAATCAATGTGATGTGAATGCAGTTCCTGGTATATTACTTTCACTTTGCCCAAATTTAGTAATCACCTCAGCCAATAAGCTCCACTGATATCTAACAATGCTTAATTTGATTATATGTTACTGTTGTCATTTATTTTTTAGTGTACCCAACTTTTGAGAATGGATCCTAATTAGCTCTCTTCTACATTCACAGGTTTTCTTGTTTCAGAAGTCCGCTGTTTACAAATGTAACATGGCTGGAAAGCCTGCAGTGGTGACCCGTGTTGTTGATAGTATGACTGACAATTTAAGGCCTACCCGTGCTGAGGCAACTGATGTTGCTAATGCTGTTTTGGATGGTGGGTTATTGTCACAATGCACTTGCTTTATGTAATCATCATGTTTGCTAATAATTTGCTGCTCAGCTTTGTACTGGTTACTTCATGTAATTTATTCTGCAAGTCCTTGACATATTCTTTATCGATAAGATTAATAAATGTGATTTCATATATTTCTTAGGATGTGATGCCATTCTTCTTGGTGCTGAGACCTTACGTGGATTGTACCCTGTTGAAACAATTTCTACAGTTGGGAAAATCTGTGCTGAGGTAATTCATCTTTTACCGAAGTACATTTAATTGGTTCTGCAATGGTGAACTTCATTACTATGAATTCTGGTTGGGCTTTAGAGGTGTGTCGAGTTTGGACCTCTTCAGTTTTAGTTCAGTTCCAAACGGTTCTCCAGTTTTTCATGTGCTATTGATTACCATATGTTGGAATATGCACAAGGGAGTATATGATACTGTAAAATGCTTC
Organism: Pogostemon cablin; assembly: GCA_023678885.1. Classification (NCBI taxonomy): domain Eukaryota; kingdom Viridiplantae; phylum Streptophyta; class Magnoliopsida; order Lamiales; family Lamiaceae; genus Pogostemon; species Pogostemon cablin. The sequence goes on along the minus strand of CM042977.1, from coordinate 3,266,905 downwards.
TAAATTCCAATTTCTAACCTATCTTGGTCATCGCTCAACTTTCTCATCTATATTGCTTGATTTTGACTGCAACTTCTCCTTTATTTCCACAGGCTGAGAAGGTCTTCAATCAAGACCAATACTTCAAGAGGACTGTAAAATTTGTTGGTGAACCCATGACTCACTTGGAATCCATCGCCTCCTCCGCGGTATGTTTGCATGATAGGAGAAGTGGCAACGAAAGAAATCTGATGACAACCTTTTATTCATTTTTGTGCTTGAGTTTTTTTGTCATAATATTAAATTACGCCATACCTCTATGAATTTATTCTATAGGTTCGAGCAGCCCTTAAAGTGAAGGCATCTGTAATCATATGCTTTACCTCATCAGGGAGAGCTGCAAGGTCCTGTATCTTTCTCCATATTGTCGTGATTGTTAAATAAAGATCATCTCTCATTCCTGGTTCTCCTTTAAATGCAGATTGATAGCAAAGTATAGGCCAACAATGCCTGTTTTATCTGTTGTCATCCCTCGCCTGAAGACAAATCAATTGAAGTGGAGTTTCAGTGGTGCATTCGAGGTAGGTTTATATAAAAATCATCTTACTCCCAACTTCAGCATCCCATGGTTGGTAGTGGATCTATCTTCGTTTTCCCTTGAACAGTAGAGCTTTCAAGCAATGACAGAATAGTCGATGGTTGCATACGGAATTACATTAGTAGTGGCAATAATTTTGTAGTTGATTTCAGAAGGAGCTTATGGTCTTTTCTATGCATGTTTTCAGGCTAGGCAATCACTGATAGTACGTGGTCTTTTCCCATTGCTTGCTGATCCTCGGCATCCAGTAAGTACCTTACAATCCTGTCATCATACGGTTGCACATATTATTGTGATTCTGATGAATGTTGTTTTGCACAGGCTGAGTCTACGAATGCAACAAATGAGTCGGTTCTGAAGGTTGCACTTGATCATGGAAAAGCTTCTGGAGTGATCAAGTCTCATGACCGGGTAGTCGTGTGCCAGAAAGTCGGAGATGCGTCCGTTGTAAAGATTATCGAGCTCGAAGATTAATCGAGGAAGTGTCTTGTGTTTTGATCAACCCCACCCTGCCAACCCCCACAAGTTTGATGAACAGTTATAAGTGACTCATCTGCAAGTTGATTGTGATAACTTGCGATTTTGCTGTTGTCGATTCATGGCTGTAGCACTATTACGTAATATAGTTTTGAATAATTTAAGGTTTTCGAATTATTTTGTTTTTGTTTTTGCTTTTGCTTTTGCTTTCTTTCCTACAAAAAATCTCTTTAAATTAGCTTTAAGCTTCAGTGAGAACGATTTGTTATGGCTGCAGAACGACTCTACTTACAATATGAATTCTAACCAAGTATATTGGCTAATAAATAAAAGTGATTTGAAATAACAATAATAATAAAAAAGGATAAATGTGAAAGGATGAAATGTATTAACTCGCGCAATTTCGAGGGGTTCACTTTGGTCTCGATCCTATGTGCTTTTGGGAGTCTTATTGAGGGTTTACATCCTATCCATTTCGAGAGAAAGAGTTTAGGTGGAAATAGTGATCACTTCTATGTCATGTTCATGAGAGATTAGAATTAATTGCATAATTTCTTTATTATATATGTCATGATTGTTACTAATATCATTCTTGCATCATTTGTGTATCCCATAATAATCTTTAGCATCGATAAAGAAACTGATTTTTAATATTCTAAAAAATTACCTTATTTTCAAAATTTCACTAAATGTGAATTCTTTCTTGTTACAAAGAGAGTATAAAAAAATTACAATTATAATAGACTTAAACAAAGTGGGAGTGAGTAGTTATTTTATTTAATGTAGATGTAGTGATTAATTTTAACGACTTGAATCATTCAGGTGCATTGGTGTTATAGGAGCACTTTAATCAGACTCCAAATTTATTACTCGCATGTTATAATTGATCTTTGATGTCAATTAGTTGTATTAAATTTAATAATTATATATTTTAAATATTAAAATTTATTAGCCCATGGCCTAATGGATAAGGCGTCTGACTTCTAATCAGGCGATTGTGGGTTCGAGTCCCACTGGGCGTGTTTTTTTCTTTTATGTTTTATTTTTCCTTTTAATATTTGTTATATTTTTTATTTTTTTTCCTTTATCTAATATTGAATTAATTAGAACTGCCATAGCTACATTTTCTTTTATGTTTTATTTTTCCTTTTAATATTTGTAATTTTATTTTATTTTTCCTTTATCTAATATTGAATTAATTAGAACTGCCATAGCTACATTCAGGGAGCAGAACACATACGAGAAACCTTCATAATTCCAATCAATGTTCTATCCATAGACACACTCTTGAGTGGTTTTCCATTTAATTGGGCTAATTCACCAAGCCCATTTCATGTGGCCCGATTAATGGGGCCGACACCAGCTTCGGCCCATTTTGCATATATACAGTATATATTTTGTTCACACATTTTGTATTGCGTAAGGTTGGGCTTCATACAATTGTGTTCATGCTTATCAATTGTATTTTTCACAAGATTAAAGAGTATTACTAGTATTATTTTATACAGTGGATAATTACACGGTAAATTTACTCTTATTTCTTGAAATAATTCACTGTAATATTACAAAATTTCTTTGACTCAAATATCATGGAGTATTTTATTGGAATATTATCACTTTTTTAGTTGAAAGTCTTTATACGATATAGTCTAATATGATGTCATGCAGAATTTTCGAAATTCTAGATGTTGTGGGGGGGGGGGGGGGGGGGGGGGAGGTAATATAGTGTAAGAATTCACGTGGAAGAAAATTTGTTAGGTGCGGTGGAGAATTTAAATGGGGTAGGTTAATAACTATTTCAGTTTTAAACTTCTACTAGTAATGCCGTGGCACGATTATCGAAGAAAATATAATTTTTTTCATTTTAATAAGTGATATTATAGAACTGAGATTTTTGGATTAAAAAATATATTAAATAATAATATTTTTTTATTTTGGATTTTTTATATGGTAGTGGTAGATCTTAAATTTATGTTAAATCAATAATTAGAATATACTCCTTTCGTCCGGTTCTAAGGTATTTATTTGTTTTTTGCTCGTGGATTAAGAAATATTATTATTATATGTAAAGTGAGTAGTTGTATTTGAGGGAAGTGGTGGACCATATTGTGTACTTTTTTACTAAATAGGGGAAATTGATACCTTTGAAGCGGACGCCAAAAATAGTAAAATTGATACTTTATAAGTGGACGGATGGAGTATATTAATTTATAGTATAGTATAGTATAAAAAAAAGAGAGGAGAGATAAATAGACAATGAATATTAAATGAGGAGATATTATAGAAGGTGAATATGTTGAGGGTTGTAACTTGTAAGGTCACTTTTCATTTCTATAAATTATGATTAATATTACTGTGCACTTTGGTGCACCACAGGATACGGTACAACTACTCTTAGAAACGTATACAATTATGAACAAAATATATACAATTATAAATAAAAATATATACACTTTGTTAATGAATTTTTTTATCAATTTTTTATTGAAAAATAATTGAGTGTAAAAAAATATATAATTATTAAATAACATGTATACATTATTGAATAAAAAGTATAAACATATGGATGCTATTTTTCTAATGAAAAATTGAGTGTGAAAAAAGTATACAATTATTAAGAAACATGTAAAAAAAATAAAAACAAATCAATAATGAGTTTTATTACATGGAGTATTATTTTTTTATCTTTATTCAAAATCAATAATTTTATTTATTTTGCAATTTGCCTCTAAAGTCAAAATTGCTTTCTAATGAGTTTCAAATAAGTGATACGAAAATCAGAACTTCTTTTTAATGAATTTCAAATAAGTGATATATATATATATTTTTTAATTTGCCTCGGAATTTTTTTTTTAATTTCCCTTGGAAATCGGAACTTCTTTCTAATGAGTTTCAAATAAGTGATATATGTTTTTTTTCCCCTCCTTCCTACATACAAAATCCATACTCATATATTTTCTACAATAAATTAATATCCACTTTTTTCCAATAAATTTTAAATAAGTGATATATGACTTCTTTTTATTTTTATTTTTCCTTTTTTTATATGCAAAATTTATATATTTCTAAATGGAATAAACTATACTACTATTTAGACATAATATATATTTATTTTTTTTATATGCAAAATCTATATATTTTCTAAATAGAATAAACTATACTATTTAGATATATATTCGATTTTTTTTAATAAATATAAAATCTATATATTATCTCAATATAATAATCTGGATTATTTAGATATCCAAGTATTAGGCATATAATTCACCTTCAATTAAAATGACAAATTTATGAGAATAATGTCCCAAAATAGAAAATGGCAAACTCAATTAATTCTCACCTTCAATTAAAATGGCAAATCTATGAGCATAATATCCCAAAATATAAAATGGCAAACTCTATTAATTCTCACCTTCAATTATGGCAAATCTATAAGTATAATGTCCCAAAATACATGGCAAACTCGATTAATTCTCCTCATATTTGTTCCATGATTTTGCAGTCACAAAAAATGCTTAATGTTTATTTATTTTATCATAAAACTCTAATTCTAATCTCTCATCTTTTTCTCTTATTTCCTTTTATGTTCATATTTTTCCTTAATTCTCTATTCCTCTTTAAATTTTTCCTTAATTATTTGATAACAACACCACACTGCTTATCCGTCTTTTCATTCTTTGTTCCTCTTAGATTTTTCCTTAAGGCTAAATATAGTGTGCACCCGGGTGCACACGAAGCTTCGTGTGCACCTACGTACAAATATAAGCAAAAACATATACAATTATGAGTAAAAATGTATACAATTTAGTTGTTAATTTTTTTAATAAAAAATTGAGTGTAAAAAAATGTACAATTATTAAAATACATGTATACACTATTGAATAAAAAGTTATACACATATGAATGCTTATTTTTTTAATGAAAAACTTAGTGTGAAAAAAGTATACAATTATTACAAAACACGTATACAAAAGAGAATAACATGTATACAAAATAGAATAAAAAATTATACAAATATGGGTGCAAAGGTGCACCCGAGTGCACCTAATATACACTCTTTCCTTAATTCTCTATTCCTCTTTATATTTTTCCATAATGTGCAATAAACACAACAACGTCACACTGCTTATTCTTCTTTTTCCAGACACTACAATGTAAATAACCAATTCATCATTATCAATCAATTCATCAAACCAAATCAAACATCCACCCCCTTTCTAAAATCCATATAGCGTTTGTAAGCAATTAAAATTCACGGTCCAATCAAATGGCGACACGTGGATTTTATTGATTAAATATCAATTTTAATTTATTATATTTTATTTTGGGGATTTAATAAATTAATTCCTAAAATAGATTAATAAATAATTGATAATTAATTTAATACCCAACAAATTAAGTAGGGTTTAAATTAAGTAAAGCTTGACCCCTAAGTTAAGTAAAGCATGGAAGGTTCCAGAATTAGGTCAAATTAAGCAATGACCAATCAAGCTGTGATATATTTGGAACGGCCCAAGCCCGCATAACCAGGCCAAATCTGTCATGGACCAATCAGATTGCGAGATATTTATGGAGTATCCTCATCCTTCACCTATATAAGGAGCCCTCCTTCATTCACTCCAGGGACACACATTCAAAATACTTGAAGACATAAACGCTCTGAAGAGATCAAGAACACGAGCAGCGCTCCCTTGAGATCTTCAAGCATCTTCAAGTCAAGAACGACAAACGATTCGGGATTAAGGTGCGGAGCCCCCCAAATCAAGCGTTCTTCATATATTGAGTTCTTCGGTGTTCTTCGCGCCAAGAACAACATACGACCCGGGATTAAGGTGCTAAGCCCCCCGGATCGAGTGTTCTTCGGATCAAGTACGTTTAATCCAAATAAAGGCTCGACGCCTCTGGATTAACGTTATAAGATCCAAATCCGAGTTCGGACAAGCTTCAACTGAAGATCCGACTCAACACACACAGTCAACGCGGTCAACGCAGTCAAAGTCAAAGTCAAAGTCAAGCCAAATTGGTTCGAGAGAAGAATCAGAGGATTGATAGAGATTGTTTCCTTAATCATCAAGTTTAATCCATCTGGATTATCATTGTAATTTTCTTGTGTTTATTTTATTATAAATACAAAAATTCATTGTTACATATTTGTTGTTACAAATTTTGGCACGCCCAGTGGGACCGTCTCTACCTCTCATCTCTTCTCTCTACAAGCTCGAAGTACGTTATGACTCCTGTCAGGATTACTGTAGGTAGGACTGCTGCTTCTAAGCTCTCAGAGGCATTAACTGAATATGTTGCTGTTGTTACAAGGAGCATGTCAGAAAAAGCTCGTTCGGAAGCCTCATCTGGATCCAACCCTTCGGTTGAGGAGGCTTCGAGAAAACAACTACTTATGAAAGATGATAGTGATGAAGATTCTGCATCTTCAAACTCTTCATCTGACTCCGTTGCAGCTCCAGTAATGATGGCAGGCGCCACGACTGTTGAGGAACAATTAGCAAATATGATGAAAGCTATCGAGGGGCTCACGAAACACATAGAAGCTCAAGACACAAAGATCTCCCAATTGATGAAAAGAGACATTGCGGAGACTAGCCGTGCAAACGAAAAAGGAGTCATGGACGATAGTGAAGTGGAAGAGGTCACAAGGCGCCAGGCTATTGAAAAGGAGCAAACTCAAGGAACGTTGCCACTTTCAGCTGATGGAATGCTCCAAGTAGATCAACTCAAGGATATTATACTTGGAACAATAAAAGAAAGGTTTGAGGAGAATTCCAAGCCTACTGTTACTTATGTCAAGCCATACACGAAAAGAGTGGATAACTTGAAGTTGCCAGCTGGCTACCAGCCTCCCAAGTTCCAACAGTTTGATGGCAAGGGAAACCCGAGGCAGCATATAGCACACTTTATTGAGACCTGCCATGATGCTGGTACTTATGGAGATCATATGATAAGGCAGTTCGTTCGCTCTCTCAAAGGAAATGCATTTGATTGGTATATCGATTTGCAAGCTGAATCCATTGATAGTTGGGCACAAATGGAACATGAGTTCCTTAATCGTTTCTACAGCACGAGGAGAACTGTTAGCATGACTGAGTTAACTAATACTCGTCAATTGAAGGAAGAGCCTGTGATTGATTATATCAATCGATGGAGAAATTTGAGTTTAAATTGCAAGGACCGATTATCCGGAGAGTCTGCCATTGAGATGTGTATCCAAGGGATGGAATGGAATCTCCTTTATATACTCAAAGGAATTCAACCTAAGACTTTCGAAGAGTTGGCTACTAGGGCCCATGACATGGAATTAAGTATGGCTGCTAGTGGAATCAAACATTCACCAATGTCGGACTCCTACAAGTCTAAAGATAAACAAGATTTCAAAAGGGGGAGCAAGTCCTATGCTAAAAGTTCCAACAAGGAGTCAATGGTTACAAATATTATGACGGTCAAGGTTCGAAAGAATGAAAATGATAAGAAAGACAAAGGGAAGCAAGTTGCCCAAGAGTGGGGGCAAAGAAGGTTAACTCTGAAGGAGATGCAAGAAAAAGAGTATCCATTTCTGAACTCAGACCTTTCTGGCATATTTGATGATCTGATGAAAAATAAGCTCCTTGACCTTCCTGAGATGAAACGTCCAGAAGAAGCCGGCCGAACTAATGACCCAAAATACTGCAAGTATCATAGGTTGGTGAGTCATCCAATTCATGATTGTTTCGTTCTTAAGGAAAAGATCATGCAACTGGTTAAGGAAGGGAAAATCGTGTTAGAAGATGAGGTGGGCACAAACTTCACTTCTGTAAAAGAAAGTCATGATGAAGGCTCATGTCATGTCGTGAATGAGGACAATGAAAGCGAACAGCTTGAAACTAAGGGTAAAGCTTACTCCATGAAGGTGACCTTCACGGATGAAGATATGTTGTTGGGTTCGCAATCTCATAATCGACCTCTATTTGTGACTGGTTACACTAAAGGGATGCGAGTGAATCGCATACTTATTGATGGAGGTTCGGCAGTGAACATCTTGTCCTTGAGAATGTTGAAGAAGATAGAAATACCAATGGATGAACTAATCCATAGCCGATTGATGATCCAAGGGTTCAACCATGAGGGGCAAAGGACTCTCGGCACAGTAGTTCTTGATTTGCTAATTGATGAGATGAAATCCACAGTCCTTTTCCATGTTATTGATGCAAAAACTTCCTACAACATGCTTTTGGGGCGTCCATGGCTACATGAGAATGGCGTGATTCCTTCTACATTACACCAGTGCTTCAAATATAGTGAAGGTGACAATGTGAAAAGAGTATTCGGTGACGACAAGCCGTTTACTGAAGCTGAAGCTTACTTTGCCGATGCTAAATATTTCTTCAAGAGTACAAAGGAAGTAAAGCGTGAAGAAGCCCCAGTACAAGATAATGGGGGCAGTAAACAAATAAAGAATGAGGAAGGTAGTACATCATCTGCCACTCTCAAGGAGAACAAAGGCAAAGGGCTTGAGACCTCGGAAGAGTTGACATTGCCTCTAACAAAAATTGATGCTAGTAAACTTTCTTCTCCACCACTCAAAGGATTCACGCGTCCTATTGAAGGACCAAAGACCGAACACGGTGAAGTGTTTGAAGCTGAAATAACCAAGTCGTATAGTCCACAAGCTTATAAACTCCTTATGAAGGCTGGTTATGAACCAAAGGAAAAAGCGATGGCGAGCAAGGTGTGTCAAGAAACTATCAACCCACCAGTACATGGGCTCAATGTTACTCAGAAAATGTTGAAAAATGATGGTCATACTATTAAGAAGGCTAAGCCAGGTTTGGGATATGTCCCTCAAAAGCCAGTCCGTATTGCAATTAGAAGAGCAAGTACAAATTATATCACCGAGGGAGAAGCTTTATCCACGGAGGATATGTTTGACGCAAGTAGTAGGAAAGACAAGAGAATATCTGTTTTTGAAAGGCTTGGGAGTGTTTTCGAAAGGCTTGGACCCTGTAAAGGAAAGTGTAGGAGGCAAAATCATGTCAAGTCCCTTAACCTCCGAAAACTCCGGGGTCAAAATCCTTCTCGCATCAAGCGACGAAATATCAAAGGGAACTCAAGTGGAAGAGTGTTGAAGGATAAGCTGCAAAGAATCATCTTTACTAAAGATGATAGTGATGATAAAGAAAGTGTAGCTTCTACCAATCATATTACTGCTGTGGAAGATTCTCAAATGGAGGAAGTAGACGCTGAAGATGCCCCTTCACAATTTGAAGAAGGAGTAAAGGCCACTATTGATGAGTTGAAAGAAATTAACTTAGGTGATGAAAATGACCCACGTCCTACCTACATAAGTGCTCTGCTAGATGTTGAGGAAGAAACAAAGTATGTCAGCCTTTTGCGAGAATTCAGAGATGTCTTTGCATGGTCACATAAGGAAATGCCAGGCTTAGATCCGAAAATCGCAGTGCACCACTTGTCCATTAAAAAGGGAACTCGACCGGTTAAACAAATGCAGCGTCGATTTCGACCAGAGTTGATTCCTTTGATTGAGGACGAGATTAATAAGCTTCTTGAAACAGGCAAGATCCGAGAAGTCAAATATCCTACATGGATTTCCAATATCGTGCCGGTAAGAAAGAAAAATGGACAACTCAGAGTATGTGTTGATTTCCGAGATTTGAATATGGCATGTCCGAAAGATGACTTTCCATTACCAATTACTGAGCTCATGATTGATGCAACAACGGGGCATGAGGTCCTTTCATTTATGGATGGGTCATCTGGCTACAATCAAATTGGTTTGGCTCCTGAGGATCAAGAGAAGACAGCCTTTCGTACTCCGAAAGGAATATATTGCTATAATGTTATGCCATTTGGCTTAAAGAATGCTGGTGCCACTTATCAGCGAGCCATGCAGAAGATATTTGATGACATGCTTCATAAGATTGTCGAATGCTATGTTGATGATATTGTGGTGAAATCAAAGGAAAAGAAAGATCATTTCCATGATCTAAGGCGAGTGTTTGAACGATTAAGAGAGCATCAACTCAAGATGAATCCGCTCAAGTGTGCATTTGGAGTTTCATCCGGGAAATTTCTTGGGTTTGTTGTTCGCCGTCGAGGGATTGAAATTGAGAAAGCAAAGATTGACGCAATCATGAAAATGCATGTGCCTCGGAACATACATGAGCTCAAAAGTCTGCAAGGAAAGTTGGCATACTTAAGGAGATTCATATCAAATTTAGCTGGCCGATGCCAACCATTTAGTCATCTCATGAAGAAAGACAGCATATTCGAATGGGATGAAGCTTGCAATAATGCTTTCAACAGCATTAAAGAATACTTGATGAAGGCACCAGTGTTGAGTGCTCCAATACCGGGACATCCATTAGTCCTTTATCTAGCTGCTCAAGAGCGTTCTGTGGGAGCTTTACTAGCACAAGAAAATGATGATGGTAAAGAAAGAGCTCTATATTATCTAAGTAGAGCCATGACTCCAAACGAGTTGAAGTATTCACCCATTGAGAAGATCTGCTTATCCCTTATCTTCGTAATTCAGAAGTTGAAACATTATTTTCAAGCTCACACAGTTCGGCTAGTTTCGAAAGCCAACCCACTAAAATTTGTCATGTCAAAACCAGTACTCTCTGATCGGCTTGCAAGATGGTATCTCCAACTGCAACAGTTTGAGATCGTATACGTCCCTCAAAAGGCCGTAAAAGGACAAGTGTTGGCAGATTTTCTAGCTGATCATCCAATGCCTGCTGAATGGGAACTATCCGATGAACTCCCCGATGAAGATGCTTTCACTGTGGACATAGTTTCTCCTTGGAAGATGTATTTCGATGGAGCATCTCATAGAGAGGGAGCTGGTGCGGGAGTCGTGTTTGTAACACCCAGTGGTGAAGTTCTACCTTTCTCATTTTCCTTAATAGAAAATTGTTCTAACAATGTGGCTGAGTATCAAGCACTCATACTTGGTTTGGAAATGGCCGTCGACATAAAGCAACTACACCTTAGAGTGTATGGTGATTCGCTATTGGTAATAAATCAACTCCTTGGAGTGTATGAAGTGAAGAAGCCTGAGTTGTTCCCCTATTACAAATATGCTCAAAAGCTTATGGGTTATCTCGGTGATGTTGATATTAAGCATCTGTCTAGAAGAGAGAATAAGCAAGCTGACGCCCTCGCTAAGTTAGCATCAACTATAGCTATGCCAGAAATGCAGATTCAAATACCGGTGTGTAGAAGTTGGGTTGTACCACCAATCTTTGAAGATGATGATTATGAAGAAGTTGAAAATCATGTGGTGGAGGTTTTCGAAATTGAAGAAGAAGATTGGCGCCAACCGCTTGTGGATTATTTAAAATATGATAAGTTGCCTAACGATCCACGACAAAGGGTTGATATTCGGCGTCGGGCACCTCGATTCATCTACTTCAAGGGTACACTTTATAGAAGATCATTCGATGAAATTTTCTTGAGATGCTTGGGTAAGGAAGAAACTATTCAAGCAATGGAGGAGGCTCACTCCGGGATTTGCGGTGCTCATCAATCCGGACCGAAGCTACATTTTAGAATTAAAAGGATGGGTTACTATTGGCCAACCATGGTGAAGGATTGCATGGATTACGCACAAAGATGTCAAGCTTGTCAGTTCCATGGAAATTTGATTCATCAACCTCCGGAGCCTTTACATCCGACAGTCGCTTCATGGCCTTTCGATGCTTGGGGTTTAGATGTGGTGGGGCCGCTTACAAAGTCTTCTGGTGGTCATCTCTACATTCTTGCGGCAACCGATTACTTTTCAAAGTGGGCCGAAGCTGTGCCTCTAAGGGAAGTGAAGAAAGAAAATGTTGCTGATTTCATCCGAATCAACATCATTTATAGATATGGTGTTCCGCGCTACATCATCACTGATAATGGAAAGCAGTTCAGCAACAGTTGGATTGATAAGCTATGTGAGAAGTTTGATTTCAAACAAAAGAAATCTTCAATGTATAACGCAGCTGCTAATGGTCTTGCCGAAGCTTTCAATAAAACTTTATGCAGTTTATTGAAGAAAGTGGTCTCCAAGTCAAAAAGAGATTGGCATGAAAGGATCAATGAAGCTTTATGGGCGTACCGTACCACCTATAGAACACCTACGCAAGCCACTCCGTATTCCTTGGTGTATGGTGTTGAGGCTGTTGTGCCTCTTGAAAAGCAAATTCCTTCTTTGAGGATAGCCATACAAGAAGGCCTCACCGAGGAAGAAAATGCAAAGTTACGTCTTCAAGAGTTAGAAGCGTTAGATGAAAAGAGGTTGGAAGCACAACAAAGACTTGAGTGTTACCAATCTCGCCTTTCTAGAACATACAACAAGAAGGTGAGGGTACGTTCTTTTCAAGTTGGTGATTTGGTGCTTGCTGTGAGAAGACCTATAGTAGTCACCCATCGCGTTGGAAATAAGTTTCTACCCAAGTGGGATGGCCCTCATGTTGTGAAGGAAGCCTATACAAATGGCGCATACAAGTTGATCTCAGAAGATGGCGTGAACATTGGCCCTATAAATGGGAAGTTCTTGAAACGCTACTACGCGTAAAATAAATACATGTACAACGCTCCATGACGCACGAGCTTAAACTGCATGTTACTCCTGGTCCGCATGAGTATAAACTGTGCATGACACCCACCAAAGGTAATTATATGTGGTTAAACTATTAATTCACCCCACTCAGATATTTTAAGTGGTTAAAGCATTGAATATCCTACTTTGTCTAAAGTGGTTAAAGAATAGTCACTCCTGGCCCGCACGAGTATAAACTGTGTACGGCACCCCCCATTCAAATCAAATCATGTCCCTTTGAACTACGTTATGACTTGATCTTCTGGAAAGAGGTACGTAGGCAGCTTAGCACTCTACTAAGTTCAGTCATAAGTTCGCCATTCACATCAAGTTTGTGAAGCAAGCGATAAATTAAAGCATGAATGAGTTGAGAAGAAAATGGTTGATAAGGAGAAGATGGTGATTGAATGCGAGGTTGAGTGAAGAAATTCAAATTATTGAAGTGGTAAAGGAAGTTCAAGTTCTTAGAGTGATGAAATTATCTCAAATTCTCGTAGCATTAAATGAATGAAAGTGGTCCATGTTGTCACATAAAAAGTTGCAAGAGGATTCATATTAGCAAGCAGATAGGTTCATGTAAATTCAAATTTATGGATTTAACTAATTAAAACATGAATGAGTTGAGAAGAAAATGGTTGATAAGGAGAAGATGGTGATTGAATGCGAGGTTGAGTGAAGAAATTCAAATTATTGAAGTGGTAAAGGAAGTTCAAGTTCTTAGAGTGATGAAATTATCTCAAATTCTCGTAGCATTAAATGAATGAAAGTGGTTCATGTTGTCACATAAAAAGTTGCAAGAGGATTCATATTAGCAAGCAGATGGGTTCATGTAAATTCAAATTTATGGATTTAACTAATTAAAAGGTCCCAAAATAAAATTTATGAGATCAATTAATTATTAAGTCCAAAATTTTAAATTAAACCCATGACGAGTGGAGTTTAAAATGCTAAAGGAGATATTAAATTAATTTATGTTTAAGTTTAATAAACTTAAAATCATAAATTAGATTTAACGAGAATGTTTAGCTGCTTGGCCCAAATTGTGCAAGGAAGCAGTTAAGTTAAATTAATTGAAGCCCAAGACCATGAGTGAAAATTGGGCCCAAGACAAAGTGATGACTAGTTGAAAGGGTTATGGGCTTGATTAATCAATTTAATTGGAGCCCAAAGTGAAGCTAAAACGTTAAGCCCAAAGCAAAATAAATAAAAGACTTCAACAATGCATTCTTAAGTATGAAAGGAAGGTCAAAGTTGCAGTTGAATTAAACCATTTCCCAAGGCAAAACACGTGGGTGGATGCTCACCTCTCAAACCAAACTTTCTCTTTCAAAATTGGAAGTTTGGAGCTGTATGTACTTGCTAACCAACACCACCATCTGGCAGATCGCCTCCACCACCAGCGACCGTCACGGTTTCTCCAGCCATCGCCCCTCGCTGCGGGAGAAGGAAGCATTCGTTCTCGCCGGAAATACGAAATCACCACCACCTGCTCCGCACGCCACTCGCCGAGGCCCGCAAGCAGACGCTGCCCGGATCTGCTTTACGATCGTACCACCACGGAGCGCCGCTGCCAAGCACAACCCTGCCTTGGGTGGTGTCCGTTTCGTCGATCAGGCAGGCTCCCCTCCGCGAGCAGCCTCCCCTCCGCGAAGCAGCCTCCCCTCATCGAGCAGCCGTCGTTGGAAACGTGCGAACTGCTGCCACCACTCGCCGAAGCCCGCAGCATCGAGCTGGTCGCCGAAAGCTGCAAACGGTCACCAGGCGCAGCAAACGGCCGTCACCCGTATGCGTCGTTGCCTCCACTCGCCGAAGCCCGAGCTTGTCGCCGCTGCAAAACAGTCACCACCATCACCCGTATGCGTCGTTGCCTCGCCAACAGCCCAGCGTTCCCGCCCGGTTCGCTGGAAAACGCCATACATGCAGGATCTGCCTCACTCTGCCGCCAAGTCGTGACCCATGCCCACCAATCTTGCCGCCGGAAGCATGATTCCACCCCGACGTCGCTTCATCGGAGAAACTGCCATAAGTCCCTGTCCGAATTGTCTCCCTCATTGCTGGAAAACGCGAGCTACACCTGTCGGAAGTCGCGATTCAAGCAAAGGGTAACTTCTGATTAAAATTGAAGCCATGTGTCTTGTCTTCTTCTTCGAGAAGCAGCCTCCGTTGAGGTTTTTGCAGAATTCTTAAACCTCTCAAATAGCGCTGCTGCCTCCGCTGATTGTCCTCTCTAAGTTTCCATCGCCGGAGAAAGAACTCGTCACCACGATGCGGTCGCCACAGCGCACAATCGAGCCAAGCCGGTCAGATCCGCCGCTGGAAGCATCGTACCCTCGGAACCCATCAACCAAGCCATCGAAGACCACTATCACAAGCTGCCAACATCGCTAGAGAGCCGCCGTCTGTTAGCTGTCGTTGCTGTCCGTCATCCGACCGTCTCCGGTCATATCGTCAGTTACCACCATGGTGTGCAATCGATTCGCGCCGACGTCACTTCTGCTGGAAGTAGCCAACCAGTAGCTGCCGGCCGCCATTCCTTTGCAAGAAATCACGCCTGCCGCGGATCGACCGTATCTCACTGTTCCTCGACGAAATCCGCCACCATTGAAACTCGTAGCGAGCAGCTGCCATGGTGAGCAGTCGCCAGAAAGTGACGCACCACCGTTGCTGCTTCCAACTCAGGTTCAACCGCTAATCCCTCGTCGAGGATTGCGTGCTGACATCATTGGAAGCAGACTCCAAAGCTCGTCGCCAAAACCCGCCACTTCCTGTCGCAATTCAGCTGCTGATCCCTCGTCGAGGATCGCGTCGCTGCTGATTGTGGGAAGCAGACTTCATGCCGTCACTGGGAAGAGTATACCACCATCAAAACCCCATGAGTGATCTCTTATCAACCAGTAGCCATCTCAAGATCATTAAGGACACGAGCTCATGGTTCAATTCCTGTATCGGGACAACCAAAGGGACAACCGTATCGGGACAACCGTTAAGGGACAACCGTATCGGGACAACCGTTAAAAGGGACAACCGTTAAAAGGAAAAACCGTTAAGGGACAACCGTATCGGGACAACCGTTAAGGGACAATCGACCGTTAAGGGACAACCGAGGGACAAGGTTCACCATCAACCCCGCCATCAATTTCCTTCAAAGAGGAAGAATGGCAAGATTGATGAAAAAATAAGCATGATGGAAGGCTATTATATACTAGTAAGCCCTGAAATAAATATGGAAATTATTTATAAGGAGGTGTAATCTCTCTACAATCTTACTAAAAAATAAATTGGATAATTTTGGGTAAAATCTATAAGGGGAACAAGAGACAAATTTGTTCCATGTTTTTCTTATCTTGGTGGGTAAGAAACAAATTTGTTCCATATTTTTCTTATTTTGGTGAACAAGACACACACCTGTGCCATATTTATATTCCGTTGGGATATGGTAAGTAAAAAAAAAAAAATGAAGAATTGGACCAAAAGAAATAAAATTATTTACCCTCTTGGGTCAAATAAATTTTATAAAGTTAATCTTCAAGCCCAAATGCTTTGTAAATTCAAAGCTTCAAAAGAAGAAAAAAAATTGCAAGAAAGTGGGAATTTTTGCGATTCCTTCACATCAAGACATACTGTCCGTGAACAAATCGCAAGGGGGCATTTGTAAGCAATTAAAATTCACGGTCCAATCAAATGGCGACACGTGGATTTTATTGATTAAATATCAATTTTAATTTATTATATTTTATTTTGGGGATTTAATAAATTAATTCCTAAAATAGATTAATAAATAATTGATAATTAATTTAATACCCAACAAATTAAGTAGGGTTTAAATTAAGTAAAGCTTGACCCCTAAGTTAAGTAAAGCATGGAAGGTTCCAGAATTAGGTCAAATTAAGCAATGACCAATCAAGCTGTGATATATTTGGAACGGCCCAAGCCCGCATAACCAGGCCAAATCTGTCATGGACCAATCAGATTGCGAGATATTTATGGAGTATCCTCATCCTTCACCTATATAAGGAGCCCTCCTTCATTCACTCCAGGGACACACATTCAAAATACTTGAAGACATAAACGCTCTGAAGAGATCAAGAACACGAGCAGCGCTCCCTTGAGATCTTCAAGCATCTTCAAGTCAAGAACGACAAACGATTCGGGATTAAGGTGCGGAGCCCCCCAAATCAAGCGTTCTTCATATATTGAGTTCTTCGGTGTTCTTCGCGCCAAGAACAACATACGACCCGGGATTAAGGTGCTAAGCCCCCCGGATCGAGTGTTCTTCGGATCAAGTACGTTTAATCCAAATAAAGGCTCGACGCCTCTGGATTAACGTTATAAGATCCAAATCCGAGTTCGGACAAGCTTCAACTGAAGATCCGACTCAACACACACAGTCAACGCGGTCAACGCAGTCAAAGTCAAAGTCAAAGTCAAGCCAAATTGGTTCGAGAGAAGAATCAGAGGATTGATAGAGATTGTTTCCTTAATCATCAAGTTTAATCCATCTGGATTATCATTGTAATTTTCTTGTGTTTATTTTATTATAAATACAAAAATTCATTGTTACATATTTGTTGTTACAGCGTTATTCCAAGATTTTTTTTTATCCTGCAACTTAACCCTGAAATACTCAAGAATAATCTCTCAGATTTGTCCTCCAAACACATCCACTTTAGAAATCCACCTTATCAAAATTTTCATGACATATTTTTCATCTAAAAATATTTATGTTAAATTATGATAATTGCAATATTAGAACCCGACCCGATTAAAGAACAGCTCTGAATTGATATGACCTCCCCCTTCGTGCGTATATTGTGGCAGGGATTGAGGGCCTTCCCGAGGTTGTGGCTGCCGAAAATTGTGGAAGCCACTACTCTATTTTTTTAATGTATAGTATATCCGTAGATAATAGATACTCCATATATATTGCAGCACTTTTTTGCTTGTTAATACTTTGTTTTTTGTTTTATTCATGCACCAACCTTTTATTTTCCTTCTTCCTCTAATGAATATAATTTAATTCGGGATGAAAATTTATATATAGACGGATAATTCTATTGCGCCCGCCTTTAAAGAGTATTACTAGTATTATTTTATATATAGTGGTTAATTACACGGTAAATTTACTCTTATTTCATGAAATAATTCACTGCAATATTATAAAATTTCCTTTGACTCAAATATCATGAAGTATTTTATTGGAATATTATCACTTTTCCAGTTGAAAGTCTTTATACGATATAGTCTAATAAAATTCTTGATGTGGGTGGGGTGGGGTGGGGTGGGGTGGGGATAGGTAATATAGTGTAAGAATTCACATGGAAGAAAGTTTGTTAGGTGCGGTGGAGAATTTAACTGGGGTAGGTTAACTATTTCACTTTTAACTTCTATATGCATGCCCCCATATATACTCACAATGCGTTAAATAAGAGTATAACATTTTAATTCATAATAATATTATTTTTTTAATAAAATATGAATGATATTAATGTTTTAATAATTTTTTTTTTTCAAAAATAAAGGATACAACTTTTTGTACGTAGAAATACAATATTTAATATTAAAGAATACAAATTTCTAAGAATATAGAATTTGAATGCACGATGCATATAGGATACACAAGTTTTATACTTCAAATTGTAGTAGTAGATTTTAAAGGTTACTTTACCTATTTGCACTCATCTTTTGATTTAAAGATAGGAGTAACATATTAAGCTATTTTGAAAATCTTTTTAGAGTATTATTATTGAACGTGTGATATATTAAGTAAAATAAATTACATACTGTAATAAAAAGTCCAGCCATCTCATGAGTAGTATGTTACTACAAATAAATAAGGTGTGATGTACTATTTTGATGAAATTTGAAAAGGAGAACATATTACATTACACGTGATTTGTGAGAATAATAATTAATTAAAGTGGTTTTCATAATGCTAAATAGTTGGTCAAATCCTAACTAATTTTCTTAATTAAGATTACTAAATTAACTTTTGTCGATTAGTGTTTCCACTTTGACTCAATAAAATATCATTTAGGAATTTTCACTTGTGTGAAAAATCAAAGCTTTATAATACGTGTCAACATATGCAGTTCACACGTCAGCAATCTATATTATTCCACCTTAATTATTATTATTATTAATTAATTAATTAAATATATTCTTAACTAAGGTTTTGATTAAATGAAATTATATATTATGATCAGGAGACAGAGACAACCGCCCCATAATTCTCATTATAATACTTGTCACATAAAAAAATTGTAATAAAATATAATTTCGATCGATAATAAAAAAATAAAATAAAAATAAAAATTAATATATATATTGTAAGCAATTAAAATTTACGGTTCAATTAAATGGCGACACGTAGATTTTCTTGATTAAATATTAATTATTAATTTATTTTGGAATTTAAATAAATTAATTCCTAAAAATAGATTAATAAATAATTGATTATTAATTTAAGCCCAACAAATTAAATGGGGATTAAATTAAATGAGGCCTGACCCAAGTCAAGCAAGCCCATACCGATTAAATGTGGTCTGACCCAAGTCAAGCAAGCCCAAGTCAAATGAGGCCTGACTGAAGTCAAACAAGCCCATACAAATTAAATCAGGCCCAAATAAAATAGGTCTGATTACAGCCCAAACAAGTGGAGGTCCAAGCCCGCAGGATATGACCCAAATAGAGTGGACCAATCAGAATGCAAGGCATTTATGAGGGGTTCTTCACCTCTCACCTATATAAAGGTGTCCTCATCCCTTCATTTGACACACACTGAAGCATCTGAAGACACAGATACTCTGAAGAGATTGAAACACGAGCAACGCTCCTCAAGATCTTCAAGGCAAGAACGGCATACGACCCAGGATAAAGGTGCTAATCCCCCAGATCGAGTGTTCTTCATACACTAAGTTCTTCAAGTGTTATTCAAGACAAGAACAACATACGAATAAAGGTCTTCAAGTGTTCTTCAAGACAAGAACAACATACGAATAAAGGTGTTAATCCCCCCAGATCAAGTGTTCTTTATACACTAAGTTCTTCAAGTGTTCTTCAAGACAAGAACATCATACGACCCGGGATAAAGGTGCTAAGCCCCCCAGATCGAGTGTTTTTCACAGCAAACACGTTTAATCCAAACAAAGGCTCGACGCCTCTGGAGAAATATTACAAAGCCCCTAACTCGAGTTCGGACAAGCTTCAACTAAAGATCCGACTCAACATACACAGTCAGCGCGGTCAACAAAGTCAGCGCACACACAAGTCAAGTCAAAGTCAAAGTCAAGCCAAATTGGTTCGAGAGAAGAATAAGAGGATAGATAGAGATTGTTTTCTTAATTATCAAGTTCAATCCAACTGGATTATTATTGTAATTCTTTTGTATTTATTTTATTATAAATACAAAATTTATTGTTATATATATATATATATATATATATATATATATATATATATATATATATATATTAATTATTTAATAGGTTTAGTGCTGTTAATATGAAGAAAATTCAACAATTACTCTAATTTATGTTTTGGTATAATTTTCCCTTATTATTCATCCAATATTATAATATAAGAAATGTTACATTAAAATGATATAATAATTCGTACTGTATCAATAACATAAGAAATGATGATATCATTATAGAAACACAACACAATTTTTAAACATTAATATTATACCTCACAACTAAAAAATGCCATCGACTGTTAAAAATAATATTTCAAGATTCAATCAATTAGTTTCAAATCCTAATTTAAAGTGACAGTCACTATGAGTTCATGCATCCATGATTATCATCTCTAGGCTACAATTCATGAAGAGTATAAATTACTTAGTTGACTCTTTTTTTTAAAAAAGTTTCTCCCACTTATATTCTTTAACACCTAACACCAATGTTACATTATCAATAAATGGGTAAAATTTTTATATACCAAAATAGAATTACAATTTTTTTAATATCACCTATTAAAATGCTCTAAATGATGAAAATACATTTAATTCGATTTGTGATTCAATTTAAAAGTTTTAATCGAATTAAAATATATACAATCGAGTAATAATATATATAATCAAGTTATCAAAATATTTTTTATCTGATCATTATTTTTGACAATCAAATCATAAATATATACAATGGAGTTATTTATTTTACATATTTTCATTCATTTGTCCCATAATAATATGCATTGAAAAGGAAAACGATTCTTTTATCCAATAATCTAAAATTATTTTTAAAATTTTTACTCATACCTAACGTACCTAACATACATAACATTACTTTACATTTTAATTATTTATTATTAAAAATAACTACTCATATACCCAAAAAGTTAATAAAATTGTACAAAATCTTTTTTAAACAAAATAGAATAATAAACATGAATCCTTTAGTGATATGAAGAGAGCATAAAAAAATTGCAATTAATATACTTCAAATTTACTCTATCAATCATTAAGTGCATCGATGTGCCAATACATTCCAAAATCAACATCTAACAAAATTTATTTAAATAAATAGTAGTGGGTAGTTATTTTAGTTAAATTTTACTAATTTTATTTAATATCGTGATGGAGATTAATTTAAAACTTAATCTAAATAATTTAGATGCATCCTAATCGAACTCGAAATTTATTACTCCTATGTTATGCTTGATCTCGATCTTAATTAGTTGTATTAATAATTCATATATTTTAAATATTAAAATATATTAAAAATGGCAACCCATGGTCTAATGGATAAGGCGTCTGACTTTTAATTAGGCGATTGTGGGTTTTTTTATTTTTATTTAATTTATTATATTTTTTGCACAATTAAAAAAATTAAGAATATAATCCATAATCAAATTTTATTTTATTTTATTTTATTTATTTATTTTTTTGGTTATAGTTTTTGCAAAAACTAAAAATAAGAATATGTACTCCATAGTTATTTCTTTAATATTTAATCTATTTTATTTGTTATATTTTTTATTTTTTTATTTTATTTGATATATATTTTTTATTTTTATTTTATTTGTTATATTTTTTGCACAATTAAAAAAATTAAGAATATAATCCATAATCATGTCTCTAGTATTTAATCTCATAGTGGTTTTTTTTGCACAATTAAAAAAATAAATATGAATATGTAGTCCATAGTCATTTCTCTAATATTTAATCTCTTACCCACTTTACTCATTTGAAAAATAATTAGATATTGATATTTTTCTTTAAAAGACACTGTTGATGCGCCGGTCCATGGTCTAATGAATAAGGCGTCTGACTTCTAATCAAGCGATTGTGGGTTTGAGTCACAGTGGTGGCCATGCCCTAATATTAATGTATAAGGTCTGAGTTATAATCAAACGATTGTGGTTAGAATCACATGGCGCCCATGGCCTAATGATCTAACTTCTAATCTGGCAATTGTGGTTTTTTTCATTTTTATTTTTTTATTATTATTTTTTTTTTTTTTGCAAAAACTAAAAATAAGAATATATACCCCATAGTCATTTCTCTAATGTTTAATCTTTTATCCACTTTACTCATTTGAAAAATAATAACATATTGTTATTTTTCTTTAATAGCATTAGATTTCAATTAATGTATATTTGTTTTATAGTTTGCGTTTTATTTTTATTTTATTTGTTATATTTTTTTCACTATTCAAAAATTAAGAATATAATCCATAATCATGTCTCTAGTATTTAATCTCTTAGTGGTTTTTTTGGTTAATTAAGAATATAATCCATAATCATGTCTCTGATATTTAATCTCTTAGTGGTTTTTTTTTTAAATGTTTTGGAATATTACTCAGTACACGTGGGTTAAAAAAAATAAAAATGATACCGTTGACATCTAAAATAATAATTTTAGACAAATAAATACATTTAGGTGGGAGTAGGGAATATCGATTAATGTAAATTATTAAGCAAACACATTGTAGTGCATTTGAAATTTATATTTAAAATAATGAATTTGGAGTGTTATTCTTCTTAATAACATACCACCAGGTCCACCATTCAATTTTTAGCAGATTTTTACTCTTTTTTTTTTATCTAAGATAAATAATGGAGTAATATATATATTTTTAAGTGAGTGATAATTTACTATTTTAAGAATAAAAGTAGATGTATAGTTCATTAATTAAATATGTTAATTAAACTATTATGCTTACATTTATAAGTATTTTTACTTGGCTGACCGTGGTCAGCCAATTCTCATAAGTTTATAACCCATTTAATATAATCCTATTGTTTAACTTTCACGTACTATTTGGATATAAAATTCAAGAGAAACATTTTCGCGATACAAATTATATATATATTTAAAAAATAGATATTACTTTTTATAAAAAGATATTATATGTTTAATTATGATTGTAATTATTTTTTATTTATAAATATTTATAAAATATTTTTTTTGCAACATCCTCATTTTTTTATTTAAATATTATATTTTATTAAAATATTACTCACTCCATCCTACTAAGCTATTCACAGTTACTGTAAATACTGAGTTTAAGAAAAGTTATTTTTTTACCAATTTTATTGATTTTTAGGAATATTATGGTATTTTTAAGTATTAAATAAATGATGAAATAAGTATTGAGTTGTTGGGTGAGAGTGACTTTTTGAAAATGCTACGATGTAGTGAGATGTTACTTAGGGTAAATATCAAAATTAGTCATTTAAGTATGATATTTTTCAACTTTAGTCCTTTATCATTTACAGTTTTCAATTTTGATCCTTTTTTCGTTCAGTTTTAGTCCTTTTGGTCCAATTTTGGTCTTTTTTTAAAAATTTGATCATTTTTTTGTCTACTTTTGGTCCTAAATGTATATACTTTCGGACCATTTTTGGACATTTTTAACATAAATGACTAAATTTGGACCAAAAGGACTGAAAGTGGACAGAAAATGAACAAAATTGTGAATTGCAAATGGTAAAGGACTAAAGTTGAAAAATGACATACTTACAGGACCAATTTTGATATTTACCCATGTTATTTACTCCCTCCGTCCCATGCAAATGATTTTTTTGCTTTTTGCACGTGAATTAAAGAATATTATTATTTAATGTATAGTGGATGATTGTATTAGTGGGAGTGTGGGCCCCATATTTTAATTATATTAGTGGGTATGCGTAGGTCTCATATGTGTAAAAAAAAAGAAAGGAGACTATTTTGGATGGGATGCTTAAAATGAAAAAAAAAATGAAATCTTTAAGTAAAATTAAGTGAATATTTTAAAACTTTTACTATTTTTAAAAAGTGAAAAATGTGATGAAAATAAAAAAAAGTAAGCTTGGACGGAGGGAATATCACCTTTTCCTCGACTCAAGAAAGTCCTTACATAAAATGATGTCGCACAAATATTTACAAAATTCTATATGTTGGTGGGGGAAGGTAATATATAGTGTAAGAAATCACGTGGAAGAAAGTTTTATAGGTGCGGTGGAGAAAGGTTAACTATTTCACTTTTTAACTCCTATATCTATATGCATGCTCTATCATATACTCCATATATACAGTGGTGGATCCAGAAAATCGGGGTGGGGTGGGCTAAGTTTATTGAAGAAAATAAAAAAAAATAATAATTAAAAAAAAAAAAAATAATATATATATATATATATATACTATAATTTAAGAAGATATATTTATTTTTTAACTTCATTTCGGTGGGCTTAAAATATTTTTGGGTTGGGCTAAACTTAAAAACACAAAGAAGAAAGAAAATATATTTATTTTTTTAGCTTCATTTGGGTGGGCTGAAAATATTTTTAGGGTGGACTAAACTTAAAAACACAAATTATTTATAAATTATTTACATATGATATAATGGGCTTTTCGGGGGCAGCCCTGGGCTTGAGCCCGGGGCTGCCCCCACATCCATCCGCCCCTGCATATATATATATATATATATATATATATATATATATATATAGTGAGGCTTGTGTGCGCCCGGGCGCACGAGAATACGATTACGTGCGTCTTTAGAATTTAGTATTATGGATAAGGATACATTGCTTTGGTCTAAAGGATATACATTTTAATTAATAAAAGTACACCATTTTGTTCTAAAGGGTATACACTTTATTAATATTTTTTATTTTTCTTCAAAAAATAAAGGGTATACATATTTATACTAAAGAATATATAATTTAACACAAAATTTCAAAGGCACACGGAATGTGTTCCCGTGCGTCCGGGCACACACAAGTTTTTGCCATGGTACACATCTTTATACTAAAGGGTATACAATTTAACACGAAATTCTAAAGGCGCACGGAATGTGCTCCCATGCGCCCGGGCGCACACAAATTTTTGCCATATATATATATATATATATATATATATATATATACTCACATCTATATCTATATTATATATAACACCACTTAAAGTCAACTTAAGTTTTCCCGCTCAAAATTTTGAGTCAATTTTTCCTCAATTTATCTTCTCTCCTCAATTTCTCCTCAATTTTTTGCAATTTAATTTATTATGATTTTTCTTTTTTATTATGTTTAATTAATACGGTTGTAATTATTTCCTTTTATGCATACTTTACTATAAATAAATTAATTAGTGTGAATGTTTTAGTTGCACTTTTTTTTTTCATGAACTTTAATTTGAATTGATAAAAAATGTACTAATATTATAAGTCTTTCAAAAATATAGTATTGATAAATGTATATTTTATGGTTGAATTGTAATTTATTTTTTAGGGTAGAATTGTAATTTCATTTTTGTCTTTAAAATTTAAGATATGGTAAACTTAAAAGTATTTGAAGATATGATAACCTTAAAAAGTTTAATATATGAACAAAACGTTCATTGTTATATAGGTGAATAGTGATAATCTAATACTAAGAATTACATATTAATTTTTTTTTTAAATTATTGGGACAAGAAAGTATTGTTTCTACTAAACATATAATTTCATATGAGGAAGAATTTCATATCAAGATTTAATTTTTAGTTTAAGACTCAATTTAAAACCTCATTTTATAAAAATTTCAATTTAAGGTTTAAATTTTATTTCTTTTCTCAAATTAGAACCTAATTTTTATTTTCTCATTTTAAGACTTGCTACGAAATTTATTTTCTTATTTCATATTATTCCAAATAATTTAAAAAAGTTATTTTGGTTCGAAATTTTAGAAGAATTTCTTATGTTGGAATTTTGACATTTCAAAAAATCTCTTACACTTTGCAAGGATTATGTAGAGGTCGAATTTGGTATTTGGATATTATATACCTTCAAATTAAATCATTAATCAAATATATATTTTTTATTGATATTTTTTTATTATTCTATAATATATATTGAATTTGGAAATAAAATTAAAATAAAAAAAAAGTAAATTTCGAACCCGTAAATGAGACACTTTCAAAATTATGCCCAAGATTGAGACGTACATTAAAAATTGGGACTTCATTTGAAAATTTTAAGGTAAAAACTCCTATGCACCCGGGCGCACAGAACACATTCCGTGCGCCTTTTGAATTTTGTGTTAAATTGTATATCCTTTAGTATACAGATGTGTACCCTTTATTTTCTAAAGAAAATTATTGTGTGTATCTGGGCGCATGAACAATACTCCATGCGCCTTTAGAATTTTGTGTTAAATTGTATACCCTTTAGTATAAAAATGTGTACCCTTTATTTTCTAAGGAAAAAAATAATAATAATGAAAAGTATATACCCTTTAGAACAAAATGGTGTACCTTTTAATAATTAAAGTGTATACCCTTTAGACCAAAGTAATGTACCCTTACCCATAATACTAAATTTCTAAAGGCGCACGGAATGTGCGTGCGCCCGGGCGCACGCAAGCCTCACTCAAATTTTAATTTGTTTTATTTAGCAAGAAGATTTTAATTATTTATGTTCAATTTTGATTTTTTTTTCTAATTTAGTTACTTTCTTATCTAAGTTTTAAAATATTGGACCAAGAATGTAGAAAATTGACATAAATGAATAACAAATGTAGTAATTTTTTATTTAATTTTTTAACTATATATAGATTTTATTTTATATTTAATTAATAATAATTTAATTTTTATTATTATATTTATTTAAACAATAAATATATATAAAATAAATGAATATTAAACGAGTATAAGTACCAGCGGGCATTGATAAACGAGTATGGGGATGGATACGGATAGCATAATTGATGAGTGTGTAAATTCACAAGTTTGACATCATGTTTTGTGCTAGTTTTGGAGAGTTTTGAGGTGAAAATAGGTGGAAAACCTATATATATTGTGAATTAGCATGAATCAGGTGTTAGTGGAGCTATTTAAGTGGTTTTCATAGCAAAATCGGAATGAAAGTGCCAAGAATTGAAGAGATGAAGTCGAGACCACGCGAACAGCCAAGGAGAGAGGTGGGTTCGACCTGTTGGAGGAGGGTTCGACCTCTCTAGCAGGTCGAACCAGTATTGAAAGAGTGCAGGAGAGGGGTTCGACCACGACTCGAGGGGTTCAACCTGTCTATCAGGTCGAACCATGGTCGAACCAGTTCGCGAGAAAATTGATTCGATCACGACGTTGAGGGTTCGACCTGACGGTTGGTCGAATCAAGAGCAGAAATTATCCAGTAGCATGGTTCGACCTGTGGTTCGACCAAGACGGAGTGGTTCGACCTGTACAAGAAGTCGAACCAAGTGCAGAAATTGTCCAGTAAGTGGGTTCGACCTGTGGTTCGACCTGCGGCCAGTGGTTCGACCTATTTGCTGAGGTCGAACCGTCGTGCGGAAACTTACCTTATCCGGATTTTCGAGGTCAAAATGCGTGGGATCACTTGAAAAGCCCATTCCAAGCTCTAGAGACGTGATTACAAGTATAAAAGGAGGCTCATGCAGTCAAGGAAGACATCACCAATCACCAACAACACAATACAAGAGAGTTTTAGAGAGCGTAAGAACGTGAAGCACAAGAGGAGATTAGGAGGAGTTGTGACAAAGGTTCCGCTGGAGATTCAAGTAAGATTGATCCATCTAACCATGATTGTTCCTAGATCAATCATGGGCTAGAGCCACTTCGGTAGTTCTAGGTATATGAAGGTTTCATGAGTTGATTTGTATTTCGTGTGTATACTCCGTACAACACTACTTGTGGTTTAGTTTATATAAGATTGTACGTTTTTAATCCATACTCATAGTTATTTTATGCATCAATAATCGTTGTGTAGAGTCTGAATGCATAACATGGTTATTGATTGAGTGCGTTCACTAATGAGCAGAGTTTATTATTATAATTCTAAGTGAAGGAATTCCGAGGTTTTATTAGAACCGTCTTATATGAATGCTTGTTAATTAAATTGAATTCGGGTTAACAAGTAGGATTAAGAGTATAACTTTATAGTACCTAAAAAGAGAGATCAAATCGGGTTAGAGTACTAAGTGCACGGGAAATAATTGATTATGATAGTACCTAGAAAGGGAGGTAAAGTATACATCTTGCTCTGATGATACTCACACGTGTGAAAAGCTTATCTATTTGTGTCTATAGAATAGATTTGCATGGTCTAGCGATGCGTCCATAAACCACAAGGTAGAGTCGGACATCGACACACGAAAGTATGAATTAACGAATGAAACTGGATGGCCTGACGAACTACCTAACATCTTATTTGATCACAACAATTCTTCTCTTGTTTTTGTTATTTATTTGCTATTTTAATTGTTACTTAGTTTACAAACCAACAATTACAATTCTCAACATAGTCATAATTGCTAGAAAATAACTAAAGTAATATTTATCCATCCCGTGGATTCGATATTTAACTTGGTCACCTTCGAAACTACAATTGATATCCTTCATACTTGGGGATTAAAATTGTGTGTTGAGAAAACAACCATCAAGTTTTTGGCGCCGTTGCCGGGGACGGCTTAAAATATCTTTTTGTTATTTCTAGTTTATTAGGGCTATTTATCTTGTTTTGCTATTTTAATTCTAGTTCTTTTTAGGTGTATGCTCACGAGATCAAAGAAAGGTGAACTTGAACCCTATAATCCTGAGATCGGAGCATCGTCAAGAAAGAAGAAGAAGAAGAGCAAGGCAAAGACTATTGATCCAACTGAAGCTCTGAATTTTGGAGTTGAAGTTGACAAGCAGATTTCGCAGACGATTGAAGCTACAACTGAAGTTAATTCGGGAGTAGGGACAGTCAACATGGCAGCGAATCCGGATAATCTAGCCATCCGAGAGGTTTTCAGAAATAATGGGGCTGAAAATTTTTGGCTTCTAGGAGCGAGGGGAACTAATTCAGCTTTCGATCTTCATCCCGCTCTTATTAGCATGATAGAAAGGAACTCCATTTCAGGAGGGTATTTCGAGGATCCACAGCAGCATCTGAACAAGTTCTTGGGCTATGCAAATACTCAAAAAGATGCAGGAGAACATGAAGATGCTAGGAAGATCCTCTTGTTCAAATTCTCGCTTACTGAAAAGGCGAGAGATTGGTACGACACTATCAACGCAGCTGAGTGCACCACTTGGGAGAAACTGCAGTTAAGGTTCTTAGAGAGGTACATGCCACCTTCAAAGGTGTTTAAGATGAAGCAAGACATTAACCAATTTGCTATCGGTGGAGGTGAGAAATTTCATGAAGCATGGGATAGATTCAAGGACATGCTTAGGAAGTGTCCTCAACATGGGCTATCTAAAGCTCAATATATCAGTATATTCTACAATGGATTGGACTGTGATTCATGAGTGTTATTGGATGCTTCTTCTAATGGAGCATTGCTTACAAAGTCATCCGTAGACGCCGAGAAGTTATTTGAAGATATTTCGATGAATTCGAGGGATTAGCCAACTGATAGAGTTAGAGGTACTTATATCCTTGGGAAGGTAGCTCAGGTTGAACAAGCAATGGTGAAAACAAGTAGAGAGGATGAGATCGTCTCTAGCTTGTCCAATATCAACAAGCTACTTGAATCCCAACAGAAGCAAATCAGCGAATTATCTCAGCGCGTACCAATCATGCAGCAGGAGTTGAAGAATGATGGACCAATCCAGGAGGATTTGGAAGAGGCACACTATGCCATGGGTCAAAGTATTCAAGGGACTAGGTATCCAGATCAAGGAAACCGGAACTACCAAGGGAACTATTAAGGAAACTTTAATAATCGTGGTCCCCTGGGTGGTTATCAACATCCTAGGAGGCCGGAGTTCTCATGGAGCAATCCGAATAATGTGATTCAACCTCCGATGGGTGTTGATCCGGGTGCTAAGGTGAAAGAAGAGAAATCGGGTTTTGAGGATACTGTGAACAAGTATATGGCCAAGAACGATGAAAGAGTGAACCGCCTTGAGGCCAAACTTGAAAAGAAAATCGATGCAAACCATGAGGTTATATCTAAACAGGTGAAGGACCTTACATTGCTGATGGGGAAGATGGCAGGAAGTGTTAACAAGCTTACTCAAACTCTTGAGAAGGGGAAGTTCCCGTCTCAAAGTATTGAGAATCCAAGGTCCTGCAACGCCATCACATTGAGGTCGGGAATGCAGTACGAGGGACCTATGAGGACGGAATCAAATTTGGACATGTCTAGGGCAAGATTCGACCATGATTCGACCAACATTGAAGGTCGAACCATACAGGGAAAGTCGAACCAATGCACTGGACACGATCAAGAGGCATCGCAGCATCGGTACGACCAAACTACAGATGGTTCGACCTGGCATACAGGTCGAACCATGGTCGAACCTGACAATTCTGAGCACTCTGTTTTTTCAGAACACCGGTTCGATCAAATCAATGATGGTTCGACCTATCCAACAGGTCGAACCGTACAACTTGGAGCACTCTGTTTTGTCGCAGTAACGGTTCGACCACGACGGACATGGTTCGACCTATCCAACAGGTCGAACCTTGGTCGAACCGGAGGGCGGAAGGAGTACGGTAGGTCGGTTCGACCTAGGTGGCCGTGGTTCGACCTACTCAACAGGTCGAGCCTAGGTCGAACCTCAAATTTAAAAAGAGAGCAGTTGTCCAGAAGAGCGGTTCGACCATTACGTGCCTGGTTCGACCTGTTCCACAGGTCGAACCCTGGTCGAACCCATCCAAAAGTTGCATGTTGCTACTCCGAACACTCTCGATGATGTTGATGCTACTCCAGTGGTTCGGAATGAGCAAAGTACAGAGATAATAGCTGAGAAAAAATAGGAGAGAGCCAAGCGATTGATAGCCGAAAAGGAGAAAGCGGAGAAGGTCGATCGTGATGAATGAGGGATTCCCAAAACAAAGATACCTCCGCCGTTTCCTTACAAGCTTGTGAAGAAGGGATTGGAAGAGAAGTTCAAGAAGTTTTCAGAGATAATGAACAAGATAATCTTGAGCATTCCTTTCTCAGAGGCAATCATGGAGATGCCGTACTATGCCCGATTTCTTAAAGACATATTGTTGAAGAAGCGGAGCTTAACCGAAATTAAAACTATGAATTTATCTGAGAATTGCAGCTCAATCATTCAAAGGAAGCTGCCACAAAAGATGAAGGATCTGGCGAGCTTCACTATTCTATGTGAGATCGAAAAGGGGCCGACACGGCGAGCTTTGTGCGATCTAGGGGCAAGCATCAATTTGATGCCGTTGTCCATCTTTCAGAGGCTTGGTTTGGGGGAGTTGACCCCTACAATAGTGGTTCTCCAATTGGCGGACAGGTCGATGACGTTTCCAAAAGGTATAATTGAAGACGTTCTCGTCAAAGTGGAGAAGCTAGTCTTTCATGTGGACTTTCTTGTACTAGAGATGGAAGATGACAAGGATAATATCCCTCTAATCTTGGGGAGACTTTCCTTGCTACTGCTGGAGCTATGATTGATGTTCAAAAATGAGAGTTTAGATTGCGGATGGACAAAGAAGAAGTTCTTTTCAACTTGGACAAAGTAATGAAGATGCCCATGGAGTCGCAGTGTTATAGTATTGACGTGGTGGAGAAGATTGTGAAGGAGGATATGTCTCTGATCCTGTCAAAGGATCCTTTTGAGACATACTTGATGGAGTCTCTTACTTATCCCACTACGGAGCTTGACAGACTCTCCAACGAGGTATGTATTGAATATCTTGAGAACTTACTTACTTTGGGTGATGCTAGGTATGCATTGGAGAAAGCTAAGGCTGAAGAAGCGAAAGGGTCTAGGAAGTACTTGCCGTTAGAGAGAGAGAGCACTCCGATGGAAGAAAAGAAAGAGGAGCTGAAACCGTTACCGGAACACTTGACGTATGCTTATCTTGGTGATAATGAAAAAGATCCATCAGGTGATTCGGAATTCAAGAGAAAGATTAACCCGGAGGAGTCTATACGGCCATGGGATGAAGATGATTCTAATGATCATATTTTTGTGAGCGAGAAAGGTGCCGTGCTGACTGTAGACAAAGGAAGAGAAGATGATGCCTACTTGAAGCCTCCTAACTTACCACCGGATACCAACAAATTTGAAAGTCCTTGCTCTCGTTCTTATCCTGACTTTGATCTTGATGGAGATAGGAGTTATTCCAAAATTGAGTGGAAGATTGACAGGAATGAGAAGAGAAAGTTTGAGAAAGGAGATTCTACTGATCGTATGGTGCATAAGAATGGTAAGGTGGTAAGTGTGGATGATAAGAGGGGGAGAAAGTATTGGAAGGTGAGGATGCGACATGATCATCCTCTGATCAAGTAGTCTTCTGAGTTGGTACCGTCGTGACTCTCCGACGTTAAACATGAGAGCTTGTTAGGGGCTTTCCCTCCTGTTTTATTATTTTATTTCTTTCGTGTGAGTAAGAAATTTTTATATTTGAAGTGCTTACTTATCGGCAATTACATCTCTTTGCAAACTTAGTTTCGACTATAATTTCTACTAAGTTTGGGGGGTGTGATGTACTTACCTCAATAAGCACCGATAGTATAATCTTTTCTTTGTGACGTTTGTTAGGGGAGTTAATTTTTTGCGGCATATTTAAAACTTTAACCGGTTTGTATGTGTCGATTTTTTGTAACTTGCCTAATATTTCGTGGTGTTTTGTTGTTTCGTATTTTGAGTGATTGCGGAGTTACTCATGATTGATAAGTTTTTAAAGAACCAATTCTTGATGAAGTTGTGCTCTAGTTGGTACTTAATGATTCATTTTGAAGTGTGAAGTGTGTAGGGAATGTAGAACACGCGTTTTGGAGCTTCCAGGGGGTCGAACCCAACAGTGGAAGTCGAACCGTGGTGATAAATCGTCCAGTGAGGTGGTTCGACCTTTAAAAGCATGGTTCGACCTAATCTTACAGGTCGAACCAGTGCGGCTGAAGTTCGGTTCGACCACGACGTTCTTGGTTCGACCTGTTCAGCAAGTCGGACCGAGGTCGAACTAGTGACATGAAACTTACAGAAGGGTGGTTCGACTTAAGCCGATATGGTTCGACCTGGTCAGCAGGTCGAACCCAAGCCGAACCGAAGGAGAAAGTGTTCAGAATGTTGATTCGACCACGATGAAGTTGATTCGACCTCTTCCACAGGTCGAATCAAGGTCGAACCAAGCCAGGAAAGTGTGTTCTTAATTCCGTCCTTCTATGATACATGAGTTGGGCTGTAGAGATACTTGCATGGTTGATTTGGTTTATGGGCTGTTGATTTGTGCATTCATATGTTCATGTGTAAATTTCTATTGATGAAAAGCATGTATAATTTGATAAGTATGTAGAGTTTTTGTGGAATTGATCTTAATTATGTGCTATAAGGAGTACTTAGGATTCTATTTACCTATGTGAGGATTTGAGCCTTTTTAATCATGCTTGATCATGATTGTTTTATTCTTGAGAGGATCATTCATATGAAGAGTTGATTATAAGTTAATTTTTGAGACCTTTGCCAAGCTTATGGTTACGCGTGAATATGAATTGATATGAGTGTTTATATTAGCCTATATAGTGCCTCACGCACTTGAGTGAAAGAGAATAAATACTTATCTTGTGAGCTAGATTACTTAGTACTCTGAATGACGTGTGATTGGATTGGTTTTGCATGAGTGATATATATGAAGCAATTAATACTTGTTTGATTTAATGAAGTTGCATGTGTGATATGTGTTGTACTTGATCTTGGTGAATTATACACGACTTCTGTGGTTTGATTTGGTTGTCTCGGGACGAGCAACATGTAAGTTTGGGGGTTTGATGAGTGTGTAAATTCACAAGTTTGACATCATGTTTTGTGCTAGTTTTGGAGAGTTTTGAGGTGAAAATAGGTGGAAAACCTATATATATTGTGAATTAGCATGAATCAGGTGTTAGTGGAGCTATTTAAGTGGTTTTCATAGTAAAATCGGAATAGAAGTGCCAAGAATCGAAGAGACGAAGTTGAGACCACGCGAACCGCCAAGGAGAGAGGTGGGTTCGACCTGTTGGAGGAGGGTTCGACCTCTCTAGCAGGTCGAACTAACGTTGAAAGAGTGCAGGAGAGGGGTTTGACCACGACTCGAGGGGTTCGACCTGTCTAACAGGTCGAACCATTGTCGAACCAGTTCGCGAGAAAGTTGATTCGATCACGACGTTGGGGGTTCGACCTGACGGTTGGTCGAATCAAGAGCAGAAATTGTCCAGTAGCATGGTTCGACCTGTGGTTCGACCAAGACGAAGTGGTTTGACCTGTACAAGAAGTCAAACCAAGTGCAGAAATTGTCCAGTAAGTGGGTTCGACCTGTGGTTCGACCTGCGGCCAGTGGTTCGACCTGTTTGCTGAGGTCGAACCGTCGTGTGGAAACTTACCTTATCCGGATTTTTGAGGCCAAAACGCATGTGATCACTTGAAAAGCCCATTCCAAGCCCTAGAGACGTGATACAAGTCTAAAAGGAGGCTCATGCAGTCAAGGAAGACATCACCAATCACCAACAACACAATACAAGAGAGTTTTAGAGAGCGTAAGAACGTGAAGCGCAAGAGGAGATTAGGAGGAGCTGTGACAAAGGTTCCGCTGGAGATTCAAATAAGATTGGTCCATCTAACCATGATTGTTCCTAGATCAATCATGGGCTAGAGCCACTTCGATAGTTCTAGGTTTATGAAGGTTTCATGAGTTGATTTGTATTTTGTGTGTATACTCCGTACAACACTACTTGTAGTTTAGTTTATATAAAATTGTACGTTTTTAATCCATACTCATAGTTGTTTTGTGCATCAATAATCGTTGTGTAGAGTCTGAATGCATAACATGGTTATTGATTGAGTGAGTTCACTAATGAGCAGAGTTTATTGTTATAATTTTAAGTGAAGGGATTCCGAGGTTTTATTAGAACCGTCTTATATGAATGTTTGTTAATTGAATTGAATTCGGGTTAACAAGTAGGATTAATAGTATAACTTTATAGTACCTAAAAAGGGAGATCAAATCGGGTTAGAGTACTAAGTGCACGGGAAATAATTGATTATAATAGTACCTAGAAAGGGAGGTAAAGTATACGTCTTGCTCTGAAGATACTCACACGTGTGAAAAGTTTATCTATTTGTGTCTATAGAATAGATTTGCATGGTCTAGCGATGCGTCCATAAACCACAAGGCAGAGTTGAACATCGACACACGAAAGTATGAATTAACGAATGAAACTGGATGGCCTGACGAACTACCTAACATCTTATTTGATCACAACAACTCTTCTCTTGTTCTTGTTATTTATTTGCTATTTTAATTGTTACTTAGTTTACAAACCAACAATTACAATTCTCAACATAGTCATAATTGCTAGAAAATAACTAAAGTAATATTTATCCGTCCCGTGGATTCGATATTTAACTTGGTCACCTTCGAAACTACAATTGATATCCTTCATACTTGGGGATTAAAATTGTGTGTTGAGAAAACAACCATCAATAATAAATTATTTATATAGGACGAGTAGGGGTATGGGTAGTTTTTTTAATCAGGTAAGGGTACGAGTACCCCAAAATAAGCGGATATCCTGCCTATTTTCAT
Organism: Pogostemon cablin; assembly: GCA_023678885.1. Taxonomy (NCBI): domain Eukaryota; kingdom Viridiplantae; phylum Streptophyta; class Magnoliopsida; order Lamiales; family Lamiaceae; genus Pogostemon; species Pogostemon cablin. The sequence goes on along the minus strand of CM042977.1, from coordinate 3,231,324 downwards.
CCTTATGTACGGGTCTCATGTGTGTAAAAAGAGAAATTGAAAATGAGACCCTTAGGGCGGATGCCCAATAGAAAAATGAGACTCTTTGAGGTGGACAAAGGGAGTAATATCTAATATCGACTCGGATTCTCTGTGTCATTTGATACATCATTTCCTATGTCACACCGTTAGATGAACGACACGTACGAAAGAAAAACTATACCCTAAACCTTAAACCCTAGGGGTAATGGTTAGATTTATTTCCCCCTCTTATGTGTCAGTCATTTCACATGTGACACAGAAGATGATGCACGAAAATAGCGCAGAAGATCCGATGTGATCTAATATGTAATGGACTGTTGTATTGGTCTGTTGTATTAGTGTTGTGTGTAAGCCTATGTAGAATAATTAATTATTTTGTGTTAGTCCCACCTGACAAAAAGGAAAAAATAAACCTAAAATTTTTTAAATATATCCCCGTGCAACGCACGGGTTTAAATTCTAGTTAGTATAAAATCCGCGTACAATGCAGTATCATTTAATTATTATTTTTATTTTTTATAATAAATAATCCGTGTTATATAACCCAACAACATTAATTAAGGAGATTTTTTTCTTATAGTTAGACAATTTCTTTCATCAATGTAAATAGTTTACAACAAATTATAACATTTAATTTTTGATAATGTAACGTATAACTAAATTATATAAAAAGTTAATATATATATATATATATATATATATATATATATATATATATATATATATATATATATATATATATTCTAAGTAATTGAAAGAATTTAATTTGTATTTTTTTTTAAATGTTACTTTATAACATAATAATACAATTGAAAATGATTTATTACTCTTCATGTCTATCTAAAAAAATGTACAAACACATAGTGAGCAATTTTGTCTCTTTGCTGTATATTTATGTAATTATTAGTATTTCATTTTTCATTGTATTTAAGTGCAATTATGATCAAAGTATGTAACTTTTAGTAATAAATCCTTAATTTTATTGTTTGTCTAAAATAAATATAAATTATATATAAAAAAAATCTCATTTTTTTCTATACATGATTTGATTTGATACTAATTAATTTATTTGTATCGAATGATTTATTTATTAATTAAAATTAATGATATTAAAGTAAATAAGTCATAATTAGTGCATAGAAAAAATAAATAAATAGTAAGACTATAAAAAAAGGACTTTGCTATAACTAATATTTAAATGGAGTATTACTTTTTACTCACGATTATGGTTTAATATTTCTTAATTAATTCCTAAAAGAATTAAAAAGAAAAAAAAGGATGAATTTCGTATAAATCTAAATTAATTAAAAAGGAAGAAAATTATTAAGGATGAATTTCGTACAAATTATTAACGCAAGATTAAAAAAAAGGAAGAAAAACTAAAAAGATTTAAAAATTAAATTAATTAAAAGGTGACGTGGCTTTATAATAATAGTCAGATTTAGTAAATGCTGCATGAAATTTACGGGTCTTGAAATGGAGAGATCCGGGTCCATGATGATATACTATTTTGATGAAATTTGAAAAGGAGAACATATTATGTTACACGTGAATTGTGAGGATAATTAAAGTGGCTTTCATCATGCTAACATAGTTGGTCAAATCCTAACGAATTTTCTTTATTTATGATTAATAAATTAACTTTTGTAGATTAGTGTTTCCACTTTGACTCATTAAAAGATCATCTAGGATTTTCACTTGTGTGAAAAATCAAAGCTTCATAATACGTGTCGACATATTCAGTTCACACGTCAGCAATCTATATTATTCCAACTTAATTATTATCATTATTAATTAATATTATTTATATATATATATATATATATATATATATATACTTAAGGTTTTGATTAAATGAAATGAAATTCTATATTATGAGGGGACAGAGACAACCGCCCCATAATTCTCATTATAATACTTGTCACATGAAGTATAAAAATTGTACTAATAAAGTATCATCTCGATCGATAATAAATAAAATAAAATTAATACAGATATATTTTTTATTAATTATTTAATAGGTTTAGAGTGTCTCATGCATATAATTGATTGTATATAAAATTTACTAAATTCTAAAATTAAAAATTAAACTTAAAAAGTAAATAATTATGCATATCATAAACATAAAACATGCTTTAAACTATATAAAATTAAAAATAAAATTATACTTTAAGAATCACCATTATTATGTAACTCTAATTAGAATTACTTCGTTAGAGAATTATTTGGAGGTGGGATACAATGCTTGATTTTTAAAAGATAGTAATCAATAAAAAAAAAAAAAAGTAATCCAATGTGCGCAATCCGGTTTAATTAATGTTTGATTATGAAAATGGTCAATTTAGAGGAAGTTCAAAATAAATAATTTTAGTGGGACCATTTTTATTTTTCCTTTACTGTGTATTCAAAATATAAACTCAAAATTCGGTAAAAAAATAAAAATAAAAATAATGTTGTTTTGTGTTTAGGTTGAAAAATGAGAAATTTGAATTTAGATTAGTGGATTTAATAAATACTCCCTTAGTTCAGTATTGAAGTTTACGTTTGTATTTTGGATTTAATCTATATTTATATTAGAAATTTAGGTTTTCGTTGGAGATTATCCATCCCCATTTGCTTCAATATATTTATGTTTATAGATGTGACATGATTTTGCAGTATACTCCTTATGTTAGCTTAAATGAACTTCATTCCACAATTTATGTTGTTTAAAGTCAAACTTTCACAATATTTTGTAATTTGTTGGAAGGAAACCAATTACTTCATATGACTTGTGAGATCTGTCCCATTTACAGTGACATATAGATATTAATTTTAATGAATGGCAAAAACTCATGCGACTGGGGACACGTAACACGTCAACACAACTCTCCCCCCTCTATATTCTATTTAAATCTATGTATTAATATGGGTTTAAATTGTAAAGGAGGTTATAAGCACATATTTATTAAAGGGTGGAAAGACCTTCCAACTGAGCTTGGTTGTTGCAGGGTGGATGTTCGAATCCTGCCTTGGCATGAATTTGGCCCCTTACAAGCACAAGTTAAACAGTGAGCCCTCCCTATAAGCCACTTAAGGCATATCCTGCGATTTACCTCATCCACCAATCCCCAGAGTAGGGGCAGTAGTGGCCCCCTAATGGTAGGGTACACCATTTTAAATTATAAAGGAACACGGAAATTACAAAGGATCATGATATCTCTGGGTGCACAAGAGTCTCACTCTTAATGAATATTGAAGGTGGTACAATAAATCATTTAATGAATATCGAAGCAGAAGTCCAAAACAGATAATTTTAGTGGAACCCATTTTTTAATTTTCTTTATTAATTATTCAAAATACAAATTAAAAATGCGCCAAAAAAAAAAAATTTAAAGAAAGGAATACACACTTGTATACTCCCACCGTCCCATAATAATTATCTTACTTTTTATTTTCGTCCGTCCCACAATAACAGTCACACAAATATCACTCCCACTAACACATGTAACATAATTTATAATTTATTTATTACTTAAAAATATCACAATACCCCTAAAAAATAATAAAGTTGGTCAAAAAATAATTTTTCTTAAATTCCGTGTCTACAGTAACTATGACAACAATTATGGGACGGAGAGAGTATTAATTTATTTATTGAGAGGAAAGAAAAATTCCCATAATAAAAAAGAAAGGAGTGATCTACGAAGAGGAGCGGTGTAGGTTGTAGAGTAGCACCACTCTAACGATATTATAAAATACTAATTTTCTAATTAAAAATTAAATTAAAATTGCAGCTAAGTATGGAGAAATGGAAAATAGAAATGGCGGAGCTCTACTGCACTTAGAATAACCAATTTCTCCTCTTCCCTCTCCTCTCGCCTCCCCCGCGGCGTCGCCGCCGGGATCCTCTGCCCTAGGCTATCACGCCGTGCAGTATTTGTACGTATATATGGGGGCATCATTGTCCAATTTGGGCGAAAACGGGTCGGGCAGCGGCGGACCGGGTCTGGGCGACATCCCGGAGAGCTGCGTCGCCTGCGTCTTCCTCTACCTTACGCCGCCCGAGATATGCAACTTGGCTCGTCTCAACCGCGCCTTCCGCGGGGCTGCTTCATCCGACGCCGTTTGGGAGGCCAAGCTTCCCTCCAATTACCACCATCTTCTCAATCTCCTCTCTCATCCCGATGTCTATGAAAGCCTCTCCAAAAAGGACATTTTTGCCCTCATCTCTCGCCCTCTCCCCTTTGAAGACGACAACAAGGCACGTTTTTCAATCTTTAATTCTAGTGTTGTTCGTTATGGATATCAGTATAATTTTGTTTTGTGAAATATCTTGTTGATAATCTGATTTTACGTCTTTAGCTCTATCAATCAATTCATTTTTCTACTGCAATTGACTCGTTTGCGGTATTTTATTTCTTGGAGTGATTTTGATTACGTTTTTTTTATGCGCTCATTAATCAGGTTTCTTGACTGCGTCCAAATTGTATTTTGGGGGATTTGAAATTGTGTAGATATAGTGTTATTTCAATTTCGGATAAGGGTGAATTGAAGTTGGTGGTTTTCTTCTATGGTTATACGAAGTTTAATTATTTTTCTTCAAGAAATGATCCTAAGTTGTTTTGATTTGGACGTGCTATTACTAGTTTTCAAAGGAATATCATTTGTTTCATTCACTGTGTGTTACTTGATTACTTGCTATATGATTGAAACACTATTGATGTTGAGATTGTATAGTTGTTAAATATCTGTGCCATCCTTTTCTTTCAAATTCTTTTTAAGTTTCCGAGGTTGTTTACTCTTTAAGATTAATGGAATTATACTGATTACTTATGGAATTATACTGATTACTTCAATCTCTTTTCCGCTGTGGAGTGGCAAAAGGAGAACTAAGTTTACCATTTTCTGATCTTGATTTGACTAACATTTTAATAAACGTTTTGTTTCACATGGGGCAAGTGCAGGTAGTGTGGGTGGATAGATTTACTGGGAGAGTTTGCATGTCGATATCAGCCAAGGGATTGGCCATAACAGGCATTGAGGATAGGAGATATTGGAACTGGCTTCCAACAGATGAATCTAGGTCAGTACACTTTATTTTCTTATAACCTCTAGATGTCAAGTTTTAGCTGATTTTAGATATGATCTATCTTATGCGATCTTAGTTGCATTGTATAGCAAGTTCAGACTTTAGCCAAAAATGGCATGTAGTATTTCAAGTTCGTTTTTGGGCATGAGCTGTGCAGTTCAGTTACCATGTTGTACGGGACAGTTATATACATTGGCTTATATTTCTTTACAATAACATGGACTTCCGTCCTTCAAGAAAGAGTTCTTGGATAAGTTACTTCTTCAGTTGATATGACCCAAAATCTTTTTAATGAGGGCTCCTGTACATTGCTTATGTGTTGGACTTCTTTTACTGCTCTTCAAATACAACATTACTAAGAATCTCAAGCAGTTGATATATGAGGCTTCAGATTCTCTCCATATAATTTTGCTTGATGTTTAACAGTGAGAGAGAATTCTGTGTTCCATAAAAAATCCATGTCTGATGTTATACTGTTTCTCGAGTTTGATTGATGAAGTGAGGATTAAGCTATAGAGGAGAAGCCCAAATGAACTGTTGAAATTTTTTTAAGTGTAAATGTTGTTTTGCTGTGCATAAAGTAGTATGATAAAATATTTATGATAAAAGGCAGTCTGAGAAAACAAAACTACAATTACAAGATACTATAAACATGCACATGTTTGCCACTAACAAAAGAAAATGAAAGGATGGAAGTAAAGCTAATTAGAAGCTTAATATTTCCAGATTCACTTATATTGTACAATTATTCAAGCAATCTTGAGTCATATTGGAGCTTTGGTCAACCAATCATTAGAGTGGTCTCTGGCAGTTTTTAGGTTATTTTATTATATATATATATATATATATATATATATATATATATATATAGCTTTTGTGTGTTTGTGTGTAGTATTCCTTGTTATTGAGCAGTTTGGAGATTACTAATATCTTTGAGGGGGACTATTCAGTTAGAGGCAAAACATTCTTTTGATGCGTCAAATTTATTACTTGGAAGTTGTCAGTTACTGGTTGTATTTTTTTTTATATTGGTGAATCATCAACTACATTATTCATGACTCAATCTCTTCCCTGGTTGCAGTTACAGATCTTCCCCTGATATATTCATCATGATTTCTGTTAATTATATGCATCTTCATAAAAAGTTGCAACATTGCTTTACTTGAATTGGTTTAGCTGTATCATACTAGATCTGACCATTAATTTTTTTTTTATATTCTCAGCTTCTGTATTGTTATTAAATCCATTATCTATGGGCCTTTTGTCCCTACTATGTGAAATCAGTGGTCTGAGTTCAAGCATTCATCCTCAGATTGATAATCCCTACAACATGATAGGAAACAAAATCTCACTGGCCAAATAATAGAGCTTGTATTATATAACAACATTGTGGGATTTGTTTGTATTTAAGTAATTGAATATTTCTTCTCATAGCTGTTACTTGAAATCAGATGAAACCAAAGGTGTTTCTTATACTTTCCTAGAAATTTTAGATCATGAAAGGTCAAAGCGTGTATCTATCTCCTTATCTATCATGTAGTTAGGACTATGCCCGTGATATACATTTAGAATTTGAATCTATCTCTTTGTCGCTTAGTTGTGAAACATATTTGAACAAACAAAAGATTTTGGGACAATTTTTTTTATTCCCATTTCATATGGCTTCAATGCTCTGCTTTTTGTGAAGTCAGGCATTGAGGGGTCTGCTCAACATTTGAAACTTCGACATATTTGTTAATTGTCTTGCAGTCAGTTTGTCTATATTAGAGCTCAGAAGTCATTGGTAGTGAATTGCTTATGTTGAATTTGGCATCACTCCCTTATAGTACTTTGTTCTTGCAGATTTAATGTTGTGGCGTATTTACAGCAAATATGGTGGTTCGAAGTTGATGGCACAGTCAAGTTCCCTTTCCCGCCCGATATATATACCGTCTCATTCCGGATTCACCTTGGAAAATTTTCTAGAAGACTGGGACGTCGTGTTTCAAATTTTGAGCATACTCATGGATGGGATATTAAGCCAGTGAGATTCGAATTGTTAACTTCAGATGGCCAACAAGCATCGAGTGAGTGCTTTTTAGATGATACACAACACGATGATGCTAATGGAAGTTACAAACGTGGTTGCTGGATTGACTACAAGGTGGGTGAATTCGTCGTCACCAAATCGGATCCTCCGACTGAAGTGAGATTTTCAATGAAACAAATTGACTGCACGCATTCCAAAGGCGGACTTTGTGTTGATTCTGTATCCATCACGCCCATTGAGTTGAAAGAGCGCCGAAGTAGAGGGCTTTAAAGTAATTGTGCTGTGTATGTTCCTTTGTTTTGTCATACGCATTACACTTCAGAAAAGCATCAGTACGTGGAGGATACCATCTAGTTTGTTTTTTCTGTTGGTATGTGTCCTCTATCACCCCCCTTCGATTGTACACTGGGATGAACTGCACCCCGCACCCAGCATTTTTTTACTGTGTATATATTTTGTTATGATTCTGCACCTACGGTTGGGTCAATTACCCTGTTCTTCTGTTGATTTACTCTTTTCATCCAATTCCAATTGATGCCGTTTTATTTCTGTACATGGTTTCTGCAGAAGATATGAGATTTTGTCACCAAGGAAAGCTGATTCTGTTGTTTCTTCAGTGAGATGCAAAGTAAGGTAGCCAGGTAGGTACGACATTGTACTCTGTATATTTTGGGACGCGCAATTATCAAATTTTACAATTGGTTCCATTGAAGATATATCTGCCCTGTATTCATTTCTTGCAATAATCTGACATGGTAATTTCTGAAGCTCTCATTCACTTTCTTGAATAAATAATTGCTGGATGTAGTTCAGTCATTTGATTTGGGGTGTCAGAAGTTGGAGAGAGATTATTGCTGCCATAACTTGGATTTACATAATTGATTGAGCAGAGAGAGATGTGTCAACTGTCAATGTGATATCAATCCATTTTAAATTTATTGAAATATGTTGTCATTAATATGTGACTGTCACCACGTGCCAGGTGTTTAATATTATATAGTATGTCTGTATTGGTCATGCCTCATTCACCCTTTCATGCCATTGAATGAGGTTTAGTCAAGTTCACTGGAGATATCAATGCTCATTTACTCGCATACATTTACTAGGGAAAAATGCATGTATATGTCCAGCAAGAAGAAAGTAATACTTCCCTTTAGCTCCCTGCATTATAACCTCGATGAGATTAACATCTGTTTATATTGGTTGAATTACAATACTCGATGCTGTTGCTATCTTCGTTCATTGACATGAATGATTTAGGAGTAATGGGAGGAAGTAATTTACCTTCGTCTTGAAGTCTTGTGCTCTTGGGTATAGGGGTGTAAATGAGTCGAGTCGAGCCGGACGCAAAGTTGTTCAAGCTTGTATATATTATCAAACTTCAAAATATATGTTTGAGCTTGTTTAATAATAAGAAATCGAACCGAGCCTGAACGAGCTTTAATCGAGTCAAGTATGAGCCGAGCTCGAGTAGTTTGATAATTTTACACTTACCTTACCTATTTTCTTGAATCGAGCTCAAGCCAAGCTTTTAACTTTATCTAACACAAAAGCCCATTCAAGTTTGATACCTTTATCAAATTGAGCTCAAACGAGCTTTTATCGAACGATCTCTGAGTAGTTTGGTTTTATTTTCATCTCTATCTCACTCCCTTCCCTCTACTTAATTTTGACACTTAATGAACGGGATGAACAGCATGGGGTAAATAGGAAGAATTTAAAGTAGGTAGGAATTGAAAGTGAGTGGCTCCCATTCTTGAATTTATGAGCAATGAATGTGTGTATGTGAAATAAGGTTTGTTACATTTTGCTGATGTATATAGTAATAAATGGAGTTTGGTAGGAAGTTTAGTGAATTAAATGGAGTGGAAATGTGGATGGGCTGATTAGAGTAGGATAAAAAGATACAAGTTGAGAGGGTTGGTGAAGGTGTGAGTGAGCAAAGAAACAGATTGGATAATAACTGAAATCAATCGGTGTGTGATTGGGATGGGGATTGTCCGACATCTGAAAAACAGATTCCCTCCCATCCCAAAGGAATGAATTGTTTTGTAGTTTATGTAATTATAATATTTTGTGATTAATGCCTGCCTTGTCTTTTTTAAATTTAAATCCAACCATTTTACAATGAGGGAGGGATATGCAGTTTGGGTCTGCATTTCCTTTTTGCTCTCTTCCTTTAATATTTATGACTAGGGTGTGACGGGTTATTTGCTTTCATTTCTCTGGAGTAGTGTAATAGTAAGTAATATTCTCAATTTTACTTCTAAGAGTTTGATATCCCGGCTAATTTCCGTGCATCCTATCTGTACTAGTTTTATTTAACACAAATACTCTTATAAATCTGGTTTACATAGTTTAGTCCTTAAATCTTATGGTTTTCCCTTCCAATCTTATATACTTTATGTATTGTTAGAGGGGTTTAAATTAAAGGAAGACCATATGGTTTACAATGTAACTAACTCTTTGTTTAGTAATGTATTATGTATTTATTAATGAATTTATTATTTTTTGATATTATGCTGTTCATTAAAAGAACTAAATGGAAATCCGCTAAAAATTCAATTGCAAGGTTTCATTAGTGTATACATTATGTTTTTATTAATAAATGCGTGAATCGAATGTAGGTGCACAAACGCTTAGGACATGATTGGTATAATGGAATGAGGTGAGAATAGAATCGTCGTTCCTAATTCTATTTCCATTCCTGCGATTGATATGTATTTAGTTATAAGAATCCCGATATCAAAGGGATGTGTATTTCCTTACATGTGGGAAAGAACATTCCTCCAACCTTCATGGTATTGCACATTCAATTCCCTCGTTCCCCCTCCTCACTCTCTCTCTCTCACACATATATATATTATAATTGTAATTATAAATAATATTCTTTTAATTTATACAACATTTATTTATATAATTATAAATATGTTACTATTTTTCTACTTAATATGTTAATATTTATTAAAATCATTTGTATTAAATTATTTAATAAAAATAAAATAATAAATCATTTTAATCTAAATAAAAAAAAATTAAATACTTTTTTATATTCAAATCGGTAAAAAAATATATAATTAAATTAAATTATTAAAATTTTTAAATATAAATGTATATAATTATTTTAATATTTATTCAAAAATAAAAGTTAGTAAATTATATATAAAAAATTAATATTATTAATTAAATTGAATATATACATGTAAAATAAATATAAATATAAATATAATTTTTTATACATAGTTTAATATTTTTTAATATATATAAAAAAATTTATTTATATTTTAAATTTTATTTATATTTTAAAAATATTACTCCATATTTTATTTTATTTTTAATTTAATATTTTTCTATAATTATTAAAATATTTAAAATCTTCATTAAAATTTTAATTAATTTAATATTTTATATAAATTAAATTTAAATGTAAAATATTATAAAAACTATTATTGAGATTAAAATTATTAAGGAATACAAATTCTATTACTTGAGTTATTCTTGTATGATACTAATCATAATAAAAATAATTTTTAATTATTCTATTCTCATTACTATTCCATTAATAAATTCATTTCATTCCCTCGTTATTTCATTCAGTCATATCAATCTAGCCGTTAATGTATACAATATATTTTTGTTATTAATAAATGCATATGAATTGGATGTAGGTGCACAGAGTCTTTGCACTCAATGCACATGATATTTTGTCTAATCTCAATTATTTTTGGGGACGGCTATCCGCACCCCTAGAATAACTATTCGTACCCCACAATTAAAGAAAGACTAAAACAACCTACATAAAATTTCTAAAATAGCTTTCATTAACCTAATATTAAATCTTTCCATAATTTCTATAATAGCTTGCTGATATTCTCCAATCTCCCCACCACTAATCTTCCTATATATAATTCTCGTACACATCGTCATGGCTTCCAACAATACCATTGACGACCATTGAAAATATCAATTTCTAAATGGAAGCGTTGCTGGCTCTCAACACCGGATTCAACGTTGTTGGATTCAACTGGATGTCCAAAACCTACGAAAACCTTTTGATGTAATGGTGAATTCTGGTCTGGGGTATTGATTAAAAAAAAACACATTTTCTTGCAATTTTGTTATCTAAATTGTTGTATATTCTCAAACATTTTCTCCTCCCGAGAATCTTCGGAAAGGGACATCATCCCTGCTGTTCAAGATTTAGATATCATTCTATCCAATTTGAGGACTCCATTATAGAATCTTGAAAAATCAAAATGATTCTGTTGTTGGACGTACCAAGAACCTTAGAGGCCAACAATGTTGTAATGATTCATCTTTGTAAGAAAGTGATTCTGCAATCCAGAAAGGAATTAAGGTTTTTCTAAGAAATTAAGGTTGAGATGTCTTTGTTCTAAAGGGGGACAGATGTAAACGATTATGTTGCGGAATATGAAGAGTAAATTAGTAACTTAAACTGTGAATCAATGGTGCAGAGCTGTGGTGATGATAATTAGGGGCTGAGTACGGGTGGTTTGGATGTTACAATTAATTAATGTGTATTAAAGATTAAAATGAAAGGGTAAAAAAGTCTTTAAATGGGGTGCGTTTAGTAATATGGATGTATGTTATTTATTTATATCCAGGGTATATTTAGAAATGGGGTACGTTTAGTTCTTTTGGGGGTGCGAATAGCCGCCCCACTATTTTTTCTCGGTTTCAAATAATTTTATTTTATTTTACTTTATTTTATTTAAGATAAGTCCCATGTCTCATGTTTTGCTGAACATGGACAATTTCTTGAATGAAAACGTCTAGTTGGGACTAAAAATACAAAGAACATATTCTCTCTATTTATTACATAATAAATTTTACACTTTTTATTTTTTACTTTCCTTAACGTTGTGTAACAAACTTTACCACTTAAAAATAGAAATATTACATCAATATTATACTCTCGAAATATCTTAATTTTATAATTGTCATCAATCATACATTAATCATACATAAAATGGGACTATTTTGGAGGATGGGTGTGTCTTGTGGGCTGTGGCTATGGGATCAAAATTATTAATTCCTCTAAAAATGGTCCAATATGATCCTATATGGTTCCACAGAACATCTTATGTGAGAATTGGTCCCAATAGTTTCTCAAACAATTTTCTCTATATATTTTGGTCCCAAAATTATTTTTTATATGAACTTTTATACAAAAAACATTCTCATGTTAAACAAAGCATGATACCAATTTTGCAAAGACAATAATTGTTTAGGACCAACATTGCAATGAAAAATTCGTTCTGGACCAAAAGGCAAAAGCACGAAGAAATATTCGTTTGAACAGAGAATTTTTCTCAAGATTATTATTTTCTATTTTTTCGGATGTTATATTTTTTATAAGAACAAAATCACCTTTTAATTTTTTTTATATATATATACACACATTAATAGCCCAAAATATAGCGTATATTTTACAGTTTATTTTTTCTTCTCGAGCCGAATCAATTTAATAGCATGAATTTAAGATTCGCACGAATTTAACTTACTATATAAAATAAATAGAAGATGAATTTTTTCACCAAAAAAATATAAAAATAAAAAAAGTGTGAGAATGGAGTCACCAAACATTGTGGGATTATAAAAGGAGCATTTTATAGTCGGATTAACCTTGCACTTCGATAATTCATGTGATTAGAATATTTATGGATATAATTGTTTTTCAATTTATAACTAAGGAGGATTTATCATACACCCTAATTTCCATAAAATAATAAATCGAAGCAAAATGAATAATAAATAAAAGCAGTTGTACACAACCGGGCCTAACTCATCTAGCCAACTCAATTTGGTTACACCTTAGCTGTATCAATCTTACGTCCAAATAATTTATTACTCCTACTTCATTTAATAAATATAATAGTATATATTTTGGAAATTATTAAATATCCCAATTTGGTTAAACCTTAGCTGTATGTATGATATAATATAATTTAATTTCCTACAGGAAAATTATTAAATATGAATTCATCTTAATTCTCTCGGAATAATTGCACTTTTGATTCTAAAATAGCAGTCTCATTTCATTTTGTTTAACAATAGGGATCAAAATTACAACTTTTGGGACAAAAAATGAAATGAGATTACTCGTATAGCAACAAAAATGAGATTTTTCCCAATATATATACTGTGTTTACGATATAAGAAGTATGAAAAAATATACTCCTCTCGTCCCAAAAATTTAAACACGATTCCATTATAATTTACAGAGAAATTGCGTGATGGAGGGGTATATATGGTCAGTCATGTAAAAAGTTGTGGAGTATTGTAAATAAGGGTGGCTGGATGGAATAGTTAGGAACGTTGGTGTGATGTGAAGAAACAGATGAAATATTGAAGTGGTGGTTGGGAGATGGATTAGTTTTAGTACTGCTACAAAATTAAAACATTTAGTGATGGCTGCGTTATTTATGAAATGGTTGGTTGTACTTCTATTCTACACTAACACTACCATACTATCACGAGTTTAAAATTAAAATCGTCCCACAATTTTTTTTTAAAATTAGTATCAAGAAACTTAATTATTTTGAAATAGTCTAATAACTTTTAAATTCTCTTCAAAATGATAATATTTACTTAAAAATATTCAATTTCTTAAAATTTTTTTATGCACCGGTATCCGATCCGTAGACCGACTAATCCGGGGGAGGCCAGAACCCACCGTCCATTAGCGGGGACCCCCATTTTAAGCCAGAACTTTGCGCTCTGTATGGACTGACCCCTCCCTCAGTGGTTGATTGCACCTGCGAGTTTCGAACCTGAGACCTTTGAAACGAAATCGAAGTAAAATTGAAAAGTTTAGGATAAAAATAAATGTCTTAACTATTTTGGAACCTTTTCAAAAAATAAAAAAAATATGAGACGATTTACTATGTTTTAAACTTATATACTACTTCCTCCGTTTAAGAATAAAATTAAACCCTAAGTATGTGTTTGCCTTTTAACTAGTATAAATTACTAGTAGAGCTAATTTTCGTATATGTATATATTTAGTTGTATACTCCATATTAATAAAAAAGTTAGTCTATTGTAAATTGAGTTTACAACATAAATCCTTGTAAAGCCTATGGTTCACTTAAATTTAAATATTTTAGCAATATATATTGTATATAAGATTGGAGAGGGGGACCACAGGGTTTAAACATTTTAGCAATATATATTATATAGGATTGGAAAGGGGGACCACAGGTTAACTCCGTGAACTCAATTTATACAAGTGTGATAGAAACAAGAATACGCGATAAAATAAAATATTTATACGAATGTATATGAAGTATATTAGTGTGCATTCTCGAGAGAAAAACAGAAAATACGCTATCTTGAATAGTCGGTTTTTTTTTTTTTTTTTTATATCACAGTTCCACTGTACAGTTTTGTGATTCATTTATTGTTTTACTTCTAAAATTTATTTTTTAGTCATAAGAGTATATTATAAGTGTAATTTCACTTATGTAATATTTTACTATTTATGATTTATTTTATTTTTCAGAATTTATTGTTAATTCATAAGACCATGGTTGCCTTTTCATCGTATATTATAAGTAAGAAGAAAGTTTTCATCGTATAATTTATGTTTACTCGTGAAATCTATTTTTTAATTGTTTACTCGTGAAATCGTATAATTTAGAAGAATAACAATTCATATCTTTAAATAGTAATTTTTTTATATACTAAAGAATAAAGAGGAATTAATAAATTAGGGTTTGTAAGAATTTAATAAAATTAAAAGTATTTTTTCATCTACTAAAAAAATAGTAATGGTAAAAAACAAGGTTCACATGCAAACCTAGTTAACACCTTTTGCACATAACTATTAGTACTATGTATTAATTCACTTCAATGAGTTGATCTCTTATGTTTCCGATGCACCATGTTTATAAGGATATGATTTTTTTATTGAAAAAGTAGATTGAAATCTGAACAATATAAATGTTTAATTAAAAAATATCCCAAAAAATTAGAGGTATACTTATTATACTAAAAAGTATATCATTTAATATTAAATAGTATAACTTTCAAAAATCATGAAATTTGGGGTACAAAAGTTTTAACTTTAAATGAGAAAAGATTGTGTGAGATCGTCTCTTAGAATAATTTTTGTGAAATGAATAAGAAGTTATAACCATTATCTCAATTGATAAAAAATTGATAATAATACCGTGAATTATTAATTCGTCAACAATTTATAGTATATAAATAAAAAGTGATAACAATATTCTAAAAAAAATACTGACGTCTTTAATAAAAAGTAATACTCCACACATTACGAAAACCTAAAATGATTTCTCTGTGAAATGATTTCATACCATTATGTCCCATTTACTAAATAGAAAAGTGATAATTTTATTAATAGTATATATATACACACTCAAATTAGTTGGTTGAAGGGAAAATGAATTACAAAGCCGAATTAAAATACTTCTTTAATTATGTTATAATTAACAAAATATTCTAATTAATAAAATAAAAGAAGGGAATTTCACCTATTTATGACTAGGTAGGTGGAGGGACGCCTATATATTTTTGGTTTTTGCCAAAAATATATGTGAATAAATTAATTAATGCATTTATTAGATTTACAACTCAGAATTAGGAAATTCAAAATAGAGTGCAATTTTGAGTCGCACCATAAATATGAATGATAAATGATGTAACATTTAACTTGTATTAATTATTGGTATATGAAAATTTGTTGGTGATGCTATTTATTGGTGTATCTATATTTGGTTATCAACCACTTTCCTTCGAATCAACGGTTCCTTTTATTTATGATCCTTGGATAAAATTCGCGTGACCCTGGCCCGTGGTGCTTCGTTTTATCGTCTATTCTTAATCTATCAATTTTTTTTAGATATATGAAATGTAACCTATACACTACTAATATAATTAAAATATGAGACTCACACATCCCACTGATACAACTACCCACTATACATAAAATACTAGTAATACTTTTTAATCTACATGAAAAGACAAATTGATAGATTAACAATGAACGAAGGGATTATTAACTCAAACATTAAGGTTTAATTTTTTTTTTATGGTCGTTTTAATTTAATTTTGATTGTTGGGGTCATTTTTACTACTTGAAATTGATCCTATAAGTTTGCTTAATTCGATTTTTTTATTTTATTTTTGGTTATGGGAGATCGCTAGCTGGTTGAGTAAATTACTGATCATAGACCAAATTTAAAAATAAATAAAACTCCATGTGGCCAGTATGATTTCGTATAGTCGATCTCTGAACTGAAAAGTTAAATTAATGGAGTAATTGCCAAAAGACTTGTATGAGATCTTCGTGAGACGGACAGGAAATGATAATTTTTATAAATGAAAAAGATATTAAATTAATGAAAAGTAATAATGCAATTTTATGAATAATTTATATTATTTTAAATAAAAGTGATACTAATATTTTATAGCGAAAGTAATAATTATTTTAGAAAGTGAAAAATGGTCTCATGCAAGATGTACCTCAATTATGGCAAAAACTTGTGTGCATCCGGGCGCACGGGGCACACTCCGCGCGCCTTTAGAATTTTGTGTTAAATTGTATACACTTTGGTATAAAGATGTGTACCCTTTATTTTCTGAAGAAAAATAAAAAAAATTAATAAAAAGTGTAGATGTGTACCCTTTATTTTCTGAAGAAAAATAAAAAAATATTAATAAAAAGTGTATACTCTTTAGAATAAATTGGTGTACCTTACTAATTAAAATGTACACCCTTTAGATCAAAACAATATACCCTTACCTATAGTACTGAATTCTAAAAGCGCACTGTGTGCCTGGTGAACGCAAGCCTCACCCCTCAATTAATTTGGAGCACAATAAAAAAAAAGAAAAAAAAGAATAGAAACAAAATCAAATAGGGACAATTTATTGAATTAAAAATCACAGTCCCTTAAAAATAATATAAGTAATTTAAAATTACGATTGGATGACCATATAAGTGAGTAATTAAACGTTACTCCTATTATTTATTTAGACTTTGTTTCAGTAAGAATATCTTAATTAACTTTCCCATAGTTAATTAATTTAGTAATCTCACTTAGATGGAGTTTATAATAAAATTTCACGAGATCGTCTCGCATTATTCATGATCGTGCAGGTAAAATAAATTAAAGTAATATAGAGTAATATTTTTAATAGAAATGATATTTGTTTTATGAGAAGTGACAGTTAGTAAATTAAATTATTAAAATAAATAAAATGAAAATATTTTTAATCAAAAGAGTAATAGTAAGAGTAATAGTTTGAGATGATCTCATTCAAAACTTGTTCAAATTTAATAAACTAGTCTCTTGTAAAACAAGATTTATGCATTTTTTTCCTTATTATGGAATTAGAAAGACAATTATACAACTAATATGTCATGAATCCTAATGATAAAGTTTGTCATAAAATTTAAAAAAAAAAATCATGAACTACTCCTATAAAAGTAGGACGTGTCATTAACTCATAATTAAAGAGATATCACTAATTAAAACTTAATCCAATAAATGCTTAGTTGTAAAATAAATATCACACGCGATTTGCAGTAAAGAATAAAGATATTATAAATGAGATGCCAAACTAAAATAGAAAAATCCTATTCTAAGTCGAGATCATTTCAATTTACAAATGATTATATATTTATATCAAATATTAAACATGCTGTATTAACTATTAAGTAATCAATCGTTTGTCCCATCCTTTTTAAGAAGAGTTAAAACAAGAAAACGAGTGTGGTTGGTTGTTAAAAAATAATAAAAAATAAAAATAAAATAAAAAATAAATAAAAAATTGATGGAATAAATAATTTTTTAAGACTATTATTTCCTCCTCTGTACGTACCAACTTAAAACTTCACATATTCAGTTTACTTCATTCCAAATTTAAGTGTACTTTTTTTCATAAAAGAAAATACAATCAATTAACAAATAATTGACATTTATGGTTCGAATATACTTTATAATTTATTTATTACTATATTTATTAAATTATTCAAAATAAGTAAAATACTAAAATTAGCTATGATGTTTATTTATGTATTAATAATAAAATTGATATCTCATGCATTCGGGTTTTATTTAATAATATATAATGTATTTCTTAATAAATGGAGTATTATTATATATATATATATTATCTATTTGTATAAAATTGTACATATAAATTACTCCCTTCGTCCTATAAAAGTTAACACACTTTCTTTTTTGGTTTGTCCCACTAAAGTTGACACATTTCCTTTTTAATGCATGGACCGACACAAAAAAATAATTAATCTATTTTCATGGGCCTCACATATCACCTCTAATACAATTATCCACTACACATTAAATATTATTTCTCTCACTTCACTTTACTCCACTTTATATTAAATTATTATACTCCTTAATCTCCGTGTCCAAAAAAATTATACCAACTTCAATGGGACGGGGTAAATTAAATGTGGTTACAAGAAAGTGATATATATTTTGCTTAAAATATTATTACCATATAAATTAATATAGATTACGAGTCCAAGATCGTAATTTCGGTCTCACGAAAGGGAATGAGGAGGTATTTTTCAAATTTCAATCGATTAAGTATTAACAAATTAATTTATATTCTGTATAAATAAATCGTGGGCCCATGTATAAATTTACACCATTAGGGGCCCCCACCGCCCCTGCCTGGGGATTAGTGGAGGAGGTAAATCGCAGGATGTGTCTCAAGTGGCTTATAGGGATTTTTCAAATTTCAATCGATTAAGTATTAACAAATTAATTTATATTCTGTATAAATAAATCGTGGGCCCATGTATAAATTTACACCATTAGGGGCCCCCACCGCCCCTGCCTGGGGATTAGTGGAGGAGGTAAATCGCAGGATGTGTCTCAAGTGGCTTATAGGGAGGGCTCACGGTTAAACTTGTGCTTGCAAGGGGCCAAATCCATGCCAAAGGCAGGATTCGAACCCCCACCCTGCAGCAACCAAGCTCAGCTGGAAGGCTTTTCCACCCTCCCCTCTACCACTTGAGCTATGCCTGGGGGCTGTTCGTCTGCATCGATAGTTTACGTATATTGGATAGATATAAATTAAAATGAGATCCTAATAATTGACTCCATTTTTAATGCTAATTATGGCTCTCTTTTTTCTTTTTCTTTGTTTAATTTTTTTTATTAGCACAAGATAACCTGTATTAATCACTATATAAAGACGATTACGTATATATTGTTATGCTAAAAAATCATCACCCCATCAGAAGAACCCAGTTTTTATATTTTAGTACTCTTTATTGAATACATTTGTGTAGTCACTTACGTTTTTTTTAAAATTTATTTTATATATCAATTGAAGAACAATTAAGATTGCTTGCAAAAAATACATGTGCAAACTAACAATTCTCAATAATTAATTAGATGAAAGCACATTCATATATATATATATATATATATATATACTCCGTATATATATTTTAAGGTATCATACGAATCAAATATTATGAGTTGCAGAGTTTCAAAATGATCATCTATTTTCAACTAAAGAAATGAAATAAATTCTAATTTAAATTGGCAAAAACTTATGTGTGTTGGGATAAACACACGAATAATCAAATAATAAATTATTCGTCTATGCAGCGGAATGATCAATTATCCCTCTCTTGCTTGAATCTAGCAGGAAACAATCTTAATAATATGATACACGATAAAGCAAGCAATCACCAAAAGAACACAAGCAATTTAACATGGAAAACCTCCTCAATGTGGGGAGTAAAAACCACGGGACCGAAGCCCACCAAAAACTTCACTATGAGACAAAAATCCAAGAGTTACAATCTGCCACCACAGACACTCTATCAGAAACGTATCAAGACACTCTATACTTGATAATAAACAACGAGATTAGAAAGACCTCACCCAATAATACCAACTGATGTTCGAAGTTCATAATTGTAAGAACCTCAAAACTCGATCTCCACCATTCAGAATTAACTCCTATGAGCCCTGAACGTGCTGTTCAAATTACAGCTCGATCCAACGGTTAGTTTGTGAGAATGACTCTTTCCCCTCGACTGCGCAGAACTGAATCGCCCAAAAAATCTGCTTCTGTTTTTTGCCTATTTCCGTCAATAAAAAGCTCCAAACACAATCTCCACCGTTCAAAATGTACTTACCCAAGTTCCGAACGTGCTGACCAAAATTCAGCTTGATCCGACGATTGAAACTCTAGTTATTACCTCTGCAATATACTGCGCTGGATTCTTTCTCAAAAACGTGAATTTTATTTTTGCCCTCTATTTCTTTTCTCTTCCCTCAATGACTTCCCGGGACAAGATAACATCAAGTATCGGGCCTACTTGGGCTTTTCAACCTTATTGGCTATTGGGCTCTTCCACATATTTGGAAACCCAACCCAACAAATCTCCCCCTTTCCGATTATGTAGAGAGACTAGTCATTCCGGCTATCACACGACATACCTCGAGCTTTTTTCTAGGCAATGCCTTCGTCATCATGTCAGCATCATTATCATCCGTATGAATCTTTTCAAGCTCAAGCAACTTATCATTGATGACATCCCTCATCCAATGATATCTCACGTGAATATGCTTTGATCTTGAATGAAATGCAGCATTCTTGCTGAGATGGATAGCACTCTGACTATCACAAAATACTACATACCTCTCTTGCTTCAGCCCAATCTCCTCCATAAACCTTTTGAACCATAACACCTCTTTGCACGCTTTCGTTGCAGCAATATACTCTGATTCTGTTGTGGAGAGTGCAACACACTTCTGCAATCTTGATTGCCATGACACATCGCCACCTGCGAATGTCACTAGGTAAGCAGAAATTAATTTTCTGGTGTCCACATCAGATCCCATATCTGAATCGGTGTAGCCAACTAACTCGGACTTCCCACCTCCAAAGGTGAGTCTCAAACTAGACGTACCTCGTAGATATCTCATTATCCACTTCACATCATTCCAATGCTCCTTTCCCGGATTAGACAAATAATGGCTAACAACACCAACTGCATGAGCTATGTCTGGCCTCGTACACACCATTGCATACATCAAGCTTCCCACGGCTGAAGCATATGGGACTCTTCTCATTGCTTCCTCCTCTTCATCGGTTGAAAGACTATGATGAGCACCAAGCTTAAAATGAGTGGCAAGATGAGAACTAACCACTTTAGCTTTGCTCATATTGAATTTCTCAAGCACTTTCACAATATACTTCTCCTGTGACAAGTGCAGCTTCTTGTTTGCTCTATCTCGGGTGATGTTTATACCAAGGATTTTCTTTCCTGGCTCCAAATCCTTTATGGCAAAGGATTTGCTCAACTGTTTCTTCAACCTGTCAATTCTTGAAACATTCCTACCAACAATCAATATATTATCAATATACAACAATAATATAATGAAATCATCATCCGAGGACTTCTGAACAAACACATAATGATCAGAAATAGTCTTCTGGTAGCCTTACTCTCCCATAACTGACTTAAATTTCTGATACCACAATCTAGGTGCTTGCTTCAAACCGTAGAGACTCTTCTTCAGTTTGCATACATGGTCTTCTTTTCCATTCACCTTGAAACCTTCAGGTTGCACCATGTATATCTCTTTATCTAGCTCACCATGAAGAAAAGCAGTTTTGACATCCATCTACTCAATCTCCAAGTCAAGGCTAGCCGCCAAACCAAGCACAAAACGGATGGAAGACATTTTGACAACCGGAGAGAAAATTTCTTCAAAATCAACTCTCTCTTTCTGGCTGAAACCTTTAACAACCAATCTAGCTTTGAATCGTGGCTTTGAGGTGTGCTCATCTTGTTTTATCCTGTGCACCCACTTGTTCTTCAAAGCATGCTTCCCCTTTGGTAGTTTCACCAAATCAAATGTGTCATTTTCATGCAAGGACTTCATCTCATCTTGCATTCCTTCCAACCATTTATTCATGTGTTCTCCACGAACTGCTTCTCCATAGCATTCCGGCTCTCCCCCGTCGGTCAAGAGCACATACTGATCAGAAAGATACATCCTGGAAGGTACACGAGCTCTACTGCTTCTTCTAGGTAGTTCTTGAACCTCCTGTTCTGGAACATCATATGGTTGTGGCTGATTGGTATCCTCTTCATCTTGCAAAGGATGATAGACATGTTCATCATCACCGAAATCAGACTGATCCTGATTCTTCTCTTCAGCTTCTACTTGACCTTGACCGTGAGGAACAATTTTTGAGTCAATCAAGTCATCACTAGGTGTAGAAATTGAGATATCCGTCTTCTCAATATCTTTTATGGTTTGATCCTCAACAAACACAACATCACGACTTCTGACAAGCTTCTTCTCCACGGGATTATAAAGTCTGTAACCAAACTCATCTTGGCCATAACTAAAAAACACACACTGTCGAGTCTTCATATCCAACTTAGACCTCTTATCTTTGGGAATATGCACAAATGCCTTACATCCGAAGACCCGCAAATGATTATAGAAAATATTCTTTCCCAACCAAACTCTATCTGGAACATCAAAGTCTAAAGGAATACATTGGAGTAAGATTTAAAACATATACAATAGTATTCAGAGTCTCACCCCAAAATGATGAAGACAATCCTGCTTCTGATAGCAGACATCTTACTCTCTCGACCAATATTCTGTTCATCCTTTCTGCAAGCCCATTCAACTGAGGAGTTTTTGGAGGAGTCTTTTGATGTCGGATACCTTGCTCCCTGCAATACTCATCAAAAGGATCAATGTATTCCCTTCCATTATTCGATCTGATGCATTTCAACTTCTTCCCAGTCTGTCTCTCAACTAAGGCATGAAACTGCTTGAATGCATCGAGCACCTGATCTTTCGTCTTCAACATGTAGATCCAGGTCTTTCTTGAGTGATCATCTATAAAAGTAACAAAATATAAAGCACCACCAAGAGTTCTTATTTTCATAGGACCACAAATATCAGAATAAATTAAATTGAGTATACCTGATGCACTGGAAGGAGTTGAGGTCTTGAAAGCAACTCGAGTTTGCTTTCCCGCCAAACAGTGAGAGCACTTCTTTAAAGATGCATTCTTCAAGTCTGGAATAAGATTTCTCCTCTAAAATCTTCAATCCCTTTTTACTGATATGACTGAGTCTGCTATGCCACAACTCAACTATCCCCTCATTCTTAACTGCATTAATAGAGCCACCAAGTAGCTTTGCTTGCATCAAGTACAATGAGGAATGTTTTTGACCTCTAGCAACAACTAAAGAACCTCTTGTAAGCTTCCACTGACTATCGAAGAACACACTGCAGAAACCTTCATCATCAAGTCTCCCAATAGATATCAAGTTTAACCGAAGATCGGGCACATGCTTCACATTTCTCAAAACTAGTGTAGCATGTGCCAGTCCACAAACTTAACCGGCGCAGATGGTGGGATGTTCGGACCTCAAACTGGATGGTCTAGTTGCGGGACTTTATTTGAGAGGGAAATATTGGTTGGGTGTCAACCAAAATCCCACATCGGTTAGAAGTGGGGATGGCGAGGCGATGGATTTATAAGTGTGAGAGAGTTTCTCCTTATAAGTGTGAGAGATTTTCTCCCTAGCATGAGGTCTTTTGGGTGTGATACCCAGAGTAGTAAAACCATGCGGGCCAGTGGGCGGCCCAAAGCAGACAATATCATGCTAGTGGATTGAGTGGACCTGACTATTCTATAGGGGCCGGATAAACCCAACAGTGTGCGCTCGGGATCATGGACCTTTAGAATTTTGTGTTAAATTGTATATCCATTAGTATAAAGATGTGTACCCTCTATTTTTTGAAGAAAAATAAAAATATTAATGAAAAGTGTATACCCTTTAGAACAAAATGGTATATCCTTATTAATTAAAGTGTATACTCTTTAGAACAAAATAATGTACCCTTATCCATAATACTAAATTCTAAAGGCGCACGGCGTGTGCCGGGGCGCACGCAAGCCTCACTCATTTAAATTATTAATTAATAAAATAATATTTAAATTATTGATCATCGATTTTATTGTACTAGTTAAACTGATAATCTCAAAAACATATATTGGTCAATTTCCAGTTCAATCATAGATACTCAGTTAGTAAGTGAGCCATATATACCAGTATTATTTAATTTGCAGATTCTTTATTTCTTCTTTATCGTGTGACATGTCATATTAAATTAAGTAATGTTTTCCTCTTCCATTTCATAATTTGTGTCCTGAAATCACGGATATATATATAATATTGACCAAGTTAATCAATATAAGAGTCTTAGCTGGAAAGTTTTTAATGGAGTACTAATTTAGTGGAACTACCGAAACTGAAAGTTAAGAAAATTTGAGTTAAAAAAAGAAAAAGAAAAAGAAAATTCAATTTAGTTTCAAACCTTTTAAAACTGCATTAATTTAGTGAAATTTAACTAAAAATTGATAAAGTCCCATGCAATTTCGAAAAGTTTAAGACTAATTTAATTTTTTAAACATTTGTGATACAATTTCGAATAAGACACAATGATATCACATCTAGTTGAAAAGTTCCAAAATTTTAGGATATGGGATGGACACATGTAGATGTGTTAAATAATTGGTCCCATGGTACAGTGTCAACTGTTAATAAAGTGTATTAAAAAAAATGCCCGACTAATTGATAACTCGACTCATTAATGCTCGAGTTCGACTCAATGACTATTCAAACTTATTTAATGCTCACGAATTAATGAGTCGAGCTTAACTCAACTTTTATTATTATTATTATTATTATTGTATGGGACTTTTTTTGTTTTATACCCAAAAGATTTACTCATATATATAATTATATATATATAAAAGGGCTAATTACAAGAAAAATCAAGAATTTTACTCAATTACAATCATTATTTTGAGAAATCACGAAAAATGACTCTCACTTAATTTCTTATTTAAAAATGTTAAATTACTTTCAAAAATCAATAAAATTAATCAAAACATTTTTTTCTTTCTAAATATCACTATAAAGTGAACTTTGTTCAACAACTTTGACTTATTAGTAAATTAAAAAAAATAAAATAAAAATGCCGGGTTTGGTAGAGTGTTTCTTTTAAACGAATTAACTTCTCATTTGGATTAATTGTAATTAACACTTAAGTATATTCAGCGGGCCACTTATATTTTCTCTCAGACTACAATTTATGTAATACTAATTTGTCATCAATTTTTTAATTACTCTATACATATATACTCCCTTCTATTTTTCCTAAACTAAATTTCACACTTTCCATTTTAGTTCTTCTCATATTAAAATTTATCATAAAAAAAATCACATCAAATCTCAACTCTAAAAGTATATCTTAATTACAAATTTATCGCTCTCACCTAACACACATAACATATTTTATAATTTATTTATTAGCTAAAAATACTACATTACCTCATAACATATTTTTAATTACTCTCTCTGTCCCACCAAGAGGTCACCATTTTACTATATTGGACGTCACATCTAAATGTCACTATTTCTCACTTTTAATAAAAAGGTACAACATGTGGCCCACCACTCACTACTAATACAACTACACACTACACATTAAATAGTAATACTCTTTAATCTATGCACAAAAAGGGACGTTTGGGCGGAACGGAGACAATATTCCATACATCCCTTCTATCTTAAATTCCGTTTTTACAGTAAAATTATAGATATTTTGTGATGGAGAAAGTATTTATTTACTTATTTACCGTACATACATAATTACACGCTATCAGTGTAAAGTAATTTCCATCGGATTTCTATGTGGAAACGTCGTAGTCCTCGCTAATTGAATTCCGTACCTGTGGATTCCAGATTTTCTATTTTTGAATTATGTCTCATGAAACATAAGACAACACCAATTTCTTGCCACAATAATTTATTTATTTATTTATATTTTACAAAATTATAAAAGTACATTTCTACCCAAGTGCCGTACACATTCTGAAGACTTGAGTTATGAGGCTTCAAAAGAGTGTGCAAATTAATCCAATTGTCATTAGGGTTTCTCGTTCTCTGTGTACGTACATCCCTCCTAACCTAATTATCATACCAAGTTAGTCAAAAAATCCTATATTAATTAGTAATTAATCCATTTGGAAACATCAGGTGTATGATAAAAATGTGGGTTGGTATCCTAGGTGGTATATGCATGCTTCTATTGATAGGAAATTCTAAGCTAATCTTGGATTGTCATGAAAGAAGAAATATGGAATTTTTTTGATAATGTTATAGCATTACACTACATAATTAAATTGCAAGAAATTTAAGTATATTTGAACATAAAACTTTATTATAGTACATGAATATTTATTTTTAGAATTTAACGTATTTATAAGTATAATTATTTTTAATAAGGAGGTTTTACATGAAACAGAATTTGTGAAAGAGTTGGTCTCATGTGTCCCAAGTGCACTGGGTGTGTAAGTGTATAAGCTTTTTATTTTAAAGGGTATACACTTTAATTAGTAAGAGTATATTTTTATTGAAAAGATCGGTAAAAATATAAATAGTATATATGCTTAATTAAAAAAAATAATTTTTTTTGCAGAAAATAAAGTGTACATGTTTTGTACTAAAGTATACTCATTTAATAATAAAGAGTACAATTTTCCAAAAAATTCATGATTTGGGGGAACAGTTTCCCTTAGGCACGCAACTTTAAATAAAGAAAAAGAAAAAAGACTCACAAGAATTAATAGATGACTAATTATACTGTGCACCCGGGTGCACCCTAAGATAAGGTGCACCCATTTTAAAAAACGTATACAAATATAAACAAAAATATACTCTCTCCGTCCCAGGCTAAGAGGTCCAGAAACCTTATATTTAATGAAAAATTGAGTGTAAAAAGATATACAATTATTAAAAAACATGTATACACTATTAAATAAAAAGTTATACACATATGGATATTAGTTTTTATAATGAAAACTTAATGTAAAAAAAGTACAATTATTAAGAAACATGTATACTCTTACAAAATAGAATAAAAAATTATACACATATGAATACCCTTCACCCGGATGCACTAATATCAACTCTTAATGGAGTAGTATATATTGGGAGTATTGTGGAAGATTAAATAAATTAAAAAAACAACTGGATATGAATGTAAATTAATATGCTACGTGCAACCTATTTAATATTGTGATCATCAGTAATTGCTATGGTTATGACATGGCTGTGTCTATTTGTACTCATTTTATGTTTCCATCTTATTAATAAGCTTAGCCCCTCTCATTAAATATTACATTACACACTGATTATAACGTGTGAAAATCAATACTATACTTTATTATCAACTAAATTATTCCGCTTTTTTTTTCACACAATTAGTTGATATTAATAGAAGAGAAGATATTGCTTATGATCTGCCATACACTTAAAAAAAAAAAAAGATAAATATAAGATGAAAAGATAATTATATTTTTTAATGGTAGTATTAAATTTTGTTTCTAAATTATAGGGTGAAATTAAATTTTAAAGGTAAAATTGTATACCAAACAATAGAGATGTTATAATGATTCCATACTTAGCCTTAGGTAAAAAATTCTATGGAATGGTTTCAAGAGTAATATTTGAGGTTTTAAAAATTATTTGATATTTTTGAAGAGTAATTTTTCGAAAACAAATAGCTATACTCAATTTCACAAATTGATACTCTTATCTTTTAGAATAATTTATATTTTTTTCTATGAATATATTTCAACTTCAAGCACTCTTACTTATTTTGTTATTATTATTATTTTCATTGTTAAAAGAAAAAATCTTCTTCCATCTTGTAACAGTATCCTTGATATTTTCCTCAATATATTACTTCACTTAAAAAAAAAAGAATTAATATATCCAAATAATCTCTATATACACTTTAATTTCAAATTAATTTGTTATTCCTTTTTAACATACATAATATACTTTTCAAATTATTTATTATTATCTAAAAATATACTATTATTCCATAACAGTGAATAAAATTAATAAAAAAAGAGATAATTAAATAACGTGGTAATAAATAATGGTGGTGTTCCAAAGAGAGAAGACGATGGGATTACTTTTCACTTGAAAGTTTTTTTTTGGTGCGATAATATTAATCACTTTTTATGTTTATTTAGTGAGAAACAGATAATTTGGGCCCTTGACCCCATAAAAGTATGTGACTAATGGGTGATTATTTTTTTTTGGCCCACAATAATATAGTCCTCCCATCCATGAAATTCACATTTTTCTTATTTATTTATTTCACAAAATCTTATACATATTTTAAAAAAGAAATATTAATTTATCCAACAATTTCAAAAATTACTATAATTTCAAACTTATTACTCATTTTTCATATACATACCATTATTTTATTTTATTTTATTATCTAAAAACACCCTTTAAAATCAACAAATTTGGTAAAAAATAAATATTTTTTTTAACAACATGAAACTGTAAACGAAAAATTATTATTTACAGATAGTATATGTGAGGTGGCAAATAAGTGATGGAATCTTCTTTACAATTTGTTATCCTTCTTTTTTTCTTCATTCTATATTTTATTCACATTAAGAAAAATGGAATACAATTTAATTTAAAATTTGTTATTTATTTTTAATATAAATATAACTTACTTGATAAATTATTTATTATATAAAAATATTAAATTATTCTAAAATAATTAATAAAATAATTTAAATAATGATCTATTTTGTATTCTTGAAAAGTAAGCATGCACATATGTACCAGGAAGAAAGTATGTTCGAATATATTATGTTCCGTAATATCGATAAAAATTGATAACATTATAATAATAATAGTAGTGCATTAAATTATTTTATGAACAATTTGCAATATAAATAAAAGTTGATAATATTTTTAGAGTGTATATTGGGTGCACCCATATGTGTATGACTTTTTATTCTATTTTATATACATGTTATTCTATTTTGTATACGTGTTTTGTAATAATTGTATACTTTTTCCACTAAGTTTTTAATTAAAAAAACTAACATCCACATGTGTATAATTTTTTATTCAATAGTGTATACATGTTTTTTAATAATTATATTCTTTTTACACTCAATTTTTCATTAAAAACACTAACAATTAAATTTTATATATTTTTACTCATAATTATATATGTTTTTGTTTATATTTGAATATGGATGAACTCTATCTTGGGGTGCACACTATAATTAGTCATATTCTTAATAAAAAAAATTATAATCTCGTTTTAGAAAACAATATCACGAGAATGTGATTAGAGGAGAATTGGGGATTTATTGTTGGGATGTAATTTTTGTGTAAATGCGAAATTTGTGTGAGAGAGAGAGAGAGAGAGAGAGAGGGAGGAGTTATATTAATATAGATAGAACCAATTTAGCGCTTTTCCCCGGGGTGTAATCCCGAAAGTAGGCATGTCCTAGACAGGATAAGTAGGCGTAGGGAGGGAGGGTATTTTGGGTAATGGGGGACCATGGTGATTGCCATTTCACTCCTCTTTCTTACCCAACCAACCACACATCATTTAACTCTCTCTTATTCATTTACTTTTTTAACTGCATTTCTTCCTCTCTCATTACACACTCACACTTATTAGCCAACTCATTATATTCTGACTAATTTTCTTCTTCCAAATATTCTTTTTAAAGCTTCCAAAACAGATACCAAATAACAAGTAACATTATTTACTCCCACCAAATAACAAGTAACAACACCTCTCTCTCTCTCTCTCTCTGTGGAGTAGTGGCACTAGCTAGCTAGAGAGAGAGTAAAAAAAACCCTAATAGTAATACATATATATAAAGAGAGGAGTATATATATATATATATATATATATATATATATATATATATATATATATATATATATATATATATATATCTTAGTTGTGGTAGTGTGATATTCTGGAAGTGAGAATGGATTGGAATGGGAATCACCTTAGACTGCCTTATGTTTCTCGCCCTCCTGATAACTCTTACAGTTTTCTCTACAACTACAATTATGATCAGTTTCCTGCAGGTAATATATATATTTTCTTGTTATTTTATGATGTTTCGTTTCATCAACGTTAAATTTGCGTTGTTGAAATGAAACATGAGATGGAATGTACATGTTTTTGTAACTGCTGCCTTATTCATGCACTCAAAATTATGAGTGTGAATCGAAGGTTTCTTTTCAAGTTTGGCAAAACAAAATCTTGGATCTTATGTTATACATTTGCCATTTATATACCTTGCATTAATTAATGTCTTGGAAAAAAATACTAACAAATAAATATATATATTCTATTTTATAAGTTTTTGGTATTAAAAAAAAAAAAGATGAAACAACATCATACATTGTCCAAACGGCAATATATAGTCTATCAATCATGAAGTCATAATGAGATAACCCTCCTCTTCTTGTTGATGTTAAGAATCAATTTTTTTTTTCCTTTTATTTTTTCAAAATTTTCAAGAAAAAAAGATCAGATATATATTAACTTAAAACTCCAAACTTTTCCAAAAAAGGAAGAAGAAGAAGTCCATTATTAGAGTATGAGAACTATTTCCACCATTCTCATTCACTTCTTTTATCTTTGCATGCATTCAAACTCAAAAACCCATCATTTCAACTCCAAATTTCATTCCATAAAACGAAACTGAGACAGTCTCACACGAGTATTTTTACAATGACGTGTAAATGATGAATTATTTTGGTAGTGGTAGAGATGAAGCAGGGTTCAATGGTACCCTCATTAATGGAGAAGAACATGAGCAACTACAGTCAAGATCCGAAGAAGAAACGTCTAAGCAACGAGCAACTGGAATTGCTCGAGAATAGTTTCCAAGAGGAGATCAAGCTGGACCCCGACCGGAAAATGAAGCTGGCCAAGGAACTCGGCCTCCAGCCTCGTCAGATCGCCGTCTGGTTTCAGAACCGGAGGGCCCGCTGGAAGGGAAAGCAGCTTGAGCGCCTCTACGATGCGCTCAAGCAGGAGTACGACACCGTCTCCAGAGATAAGCAGAAGCTGCAGCAGGAGGTAAACCCTTTTATATTTATTTTTTTTAAATTATTATTATTTATTATTGTTATTATTCTCCATGCATAATTATTTTTTCATATGTTGTATAATTATATTACAACATTTATTGATTAACCTAGTTATGTACTTCGTTTCTCTGTGGGCAACCCTTGCTATAACTTCTTGTATTTATCACAACACAGACAAAAACACACCAATTCTTTTATTCAAAACTTATTAAAAAAAATTAAAAAAACTTGTGACTTAGGTTAAAGATTCATAACCATTACTTTGTTGTACTATCTATAAACAAAAAGAATATATACTACATAGCCCTTTTTTTTTTTTTTTAAGAACCCTAAATTTATTTATTTACTTTTAAAAAACCCTAAATAAATAAAAAAAATTCGACATGGCAGGTAATGGCATTGCGGACTATACTGAAGGATCAAGTGGCTAAGAAGCAGGTGTCGACCGGGTTTACGGAGATCTCCGGCGAAGAGACGGTGGAGAGCACCTCGATTCCGAGCTCCGGGCAGAAACAACCACAGCTTCATCAGATTGCAGAATGCAACTACCCCATGAACATGGATGACTACAATAATGCAGCGATGATGCCTCCCTACTGGGCTACTGCTATGCCTTAACTTAATCCATATTAATTAATGCTGCTTAATTAGTTATACGTTGTTTATATTTCTTTCATTTTTCAAACTTGAGTTGAGGCAGATCCATGGATGTTGTCCTAATGCTAAGATTTAATTTGTAGCTAGCTAGCTAGGTCAACCTAACTTATTATTAATTTAGTTTGATCTGTTGAGGGTGATTTAATTTAATTAATTAGGGGATTGATTAATTCATTCATTTGTGTGTTGTTGCTTTTTTTCTTTTTTCTTTTTTTGTTCTCGATTTGGTTCTATATTTCATTTCATTATGTACATGTATATTACGAGAATAAGTACACTGCTCGTGATATGCGTGCAATAGTGAAATGAAATAAGAAGACGAACGAATCGGTATGACTTAAATTGAAGGCTTGTGCCTTCAATTTAATTTCTTGAAGACTAATAAGTTATTTATCTTTTCATCATGACCGTGATGGTGCATGCATGTTAATACTAATTGTTGGTTTTGTTGGAATCTTTATTTTCAATAACCATCTTTTTCTTATTTAACTTGAAAAAATAATATTGAATGAAGAAACTATTATTATTATTCTATTTTAATTTTTTTTTTTCAAACAGCTTCTGGGTTAATCAGTCACCAGAAAACTTACTTTTGCTGCGTTATTCTCCTGTAATTTTCAGTATTATTTTGTTCAGAAGTTTAAATTCAATTTAGAACGAATAGAATCAATCCAAGAACTTAATTGACAGAGATATATAGAGTGTCTTGAATTCTGTAAAAAAAAAATTTATATTAAGTATTTGTTATATGATTTCAAGTTCAGAACATTGAAATTTTATGTGTTGGCTACTCAAAGTTCACCTGTCCCAAATTATCACCAAATATAGAAAATGGAGAAAAAGATAATAATAGAATTAATTGATATGGTAAGTTAATAATACTCCTTCCGTCCCAGGCAAAGAGAACCATTTTATTATATTGAGCGTTCCATTCAAATTGCACTATTTTCTTCTTTTAGTAAAAAGGGCACATCAATGACCCACCACTACTCATCACATTTCTCTAATACACTTACTCACATTTCATAAAATAATAATACTCCTTAATTTACGTGTAAAAAGCAAATGATCCTCTTTGCCGGAAAGGAGGGAGTAAGTTATAATGGAGTACTAATAATATTTTGGGTAACAAGATGTAATGGGGTGTTTAGAAACTACAGAACCTTCTAAATGAACCAAATATTTGGCCCAAAATATTTGGGCCAAATTTTAAGACTGGCCCATGTATTTACGTTCCAACATCAGATTTAGTGAAAATACATGATTATAAAAATAAAAATAAAAAATAAGTTACTCTTTTCAATACTTTATACTCTCTAGCTCTCCTTCCATCCACAACAAATAAATTTTACCCACTCCCATTTTGTTTATCCAACATGAAATTTATAAGCCAGAAATAAAAATATCACATCAAATTTACCATTTTAAAATACATTTTAATTTCAAAATTATTATCCTTACATAACATTCTTAACATACCTTTTTTTTTAAGAAAAAAAAAGGCCAATTCTAATTTAAGAAAAAAAAAAGGCCAATTCAAAAAATAGTTTTAGTTAGCTAAATTAACAATACCAATCAACAAACAACTTTTATAACAAAACTAACCATATCGACATGAGACACTCACTGACAACGACATCCATGCTTACATGGAACATTCATTGGCCTCTATATTGACATGGGACACTTAGCGATACTCACCGACACTCATACCGACCTCCATACTGACATATGACACATTGGGTATAATTTGTTGAATAGTAAAGGCTTGAAAAAGTATATATTTGTAAGATTTATTATAAAATTTGTTTGTTGTTGGTATTATTATTGCTTAGGTATATTTTCAATATAAATAACTATTGACACAAAAAAAATTCTATTAATTGAGATATGAATAATCCGTGTCAACAGTGTTCACAAGAGAATGGGATAGATAAAAGGAAAAATAAGGTGAAACATTGATAAATAATACTCCCTTCGTCCCATAAAATCTTTCACACTTTCCTCATTTGTTTGTCCCACAAAACATTTAAAAAAACATCACTTTATTTAACAATCTCAAAAGTTACTTTAATTTCAAATTTATCACTCCTTTTACACACACATATCATTACTTTATACTTTTTTTTACCTAAAAATATTACAATACCCTCCAAAGTCAATAAAATTGGTCAAAAAGTGCAACTTTTCTTAAAAAACGTGAAACAATAAACGTGAAATATGAAATGGAGGAGTGCTAAATTGTGCACTAGAATGTTGCGTTCCCATCAAATCCAACTGAATTCAACTCATTTGAACGAGAGATAAAGAGAAAAAATACCCTCCACAAAGATACTCCCTCCATCCCATCCTAATGGTTAAATTTTTTTTTTTTTGGCGTCTCATCCTAATGGTTACTATTCCCTTTTAGCATATGAGACTCACAAATTAATTACTACTTCTCTCTCTATGACCCACATATCACACTAATACACTTACCCACTTTACATTAAAATAATATTTCTCTCACTTCAACACATTAAAATACTATATTCATTAATCCACGTACAAAAAGCAAATGTAATCATAAGGATTGGACGGAGGAGAGAATACTAAAATATGACCGATCAAGTTTGTGTTTAGAGTATTATAAAGAATTTGAGAATCCGTTTCCATCTATATTTTTCATGTTCATCTTCTTTTACAATCTATATGCCTCAACAGAAGACCATAATGTCTCACCATTATGCTTCGTTTCCAATTTTTCTGTGAGATCACTGATCCTTCCATAATAACAGAACAAGCCTGTGTCACTTCCCAATAATAACAGAAGCATTCGTGTTGTTCTTAATCACATGGTTCCCAAATTTTCCCTTGAAAAATACTACTGAGGTGACACCTACTTTCCTCGAACAAACGACGTCTATTTAATCTTACACTATTTTTGTGTTCTTTCTTTCCTCTTAATTATTTAAAGGATAAATGTATTCTCTAGAAAGTTTCACATGACAACCATTGTTATTTACATAAGATAACACAGAATACAACTTTAAAAAAAAAACACATACATAATCGCCAAAACGATGTTAGTTATTCCAAATACGATTAAAACTTAATCACATCTTCCCAGAGCGATCCACCCCCTCATCTCCCATCTCGCCGACGTCGTTAAACGCCTGACCAAACAACTGATCCGCCTCCTTCAACCGGGCCGCGGTGGCGCCACCCGGTGTCTCCTCCACTCTCTTCTCAACCACAGGCCTTCCCTCCTTATCCACCGCCTTCGCCTCCCCTTCGCCGCCCTGATATGAAACCCCACCGCCCCTCTCCACTTCACTTGCTTGAGACGGCGTCAATTTATCTTTAATCGCATCCTTAACGCCGCCCAAAACCCCGAGAATTCCGCCGCCGCCCCTTTCCGACGCCGCCCGATCACGTTCACGTTCAGCTTGGATCTTCAATTCTTCGATTTTCCTTCTCGCTTCTTCCTTGCTCTCTTCGTATTTCTCCTACGAATTGCCAACAAAATGTAATTGAATCGAAGATTCCAATTGAGGAATTTGGAATTTCAGATGTATATAAATGGATTACCTTAGCTGATTCGGTGGTTTCTTGAGCCACCTGCTTCGTCTCCTCTTTCTTCCCTGTAAAAAAACCCACCGCTCTGTCTTTCAACTCCGTCATCTTCCCCACCGCCGTATCCTTCCCTTCTTTGGCTTTCTCCGCCGTGTAATCCTTGTACTCGCCGCCTTTCTCCATCGTCGCATCTTTCGCTTCTCTGGCTTTCTCCACCGTCGTGTCCTTCTCCTGTTTCGCCTTCTCAGCTGCGGACTCCGCCGTCTCCTTAGTCTTCTCCGCCGCGTAATCTTTATACTCACCCATCTTCGCCGCCGTGCTGTCCTTGGCCTGTTTCGCTTTCTCCGCCGCGGAGTCGGCCGTCTCCGCCGTCTTACCCACCGTGGTGTCCTTGGCCTGTTTCGCCTTCTCCGCCGCGGAGTCTTTGTACTCGCCCATCTTCGCCGGCGCGGTGTCCTTGGCCTGTTTCGCCTTCTCAGCGGCTTCCTCTGCTGTCTCACCTGTCTTCACGGCTGTTTCATGGGACTTTCCGACAACAGCTTCCTTAGCATGTTCCACCGTGCCCTGCACTGTCCTGAACAGACTTCCGATCACCCCGGGAGACCTGTCCTCTTGCCTCTCCAAAAACTTACTCTCCATCTCTTTCCTCTCTCTATTAGCTTCCTCGAGATCCCTGACAGCAGCTCTCTCTTGCTTCTTCGCTTGATTCGACTGCATCATCGATTGTAGCTAGCACACTGAATTGAGTGGAAATTGTGGAATTGAATGTTTTCGGGGTGGATTTTATAAAGGAGAAGCACACTGTTCCGTTGGGTGACACGTGTTGCTTGGAGCTTGTTGAGCTGACACGTATTTTGCATTACGCATGCCTTTGATTGCCACCTGGATCGATGGAGAATGCATTTTATCCCCTCAAACCTTTCTTTGCTAGTATGAAAATAAAATACACAAAATTAATTGATAATTCGCATTTCAATTTTAGAAAACTTTTCCTCTCGATTGTGCACGAAAATTAATTAAAAATATTGAAATAATAAAGTACAAATAGATAAGAATGATTTTTATAGATAAAATATATGAGAAAGATTATTATTTTTGTGAGTGGAATAAAAATGGAAATAGTGAAAACTTTTTTGGATTATGAAATCTTTGAGTTTAAGAAACCTGGCCATTTTTAAATAAAAATTTGCGCACACCTAGTGATAACATAAGAAGTACAAAAGAAAAAGTAAGAAAGTGATAAAATTTAATGAGTTGAAGAGTTTATACGAGCAATGAGGTTAGATTCTTATGTTATATTTTGTTGTTTAATTATAGTGTGTATCAATATATAAATATAAATAAAATAATTATGAGCAAAAATGTATATTCCTTTCGTTCCCTTCATAAGTGTCCGTTTACTTTTTGCACGTGGATTAATGAGTGTAATATTTTAAAGTATAATGATGTGAGAGAAATAATATTTTAATGTGGAGTGAGTAGTTGTATTTGTGTTGAGTGTGAGTCCCATGTGTAGTGAGTTGAGTATAATAGTATTAATGTGTGTTGTCATATCAACCAAAAAAAGGAAATGAATACTTTATATTGGGACGAACCAAAATGGCAAAATTAACACTTATCAAGGGGACGGAGGGAGTACAATTTAATTATTAGTTTTTTTAATGAAAATTTGAGTGTAAAAAAATACAATTATAAAAAAACATGTATATATTGTTGAATAAAAAGTTATACACATATGGATGTTAGTTTTTTTAATGAAAAACTTAGTATAAAAAAGTATACAATTATTACAATACACGTATACAAAATAGAATAATATGTATATAAAATAGAATAAAAAGTCATACACATACGGATGCACCCTTACACTCGGGTGCACCCAATATACAATTGACTGGCGCATGTAAAGTAATGATTGAGATTTTATTCATAGCACACGTATCACTCATCTAATATGTGTATCGAGAGATGTAATACCGAAATGAACATCCCGAGCCTACTTCGACAAAAGTCTACATATAATGTGTACAATACTACATATGAGCAGAATCATAAATTAAATCACAATATAATTAGACACAATTGATATAACTAATTCGACATATAAAAATGACAAAAAACTTGTATACAATCTCCAATTGGTACAACCTCCTTCTTTCATTTTTCGTGTATATTTTTCTTTTTTCTTTTTTTTAAACTGTTGTGTTTTATTAATTTTTTAATTTTTTTATTTAATTTTAGAGATATAATTACAATTTTATCCTTTTGGTTTAGGGTATAATTTATTCCTAGGGTTTAGGGTATAATTGTAATTTTACCTTTGTGGTTTAGAGTATAATTTATCCCATAGGATTTAGGGTATTATTGTAATTTTACTGATTTAGGGTATAATTTATCCCTATAATTTAAAGTATAATAGTCATTTAAATAAAATAAATTTAAAAATAAAAAAACATTAATAAATGAGCAGAAATTAATTAAAAAAGAAAGAGACCAAGATTTTTACTCCTTCAATTAGTACAACGAATTGTACCCTAAACCCTCCCTATAAAAATAAATCACATATAGTTAACTCTGAATATGGAGGGAGTATTTAAATCCGACTCTACATATATAGTTCGATTGAATAGAGTCTATAGAGATGGAGTGGAAAAAAATAAAAAAATAAATCTGGGTTGATTAATTTATGCTAATCACAAAAATTACATAGTATATCATTAAAAAAACATAGTTAAAGAAAAATACTCCATAATAATAATAATGAAGTACTCCATATTTTTGTACGATGAATTAAAGCATTTCAGTGATGCTGTTCATGTTCATGGAGTCGCACATTAAGCCTCCTCAACCAGATGGAATGCAAAATCATATGAAACACATCGTATCTCTTCGGCGGCGAATTCACCTCGAAGTGGCGGCGCATCTGAATCCCCCGCCGCTGCATTTTCACATAATCCCTAATCTTAATCCCCATCAGTATCTTCTTCAAATTGGGGATCTCCTCCACCGGAACAATCACCGCGAACGTCTCCCAATTCAGCACATCGCTGAACGGAATTACGTAACTGTCCTTGATCAGCACCGGCACGCACCCCATGTACAGCCCCTCCACCATCCTCGGGCTCGCCACCTCGTACCCGCTAGGGCAAATGCAGTACCGGCTCCGCCGCATCATGTCGTAATAGTTCACGTTTTTGGGGAGGTACTGGTGGATCTGAACATCCGGATCGGAACTGTTCTCCCAGTGGTGGAGGAGAATCGGCCTGATCGGGCCGTGGACTCCGCCGGCGTAGAATACCAGTACCGGCCGCTTCGACGGCGGCGGACCGCCGATTAACCCACTCGTGCTGCCGAATGGGAGGTGGATCTCGGGAATGGAGACGTCGCGGGAGGGATCTGTTGGGTTTTGTCAAATTAAAAGAGGGGATTTTGTTGTCCCACATCGGGTGGGAGTGAAAGGGGAAGGGGCTCCTTAGGCTATATAAGGAGACCCCTAGTCTCAATGTTAAGTGCACCAATCAAGTACACTTTAGTCTTTGTATTTGATTCTAGTTAAAATTCCTTTCTTTGATTCTCGGTTGTGAGAATGGGAAGAAAGGTGAGAATTAGTCAAAGATTTGTAAGGGTGTAGGGATTGGGGTCGGGAGAGAGAAATTCTGTGTGATTGTAAAAATTTTTCACATAGTGGTATTTTTTCGGATCCGTGGTTTTTCTTCGGTTTTGGAGTTTTCCACGTAAATTCTTGTGTTGTGCTTTTTATGTTCTTCTTTATTTGTCCCTTAGGAATGAATGGGGATCTGCCTGATCCCAACAAGTGGTATCAGAGCTCGGTTCGGGTGCTTATAAAGTTCTTAGTATGCTCTGTGGTTGCAGCAAAGTCTGACCTTCCACATCAGAAAAGATTTTATGAGAGGAAGAGGGTTATTCATTAGGCTAAAGTGGCACGAAAGAAGTGGGAAAAAGCTAGTGGCACAAGTGGGTCAGAAGAACAGCCGGCGGTGGCATCTCCTTTCTTGCGGTGAAATGCGCCGGACTGTGGCGACAGTGGCGTGGCAAGGGGTAGGATCTGCGGGTCAGCAGTTTTTGGCGGAGTTCTTGGACCTGCAGCAATGTGAATTGCTGGGACTCCCGGTGGTGGAGTTGGCTTAACAGCGGCATGGGGTTTTCCATGGATGTCGGCTCAAGGAGGTTTGAAAGGAACGGGTTTTCCGGTAATGACTAGTGGCGTGGGGAAGCGACGATTCAATGGGGAAGATGGCGATGTGGTACTTGGTATCGGGTGGCGCTAGATCGATAAAGAATGGCGTGGAGTCAACCGACAAGTGGGGAAAGCATCGTGAATTCTGGAAGGTTGGAATCAGCTTCAAGTGACAACACTTTCAGTAGGAAAAGGGTTCGGACAAACCTGGTGTAGCTGGCGAAAAAAGGCAGCGACGTCATGTCGGTACAGACGGGTTTTGCTCAAGGTGGAGCAATGGTGCAGTAATTGCGGTGGAGCAATGGCACGGTAATTGCTTACGGTGGAGCAATGATGACGTTTCTGGTCAAGGAGGAGCTGTTGCGGCAACAGTTCTGAATGTTGAGTTAATATTATTGGGGATCCTTGTGACATGTTCAGTTGTCATGGAAAAGGTGTAATAATATTAGCTGGTCCACAAGTTTGCACAAGGACATTGACTTGGCAGGTGATGTAGGGTGTGTGGTGGATGTATATCGATGGCTGATGGACTTCCAGGGGTAGTCAAGAGCTGGAAGTAGCACCATAAATATCAGCAGGTGTTTTCGATATGTGCCGCAGGAAATTCTTAGAATAGTTTATTCTAAGTGGTCTACTCATATGGTGGAGTAAGATTCTCGGGTTGAGAATGATTGTCGGTAAAGACAATGAGTCTTCTTTTATTTGACAAGGTGGAGATTGTTGGGTTTTGTCAAATTAAAAGAGAGGATTTTGTTGTCCCACATCGGGTGGGAGTGAAAGGGGAAGGGGCTCCTTAGGCTATATAAGGAGGCCCCTAGTCTCAATGTTAAGTGCACCAATCAAGTACACTTTAATCTTTGTATCTGATTCTAGTTAAAATTTCTTTCTTTGATTCTCGGTTGTGAGAATGGGAAGAAAGGTGAGAATTAGTCAAAGATTTGTAAGGGTGTAGGGATTGGGGTCGGGAGAGAGAAATTCTGTGTGATTGTAAAAATTTTTCACATAGTGGTATTTTCTCGGATCCGTGGTTTTTCTCCGGTTTTGGAGTTTTCCACGTAAATTCTTGTGTTGTGCTTTTTATGTTCTTCTTTATTTGTCCCTTAGGAATGAATGGGGATCTGCCTGATCCCAACAGGATCGAATCTCTCGGAGGTGTTGGCGTTGCATAAAGCCCGAATTGAGTTGTTGTGTAAATTAGGGATTGCGAACGAGATTTCGGGCCCCTGTGGAATCGATCATCAATCATTTGTGAAATTGACACAATCAGTCGATTGAAACAATTGTGGGATAGAATTAGTTACCCAATCGTGGCAGGCGAGCATGAAATGGTCGGCTCCGTGGCTTCGATTCCAGTGAGGGTGGTTCTGAGCGACGACGTTTAGGTAATCTAGGGCAGTGTTCTTCATGAGATTCAAATCATGGGATTCGGGAACGTAGATTACTTGAGTGATCATGGTTATGCTGAAGGGAAGGAAGAAGAGATGGGCCTGGGTCGGGTCGGAAGTCCGAAAGCGGCTTTGTTCCATGTTTGAGATGAAGATTCCTTCAATGGCGTATGTATGTTTGCAGGGCCCGTAATGAAAAACCGGAGGTTCGCCTTCTTCGTAGATGAACACCTTCAATCTCTTCTCCATTTCCATGTAGCTTCTGCAAATTCAGGTAATCAAATACTACTCTAAAATAATTAATTGGATTTGTGAAGAAATTACCTGT
This sequence comes from Pogostemon cablin, assembly GCA_023678885.1. Classification (NCBI taxonomy): domain Eukaryota; kingdom Viridiplantae; phylum Streptophyta; class Magnoliopsida; order Lamiales; family Lamiaceae; genus Pogostemon; species Pogostemon cablin. The sequence goes on along the minus strand of CM042977.1, from coordinate 3,190,040 downwards.
GGAATACTTTGGGATCCTTATACATTGGGCCGTTAGGTACATAGTCAGGATCTTGAAGAGTTTGGTTGGTAGTTCGGGCTTCTCTAATGGCGGATCGGGCTTCTGCAACATCCGCTTCCACCTTCTCAAGTTTGCTGTATCGTCTTCTTTCATCACTTGTTACGTTTTCAAATTTGCCTTCACTTTTCATCTGATGAAGTTTAAAAGATTTAATTTAACATTATAATTATGGAAAGTGACGGTTTATGAATTATTTCAAAATAATTTATAAGTTACAATACTAATTTTTTTTTTAAAAATGATATTTTATCTATTTTTTAAAAGCTTTTACATTTTATTTTCACATAAATTAAAAAATACTCCTCGCTTCCACGTTTCAATTGGACACGAGAGTATATGTTTTCTCATTTCCTCTAAAATAGTTATATTTACTGTTCACAGAATTAAGAAATACTAATATTTTAATATATAATATAGTTATTTAAATGAAAATTAAATAATACTAATATTTTATTAATATATAATAAAGTGCTTTCAGTGGTCAATTAGAATTGCGGGTTAACTCCATAAAAATTTTGTGCGAGCCTTATATTAAAATAATAGAAATATAAATTCTTGGGACATCTCATACAACTCCTTTCCCTTAAAATAGTAAGTAGTAATACTTTGTAATTTATTGTACTCCAACGTATGTTTTTTTTCGTTTAAAATTTAAGTTCACGTTTCTGTTTTCTTTATTAAAACCTAAAATTAATATCATCCAAACTATAACCCATAATATAATCTAATAAAAAAAATCATCTCACCCAACATATTTTATAAATTATTTAAAATTTAAAAAATTACGTTATTGCTAAAAGTAATTAAATAATTGTTTTTATAATTTCTTAGTATAATTATTAAAAATAAAGAGTAGTTCCCGTCCAGATTCAGATTTCACACACTTTGTTTTAGATTGTCTCACGAAAGTTTGTAAATTTCTAGAAAAGCAAAATGTTAAAAACTATCACATTTTTTATTTAAAAAAAACATTCATACCTAACACACATTAACATACTTAAACATACATTAACACACATTAACTCCGTATCCTTATATGAACACAGTTCTTCCCCTTCAATCATATTTAAACATATGTATTGTTAGGAGTTTAAATTATAAAAGAATATAAAAATTGCGAGTTTAAATTGTAGAGGATATGAAAATTGAAAGCTTAGATGAACGGAGCCTCAGTCATTGAAATATCACTCCTACATTTTTTATATTTAAAAAAGTTGAATGAAAGTCCTTTTTTCCAATTTCTAATTAAAAAAAAATCGATTACCTTGGCCAAAAGCGAAAACGCCTACACAAGTCTTCTACAAAATGACACGTGTATAGTTATGCATAAAAATGCCCATAATTTGAACATATTGACGTAAAGGAACCTTCAGAATTTTATAAAAATTTAACTATTAATGTTCCAAGGAATTGAAAATACAAAAACACATAAATGCATGCTGTAAATCTTTGACTTATATAGATTCGTATTGATATTAATTCTCCCTCTAACACAAAGCATAGAAAAATTACGAAAAAAATAAGTTTTAGTTTTTATTTTTTAAAATTAATTGTTTATAACTCTAAATTAATCACCAACTTTTAAACTAAATGGAAAATTTTATTCCATAAAACTCTTCTAAGAAAAAAACTAAAAATATATAAAAGAAAATCAACATAAGATGTGGCAAACTTAATTCAATTCCATATAAAATCAAGAATTTACCTCATTTTTAATTTAACTCTTGATATAAGACCTGATTTTATAAATGTTTCTATAAAAAAAACCTATAAGATGATTTTTCCCATAAATTAAAATAAAAATGAATGAGACATGTTTAAGATGAAACTCAAAATGTATTTTAAACATTAAGAAGGGATAGTATTTTAATATAAAATTATATTGAATAATGATAAAATGTAAGATGATTTCACAATAATAAGATTGTCTAGCCTAAACCTTCCCATCAAACATATTATGATTACGTTTCACAAAAGAAAAGATAATAAAGAGAGAAAAACTTACTTGTTTTTCATTGAATCCGTTTAATAGATAGAAGGAAGAATAGTGGGGCCCCTTAGGACACACCAGAACCACCACCGCAGCCGCCATCGCAGCCGCCGCAAACAGCCACAGCGGCCACGCTCGGAACATCGATGTCCACCTCTGGTGATGGTGAGATAATAAAATTAATTAATATAACTGATGATACATATGTGTATATATCAAAGATAATAATAATGGAGTGTGAGTAGAGAAAAGAATTATAGAGTTATTGCATTTTGCTAGAGTCATATGGAATGTTCTTTTTTTTTCATGCAAAATATGGAAACTTATTTATAACCACATTATCTTGCTTTAGTTAATTGGGTTTTTTATTGTTGATATGGAAACTTAGGTGGTCCATTCAAGATTTGACCTTAATTTATTGTGGCAATTAATTTCAATTATTGGGTTTCTATTGCTATTATTTTGCCACCTTATTGCTAGGTTTTTAGACACATGACTTCTCTAATTCCGTTGCTATAAATAAAAATTAAAAATCAAATAGTTATAGTTATATTTGGTCAATTTAACTAATTGACAGAATCAAATAAATTAACTCACTGAAGCAATATATTATCTGAAATAACTTAAATATACCTTAATTAATGTTAGTTAATTGACGGAATCAATTTCGTTTCTATCATTTTCTCTCAAACATAATTTGTTCTGTTAAGTCAATTGATTAATTTTTAAATTAAATATTAATTTTGATAGAAGGGCAGGTCTTTGACTGTTTCGTCACATCATTTTTCACTTTTTAAAATAGTTATTATCACTTTCACTATAAAATCTTTATCACTTTCACTATAAAATGTTGTTATTTTTTATTTATACTTTAAATTGCTCGTAAAAGAACATTATCACTTTTCATTAATTTATCATTATTTTTTTCATAAAAGTTATCACTTTCTGGACGTCTCAAGTAAGTGCTTACATGAGACGGTCTCACACAAGATTTTGCCTTAATAAAAATAGGTACGTACTATCGATTAATTATATTAAACTGAATACTCATGTCAATTAATATTAAATTATTAATAATACAACTATCCACTTTATTTATTTATATATATATAATAATAATAATAATAATAATAATAATAATAATAATAATAATAATACTTCTTACTGTAGTAAGCAAACGGACACCTTACCAATCAGAACAAAATATTCATATTTGGTCTAGATTGAATAATGCTCATCAAAAACATAATACTAACTCCATTACATTTAACGGAATTTTCATTCTAAATTTTCCCAAAAAATTTATGCATATGTAAAACAGTAAAAAATCAAATACAATTACTATTTTTTATATATTTTATTTAAAAAAAATCCGCACAGAGCATAATCATTTTAAATATAGAGCTTAATCATTTTAAAATTACACTTAAAAATAAATTATAATAAAATGAATAAAAATATATCCTAATTAATTATTACCTTTTATTAAAGATATTATTACTTTATTTTAAAATATTATATTTATTTATTTATAATATAAATTAGTAACAAAATAATTTATTACATCATTATCACTTTTCATTATTTGAGACTTTGAGTATTACTTTTTATTGAAATAATAATATCACTCTCTTCTTGAAAATCTTAAATCAGATAGTCTCAATTACATTTTGTAAATTAAAAAAATAAATAAAGCGAAAAGTGTGCTAACAGACTTTATAAAATAATTTTTTTTAAATGCTTTCAATTGTAACTCTTTTATGAGACGGGTTATTTGTGAGATGGGTGTGAGACGGGTCAGCCCATCACAAAAGTATGCTTATTGTAGAGTTAAAATATGTTAATAATAAAGCATATTATAACACACTAAAATCATATTTTAATGCATAATCCAACACACCTTAGAAAACATACTTTAACAATCATTAAACATATTTTATGTATACAATAAGCATACTTTAGTGATGGGTCGACCCGTCTCACTAAATAGCCTGTCTCATAAGAGACTTTGTCTTATAAAATTCTCTCCAAGTTTTTTCCCATTTTCAAAGGTTAATTAGAAAGATAATTATAATTATGATGAAACGCTCTTTTATAAACTAAATGGGTGTTAGGTTTTTTCTGCGCACTATAATTTAATCCTCAAGTGTAAGGATTACAATTGTAGCAGCAAGTACCCAAGTTAAATTATCAATCCCACTGAGACAGTTAATTATTTATTTATTTTAAATTACTAATTAATCAGAATTAAGTAACCAAATATTCCAAGGGTTGTAGTGAATTAATTATTATCTAAATTACTAAAATAATAAATTACTGAATATTTAAAAGCATTAAAAATAAAAACAAGTTTCTAACCAAGAGATGACTAACAGTTCTAATGTATCATGTATAGACCAATTAATTTGGGTTATTAAACTTACGATTGTTCATTCATGCAGTTTCATTGAAAATACACCACATATCCCTGTTATCCCATCGAATATGATTCGATTATAAGCTAACAGTATAATTTGGTTTGAATCCTAAGGTGCGCAAATATTACCAAGTCTTATTCCTAGATACTAATCCAGCGAGCAACAATACCTCCGGATGGTAAGCCTGACTAACAAGATATTTTCTGGAATTACTACAAGGTTCTATTCACTTCCTACTTGATTGTCTAATTGCATTGTTCCACTAAACTAATCAAGTATTTGATTTACCAGTTCATGAAATTAAAATATCCACTAAACTATCCATGTGATGCCAAATCCATGAAAAGGATTATTCCTGCTTCTCTTTGGTTCACTCCTTCAACCCCTCTTTCCTAGCCTATTATAATAATTAATTAATAATTAAATAAACTCAGCTTTTCTTTAATGCTGTCTTCTTTTTTTTTTTTTTTTTTAGTATCACCTAGCACAGCATTAACAACTAGAAATACGTAGTCCAAATATTTATATCCAACGAATGGTTAACATTCCTCCAAATGTCCAAATTTTTGAATTTTATGAAAGATATTGTTGTGAATCTTGTAGCAATCAACTCCCTAGATTACTATTCTCAATCACTCAATATATCAAGAACACACACTCACACTCTTTGATCTGAATTTGGAAGATAATCAACACAAAAAACAGTATGAAAAGAAGAAGAAACACACAAGGTTTATAGTGGTTCGATCAAGATGATCTACATCCACTTCCAAAAGGAATCGAGCACTCTTTCATTGATTGATGACTACACTTGATGATGAAGAAAACTAACTACCTTGAACAACTCTTAATCAAACTGATAAACATGCAGAAGCTTAACCACACACACACTGATCCATAGCAGCAAACTTGCTGCTTATATATCAAGTGATGGATAGTTGGTTTGTTTTGGCTGTGTTGCTGTTGCTTCCCACCATCCAACGAGGCCTTGACACATCAGCATCTACTTAACAACCTACATAACAAACTAACTCCCTCAAGGCTTCATAAATCAACCTACTAACTCCTACAACTGATCACTAACCCCCTCTAACAAACCCTAACTGACAGCATGCACACATGCAGCTAGTGTGTGATCTAATACAATGTATAAACTTCAAGAAATACATGTATACTACTCACATACTTCCAGGCCATGCTTATATATCATTTGCATGAGGTTATGATCATGTTTTACACTCCATTTTCTAACAATTCTCCACCTTAAAACAAGTATCATATCTTTCAACAAATTTCTGCTCAATTCCATTTGTTGCTGCTTCATGAGCAGCTTCCTTCAAGATCACTGAAGATACATTCCAACTAAGCTCAAGCTTAGTTCAAACTTTGAACTAGGCAAGGCTTTAGTTAGGCAGTCTGCTGGATTGACAGAAGTATCAATCTTACTTACTTTAACAACTCCACTCTCCACAAGATCTCTCACAAAGTATAGTTTGACATCAATGTGCTTAGTCCTCTCATGATATCCCTGATGTTTGGCTAGATGAATTGCACTTTGATTGTCACAAAATACTTCCACAACTTCCTGTCTTATCCCAAGTTCTTTCAACATTCCAGAGATCCATATTCCTTCCTTGATGACTTCAGTTAAGGCGACAAATTCAGCCTCAGTTGTGGATAGTGCAACAACTGATTGATGGCTTGCTTTCCAGCTTATAGCTGTTCCAAAAAGAGTGAAAACATAGCCGGTCAAAGACTTTCTTGTGTCTAAGTTTGCTGCATAATCTGCATCAACATATCCACTTAACATTTCACTGAGTTGCTGTCTTCTTTGAAACTTTAATCCTCTGTAGGATGATCCTTTCACATACTTCATTGCCCACTTAACAGCTTCCCAATGTGGTCTTCCTGGATGTCCCATAAATCTGCTTAAAACACTCATAACATAGGCCATATCTGGCCTGCAGCACACCATACAGTACATGAGGCTGCCAACTGCACTAGCATAGGGAATGTTGTCCATTTCTGTTGATTCTGATGTAGATGATGGTCCTTGTTGCAGAGACAGTTTCAAACCTTGTTTAAATGGTGTTGAAACAGACTTACTTTCATACATGTTGTACCTCTTCAACACTCTACACAGGTAAGACTCCTGATTAAGCATCAAACTTCCCTTGCTCCTGTTTCTGTTGATAGACATACCAAGAATCATTTTAGCTTCCCCTAGGTCTTTCATGTCAAATTCTGATTCCAACATGTCTTTCACTTTCTGAATACCAATCATGGAGTGACTGGCTATCAACATATCATCTATATAGAGCAGCAGGTAGGTGTATTGATCATTTTCTTGTAAATAATACACACAGCTATCATATGAGCTCCTAGCAAAACCACAGCCCACTATGTATTGATCAAACCTCAGATACCATTGTCTAGGACTTTGCTTAAGGCCATAGAGAGATTTCTTAAGCAAACAAGCTTTAGAACTGTGATTCTGAACACTTACTCCCTCTGGTACAGTCATGTAAATTTTCTCTTCCAATTCACCATGCAGAAAGGCTGTTGTCACATCCATTTGATGTAGCTCAAGATCATACTGAGTAACTAATGAAAGTATGATCCTTATGGAGCAATGTTTGACAACAGGTGAGAAGATTTCATTATAATCCACCCCTTCTTTCTGTGAGAACTCTTTGGCTACAAGCCTAGCTTTATACCTTATCTTTCCATTTGGAACTGCAGATAGCTTCTTTTTGAAAATTCATTTGCATCCCACTAACTTCTGTCTCTGAGGTTTGTTAACAATTTCCCATGTTCCATTCCTCTCAAGTGACAGAAGCTCTTCATTAATGGCTGTAATCCACTGATCATTATCAGTGCTTGTTGTAGCTTCCTTGTAGCTCTTTGGTTCACTTGATTCAATCTCAGTGGCTGTGTACAAAGCATATGATACATGATCAGCTTGTACATATCTTGATGGTGGGTAAATTTCCCTCATTTGTCTATCTCTTGCAAGATGATAAGTACTTAGCTCATTCCTGTGTCCTGATACATCTTGATTTCCTTCTGAAGTTTCTACAGGCTCCACCTCAGAGTCAACTCTCTTATCAACTGTTGTAGCAGGCTCAAATTGCTCCAGAAAAGGCATCCTTGACTCATCAAACTTGACATCTCTACTTACTAGGAATTTATGATCATCTAGACTCCATAACTTGTAACCTTTTACTCCTGATGGATATCCTACCATCACACATCTCAGAGCCCTTGGATCTAATTTATCTTGCTTTATATGTGCATAGGCAAGACATCCAATGACCTTTAAGTTGCTGTAGTCAGCTGGCTTTCCTTTCCATACTTCTTCAGGTGTCTTGAACTTCAAGGGTGTAGAGGGACACCTGTTGATTAAGTATGCAGTTGTTGTTACAAGTTCCCCCCAGAAGCTCTTTTGGAATCCACCTGCACTCATCATGCATCTCACCCTTTCTAACAGAGTTTGATTTAGTCTTTCTGCAACTCCATTTTGTTGTGGAGTTGATGGAACAGTCCTATGTCTCTTGATTCCCTTTTCTCTACAAAACTTGTTGAACTCTTCTGAGAGATATTCTAAACCATTATCAGTCCTGAAGCATTTCAGTGTCTTACCAGTGGTGTTTTCAACTTCTGCAAGCCATTCTTTAAACTTTCCAAAAGCTTCATCCTTGGATTTTAGAATATATACCCATGCTTTCCTTGAGTGATCATCTATGAATGAGATGAAATATTTTCCACCTCCTTTTGTTGGATTCTTTGAAGGCCCCCACAAGTCTGAGTGGACATACTCAAGTATTGATTGAGATGTATGTTCACCAGCTCCAAACTTGAGCCTCTTTGACTTTCCCATGACACAATGTTCACATAGCTTCAAATTAACTGATGTTTCTCCACATAATAGGTCTTGTTTTATCAATTCTTGCAACCCCCTCTCACTGATGTGTCCCAATCTACCATGCCACAACAGGGTACTGTCCTGTCTTCCTATTGCATGGGCATGGGCAGTTACAGCACATCCACACAAGAAATACAAGTCATGTTTTCTAGTACCTCTTAGAAATATATCATCTCCCTTTGTGACAGTGAGAAGACCATCTATGGATTGAAAACTATATCCCATGGAGTCAAGTTTACCAAGAGAAATCAGATTCCTTCTTAAATCAGGAACATACCTTACATCATGAAGAATCTTGACTGCACCATCTGTCATTTTGAACTTGATTGATCCCATGCCCTTGATGTTGCATGTCTGATCATTACCAAGCAGGACAGAACCTCCATTTTGTTGTTTGAAATCAATGAGCCAGTGCTTTATTGGTGTCATGTGGAAGGTACAGCCTGAGTCCATTACCCATTCAGAGTTAACTTCTGAATTTGCAACTGTCAGGGCTTCAATGAACCTTTCACCACCTTCTTTGGCTTGTACTGTTTGATTTACTTGATCTTTTGGTTCTAGTTCTTTGCCCCTATCTATTCCCTTTGCCTTGTCAGCTTTCCATTTGTAACAATTTCTCCTCATGTGGCCAGGCTGTTGACAGTAGTAGCATTTTCTTACTTCACCTCCCTTTGATGATTCATGATCCTTAGTTTCAGGCTTCCATCTGCTAGAATTAAACCTTTTCTTCTTGCTATTCTTCTTGGATTGATAGTTCTTCTTGACAACCAATCCCTCTCCTCCAAAGCTTGCAATATTTTGGGATGACAGCTGCAATTCTCTTGATCTGAGAGCAAGCATTACACTGTCAAACTTGACAGTGGCTTGATTAGCATACAACAAGGTGTCTTTAAAACTTTGAAAGGACTTAGGAAGTGCAGTCATCAACATGAGGACTCTTTCTTCTTCTGAAATCTTGACATCAACACTTTCAAGATCATCCAAAATCTTGATGAATTCATCAACTTGACTTAGTATAGGCTTTTCATCAGTAATCTTGAATGCATGAATTTTCTTTCTGATGTGCAGCCTATTAGCAAGTGTTTTCACCATGTACAGAGACTCTAATCTCTGCCAAACACCAATGGCAGTTGTTTCCCTAGCTACTTCACGCAATGCCTTATCCCCTAAATATAAAATGATGGTAGAATGGGCTCTACGAAGTACCTCATCATCTACTTGAGCTCTTGGAGGACCAGCTGCTGATGGATCCTTGATTATCTCAGTCTTGACTGGTGGAGGAGGCCTCAATGCATCAATGAGTCCTTGCTGTGTCAAGATCGCCTTCATCTTGAGCTTCCATAGGCTGAAATCCGTTTTCTCAGAGAGCTTCTCAATGTCAAACCGAGTGGTGTTCATCTTCCTTGATCAGCTTCCTCGTTTCCCACAGACGGCGCCAATTGTTGTGAATCTTGTAGCAATCAACTCCCTAGATTACTACTCTCAATCACTCAATATATCAAGAACACACACTCACACTCTTTGATCTGAATTTGGAAGATAATCAACACAAAAAACAGTATGAAAAGAAGAAGAAACACACAAGGTTTATAGTGGTTCGATCAAGATGATCTACATCCACTTCCAAAAGGAATCGAGCACTCTTTCATTGATTGATGACTACACTTGATGATGAAGAAAACTAACTACCTTGAACAACTCTTAATCAAACTGATAAACATGCAGAAGCTTAACCACACACACACTGATCCATAGCAGCAAACTTGCTGCTTATATATCAAGTGATGGATAGTTGGTTTGTTTTGGCTGTGTTGCTGTTGCTTCCCACCATCCAACGAGGCCTTGACACATCAGCATCTACTTAACAACCTACATAACAAACTAACTCCCTCAAGGCTTCATAAATCAGCCTACTAACTCCTACAACTGATCACTAACCCCCTCTAACAAACCCTAACTGACAGCATGCACACATGCAGCTAGTGTGTGATCTAATACAATGTATAAACTTCAAGAAATACATGTATACTACTCACATACTTCCAGGCCATGCTTATATATCATTTGCATGAGGTTATGATCATGTTTTACACTCCATTTTCTAACAGATATATCTTCCTTCAGTATAAAACATGTTTACTCTAGAACGAAATATTTTGTATATACTATACATTTTAGAAATATTTTGTATATGCTATACATTTTAGAAACTTACCAGTTTAACTGCAAAAAGCTCTCACAAAACGTTTGATTGCAAAAAGCTCTCACAAAGCCTACAAAGTCTACAGTAAATGCATTTTTTTGCCTGGGACGGAGGGAGTATACATTTATTAATTAAAGGAATTTTTTCGATTTAGGTTCAAATAACTAAGCAAAATCTTATTTTAGTGGTCGCTTTTGCGCTAGCTCGTTATCTTGGTCAAAAGAAATCTCTTTCTTATGTGGCAGTGGCCAAGCCAAATCGCTCAAGGAGGAATAACCCGAATTAAATAAATATAATTGGTTTATTCTTGATGGCTAGTAAAATATATATATATATATATACTCCCTCTGTCCCGATCAAACAGCTACGTTTGATCGCAAAAAGCTCTCACAAAAGCTACAGTAAATGCATTTCTTTGCCCGGGACGGAGGGAATATATATACTCCCTCCCTCCCCTTGATAAATGTCCATTTGCTTTTTGCACGTGGATTAAGGAGTGTAATATTTTAAAGTGTAATGAGATGAGAGAAATAATTTTTTTAATATGGAGTGGGTAGTTGTATTTGTGTTGAGTGTGGGTCCCATGTAGTGGGTTGAGTATAATAGTATTATTGTTTATTGTCACATCAACCAAAAAAGGAAATGAACACTTTGATTGGGACGGACCAAAATGACAAAATGAACACTTATCAAGGGGACGGAGGGAGTATATATATATATATATATATTTGGAAACTTAATTAAATAAATTAAAAAAAAAATAGGGCTAGATAACTAGCTGGGCTTAGCCCACTGGCCACTGGGCTCTTCACTTAAGTGAGAGTCCCAAGTTCGATTCCCATTGGGAACGAATTAGGAGAGGTGATATAAGGAGGCTTGGAGAAAGGGAAGTAAGGAGACTTGGTGTATACTAACTACTAACCGGACTAACAACTAACATTTACTTATCAAAAAAAAAAAGTCCAAATAGAAAACAACAATTAAAAGTGAATCTGCTGCGGAGATTGATATAAACAACGCGGACTAACAACTAACATTTACCTATAAAAAAAAATACATTTACCTATAAAAAAAAGGGCCAAATAGAAAAAGGCGAAAGTAAGGTTGGGGATTGATATAAACAACAATTAAAAGTGAATCTGCTGCGGAGATTGATATAAACAACGATAAAAAATGATTATTATTTCACATAAGCATATTTTTGTGCTATGTTATAAGCCTATTTCACAGAAGCATATTTTTAATATAATCAAAGGTCGAGCACCCTTTAAAATAATTAAATAATTATAATTATGATTTTTTCAAATTAAAAAATAAGATATTATTTATTAAAAAAATAATAATATTAAATATAAATTCAATCTAGTTATCTATTATTCAAAATAAATCTTAAAAAAATAATTCAATCCTGACTATCTATTTCTCAAACAAATCTCAGTCATACATTGATATAATTAAATTAAGTAATCCTAATTATTACTTTTTTAAATTAGGAACCCAATTTTAAATTAAATCTCAACCACCCATTCAAATATATTAAAACATTAAAAAAATATTATTAAATTAGTGATAAAATAAAAATATCTCAACCACCCATTAAAATATATTAAAAAAATTAAAAATATATTATTATTAAATTAGTGATAAAATAAAAATAAATCCAATCATAATCTTTACCTTATATAATAGCAATGTACACGAAAAAATTAAAAAATAAATATATGCAAATTTGTAAAATATTGTTAAATCTTTAATTAATATAGCCACAATAAACACAAAATACTCAATATGGTAGCATTAAAAATGAAAAAAAATTAAAATAAAATTGTAAAATATTGTTAAATATTTAACTAATATAGCAACTACAAAAAAAAAATATGTAGAATAAATTCAATCCTCGCCATCCAATTTTAAAATAAATCTCAACTACCCATTAAAATATATTCAAATTAGGAAAGAATAAATCCAGCAGAATAAATCAAATCCTGGTCATCTATTTCTCAAATAAATCTCAACCACTCATTAAAATGATTTAGTCCAAATCCTGATTAGGGATGTCAATGGGGCGGGGCGGGGCGGGCCGGGTAGTTAGCTACCCGGACCCGGCCAATTCCTAAATTATTCGCCCCGGACCCACCTCGTGACCCGTACGGGTCTTAGTATAGGGACCCAGACCCGTACGGGGCGGGTCCCACCCGTCCCGCCCCTTTTTTTATTTTGAAACTTCATATTTTTTACGTGAATGCTCGTGACTTACCATCTTAAATACTCCCTCCGTCCGCTCGAAAGAGGGTCTTTTTTCCATTTTGGTCGTCCGTTCCAAAGAGGGCCATTTCTTTTTTTTACACACATAGGACCCACACACACTCACTAATATAACTAAAATATGGGGTCCACACTCCCACTAATACAACTACCCACTACACATTAAATAACAATACTCCTTAATCTCCGTGTCCAAAAGTAAAATGGCCTCTTTTGGGCGGACGAAGGGAGTATAATTATTAATTAGACCATTAGTTTACAAGAATTAATTGTTGTCACAACTTATCATTTTTTTCCCCTATCACTAAATTTTACAAACAACCACAATTTTAGATATAGATAATAGTAGTAGTAGTGTGAGTGAAAATAAAAAGTATTCTAAAAAGTAAATTTAAATAATAAATTAAATATAAATAACATATTTAATATATATATATATATATATATATATATATATATATATATATATATATATATATATATATATATATATATATTTGAGCATAAATGCCCAATATCATAAATCAAAATGCAAAAATGCCCAACCTTTATGAAAATAGCAAATATGCCCACTTTTTATGTATTTTTACATAATTGTCCCTCATGCAATTTGTTTGACTCCAAACACATTAATATATTTCGTTAAATATTTATAGTAGAATATATTTATCTATAATTATTTATTAAATGATTGAGAATAACTTGATCCAATTCCAAAATTTAAATATAATTAATTAATTGATATCTAAAATTTAATAAATAATTAAATTATTTAGGAATATAATTATTCTGAAAATTTTTAAATTAAAATATATTTAGCGAATGAAAATAGTATTTAATTATTAATTATGATGAATCAAATACTAATACTTCATATTAATTATTAATATATATATTCGTCTTTTATTTTTATTTTCAAAACTTTATTATTTTTTAAATTAATATTATAATAAGTATTTATTAAATTTAAATAATTTATTACTTAATTTCTGACCAATAATTAATTTATATTTTTAAATAAATTAAATTAATAAAGCATACTTAATTATAAATATTAAAGAAGACATAATATATTTTTTTTGTGAATTATTTTGTAAGGGTAATTAGGTAATTTAATAGAAAAGTTGGCATGTTTGCATTTTTTAAGTGGGGTGGGCTTTTTTGATTATAGGATTGTTGCTTTGGGCAAGAAGTCCCATTTCCTCATATATATATATATAAAAGTGTGTACGGGTCGGATCGGGAGGGGCCAGGTATCCGCAGGTCTAGAACCGGCCCCGTTTGCGTTACGGGGCAGGTCTGGGGCGGCCCAAATCACACGGGGCGTGGCGGGGCGGGTACCCGCGGATCGGGCCCAAATTGACATCCCTAATCCTGATCATCTATAAATTTTTTAAATAAAAATAAGGGTTTAGGGTCTTAGGGTTTTAGGGTTTAGAGAATAAATCTAATCCTGACCATCTATTTTAAAAACAAATCTCAGCCGCTCATTAAAATAATTTTATAATTATAATTATGACATTTTTCAAATTTCAAATTAGGAAATAATTTAGTATCTAAACAAATTTTAGTCACCAATTAAAATAGTTGAATAATTATAATTATGAGATTTTCAAATTAGGAAATAAGATTCTATTTATTAAATAATTGATAATGTTCATTGACCAATCAAATTGCGAGTTAAATATGAGATTTCCTCATCCTTCACCTATATAAGGAGTCTCCTCCATTCATTTCAAAAACACTGAGAATGATTTTATAAGAAGATCAAAGACTTCAAAATTGTCTGAATAGTTCTTCGAATTCTTCAATGAGGATCAACTCAAGAACGGATTCATGTTCTAAACCGTTTATAACCGGCCTAAAAGTAAAAAATTACAGTAAAAATTTGAACAATCTATAAATTTATAATAATTGTATACTTTTTTTCACATTAAGTTTTTATTAAAAATACTAACATTCATATGTGTATAACTTTTTATTGAATATTATATAAAATTTTTCAATAATAAAATTAACAATTAAATTGTATACATTTTTACTCTTATTTGTATATTTTTTTATTTATATTTGTATATAGGAGCACCTTATCTTTAGGTGCACCCGGGTGCACACTATAAATTGCCTAATACAAATGGCAATGTTGTAATTGATGGGTAATTGGGGGATACATTTGTCTTTTTCTTTTACAAAAATGGGGTGTGAAGGGTATTTTGGAACTGATGGAGTATTTCTTTAATTAAGGAGTAATCGGCGTAACTTTTTTTTTATTTATTATTATTTTAAAGCTTTTAATAGATACTTCCTTCATCCCACTCAAAAAGTAACTTTTATTTTTTTACGTAGGTTAAAAAGTATTATTATTTAACATATAGTGACGAGTTGTGTTAGTAGGAGTGTGGTATTATATTTTAAAACTAATATTTAAATATATTTATTACATATATAGTAAGAAATTTTGACAAGTTGAGGGAGCCCAATACTCCAGCCCTAACGTGGCTCCATCCATAGGTGTGCGCGTCCTATGTGAGTAAAAACTGAAAAAGAGATTTTTTGAGTAAAACTCCCTAAAAAATAAGCTCTTTTGTGGGACGAGGAAATTAAAAAAAGAAGAAGAAAAAGCTATTAATTCGTAGGAATTGGATCTCCCTATTTAGACGGTTGGTAAATTTCATCAATTTCGTCGAGTCATCTATTTTTTTTATTAGTTTACTTTATTAACGACTTATTTCTTTCTTTTTATATAATTTTGTTGCTTTTCTTTTTGTTTTTTTAAGAGGGTAATTTTAATTTTATCCTAAGTTTATGGTTACTTTGTCCCGGTGTTTAATATTTATTTTTAGTGTTTATTGTTATTTAAGGGTACAACTATAATTTTATCCCTATAGTTTATGATATATTTTGTCTCTAGGTTTTAATATTTATTTTTATGGTTAGTGTTAATTTTAAGAAAATAATTATAATTATTTAATAAAATAATTTTAAAAAACTGAAAAATGAATTTCACATGAATTTTAAGATTAATTTAGTTAATAAGGTGGAGTAATTGTTTCTAAAAGAAAAATAAAAATTAAATTAATTAGTGAAGCGACGTGGCTTTTTAATAACTGTTCGATGTAATAAATAGTGTAGATTTTAGGAAATAAATAGGAGAGGATCCAGGCCCAATTAGTATATTAAGAATTTATAGGACTTTAATAGGTTTAAGGGTTCAACCCATTGGACTCAAAATTACCAATTGAAAAGTATTATGAGAATGAGTATTATGTACGTTAATAAGGAGGTAAGATGAATAAATGAATTTGTTTGATAGTAGGTATAAAATGTAATACTTCCTCCGTTCCAGGTATTTTTACCCGTTTGTACTGATTAAGACGTTTTATTTTTTTAATATAATGTAAGATAAAGTAGGGATAAAGTAAATAAAGTTATTGAGAATTATGAATAAAGTGTAAAAAAGTAATTAAAGTTGTTGGGATTGTAAAAGTAGGTAATAAAATATTATGTATTTTTATCAAAAATTGAATGAGTAAAAATACGTAGGACACTTCAAAATGGAAAGTAGGTAAAAATACGTGGGACGGAGGGAGTAGTAATATTAGTATAATTTTTCATAAATAATTAATATTAAGTGTAATGTGTAATACTACCTTCATATCCTTGTTTCAAATTTTATACCTTGTTAATTCCTTTTTGGATTTCACTTAAATAAAAATATAAAAAGTTATCTTAATAATTGCCTTTTCCCCGTTGCTACACAACCTACGTTCTTCAAAGTTGAAAGCCTTGTGCAACTTGACAAAAGACTATAGATCAAAATATTAATAATGAAACTCATTTTTCCTTAGACTTATAAAAACATATAGCATCATCCCGACTCAATATCTCAAATTTATAGGGAAAAAAATGGAGTAGGATGTCCTGTTACATTTTGGTGTTACATCTCCTATTATACGCGGTAGATGAGTTACATGTGAGTGGAGAAGAAAATCTCAACATTTCCCCTTAGGGTTGATTGTTAGGGTATAGAATAATATATCCTACGTGTCAATTATCCAACGGTTTGTAAAAGAAGATGTAACACCAAATGTAACAGAAGATCCGAACCGGAAAAAAAACATGTGGGAGAAGGTGGAAATATCAAACAAAACCTAAAGCAGATTTTTTGAAGAACCCTAAGGTGATGTTCGGTTTTGGTAAAATCCAAGTTTTGGTTTTCAAAATCCACATCCAAATTTTAAAAACCTCCCCTATATATATCTACTACATTCTCTCTCCTTAATTAATACACTTTTTCTCTTCATCTCTCCTCTCTCATTTAACTTTTTAAATAAATTAATACATTAATTTGACATAAAGTTAAAACCTACCCTACTCAAAAACTCAAAACAAACATATACTAACACTATTCATGATTTTCAAATCTCACAAAAACTCAAACCAAACATTACCTAATAATACCCAAAATTAAACAATTCAATTCACACAATATCAATGTTGACCCTAATAATCGATTGCTAAAATTAATTATAATCAAATACCAAAAGAGGAGGAAAAATTAATTCTATCATAAATAAAACTAGAACATTTGAATGTGGGTTTCGCAAAAGAAGTCCTTGTCTGAACTCTGAACCCTACTTTAATTTCTCTTTCACAATAATCAATGTATTCGCCTGCAAACACAACACCATTAATCTCACAGCATTGAACACTCAACCACCACGTTTCCTTATGTAAAATCAAAAGTTCAAATTGTAAAAAGTGGAAATACCAGACCAGAATAATGCAGCTTGGCTTTTACAACATTTCTAGTAAAATTTAATGAGTAATATTATTTTTTTATAGTGAGTTGTTATATTAATGGTGTGTGATGTGCCATATGTATGTCCTTTTTACTAAAAGATAAAAATGAGAACGTTTGGATATGACGCCCAATATAATATAAATAAAAAAGTAACAATATCTTATAATAAATATGATACTAGTATTTATAAGAAAATTTTATATTCGTCTAATATGAGAATCTACTTAAGAAGGTCTTATACAAATCTTTATATTTCACATAAATTTTGTAATATTATCGCGTTACATACTAATATTATGTGACACACTCACACAAGATTTATTGTTTACAACTTATGTCCGTAATTTTTATCTTTTGTAAACATCAAAATAATGAATGGATCAAACTTAACTTAATATAGATATGCATAAATCCATTTTTTTTAATGTCATAACAACCCCAGGTTTGCAGTAATTATGTATATTGCAGTTCTGCCCCTGCATGGTTGGACGCTTCTATTCACCCTGCACAAATTTAACTTTTTGTTAAATAATATTTAACACACATCAAAAAGATGTACTCTGCATCAATTCAACCAGCTTACTTAATAAGACAATCATTTCCTTCTATTCGGCCTACAACTGTTTTATTCGGTCTACACATTCGTTCTATTCGGTCTTCAAAGAAACCCTATTCGGCCTACAAAAAATAAAAAAAAACTCCTACACTTTGTTCTATTCGGTCTACAGTTGTTCTATTCGGCCTACTGAAAAAGCTCTATTCGGCCAACCCACATTTTCAAAAATTCAAAAAAATAACTCCTAGAATTTGTTCTATTTGGCCTACAACTGTTTTATTCGGCCTACACATTCGTTCTATTCGGTCTTCAAAGAAACCCTATTCGGCCTACAAAAATTAAAAAAAAATTCCTACACTTTGTTCTATTCGGTCTACAGTTGTTCTATTCGGCCTACAAATTTGTTCTATTCGGCCTACTGAAAAAGCTCTATTCGGCCAACCCACATTTTCAAAAATTCAAAAAAATAACTCTTAGAATTTGTTCTATTCGGCCTACACATTCGTTCTATTCGGTCTTCAAAGAAACCCTATTCGGCCAATAACAATTTTCAAAAAATTCAAAAATAAAATACCCTAAACAACACCGCACAAAAAATTCTAAACATGATGCAAAAAATTCTAAACATGATGTATACACAGTTACAAAATGAAATCGCATTTTACACATATGAACAAAACCACACAAATCCTCGAAAACGAGTACCCCAACCAAGCACTGTAGGACACATTTTCACTTATAAAATAACTCACAATTTAAAAATACAAATAAAACAACTTTCATACATACCCGAAAATTTGCCATTTCGAAAATTCACCAAATTCGCCTCGTCGAAAACGCCTATTCCGGCAGATGAAAAGGAGATTTGAGAAATGTGTACTACAAATGGGTGGCGCTGCTCTTTGTGCTTTGGGACGAAAGGGAGAGAAGAAAGGAAGAGGATGTTGGACGAAAAGGAGAGAGGAAGAGAGAGGATGTTGGACGAAAATGAGAGAGGAAGAGAGAATGTTGGACAAAAGATGAGAGAGAGGAAAGATGGACTATTTAGAATGAAAATGACGTTAATGATATGATATATACCCCACCAATCCACATCCAAAAATTTAATTTGAAATGTTTTAAAACTTTAAATGTGGTCCACCAACCCACTAACTATAATTTTAAATGTGGTCCACCCACCCCATTTACTGCAGTCAAAACTGACATGATAAGGCCACTGAATTTTCGTACTTTAGGCGACAGTTATTGATGATAATTTGGGGAGTCCACTAAATAGTGGCTAGTAAAAATTGTTCTTATCGGATGTGATTACTTAAAATTGTACTTAATCAAAATATCTATTAAAAAATCGCTCCGTTAAATTAATGGGATTTTCGATCTTTCTGAATTTGTTCATGAATTTATTGGGTGACGAGAAAGAAGAAAAGACAGTAATATGTTAGAACAAAGAAATGGGATATTGACTCGTCTCTGAGCCTTGTCTCCACCAAGCCACTAAAACAACCTTTGAAAACGAACTATTGGATAGTTTATACCAAATTGTTGTACTCCCTCCGTCCCGGGTATTTTTACCCGTTTGTACGGGCACGGAGATTAAGACGTTTTATTTTTTTAATATATAATGTAAGAGAAAGTAGGGATAAATTAGTAATTTGAAAAGAAAAAGTGAATAAAGTTGTTGGGAATGATGAATAAAGTGTAAAAAAGTAATTAAAGTTGTTGGGATTGTAAAAAGTATGTAATAAAATATTATGTATTTTTTCCAAAAATGGAATGAGTAAAAATACGTGGGACACCCCAAAATGGAAAGTGGGTAAAAATACGTGGGACGGAGGGAGTATTAAAATTTACAATTACTTTTTTTTTTCTTAAAGGTTTTGGTGGAAGGAACGATTAACAAATTATTTTTATGTGAATTTATTTTTAATATGGCACGTATTATTCATCCGTGTTATAAAGAGACGGTTTTTTCTTAATAAATATAAATTCTAATGTGTACTTCCATTTAAAAATTATATACATTAATGAACAAATATAAGAGTATGCATCAATGAATTAAAACTTATACTCCCTCCGTCCCCTTGATAAGTGTCCGTTTGCTTTTTGCACGTGGATTAAGGAGTGTAATATTTTAAAGTGTAATGAGTTGAGAGAAATAATATTTTAATATGGAGTGGGTAGTTGTATTTGTGTTGAGTGTGAGTCTCATGTGTAGTGGGTTGAGTATAATAATATTAATGTGTGTTGTCACATCAACCAAAAAAGGAAATGGACACTTTAATTGAGACGGACCAAAATGCCAAAATGAACACTTATTAAGGGGACGAAGTAAGTATACATTATTAACTGATTTTCTATTAGTTTTTATTGAAAATTTATATGTAAAATGTTCTATCCACATTTATTAAGAAATATAACACACATTATATATACAAGATATCAACTTTAATTTATTTTCACACTTTTTATTACGAATTGTCTCATAAAAATTTTTGCTTAATAAAAATTTACTTTCTTAAAAAAATTTACTTACTTAAAAGACAAAGTCAAAATAATCATTTTTCTTTATACATTTTGTTTTAAAATAAATCACCACTATTTAACCCATCAAATATACTTTAACATTTTTTTATAATATTACAACATCATTAAAAGTTGTCAAATTTATTAATTTACCTTCAAAGGTAGGAATGAAATTATAGTGAAAATGAGAGTAACATGTTTTTAATTTTACAAAAACAAACTCTCTGTCTTTGAAGAACGCTTTATGCTTGCTCCACCAGGTTACATATTAAGAAAAAATTACTTTATTGATCAAATATGAAATATATACTCCATATTGAGGGATAATCTGACAATTTTGGAACGAATTAAATAAGCAAAAACATAGATCGAATAAACATAAAATAAATTGGAGGCGAATAAAAATTTATAATTTTCTCACCGAAATAAATACTAAAACAATATATTCCTTTTATCCGCATGTAAGATAGCTATTATTATTACGAGTTTTATTATTTATAAAAAAAATAGTAATTGTATTAGGGCAAAGACTTGTGTGAGACCGTCTCGCGTAAGGATTTATATGAGAATGACGTGAGACGACCAGAAAGTGATAACTTTTATGAAGGAAAGTGATAATAAATTAATGAAAAATGAAAATGCTCTCTCATGAACAATTTATAGTGTAAATAAAAAGTGATAACAGTTTATAGCGAAAGTGATAATGATTTATAGCGAAAGTGATAACTATTTTAAAAAGTAAAAAATGGTCTAACGTGAGACGGTCTCATGCAAGACTTACCCTTGTATTAGTAGTGAGTAGTGATCACGTTTGAGTTTTTTTGGTTAAAAATTAAAAATTAGCCAAAGACTTGTGTGAGACCGTATCACGTAAGGGCTTATGCAAAAGTGACGTGAGACGGCCAGAAAGTGATTTTTATGAAGAAAAGTGATAATAAATTAATGAAAGTGATAATGCTCTTTCATGAATAGTTTATAATGTAAATAAAAAGTGATAATATTGTATTTATTAAATGTACACGATTTGATTATTTTCGTACACAAATTGGACACGAATTCGTCAATAAAAATGGACACAATTGGACACCATTTTTAGATTTGACATGATTTTTTATTTGGACACTATTTTTTAATTGCACACGACTTTTTTGTACACAACAAATGTGCACACGATTTTGTACACAATTTTTTTTAATTAATTTTTATTTGTACACGATTTTTTTTAAATGATACACGATTATTTTTTATTTTTACATGAAAACTTGTAATTGTACACTAAAATGAAGATGTGCATAGATTTGATTGATCTTTTTTTTTTGTTACACATTTTTTTCTCATTGGTACACGAAATGTCAATTTTATATACGAAATGCAATATTTTATTTCGTGTAAAGGGTATTATGGTCAATTCGGGAATAAAAAAATATAATGTTAAAGTTGGGTTAAGAAATAAAATGAGTAAAAAAAAAAATGGGGTATAGTAATTTTTTTCCCATATTTTAAATACATTCATTTGGTAAATTATTGTGTTCAAATTTATTAATTGATTTGCATAAGTATCATCTATCTATAAAATAATAAAATATCACCGTCTCGCAATTTGTTTTAGGCAATACCCATCACACAAGATATTCCTACGAAGAATATTTTGAAAATAGACATGAACATAGGCATATAATATTATCTTAAAAATCAATACTAATACTAAAAAGAAAAGCGAAACCTTAAATATAAATAAAGGAGATGTAAAAAGTTAAGGGTGATTCTTGGTGAGCAGTGTCAGCATTCTTGACCGGTTACAAGTTTGAGAGACAAAAAAGCTGCCGCATGCAGAATTCTTATTCTGAAAAGCAATAGTGTTGACGTGTCAGGCTTCGTACTAATAGAGTGCCCTCACCATTTTTAATCATTTGAACACTCTGTTCCTACTTTAAATCAAATTGTTGTTCCTACTTTAAATCAAATTGAAAAACTTAATTCTTCAATCATGGAGCACAAATAGGAAGGAGAAGAGATGGGGTTTTCTGAGGAACATGAAGATAGATCCGACGAAGAAACGGACTCTAAGCTGGTGGATCGGGTTGGATCATTGTGAGGCTGAAGAGAGAGACATGAAGAGAAGTGGAGCCCTCGTCAATGGCCATGGCTCACGGGCAGAAGAGTCTTGAGGAAGCCATGAGGTTGAAAATTAACGGTTTTATAGGATGGAGATAGTACTTTTTAATACATAACAAATACTCTTTTCGTCTCGTATTAATGTTGATGTTTGCTTTTTGCACAAAAATTAAGTGATATAATATGTTAATAAATAGTGAAGTGACAGAAATAATATTTAATGTAAAGTGGATAGTTGTATTAGTGTTGTGTGTGTGTCATACATGGAATAATTAATTATTTTATGTGGGTCCAACTTGACAAAAAAGAAAATGTAAACATTAACATGAGACAACTTAAAATGAAAAGCGTAAACCTTGACGTGGAAAAGAAGAGTACTCTTTTAAGAGCAATAACTTTTTTACAGATATATACTAATAATTTTTTGTTTTTAAATAGTAGTAGTAATTTTTGATTTACTAATTCATAAATAGTAGAATAATTTTTAATGTTTAACATGAGGTTTCTAAAACTCATGGTGGAGGAATATTAATTAATATTTTTAAATAATATGTAGTATATCATCAATAGTTTACTACTAAACAAATTTTATCATGTCATTAAGCGGATTGATACGAATATGATCGTGTTCTTATCAAGTTAGCCCAATAATGACACGAATTATATTTTGTAATTAAAAGTTAAAAATATGGCTTATAATCGTATTTCATTAAATACAATCAATAATAATTACTTTTACTAATAGCTTATTAAATAGTTCAATGGAATGAATTATACATCGCTTTTTATATAAAAAAAATATATTTTTTATTTATCGGTTATCACGTTTTGAGTAGATATGCTTTGCACTTGGGGTATAAGGGTGCATCCATATATGATATACGTACTGTATAATTTTTTATTTTATATTGTATATATGTTTCTTAATAATTGTACACTTTTTCTGCACCCAATTCTTTTATTAAAAAAATGAACAAAAAATTCACTAACAAAGTGTATACAGTTTTGTTCATTATTGTATTAGTATGGTGCACCCAAGTGCACTACTAGCCTCACTTTTTATTGTTCATATATAACTTTTTATTAATATGTTATCACTTTTTATTTGTTTTATTAATTATTCAAAAAATAGTTAATTTTAAATTTTAATAATTTATTATCCACATTTATCCAACATTCAAATCATTATTTTTCATTAACATTTTACATTGTAATTAATTTTCGTTTGAAAACAAGATTTTAACATAAATAATTATTCCCCCGTCCGCCCAAACGGTGGACATTTGTTTTTTCATGTGGATAAAAGATTATTACTCCCTCCATCCCATAATACTTTTCACGTTTACTGTTTCACATTGTTTAAGTAAATGTGTACTTTTTGACAAATTTTATTGACTTTGGAGGGTATTGTGGTATTTTTAGATAATAAAAAAGAATAAAATAATGATATGTGTGTGAAAATGGAGTGACAAATTTGAAATTAAAAGAACTTTTGAGGTTGTTAGATAAAGTGATATTTTCTTATTTGGGGTGTGAAAAATTTTGTGGGACAAACAAATGAGGAAAGTTTAAAATGTTTTATTGGACGAAAGGAGTATTATTTATTGTCTAATTGGTAATTGTATTAGTGGGTTGTATGAGTCCATATATCTATTGTATTAATGATGTGTGTGCGTCTCATGTGTAAAAAAAATGTAGACCTTTGGTGCGGACACCCAAAATGACAAAATACCTACCCATCCGGCGGACAGGGGATATTAGTTATATAGTAGTAATTATTAAAAGTAATAATGTATTTTTATTAAATATTACTCCACCAACGAATTATTTATTAAATAATCTAAGAGCAAAAGGTCACTTTGGACCTCATCTTAAATCAGGAGATCAATTTGACCCCTCATCTATTATTTTGTTTGTTCAGGCCCTTCTTCTATTTTTAAGAGATCAAATAGGCCCTTTTATCGTAAAATTAAATAAAAATAATAATTATTTCATATATCTCCTAATTAATTTGTCCTAAAAACGATTCTTCTTAATCTAAATAGGGATTTTATCGATAAAATCTACGCCATCGCCGATCACCAGTGCCCCCACTGCAAACCGGAGGTTCCCGAGCAACACAAATCAATATTCTTCCAATCATTAACGATTTCGGTAATCTATATTTAGATCCTGGCCTTCACCACGAGGACATAGAAGAAATGACATCTGATTAACGAGATAGAAGGCAAAAAAAAAATGTTACAAGTTTAATGGAACAGTGGGAGTATATTTTACTTTTATTTCTTTAAGAGTTATTTACTAAAAAATTTCTCTTTATTTTAATTATTTAATAAAAAGATTTTTTTCAATATATTTATCTTACGTATTTACGCGGGTTTTTTGTAATATATATATATTCACATGAAGTTCACACACAATTCACACACACCACTAATACACTTATCTATTATACATTTTTACTGCATATAATTTTTGCTGGACACGAACTTTTATGTTGGATACAAACATTTATATGCAGCACATGTGTAAAGATAATATTGGAATATCACTATATTTATATGTAGTTAGTAATAATATTTTTGTATGTTTGTATCTCATAGTAATAAAGGAATTTTTAATATGCTTGGGAGTAACTATCTTTTAAATATTATATATTTCAACCCACTATACATCAAATTTAATATTCTTCAATCTTCATACAAACAGTAAATACAATAACATTCATATTCATAGGACGAGTAAAGTACTAAATATCACAACTTCTTAGTTCTAAATAATAACAACATAAAATTCAAGTTCTCCCTCTATTTAAATTTCAACTTCACACTTTTCCGTTTTGGCATTTTCCAAATTTAACTTTTTACTTTCATAAAAAGAAAAATCACTAACTAATATCTTTTGTTGTGAAATATTTTATATTGACATT
This sequence comes from Pogostemon cablin, assembly GCA_023678885.1. Taxonomy (NCBI): domain Eukaryota; kingdom Viridiplantae; phylum Streptophyta; class Magnoliopsida; order Lamiales; family Lamiaceae; genus Pogostemon; species Pogostemon cablin. Next base: position 3,164,253 of record CM042977.1, on the reverse strand, counting down.
AATCCTTGTATCATTAGAATAGGAAGATAATTTATTTATTAATATATACTTTCTCTTCTCTATATAAAGAGTGTGAATATTAAGGTTTTGAACACTTTAGATTAATGCTATTAATAAAATCTCTCGTCCTCTCTACTTTGATGTATTCTTTCATCTTCTCTATGATGTCTTATTGTTCTTATCATTAACTTTATAACACCTTAACATATTTTAATTTCAAAATGTTCATCACATTTCTTAAACACATTACTATATTGTTTATTTATTTATTTTATTTATTATTACTATTATTATTATTATTATTATTATTATTATTATTATTATTATTATTATTATTACTCCCTCCATCCCACGTATTTATCGTATTATTTTTATTTTGGGTGTCCCACATATTGATTTACATTCCACTAATAGTAAAAATACACGGAGTACATCTTACATAATTTTTACACTTTATTCATCATTTCAAATAATTTTATTTATTTTTTCTCTTTAAATTATCAATTTACCTAGTATTTCATATTAAAAAAAACACATCTTAATTTTCATGCTTGTATAAACTTGAGCAAATATGTGGGACGGAGAAAATATTATTATTATTATTACTACTGCGATCTTGATTGAAAAAAATGATATAAAATTTTTATCTTTTTTTTTTTAAAATATGGGGTTATTCTGGGTTGCACCTGGTGTACCGGTGCACCTTCATGTTAGTAGTTAAAAAGGGGTAGTGGGTGGTTTTTTAAAAAACATAAATTTAATTATATTAATTTATTTAACGTTGAGATTAAATTAATAGGTCACTTACTATTAGATACATAAAATAATACATAATTGCTATAAATTACATGACTCAAAATACTATTACTCATAACTACACAATTATTATTGTGATACCATAAATACCCATATGTATTTGCACAGTTGTTTGCACAATTTGGTTCTACACAATTTGCTTTGCACATTTTAAATTCCGACAGATGGCGGTGGTGGTCAACGGCCAGTCAACAGTCGGCGAGTGGGTGGGTGAGGGGTAGGATTGGTGGTTTAAAAGTGTATGAGATTATAAGGTTATATTTGGTATTTTATTTTAATATTTTGTATGAGAGTAATTATTTAAATTCCTTGTATCTAACAGTAATTTAAGTTAAAAATGTGTATTTATTAATAATTTTTCCTAAATGAAAAATGAATCTAACGGTTGAGATCGTTCATATGTATTGGTGCACCAGGTGCACCTGGACTAAAATATGACATGATTTTATAATTCAAAAGCGAAATAAAGAAAATAATAATAATTAATTTATAACTTAAAAATTTTAATAATATACTCCCTCCGTCCCATTTTCATCTTCATATTTACTGTACACACGAAAATTAAGAAAAGTTGCTTTTTGAGTAACTTTTGGGGGTAGTTTGGTATTTTTGGGTAATAAATAAATGATAAAGTATGTTATGTGTGTTAAAAATGTGATGGCAATTTTGAAATTAAAGTATGTTAGAGGGATATTAGTTATGTACCTTTTCCTTTTATGGAAGTGTGAAGTTGAAATTGGGACGGACCAAAACGGAAAGTGTGAAGTTGAAGTTGGGACGGAGGGAGTACTTGTTAATAATAATAATATGTATGACCTAAATTAATAATAATTAAAAAAACCTGTGTGAGATAATATGTATAAATTGATAATATGTACTATGTTAGAATAATTAATCTATATAATTAGCTTTTATATATATATATATATATATATATATATATATATATATATATATAATTAAAAAATAATTTATAGTAAGTTATGTACATTAATATGGGATAATGGAATAATAATCTCTTATTAAAAACAAAATTTTTGCCCTTAAATTTTTTAAGAGGGAATATAAGTGTCCAATTTATAAATATAGATAATTTATGTCGTTATTACATAGATTTTTGTTTGAATAATAATATTATTGTTATTTCCAAACTCTATCCTATTTTTAATTATTAATACAAGATATAATATTCCCTCCGTTCGCTCGAAAGAGTGCCTTTTTTTTCGTTTTGATCGTCCATTTTAAAGATGATCATTTCCTTTTTTACATACATGGAACCCACACACCCTCTAATACAACTAAAATATGGAGTCCACACTCCCATTAATACAACTACCCACTACACATTAAATAATAATACTCCTTAATTCACGTGCCCAAAAGTAAATTGCCCCCAAACCATTCAGAGGGAGTATAATAATTTTTATATAAGTATTTATTTATTATGACAATTTAAATTTAAAATCTAATTGGATTATTATTAAACTTATTTTTTTAATGATAAATAACTTTAAAATACAATATGACTTTGAATAAAGGTTATTTAAAATCATATTATTATTATGTTATAATAATAAATTCATTTGTATTTTTCTGTCTATTACATTAATAATATTTAATTATAAATTTAATTAAAAATTTAAATTTATAATAAATTATTTATTTAATTTTAAATATTTATTATGTAGTCGAAATGGATTTCTAATTAAAGATAATTAAAAGAGGAATAATTTGACATAATTTTTATTAATAATAAATATGTAACATTAAAGTTATATAAGTGTGAATTTTCTTGATGAAAATTAAATTGTGAAAATGGCAAAAAGTAGCCACTATTACTTAAAAGTAATTTTAAGTGGCCACTGATGCTATATACAATTTATTCTAGCCACTTTTTCTGGAATAGACCAAAATACCCTTGAGGGGCCCCACATTTTCACATCAGATTCTTACTATTTCTGAAAAAGACTACAAAGTACTACTATGTAGGCATGTGGGGCCCCTCAAGTATGAGGAATCAGATTCCTCACTTTTATGACCAAAAGTACACTAGGGGAATCCGATTCTTCCTATTTCTGAAAGAGATGTCAAAGTACAACTATGTATGCATGTGGGGCCCTCATATGCTTACAAAAAATGAGGTATTATATAATAGCGGTCCAACCGTGGTGATGCATCATACACATACATCCATTTTCATTGTTCTAGTTTTTTTCTTTAGTGTTGAGCATTCGGGGAGCAACCATTTTAACTAGATATTTAGAAGCGTGAGAATTTGGGGAGCAGTATACAAGGTATGTTGTAAACTTGTTTTAACAGCTATGAATGCATTAATTTGATCATCTTTACATGCCGTATGAGTGTATTTTATCTATTTCAACGTTTTATAATAGAAATAATAGTATGCCGAATAGTATATGTGAATTGTAAAATGTATCCCCATTAAATTTAATTTTTTTTAAATTAGCAACTCGTAGGCCGAATAGAACAGGATTTGTAGACCGAATAGAACAACTATGAAGGACGAATAGAAGAAACGTTGGCCGAAAAGGCCCAAAAAATATATCCTACGATAACAAAATAAGTAGGTCGAATAGAACAAGTGTTGTAGGCCGAATAGAACAATCTTATTGGCCGAATACAAGAAACGCAGGCCGAATAGAAGAACTTAAATTTCCACATTTAATTTTCTTTTGTAAAAAAATATGTAGGCCGAATAGAACAAGTGTTGTAGGCCGAATAGAACAATCTTATTGGCCGAATACAAGAAACACAGGCCGAATAGAAGAACTTAAATTTTCACATTTAATTTTCTTTTGTAAAAAAATATGTAGGCCGAATAGAAGAATTTTGATTGGCCGAATAGAACAACTTTAAAGGCCGAATAAGAGAGACTTAGGCCAAATAGAAGAAAAACATACAGAATTTGAAAGGCATCTGAAGGTAGGCCGAATAGTGAAACAGTTGAGGGCCGAATAAAATAATATGTTGGCCGAATAGAGTACATTGTTGGCCGAATAGAATACTTGCAACTAATTATGATGTTGTCATTTATATTTTCCTAAATAAATATGCAGATGAGCTACAAACAAGCTGGGATGTGTTGGGGTGGACATTGGGATGTGTTACTATACAAAGGTGGACAAGTTCACTGGTTATACTTGCGGGATGACAATCTGTACTATACTTTGTTATTAGAAATTCATAACATAATACAAGCAGATTTGGATAATTGGGGTTATGAAGTTCATTCTCTCGTCGAGTACAATGGCCGTATGTGTAAATATAAGATAAAGAATGATGCTCGTGTGGCAGAAGTTTTCAACTGTGTTGATGTAGGAATGGTGTATGTGACACTCGTTTCTGTCGCTGGCCATGCATTCGTTGAACCTCCTGCACAAGGTTCAGGGCATAGTTTGGAGTTAGGGTTGGGTTATAATGACGGAAGTCCTGGTCTGAGCAATGATCCATGTTCGAGGGCACAGTCTAGTGCTAGGCCTGATTTTGATTTGAATGTGGCGTATAGTCCGACCATAGATGCTGAAGCTGATGACAACGCTGGTGAGGGTGAGGATGATGCACATGCTTATAATGATGATGTTGAGCTCGGGAATAGGACTATCGAAGAAGAACATGAAAACAACGAAGATGACATACAGCAGGATTGTAATCAGTCTTCTAGCGAAAGTGATGATGATGCTGAGGATAGAAGAATCCAATTGTATGAAGAAGTCTGTGATTACATACGTCAGAGAGACGGCCCTAGCTTTCTTGAACCGATTAGTCGCGACTTGTCCCGTCCTGAAATGCAGCCACTAGATTATCAAAGTATTCGGCCCACCACCCGTCCATGGTTGATTCCAGGTATGAATAGTATGCTTATTTAGAGGAGAACTAAAGTAAACTTGTACTTTGAACTAATGCACCTGATATGGTCATAGGCATTCCGGTTGTAGCTGACAGAGAAGATCAGATGACTGCCTCTGACTTTGATGAGTCTGGCGTTCTTCACCAGAAAAGTGTATTTGATACAAAAAAGAAGTTGCAGACTGCTGTAGGAATGTATAACTTGCGGAATGGAGTTGAGACCACTGTTGAAAGATCTAGCTCGACCAGATATAACGTGGAATGCAAGCTCAAATGGAAAACCGGTTGTCGATTTGCGATGCATGCACGAATGAGCCTTGGGCTGTGGGGGGTAGTTAAATTTGTTCAACATCACGAGTGTTTGAATGATCCATACAGGCCCACTCCTACACAGGTGTCATCCAACGTCATCGGTCAATATTTTGCTGCTAGGCAATTTGACAAAATTACTGGGCTCCGACCCCCCAGGCGATGAGACATGAGATATTGAAGGATTTCGGGTTTGACATTAGCTACAACGTGGCGTTAAAGATGAAACACCGGGCTGTTGGACATACGTACGGGGATCACGACAGCTCATTTCATATGCTCCCTGCGTACATGTATCAGTTGGAGTTTGCAAATCCCGATACACATACCTGTATCTCTGTTGATGAAGAGGACCACTTTCGATTTTTATTTTATGCTCTTGGAGCATCTAGACGGGGATTTCTAGAGTTTGGTCGTCCAATCATTGTCATAGACGGGACTCATATGAAGGGAAAGCACAAAGGCATTATTTTTGTCGCAGTTACGAATGATCCAAACCATCAGATATTTCCACTCGCCTTAGGGGTTGGCGACGTCGAGAGCAACATGTCGTGGACATGGTTTTTAGAAAGAGTTCGAGAGGCATACGGATGTCTACGAGATCTTTTGATTGTGTCAGACAGTCATCGCAGTATCGCACATGCTATTTCTACTGTCTATCCTGATGCACATCATGGTTTGTGTGGTTATCATTTAAAGAATAGGTTGGCAGGTTATGGAAAGCACGTTTTGTATAGATTTCAGAGTGCGATGGATGCATACCTATCGAGGGACTTTGACAGGTTAGTCTTCCAAATCCACTTCGTCGTAATGTTAAATTTACGAATCTAATCCATTTATTGTTTTTTTACAAATATTTACCTTTTCATATTTGTTGTGTTCAGCTGCATGAACTCATTGCGTGGGCACCGGTCGTCGGAGAGGTTACTGGAATTACTTGGGTCGTGGGGATATGAGAAATGGTCAAGGGTCCATTGTCCCGTAAAGCGGTACGAGTTTATGAACTCTACGTCACCTGAGTCGTATAGCAATGCCATACTCTGGGCGCGTACGCTACCTATATGCACGCTGTTAGAGATTGCACGCACAACTACTGAGAGGTGGTTTTACGAATGGCGAACTCAAGCTGAGCAAGAGTGTACCATTCTCTGCAAGCGTATGAATGACGAGCTCGTGGAACTGTCTTCCGCTGCCAAAAAGCTACTGGTATCGCAACTCAGAAATGATGATCAGCTATTCACAGTGGATTTGAATGACAGTAGCTGCACCTGTGAGAAATTCCAGAAAGAACTTATTCCATGTATTCATGCGATGAAGGCAATTGAGTACGTATTCATACCTGCTATTTTGTTGGGTCGAACAATAGAGTTTGTGATTCTTATATTATACGTTTCTCAGTACTTGCAGGTTGCTAGCCAGTAGCTTCGTGTCGATCTTTTTCCATCGCACCAGTTTAATAGGGATGTAGTCCGGTCCAGTGATTCTTGTACCGCATTACAGTCAATGGGACACACCTGATAGTGTCAAGTCACAAACTGTTAACCCCCCATTACCACACAGGCAGGCAGGCCGACCTCGAATGTCTCGGATAAGGTCAGGTGTGGAGTCATTATGGAGACGTCACAAAGAGCATGTTTGCTCACGCTGCCGAGAGCCAGGTCACAATTGAGTAAATTGTACTGGAACTTCATCATCACATATCGGTCCACATCCTCCTCTGACGGCTGCCCCGAATCCCCGTATACATAGAGAAAAAAAATATGGCATTTGTGGTGAAACTGGGCACACACGTCTACGTTGTCCTACTCAGTTATAGCAATACTGTATAACTTGTAATTTATATCAATTATAGAAATACTGTATAACTTGTAATTTATATCAATTATAGCAATACTGTATAACTTGTAATTTATATCAATTATAGCAATATTGTATAACTTGTAATTTATATCAATTATAGCAATATTGTATAACTTGTAAAAATAAAATAAAAACGTAATTAAGTGTCCAAAAGTAATCAACATGTGATCATTAGTGTTGCCCTGAGTACATCATGCTGAGGTAATAACGGTACCAGCCTGAAAGATTAGGAAAGCAATATGCCTCCGGTAACGCAACATGTGATCAGGAGTGTTTCAGTTAAAGTCCTTCGTCAATAACCCGTCAAAGGTCCTAAGACACGCTGGACCGCAGCTGGATTCGTCCTCCTCTCTGTAACAAACTTCTGCACGAGCTGGAGTCAAAGGGAAAGTGTAGGGAACCCCTTGGGGGTCAATCTCGCGCAGCAAGAATGGAATGACGCGTCTGAATGGTAGAGTCTCTGTCATCCGACGATCCCTCATATCGGGCTCATTTTCCCACCTATGCCGGAAGGAGTCAAAACAGTAGAAGGTCATATCCTTCATAATCAGTGCACATGTGTAGTAGTGCGCATCCGTGTGGACTATGAACATAATCTGTCAAAATAAGTTACGAGGAATGGGTTAAAGTAGGAGATATAATTAGAAGATCAAATCATAGGTGAAGATACAATACCACATCACATTCTGTCCATGGCCTGGACCCCCTCCACACGGGTAAGCTCACTGCTGCTTACGCACGAAGATCTGTCAATAAGTCATCACTTATGTTGACAAATATCATTCTATCATCTCTGTACCACATCGTGTGATCATTCCATACAGATTGAACTCGGACCTTAGAGGAAAATAAGTGTATATGATTGGTCTCAAAATGTGGTAGAAAACTCGGACCATAGGTTGCTAATGTGGTTGTTACTTATAGTGAATTGCATGTCCAGAATGCAGTAGGTCCCAACATCCTGATGGACGTGAACGCCTATTGCCGTCGGTCGCTCTGATAATATCCAGAGGTATGCTTCTAGGTGCTGAAACATATAGAAATTTATTACAGAGTAGTGTTAGTTAGTGAACATAATTACTTCTCTCTCAATTACCTGGTCGTCAAACCAAGCACTGGGGTCCTCCATCTCAGTGAAAAAAGTACTGCCGACTCCATAGCCGAGTCCGACGTCGACCCTGAAATAAAAAATTCTTTACCAACAAGCACAAGTATGTAAAGTAACATATGAAAACATCTAAAGTAGTGTAGATTAGCACGTACAGATCATTGCTTCTCTTAAATTGTAGGTACAGTTGCCAGCGGCGCTCGCGGTCAGTCGTTGTGAATGGTGATTGTAACGCTGCACTAGGGTTTCTTGGCCGCTTAGCACGCATCAAACCATCTTGAGCGACACCAGGTGTGGGAGCCATCGGACTCACATGATCCACCGCTGTAGGAGAGGTAGATCTAACCTCTGACCTCAAGATAGACGGCTCATACTCAGACCCCCGACTCCGCAAAATATCAGCTCGAAGGCATCTGAACTCCTGTGTAAGCGCAAGTCAAAATAAATGTTGTGTCTGATGCTCAACCACTATCTGACATGCAAGCTGGGATAACAACTCATCCTGCTGATCCAGCCTATGCAGGACCCTATCTTTGAAATCCTGATCATATCCGGAGTGGTCCTGCTCATATTCGTGTTCCTGCTGACCATACCCGTGGTCGTCCTGATTATCATATCCGTGATCTTGCTGATCATATCCGTGGGCGTCTTCCATCCCGCTTCCATGTTGAGCAACAGCTCGAGCATGCCAACTACGAGCGGAGGATGGAGGAACATGATGCGTGGGATCATATGGACTGCGCTCACCATACCTCGTCTCCACTGAATGATGTCCACTGTGGTCAGGGCTAGGAGTATAGGGAGGGCGGTAAGAATGCTCATCCCAATTTGTTACCCAAGCTGAAGGGTCATCCGTGTGCTGGCCAGTCCACCGATCCTCAACAGCCACACCAGAATAGTACTGCTGCTCCCATGGATTACTAGTAGGATCGTATGGCTCCGCCGCGGTCTGCTGCTCCACATATATGACATTAGGTTCACGAACGACCTTTCGTCTGGGGTTAGAGAATGCCTTTGTGTACAGCCTCATGATCAACCCCTACAAAGGATCATCCTCTATTCCAATCCAGTAACCCTTTCTATGCTCCTGGAGGAGCACCCGTGGAAAATCCACCACTACAAGATCCTGATTAAAGAAAACAAATACATTTAGATACAATATCACTGATTTATCTGTACCGACATGTATCAAAAATTTAAATTTCATACCCGAGAAAACAGATTCCTATCAACCTTCTTCACCCTACGAAAAACCCATCGCAAGCAAAGTAGCCTATTTTCTTCCCTATCGGTAGGGACATGGCCATACGGTGCAGCAAGGGCAGGTAGACGCTCGTACGCCCAAACCTATCACACGTAAACTACATATGTTAGATTATTACTATTGCTGAATCTAGTAATACACTATAACTTTAAGTGATCTATTATAACACGTACCAGGAGCACAAATGTGCACCCGTAAAAGTGATATTTGTACTTGTTGGGGTTTGCTCCTTTAGGAAGTTCGGTCAAAATATGATCCATGAAGTGCAGTAGAGTCATATAACTGACCTGGCCCCAAGGGAATAAATCTCATCTACGCTCGTCCTCTACTAGGACCCAAACCCAGTTGTCTATACTCACCTTGGTAACATCCGATCCAAGGAGAAAATAGTACAACAACAAGACCTTAGCAATTTTAACCTCGTTCTCGGGGCTAACACCGCTAAATTTTGTACCCTCAAAATCACGGGCAATCTCACTTATTAGTGGTCTTTCGCCTTGACCATAATAAATATCGTATACCCCACCAGACAGGATATGATACGATAAATTCGGATCAAACCTCACTCTATTCCGAAAGCAGAGCCCCATTATCCGCATGAACGCTACCCTACTAAAGCTAAGACACTCGTTCCAAACTTGAAAATATCTAGCGGTGACATCATCCCCGCTACGTATGACCTCCCGTGTCATGAGACCGTGGAGATTAGAATGCACGATCCAATCGTCGTGAAGACCCCAGTAATGACCAAAATAAGATCGTCTGAACATCTCCTCCGCATTACCCCAACCATTGTTAATTGCTTGCGGATAAGTGTCATAACAACCCCAGGTTTGCAGTAATTATGTATACTGCAATTCTGCCCCTGCATGGTTGGACGCTTCCATTCACCCTGCACAAATTTAACTTTTTGTTAAATAATATTTAACACACATCAAAAAGATGTACTCTGCATCAATTCAACCAGCTTACTTAATAAGACAATCATTTCTTTCTATTCGACCTACAACTATTTTATTCGGCCTACACATTCATTCTATTCGGTCTTCAAAGAAAACCTATTCGGCCTACAAAAATAAAAAAAAAACTCCTACACTTTGTTCTATTCGGTCTACAGCTGTTCTATTCGGCCTACAAATTTGTTCTATTCGGCCTACTGAAAAAGCTCTATTCGGCCAACCCACATTTTCAAAAATTCAAAAAAATAACTCCTAGAATTTGTTCTATTCGGCCTACAACTGTTTTATTCGGCCTACATATTCGTTCTATTCGGTCTTCAAAGAAACACTATTCGGCCTACAAAAATTAAAAAAAAACTCCTACAGTTTGTTCTATTCGGTCTACAGTTGTTCTATTCGGCCTACAAATTTGTTCTATTCGGCCTACTGAAAAAACTCTATTCGGCCAACCCACATTTTCAAAAATTCAAAAAAATGACTCCTAGAATTTGTTCTATTTGGCCTACAACTGTTCTATTCGGCCTACACATTCGTTCTATTCGGTCTTCAAAGAAACCCTATTCGGCCTACAAAAATTAAAAAAAACTCCTACACTTTGTTCTATTCGGTCTACCGTTGTTCTATTCGGCCTACAAATTTGTTCTATTCGGCCTACTGAAAAAGCTCTATTCGGCCAACCCACATTTTCAAAAATTCAAAAAAATAACTCCTAGAATTTGTTCTATTCGGCCTACAATTTGTTCTATTCGGCCTACACTATTTGTTCTATTCGGCCCATACTTTTTTTTCAAAATTTTTTTTTTTTAAATTTAAAAAAAAAATTCTTCTATTCGGCCTACAATTTGTTCTATTCGGCCTACACTATTTGTTCTATTCGGCCAACACTTTTTTTCAAAAAAAAATAAAAAAAATTTGTTCTATTCGGCCTACAATTTGTTCTATTCGTCCTACAATTTATTCTATTCGGCCTACACTTTTTTTTTAAAAAAATTAAAAAAAATTCTTCTATTCGGCCTACAATTTGTTCTATTCGCCTACAATTTGTTCTATTCGGCCTACACAATTTGTTCTATTCGGCCTACACTTTTTTTTAAAAAAAAATTTTTTAAAAAATTAAAAAAAAAGGTTTTACGTCTCTAATTTTGACAGCTCAGAAAGATAAAGATATGAAGGTTGTGAATGCGGCTGAGAATGTCCTGAAAGATCTCATGAATAAACCCAGAAAATTGAGGATGATGCTACAGTATTGAAGAATACAGTGAAAAATATGCTGAAAGACATGGGAGATCTAGGAAAGGGAAAGGAAAGGGAGACCACAAGTGAGGATGAAGATTCGGAAGAAGAAGAGGATGAAGATTCGGAAGAAGAAGAGGAGTGAATTAGCATATGATTAGCTTGGTGCTTTGGTTTTTCAATTTCATGGTGCGTTTCTTTTTTAGGCATATGGGGATTTAGTTTCCAAAATTCATGCTGATAATGGATTCTAATGCCTGTATGAATATTTAGTTATCTCATCTTTCTTTTGTTTACATCTCTGCAATATCTTTGAGCTTATCAACATGTGATTTTCAAGATGGTTTTGAAATGATTGGTGAGTTCATCTCCTGAGACGTTGGACGAGGCTAGTTGGGGCATTAATTTTTAGTGAAGAGTCTTTATAAGCAATCCTGGTTAATAGAGTCTTTATTCTTGCAGTTGATTGGTACAATTACAAGCCATGCGCTTTATATTGGTTGTTCTAGATTTAGGTCGGATTGATAAAGTTGGAAATACCAAACCAGTCACCATTAGAACACTCATAGATGTAGCATAACACAAATGTGCAGTTAGTTTTACAAAATTATAATTGAAAAGACAGAGACAAAGCATGTGGAATTTTAAATTGCAGTTTGTATATTGTTTTATCATCACAATCCAAATGTGAAAAAAGAATTGGCTGGAGGGGATCAAGATAACAATATTTTACGTACCATTTGTATCGAATTTGGTTCATCTATGAATGTTAGATAATCACAAACGAGAATACTAGTTATAAGTCCGACTGCTATTTGGAAAATTCTTGTGCAAATTTTTATTTGACATGTATGTATAGAAAAAATAGATGCCAAATCGTGTATGACGTATTAGTCTAAGGCCGAATAGTAAAAAATCTAATAATAATTTTGGTTTAATATGGTAGATTAGTTTTTTCGTTTAACTCTAATTTTTATTATTCATTATCCTTTCCTTAATTTGAGCGGAATATTTATTGAAGATTTGTTTGAAGATATAATAACTTTTTTAAAGGTTAAAAATGGATTAATAAAATATCTTTTTGTATTAGATAGTAATGTATTGTTAATCATGTATATCATTATAATAACAACTTAAATATTGTATCTATCAATAATTAATTCAAATAATTATGATATAACAGAAAATTAATCCAATTTTTTTAAAGAATAATTCACACCCATTAAATTATTTGATCTCTAAATATTATGAGCCTTCACAATTGAATTGAAATAAAACCTAAGTTGGTACAAAGATCAACTTCAACTCAAGTGATCAATAACATGAAAGAGATAGACTCTTGTAGCTCTTTAAATATTTTATTTATGATACAAAATTCAAACATCATGCTAATTTATGATACTATAATTTAGTTTTTTAAATTGTGGAAATTGGAGTGATCATAATTAAACTTGAATCGGAGCGTTTTTTAATAGACACTTTTGACTAAGTACAATTTTAAGTAGCCACATCCGATAAGAACAATTTTTACTAGCCACTATTTAGTGGACTCCCCAAATTACCCTCAATAACTGTCGCCTAAAGTACAAAAATTCAGGGGCCTTATCATGTCAGTTTTGACTGCAGTAAATGGGTTGGGTGGACCACATTTAAAATTGTAGTTAGTGGGTTGGTGGACCACATTTAAAGTTTTAAAACTTTTCAAATTAAATTTTGGGACCAAATTTTTGGTAGCCAGTTTTGACTAAGTACAATTTTAAATAGGCACCTATCTTAAAAGTAATTTTTAGTAGCCACTATTTAGAGAACTCCCCAAATTACTCTCATAACTGTCAGATGAAAGACAATAATAATGGAGGCATAATTATGTCAGTGTTGACTGCATTAAATAGAGTGGTTGGGACCACATTTAAAATTATAGGAAATATATTTTTTCCAGAAAAAATTTAAAAATTTCAAAAATATTATTTCTTCTATTCGGTCTATTAAGCCTACAATTTGTTCTATTCGGCCTACACTATTTGTTCTATTCGGCCCATACTTTTTTAAAAAAAAATTATTCTATTCGGCCTACACTATTTGTTCTATTCGGACCACACTTTTTTTTCAAAATTTTTTTTTTAAAAAATTTAAAAAAAAAATCTTCTATTCGGCCTACAATTTGTTCTATTCGGCCTACAATTTGTTCTATTCGGCCTACACTATTTGTTCTATTAGGCCAACACTTTTTTTTCAAAAAAAAAATTAAAAAAAAAATTTAAAAAATTGTTCTATTCGGCCTACAATTTGTTCTATTCGTCCCGCAATTTGTTCTATTCGACCTACACTATTTGTTCTATTCGGCCTACACTTTTTTTTAAAAAAATTTTAAAAAAAAATTTTTAAAAATTTCTTCTATTCGGCCTATAATTTTTTTCTATTCGCCTACAATTTGTTCTATTCGGCCTACACAATTTGTTCTATTCGGCCTACACTTTTTTTTCACAAAAAAATTAAAAAAAATTTAAAAAAAAAGGTTTTACGTCTCTAATTTTGACAGCTCAGAAAGATAAAGATATGAAGGTTGTGAATGCGGCTGAGAATGTCCTGTGTTCTATTCGGGCCTACACTATTTGTTCTATTCGGCCCACACTTTTTTTTCAAAAAAAATTTTTTTAAAAATTTTAAAAAAAAAATCTTCTATTCGTCCTACAATTTGTTCTATTCGGCCTACAATTTGTTCTATTCGGCCTACACTATTTGTTCTATTCGGCCAACACTTTTTTTCAAAAAAAAATTAAAAAAATTTAAAAAAAAATTATTTTATTCGGCCTACAATTTGTTCTATTCGTCCTACAATTTGTTCTATTCGGCCTACACTATTTGTTCTATTCGGCCTACACTTTTTTTTAAAAAAAAATTAAAAAAAATTAAAAAAAAAATTCTTCTATTCGGCCTACAATTTGTTCTATTCGCCTACAATTTGTTCTATTCGGCCTACACTTTTTTTTCAAAAAAAAATTTAAAAAAAAATAAAAAAAGGTTTTACGTCTCTAATTTTGACAGCTCAGAAAGATAAAGATATGAAGGTTGTGAATGCGGCTGAGAATGTCCTGAAAGATCTCATGAATCAAACCCAGAAAATTGAGGATGATGCTACAGTATTGAAGAATACGGTGAAAAATATGCTGAAAGACATGGGAGATCTAGGAAAGGGAAAGGAAAGGGAGACCACAAGTGAGGATGAAGATTTCGGAAGAAGAAGAGGATGAAGATTCGGAAGAAGAAGAGGAGTGAATTAGCGGATGATTACCTTGGTGCTTTGGTTTTTCAATTTCATGGTGCGTTTCTTTATTAGGCATATGGAGATTTAGTTTCCAAAATTCATGCTGATAATGGATCCTAATGCCTTTATGAATATTTAGTTATCTGATCTTTCTTTTGTTCACATCTCTGCAATATCTTTGAGCTTATGAACATGTGATTTTCAAGATGATTTTGAAATAATTGGTGAGTTCATCTCCTGAGACGTTGGACGAGGCTAGTTGGGGCATTAATTTTCAGTGAAGAGTCTTTATAAGCAATCCTGGTTAATAGAGTCTTAATTCTTGCAGTTGATTGGTGCAATTACAAGCCATGCGCTTTATATTGGTTGTTCTAGATTTAGATCGGATTGATAAAGTTGAAAATACCAAACCAGTCACTATTAGAACACTCATAGATGCAGTATAACACTAATGAGCAGTTATTTTTACAAAATTATAATTGAAAAGACAGAGACAAAGCATGTAGAATTTTAAATTGCAGTTTGTATATTGTTTTATCATCACAATCCAAATGTGAAAAAAGAATGTGGTTGGAGGGGATCAAGATAACAATATTTCACGTACCATTTGTATCGAATTTGGTTCATCTATGAATGTTAGATAACCACAAACGAGAATACTAGTTATAAGTCCGACTGCTATTTGGAAAATTCTTGTGCAAATTTTTATTTGACATGTATGTATAGAAAAAATAGATCCCAATTTGTGTATGACGTATTAGTCTAAGGCCGAATAGTAAAAAATCTAATAATAATTTTGATTTAATATGGTAGATCAGTTTTTTCGTTTAACTCTAATTTTTATTATTCATTATCCTTTCCTTAATTCGAGCGGAATATTTATTGAAGATTTGTTTGAAGATATAATAATTTTTTTAAAGGTTAAAAATGGATTAATAAAATATCTTTTTGTATTAGATAGTAATGTATTGTTAATCATGTATATCATTATAATAACAACTTAAATGTTGTATCTATCAATAATTAATTCAAATAATTATGATATAACAGAAAATTAATCCAATTTTTTTAAAGAATAATTCACACCCATTAAATTATTTGATCTCTAAATACTATGAGCCTTCACAATTGAATTGAAATAAAACCTAAGTTGGTACGAAGATCAACTTCAACTCAAGTGATCAATAACATGAAAGAGATAGACTCTTGTAGCTCTTTAAATATTTTATTTATGATACAAAATTCAAACATCATGCTAATTTATGATACTATAATTTAGTTTTTTAAATGGTGGAAATTGGAGTGATCATAATTAAACTTGAATCGGAGCGATTTTTTAATAGACACTTTTGACTAAGTATAATTTTAATTAGCCACATCCGATAAGAACAATTTTTACTAGCCACTATTTAGTGGACTCCCCAAATTACCCTCAATAACTGTCGCCTAAAGTACGAAAATTCAGGGGACTTATCATGTCAGTTTTGACTGCAGTAAATGGGGTGGGTGGACCACATTTAAAATTGTAGTTAGTGGGTTGGTGGACCACATTTAAAGTTTTAAAACTTTTCAAATTAAATTTTGGGACCAAATTTTTAGTAGCCACTGTTGACTAAGTACAATTTTAAATAGCCACCTCTTTTAAAAGTAATTTTTAGTAGCCACTATTTAGATAACTCCCCAAATTACCCCCATAACTGTCAGATTAAAGACAATAATAATGGAGGCATGATTATGTCAGTGTTGACTGCATTAAATAGGGTGGTTGGGACCACATTTAAAATTATAGGAAATCTTTTTTTTTTTCCAGAAAAAATTAAAAATTTCAAAAATATTATTTCTTCTATTCGGTCTATTCGGCCTACAATTTGTTCTATTCGGCCTACACTTTTTTATAAAAAAAATTATTCTATTCGGCCTACACTATTTGTTCTATTCGGCCCACATTTTTTTTCAAATTTTTTTTTTTAAAATTTAAAAAAAATCTTCTATTCGGCCTACAATTTGTTATATTCGGCCTATACTATTTGTTCTATTCGGCCTACATTTTTTTTCAAAAAAAAAAAATAAAAAAAAATTGTTCTATTCGGCCTACAATTTGTTCTATTCGTCCTACAATTTGTTCTATTCGGCCTACACTATTTGTTCTATTCGGCCTACACTTTTTTTAAAAAAAAATTAAAAAAAATTAAAAAAAAAATTCTTCTATTCGGCCTACAATTTGTTCTAATCGCCTACAATTTGTTCTATTCGGCCTACACTATTTGTTCTATTCGGCCTACACTTTTTTTTTCAAAAAGCAATTAAAAAAAATTAAAAAAAAAATTCTTCTATTCGGCCTATTCGGCCTACAATTTGTTCTATTCAGCCTACACTATTTGTTCTATTCGACCCACATTTTTTTCGAAAAAAATAAAAAAAATAGAAAAAAATATTTCCTAAAAAAATTAAAAAAAATATACGAATAAAATATTAGTGAAAATGCATCTTTTTTTATTTTAATAAAAAATATATTCATGAGGCATATAAAGGTAACAGATTAATGCATTCAATAGACTGTACTTCCATACTTTATTCAGAAATAAAGAGAAATTCGATTCCTTTACTGTACGTTTGGTACTTTTGGTCAAAAAGTGTGGAATCTCATTCTCCAAACATGTGAAAAGTGGGCCCCCCTCAAGGGCATTTTGGTCCATTCTTTTAAATTGGCTAGAAAAAATTGTGTATAATATATGTGGCCACTTAAAATTACACTTAAGCAATAGTGGTTACTTTTTGCAATTTTCACAAATTTGTTTTTCAAAATTTAATTTATTGGTGGGGTCCATTGCTTTTATTACTCGCACACATTCTAGGGGAAGTATAATCCACTCTCTTAATTAAAAAATATCCAACCACTCACGTGGTGTACACTCTCCCCTAGAGATGCTTTCTATTTTATCCAAGGGTGGCATAAACTAACAGAAGGAGAGAGAAGCAATTCGTAGTTTAAACTGTAATCCACATTCCTTATTTATTTATTTTTCAGTTTAGACCCAAATAAATCCAACCAATTTTCAGTTTAGAGAGAGTAGATTATTTTTCCAATTCTCTCCATATTCCCCCAAATTCTCTCTATTTATTCCCTGTTTCTTCTCCTTCTCACCCTAATTTTCTCCACTTCTTCACTCTGTCTCTTCTCCTCCTCATCCCTGCCCACCCACCCACGCCTTCGCTCACTCCCTTCAAAATGTTTCCTGGTACAAGAAAATTATTCACCGGCGGCCGCGACGGTCCCAGTCTTGTAAGGGGAATTTCAAAGAAGCTAGAAAGTGCTAAGTTACAATTCTTCGAGGGAACGAAGCACCTTAAGGAGCGTAAGAAGGAGTTGAAGAAGATATTAAAGAAGTGGCGAATGTGAAGGAAGCAATGAAAGGTTTTACGTCTCTAATTTTGACAGCTCAGAAAGATAAAAATATGAAGATTGTGAATGCGGCTGAGAAAGTCCTGAAAGATCTCATGAATCAAACCCAAAAAATTGAGGATGATGCTACAGTATTGAAGAATACGGTGAAAAATATGCTGAAAGACATGGGAGATCTAGGAAAGGGAAAGGAAAGGGAGACCACAAGTGAGGATGAAGATTCGAAAGAAGAAGAGGATGAAGATTCGGAAGAAGAAGATGAGTGAATTAGCGGATGATTAGCTTGGTGCTTTGGTTTTTCAATTTCATGGTGCGTTTCCTTTTTAGGCATATGGGGATTTAGTTTCCAAAATTCATGCTGATAATGGATCCTAATGCCTGTATGAATATTTAGTTATCTCATCTTTCTTTTGTTCACATCTCTGCAATATCTTTGAGCTTATGAACATGTGATTTTCAAGATGGTTTTGAAATGATTGGTGAGTTCATCTCCTGAGACGTTGGACGAGTCTAGTTGGGGAATTAATTTTTAGTGAAGAGTCTTTATAAGCAATCCTGGTTAATAGAGTCTTAATTCTTGCAGTTGATTGGTACAATTACAAGCCATGCGCTTTATATTGGTTGTTCTAGATTTAGGTTGGATTGATAAAGTTGGAAATACCAAACCAGTCACCATTAGAACACTCATAGATGCAGTATAACACTAATGTGCAGTTAGTTTTACAAAATTATAATTGAAAAGACAGAGACAAAGCATGTAGAATTTTAAATTGCAGTTTGTATATTGTTTTATTATCACAATCCAAATGTGAAAAAGAATGTGGTTGGAGGGGATCAAGATAACAATATTTCACGTACTATTTGTATCGAATTTGGTTCATCTATGAATGTTAGATAACCACAAACGAGAATACTAGTTATAAGTCCGACTGCTATTTGGAAAATTCTTGTGCAAATTTTTATTTGGCATGTATGTATAGAAAAAATAGATGCCAAATCGTGTATGACGTATTAATCTATGGCCGAATAGTAAAAAATCTAATAATAATTTTGGTTTAATATGGTAGATCAGTTTTTTTCGTTTAACTCTAATTTTTATTATTCATTATCCTTTCCTTAATTTGAGCGGAATATTTATTGAAGATTTGTTTGAAGATATAATAACTTTTTTTAAGGTTAAAAATGGATTAATAAAATATCTTTTTGTATTAGATAGTAATGTATTGTTAATCATGTATATCATTATAATAACAACTTAAATGTTGTATCTATCAATAATTAATTCAATTAATTATGATATAACAGAAAATTAATCCAATTTTTTTAAAGAATAATTCACACCCATTAAATTATTTGATCTCTAAATACTATGAGCCTTCACAATTGAATTGAAATAAAACCTAAGTTGGTACGAAGATCAACTTCAACTCAAGTGATCAATAACATGAAAGAGATAGACTCTTGTAGCTCTTTAAATATTTTATTTATGATACAAAATTCAAACATCATGCTAATTTATGATACTATAATTTAGATTTTTAAATTGTGGAAATTGGAGTGATCATAATTAAACTTGAATCGGAGCGATTTTTTAATAAACACTTTTGACTAAGTACAATTTTAAGTAGCCACATCCGATAAGAACAATTTTTACTAGCCACTATTTAGTGGACTCCCTAAATTACCCTCAATAACTGTCGCCTAAAGTACGAAAATTCAGGGGCCTTATCATGTCAGTTTTGACTGCAGTAAATGGGGTGGGTGGACCACATTTAAAATTGTAGTTAGTGGGTTGGTGGACCACATTTAAAGTTTTAAAACTTTTCAAATTAAATTTTGGGACCAAATTTTTAGTAGCCACTGTTGACTAAGTACAATTTTAAATAGTCACCTCTCTTAAAAGTAATTTTTAGTAGCCACTATTTAGAGAACTCCCCAAATTGCCCCCATAACTGTCAGATGAAAGACAATAATAATGGAGGCATGATTATGTCAGTGTTGACTGCATTAAATAGGATGGTTGGGACCACATTTAAAATTATAGGAAATATTTTTTTCCAGAAAAAATTAAAAAATTTCAAAAATATTATTTCTTCTATTCGGTCTATTCGGCCTATAATTTGTTCTATTCGACCTACACTATTTGTTCTATTCGGCCTACACTTTTTTTTTAAAAAAAAAATTATTATATTCGGCCTACAATTTGTTCTATTCGGCCTACACTATTTGTTCTATTCGGCCCACACTTTTTTTTCAAAAATTTTTTTTTTTAAATTTTTAAAAAATTTCTTCTATTCGGCCTATAATTTGTTCTATTCGCCCTACAATTTGTTCTATTCGGCCTACACTATTTGTTCTATTCGGCCTACACTTTTTTTCAAAAAAAAATTAAAAAAATTTGTTCTATTCGGCCTACAATTTGTTCTATTCGTCCTACAATTTGTTATATTCGACCTACACTATTTGTTCTATTCGGCCTATACTTTTTTTTAAAAAAAAAAATTTAAAAATTAAAAAAAAATTCTTCTATTCGGCCTACAATTTGTTCTATTCGTCTACAATTTGTTCTATTCGGCCTACACTATTTGTTCTATTCGGCCTACACATTTTTTTCAAAAAAAAATTAAAAAAAATTAAAAAAAAATTCTTCTATTCGCCCTATTTGGCCTATTCGGCCTACAATTTGTTCTATTCATCTTTCACTATTTGTTCTATTCGGCCCACACTTTTTTTCAAAAAAATTAAAAAAATAGAAAAAAATATTTCCTAAAAAAATTAAAAAAATATATACGAATAAAATATTAGTGAAAATGCTTTTTTTTTATTTTAATAAAAAATATATTCATGAGGCATATAAAGGTAACAGATTAATGCATTCAATAGACTGTACTTCAACACTTTATTCAGAAATAAAGAGAAATCCGATTCCTTTACTGTACGTTTGGTACTTTTGGTCAAAAAGTGTGGAATCTCATTCTCCAAATATGTGAAAAGTGGGCCCCCTCAAGGGCATTTTGGTCCATTCCTTTAAAAGTGGCTAGAAAAAATTGTGTATAATATACGTGGCCACTTTAAATTACACTTAAGCAATAGTGGCTACTTTTTGCCATTTTCACAAAAAAAAATTTCAAAATTTAATTTATTGGTAGGGTCCATTGCTTTTATTACTCGCACACATTCTAGGGGAAGTATAATCCACTCTCTTAATTAAAAAATATCCAACTACTCACGTGGTGTACACTCTCTACCCTAGAGATGCTTTCTATTTTATCCAAGGGTGGCATAAACTAGCAGAAGGAGAGAGAAGCAATTCGTAGTTTAAACTGTAATCCAAATTCGTTAGTTTATTTATTTTTCAGTTTAAACCCAAATAAATCCAACCAATTTTCAGTTTAGAGAGTGTAGATTATTTTCCCAATTCTCTCCATATTCCCCCAAATTCTCTCTATTTATTCCCTGTTTCTTCTCCTTCTCACCCTAATTTTCTCCACTTCTTCACTCTGTCTCTTCTCCTCCTCATCCCTGCCCACCCACCCACGCCTTCGCTCACTCCCTTCAAAATATTTTCTGGTGCAAGAAAATTATTCACCGGCGACCGCGGCGGTCCCAGTCTTGTAAGGGGAATTTCAAAGAAGCTAGAAAGTGCTAAGTTACAATTCTCCGAGGGAATGAAGCACCTTAAGGAGCGTAAGAAGGAGTTGAAGAAGATATTAAAGGGTATAAGGCGGTCATTGAGGGAGGTTGAGAGAGACCTAAAAAAATGGGAAATGTTATGCTCGAATCTGAGTTACAGCGACTGAATAAAGAAGTGGCGAATGTGAAGGAAGCAATGAAAGGTTTTACGTCTCTAATTTTGACAGCTCAGAAAGATAAAGATATGAAGATTGTGAATGCGGCTGAGAATGTCCTGAAAGATCTCATGAATCAAACCCAGAAAATTGAGGATGATGCTACAGTATTGAAGAATACGGTGAAAAATATGCTGAAAACATGGGAGATCTAGGAAAGGAAAAGGAAAGGGAGACCACAAGTGAGGATGAAGATTCGGAAGAAGAAGAGGATGAAGATTCGGAAGAAGAAGATGAGTGAATTAGCGGTTGATTAGCTTGGTGCTTTGGTTTTTCAATTTCATGGTGCGTTTCTTTTTTAGGCATATGGGGATTTAGTTTCCAAAATTCATGCTGATAATGGATCCTAATGCCTGTATGAATATTTAGTTATCTCATCTTTCTTTTGTTCGCATCTCTGCAATATCTTTGAGCTTATGAACATGTGATTTTCAAGATGGTTTTGAAATGATTGGTGAGTTCATCTCCTGAGATGTTGGACGAGGCTAGTTGGGGCATTAATTTTTAGTGAAGAGTCTTTATAAGCAATTCTGGTTAATAGAGTCTTAATTCTTGCAGTTGATTGGTACAATTACAAGCCATGTGCTTTATATTGGTTGTTCTAGATTTAGGTCGGATTGATAAAGTTGGAAATACCAAACCAGTCAACATTAGAACACTCATAGATGCAGTATAACACTAATGTGCAGTTAGTTTTACAAAATTATAATTGAAAAGACAGAGACAAATCATGTAGAATTTTAAATTGCAGTTTGTATATTGTTTTATCATCACAATCCAAATGTGAAAAAAGAATGTGGTTGGAGGGGATCAAGATAACAATATTTCACGTACCATTTGTATCGAATTTGGTTCATCTATGAATGTTAGATAACCACAAACGAGAATACTAGTTATAAGTCCGACTGCTATTTGGAAAATTCTTGTGCAAATTTTTATTTGACATGTATGTATAGAAAAAATAGATTTCAAATCGTGTATGACGTATTAGTCTAAGGCCGAATAGTAAAAAATCTAATAATAATTTTGGTTTAATATGGTAGATCAGTTTTTCGTTTAACTCTAATTTTTATTATTCATTATCCTTTCCTTAATTTGAGCGGAATATTTATTGAAGATTTGTTTGAAGATATAATAACTTTTTTAAGGGTTAAAAATGGATTAATAAAATATCTTTTTGTATTAGATAGTAATGTATTGTTAATCATGTATATCATTATAATAACAACTTAAATGTTGTATCTATCAATAATTAATTCAAATAATTATGATATAACAGAAAATTAATCCAATTTTTTTAAAGAATAATTCACACCCATTAAATTATTTGATCTCTAAATACTATGAGCCTTCACAATTGAATTGAAATAACTATAGACCGAATAGAACAAACTGTAGGAGTTTTTTGTAGGCCGAATAGGGTTTCTTTGAAGACCGAATAGAACGAATGTGTAGGCCGAATAAAACAGTTGTAGGCCGAATAGAACAAATTCTAGGAGTTATTTTTTTGAAATTTTGAAAATGTTTATTGGCCGAATAGAGCTTTTTCAGTAGGCCGAATAGAACAAATTTGTAGGCCGAATAGAACAACTGTAGACCGAATAGAACAAAGTGTAGGAGTTTTTTTTTAATTTTTGTAGGCCAAATAGGGTTTCTTTGAAGATCGAATAGAACGAATGTGTAGGCCCAATAAAACAGTTGTAGGCCGAATAGAAAGAAATGATTGTCTTATTAAGTAAGCTGGTTGAATTGATGCAGAGTACATCTTTTTGATGTGTGTTAAATATTATTTAACAAAAGTTAAATTTGTGCAGAGTGAATGGAAGCGTCCAACCATGCAGGGGCAGAACTGCAGTATACATAATTACTGCAAACCTGGGGTTGTTATGACACTTATCCGCAAGCAATTAACAACGGTTGGGGATAATGCAGAGGAGATGTTCAGGCGATCTTGTTTTGGTCATTACTGGGGTCTTCACGATGATTGGATCGCGCATTCTAATCTCCACGGTCTCATGACACGGGAGGTCATACGTAGCGGGGATGATGTCACCGCTAGATATTTTCAAGTTGGGAACGAGTGTCTTAGCTTTAGTAGGGTAGAGTTCATGCGGATAATGGGGCTTTGCTTTCGGGATAGAGTGAGGTTTGATCCGAATTTGTCGTATCATATCCCGTCTAGTGGGGTATACGATATTTATTATGGTCAGGGCGAAAGACCACTAATAAGTGAGATTGCCCGTGATTTTGAGGGTGCAAAATTTAGCCGTGTTAGCCCCGAGAACGCGGTTAAAATTGCTAAGGTCTTGTTATTGTACTATTTTCTCCTTGGATCGGATGTTACCAAGGTGAGTGTAGACAACTGGGTTTGGGTCCTAGTAGAGGACGAACGTAGATGGGATTTATTCCCTTGGGGCCAGGTCAGTTATATGACTCTACTGCACTTCATGGACCACATTTTCACCGAACTTCCTAAAGGAGCAAACCCCAACAAGTATAGATACCACTTTTACGGGTGCACATTTGCGCTCCTGGTACGTGTTATAGTAGATCACTTAAAGTTATAGTGTATTACTAGTTTCAGCAATAGTAATAATCTAACATATGTAGTTTACGTATGACAGGTTTGGGCGTACGAGCGTCTACCTGCCCTTGCTGCACCGTATGGCCATGTCCCTACCGATAGGGAGGAAAATAGGCCACTTTGCTTGCGATGGGTTTTTCGTAAGGTGAAGAAGGTTGACAGGAATCTATTTTCTCGGGTATGAAATCTAAATTTTTGTGAATCATTAATATATGTTGGTACAGATAAATCAGTGATATTGTATTTAAATGTATTTGTTCTTTTAATCAGGATCTTGTAGTAGTGGATTTTTCGCGGGTGCTCCTCCAGGAGCATAGAAAGGGTTACTGGATTGGAATAGAGGATGATCCTTTGCAGGGGTTGATCATGAGGCTGTACACAAAGGCATTCTCTAACCCCAGACGAAAGGTCGTCCGTGAACCTGATTTCACATATGTGGAGCAGCAGACCGCGGCGGAGCCATACGATCCTACTAGTAATCCATGGGAGCAGCAGTACTATTCTGGTGTGGCTATTGAGGATCGGTGGACTGGCCAGCGCACGGATGACCCTTCAGCTTGGGTAACAAATTGGGATGAGCATTCTTATCGCCCTCCCTATACTCCTAGCCCTGACCACAATGAACCTCATTCAGGGGAGACGAGGTATGGTGAGCGCAGTCCATATGATCCCACGCATCATGTTCCTCCATCCTCCGCTCGTAGTTGGCATGCTCGAGCTGTTGCTCAACATGGGAGCGGGATGGAAGACGCCTACGGATATGATCAGCAAGATCACGGATATGATGATCAGGACGACCACGGGTATGGTCAGCAGGATCACGAATATGAGCAGGACCACTCCGGATATGATCAGGATTTCAAAAATAGGGTCTTGCATAGGCTGGATCAGCAGGATGAGTTGTTATCCCAGCTTGCATGTCAGATAGTGGTTGAGCATCAGACACAGCATTTATTTCGACTTGCGCTTACACAAGCGTTCAGACGCCTTCGAGCTGATATTATACGGAGTCGGGGGTCTGAGTATGAGCCGTCTAGCTTGAGGTCAGAGATTATATCTACCCCTCCTACAGCGGTGGATCCTGTGAGTCCGATGGCTTCCACACCTGGTGTCGCTCAAGATGGTTTGATGCGTGCTAAGCGGCCAAGAAACCCTAGTGTAGCATTACAATCACCATTCACAACGACTGACCGCGAGCGCCGCTGGCAACTGTACCTACAATTTAAGAGAAGCAACGATCTGTACGTGCTAATCTACACTACTTTAGACATTTCATATGTTACTTTACATACTTGTGCTTGTTGGTAAAGAATTTTAATTTCAGGGTCGACATCGGACTCGGCTATAGAGTCGGCAGTGCTTTTTTCACTGGGATGGAGGACCCCAGTGCTTGGTTTGACGACCAGGTAATTGAGAGAGACTTCTTGTGTGTATCGGGAAAAGTAATTATGTTCACTAACTAACACTCCTCTGTAATAAACTTCTATATATTTCAGCACCTAGATGCATACCTCCGGATATTATCAGAGCGACCGACGGCAATAGGCGTTCACGTCCATCAGGATGTTGGGACCTACTGCATTCTGGACATGCAATTCACTGTAAGTAACAAACACATTAGCAACCTATGTA
This sequence comes from Pogostemon cablin, assembly GCA_023678885.1. Classification (NCBI taxonomy): domain Eukaryota; kingdom Viridiplantae; phylum Streptophyta; class Magnoliopsida; order Lamiales; family Lamiaceae; genus Pogostemon; species Pogostemon cablin. Next base: position 3,138,105 of record CM042977.1, on the reverse strand, counting down.
TAAATTTTCTACCACATTTTGAGACCAATCGTATACACTTATTTTTCTCTAAGGTCCGAGTTCAATCTGTATGGAATGAGCACACGAGGCGGTACAGAGATGATAGAACGACATTTGCCAACATAAATGATGACTTGTTGACAGATCTTCGTGCGTACGCAGCAGGGAGCTTACCCGTGTGGAGGGGGTCCAGGTCATGGACAGAATGTGATGTGGTATTGTATCTTCACCTATGATTTGTTCTTCTAATTATATCTCCTACTTTAACCCATTTCTCGTAAATTATTTTGACAGATTATGTTCATAGTCCACACGGATGCGCACTACTACACATGTGCACTGATTACAAAGGATATGACCTTCTACTGTTTTGACTCCTTCCGGCATAGGTGGGATAATGAGCCCGACATGAGGGATCGTCGGATGACAGAGATTCTACCATTCAAACGCGTCATTCCATCCTTGCTGCGCGAGATTGACCCCCAAGGGGTTCCCTACACTTTCCCTTTGACTCCAGCTCGTGCAAAAATTTGTTACAGACAGAAGGACGAATCCAGCTGCGATCCAGCGTGTCTTAGGACCTTTGACGGGTTATTGACGAGGGACTTTAACTGGAACACTCCTGATCACATGTTGCGTTACCGAAGGCATATTGCTTTCCTAATCTTTCAGGCTGGTACCATTATTACCTCAGCATGATGTACTCAGGGCAACACTAATGATCACATGTTGATTACTTTTGGACACTTAATGACGTTTTTATTTTATTTTTACAAGTTATGCAGTATTGCTATAATTGATATAAATTACAAGTTATACAGTATTGCTATAATTGATATAAATTACAAGTTATACAGTATTGCTATAATTGATATAAATTACAAGTTATACATTATTACTTTCCATAACCTGCCAACCTATTCTTTAAATGATAACTACACAAACCATGATGTGCATCAGGATAGACAGTAGAAATAGCATGTGCGATACTGCGATGACCGTCTGACACTATCAAAAGATCTCGTGGACATCTGTATGCCTCTCAAACCCTTTCTAAAAACCATGTCCACGACATGTTGCTCTCGACGTCGCCAACCCCTAAGGCGAGTGGAAATATCTGATGGTTTGGATCATTCGTAACTGCGACGAAAACAATGCCTTTGTGTTTTCCCTTCATATGAGTCCCGCCTATGACAATGAATGGACGACCAAACTCTAGAAATCCCCGCCTAGATGCTCCAAGAGCGTAAAACGAAAACCGAAAACAGTCCTCTTCATCAACAGAGATACAGGTATGTGTATCGGGATTTGCCAACTCCAACTGATACATGTACGCAGGGAGCATATGAAATGAGCTGTCGTGATCCCCGTACGTATGTCCAACAGCCCGTTTATTTGTTTGGATTAAAAATAAAGAAATATCAATTTTAATTAGAGTGATGTTAAATGTACATCATTTTTTATTAAATAAATATACACACCCCTTAAATGCATTTCACATCTTTATTTACATCACCACAATCAAATAGGAGGGAATAAAATAAGGAACCCCCCATCCCATCCCATCCCTCCCCGATGAAAAATTGGAAACTTCACAACGAGTGGATCACGATCAACAACAAAAAAGATGTGATCATGGCTATTCTTCCCCAAGGTCTGAATCATTATCTGATTCGTCGTTATTATCTAATTGTTTAGCATCAGAGTTGCCTTTTCCTGGTTCTTCATCATTTGAATAACCATCTAAAATAATATCTGCTAAATTTGAACCGGGTGGAAGAGCTGAAGGATGATGCACAAATTCCTCCACTTTTGAATGCAATGCCTGAAAACAAGTGAAACAGCAAACTCACATCTGCTCTATTTTAGTGTTTCTTTTTCCTGAAAATATGGCAACAAATTTAATCTCATCAAGAATGAAATGTAGTAGAATTTTATGCCTTCGATTTCGTTTTTCCGAATTTCCAAACAATGCCCCAAAAGCTCGGCTTGGCTTCTTTGACTTCTGAACAGTTGCATGAGCCTAAAACAACACAAGCAACTTGAATAACCAAAAGTCCTCTCAACACTTTCAACAATAAGGGAATCTAATTTATATTCATTCACTGCAGCATCGTCAAAAGTCATTGTTAAACAATAAAATGCAATTATAGGATCTCCCAAGGGAGGAAAATAGTGTATCCCTGTCAAAAAGGTACTGAATATCAACAATTATCCATTGAATATGTTTTGTTTGTGAGATAAAAAGTAACTCATTGAATGTGATGAACTCAGATTATCATTTGTATCAATGCACAGGTAACTCAGCCTCCTTGTAAGGAGAACAATCATATGTTTTACCTTTTTCATTCACTTTTTTCTTGATATTAGAGCTTCCAAAGTTGCAAAGCTAGTCCTTATCTGGAAAGTAAGCAGGTAGGTTCTCAACAATATGATCATTAGCTGAACTTGTAATCTGTTTCTTTCCAACTTCCTCCGGAATTTTTGAAACTTCAGAAGCTTCGGAAGGCAAAACTTCAGAATCTTCTGGAGTCAAAGCGCTCTCAGCATTTTCCTGCACGTGTGCTGATGTTTAAAAGAAGCAAGAAATATAATACAAAAGAAAGAATAAGCACACTCCACAGATATTTAACCAAAACAGTAATATAAGGTAGCTACAAATTGAATAAACAATTTGAAAAATCATTACTTTGTTGTTAAATGAATGACGGCTCCCATCGCAGAAAACACTTGGACCATATGTTCCCATAAATTATTTAAGATATGGTATAGTGATGTACTTAACGCATGCTTTTTGAAACACTACTAGTTAACTAAACATCTAAACCATCGTTTTAACTAACTCAATTTAATTAGTTTCTCATTGTTTATTACAAGGACCGAAAAGTATAATCCAAATAAGAAAAACGAGTCAAAAATCCAGTCTGTTGGTTGATATTCTGAACATTTCTGAACATCTGTGAGAGAAGTTCATTTATAGTGTTTTTAGTTATATGCTAAAAAATAGCAATCAACTAATAAATGCAATTTAAATCCCAGGAAATACTGAAACAACAACCTGATGAGGGCAGCATAATGTAATGTCATCTGACCAGAAAATAGCAGGCCCTAGAGATCAAATTGGATATATATGGACAAATAAAAGAAATATCTTAAATTCATTAAACACTTGCCAGTTCCAAACGTCTTTCCTTGAGATGTTTCACAGCCTCCTCAAATGCAGCAGCATTTTGGATAGAGTGCCCTATAAGGCAAGCAACTGAACTAAGAACGTTCAATACATGGGAGTTTTGATTTCATTGTCCTATGCAATTGATTTGTAGTGAGTGCCATCTGCTTAGCTTGTTTTCAACAAGAAGGCAAAAAAAAAAAAAAGGGGGTGAGTTGACAGAATTGCCACAGACCGACATGAAAAACATTAGAGTAAAATAATCTGTCAATTGAAACATTTAGTAGGTAGAAAGTACCAATTCCGATAAGAGTTCGATTGGGAAACACATAACCAGTGCTCTCGTCTTCTGAACGAGCAACAACATCCCTCCATTCACAAAGTCCTTACAAGTTAAAACTCCACATGGTTTATATTCCAAACTTTCGAAAAAGCAAGAGTTTGATGATAGCACAATTTTAATAAAATTTAAAAGGTCTTCGTGATCTCGTACCAAGTTGTGATCCATGCAAATCTTCAACAGCACATCTGGCGTCTTCTGGCTTATCAAAATTAATAAATCCAAATCCTCTTGATGCACCTAAAGTCTGCGAGGTACTTAAGTACGAGGATATATACAGTCAAAAATTCAAGACACTAAATTTTCAATGAAAGAAATTTGCATGAAGATTTAAAGATATCCCTTTAAGGGCAATTTACCTAACTCCGTAAGTTTGATTTCTAACTCATTCCATGGTACGAAAAGATAGGTATGCTCCTCTTCAGACAAATTTATACATCCACCAAGGCTCTACATTCAGACTAATTTTATTGAAAGATAAAGCAAATAAAAGATACTATCATGTATTGGACTTACCCACACGGCCAGACACCTCCAAATATAAAGATATCTATACTGAACTACAAAGCTAAAGATATCAGTGTTTTGTTTGGAACTGCGAATTCAAGTCACAAGGTATTTATAACCATAGTGTTAGGCAATAGCATTATACCCAGAAATAAAGACTACCCATCCCAAATGAGTGTCAGGTTGCATATTTGTTCATTTCAAAATACAAACAGAAACTGGTAAGAACAAATCAATAAATTAAATTCAACAAAGAATTGAGAAAATAATTTACCGCAAATTCATCAACACTCTTCAAATTTATTTGCTAACTGCTTCAAATCTTTTACTTCTTCCACATGTTTGAATGGTGTCACTTCAAGGGGTTCAGGAACATTTTTATCAACAACGTCTAGAACAGAGAGAGTCTCCTGTAAAAGAGCAAACCAGATTAGCGAAAAAAATCATATTATATCATAGAATCACAATCTTAACAACAGTACCAACAATGAAAATCAGCAACAAATAGGAGTATTTTGGGCAACTTGGACAGTCTCTTGGAATCCAAATAAGACTACTTAATCAATACTTTTACAAAAGTCATGAGATAAAATTGGTAAAAAAATATTGTCATTGGAGAGGAAGATGAATTCTCTTATTTTAAGACCTTTTGTGATAAAGTGATAAAGTAAAAAGGTATGAGATTTTTAAAACACAGTAGAACTCACTCTTTATTTCACTTTTTTTTTTGAAGTCTTTATTTCACACAATTAAATCATAATCTTTCAGTAGATAAATATGAGATACATAGTCATATGAGAGTCAATGATACAAATTAATTTACAGATCGAGAGCTATGTATTCCAGCTTCATTGAAATCAGAAAGAAATACTGGCCGGTTAAATGTAGAAATTAAAATTAAAAAATTAAAATAGAAACATGTGTGGGGCCCACCTTTGAACCTTTTGAAAGTCCATGCAATAAGCCGGTAAACCTGTATACCCAGCCTACAGCTAATCTGAACCATGCAACATGCAAGTTGGACCTCTGCAATATAAAACATGTATCTCTTGCCATGGTTGTCGCAAAATCTTTCACTTAATCTGGCTACAAACTCAGTATTTTTTGTAGGTTTCACCTGCAATCAAACAATATCAAGCATTTAAACTTGCAATGCACCCTTGATATAATAAGATGAAGAAACTAATATTCCCTGTAAATGTTTTGTCATTTTGGATGTCCACACTAAACGTATTTATTTTTCCTTTTTGAAAAAGTGACCCCACTCATAGCCCCACAAATATCACTAATATAACTATCTACTTTATATTGAAAAAAAATGAATGTGTACCTTACCGATGCGATGGATGAAGGTAGTATTAGTTAGAAAGCTCACAAGCTCGGACGATGGATGCGCGTTTCAGGCCTTTCGATCTGTCGGGCTTGTAAGTTGCATGGTCTGCTTCCCACCATCTAAAGTACTGAACTCTGAATCCCCATTGATCGTAGTTCGTAAGATTACCAAAAATCTTTGCACGAACAGATTCCATCATGAAAATGATGGAAACGGTATGTATCACGTACAACAATGGTTCGATCCACAACTTCCGAGACGAATTTGATCCAATTATGGCAATCATTACACACACGTAGATTCTTCATAACATGCAAGGGAACCATGTTAGGAAGACTCAGAAGTCCAAAAGCAATAGCCAACTTTTCACTGTGAATGTATGAATTCGGATCCTTCTGCACCACCTCCAAATCATTCCATAAGCTACTGCGATCTTGAACATAACCAATGGCAACCACTCTTTTGTTTACTTCTTCCAAGTACTTGTATATCTCTTCTGCACGAGGATGCAGTCTATCACCAGCAAAAAATGCATGCACTGAATTCTTTACTTCGATCCAGCTATGACCAGGCTCTTTCTTAACACCCATCTCTCTCATGACTCGTCTCACGCGATCCCGGTTATCCCATTTGTTAGTAACAGCATACATATTTGACATAAGAACATAAGTAGCTGAGTCTTTCGGTTCTAATTCTACAAGATTCTTTGCTGCAAGTTCACCGATTTTTGAGTTCTTGTGAACTGTGCATGCACTTAAGAGGGTCCTCCAGATCATCGCGTCGGGTTCAACGGGCATAGACTGCACAAATGCTCTTGCACGGGCGAGTTGACCGGCCCTCCCAAGAATATCAACCACACATGCGTAATGTTCTAGTTTTGGTGTCAAGCCATGGTGTTCACTCATTGATTGGAAGTAACTGAGCCCTTCCTCTACCAAACCTACATGGCTACAGGCCGATAAAACTCCCACGAACGTTATGTGATTTGGCATCAAAGGTAGCATTTTCATATTCTCAAAGAGTTCTATAGCTTCCCTACCATGCCCATGTTGAGAATACGCTGTTATCGCAGCATTCCACGAAATTTCGTTTTTCTGAGGCATCTCAGTGAACCACATTTTGCATATAATGTGATCAATACGTTGCACACTTCTATTTCGCTGGTGTAGCCTGTTTTGATTGTTCGACCGTGAATTTTCTTACCTAGTTTCACATTCGTTAAATTTGCTGCAGCGCAAACTGCAGACCCATAGGTGAACATATTAGCCTCCTCACCGGCTCGAATCATTTGAGAGAACACCTTCAGTGCTTCCTCACTCTTTCCACTCTGAGCAAATCCTGATATCAATCCATTCCATGAAACATTATCTCTAGCAAACATTTTCTCAAATGCCAACAGTGCCTCTTGTTAACAACCACATCTAGCATAGAGAGATACAAGTGCATTTCCAACTGAAATATCCAAAGAGTAGCCAGACACAACAGCCTGACTATGAACTTGACGTCCTTGATTGAGAGCTTGAATTCCAGCACATGCACTAATTGCGCTTGCGAATCCTACATTATCCGACTGAATCCATCGTCTTTGCATTTCTTTGAAGAGTCTAAAGAGCTTCACAAAACATGTCATGTTGCGCATATCCTGCAATCATAGCTGTCCAAGAAACAACGTCATCTTCATGAAGACGTCTGAATATTTTCAAGGCAGTTTCCAGTTTACCAAGTTTCGAATACATATCTATAAGCACACTACAGACATACACATTTGGCTGAAATCCAGTTTTTATTACTTGGGTATGAACTTGCTCTCCTAGACCAAGTTCTCCGACAGATGTACACGTTCTTAAAATACTAGGATATGTATACTGGTTAGGCTTCAGGCCCTTAATCTGCATCTGTGAATAAATATTCAACGACTCTTGAAGATCTCCTTTATGTCCATATGCCACCATCATCACATTCCATAGCACCACGTTATCCGTTTGAGATGCATGGAAGAACTTATGGGCAGTTTTAATATCAGAACATTTAACAAAGAGGTCTAATAGAGAACCCTCAATAATGATATCTGAACACATTCCTCCCTTAATTGCATAAGAATGCAATTGCATTCCATTATTAAGATCTCCAATTAAAGCACAGGTATTCAGTAGAGACGCGACTGTAACACTATCAGGTTTCAAGGACTCACTCTGCATCCTGTTGAGTAACTGAAGAGACTTATCTATTGATCCTTGAATAGAAAAGCTCGATATCAGAGTATTGTATGAAACTTTATCCCTACACTGCATTCCACTAAAAATCAGTTCTGCAGATGCCAAATTCCCACACCTAGAATAAAGTGAAACAAGAGAGTTGCACACAAAAAGCTCTGATTAAAATCCCCACTTGGAGATCAGAGCATGAAGTTGCTTCCCAACTTCATACAAGTTTATCTTGGCGCAGTCACTTATAATGCTAGAGAAAACATATGGAGTGGGAAATACTCCAAACTTCCGCATCTCACAGTAAAGGAGGATAGCCTCAAATTCTCGACTGTTTTTGGACAAGCCTGATATCATGGCAACCCAAGAAACACTATCCCTAGCGCTCATGTTTTTAAAAATTTGAGCTGCAGAATCTACATATTTGTTCTTTAGGTATAAATCAATAAGAGGATTGCAAATGTGCTGGCGTGTACTTAAACCAAAACAGATGATCTTAGCATGAATCTGTGGAACAATGTGAAAAGTAACCTTACCACCAAGCCAAGCTCGCAATGTATTAGCTAAAGCAACATCATCTAGAGAACCAGTTTCATTGAATTTCTTCGAAATGAGACGCCATTCGTCACAGAGCAATTCCTTCTTCACATGTAAAGGATTCACTTTATTTCCTGAACCCATATATCTACATCTTGAATAATCATCCAGATTCTCCAATAAATATAATTCTCCTGCAGGAACACTAATATCAACAACCTGTCCAGAAATTCCGTCATCTTCACACAAATTGATTCTCAAATTTTCTCCTTGAATGCTCTTATAATCCGATGAATTTTCGAACTCTACTTTTTCATCCAAAATCCCAACATGGTACATATGATGGATCTTGTGAATTCCCTGCAGCCAATTAACACATGAACTGCTTAACAAATTCCATAAAATTACACTCACTTTCCTCAACTGGAATTTTAAGGATAGCACAAGACTCTATCAACAAAATTACATTCTAGAGACGATTTTGAATTTAAATACACTACAAAATACATGAACAAGTAGAATTAGGGGGTTAACCTTGTAAAAGGAGTTGGCAGAATCTTCTAGAGAAAATCGGCATGCGGAAAAGTGCACCAAGTGCCGTCTCGAGAACCATCGGGCGAACAACATCCATTCACCACCCTAAACCTAATAAGGATGTGGCAATGAATTGTTTTACCAAATTTCATATTCAACAGAAGCAAGGCACGAATTGTCCCCAATGCACATATTTTCAAAAATGTCAACTACTCCTTCCATCCCATAATATTTTTCTCACTTTCCTCATTTGTTTATCTCATAAAACATTTCACCTCTAAAAAGAAAATATCACTTTATCCAACAACCTCAAAAGTTACTTTAATTTCAAATTTGTCACTCCTTTTTTCACACACATATCATTATTTATATTCCTTTTATTATATAAAAATACTATAATATCCTCCAAAGTTAGTCAAAAAGTGCACATTTCTAAAACAACGTGGAACAGTAAACATGAAAAGTATTATGAGATGGAAGGAGTATTTTTTATAAAATCTAGTCAAAGTCAATTACTCCCTCCGTCCCACCCAAATAGCATCATTTTACTATATTGGGTGTCCCATTTAAATTGCTACATTTTCTTCTTTTAATAAAAAAGACTCACTAATGACCCATCACTACTTATCACATTTCTCTAATACACTTACTCACTTTATATAAAATAATAATTCTCCATAGTATATCATTACATGTATCTCTATACACCCTCTATACTCCAAGGTTAAAACAGCCCACTTGGTTTCATTACATATATCTATAACAAACAAGTTATATCTAGTCGAAGGTTTTTGTGTTACAGTCAATTTGCTAGGTACAAATTAATCAACAACAAACAATTTTATTTAACAACCGACATGTAGTGGAATTCGTTTTGGTATTAAAGTGTTCAAAAACTCAATGTGGTAGTAATTCCGTACGTGCATTATGTACGCACACTATATATTGATCGATAAATTATTAAAATAGATTAAATATTATTTTTTTAATAGTATTTTTCTTTGACTTACCAAAGTTAATTTTCACCTTTTCAATTTTCATTCACAAAAAATTTTACATTTTCGAAAAGGTAAAAAAAAAAAAATCACTATCCTCTAATTGCGCACGCTTTATTAAAAAAAAATCCACCTCCACCTACATACTTTATTATTTATAATATTAAAATATATGTATCATAATAAACTGTAATCTACTGAAATATAGAAGAAAATACTAAATAAAGTGAAAATGATTATTGATCTCACGAGCAAGAGTATAATTATTGACTAATGAGAAGTCTGAGTAATTTATCTTTTTGTCTACACCAATGCATTATCTCATAAAATTTTGTCTACCTAAGTACCTATGATCTCACGAGCAAGAGATATATATTTTTTACCATTTTTTCATTTTTTTTTTCATGTGCATGCTGCATATTATATATGAAGGACAGATAAAACAAATCTAACCATTACTTGAAGGGTAATTTTCCTTTTTAGGATTGAATACCAAAAAATAATACTAGTTCAAAATATTTCTTTAATATTATACAACTGTTTTGGCAAACATAAAACATGGATAGCTTAAAGCCTTAAGTTACCGAACTATTACTTGACTCATTGGCCCACTAAGCAAAGCAGAAAAACCGCATAACTAAGGGCTCCCAACACATTAACAGCCCTTCAAAATATGGAGTCCGTATATTAATTTTTAGATTATTTTTAATTTAATCTCCACTAATAAATAAAATAATATTTTTAAAAAAAAATTATCCACTATCCTACTTTAACTTATAAAGAAAAGACTTGTGTGAGATCGTCTCACGTAAGGGCTTATGTGAAAGTGACGTGAGACGGCCAGAATGTGATAACTTTTATGAAGGAAAGTGATAATAAATTAATAAAAGTGATAATGCTATTTTATGAACAGTTTATAATGTAAATAAAAAGTGATAACATTTTATAGTAAAAGTAATAACGATTTATAGCGAAATGATAATTATTTTAAAAAGTGAAAAATGATCTTACGTGAGACTATCTCACGCAAGACCTACCCAACTTATAAATACTTAAATGCACTGTTGCACCAAATACACACGGGTCACACCAAAATATGACCACTTAATTTAGGTACTCATTTATAAAATCTTGTGACATACGATCTATATTTTATTTACTGTTTTAAAATTAGGGATATGTTTGCCAAAACATTTGTTGTGTCCGAAGAAATAGATTTATTGCAGTGTCCCACGTACAGTATCAGCCCGGCCCCTACGCACACCGCGATGATGGCTGAGGTCTTGACGACGGGGTTTTGAGGTGGGACCTCAGGATCCATCCTCCTCCAATTCCTATACCCACATATGATAAAATCTTAGAAATGGAAACTTCCTTCTTGCTCTTCTTTTTCTCCGCATCCGCTCGAATCTGCAGTGCCAAGGCGGACTACAAGAAAAAAATTAAAATGGATTTCATATAGAGTTTGTAAATTTTATAAAGAGAAAACCTCTGTCATGGCTTCGTAGAGAATTTCTTTCAACCCAATGAGCTCAGCATCATTCACCGATTTAATCCTCCTTATTCTCGAAGTGTTAAAAAGTTGAGGCGCAGTAGGAGTAGGAGTAGGAGGAGCATTTTTATTTCTTTCCCAGATCCACCTCATCGGGAAGGACAGAGTAACAAGTAAGTGGAATAGTAGTGGTAAAACAAAAATGGAACTGAGGAGGAGGAGAGGGCAGTGCCAGTTATATGTAGTGGAAAAAGTGTGAAAAAGTAGGGGGGCGGGGTAATGACCAATATACCCCGCTCCGAAAAGAAATTGGAAGCAGATTGGTACAAAGGGGGTATTGGAAGTAGATTTGTACAAAGGAGGTATTGGAAGTAAGCAGATTGTACAAAGGGGGTATTGAAAGCAGATTTGTACAAAGGGGGTATTGGAAGTAAGCAGATTGTACAAAGGGGGTATTGGAAGCAGATTTGTACAAAGGGGTATTGGAAGCAAGCAGATTGTACAATGGTAAAGAAAATCCTCTTAGCTCGTGAGATCATAGTAAATACTCAGGTGATTGATGCATAGGTAACCTAATCATCTTTTTTTTTTTTCTTCGGCTTTGGCGAGCAGATGGGTGAAACCCTCAATAAGGGCGGAGATGGCCTTAGTGAGATCGACGACACCTCTAATTGTGTCCGAAGAATTAGATTTATTGCACTGTCCCACGTACACTATCAGCCCGGCCCCTACGGACACAGCGATGATGGCTGAGGTCTTGACGACGGGGTTGTCGTCACATTTGAGGTGGGACCTCAGGATCCATCCTCCTCCAATTCCTATACCCACATATGATAAAATCTTAGAAATGGAAACTTCCTTCTTGCTCTTCTTTTTCTCCGCATCTGCTCGAATCTGCAGTGCCAAGGCGGACTACAAGAAAAAAATTAAAAAAATTAAAATGGATTTCATATAGAGTTTGTAAATTTTATAAAGAGAAAACCTCCGTCATGGCTTCGTAGAGAATTTCTTTCAACCCAATGAGCTCAGCATCATTCACCGATTTAATCCTCCTTATTCTCGAAGTGTTAAAAAGTTGAGGCGCAGTAGGAGGAGCATTTTCATTTCTTTCCCAGATCCACCTCATCGGGAAGGACAGAGTAACAAGTAAGTGGAATAGTAGTGGTAAAACAAAAATGGAACTGAGGAGGAGGAGAGGGCAGTGCCAGTTATATGTAGTGGAAAAAGTGTGAAAAAGTAGGGGGCGGGGTAGTGACCAATATACCCCGCTCCGAAAAGAAATTGGAAGCAGATTGGTACAAAGGGGGTATTGGAAGCAGATTTGTACAAAGGAGGTATTGGAAGTAAGCAGATTGTACAAAAGGGGTATTGGAAGCAGATTTGTACAAAGGGGGTATTGGAAGTAAGCAGATTGTACAAAGTGGGTATTGGAAGCAGATTTGTACAAAGGGGTATTGGAAGCAAGCAGATTGTACAAAGGTAAAGAAAATCCTCTTAGCTCGTGAGATCATAGTAAATACTCAGGTGATTGATGCATAGGTAACCTAATCATCTTTTTTTTTTATCTTCGGCTTTGGCGAGCAGATGGGTGAAACCCTCAATAAGGGCGGAGATGGCCTTAGTGAGATCGACGACACCTCTAATTGTGTCCGAAGAAGTAGATTTATTGCACTGTCCCACGTACACTATCAGCCCGGCCCCTACGGACACAGCGATGATGGCTGAGGTCTTGACGACGGGGTTGTCGTCACATTTGAGGTGGGACCTCAGGATCCATCCTCCTCCAATTCCTATTCCCACATATGATAAAATCTTAGAAATGGAAACTTCCTTCTTGCTCTTCTTTTTCTCCGCATCCGCTCGAATCTGCAGTGCCAAGGCGGACTACAAGAAAAAAATTAAAAAAATTAAAATGGATTTCATATAGAGTTTGTAAATTTTATAAAGAGAAAACCTCCGTCATGGCTTCGTAGAGAATTTCTTTCAACCCAATGAGCTCAGCATCATTCACCGATTTAATCCTCCTTATTCTCGAAGTGTTAAAAAGTTGAGGCGCAGTAGGAGGAGCATTTTCATTTCTTTCCCAGATCCACCTCATCGGGAAGGACAGAGTAACAAGTAAGTGGAATAGTAGTGGTAAAACAAAAATGGAACTGAGGAGGAGGAGAGGGCAGTGCCAGTTATATGTAGTGGAAAAAGTGTGAAAAAGTAGGGGCGCTCCGAAAAGAAATTGGAAGCAGATTGGTACAAAGGGGTATTGGAAGTGAGCAGATTGTACGAAGGGGGTATTGGAAGCAGATTTGTACAAAGGGGGTATTGGAAGTAAGCAGATTGTACAAAGGGGGTAAGAGATCAGAAAGAGAGATGCGTCCATCAATTTTTAGTTTTTGCTTGGGCGTTTATGGCGTTGGAGCTCTCTCTATTAGTATTTTTTTAACAATAAAAAAATGCCTGTTCCTTTTAACTATTAGTCTGCCATTCGTGTGTTAAGACAATGAAGATAATTTGTTTTGGGGCATAGTGGTTTGTGTTTTCTCAGTGTTTTGGAGCCATTTTTTTCTTAAAAAGAAATGCTCACATATATCATTCGTTTTAATATACTTTAAGCCCATGTTTCAAAAAAAACTTTAAGCCCAATAATATAAAAATGTATAATTGGGCCATAGCTTCAGGCCCACCCCACCATATGCGTCAATTTCTCTTACTTTTCCAATTCTGTGGCAATGTTTTGGACTATTATTCTTCTGGATTTCACTGTTTAATTTTAGAGTTTATAATTATACTAGGAGAAGTGCACCTCACTTCGTGAGCTGCCAACCCGTGTTTTGTATTTTTTTTAAGTACTTGCATTATTATTTTTATGCAGATTATTTCATTAGGCATGTTTGATATTCATATGGGTACAAAAAGACACTCATTGTCCCACAAAATATACCTGTACAGTGACAGCGTTTAACGTTGTAATTAAAGTAGCATTCATAAGTATTAAGAGGCATGTTTCAGCCAATAGCTTATAAAATGACACATGGTGATAATAAAGTTAAGTGCTGAGCATAAAATGGTGCAAATAATGTCACATCGCCAACTGTTTGAATTGCCACCTTTAAAACTTCCAAGTTCTTTAGCTTTGCAGTGCTCCTGTCGGAGAATAAGCATAACGTCTACTTCATGACAATAATCCAAGTATAATTTCCTTAACACTAATCTCAGTGTGCTAGCCACATAGCAAATTCCCTTGGAGGTAATCAAAGGGCACAATATCAATAAATTTAAGAGGAGCAGCAGCTAAATTAAGCGTACAAAGTCCATTTTGTCCAATTTCTACGAAACGATATGCACCTTTCAAATTGTAACACCTACATTCCAAATAAATATATCATCAGGTCCATCAAGGACATGAGCACATGAATCTATTGCAAAATAATTAAACGCAGCCCAAACATGGTTCAAAGCTAGAGAAACAGAAAACACTGTCCTAACAAAATAAAATCAACGTGATTGAGTATTAAGTAGTATAATCAAAGACATACAACCCAAACGTGGTTAGACGTGAAGAAAAATGTGTCCAATCAAAATAAGAATTAACATAAGTCTACAGGCCCTTCTAAGACGGGAGAACATAAGCCTGTTGCCAAATAATTGACTTCAACCGTAGACATAGAATGTTAAATCATACCACCAATTTACTGATACTGCAACCTCTAAAAGTTTTTCCCAAGATAAAACAAAATTATTCAAGTGGATTAATATAGCACAAGTACGAAGTCTGTCATACCTCACAAGAATAAAACCATTCTTATGGCAGTCTAGCTGAACCCAGCATACAAAATGAGTAAGTTGCAGATGCATACAAATAAATATTTATAATCAAGACTAAATATGATGCAATCATACACATCAAGACTAAATATGATGCAACCATACACATAACTAAAAATAAAATTTCACTTAATGGTAAACATAACATTATTCAAGTTTAATGTGAATTCAACTTATCAAACAAGACCAAAACATAGTCACAGTTCATATGGTTTTTAGACTTTGATTGCTAACACAAAACTTCAAGAATGTTTAACTCTAATGCTTCTTGTAATCATTACAATGTAAGATTCTCCAGACCCATTAGTCAATTTCAGTGCTATATATCTTATAGCTACATTTATTACCGGTCCCTATAGTGCAAATTTTTCTTTATTTTCAGAGTAAAACATTTATGCTCTGTTCAGGCAATTATTTATCTATGATGTTAGGCACTGCACATTTTGAACTTCTAAAAATGAAAAAAAAAACACTTTGTAAGGGGCTAAAGTTGTTGGTGTAACAGTTTTGACTCTCCGATGTGGTGAATTCTCTTCATAGATCCCAAAATCACTTTGTAAAGCTGAGTTGCTATCATTATTAACAATGTGTAGTTTGTAAGTAAATAATTTTTTTCACTCCAAGCATAATAAATAAAACTTAGTGTTGCTTGATTAGCACAAGCAGAAGTGTTCAGTTGAATGATTTTTTAAAGCAAAATCATAGTTCTATAATTCTAGAAGACAATAAGAGGTGGCGTCGGTGAAATCTTGTTCAGGAAATAACACAACTACAAAAATAGTTATATGGTGATTCGAAGGCAGATAATAAAGAACGCACCTTAATTAGTTTTTAATTTCTTCAATACAACATAAGTGTATAAAACAGGTTTAGATGTTAGAGGGGCAGGAAGAAATACAAGTACAAAAATAGTTATATGGTGATTCAAAGGCAGTTAACAAAGAATGTACCTTATTTTACAGATTAGTTTTTAATTTCTTCAATGCAACATAATTGTATAAAACAGGTTTAGATTTTAGAGAGGCAGAAAGAAATATAACCTCGTTCCTATTCTCATTAGTTTCTATATGCCTTCTTATGGCTGTGTCAGGTTTTAATCATCTTTTGAGATGTGGTTTTCGTAGTTATGAGTGAGGATATATTACTGATTTTTTTCTGAGAGAAGTAGTGTATGTTGTCTTCCATTTACTAACTCCCGTAGCCAAACATTTGATATTATAGACAATATTAACAACCACAAAGGACAGAAAAAAAAAAAAAAAGCAAAAATAACCAGAGCATTTGTGTGTTCGGCAAGACGATTGGGAAATTATGATTTCCTAAAATTACAACAGGAAGAAATCGATAGCACTGAATGAAAATTCAATAACAAAATTGCACCAAATTTTAAAGCACATATCTCCAAATTATCTGAATGCTCCATAAGTTTCACGGTTGGAAAAGTGATGTGTCCTAGGAATCTGATATCAAGTGGTCGCAAAAATTCCTACATCATGTAATCAAAACCATAGCTTGTCATAAATATGATGCATTTATACCTTGTAAACTGATTCTTTCAGATACGGTAGAGGGATCTGTTGGGTTCGTCATAGCGATCCGGGTGAATGCAGCGGAATTTAAAATTTTTCATAATTAATAAATCATATTTATTAAATACATGAAAAGGTTTCAACCCGAATGCTCACAAATAACTATAGGATCCGGTGTTAAAATATATTGAAAGAAATCTACGTAAAGAAAATTTTTACCCTCGTAGACTTTCTTCCAATTGATGTAATGAGTGAGGGAATCAATTCCCGGATTGTGGCTAAAACTCCGTTCTTCTCAATAAGGGATCCAAGTGTATCCCCTCTAAAGTAATCCACCAATTGAATGAACAACACAAATTTTATACTTTGCTAGTAGTATAAATCTTGTGAATTGAAACACCAAAATTGAATAAGCAAAAATTTCTAACTTGAAAGGAAACTATTTCCTTTCTTTCTTAAAACACAAAATGCCGATACTTTTTATCAAAAATTGGTACATGAAGTATCAACTTTTCTTCCTTTTAAAACATGAAAGTGCCGACACATGCATTTATGAATGTTAGAAAAAATGGTACATGACATGAAAAATTAATCACATTAATAGTGAGTGGACATGAGTGCTATCTTTTCACTCCACTAACTTTAATCATACATGCCACTAACACTTGCTAATAATGCATGGATGTCCCCCACTTTGTTTATATTAATTAAATAATCAAATTATTTAATTATAATAAATAGTTAACCATTTAACTATTATTCCAATTGATAAAAGTTGTTCATTCAAATTAAGGTGTGATCCTTTAGGTTCACTTCTAACTCTAGTAGTAGGCTTACAACATTTGTAACTTATAAATAACAATTATTATATTAATTAATCCAATTAATTAATCCACTTAAAATTAACTAATTAATTTCAAGAACCTACTAATCACGGTAACACCTAGCAAGTAGCGTGATCTTCTAGTGTTAGGTGAATAGCGAGTAAACCTGTAAATTAACGAGTGACATACACGTACGGTCTTTCTAACAATTAATCTCTCGATTGAGTCTAGAGTAGGAATATTAGTCGAAACTCTACTAACTCAATAAATGTGTTTCTATTCCATGTTACAATGATTCATTGTGAATCTTTATTCTCATTGCCTTGGCCAAGGTCTTTGAATCATTAACAATGAAATACACAGGAGATTCTCTTGTCCTAGACAAGTGTTAGATTCTATCTTAGCCACACATAAGTCTCCATGTACATCAATATAATACCCAACATATCCCCTTTATGATTGCTAAACAATCAGAAGATAAATCTAAGTATTAGAAGAAATACACAAAACTACCATGGTGCTTCAAGTCTAAAGACTAATCGTGTACTATCGTAATTAGAAAATTCTAATTTCGACATATTCAATAAGAATTTTCTACGGATCATGTTCGATAAACTTATTCTCTAATAAGTATCTACATATATGAATTTGTGTCACAACACTAATATTGATGGAATACAATATTCTCGTCCAACGAGCATTCATCATATGTACGAGTCTTTACTGAATTATTCTTTGTCCCATTTAGAAAAATTCTTGACTCGGAACTATGTTTAAGACCAAAACTCTATGTATAAATTCCATGATCACCATCATATGCGTAACCATACATTTTAGCTTTAATTGGTCTAGGGACTTTATCTAATAATCATTTGTTATAATGCAAAAAATAGATAAATTAAAACAGCCTTTAATAATATAATTTCCAATGAGATTGTTTATATTCAAAATATAAAGAGTATAATTATCCAATCTAATTGGTGCGCTGGGCATACTACTCTAACAATCTCCCACTTGCCTTAGCTCCAATTACCCATATATTTAAGTCCCATCTTTTCAAGATGTTTCTCAAATATCTTTTGAGACAAAGGCTTAGTCAGTGGGTCTGCTACATTTTCTGCTGAAGCGACTCGATCCATAACGACATCGCCTCTCCCCATGATTTCTCTAATCAAGTGGTATCTTCTTAAGATATGCTTGGATCTTTGATGAGATCTTGGTTCCTTTGCTTGAGCAATGGCTCCATTGTTATCACAGTATATCATTACTGGATCAACAATAGATGGAACTATACACAACCCTTGGATAAAGTTTCTGATCCAAACAGCTTCTTTTGCTGCATCTGATGCAGCTATATATTCAGCTTCAGTGGTGGAGTCTGCAGTAGTTTCTTGTTTGGAACTCTTCCAACTTACTGCACCACCGTTCAAAGTGAATATATAACCTGACATTGACTTAGAGTCATCCACATCAGACTGAAAACTAGAATCAGTATATCCTTCTAATTTCAGCTCTCCAGGGCCGTATATCAAAAAAATATCCTTAGTCCTTCTCAAGTACTTAAGGATCATCTTGACGACCTTCCAGTGTTCTTCACTGATTAGAGCTATTTTCACCTAGATTTTAGTGTCTTTTTATATATATTTTCGTATTATTTTATCCGTATTTTATATGTTATTTGGTTGTGTTTTGTATTTTTATTGAAATGTGTGTGAATGAGCTTAAACGTAAGATTTTCACTTTTTATTGGATGCTAAACATGATAAGGAAGATGTAGGAAAAAGCGGATCTCAATTCGGAGTTGAAACGAGGGAGAACGAGCCAAAACAGTGAAGAAATGCAGGAGCCAGCACACGAGCCGTGTAGCCAACACGGCCCTGTAAGAGTTGGCCGTGTGGCGACATCTAGTCACTCAACACGGGCAACTTCAGGTCGTGTCCAGTTGCACGAGTCGAGTCGGGAGCACGAGCCGTGTCGCCAACACGGCCCTGTAAGAAGGTGGCCGTGTGGCGACATCAGAAGAGCCAACACGACCACACCTGTGCCGTGTTACAACACACGACTCGTGTTGCAGCACACGAGCCGTGTTGCGTAACACGACCCTGTAAGGCGAGACCGTGCGGCAGCATCAGAAGACACAACACGGCCACCCCGTGGCCGTGTTACAGAGCACGACTCGTGTTGGGTATTTTCCTGCAGAAATTTCCAGATCCTTCTAGAAGCCTCCAAAGGGATATAAATACCCCTTTATTCAACAATTGGCAGGAGAATCCGAAATTCCCATCATCTACACACACCTCACACACCATTTCTTCCATTTCCCACCATCATCTTCATCCACCTTCATCCATTTTGATCCATCTTCATCATCTCCATTAATTCTCCATCAAAACTTCATCCCTTCCATTGGGTGTGAGAGATCTCAAGGAATCAAGAGCTAGAGGTGGAGATCAAGAAGAATAGAAGATTCTCTTCAAGAAATTGATAGGGAAGAATCCATTCATTTTGTATTTCTTTAGATCTTAGACTATGGGTAATTGTAATGAATCATTTAATTGTTTTGTTACTTTTACTATGATAGGCTAATCCCTCTAGTGGGATTAGGAACATGAAGAGCATATTAGATTTATATTATCATGTGGATTAAATTGGTTTTTGATTTAATTGATGTTGATTTCTATTCATGGAGTTTAATTGTCTTGATGTTGTGATGGCATGGTTTGTTATTCATGAATGTTTATTGGTTTAATGGATTGTTGATCAATGAATTATTTGTGGTAATTAAATGCTATCATGATGTTCATGTATGTATTGCTTGGAGTGAGACGGAAACGACCCTCTATAGTATTAGGAAGGCATGAATAGACATTGAGTTTGGGTTTGACCGAAAGGATATTTGAATTCAATGAGGGGAACCAATCCATTCGTTGGCCTTAGTACACAAAAAGGGAGAGTTTAATCTAACTAGTACCTAGATGGAAGGGGTTAATGTTGGGCTTTGATCTTAAGTGCTTTTGGGAGTCTAAAATGGATCAACAACCTTTGTAACCCGAAAGGGAGCTTAGGATACATTCGTGATCACCCCTAGTCTACATCAATTGAGTTGAATTCTGTTTGCATGATAATATGAATTGAGTATGCTTGGATGTTTCTAATCCCATGTTTTTCCATACTTGAACTTTAGCACCCATTTTCATTACTTGTCATTTATCTTATTTACTTGCTACTTGTTTTAGTTGTTAACCAATCTCCAAACCCCCGATCATCTTTACAAAAACAACATGAACATGAGCTCACGTATTTTGCTAGTCCGAACATAACTCCTTATTGGATTGATAATTTTTCTTGGGATATACTACTACAACGATCGAGTATTCTTGCTCGTGTGTGCTACAAAATAGGCAAACAAGAAAATGGCACCGTTGCCAAAGGGGAGTTTGACGGACTAGTCGAGTACTGTGTTATTGTTTTAGTTGTTCTTGATAAGGATTCTTTTTATTTTCTTTTATTTATTATTTGTGTTTGTGGTCTCACTCTTGGCCTTTTCGTAGGTGTTTTATGATCACAAGATCAAAGGGAAATCAATCGATCATTCCTTTGAATTTGGAGATTGAAAGGACCGCACGACAAAGGAAGCGAGAGAGGCGTAAAGAGAGAAAAGAAAAGATGGAGAATCAACATGGAGAGAATGCTAATTATAACCCACCCCAAGATCCTTTACAAGATCAAAGGGGGGTACAAGAAGGAGTGCAAGAGAATCAAGCGGAGATAATGAGGAATTTCTTTGCTCAAAATCAAGAATATATGCAATTGCTTGCCAATCAAGAAGCTCAAAGGATACTCCAACAACAAGAGGCACAACCACATGTTCGTAGAAATGTCCAAGAGATGGTTAATATGTTCAATAACCAAGCAATGCAAGGAAATGTGCAAATACCTCAAGAGAGGCCAAGGCCTAGAGCAATCCGGGATTACTTCCAACCGAGAGCCGTACACAACATGGTTCCTCCGGTTCAAGCCAACAATTTAGAAATCAAGACCGGATTGATCAACATGGTCAAAGAAAATCAGTTTGGGGGAGGTCCTCTTGAGGATCCAAACATGCATCTAGCTAGTTTCTTGGAGGTTGCAAATACCATTAAGATGAATGGAGTATCGGAAGATGCTATTCGGATGAGGTTGTTCTCTTTCTCTTTAAGAGACAAGGCTAAGGCATGGTATAATGCAATTCCTTTGGGAAGTTGTAACACATGGGAAGATCTTGAGCAAAGGTTCCTAAACAAATACTTTCCTCCTTCAAAGACACTCCAATTGAAGAGCCTTATCACTCAGTTTAAGCAACTTCCGGATGAAAGCTTTTATGAGGCATGGGAACGCTACAAAGAGATGTTAAGAAAGTGCCCTCAACATGATTTTCATGAGAATCAACAAGTGGCTTTCTTCTATCAAGGGTTGAGCCAACAACATCGGATGCATGTAGATGCCTCATCCGGAGGATCTATATTTGGAGTGGATGCAATGAAAGCTATGGAAATTTTTGAAGATATTGCAATGAATGCTTATCAATGGCCGTCCGAGAGGATATTGGGAGGTTATGCATACGGAAAGGTGGCTCAAGTGGAAAGTGTGCATAAAGTGAAGAACGATGTGTTTCAAGGCCAAGGCATGAAAGAATTTAATGAAAGCATCAATGCTTTAACTAAGCAATTGAATTTGATCACTCAAGGAGTGAGTCAAGGGGGAAGCACAAGTGCTACTGTGAATGATGAGAGCCATGTTACGCAAAATGTAGAGGATGTTGCCTATTTAGATGGGAGAAATTACCAAGGAAATTTTCAACGTCAAGGGAATTTTCAAGGTAACTATCCTTCTAACCAAGGTAATTATCAAGGAGGATATCAAGGGCAAGCTCGGGTGAGTAATTTCAATCAATCAAGTGGAGGTTATCAAGTGCCAAGGAAGCATGAAAATTTCTCTTACTCTAATCCTCAAGCCGCCGTGTCATTTCCTCCGGGATTCGATCCAAGTGCCAAACCATCGAATGGAGAGGGTAAAGCATCGGTGGAAGAGACATTGCTAGTATTTATGAAAAAGATGGAGGCTAGAATGGAGGAAAATGAGAAGAAGTCCGACAATAGGATGAGAGCTTTTGAACATCAAATGGGACAAATTGCTTCCTCCGTTGGATCTCAGCACCAACAAGGAAAGTTTCCCTCTACCACGGTAACTAATCCTAAGGAGCAATGTTTGTATGTTACCGTGTGCAACATGGAAAGTAAGGTGGAGAACGGGTTGGTGGAAACAACAAACATTGTTTCTAAGGTTGAAGAAGTAGTTTGTGATGAAGTGGTGTCAAAAATGGAGGAGGAGATTATCATTGATGAAGAGTTGTCTTTGGATGACGAGAAGATAATTGATGAATTCTTATTTTTGTTGGATGAGGAAAGTAAGTGTGATGAAGAGATGATGTTGAAACAAGATCATGACATTGTTGAAGTTGATGCTTCATTAAAGGTGGAAGACCCCGGTAAATTCGTTCTTACTTGTAAAATTGGAAATGGGGAACACTTTAATGCTATATGTGATCTTGGTTCAAGCATTAATGTAATGCCTTTGGAGATTTTTGAAAAACTTGGCATTGGGAGGTTAAAGGAAACGGATGTGGAAATCGGAATAATGGATGGTTCAATGATAAAGCCCCATGGAGTTGTGGAGGATATGCTTGTGCAAATAGAGGATTTTGTATTTCCGGTGGATTTTATGATAGTTGAGAAGCAAGCGGATCCTTGGATTCCATTAATTTTTGGAAGGCCATTTTTGGCAACCGCAAAAGCAAAATTTGACATGGATAGGAAGGAACTCACACTCCGATCAAATGAAAGTGAATTGGTGTTATCAAGCAAGAATGAAAAAGGGGAAAATCTTCATGTGAAGCCACCCATTAAGCCTCCGGATATTCGAGATGAAGTGGTAAGTGCAATTTTAAAAGATGAAGAATTAACTAACTTTATGCTTGAAATTGCAGGAAATTTTTCTTCAAAAAGAAATACGCTTGGGGGAGATCCACATGTTGATTTGAAGATTGATAAAGGGCCTCCGGAATTTAGGAATGTGAGAAAAAGAGGAAACGAAGTGAGCTCAAGTGTTAAAGGAGCACGAAGTGTGGATAAAAAGGTTGCTAAGGAGATGTTTAAAGTGAAGATGCGGCCCGATGGGGTCTTGGATTTCTCCGACTGTTAAGAGCTTACATTCGTCCGGCTTGAAGACGTTAAACTTAGCGCTAAATGGGAGGCAACCCATTCTTTTTGTTTTTGTTGTTTGTTTGTTTTGGCCTTGTAGGTTGATTGTGCTCATGGAGAAAAATGCACATTGAAGAAAAGAGAAATGCTTCATGGATTCAAGTTGATATGTTCCAACATTTGTTGCAAACTTAATTCGTGACTCTTGTCTCGAGTTAAGTTTGGGGGGTGATAGTGCGTGGTGGACATCGCTTGAGTCGTGTGGATGCAGTTACTTCTCAACAAGAAGATCATCAATGGAAACTACAAGGGTAAGTCTCACCACTTTTTGCAAACTTAAGTCTCCACTCTTGTTTCGATTTAAGTTTGGGGGAAGAGTGTGTGGTGTGACTCACCACTTGAGTATGATTCTTGTAAAATTTGGGTAAATTTTAAAATTTTTCTCTCATGAGTATTGGTTTGATTTTGGCATGATTGGTGGTGTTGAAGTGCATGATAGTCCATATTTATAATGAAATTGTTGAAATAATGGTGTTTGTTGAGTGCTTGAGCATGAATGAGAGGTATTGAAAGCATGATGGAGCTTGGAGCTAACGCTTTCCTTACCAAATGCCTATCGAGGGAGTACTCTACACCTTATCATTTTACTAGTTGAAATGAATTGAGTTTGATTTGGATTGTTGTGACTAGCATGATACTTCATATGTTATGTTGTGGGAGGTTTACTTTCGTATATTAGGTTTTCCTTTTAAATAAAGGTTGGGATGATGTGTGCTTAATTTTCTTATGGATGATGGTATTTTGTGTTTTTGTTGTGTCTTGTTTGTTGAGTCCTTATTTGTATGTTTTGTGTATCTTCATTCTTGTCTTGGGATGTTTGGTGGTTTGTTTTGGGATGTCGTGAGTCATTTTTGAATGTGAGTGATGATATGTTGTGGTGATAAGTGATGACAAATTATGATTAAGAATCTCTACACTTTCAAATTGTGACATGTTTTACTTAACTTGTTCAATTTTGAGATGAATGTGGTGTAATAAGTTCCTTAGGGTCCGAGCACAAGCTTGTGAGCATTTGAGCTTCAACCATGCATACATGGTATTTCTTCATGAGTGGATCGGTTGTGTTTGATAAGTTAGAACTTGCTCAAGGACTATAGGAACGAGCCCGATTAGTGGAGATTGGTGAAATGATCTAAGGCCATCCTTGTTATTATAGTCATTGCCATATATGTTCTCTACCATGAACATCATCCTTAGTTAACCACTTTGAGCCTATAAGCCTATTTCTTGTGAATTTAGCACATTTCAAGCCTTAATTACCCATTCAAGCTTATATACCTTTGTGTGGGTGATTGAGGAGATGGTAGCTAGAAAGGATTGATTGATTAGCAAAAGAAGAAAAAGGACATGGTAAACAAGCAAGAAAAAGGATGAAAAGAGCAAAACAAGAATGCACATGCAACCTCAAAGTAAGAAAAGAGTAAAACAACATCAAAATGCTCAGGTAAACAAAATTCAAAGATAGGAAGCATGCATCAAAAGAAGCTCGATCCAAGGAAAGTAAATGAATAGTGCTTTAGATTGTAAAGATAAGAAAGGAAGAAAGAAAAGTGGAGAAGTTGAGGAAATTGGTCATCTCTTTGATTACTTACACTTGTTGAGTCACTCTTATCCATATACTTCCTACCCTACCAAAGAGCTTATCATTACATCCTAATTAAAGACATTTTTGATCATTAATTGAAACTTTGGTGGTTTGTGAATATAGTCCGCGAGCAAGCTTATAGCGAGTCGAGCCAATCGATTAATGAGTGTGATTTACCCTATTTCAAAAGAGTGTTGAGAGACATCAATATCCATTGTGAGGCTTGGACTTAAAAGGAACTATATTACACTTTATTCTCTTTTGATTGAACTTGTTAATTTCTCATGTCATGATTTTAATGTTGTAGGATGACTTAGCATAGGTTGTTGTTATTATTGCTAACGATGTGTTATTGCTTATATTCGTTTAGTCTTTTTCTAGGTGAAAATTTCTCCTTTTGATTTGTCATTTTCGTTGCTCGAGGACGAGCAACACCTTAAGTTTGGGGGGTTGATTAGAGCTATTTTCACCTAGATTTTAGTGTCTTTTTATATATATTTTCGTATTATTTTATCCGTATTTTATATGTTATTTGGTTGTGTTTTGTATTTTTATTGAAATGTGTGTGAATGAGCTTAAACGTAAGATTTTCACTTTTTATTGGATGCTAAACATGATAAGGAAGATGTAGGAAAAAGCGGATCTCAATTCGGAGTTGAAACGAGGGAGAACGAGCCAAAACAGTGAAGAAATGCAGGAGCCAGCACACGAGCCGTGTAGCCAACACGGCCCTGTAAGAGTTGGCCGTGTGGCGACATCTAGTCACTCAACACGGGCAACTTCAGGTCGTGTCCAGTTGCACGAGTCGAGTCGGGAGCACGAGCCGTGTCGCCAACACGGCCCTGTAAGAAGGTGGCCGTGTGGCGACATCAGAAGAGCCAACACGACCACACCTGTGCCGTGTTACAACACACGACTCGTGTTGCAGCACACGAGCCGTGTTGCGTAACACGACCCTGTAAGGCGAGACCGTGCGGCAGCATCAGAAGACACAACACGGCCACCCCGTGGCCGTGTTACAGAGCACGACTCGTGTTGGGTATTTTCCTGCAGAAATTTCCAGATCCTTCTAGAAGCCTCCAAAGGGATATAAATACCCCTTTATTCAACAATTGGCAGGAGAATCCGAAATTCCCATCATCTACACACACCTCACACACCATTTCTTCCATTTCCCACCATCATCTTCATCCACCTTCATCCATTTTGATCCATCTTCATCATCTCCATTAATTCTCCATCAAAACTTCATCCCTTCCATTGGGTGTGAGAGATCTCAAGGAATCAAGAGCTAGAGGTGGAGATCAAGAAGAATAGAAGATTCTCTTCAAGAAATTGATAGGGAAGAATCCATTCATTTTGTATTTCTTTAGATCTTAGACTATGGGTAATTGTAATGAATCATTTAATTGTTTTGTTACTTTTACTATGATAGGCTAATCCCTCTAGTGGGATTAGGAACATGAAGAGCATATTAGATTTATATTATCATGTGGATTAAATTGGTTTTTGATTTAATTGATGTTGATTTCTATTCATGGAGTTTAATTGTCTTGATGTTGTGATGGCATGGTTTGTTATTCATGAATGTTTATTGGTTTAATGGATTGTTGATCAATGAATTATTTGTGGTAATTAAATGCTATCATGATGTTCATGTATGTATTGCTTGGAGTGAGACGGAAACGACCCTCTATAGTATTAGGAAGGCATGAATAGACATTGAGTTTGGGTTTGACCGAAAGGATATTTGAATTCAATGAGGGGAACCAATCCATTCGTTGGCCTTAGTACACAAAAAGGGAGAGTTTAATCTAACTAGTACCTAGATGGAAGGGGTTAATGTTGGGCTTTGATCTTAAGTGCTTTTGGGAGTCTAAAATGGATCAACAACCTTTGTAACCCGAAAGGGAGCTTAGGATACATTCGTGATCACCCCTAGTCTACATCAATTGAGTTGAATTCCGTTTGCATGATAATATGAATTGAGTATGCTTGGATGTTTCTAATCCCATGTTTTTCCATACTTGAACTTTAGCACCCATTTTCATTACTTGTCATTTATCTTATTTACTTGCTACTTGTTTTAGTTGTTAACCAATCTCCAAACCCCCGATCATCTTTACAAAAACAACATGAACATGAGCTCACGTATTTTGCTAGTCCGAACATAACTCCTTATTGGATTGATAATTTTTCTTGGGATATACTACTACAACGATCGAGTATTCTTGCTCGTGTGTGCTACAAAATAGGCAAACATTCACCTGGATTTGACTGATATCTGCTCGTGACACTTAGAGCATGCGCGACATCAGGCCTTGTACATAGCATTGCATACATTATGCTTCCAATTGCTGAAGCATAAGGCACGCGAGTCATTCTTTCTCTTTCTTCAGGCGTCTTAGGAGACATAGCCTTAGAAAGTGAAACCCCATGACTCATTGGCAAGAATCCTCGTTTGGATTCTTCCATACTAAATCTCTTTAGTATCTTATCTATGTACATGGATTGGGATAGTCCGATCATTCTTCTAGATCTATCTCTATAGATCTTTATTCCTAGAATAAATGATGCTTCTCCCAAGTCCTTCATGGAGAATTGTTTAGACAACCAAGTTCTTGTTGACTGCAACATACCTATATCGTTTCCGATAAGTAAGATGTCATCAACATAGAGCACAATAAAAGTAACTGCACTTCTACTAACTTTCTTGTATACACATGGTTCATCCGGATTCTTTTGAAAATCAAACGATTTGATTGTTTCATCGAATCGAATGTTCCAACTCCTCGAAGCTTGTTTAAGCCCATAAATGGATCTTTGGAGCTTGCAAACCTTTTGTTCACTCCCACTGGATATAAAGCCCTCAGGTTGCTTCATATAGATCTCTTCCTTAACGTTACCATTAAGAAAAGCAGTCTTTACATCCATTTGCCATATCTCATAGTCATAATATGCAGATATAGCTAATAAAATTCGAATGGATTTTAGCATTGCTACTGGTGAAAAGGTTTCCTCATAGTCAATTCCTTGTTTTTGAGAATAACCTTTAGCAACCAGTCTTGCCTTATAGGTTGCTACCTCCCCATCAGCTCCAAGCTTTCGCTTGTAAACCCATTTGCATCCAATAGGAACTGTTCCTTCTGGTGGGTCTACCAAAGTCCATACTTTGTTAGAGTACATGGAGTCCATCTCGGATTGCATTGCTTCTTGCCATTTCTTTGAGTCAATGTCTGACATTGCCTCTCCATAGCTTCTTGGATCATTATCCAATAGGATTCCCTCTTCTTTGTTTTCTAATAACAAAGTGTACCTACTAGGTAACTTAGGTATCCTTTCGGATCTCCTAAGAGTTTGTGTATCAGATGTCCCAGTTTCTACTGGTTGTTCACTCACTGCAATTGGAAGGTTTGTTGTTTCTTGAACTTCTTCAAGTTCTACGAGTTTGCCATTTCTATCAGATAGAAATTCTTCTTCAAGAAATGTAGCATTCCTTGAAACAAACACCTTTTGTTCCGAGATATCGTAGAAGTAATATCCAATTGATTCCTTTGGATATCCAACAAACTTACATATTTTGGATCTCATATCCAATTTATCTCCCATTTGTTGCTTCACGTAAGCATCACACCCCCATACCCGAAGGTATTTGTATGAGGGTGCTTTACTACACCACATCTCATAAGGTGTAGTAGGAACGGCCTTAGAAGGCACCCTATTCAATAGGTGAGCTGCCGTTTCTAAAGCATAGCCCCAAAAAGAAAGAGGTAATGATGTGAAACTCATCATAGATCGAACCATGTCCATCAAGGTTCGATTCCTGCGTTCCAAAACTCCATTGAGTTGGGGAGTGCCAGGAGGAGTCCACTGTGAGAGAATCTCATTCTCTTTTAGATATTCTAGAAACTCTGCACTTAAGTATTCACCCCCTCGATCTGATCGAAGTGTTTTTATACTTAAGCCAGTTTGTTTCTCTACTTCAGTTCTGAATTCTTTGAACTTTTCAAAAACTTCAAATTTGTACCTTAATAGGTACACATAACCATACCTAGAGAAGTCATCGGTAAAGGTTAAGAAGTAGCTGTAGTTCCCACGAGCATTAACATTTAATGGCCCACATACATCTGTATGAATTAATTCCAATAGATGTGTAGCTGATCATCGCTATTTTCACCTAGATTTTGTGTCATTTTTGTGTGTGTTTTCGTCTTTTTATTTCGTATTTTTGTATTTTTTTATATTGTATTTTGGAAAATTGATGATGATGATTTTCATGTCTTTGAATAGGTGATTATGAGGATAAATGGTGATAAAAAGCATGAAGAAAGGAGAAAGTTGAAGAAAATGAAGAATTAGTCAAAATGCATAAAAACACGCTCGTGTTTTTATGCAGTGCCCGTGTTTTTCTGCATGTGCAAAAACTTACAGAAAGCTGAAAAATTGCAAGAAAACACGGGCAGATGCAGGAAAACACGCCCGTGTTTTCTTGCACTTGGCCTAAAATCGCGTTTTACACCTTTGTGCGATTTCCAAGTGTGTAGAGGGGGTATAAATACCCCCAATATCACCACTTGAGGCAGATTTTGAGGATTTTGGGTTGCACACACACCCTCTCCATCCATCCATCATCCATTCCTCCATTTTCATCATCCATTCCTCCATTTTCATCACCAATTCCTCTTGATTTCTCACATCCATCCATCCATTCCACTAATCCACCAATCTAAGAAGGGAAGAACATCAAGGAGTGAAGATTGGAGCATGTTGAAGGAAGAGAAGGCCATCTTAAAAAGGGAAGCCCATCAACCTTTGATTTGTTGTTTTCTTCATTATTTAGCTCAATTGGAGCATGCCATGGATTATATTGATTTTGTAATGATTTATATTGGCTAGTCCTCATGTGAGGCTAGCAATATGATTGGTGAAGGATAATGTAGATTTTGCACACCACATGTTCGATGAATTGACTGTATGAATATTTTCTATCATGAATGCTTATTCTCATTTTATGTATGATTTGTGTGATTAGATTCTCTATTCATAGTGTTAGGATGGTCATTCCAATATTATGTTTAGTGGTTTAATTGAATCATTGATTGCATGAGATGACTATGTTAAGTATGTGGGGAGTTTGGCCATAACCTTCATGTGCTTAGAACCTCATGATAGGACATTATTGATAATTACTTGTGAAAGTGTTTGATATGATGAGGGGAACCAAGCTAATTCTCACTTGACCTTAGAAAGGGAACACTAGGAAAACGTCCCTACCTACTAGAGAAAATTCTTCGTGATAATATCTCTATACCGGTATATTAATATCCGTAAGTACCTATAGGAATAGCGAGGATTGGAAACACTCTTTGAGTGTCCTTAATATCATAACATGAAGATCACCAATGCATGTGTGTGTGTGAGTCTATATATACCTTTTCCATGAATGTTGTTAGCCTTGCATACTTCTTAGATTGTTCACCTACACCCATCATCCATCTCATTTGTACATGTTCTATCTTTAATTGCTTTCTTAGTTAGATTGTAGTGTAATTCAATCTCTTCTTTATTGATTAGTCCTTCTAGAGTGAAACATCTTTCGAATACGGATACATCACTTTCTCCCTTGGGTTCGATATTATAAATTTTGCACTTGGTCACCACGTCTACACACAACGATAGAGTACGCTTACTCTTATCAATTTGTACCAAAATTGAGACTAAGTTCATGGCGCCGCTGCCGGGGAGAAAGGCTTCGGTGTAACGTGTTTGGATTTGTTAGCTTTACTTAGGATATTTTTTTTATTTTTGCTTTTATATTTGTTTTGAAAAAATTTGTTCTTACTTGTTCTTCTTGATAGGTACATCAACCTTGAAAGAAGGGGAGAAGAAGCAAAACCAAAAATAGCAAGTGTAGAGGAGTTGTAGAAGGTCCCTTGAAGAGATGATGAACATTGACCAATTCTACAATAATGGAGGAAATGGGGGATGGCAACGAGCTTATAATGAGAGTACATGCCAATCATACCAAGGATACACTTACACTCCATCAAGTTCTTACAATCATTTCTTCTCTACAAGCATTCAACCAAGCCTTTCAAACTATCAGTCTCAAAATGTCTATTCAATGCCTACTTCCAACTTTAATAGTGGACAAGTGTGGAGCATGCCCAATTATCAAATGGGGAATGGAGCGTGTATGCAAAACGAGTATGTTCAAGAGAATTTCCAAGAAGGGTGTCCACCATACGATGAAAGCAGACCTTCCTTACAAGATCAATTAAATCAAATGATGAAAATGCTTGAAGAAAGACGAGAAGAGAGGAAGAAAGAGGAAGAAGAAAATGATAGGAGACTTGAGGCCCTAGAGAGTCGAATGAGTCTAATGATAAGTGAACGGAACACTCTTCGCGAAATGGAGAATTTTGATGAGAAGACTGAAGAAGAGTTAGAGGTAGAAGAATGTTCGGGGGATAATAAAGACTCGAGTGATGAAGAGCTCTTAAAGGCTAAGAAAGAAAAGAAAGAGGTAAATTTGGTTGGAGAAATATGTGTAGAAGGAAAAGAGGTTGAGCGCAAGTTAAAATGGAGAATGAAGAAGGAAAGAGTGCCGAAAGAAGAAATGTATGTAGAAAAGTTTGAATGTGATTATTGGGGCATTCCGATTACTCCTTATCCTATTCCTTTTCCTCAAAGATGTGTTAAAGAAGAAAAGATAGAAGAGTTTAAGAGTTACATTGCATTGAAAAAGAAGAAGATGGAGGAGAGTAAGGTGAAAAATGAAGAGGTCAAATCTATGCATGAAGAGTATTCCATGAAAGTGGAGGACCTTGGAAAGGATGTAATGCCTTGTGAAATAGAAGGAAAAGGAACTCTTAATGCAAGGTGTGACTTGGAGATAATTGAAAATGTAATGCCTTATTCTACTTATAGAAGCCTTGATATGGGGAAACTCAAGCCAACCACAACATGTCTTAAGGGTAAAAATGGATCTTTTATTTTACCTTTTGGAAAGGTTGAAGACGTTGTGGTTAAGGTGAATGAGATGGTCTTCTCGGTTAATTTTGTGGTACTTGGTGTGGAAGCGGAGCCTCGAGTCCCGCTTACTCTTGGGAAAAATTTCTTTACAATCGAAAGATCTAGTGAAGATGAAGAAAAGGAGGAGGTCTCATTGAGCTCGGAGGACGAGAGTGAATTACTATCATGCCATCAAGGAGGAAAGGATGAGTCATATCTTAAGCCCCCAAATGTGCCTCCGGATGAGTTTGAGAAGATTGAACAATCTTATTACTTAGAAGCTTTGATTCCTATTGTGGAAAATTATGTGAAAATTGAAAAGTCTAATCTTTCTTATGTTGAATTTGATAGGGATGAAGCTTCGGATATTGAATGGAAACTCGACAAAGAAGAAGATTGTTTCTCATGTAGGAAAAAGAAGTGTTCGTTCTATGACTCTCACGGAATGTCAATTCTTGTTAGTAGGAAGGGGGATAAGGTCATAACGGACAAGAAGAGAGCAAAAAGAAAGTTTAAAGTGAAGATGAAGGATGTTGATGCGATGAATTTTTGTGGAGCTTAAAAGTTTAATTATGCGTCCGGCTTGAAGACGTTAAACTTAGCGCTAGATGGGAGGCAACCCATCGTTTATTTTAATGCTTTCACTTAATTGCTTTGATTTAGTTTTCTGGCATTTTTGGTGTGTAGGTTGATTGTGCTCGTAAGGAAAATGTATATTGATGATACGAGAAGTGCTTGATTTGAAGTGTGAAGGTAAATCTCACCACTTCTTGCAAACTTAAAATTCAAATCTTATTTTACTTTAAGTTTAGGGGGATAGTGCGTGGTGGACATACCTTGAATCGTTGTGATGCATATACTTCTCTACAAGAAGCTTATTGTTGAAAACTACAATGGTAAGTCCCAACATCTTTTGCAAACTTAATTCTCAACTTGTTTCGATTTAAGTTTGGGGGGAGAGTGCGTGGTGTGACTCACCACTTGAGTGTGCTTATTATGATGATTGAGAGATCTTCTTGTAAAATTGGGTAAATTTTAAAAATTTTCTCATGAGTATTGGTATGATTTTGGATCGTTTGGTTGTGTTGAAGTGCATGCGAGTTTATTTTTTGCTAGCAATTGTTGTGCTAATGGTGTTGATGAGTTGTTGAGCATACATGAAGCGTAGTGGAAGCATGAATTGAGCCCGGAAATTAATGTCGAGATTCGTTGTGCATGCAATTCGGAAGCTCGTGTTAGCCATTTCCACCTCCGGATGCCTTTTTCAGGGAGTTCACTTTACTACTCATCATTTCTATTTTCTTAGCATATACATGATTTTGAAATGAATTTGATTGGATTGGTATGCTACTTCATTTGTTATGTATCTTGGGAGGTTTACTTGCTTTATTTAGGTAGTTTACTTGCTTTAGTTTTTCTTATTTTTGAATAAGGTGGCAAATTCGTGAGCTTACATGTTGGATGATTGAGGATATGTGCTTAATTTTCTCTTGGTGGATGGAATTTTCGTGTATGCATGTTATGTGTTTGTGTATTGTTTCTTGTTTGGTGAGTCTTTATTTATGTGTTTTGTTTGTATTTTTATTCTTGTATAGGTTGTTTGGTGGCTTGTTTTGGGATGTCGTGAGTCGTTTTATTGAATATGAGTGATGACATGTTGTTGTGATAAGTGATGACAAATTATGATTAAGAATCTCTACACTTTCAAATTGTGACATGTTTTACTTAACTTGTTCAATTTTGAGATGAATGTGGTGTAATAAGTCCTTAAGGTCCGAGCATAAGCTTGTGAGCATTTGAGCCTCAACCGTGCATACATGGTATTTCTTCATGAGTGGATCGATTGTGTTTGATAAGTTAGAACTTGCTCAAGGACTATAGGAACGAGCCCGATTAGTGGTGATTAATGATATGATCTAAGGCCATCCTTGTCATTTATAGTCATTGCCAAATATTTTCATACCGCGAACATCATCCCTAGTCAACCACTTTGAGCTTATAAGCCTATTTCTTATGAATTTAGCACTTAACAACCCTTGATTACCCACATGAGCCTTATATATGTACCCTTTTGTGTGAGTAATTGAGGAGGTGGTGGCTAGAAATATTTGATGAGATAACAAAAAAAAGAAAGAAAATGGTAAACAAGTAAGAAAAAGGATGAAAAGAGCACAAGCAAGAATGCACATGCAACCTAAAAACAAGAGAATGAGCAAAGCAACAACAAGATGCTCAAGAAAATAAAAGTTCAAAGAAAGGAAGCATGCATCATGAGGAGCTCGATTCATAGGATAAAGATGATGAAAAGTGCTTGTGACCAACAAAGATAAAAAAGGAAGAAAAGAAGAGTGGAGGAATGGAAGAAAGTAGCTACCTCTTCGATTACTTACACTTGATTAGTTACTATTATCTATATTCTTCCTACCATACCAAAGAGCCTATCATTACATCCTAATTAAAGACCTTTTTGATCATTAATTGAAACTTTGGTGGTTTGTGAATGTAGTCCACGAGCAAGCTTATAGCGAGTCGAGCCAATCGATTGATGAGTGTTGTTACCTTACTTGAAAGAGTGACCTATGTGAGGCTTGGACCAAAAAGGACTATATTACACTTTATTCTCTTGTGATTGAACTTGTTAATTCCTTATGTCATGAGTTTAATGTTGTAGGATGACTTAGCATAAGTTGTTATTCTTATTGATATTGATGTGTTATTACTTATATTCATTAGGTCTTTTCCTAGGTGAAAATTTATCCTCTTGATTTGTCATTTTCGTTGCTCGGGGACGAGCAACACTTTAAGTTTGGGGGGTTGATCATCGCTATTTTCACCTAGATTTTGTGTCATTTTTGTGTGTGTTTTCGTCTTTTTATTTCGTATTTTTGTATTTTTTTATATTGTATTTTGGAAAATTGATGATGATGATTTTCATGTCTTTGAATAGGTGATTATGAGGATAAATGGTGATAAAAAGCATGAAGAAAGGAGAAAGTTGAAGAAAATGAAGAATTAGTCAAAATGCATAAAAACACGCTCGTGTTTTTATGCAGTGCCCGTGTTTTTCTGCATGTGCAAAAACTTACAGAAAGCTGAAAAATTGCAAGAAAACACGGGCAGATGCAGGAAAACACGCCCGTGTTTTCTTGCACTTGGCCTAAAATCGCGTTTTACACCTTTGTGCGATTTCCAAGTGTGTAGAGGGGGTATAAATACCCCCAATATCACCACTTGAGGCAGATTTTGAGGATTTTGGGTTGCACACACACCCTCTCCATCCATCCATCATCCATTCCTCCATTTTCATCATCCATTCCTCCATTTTCATCACCAATTCCTCTTGATTTCTCACATCCATCCATCCATTCCACTAATCCACCAATCTAAGAAGGGAAGAACATCAAGGAGTGAAGATTGGAGCATGTTGAAGGAAGAGAAGGCCATCTTAAAAAGGGAAGCCCATCAACCTTTGATTTGTTGTTTTCTTCATTATTTAGCTCAATTGGAGCATGCCATGGATTATATTGATTTTGTAATGATTTATATTGGCTAGTCCTCATGTGAGGCTAGCAATATGATTGGTGAAGGATAATGTAGATTTTGCACACCACATGTTCGATGAATTGACTGTATGAATATTTTCTATCATGAATGCTTATTCTCATTTTATGTATGATTTGTGTGATTAGATTCTCTATTCATAGTGTTAGGATGGTCATTCCAATATTATGTTTAGTGGTTTAATTGAATCATTGATTGCATGAGATGACTATGTTAAGTATGTGGGGAGTTTGGCCATAACCTTCATGTGCTTAGAACCTCATGATAGGACATTATTGATAATTACTTGTGAAAGTGTTTGATATGATGAGGGGAACCAAGCTAATTCTCACTTGACCTTAGAAAGGGAACACTAGGAAAACGTCCCTACCTACTAGAGAAAATTCTTCGTGATAATATCTCTATACCGGTATATTAATATCCGTAAGTACCTATAGGAATAGCGAGGATTGGAAACACTCTTTGAGTGTCCTTAATATCATAACATGAAGATCACCAATGCATGTGTGTGTGTGAGTCTATATATACCTTTTCCATGAATGTTGTTAGCCTTGCATACTTCTTAGATTGTTCACCTACACCCATCATCCATCTCATTTGTACATGTTCTATCTTTAATTGCTTTCTTAGTTAGATTGTAGTGTAATTCAATCTCTTCTTTATTGATTAGTCCTTCTAGAGTGAAACATCTTTCGAATACGGATACATCACTTTCTCCCTTGGGTTCGATATTATAAATTTTGCACTTGGTCACCACGTCTACACACAACGATAGAGTACGCTTACTCTTATCAATTTGTACCAAAATTGAGACTAAGTTCAGTAGCTCGCTCCACTTGTCCAACAAATGGAGATTTGGTCATTTTTCCCTTGAGACAGGACTCACATGTTGGTAGTTCTTGCTCGTCCTTTAGGTCAAGCAATTTTGCCAACTTATTTATCCTTTTCTTAGAAATATGACATAATCTTGCATGCCATAATGTGATAGAACTACGGTTATCTAATTTTCTTTTATTCTGTTGAAGATTAAGAATGAAATTTTGGGGAGTTAAGGTATATAAACCATTCGTCAATATGCAAGTAGTGATTAAAGAAGAACATTTAGAAATGGAACAACTTCCATGTTCAAATTTAAAACAATAACCTTCTCTATCCAAAACAGGAATAGAGATAATGTTCTTAATAATCTCTGGAACATAAAGACAATTATTCAATACCAAAACATAATCATTACTTAAAGCTAGATTAATAGTTCCTATGGCTAATGCAACAACCTTTGCTCCATTCCCCAGCCTTAGAACCATTTCTCTTGTTTCTAGCTTTCTACTTCTTTCCATCATCTGCAAATCATTGCAAATATGTGAGGCACAACCGGTATCCAATACCCAAGAAGTATCGTTAACTGATAAGTTAACTTCAACATAATAAATACCTGAACTCTTCAGGGTTGCAAGGTAATCCTTGCAGTTCCTCTTCCAGTGTCCAGTTTGATTGCAGTGGTGACACTTATCATTGGACTGAGAAGTTTTCTTTTTCTTGACACCTCCCTTTGCTTTCAGTTTGTTGGGATTGTTAGAACCCTTTCTATTTCCCTTCTTTTTCTTTGGCTTTGCAGCCTTAGATCCAGAAGTGGACCCAACAAACATGACTGATTTGTCCCTTTTCATCGTGGACTCAGTTGTCTTTAACATGTTAACAAGCTCAGTGAGATTTTTCGTCATGTTATGCATGTTATAATTGACAACAAATGTGTCAAATGAAGGGGGCAGAGACTGCAACAACAAATCAGTGCAAAGCTCAGGTGGAACCTCAACTTTCAATGAAGCGAGTCGTTCCGTTAGGGCTATCATCTTCAATCCATGTTCCTGGACTGAAGAGCCCTCAGCCATATGACTGCGGAAGAGCTCTTTAGATATCTCATATCTTTGTTGCCTGCTATTCTCACCAAACAAGTTCTCGAGTCGTTTAAGAATAGCATAAGCAGAGGTTTGATCCTCATTTTGTCTCTGCAGTTCATTTGACATAGATGCTAACATGTAGCACCGAGCTTTCAGATCGTCATCCTGATGACGTTTGAACTTCTCAAGTTCCTCAGTCGTAGCATTAGCACCAGGTGCGTCAGGGATTGGTTTATCAAGAACATATTCACTTCTTTCAGATTTTAAGAGAATTTTAAAATTTCTCAGCCAATCATTAAAGTTTGGTCCAGTTAACTTGTTTTGCCCAATTAAAGCGGTTATAGGATTGTTTGCCATTTCAGTAGATGAATCTACAAAATGATGAAGCAGAAAATGAGAAAACTATGAAAATTAATATTAATTTAATATAAGGTCTTCAATATTAAATGTCTCCCACTATTTTATTCGAATTTCATAATCCCAATGAAAATCGGAAAATCATAATTTTCTAGTAGGTTTGAGGCCCAAATAGAATTCCTCACACCCCAATTTTATGAGCCCATGAAAAATTCTCTTCGGTAGTAAAACGTTTTACAATTGTATCACTATACAACCCTCAATTAGTTTTACCTCACCTTTCACGTATACCTCAATTTTATGAGCCCATACGTTACTTAGTGTCAAACAATACCTATCAAACATTCATGCAATTAAAACATCAAAACACCCCACGACTCATGGCCGATGCAGTGATGCATTTAATTCATGAGCATCATTATGATAGATAAAGAACACAGCTTTCTTCCACAAACCCACCCCACGACTCATGGCCAATGGTTAAGTGTAGTAGCATCATCATGTCTCTATCTTTTGATAGTAGGCATGGATTGATGGGTCATACTCATCATATCCATATTTGTTTGAAATAAAATTTTCGAAAATTTTTGTATAAGTTTCAAAAACTTAGGGATTATTTTATTTCCAAGACCTCATCATTCCATTAAGGTAAATTATTTAATGTTCATCAAATGAGTGCATTAAATAAATTCTAGCATGCATATATCCTATACATACATAAAGCGGTGGGATGATCATGGCCAACCTATGCGACCCGTTTGAGCCAAAACGGGTCTATGGTCAATCTAAGGGATAATGAGAACTTTTACATCATAATATAAAACCCATACACTTATGGGCCTTGATCATCTATTCTATTACATTTAATTACCCATCAACAATTGGGTCTTCTTTTGGGCTTCCTTCAAGTCCTCCAATTTACAATGAATAAAATTAAATCCTCACGGATTAATCTACTCTCATTGCATAAATTTAAAGAACTTACAAATGTAAATTAAAGAGGCTCGCAGTCCCCATAAAATCCAAATAAATTACAACCATCACATAAAGTCCAAGGCTCATGATCATCCCTAAATAAATAAATATGCATTTAACATATTAAATTTATTTATATCCATTCACAATGAATAATACCGTAACGAGATATAAGAATAACAATTATTCCTATTTCTCATTTTAAAATAATACTAATTGAGAATTATGACTAACAATTAGTCAATATTATAAAACTAAATTTTTAGAATTGACTTTAAGAATTTTGTTGGCCTTAATTAATTAAGAAACAATTTCTAAATTAATAAAACCAAATCAATTCAATGATAGCTAATTATTTCTACTTAGAAATATTTTTCTTAGAAACCCATTTCTAGAAATAGCCATCAAATATCATTGTTGATAATAAACATCTAATGCTTATATCAAATTAAATATTAAATATTGATAACAAATTATCAATAATAATTATTATATTAAACAATGATATTTTAAGAAACAATTTCTCATTAAATACAACGTATTGCTTAAATTTCATTCCAAATGAATATTTTGAATAAGAAATATAAATAACTTTTATTTAATATTTCATATTCACATGAGAAACCAATATAGTCATAAACTAATATTTAGTCAAATTTATTAAAATTACCGAAAAATTTTAACTGTATAAATAGTAGTTTAAGAACAATTCTTATCATACTACAACAGTTGAAATTTTAGAGTAATTAATAATTGTCGAGAAACCTTTTCTCGTTGTTTCAAGTTTTCTTATTTAACCATTAAATAATACTAAAACAATTTTAGTACCAAATATATTTCAACACCGTGAACCTAGGCTCTGATACCACT
This sequence comes from Pogostemon cablin, assembly GCA_023678885.1. NCBI lineage: Eukaryota > Viridiplantae > Streptophyta > Magnoliopsida > Lamiales > Lamiaceae > Pogostemon > Pogostemon cablin. The sequence goes on along the minus strand of CM042977.1, from coordinate 3,098,263 downwards.
GTTGGGTTCGTCATAGCGATCCGGGTGAATGCAGCGGAATTTAAAAATTTTCATAATTAATAAATCATATTTATTAAATACATGAAAAGGTTTCAACCCGAATGCTCACAAATGACTATAGGATCCGGTGTTAAAATATATTGAAAGAAATCTACGTAAAGAAAATTTTTACCCTCGTAGACTTTCTTCCAATTGATGTAAGGAGTGAGGGAATCAATTCTCGGATTGTGGCTAAAACTCCGTTCTTCTCAATAAGGGATCCAAGTGTATCCCCTCTAAAGTAATCCACCAATTGAATGAACAACACAAATTTTATACTTTGCTAGTAGTATAAATCTTGTAAATTGAAACACCAAAATTGAATAAGCAAAAATTTCTAACTTGAAAGGAAACTATTTCCTTTCTTTCTTAAAACACAAAATGCCGATACTTTTTATCAAAAATTGGTACATGAAGTATCAACTTTTCTTCCTTTTAAAACATGAAAGTGCCGACACATGCATTTATGAATGTTAGAAAAAATGGTACATGACATGAAAAATTAATCACATTAATAGTGAGTGGACATGAGTGCTATCTTTTCACTCCACTAACTTTAATCATACATGCCACTAACACTTGCTAATAATGCATGGATGTCCCCCACTTTGTTTATATTAATTAAATAATCAAATTATTTAATTATAATAAATAGTTAACCATTTAACTATTATTCCAATTGATAAAAGTTGTTCATTCAAATTAAGGTGTGATCCTTTAGGTTCACTTCTAACTCTAGTAGTAGGCTTACAACATTTGTAACTTATAAATAACAATTATTATATTAATTAATCCAATTAATTAATCCACTTAAAATTAACTAATTAATTTCAAGAACCTACTAATCACGGTAACACCTAGCAAGTAGCGTGATCTTCTAGTGTTAGGTGAATAGCGAGTAAACCTGTAAATTAACGAGTGACATACACGTACGGTCTTTCTAACAATTAATCTCTCGATTGAGTCTAGAGTAGGAATATTAGTCGAAACTCTACTAACTCAATAATTGTGTTTCTATTCCATGTTACAATGATTCATTGTGAATCTTTATTCTCATTGCCTTGGCCAAGGTCTTTGAATCATTAACAATGAAATACACAGGAGATTCTCTTGTCCTAGACAAGTGTTAGATTCTATCTTAGCCACACATAAGTCTCCATGTACATCAATATAATACCCAACATATCCCCTTTATGATTGCTAAACAATCAGAAGATAAATCTAAGTATTAGAAGAAGTACACAAAACTACCATGGTGCTTCAAGTCTAAAGACTAATCGTGTACTATCGTAATTAGAAAATTCTAATTTCGACATATTCAATAAGAATTTTCTACGGATCATGTTCGATAAACTTATTCTCTAATAAGTATCTACATATATGAATTTGTGTCACAACACTAATATTGATGGAATACAATATTCTCGTCCAACGAGCATTCATCATATGTACGAGTCTTTACTGAATTATTCTTTGTCCCATTTAGAAAAATTCTTGACTCGGAACTATGTTTAAGACCAAAGCTCTATGTATAAATTCCATGATCACCATCATATGGGTAACCATACATTTTAGCTTTAATTGGTCTAGGGACTTTATCTAATAATCATTTGTTATAATGCAAAAAATAGATAAATTAAAACAGCCTTTAATAATATAATTTCCAATGAGATTATTTATATTCAAAATATAAAGAGTATAATTATCCAATCTAATTGGTGCGCTGGGCATACTACTCTAACAGGATCTTTCTTTTTAGTTCACCTGCTTCTTGTAATCTTCCTACCTCATAGCTTTAGATTTTCTATGCTGGTTTCCGACTCTAGTACTGCCAAATCATGTGGTGGCATGAAGCTGCAAACGGCTGAGTAAAAAACACTTCCAAAGAGCACATATCATGTATCAATCATTCATAACAATAAAGCTATACTTTTGAAGAAACTTGACTGCATAGAACGCAAAAAAAAGTGCAAAAACATAGATTCTTAAGAGCTTCAACAGAATCGAATTGGTATGTCAAGTTCAAATGTAACTGCCAAACAACATAAGATCAATTCGAAATAAATTTGAAAACAATGTCATGAAATTTCTATTCAAACTTTTCTTCAGCACAAATGTCAATATAAGACTTATTAATTGTTGTTATAGCCTAAATATTGATACTTCATTAATCCCATGCTTTAGAAGGTAACAGAAAGACATGCTGATTGTGTTCATTACAATAATGCCTTCCATCATTAAAATAGATTTCAAATTTGAATGATAACATAAGGTAGTGCCATAATCTTTCTAAGGCACTGGGATAGTTCAAAGACAACTCCATGCTAACAAAAAGAGTTGGTGATGCTAGGACAACATATAGCTTCATGAATTCGTTGACAGGTAAAATCAAGAGTTCAAGTAGTAAAATTTGTATGCATTATCACATTCTATTAATGTTTGAGGTTTGCAGTCATATTCTTGCTGAAGGAATAGTAACAAGAAACAAATAAACCACCATACAGTGTAAAGTCTGCAATCGCATAAAACCAGTCTTTGTGAAATAAAAAAGAATGTGAGCGTGAAGTGGCGGTCATGAATAAAAATTAAAAAGTGACTCTCATAAGATATATAAGAAATATCTACGTGTATCAGGGAAGTGGCGATACACAGAGTACATCTTTATATGTTGGGGATATGAGAATATTGAGAGTCCTGCATTTCAGAGACATCTCTTCAGATTGTGTTTTATTTGGAATGGAGTATCTGGTTAACTTAAGATTCTTGGTCATCCCAGAAGTGCCAACATGGATAGATAGGCTTGTTAAACTTGAATATCTACGTGTGGAGTCTACCCCCATCAATTGGGAAAATGAAGAAGTTGAGATACCTTAAAGCACTCGGGGGGGCAAGGTATGGTGAAGATTGGAATAGCCGCGAAACGAATATGAGTCTACACTATCTTTCATTTGTACAAATTACGAAGCCAAAGGATGTGGAGCTGTTAAGATGTTCTCCCAATCTTCGCAAACTCAAATGCCGTTTTGAATATCGGGAAAAATTGAAGAGTGTGAATCCACATTTCGATCTCCGCTTCCTCACTCAACTTCACTCGCTCACATTGTCATTCTACGGATGTAAATTAGAGGAATTCGGATTCCCTTCAAACATTAGTGCGGGATGAGGTTTCCCGAGGAGTGCCGCTTCCGTGCCTGAATGTGTGGTGGCGGTGTAGCTAGAATAAAATACGGTTGTTGCTCATCGGCGACACTCTCTTCTTGTGTAATAAATTGTGTCTCTGTTTTTTTTTCTTTTTTGTGTCTAGCTATTAATTAACCAACTGCTTTCGGAAAACGGTTTCACAATCACCACTGATCATATTAATCGTCTCATTTTCTTAACTCCTAATTTATTACATCAATAATTACCCTAAAGGCAATACAATATAACCTCAGAAATTATATCAATAATCCTAATTATACAACTAAATAAAACCAAAGAAATATGATATATTTAGACAAAGACAATGATATATTTAGACAAAGGCATCGTTAAGCAAATTCGTAAGCTCATCATTAATGTCACCCTCTCCACGCAATTGCAATGTATATGGTAGCTGTAAACACACCTATATATCCTATTAACATTTATCCACCCCTACCCCTACATTATCTCTCCTTAATTAATAATTTTTTCTTTCTTTCTCTTTCATCTTTTCTCACATCAATTAATACTTGATTTGACATATTAAATCACTTTTTTTTTTATAGGTAAATGTTAGTTGTTAGTCCGGTTAGTAGCTAGTATACACCAAGTCTCCTTATTTCCCCTTCTCCAAGTCTCCTTATATCACCTCTCCTAATTCGTTTTCCAATATAGAATAACACTATTCACCGGTTTATTAAATCACTTTTTATAGGTAAATGTTAGTTGTTGGTCCAGTTAGTAGTTAGTATACACCAAATCTCCTTACTTCCCTTCTCCAAGCCTCCTTATATCACCTCTTCTAATTCGTTTCCAATGGGAATCGAACATGGGTCTCTCACTTAAGTGAAGAGTCCAGTGGCCAGTGGGCTAAGCCCAGCTGATTTTATTAAATCACTTTTAACCCAAACCAAACACCACCTAAAGGTATACTCCCTTCATAAGTTTGCGCCTCTCTTTTCGGCACAGAGATTAAGAAAGTTGTGACTTTTAGGAGTATAATGATAGTATTTTTTTGTAATAAATAAATGATAAAAATATGTTAGGTAGAAGAGTTTTTTTTTTTGAAATAAATTGTATGGGAAGGGTGATTGTTTTTTACTTTTTGCTTTTTTTTTTTTTGAATATGCAAATTTTTGTAGGACAACCCAAAATGAAAAGTTTGTCATTTGAAATGAGACGAATGGAATAATATCTTTTAATCCTAAATGAATAATTTTTTTAAAAAAATATTGGATTTAGGAACACAGTATCCCAGACACTGAAGTTTAATTCTTTCGTGCACATATAGGATGCACGTTAGGACTAATAGGGATATTAGTAGGGTCTAGATCTTCTGTGACACTTTGGTGTGACATTTCTTGTGCCACTCAATTAAATGAGCGACACGTAGGAGAGATGAGAGATACTATACCCTAACCAATAAACCCTTAGGGGTAAGGATTAATTCAACCTGCCACGTGTCATTCTGTTAAGAGATGTTACAGGAGATGTCACACCAAAGTGTCACAGGACATCCCGTGCCTATTAGTATATGCTCTCTCAGTTTTTTATGGAACAACACAAAATAAAAAGGGTGTTATTTAAAATGAGACGAGAGACTAAGGAGTAGTTATTGAATTTATTTTTAATTATTTTTATTTTATTTAGAAGCAAGAGCAGATTATACGTGTGAGTTATTACTCTTGATATAAAATATGAGTGAGGCTTGCGTGCACCCGGGCGCACGGACGGCACGTAACACATTTCGTGCGCCTTTAAAAATTTTGTATTATGGGTAAGGGTACATTAATTTGGTCTAAAGGGTATATACTTTAATTACTAAAAGGCACACAATTTTGTTCTAAAGAGTATACACTTTTTATTAATATTTTTTTTCTTTAGAAAATAAAGGGTACACATTTTTATACTAAAGGGTATACAAACAAAATTCTAAAGGCGCACGGAGTGTTGTTCGTGCTCCCAGATTTTTCTTTAGAAAATAAAGGGTACACATCTGTATACTAAAAGGTATACAATTTAGCACAAATTTCTAAAGGCGCACGGAAAGTGTTCCGTGCGCCCGGGTGCACAGGAACTTTTGCCATAAAATATATCACTTTCGCTGTAAAATAAAATTATCACTTTTTATTATTTTTATTGTTATTTTTCTTTATAAAAGTTATAACTTTCTTTTCTTTCTTTATTTTTTTCTCTGAATCTCATGTTGTATATTATATAAAACCGTTCAATTAATTATTCTAAATCTAGCATCGATACATATATATTTTTTCAGGTAAATTTATATAAAATGGAATTATAACTTTTTATTATTTTTATTATTATTTTTCTTTATAAAAGTTATAACTTTTTTTTCTTTCTTAATTTTTTTCTCCGTTCAATTAATTATTCTAAATCTAGCATCGATACATATATATTTTCAGGTAAATTTAAATAACTGTACAATGATTCATTATAATGATTACGTTATACTTGTGGCGGCTCACTTGGTGAGATGCTCATCCTGTATTTGATTAATTTTATAATTAAATCTTAATAAATAATACTAAAATAAATATATAAAGACATTAGTCATCAATTTTAAAGAAAGTTTATTAAAAAAATAAATAAATTTACAGTAAATTAATTTTATAATTAAATCTTAATAAATAATACTAAAATAAATATATAAAGACATTAGACATCAAATAAAATAAAAGAAAATTTATTAAAAAAATAAATTTACAGTAAATTAATGAAGTGACGTCATGACCAGGTTGCAAAGCGCTGTCATGTGTAAGAAAAAATAAATACCCTGTCCCCGTCCCTTTGATACGTATCTATTTTTCCATTTTGGTCCATCCCATTATAAAATATTATATTCCCCATGTGACCTAAAACTAGGGGTGCTCACGGTGCAGTTTTGCGGTTTTTTTTCGAAAATTCAAATTACATTATTATAGGCGGTTATTCTATAATATATAAATTGGGCGGTTTATTAAAATAATTAAATGTGCGGTTTTAAGCGGTTTTGGTCGGTTATTTTGCGGTTTGCCGATTTTAAATTAGTGTAAGAATTAGTGTTAGTCTATACAACAAAACATTTCAATCTTATATATGTTGTAAATTGAGTGAGTATAAATAAAATGAAGAAATAATTAGAATATACGTTATCATGAATTATCGAAGAGCTAATACATTGTAAGAGATTAAATATTAAAAAGCTATAATATATGTCATAGTACTATATAAATTTAAAAACTTAGACTAAAAAAATCATGTCTAAGTATATGCGTTAATGTATTTAATAGATTATATATTAAAAAGCTACAATATACGTCATAATATTATATAAGTTTAAAACTTAGACTAAAAAAATCATGTCTAATTATGATAACTATATATGAAATAAGTAAAAAAATCGATGATTATTGATAATTAATTATAAAATAATTTAGGCGGTGCGGTGCGGTCGATTTTTAATAAAAAAAAATGTAACTGCCCCGACTATGCGGTGCGATTTTGCGTAAAAAATATAACCGCGGTTTACTACGAAAAATAATCGATGGCGGTGCAATGCGGTTCGGTGCGGTCGATTTTAGCGGTTTCGAAAAAAATATGATCACCCCGACCTAAAACCACTAACCTCATATTCAACACTAATATAACTACCCACTACACATTATAATATTATTTCTCTCATTTTACTATACATTAAATTATTGTACTCCTTTAACCCACGTAAAAAAAGTCAATAGATACTTTCAAGGGGACGGAGGAAGTATATTTTTTATTGATATTTTATATGTTTTTAATTTAAATTTTATTCTGAAATTTTATACATATTTATTTTTATTTGTTATCTCAACGAAATATATTTTTAATTAATATTTTGTTCTTAATTTTTATTATCTAATTTGGGTTAATGAATAGAAATGGAAATACATCACTTTTAAAAAGTAAATAAATATATAAAATAAGGAGATCAATTGAAAATAAATAAAGGAAATATATTAAAAAATATTTAAAAATCAACTAGCAAATCCTAGGAAAAATCAAATAGATTTATTGGGGTGTGCTTAATAATAGTGTGGGTATGGTATTAAAAATAGATTCATTGGAGTTAACGCTGCTTTATTAAAATTTTTGATGATAATAAAAAGGAAGAGATTACAACATAAGAATAATACTCCATTAAATTTTGGTGGTAGATTTTGATGGTAGATTTAGAGTCGTGGCGATGAATTATTGTCCAAGGCATGACTCATTATTCTTAATGGGTCATATTTTGAATATTTATACATAGTAACTTGTTGTCCAAGAATAAGATTCATATATATATATATATATATATATATATATATATATATAATAAAATAAATAAAGAAAATATATTGAAAATAAAAAATCAACTAAGTAAATCCGGGCAAAAATAAAATAAATTAATTGGATGCGCTTTGGGTGATAAATAAGAAAATGAAGAGATTACGTAAATCTGAATATTGATATATAGTAAATTGTTGTCCAAGATTGATTGTGTATATATATATATATATATTATTTTGTGAGGGAGAGGGAGAAGGTGGTAGTGCTTTGAGTAGATTAAATTAAATCAATGACAATAGGTTCGTTTAACCGTATAAGCAGGATCTCTGCTTCGGCACGGTTCTGCACTACTAAAAGGTTTTTTTGCACTACTAAAACAGTGAGTGTTCCTGAATCAGTGAGTGTTCCTCAATCACGGTCTGTGAGTGTTCCTCCTCGGATCTTGCCGTGGCTGATGCTACCGCCATCTCCCGGTGGTTCTTACAACTTCTACTGCCTCGCAGAGGACAGAGTAATTAACATCAACAAGAAGACAGAGATTCAGACATCTGAATCTAAAGTGGTTGGATCGTCACACGGGTGGTTAGCTTATTATAATAAGATGGGCGACGGGGAGTTGTTTCTGTCGGATCCCCTTTCGGGTCGACACATACCGCTACCTCGGATCGACGCTTTGCCCGGAGCTATTCCGGTGTACAGCCCCGGGCGTGCGCGTTTGAAGAAATTAATCCTCTCCCATCCTCCCGACCATGAAGACTGCATCGCCATGGTCATGTACGGTTACGGAGACTTTCTGGCCTTCTGCCGCCCTGGTCGCGGTACCGGGTGGACTCGGATTGGGGGTGTTGCTTACGTGAATGAGAATGGGGATATGTCTGGAAGACAATACGAGGAGATGATTTACTCCTCCTCATTGAATCTCTTCTTCTGCGTCACCATGAACAACACGGATTTTGAGGCTTGGGATCTCTCCAAATCTCAACCTACTCTTGTTTGGACGGCCAACTGGAAAGATATGGAGAAAGTGTCAGAGTCAGAGGGCGACGCAGAGGAGGAGTCAGAGTCGGAGGACGAAGATGACTTCAACATCTACCAAGTTGCAGCAGAAACATACCTGGTGTACGAGGAAGAGGCAAATCAACTTTATATGGTGATACGATATGTGAAGCATGCAGTAGGTCCCGACGGTTTATACGTCAAGGATTTCAGTCCTCTAAAGAGTAGTATTGATTTAGATGTTGGGGATAATTGGGAGCAGGGAAGGTCGATTAGCCTAAACAGAGACTATCCTCAAAAGACTATTCTTTTCGAAGTTCGGAGGTTGGATTGGGAGCAGGGAAAGTTGACTTACCTATTAAGAAGATTTAATGGTCTGTCGATGTTCATCGGAACTAACCATTCCATGGCAGTGGCGGCGGCGCCGGAGTTGAAGCCAGACTCTATCTACTTTACGCATGTCACTGCTTCCATCCCACACGATCATAATCCCGACTATAAATACGGCGGCCACGATATCGGCGTGTTTTACTATCCAGAAAGGACCATCTCGCCCTGCTACTATCCATGTGATGCCAAATCCATGAAAAGGATTATTCCTGCTCCTCTTTGGTTCACTCCTTCAACCCCTCTTTCCTAGTCTTATGCCCATGTTCCAACCCCTCAACTTTTCTTTTTTGTTTGAACAATTTGTTTTGTTGGGTTTCTTAATTTTTTTAAAAAAATTCATATTTATATTCAAAAAAAATTGTTGGTTGAATAATTTAAAACTATCCATCATTAATACGAACCATTAACACCAATCTTACATGTAAATTTAATTGTCACCTGAAAATTTAAATATATCTCAAATTTAGTAAATACAGTACTATAATTGATTTTTATTCTTAATGCGCCTTTCTCTGCTAGAAAGAAAATAGTTGTTTCTTACTCCCTCTTAACTTAATTATTACAACTTTATTTAGTTTTCTAATAATCTTATTTATTAATATAGATAATTAATATGTACATACATTGTTATTTTTAAGTTTTTAATTTAATGTACAAAATTTTTAATTTCGAAAGTGATGCAAGGCTGTGAAAAAAAAAAAATAATACTAATATTTATAATAAAAAATAATATATGTTTAAGGATAGGTGATATCTATCAATTAAATTATTTCATATGCAAAGAATTTATTTAAAAATAAAAAGTGATAATATTTTAAATAAAAAATAATACCTGATCAAGAATAAGTGATAATAATAAATTATTTCATGAAAAATTAATATAACAAGTAAAGAATAATTACATTTATAATAAAAGTGGATTGTTTTATAAATAATTATAACATCAATTGAACCATTTTTTTTTATAAAAAAATAATATAATAAGTGATAACATTTAAAATAAAAAGTGATAAATTATTATGAAAATTTGATAATCATCTAAGTAAATTGTTTCATTAGCAAGTCATAATATTTTTAATAAAAAGTGATAAATTAATATGCGATCATTTCATAACTAAATTATTTATAGGACGAAAAGAAAAAGTGATAATTTTTTTTATTAAAGTTATGATATCTAATTAAGTATTATTTAACTAAACCACCCCTCCGTCCCGGTTAAAGTGCACCATTTACTTTTTGCACATATATTAAGGAGCATCATTATTTTATGTAAAGTGGATATATGTATTAGAGAGATGTGAGGGTAGTGGTGGGTCATTGGTGGGTAATTTTTACTAAAAAGAGGAAAATTGTTCAATTTGGACGACACGCACAATATAGTAAAATGATGCTATTCGGTTGGGACGGAGGGAATATTTTAGTAGAAAATATGTTTTATTAATTTTAATAATTAGAGAGTATTTATGCTACTCCCTCAATCTCATTTTAATGTTTACTTTTTGCACGTTAATTAAAGAGTGAAGTATAATATTTTACTAATAGATAGTGGAAGGAAAGATATACTCCATTTAATATAAAGTGGGTATGTGTATTAGTGTTGAATGTGAGACTATGGTGATATAATAATTGTTTTTGGTAGGTCCCATATTTCAAAAAGAGAAACATAAATATGAAAATAGTACGCTTAAATTAGAAATATGTAAACATTGAAATTAATAAAAAAATTAACGTAATAATTTTTCCGTGTCCCCATGTGAACACAACTTTCCCCTCGAATCCTATTTAAACATGTGTATTGTTAGGGGTTTAAATTGTAAAGGGCATGAAAATTGCAAAGGCGCACGGAATGTGTTCCGTACGCCCGGGTGCACAGGAACCTCACTCATAAAAATTTCAGAAAAAAGGAACGAGAAAAAAATAAAAAAATACAGTACGTATAGTAAATAAGATAAGTGGTACTCCTAGGTCATTCAATTTATCCTTCTTATCCCAACTAACAAAATTACCGTTTTTTTTTAATAACAATGGGTAAGGAAAAAATTCGTTTGTATTGGGATGTGGTTCCAATACAACTGAAATACCTTGACCTGAGATGGAACACTTTTGAAAATTCTAAAGATATCCGGAATGTTATTTTGTATGCCCGACCACACACAAGTTTTTGCCTTTACTTTTAACTTTGTCTTGTTTCTTTTTACGAGTGACATAAATGAAATTTAAAAGGCTTGATTGATTAATTTGGTGATATCATAATTTGGTATGGATGATATCAAATAATCATGTGATTAATAGTTGTATATAATATGGAGTTTACATCTACATCATATATATATATATATATATATATATATATATATATATATATATATATATATATATATATATATATATATATATATGGAGATATAAATAAGTTTGGTACATAGAATAATTTTTCAATGATCAAATAGTAAAATCCTTTTCAAATTAACCATAATATGAAAATAAAAGAGAAAAAAAATTATTTAAAGTGACTATTATAAATTGCTTCAAAATCATCATCCAAAAAAGTTATGCACAGTTAGGAGAATTAATTAATTAATCAAACTAAAGTTGGCAAGCATACTATACATTTTTTTTTCTTCTTTTAATTAATAAAAGGGCCAGTGAAAGTAATAGTAATAAAAATTCATTATCCATAATTTTTTTAATTAATTATAGGATTACGTTTTCGGTCTCAAAATTATCTTCTTTCTTTCTGTTTGCGTTTAACTTCTGCTATCAAAATTGAAACATCACACTAGTTCCGTGGCATTTTAATTTATCATAACTTTCACTAATGGTATGGTTGATTCGTAACAAAAGAAGAAAATATAAATATTGCATTAAGGGTTATTATTTTTCTTTTTAAAATATAAATGATCTTTTTAAGCATGTGTCATTCATCTAATATTATGATTAAAAAAAATTTACTCCTTTCGTCTGGGCAAAGAATAACATTTCCTTTTTGCATGTGGATTAAGGAGTATTATTATTTGAGTGTGTCTCCTGTGTATTTGGGCGCATGAATTTAGATCTATGTCTCTTTGCAATTTCCGTGGCCCTTTACAATTTAAACCCTAGCAATACATAAGTAAAATAGAACGGAAGGGGGGAGGGTTGTATTCACATAAGGACACCAAATATTCCTCTGTATCCTGGGGCGCATAAGCTTTTACCTTATTATTTTATATAAAGTACGTATATGTATTCGATAGATGTGAAGAGTAGTAGTGACCCTTGATGAACCCTTTGTACTAAAAGAAAAAATTTATAATTTAAATAAAATATCCAATATAATAAAATAGTGCTTGGGCAGATTATACTAAAATAACACAGAATTTAAAATGCGAGCCTTACAACCTCAAAGTAATTTAGTTGAATTTTGTAAAATACTATTATCATATCTTCCTTGCAGAAGATATATTTGTAATTTGTTTTCTACATGAAAAAAATATAGTATTAAAAAGTTAATAATTTTTAGTTAAAAGATTACTGCATTTTTTTTTTAAAATCAACGTACACACTTTTAATCTAATTCACTATTAAATATAAGGAATTCAAATAATTACTCTCACATACAAAATATTAAAGTAAAATATCAAATATAAACTTATAATCCATACACTTTTAAACCACCGACCCTACCCTCACCCACCCACCCATCCGGCGTTGACCACCGTTGACCGTCGTTGACCGGGTACTGGACAGCCATTGACCGCCACCGCCTGCTACCGAAATTTAAAATGGGCAAAAAAAAATTGTGCAGAACAATTGTGCAGAATCAAATTGTTGTGCAGAACAATTGTGCAAATACATAGGGGTATTTATGGTATCACAATCATAATTGTGTAATTAAGAGTAAAAGTGCTTTGAGTCATGTAGTTTACAGCAATTATGCATTATTTTATATATCGAATAGTAAGTGACCATTTTTTTTAAATGTATCTGTGGAAAGATAAATTTTCCTGTGAGACGCTATTTACGTGAAACGGTTTGTGAGACGTGTTAAAGTATGTCTATTATTTGAATAAAGTATGTTTAATAGTAATTGTCAAAGTATGTTTTTTAAAGAAGATTGGATTATGCATTAAAGTATGATTTCAGTGTGTTATAATATAATTTATTATCGACATATTTAACTACAATTAAGTATATTTTATCCTTATCATAAACATACTTTTATGATGGGTTAACTCGTCTCATACTTGTCTCACATATAATCCATATCGCACATAGAGTTTCTCACGTGGAGATGATGCGAGCAAATTTTATCTCTAAAAAGAAACCCACTTACCTTTCTCTCCTCTTTAGTCTTTAGCGGGCTCCATCATTTAATGTCATACCTCAAAACTAATTTTGAAAAAAAAATGTATGAAATGTGTGAAACTGAAATATTTGGTTAAAATTGAATTAAACTGCATTAATAAATAATACTAACTCCATTTTCATTTACAATGACATTTTCTATTTTAGTATATATGTTTTCATTGTCTAGGACGGAATGAGTATTTTACTCATTCTTAAAAATATCTTAAGTACTATATTTTAAAAGTTACATTTTCTTATTCTCGAGTCGAGTAAGTAAAAATAAAAAAATATGGATGTGTTGTCTAATAGGAAGTGAAGTAGCGGCGCATTTGGGGCCCAAAAGAACTTTGACGCCAAAGAGCACATGCCGCTTTAACACCTAATCACCGCTTCTTCCAAATTCAACACTTCCAGAAAACCACCAGTACCACCATGTGGATTCTAACTCCATACATCTCTCTTTTTATTCTACTCCTATTATTTTAAAAAATAAATAAATAAATAAATATATACTCCCTCCGTCCCACGTTAAGGTTTACACTTTCCATTTTGGGTTGTCCCATGTTAAGGTTTATATTTCCTTTTTTATCAAATTGGACCCACGTAAAACAATTAATTATTACATTTAGGACTCACACATAACACTAATACAACTACCCACTTTACATTTAATATTATTTCTCTCACCTCACTATACATTAAAATATTATACTCCTTAATCTCCGTGCAAAAAGCAAACGTCAACCTTACCATGGGACGGAGGGAGTATATATATTATAGACGTGGCTCTTAAATTCTAGATAAAATCTTTGTTCCAATATGTCGGACTATTTAAAGGGAGGTTGTGGATACAAGATAATCCAATTCTATGCATTAACAAAAACCAAGGTTTAAAATATCGATATCGATAAAAATATCGGTACTTCAATTTTACGGATATATCGAATATCGATATCGATATCAATAAAAATTAAAAAATTCGCGGAAACTTAGAAAAATGAGAAAAATAATTATTTACTTTTACAATATATTTTAACTAATTTTAATGCATAAATACAATTTCAAATCTCACTAAAACTCATAACATATGATAAGCAAATCAATTACAATATATTTAAATAGTCTAAAGTCATACAATACTTAATAACTAATACCAAAATAATTATCTATAAGGCTCAAATATAAAACATGTCATACCAAAATAATTGTATTTTTAATTAGATTATACTATCACACTGTATAGATAAAACTCCTCATTTACTTAGTAATAATAATTTTAATTAAAAGTGATAATAAGTGATAATTAATTAAAAAAATGAAATAATCTTAATAATTTTATACAAGTGTTGCTCTATTTTTTATTTTGTTTTTAAAATTGAACATATTAATGAAAAATTTTGTATTTAGTTGGTAAAAGTAAAATTAAAAATCATAAAAAAATTCTTAAAAACATGGGGAATTTTTCGATATTTTCGATATATCTTCGATATTTTATCGATATTTCCTCGATATTTCTCGACATTTGAAAAAATTTGAACTATGACAAACCGATATCGATATTAAAACCGATATTTCTCGATATTTCTCGATATATCCTCAATATCAGAAAAGATATATCTTTTTTCTCAATATCGATATCGGTACTCTCCAAAAATAGATATATCGTGGAAATATCCGAAAATTTTAAACCTTGACAAAAACACAATAGTATGGGTAATATTGTACTCCCACATTTCCAAGATTAAGTTTACTACTCCCTCCGTCCCGAGCTAAGAGTCTCATTTGCTTTTGGATACGTGGATTAAGGAGTATTATTATTTAATGTATAGTGGCTAGTTGTATTAGTGGGTGTGGGGGGCCCCATGTTTTAATTGTATTAGTGGGTGTGGGTGGGTCCCATGTGTCAAAAAAGAAAATAGGACTCTTTAGGTGGGACGATCAAAATGGTAAAATGACCCTCTTAACCTGGGACGAAGGGAGTATTTCCTTATTCGTCTATTGCACAATAAGAGTTCACAACTTAAAAAAGCCTCATCATCTCAATTTCAAAGTTATACTCGCCTGTACACCGGAATGAGAGTCATTTAATTTTATGCACGTTGATTAAGGAGTATTATTATTTAATGTATAGTGGATTATTGTATGAATGGAAGTGTGGACCCCATATTTTAGTTATATTAATAGGTGTATATGGGTTCCATGTGTATAAAAACGGAGATGATCCTCTTAAAAGCGGACGATCAAAACGAAAAAAATATCCTCTTTCGAGCTGACGAAGAGAGTAATCACTTTTTAATACACAATATATTTTTTACATAATTTATCATTTAAAAATAATTTATTATATTCAAAACTCAAAAAAATTAGTCAAAAAATACATTTTTCTAAGACAACGTGAAACATAAAAAGTGAACATATTCGTGGAATGAAGAAAATATTCTTTCTATCAATGAAGAAAAATATTTGTTAAAATATTATTGTATAAGGTACTTCAACCCTTAAAATACACTCTAAAAAGATTTAAAATAGTTTATCAATCAACCACAACAATATTTTGGATGCATTCCAATTTATAAATGAATTTTGTTTTTAAAATCTTCCTTTATGACCGTAAATTGGAAAAATATTATTTTTAGTCCTCTAAGATTGGCGAAATCCATTTTTAGTCCTAAAAATTGGTATTTTCTCACAAATGAACCTCCGACGTCCGAAAATAGTCCTTTAATCTGTTTTTCGTCTTATGGTCGCCAGATTTTACTAAAGATCGTCGCAAAATCGCGCGTGATGAGCACATGCCTTAAAACAGAAATTGAAATCTAACATGACTTTACATATCATCAAACTTTTGATCCAATCATATGCTAACTCATTTTGGAGGGAAAATAGCAGGTAAAACTGTAATTTTCTATTAACTTAAGGGTAGAAGGATAAATGGACAGGGCAAAACCTGTTTTTCCTAATTACCAAAACCCTTATTACTTATTATTACTCAAATCACCATTATTTTATTCTCAAAACGTAATCAGACTAACTCTTGAAGACATTGGCGCGGTTGGACTAGTCAGAAGATGTCAGACGTCTTCTACATCCGGCCGAAGAAGATGGAGCACGAGCTACCCCACCTTATCATATGAAATATTTTACATTTCAACCCTATTAATGCAATGATTACATTGAAAAGGATGAGGAATAAAATTTGGGTGTTTTCCTAGTATTGGGCTCTTATTCGTAGAGTGTTTGAGGGTGGAGTGGAAATGAGATGCACATGGGCCAAGAGAGATTCACTTTTGATAGTTGTTTATATCAATCCTCGCAAGAGATTCACTTTTAATTGTTCTTATATCAATCCCCAACCTTGCTTTCGCCTTTTCCTTTCGGGCCTTTTTTTTTCTTTATTTAATTAAGTTTCCAAATATATATATCTCTTACTAGCCATCAAGGATAAATCAATTATATTTATTTAATTTGAGATACATTTGAATTTTCAGGTGGCAATTAAATTACATGTAAGATTCTGTTTAAGTCAATTTACATGTAAGATTCTCTTTAAGAGCAAGTAAACGGTTTTAATGGTTCATATCCTATATTGATAAAAATAATATTTTAGACCCATATCGATAGTTAACATATATATTTGGTGTCCTAAATCAAAAAAATTCCTTTAATTAATAAATGTATAAGCAAGTTTCTAAAAAGTATAGTAGTATATAAATATGAATGTATAAATGTTTCATTAAACAAAGGGAAAATAGATTTTTTTGTCCGCTAACTTTGCTCAATTTTGAATTTAGTCCATAAGTTTTTCACTTTTTGAAAATCGTCCATTATATTTGCAGAATTTTGAAAATCGTCCATTATATTTGAAAATTTTGAAAATCGTCCATCATGTTTACTAAGTTTAACAAAACTGTCTGTTTCAACAGGTCATTAGCAGGTTATTCTAAAAAATAAAATAAAAAATATGTAATATATATATATATATATATATATATATATACTATTTTAAAAAAAATAGCTTCCACTAAGAATTTATATTATACTCTCTCCGTCCGCCCGAAAGAGGACATTTTGCTTTTGTGCACGTTGATTAAGAAGTATTGTTATTTAATGTGTAGTGGGTAGGTGTATTGGTGAGAGTGTGGATCCCGTATTAGTGAGTGGGTGTGGATCTCATGTGTGTAAAAAAGGAAGTGACCCTCTTTGGAACGAACGACCAAAATGAAAAAAAAAAACCCTCTTTCGAGCGGATAGAGGAAGTATCAATATTTAGTCAAATTTGCTCCACTTTAGTAATGAGATTAATATTGTTTGTTTGGTATACGGAAGTGAAAAATAAAAAGTGAAATAAAATTGGTTAAATAAAAATATGATATAGATTAATTGGGGTGAAAATATTCAAATGACCTGCCATAGCAGGTCAAATGACCAAAATGTTGAATTTTATGAAGTTAATGGACTAATTTCAAAATTGTTATAAAATTAACGAACTAATTTCAAAATTTAATAAAAGTTAACGGACGAAAAAATCTATTTTCCCTTAAACAAAATACTTCCTCGAACCACTTATTAAAGAGTATATTAGGAGTATTATTATTGGTGGGTATAGTGAAATTTGCGAGGGAGTATTTCTTTCCCAAAAAATAGAGAGTAGACATATAGGAAGGTATATCTTTCAAAAAATTCAAAATTTTGGAGCACGAGGATCTTAACCGTAAATATAAATTGAAAATATTCGTTGGATATAAATATGAATTTAAAAAAAAATTAAGAAACCCAAGAAGAGAGAGAAAAGCTGAGTTTATTTAATAGATATAGAGAGTATTAGGACTAGGAAGGAGGGGTCGAAGGAGTGAACCAAAGTGGGGCAGGAATAATCCTTTTCATGGATTTGACATCACATGGATAGTAGCAGGGCGAGATGGTCCTTTCTGGATAGTAAAACACGCCGATGTCGTGGCCGCCGTATTTATAGTTGGGATTATGATCGTGTGGGATGGAAGCAGTGACATGCGTAAAGTAGATAGAGTCCGGCTTCAACTCCGGCGCCGCCGCCACTGCCATGGAGTGGTTAATTCCGATGAACATCGACAGACCATTAAATCTTCTTCTTCTTAAGAAGATCAACTTTCCCTGCTCCCAATCCAACCTCATAACATCGAAATCACTAGTCTGTTGAGGATACTCTCTGTTTAGGTTAATCGACCTTCCCTGCTCCCAATTATCCAAAACATCTAAATCAATACTACCCTTTCGAGGATTGAAATCCTTGACGTATGAACCGTCGGGACCTACCGCATGAGTCACATCTCGTATCACAATATAAAGTTGATTTGCCTCTTCGTCGTACACCAGGTATGTATCTAATTCCAACTCTTGGAAGTAGTTGTCCCAATATTCTTCGTCCTCCGACTCTGACACGCCCACTTTCTCCAGATCACTCACGCCCACTTTCTCCAGATCACTCAAGTTGGCCCTCCAAACGAGACTAGGTTGAGATTTTGAGAGATCCCAAGCCTCTAAATCCTGGTTGTTCATGGTGACGCAGAAGAAGAGATTCAATGAGGAGGAGTAAACCATCTCCTGATATTGTCTTCCCCACATATACCCATTCTGGATCTCGAAAGAAACACCCCCAATCCGAGTCCACCCGGTGCCGCGACCAGGGCGGCAGAATGCCAGAAAGTCTCCATAACCGTAGATGGCCATGGCGATGCAGTCTTGATGGTCGGGAGGATGGGAGAGGATTAATTTCTTTAAACGCGCACGCCCGGGGCTGTACACCGGAATAGCGCCGGGCAAAGCGTCGATCCGAGGTAGCTGTATGTGTCGACCCGAAAGGGGATCCGACAGAAACAACTCCCCGTCGCCCATCTTATTGTAATAAGCAAGCCAACCGTGTGACGATCCAACAACTTGAGATTTAGATGTCTGAGTCTCTGTCTTGTTGTTGATGTTAATTACTCTGTCCTCTGCAAGGCAGTAGAAGTTGTAAGAACCGCCGGGAGATGGCGGTAGCATTAGCCACGGCAAGATCCGAGGAGTAACACTCACAGATCGTGATTGAGGAACACTCACAGTTTTAGTAGTGCAAAACCTTTTAGTAGTGCAGAACCGTGCCGAAGCAGAGATCCTGCTTATACGGTTAAAGCAACCCATTGTCATTTATTTAATTTAATCTACTCAAAGCACTACCACCTTCTCCCTCTCCCTCACATAATAATATATATATATATATATATATATACACAATCAATCTTGGACAACAATTTACTATATATCAATATTCAGATTTACGTAATCTCTTCTTTTTCTTATTATCACCCAAAACTTTACTAAAGCATCCAATAAATCTATTTTATTTTTGCCTGGATTTACTTAGTTGATTTTTTATTTTCAATATAATTTCTTTATTTATTTTATATATATATATATATATATATATATATATATATATATATATATATATATATATATATATATATATATAATGAATCTTATTCTTGGACAACAAGTTACTATGTATAAATATTCAAAATATGCCACATTAAGAATAATGAGTCTTGGACAATAATTCATCGCCACGACTCTAAATCTACCACCAAAATCTACCACCAAAATTTAATGGAGTATTATTTTTATGTTGTAATCTCTTCTTTTTTATTATCATCAAAAATTTTAATAAAGCAGTGTTAACTCCAATGAATCTATTTTAATACCATACCCACACTATTATTAAGCACACCCCAATAAATCTATTTGATTTTTCCCTAGGATTTGCTAGTTGATTTTTAAATATTTTTTAATATATTTCCTTTATTTATTTTCAATTGATCTCCTTATTTTATATATTTATTTACTTTTTAAAAGTAATGTATTTTCATTTCTATTCATTAACCCAAATTAGGTAATAAAAATTAAGAAAAATATTAATTAAAAATATATTTCATTGAGATAACAAATAAAAATAAATATCTATAAAATTTCAGAATAAAATTTAAATTAAAAACATATAAAATATCAATAAAAAATATACTCCATAAATACGCAACCGTGGCCATGACGTCACCTCATAAATTTACTATAAAATAAAATTTTTAATAATTTTTTTTAAAATTGATGACTAATATTTTATATATTTATTTTAGTATTATTAATTAAGATTTAATTATAAAATTAAATAATTAAGATTTAATTATAAAATTAATCAAATATGGATGAGCATCTCACCAAGTGAGCCGCCAAAGTATAATACAATGAATCATGTACAGTTATTTAAATTTACCTGAAAATATATATGTATCGATGCTAGATTTAGAATAATTAATTGAACGGTTTTATATAATATATATACTACATGAGATTCAGAGAAAAAAATAAAGATGAAAAAATAATTATAACTTTTATAAAAAAAATAATAATAAAAATAATAAAAAGTGATAATTCCATTTTATATAAATTTACCTGAAAATATATATGTATCAATGCTAGATTTAGAATAATTAATTGAACGGTTTTATATAATATACTACATGAGATTCAGAGAAAAAAATGAAGAAGAAAAGAAAGTTATAACTTTTATAAAGAAAAATAATAATAATAACAAAAAGTGATAATTTTATTTTATAGCGAAAGTGATATACTCATTACTCCCTCCATCCCATAAAACGCCTTTCTTTTCGGCACGTAGATTAAGAAAGTGATGGCTTTTAGGTGTATAATGATTTTTTTTGTAATAAATAAATGATAAAATATGTTAGGTAGAGATGATTTTATTGTAGATAAAGTGTATGTGGAATGGTGGTTGTTTTTTTTTTTTTGAATGTGCTAACTTTTGTGGGACAACCCAAAATAGAAAATGTGTTATCTGAAAGGAGACGAAGCGAGTATTTTATATCAAGAGTGATAACTCACATGTATAATCTGCTCTTGCTTCTAAATAAAATAAAAATAATTAAAAATAAATTCAATAACTACTCCTCACTCTTTTTCTCATCTCATTTTAAATAACACCCTTTTTATTTTGTGTTGTTCCATAAAAAACTGAGGGAGTATTACTAATACCCCTATTAGTCCTAAGGTGCATCCTATATGTGCACGAAAGAATTAAACTTTAGTGTCTTTGGATATCGTGTCCTTAACTCTTAACATTTTCTAAAAAAAATTTATACATTTAGGATTGAAAGATATTACTTCTTCCGTCTCCTTTCAAATGACAAACTTTTTATTTTGGGTTGTCCTATAAAAGTTTGTATATTCTAAAAAAACAAAAGCAAAAAGTAAAAAAACAATCACCCTTCCCATACAATTTATTTAAAAAAACTCATCTCTACCTAAAATATTTTATCATTTATTTATTACAAAAAAAAATATCATTACACTCCTAAAAGTCACAACTTTCTTAATCTCTATGCCGAAAAGATGGACGCAAACTTTTCCGGGACGAAGAGAGTATACCTTTAGGTGGTGTTTGTTTTGGGTTTAAAGTGATTTAATAAATCAATGAATACTGTTATTCTATTTTTATTGCGTTTGTTTTGGGTTTAAGTAGGATATGTTTAAACTTTATGTCAAATCAATTATTAATTGAGGTGAGAGAAGATTAAAGAGAAAGGAAGAAAAAGTACTCCCTCCGTCCCAAAATCGATTGCACATTTATTGTAGATACGGAGTTTAAGAAATGCTGACTTTTTAGGGGTATTGTGGTATTTTTAGGTAATAAATAAATTATAAAGTATGTTATGTGTGTTAGGTGAGTGTGGTAAAGTTGTAATTAAGATGAACTTTTAAGGGTGGAGATTGATGTGATATTTCCTTTTTTGGAAAGGTGCAATCTATTTTGGGACGAATAAATGTGGAAAGTGTGCAATCAATTTTGGGACGAATGTAGTATTAATTAAGGAGAGATAATGTAGGAGTAGGGGTAGGAGTGGATAAACGTTAATAGGGTATGTAGGTGTAATATATGAGGAATTTAAGGAGATTTATTAAATTTAATTCTGATTATTAATTCGGAATCAAACATCACCTTAGAACAAGTCGTGTACCATTTTTTACTGGAAATAAAAAAGAATTAATCAAACATTTATAGTACTATTATTTATATTTTAATAGATCTTTTTAATTAAAATCTATATATTATTTGAAACAACATATTATAACCTAACTTCTGAGAAATTTATCACATGCCTTTTATATTCAAATATGATAAGAAACTAATGCCTATCATTCCTAAATTATATAAACATAAATATTATAATCATAATTTTTAACCTATTTAATTTTTGTAATTATTTTTAAAATTGTGACAATTAGTCCACCCGCTAAACAAGCTAGCTCAATGGGTTGACCCCTAAATGTTCAGAGTTCCGTTAATGCTACAAACCTATTACAGTCCAATAAATTCTTAATATACTAATTGGGCCTGGATCCTCTCCTCTCTATTTCCTAAAATCTACCCTATTTATTAAATCGAACCGTTATTAAAAAGCCACGTCACTTCACTAATTAATTTAATTTTTTATTTTCTTTTAGAAACAACAACTACTACTTATTAACTAAATCCATTATTAATATTTTCTACATCATCTTTTTTTAATTTAACTAGCGTTGCACGGAAAGAATTAAGTATATTACAATTACGTATTTTTATATTTATTTTTTTAATCATAATATCTTATATATAGTAATTGCGAATACGCTACTTTAAATATTTTTTTCAAAGTATGATGTGTCGTGATATGGTTAATCATTGTATTTTTTATATTTTTTATTTTAATATTATATACATAATCTTTCTATTTTTATATTTTATTATTGTATAGTAAAATTTATTTTATATCACTATTTTATCTCCAAAATATTTATTTTTATCTACAAAATATCTGATAAATCTTTATTGAATTAATTATTTCAAAATAATAATTATTTAAATATTATAATATATTGAATAAAAAATAAATCCACCATTTAAAAAATAATTACACACCTTTTATTTTATTATAAGAAAATATTTAAAAACATTTACTCTAAAAAAATTTATTTAATTACCATAAAACTTCAATTAAAAAAATATTTATAAAAATATTTATTTAACATAAATATTTGCTTTATAAATATGTCTAAAATAAAAAAGAATGTACACGGGCAAAAAAATCAATTATATAAATTATTAATTTAATTGAAGTACTTAATTAATATAAAGATTTTGTTTATAATAATAATAAAATATATTAAACTAATTTATTTATTAATTTAAGATAAAATATATTAATTAATCTGTGTAATACAAGGGAGGAAAAAAACTAGTACATACATACATATATAAATATATATATATATATATATATATATATATATATATATATATATATATATATATATATATATATATATATATATATATATATATATATAATTATTCCTTTATTTATTTGAATTTATGTATTTTGTAAAAACTACTTATTATTTATGTATAATATATGAATGTATTTTTTAATATAATGTAATTTTATATTTATCAATCAAAATCGCATTGTTTATATGCTTATTTTTTATAACATTAAATTAATTCTTTATTTAAGATAAATAGAATATATATTAACTTTCTATTATATTAATATTATTTTATTTTAATTGATATTTTAAAAAAAAAATAAGTATAAAAAAGATAAAATAAACTATATTATAAAAATAGAGTTTATAGAATTATTTTACAAAAATACAAAAATCGAAGAGAGAAAAATAAGATAACAAAAAAATTAAAAATTATAATAATAATATAAGGAGAATGGTTGAACCTACATATATGATCATATATTAAAGTATAAAAGATAAAATTGGACTTACAAATATGATCAAATATGATAAAATAAAGTAATTAAAAAATTGTAATAACTAAACCTAAAAATAATATAAGTATGAAAAAAGAAGATAGAGTAAATTAATTATAAAACTACAGTTTATAAAATTATTAAAAAAACACAAAAATAGAAGAAATAAAAAATAAGATAATAAAAAATTAAAAAGTATAATGATACCTTTAAGGAGAATGGTTGAACCTACATAAAATTTAAATAAAAGTATAAAAGGCAAAACAAATTAAAATAGATTATAAATAGTATGAAAGTAGAATTTATAAAAGAGAATAAAATGAAGAAGCATTAGAGAAAAAAATAATAAAAAGATGATTAAAAAGAAGAACAAAAGAAAGAATATTAAAATATAAAAATAGAGTTCATAGAATTATTATAAAGCAAACACAAAAATTATAGAAAAAAAGATAGACAAAAAATAAAAAGAATAATACCTCAAATGAGAATGATTGGATCTACAAATAAGATCAAATATGAGAATGATTAAACCTAAAAATAATATCAAATAAAAGTATAAAAGAGGATAAAATAAATTAAATTTTAAAAATAGAGTTTATAGAATTATGAAAAAAAACACACACAAAAATCGAAAGCAAACACAAAAATTAAAGAGAAAAAAGATAGACAAAAAAATATACCTCAAATAAGAATGATTGGACCTACAAATAAAATCAAATATGATAATAATTAAACCTAAAAATAATATCAATCAAATAAAAGTATAAAAAAAGATAAAACAAAATAAATTAACACTTAAATTTTTTAATGAAAAATTGAGTGTAAAAAATATACAATTATTAAAATACATGTATACACTATTGAATAAAAAGTTATACACATATGAATGTTAGTTTTTTTAATGAAAAACTTATTGTGAAAAAAGTATACAATTATTACAAAACATGTATACAAAAGAGAATAACATGTATACAAAATAGAATAAAAGGTTGGGTGCAAGGTTGCACCCGGGTGCACCTAATATACACTCATTATAAAAATAGAGTTTATAGAATTATTTTTAAAAAAATACAAAAATTGAAGAGAAAAAAATAAGATAACAAAAAATTAAAAATTATAATGATACCTTTAATTGAATAGAGTTTAACTTTCTATTATTAATTATATTAAAATTATTTTATTTTAATTGATATCTATTTATTTTTTTAAAAAAATAAATATAATCTCTTGTAAAATTCAATTACTATCTTAAGAAAGATATAGTACAATATAATTTATATTTTATTTTCAATCTATTTATCTTCTACTTTTGTTTTCAATTTTTTTTAAATTTTCTCTATTTAAAAATAATTCAATTTTAATCTTGACCGTCCAATTAATGTTTTGGATTTCAATAATAATAGAATCTAATCTAATTATACTAATAATAATGGATTTTTTAATTTAAATTTTACTTTTTTATTTAACAATATAAATTTGGTAAATATAAGAGATATTTTAGTATATTTAAGTATTTTTTAATCAATATATACTTAATTTAGATTAATATATCAATCAATATTCATATATTATAAAATTTTAATAATGCAATTTTATTATTTAAATTTTTCTTTTTTTATTGATTTAATTTAACCGTATAAAGTTTGTTAATTTTTATTCAATATATGCTTAATTTCAATTGTTAATTATATATTCTTATTTTTATATTTTTATCTTGACGGATATATTTGTACTTTTTTTATCCGTATTTTGTGTGGTTTGAATTTTGTTTTAGTATTTTTTTTTATTATGTTTATAAGTATCCAATTTGTGTTTTGTACAGATATTATTATATTATACGATTAATTGTGTAATATCATTAACATTTTTTTCTTTTACTCCTCATGTCCTTTTGTCAGTATATCATTTTTCTTATCCAAGTTAATTAAAAAGTCTCCTCTTCGTCTGTTTTATTGGTTTCATTTTTTCATTCTGGGCGTCACATCCTAATAGTTTCATTTCCATTTTTGGTATTAGTACTCACCCAAAACAATTAATATATTTCCATGAAACCCACTTATCATACTAATCCAACTACCAAATATACATTTAAGTATTCCTCAAATTTATTAATATTTTTTTTTCAATCATGAAATTTAATTATATTAATAATGAATTTGTTATTTAAATTTTATTTATTTTTATTTAACAATATAAATTTAGTAAATATGAGAGATATTTTTGGCATATTTAACTAATTTTTAATCAATATATGCTTAATTTAAATTAATATATCAATCAATAGTCATGTATTATATTTTTGGCATATTTAATTAATTTTTAATCAATATATGCTTAATTTAAATTAATATATATTAATCAATATTCATGTATTATTATAATTATTCAATTTAATATACATAAGACATATGATCTTTCTTTTATTTCAATCATAAAATTTATTTATTTAAAAAAAACAAATAAAAAGATACTTCAAATGAGAATGATTGCATCAATGATACATGAAAAATGAACCTGCAAGATCAAATAAAGTAAGTATAAGAGATAAACAAATTAAAGTATACTAAAAATAGTACGAAACTAAAATAGATAAGAAAAAGGGGAAGCACCACCAAAAAAAGTAATAATTTTTATATAATGTAATTTTATATTTATCAATCAAATCGCATTGTTTATAAGCTTATTTTTTATAAAATTAAATTTAATTCTTTATTTATGATAAATAGAGTATATATTAACTTTCTATTATATTAATATTATTTTATTTTAATTGATATTTAAAAAAAGATATAAGTATAAAAAAAATAAAATAAACTAAATTATAAAAATAGAGTTTATAGAATTATTAAAAAAAATCAAAAATCGAGGAGAAAAAATAAGATAACAAAAAATTAAATATTATAATAATAATACCTTTAAGGAGGATGATTGAACCTACATATAAGATCATATATATAAAAGTATAAAAGACAAATTGGAACTACAAATATGATCAAATATGATAATAATTAAACCTAAAAATAATTGAGTGTATATTAGGTGCACCCGGGTGCAACCTTGCACCCAACCTTTTATTCTATTTTGTATGCATGTTATTCACTTTTGTATACATGTTTTGTAATAATTGTATACTTTTTTCACAATAAGTTTTTCATTAAAAAAACTAGCATTCATATGTGTATAACTTTTTATTCAATAGTGTATACATGTATTTTAATAATTGTATATTTTTTACACTCAATTTTTCATTAAAAAAATTAAGTGTTAAATTGTATACATTTTTACTCATAATTGTATATGTTTTTGTTTATATTTGTACGTGGGTGCAAATACTTTTTTCACACTAAGTTTTTCATTAAAAAAACCATCACTTATATGTGTATAACTTTTTATTCAATAGTATATACATGTATTTTAATAATTGTATATTTTTTACACTCAATTTTTCATTTAAAAAATTAACAATTAAATTGTATACATTTTTACTCATAATTGTATATGTTTTTGTTTATATTTGTACGTGGGTGCACACGAAGTTTCGTGTGCACCCGGGTGCACATTATATTTAGCCAAAATAATATAAATTAAATAAAAGTATAAAAGAAGATAAAATAAATTAAATTATAAAAATAGTGTTTATAGAATTATTAAAAAAACACAAAAATCGAAGATAAAAAAAATAAGATAACAAAAAATTAAAAAGTAAAATGATACATTCAAGGAGAATGATTGGACCTACATGTCAAGTCATATAAAAGTATAAAAGAGAAAACAAATTAGAATAGAGTAAAACTGGTATGAAAGTAGAATTTATAAAAGAGAAGAAAAAGAAGAAGTATTAGAGGAAAAAAATAATAAAAAAAAAGATTAAAAAGAAGAACAAAAGAAAGAATATTAAAATTTAAAAATAGAGTTCATAGAATTATTATAAATCTAACACAAAAATTGAAGAAAAAAAGATAGGCAAAAAATAAAAAGAATGATAACTCAAATGAGAATTATTTGACCTACAAAAAGATCAAATATGAGAATGATTAAACCTAAAAAATATCAAATAAAAGTATAAAAGAAGATAAAATAAATTAAGGGAAAATCACTAATAGATACACACGTTTAACCTAAATTACTATGAGATACATGAAATTCAAATAATTACTCTCACATACAAAATATTAAAGTAAAATACCAAATATAACTTTATAATCACATCCACTTTTAAAATATCAACCCTACCCCTCACCCACCTACCCACCCGCGGACCTCCACGGACCTGCGTTGATCGAGGCTGACCGGGTGTTGACCGCTGTCGCCTGCTGTCGGAATTTAAAATGTGCAAAAACAAAATTTTGCAAAGCAAATTGTGCAAAACAAATTTGTGCAAACAAATTGTGCAAATACATGGGGGTATTTATAGTATCACAATCATAATTGTGTAGTTATGAGTAATAGTACTTTGAGTGATGTGGTTTACAACAATTATGCATTATTTTATCACTACAAGAAAAATATTAAATTCCAACGGCGAAAAACCGTTGGAATATGTAAAAATACCGTTGAAATTCACGATTCCAACAGCTATTCCAACTAATTTTTTTCGTTGAAAAAGTGGCCGTTGGAATGTCATTTTTCCAACAACATGTTCAATGATTTCTGAAATCCAACGGCAAATCCAACGACTTTTTTTGTTGGATTTCTTTTTATCTAAAAGTGATTCAAATATTTTTCCAACGGAATTTTCTATTGGAATTACCGCTGGAATAAATTCCAACGACCTTCCAACTCCGTTGGAATTGTCCAACGAAAGAAAAAAAAGCATTTACTTGGATTTGAACCCTGACTACATGAGTATATCAGTGTATTATCTACCAATTTAACTAATATATAATTTATGTTATAAATTGGCATTTAAATTTATTAAATTCTCATTTTTCGTTGAAATTTTCATTGAAATTTTCCAACGGCTTAAGTTTAATTGGAAATTTTGTTGGAAATTTTCAACGGTTTATCAAGATATTGGAATTAGTATTGGAATTTTTCAAGGGTTAAAATTTATATGGAAATTTTAGTTGGAATTTTCCAACAATATTGGGATTTATAGGAATTTTCGTTGGAAATTTTCAATAGCTTATTAGGCTATTGGAATTAGCATTGGAAATTTCCAATGATTTAAATTTCCGTGGGATTTTATGTTGGAATTTTCCAACGGTTTGAAGTTTTATTGAAAAATTCGATGGAACTCTAAAATTTCCAACGGATTTGCTTTTCGTTGAAATTTTTCTGTTGGAATTTTATAATTTTCTTGTAGTGTATGTACCCAATAATAAGTGACCCATAAATTAAATTATAAAAATAGAGTTTATAGTATTTTGAAAAACAAAACACGCACAAAAAACGAAGAGAAAAAAAATAAGATAACAATAAATTACAAAAAAAATCATAATAATATTTTTAAAGAGAATGTTTTAACCCGCATATAAGATCAAATAAACGTATAAAAGATAAACAAATAATATCAATCAAATATAAGTATAAAAAAATAAACTAAATTATAAAAATAAAGCTTAAAATTTTATTTTAAAAAATACAAAAATCAGAGAGAAAAAAATAAGATAACAAAAAAATAAAAATTATAATGATGTCTTTAAGTAGAATGATTGAACCTACATATAGGATCATATAAAAGGATAAAAGGGAAACAGATTA
Source organism: Pogostemon cablin (assembly GCA_023678885.1). Classification (NCBI taxonomy): domain Eukaryota; kingdom Viridiplantae; phylum Streptophyta; class Magnoliopsida; order Lamiales; family Lamiaceae; genus Pogostemon; species Pogostemon cablin. Next base: position 3,068,489 of record CM042977.1, on the reverse strand, counting down.
GGGTAGACTATAAATAATATGAATGTAGAATCTATGAAAAAGAAGAAAAAGAAGAAGTATTAGAGAAAAAATAATAAAAAGATAACTAAAAAGAAGAATAAAAGAAAGAATTATAATATAAAAATAGGGTTCATAAAATATTTATAAAGCAAGCACAAAAATTAAAGAGAAAAAAGATAGACAAAAAAAAAGAATATACCTCAAATATGAATGATTGGACCTACAAATAAAATCAAATATGACAATAATTAAACATAAAAATAATATCAAACAAATAAAAGTATAAAAGAATATAAAATAAACTAAATTATAAAAATAGAGTTTGTAGAATTATTTTAAAAAAATATAAAAATTGAAGAAAAAAATAAGATAACAAAAAATTAAAAATTATAATATAATGATTCCTTTAAGGAGAATGATTGAACCTACATATAAGATCATATATAAAAGTATAAAAGAAGAAGCACATTAGATGATAGTAGATTCTATAAAAGAGAAGAAAAAGAAGGAGTATAGAGAAAACATAATAATAATAATAATAAATTATTAAAAAGAAGAACAAAAGAAATAATATTAAAATATAAAAATAAGTTTCATAGAATTATTATAAAGCAAATACAAAAATTAAAGAGAAAAAATATAGAAAAAAAGAATATACTTCAAATAAGAATGATTGGAGCTACAATTATGATAATAATTACTCCTAAAAATAATATCAATCAAATAAAAGTATAAAAGAGGATAAAATTAATTAAATTATAAAAATAGAGTTTATACAATTATTAAAAAAATCGAAGATATAAAAAATAAGACAACAAAAAATTAAAAAATATAATAATACCTTTAAGTAGAATGATTGAACCTACATATCGTATAAAAGTATAAAAGACAAAATAAATTATAGTAAATTATAAATAATATGAAAGTCAGATCTATAAAAGAGAAGCAAAAAAAATAATAAAAAGATGATTAAAAAAACAAAAGATAGAACATTAAAATATAAAAATAGGGTTCATTGAATTATTATAAAGAAAACATAAAAATTGAAGAAAAAAAGATAAAAAAAAAAAGAAAAAAGAATGATACCTCAAAAGAGAATAATTGGACCTACAAATAAGATCAAATATGAGAATAATTAAACCTCAAAATAATATATCAAATAAAATATAAAAGAAAAGAAAATAAATTAAATTATAAAAATTAAATTTATAGAATTATTAAAAAAACATAAAAGTCGAAAAGAAAAAATAAGACAACAAAAAATTAATAAATATAATGATACCTTTAAGGAGAATGATTGAACCTACATAAAAGATCAAATAAAAGTATAAAAGATAAAACAAATTAGAGTAGATTATTGTGAGATGTAAACCTTAATTTAATGTAAGTTAGGTGTTGTTAGAAGTGTGTAAAGGTGATCAGCATGCTCAGATCATCTATGGTAAGCAGTGCATGGGTGCTCAGGTGCAGCAGGTTGGTATCAACACATAAAATGGTACAACGGGTGCATAGGTGGACAAGGGGTTTTGAGATGAGTGTATAGGATTCGTTTGGAAGAGTTATGAGCATTTCTACACATGGATAGAAACCTTGACACGTCATCTATCCATTGGGTTCAGTTGAGGGCGGTTTTGAAACCGTTTAACAGCCCAAACGCAGGCTGGAACAGTGCACCAGCGAATAGTCCTGTAACTTCCTGCATTGATGTATTTAAGCATGCCATGGCTGATATTCTCATTGTATCTCCCTCATAAGAAATGTAGCAATAAAGGGTCTCTCTTCATAGTGGATGTAGGCTCATTAGTGAGTCGAACCACTCTAAAAACCCTCGTGTTCTCGTTTCTTCATTCGTCTTTAGTTTAGGTTTCATGATTTCAATCTTTAAGTTTCAATCTGGTCTTTAACTTGATTGTTAACCTGCCCAATTTCACGACAATTATAAATAATTGAAAGTAGAATTTGTAAAAGAGAAGAAAAAGAAGAAGCATTAGATAAAAAAACAAAAAGAGAATTAAAAAGAAGATCAAAAGAAAAAAATTAAAAAGTATAATGATATTTTTAAGGAGAACGATTAAACCTGCATATATGATCAAATACCAAATTAGAGTAGATTATGAATAATATGAAAATAGAATCTCTAAAAGAGAAGAAAAAGTAGAAGCATCACGAAGAAAGAAAAAAAAAGAGGGATAGAATAAGAATTTGATTAGGTAATGAAAAAATTTATATATTATGATTTTAAAGAATGAACGATTGTGATTGAAAGTAAATAATTATAGAGACGATTATAATGAAAATAAAATTGATATAATATATTGATTTAAGATTAACCAAATTTGAAAAAATATTTATTTAAAATTAAATAATATAATCCATTATTAGTATAGTATCTATAAAAGCATTAATTGAACGGTTAATATTATAATTAAATTGGACGGTTAAGATTAAAATTGAATTATAGTATATTGATTTAAGATTAACCAAATTAAAAAAAATATTTATTTAAAATTAAATAATATAATCCATTATTAGTATAATATTTATAAAATCATTAATTGAACGGTTAAGATTAGAATTAAATTGGACAGTTAAGATTAAATTGAATTATTTGTAAATAAAGTAAAATTGAAAAAAAATTGAAAACAAAAGTGGAAATTCAGGTTTGCTTTTATATATGTATATAGATAGATATAGATTAATCTTAAAATTCTTGTGAAATTCATTTTTCAGTTTCTTAAAATTATTTTATTAAATAATTATAATTATCATACTTCATATGAACGCTAAACAAGGTAGCCCAATGGATTGACCCTTTAAACCTATCACAGTCATAAAAATTTTTAATGGGCGGCACTATTGTCACCCGAATTTCTACTAAAGGCACCCAAATAAAAAAAAAAGTGTGAAACTCCAACTAAATCTTTGTTCTTTTTATAAAAAATTCTAACTCTTTTATTACATTTAAAAAACACAATTTACTTTGCACACCCAGCTCACCTAAAACACACAATTAAACATACACATTCACACCAAGAGCACACTAATTCACGCACAATACGTGAAAAGAAAAAATGAAAAGAGAGAAGAGAAGACAACTGCAATAGACCACTTCTTTCTCCTGGGCACTATTTACCACCAAGTCACCACCCGATCAAGTTTGCTGAATAGGAATAGTAGGAATTTCTTCTAACAATTAAAGATTTACAAACCCAGAAATGAAAAAATACATGAATTTAATTAAAAATATTTGTAATTTTATCAAATTAAAAGAAAATATAATACTGATTCATCCAAAAAACCATTCTCAATTCTCTATCGATCCAAGGCTAATGAATTATCAAGACGTACTTGGTATCAACAATTTTTACTGATATGGAATCGCGCACCTAGTATTTATCATCATGTTTTCATCTGTGCCATAACTTTATCCATCCACGATATAGCAAATTTTGTAAAAAAAAAAATTCTGGTGTGTACTGTGCGTGAGTTAGTGTGTATTTTTGGTGTAAGTGTGTGTTTTAGGTGTAATATGAATTGGGTGTACAAAGTATATTGTCTTTTTTTAAGTAATAAAAAAGTAAGGATTTAAATAAAAAATAAGGGTATAATTGGAATTTCACATATTTTTATTTTCAATTTGGATGCCTTTAATAGAAATCCGAGTGGCAATACTAAGGCATATTCTTAATATACTAAATGGGTCTGAATCCTCTCCTATCTATTTCCTAAAATCTACACTATTTATTAAATCGAACAATTATTAAAAAATCCAGTCATTTCACTCATTAATTTAATTTTTAATTTTCTTTTAGACAAATACTTATTAACTAAATCCATTATTAATTATTAATTACTAATATATACACAATTTGTACCCCTAATTACTACTAGATACATTGATTTAAAATAATTATTATTTAATATAAAATATTAAAGTAAAATACAAAATATATCCCTAAACCCATACTGTATATCTTTAAACTGCAAACCGCAAACCCCAACCCCACCAACCACCGGACCACTTGACGGACCGCCACCGGCCAATTGCTAAAAAATGTCGCCGGTCGTCGGAAAATCCCGCCGACGCCACTACCGGAAATCTGATCTCGCCAGAGCTCCGGCGACTGGTCACCGAAAAAAAACAAAAAAAACTGGTCGTCGGAAAAGTTGCCAGACCACCGCCACCTGACCATCACATTTTTTGCTGCACATACTTTTTTTACTGCACACGCTTTTTTTGCTGCACACTTTTTTTGGTGCACATGAACTTATGTTGCACACAATATTTGCACATACTTTTTTTACTGCACACGCTTTTTTTGCTGCACACTTTTTTTGGTGCACATGAACTTATGTTGCACACAATATTTATGTGCAGCACATTGTAGGGGTAATATTTGAATATCACTATACATTTTTATAGTTAGTAGTAATACTTTTGTATGTTTGTATCTCATAGTAATTTAGGTTTTTTTTGTGTACCTAATAGTAATCCTCCATTTTCTACATCATCTTTTTTATTTTAATTAATCTTAAAATTCATGTGGTCTTTTAAAATAATTATAATTATTTTCTTAAAATTAAAACTAAACTATAAAAAAAATTATTAAATCCTAGATATAAAATATATCATAAACCACATGATAAAATTATAATTGTACCCTTAAATTTAATAATAAACACTAAAAATAAGGAGTATTAAATTCTAGGACAAAGTATACCATAAACTAGGATAAAATTAAAATTATACATTAAAAAAACGAAAAGAAAAGCAACAAATTAAATAAAAAGAGAAATTAATCTAAAGAGTAACCAAAAAGATAACTTAGGTGAATTGACGAAATTTACCTATCGTTTAAATGGAGCGAATCCAATTCCTACTAATTGATAGCTTTTTCTAAATTTGTTTTTGGTATTTCTTCTCCCACTTAGACGCTCTGCCTAAAAAATGTATTTTTATTTTTTATCCAGCACACTCACTCATGGACGGTGACACGTTGGGGCGGGAGCATTGGCCTCTCAACTTTTCAAAATTTTTACTATATATGTAATAAATATTCTTAAATATTAGTGTTAAAACATGGGGTCATACTTGTCATTACATATTAAATAATAATATTTTTTAATTTACGTAAAAAATAAAAGTTACATTTTGAGTGGGATGAATGGAATATCTTTTTAGATGCTTTCTTAAAAAAATAATAAAAAAAACGCCGATTATCCTAAATAAAAGAAATAAATTATAACCATAAGTTTCCAAAAGCAAAGCCTTACACTGCAAGTTAGTATCACATATTTCATTTTGTGAAACAAATTATCCAAACCCATTAATTAATGAGTGGGGCTCCCGTGCATCCGGGCGCACGGAGCATATTTCGTGCGTCTTTACAATTTTCATGTTCCTTTACAATTTTATCCCCCTAGTAATACATAAGTTTAAATAGGATTGAGAAGTAAGGGTTGTGTTCACATGGGGACACGAAGTATCCCTCCGTGTGCCCTGGTGAACATGAGCTTTTGCCTTGATTACAGTAGAACTTCGTTAAATTAATACTCGATAAATTAATAACCTTGATAAAATTAATAATTTGTCCGGTCCCAACTTGGGACCAGTTCAAATTGGGGTACCAATCAATTAAATAATAAAATAATATTTTTTAAAAAAATTCTTAAGAACATTTAAGGCCCCAATAAAAGTATAAATTAATAATTATTAAAAAAATCTCAAATAATATATATATATATATATATATATATATATATATATATATATATATATATATATATATATATATATATATAAATCAACTTTACCATTCTAAGATAATTTAGTATAATATGAATTTACTATTATTTGCATTTATATTTAATTTAATATCTTTATTAATCCATCTTTAAATCTCTCGATTGCACCCAATTTATAAACAAAAAAAATAAATTAATATTTATGTTGATCAACTCCTATAAAATATAAATAAATATTAATATATAATTACACAATTCATGAGATATTATGCTCATATATTTAATTTTATGTACAAGTAATATATAATTGTAAATCCTTAAAGCATCACCATATATTCGAACTAATATATTCATAATATATATAAATAAATTATGAAAGTTATAATTTTTGTATATAACCTCTTTAAATTAATAAATTATTAATTTATCAATTATATAATATCTCTCTAAATTAATAAAATATTTTTTTTTACTGTAATTAAATGGTCTACTTGGTATATTGTGCGCATTAATGCGCCTTTCTCTGCTAGAAGGGAAATAGCTGTTTCTTACTCCCTGTTAATTTAATTATTAGAGCATCTTCAAAAGCAATTGTATAATTTAAAGAGTATTTTGTGTAAAATAAAGAGTATTTAAAAATTTAAAGAGCCATATTTTTTATCCACTCCAACACTCTCTTTATATTTTAATTAATTTTTTATCTTCTCAATATTTATTTATTACTTTTTATTATATTATATTATTTCCTAATTTATTACTTCAAATAAGAATGATTGGACGTACAAATAATATCAAATATGATAACAATTAAACCTAAAAATAATATCAATTAAAAAGTATAAAAGAAGAAAAAATAACTATATTATAAAAATAGAGTTTATACAATTGTTAAAAAATACAAAAAAATCGAAGAGAAAAAAATAAGTTAACAGAAAAATAAAAAAATATAATGATACATTTAAGGAGAATGGTTGAACCTACCTATAAGATCAGATAAAAGTTTAAATGACAAAATTAATTAAAGTAGATTATAAATAATATAAAAACAGAATTTATAAAAGAGAGAAAAAAAAGGAGTATTAGAGAAAAAAATAATAAAAAGATGATTAAAAAGAAAAATAAAAGAAAGAATATTAAAATATAGAAATAGGATTCATATAATTTTTATAAAGCAAACACAAAAATTAAAGTGACAAAAGATAAAAAAAAAAAGAATACACATCAAATAAGAATGATTGAACCTACAAATAAAATCAAGTATGATAATAATTAAACCTAAAAATAATATAAATCTAATAAAAGTATAAAAGAAAATAAAATAAATTAAATTATAAAAATAGAGTTTATAGAATTATTATTAAAAAAATACAAAAATCGAACAGAAAGAAAATAAGACAACAAAAAATTAAAAAATATAATGATACCTTTAATAAGAATGATTGAACCTACATATAAGATCATATAAAGTATAAAAGGCAAAATAAATTAGAGTGGGTTGTAAATAATATGCAAGTAGAATATATAAAAGAGAAGATAAGAAAAACATAAAAGAAAAAAATAATAAAAAGATGATTAAAAAGAAGAACAAAAGAAAAATATTAAAATTAAAATATAAAATATGATTCATAGAATTATTATAAAGAAAACACAAAAATTGAAGAAAAAAAAAGACAAAAAAAACTCAAAAGAGAATGATTACGACCTACAAATAAGATCAACTATGAGAATGATTAAAACTAACAATAATATCAAATGAAAGTAATAGAAGATAAAATAAATTAAATTATAAAATTAAATTTATATAATTATTAAAAGAACACACAAAAGTTGAAGAGAAAAAAAATAACAAAAAATTAAAAAGCATAATGGTACATTTAAAGAGAATGATTCAACCTACATATAACATCAAATAAAAATATAAAAGATAAAAAACAAATTAAAGTAGATTATAAATAATATGAAAGTAGAATTTGTAAAAGAGAAGAAAAAGAAGAAGCATTAGAGGGAAAAACAAAACAAAAAGAGGATTAAAAAGAAGAACAAAAGAAAAAAAAGTACAATGATATCTTTAAGATGAATGATTTAACCTGCATCTATGATCAAACAAAAGTATAAGAAATAAAACAAATTAAAGTACGAATAATATGAAAGTAGAATCTGTAAAATATAAGAAAAATAAGAAGTATTAGTGAGAAAAAAAAAGAGGTATAGAATAAGAATTTGATTAGGTAATGAAAAAATTTTATATAGCATGAGTTTAAAGAATGAACGATCATAATTAAAAATAAATATTTATAGAGACGGTTATAATAAAATTAAAATTGATATATTAATTTAAGATTAATCAAAAAAATATTTTCCATATTTATCAAATTTATAATATGCAATAATAAATTTAAAATTTAATTAATGAATTCTATTATTAGTATAATAATAACATATTAAAATCATTAATTGAATGTTATGTTAATATTAAAATTAAATTGGACGGTTAAGATTAAAATTGAATTATTTCTAAATAAAGTAAAATTGAAAAAAAAAATTGAAAACAAAAGTGAAAATTCAGGTCTGCTTTTATACATGTACTAGATATTACCCATCCGTGCGTTGCACGAAAGAATTAAAGTATATTACAATTATATACTTTTAGATTGTATTTGAATTGAGTCATTTCAAAACCAATTGATTTGAAAATTAGTGAATTTTAAATTCCTTTGAATTTTAAATCAATTCATTTGAATTCCATCATTTGAATAAAGTATGAATTTTTGAAAGGATTTTAAATTTATAATTCAAAAATTATTTTTAAAATAGAATTTTATATATGATAAATAAAAATAATAAAATTTTATTATATTAAATATTAAAATCTAAAATTTTATAAAAAATAATTTTTTTGGAGAAAACTCTACCATTCAACCCACCCCTATCCACCCTCAAAAAAAATTTTTTAAATAAAATTTTAGATTCTAATAATTAAATAATAAAAGTATTATCACTCAGTCATACCCCTTACCCACCCCAAAACCCCCTGCCACCACATTCCACCCACGCCCATAATAAGAATGATATCTCAATTGGAATTATTCAACCTGAGAATAAGATAAAATTAAATTATAAAAGATCAAATAAATTAAAGTATATAAATAAGATTTATAGAATTAAAAAGAAAATAAAAAATTATAGAGAAACGAAAATAAGATAACAAAAACTAAAAAAGAAGAATGATAATTCAAATAGAATTATTGAACATGCATATAAGATCAAATATGAGAATGATTGAACATAAAAATAAGATCAAATAAAAGTATAAAAGATAAAATAAAGATAACAAAAAATAAAAAAGAAGAATGATACCTCAAAATGGTTGAACATGCACATTAAATCAAATCAAAGTAAAATATACATAAGATCAAATATGAGAATGATTGAACATAAAAATAAGATCAAATAAAAGTATAAAAGATAAAATAAAGATAACAAAAAAAATAAAGAATGATACCTCAAAATGATTGAACCTGCACAATGATCAAATCAAAGTAAAATATAAAAGATAAAACAAATTAAAGTAGATTAGAAATACTATGAAAGTGAAATAGAGAAAATAAAGAAGAAGAAATAAAGAGTAATAATTTGATTAGGTAATGAAAATATTTACATAGAATGATTTGAAAGAATAAACGATCATGATTGAAATCAATCAACGACGTAGGGGAAAAGGTGGAAAATTACCAAAGATAGCATTAAAAGATTGATATTATGAAAATTAGTATATTGATTGACAATTAGTAGAACATATGCCAATAATATTTTTTATATTTATCAAATTTATATTGTTGATTAAAAAATAAATAAATTATTTATTATTAGCATAAATAGAATCTATGATTGAGATCAAAAGTAATAGACGGTCAAGATTAAAATTGAAGATAAAAATAGAAATTAAGTATATATATATATATATATATATATATATATATATATATATATATATATATATATATATATATATATATATATATATATATATATATATATATACACTAAGCATATTAAAAATTATTTAAATATGCCAAAAATATACCTCATATTTACCAAATTTATATTGTAAAATAAAATAGTAAGATTTTTATAGTAATATCCATTATTAGTATAATTAAATTTTATGATTGAAATCAAAGCATTATTTGGACGGTCAATATTAAAATTGAATTATTTATAAATAGAGTAAAATTGAAAAAAAATAAAAATAAAAAAGTAGAAGTTTAGGTTTGCTTTTATATATGTATAAATAGATAGATGATTGAACCTTTAAATTTAAGGAGAATGAATGAACATAAATTATAAATAATATGAAAGTAGAATCTGTAAAAGAGAATAAAAGAAGAAGCATTAGAGGAAAAAAAAGACTAAAAGAAGAACAGAAGATAGAATATTAAAATATAAAAATATGGTTCATATAATTATTATAAAGAAAACACAAAAATTGAAGAGTAAAAAGATTGACAAAAAAAAAGAATAATACATGATTGGACCTACCAATAAAATCAAATATGAGAAAGATTGAACCTAAAAATAATACTATCAAATAAAAGTATAAAAAAGAAGATAAAATAAATTAAATTACAAAAATAAGGTTTATAAAACTATTTAAAAAATACAAAATCAAAGAGAAAAAAATAAGATAACAAAAAATTAAAAAGTATAATGATACCTTTAAGGAGAGTGATTGAATCTGCATATAAGATCAAATTAAAGTATAAAAGACAAAACAAATTAGAATAGAATATAAGTAATATGAATGTAGAATCTGTAAAAGAGAAGAAAAAGAAGAAGCATTAGAGAAAAAAAAAATTGGACCTATAAGTAAGATCAAATATGAAAATAATTGAACATAAAAATAATATCAAAGTATAAAATAAGATAAAATAAATTAAATTATGAAAATAGGGATTATATAATTATTAAAAAACACAAAATCGAAAGAAAAATAAGATAACAAAAAATTAAAAAGTATAATGATACCTTTAGGAGAATGATTGAATCCGTATATAAGATCAAATAAAAGTATAAAAGGCAAAACAAATTAGAGTTGATTATAAATAATATGAAAGTATAATCTGTAAAAGAGAAGAAAAAGAAGAAGTATTAGAGAAAAAAACAAAAAAGAATAAGATCAAATATTAGAATGATTGAATCTAAAAATAATATCAAATAAAAGTATGTATAAAAAAAGATAAAATAAATTAAATTATAAAAATAGGGTTTATAGAATTATTAAAAAAAAATACAAAAATTGAAGAGAAAAAAATAAGATAACAAAAAAATTAAAAATATAATAATACCTTTAAGAGAATAATTTAACCTGCAAATAAGATCAAATAAAAATATAAAAGATAAGACAAATTAGAGTTGATTATGAAAGTAGAATCTGTAAAAGAGAATAAAAGGAAAAAGCATTAGAAAGTGAGAAAAAAATAGGGAGAAAGTAATAATTTGATTAGGTTGAAAAGATTTATATATAATGATTTTAATGAATGAACGATCGTGATTGAAAGCAAATATTTATAGAGACGATCCTAATAAAAATAAAATTGATACTATATTAATTGAAATTATGCATATATTGATTAAAAATTAATCAAATTTATATTGTTAAATTAAATGAATAAAAAAAGTAAAATTTAAATAATAAAAAAATTCATTATTACTATAATTAAATTTTATGATAGATTGAAATCAAAAGAAAATCATATATTCTAGGTATATTAAATTAAATTATAATATATGAATATTGATTGATATATTAATTTATATTAAGTATATATTGATTAAAAATTAGTTAAATATACCAAAAATATATCTTATATTTACCAAATTTATATTGTAACATAAAAAAGTAAAATTTAAATTAAAAAATCCATTATATTAGTATAATTAGATTAGATTTTATTATTGAAATCAATAACATTAATTGGACGGTCAAGATTAAATTTTAGTGAACATCCCAAGAAAAATAAGTGTTGGAAGTAATGAAATATTAAATGCAATTAATTTTAAAGAGATGTTGTGGTTATCTAAATTTGAAGAGTCAAATTTTAAAATTTTTGTTATTTTGAAGAGGCTCTTGGAGATGATTTTTTGTATTTTATTCTTTAAATTTTAACAATTCTTTATTTTGAAGAGCCTTAAGGAGATGCTTTTACAACCTTATTTAGTTTGTATAATATTTTGAAGAGCCTTAAAATCTGCATTACAAATCTAAATTAGGATATTGGGGCAAAAAGAGAAATAAATACACAAATTTTGTAGTTAGTAGTAAGAGTTAATTTAATATGTATCTATAAGTTAATTAAGCTTAGGGGATGTAGTGGATAGTAACCAACTCTAAAAAATAATACTCCTTCCGTCCCATAGTTGTTGTCTGCGTTACTGTTACGGAGTTTAAGAAAATTTGACTTTTTAGGGGTTTATGGTATTTTTAGGTAATTAATAAATTATAAAGTATGTTATGTGTGTTAGGTGAGTGTGGTAAAGTTGTAATTAAGATGAATTTTTAGGGGTGGAGATTAATGTGATATTTCCTTTTATGGAAGTAATACAATTATTTTAGGACGGATAAAAAAGAAAAATAAGACAACGAGTTTGGGACGAAGGGAGTATATTTTCAAGGATAGGTGATATTTATCAATTAAATTATTTCATATACGAAGAATTTATTTAAAAATAAAAAGTGATAATGTTTTAAATAAAAAATAATACTCCCTTCGTCCCACAAAACTCTTCACACTTTCCTCATTTGTTTGTCCCATAAAACCCTTCACACCCCAAAAAAATAAAAATCACTTTATCCAACAACCCTAAAAGTTACTTTAATTTCAAATTTGCCACTACTTTTTAACACATATATCATTACTTTATACATTTTTATTACCTAAAAGTACCATAATACCCTCTAAAGTCAACAAAAGTGGTCAAAAAGTGCATATTTTCTTAAACAATGTGGAACAGTAAATATGAAGCGTTTTAGGGGACGGAGGGAGTACTTAATCAAGAATAAGTGGTAATAATAAATTATTTCATGAAAAATTAATATAACAAGTAAATAATTACATTTGAGAAACTCTTTTGTGAGACGGGTTTTTTGTGGGACAGTTGTGAGACGGGTTGACCCATTATTAAAGTATGTCTATTATATAGGTAAAATATGCTTATTTATGGTTAAAATATATCAATAATGAATCATATCATAACACCCTAAAATCATATTCTAATTCATTTAGAAGACATATTTTTAACAACCATTAAACATATTTTATTTATATAATAGACATACTTTAATACGTCTCACAAGCTGTCTCATGTCTATAATGTCTCACAGGAGAATTTGTCATTACATTAATAATAAAAGTGGATTGTTTTATAAATAATTATAACATCAATTGAACCATTTTATTTTATAAAAAAACAATATAATAAGTGATAATATTTAAAATAAAAAGTGATAAATTATTATGAAAATTTGATAATCATCTAAATAAATTGTTTCAATTAAGGATTAATTACTAATAGGTACACACTTTGTATCCCTAATTACTACTCGATACATTGATTTAAAATAATTATTATTTAATACAAAATATTAAAGTAAAATAACAAATATACCCCTAAATCCATATACCTTTAAACCACAACCCTCAACCCCCAACCTCCACCCACCACCGGACCCTTGCTGGACCACCGCCGCCGCCGCCGGAGCTCCGGCGACCAGTCGCTGAAAAAAAAAATTGATCGCCGAAAAAGCTGCCGGACCGCCGCCGCCACCGGACCACCACACTTTTTTGCTGCACACACTTTTTTTTAACTGCACATATTTTTTTTGCTGCACACACTTTGCTGCACATGAACTTTTGCTGCACACACTTGCTGCACATGAACTTTTGCTACACACAATATTTATGTGCAGCACATAGTATGTGCAATATTGGAATATCACTATATATTTTTGTAGTTAGTAGTAATACTTTTGTATGTTTGTATCTCAACGTAATTTAGGATTTTTTGTGTACCTAGTAGTAATCCTCCCTTTCATTAGCAAGTCAATAAAATAAAAGTAATAATATTTTTAATAAAAAGTGATAACTAATAAAGGATATGCTATCATTATCAATTGAACTATCATAACTAAACAATTTATAGGACGAAAAAAAAGTAATAATTTTTTATTAAAGTTATGATATCTAATTCAGTATAAGTGATATTTATTTAATTAAACTACTCCCTCCATCCCGGTTAAAATGCACCGTTTATATTTTGGACGTATATTAAAGAGCATCATTATTTTATTTAAAGTGAGTATATGTATTAGAGAGATATGAGGGTAGTGGTGGGCCATTGGTGGGTAATTTTTACTAAAAAGAGGAAATTTGTTCAATTTAAATGAGACGTCAAATATAGTAAAATGGTGCTTTTTGGGTGGGACGGAGGGAGTATTTTAGTGGAAAATATATTTTATTAATTTTAATAATTAGAGAGTATTTATGCTACTCCATCCATCTCATTTTAATGTTTATTTATTCTTCCTGCTTACTTTCTATTATTTGTCTCTAAATATTACTCCCTCCGTCCCGGAGAAACCTTCACCTTTCCTTTGTAAATGTACAAAGGAAAGGTGAAGGGTTCTCCGGGACGGAAGGAGTAGTATTTGTCTCTAATATGCACATTAATATACAAAACTACACTAAATGTACAGTCATGTACATATAATAGTTAATTGAATTATTTTTTATGAATAGTTTATTGAATTGTTTTCTCTCTTTTTTAATTTTCTTTACACGATATACATCGATGTTCAATAAGTAAATTAAATTTTGTAGCCATACGAAATTTTCTTTACCGAATGTATGAATTAGTAATACCAAGATACTCTTTGTACTTAATATTTATTGACCCTTATTTTTATAATTCATGTGTTTAATCTACCTATTAAAATAATACTTTATTTATTAAATTATATTTAATTATTAATTAATTTACTTACAAAAGTACAAAAATTAAAATATTTTTCTCAAAATAAATTTATTTAATTTATTCTAAATTTTTAAACATTACTTTTAAATCTAAAAATTAAAAATAATTCAAATATGAATCATGTATTTTATTAATACAATGATTTATAATTCATATATAATATTATATTATTTTTTAACAGTAGTTATATTATATTAACAATCTAAATTATTTTAAGGACAAACTCGTCTTTGGACCATGTTATATTTAGATGGGTTATGCGAGAGAAAAATGTTTTAGCTCATAATCTAGCTTCTCATGCTTTCTCTATTGAGTCATCTTTTATTTCATCGGATTGGCCTGATAATATTGTTGATTGAACTTGGACTCAATTTTGGTTAAATTGATTTAGAGCAAGTGTACTCTATCGTGTGTAGCACGTGATAGGCCTTTTTCTGCGCACTATAATTTAATCCCCAAGTATGAAGGATATCAATTGTAGCATCAAGCACCCAAGTTAAATTATCGAACCCAAGGGACAACAACTATTTATTTTCTGAGACAGCTAATTATTTATTTTACTATTAATTACTAATTAATCAGAATTGAGTAACCAATATTCAGGGTATTGTAGTGAATTAATTATCTAAATTACTGAAATAATAAATAACTGAATTATTAAAAAGCAATAAAAATAAAAGCAAGTTTTCTAATCAAGAGATGACAAACAGTTCTAAGGTATCAGGTAGAGACCAATTAATTTGGGTTATTAAACTTACGATTGTTCATTCATGCAGTTTCACTGAAAATACACCACATATCCCTGTTATCCCACCGAATATGATTCGATTCAAAGCTAACAGTCTAATCTGGTTTAAATCCTAAGGTGCGCGAATATTACCAAGCCTTACTCCTAGATACTAATCAAAGCAAGCAACAATACCTCCGGATGGTAAGCCTGACTAACAAGATATTTTCTGGAGTTACTACAAGGTTCTATTCACTTCCTACTTGACTGTCTAATTGCATTGTTCCACTAAACTAATCAAGTATTTGATTCACCAGTTCATGAAATTAAAGTGCTTATAGCGGAGCTACTCTAATTCCTAACAGATAGACAATACCAATCATGAACGCACACAAGCTAACACAATAATCCAAGCATTATAGCAGATGTCATGAATATATTATGAAGACGTTACGAAGCAGATTAACATGTCTTAGTAAAATAAGTAAAATCAAAAGCTCAACTACATAAAATCCCAATCTTTGGTCTAAATCCCCAAATCAATCAAATCAATCCATCAAACCTAGAACTGTATATAAAATTAGCCCATGAGGTCACAAGCAACACTCATGGCTAAGCAATTCATACCAAAAATCAAAGTAAAAGAAAGAGAAAGATAGGAATTATGAAACCCTAGTGTAGACGTAGTCTTTCGTTCATTCTCCGTCTCTCCAATTGCTCGATTCTCCCTTGATTAGCACTTGGAACCCTCTTGAAAGTGGATGGATGATGAAATCAGGTTGTTAATCTGATATGGAGGTGTTGGAGGTGTGAATTGATGATGGGTTATGGATGGGTTCTCTCCAATTTGTGTCTTGATCTCCCTAATTGTTTCTTGGACTGATGCAGGGCTTTTTCGCGATCAAAACTGCTTCAGAATCGCGATTTGAGGGTATATATACACTGCTGCATCGAACAGGTCATGTCTGGGCCCGATTTTGGGCCGCTCGGCACCTTGCTCGGGCCGAGCTAATGGCCGAGCGGCCCCCAAACCAGCCGAGCAGCATATGGGTGAAACGGGAACGTCGTGTAGGCTCTGAGGGCACTCCACTCGGCCGGAAATTCGCAAAATGTTGGTCCCGCTCGAGCCGAGCGGCCTCCCGAGCTGCGGAGACTGCACTGCGCGACTTCACCGTTTTGAGCATAACTTCTTCATACGGACTCCAATTTGAATGATTTTTGTGCTCACGTGTTCCTCTTTTCCTTGGCTTTCTATCCATATAAAGAACTCTGAGAAACTCCAATATTTGAATATGTAAAAAGTCATGCAAAGTGGCTGCTCGGTACAGCATGTGCGACGTTAGCACTTGGATCATAACTTTCTCGTTTGGAATCCAATTGGGGTGTTCTTTACGTCAAAATGACCCTCTCTTCTGTGGCTTTCCAACCATATATCATATGATCAATTTGGACTTCTATAAGAATACAGAAATATGTGCAACATGGACTGTATTTTTCAGCATTCCTTCTCACTTTCACTCCTCATTCCAACTTTGAACTTTTGATCATGTTTTACCCTTCAAAACTCAACAAAACACCTTAGTAGCATCTTAATTATGCAAGATATGAAAACAATGCCATTCTATACAAAATCATGGCCACATTCTATCAAAAACGGTGTAATGTGAGACCTAAAATACGTGAAATTTCACTCTCAACAAACCCCCAAACTTACCTGTTGCTCGTCCCGAGGCAACGACATTTAAAACCAATAGAGTAATTGAGAGAAAATTTCACAACTTCACATCCAAGAAAATATAACAATTCAAAAATCATACTTCAAATACTAAGATAACCATCCATCTAAGAACATACAATTCATATCAACTACTTCACTTTTTCGGAATGCTCATCCACCATTCTCACGGGTAGTATTTACGCTCATCTCTTAAGTGTGAGATATACACTTCAGGGTAAGGTGTTTACACTCAAAGTCAATTCAAACACACGCGTAACCATAAGCTTGGCAATCATCTCAACTCTCGACTAAAGGGATAATTTCAACAATAGGATCACAAAGGTCTTGCATTAGGTTGTAATGTTGGCTCTTTGGTAAAGGTAGGGAGTATATGGATAAGGTGACTCAATCACTAGTAGAGAATCAAAGAAGACTTACAGCTTTTCAACAAACAGCTTTACTTTCTTCTTTCTTCTTCATCGCTCTTCAATGCTTCTTGCAATTTGATTCCTCCTTCACTTTTGAACACCACATCCTTACTTGAATTTTTTTTTTCAAATAAGGGTACCAGTTTCAGGCACTACCCTTTTCATGGGGTACCAGTTTCAGGCACTACCCTTTTTATGCAATAATTTAACCACTCTCTTCAACAAATTTCATCACTTCCAACTTATTTCTCCTTATATACTTCATCACAAGACACCAACTTGACTCCTTCAACTCTCTACTAGGTAGGAATTTTTTAAAGGCTAGCAAAAGGGATCAATTGGCTAATCACGTAGGCTTCCAACAAATAAGGCTTTTAGGCTCAAAAGGGTTGACTACGGATATTTCATTAGGTAGGAAAATAATATGGCTAGTGACTAATAAAAAACAAAGATGGCCTAAGATCATTTCCTATTGTCTAGTCAAACACGTAGCTTCAAGCAAGATACAAAGCCAAGTTCTAGAATACGTGTGTATGAACGACACTCACAAGAATAAACTGAATCATACAATTTGTCATGATTTCAAAAGGCTCAAAATCTCACATGGCTATAGGAATGAACGAGCAAACCTAATCAAGCTACATAGCTAATCATCCTTGCACATAATCAAATTTCAAGCATCTCAATATCCAAGCACAATCTCAAACTGCTTCTCAAACACAATCACACATATAATCAAGTGCCATGAAAAATCAGAAAATCATCCTAGAGAACCAAAAACAACTAAACTAACACTAGGGTCAACAAAAAGCAAACAATAAACACAACTAAACAAGACACGAAACTTGGAAAATCGCAAAAAATCGAACCCTCAACATCCTCAAATAAATCAAAAATATTAAGAATCCGCAAAAAATCGACCCTCCAAGCAACAACACAATGCAAAAATTCTATTTCGACACTGCAAGACAAGGTATGTACGTAACCTCCCCCCAAACTTAGATCAAACAAAGTGAGAAACTAAGTTTGCAAAGAAGTATATACCGTAGTCGAGCAATACCTAATAAAATTATTACACCAACACAGACATAGAAAAGCAATTAAACCGGGAGGGACAGCCCCCAACAGGCGCTCATGTTTAACGTCGGAGAGTCACGACGTAATACCTCAAGCTCATCGGAATGGCCATGGATATCTTTCATTCTTCCCATCGTATTCTAATCGCTGTGCTTCTTCATCAATCCAATACTTATGGCAAGGGATGGCCTCGTTGGCATTCTTAAAATTTATCTTGACCTTGCCAACCATGTTAAGATCAAATTTCATCAACCTCTTCATTCTACTCCACCACTTATTCCTTCTTCCGACGAAAATTTCCAACCTCTCTTCTAGTTTCTTTCTATCCCTAAGAATATGAGAGGAATCATAAGGTGAAACAAAGTCAACAGAAACAATATTATTAAATTCAATGCAACTTAAAGAGTTTAAAGGTTTAGAAATGCTCATTTCATTCTTCAAGTCCTCTTCGGTTGCTTCATGACTTTGCTCTTCTTCATTCTTTTCTTCCTCAACAATTGACTCCAGTTGATAGCTCAATTCAAGTGGAACCACTTGACTTAATCGAGTGGACTCCTCTTCGAGTTCTATTTCCTCAAACGACAGCATAGGACCTTCAAATTGCATTCCAGGGCACAATGGAACAACAATATCTTCCTCAAACTCCTCTTCATCCATTCTTTCCTCTTGGTGACCTTGAGAATTTAAACTTGAAGTGATGTTCGCAAGAAGATTGTTTATGTCTCTCGTTCTTTGATCAAACTCCTGCGATGCAACTTCCCTCTCCTGCGATTGAACTTTCATCTTTCTTTCTAGAGCTTCCAATATTCCCATGTTTTCTTCATGCTTCTTGATGGAAGTATCAAACGCGTCTTGCAATTCTTGGGAAACTCCGATCGATCCAGAATAAGTGTTCTCTTGATAAGGTTGATATAAATTTTTATTGTAAGCACAAGACCATTCATCTTCATATCTGACTTGATTGTAATACTGAGAAGGACTTTGATTCACTAGAGAATCATAACCATAATTCCTCTCATCCATGTAATATGGAGTAGGAACCATATTATTCTGATTTTCATAGCGTTTCAATATTTCGTCTATGCATGGAGAAGGATTCATAACATTCTGATTTCCATATCTTTTCAATATTTCGTCCATCTCAGTACCTCAAAGATAATTTATAGTCAGAATATATCCAAATAAGAAAAATAAAAAAAGCAATAAAAAGTCCTAATTAAACTAGCAATAAAAGAAAAATAAATAATTAAGCCGTCCCCGGCAACGGCGCCAAAAACTTGATAGGCCTTTTTCTGCGCACTATAATTTAATCCTCAAGTGTAAGGATATCAATTGTAGCATCAAGCACCCAAGTTAAATTATCGATCCCACTGAGACAGCTAATTATTTATTTTACTATTAATTACTAATTAATCAGAATTGAGTAACCAATATTCAGGGTATTGTAGTGAATTAATTATCTAAATTACTGAAATAATAAATAACTGAATTATTAAAAAGCAATAAAAATAAAAGCAAGTTTTCTAATCAAGAGATGACAAACAGTTCTAAGGTATCAGGTAGAGACCAATTAATTTGGGTTATTAAACTTACGATTGTTCATTCATGCAGTTTCACTGAAAATACACCACATATCCCTGTTATCCCACCGAATATGATTCGATTCAAAGCTAACAGTCTAATCTGGTTTAAATCCTAAGGTGCGCGAATATTACCAAGCCTTACTCCTAGATACTAATCAAAGCAAGCAACAATACCTCCGGATGGTAAGCCTGACTAACAAGATATTTTCTGGAGTTACTACAAGGTTCTATTCACTTCCTACTTGACTGTCTAATTGCATTGTTCCACTAAACTAATCAAGTATTTGATTCACCAGTTCATGAAATTAAAGTGCTTATAGCGGAGCTACTCTAATTCCTAACAGATAGACAATACCAATCATGAACGCACACAAGCTAACACAATAATCCAAGCATTATAGCAGATGTCATGAATATATTATGAAGACGTTACGAAGCAGATTAACATGTCTTAGTAAAATAAGTAAAATCAAAAGCTCAACTACATAAAATCCCAATCTTTGGTCTAAATCCCCAAATCAATCAAATCAATCCATCAAACCTAGAACTGTATATAAAATTAGCCCATGAGGTCACAAGCAACACTCATGGCTAAGCAATTCATACCAAAAATCAAAGTAAAAGAAAGAGAAAGATAGGAATTATGAAACCCTAGTGTAGACGTAGTCTTTCGTTCATTCTCCGTCTCTCCAATTGCTCGATTCTCCCTTGATTAGCACTTGGAACCCTCTTGAAAGTGGATGGATGATGAAATCAGGTTGTTAATCTGATATGGAGGTGTTGGAGGTGTGAATTGATGATGGGTTATGGATGGGTTCTCTCCAATTTGTGTCTTGATCTCCCTAATTGTTTCTTGGACTGATGCAGGGCTTTTTCGCGATCAAAACTGCTTCAGAATCGCGATTTGAGGGTATATATACACTGCTGCATCGAACAGGTCATGTCTGGGCCCGATTTTGGGCCGCTCGGCACCTTGCTCGGGCCGAGCTAATGGCCGAGCGGCCCCCAAACCAGCCGAGCAGCATATGGGTGAAACGGGAACGTCGTGTAGGCTCTGAGGGCACTCCACTCGGCCGGAAATTCGCAAAATGTTGGTCCCGCTCGAGCCGAGCGGCCTCCCGAGCTGCGGAGACTGCACTGCGCGACTTCACCGTTTTGAGCATAACTTCTTCATACGGACTCCAATTTGAATAATTTTTGTGCTCACGTGTTCCTCTTTTCCTTGGCTTTCTATCCATATAAAGAACTCTGAGAAACTCCAATATTTGAATATGTAAAAAGTCATGCAAAGTGGCTGCTCGGTACAGCATGTGCGACGTTAGCACTTGGATCATAACTTTCTCGTTTGGAATCCAATTGGGGTGTTCTTTACGTCAAAATGACCCTCTCTTCTGTGGCTTTCCAACCATATATCATATGATCAATTTGGACTTCTATAAGAATACAGAAATATGTGCAACATGGACTGTATTTTTCAGTATTCCTTCTCACTTTCACTCCTCATTCCAACTTTGAACTTTTGATCATGTTTTACCCTTCAAAACTCAACAAAACACCTTAGTAGCATCTTAATTATGCAAGATATGAAAACCATGCCATTCTATACAAAATCATGGCCACATTCTATCAAAAACGGTGTAATGTGAGACCTAAAATACGTGAAATTTCACTCTCAACAGCACGTAAGCGACCAAGTGCAAAATTTATAAGATATCGAACCCAAGGGCGAAAGACAATGTATCCGTGTTCGAAAAATACTTTACTCTAGTAGGACTAATCAATAAGGATGAGGTTGAATTATACTACAAACTAAGCTAGAAAGCAATTAAAAGATAGAATATATACAAATGTGATGGAAAATGGATGAAGGTGAACAATCTAAGAAGTATGTAAGACAAACAACATCATGGATAAGGCTTATGTAGACTCACACACACACATGCATTGAAGGTTTTCATGTTATGATACTAAGGGCACTCAAAGAGTGTCTCCAATCTTTCTATAGGTACTTACGGATATTAATATACCGGTGTAGAGATATTATCACGAAGAA
Organism: Pogostemon cablin; assembly: GCA_023678885.1. Classification (NCBI taxonomy): domain Eukaryota; kingdom Viridiplantae; phylum Streptophyta; class Magnoliopsida; order Lamiales; family Lamiaceae; genus Pogostemon; species Pogostemon cablin. The sequence goes on along the minus strand of CM042977.1, from coordinate 3,046,129 downwards.
TTTTCTCTAGTAGGCAGAGACGTTTTTCTAGTGTTCCCTTTCTAAGGTCAAGTGAAAATTGGCTCGGTTTCCCTCATCATATCAAACACTTTCACAAGTAATTATCAATAATGTCCTATCATGAGGTTCTAAGCACATGAAGGTTATGGCCAAACTCCCCACATACTTAACATAGTCATCTCATGCAATCAATGATTCAATTAAACCACTAAGCATAATATTGGAATGGTCATCCTAACACTATGAATATATAATTTAATCATACAAATCATACATAAAATGAGAATAAGTATTCATAATAGAAAATATTCATAACAATCATTTCAGCAAACATGTGGTGTGCAAAATCTACATAATCCCTAACCAATCATATTGCTAGCCTCACATGAGAACTAGCCACTACATATCATTACGAATTCAACATAATCCAAGGCTTGCTCCATTTGAGCCAAATAATAATGAAGAAAATAACAAAGTAAAGATAAGTTTGTTCCCCTTTGATGGTGAACTTCCTCCTCCTTGATCATGCTAAAATCTTCAATCAATGATGAATTCCCCTTCTTAGATTGGTGGATGGATGGATTAATAGATGGATTTGAGGAGATCAAATATGGATGAATGGATGGATGGATGAAGAATGGATAAAATTGATGGTGTGAAGTGGAGAAAATGGTGTGTGATGTGTGTGTCCCAAGTGAAGCCCTTTTTATCAAAAACTTGGAGAGAAAGTACCCAAAAAGCACAAAAATTCGACCGAATTTTTATGCAATGGTCGAATTTTTATGTCAGTGTGTTCAACCTCCGTTGCTCTGTTTTACCCCTGTTTTTCCCCTAAACTGACACAAAAATTTGACCGAATTTTTGTGAGCATGGTCGAATTTTTATGACAGCTTCGCGCTACTTCACTGTTTCGTGCATAACTTCCACATCGGATCTCGAATTTGAGTGATTTTTATGCTCACGCGATCCTCCCTTTCTTGGCTTTCTATCCATATAAAGAACAGACAAAACTTCAAACATTTGAAGGTGTAACAAGTCATGAAAAGTAGTACAATCGTGCTGAGTAGGATAGCTTGCGCGACGTCACCATTTTAATCATAACTTTCTCGTTTGGGTTCGAATTGAAGTGTTTCTTATACCAAAACGATCCTCTTTTCTGTGGCTTTTCAACCATGCATGACATTTCTAGTTTTGAGCTCTAAAAGAGTACAAAAAAATTATAAAGATTGGACGTGCATTTTCGGTATTTTGCTTTGACTCATTCTCCCTCATTTCAACTCCGAATTGAGCTCCGTTTTGTCCCACATCTTCCTTATCGTGTTTAGAAAATTTCTACCTGAAAATCACATAAATTACACCAAGAAACAAATTCTCTAAATATTTACAAATATCGCTCAATTTAAGACACTTAATCATGAAAATCACACATTTATCATTTCAAAGCACGCATCTCCATATGAACATAAAACACCACCAAAAGATATACAAGATGAATAATAACACAAGAAAATTCTTAATAAAAAGACACTAAAATCTAGGTGAAAAGAACACCGATCATTGACCTTGATCACACCGATGTTGAAGTGAATTGATATCTATAATATCTTTTACTTTTAAAAAAAAATACTCCCTTCGTCCCCTTGATAAGTGTTCATTTTGTCATTTTGGTATGTCCCAATACAAAGTATTCAGTTCATTTTTTGGTTAATGTGACAACACACAATAATACTATTATACTCAACCCACTACACATGGGCCTACACTCAACACAAATACAATTACCCACTCCACATTATAATATTATTTCTTTCACCTCATTACACTTTAAAATATTACACTCCTTAATTCATATGCAAAAAGCAAACGGACACTTGTCAAGAGGATGGAGGGAATAAATTACATGATAGAGCTTGAATTTTATTAAGGGTGTTACGGTCTTTTTATCAAAATTGTGGCAAAAAAAAGGTTTATTTTGTAGAAAAAAAATAGAAAAAACACTAAAATAGATAAAAATATGGAAAGCTGGAGTAAGCTAATAATGGAAAGAGGCTGTTGTCAGCTCACGGGCTAATGATATTCTTGTGGACCATATCTTACATAAAGGCTGTAGCATTTGACCCAATAAAAAAAAATAGAGTTATAAAATATTTTTAATTTCTCAACAATATTCTTAATTCAATTTTTCTTAAAGTTAAAATAAATAACTTCGACTTATATATTTTTGGAAAAGATGTGAGACCGTCTCACGAAAGAGCTTATGTAAAAGTGACATGAGACGGTCAAAAAGTGATAACTTTTATGTAGGAAAGTGATAATAAATCAATGAAAGTGATAATGCTCTTCATGAAAAGTTTATAGTGTAAATAAAAAGTGATAACATTTTATAGCGAATGTGATAATTATTTTAAAAAGTGAAAATGGTCTCATGTGACGGTCTCACACAAGACCTACCCTATATTTTTAGGCAATTCACCATATACAAATATAAACAAGAATATATATATATATATATATATATATATATATATATATATATATATATATATATATATATATATTTTGATCGGACGCACTCGGATGCACCCATATACAAATATAGACCTACCCTATATTTTTAGGCAATCTCACACAAGACCTACCCTATATGCACCCGGATGCACCTAAAACCGGATGCACCTAAAGATAGGGTGCACCCATATACAAATATAAACAAGAACATATATATATATATTTTTTGATCGGACAAATGCACCCTTATACAAATATAAACAAGAACATATATATATATTTTTTGATCGGACAAAGTCTGTAATAGTTAGTTACCTCCTTATAACTCCCCTCCTATTCGTTCCCAATGGGAATCGAACCCGATCACTCACTTGTGTGAGGAGCCAGATGGCGAAATGCGCTAGCGCCAACTTGGTTAAACAAGAACATATATACTATTAAAAGTAAAAATATATACAATTTAATTGTTAATTTTTTAATAAAAATTGATATATAATATTTAATAAAATATTATACACATATATGGATGTTAGTTTTTTTTTAATGAAAACTTAATATGAAAAAAATATACAATTATTACAAAACACGTATACAAAATAAAATAGTATATATACAAAATAGAATAAAAAGACACACGGGTGCGTAACCGAGTGCACCCAATATATACTCATATTTTTAACTCGAGTATTAATGTAATTAATTGTGTCGATTTTTTTTAATGATATATTAGCATTATGCTCATCAAATTTGCTGCGATACATAATTTTGAGAAGGCGATTTATAGTGTGCACCGGGTGCATTTAAAAATATGGTGCACTTATATACAAATATAAATAAAAATATAGTATATAATTAAGAGTAAAAATGTATACAATTTAATTTATAATTTTTTTAATGAAAAGTTGAGTGTAAAAAATATATAATTATTAAAAAAATATTATATAATATTGAATAAAAAATTATACACATATAGATGAAACATGTATACAAAATAAAAGTATACAATTATTATGTGAATATAAGCACTAATCCCTATAATTTGAAGGGAAATATTGGATTACATTCACCTAATTTGAGGTTATTATGTAGTATATCAGATATACAATGCATTTAGAATTAATATGATAGTTTTATAGAATATAATTTTTTTTTTCATTATTTTGTTTGATTTAAAGTTGATTATGGAGTAGTTTTTAATTTAATGATTTATATTAATTGTTTTTATTATTTTAAGTGAAAAACAATACATATGACTTTATCACATCTCACTAATACAACTACACTACACTATATAGAATAATACTCCCTTCGTACACTATATAGAATAATACTCCTTTCGTCTTGTTTTGAAATTTACATTTTCCATTTTGATTTGTTCAAAGTTAAGATTTACATTTCTAATTCGATATTATTATTTTTTGTTAAACAAAGCAATAAATTATTCCACATAGTAACCACATACAATACTAATAAAATTATCAACTACATTAAATAGTACTCCCACCATCCCTTGAATACATGCATGAATTTGATGACATGAAGTTTAAGAAAAATAACTCTTTTGTTATGATAATGTAAAAAAGAGAGTATCCTGCATAATTGAATAAAATAAATTATAGTATGATATAGTTGATTGACTAGATTGTGTGTAAAAAAAGTGTGACATTTTTATAATGTTGTAGTATAATAATATTATTGATATTGTTTATTGTTTCAATTTTTAGAATGTACTAAGTATTATTAAAAAAGAGCAAAATAAATAAAGTAAAAATATTCTTGGTATAGATGAAATATGATATTTCTCAATTCATTATCTATTAAAAAATTATTTTCATAATCTATATAAAAAAATAAAGGTAAACGTTTAGAGGGATTACCGTTTAATTTACATTTAAAAATGGGGAGGAAATTCTTTCAAGTGTCCACTTAAAAATAATCTTTTTTTCTTTCTATAAATTTAATTAAATAATTTAATTAAATGACCAAAAACTCTCGATTGTCCTTTTTTCTTTTCGAACAGACATTATGAATGTTAAAGTTTAAACAATGCTAATACATATTACTGTCTGTCAAGTATGTTATTCTTATTTTTGTGGGCCATGTAAGAGCATATGTACAGGTTTGAAAAAAATGAGTTTAAACCAAAATATTTTCAAAATTAACCGATGCAAATGTGTAGTTTAAATTGAAAGGTCCCTCCAATTTAAAGTCTTGAACTGAGTTTAAATGTAAAATGATAAAATAATATAGATATTTCTTTTGATGCGTGTCGTACGCACCTTTCTTTTGATGCATTACATTACAAACCAAAAAATAGGGGTGTGCACGGTGCGGTTTGACGATTTTTTCTACAAAATTCAAATTGCATTGTTATGTACGATTCAGTTTAGTAATGAAGTGTAAACCGCGGTAATTCACATGATATTGATTATGCGATTTTATGCGGTTTTGAACGGTTTTTTGCGATTTGACGGTTTCACTTATATATTAGTTTAAATAATAAGGTTATGCTATTAAATTTTTGGTGGCTAAAGAAAATTCATAAGGCAATTCAATCATAATTGACAACAATGCTTTGAAGAAAAATTAGTTATATAGAAGAATTAAGCAACGTTAAAAAAAAAAGGGGGAAACAACGCATTTTTATACTCGTGGATTATTATAGAAGGAGTGTAGTAAATTGACTATTTGGTAATTGGTAGAGTTTCTTATTACAACATTAGGGGAGTGACAAATTAATGGCTTGGTAATGACTAAAATACTCTATATACTAGTAATAGTCCAACACATATTATATATTATATAATTATATATTGAGTTATAGCTTCTATGTAATATATGCGGTGCGATCGGTGCGATTTCCATTAAAAAATTGAAATTGCACCGCATAGTGCGGTGCGATTTTGCTTTAAAAAATAAATTGCAGTTTGTTCAAAAAATTGTGTATCGCGGTGCGGTGCGGTGCAATGCGATTCGATCAGTTTTTGCGGTTTACAATTTTTCTCGATCACCCCTACCAAAAAAAGAGAGTGGAGCTGTATTAAAGATGTGGGGCCTATCTTTTTTAACTCACACAAAATAGGAGAAAATTTCATTTTTGTCCTATAAGAATACTTAAATGCCAAAATGGTCCTTTTATTAGTAAAATTAGTCCCGTAGGAATTTTAGATGATTTTCCGTTAATACGGCACATGGCATGTGAGAATCACGTGAGTCTCGTTAAATGGGTCATTGGATCGACAGAATTGAGTTCATTATCCCGTCTCCTCAAACCCTAATTTTTCAGGCATTTCTCTCACTAGCGTGCGCACTGTTAAATCATGGCTGATCCTCTCCCCTTAGTTGTTCTCACCGCTACTCACCGGTGGCTTCTTGGTCGCCGGCGAGTCCCTTAACCCTCAATTCCATGGTCTTCTATTCCTCTTCCCCTCCCTCTTAGATTGTGGTTAGACGTCAACCTCCAGCTTCTCCTCTTCGAGTTTATAGTCCAAAGGCGTTATATCGGTTTTCTGAATGCCCATACTCACCAGATCTAGCCGAGTCTGAATCGATTTCACTCAGGCAGAGTCACGAGCGAGTCGCGCCAATGCGAGTGACTTGTAGTCCTTCTTCGAAGTTCCACGGACTGAGATTCGAGAATGGGGCTGGAAAGTGAGGGCGAAATCGGGAGAGACTGCTGGGCGGCGATGGTGTACCTCGTGCATTGAAGGAAGTATGCTTCTGGAATTGAGCAAGAACAAATCTTGGGTTCTTGAAATGGCGGAAGCAACATCAAGAACAGCAGGGTCAGAGGCTAGTGGGAATGTTCTTGAGAGCACTGTAGCAGCTAGAATGGAGAAGAAACAAGGAAAAGAGCGGAGGCAATTCAATGAGAAATTTATTTCTGGATCCAGGTAATTGAATGGAGGAATTAGGTGGGGGCGTTTGAATTTCTTTTTTCTTAGGTTGTTATAGAATTTTTGGATTTGATATAATTGATTAATGGTCTAAATTTATGCAGTTGGTTAGAGAAGAAATTGGTTGTTCTTGGGTGTGTGGGATCGTGGAGCTATTTGCGCTGATTAATCTTTATTGATAATTTCTTTTCGGGTTGAATCTGTATTAAAAAAAAAACGATTCAATATTGGAAGTGTTTTTTATTTTTATTTTTTTCCTTCTCTATTTAACGTTTTCCGTCGAATCATTAACAGCTGGGACCAAAGGTGTAAGTTTTAGGACCTGTCCATACCTATGGGACTGTTTTTACAAATAAACAATTCACATGGGACTAAAACTGAAATTTTCCCCAAAATAGTAATGAATTTATATTACATAATTAATGAGGGCAGGAGTTGGGTTTAATGGGAATCGTGATGGACACCTCTAACTTTCTCCACTCTTTATATACTCCACTCCAACATCCGGCTACACACCTCTAACTTTCTCCAACATCTACAGCTCGTAGCTTTCTGAGTTTTTCCACCGCTCCCTACTCGTGAACATGTTTAAAAGGGTGTTAACCGCACTGCCAGAGTACTTATTCTATAGAATATATGTAATGTGTTTTTTTCTATCATGTAATGTGTTGTGTTGTGTTCCTCTGTTTTTTTTATTTTATTTTACAGGGAATCTCGGGAGCATTGGCAGCTGCTGCAAGAAAAGAATACTACGATAGGATCAAGTACCTTAAAGAACGAGTGAGTAAGGTTAAGCAGACCTTAAAGGAGGTAAAGAAACTCATGAGGAATGCTCAGGAAGAGGGAAAGGATACAGCTGAGATAGAGAAGGGTGTGGAGAAGGTTAAGGAGGCATTGACGGGTGTCCACTTGCTAATTAGCAAAGCTTGGAAAAAAGAGGGAGATATGGAGGCTGTGACTAATGCTGAGAATGCATTACAAGAGGTTGAGAAAGAAGTACAAGATTTGGAAAAAAATATGAATGCAATCTTAGCAGAATAAGAAGAGCCTAGGTAAACAAGGCTTAGGCTTTATTTTATTTAAATTAATCTGTCCGTCGTCTTTCATATTTCCAACAAAGGCTTAGGCCTAGTATTTTATTTGAATTAATATGTCGTTAATATTTCGCTTATCTTAGTTTTATTTAGAATTAATCTTGGTGCAATATGTCACTGTTTTTGTTTCTCTTCCCAAATCCCAACCCTAGTTGCATAATGGACCATCCAGTAGTAAACAATAATGTTTGTTTCTAAAATTTACATAAGAAATCAGATGGTGTGGGTGAGAGCAAAATTAAATTAGACAATGAAAATGGTAAGTGATGTCACTTATGGGCAGAGTGCAAGCAAAAGGAAAAGGTAGTTGAGTGTGCAATGCTGTGAGATTAATGGTGTTGCATGTGGTTGCAGGCCGTGAGTTTAATGGTGGTGTACTTGCATTGGTTATTGTGAAAGAGAGATTAAAGTAAAGTATGGTTCAGAGTTGAATTCTCATTTCCAAACAATAACCAGAACCTGTTTGTTGAATTTTAATGGTGTTGTACTTTCATTACAATTCTTTGTTGAATTTTATTTATTGATTTATTCTTACCAGAACCTGTTTGTATTTTGAAATGAACAAATATGCAACCATACTCATTTGGGACTATGGTTATAAATACCTTGTGAATTGAATTCTCATTTCCAAACATATCAAAATGAAGACTCCACATCCATAGTCCCAAATGAGTGTCAGATTGCATGTTTGTTTATTTCAAAATACAAACAGGAACTGATAAGAACAAATCAATAAATTAAGTTCAACAAAGAATTGAGAAAATAATTTGCCGCAAATTCAGCAACACTCTTTAATAACTGCTTCAAATCGTTAACTTCTTCCACATGTTTGAATGGTGTCACTTCAAGGGGTTCAGGAACATTTTTATCAACTTAGTCTAGAACAGAGAGTCTCCTGTAAAAGACAAGACCAGATTAGCAATAAGATCATATTCTATCATAGAATCACAATCTTAACAATAGTACGAACAATGAAAATCAGCACTAGCCATAATAGTTGGAAGCGAGAGGCGCAAGGACTAAATACACAAGGGGAGCCGCTTGATATGGGCACATGGACTAAGGTTCCATATCACATACTGAATATTGTTAGGTAAAACTTGAGGTTACTGGAAGAATTAGCCCAAATCTACATTCTTATCTGTCTTCCATGATTTATAATATTGTCGATTAATAGTATAGGCATATTTATCATTTATCAACTCAAATGATGATATGAAACTAAAGATTAATGAGAAAAATAAACCTAGAAGTTTAGGGGCAATTTCATTTTACAGCACATCATAGTCCAATCCATTCTTCAACTATGGATATTGGTAGGATGTATTTTGGGCAACTGGGACAGTCTATTGGAATCCAAATAGGAATATTGGTAAATGTGATATACTAGGAAAAAAAATGGATGGAAAGAGATTTTGTTATTATTTTTGGGAGAGGCCAAATAAAGGTTATGCAACACACACACACACACGCCTGATCGTTATCATGCTCGTGTGTAAGTAAATAGAATTGTAAGGACAGCAAAATAATAAAGAATAAACAAGTCAAGGAAACTTTACAAATGTTTTGGTTTTTAGTACAGATTTCCATAAGAAAAATCCATAGAAGAGAAAGGGGAGCTATTGTTTTCTCACTTCTGCGTTCTAAGTCCCGCATTGTTGAGGCTTGGTGTCACTGCCACCTATCCTAGACTTCAAGCTAACAACAGAAAAAGCACCATGTTGCCATCCAATTGGCATCATGTCAAAGTCACAAAAATTCAACAAACTTCTCAGCTGTAATATTAGATGTAATGGACTGCCCTTGTTACAGTGTGCTGGTATGATATGCTATGTGTTGATGGATTGCTCAAAAACCATTAAATAAGGGAGGGGGGGTTAACTCAAAAAACACTAAAAGAAACCAAACTAAAATATAATACGTGTAAAAAAAATGACGTAAAGCAATTCAGTTTTTGCATTAACACATCTAAGGTATTATATTATAACCCATTGCAATTAAGAAAAAAATCGGAAGAAACTTCTGCCCACTGATACGCGATCAAAGTAGTTTAATGGTTTCTCATAAATACATCAATGGTACTATCATACATCAAAATCAAAAACCGCAAAGTAACAAGTCAAAACCAACATTTATGATCAAACTAATCCAACTCTGTTTTCTCATAACACACCAAATGTACTTTCTTTAATCAAAACTCAACACACAGTATAAAATCAGAAATTGAAAAAAGAAGGAACAAACAGCACAAAAAACTAACCAAAGGATGCAAGAACCTAGACCCATCCTCACTCCTCTGCAACCAAACATGCTCGTGTGTCTGATTTGAATTATTCACAATAATCTTGTACTCATCTTGTGGCCTTGGTATACTAGGTACATGAAAGGGAATCTTAGGCTTCACTTTTGTTGCCACCTTCACTTCTTGAGCACCCTTCATAACCACCTCAACAATCCTCTCCAAGCGTCCCGAGACATTCTTATTCTTCTTTCCATAAACCATCTGAAACCATTTTCTTCCTCATCATCATCCACTCTCATTGTTCTCACGCAACTTTCTTCTTCCTTCTTCCGCACCCCCTTAAACTCATCCAACGGCACATCAAACATCCTCTGGAAATATGGTAGAATGTGGGGGCCACCTTTGAACCTTTTGAAAGTCCATGCAATACGTTGGTAAACCTGTATACCCATCCTACAAGTAATCTAAACCATGCAACATGCAAGTTGGATCAAGATTTACCTCTGCAACACTCCACAATATAAATATTATATGAGAGCACGGTTTCCACTGTATAGTCGTGTGAAAGAAGCACCAGACTTACTTTATTTAAAACTAATTTAACTTGTGATTCTGAAATCTAAATGTCTGTAAAGAGATTTTTCTGCTTCGCCTTTCACCTCGATTAGACCTCAGTAAGTTTAGCAAGGTCTCTCTCAGTGATGGAGAAGAAAAATAGTAACATCTTTTTATGTCAAATGTAAAGTCAATCGCTTGAATACACTGCTGTTACGATGACTTGAGATTATCCAATTGCTATTGTTATTGAGGCTCAAACGTCCTAAATTGTTAACAACTGCAAGTAAATGAAACATGCATCTCTTGCCTATATGGTACTCACAATTCACAAAATGTTCCACTTTATCTGACTACGAACTCAGTATTTTTTACAGGTTTCACCTGCAATCAAACAATATCAAGCATTTAAACTTGCAATGCACCCTTGAAATAATAAGATGAAGAAAAAAATATTCCCTAGTATATGTTTTGTTTCCACTCTTAACAGTATTTATTTTTCCTTTTTGAAAAAGAACCCACTCATAGCCCCACAAATATAACTATCTGCTTTACTATTAAAAAAAATAAATGTGTACCTTACCGATGAACGGGGGATAGAAAGCTCACAAGCTCGGCCGATGGATGCGCGTTTCAGGCCTCCTGGTCGTCGGACAATTTGCATGTTCTGCTTCCCAAAATCTAAACTACGCGTGAGGTCAGTTCTGAATCCCCACTGATCGTAGTTTGTGAGTTTACCAAAAATCTTTGCACGAACAGATTCCGTCTTGAAAATGATGGAAACGGTATGTATCACGTACACCAATGGTTCGATCCACAACTTTGGAGACGAATTTGATCCAATTATGGCAATCATTACACACACGCAGATTCTTCATAACATGCAAGGGAACCATGTTAGGAAGACTCAGAAGTCCAAAAGCAATAGCCAACTTTTCACTGTGAATGTATGAAGTCGGATCCTTCTGCACCACCTCCAAATCATTCCATAAGCTATTGCGATCTTGAACATAACCAATGGCAACCACACTTTTGTTTACTTCTTCCAAGTACTTGTATAACTCTTCTGCAAGAGAATGCACTCTATCACCAACAAAAAATGCATGCACTGAATTCTTTACTTCGATCCAGCTACGACCAGGTTCTTTTTTCACACCCATCTCTCTCATCACTTGTCTTACACGATCACGGTTATCCCATTTGTTAGTAACAGCATACATATTTGACATGAGAACATAAGTAGCTGAGTCTTTTGGTTCTAATTCTACAAGATTTTTTGCTGCAAGTTCACCGATTTCTGAGTTCTTGTGAACTGTGCACGCACTTAAGAGGGTCCTCCAGATCATCGCATCGGGTTTAACGGGCATAGACTGCACAAATGCTCTTGCACGGGCGAGTTGACCGGCCCTCCCAAGAATATCAACCACACACGCGTAATGTTCTAGTTTTGGTGTCAAGCCATGGAGTTCACTCATTGATTGGAAGTATCCGAGCCCTTCCTCTACCATTCCTACATGGCTACAAGCCGACAAAACTCCGACGAACGTTATGTGGTTTGGCATCAATGGTAGCATTTTCATATTCTCAAAGAGCTCTATAGCTTCCCTACCATGTCCATGTTGAGAATACGCTGTTATCGCAGCATTCCACGAAATTTCATTTTTCTGAGGCATCTCAATGAACACGCTCCTGACGCCATCAAGGAAACCACATTTTGCATAAAGTGTGATTAAAACGTTGCCTACTTCTATCTCGCTGGTGTAGCCTGTTTTGACTGTTCTCGCGTGAATTTGCTTCCCTAATTTCACATTCGTTAAATTTGCCGCAGCGCTAACTGCAGAGCCATAGGTGAACATATTAGCCTCCTCACCGGCTTGAATCATTTGAGAGAACACCTTCAGTGCTTCCTCACTCTTTCCACTCTGAGCAAACCCTGATATCAATCCATTCCATGAGACATTATCTCTAGCAGACATTTTCTCAAATGCCAACAGTGCCTCTAGTTGACAACCGCATCTAGCATACAGAGATACAAGTGCATTTCCAACTGAAATATCTAAAGAGTAGCCAGAGACAACAGCCTGACTATGAACTTGACGTCCTTGATTGAGAGCTTGAGTTCCAGCACATGCACTAATTGCGCTTGCAAATCCTACATTATCCGACTGAATCCCTCTTCCTTGCATTTCTTTGAAGAGTCTAAGAGCTTCAGAAAACATGTCATGTTGCGCATATCCTGCAATCATAGCTGTCCAAGAAACAATGTCGTCTTCATGAAGACGTCTGAATATTTTCAAGGCAGTTTCCAGTTTACCATGTTTCGAATACATATCTATAAGCACACTACAAACATACACATTTGGCTGAAATCCAGTTTTTATAACTTGGGTATGAACTTGCTCTCCTAGACCAAGTTCTCCAACAGACGTGCACGTTCTTAAAATACTAGGATAAGTATACTGGTTTGGCATCAGGCCCTCAATCTGCATCTTTGAATAAATATTCAACGACTCTTGAAGGTCTCCTTTCTGTCCATATGCCACCATCATCACATTCCACAGCACCACGTTATCCGTTTGTGATGCATGGAAGATCTTATGGGCTGTTTTAATATCAGAACATTTTACATAGAGGTCTAATAGAGAACCCTCAATGATGATATCTGAACACATTCCTCCCTTAATTGCATAAGAATGCAATTGCATTCCATTATTAAGATCTCCAATTAAAGCACAGGTGTTCAGTAGAGACGCAACTGTAACACTATCAGGTTTCAAGGACTCACTCTTCATCCTGTTGAGTAACAGGAAAGACTTGTCTATTGATCCTTGCATAGCAAAGCCCGATATCAGAGTATTGTACGAAACTTTATCCCTACTCTGCATTCCACTAAAAATCAGTTCTGCAGATGACAAATTCCCACACCTAGAATAAAGTGAAACAAGAGAGTTGCACACAAAAAGCTCTGATGAGTATCCCCACTTGAAGATTAGAGCATGAAGTTGCCTCCCAACTACATACAAGTTTATCTTGGCGCAGGCACTTATAATGCTAGAGAAAACATACGGAGTGGGAAATACTCCAAACTTCCGCATCTCACAGTAAAGGAGTATAGCCTCTAATTCTCGACTGTTTTTGGACAAGCCTGATAACATGGCAACCCAAGAAACACTATCCCTAGTGCTCATGTTTTTAAAAATTTGCGCTGCAGAATCTACATATTCGTTCTTTAGGTATAAATCAATGAGAGGATTGCAAATGTGCTGGCTTGTACTTAAACCACAACAGATGATCTTAGCATGGATCTGTGGAACAATGTGAAAAGAAACCTTACCACCAAGCCAAACTCGCAAAATATAAGCTAAAGCAACATCATCTAGAGAAACAGTTTCATTGAATTTCTTTGAAACGAGACGCAATTCTTCAAAGAGCAATTTCTTCTTCACATGTAAAGGATTCATTTTATTTCTTGAACCCATATATCTACATCCTGAATAATCATCCAGATTCTCGAATGCATTTAATTTTCCTGCAGGAACACTAATATCAACAACCTGCCCAGAAATTCCTTCATCTTCACACAAATTGATTTTCAAATTTTCTCCTTGAATGCTCTTGTAATCCGATGAATTTTCGAACTCAACGCTTTCATCCAAAATCCCAACATTGTACATACGATGGATCTTGCGAATTCCCTGCATCCAATTAACATATGAACTGATTAGCAACTTCCATAAACTTACACTCACTTCTTCAACTGGAATTTTAAGGAAGGCACAAAACTCTATCAACAAAATAACATTATAGAGACGATTTTGAATTTAAATACACTAGAAATACATGAACAACTCGAATTAGGGGGAAAACCTTGTAAAAGGAGTCGACAGAATTTTCGAGAGAAAGTCGGCATGCGGAGAAGTGCACCAAGTACCGTCGCGAGAACCATCGAGCGAGCAACATCCATTCAACACCCTAAACCTAATAAGGATTTGGCGTTGAATTTTTTTCACCAAATTTCATCTTTAAAAGAAGCAAGGTCCAATGCACATATTTCTTTGCTGAATGCGGCTCTGAAATAGATGTATTCGTTTATTATTCCCCAAACTTCAAATCCTTTTCAATTCCTAACCCTAATTCAACCCAAATCCTTCAAATTTCAATAATCCAAGCTCTTCTCCACACGCTGTTTTATTCACTCAAAAGAGTGTTCTCATATTTTGGGGGAGTTTTTTTAATTTATTGGGCCATTCCAGCAGCACTCTATTATGCGGGTGTAAAATGGTCTCCAGCATTGAATCAATTTTTACCGCGTTATTTTGTGAAGTGGTATTAATCGCACCAATTTGATGAGCATGTTTTTCCTTTTTTTTTTTTTTTTTTTTTTAATTATTATTAATATTTTATTTAGTTAATTATAGGATGAGATCAGTTATTTATTTATTGATGGGCAACACTATTTAATTTCTTTTTTCAAAAAAATTAAAATATATGAGGTATAAAATTGAAATATAAAATTAAAATTACATATTTCGTCTGAAATATTTAATTAATAATATTTTTTTAAATATTTAAGTTATATTAATTTCTTCTTAAATTAAAGATAAATACTAAAATTAAAATGATTTTAATAATGTGGGAAAAATTAATAGAATTTAATGAATTTTTTATTTTTTAGTGTAAAAAGTATAGTGCAAACGATTAGAGATGAATTATTATTTACACATGAATGTGCTGTAAAATAGTGTAAACTACTAGAGATGCCCTTAACTAATACTCTTAATTCACCGTGGCAAAACATAGGAGTATAGTACTACCATTTTTTTTAAGAGTGATTTTGTATAGGGGTGGCAAAAGGACGGGTATTTTTGGGTACCTGGTCTACCCGAACCCTAATGGGTAGGGTAGGGTACGGGTAGTTGTAAACAGGTTTGGGACGGGTACGGGTAGTTGTGAAAAATACCATTAGGGTTTGGGACGGGGACGGGTACGGGTAATGTCTCAAATACCCGCGGGTAACCCGATTATATATATTTTTTTTATAAAATTTAATATATATTATATAATTTATATATGATAAGATATTTTATATATTTAATAAATAGTTATAAGTTTTATTTTATCAAATTTATTAAATATTTATTTAAAATAATACAATTTATATTATATTTATTTTATATTTAATTAATAATAATGTAATTTTTATTATTATACTTATTTAGACAATAAAAAATACAAATATATATAAAAAAATTAATATTAAACGGGTATGGGTACCCGCGGGTATTGATAAATGGTAATGTGATGGGTACGGATACCCTAATAAATTTTTTAAATGGGACGGATATGGATACGGGTAGTTATTTTTTTAATCGGATACGGGTACGGGTACCCCAGAATAAGCGGGTACCCTACCCGTTGCCATCCCTAATTTTGCAGTGCACCTACAAAATTTAACTTGTAGTTAAGTAGTAAGTTTTTATTTATTTTTTTAATTATAATTTTACTAAAAGAACGGTGGTTATGTATTCTCTTGCTCTCTCCGTCCGTCCGAAAGATGGTACTTTGCTTTTGTGCACGTTGATTAAGGAATATTGTTATTTAATGTGTAGTGGATAGTTTATTACTAGGAGTATAAACCTCATATTTTAGTTGTATTAGTGGATTTATAAAATATTGATTTTAATTAAAATACGTAAGAAAATATACAATATAATTTTTATTTTTTTTTGAAGTTTTTGATAAATACAAACACAACATAATTTAGAGTTAGTCTCTTGTGAGACGGGTTATTGGTGAGACGGATGTGAGACGGGTCAACCCGTCACTAAAGTATGCTTATTTGTGGTTAAAGTGTGCTTATTTGTGGTTAAAATATGTCGATAATAAATCAAATTATAACACACTAACATCATACATTAATACATAATCCAACATACTTTAAAAAACATAGTACATTAACAACCATTTAACATACTTTATTTAAATAATCGACATACTTTAACACATCTCACAAACCGTCTCATGAAGGTAGCGTCTCACAAGAGACTTTGTCCATAATTTATACCTTATTTATTAGCATAAAATATTACTATATTATTCTAAAAAATTAATAAAATTAGTTTAAAAAAATATTGACAAAAACTTGTGTGAGACCACCCGAAAATGATACTTATACTGTATTAAAAAATATTGATAGTGCTAATATATAAATAATTTATGGTATAAATAAAAAGTGGTAACATTTTATATTGAAAGTGATAATGTTTTATAGAAAAAGTGATTACAAAAGTAAAAATGTCTAAACGATCTCACACAAAATCTATCCCAAAATATTTTAATTTTTTTCTTAAATAACGTATAAAAATAAAAGTTACCTTAATTCCAGACAGGAATAAAAAGTAAAATAGAACAAACTTCTAACTTAACAATTGTAGGGCAAGCCGCAAGTGATCCAAGAATTAGCTTTGACATGAAATTAAGTATTTAATCCCTTGCAAAGGGCGGTCAAATAGTAAATCTCTCCATAAAATCACTTAGTACGCACCTTAGATATACAGATAATTTAATTTAGTAGAATGGGAAAGTAAAGTTACGATAATGTACCTCAACCTAGTTACACTGCTGCAGATGCCATACACTAGCCAAAATTCAAAACTACAATCTGACTTCATCATAGATAGACCTGAGTGGATTGACTGACCAGAAAAAAAAATGTAAAGCCACATCATCAAATCAGTACTGTTTGTAACAAGTTGTAGTTACATTGGAATTAAACAAACCGGAATAATATAGAAACTTTTCTACCCAATAATTAGCCCAAAAACCAAACCATGCAACACAAAAGAAGTAGCTTTCCTCTGAAGCTTGCATGTTGCTTGGGACCAACACAATATGTTACACCCCGCTTTTGCCCCAGGCCGTAACGAGGCGAAAGCGATTTTTTTCTTGGAAAAACCTCATAAGCTTGATAGCCCTACATCATCGCATCAAAATCTGGAACGCTTCGTTACCTGTTTCCAGTTCAAACTCATAGCCAAGACTTAGTGCACGAGACCTGAACTCCTCCATTTCAGTTGGAGCAACTTGGATGCCAACCAACACATTTGCACCAGTTTCTCCCTAGAAATGTGCGACAGAAAGGATAAATGTTTGCATAAAAGTAATGAATGTAGCTATGAAAGCCAGTTATTGAAGATTACTACCTGTCCACGATAATGGAACAAACTTATATTCCAACGTGGGCTCAAGGCATCCAAGAATTTCATCAAAGCACCAGGCCTCTCCGGGAAAATGAAACGGCACAGCAGCTCATCTTTAACATTTGATCTTCCACCCATCTAAGACAAATTAATCAAGCACATAAATGAATATATCATATTGAAAGCTACATGGCAAGTTATCAATTAAAGAGTTATACAACTCAACCAAGAAATGTCCTGATGTTAGATTAGGCTTGATCTAGTATACCTTATTCAATGAATGCAACAGATTGTTTTGCATCACACAAGTACTTCATTACATATTTAGGCAGATTCTTAAATCAATGAGCAACAATTCGAAGGATATTTATATACAAGTCCAAATAATCAAGATTAGTTTAGATATTTTCAAGCTCGAAACATACATCTGCTGTAAGAAATCACAAGAATAGCATGACATGATGACCAAGAAACACAAAGGTTATAGCCTATATAGCAACGGGCAATTCTCCAACTTTGGTTTCAGCATATTAAAACAATGTGCATAGTTCCATAATAGATGTAGTCTGTAGAATACTAGCAAAAGAAAAATGTTGATAAATCAATTCTCCAAGTTTCTGGAATGACAACGGAGGTGTATGAAAGATAGTAAGCGAAATAAGAAATGGTCAATAGTGACATATGCTAGATAAACTAGAAAATTTTAGGCTACTCGGTAGCTGGAATTTGCTTGTATAAACAGGGACTAGTCCAGTAAATGAAGGGCAACTGATCTAATTCAAACTCCATCCAGCAAAAATTCAGTCTTCCAACTCCTCTAAATCTCTGTACCTCAACTGATATTTCTCCAACTATTAATCTCACATATTTAATACCTATATTCCAGTATAACAACATTAGGGTGGCTAAAACTATCATTTTATGTCCTTGTGATAGTCTTAATAATTTTAATAAGATAATATTCATGGTGCTATCAATGACTCAAAATTTAGATTATGTAATTATTTGAAAAGTTCACAAAACGTATTGAGCTGCTAATAATTACACCTTCACTGTTCCAGAACATAGCTGCACTTGCAAAATTAAATCATTGCTGAAACAGAATTAGACCAAAGAAAAAAATCCATGGACCATAGTTATTAAGGGTCAAAGCGCTCCGAGGCATATTTGTGCCTGATGTGCACCTTGAATATAAATAAGTAATATAGAACTATAACCTATTGGTCCTATTCTAAACAATATATAACCTATGTACAACATAATTACCTAATAAATTAAGTTATAAAACACATAATATAACAATTGACACACATATGAGACATGCATTAAGCCATTTACTTTAAAAATAAACATGCATACATGAACATTCATCTTGATTGAAAGAAAACAAGTCAATCACACAAGATACTAGTAACAAAAATAATCTAATTATCATCTCCAGGTCTCCTTCATCAACATCAAAGTCCTCATCGTCAAAATGTTCTTCTTCCTCATTAAAATCCCATCTTCTACACTTCTACAAATCCAACTACTTTTCTTCTTCTTCCTCCTCCTCATCTAAGAATCTTATAGTAGCTTTTACTGATGTTTTCTTACCCTTTCTATACACCTGACGTCATGCCTGGTTGGCAGCAGCTGGTGGACGATGGACAATGAGCGGATGGCCGGTGGTGGGTCTCTGCTGGCGGCTGGTGGTTGGTGGCAGAAGAGGTTTGACCGTTTGATGTTGGGTGTGATGTGTGTCTCTCAAAACCTTATATAAATCCCTAACTAAATTGAAAAAATGATATATACTAAATTTAGGGCTAGGATAAGTTGCCACTCAATGTAAAAGTTGTTATTCAACTAATAAAGTTGTTATTTCAATCATCATAAACCTTTAAAAACAGCAACAATGGGCAGAATCTCAAGGCGCGATAAGGCACTCCTGAGGTGCACAAAGGCGCTCCTTGGAGATCAGTGCCTTGATATGTGATTTTGAGGCGCAAAGGCCATAGCCTTGGCCAAGGCGCGCCTTTGGCGCACCTTTAATAACTAAGCCATGAACAATCTACATTTAGGTGGAATGGTGTATAGATAAACTAGTGGAGCACTTTCTTAATGGGATGCTAGCTTTATAGCGAGGCAAAATCATAGATGGTTCTCAATCTACTCTAGTACTAGAAATAAAACAAATTTCATATGCCCACAATTTAGATCAGAAAATTTTGTGGGTCTTCGAATTCACAAAGGCAGAGCCAGAACATGTATTTCAATCTAAATTACAATATTTATGATTCAAGCAATATGAAATAAGTTAACTTCCTAAAATATTGAATACAATAGTTGTCCAAATAATACATCAATTTTGAGGAACTGTACAAAGCCAGCCCCAACAACTATGTGCGTGTTTAACAACAAAAATGAGGCTCCTTCAAACATCATCAATACAATTGTACACAATATGAGAAGGGAAGTATAAAAAGGATAAACTTCTTCTAGCATGTTCTGAAGTGACTTAAATAATATCTTCAAAATCTTTCAATACAGAGTTGATCATTTCATTCAACATTGATAGAGAAATAGTTTACTATAAGTAACTTTTTAATAAATTATATTCACAGAAGAATCCTTTTGCACAATCACACTCTGGGGTATAGTCAATAACATATTATAGGCAATCAAGGCTAGGACAAATCAAAGCGATTGCAAACCCTATGATTTCAAGTGCCTCTTTTTTTCCTGCCAAGAAAATCGTAAGGCTTTCAGTTCAGAAATTAAATCATCTGAATTTGTATAATTATAATCTTACAGCATTTTTTTTTAATTTATCATCATCTAAAGTTTTAAATTTCTCTGATCAATACAAGAACTCAAAAACAAAACAAAAAAACTTGTTCAAATCTACTTTGCAAGGCAGCAATAGAAACATCCACTACAATGATAAATATCTAATTAAAAAATATAATCTTTATCAAATGGGTATTATCGATATTTTCATCAATAAAAGTGGATTTTGTTAAGAACGCAAAGGAGGGAAATAGTTTCCACATTTAATTAGTAATATAATTTATCAATAGGATTTGGATATTTGAAAATATATACCAAGTAAGAAATTTACAATTGGTATTATTTAAATGTATGTCTAAAAGTAGGCCCAAATAACCCCGGGAGGTCACCCTACCTCAAGGCCGCCTGAATGTCAACATAAACAGTTAATGGACTCCCTTAGAAGTTGGATAATTCTCCCTCCACCATACCAGTGAAGATCTTCACCATTATGGCCAGGTATCCGGATCCTAATAAATGCATGTAGCTGGTCTGTGAATAATTTGAAAAATACCTTACAGACAGTACATTTTAAATGGATTTTAGAGACTTCTTAAACACAGCAGGCTTCTTCTATCTCTTAAACACTCCAAGAGAATAAACATCAGTTTCCAAGTAAATTTTATAAATAAGAGAATCTATATACTGTTCAACAATATGAAATGATAGAATTTTCATTAATTGAGGCACCAACATTGTTCATTTATGGAAGCACAAAATGTATTGAAAAAGCACATGTTTATGTTACTTGTGTTCGTAAGTTGGCTTGAGAGGATAGGTGAGACAATCCAGTTCATCACTATTGAGATTGTTAGCATTTCGGAAAGGTTTTTTTCCTAAAACAAACTGGGAAAAAATACCTATGCCACATCAACTTTGCCACTACATTTGCTTTTATATTTCTTAGAACTAAAGCTTTTCCTGTTTAGTCCAGCGAAAGAATAGAAGGATTTGATGAAAGTGTTTTAAGCATTTGACAGAATAACATCATCATTGGTAGTCACAACATATAAGAACATTAGATTTTAGAATTAAATGGTTTGTGGGTATAAACTCATCCACTCAACCACTGTATCTTATCTTAAGGGAAAAAAAAGAAGTATGAAAGGAAAAGCCATAATCACACTATAGTAAGAATGAACAATCAAGTTTTAGTAAAAGATATGAAACATAACAACATTTCATTCTCAGATTTAAAAATAAAAATAAAAAAAAAAATAAAAAAATAAGCAGCCATCCACACTACTGCATGCTAGAGCTTAATTTTCTTTGAGTTTAATGTTTTCAGCACTTTATAAAGGACATGGATATGAACATCAAATTCAACCATCAGAAAACTGCTGAGAAAATAAATCAGCTGGCTGGGTATGCAAATTTCAATATGTAAACATCATGAGCAATGGAAGGCACTTTCCTTGAAAAAAATATAAGATTCACATACCAAATGTCGCAAATGATCTTTGACTAAGTCATTTGCTGTAAGATTAATTGTATATAGTTGAGCCGATTCCATTCTCTGGATCATTGCTTCAAGTTCTAAGTCAGTGTGAAGGCCAACGCTGTAAAGAAAGGAAAATTATAGAACGATGAGATACTGGTACTTCATAAATATAGAACTGCAAAATATTGATGGCCAATGAACATAATTTTTTTTTAAATGAACAGAAGCAAATCAAGCATATATCTTACCTGTATAGTACTAAAGCTCTGTCTGCAGCTGAATTATATCTGTATTTAAATTCAGTAATATTTATAGGTCCCACCTGCAAGAAAACACAATCATACACTTCAACATGCATCCTGGAATAATAAGCATAATAAGTTATACATAAATTAGAAAACTAACAAGCTCGCAAAACTTTTTAAAGCTTCCAGGCTCCTCTGGCATGTAAGTTGCAAGTACAGCTTCTCGCCTTCTACCAACATCTGCAAGTTCGGTTACCAATCTCAATCTATCAAAGTTCATGTTAGCTCCACTGGTCAATGCTACTACATTTGCACCCCTGAGTCCAAAGTACTTGCAGTAAGCTTCAGCTCCAGCTAAGGCAAGAGCACCAGCTGGTTCTAAAATGCTCCTCTTCTCCTCAAACATGTCCTGTGCAAGTCCGCTTCATAATTAATAGTATATTCTCAAGCTTTGATTCCATGAATCATAATACATAGAGCATCAAATATAAAAAATAATTGTGCATTGGAGATAATAAATGCAGTAAGTAAGCATAAAGATTAAAGAAAGTACTTTATATCACTAATAAAAATAAATTTAAATAAATAAGATGAAAAGGTTATAACGAAATCAATTTGTGTAGGAGATGCAGTTCAAGAAAATTAAGCGGTAAATACAGAAAACATTACAGGAATTTAATTTTAACTGCAAAGACCATAACTATAGGGTCAATTCCATTACATCAAATAGCCTTCAGACGTGCAACTATTGAAAAATCTAGCCATAAATATCAAATGCTACCATCATGTGCTAAATGCTTATCTTAGCGATGCATCAATCTTAAATAAAAGAAGCATGACTAAGATGATATTTGCTACTGTTGCAACCATCCTCGAAATATGATGAATTTAGAGTTGTTAAGCATTGAAGAGTTGGAGTTGCTAAAGCAGACAATTTCTAAGTTATATCGAATCTGAACATAGTTTGTGCTCTGGCAATAACATGGGCAACTAATTCAGAAAGCAAGAAAAATAAACATATCAAAACCGATCAACATCAACTCAATCACTCAAAATATCTCCTCTCAAACTAAGCAGAAAGGTGGAATTCCAACATGCAGAAAATTGTAAGTAAGAAATAGATCTATGGTAATGAAATCTGAGAAAACAGAAATATAGTCAATATCAGAACTGACACCATAGAACTTGGTGA
Source organism: Pogostemon cablin (assembly GCA_023678885.1). Lineage (NCBI taxonomy): Eukaryota > Viridiplantae > Streptophyta > Magnoliopsida > Lamiales > Lamiaceae > Pogostemon > Pogostemon cablin. The sequence goes on along the minus strand of CM042977.1, from coordinate 3,022,949 downwards.
AGTATGAATATTTGAAAGAGAATTTACTATTTGAATTACCTCAAGCTCTAAATTATTACATATTTTTCAATTCAAGGGACAACAATAATGAAGATTGAACATACAATAATTTTTTTTTTCTCAACGCATGAAATGAACCTACCACAGCACCATTCAACATAGCATAGAGAATATTCCAACAAGAAGAAGAAGAAAACAAACCTTTATTGATGCACAAATAGCATCACGGCCAACAAGAACTACTCCATCTATCAGTTCTCTGCAAAGTCGAAAATTCTCTTCACCAACCACTTTTACAGCTACACCATCAGCAAATCCTCCAACTTGGTCCAGCACAACTCGCTGATCATGGAGAAGAGATAATGCCATCGCATTTGCATCAAATGGTTCTACACCAATAACTTTCACCTCAGGGGAAACCCTTTTCACATAGGCAGCAATACCAGCTATAAGCCCTCCACCACCAACAGGCACAAATATTGCCTCCAATGGCCCTTTCATCTGTTTCACAATCTCCATTCCAACTGTTCCTTGACCTATGATCACATCAGGATGATCAAAAGGAGGTATAAATGTGCGCCTCTCCTCCTCTGCCCTCTTTTTGGCATAAGATTGAGCTTCATCATACGAATCACCAACAAGTACAACAGTTGCCCCCAGTCTTTCAACCGACCTCCACTACCAACACCAAGGAAAAGGACATTAGAATGCCAACTGCGATTAACCAAAGGTGAACTTATAACATAAATAAATGATCACCTTAATCTCTGGTGTTGTAACAGGCATAGCAATCACGGCATTGCAACCCAATTTCTGTGCAGATAAAGCCACACCCTGAGCATGGTTTCCTGCTGATGAACAAATTACTCCTCTTTCCAGTAGTTCCTTTGGAAGTTTCGCCATCATATTATAAGCACCTCGGAGCTTGAATGAAAATACCTGCACAAATAGACCATTGGCAGGAATAAACATTTGAACCACCAGAATGTCAAAGAACTTTGTCTTCAAGAATCAATGCCCAGATTACTAGTAATTCAGAGGCTGCCCTTCAACTTAGGATGACGTCCCACAATCACTCAAAAATAATAAAGCTTATAATATAATTGGAACAGACCTTGAACAATTCGAACCATGCTAAATACTACATTAAGCGGGAAAAAGGGAGTAAAAAACAACAAACAATTCAAAGAAAACGCGGATTAATTTCACACTTAACATATTCCGCTGAAAACTCACTATAAGGTTTTTTCATCAACGAAACTAACCGTTGTAAGGAACAAGAATCCGAACAATTCACATATTTAATCGATACAATATAAAACGGAGTAATATAAACAGAAACCAAGTTAACACATACAGGCTGAAGATCCTCTCTCTTGAGCCAGACATTGACGCCCCACCTCTCTGAGAGCTTCGTCGCCAACTGCAATGGCGTCTCATACGCCACATCATACACCTTAGACGCCAGAATATTCGTCAAATACTCCATAGCATTCAGCGTACCATCCCTCTCAGCATTTCTCCCCAAATTTTTGTTCTCCAACAAATATCCACTCTCGCACTGGAGAGAACCGGGAGAAACTCTGAGAAGAGGCTCCGACGCCGCCGGAGCAGGCGGCGCAACCGACGAAGGAGCCCTAGGAACCTTCTCGACCGCCGGTAGGATCCCCGGTCCGTTCTTTGACAGCGTGCAATAGATTAACGGCTTTTGGCGGGAGCACGTGAGGGCATTGCTGGATGTCTTGACGACGTCGTTCGAGGAGAACGTAGTCCGAAGGAGGGGCGGCTGACCAGCGGCACACCGGAGAGCCCCCATTTCCAGAATCTATATCTACGGATACGAATACGTATAAGGTGACGATGTCGGCGCCGCCGCAGAGAGGAGAAATGCGGGAGGGGGTTAGTGGTGGTGGTGGCCGCATTCCGCCATATATAAATAGGGAAGAATTCGGTGTTGAATGGTACACGGGAACAACTGTAGAGAAGCTGACATCTTTATTTTGTCAAATAATAGACATAGGGGTGATTTTAAATTAACTAACTTTTTGTAGTAGAAATTATATTCTTCAAAGTAGCTAATGTGTAATTAAGGGTGTTGGAATTTTTTTTTTTTTGGATTTCAATTAAAAATACTGAATAAAAATTACATTTAGTACAATTAATAATTATTCTTTAAAATAATAAATTATACTTCTAAATTATATATATATATATATATATATATATATATATATATTACTTAGTTCTAATAATATAGTACTCCCTCCCTAATAAACTTTACATCTTTTATTTTCATTCGTCTCATATTAAACTTCACCATAAAAAAAAAGACATATCACATCAATTTCTACCTTAAAATTTTATTTTAATTACAATTTTACGACTCTCACCTGACACAAATATCATACTTTATAATTTATTTATTATTTAAAAATATTATATTACCTCTAAAAAATGAGGAAGTTTATTATGGAACCGAGTGATATTTTTTAGATGGATGAGTATTTTTATTTAAAAAGTTTAATTAATTTTTCTAAAAATAATATTTATATATTAAAATTAATTTTATAAAATTAGGATGCAATAGGCTCTCTCAACAACATTAAGTTGATATATCTGAAAATTTATTTTAATGAAAAAGTAACCCCACTATAACTTAGTATATACTACTACTATTTATTTAAAGGAGAAAAGCGACTTTGAGCACTTTCAACCTTTTTAGGTTTGTACATGGTAGACAACCTATAGCCTATAGTTTTCATAATAGCAAAAATTCCTATACACCCAGTGACACGTATCATATTTTGTATGATTTTAGAAGTTTGTGTTAAATTATACTCTTTCGTTCCCTCGATAAGTGTCCGTTTACTTTTTATACGTGTATTAAGAAGTTTAATATTTTAAAGTGTAATGAGGTGAGAGAAATAATTTTTTTAATGCGGAGTGGATAGTTGCATTTGTGTTGAGGGTGGATCCCATGTGTAGTGGGTTGAGTATAAAAGTATTATTGTATGTTGTCACACATCAACCAAAAAAGAAAATGGACACTTTGTATTGGGACGGACCAAAATGGCAAAATGCACACTTATCGAGGGGACAGAGGGAATATGCCCTTTAGTATACAGATGTGTACCCTTTATTTTCAAAAGAAAATTATTGTGTATATCTGGACGTATGGGCAACACTCCGTGCGTCTTTAGAATTTTGTGTTAAATTATAAAGTATAAAAATGTGTACCATTTATTTTCTAAAGAAAAAAAAATATTAATGAAAAGTATATACGCTTTAAATCATGATGTACCTTTTATTAATTAAAGTGTATACCATTTAGATCAAAGTAATGTACTAGTATTACCCATAATACAAAATTTCTAAAGACACACAGAATGTGTTCCGTACACCCGGACGCACGCAACCCTCACTCTTTTATAATTTGGTCACATGTGTAGATACATTGTGAATTCCACAAGATTAATAATAAACGTGGCTGATTTAATTACCCATGACTGTTAAGAGAAGCTTCTTAAATAATTCCGTATAATTATACTCCATTATATTATTATATGAATAAGCAAAGTCGTTAATATAAAGTGGCGACTTCTGTTAATCTCCGTCCGGACAACAACATGAGCATAATCTATACTATACTATATAGCCACACCGAATTTGCTAGGATATTTTCGTGCACTTTAAGTGATTAACACGTAGGAGGGAGAAATAAATTTAATTATTGTCCTTAGGGTTTAAGAATTAGGGTATAGTTTCTCTTTTCTACGTGTCGTCTATCTAACGATTTGACACAAGAAATGATGTATTAAATGACACAGAGAATCCGAGCCCATATATAGCTATGCCCACGCTCACCCACATGTTAAGGTGACCAAACTGTAGCAAGGGTGTTTGGTTTGATATAGATGAGAAATTAAACGTGAATTAAAAAATATTTTTATTTTATATAAAGATGCGTTTGTAAATACTTTCGCAAAAGCTCCCGTGCGCCTGGGGACACGGAAAGATGCTTCGTGTCCCAATGTGAACATAACATAACATTTCCCTCCAATTCTATATTAAACATATGTATTGCTAGGGATTTAAATTATAAAGGGATATAAAAATCATAAAGGCGCACGGAATATGCTCCGTGCGGCTAGGTGCACATAGGCTGACTCAAATACTTTTGCTGGAATATTAATATTTTTTCAATTTGTGTTATCGTGTCAGTTTGATTAACGGCATATTTGGTTAAACCCAAATACAAATACAAATACAATGCAATAAAGATGCATGTCGACGTAGAACAAACATAGGAAACTCATACTTTGTAATATTTTAATAAAAAATTATACGAGTGGAATATATTCTCAATATTTTTTAATCCCCATTGTATAGTTCGGGCGGTCTGTCGTAAGCCCCTATTATCGAGTTGAGCATCTCAAAATATATATATATATTCTCGTTTGTTTGCTTTCAAAATAAAAATCTTCTTAATCCCAATTCCTAGGCAGATATACTCCATTAGTTCATTTTAAAGGGTTCTCTTTACTTTTTACACGTGGATTAAAAATATTAATATTATTTAATATGTAGTAGATAATTGTATTTGTAAATGTGTGGACCCCATATTATAATTGTATTAGTGAGTGTTATGGGATCTTATGTGTGTGAAAAATATATGAGACTTTTTGAAAGGATGCTAAAAATGAAAAAAAAATAATAAAATGATAGAAGGATTATAAGGAAAAATCAAAATAACACATTTTCTAAAAAATATAAAATAAATCAAATATGATTTTTGTTTTTAATAGAAAAGTTTTCGTGGCTCAAAATGTAGTTGATTATGTAGTGTAATTTATACGCGTTGTGATTTAATATTTTCTTTTATTGTAGATAATATTCATACCTGTCTATATATTTAGATGGTTTTAATAAATGGTATAAAGTCTCTACGCTATATCTAGAGTGTATAGATATTTCAAAAGAAAATTACTTTTAAATAACCTATTACTCTATATAATTTTTTAAAAATAAAAATTCAGTTACGATTTTAGAAAAAAACTTGTATTTCATGAATTCGTGTTCTATGAATTGGAATTAGAATACGTCACTCCTCAACATGACAACTTATTGCCATTTAAAATACTAGTTAATTACACGTGTGTTGAACGTTGTTTGCATGTTCTACTTTGTTGCATGTCATAAAATGAGTTATAATTAGATCTTTCTTATGTAATTTTGTGTTTGTATAATGAATTTTGAGAGAAGTTGTAAATATAAAGAATTAGGATTTTTTTTATGGAATATAGTCTTTGGTGATTCAATGGAATTTAAAACCAAAATAGTCCCACTCAAAAGCATAAATCATTATTGTCCAATACTATTAACAAACTACCCCATTATAATCATAAGTGGCAAACTTTGAGAAAAAAAAACAATTAGAATTTTATGTTCTTGACTAAGTGGAGTAAAGTTCTTGTAATCCTCATATATGAACGGTTGCTTATGCTGCATTTCTATTTATGCTCTTTCCTATTCATCTTCTCTTCCAACACTTCTTTTGCCTTCCCAACTGTATAGCTCTGCCGATTGCTTGTCGTGATCTTATACTCAACTCCTAATTTTACCATGGCAGCTTGCAGCTCTCTCTTCATCTTCTCCATCTCTTCATTCTTCATCAACTCATTATTATCATCAACCTGTTTCTCCTTTCAATGGAGTCCTGTCCGTGGTTGTGTTGTTGTGTAATATCATCAACATTGTATTGATCTAATTGCTTGATTGATTTTTTGAGCAATCTATTCTCTTGCGTTTCTTTGGCCTCTAGTCACATCTTCTGCAATGCACTGTAAAGGTAGGACTGCTTCTTTGTCCTGTGCTCGGACTTTTGAGCACCTCATGCAATTTTTATTTTGACACTTTTATTTCCCTGTTTGCTCTCTCTTTTACCTACTTCTTGCTAACCTGTATAATCATGAAAACATCACATTAAAATCCAACAAATATTTAACGGAATATAACTACCAATCTTGAAATCTATTTTGACACTTTTATTTCCCTGTTTGCTCTCTCTTTTACCTACTTCTTGCTAACCTGTATAATCATGAAAACATCACATTAAAATCCAACAAATATTCAACGGAATATAACTACCAATCTTGAAATCTAGAAAAGCATATGTACTTGTTTACCTTTGGTGGTTGTATCCAAAGAAAGAGAAAACATTTTGAACTGATTCTCTCCCATTCTTACTCTAATCTAAGATGATTATTCTCGCTGCAAAACCAAACATATCCAACAAAGATTTAATGGAATATAGCTACCAATCATGAAATCTAGAAAAGCATATGTACTTGTTTACCTTTGGTGGTTGTATACAAAGAAAGAGAAAACAGTTTGAACTGACTCATTTGCCTTTGTACCAATCTCTCCCATTCTTACTCCAATTTAAGATGATTATTCTCGTTGCAAAACCAAACATATATAATTTAATTCAAACATCATATGACAAAAACAATAACATAACAAAGGATTAACGGAAGAAAAACTACTTTTAATGTAGTAGCTCAAGAGACATACACGTACACACATATACATAAGAAAAATAATAATAAGAGTCATAGAAGTCTATAATAAGTCACATTCATATGGTAATATGGTATATAATTAATTTTCATTCATCTATGAATCATAGAAGTCTATAATAGTTAATAACAACTACAACAGAGAATAAATCAGTTTAAGGAGGTTCAGCTTCACTCAAAAATAATAAATACATATAAGCAAATCAATTGGAAACTATAAAGAACAAAAGGCTAATGACTACACATGTTGATATATAGAAGATTATTCAATCAGGTAATAACTACTATCATACATAATGATGTAAAATGTCTTTAATTTAGTCAACTTACAATGGCTCAACTACTGAAATTGTAGTTGAAAATAAGGTTTTCAGAAAGATAGTAGTTGATTATAGGACCTCACACTAACAGCACCTCGAATAAGAGTTGGTTTACTTAGAAATTCGAAAAATCCAATAGAGCATTTCTTCTGCAAGAACCCTATTGACTGCACCCAAAAAATATCATTCATTCATTATCCATGAGGAAAAATATAGAAGAGAGAAACATTGAGTTTCTTATAATTTGTTCAAGCTTTTCTAGTTAAGGAGAGTCTGTTTTGCAGGGGAAAAAACAGCCAAGCTAATGAAAGCAGGGGAAAAAACAGCCAAGCTAATGCTAGCAGTATTATTAAAAAGCGTATAGTTCCTTGATATAGAAGCTCTCAATAAACACTAATTGAGGTAATATGCAAGATAAATACAGCTATGAAAATGATAGCATAGCTAAAATCCAAAACTGAAAACATGAAGCATATGGGAAATGAGAAAATGTAAAATTTCAAGGATATTCTTAAGAAACTACCTTAAAACCTTTAAATTCAGAAGTTGATAAATCAAATTTATACATACATATATATGATCATATTGTTCGCAGTACGGTTGTAGAAGAAGCAAAGACAGTAAAAGCAAAATTACAAAGCTAACCAATTACCAAACCTTAAAGATTTATCAGAGACAGACTACCAAGAAATTTACAGAGTTGCTAATCAACGGAGACACATGAAAGCATACATCAACAAATTTACTAACTTGAAGTTTTCTGTTTTCAGTATCGTAATTATTGTTTTATAATGGGAACGTAATGTGATTGTACCAACTTTACAGATTAGATAGTACGTAATAGGCTAGTCTTAAAGGCTAATGAGATTTGGCATAGAAATTAATGCTTTTAATTTTGTTTCAGTGGAGAGTTAGAATCCTTATTTGTTTAATAAAGACCTTGTTTACAAACACAAACTAAAAGAAAAGAAATTAGGAAGTTATAACTTGCACATGTATGAAGCAAATATATTTAGATCAAAAGCAGTTACCTTCACATCAAATACTGTCATCTTATAGGGAATTGTCTCCCTTCACTTTCTTGTATGGTGGCCATGCCCTGTCAACACGGATATGATTACCTCCTACTTGAATTCAAAGTCACCCATATCACACCTATTTGATTAATGAAAAAAAAATTCTTCGTTACCACAGCAATATTATGGGCCAATGGATGCTTGCGCAGACTCCTCTGTTTCAAAACAATGTAAGCAAAAATGCAGTAGCCAATTAATGTATACAATATACTTTGGATAACACATTTAAAGCCACCTTGAAATGAAACACAGAATGAACTAACCACAAAAGCTCAATCACTGAATGGATAGGAAAGAGAAAACTATTTCAAAAGCAAAAACCTATTGCAATTTTCATTGATTGGCTTCTTGAATACAGCGCCTATCCTTGGTATCTTGCCCTACAAAAACGAAATGAAATTATCACCATTTGTAATCTCCACCCAAACAAAATTACCCTAAAAAAAATGTCGAAGCAAATGGGAACAAATCATATCCTTACAGACTCGTGACATTGCCAAACCCAAACAAAGAAGTAAAAGAAGAATACCTCTGGGCTCGATCTGCACTGGCATCCGAATAGCTCAGCACGTCTTCTTCTCAAGGATAGAAAATAAAGCTGCCTCCATTTGCACCGCCATCTCTTCGATTCGTCACCGGCTTCACTGGAGATTACATTTTCTTGCGCTGATATGGCTTTCAGAATTATGATGTTATGTTAATAAGAGGTAAGCTTAATCACTATTCAGATTCTAGTAACCCTTTGACTTGCCATAATTATTGCTGGTACATATAACTTGGATTAGTGTTTTAATGAAAATTCAAGCAATTAAAAAATTTAAAGTTTCAATAAAGTTTAATATATTTAATCAAAAATAATAAAATAAAATTTATTTTTTAAATACTTTTTCAAAAGCAAAAAAAAAAAAAAACATGGGATTAATTCAAAGGCAAAGACTTGTGTGAGACCGTCTCACGTAAGTGCTTATGTAAGACGGTCAGAAAGTGATAACTTCTATGAAGGAAAATAATAATATAGTAATAATTTCTTTATATTTCGAGACTAATATTATAGTAATAATTTTTTTTATTTACAATTAAAATTAAATATATAAATATAGAATTTTAAAAGTCAGTAATACAAATTTAATGTTAAACTAAAATAGTTTAGTATATTATTATTATCGTAAAATAAAAAAATTTAATGTAAAGTATATTAAATAGTATGCCATTAACTAAATTAAATAAGAGGTTAAAATGTAAGAAAAATATATATGTAAGGATATTTTAGTCCAAAAAAGTTTCTCATTAGCTTCACACTTTTAATATATTAAGATTACAATATAACAGAATATAAGTCTTAATTTGAGTTGTAAATTTTTCCTTAAAAAAAACATCATATAAAAGGACACCTCCTCATTCCGATTAAAAAGAAGTGGTTGAAATACTATTATGAATCATGGATTGATCAAAGAAGAAAATAAAAACGATGACTACAAAGGATTATAATGGTTAGGCAAATTGCTTAAGTCCATTGTTAAGAGAGGAGAAGAAAAGAAAAACGTTTAACAAATTGTTTAAGTCCGCTCTTTAAGTGAAAAGAAAATCCTATTAATGGTAATTTTACAATTGAAGAATATATAAAACTTAACCCATATATATACTCTAATGTTAATAAGAGATATGTCAAAATCTTGCCTATCAAATATATGATTGTAACTTGCTTGCAAATTGCAACTCCTATATACATGCCCATAGATTTCCGCGGCCCATTCTTAAATCAACATTCAGCACTACTGACTTAACGACGTAACATGCAAGCGTCTACCTCTCAACAAATATGAATGGTAATAAAATGGTACTTCCTCAAGGATATAATATATTTTATTTTAAAGGGTGTTCAATTTTATTTATAGGTGTATTATTTTTTCAATTGAAAAGTTGATTGAAAACGAATAATATTAATGTTTGAGTAAAAAAAATTAAGTAATATTTTTAAAAAAAATTAAAAGTATAAATTCTTACAACATTTAATATTAAAAGTTACAAATATGTAGAACGTGTAGGTGCGAATAGTGCACAAGTGCACACAAGTTTTATCTTTAAAAAACGTTTAAGCAAAATTTGTGTTCTAAAGAACATTTAGTATATGACTTAAAAACCATGTGACTCTAACTTGTCATATGTCAATAAATGAGTTGAGTTTGAAAGAATTTTTAGACTGTGGAAGAATTTTGATTTGATTAACAGTGCATTAAAATTCGTTTAAATAAACCTAAACTAAACATAAGCAGTCAATACATGGAATTTTGATCAATAATTAATGATTTAAATCAAACACCAAATTTGAATATCTTCTTATTTATTAAATTAAACGATGAATTATAAGGAATATTTTATTTCAGAATAATTATTATCGCTATGGACACCTACACTCGTTCATTAAAGAGATGAGATTCTCGCAGTTGAAAGGCGTGGATCATCCGATTAAATTAAATATTATTCCCTCCTATATTTATCTGCAGTACTATATATACATAGTTTAACAAAAGTTACTTTATTGTGGTATTTTTAGATAATAAATAAATTATAAAAAATGTTATGTGTGTTAGGTGGGAGGGAGTGATATTTTTGAAATTAGAATAACTTTTGAGATTGTTGGTTAATGTAAAGTTTTCCTTTTATGAATGGTGAAGATAAGTGTGGAACGGATGAAAATGAAAAGTGTGAAGATAAGCGTTGGACAGAGAGAGTATTTAACAAAAAATTAATATTCTTAAATTTTATGTTATAAAATTAATTTTTTAGTCATTATCATTAAAATAAATATTTTTAAAATAAAATAAAATACCCTCAAACACCCCTTTATTTAGGTGCTTAAATAGAAATTCTGGCCTTAAATTTATTAACATATCAAAGTGATAAAATGTACTCTCTGTCTCATATACTTATTTAGGTGCTTAAATAGAAATTATGGCCTTAAATTTATTAACATATCAAGGTGATAAAATGTACTCTCTGTCTCATATATGTATATGGAGTTTAGGAAAAATATATTTTTAATTAATTTTATTGATTTTTAAAGGATAATATAGTTCTTTTAAGTAATAAATAAATTGTAGTATAAATTATGTTAGGTGTAAGTGATAAATTTTTAATTAAAATGTACTTTTAAGGTTATGAATTGATGTAATGTTTACTTTTATTGATGGTGTAATTTAATGTGGGACGGACGAAAATGAAAAATGTGAAATTTAATGTAGGCCGGAGTGAATATTATTCTTATACACGAGAGTATTACTCTCTCCGTCCCAGGAATACATGCACGTATTTGGCGTCACTGAATTTTAAAAAAATAATTTTTAGTTATAATGATATAAAAAAGATAAGGAGTATTTTAGATAATAAAATAAAATAAAGTGTATGTTATAGTTGATTTTAATTAGATTGTGTGTAAAAGGAATATGATATTTTTGTAATATTGTAGTATTTAAAGATTATTGATATTGTGTATTTTTTCTAATTTTATGGTGCAAATATTCTTGTGAAATTGGTAAATGTTATTTCACTGGTTTACGTTTACAAGGTACTTGCGTACAATGCGAAGAGCAAAATCTATCCAATCTACCTTAGTCTATACTAAGGGTGAAAATTCGACAGAGCATAAAGCTAACGAAACTAATGACTTCCTACTACATCCTTGGCACCAGCGCTCAAGGGATACATCTCAATAATTCAAGTAGAGTCTAACAATTTGAGTCAAAATCTTGTCAGCAATGCATGTAGGTGAGAACATTCTTGATCCAAAAAGTAGGGCGTTCCTCTTTGTCCATATATTGTAGATCATGGAGGAGAAGGCTATGGTGAACAATTTCTTGATCTTCTTATTGTTTCGAGCATCAGTATGTATCTTCCTCAGAGCATCTCCCACAGAGTTGAATCTTCTTCTCCAACCAATTCCGTTCCTTACAATATCCCATATACATAGTGTGTAGAGGCAGTGGAAGAAGAGATGTGCTTGGGTCTCCTCAGATCCTACACAAAATCCACAGCTGAAATCCCCATTCAAATTCCATACTCTATCTTTTGTGTACACCCTTCCTCTATGTAGAAGCCACAATCTAAAACTATGTTTTCTCACTATCCATTCATGCCAAATCTGTTTGTAAACAAATGAAACTTCTTCGACTTCATCCTTCCTCATTTTTGCATATAATAACGAGGATAGAAATTTTCCATGGACACATTCTTGTATGATTTGCTCCAACGATTCTGTTTCTCCTACTATTCTGAGTATCCGATTTCTCAAGTGGATCAAAATTTTCAAGAGGTATGAAGCGTTGGCCCTTGGTGTGACTCTAGTCCACTCACAACTTCTAAGATACACTCTATGAATCCATTTCACCCAGAGAGAAGACGCCTCAGTATGTATATCCCATAGAGAGGTAGCCATCAGGGCACTGTTCCATGTAACTATATCCTTCAACCCTAATCCTCCACTACATTTGGGTTGGATAACATCTTTCCAGCTCACTGCACTAGCTCTCGTTCCCCACAAGAATCTCCTAATCATGGTTTCTACTCTTGTAATAATAACTCTGGGTACCTTAACCATCATGCACCAAAAGGAGAGTACACCATAGATCCCTGAAGTGATTAATTCAAGCCTACCTGTAAAAGAAAGAAGTTTGGAAGACCACTTGTTGATCATGCTGTTGATTTTGTCCATCAAAGGTTTGAATTCCTGTACTCCTATTCTCTTGATACAGATTGGAATACCCAAATACTTGAAAGGAATAGAGCCTCTATTATATGGCAAGATGGTGCGTATTAGATCAGTCTGTTGTGGATTAACAACTGCCATGTAGATATTCGATTTTTGAGGGTTGACCAAAAGGCCCGATGTTCTTCCAAACAATTGTAAAACTCCATCCACTAGGAAAGCGATTGAAGTATCTCCATATCCCAATATTAAAAGATCATCAGCGAAGATCATATGGAATATCTCCACCCTTTTACAAATTCTAGAATGGTACTTGTAATCACCCAATTTGATTCTACTAGCCATCAGACGACTAAAGTATTCCATGCACAGAACAAATAACATAGATGATATTGGATCACATTTGATTGTAGCTATTTTTACCTAAATTTTAGTGTCTTTTTGTATGTCTTTACGTATTATTATATCCGTATTTGATGTATTATTTGGTTGTGTTATGTGTTTTCATAGAAATGTGTGTGAATGAACCTAAATATGTTTAGAACAGGTGAAAAAGGAGCAAAATGGAGTCAGGAGCTGAATCAAGCAAAGAAACTAACTCACGGGACTCAACTCAAGTTGCATGGTGCAACTCGAGTTGCCAACTCGATTCGAGTTGGTGCCCAAAAGTTGTCGAGAATCGTGCAGTGAGTCAATTCGAGTTGCTAGGTCTAACTCGACTTGCAACTCGAGTCGAGCTAAGGCCTCCTGAAATTGAAGTTTCTGATCGATTCGACACGACTTGACAGGCGAGAGCATGAGTTGTCAGCTCGAGTCGTGTTAGGTAATGTCCAAGTCCAGTTACAAGCTGTGCGGAGCAGGAAAAGTCTTCCCGAGAGTCAACTCGAGTTGTCAAGTCGCTACTCGACTTGTAGCTCGAGTCGAGCTAGGTGCCGTAGTTGTTCCAAGTTTTAGAGCCTCGCAACACGACTTGATAGGCGAGAGCTCGAGTTGTCGACACGAGTCGAGCTGGGTAGTTCGAGTTGCATGATTAGCCATTTTGTAGTCGGGATGACCAATTAAAGAATTTATCAAACCACAGGGAGGAAGGCACTAGGGTCTAAGCGATCTCGTGTTCGTCATAGTATTATAGAGATGAACATAAAGGGGAGATAATCAAAAAATGACAATAAAATAAAAGGATAGATGAATGGGAGACGGATGAATGAGCCAAGTAGATAGAGAATGAGACTAACAATACTTATAGTATAGAAAATCTAGGTATCATGCAACGAATTCATATGTGTCATGGATTAATAACTAAGGGCCAATATGAATTCCACCTAAACTCCCTCTTGAGATGGATAGGTTGTAGATCCTCACAAAGGTCTCAAAATAGCTCAAAGGTTGGTTCTCAATCAAATAATTTCAACTAGGTACTAAGTTCAATTGGAGAGTCCCCTCACATGATCAATTGACCTCTCGATCTAACCAATTGAATGTTCTATCAAAGGGTTCTAAATCCTAAAGAATTTCTCAATCTCTTTACAATTTATAATGCACATGAAGTGTTTGATGAAATGATTCAATAAACTATTCTAAACATATAATTGATTTCTCAATCTAATCATATGCCCATGACAATTAATCACACAAATCAACAATACAAATCAAGCAATTAACAATCAATGATAGAAAATTAACAAATCCAATCAACATATGAATTCAATTGCAAAATACCCAAAATTATCCAACACAATTCGTATTGCTAATCTCACAAGGAAGATTAGCCTCTCATATTCATAAGAAAATTAACATAGACATTAAAATCCTTACAAAACATGATAAATAATAAGGTTTCAATACAAAGTTTGGATGAAAACTTCCTTGGATGTCTCCAATGGTGATCTTCTTCTTCCCCTTGCAATTCACCTCTCTTCCTTGCTTCTCTAACTACTTGGATGAAGGATTTGATGGTGGGATGAAGGTAGATCCAAAGGATGAAGAATGGATGAAGGTGAAGGTGAAAAATTGAGAAAATGGTGTGTGAGGTATGTGTGGAAGTGTGGATTTTGGATCTCCCAAAATATTGAAGTATTGGGTATTTATACCCCTTGGGAAGCTTCTAGAAGGATTCTGATTTTTTTCTGACTCCAGACATGACACGAGTCGTGCGACGCAACACGGCCATAAGGTGGCCGTGTTGCGTGAATTGATGCTCGCACACGACTCTTCTGAATAGGACCGTGTTATGCAACATGACTCGTGTGCTGCAACACGGCTCGTGTGCTGTAACACGGACACATGATGGTCGTGTTGAATGAATTGATGTTGGCACACGACCACTTCTTACAGGACCGTGTTCCGTACACGACCCGTGTTGGTGCTGCCATGTTTCTCCTTCACTGTTTTGGCTCGTTCTCCCTCGTTTCAACTCCGAATTGAGATCTGATTTTTCCTACATCTTCCTTATCATATCTAGCATCCAATAAAAAGTGAAAATCATAGGTTTAAACTCATTCACACACATTTTAATAAAAATACAAAACATAACCAAATAACACATAAATACGGATAAAATAATACGAAAACACACAATAAAAGACACTAAAATTTAGGTGAAAATATCACTCATCATTGCAATACATGCAGCTCGACTCGAGCTGATAACTCGAGTAAGGAAGGCTAACTCGAGTAAGGGTATTATTGGACTAAAAATCCAGATTTTCACCTACCAATGTGTGTAAGTGTGTTTTAAAGCCCAGTTGACACAAAATTCGAGGCCCAAGATGGGAAAGAGTATAAATAGCTCCAAGTTTAACATTCAAGATATCAAGTAGAGAGAGATGAGAAAGATTGGAGATTCCATTAAGGGTTTGCACCAAAACACATAGATCACACACCATTTCTTCCATTCCACACCATCATCTTCATCAATCTTCATCCATTCTTCATCCCTTCCATTTGGGTGTTAAAGATCTCAAGGATTCAAGAGTTAGAGTTGGAGATCAATGAGTATTGAAGATTCTCTACAAGGAATTGCTAGGGAAGATTTACATCTCTTTTGATTCTCATTTGGATTTAAGACTATGGGTATATGTAATGAATCATTTATGTGTTTTGTTACTATTATCATGTTAGGCTAATCCCTCTAGTGGGATTAGGGACATGAAGAGCATACTAGGTTTATATTATCATGTGGATTAAATTAGTTTTTGATTTAATTGATGTTGGTTTCTATTCATGGGATTTAATTGTTTTGATGTTGTGATGGCATGGTTTGTTATTCATGAATGATTATTGGTTTAATAGATTATTAATCAATGGATTGATTTATGGTAATTAAATGCTATCATGATGTTCATGTGTATATTGCTTGGAGTGAGATGGAAACGACCCTCTATAGTATTAGAAAGGCATGAATAGACATCGAGTTTGGGTTTGACCGAAAGAATATTTGAATTCAATGAGGGGAACCAATCCATTCGTTAGCTCTACTACACAAAAAAGAGAGAGTTAATTCTAATTAGTACCTTCTAAGGGAGAATTGGGAGTTAATTAGTACCTAGATGGAAGAGGTTAATGTTGGGCTTTGATCTTAAGTGCTTTTGGGAGTCTCAAGTGGACCAACAACCTTTGTAACCCGAAAGGGAGTTTAGGATATAATCGTGATCACCCTTAATCTACATCAATTGAGTTGAATTCCTTTTACATAATAATATAAATTGAGTGTGCTTGGATGTTTCTAATCCCATGTTTTCCCATACTTGAACTTTAGCACCTATTCTCTTTTCTTGTTAATCATATTTACTTGTCATTGCTCTTATTTGCTATTTTATTCCCTTGTTAAGTTGCTTTACTTGTTTATTGCTTAATCATTCTAAAAACCCCTATCATCCTTACAAAAGCTACATAAACAAGAGCTCACATATTTTACTAGTCCAAACCTAACTCCTTTGTGGATTGATAATTATTTCTTGGGATATACTACTACAACGATCGAGTATTCTTGCTCGTGAGTATAAAAAAATAGTCAAATAATAAATTGGCGCAGTTGCCAAAGGGGAGTTTAACGGATTAGTGGAGTACTGTGTTATTGTTTTAGTTGTTCTTGATAAGGATACTTATTATTTTATTTTGTTTACTATTGTTGTTTGTGGTCTCACTTTTTGAATTTTCGTAGGTATTTTATGATCACAAGATCAAAGGGAAATCAATCGATCATTCTTTTGAATTTGGAGATAGAAAAGAACGCACGACAAAGGAAACGAGAGAGACGTAAAGCTAGAAAAAAAAATATGGAGAATCAACGTGGAGAGAATGTTAATCATAACCCACCCCATGATCCATTACAAGACCAACGGGGGTACAAGAAGGAGTGCAAGAGGATCAAGCGGAGATGTTTAGGAACTTCATTGCTCAAAACCAAGATTATATGCAATTGCTTGCCAATCAAGAAGCTCAAAGGATACTCCAACAACAAGAGTTGCAAAGACCTAGAGCAATTTGGGATTACTTCCAACCGAGAGCCATGCATAATGTGGTACCTCCGGTTCAAGCCAACAATTTTGAGATTAAGACCGGATTAATCAACATGGTCAAAGCAAATTATTTTGGGGGAGGTCCTCTTGAAGACCCGAACATGCATCTAGCTAGCTTCTTGGAGGTTGCAAATACCGTCAAGATGAATGGAGTGTCGGAAGATGCTATTCGGATGAGGTTGTTCTCTTTTTCTTTAAGGGGCAAGGCTAAAGCATGGTACAATGCAATTCCATTGGGAAGTTGTAATACATGGGAAGATCTTGAGCAAAGGTTCCTAAACAAGTACTTTCCTCCTTCGAAGACTCTCCAAATGAAAAGCCTTATCACTCAATTTAGGCAACTCTCGGATGAAAGTTTTTATGAAGCATGAGAACGCTACAAAGAGATGATACGAAAGTGTCCTCAACATGATTTCCATGAGAATCAACAAGTAGCTTTCTTTTATCAAGGCTTGAGTCAACAAAATCGGATGCATGTAGATACCTCATCCGGAGGGTCTATATTTGGAGTGGATGCTATGAAGGCTATGGAGATTTTTGAAGATATTGCAATGAATGCTTATCAATGGTCTTCCGAGAGAGTAATGGGAGGTTATGCATATGGAAAGGTAGCTCAAGTGGAAAGTGTCGCTAAAGTGAAGAGCGATGTGTTTCAAAGTGAAGGAATGAAAGAATTTAATGAGAGCATTTATGCTTTGACAAAGCAATTGAATTTGATCACTCAAGGAGTAAATCAAGGGGGAAGTACAAGTGTCAACCCAAATGAGGAGTGCAATGTGATGCAAAGTGTAGAGGATGTTTTCTACTTAGATAGGAGAAATTACCAAGGGAATTTTCAACACCAAGGGAATTTTCAAGGTAATTATCCTTCTAACCAAGGTAACTTTCAAGGAGGATATCAATGACAAGCTCAGGGGAGTAATTTCAATCAATCAAGTGGAGGTTATCAAGCTCCGAGGAAGTATGAAAATCTTTTCTACTTTAATCCTCAAACCGCCGTGGCACTTCCTCAAGGATTGAATCTGAGTACTAAGCCGCCCAATGGAGAAGGTAAATCATCATTGGAAGAAACTTTGCTAGCATTCATGAAAGACATAAGAGCCTATATGGAAAAGAGAGATGATAAGCTTGAGGCTAGGATAGAGGAAAATGAGAAGAAATCCGACAATAGGATGAGAGCCTTTGAACATCAAATGGGGCAAATTGCTTCGTCCGTGGGATCTCAACACCAACAAGGAAAGTTCCCATTTACCACGGTAACTAATCCTAAAGAAGATTGCAAAGCTATCACTCTTAGAAGTGGAAAAGAGTATGAGGAACCTCCTATGCCTAAAGAGGATAGTGATGTTATTGAATGGAAAGTGGAAAGAACGGTGGAAGAAGGGTTGGTGCAAGAGGAGATTGAAATGGAGAAGGTAAGTAAGTCAAAGGAAGTTGTTGAGCAAAAAAAAGATGAAGAGAAAATAGAGAGAATTCCAAAGTGGAAAAATGCAAAGGAGTTAAGAGAAAAGGAAGTGGAAGTTGAAAGAGATAGTTGGGGGATACCCAAGACTCAAGTACCGGTTCATTTCCCTCAAAGATTCTTAAAGAAGGGTTTAGATGAGAGATTCAAAAAGTTTCTTGACATTTTCAAGAAGATTCAAATCAATATCTCTTTCGCCGATGCTTTGGAGCAATGCCTCATTATGCTCGTTTCTTGAAGGACATCATGGGAAAGAAAAGAAGTCTTGTAGGGAAAGAAAAGAAGTCTTGTAGAGAATGAAACGTTTAATCTAACCGAAGAGTGTAGTGCCATTCTACAACGGAAACTTCCTCAAAAATTGAAGGATCTGGGTAGTTTCACTATACCATGTGAAATTGGAAAGAACAAGAAGAACAAAGCTCTTTGTGATCTCGGTGCAAGTATTAACCTAATGCCTCTTTCCATATTCAAGAAGCTTGGGTTAGGTGAAGTAAAGCCAACTTTCATCACTCTTCAATTGGCGAATAGATCTATGACACATCCAAAAGGGGTAATTGAAGATGTGTTGGTTAAGGTGGATAAGTTCGTCTTTCCGGTGGACTTTATTGTTCTAGACATGGAGGAGGATGAAAATGTACCATTGATTCTTTGGAGGACATTTCTTGCTACCGGGAGAGCTCTTATTGATGTCTATAAAAGAGAATTGAAGTTGAGAGTTAATGATGAGGAGGTGGTATTTTCTTTACACAAGGCCATGCAATATCCAATGAATGATGAAGAGTGTAAAAGTTTAGATGTTGTAAAGGGAAGTGTTGAGGAGAGTTGGCCTTCCATTGTAACCAAGGATCCATTTGAAATTTGCTTGAGCAATTCTCTATCCCTTTATAATATTTCTAATACTTCTCTTGATTTAAATGATGAATTGATTAATTGTTTGCTTGATTTAGGTGATTGTAGTGAAGCTCAAGAAGTTGCAGCCGCTATCTCAAAGGGAAATGAAAAGTTCTTACCACTTAGAGATCCACTCAATCAAGAAGAGAAAAAGGAAAAGAAGGTTGAGTTGAAGCCTCTACCCGATCATCTTGCCTATGCCTACCTTGGTAAAAATGAGACATTCCCGGTAATTGTATCATCTTCCTTAACCTCTAGTCAACTTGATAAATTGCTTGATGTCCTTAAAGAGCATAAGTCGACTATTGGATGGTGTATTGATGATTTGAAGGGGATTAGTCCAACAATTTGCATGCATAAGATAAGGCTTGAGGATGAAGGGAAGGCTTGTGTTCAAAACCAAAGAAGACTTAATCCTATCATGCAAGAAGTGGTAAAAAAAGAGGTTCTTAAGTGGCTAGACTCCGATATGATCTTTCCTATAAGTAATAGCCCCTTTGTGAGTCCTTTGCATGTAGTATCTAAGAAAGGGGTATGACTATAGTAAAGACCGAGAAAAATGAGACCATAGCCACTAGGAAGGTGACGGGGTGGCGTGTGTGTGTTGACTATAGGAAACTTAATGAGAACACACGTAAAGATCACTTTTCCTTACCTTTTTTGGATCAAATGTTGGATAGGTTGGCCGGGTATGAGTTTTATTACTTCCTTGATGGGTATTCCGGGTATAACCAAATTCTCATAACACCCGAAGACCAAAAAAAGACCGCTTTCACTTGTCCTTATGGGATATTTGCTTTTCGAAGATTGCCATTTGGACTTTGCAATGCAACGGCCACCTTTCAAAGGTGTATGATGACAATCTTTGAAGGCTTGATTGAGAATATCATGGAAGTCTTCATGGATGATTTTTCGGTGTTTGGCTCTTCTTTTAATATTTGTTTATCTAATCTTGCTATTGTTTTAAAGTGGTGTCAAGACACTAACTTAGTGTTGAATTGGGAGAAGTGCCATTTCATGGTAAATGATGGCATTGTACTTGGACATCACATCTCTTCAAAGGGATTGCAAGTGGACCGAGCTAAAGTTGTTGCCATAGAGAAGCTTCCACCACCAACAAATGAGAAGGAAGTACGATCGTTCCTTGGTCATGCCGGGTTCTATCGGAGATTCATTAAGGATTTTTTTTTCATTTTCTAAACCTCTATCTCATCTCCTTGAAAAAGATGTTCCGTTTAAGATTGATGACAATTGTTTAAATACTTTTCAGGTGCTAAAAGAAGCTTTGATTTCATCACCCATCTTGATCACCCCTGATTGGAAAGAGCCATTTATCTTGATGTGTAATGCAAGTGATGTAGCTCTTGGAGTAGTTTTGGGGCAACTAAGAGAGAAAAGGTTCCGAGCCATTTACTATGCAAGCAAAACTTTTGATGCGGCTCAACGGAACTATACTACTATCGAAAAAGAGTTCTTGGCGGTGGTCTATGCATTTGATAAGTTTCGTCCCTATTTGGTGGGAACGAGGACTATTGTATACACCGACCATTCCGCTATCAAGTATCTCATGGCAAAGAAAGATGCAAAGCCAAGGGTGATAAGATGGGTGCTACTTCTTCAAGAATTTGATATTGAAGTAAGAGATAAGAAGGGCACGGAGAATGTGGCAGCCGATCATCTTTCAAGGCTAGAGTCAAGGGAGCATTGTGAAAGCACTTATGAGTTAATCAAGGAGGTTTTCCCCGATGAAAAAATCTTGAGGTGTGATTGCTTTCAAATTGAGGTTTTAGTGGAGCAAAGAGGAAGCCCGTGGTATGCGGACTATGTGAATTACTAAGCTAGTGGAAGGAAGCCTTATGAGCTCAACAAGTATCAATCCAAGAAGTTCTTTCATGATGTTAAAAACTATTTGTGCGATGATCCATTCTTGCACAAGATGTGCAATGATTCTCTTGTAAGAAGATGTGTGCCCGAGGAAGAATGGAGTAGTGTGTTAGAGTTTTGTCACTCTTCACCTAGTGGAGGCCATTTTGGAGCTCAAAAGACCGCTGCAAAAGTCTTACAATCGGGGTTGTATTGGCCTTCTTTGTTCAAGAGTTGTAAGAAATTTGTAGAGGGTTGTGATCGGTGTCAAAGAATGGGGGGAATCACCAAGTGGGATGAGATGCCCCTCAAGAGCTTCCAAGAGGTTGAGATATATGATGTGTGGAGCATCGATTTCATAGGACCGTTTCCTCAATCTAATGGTTTCTTATACATCTTATTGGCAGTCGATTATGTCTCGAAATGGGTAGAGGCCATACCTTCAAGAACAAGTGATGCTAGAGTGGTCATGGGATTTCTAAAGAAGCATATCTTCACAAGGTTTGGAGTGCCTAGAGTGTTGGTAAGTGATGGGGGTAGTCACTTCATAAATAAGCTCATGGAGAATGTTCTCAAGACTTATGGAGTGAAGCATCGAGTGTCTACTCCGTATCACCCTCAAACAAATGGTCACTCTGAAATTTTTAACCAACAAATCAAGCAAGTCTTGGAGAAAACAGTGAGTGTGAGTAGGAAAGATTGATCTAATAAACTTGATGATGCATTATGGGCCTTTCGAACCGCATTCAAGACCACTCTTGGTATGTCTCCATTTCAAATTGTATATGGCAAGTCTTGCCATCTTCCCGTGGAGCTTGAGCACAAGGCTTATTGGGCTATTAAGAAGTTGAATTTTGACATGAAAGCTTCGAAGAAGGTAAGATTCTTGCAATTGAATGAGCTTGAAGAATTTAGAGAAAATTCTTATGAAAACTCAAGGATTTTTAAGGAGAAAACCAAGAGGTAGCATGATGCTCGTTTGAGGAAGAAGAGATTTAAAAAGGTGAAAAAGTGTTGGTATTCAATTCTCAACTAAGACTTTTCCCGGGCAAATTGAAGTCCAAATGGAGAGGGCCCTATGTGGTAAAGGAAGTTCTTGATGGGGGAGCTCTAAAAGTTATGGACGAGAATGGGGGAGAGTTATTGGTTAATGGTCATTGTGTGAAGCACTACGTGGATCTATCACAAAGGGAGACCCTCTTTGTGGATACTTTGGTTGAAAGATGATCTCACACTCCGTCTAGCTTGAAGACGTTAAACTTAGCGCTTGATGGGAGGCAACCCATCATTATCTTTATTGCTTTATTTAGTGTTTTCAATAAAGATTGTGGTTTTGTTGTTTTTGGCCTTGTAGGTTGATTGTGCTCATGGAGAAAAATGCACATTGAAGAAAAGAGAAGTGCTTCATGGATTCAAGTTGACATGTCTCACCACTTGTTGCAAACTTAATTCTCGACCCTTATCTCGAATTAAGTTTGGGGAGAGGCTAGTGCATGGTGGACATAACTTGATTTGTTTGGATGCATATGGTTCTCTACAAGAAGATCATTGATGGAAACTACAAGGGTAAGTCCCACCACTTTTTGCAAACTTAAGTCTCAACTCTTGTTTCGATTTAAGTTTGGGGGGAGAGTATGTGGTGTGACTCACCACTTGGGTATGATTCTTGTAAACTTGGGTCAATTTTAAAAATTTTCTCATGAGTTTGGGTTGATTTTGGTATGATTGGTGGTGTTGAAGTGCATGATGATCCATATTTTTAATGAAATTATTGAGCTAATGTGTTTGTTGAGTATTTAAGCATGAATGAGCGGTATTGGAAGCATGATGAAACTTGGAGCTAATGCTTTCTTCGTCAAATGCCTATTGAGGGAGTATTCTACACTTTATCACTTTTAGTTGCTCGACATGTTTATATTTGGATTGTTGTGATTGGCATGATACTTCATGTGTTATGTTTGTGGGAGGTTTACTTTCGTAATTTAGGATTTCCTTTTCAATAAAGAGTGGGATGTTTGTGAGCTTATATGATAGTGGATGATTTGAATGTATGCTTAATTTTCTATGGATGATGGTATTTTGTGTTTTTGCATGTTTTGTGTTTTTGTTTGTGTCTTGTGTGTTGAGTCTTTATTTTTATGTTTTGTGTGTATTTTTATTTTTATCTTGGGATGTTTGGTGGTTTGTTTAGGGATATCGGGAGTTATTTTTGAATATGAGTGATGATATGTTGTGGTGATAAGTGATGACAAATTATGATTAAGAATCTCTACACTTTCAAATTGTGACATGTTTTACTTAACTTGTTCAATTTTGAGATGAATATGGTGTAATAAGTCCTTAAGGTCCGAGCATAAGCTTGTGAGTGTTTGAGCTTCAACCATGCATACATGGTATTTCTTCATTAGTGGATTGGTTGTGTTTGATAAGTTAGAACTTGCTCAAGGACTATAAGAACGAGCCCAATTAGTGGAGATTAATGATATGATCTAAGGTCATCCTTGTTATTTAATAGTCATTGCCATATATTTTCATACTTTGAACATCATCCCTAGTTAACCACTTTGAGCCTTAAAGCCTTTTTATTATGAATTTAGCACATTACAAGCCTTGATTACCCACATGAGCCTTATATATATACCCTTTTTGTGTGAGTAATTGAGGAGATGGTGGCTAGAAAGGATTGATTGAACAATTATAAGAAGTAAAGGAAATGGTAAGAAAGCAAGAAAAATGATGAAAAGAGCGAAAATAAGAATACATATGCAACCTCAAAGCAAGAGAATGAGCAAAGCAACATCAAATTGCTCAAGTAAATAAAATTCAAAGAAAGGAAGTATGCATAAAAAATAAGCTCAATCCAAGGAAAGTTAATGAATAGTGCTTGAGATTATAAAGATAAGAAAGGAAGAAAGGAAAGTGAAGAAGTTGAGGAAATTGGTCATCTCTTCAATTACTTACGCATGATTAGTCACTCTTATCCATATACTTCCTACCCTACCAAAGAGCCTATCATTATATCCTTAATTAAAGACCTTGTTGATCATTAATTGAAACTTTGGAGGTTTGTGAATGTAGTCCACGAGCAAGCTTATAGCGAGTCAAGCCAATCGGTTGATGAGTGTTGTTTAACCATACATCATAGAGTATTGAGTGAAATTGATATCCGATGTGAGGCTTGGACCAAAAAGGGACTATATTATACCTTATTCTCTTTCGATTGAACTTGTTAATTCTTCTTGTTATGATTTTAATGTTGTAGGATGGCTTCGCATAGTTTGTAGTTATTATTACTAACGATGTGTTATTGCTTGTGTTCGTTTAGTCTTTTCCTAGGTGAAAATTTCTCCTCTTAGTTTGTCATTTTCGTTGCTCGGGGACGAGCAACACCTTAAGTTTGGGAATTTGATTGTAGCTATTTTCACCTAAATTTTAGTATCTTTTTGTATGTCTTTTCGTATTATTTTATCCGTATTTGATGTATTATTTGATTGTGTTATGTGTTTTCATAGAAATGTGTGTGAATGAACCTAAAATGTTTAAAATAGGTGAAAAGGGAGCAAAATGGAGTCGGGAGCTGAAACAAGCAAAGAAACTAACTCACGGGACTCAACTCGAGTTGCATGGTGCAACTCGAGTTGCCAACTCGAGTCGAGTTGGTGCCCAAAATTTGTCCAGAATCGTGCAATGAGTCAATTCGAGTTGCAAGGTCCAACTCGACTTGCAACTCGAGTCGAGCTAAGGCCTCCTGAAATTGAACTTTCTGATCGATTCGACACGACTTGACAGGCAAGAGCACGAGTTATCAGCTAGAGTCGTATTGGGTAATGTCCAAGTCGAGTTACAAGTCGTGCAGAGCAGAGAAAGTCTTCCCGAGAGCCAACTCAAGTTGTCAAGTCGCTACTCGACTTGTAGCTCGAGTCGAGCTAGGTGCTGTAGATGTTCCAAGTTTCAGAGCCTCGCAACATGACTTGACAGACGAGAGCTCGAGTTGTCGACATGAGTCGAGCTAGGTAGCTCGAGTTGCAATACATGCAGCTAGACTCGAGCTGATAACTCGAGTGAGGAAGGCTAACTCGAGTAAGGGCATTTTTAGGCTAAAAATCTGGATTTTCTCCTACCAATGTGTGTAAGTGTGTTTTAAAGCCCAGTTGACACAAAATTCGAGCCCCAAGATGTGAAAGAGTATAAATAGCTCCAAGTTTAACATTCAAGATATCAAGTAGAGAGAGAGGAGAGAGATTGGAGATTCCACCAAGGGTTTGCACCAAAACACATAGATCACATACCATTTCTTCCATTCCACACTATCATCTTCATCAATCTTCATCCATTCTTCATCCCTTCCATTTGGGTGTTAAAGATCTCAAGGTTTCAAGAGCTAGAGTTGGAGATCAATGAGTATTGAAGATTCTCTACAAGGAATTGCTAGGGAAGATTTACATCTCTTTTGATTCTCATTTGGATTTAAGACTATGGGTATATGTAATGAATCATTTATGTATTTTGTTAGTATTATCATGTTAGGTTATTCCCTCTAGTGGGATAGGGACATGAAGAGCATACTAGGTTTATATTATCATGTGGATTAAATTGGTTTTTGATTTAATTGATGTTGGTTTCTATTCATGGGATTTAATTGTTTTGATGTTGTGATGTCATGGTTTGTTATTCATGAATGATTATTGGTTTAATGGATTGTTGATCAATGGATTGATTTATGGTAATTAAATGCTATCATGATGTTCATGTGTATATTGCTTGGAGTGAGACGGAAACGACCCTCTATAATATTAGAAAGGCATGAATAGACATCGAGTTTGGGTTTGACCGAAAGGATATTTGAATTCGATGAGGGGAACCAATCCATTCGTTAGCTCTAGTACACAAAAAGGGAGAGTTAATCTAATTAGTACCTTCTAAGGGAGAATTGGGAGTTAATTAGTACCTAGATGGAAGAGGTTAATGTCGGGCTTTGATCTTAAGTGCTTTTGGGAGTCTCAAGTGGATCAACAACATTTGTAACCCAAAAGGGAGCTTAGGATATAATCGTGATCACCCTTAATCTACATCAATTGAGTTGAATTCATTTTACATGATAATATGAATTGAGTGTGCTTGGATGTTTCTAATCCCATGTTTTCCCATACTTGAACTTTAGCACCTATTCTCTTTTCTTGTTAATCATATTTACTTGTCATTACTCTTATTTGCTATTTTATTCCCTTGTTAAGTTGCTTTACTTGTTTATTGCTTAATCATTCTAAAAAACCCCTATCATCCTTACAAAAGCTACATAAACAAGAGCTCACGTATTTTACTAGTCCAAACCTAACTCCTTTATGGATTGATAATTATTTCTTGGGATATACTACTACAACGATCGAGTATTCTTGCTCGCGAGTATAAAAAAATAGTCAAACAACCTTGCCTCAATCCTCCTTTTCCTTTGAAGAATCCTTCCGGTTTCCCATTGATTAACAATGAATATGAGGTAGTAGATACGCACTGTTTGATCCAAATGAGGAACCTGTCAGGCATTCCAAGCTCATGTAGCATTGAAAAAAGAAATTCCAGTTGACAGAGTCATATGCTTTAGATATGTCCACCTTTACGGCCATTCTAGGAGATATACTTCCAATTCTCCTTCCATATCCTCGAAGGACTTCTTCTACCAACATCACACAATCCTTCATTTTTCTACCATTAACGAAACCAAATTGAGCAGGATCTATAATAAGGGGGGAGGCACCTTCTCAATCTGCTAGCTATCACCTTAGCTATGATTTTATATACTGTATTGCAACAAGAGATTGGTCTAAAATCTTTTCCCCCTAGCTGATGTGTTGATTTCGGAATGAGGGAAATAAACGTCGAGTTGAGCTGCTTAAGGAGCTTCCCTTTTCGAAAGAATTCCATGATTGCCTTCATAAGATCTTCCCCAACCACGTTCCACGCCTTTTGGAAGAATAGTGAAGTGTATCCATCAGGACCAGGGGATTTGTTTTTATTGATCAACCATAACGCACTATTTATTTCTTCTGCTGTTACATCCTCTTGTAGAATTATCGCCTCTTCAGGGGTAATCTTTGGCCCCAAATTAACCATATCTAGATCAACATTTTCAGATACTGCAGCTTCCTCCCCCAAGAGTACAGTGTAGTAATTGGCAAAGAAGTCAACCATCACTTGGTAGGAAGTGGTTGGACCCTCTTCTGAGAAGATCCTGTATATACCATTCTTCACTGCATTTCCATTAATCAAGGAATAAAAGTACCTGAAGGGTTTATCTTGATTTTTTATATGTTGATTCTTCAAGATTTGTGAAATGTAACTCGCTTCGCATGTCTCCAGGAACTTGAGAATTCCAAGTTCTTCATTGAGTTGAGTGGATATGTCTGTGGTATGTGCATCATTCATGAATGACTGCTGAAGCAGGGCTACCTTCTCTCTTGCTCTATTTACTCTCTCGGTGATGTGAGAGTATTGCTGTTTGTGGAGGTCCCTCAACGGCTTTTTGAGTAGCTTAAGTTTTGACCGTACAACAAACTATCTAGTCCCTTTAATATGCACCTGCCAGTGATGAACAACTAATTGAATAAATCGATAATCATTAGTCCAGAGATTAAAAAACCTGAATGGTCGAATTGAAGGAGTCTGCAGATCGAGAAAAGTAGAAATTGCTGCAGATCGAGAAAAGTAGAAATTGCTTGTGCAAATATCCTTGAAATTAGGGATGACAATTTGGCATGTCCCACTCCCGCCAGCCCCAATTGGGTCGGGTTCGCCACGCCCCGCACAAAAAATAGGGCAGGTCCCGCCCATGTACGGGCCGGGCCGGGTCTGGGTCATAGCCCCGCCCCGCCCCGATATTAAAATATTTAAAATATTTATTATATAATATAATTTATTAATGTATAGTATTAAATATCATACATACATTTTTATTTAACTTAAATAAAAAAATCATATATAGAAATTATATATAACTATTATAAAATATTTTATTACAATATTATATATGTATTATTAAATATATAATGTAATAAAATAATTTTAAAAATGAAAATAAAGTTTAAGTATATAATTTAAAATTTTCTATTTGAATGTATTATAATTTATAAAAAATAGAAAATTAAAAAAAATTAGGACGGGGCGGGTATAGCCGACCCATACCGAGGCGGGACGGGGGAAAAGGAGTGTGGGGCGGGCCACCTAGATACCTGGCCCGCCCGGCATATTGTCATCCCTACTTGAAATTGACCAAAACAGAAAATATTAAAGTATCTTTGGAATAGCATTTTCAAATAGAATGAACATGACTAAAAAATACTTCGATTTAAAGAAAGTTTTTTTTTCATTTGAATTAAGGAATATTATTATTTAATATTTAGTGGGTAGTTATATTATTAAATGTGTACATATTTTGATTGTGTTAATAAATATTTGTGGATCCCAAATGTGCAAAATAAGAAATGAGACCATTTAGAACAAAGAATCAAAATGAAAAAGTAAAAAAAAAAACTCTTCAAACCGAAGGAAAGAAGTACGAGTGTAATACTATTTATTAATATACAAGTGTATCAATTATTTATACGTATTTATTATACGAAATAATTTCCACGAATTCAATTTTATACACGCAATGCATACGTGTAAAATATTATTTTATTAAAATTTATATATATATATATATATATATATAACAACACCTAAAGTCAACATATTTTTTCCTCTCAAAATTTGGTCAAAATCTCTTCAATTTCTCGCCACTCATTTTATTCTTATTTCCTTAAATAAATAAATTTAATTGTTTTACTATCATTTTAATCCTAATAATTTTATGTCCAGCAAAATAATTAAAATTAAAGACAATACTTTTGTATGCATATTTTTTTTCAATTAATATATTGAAATTTATTTCAATTTGAGTTAATTATTGAAAATTTTGATTGTATTTGAAGATAGAGTTAAATAATTAAGACATTATTTGAAATTGTTATAACATATGTTTAGGTAATGCAATATAAATATAAATAAAATTTTAAAATTGTTGATTTTTTATATTTACATTAATTTACTATACATGAAAAAAGAATAAGGATATGTATAACTTCGATTCAACTAAAAACTATTTAATTCATTACACATAAAAAACCTAAACTAAATATACATATCATCACAATATAAAACCTCATACATATGTATTACATTCGTCCCATTCTAATAGTAATATTTGTTTTTTGCACGGGTTGCTTTTTGTACAGGGATTAAGAGATTTAGTATTTTAATGTATATTGAGGTGAGATAAATAATATTTTAATGTATAGTGGATGGTGATATTAATGTGGCTGAGGCGTCCCATTAAGATGTTTTAATTACTTAATTGTGTGGGTCTCATACAAAAAAATATATAGTAACTGTTAAAATGAAACACTCAATTTAAAAATGAGTGAGGCTTGTGTGCGCCCGGGCGCACGGAACACATTCCGTGCGCCTTTAGAAATTTAGGATTATGGGTAAGAGTACATTACTTTGGTCTAAAGGGTATACACTTTAATTAATAAAAGGTACACCATTTTGTTCTAAAGGGTATATACATTTCATTAATATTTTTTTTCTTTATAAAATAAAGGGTACACATCTTTAATATACTAAAAGAGAGTTTAATTTTGGTAAGGTGTCATCTCCACAATTTTTCTCAATTATTTTATTTTTTTATTGTTCTCAAATTTTTATAATTATTTTGTGATCATATCTTAATTAATATATTTATTTATTATAATTAGTAGGAGATATCTATTCATATATTATTTACTTAATATATTATTTAACTAATTATTACTATTTGATAAGGAGATAAATATATATCTTTAATATGGTAAAATATTTCCACATATAAATAAGACTTTTTATTTATTCATTGTTTTTCATGTAAAATTGAATAAAAGCTTTCATCAAGTTCTAAAGAAAGATAACGGTTGCTTTTTTTCTTTTTAATCTTATTTTTAAAATTTCTATAGATTAATATCATGTTATCTCTTTTATGTTTTTTTTAATTTTCTTTTGTGTATTTTTTTTTATTTTTTTCATTATCTCCCACATAAATTCAACAAAAGGTTTCTCCGAGATCTAAAAGAAAGTATCCGTTGCCTTTTTTTCTTTTTAATCTTATTTTTTAAATTTCTATTGATTGATATTATATTGTCTCTTTTATGTTTTTTAAATTTTTTTTTGATTACTTTTTTTTATTCTGTTTTTTTCTCATTAGTACGTAGTAAAAATCAAATTTGACTTATGTAGTAATTTTTTATTAATTTTTTTCATGGTTAAAATTTTAATTTTATTTAATTAATTTTGTTATGATTTCTTTTACTTTTCATATTTTTTCAAATTGATTTATATTAATTTAATTTTACTTCTTTGTCTTAGTTTTTATGTTTCTTCTTAATCATTTTCGTTTTTTTTATTGTTTTTGGTTTTAATATTTTATTATTTTCTATTTTTGATTAGATTAAAACATACCGTACTAATTTTTTTTATAATTCTTCCTTTACTATTTTTTTATTAATTTCTATTAAATAGTTTCATTATGTTAATTTAATTTCTTTTAATAAAAATATATATTAATTTCACTCTAATTTTGATGATTTTTGGAAAGTTTAATTTTAATGAGAATATTATTCTCAACTATAAATTTTTTTAATTCTTAATTTTTGTGATTTTATTTTGATTATTGTTTCTTTTATTATTATTATTTTTTAATTCTGTTTTTCATTAGTACTTGAAATTAAATGTATCTTTTGTTATAATTTTTTATTAATTTTTTTTTGTGGTCAAATTTTTAATTTTTGTAATTAATTTTGTTATGATCTTTTACTTTTCTTATTTCTTCGAATTAATTTATATTAATTTAAATTGTATGTTTCTTTTTAATAATTTTTTGTTATATTTTTTAGTTGTTTTTTATTTTAATATCTTTTAGTTTGTAATAATATTTTATAATTCTCCTTTGCTATTTTTTTATTTCTTTTTTGAATTTCTCTTAATCTATTTCATTATTTTTAAAAAAATATATATATGTTAGTTTTAATATATTTTTTCTTCTCATATCAAATGAGAGTTTTATTTTAATATATGATGGCGATTTTAATTTTTTTTAATAATATTTTATTTTTTCGATTAATACATACATATTAATTTCATTATAATACTTTTTGTTAGTAAATTATTTTTCTAAATATATTATTTTAATAATTATTTTATAAGCATATCTTAATTAATATATTTATTCATTATAATTAGTTGGAAATATCTATCATATATACACATATCCTACGTATTTACATGATATTATTTATTATTTATATTAATTATTATTTGATTAGGAGATAAAAAGATATCTTTAATATACTAATGTCTCTCTATCTATAAATAAGACTTATTATTAATTTATCATTCTCTTATGTAAATTATCATATTCTCTCTTATGTATTTTTAGAATTATTTTTTTATTATTTTTTTTGTTTTTTGTTTTAATTCTGTTTTTTTGTTAGTATGTGAAATTAAATTTATTTTTTGTAATAATTTTTTATTAATTTTTTTCATGGTCAAATATTTAATTTTTTTAATTAATTTTGTTATGATTTCATTTACTTTTCTTATTTCTTTAAATTGATTTATATTAATTTAAATTTTATGTTTTCTTTTAAATAATTTCCTCTTTTATTTTTTAATTATTTTTTATTTTATTTTTTTTAGTTTATAATTTAAGTTTGTTCTTTTTATTTCTTAAAATTAAACTATACCGTATTAATTTTTTATAATTCTCCTTTGCTATCTTTTTTTTTTCTTTTTTGAATTTCTCCTAATTAGTTTCATTATTTTTTTAAAAAAATAAAGATATATATGTTAGTTTTAATATAATTTTTTCTTCCGCATATCAGATGAGAGCTTTATTTTGATATGATGTCGATTTTAATTTTTTTCGATTAATCCATACATATTAATTTCATTATAATACTTTTTTGTTAGGAAGTTATTTTTTTTAATATTAAAATTTCATGCCCGCGTAATACGCGGGATTTGTACTAGTTTTTATACTAAAGGGTACACAATTTAACACAAAATTTTAAAGGTGCACGGAGTCTTGTTCATGCGCCCAGATACACACAATAAATTTCTTTAGAAAATAAAGGGTACACATTTGTATGTTAAAGGGTATACAATTTAACAAAAAATTCTAAAGGCACACGGAATGTGTTTCGTGCACCCGGGTGCACAGGAGCTTTTGCCTTTAAAAATATATTATGATTGGTATGTAATTATATGTGTTTATGTGTCCACAATAAATAAATAAATATATATATATATATATATATATATATATATATTATTATTATTACAAATATATATATACACACATACTAGCATGAAACCCGCGTACTATGCGGGATCATTTAATTATTACTTTTATTTTATTTTTTATAATTAAATAATATATGTCATATAACAATTCAACATTAAATTAGGAAGATTTTTTTAGGCAACTACTTTCATCAATATAAAGAATTGATTTACAACAAATAATAACTTTTAAGTTTTAATAATGTGACATATAATTAAATCATGTGTATAGTTAATATATATGTACATATATTCTAATTTTTTGAAAGAATATTTACTTGTATTTTTTTTTAAATATTACCTTATAACATAATACAATTGAGAACTATTTATTACTTTCCCGTCTCGCTAAATAATATGCAACCACATAGGGACAATTTTGTCTCTTTGCTGTATATTTATATAGTTGATAATATTTCATTTTTTTCATTATTTAAGTGAAGTATGAACCTCTTAATAATAAATCCTTAATTTTATTATTTTTTTAAACTAAATATCAAATATTTCATATTTAAATTAAATTAATCCTTATAAATTTATATTAAAAAATTCAATTTTTTTTTCTATACATGATTTGATTTAATACTAATTAATTTATTTATATTAAAAGATTTATTTATTAATAGAAATTAATTATACAAAAGTAAATCAATCAAAAGTATTCCCTCCGTCTCGTCTTAATAGTTAGGTTTGCTTTTTTTTTGCATGGCGATTAAGAAATATTAAGTATGGTTTGCTTTTTGCAGCAATAAAGTAATAATAAAGTATTTTAATGTGTATTTAGATGAGAGAAATAATATTAATAAAGTATTTTAATGTTTGTTGAGGTGGGAGAAATAATATTTTATTGTACAGTGGGTAGTTGTATTAGTATTGTAGGTTGATACCATATATATATTTTAATTATTTTGTGTGGGTGTCATATATCAAAAAGGGAAACGTAACCATAAAATAAGACACCCAAAAAGAAAATATATAACCATTAGGATGAGATTATGGGAGTATATAGGAAAAAATTTTAAAAAAATATGTTCATACACTATTTTAAAAAAGGAAATATTGATAAGAAAAATAATTGGATGTAAATAATTAAAATGTATAAAAATAAATTCAGAAATTCAAAAAATTAAGAAAATTACTCTTGTGTCGATACTTTAGAGGTAGATATTAAAGAATACTTGAATTGATTCTTAAGAAATAAAATAATTCAAGTCAAGGTTCGTTAAAAAAAAACTTAAATTGATTTTTAAGTGGTAGATCAATTCAAAAATACTTGAATCGGTTCTCTTTCTCTTAAAGAACCGATTCTTTAGAATATATAGATTGTATCTCTACTTGATTCGTTCTATGCGAAATAAATTTTTATAGTTTCATAAATCAATTATCTAGAGAAACTTGAATAAAACTTCTATTTCTCTTACAAAATCAAATATATGAGAGGGAATATTATATGGAATATTCGATTTCCCTTTATATATGATTTAATTCAATTCTAATTAATTTATTAATTTGCATAAAGATTTAATAAAGTAATTAATAATGATATCCAAATAAATAAATAAAATATAAAAAATATATATGTTTTATTAAAAGAAATATTTTTCTATGATAAATTATTGAGGTGCCACCGTGCATAGGTCGTCATTGATGAGACATGAAAACGTATAAGAAAAATAATATTTTAATTAATATATATGTTTTTAATTAAATTTCGTTCTATTTATATATATTTTTATTTATTACCATATATATAAACAATTAAATAAATATTATTAATTAATATTTTTTTCTTAATTTCTATAATTTTTTACCTAATTGAGATTCATTATTAAAAATAAAAAACATATTATTTTAAAAATAAATATTAAATAAAGAAGTTAATTGAAAGTAAATAAGACAATTAAATAAATATTTTAAATTAATATTTTTATCTTAATTTCTATAATTTTTTAAATCTATTACCTAATTGAGATTCATTATTAAAATAAAAAACACATTATTTTAAAAGAAATATTAAATAAAGAAATTAATTAAAAGTAAATAAGGAATATATATTAATTATTTATGGAAAATAAGGTTAAATATTTTTTAGTGAATTAAAATAAAATTATTTAATATATTTTACATAGTTATTATATATATATATACTAGTATGAAATCCGCGTAATACGCGGGATCATTTAATTATAAATATTCTTTTTTTATTTAAATATAATTTAAATTTATTCTTATTAATTTATTTACAATAAAATATTTAGCAATTAAATAATTATACCAAAATAAATACATAAAGATATTAAAAATTATTCATCAATAAAAAAAAGAAATTTATTTTATGATGAGGTGCACATATGAGAAAAGATAAAAATAATTAATTTATATTTTGATATATATTTTTAATTTGATTTTTTTTTCTTAAATTATGTATATGTATATTTTTATTTATTATTATCTCAAATAAATATAATTTTTATTTTTAATTAATATTTTGTTCTTAATTTCTATAAATAATTTTTTAATTTATTACCTATTTAATATTAATAAATAAAATAAGAAAATACATTATTTAAAAAAAAATATTAAATAAGGAAGTTAATGATGAGTAAATAAGGAAAACATAAACAAAAATTTTAAAATTAAAAAAAAAAAGAGAAAATTACATATCATAATGGAGCGAACTTGAGACGACACGTAGGCAGAAATTTTTTGCTATTGTATACTTAATATATATATATATATATATATATATATATATATATATATATATATATATATATATATATAATTTTCTTAGTTTCAGATTATATTAATAATTAAAGAAAATAATTTTTTTATATGTCATAATTGAATAATTCAAATACATATAAATAATTAAATAAAATTAATATGCTAAAATTAATAAATCAACAATAATTTAAAAATTCGATTCCAATATCAATTGCCAACATCAAGTAATATATAAAAAACATAATATAAAATAATGATTAAAGTTAAATAACTTGAAGAAAGCTTTGGATTGAGGTAAATTGATTTCAAAAATACTTGAATGATCTATATGAATCAATTTTTTTCTATTATTCATCTTAAAGAATACATCTTAACAAAGATTTTAATAGATTATCTACTTGAAGAGGTAAATCGATTCCAAAAATATTTTAATGATATACATGAATCAGTTTTTTAACCTCTTATTCATGTTAAAGAATATATCTTAACAAAGACTAACTTCCTTATTTAATATTTTCTTTTTTAAATAATGTGTTTCTTATTATTAATAATGATTTAATTTATAATATTTTATTTATTTATTTGGGTATCATTGATTAATTACTAAATATTTTAATGCAATAAATAAATAAATTAATATCAAATTAAATCATATATATATATAAAGGAAAAAAAAATTCATATAATATTCTCTCTCCTCCCCCTATAAATAAAACTTTTTGGTTATTCATTTTAAATAAACACACATTCGATTCTCCAAGAAAAATATGAGTTTTCTTCATGTTCCTCTAGAAAATTGATTTATAAAAGTATAAAAATTTATTTCGATAGAGCAAAATCAAGTAGAGATTCGATCTACCTCTAAAAAGTCGATTTAAGTACTCTTCAAGAGGAAGAGAACTGATTCAAGTATTATTGAATCGATTTACCTCTTAAGAATCGATTCTTCAAGAGGATGATCGATTCAAGTTTTCTTAAATCTATTTATATCATAAAAATTGATTCTTTAAGAGGAAAAAAAATCGTTTCAAGTTTTACCTCTTAAAAATAAATTCAAGTATTCTTTAAGATCTACACGGAGATTAAGAGATATAATATTTTAATGTGTAATAAGGTGAGAGAAATACTCCCTCCGTCTGCTTTTAAGGTATCAATTTTACTATTTTTAGCATCCGGTTCAAAGGTATCCATTTCCCTTATTTAGTAAAAAGTACACAATATGACTCATCACTTCCCTTTAATACAACTACTCACTTTACATATAATAATAATACTCCTTAATCCACGTGCAAAAAGTAAACAGACACCTTAGAATCGGACGGAGGAAATAATATTTAATGTAAAGTAGGTAGTTGTATTAGTGTTGTATGTGGGTCCTAAATGGGATAATTGATTGTTTTGTATGGGCCCAACTTGACAAAACAGAAAACGTAAACCTTAACTTGGGACAACCCAAAATGAAAAACATTAATGCTAACGCGGGATGAAGGGAGTATATATTAACTATTTACATGATTTAGTTATATGTTACATCGTCAAAAAATCAAATATTATAATTTATTGCAAATTCTTTACATTAATGAAAGAAATTATCTAACTATAAAAAATCAACAAAAAGTTTCCCTAATTACTGTTGAATCGTTATATGACACGGATTATTTAATTATAAAAAATAAGAATTATAATTAATTTTTTTCTCTTGAAGAAAGAATACTTGAGATTATGTACTTGAAGAAAGAATACCTGAGATTATATACTTGAAGATGTAAATTAATTCCAAAATTAAATACTTGAGAGAATTAAGGATACCCACCAGAAAGACTAACCCAATCCATAATGATGTACCGGAAAATACAACATTTTTGTTACTTGACCAACCATCGGGAGAAGCAAATACGACAGGTACGGAATGATTCAAAAATATTTGAATTGATCGATTATCTGATTCCTTTTGAAGAATACTTGAATCGATTCTCTTATTCATCTTGAAGAATACTTGAATTGATTCTTTAGATGTGAATGAGATTCAATTATTTAGAAGTAAATCGAATCTCGCTCCATCTAAATAAATTTTTATACTTTTTATAAATCAATTATCTAGAAGAACTTGAAGAAAACTTCTATTCCTCTTGAAAAATCGAATGAGTGTGTTTGGAATGAATAATCAAAAAGGCTTATTTATAGGTGGGGTGTAAGAGAATATTATATGGAATATTCTTTTTTTCCTTTATATATATAATTTAAATTTATTTATTCTTATTAATTTATTTACAATAAAAGATTTAGTAATTAAATAATGATACAAAAATATATACATAAAGATATTCAAAATTTAATTAGGCATCAATCAAAATAAAAAAAATAAAAAAATAAGATAAATTAATGAGGTGCACAGGTAAGAAAATATACATATATTTTTAATTCATATTTTGATATATATTTTTAATTTGATTTTTTTAAATTAATTATGTATATGTTTATTTTTATTTATTATTATCTCAAATAAACATAATTTTTATTTTTAATTAATATTTTGTTCTTAATTTCTATAAATAGTTTTTTTAATTTATTGCCTATTTAAAATTAATAAATAAAATAAAAAATATATTATTTTAAAAAGAAAATATTAAATAAGGAAATTAATGATAAGTAAATAAGGAAAACATAAAAAAAATAATTTAAAAATTCAAAAAAATGAGAAAATTACACGTCATAATGGAGCGCTCTGGAGACGACACGTAGACAGAAAAGTTTCTGCTATAGTATACTTAAGATATATGTAATATTATAAATAAATTTAAATGGAGTATTACTTTTTACTAATGATTATGATTTAATATTTCTTAATTAACTATATAATAATAATAATTTTATTTTCATTAATTATTATTTTTAAGAAACTAATGTAATATATATATATATATATATATATATATTTATATATATATAAATATAAATATAAATATAATTAATTTATATGTAATATTCTTTTAAATATTCATAAACTAATAATTTTATTTTATTTTTTTAATATAATTTTATTAGTTTCAAATTATATAAACAACTAAAGAAAATTAATTTTATAATTCATATGTCATAATTGAATAATTAAGATATATGTAAATAAATAAGTAATTTTTAATATACTAAATTTAAAAAATTAAAAAATATTTACAAACTCATTTTTAATGTTATTTGATATGAAATAATAATTAAACTTAAAAAATTTAAACTTTCAATTTTATACATGAATTAATTTTTCAACCTCTTATTCTTTAGAGGTAAATCGATTCAAGAATACTTGAATCGTTGATCCTCTTTTCACTTGAAGATTACTTGAATCAATACTTTAGAGGTAGATCTTAAAGAATACTTGAATCGATTATTAAGAGGCAATACTTGAATCGATTTTTTTTCTCTTGAAGAATCGATTGTTAAGATATAAATTGATTAAAGGAATCAATTCGATTCTTAAGATATAAATTGATTCAAAGAATCAATTTATTCTTGAATCAATCTCTTACTTTTGAAAAATCGATTTTTAAGATGCAAATCTATTCAAGAAAGAATGATTCTCTTCCTCTTGATCGATTCTCTATACTTGAATCTTAAGAGGTAAATCTATTAAAGAATACTTGTAGATCGAATCTCTACTTGATTCACTCTACCGAAATAAATTTTTATACTTTCATAAATTAATTCTCTAGAGGAACTTGAAGAAAGCTCATATTCCTCTTCGGAGAATCGAATGTGTGTATTTAGAATGAATAACCAAAATGTCTTATTTATAGGTGGGTGAGAGAGAATATTATATGAAATATTCTTTTTTCCCTTTATATATATATATATATATATATATATATATATATATATATATATATATATATATATATATATATATGATTTAATTTGATATTAATTAATTTATTGCATTAAAGGATTTAGTAATTAATTAATGATACTCAAATAAATAAATAAAATATTAAAAATTTAATTATTATTAAAAATAAGAAATACATTATTAAAAAAAAATATTAAATAAGGAAGTTAATTAAAAGTAAATAAGAAAAATATTTAAAAAAAGTATTAAAATTTTAAAAATTTGAGAAAATTACACGTCATAACGGAGCGCTCTGGAGACGACACACATGCAGAAAAATTTCTGCTATAGTATATATATATATATATATATATATATATATATATATATATATATATATATATATAAAAGCACATGTGGTCAACCTCTTTTTCCCTCTCAAATATTTTAGTAAAAATCTCTTCTCAATTTCTCATCTTTCTCAATTTTTCTTTAATTTCTCGCATTAACGTTAGATATTGAGTTTTTCTATTTTATATGATATTAAGTTTTCCTATTTTATACTCCCTCCATCCGCCCGAAAGGTCCACATTTTGCTATTTTGGGCGCCCACACCAAAGGTCCACATTTCTTTTTTTTTTTTAAATCAATTTATTCCATACATATGGGGTATATTTTATGGAGTATATCTATGTGTTTAATTTGTAGTGAGTTAAAAAGTATAATATTTTAGGGTATGTCTTGAATCAGACCGTCTCACATATGCCCTTACGTGAGATGGATAAAAAATTAAAAAATTATTATTACTTTCTCAATAAAATATTATCACTTTCGCTATAAAATATTATCACTTTTTATTTATATTATAAATTATTATTTTTCGTTAGTGATGTTGTCACTTTTTATCCGTCTCACGTATAGGCTTACGTGAGACGGTCTCACACAAATCTTTGCAAAAATGAATAGTGGGTACTTATTAGTATTGTGTGGGGGTCCCTTGAAGATATATTGATTGTTTCGGTATGAGTCTTATTTATCAAAAATATAAATGTAAAAATATTTGTGGGACACATTATATTTAGTAAAATGTGACAACACTTATGAAACGAAGGGAATATATATTTTTAATACAAATTGGGTGGGATGAAGGGAATATATTTGTTTAATTATTAAATTATAATTAATGCCATTTTTAATAGAAAATTATAAATTAATTTTTGTCCTTTATCAATTTATGCCATGCATATTATTATTATTATTATTAACAAGTGTTTTGTTTAATTTTTAAATTATAAATTAATGTCATATTTTTTATTTATCAATCTAGATCATACATAATAAATATGGGGTATATGTATAATTTTCTTCAAATATAACAATATTTGCGGGATGGGGAAGTATATATTTTTTGTAAACTTTATATATACTATAGAAAATGTATTTTCGGATACATTTTATATATCTATGTGTTTAATGTGTAATATTTAAATAATGTGACAACACTCATGGGATGGAGAGAATATTTTTTTTAATATAAATTGGGTGGTACGACGAGAATATATTGTCCAATGAGTATTGTTACATTTTACTAAATAAGGTGTCTCGCAAATATTGTTACATTTTTTTTAATAAATGAGGCAATATATCTCCATGGAGCCACACACAACACAGTAAATGTAACAACATTCGTAGGAAGAATGAAGTACTCCAGTTACCATATCACAACTTATAAATTTGAGATATTAAAAATTCCAAATATAATAACGTAGAATTTAAATAATACAAAAAAATTAATAATGACATACACATAATATATTTCAATTCAAATAAAATTCTAATTATTAAATAAAATTCAATAACATTGTGATAACTTATTCCCGTGCGTTGTCAAAGCAAGTTGAATATAAAAGGACTTGCTAACTCATAATTACCCACATAAATTAACCCCATAGGCCATATCTATGTCTAAAGATAGGTTCAAAATTAAGTTGGTCAAAATTGTTGGCGCCATGTAGGCTTTGAGGCTGCTTTACCAGGAGCCCTACCATTTCCAAAATATATGTACTATATAGGTTTTGTAGAAATTTTTTTTATAAAAAAAAAAAACTTTTGATGATAGCTGATTGACAAATTCTATTGTGAAACGCTATTTATATGAGACGGTTTGTAAGACGTACTAAAGTATGTCTAGTATTTAGATAAAGTATTTTTAGTGATCGTTAAAGTATATTTTCTAAAATATACTGAATTATGCATTAAAGTATGATTTTAGCGTGTTATAATATAATTTATTATTGAGATGCTTTAACTACAAATAAGCATACTTTAAAGATGGATCGTCCCGTCTCCTAAATAACCCGTCTCATAAGGGAGTTTCCCCGTAATTTTAATGATTGTCTAATTAGTTTATTATTTTTCTTAAGTATCCGTTTAATTCAGTCGGTTAGTTTTTATTTATTTGATATAAATTAAGTATCCGTTTAATTCAGTCGGTTGGTTTTATTTATTTTTATTTATATCATTTGCAGTACCACTATCATAATTTTTTATCGATTAACTTTTTATAAATGCAGTATTGTTGCTTTTATTTATGAGTGAGGCTTGTGTGCGTCCGGACGCACGGAACATATTCCATGCGCCTTTAGAAATTTAGGATTATGGGTAAGGGTACATTGCTTTAGTCTAAAGGGTATACACTTTAATTAATAAAAGGTACACCATTTTGTTCTAAAGGGTTCATTAATATTTTTTTTCTTTAGAAAATAAAGGGTATACATTTTTATACTAAAGGGTACACAATTTAACACAAAATTCTAAAGGCGCACGGAGTATTGTTCATGCGCCCAGATACACACAATAAATTTTTTAGAAAATAAAGGGTACACATCTGTATACCAAAGGATATACAATTTAACAAAAAATTCTAAAAGCGCACGAAATGTGTTCCGTGCGCCAGGGTGCACAGGAGTTTTTGCCTTTATTTATATTATAAATTACTTTTTAAACAATTTACTAAACCAATATTACTTTTTATAAATACATTAATATCACTTTTTATTAATTTATACTACGAATCCATTATGAATCCAAATTAAAGACAAAGCTATTATACTATTTTTAAAATAATTGAAATTGAATAGTACTTGATCTCTAATGATCTTATATTGAAGATTTGGTCTATACTATTTAAATAGTTATAACATCCAATCCGGTGGATTCCTATAAATCAAAATAACCACACTAGTAATTGTAATATAAATTGCAATAAAATTTCATATATAAAGTAATAGTAGTATTTTACGGAAAAAAAAAAAACCCCCCTTAAAAGAGAAGAAAAAAAATCCCAATTTGAACATCAAATAAATGAGTGCAATTTATACGCCTAGGGGGTAGCCAAGCCAAAAACGTCGAAAGATAAATATGAAAAAAAGAAATAGTCCATCCTAAAGAATTAGGAAAAAACGAAAGCAAGCAGTTGTTAGTTAATGTGAAAAGGTGGTGTGGTGGATCAATTAACAGCCACTCCAGCAGCCAGGTAACTTGAACGCAGGGAGTCCTGGTTCGACACTCTAGCCTTGGACATCTTCAGCACCTCCACCGCCTCCTCCACCTTCGCCGCCAGCGACTCCGGAGATTCCAACAACACCAGCAGCTTCGAGTTCTCCATCTCCAGTAGCATTCCTGTTATCTTTGCAGCTAAATCAGGCTGCAAACAAACCACATCTTCAAGAGTTAACCTCACTCCCCATTTAAAATAAACGATAAGACCTTAGTGTTTAATACAACATAAATCACATATCACCAACAACATTACCTGCCGATGAGCTACAAGAGGATAAAGACGCTCCCCGATGATATGTTTCTGCTTCTCTGGAGGAGCTGTGGTAAGCAGGCTGCGCATCATCTCTAACCCCTCACCGTCATGTCCACCGGCTATTATTATAGGCTGTTGAAAACAACAAATCGCGTAAGCTTCTTTGCTTCCACCGCGGCTTAAAACATGCATGAATGATGAATTGGGCTTTTTTAAGTACCTGCTGGTAGGTTGAATCTTTGGATGAAGCCAGAGAATGAGGTGGTCCTTGCAAATGTGTTGCATATGTTAGTCCACCTCCCTGTGGCACAACATGTCCATTCGTCGTTCTTCCTCTCTGTCGACTGTGTCTCGAATTATTTGGTGCCTGAAGTTATAAAACAAACTACTGTTGCATAACTTCATAGAAAACTACTGAATACATTAAACCAAGTGCTAAAACATAAAAACTCAAACTGACCATGGTGACTGGGGATGGATGAGCCACAGGTCTAGATTGATTTGGAATGCCATTAGCTCTCCATCCTGGCCTGATTCCTGATGGATGATACATCAGATTAGGCTGTGCAGAAATTTGCGGAACAACGCCAGGGGCGGGGTAGTAGAGCGGAGGATATCCACCGGGAAAAACAGGTGAAGGTGGTCCTGAAAATCCTGCTGCACGTTGTGCATATAATAGT
The DNA here is from genome assembly GCA_023678885.1 of Pogostemon cablin. Classification (NCBI taxonomy): domain Eukaryota; kingdom Viridiplantae; phylum Streptophyta; class Magnoliopsida; order Lamiales; family Lamiaceae; genus Pogostemon; species Pogostemon cablin. The sequence continues at coordinate 2,979,090 of CM042977.1, read as the reverse complement.
TGTAACTGAGCTTGTCTATCCTCTTTTCTCTGAGCAATTGCTACGTATAATGGCTTCCGACGCACAATAAATACTGAAATATATGCTCAAGTTACTTCACAGTACCATACGTGGGATGAACCAGCAGTAAACTAACTTAAATTAGCATTAAAATATGGGATCATAAATTTTAAGCTTAAATGAATCACTGCGGATTATACATACCATGAAAAGTATATACAGCTTTGTTTGCCTCCTTTGGTGTGGAGAAGCAAACAAATCCAAAACCCTTGCTTATTCCTTTGTCATCACGCATAATCTTAACAGAGGTAATTATTCCACATGTGCTGAAACGTTCCCTCAGTGATGTCATCGTCAATATTCTTCACGTACACATTTGAAGCCTGGAATATAGCAGGTTGAAAGGAAATAATGAGGAGACAGAGTGATACTACTAAAGCTTACTATGAAGGAAGAATATGATTCCGTTCAGACCTGGTATTTCAGGATTTGTTCCTTCCTTTTCTCCTCAAACTGGCGGCGTAACAATCCTTCACGTTCAGATTTCTTCTGTGCCCGTGCAACATATAAAATCTTCGAGCCTGTTGAACACATGGTTTATATTCCAAACTCTTGAAAAAGCAAAACTTATATGATAGCACTTTAATAAAATTTAATAGGTCTTCGTGGTCGTACCAAGTTGTAATCCATGTAGAGCTTCGACAGCACATTTGGCGTCTTCTGGCTTCTCAAAATTAACGAATCCAAATCCTCTTTATGCACCATTATCATCTTTTGCTATGACCAAGCTCACGATTTTTCCATATTGAGAGAACTTCTCCTCAAGGACCTCCTCGGACAAACCTGTATCCAAATTCTTCACATACAGGTTTGTGTACTTCACTTCATGATTAGAAATGGCTCGGTCACTCTTCTTCACAAACTTTCCAACATATCTACGCAAGAAAGAAGTATTCTAAAAGTCATGCAATGGAAGAGAAGATTCAAATAGCTAATATTAAACAAAAACAAAAAGCTTGAAACAGAGAATGTGAGAATATGACATACATCTGTTTGTCTTCAATAGTCGAGCCATTGAGATTCGCAATGGCATCTTTCGCAGAGGTTTCAGACTCAAATTGGACAAAGCCATATCCCCTGCTCTTCCCATCATCAGAAGTGACTACTTTACATGACAATATATGACCAAACTTCTGAAACATTTCTTGAAGCCTAACACTATCTATTGACTCGCTCAAATTCTAGAGTCACAGGAACAATAAAAAGGTGTTAGAATAGGACAACAAAAAACATATAGTACAATATTAGTAACCATCCACTAATGTAAATCAGATTTACCTTGACAAAAACATTTCCAACTCCACTTTTTCGTCCATTAGGATCACGCACCGACCACATTACTCTCATTGCTTTTCCATTCAATGTGAAATGATTTTTCACCTCCATAGTACGAATGGCTACACGAAACATATTATTATAAAGTAATACTCGTAAAGGTGAGTTTCAATTTGATAATAAAAACAGTCAAACAATAGGATCTGAAACTTTAAATAATCTATTACAACATCCTTATCTATCAGTGATAGAACCCATTCACAAAATTCAAAGAGGTTAGGAATGAGGCCATTTGGATCTCACTCCCTTGTGTGCATTCAAGGGATTGAATGTACAAAACACATACAATACATATTGACTACACACATACACACACACACAAAAAAAAAGGTATAAATATTGACTGCAATCCGTTGTAGGCAGATAACTCAAGCCAATGAAAAAGTGATTCATGATTAGTAATTATGCATAATACCTCCATAACAGCACTTTTTAATCAAAATTATAATTCAGTTAGAAAAAAAAATCAATATTAGCAACATTCTAATTCAGCCTTTTCATAAAGCAATGGATATAAATCTCGATTAACACCAATCAGTCAACCGAGAAACACAAATCATTCAAAAGATATTCGAGAAAAAAAAATCATAATAAAAACAATAGCGCAATCGGAAATAATTCCAACCCACTTCCGCACATACTCCAACTCACACACGTACACATAATCCAGTGCATCTCCTGATATTCCAATACGTTTAAACGAAAAAGATGAAAGAATTACCATCCTGAGGGGTGATAAAGTTAACGTAGCCATAACAGAGAGAGCGTCCCGTAGCGATATCACGGCAAATGCGAACCGAGGCGAGGCCGGGGGAGTCCTTAAAAGCCTCCAACAACATATCATCCGTCACATCCGGCTGTAGATCGCCGACATACAGAGAAGCCGCCGTCGCCAATGGCGGAACCGTTTGTTCAAACGCCATTAATCCCCAAACAAAAACAAAAAAAAAGTAACAGCACCAACAATTCCTCCGCGAATTTTAGGCGTAACGGAATAGGTTATGAGTTACAATTTCACGAAGAATCTGAAAGGGAATTCTCAATATAGAAATACGGATCGACAAAAGAAAAATTTCCAATTTCCTTCTAAGGATTATTTGGACGAAGTAATTAAGGAAAACCTAGATGGGGGTGGGGGGAGGGGGGGGGGTGGAAGATGATGAGAGTAGGAGAGAAGTGAGTGAAGAGGTGTGTGTTTTGTGAGGGAGATTTGCATGGACGCGGGAGTTTTGTGCCGTTTTCTGAGCGGATACCAGAAACACTAAGGACACATTTGAGCCACGCTCGCAGCAGGCGCGTCGCTTCACTCGCTAACGCTTAATCTCGCACGTTTCGAATGGGTCTGGTCAACAGATATTTGTTTTTATTTAATTTAATGAAATTGAATTCTCGTCGAATCGTTATCATCTTCTCACATGATAATTTTTTAATTACAAAATTATTATTTTCCAAAACTATTATAGTAAAGTAATCTAAATATGTAAAAATTTTGTATAAGGTAATTGTTTAACAGGATCACATTCTAATTTTTTTTAATTACAAATTATTATTTTCCAAAACTATTATAGGAAAGTAATCTAAATATGTAAAAAATTTGTATAAGGTAATAGTTTAACAGGATCACATTCTAATTTTATTCATTAAAAATTTATGATTGAATGACTGAAATAAATAAAAAGTATAATTTTATTTATATAAACTGATGCCTACCTATAAAAAAAATTCATGAAGGATCCCACATAATTTTTTTCTTATTTATCATTATTAATCGGTTGATTAATATATTGTTCATTTTGGAGTATATCTTATGCGTAAATCTAATTAAAGTATTGGATTTTTTTATTCCTTACTTAATTCCTACACATAATTTGATTGAAGATGGGGTATATTTATAGGCGATATTTTATTTTATTCATTAAATAATTGAACTAAAGAATTCGTCCCACAAAATCAATTTACACAGTGAAATACTTCCTCTTTCCCTCTTTAATGTATCATTTTGTGTTTTAAGTAACTCCATATTACAAAATATTCACTTTTTTTAAATAAAAAATATTAATAAAAAGTGATACGTGAAGAGTAATAATCTTGTGGATCTATTTCATATAAAGGTTAATACTATTGTGTATCTGGGTGCACCCCAAGATACGGTGCATCCACTTTAAAAAATGTATATAATTATGAACAAAAACATACTCCCTCCGTCCCGGCGTAAGAGGGCATTTGCTTTTTTGCACGTAGATTAAGGAGTATTATTATTTAATGTGTAGTTGGTAGTTGTATTAGTGAGAGTGTGAGTCTCATACTTTAATTGTATTAGAGGAGGTGTGTGGGTCTCATGTGTGTAAAAAAAGGAAATTTGACTCTTTGGGTGGGACAACCAAAATGGAAAAATGATCCTCTTAAGCTGGGACGGAAGGAGTATACAATTATGAACAAAAATGTATACAATTTGTTTGTTAGTTTTTTTAATGAAAATTTGAGTGTAAAAAAATATACAACTATTAAAAAATACTCTATCCGTCAGGTTCTAAGGTATCCATTTGCTTTTTGCACGTGGATCAAGGAGTATTATTATTATATGTAAAGTGGGTAGTTGTATTAGAGAGAAGTGATGTGCCATATTGTGTACTTTTTTACTATATAAGGAAAATGGATACCTTTGAAGCGGACGCCAAAAATAGTATAATAGATACACAACTATTAAAAAATATGTATACACTATTTTGAATAAAAAGTTATTAACATATGAATGCTAGTTTTTTTAATGAAAAATTGAGTGTGAAAAAAGTATATGGAGTAATAATTATTAAGAAACATGTATAAAAAATAGAATAAAAAAGTTATACACATATAGGTGCACCCTTACACCTAGGTGCACCGAATATCAACTCTTTCATAAATAATTTTCAAATTAAAAATGACAAATTCTCTTGTGAGACGCTAATTAGGTGAGACGATTTGTGAGACGTGTTAAAGTATGTCTATTATTTAGATAAAGTATGTTTAATAGCTGTTAAAGTATGTTTTCTAAAGTATGTTAGATTATATATTAAAGTATGATTTTAATGTGTTGTAATTTAATTTATTATTGACATACTTTAACTGCAAATAAACATACTTTATCTATATAATAAGCATACTTTAGTGATGGGTTCGATCCGTCTCACACCCTTCTCACAAATTTCCCGTCTCACAAGAGAGTATCTCATTAAAAATAAGTGGTGATTCCTTTTCATATATATATATATATATCAAAATAATTAATTCTAATCAAATAAGATAAGTATTAAAAAAATTTTAAGATAAATATAAATATTTTAAAGATTTATCTTTTAGTAATAAATTTATTGATTTAATATTTGAAATAATGAAATTAAATTAAATTAACTGCAATTTGATACATATACTTTTCTTCACAAGGATGTTTCTGATGACGAGGGAAAAAAGACTCATATTGAGTGTCGTCTCCATCAGTAGTCGGATACTCACACCCACTCATGTACACATATAAAATATAATTTTAAATGATCTTTGAAAAATTAAAAAAATTTAATTATATGATTACTCCTCAAATTATTTAATAGTATAATTTTGTGACACAAAATAAAATAGTAGTAATATACGTATATAACTACTATTTTATTTTGTATCACAAAATAAAATCACAAAATAAAATAGTAGTTATATACGTATATTAACATGATCCTATTGATTAAAATGGGAGGTCATTCTTTTTTTTTTTTTTTTTTAGTACTGTATCTATTTATAGAAATTCAAAATGAAAGGGCAAAAATTGGAAAAAGTACGAATTGGATGCTGGTTTGTAGCTTAATTCTATCCATTATTTTTGGTCCACCTTTTAGTACCATTTTAATCGCCTTCTTTTTGCCTTTCCACTTTAATTCTCATCAAACTTGCCTTCATATATTTGTAATTTGTAAATTCACGCATAATTTATTTTCTTAAATTAATATAATAATCATAATTGACATTACTTAATAAAAACGTTATTTTACTATGATTAATTTATTTGTTTTAAAAATCCTTAATAATAATTTTTTTCTCCAAAGTTGAACTTTCAATGCCTCGGTATATGAGTCGATAGTATGAAAGAAGAAAAAAAAAAGAGTTATTTAATTAAAATTGGATGAAACTAGTCTAAATTGGTACTAAGATTTTGTGAAATCATATGCTGTAACTGTGTCAGGCAATACTACGTGAAACCATTATAAAATGCGATCCATGATTGATGAGAATTATCACGTTTAGTTTTTTCAATTAATTATTAATTTTTAATAAAAATATTACTCCACTAAAAATAGTCTGAATCACTTTTGATAAATGTTACTCCATGAACTTTCATTTATACCATACAATAGTTCACAACACTAGATTAACCTTTTTTTTTTAATTTTAAATAACATATCTAATTATGTGTTTTATGTGAAAAGATCACGCATGAAATAGAAACTAGAGAATCCGAATTCCTGCTGCGACTAAAGTTAAAACACAAACACAGCAAATGTTTGGTCAATATGACATGGATTTGAAAGGAGAAGAAAGGAGAGAATAAAATAAAAAATTTTATTCTCAAGTTAAATAGCTATATATTGTTATTTCTGGGGCATACATTTAGGTTAAAAATAAAATAAATTATATAAATACATAACACAAATAACATCTTGAAAAATCTACCCAGCTTGGTTTTCCACACAGCCCTACCAAGTTCCTCTGCTTAACCTGATATCTAATGGGGGGGTGACCTAGGCACACCTGATCTTGAAGTTAATTCTAAAAATTGGCAGCCAATTGCTATAAATATAAATTGGCAAAAAACGGAACAAAAAATGGAACGCAATGAAACAATCTACAAAGAAAGAGCAGCAAGTACAAGCAACATATGGAGTAAGAAAGCAATATACCATCCGAGCATTGCTTTGAAGATCTCGTCAGTGGATGAGCTTTTGCTCACACTCAGCTGACCAGCATTCACATATTCATCCTTTCCAGAAGTTATGGAAACATTCACCGTTAGAGAGCCTGAAGAAAACAGATCATATGTTTATGAAATAAGAAGAATTAGTGGTTCCTAAATTGGTGCATGGAATAGCTTGGAAGTAAGGATGTCTACTTACAGTCATAGTCTGCCCATCCTATTCTTTGATGAGCCAAATCGTAAACAAAGATTTTGTCTTTCAGGACAAGATCTGGAATTTGGAGGGGACACGAGATTAGATGACTGGATGTAGCTGATGTTCACAAAGATACAATTCGGTTTATGTGGTTCGTTGTTCCTATGAATTGGATGAATTTGGTATTGGTGTAAGAATCAAAAGTTTTCAAGTACAACACTGACTATGATGGATTTCCAGGTTTTATACTTTGGTACATTCCAGGTTTTAATACTTAAACATTTGATCTCCTTCTCTAACTCAATAGCTTGAGACGGAACATAAGTTGACAAAATCTCTCTAGCTTTAACATTGTGGTTCATACCCACTGTTTTCACTCATAAATTCAGATCAATTTACCAGCATAGCCTCATGGGAGACACTACAGGTCAACTGATTGGTGAAGCAGGCTTCATTGAAGTGTCCTTTTTAATTTTTAATCATTATTAATCTGAGATTGTGTATAGTGTGAAAGCCTCATCAGTTACTAGAACTAAGTAGTTATGACAGGCAACAAACCTCCCAAAATTGTTGTGCCTTGATTCTGAACTTTAAGAAAGCCGATACACCAGGTTGTAGCCCCATCCTGAAAGAACAAATTAAACGTTTTGATTCTTTTGTACCAGTAACTAGTTACTAAAAGCCACAACATTACTAAAATCAGTGGTGTCATTATGAAAGATGAGGACCAGGTTTGCCATTTGCAATACAATCTTATTAATAAAGATAATTGGAAGAATCAAGGGCAAGTACATTATATATAAAGATGAGTGAAAACTCACAACAAATCCAGAGTGCACAAGGTAGTCAATTGGTCTTAACACCATGGATGCACCCCCAGCAAAATTAAAAGCAACTTCAGGAAAGACTTGAGCTAAGCTGCTAAGAGAACAGGACAGTGGCACTATACATTTAGTTGTATCTTGAGGAGCAGGGCAGGGTGGGGAGAAGAAGTATCCAAGCTGCCTAGTTCAATAATGAATGATAAAAAAACCTTGTACTGAGTAGGTAGCACTGATCTCCTTTATAGAAAATTGGTTTCGCAGATTGAGAAACAGCTGCAGTTATCTGCAACCATAGAAAACCTCAGAAATGGGTTGCAAGAAACATCGAGTTCACTAATGATGACCATGATAAATTTAGCTTCATAAGACAAAGTGCTTGGAAATAGTCAAAAGTCTCGTATTCATGCCAATTACAAAAAACCTACAGAACCTATAAGACAGACAGTCATAAGACCAGAGGGCCTGATTTTGTTTGCTCAATTCTTTCTGTTTCACTTTTCTTTTTAGTTACTTTTAACTGCAAGATCCTAGTGCTGGTAGATCAGATGTGCTATTAAGAAGTAGCTCAAGATACTTACAGCAGCAACAAAAGGATCATAAGCTTCTTCAGCAAGGTATGCCAAAGTTGTTCCAGAATCAATAATGGTTCCTCGGTTGCTTGATGTAGTAAACACTGATTGATCAATTTGTAACAATTGACCATTGACAGCAATGCTTTGAAGATATAAGTTATAATGAGGCCTGAAAAATTAAACATTTTGAATTAAGATAAGAGTCTCCATCTTGATTGTTTTTCTAATGTGGTTTGAATACCAAGAAGCAGAATCATCAAGGTGCATACATACTTCAAATTGCTGAATAAGAAGTTCAAAGAATGTCATGCGACACAAAATAGATCTGTATATGTTAATAAGTCAATTTGAAACAACTCTAGCGCTCCATGAAGTACATTTAAAGTATCATATTCTTTTAAAGTATAATTATGACAACTAAAGACATTGAGATTGTAGAGTAGTACTAGCACCGTCTTCACCAAGATAGTACACAGATACATTCAAAATAGCAGGCATGGACTCCATCTATATGATGCAATATCATTTCCTTGCACTTAAATATGCTTAATGTCATGCAAAAGCAAGTTAGACAAATTATTGATACCGGAAAATTGGAGTTTTAGGAGGTAACACAAGCAAACATTTGGATACGATTCCTCACTTGATGGAATCCACCACAACTTTGGAATAAACTCGTCGCCTTAAGGAATCCACCAAAAGACTAAGAGATAGTTAGAAGAAATCCATCTTCTAGACAAGAGTAGGCACTCCAAAGTCCAAATATATTATATTCTCTCAAATTTTCGGATCTAAAATACAAAGGAATGAGGATGGAGCCAATACAAGAACCTAGAACATTCATTCATTAATCACTTGACTCTACACTTACTAGATCCGTTTGACCACTAAAGCCCATGCATAACATTATTATTACAATGAATATAGTAATTGAGATGACTTGACCAAGAAAAATTAGTTGGAAAGACTCAAAAGACTTCAAATGCATGAACTTGGCAGATTCTCAGGTGCACCTGCCACCTTCCAAAAACATGAACATAACTCCTTGTAGAAATTTCCAAATGACTCTCCATTTGTTGCGTTGGAAACTAGACTGATAGGGCTTTCCATCCACATATTTTTAACTGTCTAGTTCATTCCCGATCAGTATCAGTAATTTTTCAAAGTTACCCCATTTTGCTGGAATACTTTCCTCATCAATCCTATTACTGAATGCAATGTGTGCAAGAGGGAGAAGAAAAGATACCAACTAAATAATAAAATGTTATGTTGTTCTACTGTCAGGTGTCATCTGAAAGTAGCTTATACTCTTTAGAGTTTTATATCAAGGAAAATTTTGATAACCAAGGAGCATAAATTAGAACTAAATAAACAAAGATCTGTCTTGCTTGAAAATAAGTAGATTATTGATTCTTCAGCATAACTCCTAATATGGTTAACTAGCTGCAGTATCAAAGATCAGATAACAGAAAAGAACACCATGCTAATATAAATAAATGAATATCACATCCAGAACCTTTGACAATGTTGCTAACATACAAAACCAAAACTGGTCTTAATTTTAACAAACTAAGAGAAAAAACGTTACAATCAGTCGAAAGGATTATCAAGTATCAGACAACCAGTTATGTCATAATATCCACCAATAACTAATAAGAAAAAATTGCACTTCAACTAGTTCTATATAACATTCAACAATCAGTTTAAAATCATTGGTTTTTTTAAGAATCACTTGGGTATATTATGAATTGCCACATGATAATGCATGTCTTGAGGACTTTGTAGTTTTAATTGTCAGGGAAGATCAAACATTAAGAACATTAACTATTGCATTTTGCAAATATACGTACTGTGATGGAACAAGGGGAGTATAAACGATTCTTGGATCCAATATCTCACCAAGAACAAGTACACCTCCACCACCATCCCCTTTCAAGCAATGCGAAAATATTTTTGGTGTAATCCGACGTGATGCCAATTGTGATATAACAGAAAGACTCTGCTGGCCAAACCCAAATATTCCATCAACTGCTCTATCAGATTTAACCAAGTCCCCAAACACTGTAGTGCTGCATCTGTTTACACATAAATTCAAATTAATGCTCCAGCATATTGACATTTAAGCAAGAACAAAGACAAAAACATAAAAAGAGACTAAAGTTGCATACATCAATGCATTCCAGCCAACCAATATTCTTCCCTTAGAAAAAAAATATCCATCAAATAAACTGTTTAAATATGCCGAGCTGTTCTTACAGAGGCAGTGTAATTCAACTAATTAACATGCTAATTCTAAATTGTATTTAAGCATTAGGCTACAGTCACATATAGGCATTAAATTATAACCAATAGAAATTAATAACAGCTTACCCAAAAACAATAGGAGCAGAAGAATTGGGTATCAATGAGGTACCCAGAACTGTATCAAAATAAAGCATATCAGTTACATAAAAACCAGTAGTGCCACTTCCATCTCCATATTGGAAAGAGTAAGCACACTGATTGCTTTCACCAGAGCATTCAGCAGATGCAATTTGAACGATGGAGGTGCACATGTTATCCGAGCAGGAGATTGGAGAAACAGTTGAGGATGCAGCAGCATCAAAAAAATTGAGAGGAATCTGCGAAAAAGAGCAATCAATCAATTTAAAATCAAATTGGGTCATGCATCATTAACTAATGAAACAAAACTAATTGATAAATTCGTACTCCCAAACCACTATTCTGGGGGCAATCTTTACAGGAACTACAAGTAACCCACAAGATGTCACTTCCTGTGTCAATCTGCACATTGAACTCTTGTGGCGGAGACCCCAGCCTCACTTTCGTATAATAGAGTCTATAAAATTGAGCAAAACCAGATTAAGACCCAAGTTTGCAACTAATACAAAATCATATCTGTACATATGTGTATTATTTAAATTACAAGTAAACTCAATAAAAAACGTGAATAACAAATTTCAAGATAGCATCAAAACAGCAGTGTAAACTCAATAAATTGTGAATAACGAAGTTCAAGATTACATCAAAACAGCAATATCCGTGCAAATGCATGCACACCAAATCATTTCCAGAAGAACAAATCATTGTAAACAAAGCTACAATGAGACAAATATCTCACAATCAGTAATGCTATGTCCAATGAAAACATTTTAATATTGGATTATCCGGTCCTCAAATTCCAAACAAACTCAGCTTCATAAGTAGACCTTATACAAGTAAAGGACAAGAGATGTGACGATCATCTTTTGCCTAGCAATTCAAGCAACTGTTCTCTAAACTAAACAATTTATTCAACTCGTTCACCCGTCATTATCAACAACAACAACCAACTCGAGAATCAAAAAACATTTTGTAACTGACATTTCGCAGCCAACTCAACACAAGTTTCAGTATATGAACACCAACAACAAACAAACTGATGAGCCAGAAATTAATGACAGAATTAAAAGAGATACGATGAAGTTACCCAAAGACGTAGGGATCGGAGGTACCCCCAACCGGAAAATCCACAATGCCGCCGGAGAAGCTCTGCAGGATTCGCGCGTGCCTCGCACGGTCCCGAGCTTTAATCACCTCCATGTCCAACCTCTCCTTCACTGGAAAAGCCCTTTCAAGAGTCAGTACTCTCTGAAATCCTCCACCGCCACTCAACGCCGACACAACGGCAGCGGAGGCCAGCGTAAAAACCGCCGCCATCACCAAAAAATCCCAGCCAGCCATCGCCGGCGCTCGATTACAACACTCAATTATACGCACACACTGCTTAATCCAAAACTATTTGCAATACACTTGATTTGAACAAATCAAAGTATAAAATTAAAATAAAAAACTTTTTTGTACAATTGATGGTGTATTTATAGAGAAAAAAAATTCAAGAAATAAGGTAATGAATTGGTACTTGTTGATGATACACACAGTATCACACAAGTGCGTGACTGAGTAATGAATTCTGATTCTGATTTCATTAATTTTAGCAGATTTTGCAATGTGAAAATTGGGGAAAAGTCAATAATAGTCAACATAATGATGTAAGGAGAGTGGCTCTAGAAAAGGGCAAAACGGGTATTTCATGTGAAGGCATAAAAAAGTGGACTATTGTCGACTCCATTTTCTTTTTGGTGTGCCACTGAAGACGACGGAATTGTTTTGGTCTTTAAAGCTTCATGGAATAATGCATGTCTGCATTTATTTATTTTTTAAAATAGAGTGTATATTAGGTGCACTCGGGTGCACCCTTGCACCCATATTTGTATAACTTTTTATTCTATTTTGTATACATGTTATTCTTTTTTGTATACGTGTTTTGTAATAATTGTATACTTTTTTCACACTAAGTTTTTCATTAAAAAATAAGCATTCATATGTGTATAACTTTTTATTCAATAGTGTATACATGTATTTTAATAATTGTACATTTTTTTACACTCAATTTTTTATTAAAAAAATTAACAATTAAATTGTATACATTTTTACTCATAATTGTATATGTTTTTGCTTATATTTGTACGTGGGTGCACACTATATTTAGCCTTTAAAATAATAAAGTAAAGAATTTTGTATTAACGTAAATTTCTACTATATTTTTATTTGCGTTAAAACATAGCTGTGATAGGGGTTTTAAGTAACGTAAATTATGATGCACTCTAAAATATTTAATGTGACTCAAACAATAACATTATTTAAGAGTGTGTATTGTGTGACCTGTTTTATGTAAATTATTTCTATTTTTCTTTAAAATCTAAAGAAAATTATATATTTGAAATATTTTAAAACCTAAAAATAAACATTACAGTAAATATATAATATTTACATTACCAACTATATAAATCCATTCATTCGAGTATTTCACATTATTTTAAAAGATGGTTGCTTTTGTCCGAATATTGGGTCCAAGAAATGATTGATGCATGTGATCAAATACAGATGACATGGATGGGTTGAAAAACATGGTGGCTAGATTCTTATCCCACAATTCTGCACAATTTAAGTTAATAGGTCATAAACTTAAAAAAATATATATAGAAAAGAAAAAATGAATATAAATGGAACAATTTTATAAAATAATTTGCCTTTAAAATATTATTATTTTTAGGTATGATTACCGTTACCAATAATTAAATATACTCTTTTTTTAAATACTCCCTCCGTCCGGTTCTAAGATATCCATTTATTTTTTGTACGTGGATTAAGGAACAAAAATAGTAAAACGGATAGATTAGAAGTGGACCAAGGGAGTATTATATTTAGGTATGGTTACCGTTACCTTTAAAAATATATTATTTACTTACTTTTTATTTAAATAATTATATTAAATTTAATACTCCATTACACTTTTCTTTTTAAATAAAACAAATGAACTCAATTCATTAAAAGTGTTTTGAGTTTAAACCCATTAACTCACAATGGGTGTAGATTAGGGGTGAGCAAAAATCGGATAAAATCGAAAAAACCGACCGAACCAAACCGAACCGATCAATTCGGTTCGATTTTTAAAAAATCGGTTCGGTTTCGGTTTTCAAAATATAAAAAATCGGTGTTTCGGTTCGGTTTCAGTTTTAGGGATTGTAAAACCGACAAAATCGATAACCGAACCGATATTTAATATAATACCCAAAGCCCATATATAATAGAACTACCCTAGCCCAATATAATATCTCATAGCCCAAATCTAATTTATTGCCCAATATAATATTCCTTGGCCCAAATCTAATTTATTATTTTGAACTAATCACAAACAGAATTGCCTTGCCCTAATCCATTATGTTGTCTGCGCCGTTCTTTCATTCTTCCCCTGCTCCTTTCATGGCGAAGAACTGGAGCTTGCTACATTCATCCTCCGCCAACACCTCTCCTTCTCCATCACCATCCTCACCTCCCCTTCCTCCGCCGACTACATCGCCACTATCTCCGCCACCCTACCTACTATCACCTTCCACCACTTGCCGCCAATCAATATAAACCTCGATGATTTCCCCCACACTAGAAGTCTTCCTTTTTGAATCCATCCGCCGCACGGCCCGCACCAACCCACACGTCCGCCACGCGCTGGAGTCCATTTATCACTCCGCTTCTGCCTCCGTCTCAAAAGGGCTACGTCTGTGACTCCTCTATAGGCTTCGTCCTCTTCTCTCAGTTCTTCTTCTTCTGCTAATTGGCTCTCTAATGTCTCTTTTTGGATGCATTGTGATTTTGAATATGCAGTTCTTCTCTCCTATTTTTATTAATTATTACCAAAATTATCATTGAAAAGGGCCATCAGATTCAGCGTGGAGTGATGCTTAAAGATTTGGCGATACTTAAAGATTTGGAAAACATCGGTTTAATCGGTTTTTAATCGAACCGAACCGATTTAGTTCAGTTCGGTTCCATCAGTTTCTCACCTTATTCGGTTGTCGGTTCAGTGTCGTGTTTTTAAAAAATTCGGTGTTCGGTTTTGTAATTTCGGTTCGGTTCGGTTTTCAACCGATGCACACCCCTAATGTAGATAACATATTTTTGGGTTTATACTTAAAATTTTAGCAACAATGTGAATGCGCTAATAGAATTAAAAATAGAAATCTAATTGGACCCACAGTCTTTCCCTCCAAGGCCCAACAAAGCAGATGAGTATGTCCTTTTACAAAACATTAAATTTGAGTCATTATATGCGAATTGAACATTAACATTGACCTAAACGACAAGGTAAATATATATTTTAAACAAGTTAACACTTTATTATTTTTGTCCGACCGATAAATAAGTTCATACTCTAATTAAAAAAAACACATAAATCAAGGGCAAAGGATCAACAAGACCCCTGATCTTATCTTATCTTATCGAATCAAATTAATCCTTGATCTTTTTTTATGTTCATTCAAACCCTTTTTATTTTTCATCAAGATTAGTTTAGCCCTTCATTTCTTTAGAATAAAACACATAGGCACTCCCCGTTAAAAAACTATAAACGGTGTTAAAAGATAGCAGTAGGCATGAGACTCTATTTTATTTAGTCATCTTCTTCGCAATAGGTGATTTTTGATTGCGAGTGTCTAACTCATCCTTGCTTATTTATTCCTAAGTTTTAATTATCACCTAAACTGGCTTCATAGACCATATTGAGCCTTCTTGCTGCAATTTGCATTTCACAAATTTTCTTCATTAGGATCTTGAAATTCATGTTTGTTTTTGAAGTGAGATTTCCAATTTTGAAGTCTAATTGAATTGGGCTCTCGTCATCTTCTTCGCGACAGCAATTTAAACTCGATATCTTTATCAACAGCAACGTCTCCGCCTCAGTCGCCTTGAAGCACCTATTGTTGTAATAACTTGTAATTCTTCTCTACTTCTTTCTTCTGGATGCAGTTACAGCAATGGAGTTCTGCAAAATCGAAAACCCAATAGGGAATAATGTATTATGGGTGTAATTTATTAAAGAAAGAACTTTGCAGATTCGAACATACATATTCCACCAAGCATCTTGATTTTCTAGCAGCATCAACCCTGTAAGTGAAGAATATGCAATCAATTTGCATTTTACGGTAAAAGAAAATAAAATAACTTTTTTATTCCAATCAATATATTAAATACAGAGGACATGTATCTCCTTTTATAGTTGGGAATCATTAAAGCCCATCTAATGAAATTCTAGGAAAGTAAAAGATATGTGAATTAAGGAAGCAGATTTGTAGGAAATTAATTTACAAAAAATAAGAAAAATTTATAATTGCTTCACCCTCTCCTCAAGTGGGCGTTTATGAAGGCAACCAAGCCCAACTTGGACATTAAAAATTCCAAACGAGCACTACTCAACAGCTTTGTGAATGCATCAGCAACCTGTAAACGAGAATTCACATGTAATAAAGTCACAAAACCCTCCTTGAATTTATTTCGCACCAAGTGACAATCAATCTCTAAATGCTTAGTGCGCTCATGGAACACTGGATTTTCTGTTATGTGAATGGCAGCTTGATTATCACACTCAAGCTGAATGGGAAGAATAATGAAAATTCTGAAGTCCGAACATATATATAAGAAATCCACAAAAGATCAGATACTGTAGAACTCAATGCTCGATATTCCGCATCTGCAGATGATTTGGAAACAGTGGTTTATTTCTTACTCTTTCAAGAAACCAAACAATCACCAAGAAAAATGCAGTAACCTGTGATGGACTTACGTGTATCCTTACATGCTGCCCAATCTGCATCACTAAATGCTCGAACAGAAAATTCTGAAAAAGTAGAAAAATACAAGCCAAGGGTAGGTTTTCCTTTTAAATATTTAACGACATGAAGTGCTGTATCCCAATGAGCAGTATAAGGGTTGGATACAAATTGAGACAATTGTTGCATGGAGTAAGTAATATCTGACCTAGTTTAGTTTAAGTAAAGGAGCCTTCCAATCAATCTCCTAAACTTATCAGAATCAGCCAACGGAGCACCTTGCAGAGATTGAAGATGTAAACCAGAAGGTAGTGGTGTTTGTGTGGCTATGCAATTTGTCATCCCACAATCATGAAGAATATCCTCAATATATATTTTTTGACAGAGAAAAGTACCTGACTCATTTCGAGCTATCTCCATGCCCAAAAAATATTTGGCAAATCCAAGATCTTTAATTGTAAATTTATCATCCAAATAACCCTTCACTGCATCAATTAAGTTCAGGTCAGTACCAGTGATCAACAAATCATCAACATAAACCAGTAACGCAAGAAAATAACCATCTTTCTTGTAAATGTGCAAGCAATGATCATAATTAGATTGCACAAAACCAAACTCCTGTAATTTGGTACTAAACTCATGATTCCATTGCCTACTTGCTTGCTTCAATCCATAAAGACTTCGTTTGAGTCTACAAACTTGTCCAGGTACAGTTTGAGTGTAACCTTGAGGAACTCTCATATACACTTCATCATTCAAGTGCCCATGTAAAAATGCGTTATTAACATCAAGCTGACAAATAGGCCAACCTTTCATAGTGGCTATGGAAATGAACAATCTCACTGTAACAACCTTAGCCATTGGAGAAAAGCTATCTATATAATCAATCCCATATGTCTGAGAAAAAACCTTGGCCACTAACCTAGTCTTATATCTCTCAATGGCGCCATCTGGATTTAATTTTACCTTATACACCCACTTACTGCCAATTGCCTTTTTTCCATGAGGAAGAGGGACAAGTTCCCAAGTTTTATTAACTTCTAAAGCAGCCAACTCATTGTTCATAGCATCCACCCACTCCTTTTGTGAACAAGCCTGTTCATAAGAGTTATGTTCCTTTACCAAAGATACATAATTCAAGAACGCAGCATATGCAATGTTGTAGGAAACAAGGTTGGAGTGAGGGTATGGAAAAAGGGTGGAATGTTCATGTGTGATAGAATTCATCTCAAAATCCCGCAACCAAACAGATCTGGTTTTATGTCTATGGCCCCTACCCAAAAATCGCGGAGTGGGTGTTTCAGATGGAAGATCAATCTGAGGGGAATCAGTGGAAGAAACTGGCTCAGAGGGAATGTTGGGATTGCCATTTTTTGGTAAGGCGGAAAAATTTGTGGATGGAGAAGGGAAAAGAATAGATGATGAATCAGAAGGTGTGGAGTGAAAAGGATAACTTTGTTCAAAAAATTTCACATCCCTGGAGGTGATAAAAATATCATTATCAAGATCATAGAGGTGAAACCTTTTTTTTTTCTGCTGTGTAACCTAAAAATATGCACTTGTGGTTCTACTAGAAAACTTTGAGGACTTTGGATGCACATTGGCTGCATAGGCAAGACAACCAAAAGGTTTGAGCTTAAAGTAATCAGCAGAACGATTATAAAGAATCTCGAAAGGGGTTTTCCAATTCAAGATAGAACTTGGAAGCCTATTGATGATATGAGCTGAGAAAAGAATAGAATATGACCAGAATCTCATAGGTATTTTGGAATGAAACATCAAGGATCTAGCTATTTCTAAGATTTGCCTATGTTTTCTTTCCACCACCCCATTTTGTTGAGGTGTGTAGGCACAACTCTTATGATGCAATATGCCAAGTGAAAGAAGAAAATCTTGGCATTCTAGGTTGGTAAACTCTGAACCATTGTCACTTCTAATTATTTTGACAGGTTTTTGGAACTGTGTTTTAACTATGAGAATAAAATTCTTCAAAAATGTGCATGTTTGAGATTTATGACTCATCAGATACACCCAAGTACATCTACTATAATCATCAACAATGATTAAGAAGTATTGTGTATTTGTAATAGACTCCTCCTTACAAGGACCCCAGACATCTAAATGTAAGAGTTCAAAAAGATCTGTAGATTGAATTGCTGATCTTGGGAAATGTGTTCTGTGTTGTTTAGCTCTAAAACAAGCATCACAAGATTTTACAGCAGTAACATGAGAATCAGTAAAGAGATTTTTCAAAAAACTCAAATGTTGCAACGTACTGTAAGAGGCATGCCCTAACACTTGATGCCAAACTTCTAAAGAAAGATTACAAGGAAATGTAACAGATGCAAAATCAAAAGCAGAATAAGGTTCAAGTATATAGAGTTTTTGCATCATCTTCCCAGTAGCTAGAAGTTCACCACTCTTCAGGTCCTGTATGAAACAATCAGAGGGTGTAAAGAGACATTTCAAATTGGATTCACAAGTCAGCTATGGAATTGAAAGCAAATTGTACTTGAAGGATGGAATATAAAGGACATCATTCAGTGTAAGCTTTCCTTCAAGTATTATTTGCCCTGATTGAGTAATATGTTTGGTGGAGCCATCAGGTAATAAAATAGAGATGGAATGAGTGTTTGTGGATAGTGTTGTGAATAGAGATACATCATTGCACATGTGCTTACTAGCACCAGTATCTAAGATCCAGGTTCCTTTTCTTAATCCAAGCATTAATGAAAAATCAGTACGAATGATTAGATTATTTTTGTTACATGCTGAATTGACAAAATGAACATAATCCTTGGCAGAATCAGAAGAAGAAGCATCTTTAGCACCAAAGAATTTCGTTAGTTCCTTTTGAAACTTACCAGAAAAATCTAACGCATTACCTTTTGAAATTTCTGACTCAACAAGTTTAGATGAAATACCATCTCCTGTTCTAACTAAATTAGCAAACCCTTTTCCATTTTGATCCTTAAGCTTCTTATACCACTCAGGTACTCAATGTAACTTGAAGCAAGTAGAGCTTTCATGACCAGGTCCTGAACAATGATCACATATCAATTTGGCTTTCTCTTCTTTAGTCATTCTTTGAACATTACCTCTATCTCTTTCCATGGGCTTATAAGCATTTTGATTCCCACCTTTTGTTGTATTAGCCTTCCCTAACCCAATCCTTTAACCATCATAGCTGAATTTTCGACATGCTCAGGGAAATGTATTCCTACAGATCTTTATTTCTCCACTGTAACGAGCATAGAGTAAGTTCTATATACATTAGGCAAAGGCTCAATAAGCAAAATTTGATTCCTAATGGGATCATAAATGTCATTCAATCCCATTAGAAATTCTGTAAGTTTAATCTCCTGATCATTCTCGACAACGGCCTTTCCTATCTTACAATCACAAACCAACAATGGTTTCAAACAAGCAATTTGATCCCAAAGTCTCTTAAATTTAGTGTAGTATGCAGCAATAGTATCATTACCTTGAGTAATGCTACTAATCTCACTTCTTAATTGATAGATTTGTGGCCCATTACTCCCCCCATATCTTTGAGCCAAATCATCCCATAAATCTTTAGCATTATGAGCAAATATAACAGAGCTCATAATCTCCTTAGAGACACAGTTAAAAATCCAAGTAATGATCAGACTATCAATTCGTTTCTATTTTTTAAAATTTGCATCATCTTCCTTTGGTTGCTTAATTTTACCATTGATAAATCCAAGTTTCATCTTAGTAGTCAAAGCAAGCAACATAGATTGCCTCCATGAAATATAATTATCACCAGTGAGAGGATGACTTACAAGTATTAATCCAGCATGGTCGGATTGCGAGAGGAGGAACGCATCATTGACGGTTCCGACGACACCCGCATCGATATCCCCAGGTTTTGCCATGGTGGTAGTTGTAAGGGCCGGCCAATTCTTGTTCTACTCGGAACTCATGATAACCTCAAATCAGAACTCATAATAACCTATGCTCCTGATACCATGAAGAATCTGCAATCAATTTGCATTTTACGGTAAAAGAAAATAAAAGACTCCCTCCATCCCATAGAAGTTGACACACTTTCCTTTTTGGTTTGTCCCACTAAAGTTGACACATTTCCTTTTTAATATATAGACCCACACAAAAAATAATTAATCTATTCTCATGGGCCCCACATATCACCTCTAATACAACTACTCACTACACATTAAATATTATTTCTCTCCCTTCACTTTACTCCACTTTACATTAAATTATTATACTCCTTAATCTCCGTACCCAAAAAAAATTATACCCACTTCAATGGGACGGAGGGAGTAACTTTTTTGTTCAAATCAATATATTAAATATAGAGGACATGTATCTCCTTTTATAGTTGGGAATCATTAAAGCTCATCTAATCAAATTCTAGGAAAGTAAAAGATACGTGAATTAAGGAAGCAAATTTGTAGGAAATTAATTTACAGAAAATAAGGAAATTTTATAATTGCTTCAGTAAGCCCGATTCATGTGATAATTTCATCGAGCCACCGGTTCTCCGGCTACATAACCGCCAACCCGAATCCTGCGGGTACCTGGGTTTCAACCTCTACTGCAATGCCCAAAATCAAACGATTCTCAATCTCCCACGATCCGGCGAATTCATGGCGGACCACATAGATTACACAGCGCTAGCTCTGTTCATCAACGACTCATATTCATGTCTACCGGGTCGGATCATGAATTTTACCATACCGGGCTCTCCTTTCCACATCGCCTCTACACGAAATTACGTTTTCTTCAACTGCTCTTCTGATTACATGAACTTCACTATACCATTACATGCCGCTAAACGACACCATTTTGGATGTGAACTCGAGGTGATTGGCGGCTGCCTGCAAATCGCAGCCATCGTCGTGCCGTAGCCAGGTTGCCGGCTAGATGTAAAGAGAGGAAAAGAGAACACATTGTGGTAGTAGATACATCTTTAACACCGTTCATCAATATTTAACGGAGGATGCCCAATTGTTTTATTTTATAAAAATGAAGGACTAGATTGAAGTAGATTAGACATTTAAAGAGTATGAATGCACAAAATAAAAAATAAGGGGCTAATTTTATCTATGAAACAAGATTGAGGGTCAATATGACCTTTTGCCCCATAAATCAATAACCTTACACTATACTTTAATTTCAAAGTTAATACCTCTTTACAACTCATATATATTTATAAAAATGTGAACTTAAATATGGGATCGAGGGAGTATAAAATAGGAGTAATAAAGCTAAAGACTTACTCCCTCCGTTCTGCCCATATTGCATCGTTTACTGTAACTTTTGTGAGAGCTTTATGCAGTCAAACGATGCAGTTTGACCAGGACGGAAGGAGTAGGTTAGAAGTGAGCACACAAACGAATAAGAAGTTATAAAAATTTTAATAAAAAGTAATGATAAAACTTGTTTGTCCCAGGACATTGTACCCCAAATCCTATATTTTCAAAGCTTGTGCTCTTTAGCATTAATAGAATTTATACCCTTAATTTTTAGAGAAAAATTAATTATTTTAATCTAATATTTTTAGCATTCATATTTCAACTGATTTTTTCAATGAAAAATTATACGTTTACTAATTAAAGCGTATATCCTTTAGAATAAATTGGTATATCCTACACATTTTGATCCCAAGAATATAAGAAACTAATTTAAAAGATAATAATTAAATAATAAAAAATAATAATGATACGATGACTTATTTCATTAACAATATTTAAAAAAAATGGAGTATAAAATATTTTAAGACTCTCATAGCCTTGCCCTTGTGTGCATTAATCAGCCACGTACAAGATCTATTTTACGGATGGAGTTGGTTCGATAAATAAGAACTAATTGGGCTCAAGGCCCATTCTGCTAAGCCCCGGAGCAGCCATGGCGTTCCGTCTCGCGGCGAGGAGAACTGTTTCTCATTCATCGGCGTTCGTTCACGAATCGGCAATCGCCGCCGATCTCTCCGTCGTCGCCGGCTGTAGATTGGCGTCTTCCTCCTCCTCCACTCATACTTCGTCCCCTAAATCTAATAGGAAAGTGCCCGATGATCGCCTTGCCTCCGTAATTGACGCCGTCAACGACCGTAAACTCCCACCGGAGCTCCGTGGACAACGTAACAACGTCAGGTGATTTCTATTCATTTAACGATCCGACTTATTTGTTACAGTTCACCATTAGTAAAACTATTGTTTGATGATAGTAATTGTTCGTAAATTATTGATCATGATTTGTTCTAGATTAATTTGTGATGCGATGATTATGTGTGTATATTTTTATTGATATACTGATCGCTTTATTAATCGACCTCGAAAAGAAAAAAATATCCATTATTTTCAGGTTTTTTTTAACAAAATTTTTTTGCAATTAGTGTGAATTTGGCACATTTGTTAATTCATGTCCACACTGGAATTAGTGAAATACTGATGCATGCAAGATATGTTTGAATTTCGTGTGACAGATAAAAATTGACATTCAATTAGAGAAGAGTGCTACTCCTTAATCCTTATAGTCCAATAATAATCTACCGGGAAAAGTAAAAAACGTCTCAATAGGCGAGATAATGTAGATTTTGTCTAGATTTCTTTGATGTAATGTTGCTGTTTTGCTCAATCACTTGAGTTCGTTTACTATATTTGTGTACGTATTTAGGGTGTTACCATCTTGCCTAACGAATATTCTTTCAAATAGAGATATTGATTCGTGTGTGCGCTTATAATCTTCATGATGCTTTCCAGGTCGGAGACCGACATCATAAACGTGGTCGAGCATCGAGTGTACCGTGCTATGGAAGAAGGTCAGTTCGAGAATTTACCAGGTAAAGGGAAGCCCTTGGACCTCAATGCTAACCCTCATGCAGACCCTGCTGAAGACACCCTATATCGGGTTCTAAACAAAAACGGGTGTGCACCAGAGTGGATCGAGCTTAACAAAGAGATTCGGAATAGCATTACAGTGTGGCGCTCAGCTCTCCGGAGAGCTTGGACATTCCAAATGGCTTGAGTCATCAGAGACTTTGAAACTCCAGCTACGAGATCTAAACAATAAGGTAATATATTCGTTTCGTTTTGACGTTATACAAAATGTCTTGAAATTTAATTATGGATGATAATGTAGGTTAATGGCTCCTGTATGCATTCTGTATCTTGTAGGTCTTTCGTTACAACCTGATTGTTCCATTTGGTCGCCAGATGGTAGGATACAAATGGGAGAGAGAAATAGATAGACTCAAAGAGGAAATCCAGATGGAGAAATGATTTCGAAATTTGGCTCATATTACAAATAGTTAATGTTATTCCAGGTTACAAATAGTTAATGTTATTCCAGGTTTCTATGTAAGGGGAGGGAGCTCATGAAGACTTGATGGATAGATTCGTCGAAGATGAGCAACCTATTCGAGACGAGATGTGTTCAGGCAATCTCCGGCAAATGCCAAGTTTTCATCAAAAGAAATACTATCAAGCTATATGTACAATCAGGTTAACATCATGAAACAGTCTTTCCAGTCTTGAAGAATAGTATAGTTCACGTTTGAGTGAAATTCAAATACATCAAAATAGAGTGAATGCTCGAATAGGATTGAATTGTGAATTGCAAAGTTTAGCAGTCTTAGTCAGCATTCAAACAACCCAAAATGGATTTTTATGAATTACAATTTTTTGTACCTTTCAACTTTATCCAATGACACGCAGCTTCAATATGAAAACATCCATCACTGGATTTTACTGCTGAAAGTTGAGGAACAAGATAGTTGGTTGCTTTAAAGGCAATGTACAAGTTAGCTAGTTACGGATGTGCTCATAGAAAGATTCGTAAGTGCTCGTTTATGATACAGGTACCGCATCTTCTTGTGTTTCTGAACGAATGCTGTAATATCGACCTCTCTGTCGAGAAGCTGCCTGTGTAGGGTCTCGGACTCCTTGTCTGTTTTATCCATTGCTTCTGAAAATGTAGAAATTACTGATTTGACCATGATATCGAGTAAATTATATACAAGAAACCATAATAACAGATTGAATTTCCACGTAAATGGAAATCTCTGATGAGACTTAACTGGTAGATACCAAAGTGGTCACAGCTAGACCATTTTTTACAATGTGGTACAAGTTTTGACAGATAAAAATAACCATAGTTATGGTGGAAACCTTGAAGATGACGGAGGAGAGAAGAGGGGGAGTAATACTTCAGAGTGTCGTCTTTATTCCGTTCTAATTCCTGCAATTTTTCATGAGCAGATGCCAGCTCTGTTGTTCGGATGATCCTACACTGAGCCATGATGAAGGACAACAAACATCATAATCTGCAACTGAAGTCGAAATATCCAGGGAATTTATCATGAGTGCGAGATCAGAAAAACGAAAAACCTGATTTCTTAGCTCAACTATGCGTGGTTCTTTTTCCAAGTTCTCTCCTACAAGTGAGATTATTAATTTGTTCAGAACTGACTGTCATCTAGAATTTGGAAGTAAAGCGAACAAAGACTTACTAGCAAGCTGCAGTGTTTCATTTCTGAACTCATCTCTCACCTGAATAAGTAACATGTGTCATGAGAATCTAGACAATGTATTTCAACACACAATAACCACATAAGCTGCAGTAATAATATCACAAGAGAGGCACTACAAAGAGCGGTCGAGTTCATAAAAACTTGCACAAGTTTTTTAACCATCAAAAGAAAAAGGCAACTGTAACATACTAATTCTGTTCTTATTATAGTAGGAGAAGGCACCTACATACAAGCCCCCAGAAGTGACATTATTCCTGCTTTAGGGCCTTTATTTCACTTTCTTGTATAGTACATCCTAATGGAAATAAACTAAGGTAGCACAACTGAAAGTAACATACAGAATGTATAAGAAGGTGACCAATTGTGACATACCCTGTTTTGAGTTTTTACAGGTTCAAGTGAAAGAAGAAGGTTCTGATAAGCATCCTTGTCGGACAAAAGCTTTCTCAATTCATCAACACTGAATACATACACAAATGAAGTATGACAAGAAATAATGTTAGGATTAACTCATCAACATACTTAAAATACCACAGATAGTGCCTATGTAGAGATGAGAAAGCTGAAAGCAGATTTGATTGAATTCTCAATTTGATTTCAATATCAGATGTTAGAAAAAAGCAGTACTCACATTGTAACTAAACCTAAACGATGTATCGCTATGACATAGGGAGCTCATATATTCTTCAATAATTCGCCAATAAATGAATTATTGTCCAATTCATTAAACAAGGAAAAATTGAAAGGGAACATATCATCACTATATTACATTCATTTCCTCCATAAACTACCACTCTAAAATATAAAGTGATAACACGAGCAATTTGAGATCAGGTAAAGATAGAAGTAATAATAATGAAATGAGAAGTTATGATTAAATGCCTGCCTTTTATCTTTCAGCGTGGCAATGATGCTTGCTGCCTCTGAAGGTGAAACATTTGATGAAGAATTAGGTCGATATGTAGGTCGCATCATACTCAAGCTGCTGGATGTGCTGGGACCAGGAGTTGTAGGGAGCGAATTAGTGGATGAACCAACAAAAGACGATGAATACCATGAATTTGCGGAATTTTCCTGAGGATGTGGCTGAGGTTGCTGCTCTTGAGAACCCCTGAAGGAAATGTGTTAAAGCAAAACGGGTGGCAAGTGCAAAGTAGAAGTACTTACTACTATGGCCTCTCCTTATGCAGAAACAAAGACTTAATTCAACTGAAAACAATTTCACTGGATGGAATCACAAAGGGAATTGCAGAAGCCTGAATTTGATCAAAACACGCTTGAAGTTTCTTCTTCCAATTGCATTGTGTAGCACTCTGGACTCAAACTCATTTACGGATATGTTCTTTAAAACTAAAGGAGCCTGCCTACAGGTTTTTAATGCTCAGAAAATCATTGTTCGCTGGCAAGAAGAGCTGCTGCTCTAATTGGCCACACCTCAGAAAAGAAAATGCTATCCAACCCTCTAATATGTTCTTCTGGCATCCCATATTCCTAAACAGTGATTGCTCTCTCTAATCCATCGTGTAGGTATACATACATTAAGTAATTCCATTATTTTTCCTAAGCATCGTCAATTTTAATCCCGTGACTTTATACATACAGAAAACAGCATAAATACACAGATACTAGTGTACATTCCTTTCCACGAAATACAGCTTATGCCATTCAATCCCTATAAGGCTTAAACATGAAAAATCATACCCATGAAGAACTGTAAACACCGAAATACAGCATCTACCAAGGGAAAAACACCTACAAGTCATGTAATTCACTCGAACTTTACAAAATTCAATTCACGCCAATCCTTAAAGCAGAAATACACAGTTGACTAAAAATCCACAAATGTTGACCTCGAGATCATTTAACTTACGAGACAAGGAGATTAATGGAGAAATTCTCCAATACGATACCCTAAATCGTGCATAGATTTGGCTATCACCGGATCAAAATTTAAAGGAATTGGAAGAGAGATCGGAGTTGGAAGGTTACCAGAAACTTTTGAACATAACTAGGAAGAGCTCTCAGCCGCCAATCAGCAAATGGAAGAAAATCAAAAGAAGTAGAACCCTATCAATTTAAATCTGGAAATTACTAGTTTCGTTCAATTGTGCAGTCGTTGAGCTCAAATTTGAATGAGTACCCCGCTAACTAATCCAAGGCCGGAACGCATATATGAAGAGGAGTCTCTTGTAATTACTCCACAGTATAGATAATATAAACAATATTCTCTTCGTCCCAAGAATACATTCACCCCCATTTTAATTTATCGAATACAATAAAAACAATATACAATATCAATAATCTTATAATACTACAGTATTACAAAAGGGACCGGCTATTCGCTTCCCCAAATTTACTAGATATACCTCATTTATTAAATACACTCCAATATATTTTAGAAATATTTTACTTATTACTAAGTAAACCCCAATCAAGACCATTTTACCCTTTCATTAGTAATTTTTCTTTGAAAAAAAACACGCACACACGCCAACATTGAAGAAAACTTTGAGAAAGAATATGAAAATCATAAACTGTTATACTATTTCATCATTCCTTGAACATAGCTCAAATGAATCAAATTATGCAAAAAGAAAAAAATTAAAAACAAGAGACCCCATCACTCAATTTTGATTTTGTCATAAGTGACTTGAAACGATTCGTGGAAAAAGAAGAAATAATTTTACCATGATTCCGAAAATAAGATCAGCAATCACAGAGTTCTCGTTTTTACTTTTTTTCATTATTTTTACTTTCACATCTTTCCTCCTCTTGCTTGTAAACTTAGATTTTTGAATAATTTATTCATTCTAGGAATAAGACTTATTTCTGTAATTACTGATCAAGTTTGTTGAGAAAGAATTAAGACGAAGTTACAACGTAGAGTTTTATCAGTTAGGGTTTAGGGGTAAATTTATAAATTAGTGTACAAATATGGGGAGTATTAGTAAATAACTTTTAAAAGGATATTTATGTCTTATTAATAATTGATATTTTAATTTATATATTAATGGGGTACGTTTAGTATTTTGGGGGTGCGAATAGCCACCCCATTACAAAAATGACACCTTCTTTTTAAACACAATCTAGTCAAAGTCAACTATACTATACACTTTATTCTACTCAATTACCCAAAGTACTCATTCTCTTTCTTACCTCACATTACCAAAAAGTTACTTTTCTTAAACTCCGTGCCAGAAAATAAGCGAATGTATTCCTGGGACGGAGGGAGTAAGACTAAAAAAATTACATAATTAATTATTTTTGGATCAAAATAAAATTATTAAAATTTTAAAAATAAAAATACTAAAACCCTAAAAAATAGCCTATAAATCCTAAATGTACCAATGTACAGTAACTTAAAATTTATATTTACTATTTTTGTTCGTTTCATAAAGTCTGATTG
The DNA here is from genome assembly GCA_023678885.1 of Pogostemon cablin. NCBI lineage: Eukaryota > Viridiplantae > Streptophyta > Magnoliopsida > Lamiales > Lamiaceae > Pogostemon > Pogostemon cablin. The sequence goes on along the minus strand of CM042977.1, from coordinate 2,951,096 downwards.
CGGTGCACATGAATAATCTTAACCATTAAATCAATTTTTCATTTCATCCTCACCACTCAATAAAATAAAATAATTAAAATAATTTTGATAACTATCAACTAACTCTCCTATTTTACCTTATAAACCTACTCACCAACTCCCCTATTTTACCTTATTATAAACCTATAGGTGCACCGGTGCACAGGTGTACTATAGAATAACCCACAAATTAATACACATAGATAAAATAATAATACATTAAATAATTCAATACCCCACAACATATTTAAATTTCAAATTTATCTCTTTTACAACTCATATATATAACTTATTTTATAATTTTTTTATTACCTAAAAATACCTAATTACCCTTAAAAGAAAACTAAAAGACAAAATTTCTAAAACTTCATATATTATAATAACCATAAACTTCTTTTATGAGACGGAAGGAGTATTTTTACAAACGAAATGTAAATTTTTGTTCGAAAGGAAGAAATTACACCATATCTGAATTTAAAAAGTCAATACAAAACTCTCCACTACCTAAGAGTATTGTATTGACAAGAACACACTAAGAATAAATTAATGTAAAATATATCCGTATGTGTATTATATGATCATTTTATTCAAAATGATAATTTGATACGGTACGACTTAAAACCCGTCCTGCCCTATAATGTTTGAGGCAAATTTGACTTGCAATGTGGGTCGAAATGAGATGAACTTGCCCCGTTCCACAAGGAACGACCCAAACCCACAAAAAAAGAACATATATGGGTATGAATATGCTACTACCCTTCCCGTCCCGTCCCGTCCCGTCCCGTCCCATCCCATCGTCATCCCTACATTTTATGTAAGCAAGTATAATTTTTTTTACTTAATTCAATGCAATTAATAAAATAAAAAATCGGAAAGACCGAAAAAAACAATTACGAAACGTTGACGTTGCAGTATCGTAAAAATTGGAAAACATGGAGGGTAGTTTAGACAAAAAAAAATAAGAAAAGCAAGACAATTTTCAATAGTTGCATCATGACATCATCGTCGACAAAAGAACTCCATATCGTGGGGCCCAATCCACAATAACCTAAGGGCATCCCAAGCAAAACGGCACCGTATTTGAACTGCTCTCTAGCTTAGCGAAGTGGGGGACCCTCTATGCCAACGTACAGACGCCAATAACATACTCCTTCTTTCTCTCTCCAAATTCATCTAACGGCTAATAATGATCTTGACCCACCCATTTTGATCCCAACCTTTCATTGGTTAGAAACTCCATATTTAGGCTTTGGTCCCCTATCTAACATTATAATTTAATTAAATAGAATATTATAATCTTTTCGATCATAGATTTACATAAAAATAATGCTCTCTTTACTATACGATCGAGTTTCGGTATAATTTAGAGAGTCAATATACTTTTTTGATAAGTAAAAATATTATTCATTATGGGTACAAGAGATACCCTAAAGAGTACAAATTTACAACAATTAATTAATACCCTAATACCATCCTTGGGTTAACTAACCAATTACAAAATGAAAACTTAGAGCACCGAATCTTATTAACATAAAACCAACTCCAAAGTCTAAACTTAATATCCTCAACAATCTTCTCAACACTAAACTCCACGCCATTAAATATCAAATCATTCCTCCCTTTCCATAATCTCCAAATAGAGAGTCAATATACTTGTTATTGGATTTATGCTATCATAAACACATGTATTATACATAGATTATTGATATTCATATTCATGTGGCATTCAAAATGGTGATTATAACTTAGGTTAGGCCCCCCTCTCTCTCTCTCTCCATTTCTTCTCTCACATCTTTCTCTATACATTCCAATCATCACCGTTGGAATAATTCCAAAGACAAGATCAATCTTGATAATGGCAATGGCCATATTATATATGTTGATGAATGAAATGTTTAATCTTTTCTTGTTTGATTAATTAGTTGCATTGAATTATGTATGAAAATGGAGGAGGAGGAGGAGGGAGTGGTGGTGCAGCCGTGGCTGGAGAGACTGCTAAAGACGAGCTTCTTCCATCTCTGCCGGACTCATGGGGCAGCCGGGCGGAGCGAATGCAACATGTTTTGTTTGGACTGCAACGTGGATTCATTTTGCTTGTATTGTCGATCATCAAAGCATAGAGATCATCATGTAATACAGGTTTGTTTTGACTATGATTGTAATGAGATTGTCGTACTTCCTCCAATATCCCATCACAATTTTCATGCGTGCTCTGTAATTTACAAAAAAGGTGTGGTGTGATAGTTGTGATGGGACGGAGGGAGTAGTTGTATATACTATATATGTTGTGATGATTCGATGATGTTGTGTTTGTACGTAGATAAGGCGATCGTCATATCATGATGTGGTGAGGGTTTCCGAGATTGAAGAGGTGTTGAATATAAGTGGGGTGCAAACTTATGTAATAAACAGTGCGAGGGTTTTGTTTTTGAATCAAAGACCTCACCCTAAAAGTGCTGCCAAAGCTGTTTCTCTTGTTTGTGAAATTTGTGGGAGGTCTCTCTTGGACTCTTTTCGTTTTTGTTCTTTGGGATGTAAGGTTAGTCATTTCTCTCACAATGTGTGTGATCTTGAATAATTTGAATTTACTACATTCTTGATTTTGAGATTAAAATTAAAAATGTGTTCATCTCATGTGACATTAGTTATATGAGAGACATTAGTTATATGAGAGACACATTAAAGATTAGAGAATAAAATTTAATTACTTTTATTCAGTTTCAGTCTCTCTCACTTGTGTCACTTACGTGATGATACAATACAAAATGAGACACACTTAACATATAACATATAAATATAATAGGAATTTGAAATTAAGGTAATCTTGATATGCATTCTTGATGTTTCCATCAAATTAATTTGATCATATGGAAAAGGTAATGATTTTTTATTTTTTTTAGAATTGAAAGATGATCATCATTATTTAATCATCATTTATATAATCATTCGTACAATGGCACACACGCCCTCACGAGCTAGACACACATAAAACATTAATCTTCATCACTATCATAGTAAGGTGTAACAAACCAACATAAAATAGTCATCACCTACTTTGGATTAATTAGCAATATGGTCATAACCCCTTAATGTATATTAGTAAAGAATGACCAATCAAAATAGAGCCAACATTGCCAAATCACCCTCTAAATTCACGTCATCCTCCTCTCTCCATCACGTGATCATCTTATTAATGCTAACAATTCCATATGTCAAATCGATTATAGGAAGAATAAGATGTGATAAAAAATTTTTGTAAGTGATACTTTTAAGAAAAAATTATACCATATATAACCATTTTATAAAAAAAATGATAAAATGAGGTATTTTTAATGGGTACTTTTGGATGAGACTATTTAATTTTTTTAATTTGTTTTAATTTTTTATTAAATATGTTATAATTTTTTTAAAGATATTGTCAATTTTTATTTATAATATAAATTGTTCATGAAATAGTTTACTGTAGCATTATTATTTTTTATTAATTGAATATCATTTTTCATTAAAATGTTACATTTTTTAATCATCCCACAAAAGCTATTTCGTGAGGTGATCATACAACTCATTGCCATTAATAGATTTTGATACTCATATTACAAAATTCTATCTTGTACGATCTCACACATATTATTATCATTCTTTTATTTCTATCTAATCTACATTTCATCTAAAATTACCATAATGAGCTTTTTTCTTTTTTCCCTAGTAATAAAATACTATTAATATTATTTTTTTTAATCAAAATAGGTGTTAGGAATAAAGAGGAAGAAAGATGCAAGCTTTTGCTTAGATGGGAAGAATGAGAGAGAATTCCAAAGAGGGGAAGGGATATCAAGAGAAGAGAGAGAATTGCGTGATGGATCACAACAAGAAATCTACCCAACCACACCCCCTCCACCTCCTACTGCTAGAAGAAGAAAAGGCATACCTCAAAGGGCACCCTTTGGTTCCTAATTTATTATTTTCATTTATTATATAATTTAATTTTATTCTTGACTTTGTTTTTCTACAAACCCATAAATTGGGGCTCATTTCTCCCCACAAATAATAAATTATGGGTCACGTTTCTCCTTCTAATTTGAATTTCTTGATTCTAGCTTGTATTTTATTTCATGTTCATTAAATTATCTTTATTGTATGTTTAATTGTAGTATTAATACAATGAAATATGAGAAGACATTATCTTGCAATGAGCAATGAGAATTAATGAATCAACCATATGTCTTGAATAAAACTATCTGCTTGTAAGATTTAATTTTCCCCATAACTTATTACAGAAAAACATGTTAAGATTAAAAATATATATTTATTTTCTGGAGAAAATATCAATTTGGGTCATGTAATTTTTTATGAATCCAATTCTAATCATATGTTTAATTTTTTTTTAATTTTAGTCATTTTGTGTTAATTTTAATCTTGCAACTTTTAACTTTTTTAAATTTTAATTCTTTTGCAAAAATATTTGCTTAGCTTATAAAATTTGAAAAATTTAGGGAACTTGCAGAGTTTTAGAAAGACTAAGAATGAAAATCAAACATATTGAAGGACTAAAATTTAAAAAAAAAATAAAATTATGAATAAAAATGAATTCAGCCAAAATTAAAGTATTGAGTTCGATAATAGTATGTCTTATTTGCAGTGTTTATTTTAGAAAAAATGATATAAAATAGTTTAGAAAAGTAAAGTTAATTTAAAAAAAAAAAAATAGTTGTATTAATTAGTGCTTAGTTACAACTTGTAAATAAATGTGATAAAAAGTAAAGGCTTTATATATGTGGAGTTCTTTATATTTAGTACTATATTATATATCAATATTTTTAATTATGAGGTCCACCAAACCACATGGGGCGTTCATAAAAAAGAACAACACCTTTAATTAGTTTGAGGAAATTTGGTTATTTGTTCATTTGTTTACTACTTGTGCTTCTGTTTGTTAACTAATAAATACTACAACGAATATTTGTTGGATAGGATGTTTGTTATTATTAAATCACTCTATTCTAAAATGAATAATAACTCATTAATTAATTATTTTCAAATATATTAATGTACATTTGCGGTACATAATATTGTATATGTATGCAAGAAAGGAGTGTCATTATTGGTTGTCATTAATAGTAATTTTATAATTAGACCGGAAAATAAACTGATAAGGGAAATTGTTAGGTTCAACCAAAATATTACATTTTACAATTTTCAATTATATTTTATAGAATTAACATTCATTAAATATAATCACTTATATTATCTTTTCATTGTAAAATACAATTGAAAATTAAAATATAATTAAATAAAGAGTTGGTCTCTTATGTTCTCGGGACACACCGTGCGCCCATACTCTTTAGTATCAAATTGGAACCAGAAGGCCTTACTTCACCACTTGTTCTCGCGGCGATAGAGTCGCACTGGTATAAGAGATAGAGGCCCTGATGGAGGAATTCAATCGGGCAATCAAACTAGGCGATATGCTCAGAACCAAAAGGCCTTATTTCACCCATATGTATTCGAAATAGCATAACGTAGTGGTTTCCCGGGGAAGACGCCCGTACCCTGGTATAAAACGAAAACCAAGGGTTAAAAAACAGGGAGACTTGGATGGAATATCACATAAACTAGTTGATAGATCATGAAGAGCGGATTTTGTTCTATCTATTACATTTAGTGGCAAAAAAGAATATTGAATTGTTGTTTAAAAAAACGATCTAAAATGTCTTTACTATAGGAATACACAGAGTAATTTCTACAATTTAATACTCCACTAAAGAATATGGACGCACGGTGTGCCCGGGAACACACAAGTTTTTGCCTTAAATAAAAATATTTAATTTATGATTTATAATATATTCACTCAATATTATAATTCATAATTTAATAGATATTATAATAAAAAAACAAAAGAAAAATGAAATATTCATTAAAAAAAGTCAAAAAGGTAAATTTTTTTTAATAATAATAATAATAAATAAATAAATAAAATACTCAAATAAGTTGGACAAATTTTTATTTTTTTTAACCAGTTCAACCTGATCCAACTTAATTCAATCCCAAAAGGCTTTTTTCTTTTAGGTTTTTCGGACCGATTTCGAGTTCGTTTCCAATCCAAACCATTGAACCAACATATTTAGTTTGATTTTAAAAACATTGGTTATTAATTCCTTTCACTTTTACTACTTCAATTATAACATCAATATATTGACAAAGTAATACTTTACTAAGTTGAATGGATACTTTATTTACAGAATATTGAAATTAATTATCAGTATTATTTTAATGATTATTTTTAATAAAATAGTGTGCAATTATTTCATACTCCAAATTTTTACCCAAAAAAAACTATGAGGCTTACTTCTGTGATACGTGGTCACTGGTAACCATGGGTCCAATCCATCCCTTGAAGACAACTAATTGCAATCTCCACCGTTCAACACCAAATAAATTTAATAAAAATGAATATCTACCTAAGCAGCCGGTTGAAGCACAGTATATTGCTACATATCTGCACTGTCCGCGGTCTTGTCGCATGTACTGTACTTGAGAATCAGATTCACATTTCTCATCAATGTTGAAACTTTCCTTGTTCAAAATCCCTAATTCAGCGCGAATCCCATTTAAATTTGATAAATTCCTCTTCCAACAATGAAAAATCACACTCCACCGATGTAATCACCCCCTAAATCATTGATTCCTCTCCCCACCGGATTCGTCTAACAAATCATACGATCCCCCATTCAAACTCCTTAGATCCCATCGATTTGTTGTAGAAATTCTCCGACGAAAACCGTCAACCAACAACGACGGCGATGAGCTCACTCGTTATCCCGACTCGAGATTCAGGATAAAGACAAATATTATTCAGCCTGAATAATTAGATATTTATAGAGGTGTTAGATAGAGATATTGGGGGAAATGGGTGGTGGAGATTCGACTCCCTCACAACTGGATGCGGGTGTGGTTGAGCAAGTATGACACGACGGAAGCCGCTACGTACGCCTACGATAGGGCGGTGACAAGCTGCGGGAGAAGTAAGCACTCCTCAACTTCCCCAACCTCCACAAGTTAGGCGAAATTGGATTGTGGGAGAACAACTTGCCGCCCTGAAGAATTGCGATGGGCCAAAAAATGTAAAGGGTGAAGATAGTGGAGTGTTCTTCCTCGGGGGTGGACAATGAGAACTGGAGTGCGAGTGTTTCTGAGGATGGATTCTGAAGGGCGGCGATTGGAGTGGCTGTCGTTGGAGCCGCTGCTGGAATGGAAATTGATGGGTGCCAGCTCGTCCGGTTACCGGTGTGATGTTTTGTGCGACATTCACGTTACTATTTAGATTGTTCGATTTGATTCCAAGTTATGATTTGTTGTGTTTGCTTGAATTCAACTCATAAGAGTAAGGAATGAACGTTTAAGATAAAATTCATATTTTTGTATTTACTAGTGGTATTACTGTTAAATTTTCTTGAAAGATTTGATGCTTAAGGATAAAATTCTATAGTTTCAAGTAAGTTAGATGTGATTTGAATAAATTAGAATTGCTTAAGTTATTAGTAGACCATAGCCGGCTTCTGCTAAATTTCTTTGAGTTCTGCTTAATGTAGTAGAGGAGTCAGGAGCTTGCTTCAACTTATCATTCGAAGTTAAAGTGAGCTTTTACCAGACAACAAATCAAGCAGAGCTGTTCAGAGGAGAGGTGAGAAAATTGCTTATTGATTTGTTTGAAAGATTTGAAATTTACATTCACTGAGAAACCTTTTGTTCAATCTTTTTCAGCTTGTATTTGTTTATGTGGATTTAAACATTGAAGAAGTTGGAAGACCAGTTTCCAAGTATTATGGAGTTGTTAACCTTCATCTCAATATTCATCAACACGTCATTTTTCGTTGCTCTTTACTTAATTTTGTTAATGTTGTTGTTGTTAAAGTGTTGCATAGGTTAGGGCTTGTTTTTATTTATGTGGATTTAAACATTGAAGAAGCTGGAAGACCAGTTTTCAAGTATTATGGAGTTGTTAACCTTTATCTCAACATTCATCAACACATCATTTTTCGTTGCTCTTTACTTAATTTTGTTAATGTTGTTGTTATTAAAGTGTTGCATAGGTTAGGGCTTAGCTTTGTAAGAGAGCCTATGTAATTTCTTTCAAAAAATCGCACCTTTTCTCATATTTTATTATAATGTTTCCGTTAATAACTTAATAGAAGGGACCAAATGTGCTAGTTTTTGGACAAAAAAAGGTTGGGGACCAAAAATGAAAGCAGTCTATTCGTATGGGCTCAAAAGTGCATTTCCCCCATCCTTATAGTGATAATTCGTCTCCTGAAGATTGGAGGTATGATTTAAGGCGAACCAGTATACATCCTCGAGTAATCTTCTTCGTTTTGTGTCATTTTATTTTGACTGAATTTGCGTGAGACAACTTAGGTAGAATGTTCGTGTATGATCAATTAAGAGTTTAAACTTGCATCCATTCACATGAATAATCTTATCTTAATGACCCAAAAATCATTACTCATGCAACACTAATGTATCCATCAATTTTCCTTATAACGTAAATAGGATGTAGTGGAGCCTGTTGAGGGTGCAAAACCTGGTGCATTGTGTAGATAATGTATGTATCATATCATGTCTATAATTATGTGTATGTTATGTGATTTGTTGAGAAAATAAATAGAAGATTTCTTTTATTAATTAAAAAAATTGTGAGTAAGATACAAGAGAAAAAAAAGCATGTTCGCCATATTTAAGTATTTATATTAAAGTAAGAACACTTGTTAAATTATTTGGTATTTAATTTGGTATTAAGAGCATGTCCACCGAAAATATTTGCTAAGAAATAGCAATTTTGCAATTAAATTGACCAATATTACATTAATTTCATGTCCAAAGAATTTTAAATAAAGAAATATTTTCTAAACATATAAATTATGATATGATATTCATCAATTATTTATGATATGATATTCCTTAATCGGCGGACATGTAAATTCTAACAAAATTTATTGGCGGACATGGTAAATTCTAACAAAATTTATCAACGGACATGATAATTACAACAAATATTTTCGGCGAATAAGCAAGTTCTATCAAAATTTATTAGCGGACATGCTATTTCCAACCCAAATTATTGGCGGACATGCTAATTCCAACTAAAATTTTCGACAAACTTGCAAGTCCTATCAAATTTATAAGCGGACATGTTGTACATAATGTATATATCATATCATGTCTATAGTTATATATATTTGCTGTGATTTGTTGAGGAAAAAAATAGAAGATTTCTTTAATAAAAAAAATTATGAGTAAGATAGGAGAGATTAAAAAAAAACATGTCCGTCATATTTAAATATTTATTATAAAGCAAGCAACACTTGTTAAATTATCATATTATTTATCATTCCTTATTAATAATTCAATTATTTTTCATTCCTTATTAATAAATTCAATTATTTATTGTTCTCTAATGCTTTTGCAGCTCTTACTCTCAAATCTGAATCTTGTAGTCTGCAGTGTTCTACTCCCGCCCACTCCCTGCCGAACAATTTTGTGTACTCTAAATGACTGAATGAGCTGCTGAGAGGTGTGAACAATTCTGTGTACTCTAAATGACTGAATGAGCTGCTGAGAGGTGTGAGCGGATATAGGCTGTTGTGTTGTGGAAAGCAGAACAGTCGATGTGGGATACTTTGTCGAATGACCGTGATTGTAAGTGCAAACAAGGTGGGGAAGACTCCAAATCTTCATGCATAATAGCTCAGTATATATCGACTGTTCATGATTATCCGGAGTCCTGCTTCATGCCTTTTTGGTATTCATTCTTTCCGCCTACTAATAATTTCAAATGTTTACCTTCTGAGTGCGTCGCTTCCGGTCATCTGCCTGAACGACCACCTCTTCATACCACTCTCCCACTCGCATGTCTTTCCACGCGTCTTGAATAAAAAAGGCCAATAGTTGGAGATAAACTTGGTTACGACTTAGAAAGGATTGCGGGTGCCGGAAAAGATCTGTACTAATGGTCTACGATGGCAGGCTCAGATATGATATTATTGATGATATCTGTGTGAAAGGATGATATGAGACGAGCCTAACTATGGGGTGTAAAAGAAGTTTGTCCAAATGTGGGGCCACCTGGTGAATTGTGTAACTAAATAAATTGTGAATGTGTTTACTCTTTTTTTTAAGCAGCAGAGTTTAATTTTTTTTTTTTAACTATGGTAACATATCCAATTGGAAATTGGGCCGGACACCACTCCGACATGAAATAATATTTTATATTTCTTTTCTAATTATCTTCTTAAATCATATCATAACAAAAAAAATATAGTATCACTCTAACAACCTTCCATATATATATATATATATATTTAATATACTAAAGTAGAGTTTAATTTTGATGAGGTGTCGTTACTAGAATTAATCTTAATTATTTTAATTTTTTATTAAAATTAAAAATTTCAATTATTTTAATTATTAATTAAAATTTAATGTAGATAAATATATATATTATTTTAAGATTTAATATGATATTATCAAATCACTATTAATTAAAAATAATATAGGTAATTACACATATTTACTATAAGATTTAGAAAATTTATCCCCTCTCTACCTATAAATAAAATTCTTTATTCATTCGTTCTACACACATAATTTATTTATCAGGACGAACAAAATCTTTCTTCAAATTTTAAAGAAATGTATCCATTTATTATGTTATTTATTTATTTTTGTTTCTTTTATAGTTTTAAAATTATTTATTTATTTCTCCTGTTTTGGTTTTATTTCTGTTTTATTTTCATTTTTTTTGAAAAATTATTAGCCCCTAATTTTATAATCCATTGATTTTGTTACGTTATTAACTTAGTCTTTCATGGTCACTTTTACAAATTTTTAATTAATTTTTTATGATTTCTTTTATTATATTTTACTTAGTTTATTTATATATTTTTTATATTCTCCTTATTTTTTTATTTTTTGTTTTAATTCTATTTTTTTTAATGGTTAGTATGTAATATTTTTGATTATATTTTTATTTAATTATTTTTTTTGGTTTTAATTCTTTTTTTATTATTAGTATGTAATTTTTAATTTCTTTTACGTAATTTCTTTTTCATGGTTTTGAAATTTTATTTAATTAATTTGCTTATGATTTCTTTTTATTTTTTTATTTCTTCGAATTTATTTACAATAATTTTATTTTTATTTTTTATTTTTTTAAAATATATATTAATTTTATTATAATTCTTAATTCTTTTATATTTTTCTAAAGTTTTTATTAATTATCTTTCTTTTTTATTTTATTTGTTTAATTTTTTTTATTATTTAAATATATTTTCACCATAATTAAAATTTAATGATATATAAATAATTTTATTCTAAGATTGAATATGGATGTGATATATAAAATTTTGTGCTTTTTTATATTTTTTAAATTCTCTTTTAATTAATTTTTTTATTTTATTATGTTATTTTAAATTTTTTATTAGTATGTAATTTTTAATCTTTTATTATTTTACGTTGATAATTTTTTTTCTTGATTACTTTTATTATTTTTTAATTAATTTTTTTTATGATTTCTCATTAGATTATTTTTTATTTTAATTCGCGTTTTTATTATTATTAATAATGTTTAATCTTTGATTTTTTTAATGTTATTAAATTTTTTTCATAATTAAATTTATAAAAAAATTTAAATTCCAATGATTTGACGTCACCTGAATTAATTTTAATTTAATAATTACTAATTAATATTTAAAGATAAATACATAAATTTTTTTAAGATTTGAATATTTATATGATTAGATCAAATAAAAATCAAATAAAAATCTTAATTATAAACATTAAAAAAATATTATCCCTCTCCACCTATACAATAAGTCTCTTTATTAATTAGTTCGCATAAATTATTTATCAAGACGAACAAAAACTATCTTAATTTTCCATAGAAAATTTTTCATTTCTTTTGTTATTTTATTGATTATTTTGTTGTTCCTTTTATATTTTTTTAAATTCTCTTTTATTTATTTTTTATTTAAACTTTTTTATTAATTTTTTTTTTATTTTTTCATTTGAATTTTTATGCAAATAATATACTATGTACCTATAAATAAAGCTCTTTATTTATTCAATATACATATATACGTACAGAGCAAAAGTTTTATTCTAAGTTCCATTAAAGTTCTGAAGGAAGGTATCCATTATTTTTTTTTTAAGTTTCTAATAATAAATTTTATAAATATCCTTTTATATTTTTCAAACTTGCTTTTAATTATTTATTTTTTAAAATTATTTTATTTCTATTTTCTTTTAACTTTTTAATTATATTTTAATCATTTTATTTCTTTACGTTATTAATTTTATTCAAGGTTACTTTATAATTTTTTAAACTAATTTTATAAAAAAATTTATTTTATCGAAATAATTTATATTAATTTTTTTTTTATATTTTATTAATTAACTTTATTTTTAATTTTTTTGATCAATTAAATTCTACAACAACATAACAAAATTAGAAAAATCAAGATTTTTTTTAATTTTTTTAGTAAATTAATTTAACAACGAAATTAAGCTTTTATCACGAAAGCAAATTCACATTTGAAAGTATATAAATTGAATTTTAATTTTCAATTTAAATTACAGTATTAGATTATAATTGAATAGATAATTATTTTAAACTTGAATTATATTTTTAAAATTATTGAATAAATAGTTATATTAAATTTAAATTATATTTTTAAAATTGTAACTTTAAAACCCGTGTAATACACGGGATCAATACTAATATATATATATATATATATATATATATATATATATATATATATATATATATATATATATATATATATTAAGTTTGAAAGAAAATCCAATTATTTTAAACGTGTCCGCCGATAAAGATGGGCAAAGAAAATGTAATTAAGTGTCCGGTAATTAATTGATCACGTCAGCGGATAATTTTACTAAAAAGAATCAATATTTTTATTAATCATGTCCACTTACATACATGGAAACCATAACAATCCAATTGTTAGATAAAGATGGGCAAAGAAAATGTAATTAAATGTCCGGTAATTAATTGATAATTTCAGCGGATAATTTTACTAAAAAGAATCAATATTTTTATTAATCATGTCCACTTACATACATGGAAACCATAACAATCCAATTGTTAAGATATCTCATTTGTAATGGTTTATATGTTTAGAATAGTCATGTGATATTTAATCAACCAATTAGTATTATAATTAATCACAGCTGGTAATACAAATTAAAAATATCAATCAATTCAACATTATAAATATCATGTATTGAAAATTTAACAATTCAATGTTAGTAATCGTGTCCCTTGTAAATTTAATTATTTTAACTTATTAATTTTATAATATATCGTGTGTGATGGTTTATTTTGTTTTAATTGATCATGTCTTGTGTATGAAATTTGGATTTAAATTACTTTTTAATTTTTCAAAAAAATAAAGATTGTTTCATATTGGGAGTACACGTTAACGTTGAAACAATTTATTTATGATATGATATAAGTTAGTCAAATTGAATATAATTGAGTGTAAGAATAATAAATTGAGTTTGATATTTGCGTGTCCGGCAAAAAAATTGCATATCCGCCACCTCAATTAAACTTCGTATCCACCTCAATTAAGCTAATATACAGTGTCCGCCTACAAAACTTGCTATATAATTGTGTATCCTCCATTAAATTTGATAATTACTTACATGTTCGCAATAAATTGTGCTTTTACATCGTTTGTCCCTCAAAAGATTTGGTATGTAATTATATGTCCGCCGCTGAAATCCAAAAATTTGCATGTTCGCCACCTCAATTAAGCTTATATAATGTGTCCGTTGACAAAATTTGCTATATAATTGTGTGTCCTCCATTAAATTGGATAAGTAATGTGTCGCCAAAAAATTTGATAAGTAATTGTTTTTCGCCGCTAAAATCCATCTTTAATGGGTTGTCCGCCTTAAATTAGATGTGTAATCTTGATAAGAATGTTTGATAGATATCAATTTATAAAAAAATTGGATTTTTCTTTATTATTTGTATTCAAATTTGCAGTATCTTTTTTAATTGCTTGTCTTAAATTAGATATGTAATGTTGATAAAAATGTTTCACATATATCACCCTATTAAATTTTTTTTGATTTTTTCTTTTTTTATGTGTACAAATATTAAGAGTGTTTTTTTTAAGAGTAAATTTGAGTTTAAACACTTAGAAATAAGGGTAAATTTTGCAATATAAAGTAGGATATTTATAGTGTGCATTCAAATGTACCTTATGATACGATGCAATGTACTTTATGATATGGTCTACCTTATTGAAAAAAAAAGTTAATACACATATAAATGGTATTTACTTAATAAAAAATTTTGTGTGAAAAAAGTTAACAATTAATACAAAAAACATATGCAAAATAGAATAAAAAGATATACACATATGGGTGCACCCGATATACATTCTGTAAATTATGGATTACTTGCAAATTACACATTAAATAACTGGCGGACAAGCTCTATTAATCGGCGGACAGGGTCGATTATTCTCACGACATCGGAATTACATGCTGAATTATGCTAAAAGTTAACGGACAAGCTCAATAATAATAAAAAAATTCGGCGGATAGGGTCTTTGATTCTAAAAAATTTGGAATCACCTGCTGAATTTTGAAATAAAGTTGATGGACAAGCTCAACTTCACTAAAAATTTCGATCGACAAGCTATATTATGATCTTGGCATAACATGCTCAATTATTCTAAAAATATCTATATTATGATTAAAAATTGGCATAACATGCTCAATTATTCTAAAAATATCGGCGCCCGAGCTCAATCATATGTCAATTATGGTAGAAATTTCGGCGGACAACCTCAATTATGCCGGCAGATAGGTTCATTTTACCTAAATTTATCGGCGGACAAGCTCAATTACGCTAGAACATTTGGCGGACAAGTTCATTTTAGCTAGATTTATCGGCAGAAAAGTTCAATTAGGCAAAAATAATGGGCGGACATGTTCATGAAGGCTGAATTAATGGGCAGATACTCTAAATTTTCGTTAACATATGGGCTAACATGCTCAAGTATCCTCAAATCAACTGCAAACTTGCAAAAATTAGTTTATTTCTGCGGCGGACAAGACACCTTCCTACATCAACAATACTAAAATCCAACTAGTTCATCGGCGAAGGATCAGATTAAACACAATCACCCTAAATCAACACACACTCAATTGCACTAAAGCATACACACATATACAAACGACTTATGCAAAAAAAATCAATTACCCCTAATTTAAAAGCAAAATTCCGACTAATCCCTAAAACCCTAAACCCTCAAACTGAAATACTATCGTATCTGATTTTCCATATTTGTTTTTGCGACTTTCCACGTGGAGATGACGAGGGAAGTGTGCAGATATGGTCGGAGGGAAACCTGTGTCCGCGACAGGTTTTGAGATAGAGACTAAGAGTAAGACGAGACTGAGCGAAAGACGACAAAAGAAAAATAGAGGAGGGAGAGAGAGAAAGAAACTGTGAGATTTTGAGATAAGAGATCAAAGATTGTTCCCACTTTTTAATCCCAGTAAAATCGGTCAAACACCCACTATGGAAGCACATTTTAGTTAATATCTTTTTGGAATATTTATTTATATTCTAATCCTGCATCTAACTTAATCAATTCAATTAAATGTAATATTTCCCTAGAATTAGTGTATACCCACTAAGTGCATGATTGATGAAAGCTCTCAACGTTTTTAATACGTTTGTAACTAGATGGAACCCAGAAACTCACAACTAATAAAATTACAAATTGAATGCGTGTGAACGTGTATATCAGATTGCAAAGACGATTTAAGTGGTTCGACTTCAGGTGCAACTCTAGATACACTGTGGAGGCTCAATATTTTATTAGTATGAAAATATACACATCAACTACAAATCAAAACGCAGCATACAAACTCTTCCAACATGTAACTGAAACTTACGGAGAAGCATATTTGAGCCATCTTTTCGTCAGTTAATCGGTTAACAAAACGGATGAAACCTCCCGCAACGAACAGGAGATGCGTGGGGCTTTCATTTCAGTGGTAACAAACGCTATCAACCACACACGCCTTCTGTACACCCGCTGCAACATACTTTAGTCACCACATGTGCACATCCTGTTTCGGATGTGTTGTTGCTTGAGATGCAAACAATTTACACAACACTCTCTGTTCAATTGAAAACGGATTAAACAACCATTTGTGTTCCAGTTGGAGTAGCTCCTTACGTAAAACATCATCGTTGGCATCGTACACCTTTATTAGTATGATGCGTAAATGATGGTGTTCATTGCTCCGCGTCGTAAAATTCATCATGGTGCATCGGTCCAAGTTCGCATTACGCAAGGCACTTTATTAGTATGAAATTGCTTAAAATTGGGCTCAAGTATTTGGGCCACTTTCATTCAAACATATAGTATTATTGTATTAGTATGGTTTATTGAATCTTGAAAGACCTATATCATTAGTTTATTGAGCCTTAATATAGGGAGAACTAGCCACCCCGATCGGATTGGAAATAACCGCAAGTCCAAAATCAATGGAGTACACCAAGTCCTATTGTGCACCCCATCGGTCCACTTAAATAATCTAAACTACTATTAGATTAGATTTTTATTTAATATTAATTACTAAATACAATAACTACTAACTATTTCCTAATTTTTACTTTATAAACCCCAATCCAAAATAATCCTAAATTCAAGCGTCAAGCCAATGTAAATTACATAGTTCTATTTAGTCAAAGATATTATAAGACCTCACAAAATGATTTGCGGGATTATCTTATGGAATAACTTTGTTAGATAATGAGTAATAACCTTTATACTACTTATTTGATAAAAAATGATAATAATGGTATGAATTGAATAATTTATAATATAAATAATAATAATAATATTTTAAAAGAAATGTGATAACACTCTTAATAAAAATGAATGCAAAATGATGTCGACGATCTCACATCCGCTATTTACTGTAATAGGGTGAATTATACAAATTGCTTTGTTAAGAAGTAATATTTTGTGAAAAAAAAACATATTTTTCTATTCTTCTCATGTTTTGTATTTTGTTGGGCATGTATTTAAATTATCTATTAGTATGGTGTAAAGTAAATGTGTAAAGTTTAACCAAATTTATAACAATCTATTTTTCATAAAATCAATTATATATAATATTATGTAACTTACTTACCTACCTTTTTCTCGTTTAAATTGTCAAATGATGAATTTATAAACTTATTTGATTGATTTATTTTTATTTATATCTTATTTATATGTTTTTTTTCATTTTTTTATATTTAGTGTGTAAGACATTTTAAATTTTAATATTAATATATATAAAGCTTTAATTGGAATTTCTTTCATGACATTTGAATGAATTGTAATCCCATTAAATTGATTATTATCATTTTATTCGTTTTTCTAAGTATAAATACCTTTAATTAATACTTAATACTTAAAATTTGGGATAATTGCATACTTAATACTTAAAATTTGGGATAATTGCATAAATATAATTAATATCAAATATAGAATTGAAAAAATAACAAATGATTGATTCACAAAACTAGAAATGTTTTTGGGTAACTGATCAAGATATTCAAAAACATTCTGCACATGATGCCTATGTATAGACAATCAAATTCAAAACATGTGTACACAAATTTAAAATTTAATACTTCAATCCAAAATTATAAAATCATACAAAGATTTAAAATATAACACCTAATCACTCTGAAAACCACTATAAAAAAGCTAACGGGAATGAACGAAATAAACAAAAAAGTTATAAAAATGTGAGTAGGATTTTTTTGAACATATATAAGATATAAAAGCCAAAACAACTAAAAGGAAATAAAGAGAAAAGTTATAAAAATTGAGTAGGATTGTTATGGGCATATATAAGAATTAAAAGCCAAAACAGAAACGGAACACGAGATGCCCATACATCTTATAATTTCTTTAATGATTGATACGGAGAAATAGGTAAAATTACTGATACTTAACTTGAATTTTAAATAACAAAATTATACATCAATATGAATCATTCAATACATAAATAATAGATATAATTTAAATAATATATGAATTTCTTTTTAATTGTTTTAAATGATGGCTCCCTTCAATATGATTTTTTTAATTAAATAGTTTAAATAAATAATTTAAATTTTTTAAATAAGCATTATATTGAAAATGACAAAAATTGATTAAGTTAATAAGAAAATATTAAAATATATAATGATAACTAAATTACTAAAATTTAACTGTGACAGAGTGACTTTTTAATTTTACAATGGCTTTCTAAATTTTACCTACAAAAATGGACAAAATTAGATTAAAAATTTTAAAATTTGAAATCTAAAAATAAAAATAAAAAATCAAACGTGATATATATTTTTTGAAAGTATTAATTTTTAATTATTATCTAAAACAAACAATTTATACTTTATTACTTTATAAACAATAGAGTTAAAAGAGGTGAAAGGATAATAAAGTACACTATATTTGTTGGATGATCAGTATAAATTCATTCCGATGGATAGTACTAAGAAGAAATTGGAACAATAATGGAGGAGAACCAGTCAAACAGTCCAATAGTAGCTATAATGGAGCTGGCAAACATGATAAGCGTGCCCATGTCCCTAAACGCCGTCGTTCGTCTCAACGTGTCCGATGCCATTTGGCAGGGCGGATCCAACGCCCCTCTCACGGCTGCGGAGATCCTCTCCGCTACCAACTCCGGCCCCACCGCCGATCCGGAGAATCTCCAACGCATTCTCCGAATGCTTTCCAGCCACGGAGTTTTCAATGAACATCTCAACAAAGACAAATCCGAGAGAAGGTATATATGCCCACAATAATTTGATAATTAATTTTGATTTTGACTATGAATTGATTATGTAGACTTTCACAGATATTCATTAACAGAAGTCGGCAAAACCCTAGTTCCAGATGAGAATGGCTTATCGTACGCACCTTACGTGCTCCAGCACCATCAGGACGCGCTAGTGCGCGCGTGGCCTGTACTGCACGAGGCGGTGCTCGACCCATCGACGGAGCCGTTCATTAAGGCTAACGGCGAGGCGGCGTATACATACTACGGCAAGATGCCGGAGATGAACGGCCTGATGCAAAAGGCCATGGCGGGTGTATCTGTACCGTTCATGAAGGATTTTTTGGATGGCTACGATGGATTCAGTGGAGTGAAAACACTGGTTGACGTGGGAGGAAGCTCAGGAGATTGTTTGAGAATGATCATGGATAAAAATCCAAATATTACAGATGGAATCAACTTCGATTTGCCTGAGGTAGTTGCAAAAGCACCCAATTTTACTGGTATGAACTTGGAATTTCTATTCATTCTTTTTCAAAGTTATTTTAAAAATTATTTAGCATCACTCATTTTGGTGACAACCTCAAAAGTAGTTACGGATAAGGTATTAATTTGTCTCATATGATTGATTAGTTTTGAAAACTTCCCAATTTACTAGTATTCTAATGCAAATGCAAATGCAAATGATGATAAAATAATTTGAAGAATATTTGACAAATTAGGCATTTATTTGTCACTGCTAGTTTTCTTATTTTTCCTATTTTTACTAGTATAATAACGATGATTAAATAATTAGCAGAATATTTGATGAACATAATATTTTTTGTGAGACGATTAGTATGTTTTTTAATCGGTTATACTCCATTTTTAATAAAAGTATTTACGTTATTTATTTGTCCTATAAATTTATAAATGAAATAGTTTAATTAAAATGGTCCTTTTTTTTAATAAAAAATATTATTTGAAATGCATTTTTTTAATTATGTGAAATTCATTTTATAAAACAGTTTCTTATGAAAAACAAAAAAATTTTACAACAAATGAATTGTGATTAAAAAGGTAAAGTTAATTATTTTGAGAGCTAAATGCAGGTATAAGTCACATAGGTGGTGATATGCTGAAATATGTTCCACGTGGTGATGCTTATTTCTTAAAGGTGCGTAAATTCATCAACTTAATCCATTTTCTTGCTTATATGTTAATTAAATGAAATAAAAATAAGAGAGGGATTAGGGTAGAATCAGGTGTGCCAATTGAATTGATACACTTTTGGTCCCACCCTTTTTAATTAATTCATCTCTTTCATTAATGTTGTTTTTTATTTTATTTTATTTAAATGACTATTATACCCTAAATCCTAGGGATAAATTATACCCTAAACCACAAGGGTAAAATTACAATTATACCATAAATCCTAGGGATAAATTATACCCTAAACTACAAGGGTAAAATTACAATTATACCCTAAACCCTAGGGGATAAATTATACCCACAAAGGTAAAATTACAATTATACCCTAAACCCTAGGAGATAAATTATACCCTAAAGCACAAGGGTAAAATTACAATTATACCCTAAACCCTGGGAATAAATTATACTCTAAACCACAAGGGTAAAATTGCAATTATATTCGTAAAATTAAATTAAAAAAAACAGTAATAACAACAGTCACGGAAGATAAAGGAAGGAGGTTGTACCAAAATTATACCAAAATAGGGATCGTATACAAGTCATTGTCTAAAAATAAATACTGCATCAATTTGAACCCCTAAACGCCCAAATATTATTTCAAGGTCTGCTCCATTATCTTTATATATTTAGAGTTTTAAAAATTCTTAGAAATAAGGGAGTTTTACTACTTATACGGGCTTATACTTAATAAAAAAAAAAAAAAAGAGGATGGTTGGAATGCAATCTAGAAGGAAGATGAGTTCTTTTCAAAAAAAAAAAAAAAAGGAAGATGAGTTACTGTATCTGTTGAAACTTAAAAAAATTAAGGAAATTTTTATGTTTATAATTTATTAATAATATTTACAAAATACATTAATTCACTCTAAAAAAATTAAGAAAATTTCTATGCTCACGCTTTGTTGATTACATCTACTTATATTCTTGAAATTAAACCCAACAAATAAAGATTGAATTATGTCTGTAAAATAGTACTTCCTCCGTCCCGTTCTAATAGTTACGCTTCCTTTGTACGCTTCATTTAATTTATAAAGGAATCCTAACTATTAAAACGGGATGGAGGGAGTATGATAAAATCATGCGTGCATCCAGGCAAACGAAAGTAGGTCCATGCGCTCAATTTTACTTTTATACATTTTTAGTATTGAATGTTATATTTTTAGGATAAAATTGGGTACTATTGATCTTTTGATATATATTTTTTAAAATACTAATACTATTCATACACATTTTTAATGAAAAAAAATCATTGTTAATTAAGTATATGGTCCTTAAAACAATTGTGACACCCGTAGACACCTGGCATCCGGATTCAAAAACTAACTCAAATAGTACATGATTACAAAGTTTTATCATTTCATGATTGCGTATAAAAACCCTACCTATATTTTTATATTTAATTTAATATGTGTAAGTTTTTTAATAATTTACTTATGTTTTTGTGTCGCTATTTAAATGTTTCGTTTTTATTAAACTTATAACTTTATTCATTTAAAAATATTAAAATTGTTTTAGAGTGGAAAAAAAATCTTTAAAGAAATCATTGGATTTCACTCCAATATATATTGTCTCCATTGCAAAGGACATTTCTGCACTTATATAAAGAAAAAGAAAGAATCTTTTGTACAACAAACTTATGCAGCCATTGTCATTCACGTGACAACAATCACGTGATTGTTATGACAACAGAAAATTAATTCCAACAAACCATAATACGACAATAGACTGCTATCGAAACAATTTTATTCCGATTTTGCCAACACAAATCCACCCACCAAGGGATCGTGAAGTTCAAGTGATTAAATGGGAATCGTAGTTAGAAGTGATTCAAAATACCTAAATAATCATTTTTTAGATGAATCGTTATGAATTGTTAAAATCAGAAAAAATTGATTGATCGGTCCAACCTTTAATTTTTTTTACTAATTTTATTTATTTCAAAACATAATACTATTATTTAAATTTTAGATTAAATTATAAATTATGGTATTATGTATATAAGTATTAATTATGAATTAACTTTGAATTGTTGTCGGCACCGATTCAATATTCGGTCCGGTTATAACAATATTGACACAATGTTGACACATAGTACCTTTTTTAGGCTATTAAAAACAGATCTACATGGAATTTTAAATTGATCGTTTTAACTATCTAAACGGGTATTATCTGCACAAATGGGCCGACCCATTGGTGCGTCAATTTCTCGCAAGCCTGCATATTCTGTTGGGCCTTCTCTAGTTCCCCCATGGGCTGCCCAATTTTTTGTTCTAGAAAGTAGAATCTACTAAAGATAAAGTTTGAGTTCTAGCTGTAGTAATTATTTACTGAATTTTTTTTTTCTTTTAATTGAAGTGAAGTATTTACCAGTAAAATGATCCCCATATTTTATTACATATTAATGTTATATTTTATGTGTCACGTAATTGGAGGAGTGTGACACATAAAAGAAAGGTGAAAAAGTAAGAAAAATAATAATAAATTTTAAAGCAAAGGATAATGGTTTAGATTCGAATTCCAATACGTTTGACACCCATTTAAGGAGTGACATTAGAGATTTATGCTGTACTACTTGCTGAAATACGAAATTTAGTTTCTAATGAGTTTTGGAAGCATTATATATAATAATATATAGTGGGTTTGTTTTGGGTATTTAATAAAATTAACTTCAATTTATGTAAATATCAATGTGTAAGAAAGGTGATAAAGTGTGTAAGAGGTCTTATTATTTGACATGTGAAGTAGAATGCATGTGAATTGATAATTATAGAGCTCATAAATATTTAGGGGTGTACATCGGTGGATTCGGTTGATACATGCATTATTTTGGCACTTTGCAGTGGGTGCTAACAACATGGACGGACGAGGAATGCAAGCAAGTGTTGAAAAATTGCTACGATGCACTTCCTCCGGGAGGTAAAGTCGTCGCCTGTGAGCCGGTGCTACCGGACGACAGCGACGACAGTCATCGGAGTCGAGCCCTTTTGGAAGGGGATATCTTTGTGATGACAATTTATAGGACTAAAGGGAAGCATAGAACAGAAGTAGAGTACAAGGAACTAGGGCGTTCAGTTGGATTCCCAAAATTTGAAGCTAAATTCTATATGAATCATTTCTACACTGTGTTAGAATATCAGAAATGATTAGCTTGTACTAGCACAAACTCATCTACTACTTGTGTTGTGCTATGTAGAATGATAATAATCAACACGTGTTTATCCTTCGTGTTTTTTTCAATAATAAGACAATTTTAATATTTGTTCTCAATATTTTGAATGTCTACCTTCATTTGGAGGTTGAAGGGGGATTTGAATTATCGATGTCGTTTGATGTATTAATTTCCTGTGTCTTAAAGTTTGATAACTAATACAAAGGGACATGGCAATTTACGTTACACTTTGATGTGCCATTGTCTATGTCAACTTTTTTTAAATGATTGACATGAGAATGAAGAGTAATCAAATTCCTTAGATTATCTCATTTCTCTTGTAGGTGTTATTCATTCAACAAATTTACATACATGGAGAAAAAATGATGTTAAAGTGGAAAAAAAAAAAAACTACTCAATGAAAATTAATACTATTGTAATTAAAATTTGAAAAATTACAAAACTATGATTAAAATTGATTTAGTGAATATATACCGAACTAAAAATAAACCCTAAAACACTAATTTTAGGATATATTTTTTAACTCTTAAAAAAAAAAAAAACAACGTATTTTAATTTAGTTACAGTAGGAGCTTAAAAGTCTTTTCCAGAGAAGAGGAGAAAAGATGGAGTGGGTGGTTGGTGATATCAGTCATAAAGATGAAATATCAGTCACATGATAAACAAAGCAAAAGTTATACTAGTATATATTTTATTTATTAACATGACATAACACTCTATTTTTGGAGATATTTTAATGTAACAATTGAAGAAACAAAGAAATCAATTTAGGTATCTTATTTTTCATTTACATTCTCTATCATAACTAGAAGCTTAAATTCCATCTTTAATCTTTATTATTAATAGAACTTTTTATTTTTAAGATAATTATTTCAAGAAAACTCTTATATGTATAAAATTCTCAATCTCCTGATTTATGTATTAATATTTGTATGCACAATATTTTTTTTACAAAAAAGTGTTGCTCATTTCACATAAGTATATACTTATAAATGCAAGTTATATTTTTAAGCGAAAAAATAATATCCTTGAAAAAATACATTATGTTTAAATTCTTGTATTTGGTTCACCTAATTGAACCAAAAACAGGAGTCGGAACTCCTTTACGTAATCTTAAAAAATCAATTTAAAAGTTGAACTGAAAAAATCGATTTGTATTGGTAAGAACCGAAAAATCGATCTCTAATCAAATATCAATGTTTCCTATATTTTTTTTATTTTTTGTTTTTTGTACGACCTAAATAAAGAATGTAATAGATCTAATGGCATCCAATAATCAAGCGTAAATTGCCACTATAACTAGCACATAATGGCAACCACTATAACTAGCACATAATGGCAAAAGCTCCTGCGCCCCGAAACACGGGGACACGGTTCGTGTCCCCATTTGAACATAATCATTCCCCTCTCTATTCTATTTAAACCTATGTATGTATTGCTAGGGAATTTAAATTGTAAAGGGGCACAAAAATTGCAAAGGGGCACGGATCTAAATCCGTGTGCCCACGCACACAAGAGACTCACTCATACTAGGGTAGGTCTTGCGTAAGACCGTCTCACGTGAGACAATTTTTTACTTTTTAAAATAGTTATCACTTTCGCTATTATCACTTTTGCTATAAAATGTTATAACTTTTTATTTATACTATAAATTGTTCATGAAATAGCATTATCATTTTTCATTAATTTATTATCACTTTCCTTTTATAAAATTATCACAAGTTATTACTTTCTGACCGTCTCACGTAATCCCTTATGTGAAACGGTCTCACACAAGTCTTTGTCAAAATAATAATATTGCTTACATTCGAAAACGAATTTAGAAAAAGTCAAATGTTGCATCAGCATTTAGCCAGCGATGTGTTGAGAGAGCACAAAAAGCAAATTCAGGTGAGATATTGAAAAATGAATGGATCCCATCGCCAAACAGCATATCCTTAGAAGATGCTATAAAATGTCACCATATTTTTCCCAAACTGCCCCGACAATTCCTACCTATAAGATCCAAATCTTCTTTCCATATAACACCCTCTCTCAATTTCTTCTATGATGATGATGTAATAATCGGCTGCCGTCGAGGTGGTGGTGGAGCGTGGCGGCGCCACCACCCTGCATGAATGAAGAAATGGTGTGCAGGCTGACGTTATTATATAGGGCAACTTCTATCTTTGGCATTTAATACCTCTCTCTCATGGGAGATGGCTTTTATGTTTAGCACTCCTATTCAGTGGCGGAGCTATTACTGGCCCATGAAATTGTGAAAATATTTAGTATATATTTAGTAAATTTTTTTAAGTCATGAGGTGGTACAGTGGTTTTGCTCCAAACTGCTAATTTAAAAGGTCGCGTGTTCGATTACAGCTTTGTGCGCTGTTATTAGATTTTTTTTTCTTTTTCTTTTGTTTGTTTTTATAATTTTTTCTTTCCTCTTCTTTATTTCTATTTTATAAAATTGTCTTTACTCTTTGTAGTTTTACGACTACATGAGTACATGGATTTTGAAAAGTACATTTTTTAAATGAATAATATAAGAAAAAAATAAGATAATTTGGATAATTTAAAGACAAAAATAAATAAAGTTTTTGAATTTACTAAGTATAAAAAGTTTTTATAATATTTTAATTCTTTAAGAATATTAGTAATGTGTAGTGTTGCTATTATTAAAAACGTGGTAATAACGTAGTGGAATGGACGAAATAAAAAATTACAAAAATACAAGGGACAGATGAAATGCATTATACTCCATATAGAATTTGGGCCCCCCTCGATAAAAATCCTGCGTCCGCCACTGCTCCTATCCAACTTTGAATAATGTATTTTCATCTCTTCTAATTACTCCCTCCATCCCATAGAAGTTGACACACTTTCCTTTTTGGTTTGTCCCACTAAAGTTGACACATTTCCTTTTTAATACATGGGACCCACACAAAAATAATTAATCTATTTTCATGGGCCCCACATATCACCTCTAATACAACTAGCCACTGCAAATTAAATATTATTTCTCTCACTTCACTTTACTCCACTTTACATTAAATTATTATACTCCTTAATCTCCGTGCCCAAAAAAAGTATATCAACTTCTCTGGGACGGAGGAAGTAATTACTTTTGCCATAGTCCCATTTATTATTGATTACCCCATGACATAGCTCAAATGGTAGATGGGAGATTGCTGCCAGGGTGGGGTTCAAATCCTGCCTGTAGCATGAATTTGGTTTTTTGCAAGTACAAGTTAAACAGTGAGTCCTCTCTATAAGTCACTTGAGATATATCCTACAATTTACCTCCTCCATCAATCCCAGGGCAGGAGAGGTGGAGCCCCCTAATGGTGGGGTACACAATTTATTTATTATTAATTACTCCCCGAGAGAGGGCATTTTCTTTTTTTATTAAATAAAATCCACACAAAATAATTAATATATTGGGAATGACCTAATTTTTAATGTATGTTTCAAATTTGGACTCCATTATATAAGTGTTTCATTTGAGGGTTTGAATTTTAATTTTTCTCTAAAATAAGGCTTGTCGTAATTTTTTTATTTTTCTAAATTTAATATATATATATATATATATATATATATATTATAAAATAATACAAAATATCAATAAAATAACATATACTCTCTCCATGACTCCGTCCCATTTTAAATTTTCCGTTTACTTTTTACACATAGATTGAGGAATACAGTATTTTTAATATGTAGTGAGGTGAGAGAAATAATATTTTAATGTAAAGTGGGTAAGTGTATTAGTGTGATGTGTGGGTCCATGAAGAGAGAAATATTTAATTTGTGTGGGTCCCATTTACTAAAAAAGAAAATGTAAAGATTGAAATGAGACGCCCAAATTGGAAATATGTAAAGATTGAAATAGGACGGATGGAATATTTAATATAATTATTTGATTTAAAGGTATATAATATTTTTTTTAATTATTTTGTATGACTTGAAATGAGATAATAAAATTTATAGCAAGTCTTAAAATAGGAATAAAATAAAAAAATATAAAAATTAGGTCCTAGTTTGAAGAAAAAAAATTCAAACTTCAATTGAAACTTTCATAAAATCAAGTTTTAAATTAAGACTTACACTAAAAATCAGATCTTAATCATAATTATTACTCATTTTGTCCCATATATTTCTTTTACACTCACGAAGAGTGCCGAAGTATATAGTGAGTTTTGAAAATCATTAATTCATCATTCTAGTATAATTATAGGGTACGAACGCTCGGTGGTACTTTGGCGTGACATCTTATATCTTCTTAATATCTCTTTAAAGAATGACACATAGCCGAATGGAAAAATTTAATCCCTTGCCCAAGGATTTTAAGTATTTAAGAATATAGTTGTCCTCCTCTTCCTACGTGTACATCATCCTAAAGAAAATGAAATAAAAGATGTCACATGCACCAAAGTGACACAGAATCCTTACCCTAATTGTAGTACTAGATTTTTAATCCAATCACAACTTACACGGATCTCATAAAAAATTGGATAGCTATTAAAGCTATATTATTTGCTTTTGGTTTCAACTTCAAGGTTAGGGTTTCAAAATTCACTTATTTCACCCTCTTTATTACATTTACAAATTTTATTAATGTTTAATTCATTCATTTTATTAATTTAATATAAAGTTTAAACACATGCTAAACTCAAATTAACTACACATAAATTATCACTTTTTATGATTTTTAAACCAATAAAAACCTCAAACTAGTGTAATTTATAGTCTATTTTAATGATTTAATTAATATCCTTAAAGTTTAGTGTTAATTTTAAGAATATAATTATAATTTTATGAATATAATTATAATTTTATCCTTATAGTTTATGTAATATCACACTATAAGACACAATTGTCTTTTCAATTTTTAATTTATAATTAAGAATAATTAAAAAGAAATAACTGTTCCTTATAGTTCATGTAATATCACACTCTAAGACATAATCATCTTTTCAATTTACTCCTATAATTTATAATTAAGAATAATAAAAAAAACAGCTCCTTAATGTAATATATCACACCCTATGACATAATTGTCTTTTCAATTTTTAATTATAATTAAGAATAATCAATTAAAAAGAATATATAACTCGACGTTCCACCGTCCACGCAATACCAGCTCAATTTAAAATGTCAAAGTTTAATTGGGAAAGAGGTTATAATACTCCACAATTTTCTGTCAAAAAATTATTTCCTTCCTCAATATTTATTGGGAATAATAAAGTAAATAAATTATGGAGTAATATTAATATTCTAAAAAAGGATTATCCTTTCTTTTCCATTTTCTTCCATCGTCTCACGCTCTGTTCCTCTCACTCCTCGAGGGTTTCACCCTCTTTATACTGTGTTTTACTAAAGTCTAAAGTATGAAATCAAAATTGAATCATTCTTCGTGAAGTTCTTCTATGCATGCAAATTTGACGCCGAAGCTTAACTGGATCATCTCTCTTTCACATCTGCAACAGTTTTCCCCATTCAATTCATTGGGTAAGAGAATTGGAAGCTATAATGGAGCCAGAAACGGGCTTAAGAATTGACAATTCGGATGGCCCGGAGCCCGAATCAAGAGCAGACAAGCCGGGCCAGCCCGCAATGCTAGCGCACGATTCGAATTGGATGTGTAATTCACGCGAGCCTAGGTTGAGACCGAGCGAAGCAAATGGCTTTATTGTTTACACAAGGAGAAAGAGGTTAAAGAGTAGAAGCGAGGGTACAATCGTCATTTTGGATAAACTCCGGCATAATTCCGGCTGTTCGACTGAAGCTGTGGCCAATTGCGACGCTGTAATTGGTGGTGGCAATTCTGATATTAATGGTGGATCTGAGGTTACTTTGAATGGGGATGGTGAAATTGTGAATTTGGAAACGGAGAATGTGAAGTCGGAGGTAGGAGAGATGCCGAGTGAAGAAATTGTGGATGCGAAGACGAGGAAGATGGAGATAAAGATGTCGAAGAAGATTGTGATGAGAGAACGGCTTACCACAGTTAGGGAGCTTTTTGCGACTGGATTGCTTGAAGGATATCCAGTTTTCTACAATGGCGGCAAGAAGGTATGAACCTAATCAAACGCTTCTGTTGTGATTGCATTGTTTATCGTTTTTTTTTTTTTTTTTTTTTTTTTTTTTTTGGTTATTAGACAAAAACTTGTGAGGCGCAAATGTTTCGTGAGACAGATAAGAATAACATTTTAATAAAATGTGATAATAAGTAGTTATTTTTAATAAAAAGTCTCCATGTGTAGAACATGAATTTTGCACGCCTATAATGGAACCAGCGTTTCGTCATAGCAGTGTCACAGTGTGTGTTTGTTAAAGTATAAATTGTCGGATATAAATTTCTGCGTTCCTTGAAATCGCGGATTGCCTCTAATTGTAAAAAAGTACTCCTACTTAGTATGGAGTATAATTTTGCAGAAAATTTACCAGCTTTAAAAATATTCATTTGTTATCTTGTGTCGCTGTACTATTGTTCTTTGAATAGATTTTTTTTTTTTTTAATCTTTAAATGCAGTTCCCCAAGATAATTATCGATTGGGGTCAAGATTTCATGGCGGAGAAGTAAAATTTTTTAATCTTTCAAGTTCTTTTAACAAAAAAAAAATAATAATAAAAAAAAATCTTTTTGGCGCCAAATTGGTATTTATCATATTACACAGCACCCTATATATATGATGCATCGGTACATCGGGTGAACCCTAAAATCATCCTAATTTTTTTCACAAACACTTGTGTAAATTGGGTTCACGGTGTAAATCTGGTGGTCCCCTCCCAGTCCGATATATACCATATGTATTGCTAGGTTGTTTAAATTAAGGGGGACACATGGTTTACAAGGGTTTATGATTTAAATCGATTTACAAGAGACCAATTCAATTATTTTATGGTCAGATGCACCAGAATCACCCTAATTCATGGCAAACACTATTTGAGACCATCTCAATAAAAATTGATATTACATAATTGATAAAAAGTGATAATTATTTTGTGAACTATTTTGTGAATAATTTATACTAATATAAATGAAAAGTGAAAACATTTTTCCAATGAAAATTGATAACATTTTTACTGAAGAGTTATAACCAATTAAGAAAAAAGAAGTACACTCGTACGTAAGACGGTCTCCTACTTTTTTATGACAAACACTTGTGTGAGATGTCTCCGAAGACGAGTTCCGTGAGACCGATTAGAAATGATAACATTTTAATAAAAGTGATAACGGTCAGTGAATTAATTTATAAACAATTATTATAGTATAAATGAAACTGGACATTGATAGCTAATTAAGAAAAAAATAAAACGGTTTTACCGTGGTGAGGCGATTTCACTTGCTCATTTGTGACTATAGTTGGGAACTAAAGTTCATGTTCACGAATTATTGAGCTTGTCTTGTGTCCGAATTCACATACACCAGACATAAAATATTACTTCTCACACTGAAAAATACTCCGCTCATCTTTAAAAAAAAAAATAAAAAAATCATAATATATACGAGTACTAATACGGTTGTAAGTGAATCCGGATGCAAGGAATAATTTTCGTGAACCATTATGTTCAAATCTTGTACTATTTTTTAATATTTTAATATGACATAAGATGAACATACTCGTTTATATTTTTTGCTCCTCATATTCAAGGGGCGCGTTCCTTGGGTGCGCCTCAAACAAGTGCACTCTTATGTCTAGATAATCTTCTGCGGTTTAAATATTCATAATTGTTGATAAAGATTGTTTCGCGAGCAGATTAATAATAAAAAAAATGCGTTCTTTATACTCAAGAGACTGCAAATTGAAATGGAAAACTATGTAAAACAATCACAAGATTGATGCTTTATGAATCGGAGCATTGGTTGGCTAAATATGAACACATCATGAAAAATGAGGTGGCACAAGTGACAATTTGCATGTAGAATTCGTAGGTGGAAAATGAAATGGAAAAGCAAAATAATTGAAGCAAAGCTTCTTGACATTTGTTTAGATGTAGAGTTCTTTTTAATCTGAAACAAAATGAATTTTCATGAGTATTTTTTTGTTCGAATTAGATGATGACTATCATTTCACACTGACAAGATTCAAGAAGCATTGTTTTGTAGAAAACTTTTTCATATTTGCATGAACTTGTACAGTGTCAAAGAGTTGGATATGGCAAAAGTTTTAGAATTTATGTTTACTTTTATTGATGATTTTTAATTATACTTGTGTCTTGTATATTATGAGCATCATATGTAAAAAGAACTTCATGCTTGTAAATTGGCTGTCATCTTCTCATAGGGATTTGCATTACGTGGAACAGTAAAAGATTCTGGAATCTTGTGTTCTTGCGGTTTGTGCAAGGGAGCTAAGGTAAGTTATTAGTTTTCTCGGTTTTTATTCTTATAAGCTAGAAGTAAATATGTGGCTATATCCATCTTTCTTTAATTTACATAGCATATAACTCCAACAATCAAAATATGAACAGTTTATATAATATAGGTGATTCCAGCTTGTCAGTTTGAGATCCATGCCTGTAAATCATATAGACGTGCATCACAGTATATATGCTTAGAGAACGGGAAAAGCCTCCTTGATGTGGTCAAAGAATGCCAGAAATCTTCGGCAAAAACACTAGAAGAAACAATACAAAATTTCATAGGCCCTTTGCCCCTGAAAGAATCGGTGAACTGTCAGAATTGCAATGGTGAGCTTGCTTTATTGCATGTCACGTCTTGAATTTTTTCTGCCCACATTTGAAAAGGCAGCATGGCCTTCTTTGTCTTTTAGGGTCATTTCTTGCAACATCTGCTGCCAACAAGGAACCGCTTTGTGACTCTTGCATGATCATTGTGAACTCAGAAGTTGATGCGGAAAGTGTGCGAACTAGGTTTGTTTTTGGACTGGTGACTCATTTGATGACTTGACTTTGGCTTGAAACCTTATTGTTAGATTGTTCCTGTGTATAAGTTTCAACTTTTTCTTGAAATGTTAAACGTTATACACAACTTCAAGTTATCTGAAGCACCATGGGGGTATTTTATGTTAAATGTTTCTATGTATGCTTTCTCTATGGAGACTGATGGTCTATCTTATTGCATAGTTGATCTGTCGAAAGTAGAGATGTGTTCAAATGGCATATTTCTTAGAAGGGCCTAGTAAAGCTTTAAGAGATGTCTGAGCGGCAATGGCCTTAAAATGAACAGTAGACTTACCCTATAAATTCAAGGCATGTTTGTTTTAATAAGCTATGTGTATCTCTGAAACTTTCTTTTTAAATATGGACCATATTTTGAGCTTAATGAACCTAGATTGCTTATAATTAAGGAATACATAGTCTTACTTGTAGTTTGTATCACTTATTCTGCTGAATGCTTTAGTGTCTCTGTCCTTTTACATTTTACTAACAATTTTTTCTTGCTTGTTCAGTCCTCCAATACCACTTTTAGGCTTATCAAAGTCTGAAAATGTCGAAGATCTTGACAGTCCCATAAAATATTATCGTCGAGGAAGAAGAAAGAGAAAGTTGGTATCTTGATTTTTTTGTTTCCCTGTACATTTTCTTTCTTTGCAAGTGCGAAAAAGGAACGAGATGTCAAACTCTGTTTCACCATTTCAGGCATTCAGAGTTAGATCCTAACGTGAAGCCTGTCAAAAGCTCTCCAGGAAGACCCACGTTGATGGTCTCAACAAGAAATGAAGGCCAGTGGAAGACAACGACTATGTGTGTCATGTTTCTCTAGTTTTGAGTGAAATTATTTAAACTTACATGCCATGGAACTGGTGAATATCTGCCCCTTTGAAACTTTCCTTAATTTTTTATATTTCTTGTTTTGCTATGTTAAGGTTGTCGCAACCGGAGGCTAGCCATAAAGTGCAGAAAGAAGCTTTAGTGAGTCTTTCAAAGTCTTCATCTGATCTGAATCCAAGTGATGGTTTCTTGACACATGGCTTGCTCCAGAACAAGACTCCTAAAAAAATCTCCCATAAGTTGGTGCTTGCATTTAGCATTTCTTTTTGTGGATAAAAAAATTGAATTACTTTTGTTCATTTAGATTTTGCATCTGTTGTTATAGGTTATCAAATACTCTATCCTCTGGAGTCTCAATAAGTGGTTCTCCATCTGTTTCTAGGCAGTCAAATAGTTCAGCAAAGATAACGAAAAAGTTGGTATATCATGCCGAGACGTATTCATATTTTTGTACGTTGGCAAATGGGAATATTTAATTGTTGACGTATTCATTTCACATAGAGATCACAAAATGCACAAGCTGGTCTTCAAGGATGGTGGATTACCGGATGGAACTGAGGTTGCGTATTATTCTAACGGGAAGGTAGTTCAGTTGGTGCACCTTTAATCCTTTTTGCTATTTCAGCATTGTGATTTTCTGCATTTTTTGTTTGTAGAAATTGCGTGATGGCTATAAAATGGGATCAGGAATTATTTGCCGCTGCTGCAACATTATGGTGAAAGTGTTGAATTTTTTCATTGAATTATCTGGTTGTTTTAGATGGTATCTTCATTCATTTGTACTCTGAGCAGGCTAGTCCATCTCAGTTCGAAGCTCATGCTGGTTGGGCCTCCCGCCGTAAACCGTCAGTTTCTGTACTCGAAATTTAACATCATTAGCACCTTACTTTTTTCATCTAAGACTGTTTAATGATCTAATGCAGCTATATGTATATTTATACGTCTAACGGGGTGTCACTCCATGAATACGCCATCTCATTGTTAAAGCAGCGCAAGTTCTCCGCAAAAGACAATGATGACTTGTGTACCATTTGTGCAGATGGTGGGAAACTTGTGCTTTGTGATGGATGCCCGCGGGCCTTCCATAAAGGTTGATTTTAGCTTTGTATATTGTTAAGCTAGAAAGGTTGATTTTAGCTTTGTATATTGTTAAGCTAGACTCATTGTTTCTCATGACTCTTGTTTCTGTATATAATATATTTAGCAGAATTCATGACAACTATCTATATCCAGTCAGAACATGCATTTGTGTTGAAATACATGCTCGAACTATAGGGGCTCATACAAATCTGCGTTGTGTATAGCTATAGTTACAAATTAGTTTTCACTTGGGCTGTGGCACTTGCAGATTAACGTAAAGTTTGTTGCCTGATGGAGACACCATGCATTGCATATCGTTGCGCTTGATTATTCTTATTTTATTATTCCTCCACACACCACGCCTCACCATTCACATCCAACCCCCTGCAAAGGGAGCACTTTTATATCATAAAAGTACTGTTTACTTATAATTTATTATATTCCAATTTTTTGTACTCTGTGATGTCTTGTTTACTTGTATGTTTGTCATATGATGCAGAATGTGCATCCTTGTTGAGCATCCCTCAAGGTAAATGGTATTGCACATATTGCCAGAACAAGTTTGAGAGAGAGAAATATGTTGGGTGGAATTCAAATGCTCTTGCAGCAGGAAGAGTATCAGGCATTGATTCAAAAGAGATAAAAAATCGTTGCATTCGGGTTGTCAAGGACCCAGATGAAGCTGAATTAATAGCGTGCGTGCTCTGCAGGTAACACTCTATGTTCAGTGATGGAAAATCATGCTTTTTTGTTGATTACATGTGAAGTTAGAAATTGACATACTGGTTAGTGGTATCTTGCAAATGATGAACTTGTTTGTTGCAGAGGCTATGATTATAGTAAATCTGGTTTTGGCCCACGAACTGTCATATTATGTGATCAGGTATTTTTTTGGCGTTACATCTTTGTTCTGTTTGAAAATATTATAGTACATAATTTTTTGGGCACTACACTCACCTTGCATTTGAACGTTGCAGTGCGAAAAGGAATATCATGTGGGATGCTTAAAAAAACTCAAGATGGCGGATCTAAAGGTGTGCTTTTTCTGAAGAGTGACTGGATGCATGTGCTATTTTTTAAAAATATTTTGTTATGTGTCTATTGCATGATTGTATGTCAATGCTAACTCGATGCTTGTATACTGCAGGAACTTCCCAAGGGAAAATGGTTCTGTTCTGTGGACTGTAAATCGGTGTACTCTGTCTTGCACAATTTGCTAAAAGCTGGAGCGGAGACGATCCCAGATCCTTCTTTGGATATTTTAAAGAAAAAGCTAGTGAACAATAATTTCGCTGCTGATCACAATTTTGAGTTGCAATGGAGGCTTCTAAATGGGACAGTTACTTCTCGGGAAACTCGAATATTGCTGTCACAGGCTGTAGCTTTATTTCACGTGAGAATTGATAAATTTTCACTTCCTCTTTATTTCATATACACTCAATATGATAGTATAAATTGGGTATATAGCATCATATTCCTTTGTGAAATGCTATGACTTCTCATGAAGGATGCATGTGTTATCTAATGGATTTTCAGAAGACACCATCATAATATGCAGTTTTGGCAGAATGTACCCTTCCAATTATATATTTGTCATTTTACATTGTTGAAATAAGAATTGCTTGGTGAATTATTCGATTATGTTTCACAATTTACATTCTATG
Organism: Pogostemon cablin; assembly: GCA_023678885.1. Taxonomy (NCBI): domain Eukaryota; kingdom Viridiplantae; phylum Streptophyta; class Magnoliopsida; order Lamiales; family Lamiaceae; genus Pogostemon; species Pogostemon cablin. The sequence goes on along the minus strand of CM042977.1, from coordinate 2,915,366 downwards.
GGAATTTTCAACTGATGACTGATTTTGAAGGATTTTCTTCTTTGAATTTTTGTTTAACAGTTTCAATTGATTTAGTTAATACTATTGGTTCCTGTAACTATATCGATAGGTTTTGGTTTTCCTATGTTGCGTTTGCTATTGCTTTTATTCATTTTACATGATATATACTACTTACCGAAGAGCTAGTAATATTACAATAGTTTACTTGACTTGTTTTCCAGGATTGTTTTGATCCAATTGTTGATACAGAAACTGGGCGTGACTTTATTCCGACCATGGTATATGGGTATGTTAGGTCATATACTGGCCTTTGCTTTGTTTCCATCGTGTTTCGTTTAATCTATCCATGTGGCAGTCTCCCTTCCCTTCTGAGCTTCTTTCTCTCTCGTCTCTTTGGCAGTAGGAATATAAGGGGCCAAGACTTTAGTGGAATGTATTGTTCAATATTGACAATCAAGTAAGGACACTTTCTTCATATAGTTTATAATTGATATGCTCTTATCCTTATATTTGCTTAATTCGCTCGTTCATAATTCCTGCAGTTCAACTGTTGTATCAGCAGCAATCCTGCGGATATTTGGACAGGAAATGGCTGAACTTCCTTTGGTTGCTACCCGCATTGGTTATCAAGGGAAGGCAAGTTTTCGGAACATCTAATATTTTAATTTCAAGAGAGCTTATATTTATGCAAATGGAAATGCCATGCTTAACTTGAAGAAAAATTCATGCTATTGTAATAGGCCAACTTTGTAATTCTTTCATTCCCTACTGGAAGCACTGCAAGAAATAATAGTGAAACTTGAAGTTGCTTATTAAAACTCTTTATGTTGATTGATCATTGATGGAAGAGACGTTTCCGTAATTTTATCTTTGTAAGTGATAAGCTGTCCCTCCAATATTGCATGGATATCTTGTGTTTGGATTGAAGGATTTGAAACTAGTTTCGGCAAATCCATTGTAATGGTTTTGCCAAATTTCTCACCTTAACCTCCAATGCTTCCCTGTGCTAATATGATGATATTTTTATCTGAAGAGATGGATGTGAGTATGATCCTGTGAGTCTGAGCAAACCCGCATTCTAAAACTACCACCTAAGTTATGGTATAAAGAGGCAGCTTGTACTAACATCATTTTAAGCTTTTAGTTTGCACTATTAGAACTTATTTGATTTTTCTCATTTAGGATATTAGTTGCAGCACTTGATTCTTATGAAACAAAAGTATCTTGCAGGGTTACTTCCAAATCCTTTACTGCTGCATCGAGAAATTGCTCGCTTTCCTAAACGTGAAGACCCTTGTTCTCCCAGCAACCGATGAAGCCAAGTCGATATGGACACAGAAGTTTGGTTTTAGAAAGATAGCAGAAGAAATGGTACAGAATCTGCCTATCGCCACCTTTCGTGCTTTTAACATAAGACGACGACTTGTAGATTTAAAATTTAACCGTAACTCATTGTTGATCTCCCTTTTTTTGTAGCTTTTGGACTACAGAAAAATATGTTGGCAAATGGTGACTTTCAAGGGAACCTCCATGTTGGAAAAACCAGTTCCGAAATGTCGTATCATCGACGATAACCAACAAGATTCCGAAGGACCCTTGCACTGATGCAGCCACACTCCGAAGATGGCAAAGAGGTGCCATTCTGTTGTCTTAATTTATCAATTTATGAATGTCTACATCTCTCCTTGTAAGAGAGAGGGTGTGATCTACAGGTTTAGAATTCTTCAAATTTGAATGTTGTTGTAGCTGATAAGGAATAGAAGACTTTTTTATTTTATTTTATTATTATTATTCTTTTTTTATTTAAAAGAACGTATATAGAAATGGACTGTTATAAGGGTTGTTACATTTATAAGTTATGTACTATAACAAAAGAAAAATGATGCTTTCAATATTTTTACATAGCTTTGTAACTATTACTGTCACTTGCCACTAAGCTCTTCACTCTTGTTCATAAAATTTTTTTTTAGACAATTATTTTCTTTCAGTATCAATTTTTATTTGGAAGCATAAACAAGTTTTGGCTTTTTTTTTTTTTTTTTGGTAATTTTCAATCTAATAAATTATATATTGAATTTAGGACTTTTGGGTGTGAAGACATGCCCTGGAATTTATGCTTGATGAAGCAGGACTTTGAGGTTAAGATACTGGTCATGGATTTGGCTTTAGTAGTTGCGCATTGGAAAGAGTAAAGGAAAAGTATAATTAAATAATTTTTTTTAATTTGAAAATTTTTAAAATAATTAAACGTAAATCAATGTCTGAATTTTTACACTTTCTTGATCAGAAATTCATATATTTTCTTCTGTGAGTTCTCTTTGAGATCAAGCCATATATATAGTATGATGTAGTAAAGTTTTTCCTGTATTGAGTATATTTTGTATGATGTTTTTTTATTCAATCATGTACAAGGAAAAAGAAAACATAAACTACAAAATACATATAAAAATAGATTAAATCCACCTAAGGATAGAAAATATCTTAAGCAACTTCGTGTCAAAGTCTGGTCAAATGGGTGTTCCAAGATAGGCAATCCCATCTCTCTATCTTTAGATGGATTTAATCTATTTTCATGTATCTTGTAGTTTATTCTTTTTATTTTTTTCCTTATATATGCTATATAACTTTGATACTATAGAGATTGGATAAAAAACATTTGACAAAATATACTCAATTAATATAGGAATAACTTTACTATTTAAAAGTAGTACATTATCACATTTTTATTTATCTTGTGTGATACTTTTAATCATTGTAATGCAATAAAGGAGTAATACATTTTAGAATTATTATGTACTCATCGTCAAACAAAATGGTGACACAGCCTTCTTATATACTTCACAATATACTCCCTCCGTCCGCCCGAAAAATGATCTTTTACTTTTGTGCACGTTGATTAAGGAGTATTATTATTTAAGGTGTAGGGTAGTTGTATTAGTAGGAGTGTTGACCCCATATTTTAGTTGTATTAGTGGGTGTGTGTGGGTTCCACGTGTGTAAAAAAGAAAATGACCCTCTTTGGAGCGGACGACCAAAATGAAAAAAAAACTATCTTTCGAGCGGACGGAGGGAGTATATTTTACCGTGAAAAAAAAATATTATTGTAGACTCTAAATTAAAAGTATAAATCTTAGAGAAAATAATTTAAATTTTTCTCTCTCATCGCTCATCTTACATTTAATGAGGCCGCTTGGTTTGAACATCTTCAATCGAAGTGACAATGTGTATTATTATGGAGGTCAATCACAATTTGATTGAAAGTGATTAAAAGATGAAGAGTTTATATTGAATCAACATAAATAATTGAAATTTTTTATTTCCTATTAAATAAAACATGAGAATTAATATACCTCCTTACTCATTAATCTCATACCCAACCAATCACCTCCTGAATTTTTGCTCATGAAATATTGTACTATGTATAACCATATACACTGGCTGTGTGAACACTTCCCAAATTGGGGAATAAATACAAGTAAAAAAAAAAAAATTAAAGGTCCAACATAATTTACACGTTATGAAATAAGGTTAGCGTGAGAGTTGTTCAATCTCCATTGCTGCCACCACTACTATTCTTCCATCACAAAATTGTAATTGTAATCATCCCTCTCCACTCTCTCACATGCATCAAATACCACCATCCTTTTCTTACATCCTAAGTGTAATCATACACCACCCTACCCTACCCCACCCCACAAACAATAAAAACAACCCCTTTGATCCCACATGCCAAAATACCTAAATTAACTAGCTAGACACCTAAAACCATGAACACCAAAAAAACCACAACCATTTTTTGGATCACTGCCACAGCCATCCTACTTCTATCCATCAAGCTTCACCTCTCCTCTCACGACTCTTCCGGCGCTAGTCGTATCTCCGGAGTCGAGTTGCTCTGTAGGGTAGCAAGTAAGCTAGGATTAGAAGACAACATCTTAGCCTGCAGATATGTGTACAGAAACCATCATCACCACCACCACCATCGCCATCATAGGAGGAGGAACAACAATAGGAGCTCATCATGTAATGACAGCCAATGGAAGTCGAATCTGATATTGTTGTACAACGTTAGTGTCGTTTTGAGAGTGGGATCGTGTGGCAACTTTAGCAGTGTGCAGAAAGCAGTAGACGCTGTTCCAGATTTTAGCCGTGCTTGGACGCTTATCATAGTTGACACCGGCACATACAGGTACTAATCAACCACCCAAAAAAGAAATATATATATAAATAAATAAATAAAAGATGCATTATGTGTGTGTGTAGCATATGAAATGTGACAAGATTAATGAAATATGATGAAATATAGAGAATCTCCAATATGGAATTACAAAATTAGATTAATCAATAAGTTATTAGTATTGCAATTTTACCCTATATATTATGCTTAAAATTTTGAGTTTTTTTTTTTTTTCAATCTAATGCAAGATAAACTGATTAACTATCAATAAATTCGGATCTGAAAATAGTTTTCTATTTATTTGGGACCGAAAGACGAGTGACTATCACTTCAACTTCAAGACTAGCTAACTCATGAATAAGAGTGTCAATTTGGGCCCGACCCGCACGATATGGGCCGGCCCAGACCACGGACCGGGATCGGGTATTACTTTAGACCCGCGGGGTACCCGGCCCTACCCAACCAGTACAAAATATATTTATTATATTTTTTATTTTAATAATTATTTAAAATTCTATTAATTTACTACTAATTTTATAATTATTTTATTATTTTTATTTTTTAACATAATTATTTTTTGAAGTTACGGAGAATGATGAAGTGAGGAGGTAGTGATTTAAGAGTGCACATAAAATTATAAAAAAATTATAAAAATTATAAAAAAAAAATGAGAATGGGGCAGGGCAGACCCGCCCCGTTTGGATCTGGGCCTGGGTCTAAAAAATAAGACCCATACGGGTCCGGAATGGGCAACTTTAAAACGGGTCTACTCCGGATAGTGGGGTATCCGCCCCAAACTCGGCCCGTTTACATCCCTACTCATGAAATCATAAAATTGTTGAAAATTTTATTTAAAGGTTACTGTATAAATTTGGCATGTCATTATTATATTATTATCATGACAAAATCTCAAAAATTATGTTAAATATATAAGTATTTTATGTAATTGTTGTTAAATCTTCCGGACCCTAAATTGATAATTAACAAAATTGAAAAAAAAAGTTATTTGTTAAATAGTAGGGATATTTAGGGATGTAATCGAACCGAGTCGAGTCCAACACTACTAGGTTTGAGGATCGTTTGTTAAGAAATTATCGAACTCGAGCCCGAGTTCGAACTCGTCAAGAAAAAAATATCGAACTCGAGCTCGAGCTCAAACTATTTGTTAAGACTCGCGAACATATTCACGAACACATAAAGTAACTTGTTTATGAATAAATTTTCATGAATATTTAAATAATTTTGTGCCCGAATATTAAAAGAATGTTTCGTTTATAAACATTTAACGTTATTCATAATATTAAATAAACAAACTAACAAAATATAATAATAAACGGTAAAAAGTATTTAAATATTTAAATAATTACTTAAGTTATTATCATATTTGTGTGGTTTAATATAAAATATTTAATTATTGAATATTAATAAATAAATAAATAATAATTTATAATGCTAAGAATAACTATAAAATTGACGAATGCGTTTGCGAGCCATTAGCGAACCTATAAACGAATATGTTCGCGAGCTTTCGAGTCGAACACCCTTAGACTTGAGTTTGGTTTGATAAACTATTCGAACCCAAAATTCAAGTTTGGTTTGACTCGTTAAGATTAACGAACTATTTCGAACGAACATTTAATCAAACCGAGACTCGAATAGTTCGCGAACGGTTTGATTTGATTACATCCCTAGGGATATTGATAGGGAAATTTTATAAATCCTCTCATTTCAATCTTTACATATTTTTAATTTGGGCATCTAATTTTAATTTTTATATTTTCATGGGACTTATATAACACTAATACAATTACTCATTATACATTAAAATATAATCTCTTTCAACTTAATTACTATACATTAAAATACTATATACTTTAATTTCTGCGCAAAAAGCAAACGCAAGTATGGTGGGAGTAGATTAATGCATGCCATTATTTAGCATCAATGAATAATGTGTATAATTAGGAAATTGATAATTTGTTAATGATGACAGGGAAAAAGTAGTTGTAAATGAGAGCAAGACAAACTTGATAGTTGAAGGTCAGGGATATGAGAAAACAGGCATAGAATGGAATGACACAGCTAATTCCAGTGGTGGGACTGCCTACAGCTCCACTTTCTATGTCTCTGCTCCCAATTTCATAGCTTACAACATCAGTTTTCTGGTATGTATGGATGTTAATTACTCCTAATATGCGGTTAATTGGGAAAATATCAATTTTGGTCTTTTAAATAGGCAAAATCTAATTTCAGTCCTAAGGATTAGTAATTTCTCAAAAGTGATCATCTGGTGTTCGAAATTAGTCATTTTAGTCTACTTTTGGTCATTTTCTCGCCGGAATTTACTATCTCTCACCGGAAAATCGCCGGATTCCAGCAAGAATATGACTAAAAGAAGACTAAAATGACTAATTTCAAACACCAGAGAACAACTTTTGAAAAATTATCAATCCTTAGGACTGAAATTGGATTTGGCCTATTTCAGATGACCAAATTGATTTTTACATGGGTTAATTTTGCAATGAATTAAATATATTAATGAAAATGCAAATGATAAAAGAACACATCGCCGGCGCCGGATCCTGGAGAAGTAGGCCGACAGGCTGTGGCGATGAGGGTTTCTGGCGACGAATCTGCATTCTACGGGTGTGGATTCTACGGATCACAAGATACCTTGAATGATGATGAAGGCAGACATTATTATAAAGAATGTTACATCCAGGGATCCATTGATTTCATCTTCGGAAATGCCAGATCACTCTTTGAGGTATGCATTTGTGTATATGTGTTAAATGATCATCTTGTCTAAAACTTCATGCTGTCTAAAACTTCAAGTTAATCATTTTTGTTCAAATTTAATCAAAATTTTTTTGTCCAAATTTAATCTCTTTATTTCAGAATTTATCAAAATTTAGTCATTTATGTTATAATTTGTCCAATTTTGGTCCAAAACTATAGGACTGAATCAGATAAAATGACTAAATTTGAATAAAAGGAACTAAAATCGAACACTAAGGGATCGAAATTGCAAATTTAACATATTAAGGGATTGAGTTTGAATTACACAATTTTAATATTTTCCTTGTTGGTAGCTAGAGACATGCATGCATGTTTCATGAAGTATATATATTTAGTCTAATGATCTGTACTAATTGTATAAAGAGTGAGGCTCTTGTGCACCCGGGCGCACGGAACACATTCCGTACGCCTTTACAATTTTCATGCCCCTTTACAATTTAAACCCCTAGCAATACATAGGTTTAAATAGGATTGGAGGGGAGGGTTGTGTTCACATGGGGACACGGAGCATCTTTCCGTGTCCCCGGGCGCACAGGAGCTTTTGCCTTGTATAAATGCAATGCATGCGTGCAAATGAATGATCATATATATCTTATAGGATTGCAAGATAAATTCGACAGCAAAGGAGATGGAGGGAGGAGGGGTGAGTGGAAGCATCACAGCCCACGCAAGAGATTCATGGAAGGCGAAAACGGGGTTTTCGTTCGTGAGATGCAGCATCACCGGATCAGGAAAAGTGTGGTTGGGACGAGCGTGGGGGCATTACGCCACCGCCGTCTTCTTGAAGACATACATGTCGGATGTTGTGGCGCCTCAGGGCTGGGATGACTGGAGAGACTCTTCAAGAGACGAGTACTTATTTAATTCTTCATCTTTTTTCTTTAATTCATTAGTTAATTTAATCCTAGTGTGATTAATAATGTGACACTAGTACTAACATTAATGATATGATTTTGAATTATTTCAGGACAGTATCATTCGGAGAGTACGAGTGTTATGGTCCGGGAGCAAACAGCACGGGTAGGGTAGTGTACGGGAAGCAGCTGTCGCAATCGGAAGCATCACAATATCTTACAACCTCTTTCATTGATGGACAACAATGGCTTCTTTCTCCCTCCACCATTTCTCTTCAAACTCATAATCATTTCATTGATCATTAACTGATCAATCATATGTATATATACTCTATACAAATATTGTAGCATCACTTCAAATTTAACCAAAGAAAAACTTCAAATCTTATTCATTAATTAGTCTCTCTGGCTCTCTCTCTATATATGATTTTGAAATAAATAAAACCATTATTCTTTGAGGATATTGTTTTTCTCTTATCTTTCTAATAATATGACACAGAAATTGAACAGATTGTTACCGGATTATACCAAGTTCGAGATAACGTCAATTTCAATTCTGTTGGTTAAATCCATTTTCGTTATTTAACTTTTAACTTTTTCCATTTTAATTATTTTCTTAAACATTTTATTTTTAAAATTTTAGTCATTTGTAAATTTTTTGCAAAACTTAAAGTACTTGTAAGTTTATTATTATTATTTTTTTGTTTCAAAATGACTCAAACTTAAAAAGTTAAAAGTTAAAAAGATAATGAAATGAAATTAATTTAAAATAAATAAAATTAAAATGTATAAAGTTGGAGTACGAAAATTAGATTAATTAAGATTATTCTAAGTTGTGTTCTTAGGACAATATTGGTGGTAGTTATAATTAACAATTCTCACATGCTACCACTCTTTACAAACTTTTTTTTAATTATATTTTCTCACGATCATTTTAATTACGTCATCGTATTTAATGGATCCAATCATTAATTTTTTTTTATTAATAATAAATTAATATAAATTGGTGGTACCACAACAAAATTGTATGGAGTATATTCACTATTATATTATTAATAAGTAGATCTTGATGATAAAATATCTTTATAACAGTCCAAATAACATGATGTGATAAGTGTGAGTGAAATGCTTTTGTCATTTTCTATTCTTCTAGAAGAGGCCTAAATTGAAAGAAATAAAAAAAATAGTGTATCCCACTATTAGGGGCTCCATCGCCTCTGCCCTGAGGATTGACGGAGAAGGTAAATCGTAGGATGTGTCTCAAGTGACTTATAAGAAGAGCTCACTATTAAATTTGTGATTGCAAAGGGCCAAATCCATGCCAAATGCAGGATTCGAATCCCTACCCTATAATTGCCAAAGGATTCGAACCCCCACCCTGCAGCAACTAATATCAATGGGGAAAGAAATCAAGTATGAATTGGTCTTTCGTGTAAGGCTGCCCTAGTCAAGGATTGCTACGTGCTAGCTACCTATTGTGTAAAATATCATTGCATGTGTAATACTATGCCCCGTTTGGTAGCCATTATTATGGGCTTATCTCAAGTCTAATAACACTTCTTACAATGTTTGGTATCACATTCATTAATTATGAGAAGCCCGGTAAAAAAGATAAAGCCCAGTAAAATTCACTGTTATCTACACATAATTTATCAGGCAAGAACCGTAGTATTGGTATTATGCTTTCAACAATAACTAAGGTAAGATAAGATAGGGTAATTACCAAAAAAACCCTCCATCTTCCTCAATAGCCTGACAAATCCCTAATTATAGTTTTCCATAGAATCGAAGCTATCCTTCCTAGGGCTTGACGAAAATACCGAAAAATCGGTATACCGCAGTTATCGTACCGCAAAATAACGAACCTACCGAAATTTTCAACATACCGAAAAATTCGGTATTTCGGTACGATAACGGTAAACTAGTTTTAATAAATCGGTATTTCGGTATATACCGAAATACCGATAATTATAAATAATTATATACAAGCCCAACAGATTCTCTCCTCTCAACCCTCACTCTACAGGCCTTTTATCCAAGGCCCAAGCCCATATAAATAATTATATACAAATTAATTAGAACTTCTGATTTTAAGCCTAACAAAACAAAAAAGTTAAATCATTAAATATGCTGATGTGGCTACTCAGTGCACATGTATTGAATTAGAAACTTAGATAGTTAGATTGCAACCAAACCCTAGCCTCCAGCAATCACCGATGCCCGACCCCAACTCTCACTTTTTTATTTTTTCTTTAATTTTGAATCTCCATTCTGCTGATTGTTGTACGCTTCCGTCCATTGACCTCCGCCCACCGACATGCCGTCTCTCAGGCGCTAGCTCCTCTTGTGACTGCCGATTCCAACTCCTCCCACCGATCTCCGCCGTCTCTCAGTCGCTAGCCATTATTGGCCCTCCACGTTATCGCGATCTGTGAAGTCTCAACCCTTTACTCGCTCGCCTCCTATTTACTGGAAAGACATTTTTTATTTTTCTAAAAATTATTTTATTGATGATATTGTGCTCTGATATAGTTAGATGATAGGGTGTTTGAGTATTGGGTTTGTTGTTTGAATTTTGTTCTTTTTTGAGGTGTTTTTTGAGGTGTTTTGGGTAAATCCTAATAAATTAGCAGCTGTATATACCTGGTTAGCTGATTGGTGTTTGAGTATTGATGATTTGTTGAACTATTGGGTTTGTTGTTTGAATTTTGTTCCTTTTGAGGTGTTTTGGACAAATCCTAATAAATTAGCTGCTGTATTTTTCCTATATTCGGTATGAACTATATCTATTGGTATAGTACTTCGGTATACGGTAAATGACGGTATGAATTATTAGCATACCGAAATTTCGGTATACCGAAATTTCGGTATACCGAAATTTCGGTATACCGAAAATTTCGGTATACCGAAAATTTCGGTACGGTACCGGTATGTGTTTTTTAATACCGAAAATTTCGGTACGGTATACGGTATACTTAAAAAATTTCGGTATACCGTACCGTCCACCCCTAATCCTTCCGTATCTGCAAAATCCATACTATTCTCTTCCTCGCCTATCCATTTCTTAATTTCCATACCAAAAGAATCAAAGCCGCTCCTTCCGAATCTACAGAATTAGTCTATCGGTCACTCGTCGCCGTTACCCATCGTTCCGTCGGCATCGTCCCAATACCATATGCCAAAGTGTTCGCTGTTAGCCGGCGGTGACTCCTCCCCATAGCAAAGACGTTCATAAACGGCTTAAAAGGAAAGATGTTGTATTCAACCACACAATATTTGAGATTAATTTAATATTCTTTCTTTCTAATAACTACTTTAATTGAAAACAATTTCCACTCATTGATAAATTAGGGTTCTTCTACTATTAAGCCTATGAATGAATAAATTTGCCTGGTTGTTTCCTAATTCTGGTTGTTTCCTAATTTGCTTTGCAATTCATTTTGTTTCCTATTTCTATGAATCTCTTGTTTAATATTTTTTTTATTTTTTTATTTGCTATGTTGATTTGGAACATGTATTATGAACTCATGTTATTTGTTGCGATAATTTGGAATGATATGCAATTGATTTTGTTTCCTAAGATATGAATCTCTTGTTTATTATTTTTATTTTCTAATCTGCTGTGTTAATTTGGAACTATGTTTTATGGTCTTTCGTTAATTTTTTTTCTTGTAAATTTGTTATGTAAATTTTCAATATGAAATTTGGATATTTTTTATGAGTGAGGCTTGCGTGCACCCGGGCGCACGGAACACATTTCGTGCGCCTTTAGAAATTTTGTATTATGGGTAAGGGTACATTAATTTGGTCTAAAGGGTATATACTTTAATTACTAAAAGGTACACAATTTTGTTCTAAAGGGTATAGACTTTTCATTAATATTTTTTTTTCTTTAGAAAATAAAGGGTACACATTTTTATACTAAAGGGTATACAATTTAACACAAAATTCTAAAGGCGCACGGAGTGTTGTTCGTGCGCCCAGATTTTTCTTTAGAAAATAAAGGGTACACATCTGTATACTAAAAGGTATACAATTTAGCACAAATTTCTAAAGGCGCACGGAAAGTGTTCCGTGCGCCCGGGTGCACAGGAGCTTTTGCCATTTTTTATTGAGTGTATATTGAGTGCAACCGGGTCAATGACCCATATGTATGTCTTTTATTTAATTTTATATATATATTATTCTATTTATATACGTATTTTGTAATAATTATATACTTTTTTCATATTAAGTTTTTATTAAAAAACTAACATCCATATTTGTATAACTTTTTATTGAATAATATATGGAGTATAATTTTTTATTAAAAAAGTTAACAATTAAATTATATATTTTTACTCTTGATTGTATATGTTTTTGTTTATATTTGTATATACATGCACCTTATCTTCAAGTGCACTTCTATAAATTTATTTTATGATCTGTTGGAAAATTTTCACTATTCTCCATCTGGAGACTTTAGAACAATCACCGAGGCCTTATAATTGTTTTGGAATTTTTTCTAGGTAGTTTCAACTGAAATACAGGTAAAGGATATAAAAGTAATTTGATCATCTATCCTAATTTTTTATGAGTGTATATTAAGTGCACTCAGGTGTAAGGATGTGTATAACTTTTTATTCTATTTTGTCATGTTATTCTCTTTTGTATGCGTGTTTTGTAATAATTGTATATTTTTTTATACTAAATTTTTCATTAAAAAAACCATCATTCATATGTATATAACGTTTTATTCAATAGTGTATATATGTATTTTAATAATTGTATATGATTGTCCATAGTCGATCTGCTCTTTCTAATTAGGGACTCAATTTTTCATTAAAAAAATTAACAATTAAATTGTATGTATTTTTCTTATAATTGTATGTATTTTTGTTTATATTTGCATGTGGGTGCACATGAAGGTATGCACCCGATGCACATTATATTTAACATTTTTTTTTCTTACCAAACACCTCAAAAATATTAGTATATGTTAATTTTAATACATTCTATCAAACAATTTTCATTTTTCATATCATGCATACTTATCTTCACTCTAATCTCATCTCTTATATATATTTCCTTATTTCATCTCGCCTACCAAACGAGCTGCTAGTGAACTACTACTATTTAATTCGTTATTTTATTTCAACCAATTTCACTGTTTTTTTAAAATATTTTTAATATTTTAGATAATAAATAAAGTATAAAATAATATTATGTGTTATAAATAATAAATTAATTTAAAAATAATGTAATTTTTTTGAGGTTATTAATTTTTTTTCATTCACGCGACACAAAGCTATCACTTCCGGATTTAACCTTTCTTTTTCACCTACTTTTCAAGGATCCCACACTCATTATTTTATTATATTATATAATAATATAAGGACTGCAATCAAGAAATAAAAATTGGATAAACCATGCAATTAATTAATTGACAAATAAAACATTGGATAAACCATGCAATTAATTAAGTGACAATATAGCATTAATTAACACTTTATTCTAGAACCATTTCGATCCAATTATATGAGTGCTCCCTTGCAGACTTATAACTTACAATTAGACTTCATCTATGACTTTTCAAGACTTAATTTCTCTGTTCTACACCATTAATTAACACTTGTATATGATATTCTTTTATGATGCTTTAAATATAGAATATGTATATCGATATAGTGATAGGCTCATATAAAGCACGCATATAAAATTGAACAGTGTTATATGACACATCGGTGTGATATGATCTACAGAAAATGGATAAAATATTATTTTTTAAAAAATTAATATTCGTATTAATAAAAAGTGATAGTAATTAAAAAATTATTTTATAAACAATTTACAGTATATATAATAAATAATAATATTTTTTAATAAAAAATAATAATATTATTAATAAAAAGTAATGATTATTTAAGAAAAAGAATTTATATATGTTCTATAAAGTCAATTAAGTGCTGCTTTGATTTGGAGGATAAAATATTATAGTATGTGTTAAAATTAAATAGGATTATGATATTTGAAATTTTGAAATTAAATAAAATTGTAGGTTTAGATTGTAGGATTGGATTTTAACATTTGTTTATTACCCCACAACTTAACTTACTCTATTTAGATTGAGTGAAATATTAATTTTTAATATGAATATATATATTTAATAATACCTTCACTATTATTGTTGATACACGTCACCTATTTCTATTGTTTTTAAATTTATATGACAAAAAAAAAGGTAAACTAATGTTGAATATGTAGATGCGTGTTAAACTTTGATAATTAAAAAATCCAAATAGTGTTTTTTTTTACGGAATATAAATCCTCATAAATTCAAGAAATGGCCGAATTTACAACTGAGTGCGGTAAAGAAAATAGAAAGCAGACAAAGCATCATCGGAAGTAAAATCGGTATCTGCTAGTCTATATGTTAAGGTATTATCCTCTCTACGCATCGAATGACAAAAAGAGAGAATGTCTTCAACTATGATTCCAAAATATGATATCGATTCACCAGAGCATTATAGTGGATTTGGGAATCAGTTTCAATTATCACCGGGATATTTCTTCTGCAAAAACAAAATATGCAATTAATGGATAATTGATTGGGGCAATCAAATATTCATAATCAATAAGAAAGATATATTTTTTTGAAAAAAAAATAAAAATTAAAGCATAAATTCTATGAATTAAAAATAAATAAATTACTAACTTAATACACAGAAAATTTTATAACTTATTTATTTATTAACTTTTACATATTCTAACAGTCTGCTAGATTAATTAAAATTACTTAGAACTTTTTTTTAATATATTAAAATATATACAACTCTGTTTCTTCATCAGGAGAAGCAGACACTACAAAAATATTTTTTTCATCCGCTTTTAAGGGTATCATTTACTTTTGGACAAAGAAATTAAAGAGTATTATTATTTAATGTGTAGTAGGTAGGTAATGTGTAAATTTTACCTTTTTACCCCTCCACCTTATTAATATGAGGAAGGGCAAATGGATAATTTGCAAATACATTTAGGGTTAGTAGGAGTATTATTAGTGGGTTCCTAATTATACTTAAATGGAAATGAGACCCTTGGGTACGGACGCCGTAAATGGTAAAATGGAATCCTTGAAAGCAGACAGAGGGAGTATTTTTTAGCAACAGAATTCGATCAATTGGTAATTACCAATAGATTAGCAATCAAAATGACATTTTTCTATTAGCCAACGGATTTATTTTCTATTTTACCAACGGAATTAATTCATTGTTAATTACCAACGTATTACCAAGGGAAACTTTATATAAATTATCAACGGAATTTTTAGTAACGGATTACCAACGGAATCATTTACCAATGGAATTGATTTTTCGTTACTAAAATTTACTAACTACCACTTTACCAACTACTAAGACAATTTAACAATGAAATTAACGCTTTTACCAATGGAATAGAATATTTCGTTGGTAAAAAACAATTTTTTAGTGGAAGCACTTGCTAAACAGAGGTACAACAATGTATAGTTGGGGCTGGAATATAATAGCATTAAATTTTTTTTTTCAAACACTTAAATCAACTCTTTTGTTAATTGAAATAATATAAACAAATTATATTGAGAATGTCAATCACAAAAGTTAGAGACTCAATTCAATATGATTCAATATAATATGTGAATGATGTACAATTAACATGACAATTAATAGAATAAAAATTATTTTGTAAAAATATTTGTTTACAACTAGAAATGAAAACTCAAAATATCAAAACTTAATTAATAGAATAAAAATTATTTTGTAAAAATATTTGTTTACAACTAAAAATGAAAACTCAAAATATCAAAACCCAAAATTATTTTGTAAAAATATTTGTTTACAACTAAAAATGAAAACTCAAAATATCAAAACTTACATTTGAGCTGACGAAACTTTACAGTAGAGGTCTGTTGAATTAATCACAAAATTTTGAGCAATACATTATTGAGTAATATAACTAGAAATAATGAACTTTAATTATATATTCCCTCCGTCCTAGGCTAAGAGGATCATTTTTCTATTTTGGACGTCTCAAATGGGATCACGTGTAACATAATGATGTTTCATCTACTATTACACAAATTAATTATTTGCCACGTGTCATAATCAAAGACCAAAATTCAATACATGCCCAGGGTTTAATGGTCATTTGTAGGGTATAGTTTTTTTTATTCAATGAAACACCAATGAAATATGGAATGTGTAACAAGGAATTCAACTTGTGGTCGTCTCACCCAAAGAGTCCCCTTTTCTTTTTTATACACATGGGACCCACACACCCCCTCTAATACAATTAAAATATGGGACTCACACTCCCACTAATACAACTATCCATTACAAATTAAATAATAATACTTCTTAATCTACGTAAAAAAAAGCAAATGTCTCTTACGTCGGGAAGGAGGGAGGGAGTATATCTGAACTAAACAAACTTAGGCAAACTAAATCCAAATCAATTAACTATAGCTTCCACAAGAAATTAAATCCATGGATCAAGAAACACTCAATTGGTGAACAACATCTTGGATAAAGAATGAGATATTCATGTAAGAAGAACCCCCTTCTTCCAATGCATGCCTTCCCATCTCCCCATACTCCTCTGCTCTTCTCCTTCTCTCTCTCCCTTCCTCCCCCTCTTCATCCATCAACCTCTCCACAGCTCTCTTCACTTCCTCCTTCTTCACCAATCCACCTATTTCACCCTTTCTCCTCACCTCCACCCCGATTTTCAAAACTTCGACAACGAACTTCTCGTTGTAGAACTGCTCCGCGAACATGGGCCACGTGATCATGGGCACGCCCGAGCACACGCCTTCGAGAGTCGAGTTCCAACCACAGTGCGTCAGGAATCCCCCGACCGAGCGGTGGGACAGTATCAAAACTTGTGGGGCCCATCCGCGTATCACTACCCCTCTATAAGCAACTCTCTGCTCAAATTTCTCTTCATCCAACCATTTCTCAACTTCATTCGACGAATCAAGCCCTCTGATGATCCATATGAAGGGAATGTTTGATGCTTCTAGCCCTAATCCGATCTCCTTAATCTGGCTGGTCGATATCCGACATAGGCTGCCGAAACACGCGTAGATGACGGATCGTTGTCTCCTCGAGTCGAGCCACGACATGCAGTTCCTCTGCTCGATCGAGCAATTGTTCCCTCGGTCGAGCTTCTCGTCGAGTTTCTTGTTACATGAAGAGACAGGACCAATGCACCACACTCTCTGCAGGGTGTTTCTGTAACCGTCCACGTAAGCATGCTCCAGCTCCTCGAAGGTATTTACCAAAGTACCCCTGGCTGAAATCCTAGCCTTTTTTATCTGATCTATAATTCTTGATGAAGATGTCTTTGGCAGCTGAGATTTGGTGAGCTGAATCCTGTGGGGTATATCAGGTATCAGAAAGTGGTCCGTATCCGAAATCTCTCTCATCTCTCTCACTCGATCTTCACGAGAGAGAATGTGGGAACAGAGTAGAGAGAAACAGGATATGGTCTCGAAAATGTATCTGGGAATTCTGAATCTGTCTGCAACTTGTTGGGTCCATGGAATGGCGTTGGTGGAGACGATGCAGCTGGGTTTGGGATCCAGATTCTCTAGAAGCTTCTCGAGTGGAGATTGCAGGAGCTCACAAGCTTGGAAGAACTCCATGGCTAGAGTCATGGAGGAGAGAGAATCCATGTTCTCGCATCCAGATGGGAGGCCAGCTTGTTGAGACGGGAAGTCGAGGGGTATCATGTGGATTCTCAGACCGTCTGCGACGGCGTGTCGGATTGTTGCAGAGTATCTGGTGAGATTGGTCGGAGTGGTGATGATGGAGACGATGATTCCTCGGTGGGCGAGGAGCTTGGCGAAGTCTGTTAAGGGTATGATGTGGCTCTGTGACATTAGTGGGATGAGGAGGAAGTGGAGAGGGGGAGAAGCCATTGACGATGGGAGAGAGAAAACTGAGACTATTGGGGGAGACAGAGTGATGAATTTGTCGGTTTGGACAGTGCAAATGAATGGCAATTGGGTATGAATTTGAAGATGATGTGGTCTACGATTATTAAACGTTAATTATAGGAGGATGGTGTACAGCCCACGGCCCTTTCCTGGGGATTTGCGGAAGGTAATTCTCAATATGTGCATCAAGTGACTTATAGAGAGGCTCACTGTTTAACTTGTGCCTCTAGAACGCCTTATTGATGTTCATGTATTTTAAGTGATTGGTTGAAATTTTAGTTTGGCAATGAGTCGGGTGGAGTTAGTACACCAAATTCAAATTATACAACCTCCTTCCTTTACCTACAATGTGTGTTTTGCTGTTTCATCTATTTTTTTATTTTTTATTTATACGGTTACTGTTGTTTGTATGTTTTTTATTTTTTACTCTTTTTTTTTTTGCTTTTTTATATTTAATTTTAGGGATATAATTATAATTTTCATCCTTATGGTTTAGAATATATTTAAATTTTAGAATTTAGGGTTTAGGGTATAATTATAATTTTACCCTTGTGGTTTAGGATATAATTTATCCATATGGTTTAGGTTATAATTGTAATTTTACCCTTGTGGTTTAGGATATAAGTTATCCCTAATGTTTAGAGTTTAGGGTATAATTGTAATTTTACCCTTCTGGTTTAGGGTATAATTTATACTAGGTTTAAAGTTTAGGATATAATAGTCATTTAAGTATAATATATTTAAAAATAAAATTAAAAACAACATTAATAAAGAATGAGGAATTAATTAAAAAGAATGGATACAGAAATTCCACCAATTCATTTAGTAGAATTGGTTCCACCCAAGTCACACTCTTTTAGTAGAATTGGTTCCACCCAATTTCGCATGACTATGTTGTTTAGAGTTGGAATTCAATATTCCCCTTCACCATTTATTTTGTTTCAATTTAGGACAAAAGAAAATATAATACCATCGATTCTGAACCTAAATTACAAAAATGCCAAAAAAATATTTAATATAATTTTATAATTTCTTTTATTAATTAAGATGTTATTTTAATTATAAAGAATCATAAAATATATATCTTAAAAAATATTATGTTTAATACATGAAATTATAATTTAAAGTTATTATTTTGAATATTTTATGATTTTAGGTTCAAGATAGTTTTATATCTTTACAGTTTTGAATTGCAATATATTCCATCATTCTCCTTTAAAGATGAAATTTTGCTTTTTTACGTGAATTAAGGAGTATTATTTAATGTGTAGTGGATAATTGTCTTAGTGAATATATAAGTCCTATATTTTAATTATATTAGTGAATGTAAATGGATTCATGTATGTAAAAAGAGAGTGAGACAATAAAAAGAAAAAAGAGAAATAAAAGGTGAGATAATTTAGAAGAGGTAGTTTTGGAAGAAATGGGCCAAACACATTAGGAGAATGAATAGTGTTTTGTTTGTATGAGAATACATCTCAATTCTCAACTGCCAAATTCAACAACCCCCTCCCCCAACCCAAATTCAGTTTGCACCAATGGCCCAATCCGTTGGGCTACAAACAATTATATATAATCGAATCTATTTATGTGATGATCAATTTATATTGAAATACAGGATGTTATGGCAAGTCAGCAATTCATTAAGTCAGGTAGACTTTATATAATTAAAAAAAATATTATGATTTGATATGTAAAAAGGATGATGAAATCCAACTCTTGCTCTAAAATTTATTATTTTCTTTTAAAATTTCTTTAACCTCCCATGTATCATTCATATATATAATAATATAGCACAAAAAGTTATACAGATACGGGATGTTATAGGCATTTCATATTCCACTCTCACACTTTATTTGAATAATCACACGCTCAACAAACTTATTTGCTCTCTTACCTAATAAGAAGCTTCAAAAGGAATTAATACCAAATGTTAAGAGAATGATTCATCCCTAAACACGTGGCAACAACCCATTCGACCAATAAGAAGGAGGCGAATCGACCTCACTAATATCTTCCAAGAAGAGGTGGGAGAACCAAAGGTAACATATAAATATATAAAATTCATGATTGTAGCACACCTTTTTCACCATTTCATTCATACTTCATCAAATGAGTTGAATGCATATCTTCAAGAGCTTCTTACTTGTAAGAAATATAGAGTGTTATTTAATGAACTACCACATAAAAGTATTGATAATTTAGGGCTTCAAATGTACAATTATTTACAAGAATTATCTACAGTCGACACTTGTCCACGTGTTTTTTAGTTTGATTGTACTTTGACAAAACTATCAATTGGGCCCAGTCCATTGACCATATGAGAATTGGGCCTTGAATCATATATAATTGAGATTGGAAATCTATCTATTAAATATATAAAATAAAATAAAAATTTCCTACACTTTCACCATAAAATTATCTGTTGCATATTGAATGGAAAAAGCAATATACCTACATTTATCAAATAGAGTAGTTTTTTATTTTTAAAATTTAGGACAAATTTCTTTGTATGAGGGTGAGATGAGTTTTATTTTTTAAACACTTTTACAATATAATGAACATAAATTGAAAGAAAATTCAAATACATTTAGTTCTTATTAAAATTTGGAGTAAGTGTTAATATATTATTATTACTTAACTATAATTAATGTGTAAGTGCTCTTACATTTTTAAGATTTAGAATTTAGGGTTTAGTTTGTTCATATTGAATTAGTTATTATATAATATAGATTATAGATCTTAAATATTATTAAAAATAAAAAATTTATACACGTTTATGCAAATTTATTTATCTCCTAAGTTCATTAATAAAAAAAAATCAGAGACCATATGGATTATAACATGAGAGAAATGTTTGTTATAGTACCGTGTACAACTAATGATAATAAAGAGATTACTCATGCCTACATCTTATTTAACATAATTATATTCTCTTTATTTTAAAATAAAAAAATCCGCAAAATACTCAAAAAAAAAATCAAAATACTTTCAAGGAAGTAGTTTAATAACTTTGAAATTGGAAACACAATTAATACATTCTCTTTTCTCTTTTTATTGCCTTTTTCCTTTTTGCAGGGGTGGGGTTTAGGGGGTAGGGGGAGGGTATTAAGAGACCAAGTTAATAAACTAAGCATAGGGATAGTACTTGTAACCAAATTATATACCTACTTGCCTCCCTCACACAAAACATTAAAGTTCGTTAGTTAATTAGGAGAATTTAAAACATTTTT
Source organism: Pogostemon cablin (assembly GCA_023678885.1). Taxonomy (NCBI): domain Eukaryota; kingdom Viridiplantae; phylum Streptophyta; class Magnoliopsida; order Lamiales; family Lamiaceae; genus Pogostemon; species Pogostemon cablin. The sequence goes on along the minus strand of CM042977.1, from coordinate 2,894,351 downwards.
ATTATAGGAGGAGGAGAGTTTAAGATATATAAACGTCAATAATATTATCAATATTAATATATCATGCTATAAATAAATACAGTGTAAAAAATATTTTATTCTTTTCATTTATTGTTTTGTTACTGTATTATTAATCCTTATATTTAAGGAAAATTTTATTTAATACTCCTACAAATGATTTCCGTAAAGAAATAATACTAGTATTAATTAATTAATAATAATGAAGTAAAGTTGTACAGCTTGGAGCACAAGAGACGAGTGAACAGAATTGTGTGAGAGAGAAAGAGAGTGAGAGAGAGAAGAAAGGAACGGCTGGCGGATGGTGGCCGGCGAAGAATGAGACGTCATCCCGGAGGAGCACCTCTTCCGCCTGATTCTGAATATGGGCAATTGCGGCACTAGAGAGGAATCCGCCGTCGTTTCCACCGCTCATCAACATCAAGGTTAACTTTTTTGTACATTTGCTCACCCGCATTTCCCCTTTCCTCTTTCCAGATCTGGGTTTTTTTTTTATCAATTCGTGTTCAATCGCTAGTTTGCTCTCAATTCTGCTGAAATGCTGATTTATTTATTATCATGTAATCTTTATTTTGCGATTTCTGGGTTTTCCCCTTTTTTTCTCTTTTCGTTTTCAATTGAGATGGAGAAAGTAGTAGCATTGTTAAATTGGTAATTCCAGTAAATTTGCATGTGAACAATTGAATTTGAACATCTGTTCGTCAGCTTAAATGAAGGAGATTGTAGTTGGGGTTTCTTTCGAGAATTAGCTGTGGTTATTATGCACTATTCAGTTCAAATTTATCACAAGTATTAAAATAGAATGCATTGAGCAGTTCAACAGCAGCTTCAGGGATTGTCGTTACCCACTAAGAATTCAGCTATAGATAAGAAGCATAGCCGCTCCACTTCAGATCTGAGTGATCCTTCAACACCCCGCAACTTTGAGGATTTCCGTAAAAACGCACTTCTTTACACTCACGTCATAGCTTTCACTCTCTTTGAGCTTGAGACCATCACCAAGAGCTTCCGTTCTGATTACATTCTTGGAGAAGGTGGTTTCGGAACGGTCTATAAAGGTTACATTGATGAGAATGTTAGGGTTGGTCTCAAATCTCTTCCCGTTGCTGTCAAGGTGCTTAACAAGGAAGGCCTTCAAGGCCATCGTGAATGGCTAGTGAGTTTCCTATGTCCGTTTTGGCTCCTATTTTTTAAAAATTTGCCTGTTCTATCCTTCTTATCAACCATTGCATCTGCTTCTCTAATGAATATGGCTGGATTATATTTGCTAAAACCCTGAGTTCACTGTTTCAGACTGAGGTCAACTTCCTTGGGCAGCTTAGGCATCCTAATTTAGTGAAGTTAATCGGATATTGCTGTGAGGATGATCACAGATTACTTGTTTATGAATTCATGTTTAGAGGAAGCCTTGAGAATCATCTGTTTCGAAGTATGTTCCCTGTTCTATTTCTTCCAATTAATTCTTTCCTTGTGTAGTTACTTCCGTGTTTTTTTCTTACATGGCTGGTTTTAAATGTATATGCTATTCCGGTGTAGTGTGGTGACATGGATTCTATAAAGTGAATGCAGAATTCTCTCATGTAATGGCATTCCTATTTTTAGGGTTTCTTGTACATGTTTGTTGTTGAAATGTATTTGATAATTTGGCCGTAGTGCGGTGGCACGAACCATTATTATAAGAGTGAATGCAGAAATTTCTCGTGCAATGGCATCCTTATGAAAATAATGGCTCATTACGTATTCTGATATGAAATGCTCGCTAACTTCAGACTTCCTGCAAATGTTTGCTTGCTTGGTGTTTTGATCTATTGTAAGAGCGCATCTATATGTTAAGCTTGAATCTAGATCAAGCTCTTGCAGTGAAAGTTGTGCTTTTTTAGTGTTGATGATAGATTAGCTGGGAGTGTGATGGGAGCTTTATTAAGAATAAGATTTTCTGCTAGTCACGTGGACCTGTTAAATATAAACTTGTTTGGGCTAAACCATTACTTTTGTCTGGACAATTCTTCAGTGATTATTTTCATGTCCCGGACAATTCTCTCCATCAATTTTTATTAAACAAGACATGCATGAGCGTTCAATATGTTCTATGTGGCATTGGTGAGAATTTTTATTGTTTTCTGTTTTGATCTTTTCCTGAGTATGAATAACCTGGAATTTTTCTGATGCTTCAGAAGCAACAGTTCCCCTATCATGGTCAACAAGAATGATGATTGCTCTTGGAGCAGCTAAAGGGCTTGCTTTCCTTCACAATGCTGAACGGCCTGTTATCTACCGAGACTTTAAAACTTCTAACATTCTGCTAGATTCGGTAAGTGAAGTCCCTGGAACTATTTGTTGATAACATCAATTCCCTCCCCCTCAGCAGGAAGCTCAATCGATCATGCCATGACTCTTGAACTATATCTCCAGAGGATTTTGAAATTGAAGTATTAAAGATACTTAAACTTGATTCTACCATATTCTTATTCATTCATCACTTCAACTCTGTAACAATTTTGTATTTTTCAGCAGTGGTTGCATCTTATATTTTATTTTCGAATTCTCCTCGTTACAGGACTATATGGCCAAGCTATCTGATTTTGGACTTGCAAAAGCAGGGCCGCAAGGTGATGAGACTCATGTATCAACTCGAGTCATGGGTACCTATGGTTATGCAGCTCCTGAATATGTCATGACTGGTACTACTTAAATCTTGTGTTTTGCCTTGTACGAATTTTCCTTTTGAGTGTATCACTGTTGAAATGGATCCACAGCTATTTGAACAAAGCCGTTTGAGATATATATATATATATATTTTTTTTTTTTTTTTTGATCGGTAATTGTTAGTTGTGAGTATAGTTAGTAGGTAGTACACCAAGCACCCTTACTTCCCCTTCTTCAAGCCTCCTTATATCTCCTCTCCTAATTCGTTCCCAATGGGAATCGAACCTGGGTCTCTCACTTAAGTGAAGAGCCCAGTGGGCAGGTAGGCTAGCCCACCTGGTTAGCCGTTTGAGTGATATATGGGCTGCCGGATAGACAAACTGGGAAAACAACTTTATATCTAACAGTCCATAGCTTGATAATATTTTTTGGCCTTAAAAATAGAGCCTTGTGGCTGCTTTCTTATTCTCTTCTCATATCTTTCCAAAGGTTCATATAATTATTTTTATAGAGCTTATAAGGAATCAATCAATTAGTTACAAAACATAATAACTCTGATTCAGTCTTACTTCATTATACTTATCAATTGATAAGCAAGATATTTTAAGCACTTGTAATTTTTTCTGCGTGCCCTTTTTCAAGCCCGTCATTTGAAAACAATCAATGGGGAAGGTGGGCTCCAATAACCCATAAACAAGGGAGTGTTATCCTACAAAGTCATGAGAATGAACTTTGTTTATTAACATTTTAGAAGTCTTTTATCATGTATTGAGTAGCGGAACAAAACGCACTCTTACAGTTCTATATTTACCTTGAAAGTGTTTATTCAGAGTGTTAATGCATACCTACATGTTCTCGCTTATCTAATTGAGGTTTCATGAGAACTGCAGGACACCTTACTGCAAGGAGTGATGTCTACAGTTTTGGAGTTGTTCTTCTTGAGCTGTTAACGGGTAGGAAATCAGTAGACAAGACGAGGCCAAGCAAGGAACAGAGTCTGGTAGATTGGGCAAGGCCAAAACTCAATGACAAGAGAAAAATGCTACAAATCATAGACCCTAGATTAGAGAGTCAGTACTCTGTGAGGGCAGCTCAGAAAGCTTGTAGTTTGGCATACTATTGTTTGAGCCAAAACCCAAAAGCTCGACCATTAATGAGCGATGTGGTTGAGACGTTGGAGCCGTTACAAAGCAGTGGAGGTAATGAAGTATCTTCATCGTCATCTTCTACCCCAACTCTTCTATGCAGCGGCAGCCCATTCGTCACAGGAAGAATGCCAGATTACCGGGTGCATCGGAGGTTTGGTGGGGCCGTCGGAACTGGTGTTGGTTGTCGGTCCACGAACCCGAATTGCTCACCTGGTGGGCCCGCAGCATGCCGAGTTAGGTGAGCTTGAGTTGGCTGTATGATGTATGTATACTGTGTTTATACTTGGCCTAACTTATAATTGGTCATTGCAAGCTTGTTGATTGTTAAATGTAGGAAAATGCTTGTGTTGGTGTTGTTTGTTACAAATTAAAATTGCAATCTGGGGAGATGTTTACCGTCGGTTTATGTGGACGTTCATATATTTCTTTGTTTCCTTTTTTTTTTTTCTCTGTCAAAATAATTATACTACAAAGTATACTCTCTGTGTTGTGCTTTTCTTTTTTAAAGGTTGTAAAATATTACTTGTTTAATTTTTTTTTAAAAAAAATTTGGCTGGGTGTTTGTATTTCAGATGGCAAAAATCAGAAGTATCTTTGAAAGTACTTACCGAATATGCTTTGATAATAGAACATCGTTCTTTATCGATTTTTTTTTTCTAAAAAGTTTTTACTCTTTTAATTAAAGATAAAGGAAGATATTTAGTTGATTTAAAAAGGAAAGACTTGCATTTTCACAAAAAGCAATATTTTGGCAATGGGAATGTAAATTCGAAAAAAAATAATATTTGATGAATTTGGGTAAGAATGTATTATGAAATGAAAATCGAAGTTCAACTATAAAAAGAATAAACGCAAATTCATTTTAAATTATTACTGAATGACTTTGATTATTATTTCCTTTATCCTATAAAAGTTTGCATGCCTCTTCCGGAGTTGAAGTGAGAGAAATAATATTTTAAAATAAAGTGGGTAGGTGTATTAGTATGGTGTGTGGATCCCATGGAGATATATTAATGATTTTGTGTGAGTTTCATTTACTAAAAAGGAAAATGCACCTCTTGTGTTGGGACAGACGAAAATGACACTCCTTGTTGTTAGGGATGTAAACGAATCAAACCGTTCGCGAACTACTCGGGTCTCGGTTCGATAAAGTGTTCGTTCGAGCTCGGTCGTTAACCTTAAAAAACCAAACCAAACTTAAATTTTGAGCTCGAATAGTCTATCAAACCAAACTCAAGCCTAAGGGTGTTCGACTCGATAGCTCGCGAACATATTCGTTAATGAGCTCGTTAATGGCTCGCAAACATGTTCGTAAATTTTATAATTATTTTTTAGCATTATATATTATTATTTATTTATTAATATTCAATAATTAAATATTTTATATTAAACCACACAAATATGATAATAATTTAAGTCATTATTTAAATATTTAAATATTTTTTGTAACGTTTATTATTATATTTTGTTAGTTTGTTTATTTAATATTATGAATAACATTAGATGTTTAAAAACGAAACGTTCTTTTATTATTTATGAACAAAAATATTTAATTGTTCATGAAAAAATATTCATAAACAAGTTACTTTATGTGTTCGTGAACACGTTCGTGAGCCTTAACAAACAGTTTGAGTTCGAGCTCGAGTTCGATATTTTTTTTTCTTGACGAGTTCGAGCTCGGGCTCGAGTTCGATAATTCCTTAACAAACGATACTCAAACCTAGTAGTGTTCGACTCGGTTCGGTTCGATTACATCCCTACTTGTTGTGAGACGGAGGGGGTAAATGATAAAGTATGTAAATTGTAAGGTGTGTATTAAGAAAAGTGATAACTTTTAGGGGTATTATGATATTTTTTGATAATAAATAAATGATAAAGTATGTTAGGTGTGTTAGGTAATAGTGATTTTTTTATTTTTATTTTTTGTAAATAAAGTGTATGGGGGAGGGTGATTGTGTTTGACTTTTTGCTTTTTAAGGAATGTGTAAATTTTTATTAGACAACCCAAAATGAAAAGTGTGTCATCTGAAATGTGACGGAAGGAGTATTTATTACTAATAATAAATTAATTTAAATTGAGTCGGCGAATAAAATACATATCTCAACCTCAAATTATTAAATAGTTAGGGTAAATAACTAAATATCGAGGGCAATGATGATTTAAATAAAAAAACAATTTAATAAGTTCAAATTAGTTTTTAAAAAATAATTAAAGCTCAAATAAAGATTATGCACAAGGTCCATTAAAGAAATATAATAGCTGAACTCAGTTAAGAGGATCGTTTAAGCTCAGCTATTTTAGGAAATTAATAATATTTAACTCTTAAATATAAGTTAAGTTAAGAAAATCGGTTAATTATTTATTTATTTATTAAATTGTTGTAGTAAATTAAATAAATTAAACTCAAGAAGATTTTAAATTTATATATTCAGCGTTATTTAACCTCTTTAGAGACCATCCACCTTTTTATACTGATTCTGTTTTTTGCCGCAAATGTAAAATAGCAACCCTGTGAGCTGCGGAGAATAATAAGCCTACAAAAAGAACGATCAAATCATAAACGCATTCAAATGTTGGATTAATCTTCGATTAATCTCAATTACGAGGTGAGGAATTCGTATTTATGTTGTCAGGATTTATGTTAATCGAATTTAGCATTTGAAAGGAAAAAAATGGGTTGGGAAGAGGGGAGCGCCCACCGGATTCCGGCGTCATGGTTGATCGGAGGGCTTGTAATCGGAGTTTCGCTTCTGGGATTCCGCTTTGTTCTGCCACAGAATAAGAAGAAGAAGAGGCCGATTAGGGTGTATATGGATGGGTGCTTCGATATGATGCATTATGGCCATTGTAATGCCCTTCGTCAGGCGCGAGCCCTTGGAGACCAATTGGTGGTCGGCGTTGTCAGCGACGCTGAAATTACTGCCAATAAAGGTCCTCCGGTTACTCCTCTTAAGGAAAGGTTTGAGCTCTTTTCGGCTTCCTTGATCCCTATCTGTTTTTATTCCCTATTTATTTTAAATGTCTGCTGGATGCATAAACTTTAGATGATGTGGTATTTTAACATCTGCTTGTTGAAAATGTTTGATGTTTTGTGCTTTCATTGTTTTGAGGTTCTTGATTGCATTCTTCCTCAGTGCTTTGATTGGTTTGTGAATCTTCTTTCTACCATTTGCTTTAACTTCGTATTCACTTGTATGTTGGTGGATTAGTAATTAGTTAGCCCTTGATAACAAAGGCATTAATTGAGACCTCAGGTTGGATCCTGAAGTGAAAATTTTGTTAGACTTATTTCTGATTTTTTTGGTTTAATTGGTTATGTGTTTTTCCTTGGGCACCCCAACACTAACGGAAATTATGAAAGGATATGGTGCAATGCATGGAAGTAGTAGATTTTGCTTTCCAACTTTAAGTTTGTTATAAATTTTGTACTGTCCATTTTCACTCCAATACTCATAAGCTGGTGAAAGTGAATCTGTTGCATTGTAGCAAACTTTTTGTTGGTTTAAACTGGATCTATAATTACTGCTTTTATATTTATCATGCATAATCAACCATCAAGCTATTCATGTAGACTCTAATTAAATTTTGCTGGGTATTATACAAAAGATGATGCTAGTGAGTTGCAGAACAACTAAAGCATTAACTTTTGCTGTTATTTGTTATGTAGGATGATCATGGTTAGTGCTGTAAAATGGGTGGATGAGGTTATTCCCGATGCTCCCTATGCTATCACGGAAGAGTTCATGAGAAAGCTATTTGACGAATACAATATCGATTACATTATTCATGGGGATGACCCCTGTGTTCTTCCAGATGGAACTGATGCATATGCTCTTGCTAAGAAGGCTGGCCGTTACAAACAGATAAAGCGTACTGAAGGCGTATCTAGCACCGACATTGTTGGTCTGTTCTTGCAACTTTTGTTTATTCCTTTATTATTTGATAAGAATATGATAGGTTCCTTTCAAAGTTGGTGCGACTAATATTTTCATAGGTCTAATAAACCAATAGTTATTTTACTTATTGTGGCTTTCTATAAATAATAAGCATGTTAGATGTTCTGTCACATCATATCGACAACTAAGCCTTAATCCCTGTATGAGGAGATTGCTATATGAATCATTTCCTCAATTCAACCTTGGTGAAGATACTTGTTCTGACAGTTTCTTTAGGTCTTCCTTCTCCCCTTTTAATCCAACTTAATGAATTTCTACTCTATACAATATATAGGGCATCTAAAGGTCATCCCTACGTCCATACCATCTTGAGTCTGTTTCACTAATTTTCTCATGTGTCCTTACAGTCCCTACTTCTAACTAATGCATTCATTTCTTAATTTTATCTAATTTTGCATCCACTCCATCTTTAAATCTAATTTCTACTGGCTTCATTTTCTTAAAATTCATATTTAGTGTTACGACACTATAATATTTAAATCATTGCTGGTTTTCAAAATTGTCCTTAATTTCACTGTCATGTTAATCGATCGATACTTACTCAATTCATAAGTTTGCAGAAACCATATTTGTAGTCCCTCTAATTATCGAGTATTTTTCCTTGGAGATGGAAAATTAGACTACCTGAATTATAAGTTTTTGCAAATTAAAAGAAATTTATGATAAAGAATTTAAAATGTTTATTGAATGCTTTGTATACCAGGTCGGATGCTTCTCTGTGTGAGAGAGAGGTCAACTGCAGATAGCCCTAAACACTCATCTCTACAGCGGCAATTCAGCCATGGTCACAGCCACAAATCTGAGGATGGTGTCTCTGGTAGTGGAACACGGATATCTCATTTTCTGCCTACATCTCGCAGGATTGTGCAGTTCTCCAATGGAAAGGCACGTATATTTCACAGCTTATCCAAAAATCATTGTAGCTCATTATTACTATATATTATCAAGGACTTCTTGAGTTTATTAAGATTTTCAATCAGCTTTTATTATTGTGTCTCTGGCTTGCCAACTTATATGCTGTGTTCAGGTCATGAATAAAAAAAAACAAATGGATGATTTTCCATTAGTGTCTATTCTCTTGGTTGTCTTCAAACACCCTAGTAAATGTATAAGTACTTACATATCAATAACTTGTTATTTTCTTCTTTTATTGCTGAATGGGATCGAGGAAGCTTGTGATATTCAGCATCACGAGAACCTGAGGTTTGTTGCGAGAACTAAGAAAATCTAAAATGTGACTTCGTAAAATTGAAACCAATAGAAGCCTCATTAGTGGCAATATGTGATTACTTCCTTGGTAGTTTGGTGTGATTTGCATTTAGTCAAAAAACATTATTGTTAGGCTTTAGAATTAAAATGAGGTTTGTATATGTGCTTATCTATGTGAATATTATGGTTAGATTTTGTTATGTGATTTTCTAAAACATGCCATTTTAAGTGATTTATTTGCTTGAGTAATTATTGCCCCTTTTAAGAAGTAGTATTTATTAAAGAATTATGGATTAATCTCTTTTATTAAATTTGGAGTGATGATAAGAACTGAACTTATTTTTAATAATAAAACCAGAAATCCTGCTCTATTATGCGTCCATTTTATGAAGATTAATAAATAGATATCTAAGCTCTCAAATATGTTCTAAGCTATATGTTGGCATCTTTTAGGGTGCTGGACCTGATGCTCGTATAGTATACATAGATGGCGCTTTTGACCTTTTTCATGCTGGACACGTGGAGGTACGGATGATTCGATCCTTTTTTGTATAATTGGATTGATAAAAAATCTATTCTGCAGTATGTTTATCTGTTCCTCCTCTCATATTCAAATGCTTTTTTATATTAAATCCATTTATTACATAATTCTGACAACGGAAAATCATTAAACTTTTTTAAATATATATATATATATATATATATATATATATATATATATATATATATATATATTGAATATTAGTATTATGCATAGATTATTATATGTTTGGTTTATACAGGCACTCAGGCTTGCCCGAGGGCTTGGTGATTTTCTTCTTGTTGGAATCCACACCGATCAAACTGTTAGGTGTGATATATTTATATTTTTATAATTCTCTAAAATAATCTTCCTTGTACATGAACCACTTGTTTTAGTGTGTGATTTTATGCCTTCAGCCCTCTATTTCTTGCTTTAGTTTTCAATTTTATCTCATAAGTGGCCTATATGGTGGTGGCCTGCGTGTGACAGATCACCACTGTGGCTGACTATTATTTCCCTTTTGTTTTATTTGTGTTTTCTTTTCCCCACATACCCTTTCTACATTATCATCTATTTCTTATTGCGGGAGCAATAAACATCCTGATTTTCTATAGTGCCATCTTTAAAATTACAATTAGAGAACAATACATGGATTGATAACACTAGTGAAAATACCCTATGGTTCAGTGTGAATCTGGCTATAGGAGTTGATTCAAAGGGTTTGTGCGCAAGGGTTTTGAATTCTATGCAGCTCCTATTTCTAAAAAGGATAATATTGTTTTTATATATCTTTGAGACATATGACAAATTTCCTGTATAATGTCTGTTGTAGTTCAAAGAGGGGAAGTCACCGTCCAATAATGAACCTTCATGAAAGAAGCTTAAGTGTTTTGGCTTGCCGATATGCAGATGAAGTGATAATCGGTGCTCCACGGGAAGTGTCCAAAGATATGGTATGCATGAATTGTTATAAATTTTACAAACTAGTATCCTACAGCTATGCATTTTCCCCTGAATCATTTTTTAAAGTCTAGTAAGAGGTAAAGAGAAAACAGATTGCAGCCGATAATACATGGTACTCTGCTTATTGATGATATAAAAGTACATTAATAATGCTATGTTTGGTAGTTACTTCCTGGGGTTAAGGAACTGCATCTCCCATTTGGTTCCCTAAAATAGTTAATTCAACCATTTGCTTTTGGTTCTTAATTTGCAAATTATTCTTCTTTTTTGAGAACTTGACCCTTAGATTCCCGAGAGCACAATATTTTCTTCTTCACATGAAATTAACATTTTAATGTGATCATCAAGGACTTGCTTCTTTATCTTTTCAGGATGGAAAAAAGTATGCCTGGATTAATATGACTACTAGCACATCCATGTTGTTTAATGGTTCATTTTTCTAAACACTATGACTCTACAAACTGAGGACACCTTTTATGTTGAGTTTAACACTTGAATGCTGTTTCTTACCTCATTTAACGTGAGAAGTAGCATTTCCGTACTGGCTCTTGGTTCATTTTTCTTAAACACTATGACTTGAAATCAAATCTAAGTGAGGACACGGTTGATGTTGAATTTTAATACTTAAATGTTGTTACTTTCCCCTTTCATTTTATTAATGAATGCCTTCTATGTATGATTCACATTGCCACACATGAAAGCAAATACTTTAAAGGTTTCAACCTTGTACTCATCAAGGCTTCATATTGTCATGCATATTTTTCCATCTCATTATAATTCCTATTATCTAAATGCTTATTCTGTAGATAACTACCTTCAATATCTCTGTGGTTGTACATGGAACTGTGGCAGAGGATAATGATTATCAGAAGGTATACAGCTAAATCATCTTGTGACATCTTTTTTTGTCAAATGCTTGGTTGGGTTTGCTGATGCTGTAGGCAAACCAAAAGTCACCAAATGCTTACTTACATTGCAATTTTTGTAGGACAAGGAGAACCCGTATGCTGTTCCTATGAGTTTGGGTATCTTTGAGGTATTGGAAAGTCCTTTGGACATTACAACTAGTACAATAATCAAGAGGATTTTATCAAATCATGAAGCATACCAGGTATCGCCACTTCATATTTTTTTTGGTGAAAAAGCCATACTGATTAATTTGCTTCAAGTTTATTGGACAAAAATGGATAAAAGTTGTTACTTGCAGAAACGAAATGAGAGAAAAGCTGAAAGCGAGAGAAGATATTATGAAGATAAAGCTTTTATTGCAGGAGATTAGTTGATTTAGACTCTTAAAATGTAAGTGCATGGGACTTAAAACTTGCAAACTATGTCGTATCTTACACTCTAGCAGAAGTGCTTATCTACTTTTTCTTTCAGGTTCCAAGGAGTTGGCTATTCGATGCTTCATGGACATTCTAAAGATAACAAGAGGAGGATAGTTTTGATGTTGATGTTTTCTGTATTATTTTTTTTAATAATCTTGTTTGTTGTTAGAACTTAGAAGCTGTATATGAAAACAGCATTGCTTTTATCAAGTAGACAGTAATATTTAACGTTTCATGATTTTCTTAGTGAAATGATTGGATATTCTGTTAGTTTAAATATTAGTTCAGTTTAAGCAAAAGAGGAAGAGAAAAAAAATATATAGCGACTTCAAAGTTTTGATTAATTCAAAGCACACTTGTTATACGCTTATTTCTTAGCATATTTATGTAGTATTTTCCAGTTTCAGTTATTCATTTTTATATTTTTGCCCTACTTTTAGCATCTTCTTATGCTTGCATGTTTGGAAAGAAGAGCAACCAACGCTTTAGGTGTTTAAGCCGAATCACTGGATTGGGTTAACCCACAACTTACGGTGTTTAACCCAAATAATTGCATTGGGTTATCGCACAACTCACTATTTCGATAGAGCATACCATCTCTATCGAAACTTTGGGCTGAGTTAACTCATGCCCAGTTCAAATAAACAAATAAATCGAGCATACCAACTCTATCGAAACTTTGGGTTGAGTTAACTCATGCCCAGTTCAAATAAACAAATAAAATCCAGCCAAATTAGGAGTGCTTTGATTGCAAGCTCAGCTGTATGACAGCTTCAAGACTAGTAAAAAAACCCCATTCAAGAATCAAGACTCAAGTTGCCAATCAAGATTGATTAATTTTAACATTTCTTGATTAATTTTAACATTTGAAGAGAATGGACTTGCAATTACTGGCACAAAATATGTCATTAAACTTGAATAGGTTACAACTGCGCTCATATTACAATACTATAATTATAGGGATACTATTAATATGCCATAAAAGTAAAGCAATCTAAAGACACCCATCTCAGCTTCTCTTACATTATCAGAACTCAAGTTTTCTGCATATTTCCTTGCCGATGTTTCTAAACTTACTCCTTTTCTTCGTTGGCGCTTCTAGAAACTTGATCGTTTTCTTCATTGGCGCTCCAGGACACGTTTCAGCCCCCCAGCTCAAAACTCGAGCAGATTTAGGCGTCCTGAGTTCTTCAACATCTGAGTCATGGGCTATAAACTCTTGGGTCTTCTCCGTGAGGATAGCATCCAGTATAGTGCCATAGACAATCTCAAAAAACTTCTCTTCATCAGAGGATTTCTCTTCATCAGAGGATGTCTCTGCACCTGATTCATCACTGAAATCCTTCACAAGATTAGTCGTACATGAGAAGTTCAATCGTCTCACAATATGGCTCCTCGATTCTTCCCTATATTTCCTTTGTTGAGGAGCAAGCATAAACTTATCAGGACCCGGAGCAAATGAATCAAACAAGGTATCTTTCGGGGTTTCTAAGAGTCTTCCATTTCCATCTGGAGAACTAGAGCAAGGGACCCGTGTAGGCGATGAAAGCACTGTGGGTGGTGATAACCAGTCGTGGTTTTGCTCTACGTTCTCTCTGTTCGATTCCGGGGTAACTGGCCCAATTGAAGTTCTTTGATTGTCTTTCAGTTTGGAAGATTGAGTTACCAATGTGCCAATTCTTGATTCCACAGAATCGCCACAGATTTCATCAGCAACTTTGAAAATGAGTTTCTTAGACGAATTTAATTCATCCATTAGTTCATCAGCACACACTTCAGATCCCATAATCTCAAACGGCTTGAAATCAACAGTAACCCTAAAAAAGAGGGATTTCTTTTTGTTTTTTCTGAGCTCCAAAAGGAAAGCACTTTCACAATCTTCAATAATTAAATCTACAATCAACAAATAAACAAAGTTTTAAGCTCACATAATCGAGTCTACTAGCTGGTAATCTGTATCCCAAATACCAGAAAACTATCTAATCAACAAAAGGAAAATTAATGGAAGTAGGTAAAACCCTAAACCACAGCAAATGGAAAATCATAAAGGGGTGAAAAAAACCAAATCTGAATAAGATTACGATATCGCCGATTGGAAGTGGAGGAGAAGAGAAGGCATAATAACATAACAAGCGAAAGAAGACGAAATCCTAATCCAATTGCAGGCGAAAGGGGAATTCTATATTCTGAAACCCAAAACGAGAAAATAGTTAAAAGACGAAGAGTAAAACAAGCAATGGTTACAAAAGAAGCGACAATTAGGTTAAAATACATACCACTATGTCGATGCGGCATAAGAAATCACGGTGGCGATACGGCGGCGGAAGCAGATCGGAAAGCGTAAGGAGTTGGGTTTGCTGCTTTTCGAATTACGCGTCTACTATGTCGGTTTACCCCACTTTAGTGTGTGGGTGTGTGTGTCTAGATTCCACACGTGACTATCTATGGACCCCACTTTTCATGTGGACTTGTACTGCAATTTTTTTTTTTTTTAAAGCTCCGTAAATTAAATTCATTAATGAAAGAGTATCTCGTGCAAATACAAAAAATAAAAATAATAAAATAGATAAATATTTTCTTTAAGTATATTAGATAGATTAAAAATTACTCCATATGTACGGTTTTAGTTAGGGCTTTACGTTATAATTGGATATTATAGAACCCGTATCAAAATCGAACCGAAAAAGTTTTGAATGGAAAAAAAAATCATTGACTATTTGACTTTTTCGAATCGAATCGAATCAAAATATTTTTACGGTATGAACTTGAATATCGTTGATAAATCGTACCGAAATCCGAACCAATCCAAACTGAACCGTACCGTATCAAAAAAGCGAATACAAATATACTTTAAAATGAAATTTTATACCCTATTAAAAATCAATAACAAAATATAAACATTATATTCTACTTCAACTTAATTCTTCTTACTAAAAAAATATTTATATTTTTAATAATAATTTATACTCCATAAAATTTGACCATCTTTCTCTTTAGATATGAAAATATTATTAATTATTTAATTTTTATTTTATAAATGCATATTTTTTTATTCTATAAATTTATTTTCTTTAATTATATAGGAGTATGATAGGATTAGTATGTTAAATAATTGTTTGTACTCCCTCCGTCCCCTTGATAAGTGTCTGATTATTTTTTGTACAGCGAGAATAATATTTTAAAGTGTAATGAGGTGAGATAAATAATATTTTAATATGTAGTGGATAATTACATTAGCATTGAATGTGAACCCTAATGGGTTGAATATAATAATAATATTATTGTGTGGTCACATCATGCCAAAAAGGAAATTGATACTTTATTTGAACAGATCAAAATGACAAAATAAACACTTATCAAGGGGACGAAGAGAGTATATAGTATTAACTATAATATTTTTAAATAAATTTTAAAATATATTTATATTTAATATTTTATTGTATTTTAAATGTACTTATAAAATCACTAATTATAAATCAACATTTACATCTTATTTTAAAAATAAACATTTAATAAAGGAGATTAAAAATTTTTGTAAATGAATTTGTTTGGTAAATCCGTTACACCGAACCACATCAATCTGAACCATACCGATTCAAATACTACTGAAAATCTGTTCCGAACCGTATGTAATTGGATTTTTTATTTATTAAAATCTGTACCAAACTTTCGGTATGGATTTTTAAAATTTTCGTACAATTTCCCGTACCAAACACCCCTAATTTTAATGTTATATTTATTGTAAAGTGAATAGTTGTATTAGTTGTATTAGTGTTGTGTGTAAATCTCAAATAAATATATTACTCTTTCTGTTTCGTGTATTTTTATCTATAATGTAAGAAAAATAGAGATAAATTGATAATTTTGAGAGAAAAATAAATAAAATTGTTAGAAAT
Source organism: Pogostemon cablin (assembly GCA_023678885.1). NCBI lineage: Eukaryota > Viridiplantae > Streptophyta > Magnoliopsida > Lamiales > Lamiaceae > Pogostemon > Pogostemon cablin. The sequence continues at coordinate 2,878,663 of CM042977.1, read as the reverse complement.
AATGAATAAAGTGTACAAAAGTAAATAAAATTATTGAATTTGATGAATAAAGTGTAAAAATTACTTGGGATATTTAGTGTATTTCCACTAAAAACGTGTAAAAATACATTATGAAAAACATATATAAAAATACGTGAAGGAATCTTTATTATATATAATAAAACACACTTTAAAAGTCAAAATCGAACAAATTTTTAATTTATACCATTGATTTTGATTATTAATTTTTTTTAATCTCATCCGTTCATCACATTATTTAATGTCATCTATTCATCACAATTATGATATTAGATTTTGACCATTGATTTTTTGGTCATAATAATTATATTTATTTAATTTAAAATGATACCTTATTTAAAATAATTCTTTATATGTGTGCTTAATACTATTTTTTCATTAAATATAATATATAACTACTACTAATTTTAATTATTTCAAATTATTATGTTAATATTTGAATTTTAATTTTTTCAAATTATGTTAATTGTTCCTAAACAATTTGAAGTAATTTTTAATTAATGATTCCTTATATGTGTGCTTAATATTATTTTTTCATTAAATATAATACATAACTACTACTAATTTTAATTATTTCAAATTATTATGTTAATATTTGAATTAATTTTTTCAAATTATGTTAATTATTCCTAAATAATTTGAATTAATTTTTAATTATATGGTTTAGGGTAATATTATTTCATTATTATAATAACTTATAAAATTAGGGTTTAGGTCATATTTTTGCAATAGAATTGTATTATATTTATTTTATATTTAATCAGTAATAGTATAAGATCAATTAAAATATTAATTTTAATCAATGAAAAATACTTTAAAAATAGTATTAAATGGGTATGAGTAATTTACGAGTATTTTTTTATGTACTGATATCCGATCCATAGACCGACTAATTCGGGGATGGTTTGAGAAATTAATCATTGGTTTGATTACAACTAATTTATGAGAAATATATATAAAAGGTTATATGATGCTCTCTTATAATATAATTAATGAAATGCCTATAATCAAATTATGCCCAGATTTAAATATAGTTTTTTGGAGATTTATAAAAATGTATGAGAGAAGGTTTTCATTTTTCAAAAATATAATAACAATTTTAAGTGAACGATCTATTAATTTTTTATTATTTAAATTTATGAATAGAATCTGAGTAAATAATTTTTCTTATGGAAATGAAACTGAGAAATAAATATATTACATGTGAGTAATTCTTTCATCGGTCCTAATATTGATTCGTTTTACCCTTAGGTAAACATTAACCAAGCATACGGGATGCAACACAATAATAAGTTTGAGATGATATTATCATGAATTTTTTTAATTGAACAGGACGGAGGGAGTATGATATTACATAAAAATTGGATATCATATGTAAATAATTAGTGGTATAACTTTAGAATATTTTGATAAACATGTTTGAGACGTGTACGAATATCAACCAGTGGTTTAGGGCATAATGTCCCCAGAGGATTTAATATTTATCGGTAGGGTTTGGTGTTTGTTCCAATTGTAACATTATGACTTTACCCCTGTGGTTTATGATATACTATTATCCAATAGTTTAGGACATACTGTGCCCCGAGGGTTTGCCATTTATTGGTAGGGAATAGTGTTTGTTCAAAGGGTGAAATTAAGATTTTACCCCAATGATTCTTGGTATACTGTATCCCAAGAGTCTACATAACATGTATTATGGAGGGAGTATATTATAAAAAAAGGTATATTTTTGATTAAGAGCTATTTATTTGACAAATCCTTGATCATGCAACACACGACACTGTTTTTTTGGTATTATTACTACTGCATGGGATGATATTACTAGGCTTCTCTTTCAGGTATACATTGAATGATTTATCTAAAAGACATGATTTAGATTTCTCTTTCAGGTTTAAATAGCATTAGAATACTTTGTTCCGTACAACGGGTTCAAACGCTAATAATTATTAAACCAACACTACATTACAAATTAGTACAAATTGTAATACTGTGTCCAGATTGCCCTTATTTTCAACACAAATAAAGAAAATATAATTATAATAATAATAATAATAAAATAAAATAAAATAAAATGGAATGGAATTGTATCATGATAAAATAAAGGAAGTTGGTTGAGACGTGAGCTCACATCCGGACATCCATTCTTCAATCTCTCTCTCTTCTCTTCATGCCTTTTCATATCAACGCATAACCGCTGATCCAATGTATGGTGGTTCTTCCGGCGGTACTAGCGGCGTCCCCGGGCAACGAATCGACATCCCTACTACAAACTGCTCGTCTTGATCGGAGAACAAAATGGCCTACAGGAGGAAACATGGAATGGGAAGATCTGCCACTTTCAAGGAAGATACTTTCCCGCCATCGGAAGACGCGCCGCCGCATTCCCCTTCCTCCTCTCTGGCGGCGCAGGCCATAATGGCTTCCGCCGCGCATCGCGATTCCTCCCATTCCTCCGCCTATGCACATCCTGGTTTCAAAGACCACGACAAGGTGGAATTCCACATCCTCATCTTCTTTTTCATTTGATTTACTCTTTTTAATTTAATTTTTTAAAATTAATTGTGAATATGTGCATTTGATTAGGTTGATCAGAATCTCTTCATCTGTTTCGAAAATCCCCTGTTTTTTTTTTCCCTAGCAATTTATTGCCTATATACGTATGTATATATGCCCGCCAAGTATATGTGTAAATGAATAGTAGATACTGCATGCACTATTGCATTTATGATCTAATGTGTGTAACTTCGATCTTAATACGATTTTTTCTCATGTTTTCATTGTTTTTTTACGTATTTAATCTAAGCAGAGAAATTAGAACTTGATTTCTGATCATGCTCATATATATACTGACTACAGTACTGATGATGATTATTATCTAGACAAATTCTGGTTTCTGATTAGCAGATGAGTTTTGATGATTCTGACGTGACAAGAGAGTGTTAGTTTGAAATGAATACTGGAAAACTTTGATTATAGTGTGTTGTTTATCATGTGCTTTGAATAGGGGGGTCCTACATATGACTACACAGCAATGGGGAGCTCAAATGAAGCAGGTAGTTTCTGGGGGGTTCTTGCTAGAAAAGCTAAAGCCATCTTGGAGGATGATAATGTTCCTTATGAAAACGAATATCATATCCAAAGAAGACCCGAAACGATGTATTCGTCGCCCGGTTCTGATCAGGTGAGATATCATCCCTTCCATGCCAAATCTTGATCTTAATTTGTCTGTAGAAATCCATGTCTTGTGTAAGCATCACAACTGAATGGCTGGGCTTCATTTTCTCACTTGTTTTGTCTTCTGTATCATTTTATTTCTGTTCCAGGTTCAAAGAACGGACAATCCTACCCTTCGTAAGGGACTGGACGCGTTTGCATCTTCCATGAACCGTATAGGGGGCACCATTGGTAATGCTTTGGAGGTAAGTTATGCCATATTTTTCAATTACAAGGTTGCTGTAATGTGATAGTTAGTGTGAAGATGAACAGCTAACACAAATGTTGTCTTGGGCTTAAAAGTCTAGCTTGTGTTATGTATAACCATCATCTCTCTGATGTTTAAATTACAGGAAGGACGTACAATTATGGAAAATAAGACGGCTGATTTCATCCAAGAAACTCGTAAAATACAGATAATAAGGAAAGGAAACGAGGGTCAGAATCCGACGAGCCAAGAAGATCAGCTGAAGGCATCTCGCGACGTAAGGTGGCCCACTGTGTATAATTATGTTACTATCTGATTCATGAATACATCTCAAAGATAATGCATTATTTCACATTATTAGTCTGCTGATTACTGCTACTTCTTGCTCAAATCTTTGTGTTTATTCTCTCTTTCTTGAACATGGATGAAGAGTACATTAAAATGTTACCAATTCAACAGATGATTTTCTTTGTTCTTTCCTTTCTCTGCATAAAATGGCTTCGCACATCCTCTGATTGCAGGTGGCAATGGCGACTGCTGCTAAGGCAAAACTACTTCTTCGAGAGCTCAAAACGGTTAAAGCCGACCTAGCGTTTGCTAAACAGCGTAGTTCACAATTAGAAGAAGAGAACAGAAGCCTAAGAGAAGCTCGTAACAAGGGTGATGCTTATCCTGCTGATGATGACATGGTATTCCTTACATCCTCCATTTTCACTGGATGGATCATTGTACTAAATGCATACACTCACATTCTTACAAACTCAACTTTTAATGCGTATATATATATTCTTGTAGATACGCCTTCAATTGGAAACACTATTGGCTGAGAAGGCTCGATTGGCTCATGAAAACTCTGTATACGCCCGTGAGAACCGTTTCTTGAGAGAGATAGTGGAGTACCACCAACTGACCATGCAAGATGTTGTGTACCTGGATGAAGGCATCGAAGAAGTTACAGAAGTTTACCCTATACCAGCTGTAGCAAGGCGGCTCTCCGTCTCACCACCCTCGCCTCTCTCCCCTCGCTCCTCTTGTGAGTACTCTCTCTCGAGAACCTCGTCTGCTCACAGTCACAGGGACATTATGCAATCACCGGGGCACAGTCATAGGGACATTCTACAATCACCGGCGCCGCTTCCTCCTCGTGATAGAGCAGATTCATACAAGAGTGAGGCAAGATGAACTCCCTATATAATTTAGTGACAAGAAACTGATCCTGAGTTCCCTATTCTTTTTCAATATTTGATTAAGAAAGTAGTAATTGTTATTTATTCTGTAGTTGGGAGCCTTTGATCTCAATTTTTTTTAAAATTCATCAAAAAATTTCTTGATCCATAATCCTCTGCGATGTTTATAGTATATACTGCAGAATTGGAAGAGGATGTGGGCAGGTAGTAGTGAAGTGGTATTCACTTTTGTGACCAAATTCTTCATTTGTGTTATACTTCATATCCCAAATAATGTGTTTGAAGAGTTTTAAAAAGTGTTTTTTTCCCCTTTCAACAAGCTTGCTATTTGTGTGTATAATCTGTGTTTTAAGAGCAAATTGATTACTTGTATAATTGTATTGATGGGAAAAAAAAAAGAGAATACATTAATATTTACTTAAAACGAATTGAACATGATTATGGAAATACATGAAATATAATTGGAACAAATGGAGAACATTATTGGAAAATACTTGCATGTTGGTATCAACATTATTCAATCATCTAATGATGTTTATTTAAACTTAGGCAACACTTACATGAAAGAGTCACAAAATAATTTTACATTTTCTTTAATTAATTATCACTATTTATTAAATAAATTATCACGTTCTTTAAAAAATGTTCCACTTTTTATATAATAATGAATAATCCCTCCATTCCTTTGAAAGAGGGCGTTTCATTTTATTTTTTTTTCACTTAAATTAAGGGATATGATATTTAATGTATAAATGAGGATAGAGAAATAATATTTTAGTATATAATAATGAATATGTGTATTAGTTTGGTGTGTGAGACCATAAAAATATACTCCCTCCGTCCCGAAGAAGTTGGTATATATTTTTTTGAGCACGAAGATTAAGGAGTATAATAATTTAATGTAAAATGAAGTAAAGTGAAAGAAATAATATTTAATGTGCAGTGGGTAGTTGTATTAGATATGATATGTGGGGCCCATGAGAATAGATTAATTGTTTTGGGTGAGTCCCATGTATTAAAAAGGAAATGTGTCAACTTTAGTGAGACAAACAAAAAAGAAAAGTATTTCAACTTCTATGGGATGGAGGGAGTATTACTCTAATTATTTTGTGCGGGTCCTATTTACTAAAAAGTAAAATACATCTCCTATATGGGAATGACGAAAATGGCAAAATGCATTACTTTCAGTAGAACGAAGAAAGTATATTTAATTTATACTATAAATTGCTCATGAAATAGTTTACCATACCATTATTACTTTTCATCAAAATGTTATAGCCTCACACAAGTTTATACAATTAAACTAATAATATATTGGATGTGTATATTATCTTTGAGTGAATTTGATGTGAATAAATGTAAACTCTTTTCTGTAAAAATAGTAAAGATAATCATACTTTTAAATATTTTAAATTCTAAAAATCTAGAAATAATATAAAATATAAATTATTCAGTTCATGTATAGTGAACTCAATTCACAAAATTATCGGTCATTATCTTTTGCTGATTTATTTGGTATATATCAGATATATTTATGTATATTGGGGTATTTGTTAAAATGAATTATATGGACTCAAACTCAAACTACTTAAGTAGATGGTAAATTATGAACAAGATTCTCTCACAAGTTGACTAGATGACTTGCAATTTTTTAGGTCGGTTACCACAAAACAGACGCGCAAAATCCAATGGAATATGGACCCTTAGAACACAACATAATATTTATCATAGATTCAATTTTGGAGTACAACTCTAGTGTATACCAACCATTAGTTTAAGTTTTAAATTAATTTTTTTAGTAAAATAAAAAAATTAGTGTAGATAATTATTAAAAAAATAGATTAGTGAGATAATATGGAGTAGTATAATTTAGAAGAGAAGATTACGTTTATTTGGCAGTTGCGAGCCCTGCGCCTCTGAGATACTCACATGCATGTGCATCCGGTGATTGCCAGGCCAGCCGCCTTCTCTCTCTTCCCCCAATACCCTTCTTTCTCTCTCTCCTCTCCTCCGCCCTTTCCTGCTCCTCAGATCTGTGCTCTGAACCTCTTCTCTGTTCCACCCTCAAACTCAACCTACCACTCCATTGCTGCTCTCTTCACTTCTCACAGATCTACACTCTCCGATTATGAGGTTTGCTTTTCATGATTTAGCAATGGTAATGTGGTTATTCTGCACTCTTTCTCTGTCAATGGCCACCTCTGGTCAGTTCAATACCATTCCAATAAACAATGCGCAAGGACTCAACGCTATCCTCCAGACCCAAGCTTACCACTCCTTTCTCCGGCCAAGGACTGGCGTCGTCTACGACGGCGCCGTCCCCTCTAATCTCACAGGGATTCAAATTTCGGCGGTGAGGCTGCGCAGCGGCGGCTTGAGGAAGAAAGGATTTATCATGAACAACGAAATCCAAATTCCAACGGGAGTCGTGGTGCATCCATTCGTCGAGAGGCTTGTTTTAGTCTACCACAACTTAGGCAATTGGTCGAACACTTTCTACCCACTGAAGAATTACACGTATCTAGCACCAGTGCTCGGCCTTCTCGCCTACAATGCCTCCGATTTGACGGCGAACAACTTGCCGGAGCTGCAAATTCACGCGACCGACCAACCGATTTCCATCCGATTCCCGGGGCCGAGACCGCCGCCAAACGGCGCCGTTCAGAAATGCATAACGTTTTACTCGAACAGATCGGTGAGTTTGAGCAATGTGTCGTCGGATTTCATTTGCACTGCATTTGAGCAGGGGCATTACTCGATCGTAGCTGAGTCGATAGCGCATCCTTTTCCGGTGATTAACGCCACAAAGCGAGGTCCGATGCAGATCGGAAATGCAGAGAACAGGTACGATTGGAAGGTGGGTGTGATTATCGGTTCAGTATTGGGAGGAATCGCGGTGTTGGCGGTGTTGGGATTGCTGGTGGTTCAGGTGAGCAAGTATAATTACAGGAAGAGAATGGATCACATGGAGAGAGCTGCAGAGATTGGGGAAGATTTGAAGATGGCGAATGTTGGTGGAACCAAAGCGCCTGCTGCATCAGGGACCAGGACGCATCCTAAACTGGAGTCCGAATTCATGGCTTGACCCGATCCGCCTGATCGTGCCTGCATATGTCAGTATGGGGTGTGTTTTTTGGCAACATAGTATTCAATTTTCACTAAGGTTATTTTTTTCTTGATTCCGTGGCTTGAATTGTGTGCTTCTGTTATTTATTCTTCCACTAGTTTCGTATTGCTTTAAACAACCATAGGGACTGTACAGTTGGAATGAATTACAGTTAGGTTTTTGATGCAATTTTGTTATTATTGAAGATGCAGTTTGTCTATCTGCCGTAATTACTGCACCGCAGGATTTCCTACGCAGTACCGTCTTCATAATTCCGTATTTATTACACCAAAATAATTTCAATAAATCAAGACTTGATTACTGCACAGGTTCGCCAAGTTTGATTACTTTTGGGTAACTCAGCTTGAGCAGGTCAGGTGATCTCGCTCGAGCAACCCTCTGACCGATACCCATTGCAGGTCAGGTGAACTCGCTCGAGCAACCCTTCCGACAAATACCCACCGCTAGGAGCTCGTCTGAGCAGGCATAACAATACCCATCGTTTGTCCCATTTTGGACTTCTTTGCGTTACATTACGTTCCTCTCAACTAATGACACTGAAGTGATCTAGCTAACTAGGGTTCTTCGTTGTTTAATGAGATTGTAAAGGTCTGTAAATTTGATAACACCATTCATTTTCGGACTAAAGAGAATGGAAGCTGGAGGCCAGAAGGACATGAAAAGGATGAGGTTTTCCATAGATTAGTCAATTTTCAACATCTTTGATTCATTTTCCTGTCTTTACCCTCAACTTTTGAAATCGAAGATAAATTCTTATCACAACAAAACGTATTTATGAAAAGAAAAAATACACAAATTCTGAATGGAAGCACACAGCAGGTCCAAATTACCAACTCCAGGGGCAGAAATAGACCAATCATACAAAAGCAAAAGGAGAAGAAGTCATTGACTGGGCTCCAAACATTATTCACTTCTAACAAGACCTTAAACTTGGTGCCTGCATTGCCAACAATGAAAGCCAAAATAAGTTAAATTTTCTAATAATATATGAGCACAGAAATTCGACAAACCGCAATACGCCAGCAATGAGTGTAGGCTATGAAATAATATACCATTGCCCCCCACCCCAAAACAGAAAGGGAAAAGAAACAAGTTTTTTTTTTTCTAAGGGAAATGCTTTCTGAAGAAATGGTGTGTTTCCAGAATTTGGAGTAACACATACTGTAAATAGAAACAATGGATAATAACTAAATCAAAGATTATCTTCGAAAAGAAAACAAGGCCGGCCAAAACAGAAAGCAAGAGCCATGTAATCATTGAGATCCCATAACCCATGAGACATACTTGAGCAAAAACCAATGGAATCTACACCCATACAAATTCGCTTAATATGTAAAGAATCTAAAAATATTACTCTAGAGAGCCCAAATCAAATTGAACATCTGTAATGCAAATTCAGTATGTGCACCTACATGAAAGCCAATTGCAGAACAAGCAGAGAGAAGGAGAAAATTCTCTGAGTTCTTTGAGACAAACCAAACCTAGTACTTAAGTGGTCAAAGGAAAAAAAGACACCCCAAAATAAAATAGCAGTTCAATAACAAGAATGAAGAATGGGTGTTAGATGATGAGCATGTCACTCCAATCTTGAGCTTCAGAGGTCATTTTCAATCTATGCAATCAAGTATATCCAGTAGTTGAAAGAATCTCAAACATAAAAGTATAACAATTCAGCATGACTATCTTTAAAGGCCTAACTTCAAGATGCAGCTCATAAAAAATAGCTGGAGAAACTTTGAATAAAATTATACCACATGAAACTAATTCGTAGAGAAGAATGAGTTGTCATCACACTGAAAGGCAATGAGAACAACACTAACAAGGATGTGACCAGCAGACAGGCATCAAATCCAATTCTTACTGGAGTTCTAAGTTTGAAATATCGAAAAAGATGCTTAATTTAGATACGGAATGTATGTACACTGTGTTTTAGCCACAAATATCAACTAGATAACGTAAATACTACTATAACACCACGATATTTCATAGAGTAAGAATTTGATCATCCCCTTCACCCAACACTATGCACCCTTAAAAGGAAAGTCAATAGCACAAAAATGAAAAGATACAGGGAAATTCACAACTACATTCTAAACCTTAAAATGCTGCATATATAACTCGAAAAATGAGTGAAATACTGTATCCAATTTCACAACTTCTTCAACAATAATAAATATTATGTGTTCCGCAAAATAAGTCTACTAAGGATATCCAGAAAGCAAAGAAACATGATTAATATAATAACAATGGAGTTCTGCGTAGCACATTTGCCTATTGGACTGAAACTATAACAAAGAGTCATGCCTACCCCCATCAAATATTTATTTGTTATGAGGGTTAAATGAATCATAAAAGGATATCAAATAGCAAGAACTAAAACAAAAAAAATTACTGTAAAAGGTAAAAGCAAGAAGAATCACCGAATTTATGAAGAAGATGAAGGCGAAGAGAGCATCTCCATGATTTTCTTATCCATAGCAACGTCCCAGACGTCGTTGCCGATGTGCTTCGGCTGCCATAGGTCAATTGCAATTAGCATCAAGAAAAGGATACTCAAAATAATCTAATGAAAAAAATAAAAAATTGAAGAGAGATTGTGGATTTAGGGTACGAACACGGCCATGAGCAGCTTTGTGGATGAAATATTGAGCGTTTCCCATAACGCAGAGCATCCCTGCTATTATACCCAGAGGTAAGAATGCTTCGAGAACCCTGAACGCCATTGACGATGATTGATTCCTCTCTAATTCGATGTGTTTCGATTGAAATGGATTTTGATGGACTCTCCCAGTTCTGAGATCCCCGATTCACTTCTGATGAATTCCATGCCTTCCCTCAATCGTTGATATTGGGCCTGATCCTGATTGTTGGCCTGGTCCTAAAACTGGGCCTGGACCGAACTTATGACAGACTGCATCTTAATTTAGTTTGAATTTCTTTCTCATGTACATGGACACCCAGCTTAATAAGTCCGGATTTGGTCCATTTTAATTTTGAGTTGGTATAGTATTATTTTTATTCAGTAATATATTATGTATTTCTTAATAAATATATTGTTTTTTATATTTAATTTTTATTAAAGAACTAATAGAAAGTTCACTAACGAATGTATAAGTTTTATTAGTGTAGAATGATTTTTATTAATAAATATATTTTGAATGAATGTATAAGTTTTATTAGTGTAGAATACTTTTTATTAACAAGTACTCCCTCCATTTCGGAGATATTGACACATTTTTTTTTGGGCATGGAGATTAGTATAATAATTTAATGTAAAATGAAGTGAGAGAAATAATATTTAATGTATAGTGGGTAGTTGTATTAGTAGTGAATGTGATAAGTGTGTGGGCCCATTTAAATAAATAAATTATTTTTGTGTAGGTCCATATTCTTAAAAATGAAATATGTCAATTTTTGTAAGATAACTAAAAAAGAAAAATGTGTCAATATCTTTAGGGTGGAGGGAGTATATATTTTGAATGTGAATGCCAAAATTTGAATTCGTTAACCGAGTGTAAAGAAATTAAGTTTTAACTAGAACTGCAATCATATATTGTCTTACATACCACAAAACAAAGCTTAAAAGAAGTCTCTAACTTGCACACCAATAACGGTCCAAATCAAAGTTCCTAAAGTAATTAAAAGAAGTCTCAACACACATTTATATTTTAGCTAATAGTAAAAGTACTGAGCCTGAAACTGTTGTAAACGTGAAAGGAAGTCATGAGTTAGTTGATTCAGATCCTCCACCATTTCCATTAATCTTAAGATCAACTCATTGTCACCATAAACCTTTGGATCATGCATCTGACTTTGCATCACATATACAATCCCTCTGAAATAAATTAAATTAAAATTTTAGAGTCAAATTAGTGTACAACTAAGGTACCGGTGCAATTAGTTAATATAGATCATTAGATCAAAAATTACCTCATAACCACTTTTAGATTAAAAAAAGAATTAATTAAATAAAAATAATTATACCTTAAAAAACTATCATAATAACTATAGGTGCACGGTATACCCGTGTAATAGAGAATAAACAAAATTTTACTATCGAGAAATAATATCAAACATAGTGAAAAGGAAAGAAATAATAATAATAAAAATTAACTAACCTCGTTAATGATGCAGTAGTATTCAGTCTAAAAATATTATCCATTATCATTCTCCTCACCTAAATAAAATGAGACAAATCTAATTATTTCATTATAATAGTTTATAAGAATGGAATAAGATAAGAGTTTGAAATACCTCATATTCTTGTGTGCTCATCATCATTTGAGAATATAGTAACATTGCCAAATTAATAGTCTGTCCAATTATCATTATCATATGTTAGTTATAATCATATAATAGATCATAAAAATTACATTAATTAAGAAATTCAGTATTAACATAACATAACAAAAAATCATACTTATTAAAAATGAGATATTTATATAACTACCTCATTAATTTGCAAACACTGATTGTAGATTATAGACCAACTTTGCAGATTCTTCATGTAGTTTATAGCATCATCCAAGATCACCAATTCATCGCTCTTTGGGTAATAAAAAAAATTAAATAAGTACATTATTAAATTAATTGTCTCAAATAAAAAAAAGGAAAATATATAGAAAAGTAAATCATCATATTCTGGAATCATTTCTGCAATAGCATTTATCTTTTCGTTGACTCTTCTATTTTGCAACTTTTAACAAAAAAATTACTCCATATAATTAGACTATAATTAGATCATCAACTATAAAATGTGGCAAATTAATATTTGTATATTTTCGGAATATGAGGCTTTGGTGCCACGTTTCGTGCCTCATCTACAGATTAGTACTTTAGATTCTAAGAATAAAATTAATTAATATATTATTTTTGTCAACTCTAAAGAGCATTGTTTGTTTTTTACTTTTTTTTTTATGTATATTAGAAGTATTATTGTTTAATAGTTTTGTATTAATGACATGAGTAGGTCTTTTATTTCTAAGAAAAAAAGGAAATCAGTACCTCAAAATAAGGATACTTTGGAGGGTCCGGGTCCCATTTCTTAACGAAAAGAAACAACATACATTTATAACTATTGGCTATTGATATTTAAATTACATATATATGAATTAAAATTAAAATATAATTATATACCAACAAATAATATATATATATATATTATATATATATATATATATATATATATATATATATATATATATATAATCTCTTACCACAAGACACATATCACTCCACTGAGACACGTGTTGCATCGTGATATAATTCAAAAATTGAAAATTCACATGAAATTAAAATTAATTTCACCAAAATTATTGAAAATCTAGTTCTTGAACTCACCTCTGTGTAATTTGGCTTTGCCTTTGTTAGAAGGAAAGTGATCTTTCCTTCGCATATTCGCAAATGATATATTAAAATCAATTTCATCTAATTGAATTTGAACTAATTAACAACTTATACATAGATAAAGTAATGTAATACTAAACTTACATCCATATTTACTTGCTCATCAGAAACATGTGGATTAGAGTTGGAAGAGGTTTTGGATTGTGGGTAAATTGAGTTGGAAGATCTAGGGTAATCTTGATCACTCATAGTGTTAGAAGAGACTGTGGAGGCGTTATCGAGAGAAACTGATCTGTGATCGCTCATAGTGGAAGAGAGTAGGGCGGCGTTATTGATAGGAACTGGTGTGTTCACAGTTGATAGGAACTTGTGTGTTCACTGTGAGATTGTGGTGGGTTCGCTGTGAGATTGTGCCGGCCAAAGGAACTGGTGAGATTGTGGTGGGTTCGTTGTGAGATTGTGCCGATGGAACTGGTGAGATTGTGGTGGGTTCGTTGTGAGATTGTGCCGACGTTATTGAAAGGAGCGAGCTTACCCGTGTGAGGTTGTAGACACTCACCAGTCTAAACACTCGTATACTGAAATAAGTTTATTTATAGACATTTTTACGATTTCACGCAGGGAGTAAAACAATACTTTACTGAGCTAACTGACTGTAAGTAGGTACACTTTTATGATTTCACGGAGGAGTAAAGCAATATTTTACTAAGCTAATTGCCATGTTTTACAGTATGTTGGTACTTTGTAAAAAAAATTCTAATCGAGGTATCCTTTAATTCTGTCATTTATTTAAATTAAATTATTATAGATATTAATAATCTTACTCGAAGTTTCGGCAAGAATAATTAAATTAAATAAATATAGATATATTGATAAAACATTCCTCAAATTTCAGAAAAAAATAAAAAAGGAGTGAGGTGTAGTGTAATTAGTTTTTCATAATATAGAATAATATTTTATTATTTTATTTATATATAGATGTTGTTATGGACTGCTACTAATAACACCTCTGTATATAGCTATTCTATATTATGTGATCGAATTTGATTATATGATAATTACATATAAATTTTTGTTATTAAAAAAGAATAAAATTTATCTGGTCGCATTGCACGGAAAGAATTATATTACCATATATATAATTATTTATTTTTTATAAATTTAAATTGTTATTTTTACAGTAATTATAATATTATATTTATTTATTTATATTAATTTATGTATTTAAAAAATAAAATGCTAATTATTTATTTATAATATATAAATGTAATTTTTCTTTTTGTTTATTTTTTTCATAATACTTAATTTTTACTTGTTTGTATTTCGGGGGACAAAATTTATGAAAAACACTTATTTGAAATCGTATAACCAGTGTCGTGCTATCGTAATCGTGTTGGAAATTGTCAAACATTAATCGCAATTATCATGTCGTGTTCAGCGCGTGTCCGGCAAGTCTATCGACCACAGCAGAAAGTTGGGTATCAACCCACATTTTTTGTATTCGTCTCGTGTCGGAATAAATTCTTATCAACTCACATTTTTTGTATTCGTCTCGTGTCGGAATAAATTCTTATCATAACGTATTTAAATTTACCTTTATATTGTCGTGTCACTATGATATTGACATAAACTGAAATTAATTGAGAATGAAATCTTAACTTCTATCTTTTCCCCTAAATCTTATGATGAGGGCCCCTCCCTTCTCACAAAATGGTTACCGAGGAAGATTGACCATTCTTAGAAAAAAGGAATATTTCAGTATTTTACTAATTGAAATTCAAATTTCATAAGAATTATATGTTCCTAAGATTCTAAAATAGTGATTAATATATATTCAAATCTTATGATTGTATTTGGATTGAAAAGTTTAAAAGAGTGCTAATTTATAGAAAATAGATCCTGTGCATTTCCTCTCAATCACTCTTGGATCTGCATTTCCTATTGTAAGTCCAGTATCTACAATTAAGTACTGGAATTATTGTGAAAGGAAAATGCACTCCCCATTTTCTCTTACTGTAACTCCAATACCTACAACAATACCTACAAAGAATCCTGTTAGTGATCTATGAACATGAAATGTCATAATTATACCAAATCATTGTTCCAAATGACTCCAAATTGTAGAAGATGGCCAGTTGCATATGAGTAAACTAGCCAAAAAAAAAAAAACTGCATAAATGTAGTTCGTTTATTTCAAAAAATAGAATAAATCATAACTTTTGATCAAATTATACAAAATCTAAAAATTTTGTCATCCGGCAATCTTCGTTCCAAAGCTTTTCTAGCCGCAGAGGTGCTTGCGAATCTGCACGATCAACGGATTAGAATTAGAGAATTTTACTCAGAAAACAGAGCAAAAATCTTACAAATCGTGGCGACTCACTAATTTTACAATCAAGGGGTCGAGCAAAAGAATATAAAAAAATCTTACAAATCGAGCATGCTTTACATGAGTTGTACTCTATGCATTACATGCTTACAATGTGGACTTATATAGTAAACATTCGAGTGTGAATATCAACAAACCAAACCATGTATATTCAATGTCTAAAAGTTATAGTGAAATTCTTAAAAAATCGAAGAAATTAGTAAATGGCTGTGATTTTCAATGTACCTCGGGAAGTTTCTTCCTGAAGATAACGTCTAGTCGAGTATCCAGCGTGTTCTCGAATACAATTTTCCCATCTTGAGAAGCCAAAACTACTCCTACCGAGCTTTGACCATGGAAAGAAATGGATATCACGAAAACAAGATAAAAAATGGGAAGTAGAAAATCATCACGAGCTACGTGTATCAAATAATATACAAGTGGCGTGTATTAAAGATGAATGAAGCATAGGATGAAACACTGATTGGAATAAGAGGTTAAAAACAACTCTTGTGGAACAAGGGAGACGACCCTTGTTCATTGTTTTGGTGCATAAGTTTACACTTTTTGCCCATTCCCATAGTTAAATGCTTTTACTACGGATTTTAGATGTTGATTGTTGAGATTATTTGTGATCTTTAAGAAACGACATAACATTTTTTAGTGATCATATGTTGTAGTAAAATATACTCCTTAGTTTGAACTTGGTTCTTTTTATTTCCTGAATTTCAATCATACTAAGGAACAATAGTACTATCTCACTCACCAAGAGGGTCCAAGGGAATCCTTCTCGGTAGGAGGTGGTGGGAGGTGTACTTTGTCGACCACGATGCTCGGAGCCTGTACTCCAGCTTTCTTAGCATACTCGCGCTTAGCTTCCTCCAAAACCGAATTCACAAGAGACAAGTCCATCTCACGACATTTCAAAATCACGGATGGTTCTTTCAACCTAAGTAAACTCTGAGATCAACAAATAGATTGAGTCAGCAGAGGCTAACACATTCTAGCCAAATTCAAGTATATTAGGAGCATTGAACAGCTTGGATTTCGATTTCATAAAGAAATTCTGTCCATCAAAATGCAACCTCATGACAGGAATATTAAAAATGATCATAGTGGAATGAACTCATTCAGATAAACCTCAGCCAACTTCCATCTGAACACCACACGAGTTCATCCATACATAAAAACATACAACTATATTTTATCTCGTTTCTTCGCTTACCAAAGAAAGGTACATTAGAGAGTATTGTACCTGGATAATCAAGCCTATGAGAATACTTTTGTATGCATTCTTATCACTAGAAACATTCAGTAGCTCCTTCCTTGCAGTTTCTTTCATGTCATTGACCATGTCGTCTTGAGCTTGAAGCACCTTAATATGCGACGCATTAAGCTGCATCGAGTACTCACTGCACAACAACACAAGCTGAACTTCATTAAAATCAAAGTAGAAGAAGCATAGATTAATTAGACTTCACTTTACAAACATTAATCCGTTCCACTTTTCAACACGTATGATATTTACAACAATGTAAGGAAAACGATACATACATCTTCTTACGAACTTCCACCTGCTTTGTCTTGCGCTCGTAATCTTGTTTGATCTTCTTCTTTTTACCTTCTAACAGTTGCAACTTCTCAATGTTGAACTCCTGTGTACACACAATACCCCAATCGACGCGACTTGAAAACGGTAAAAGGTAAAAGCGAAGATGAATCACCGAATTTATGAAGAAGATGAAGGCGGAGAGAGCATCTCCATGATTTTCTTATCGCGTCTCTCCATAGCCACGTCCCAGACGTCTTTGCCGATGTGCTTCAGCTGCCATAGATTAATTGCAGTTAGCATCAAGAAAAGAATAATAAAAAATAATCTAATTGAAAAAGGAAATTGAAGAGAAATGGTGGATTTAGGGCACGAACACGGCCATGAGCAGCGTTTCCCATAACGCAGAGCATCCCTGCTATTATACCCAGAGGTAAGAATGCTTCAAGAACCCTGAACGCCATTGACGATGATTGATTCCTCTCTAATTCGATGTGTTTCGATTGAAATGGATTTTGATCGAATCTCCCAGCTCTGAGATCCCCGATTCACTTCTGATGAATTCCACGCCTTCCCTCAATCGTTGATATTGGGCCTGGTATGATTGTGGGCCTAGGCCTAAAACTGGGCCTGATCCTGATTCTGGGCCTGGTCCTAAAACTGGGCCTGGACCGAACTTATGGCAGACAGCATCTTAATTTAATTTTGAGTTTCTTATGGTGATGGCCCCCACCGACCTGTACTGGGGATTGGTGGAGGAGGTAAATCGCAGGATGTGCCTCAAGCGGCTTATAGGGAGGGAGGGCTTACTGTTAAACATGTACATGGACACCCAGCCTAATAAGTCCGTACGGATTTGATCCTGTCATGGGAATTAGGCAGATTGCAGATTGAAGCAACGACTAAAAGAATGAAAGATAGAGTCTAAATCTAAAGACGAATGAAGAAACGAGAACACGAGGGTTTTTTTAGAGTGTTTCGGCTCACTAAGGAGCCTACATTCACTATGGAGAGAGACTTTTTATTGCTACATGATTGTGGTGGTGATTACAATAGAGGTATGTTGATAAATCAGCTTATATATAACTTATATGCTAACTGCCAAACTTATGGGACTAACTTGCTGGTGCAACTTTGAGCCTTCAGTTGGTATATCAAACTGTTATCAAACTGAGTGAAACTGATCCTAACTAATAACTGATGTGTCAAGCTTTTCAGCCATATGCTCAACCGCTCCTAACTCATTTGTTTAGTCACCATATGAACCCCTCAAAGTTCCCTACTTACCTTATGCACCGGTTGCACCATTATGTGTACTTGAACTTCATTTCAGCTGCTGTTCCATGATGCAACTGATACATCCATGCAACTTGATCATACACGAGCCAAGTATGCATGACAACCTATTCATAAAACTTCACCATGCATGAATAAAGTTTATACTTAACAGATCCATTTTAATTTTGAGTTGATATAGTATTATTTTTATTCAGTAATATATTATGTATTTCTTAATAAATATATTGTTTTTTATATTTAATTTTTATTAAAGAACTAATAGAAAGTTCACTAACGAATGCATAAGTTTAATAGTGTAGAATGATTTTTATTAATAAATATATTTTGAATGAATATATAAGTTTTATTAGTGTAGAATATTTTTTTATTAATAAGTACTCCCTTAGTCTCAAAGATATTGACGTATTTTTTTGGCACAGAGATTAAGAAATATAATAATTTAATGTAAAATGAAGTGAGAGAAATAATATTTAATATGTAATGTGTAGTTGTATTAGTGGTGAATGTGATAAGTGTGTGGGACCAATAAATAAATAAATTATTTTGTGTGGGTCCATATTCTTAAAAAGGAAATATGTTAGGACAACCTAAATGAGAAAATGTGTCAATATCTTTGGGGTTAAGGGAGTATATATTTTGAATTTGAATGCCAAAATTTGAATTCGATAACCGAGTGTAAAGAAATTAAATTTAACTAGAACTGCAATCATAATATATTATGTCTAACATATCACAAAACAAAACTTAAAAGAAGTCTCTAACTTGCACACCAAAAACAGTCAAAATCAAAGTTCCTAAAGTAATTAAACGAAGTCTCAACACACATTTATATTTCAGCTAATAGTAAAAGTACTGAGCCTGAAACTGTTGTAAACATGAAAGGAAATCATGAGTTAGTTGATTCAGATCCTCTACCATTTCCATTAATCTTAAGATCAACTCATTGTCACCATAAACCTCTGGATCATGCATCTGACTTTGCATCACATATACAATCCCTCTGAAAAAATTAAATTAAAATTTTAGAGTCAAACTAGAGTGCAACTAAGATACCAGTGCAATTAGTTAATATAGACCATTAGATAAAAAAACTACCTCATAACCACTTTTGATAAAAAAAAGAATTAATTAAATAAAAATAATTATACCTTAAAAAACTATCATAATAACTATAGGCACACGGTATACCCAGTGCACTGGAGAATAACCAAAATTTTACTATCGAGAAATAATATCATAGTGAAAAGAAAAAAAAATAATAATAAAAATTAACTAACCTGGTTAATGATGCAGTAGTATTCAGTCTAAAAATATTATCCATTATCATTCTCCTCACCTAAATAAAATGAGACAAATCTAATTATTTCATTATAATAGTTTATAAGAATAGAATAAGATAAGAGTTTGAAATACCTCATATTCTTGTGTGTTCATCATCATTTGAGAATATAGTAACATTGCCAAATTAATAGTCTGTCCAATTATCATTATCATATGTTAGTTATAATCATATAATAGATCATAAAAATTACATTAATTAAGAAATTCAGTATTAACATAACATAACAAAAAATCATACTTATTAAAAATGAGATATTTATATAACTACCTCATTAATTTGCAGACACTGATGGTAGATTATAGACCAACTTTGCAGATTCTTCATATAGTTTATAGCATCATCCAAAATCACCAATTCATCGCTCTTTGGGTAATAAAAAAAATTAAATAAGTACATTATTAAATTAACTGTCTCAAATAAAAAAGAAAAGAAAAGGAAAATATATAGAAAAGTAAATCATCATATTCTGGAATCATTTCTGCAATAGCATTTATCTTTTCGTTGACTCTTCTATTTTGCAACTTTTAACAAAAAATTACTCCATATAATTAGATTATAATTAGATCATCAACTATAAAATGTGGCAAATTAATATTTGTATATTTTCGGAATATGAGGCTATGGTGCCACGTTTCGTGCCTCATCTACAGATTAGTACTTTAGATTCTAAGAATAAAATTAATTAATATATTATTTTTGTCAACTCTAAAGAGCATTGTTTGTTTTTTACTTTTTTTTTTTATGTATATTAGATGTATTATTGTTTAATAGTTTTGTATTAATGACATGAGTAGGTCTTTTATTTCTAAGAAAAAAAGGAAATCAGTACCTCAAACTAAGGATACTTTGGAGGGTCCGGGTCCCATTTCTTAACGAAAAGAAACAACATACATTTATAACTATTGGCTATTGATATTTAAATTACATATATATGAATTAAAATTAAAATATAATTATATACCAACAAATAATATATATATATATATATATATAATCTCTTACCACAAGACACGTATCACTCCACTGAGACACGTGTTGCATCGTGATATAATTCAAAAATTGAAAATTCACATGAAATTAAAATTAATTTCACCAAAATGATTGAAAATCTATATATATATATATATATATATATATCACAAGACACGTATCACTCCACTGAGACACGTGTTGCATCGTGATATAATTCAAAAATTGAAAATTCACGTGAAATTAAAATTAATTTCACCAAAATTATTGAAAATCTAGTTCTTGAACTCACCTCTGTGTAATTTGGCTTTGCCTTTGTTAGAAGGAAATTGATCTTCCATCGCATATTCGCAAATGATATATTAAAATCAATTTCATCTAATTGAATTTGAACTAATTAACAACTTATACATAGATAAAAGTAATGTAATACTAAACTTACATTCATATTCACTCCCTCATCAGAAACATGTGGATTGTAAATTGGGTTGGAAGATGTTTTAGATCCAGGGTAATCTTGATCAGTCATAGTATTGGAAGAGACTGTGGAGGCGTTATCAAAATAAACTGATCTGTGATCGCTCATAGTGGAAGAGAGTAGGGCGGCGTTATTGATAGGAATTGGTGTGTTCACAGGCGTTATTGACCGGAACTAGTGTGTTTACTTTGAGATTGTGGTTGATTCGCTGTGAGATTGTGTCGGCGAAAGGTTATTGACAGGAACTAGTGTGTTTACTTTGAGATTGTGGTGGATTCGCTGTGAGATTGTGTCGGCGAAAGGAACTGGTGAGATTGTGGTGGGTTCGCTGTGAGATTGTGCCGGCGAAAGGAACTGGTGAGATTGTGGTGGGGTTCGTTGTGAGATTGTCCCGGCGTTAGTGAAAGGAACAAGCATACCCGTGTGAGATTGTAGACACTCACCAGTACGCTCATATACTGAAATAAGTTTATTTATAGGCACATTTTTGCATTTTCTCGAAAGGAGTAAAACAATACTTTACTTATATTATCTAACTGACTGTAAGTAAGCATACTTTTACGTTTTCAGGGAGGAAGTAAAGCAATACTTTATTAAGCTAATCGACATGTTTTACAGTATGTTGGTACTTTGTAAAAAAATTTCTAATCGAGATATCTTTTAATTCTGTCATTTATTTAAATTAAATTATTATAGATATTAATAATCTTACTCGAAGTTTCGGCAAGAATAATTAAATTAAATAAATATAGATATATTGATAAAACGTACCTCAAAATTCAGAAAAAAATAAAAAAGGAGTGAGATATAGTGTAATTAGTTTTTCATAATATAGAATAATATTTTATTATTTTATTATATATATATATATTGTTATTTACTACTACTAATAACACTATATAGCTATTCTATATTATGTGATCGAATTTGATCATATGATAATTACATATAAAATTTTGTTATTAAAAAAGAATAAATTTTATCTATTCACATGTTGCACGAAAAAAATTATATTACAATATATATAATTATTTATTTTTTATAAATTTAAATTATTATTTTTACGTTAATTATAATATTATATTTATTTATTTATATTAAATTATGTATTTAAAAAATAAAATGCTAATTATTTATTTATAATATATAAATGTAATTTTTCTTTTTGTTTATTTTTTTCATAATATTAATTTTTAGGACAAAATTTATGAAAAACACTTATTAATCGTATAACCAGTGTCAGTGTCGTGCTATCGTATTCGTGTTGGAAATTGTCAAACACTAACCGTAATTATCGTGTCGTGTTCTGTCGACCACAGCAGAAAGTTGGGTTTAAATTTCAATTAGGGTCTCACTAAATACACACTCTATTAATATATAATTAAAATATGTATTTTTGAAAATTTTAAATTGTCCTTAATTTATTAAATACTCACACCTTATTATATACTATTTAAAATACACAGTTAAACACATACTGTTAAACGACCATCTCATCTAAAAGCTTAAGCTGGTAGAAAGTTGTATGGTTTAATACTTAATCAAGTCACACTCTAACACGACCCCCTCACATGCAGGCGGGGAATTTTTGCCTCAAGCCTTGCATGTGGGAATTTTTTATAAATGGGTGACGGTGAGGTTTAAACCATGTACCTTTGTTAACCATGGACTCTGATACCATGATAAACAACCACCTCATCTAAAAGTTTAAGCTTGAATCGTTTAATATTTAATCAGGTTATACTCTAATGACCACCTCATCTAAAAGCTTAAGCTTGAATCGTTTAATATTTAATCAGGTTACACTCTAACACGCCCTCTCATATGTAGGTGGGGAATTTTTGCCTCAAGCGTTGCATGTGGAATTTTCTCATAAATGGGTGGCAATGAAGTTTGAACCTTTGTTAATCATGGACTCTGATACCATGTTACACGACCACCTCATCTAAAAGTTTAAGCTAATAGAGAGTTGAATCGTTTAATACTTAATCAGGTTACACTCTAACGCATACAGTTAAATTCAACTCAATTCAACACGACATAACTAAAAAAATGTTATTAAAATCAAGAAGAGGAAAGAAACAAAAGAAATGAAACATGAATCAAGAATAACAAAAAAAAACACAAGAAATTCTACTTAAATTCATAAATCTTCATCAAGATATGAGTACACTAAGTTAAGTATCTAACTCTAGAAAATGAAAGAAAACGATGATCGTGCTCTTCTCAGCAAATCCTCTTCATTCTTCTTCTTATCTTCTTCTCTTATAATTCCAAACCATATGTATTCTGTTGCAGTGGCAGATTCATTCCGCCGCCATTGCTGAAATTCCCCTGATTCTGACAATTTTTGAAACTTTCTTCTCTTACAGCGAACATGAAGAGTGCATAGTCATCTTCGCTCCGATCACGATCGAACAACTAGTTGTAAACATCCCACGAGATTTGTAAATGATTTCCGTTGATTTCGACGCTCTCACTGCCCCTGAATTTCGACTTCAAATGCTTAATCTAAAGCATCCGTTTGTCGTCAATGGCAAAATACAGTCTTGGGTCACTGACCAGCTTACATTCGATGGATTTTGCTCTCCTTGCCGCCAATGAAGGCAGTGATAGAGTACGGCTTCGTCCCATAAACACGCTTTCCCCTTAAGATCATCGGCGAGTGGAAGTTGTTCGGAGGTACGCCGAATTTCGAGTGTTCTTGTTCCATGGCGTCGCCGATGAAGAGGACGATTACACCGTCGACGGCGACGGCGACAATTTAGATTTCAGAACGGGTTCTTGGCATGGGAGAGATCCCAGAAGACTATGGCGGGTTTAAAGCTGATTAATTCGAATTTCTTGAATCATTGTTTGTTGTTGAGAAAGAGGAAGGATTTGATCCATTGGCATCAAATCATTGCCAAAATTGCAGAAGAACTCCAGCACTTTGTGTTTCCTTTTACTGTTTTACACTTGACGACTTTAATGTAAGTAATTCAAATCTGCAATTTGGAGTGTTGGTGAATCCTCTGTAATCTGTTTACTAGATATTCTCTCACGAGTTCCTCCACAATTTCATCGTTTCCAATTTATTTTTCATGGTTACATTACTCACCATCATAAAATTATTATAGAATAAAGTAGTATTACTGAAAGGGGTGTGTATCATCGTAAAATTCTATAGTAAATTAAAAGGGTAAGTTTGTATTTTCAGGGCGTATATATATTAAAATTATGATTTAAAAGATTGAAAATGGTGTGTATTTATTAAATGGTGTGTATTTAATAACACTCATTTCAATTATTTTTCTTTTTCAGTTTCAATCGCAGATTTCCATTTACTTGTACTTGCATTTCTAAAACGTTTTGTCATGTTCGAATTTACGTTTATGTGTCGTGTCATTATCGTATTGATATGAACTGAAATTAATTGAGAATGAAATCTTAATTTCTATCTTTACCTTTATGTGTCGTGTCACTATCGTATTTATACGAACTGAAATTAATTGAGAATGAAATCTTAATTTCTATCTTTTCCCAAACTATCGTATTAATATGAATTGAAATTAATTGAGAATGAAATCTTAATTTTTATCTTTCCCCCTAAATCTTATGACGAGGGCCCCTCCCTTCTCACAAAATGGTTACCGAGGAAGATTGACCATTCTTAGAAAAAAGGAATATTTCAGTATTTTAATAATTGAAATTCAAATTTCATAAGAATTATATGTTCCTAAGATTCTAAAATAGTGATTAATATATATTCAAATCTTATGATTGTATTTGAATTGAAAAGTTTAAAAGAGTGCTAATTTATAGAAAATAGATCCTGTGCATTTCCTCTCAATCACTCTTGGATCTGCATTTCCTACTGTAAGTCCAGTATCTACAATTAAGTACTGGAATTATTGTGAAAGGAAAATGCACTCCCCATTTTCTCTTACTGTAACTCCAATACCTACAAAGAATCCTGTTAGTGATCTATGAACATGAAATGTCATAATTATACCAAATCATTGTTCCAAATGACTCCAAATTGTAAAAGATGGCCAGTTGCATATGAGTAAACTAGCCAAAAAAAAAAAAAAAAAAACTGCATAAATGTAGTTCGTTTATTTCAAAAAATAGAATAAATCATAACTTTTGATCAAATTATACAAAATCTAAAAATTTTGTCATCCGGCAATCTTCGTTCCAAAGCTCTTCTAGCCGCAGAGGTGCTTGCGAATCTGCACGATCAACGGATTAGAATTAGAGAATTTTACTCAGAAAACGGAGCAAAAAATCTTACAAATCGTGACGACTCACTAATTTTACAATCAAGGGGTCGAGCAAAAGAATATAAAAAAATCTTACAAATCGAGCATGCTTTACATGAGTTGTACTCTATGCATTACATGCTTACAATGTGGACTTATATAGTAAACATTCGAGTGTGAATATCAACAAACCAAACCATGTATATTCAATGTCTAAAAGTTATAGTGAAATTCTTAAAAAATCGAAGAAAGGTGACAGCATATGGTCCCCTGAACCCATCCCTGCATTATTAAATCTATAAAGTCTTCCTTGTCCATCTTCATTTCGAGTTTTCAAGCTTTTATAAACTTCCATAGCTCTAATTTAATTTCTTATGGGATGATATAATGAAATGGCTTCTAATGGTTTCATTCATTAGGACGCAGATGAACAAAATGCATTACTTGATATGCTAATTGATAAAATCTCTTAGTAAATGGCTGTGATTTTCACTGTACCTCGGGAAGTTTCTTCCGGAAGATAACATCTAGTCGAGCATCCAGCGTGTTCTCGAACACAATTTTCCCATCTTGAGAAGCCAAAACTACTCCTCCAGAGCTTTGGCCACGGAAAGAAATGGATATCACGAAAGATAGAAAATGGGAAGTAGAAAATCATCACGAGCTACGTACATGTATCAAATAGTGTAAATGTTGCGTGTATTAAAGATAAATGAAGCATAGGATGAAACACTGATCGGAACATGAGGTCAAATACAACTCTTGTGGAACGAGGGCGACGACCCTTGTTCATTGTTTTGGTGCATAAGTTCACTCTTTGCCCATTTCCATAGTTACGGTGATTGTTGAGATTATTTGTGTGATCTTTAACAAACTACATAGACATTTTTTAGTGATCATATGTTGTACTAGTAAATTTACTTAGTTTGAACGTTGTTCTTTTATATCCTGAATTTCAATCAAAGTAAGGAATAGTAGTATCACACTCACCAAGAGGGTCCAAGGGAATCCTTCTCGGTAGGAGGTGGTGGGAGGTGTACTTTGTCGACCACGATGCTCGGAGCCTGTACCCCAGCTTTCTTAGCATACTCGCGCTTCGCTTCCTCCAAAACCGAATTCACTAGAGACAAGTCCATCTCACGACATCTCAAAATCACGGATGGCTCTTTCAACCTAAGTAAACTCTAAGAATAGAGATTGAGTCAGCAGAGGCTAACACATTCTAGCCAAATTCAAGTACATTAGGAGCATTACATTCTTTCCATCAAAATGCAACCACATGACAGGATAATTCAAAATGTTCATAATGGAATGAACTCATTCAGACAAACCTCAACCAACTTCCATCCGGACACCACTAGATTTCATCCATATATAAAGACATACAACTATATTTTATCTCGTTTCTTCGCTTACCAAAGAAAGGTACGTAGGAGAGTACTGTACCTGGATAATCAAGCCTTTAAGAAGATCTTTGTATGCATTCTTATCACTAGATACATTCAGTAGCTCCTTCCTTGCAGTTTCTTTCATGTCATTGACCATGTCGTCTTGAGCTTGAAGCGTCTTAATACGCGACGCATTAAGCTGCATCGAGTACTCACTGCACAGCAACACAAGCTGAACTTCATTAATATCAAAGTAGAATAAGCATATATTAATTAGACTGCACTTTACAAACATTCATCCGTTCCATTTTTCAACACGTGCACGTATGATAATTACAACAATGTAAGAAAAATGATACATACATCTTCTTACGAACTTCCACCTGCTTTGTCTTGCGCTCGTAATCTTGTTTGATTTTCTTCTTTTCACCTTCTAACAGTTGCAACTTCTCAATGTTGAACTCCTGTGCACAAACAATACCCCAATCGAAGCGACTTGAAAACGGAATTTATAACCGCGACAATGAGGATTACAAACTCACTTAGAAGACAATCAATTAGAGCAAAGATCACTTGCATGCACACAGTAAACATAACAAAAACGTGTGCACTCCAACTACGCGTGCAAGTCAAATTGTGTATTTTTATGCTATGCATTTGTGTTTATTTTTCGAGATTTTTCCTCTGAACTAACATTACAAGAAAATTTACTTTGACATTGACACATTCTATCATTAAAGATCTTTACCGAAGCAATAATGACGACATCTCAATCATTAAGAGTCCTTTTTTCACAAATGTATGTGCAAACAAATTATCTAGTGATGAACATTATATTGAACTTTCACGAAGATCTCAATCTAAATATCATATAATTCACCTCAAGGCTCAATTTAAGTACTATCATATAATTCTTGAACATATTATTCTTAGGATCACCTAATAACCTTAATTTCGAGCATTTAATTCAATTGTTCCACTGAATTGAACATGCTCTACCTACTTGAATACCAAATGACACCTCAAATTAAATTATATATATATATATATATATATATATATATATATATATATATATATATATATATATATATATATATATATTTGAGAATAATAAAGAGGAAAATTATAGGAAACCTCCTCAGCAGAGACAGAGATTTCATTGGCTTTCTCTTGTGCTTCCTGTCTTATGAATCTAACCATCTGCTGTATTTGCTTCGACACATCTGCATCATTCATCTTCTTTAACTTTGCTTTGTTTTTTCCTATATATATCGAAGATATAATTAAAACAGAATTATGAAATTGGAAATGAATGTTGATTTGAAGAGAATAGTGAAGAATTAGTGATGAAGAGAATGAAAGAAGAGCAAAGAGAGGCGCAAAGAGCGTGATCGAAGGTTGTCTGAAGTTCGGAGAAGTTGTGGACAAAGTCCCACTCTAGAATTTGGGTCCCACTCAATCTTTAGATGTCAAACGTCTCAATTGCGGATTAGTATTTATTTAGTGTTAATATAAAACTATACAATGTAAATATGGGCCAATAGTGGCCCGACCCAGCCCATTTCACTTTACATTTCAAATTAGCCCATTAAGCCACCGCCTCATCTGCCTTTCCAAATATGCCCCTATAGCTACATCATATTTGCTTTTTCTCAAAAATTTCAACCCTCCAATATCGGTTTCCTCTGCAGCAAGTCACAGAAACCAGGGAGAATCAAAGCCATTGAAACACAGCTAAAGAAGAAAGGAAAAACCAGTAACTGCGAGAAAACTAGAACCAACAATGGCGGCATCGGCAATGTTACTGGATCCGAAACCCCTAATCACTTCCGAGCCGCCGCCATCTGTATCCGCCGTAAAAAGTGATACCGCCACCGACGAAGAAGATTTCTACGGGCGTCTCAAATCCCTGCAGAGGCAGTTGGAGTTTTTGGATATCCAAGAGGAATACGTGAAGGACGAACTCAAAAACCTAAAGCGAGAGCATTTAAGGGCGCAGGAGGAGGTCAAGCGGATTCAATCTGTTCCATTGGTTATCGGCCAGTTCATGGAAATGGTTGACCAGAACAATGGAATTGTCGGGTCGACTACCGGGTCGAATTACTACGTTCGGATCCTGAGCACTATAAACCGTGAGCTCCTCAAACCCTCTGCCTCCGTGGCTCTTCACCGCCACTCTAATGCTTTAGTCGACGTGTTGCCGCCGGAAGCTGATTCGAGTATTTCGCTGCTCAGTCAATCTGAGAAGCCAGATGTCAACTACTCTGTGAGTGAGTTGTTACTTGCGTTAATTTTTAAAATTTCTTAGATTGGGTAAATTTAACAAAATCCAAATTGCACCAACTTCTGTATAAATTCTTTCAAAATTGTAGCTTATTGGGGTTCTGATATACTTGTCGATTGATTAGTTTACACCTGTGATCTATAATGTTTACTCTTCCTTTTTAAACACATATTGTGATTTTTCATGGATTGGCCTGTACCAAGTTATTGTTTAACTACTTTCTAGATTTCATTTCTTTTGGTGTGTGGGGGGTCATAATTTGTTCTATGAGGAAGTTCTTTCACTGTGAAGGAGTGAATTTAGAGAAGAGAATTGGGCTTACAGAGCATCACTTTATCTTAGTGACATATATGACTTAGTCAAGATTGTTAAACTTCTGAAAGTATTCTTTATTCTATTATGTGGTCAGGATATTGGTGGATGTGATATTCAGAAACAGGAGATTCGTGAAGCTGTTGAGTTGCCCCTCACGCATCATGAGCTCTACAAGCAGATTGGTATTGATCCTCCGCGTGGTGTGTTGCTTTATGGTCCTCCTGGTACGGGTAAAACGATGCTTGCCAAGGCTGTTGCAAACCATACAACTGCTGCTTTCATTAGAGTGGTGGGTTCGGAGTTTGTTCAGAAATATCTTGGTGAGGTATTCCCAAGGATCCTCTTGCTCGTAGTTGGACACTCAGCATCATATTATTCACTTCCTGTTGTCTCCTTGTTTCCATCCAAGTTAATGATGACTAGTAACATAATTTAATATGGTTATTGCTGGTTTTACTCATAAAGGGTCCTAGAATGGTCCGTGATGTGTTCCGTTTGGCCAAAGAGAATGCACCTGCAATTATCTTCATAGATGAGGTTGATGCCATTGCAACTGCACGATTTGACGCCCAAACAGGGGCTGATAGAGAGGTTCAAAGAATTCTCATGGAACTTCTTAATCAGGTATGATTACTTGTATTTATAAGTTTATGAGTTCTAAGTTGTAGTATCTTCACATTTATAATATAGGATGCTATCTCATTCAAAACTTCATTTAATCATTCGGTAGATGGATGGATTTGATCAAACTGTGAATGTGAAAGTCATCATGGCTACTAATCGTGCGGACACTTTGGACCCTGCACTTCTTCGTCCTGGTAGACTTGATCGTAAAATTGAATTTCCTTTACCTGATAGACGGCAAAAGAGGCTTGTTTTTCAGGTTAGTCTCTGTACAAACTATACCAGGAGCTAAAATTTTATCCCTTTTCTCCATTAGCTTGATTTTTTATTGTGAAGTATTTGGTTCCATTTTAAGCTTCTTATCTTTTCTATGTAAGTTGCTACCACATCTGTTACTGTGTTGTTTGATTAATCTTGCTAAATTTATCTTCTTGTTGCTTTCTGTCGCACAGGTTTGCACTGCTAAGATGAACTTAGGCGATGAAGTTGACTTAGAGGACTATGTTTCTCGACCTGATAAAATAAGTGCAGCCGAGGTTTGCTTTCATGACACTACTAACTTGGCAATTCGAATATTTTTCCATGTGTAGTATATACCTCCAGCAGCTTCTGCATTCTTGATTGCTCACTACTAGTTCCTTAATTTGATATCTGTTAAGCAAGTATTATTGATTTCAATGGGTGAATGAGATTCCACGAGTAGATTTACATTTAACTCCAAATCATTGATGAGCCCCCCACATTAATTGGGGGGCAAATTGTTGAACTTGTGAGTCATGTAGTTCAAGAAAATCGCAGAGAAATGAAGTCCTTTTTTGTGGTTGCGTCTGCAGATTGCTGCTATATGTCAAGAGGCGGGACTCCAAGCAGTTAGGAAAAATCGGTATGTGATACTTCCAAAAGACTTCGAAAAGGGGTACCGGAGCAATGTGAAGAAACCAGACACTGATTTCGAGTTTTACAAGTAATGACTGATTTTTGTAAGAGCATGAAGAAAGTGTATTCTGGCGATGTTATTTATACGGCATGTTGGATATGCTTTATGTAATCTGGCCTCCCTGAATATTTGTTGATGTCAAGTTTGAGTTCTCAATTTCATGATCAAACGACATCGTTTGTTAGACTGTTATTCCTTCTTGTTTCCTTGTGTAGTTGTGTTTAGGGCTGGGGAAAAATACCGAAATTTTGGTATACCGCCCTTATCATAACGAAAAATACCGATTTTATCGAAATTTTAGGTATGCCGAAATTTTTGGTAAGGTATGATACCGTATTGAAAATTTTGGTACGATAAAGGTATATAAATAATCAATACCGCGGTATTTTGGTATATGCCGAAATACCGTAAAATATTCAATTTTTTGAGTTATATGATACGATATTACCATATTAGATGATACATACAATTATAATTATTATTTATGTATTATAATTTTTAATTAAATTATATATATACACTATTTTATTAAAGATTAAATCTAAAATCCTACTGTATATTTCTTCATAATTATAAATTATTGATAAAGATCATTGACTTACATGATATTAGTACTTATTTTTTAATTAAGTAATTCTATGTATATGAAAATTTAAAAGTGTTGATTTTAATATAAGTTCCATATATTTTTGTGTAGATCTCTTAGGTACTATTTATTTAATGACAAACACTTTGTAAAACGGGTTTAGATATATTAATTATGTAAACTGGGTTACTGTTTAGTACATAAAAAATTAGTACTCTTTAGCACATGAATTGTTACTTTTTAAATTAAAAAATTACTCTTCAAATTCTTGTAAATCCCGATGTATCGATTACTTTAAGTACATGAAAAATTACTTTTTAGAGATACGAATTATTACTCTATTGTGTAAAAATTATTACTCTTCAAAGAGTTATTTTTTATATATTAAAGAGTAATATTAAAAAATAAGGCTTACCTGTAAACCTGGTTTTCATGAGACTTACTCTTATTTAATTTGGTTGTTTGTAGATTGTCGTATATTTTTAATTTGTTATTTATTAGAGTATGTTTTATAGCTATCTTTCACTTTTCTAGTACATGGTTTTTATAAGATTTATTGAATTTTAAATGTATAACAGTATAGCAAACTATGTAATAGGATGATATATACCGATATTTTAGGTATGGTATAGCATACCGAAATATTGGTAAGCAGAAGGTATACTATTTTCTTATACCGAAATATTGGTATACCGAACTAAGGTATACCGAAAGTTTAGGTAAGGTAACGATATGATTTTTTAAATACCGAAAATTTCGGTACGGTATATGGTATGACCAAAAATCTTCGGTATGCCATACCGCCCACCCCTAGTTGTGTTATCATTCATTACATCTGGTATATTGCATTAGCCATTAAGTCTCTCGTTGATTTCCCACACAACTTTTGTGCATACATGCTTATCTAAGAGCCATGCAATTGGATGATCATATTTGAATTTCGATGTAAAAAAAAAAGAAGTTATATTCAATATATTTTAAAATACTATGTACTACTTTTGTACTAGTCTTAGACTAAGTTATAAATTTTTTTTTAAGGGTGTGTTATATCTAAACTTTTTCTGACAACGTATCTAAACTTAACTAGACTTTAAATTGTTGAGATGTATGAATAAGTTAAGTCGGCAAGAACGTGTCAGGAATGAATTTTTCAACTAATAAGAATTGATAATATTTTAATAAAAAAAGTTAGTACTCTTTAAATTGTTTCATGAAAAGTGATAAGTGGTTCAATAGATTGTTTCATGAACAATTTAAAGTATAAATAAAAATTAAAAAATAATTAATTAAAAAAATCTCTAACCGTGAGACAGTCTAAGTGTTGCCTTAAAAAATTTATTTAATTAAAATAAATATTTAATCTATTACGTTATAATGGAGTAAATAGTAAATACATGTATAGGAAGAGCTATTAAATGTGTATTCTTAGAGCCCATATAATGATGTAATGATATATTTTTGATAAATGATTTGCGTGGAATCTTCTCATAAAATGGGTAAGAAATTATACTTAATTGATAAAAAATGATAACGGTGTTGTGAGTTATTTCATAAATAATATATAGTATAAACAATAAAAAATGATAACATTTTAGAAAAAAAAATGTTAATATTTTTAATTACAAAAATGTAAAATGATCATAATGTGATATCATCTCACACAAGTTTATCCCATATTTTTATTATACAACCTTATCTTACGCATTAAATAATCATGTATTAAGTAGGCATACTCAAGATAAAAACATACGTAGTATTACCTCTACTTTGCGATCTTGGATGTCCTGTTACATTTTGGTATTATATCTCATGTTACACGCGTTAGATGAGTGGCACGTATTCGGAGAGGAAAATCTCAATATTTCCCCTTAGGGTTGATTGTTAGGATATATAATAGCTTATCCTACATGTCAATCATCCAATGATTTATAATAGGAGATATAACACCAAAATATAACAGGAGATTACTTTGCACCCATGGAAAATTGAACTCATCACTTTTGCATTGTTTTTTTTTGTTTGATCGAAAAAAGGGTTTATATAAAGTTGTAAACCAATGTGTATATATATGTCTTGCTTTCAAGGCAAGATTATTAACCAATAATTGTACGACACGTTGTGATCATGCAATGGTTTAACTTGTATTCAACTCTCAGCATTGCTAGACCTTCCTATTTAGACATAGCAAAACGTTAGTTGATCATACTGCCTAATTTACTTCCAAATTCAGTTAACACAAAGTTTTTGTTTTGTTTTTTTAATCACCCAAAACAAATTCTATGAAACAGTATCAATAATCTCACACCATCTTCTACGTCATTTTTCGTAGACTATCTTCTGTGCCATGCAGTATATAATTAACATGTCGTACATCATCTTCTATACCACAAATTATCATTTTCGTACATCATCTTTCGTGTCATGCATTATATAATTGATACGTTCGTAATTCATTTTTCGTGTCACGCATTATATGATTAACGGGTAAGAGGGGAAAGAAATGCAACCATTGACCCCTAAGGTTTAAACTTTTCTTTTTAGGGTATGATTTCCCTCTCTTTTACCTGTCATCCATTGTGGTATAGGAGATGATATAACGAAATGAAATAAAAAATCATGTTGTATTATTTGAAAACTTGGCTAAAATGAAACGATGACATCACATTAGATAACATTAGCTAGATTCACAAAGAAAACTGATTAATCCAATTAATATTAGTGAAGTTTGACACA
Source organism: Pogostemon cablin (assembly GCA_023678885.1). Classification (NCBI taxonomy): domain Eukaryota; kingdom Viridiplantae; phylum Streptophyta; class Magnoliopsida; order Lamiales; family Lamiaceae; genus Pogostemon; species Pogostemon cablin. Next base: position 2,844,445 of record CM042977.1, on the reverse strand, counting down.
TTTACCCTGTATTATTTACTATGAAGGTAAAGGTTTTAATTTTTATAGACGAATAATATTAATTAATTAAGTTTTATGAGTTATAAAATAAAAAACAAAGTTTCCTGCTAGACAGTATTTATGAGACATTTTTTAGATGTGTTAAAGTATAATTGTTATAGGGTGAAATTACTATGAAAGCTAAAATAAGAAGAATTAATATATATATATATATATATATATATATATATATATATATATATATATATATATATTCCAATCCTAATGAATTGGAGTAGGAAGTGCAGCTTTGCTTAGAAGGGAGCAAGATGATGATTCCCCTTGGATACTACTTCTCTTAGCCATCAATACCTTTTTCCTAAATCTTAGACCACAAACACAACACACATATATATTACATAATGTTTGTGAAATTCTAGCTATTACATGATCTCTAGTGAAAAATATGGGATATAGATATGATATTATACTTATAGCCATTTCCTTAGCAGCACTCTCTCTCATAATACTTCCTCACCTTTCAACATCCATACATATTGATACAAGATATCAAATCTCTGAACTGGAGGACTATATTGATATTGCACCTAGTATTATATCATCATCTTTCACCTCTACAAACAGGTAATAAATTCAAACAAATTACCATTATGTTATTAATATCTTCAATGATCAAGAATATCAATTCAAAACATATGATTGTTCAGGATATCAGATCTAAAAGAGGATGAATGGAGCATGGTGCAAAGAAATGGGAACCAGTTTACGTTAAACGGGCAACCGTTTTACGTAAACGGGTTCAACACGTACTGGCTGATGGTGCTCGCGGTGGATGAATCGACTAGGTCGAAGGTGAGTGAGGTGTTCCAACAGGCGTCAGCGGTGGGGATGTCGGTTTGTCGAACGTGGGCTTTCAACGACGGTCAGTGGAGAGCTCTTCAAAAATCACCCTCCCTTTATGATGAGCAAGTTTTCAAGGTAATACTTGTCATTTATTATTGGTATAGTTAATGTAACATTTGATTAAGTATATGAAATAAATACAGGGATTGGATTTTGTGGTGAGTGAAGCAAAGAAGTACAAGATAAGGCTGATATTGTCTTTGGTTAACAACTGGGATGCATATGGAGGGAAAGCTCAGTATGTTAAATGGGGCAAAGATGCTGGTCTTAATATTACATCTAATGATGACTTCTTCTCACATCCAACTGTCAAAACCTATTACAAATCCCATGTCAAGGTAACTAATTAAGATCTTGCTCTTGCTTCTTCTTACTCTCTCCCCACCGTCCCACATAACCTTTCACACCTCCCTTATTTGTTTATTTGTGCCATAAAACTTTTCACACCCTAAAAAATGAAATATAACTTTATCCAACCTCCAAAGTTACTTTAGTTTCAAAATTTTCACTCCTCTTTTACACGCATGTGGTGCAGACTGTGTTGAACAGAGTTAACACCATAACAAACACAACCTACAAGGACGATCCTACGATCTTTGCATGGGAACTCATGAACGAGCCTCGTTGTGAATCAGATCCCTCTGGAGATAAATTGCAGGTATTCGTCCAAAATCTCTTGTTATACCCTTCGTTTTAAATCATTGGATGAGTGATACGTAGGCCAGAGATAAATATTCATTCAAAAATTTTCTTTTTCGTACGTCACTTGTCTAACGAAAATTTTCTTTTTCGTACATGTCACTTGTCTAACGACCTAGTGGACTATTAATCCTTTTGACCAAGTATTTAGAGCAAAAATTCTGAATCCGTCCCTGATGATTATGTACAGAACTGGATACAAGAAATGGCTGTCTACGTAAAAAGCATAGATCCAAAGCATTTGGTAGAGATTGGAGTCGAAGGATTCTACGGTCCTTCGACTCCAAACAAGGTTCAATACAATCCCAACACCTACGCTCAACAAGTTGGCACCGATTTCATTCGTAACCATCAAGTTCTTGGAGTCGATTTTGCTTCCGTTCACATCTACCCCGACTCTTGGTAAAACAAAACAAAACAAAACAAAACGAAGCAAACACTTACTTCTAACTTCTTCTTTTTTGTTTTGTTTAAGGATTTCTCAAACAATCTCAGAGAAACACATAGAGTTCACAAAATCTTGGATGCAATCTCACATCCAAGATGCAGAGGACTTCCTAGATATGCCGGTAGTGTTTGCTGAATTCGGCATATCTAGGAAGGATCCGGGATACAATGTGACCTACTTCAACACCCTGATAGCCACCGTCTACAACTCCGTGTTGGACTCCACCAAGAAAGGCGGCAGCGCAGGCGGAACCCTGCTGTGGCAGGTGTTCCCGGAGAATACAGAGTACATGGATGATGGATATGCAGTCGTGCTAACGAAGGCGCCTTCCACGTCGAATATTATTTCGACTCAGTCTAAGAGGCTAAACATCTTCAATTCTCTGTGTTCTTGGAAATGCAAGTGGGGTTGCAAGAAAAAGGTACATGGAATAATGGACAGCTTTGATGAACATGATGAGCTTTGATATGTAAGAATATGATGATGCAAGTAATTATATGAACACAGCATGCATGCTTTTATTGTATGTATAGTATATATGTTGCTGTACTGTTGTTGCATTCAACATGATTAAAGAACTCTATATTAATACCAAGAAAGTAACTTAATTTGTACATATATTATTAACTATATAATATAATGATTAATGACACAACTCTAGAGCAATTATGGTTATTCAAACTACATGATTTGTTTGTTTAGCAATTTATTCAAACCACACAAACCAATTTGTCATATTGAATTATTATTATAATTATAAGTTGACATTTTGACGTAAAATTATACTCCACCTGAACAAAAAATCAAGATCCATGCATCAGCAGATTCACCATTCAAGGCGTTTTCATTACAGTAAAATTATTAGGACAAATATGTTCACAAACTGCAGAACATGATACAACATTGCAATCCCACATCAGGGTTCGAAAGAAACGACAAATCAAAAACCAATATTCGAATCTCTTTTTTTCAATATTAACTTACAGAAAGCGAACATAAAAAAGAAAGCAACCATGTTGCTTAAGAGTTAAGACAAGGGATTGCCGCTTCTATTGAGAAAGGAGGAAGCAGGCCTGACATAAGTGAAACCAAAAAAAGGATTTCCATCGGCAGTCGGACTGGAAACTGGGGAATCAGATAACGGCATATCAGTGTATTGCTTGTCGAAGTTAGCAATACAATGGTCTCCGGCTACTTCAGGTCGGAAACTTGGTACTATTTCTCTCGCCTCCAGTTTTCTCCAGTTGATCGACTTGAACCATTTATGGTTCTTTATTTCCTCGCTGCCCTTGGGACCGCTACCAAGCCTCTTATCCGGTTCCTTTTGTAGGAGCTACACAAATTAGACAGGGATGGATCAAGCTTTATTTTTCTTGAAATTTCGAACTTAATAGTCTTCAAAATAAAGAATCATTCTTTTTTAACTGAATTCAACGAAAGTTGACTGAGCAAACAAATCTTTCCATCGCAATCATACAAACGGCGATTATCTTACAAATGAGGAGATACATGGGATGAAAGTTTTATGAAAGATAAGACGAGGATACGTAGGATTACCCCTTTCAAGAGTGAATGCGCTTCACCCGTCAGATATGCAGGCAGCTTTAATTTGTCTTTAACTATCTTTCGCTGAATTTTCTCCCTGTTACCACCAACAAATGGAGGCTGCCATACCAAAGGAGCAAATGATTAGAAGAAATGGAAAATGAACTAATCTATCAATATGACAATCAATTACCAACAATATACTTACAGTCATCAAAAATATTTCTAGATTTTATAATAGTACACCAGCTGTAGAACTGATGGAATTTTGAACTAAGCTTTTGGGGTTCGATGATTTCTGGGTGCTAACAACCACTATCTTATTACATATAAGAGAAAAAAGGGAAGCTAGTAATCCAATAACTAGGTAAGGCAAGGCAAGGCAACTCTAACCTATCAAGCACGTGCGCAGCATCTAATAGATATTCATTAATACGTAGGGATGTTGAAATAACTCATGATGGTGAGTTAAAGGTTTATTTGACATAAAGATGAGACCATGCATATATCAACATTACCTTGCCAGTGAGCATCTCGAACAACAGGACTCCAACACTCCACCAATCAGCAGCCTTATCGTGGCCCTTCCCAAGAATAATTTCTGGTGACATGTATTCTACAGTTCCACACATGGAATTTGCTCTTTCATTCTCTTCCAACTCTTTTGCCAATCCAAAGTCAGTGAGCTTAACCTATAATAATAAATGACACCATAAGAATTAAATGATACACCAGGACAGTTGTTAAAAGTGCAAATATCTCAGGAAAAGAAAATATACATGGCCATCTGCATCCAATAGGATATTCTCCGGTTTGAGATCTCTGTGCATTATTCCATTTGCATGAAGGTGTGAAACAGCTGAGACAATTTCGGCTGCATAGATTCTCGCTAGTTCCTCTCTGTAAAGGCATACAACTTTAGCAACTAAGACTACTAAGTATAAAGTACCAGAGAATATATCACAATGCAATCGCATTAATTACCTGAAAAGACCTTGGTGGTAAAGCTGAAAGAACAAGTGTCCACCATTGACAAAGTCAAGCACAAGGTAAAGTCTATATTTTGTCTGCAAATCACAAAGGAGGCAGATTAAAACACAGGAAGAAACATTAAGAACATAAAAGACGAAATGATGAAGCTGAATCATTTGACAGAGACGACTGTTAAAAAAACAGGTACCTGAAAAGAGTATCTCAGCTGGACAATAAAGGGGTGATCAATCTTTATTAAGATATCCTTCTCCGCCTTCATGTACTCAGCATGATTTTTCTCCATAATCTTATCCTTCCTCATGACCTTCATGGCATATATTTCAGAAGTGCCTCTCTTTCTCACCTGACAAACTTTTGCAAATGCACCTTGCCCAACAACCTTTAAAACCTCAAAATCGTCAAGGCCCACAGTATGGGTATTGACCATTAAATCACAGACCTCTGCAACAGATTCTTTGATTGAGCTGTCATGGTCTTTTTTACTGGCCACATCCAAAACACAGTCCAGCAATTCTATAGGATCCTCATTCTCATGTATAGTTAACCCACTGACTTTCAGAGAATGACTAACACAAGCAGAAGGACCAACCAGTGAATGGGATCGGTTGTAAATGACCTTAGGATCATCAAACATAAGTTCATTCACTTCTCCACTTTTTCCATCAATGACTTCATTTGACGCAGGAATAGGGCCAAACACATCAGAAAAGTCTAACTCAACCTGATCTGAAGATACAAAATCAGGAGAACATACAGGTAAGAGCATCAAGCCTGGGATAGGACTACACTTGCCATCTTTTCTCAGAGAAGGTTGTAGTTGAGAAGAAACCATGCTGAATTTTCTTAATTTGAGGATGCAGATGGCCAATTATAAATCTACAGATGGGTCTCTTCTAGGTTGTAGAACAACAAAGGGATAGCTTTAATCAAAGGAACTTCTACTTTCAAGTCCTTCAGGATAAGGGATGGCAAGATCTTCAATAGCAAACAGACAAGAATCCAGAAGAAGAAGTTGTTCTTGTTTCCCAATGTGCAGGAAACTACGGATGCCACTGTGGATGTAGAATTCATGAAGATTGGGTGCTCAATTCTTCACAACAAAAATAGAAAACATCATTTAAGAGTTGTTAGCAGTCAAAATTTACACAAGTTCCAAATTTCTGTGAATCTAGAGAAAGATTGAGGATATCCAAAATCAGCTTGTGAGAAGACATAAGCAGATTATGTACACAAACACATACATCAAGTATAGCCCTTTATTCTCTTCAAAGCTGCAACACGCAGGGAAGTGATTGTTCCTTTAAGTATACACAAATTCTTTCTTGAAGAAATGCAGACACTAGACCCAAGATGAACAAAGTCCACAAGTTACAACAAAGGAAATTTTTACGCAACTAAAACATAGATTCCTTTGGTGCATAGGTGAAATTAATGTATCTTTGACGATTTCCCGATTCAGAAAGAAAACCAGAGATTGATAATTGCCAAATCAAATCGTGCGAATCAAATTCGAATGCACCCACTAAAGAATATTCGTGACGAGATCGCATGAGCGTCAGATCAAAACCCAACTAAATTCCCAGATCAGTTTTTTAAATTCTCCATCAAAATACTTATTTTCAGTAATAAATCAGGGAAAAAAAATTAGAAGAATCAGATTCAAATGCAATCCCAACCACAATTAAACGAATCCCTGCAAAAGGGGGTTACAAAGAATTAGTGGTTTTACACGAACAAGCAGTCAAAATTGGCGGCGGCAACCAAGATCAAGATTAAAGAGCAAGTAAATGTAGCTCCCCCAAAAATATTCGCAAATAAGAAACACAAGATCTGAAACGCTAAATTCATTTTCAAAATCTTGCATTCCTGTTAAAAATTTTCAATTCTACGAAACCAGACTTTCTTCACAAGATTTGAAGAACACATTCGAAATTCAGATACATCAAAATCAAAATTAAAAGAAAATAGAAGTGGAAGAGCAAATCTTACTTGGGAAGGGTGCAGGTAGGTGGAATTTGGAAGTAGGCTGAACAATGTTTGTGAGAAATCAGAAATATATAAAAGCCGTTATTGCCAGATATACAGACACACGCCGCTAAATTAATTAAAGAAATAAAAGAAAATCTGGAAATTAGATTATTTATGACGTGGCGTATGGTGAGTGGTTGAGGGGCGTGCAGGTGGGGCAACCCGGAAAGGCGTGGCGAGTTGGCTAAGTTGGATGTGGGCCCCACCCATATGAGAAATGAGAATATGCCTTTTCTTGACCACTTATTCTTTTCAGATTGTGATAGTGGTTCATAATATTGTAATTTGTAATTAGCTAGTAATTAAAGGCCTTCTCATTATTTATTTCAATTAATTAATACAATTGTGTTAACAATTTTGAGGTGAAACTACTAAAATTATTATTGCAAATTAATTAATTTTAATACAGAAACCGTTACGCAAGCAGTAAATGTAATATATGAATCCCTGATTATTATTAATTAAATGAATGTGGAAGAATATATTATTAACAAAACTATTAATTAATGCGTTATGAGTGTCTTTCTTAAAATTAAATATTTGGACTGCGGCTGTTCTTAGAACATGGAAAAATCAAATAAATGGAAACACATGGGATTATTCTGCTTAATTTTGTATATCATTTTATGTATCAATAATCATGTGATTGACATTTTATGTATCAATAATAATGTGATTGACAATTAAAATGAAAAATTAATCCAAGAAGGACTGCCCATTGAGCTTATGATCAGTATATAATTTCTCACCCCCATAAAATAATAAAATAGTATGAGATAAATAAATATATATATATATAACGAACTTCCCTTTTATTTGTTGGTTTATATAATCAAACACCTATTCAATTCCGCAAATAATTAAATATTATTCTATGATTTAAAAAAACCATCTTTGAACTTACTTAAAATGTCCTTAAAAAAGTTATTGAAAAAATTACTTATAATATATTATGATAAAATATAGTAATACTTAAAAAGTAGTTATGCAATGTTAGAAAATTATATTTGATATATATTTTATTATAATATATTTACATTCAATCAAATAATTTATATTTGGATTAGATTAAATTAATTATTGATTGAGGAGAATATCACGGACAATGAATATAAAGGAGATGATATGTTTTCATATTTAAAGGATTTGATCAAGATTTGAAGATATTCATGGAGATATTAATTTCTGTGTTTTAACGGTGCGTGAAATCTGATTAGGCTTTTCTAAAAGAAGATCATGCACTCAAGCATTCTGAGATTACGGATCGGTTATTGTTCTGCTTCTTTATTCATCGATAGTAGCGATCAGTGAATTGAAGAATGTATCTTATTTGTGCAAGTCTCCCCACATATATTATTTTGTATTCTCTTTCCATTGTTTTTCATGTAACAATTATATTTGGAAAGATAGAATTATGTTTGATTTTATTATTCTGATTCCTTCTTTTAAAGACACGATTATTTATGTGATACGGATTTTAGAAGGGAGTTTGCCTATCAAGTTCGAAAGATCTCATAGCAGCGTTGGGCTGTCAAGTCCACATGGTGGCCAGATAAGTATTTAGAAGTTGTAGGTATTGTCGATTAGCATCGAATGGAGTTCATATGTGCTAGATCGAAGTATTTGTACAATTCTAATGAAAGAGATCTGCGTATTTGTTTAGATAGTGTGTTTTAAAGTCTTTCGCTGATATTTTGTGTTTATGCTATGTTAAAATGTACTTTTGAGTGCTTACATCAGTAAGAACATCACTTTCGAATTCTTACATTAGTAAGAACATCAGCATACACGAGCCTATTTTTCTAACATGCACAAAATAAAAAGAATCGCCGGCGATTTCAAATCAAAACTGAAACCATCGCCGGCGATTTCAAATCGAAACTGTAACCACACATGGACCGATTTGGTCCCGATTCCTATTTTTCTAGAATCAATGGTTTCGAATCGAGGTAAATTTCTAAGTGAAAAGTATTGTGTTATGTGTAATTTTTGGCCAATTCTTAGCTGACCTGGGCTCACACATGACCCTGGTCAATACAAGTTGTAGGTTAAAAGGGTTTTTTTTAGGGCCCACCACTTTATTGTAATATTTTGATACTTTATTTCATTAATTAATTATCACACATGTATTGTATCTTTTATTTTTTTTATAAAAGGAATATGTATACTTTATTTTTTATTTTAGTATAATTTTTTTAGATAGTTGTTACAAAATTTATATATTATTAAATAAAATTTTATATAATTAAAATATAATAAAAATGCATTCATTATTTAAAATATATTTTTTAGTTTCGAATTTCTTTTAATTTTAAGAAATAATTACTGATAGGTACACACTTTGTACCCCTAATTACTACTAGATACATTGATTTAAAATAATTATTATTTAATACAAAATATTAAAGTAAAATACCAAATATACCCCTAAACCCATATACCTTTAAAACACTAACCCCAACCTCCACCCACCACCGGACCACCGCTGCCGCTGCCGGATCGCCGCCGCCGCCGCCGGCGGAGCTCCGGCGGCCGGTCGCCGGAAAATCTGTTCGTCAGAGAAAAAAAAAAAAAAACTGGCCGACGGAAAGCTGCCGCGCCGCCGCCGCCGGAACTCCGGCAGCCAGTCGCCGGAAAAACTGTTCGTCCAAAAAAAAAAAAAAAAACTAGTCGCCGGAAAAACTGCCGCCGCTGGAAAAGCTGCCGGACCGCCGCCGCCGGACCACCACATTTTTTTGCTGCACACATTTTTTTTTTCCTGCATACTCTTTTTTTGCTGCACACACTTTGCTGCACATGAACTTTTGCTGCACACAATATTTATGTGCAGCACATTAATAGGGGTAATATTGGAATATCACTATATATTTTTGTACCTAGTAGTAATACTTTTGTATGTTTGTATCTCATAGTAATTTAGGGTTTTTTTGTGTACCTAGTAGTAATCCTCCCTAATTTTAATTTTTAATTTTCATTTAATAAAATTTTAATGTTTCAATAATTAATTAAGAAAACTGGCCTTTAACCTAATTTTATTGAATATTTAATATTAAATTTGTATTAAAATTATTAAGTTGCAATTTTGAGTAATTAAAAGTAATTATCTTCATCGAAAAAAATAATAATAATTAAGTATTATTTATGATAATTTAATTATTAAAAATATATTATAATTTTGAAAACTCAGGAATGTTTGCTTCTAAGATAGATGTTCTTAACACATTCATTTGGTAAACTTAAATTTGAAGTGAGCACTTTAATAAAATTTAAATAAAAATAATTATTTTAATATTATTATTATTATTTATTACTCCGTCGAACATTAATGTATCCATTTATTTTTTGCACGTGGATTAAGGAGTATTGTAATTTTATGTTTAATGAATAATTGTATTAGTGGAGGATGTGGGTCCCATATTTTATTTGTATTAGTTGAGGGTGTGAGTCTCATATATCTAAAAAGGGAAATGGATATATTAAGGGTGAACGACCAAAATAGTAAATAAATAGATTAAAGATGGACGCTGATTGGTCGTATATAGTCGGGATGACCAATTAAAGAAATAAGATTAAAGCAAAGATAAATGATGGGTTGCAAATGATACAAGGATGAGATTAACAACAATCATGCCATAGATAATCAAGTAATCATGCAATTAATTCTAATTCTCTCATGGACATGGCATATGAGCGATCACTAATTCCACCTAAACTTTCTCTCGAAATGGATAGGATGTATGCCCTCAATAAGGCTCCTTAAAGCATATAGGATCGAGGCCAAAGTGAACACCTCCCACTAGATACTAATTACTCTATGAGTTCCCTAATAAGGTACTAAATCATAGGTAATATTCCCTTTTAAGGTACTATGAATTCATTAATGGCTTGGTTCTCCTCACCTAATCAACCGATCTCTCGATTAAACTAATCAAATGTTCTATCAAAGGGTTCTAAATTTAGAAGGATATCTCTATCTCATTCTAAATTAATGCACATGAAGTGTATGATGAAATGATTCAATGAACTATCATAAACACATAATTGATTTCTCAATCTAATCACATGCCCATGACAATTAATCACACATATCATCATATAAATCAAGCAATGAACAATCAATGATAGAAATAACACAAAGTCATTCAAGATTAAAATCCAATTGCATAAAAACTAAATTATCCAACACCAATCATGGAGCTAATCTCACAAAGGAGATTAGCCTCTCATAGTCACAAGGAATTCAACATAGACATTAAAATCCTTACAAACCATGATCAATCTATAAAGAAATTTACAAAAATTAGAATTAGATTCTCCCTTTGACGTGCTTCAATGGAGATCTCCTTCTTTTTCTTGTGATCTCACTCTTCTCTTGCTTCCTTGATCACTTGGATGGTGAATATGATGGAGGGGATCAAGTGTAGATAGATGGATAAAGAATGGATAAAGATGATGGTGTAAAATGGAGAAAATGGTGTGTGATGTGTGTGTGTAGGGAAAAACCATAAAATTCTGATGAAATATTGAAGTATTGGGTATTTATACCCCTTGGGAAGCTTCTAGAAGGATTCTGATTTTTTTTTACAGATTTTGCACCTACACGGCCCGTTTACGGTACACGGCCACAGGGGTGGCCGTGTAGGTGTTTCGGATGACGGAACTCAGCCTCGGCTTACGGGGCCATATTCCGTACATGGCTCGTGTAGGTGTTGGCAGTGTACTCAACACGGCCGGCCGTGTTGGTGCATTCCCTGTTTTTTTCATTTTGTTTTGGCTCGTTCTCCCTCGTTTCAACTCCGAATTGAGATCCACTTTTTTCTACGTCTTCCTTTTCGCGTCTAGAATCTCTTTTTACCTGAAAATCATACATTTAAGCTCATTCTCATATATTTCCATAAAAATACACAACCAAATAGTACATAAATACGAATAAAATACTACAAAAATAGACATAAAAGACACTAAATTCTAGGTGAAAATATCACTCATCACACTCCCAAACTTAAAGTGTTGTTCGTCCCCAAACAACGAAAATGATAAACCAAGATTGGAGATTTTCACCTAGAAAAAGACATAACGAATATAAGCAATAACACATTAATAGCAATAAGAACTACAAACCTCTAAAAATTTGAATTATGCAAGCTTTTCAAATTCTCTTCCACACTTCGCAGATCTCGAATTCCCATTTCCAGATCTATCTAAATTGCTCCAATATGTGGAAAATCTGAAAAGTTTTTGTTTCTAGTCTGTTTTTTTATGTGATGAAGTTCACTGAAACATACAAGCACACAGGCCCCTGCTCATTTTCACCCAACGTGAGGTTTCTCGCCTTTGCTGTAGATTATCGGTTGGTTATTCGCGATGTTCTCACGCTCAAGGTACTACATTTCCTTATTTCTAGTTAAATTTGATATTTGGGAAAATGTCGGTGCCTTCGATATACTATGCTAAGTCATCCTACATCATTAAATTCATAACATGAGGAATTAACAAGTTCAATCAAAAGAGAATAAAGTGTAATATAGTCTCTTTTAGTCCAAGCCTCACATAGGTTATCAATTTCTCTCAACACTCTATTAAGAAGGGTAAATCAACACTCATCAATCGATTGGCTCGACTCGCTATAAGCTTACTCTTGGACTACATTCATAAACCATCAAAGTTTCAATTAGTGATCAAGAAAGTCTTTTCATTTGGATGTAATGATAGGCTCTTTGGTAAGATAGGTAGAATATGGGTAATAGTGACTAAGCAAGTATAAGTAATCGAAGAGATGGCCAATTTCCTCCATTCCTTAATTTTTCTTTCTTCCTTTCTTTTCTTTTCAAATCTCAAGCACTAATCATCAATTTTCCTTTGCTTTTTAGCTTCTTTAGATGCATGCTTCCTTTCTTTGATTTTCATGATTTCCTTGAGCATTTTGTTTAAAATCTAAAATTTAAATATTTTTATTATTTAAATATTAAAATCTAAAATTTTTTTGGGGGTGGGTGAGTGGGGGTGGGGGTGGGTAGGGGTAGAGTTGGATGATAATATTTTTATTATTTAAATATTAAAATCTAAAAAATTTAAAAAAAATTTGGAGGGTGGATGGGTGGGGGTGGGGTGGGTAGGGGGTAGGGTGGGCTGATAATATTTTTATTATTTAAATATTTAAATTTAAAATTTAAAAAAAAAATATTTGGGGGTGGGTGGGGTGGGGTGGTGGGGGTGGGTAGGGGTAGGATTGAGTGAAAATATTTTTATTATTTAAAAATTAAAATCTAAAATATTTAAAAAAATAACTTTTTTTTGGGGGGTGAGTGGGTGATGAGAGATATTTTCACCTAGATTTTGATTAGAGCTATTTTCACCTAGATTTTAGTGTCTTTTTATATGTGTTTTCGTATTATTTTATCCGTATTTTATATGTTATTTGGTTGTGTTTTGTATTTTTATTGAAATATGTGTGAATGAGCTTAAACTTAACATTTTCACTTTTTATTGGATGCTAAACATGATAAGGAAGATGTAGAAAAAAATGGATCTCAATTCGGAGTTGAAACGAGGGAGAACGAGCCAAAATAGTGAAGAAATGCAGGAGCCAGCACACGAGCCGTGTAGCCAACACGGCCCTGTAAGAGTTGGCCGTGTGGCGACATCTAGTCATTCAACACGGGCAACTTCAGGTCGTGTCCAGTTGCACGAGTCGAGTTGGGAGCACGAGCCGTGTCGCCAACACGGCCCTGTAAGAAGTGGCCGTGTGGCGACATCAGAAGAGCCAACACGACCACCCTGTGCCCGTGTTACAACGCACGACTCGTGTTGGCAGCACGAGCCGTGTCATCAACACGGCCCTGTAAGGCGAGGCCGTGCGACAGCATCAGAAGACACAACATGGCCACCTCGTGGCCGTGTTGCAGAGCACGACTCGTGCTGTGTATTTTCCTGCATTTTCTTTACTTGTCATTTCTCTTATTTGCTATTCTTATTTACTTGTTACTTGCTTTAGTTGTTAATCATCTCAAAACCCCCGATCATCTTTACAAAAACGACATGAACATGAGCTCACGTATTTTGCTAGTCCGAACATAACTCCTTTGTGGATTGATAATTTTTTTCTTGGAATATACTACTACAACGATCGAGTATTCTTGCTCGTGAGTGCTATAAAAATAGGCAAACAAGAAAATAGCGCCGTTGCCGGGGAGTTTGACGGACTAGTCGAGTACTGTGTTATTGTTTTAGTTGTTCTTGATAAGGATATCTTTTTATCTTGTTTTATTTCTTATATTTTCTTTGAAAATTTTTGTTCTTACTTATTCTTTTTGATAGGTACTCTTACCTTGAAAGAAGGGTAGGAAGAACAAAGCCCAAAAATAGAAAGTTGAAGGAAGATTGTAGTAAACTTTGTGGAGAAAAGCATTAGATGGATGGATGGAACAAGTGGTTATTATGGAAATCAATATGCAAGAGTTCTTCCTCCACAACAAAAAGGCTATATAAATGAGAGTTACTATGGATATGATTGCCAAATGAGTCAAGTTCACTCTCAATACTACAATCATGGTGGATATGATGAATGGCCACAAGCTTACAATGGAAACACATTCCAACCACAACAAGGATACACTTATTCCACTCCGAATTTCAAAGTTTCTTCTCCGTTCCAAAATTATGCCTTACTCGAATTATTTAGAAGATGTTCTCAAGGAAGTGAAGGCCAAATTTCTCAATCGAGTCCTATCAATCCTCAAGAAGAAGATTATCCTTTCATGGGAGTGGGTAATTTCCAAGAGAATTTTCAAAATACCTATGAAGGAAGTTTTCAAGGGAATTATCCACCAAGTCAAGAGAATCGCTAAGGAGGATATCAAGGTTTTGATCCAAGTGCCAAGCCATCTAATGAAGAAGAGAAGTCGACCTTTGAGGATACATTGTTAGCATTCATGAAAAAGATGGAGGCTAGAATGGAGGAAAATGAGAAGAAGATGGATGATTGGATGGACTCCCTTGAGCATCAAATGAGCCAACTTGTAAGTTCTTTGAACAATTCGCAACAAATTGAAGAGGGAGATTCTATGGAGGATAAAAGGGAAGAAGAGAAGATAATTGATGAATGCTTATTTTTGTTGGAGGAAGAAGAGAACTTGGTGGTAAATGAATCAAGTGAGAAGATTGAAGAGCCAGTTGAGGCCAATGAAATAGAGGAAGACGAGCAAGTTATGGAAGCAAATGAAGAGGACTTGAAGAGTGAAATGAGCATTCCTAAATCCTTAAACTCTTTAAGTTGCAATGATTTTCTTGACATTGTTTCTATTGACTTTGTCTTACCTCTTGATACCTCACAAATTCTTAGGGACAAAAGAGAGTTGGAAGAAACTTTGGGGATATTTATTGAAAGGAGGAATAAGTGGTTTGCTAGAATGGAGAGGACAATGGAATGTCATGCACGGATAGTTGGCAATTTCAAGCTCAATCTTAAGAGTGCCAACGAGGCCATTGCTTGCGACAAGTACTTAATAGATGAAGAAGCGCAAAGATTAAAGTATGGTGGCAAGGAAGACTGTTATCCATGGCCATTCTGATGAGTTTGAAATTTTCCGTCTAGCTTGAAGACGTTAAACTTAGCGCTCGATGGGAGGCACCCCATCACTATCTTTATTGCTTTGTTTTTGTTGTTTGTTTGTTTTGGCCTGGTAGGTTGATTGTGCTCATGGAGAAAAATGCATATTGAAGAAAAGATAAATGATTCATGGATTCAAGTTGACATGTTCAACCATTTGTTGCAAACTTAATTCGTGACTCTTGTCTCGAGTTAAGTTTGGGGGGTGATAGTGCGTGGTGGGCATAGCTTGAGTCGTGTGGATGCGGTTACTTCTCAACAAGAAGATCATCAATGGAAACTACAAGGGTAAATCTCATCACTTTTTGCAAACTTAAGTCTCAACTCTTATTTTAATTTAAGTTTGGGGGGAGAGTGTGTGGTGTGACTCACCACTTGAGTATGATTCTTGTAAAATTTGGGTAAATTTTAAAATTTTTCTCATGAGTATTGGTTTGATTTTGGCATGATTGTTGGTGTTGAAGTGCATGATAGTCTATATTTATAATGAAAATTTTGAAATAATGGTGTTTGTTGAGTGTTGAGCATGAATGAGAGGTATTGGAAGCATGATGGAGCTTGAAGCTAACGCTTTCCTTACCAAATGCCTATTGAGGGAGTATTCTACACCTTATCATTTTACTACTTGAAATGAATTGAGTTTGATTTGGATTGTTGTGACTAGCATGCTACTTCATGTGTTATGTTTGTTGGAGGTTTACTTTCGTATATTAGGTTTTCCTTTTAAATAAAGGTTGGGATGATTGTGTGCTTAATTTTCTTATGGATGATGGTATTTTGTGTTTTTGCATGTTTTGTGTTTTTGTTGTGTCTTGTTTGTTGAATCCTTATTTTTATGTTGTGTGTATTTTCATTCTTGTCTTGGGATGTTTGGTGGTTTGTTTAGGGATGTCGTGAGTCATTTTTGAATGTGAGTGATGATAGGTTGTGGTGATAAGTGATGACAAATTATGATTAAGAATCTCTACACTTTCAAATTGTGACATGTTTTACTTAACTTGTTCAATTTTGAGATGAATGTGGTGTAATAAGTTCCTTAAGGTCCGAGCACAAGCTTGTGAGCATTTGAGCCTCAACCATGCATACATGGTATTTCTTCATGAGTGGATCGGTTGTGTTTGATAAGTTAGAACTTGCTCAAGGACTATAGGAACGAGCCCGATTAGTGGAGATTGGTGAAATGATCTAGGGCCATCCTTGTTATTATAGTCATTGCCATATATGTTCCCTACCATGAACATCATCCTTAGTTAATCATTTTGAGCCTATAAGCCTATTTCTTGTGAATTTAGCACATTACAAGTCTTAATTGCCCATTCAAGCTTATATATACCTTTGTGTGGGTGATTGAGGAGATGGTAGCTAGAAATGATTGATTGATTAGCAAAAGAAGAAAAGGGAATGGTAAACAAGCAAGAAAAAGGATGAAAAGAGCAAAAGTAAGAAGGCACATGCAACCTCAAAGCAAGAGAAAGAGCAAATCAACATCAAAATGCTCAAGTAAACAAAATTCAAAGATAGGAAGCATGCATCAAAAGAAGCTCAATCCAAGGAAAGTTAATGAATAGTGCTTGAGATTGTAAAGATAAGCAAGGAAGAAAAGAAAGTGAAGAAGTTAAGGAAATTGGCCATCTCTTTGATTACTTACACTTGTTGAGTCACTCTTATCCATATACTTCCTACCCTACCAAAGAGCCTATCATTACATCCTAATTAAAGACCTTTTTGATCATTGATTGAAACTTTGGTGGTTTGTTAATATAGTCCACGAGCAAGCTTATAGCGAGTCGAGCCAATCGATTAATGAGTGTGTTTTATCCGAGTTCAAAAGAGTGTTGAGAGACATCAATATCCATTGTGAGGCTTGGACTTAAAAGGAACTATATTACACTTTATTCTCTTTTGATTGAACTTGTTAATTTCTCATGTCATGATTTTAATGTTGTAGGATGACTTAGCATAGTTTGTTGTTATATTGCTTATATTCGTTAATGTTGGGCTTTGATCTTAAGTGCTTTTGGGAGTCTAAAATGGATCAACAACCTTTGTAACCCGAAAGGGAGCTTAAGATACAATCGTGATCACCCTTAGTCTACATCAATTGAGTTGAATTCCTTTTGCATGATAATATGAATCGAGTGTGCTTGGATGTTTCTAATCCCATGTTTTTCCATACTTGAACTTTAGCACCCATTTTTTTACTTGTCATTTCTCTTATTTGCTATTCTTATTTACTTGTTACTTGCTTTAGTTGTTAATCATCTCAAAACCCCCGATCATCTTTACAAAAATGACATGAACATGAGCTCACGTATTTTGCTAGTCCGAACATAACTCCTTTGTGGATTGATAATTTTTTTCTTGGGATATACTACTACAACGATCGAGTATTCTTGCTCGTGAGTGCTATAAAAATAGGCAAACAGATTTTAGTGTCTTTTTATATCCATTTTCGTATTATTTTATCCGTATTTGTGTGCTATTTGGTTGTGTTTTGTGTTTTTATAGAAATGTATGAGAATGAGTTTAAACGTATGATTTTTAGGTAAAAATAGATTCTAGATGCGAGAAGGAAGACGTGGGAAAAACGAATCTCAATTTCGAGTTGAAACGAGCAAGAAATGAATAATAGAAAAAAACACGGGCTGAAGGAGAAACACGGCCATGTTTGATTGTGTTACAGAAGAAACATGGGCTGAAGGAGAAACACGGCCATGTTTGGCCGTGTTACAGAAGAAACACGGCCTCATTTAGGCCGTGTGAGGTGGCATGGTCGTGTTCCTGAAGAATTCGAATTTTACACAAAAAGGCCCATTTCCCACTTAAGCCCATGATCCAAATTTTGCCCTAATTCCTTTGATCCTCCACCATTATAAACACCCTCATTTCCAAATATTGAGAGAGAATGGGGGCTACACCTAGATCACACACATTTTCTTTCATTTTTTACCATCCCTTTCATTCATTCTTTATCCATCCATCTATACTTGATCCCCTCCATCAAATCTACCAATTAAGTGATCAAGAAAGCATGGGAGAGTAAAGATTACAAGAAGAAGAAGAAGATCTCCATTGAAGACCTTCATAGGGGGAATCTAATTCTAATTTTTGTGAACTTCTTTATAGATTTGTCATGGAATTTGTTGATTCAATTGTCTATGTTGTTTTCTCTAAGACTATGATAGACTAATCTCCTTTGTGAGATTAGCTCCATGATTGGTGTTGGATAATTTAGTTTTTATACAATTTGATTTTAATCTTGAATGGGTTTTGTGTATTTCTATCATTGAATATTGATTGCTTGATGTAAATGATTGATTTGTGTGATTAATTGTCATGGGCATGTGACTAGGTTGAGAAATCAATTATGTGTTTATGATAGTTCATTGAATCATTTCATCAAACACTTCATATGCATTAATTTAGAATGAGATAGAGATATTCTTCTAGATTTAGAACCCTTTGATAGAATACTTAATTGACTTAATCGAGAGATTAGTTGACTAGGTGAGGAGACCTAAGCCATTAGTGAATTCATAGTATCTTAAAAGGGAATATTGCCTATGATTTAGTACCTAATTAGGGAACTCGTAGAGTAACTAGTACCTAGTGGGAGGTGTTTACTTTGGTCTTGATCCGTTGTGCTTTTGGGAGCCTTATTGAGGGCCTACATCCTATCCATCTCGAGAGAGAGCTTAGGTGGAATTATCGATCGCTCATATGCCATGTCCATGAGAGATTAGAATTAATTGCATGATTTTTTTATTATCTATACCATGATTGTTGCTAATCTCATCCTTGTATCATTTGGAACCCATCCATTTTCTTGTATTCATTTTATCTTATTTTCATTAGTTTAAGTGCATTCATTTGCACATTTATCCTTCACTCTATTCCGTCGTCCTTATAAAATCACGATAAACTTGAAATCGCTTAAACTCTAGCACGTTCCTCCCTTGGGTTCGATAAATTCTTTAATTGATCTCCCGACTATTAACGATCAATCAAATAGTGCCGTTGCTGGGGAGGCAACGGTTGCTAGTAGTTTAACGAAGGATTGTTTAGAGTGGTCTTAATAAGGATATTTTTTTATTTTTTGCATCTTATATTTACTTTGAAAAATTTTGTTCAAAATTTTCTTTCTTTTATAGGTGCATACATTGAGAAGGAAGAAGAAGGAGAATAAGCCAAAAAAATATGAGCTACATAAATATTCTTCGAGATAAGGTGAATAGAAGAGCTCATCCCACTATGAACACACAAGAAAATTTTCAAGAATTTTAAATGCCAAATTGTGAGCCTAATTTGCAACCGGATTTCGAAGTACAAGATATGCAATTCCAACAACAAAGTTATGAGAATTTTGGAGTCCCTCATCAAATGCATCAACAAGTATACCCTCAAGTTGTGGAAGATATTTTTCAAGAAAAAATTTCTAGACATCAAGAAGGAAATCAACCACAACTATGGGAAAATTTTCAAGACTTCAATACCTCTTATTCTACCCAAAGCGACTACAAAGAAAGGCTTAGAGATGGGTTGATTGAAAAGATTATGGAGCGCTTGGAACATGAGAGGAAGTCTAATGAAGCGTGGATGGATCGAATAGGAAATTGGTGTGAAATGGCGACAAATGCAATTGTAGCATTCAGTGCTAGATTGGATTCTATTGAGCACCAAGTTAGTCAAGTTGTACCCATCGTGGAGAGACTTCAAGAAGAGAACAACAAGCCTTCTACCTCCGGAACAACGAATCTATGCATGGCCATTAAGGATAAAAAAGAGGATAGTTTGGGGGTTGATGAGGCTATGAAGGAAAAGAGAGAAAGGGTGCCTAAGTGGGTGAAAGCCAAAGAGTTGAAAGAAGAGTTGAAGTGGGAATTCGAAAGATTTGTCTAGTCTCTTGAAGTTATGGTTGAGAAAGTAAAGTTTCGAAACTAAGAAGAGATTCATGCCCTTATGGAAGAGAAGAAGCCTCCGAAAACTAAGATCATGGATTCTACTCCACACAAGCCAAAACCTTCTCATTCAATTGAAATTTCAAATTCTCTTAAGAACTTTCATGATTTTATTGATAAAAATTTGTTTGGTGATTGTAGAAAAAAGGTTGCAAGAGGTCAACAACACTTGTCAATGCCCAAATTCTTATCGGGGGATGTGGTTGAAGTTCAAAATGCATATAAAGCCCCATAGAAAAAGTGGAACAAGTGGAAAGGACCATTCCTTGTGAAAAAGGCCTTCGAAGAACAATTGCTTGAGCTATTTAACAAGAAGGGAAACATTCTTGTGATTGAACGAGAGAGCACAAGGCACCACTTCAAGAAGAAACTTATGATAGTGCCTAAGGCCTATTCAAGACCACCATGAGCTTGATAATATCGTCCGGCTTGAAGACGTTAAATTTAGCGCTAGATGGGAGACAACCCATCATTATCTTTATTACTTTATTTCGTGCTTTCAATAAGGATTGTGGATTCGATATTGTTTTGTAATTTTTGACATATAGGTTGATTGTGCTCGTGAAGAGAATGCGTGTTGAAGATACGAAGGGTGGTTGATTTGAAGTGTATAGGTACGTCACATCATTTTTTGCAAACTTAACTCGAAACTCTTGTTTCAATTTAAGTTTGGGGGGATATGGCGTGGTGTGACATACTTTGTCTTGAAGGCATATACTTTTCGTATTTTGGGCTAATTTTAAAAATTTTCTCATGAATTTTGGTTTGATTTTGGTCCGTTTGGTTGTGTTGAAGTGCATGTTAGTCCATATTTTTAGTGTAATTGTTGAGCTAATGGTTTTGATGAGTTGTTTAGCATAAATGAAGTGTAGTGGAAGAATGAATTGGCCCGGAGATCAAGTCGAGATTCGTTGTGCATTCAATCCGGAAGCCCGTGCCAACCATTTCCACTACCAAATATCTTTTTAAGGGAGTTCACTTTACATCTCATCTCTTCTATTTGCTTAGCATAAATTGATTTTGATTTAGATTGATTTGATTAGCATGCTAATTCATTTGTTATGTTTGAGAGAGGTTTACTTTTGTAATTTAGGATTTCTATTTTCAATCAAAGGTTGGGATGCTTGTGAGCTTAATTGATCATGGATGATATGAATGTGTGCTTCATTTTTCATTGATGGTGATTTTTATTCTTGCATGTTATGTATTTTTGGTTGTTTCTTGTGTGCTGTGTCTTGTCTTATTTGTTTTGTGTGTTTTTATTATTCTTGTTTAGGGTTGTTTGTTTTTGGGATGTTGTGAGTCATTTTTAATGTGAGTGACGACATGTGATAATAAGTGATGACAAGTTATGATTAAGAATCTCTACACTTTCGAATTGTGACATGTTTTATTTAACTTGTTCAATTTTGAGATGAATGTGGTGTAATAAGTTCTTTAAGGTCCAATGCATAAGCTTGTGAGAATTTGAGCCTCAACCGTGCATACATGGTATTTCTTCATGAGTAGATCGGTTGTGTTTGATAAGCCAGAACTTGCTCAAGGACTATAGGAACGAGCTCGATTTATGGAGATTAGTGACATGATCTAAGGCCATCCTTGTCATTTATAGTTATTGCCAAATATTTTCTTACCTTATACATCATCTCTAGTCAACCACTTTAAGCCTATTTCTTGTGAATTTAGCACAATATAAATCATGATTACCCACTTAAGTTATATATATATATATATATATATATATATATATATATATATATATATATATATATATATATATATATATATATATATATATATATATATATATATATATATATATACCTTTGTGTGGTGATTGAGGAGATGGTAACTAGAAATGTTTGATAAGAAAGCAAAAGAAGAAAGAAAATGGTAAACAAGCAAGAAGAATGATGAAAAGAGCACAAACAAGAATAGACACGCAACCTCAAAACAAGAAAATGAGCAAAGTAACAACAAAATGCTCAAGTACTAAAAGTTCGAGAGAGAAGCATGCATTGAAAGAAGCTCAATTCAAGGAAAGTTGATGAATAGTGCTTGTGATCAATTAAGAAAAGAAATGAAGAAAAAAATATTAAGGAATGGAAGAAAGTAGCTATCTCTTTGATTACTTACACATGATTAGTCACTCTTACCTAAATTCTTCAAACCCTACAAAAGAGCCTATCACTACATCCAAATGAAAAGTCCTTTTTGATCACTAATTTAAACTTTGGTGGTTTATGAATATAGTCCGCGAGCAAGTTTATAGCAAGTCGAACCAACCAGTTAATGAGTGTTGATTTACCCCACTTCATAGAGTGTTGAGTGAAATTGATAATATTTGTGAGGCTTGGACTAAAAAGGAACTATATTACACTTTATTCTCTTTTGATTGAACTTGCTAATTTTTCATGTCATGAGTTTAACGTTGTAGGATGACTTAGCATAATTTGTGGTTCTTATTGCTATTGATGTGTTATTGCTTATGTTCGTTTAGTCTTTTCCTAGGTGAAAATCTCTCTCCCCTTGTTTTATTATTTTCGTTGTTCAGGGACGCACAACACTTTAAGTTTGGGGGTGTGATGAGAGATATTTTAACCTAAATTTTAGTGTCTTTTTATGTCCATTTTCATATTATTTTATCCGTATTTGTGTGCTATTTGGTTGTGTTTTGTGTTTTTATGAAAATGTGTGAGAATGAGCTTAAACGTATGATTTTCAGGTAAAAATAGATTCTAGACGCGAGAAGGAAGACGTGGAAAAAAATATATCTCAATTCCGAGTTGAAACGAGCAAGAAATGAATAATAGAAAAAAACACGGGCTGAAGGAGAAACACAGCCGTGTTTGGCTGTATTACAGAAGAAACACGGGCTGAAGGAGAAACACGGCCATATTTGGTCGTGTTACAGAAGAATCACAGCCTCATTTAGGCCGTGTGAGGTGGCACGGTCGTGTTCCTGAAGAATTCGAATTTTACACAAAAAAGGCTCATTTCCCACTTAAGCCCATGATCCAAATTTTGCCCTAATTCCTTTGATCCTCCACCATTATAAATACCCTCATTTCCAAATATTGAGAGAGAAGGGGCGCTATACCTAGATCACACATATTTTCTTCCATTTTTCACCATCCCTTTCATCCATCCATCTACACTTGATCCCCTCCATCAAATCTACCATCCAAGTGATCAAGGAAGTAAGGGAGAGTAAAGATTACATGAAGAAGAAAGAGATCTCCATTGAAGACCTTCAAAGGGGGAATCTAATTCTAATTTTTGTGAACTTCTTTATAGATTTGTCATAGAATTTGTTGATTCAATTGTCTATGTTGTTTTCTCTAATACTATGATAGGCTAATCTCCTTTGTGAGATTAGCTCCATGATTGGTGTTGGATAATTTAGTTTTTATGCAATTTGATTTTAATCTTGAATGGGCTTTGTGTATTTCTATCATTGAATGTTGATTGCTTGATGTATATGATTGGTTTGTGTGATTAATTGTCATGGGCATGTGATTAGGTTGAGAAATCAATTATGTGTTTATGATAGTTCATTGAATCATTTCATCAAACACTTCATGTGCATTAATTTAGAATGAGATAGAGATATCCTTCTATATTTAGAACCCTTTGATAGAACACCTAATTGGCTTAATCGAGAGATTAGTTGACTAGGTGAGGAGACCTAAGCCATTAGTGAATTCATAGTACCTTAAAAGGGAATATTGCCTATGATTTAGTACCTAATTAGGGAACTCGTAGAGTAATTATTACCTAGTGGGAGGTGTTTACTTTAGTCTCGATCCGTTATGCTTTTGGGAGCCTTATTGAGGGCCTACATCCTATCCATCTGGAGAGAGCTTAGATGGAATTAGTGATCGCTCCTATGCCATGTCCATGAGAGATTAGAATTAATTGCATGATTTCTTTATTATCTATACCATGATTGTTGTTAATCTCATCCTTGTATCATTTGGAATCCATCCATTTTCTTGCATTCATTTTATCTTATTTTCATTAGTTTAAGTGCATTCATTTGCACATTTATCCTTCACTCTATTCCGCCGTCCTTATAAAATCACGATAAACTTGAGATCGCTTAAACTCTAGCACGTTCCTCCCTTGGGTTCGATAAATTTCTTTAATTGGTCATCCCGACTATTAACGACCAATCAATGGGGGTGGGTGATAGGTGGTGAGGGGTAGGTAGGTTATACATGGATAAGTGGGTAGAATATGTGGGCTAACTCGTGGCCCGCCCCACCAGTGGCCCCACCGGTAGCCCACCCCACAAGTGGCCCGCCCCACTTGGGCTCATCATAAGGTGGGTTGTGGTGGGTTGTGGGCTAAACCACCCCACCAACCCATTCTGACAGCTCTAAATAAAATATGGAGAGGGAGAGTTGTGTTCCCATAGGAACACGGTGTGTGCCCGAATACACAAGAACTTTTGCCTTACGGAGCTTTTGCCTTTAAAATTAATAGATAAAAGAGGCAACACTTTGCGTGCCCATGAATAATACAATTTCTTAAATTATTATCATTATTTGAATTATTTCATGTATTCAAGTATACAAAGTTAATTTTTTATCACACCCATTCAGAATATTTGTTTTTAATAGTGTAAAACTTTTTTATATACTAAACTGTTCATTACGAATTTAACAAGAAATTTGCTAAAAAAATTACTAACAAACTTTATAAATTTTTATTTATTAGGGTATATATTTTGATTAATAAATATACTTTCATTATCCCACAAACAATAATGTTTATACATTTTTATTTTGTCATTTCATAAAAATATTTAAATTTTGTAATAATGTTTACACATTTTTATTTTATCATTTCATAAAAATATTTACAATTTTTTTACAGTATATGAGACTCATATAAAATATTTAAATATCTTCATATATAGACCCACAACACTATGTTAATATTTAAATATTTTCATATATTAATATTTAAATATTTTTATAGGGCCCACAATACTATGTTAATACAACTATCCACTATACATTAAAATATCATATTTCTTACTTTAATACACATTAAAATATTATATTTTTTATAGGGCCCACAATACTATGTTAATACAACTATTCACTATACATTAAAATATCATATTTCTTACTTTAATACACATTAAAATATTATATTCCTTAATTCTCGTGAAAAGCCAAAAGTAAATATTTTAGAGATAGAGAGAGTATATATTTAGATTATGGGTGGATGAATACCGTTCGTGCACTCAAGAGCACAAGATATTCTGCCTTTTATGAGGGAGTATACTTTTACAAAAAATGTTTTCACATTTTATTTGTACTACGAATTATTCGTGAAATAATTGATTGCATAGGAAGGAATGAGTATTTATTTGTAATTAAAGTAAGTTTTTTAAAAGTACAATGAATTAAATAATATACAAATGTATTTTACTTATCAATAAGATAAAGTCTCTTGTGAGACATTATTTACTTTTGTCAAAGTATGTCTATTATTTACATAAAGTATGAGTCATAATATTTTAATAAAACTTAATATCCGATTAATAAAAAATGATAATGATACAGTAAATTATTTTATTAATAATTAGTAGTATAAATAAAAAATATAACATCTCAAATAAATTATTGAACCTAAAATATACATTGGGCCTAATAAAAATAAACTGTGAATTGGGGCTAATAAATAAACATAGAAACAAATACATTGGGCCTAATAAAAATAAACTGTGAATTGGGGCTAATAAATAAACATAGAAACAAATACATTGGGCCTAATAAAAATTTCGTGCACTCAAGAGCACAAGATATTCTGCCTTTTATGAGGGAGTATACTTTTACAAAAAATGTTTTCACATTTTATTTGTACTACGAATTATTCGTGAAATAATTGATTGCATAGGAAGGAATGAGTATTTATTTGTAATTAAAGTAAGTTTTTTAAAAGTACAATGAATTAAATAATATACAAATGTATTTTACTTATCAATAAGATAAAGTCTCTTGTGAGACATTATTTACTTTTGTCAAAGTATGTCTATTATTTACATAAAGTATGAGTCATAATATTTTAATAAAACTTAATATCCGATTAATAAAAAATGATAATGATACAGTAAATTATTTTATTAATAATTAGTAGTATAAATAAAAAATATAACATCTCAAATAAATTATTGAACCTAAAATATACATTGGGCCTAATAAAAATAAACTGTGAATTGGGGCTAATAAATAAACATAGAAACAAATACATTGGGCCTAATAAAAATAAACTGTGAATTGGGGCTAATAAATAAACATAGAAACAAATACATTGGGCCTAATAAAAATAAACTGTGAATTGGGGCTAATAAATAAACATAGAAACAAAATTTTAAATTGACCCATGCAGGTCTGGCCCAAAATATACGTAAATTGGGCCTAATAAAAAAATATAGAAAACAAAATAATTGGCCCATGCAGGTCTCGAACCTGCGACCTTCGCGTTATTAGCACGACGCTCTAACCAACTGAGCTAATGGGCCTTGATATTTTAAAATGGTTAATTTATTAAAATAAAACTAATAAATCTAGCTGGTATTTAAATAATTCTAGCCGTTACTGCCATCATTCACCTTTTCAAATTCAAACATATCCCACTCAACTCAACACTCTCAGAACTCTTTAATAATCATACTTCTCTTAAACCCAGAAAAACCAGCATCCTCTCTCTCTCTCTCTCTAAATTATCTTTAATATTTATTAATTAAATAATAATGCTTGTTGCTCAGTCTCCGATCTCCGGCCACCAGCAAATCCGACCGTCGAAAAGCGGCAGGAAACCTCTCCAGCCGAAGAACCAATCTTCAAGTCCTCTGAACACTCCAAACAAGGAGACGCCGAAATTGAATCCAGTCGATTGGATCGAGATCTCACAGAAGCAAAGCTCGAACAAAGAAAACGTTGTTCCCGTTTACTCCACGCCAGTGAAAAAGGAATCTTCTCCGATTGAGTCGTTCGACGCGTCGCTCGCGGAGGAGCTGAGTGCGATCCGCGAGAAGCTTGAGAGATTGAGGATCGACAAGGAGAAGACTGAGAAGATGCTGAGAGAAAGGGAGAAGGAGCTGGATTTGCAGATGGAGGATGTTCTTCATCGAGGCGTGTTGCAGAAGCAGCTGGAGATCGAGGTTGATCGGCTGTTTCGATTGAAGGAGATCAAGCTGTCCTGTATGGTAAACATTCTTGATTTTCCCTCTTTTCTGTTGTGATTTTGCAATTTAGGTTTCAATTTCAGTTGGAGAAAATCTGAGATTAATACTGCAAAAATAATCTAGATCTGGTAGTTTCTGAAATTCTCGATTGGATTATGGCGCTGATTTAGCAATCATTCTTCATCGTGTGTAGATCATATCGCCGCTTCGATCGATGAGAGAGAAGGAGAGAGAGAAGAAGATGAAGCAAGATCAAATGAAGGCAAGTTGTTGGCTTAATTATTGTTCTTAATTAATTTTGAGTTATACATTAATTAATTAATTAATTAATCAAATACAGTATATATAGTAAGTATAGAATGATGTATGGATCAAAATTTAAAATTTCAGGTGGAAGATAATTCTGAAACGAAAGAAAAAATTCAATCGCAGAATTCAGATTCAGAAGTGAAGAGAAGTTAATTAATTCATAATCATCATCTCTGTTTTTCTGCTGGAAAAATGAGATCTATTTGACTAATGTTTACATAAAAATGGTACTTGTTGTTTTTTTTTTTGTTTTTTTCCCCTTCTTTTTGAATGGTTTTATACTCATTCCACTGCACATTGTGAATTCTATATTGTTTTTTTGGTCATGTTTGTTTCATTCATTTTGTATATTATTTTCATCACATAATATTAAATAATATAGTTATGAAATTATATATCAAAGACAGATGATTATATCATTTTGTAATGATTCCATGACAATTATAATGCTAGTGTTATAGTGGTGTATAGAATGTGTTTGGTTAACATTGAATTAGTATGACTTGATTTAAAATAAAATTATTAAAAATAAAAGAGGGTGGGCATTTCTTTGAGCTTAATTATCTTTTAAGCTCATTAATAAAAAAAAAATAAGGGGCTAGACGCTTTAAGGGAGGAGAGTTACAATTTCCTTTGAAAGTAGTAAAAAATTAAGGTAAACACTTTAAATTTTTAGAAAAATAATAATTTATCATTAATAATTTACCTAAAAAAATTATTCTTTTTTTTTTGACAGAAAAAAATATTATAATTTCTTCCTATTCAAATTCTTGATGCAGGCAGTGTTTTTATAACCGGACCGGAGGGTGAACCGGTGTCCTCAACGGTTCGCGGCTCAACCGGTCGAACCGGCGGTTCAATTAGAAAAAATAAAAGTTATCATTTTTTTTATAATTTTTAACATAATGATATATTTTCAATAATTTTAATAGGATGTATATGATTTTTTTTTTCAAATTAGGGTGAACATGATTAACAAACTGTATGAGATAATGAACAAAAATAAGGCACCTGTAAATTTGAAAGTTAAAGATATTAATTAATAATTTAATATCCACTCAACCATAACCACATTCAAAAACCCACTTTCAGATTCCCAACTCCTACTCTCTCTTTCTCAGTCTTCTTCCCCAATTTTGGTTCTTTCTCTCTCTCAGATTCCACACGCCTACTTCCTCTCACATCTTCTTCCCCAATTATCCCTCCTCTCCTCCCCCAATTTTCTCTCCTCTCATCCTGTGTCATTATTGTCACGACAGTGACGATAATTCCATTCTTCAATTACCCAACAACTCAAACCTGCCTCCAATCACTCTAAACTCTCTAAGTTCTCCGACGGCGTACAACTGAAGGGACTTCTCCTTGCAGTGCGGGTGGAATTTAAGAAACTGGCGGATGATGGGGTTTTGAATCTTGATAATTAGGGTTTTGTTGAGACGGGGTTCCTAAAACCGGGCGGTTACGGTTTGGGCCGGTTCACCGGTTATTCCGGTTTTGATCGGTCCAAATCGGTTTTTTCCGATTAAAAGACAGAAACGGATTTATAAGTCTTCCGGACCAGTGCCGGATCCAGTTCCCGGTTGAACCAGTTGAACTGGCCGGTCCGATCCGATTTTAAAAACACTGGATGCATGTTTACATCACAAATTCTCGTTTTTCTTCCGATTCAAATTAAATTTCTATCATTAAAAAAAATCATGTTATTCCTTATATCTCTTTTACTCCATACAAATAATATACTTTATAATTTATTTATTACTTCTTCCATCTCATTGAAGTTGATATAAATTTTTTTGGGCACGGAGATTAAGGAGTATAATAATTTAATGTAAAGTGGAGTAAAGTGAAGTGAGAAATAATATTTAATGTGTAGTGGGTAGTTGTATTAGAGGTGATATGTGGGGCCCATGAGAATAGATTAATTGTTTTTTGTGTGGGTCCATGTATTAAAAAGGAAATGTGTCAACTTTAGTGGGACAAATCAAAAAGGAAAGTGTGTCAACTTCTATGGACGGAGGGAGTACTTTAATTACTTTACTACCTCCAAAAATTAATAAATTTTGTCAAAAATCAAATTTTCTTAAATTAATTAATAAATTTAACCAAATTTTAATTGGATGATGCATTAAAATTAAATTTGTGTAACAAAGAATAAATTTTATTATTGATTTATGAATTTGTATCTTATGGAATCAGTTTTATGTAAACCCGGTTCGAATTCTTTGTGTCATTTCTATGTCATACGGCTCACACCGTTAGATAGACGACACCTAAAAGAGAGAAACTAAACCTTAAACTTTAGGGGCAATAGTTGAATTTATTTCCCCTCTTATATTTCAATTACTTAACGACACAGAATATGATGTACGCAAATGGCGCAGAAGATCACACCAATGAAATTTAATAGGTGGGGTTAGTGTAATTAATAAGCTTTTGTTTGAATAAGGACATAAATGAAGTACTTTACTTATTAAATAGATGTGCTTTGAAAATGAAATAATAAGTAGATTGGGTGTTGTAGAATTGACCATCATAAAATTCACGATTTGGAATTGATCAACTAACGGTTTCTTAGATCCACATACTAATTTTTCGCACCTAAATTGCATGTCTTCTGAGTTCACACATCAAAACACACACATCAACTCACTCGCTACTGCTTTATATCACTGGAATTCTTCTCTGTAAATTCAGCTTCAGATCGATCCATCGATCGATCAAACGAAATCCGCTCTTTTTCTTTCCTCACTGATTTATTTAGGTTGAAGATTGAAGGTAGTCATCGGTTGGAAATTAAGATTTCCCACGTAAAATGAGGGGAAGAGTACTACTACTGGCAGATTTAATGTGCGTTTGCGTGATTATGTTTGGATCAAGTTGTATGGGGAGATTCGTAGTGGAGAAGAACAATCTGAGAATAACAACTCCGGAATCTGTGAAAGGTATTTATGAATGCGCAATTGGGAATTTTGGTGTACCTCAGTATGGAGGAACAATGGTTGGAACAATTTTCTATCCCAAATCCAATCGAAAAGGATGCAGAAATTTTCAAGATGCTGATATTTCATGGAAGAACAAGCGTGGTGGGATTCCAGTCTTCCTTCTTGCTGACAGAGGAGGTATGTGTGTGTTTCCCCCAAATCCTTCCCACATTTGTCGTTAATTTTTTTAATTTTTTTTAGGTTTTTCAATTTCACGTCCAACATGATGATTAATGCATTTTACTTATGTATAATGTTATCAAAACATAGCATCAAATGATAATAACATTACATAGAAGAAGAAATTGCAATAGAAGAGCATGCAGTAGTTGATTACTTTGTATGGCAGATTGCTATTTCACACTGAAGGCATGGAATGCTCAGAGGGCCGGAGTTGCGGCCATTCTGGTGGCGGATGACAAGATCGAGCCTCTGATTACTATGGACACACCGGAGGATGGAGACACACAACCTAATTATCTGCAAAACATAAGCATCCCATCAGCACTCATCAGCAAGTCATTAGGGGACCGTATCAAGCACGTGTTGTCCAATGGAGAAATGGTGAGCATAAGTCTGGATTGGAGAGAAGCTCTGCCTCATCCCGATGAGAGAGTCGAGTACGAGTTCTGGACGAACAGCAACGACGAATGTGGGCCTAAGTGTGAGAGCCAGTTGAATTTTGTAAGGGACTTCAAAGGGGCTGCTCAGATTCTTGAGCAAAAGGGGTATACTGAGTTCACTCCACATTACATAACATGGTATTGCCCTGAGGCTTTCATATTTAGCCAACAGTGTAAGTCGCAGTGCATCAACAACGGGAGGTACTGCGCCCCGGATCCTGAACAGGATTTCAGCAGAGGCTATGATGGGAGGGATGTCGTTGTTCAGAATCTACGACAAGCTTGTTTCTTTAAGGTTGCAAAGGATAATGGAAGGCCGTGGCAGTGGTGGGACTATGTCACGGATTTCTCCATTCGATGTCCTATGAGGGAAAAGAAGTATAATAAAGTATGTGCTGATAAAGTGATTCAGTCACTTGGTAAGTCATGAGATGCTTATTTCCTTGTAAATGATGCATCTTGAATGCCCTTGGATACGCATCTTTTAGGTCAATCTTAGTGATCCTTGATGCGCAAGTTGTTCGTCTGATTGTGTTTTCTCTGTAGGATATGATGTTAGGAAGATAGACGAGTGTATCAGAGATATTGAGGCGGATGTGGAGAATCCAATACTACAAGCCGAACAGGATGCACAGGTTTAATGTTGTTACAAGCCATAGTTACTTTGTTTTTGCATTTTCTTTTTACAGTTTCTGTCGGAGCTATTAATTGCAGATGCAATTTATGCTCAGATTGGAAAAGGCCCTCGTGGAGACGTCACTATTTTGCCAACACTGGTTATAAATAATAGACAATATAGAGGTAGAAAACTTTTATGAAATACCCCTTCTTGCTTCAAGATTGCTAATGATGTAGTAAGGTTTCATTGCAATGATTCTTATGTTCAGGGAAACTGGATAAAGCAGCAGTTATCAAGGCCATTTGTTCAGGTTTCGAAGAGACAACTGAGCCAGCTATTTGTTTGTCTAGAGGTCACTATTTCTACAATGAAGAAGTATAATTTATTGTCCAATAGCTCAGATGTAACATCTTAACATATATCTGCGGAGCAGATATGGAAACAAATGAGTGTTTGGTGAACAATGGCGGATGCTGGCAGGATAAAGCCGCTAACATTACTGCTTGCAGGGTACTTTCCACTTACCTAAATTCGATTTTTTCCTTGGGCTTATAAGTATCGTCTAATTGTGCAAGAATTCTTTGCAGGATACTTTCCGAGGGAGAGTGTGTCATTGCCCCACTCTGCAGGGTATCAGATTTATCGGTGATGGTTATACTCATTGTGAAGGTACACATATTATGCAATGCTAGAACACACTCACACAGCACACATCCATAATTATTATACAGGTCCCTTTATGACCATCTTTAGAATTAACCATTGTGTTGCTACTACTGCGTTGCCAGCATCCGGGCCATTAAGATGTGAAATTAGTAATGGAGGTTGTTGGAAGGAAAGCAGAGATGGGCATACATTTTCCGCGTGCACTGTGAGTTGGTTGTAATATTAGTTTTTTTTTTGTCAATTGGATATAAAAAGAGCTAATATTCATGTATTTTATCAGGATGATCAAATCACAGGTTGCAGCTGCCCTCCAGGATTCAGGGGTGATGGAGTAAAATGGTGCGAAGGTAACATAGAAATACTACTACTGCTACCACCACGACCTATTATTTTACAAGATGAGGTGTAACTTGGATACACTTTTTAGATATTGATGAATGCAAGGAAAGGGTTGCATGTCAATGTCGCGATTGCAATTGCAAGAATACGTGGGGAAGCTACGACTGCACTTGCAACGGCCACTTACTTTACATTCATGAACACGACACGTGTATTAGTAAGTATGATCTCAAAATGCATGAAATATCTCCTTGAATGTAATATACTTTTCTCATGGTGCCATGCAGGCAAAGAGGGTGGTAGTGCAGAAGTAGGGTGGGGCATTATGTGGGTGATCATTCTTGCAATTGCACTCGCCGGATCTGTTGCATATGCTCTTTACAAATATAGGATCCGGGTAACCCTCTCGCTTACGGTGAGCTCTTATCTACTCCAAGAATGATAAGATTGCACTAAGAGAGATGGTGTGTGCAGGGATACATGGACTCGGAGATCAGGGCTATCATGGCTCAGTACATGCCGTTGGACAATCAAGGGGACGTACCGAATCACCTGCCACAAGCAAGCGTTTGAGAGAAGGTTCGGAAAATTGACAGCAAAGGAGAAGTCATTCTGTACTCTACTCCGCCACCAATCCATTTATTTGGTCATCTCATTTTAGATTCCCCTCAAAACTTACTCATGTTTTACAAGGTAACTCGGGGGTAATTTTTGGTAGAGGTAGAGTTCACCATAAGAATCATGCACATTTGAGACATGGAATCAGATGTTTAACAATATTTTTCAATTCTCTACTCTTCGAAAAATAATTTATTTTGATTTTTCAACGACAATTTTCACATTCTATCCCTGTTATTCGGTCCAATTTCTCTCTGTCATTTTGGTGTTACATTACTGTTTCACACCGTTGAATGAATGACACTTAGGAGAAAGAAAAAAACTATACCCTAAAAGAAAAGTATAAACCCTAAGACAATGTTTGGTTTCCTTCACGTAAGATATACCCTAAAAGAAAAAGTATAAACCCTAAGACAATGTTTAGATTTCCTTCCCCTCTTACGTGTCAATCATATAACTAGTGATACAAGAGATGATACACGACAGTAATCCCGTGTCACTTTCGTTATATATTTTCATTTTCTCAAATATTCATCTTATAAAAACTTCATCATTTTTCAACCAAAAATGAAAATTGGAAAGAAAAAAAATCTCAAAAGTTAAATTTGTTGCAAATAATCATCACTAACAACAGGGTTTAGGGTTAACTACCATCACTATAAATGAAGAATTTTATTTACAAAACTAATTACTAGATCATCATTCCTACCCAATGTTGAAACATATTTACATTCTAAAACTTGAAATAAATAAATTAAATGATGACCACCATTGCATTGACAAAAAACAACCCTCCACAATCCTCTCTGGTTCTATAATCAATTGTTGATGATGATCTCCATCTTTCCTGTCGATCAAGCTTCTTCAACGACGAACACCTTCCAGATGGTAAGCCAGACGGCACACCAGACGTCCTCGTAAGAGAGCTTACTGGAGTTAAAGGAGTGATAATCCCATTCATACTGGATGATTTTGTATATCTCCCACTAATCACCCCAGGTTCTTGCAGTGGAAACCGAGAGGTGTACTTTATCTCTTGTATTGTTTTCAGATGCTCCACAATAGTTCTCATGGTGGGCCTCTCAGACGGGTCGACTTGGAGACAAAGTTGGGCAATATCAGCCACAGCCCGAGCTGCTTTCGCTGGGAAACGACCCTTTAGTTGAGGATCCATGATGAGGGATAGTCTACCATCATCTGCTAGGAAAGGTCGACTCCATTTAACTAGATTCCTCTCTTCTTTCGGATGACGAATGTCAAGGTTCTTCCTTCCGGTTAGCAATTCAAGAAGCAGTATGCCAAAACTCCAAACATTACTCTTTGGGGTTAACAAACCCTTCTCCAGTGTCTCCACTGAAAGATTTGCCATAGCCTGAAAGAATGTTGATAATATTGAGGGAGTGACAATAAGTGAAAGTACACTGACACGAAAAATAGCAATGAAATTTTGTTTGCGAATACATAAAATAACTCACAGATGAGCGGCTGGAGAATTCGGTCTCTGGGATATGACAAACGCAACCATAGCCAGAAAGTTTCGCACTAAAATCCTTGTCTATCTGTATATTTGCAGTTGAGAATTCATGGTACATTGCCTGCCCATTATTTAGAAAAAGAAAAAAAAAAATCATTTAAGGTGACCCAGAAAGATTGAAATACACGACCAGAAATTGGAGCGAAAAACTAACGTAAACAGCTTGTTCAGAGTTCAGTATGCTCATGAGTCATGACATAGGATACCGATTCACATTCAGGGGTCCAGGAAATGTAGATTACCTGAAAAGGCCCTTCCTCATGGAGAAAAGTAAGACCTAGTGCAGCACATAAAGCGACTTTGATCCGACTATTCCAATCAATAGGTGGACCATCTGATCTTCCATATAGAAGCCTATCCAAGCTTCCATGGTATAGCCTCTCATATACCAACATTCTGTTTTCTGAGCCTTCCCTTGCATGAAAACCAATCAATTTGCAGAGGAATGGATGTAGCAAAGATGAAATTGTATTTACA
Source organism: Pogostemon cablin (assembly GCA_023678885.1). Taxonomy (NCBI): domain Eukaryota; kingdom Viridiplantae; phylum Streptophyta; class Magnoliopsida; order Lamiales; family Lamiaceae; genus Pogostemon; species Pogostemon cablin. The sequence goes on along the minus strand of CM042977.1, from coordinate 2,808,893 downwards.
TCATTGACAAATTCCTTCAATCCCTGAAAACGTGTAAATATGGTCAGACATACTAGAAAAGGAACAATAAATTCAAATATTTCAAATTTAAATGAAAAGAATCTTTGTAGAGCTCAATTTTAAAGAGGAACAAAACAGGGTAGCTTTCTCCGTAAGAAAATATGACATCCATACACAGAACTGAGTGTGTGAAAGACATGGAAGCAGACAAAAATTACAGATCTAGCAAGTGAAAATCTGATAAAATGCAGCATCATATGCTCCTCCCATCTCTAAACATGTACTATATGCGTCGAATGGAGAGGATATAATTTATAGCTAGACTTTACGTCAATCAGCGAAATATCCAAACAACAATAAGATATAAAATACCTGGTTGGAAGGGTGAAGGCGAGTTACAGAGGCTTCAAGATTCTTTGAACCTGTAAGATCCTCCCTAAATGACGCCCGATAAATGACTGAAGAGAGACCTTCAGACATATATCTCTCAGGAGAAAAATTGTTACAAGCTGCTGTAATTTCTTCGAGTGAAAAGTTGATAAGACTTCCTTTAGCTGACAGAGACGGGGTTGAAGCTCGTGGAATAGGAAGAGGTTCAGATGTATCAAGTGGACCACTAGCAATATTCATCTTAAAGCTTGTTGTGGTCTTAAGAGCATTAGCATGATGAGATGATGGAAGAGGAAGAGGTTGAGGACTTGGAGAACGATGCTCTTTCATTGATCCAAAACGGATCTTGGGCTCTTCTTGTTCCTCGCATCCAGAGGAAGCAAGTGCCTCGTGTTCTGCATCATAACGACTTGATGGCATTGAATTTTTTTGTGACCTACTTCTGCTCATACTATTACACAACTGAGCAGATTCTACTCTGGTTCTGAAACTGCGTCCCTGAGTTAGGGGTTCAGGTAAAACAGCTGGAGCGTGCTCCTGAGGGTTTACATGATTTATACCAGTGGGACGTACAGATTTCTTCTTCCTGCCTGTTAAAGCCGTAAAGCATCCCATCTTCCAAGCAAAAACTTCAGATTTGCAAGAGCAATACGTTCCTACAATTGAAAGAATATAAGATTGTCTAAGATAGAGCATATTACACAAATAAGCATACACAAATCTTCCTTCAGTTAATCAATCAACCACAACAATACCAAGCCTTTCATTCCACTATGTTAGTTAGCCAATATTTATACATCTCAGCATATCATTTGTCAAAACACATATTCTCAGGCATCCTACTTCACATCGGATCTTATAAATACATACCAAAAATGACAAATGAATTGACACTAGCTATCAACCCAATGCAACGCCTGTCTATAGTTTGTTTCTGGACCACAATTTTTCAAGCCGTACGAAGTTTTTTTTTTTTTTTTTTGAAAGCTACTAAGTTTTAATACCCCATATGCTGGTGGAATTATCCAAACTACACGAAAATTGATATTCTTGCCAAAATTGAGCTCTGATGTAAACGCAACAAAAAATTTCAATGCATCAAGCGACCCAAATACAAAGAATTCTGATTATTATGGTTCAGCAAAATCAAATGAATTCTTGAAATTGACCCACAAGAAACAGGGCACATTCAGCCCAACTAAATCATACATGACGAATAATAATTTTCTGGAACCTACATTGATTGCAGAATCGAACTTAAGTACTACAATATATTCTTATGGATTAAAGTCGTAATAATTTTTCTACAATACAGAAACTCCAGAATTTTTAAATACCGCGCGCAATAATGCTTGAAGACAATCAACTGCGCAAGGATGTATAGATTATTTAGTAAAAAAAAATCAATAGAACATACTGTCATCTGACATGTTCCAAGTAGAAGAAAATCAGATAAACATAACTTTAACCCAAATCAAATAAAAACTTGAATATCGTCTAAGAACAAAAAAACTTGACAAATTCAGTCGAGAGAAAATAGCCAAATATAAAACGGTGGCAATTTTTTCTACATTGAAGCTAGAAATAAACTTGAAATTAGGTATTCCACAGCAGAACAACATATCGTGGATGTGATTAATTTAAAAAGCCACATACCTGCGAGCCAAATCCAACAAATTCTGAACTGTTACGGAATGACAGTTTGAGGAATTTTTGTTTATTTAAAGATTAAATTAGGCAGTAAACCTAAAATCGAAGATCCAATCAGGAGAGTTGATAAAGAAGTTCTAATCACGAGAGTTGACAAGTTGATTTGGGAGAGAGGGATAAAAAGGCAACAAATGGATTTTAGCTTTGGAGGAGAGAGAATACGATGGTTTTTGAAGGATATGAATATGATCGTTTTATAACGTAACACAAAGTTTGAAAGAAGAGACTGGAAAATAAATAATAAAGCGGCAGTTGCCGGTGGTCAAACCAAAACCCTATGTTTAAACGAATTAATTTATATGTCTATAAATTTTTATTCAATATTGTATATATTTTTTTTAATAATTGTATTATTTTTATAAATTTAATTTTTTTAAAAAAAATTAATAGAAAATTCGCTAACAAAAAATATATACATTTTTATTTATAATTGTACAATGTTTTTGAGGGTGAATGTACCAAATAATTAGCCATCCATATTTAGATCAAGTAATAATAATTCATAAAATTAAAATACATCTATTTACTCACACACATCTACTTTTATTTCTACATGTTGATTTGAATACCAGATTAACACTATTTATTCCATTTACTAAATTTAATTTAATCTTAAATTTGAATTTTTTATTTCTACATGCATCCAAAACAGATATCACCCTAATGAAATTCACATTATAGTAAATATGAAACTAAAAAAATTATTTTATGATTTTATTTAAGGGGTAATTTGATATTTTTATACTATAAATAAATAAAGTATAAAGTAAATTATATGAGTTGTCAAGGATGATATTTTTAAAATTAAAATTTGTTGTAAGTTGGTTGGATTATAATATGTTATTTTTTTTATTTGAGAGTGTAATCTTGTTTGTGTAATCTTACTTTTGAATTGATTGTCAAACCTTTACTTAATTAAAAAAATTAATTCAAATCCAAATTTACAGTTTACTCATTTTAAATGAAAAAAAAAGAAGCACATTTCTTATACTAACATATTAAAGCTAGTTAAAAAAATACAGAATTAAATCTAAATGTGGTACACGAATGACGCTATTAATTAAAATGCACGCAAATAAGGTTGTCAAAAATGGCTAGGTAGAAATTTATTTGGTAATTGGTATTGTATGTTGACCATTGACACATGTTTTGTTTATTGTATGAGAATTCAAATATTCTAAGTCCAATTTTACTAAATTTTCAATCACGTGTCAACTTTCCTATATGATGCGACAACATAAATCTAGTTTTAGAGCACATGTGTTAAAAATTTGGCTCCCAGGCATAGCTCAAGTGGTAGAGGGGAGGGTGGAAAGGTCTTCCAGCTGAGCTTGGTTGCTGCAGGGTGGGGGTTCGAATCCTGCCTTTGGCATGGATTTGGCCCCTTGCAAGCACAAGTTTAACAGTGAGCCCTCCCTATAAGCCACTTGAGGCACATCCTGCAATTTACCTCCTCCACCAATCCCCAGGGCAGGGGCGGTGGGGGCCCCTAATGGTGGGGTACACCATTTTGTGTTAAAAATTTGAGTTTAAACCAGAAAATATTCTACCCACACCAATGCGAATGCATGAGTTTAAACTCCTGCCCCTTGTCGGTTCAATATAATGAATTGAGTTAAGTTGGTTTAATTTTTTTTTTAAAGTAAAATTTAATTTTATATAATTGTTTAAGTAAAAAGTAAGTAAATAATATTTTTTAAATAGTTATTTTAAACTGATATAATAATGTAGAGGACAGTTGATTTTTATTGGGATATGAGAAAAGTAAGATTGAGGGGAGAGAGAGTTTAAGATGCCTCTCCAATAAAGATGCTCTTAGAGTCGCACTATTGCACTATCACATCTTTTATATGAGACGGATATTATTAAAATGAGTTTGGTCTCAACTCATTATTAAAATATAATTAGTCGCGCCATTGCACTATCACATCTTTTATATGAGACGGATATTATTAAAATGAGTTTGGTCTCAACTCATTATTAAAATATAATTATTATACAGGTAAAATATACTTATTAACAGTTAAAGTATATTAATTATATTATTATCATCCTAAAATTATATTTTAATGTATTATTTACTATATACTTTAAAAAAATATATTTTGACTGTTAATAAATATATTTTAACTATATAATAATTATAACGTAAAAACATCTTACAACCCGTATTATAAAAAAATATCTTAATAAATATATGCGATTTTAATTCCCTATTCCATAATGATATTGAATTTTGTGTTACATAATTAGTTTTTATTAAATAACTACTTCCTTCATCTCGCTCAAATGCTGATGGTTGTTTAAATGAGGATTAAAAAATATAGTATTTTAATGTGTAATGGGGTGGAAGATATAATATTTTAATATATAGTATGTAGTTATATTAGTGTTGTGTGTAGATCCCATAGAAATATACTCCCCAGGATACTTGAAAAGTATTAATTTTACCATTTTGGTCGGCCACTATAAAGGTATCCATTTTTCTTTTTAAGTAAAAAGAAAATCACACATGGCAATAATAATACTCCTTAATCCACGTCCAAAAATCAAATGGATATCTTGTAACTTGTAAGTGATCGGAGGGAGTATTAATTATTATTTTGTGTGGGTCTCATTTATTATAAAGAAAAATGTAATCTTATGACGGAACTCTCAAAATGAAAATATTTGAATATTATGGTGGAACGGAGGTAGTATACCCTAATTAATAATCATTAAACATTTGCACAGTAATAATAATTTGAGTGTTAATTATAACACTTAATAAAAATTTAAGGCAATTTATAGTGTGCACCCGGGTGCACCTAAAGATAGGGTGCACCCACATACAAATATAAACAAAAACATATACAATTAAGAGTAAAAATATATACAATTTAATTGTTAATTTTTTTAATGAAAAATTGTATATAATATTCAATAAAATGTTATACACATATGAATGTTAATTTTTTTAATGAAAAATTAATGTGAAAAAATATACAATTATTACAAAACACGTATACAAAATAGAATAATATGTATACAAAATAGAATAAAAAGGTATACACATATGGGTGCACCCAATATACACTCAAAATTTAATAAGTGGAATAAGAGATGAAATAATAAATTATATAATGGGTGATTCAATTTAAAATGAGAGGGACTAGGGTACAACTAGGGGTACCAATTCAATTGGTACACCATTGGTCTCCACTTTTCTTAATTAATTCCTACTCCTTTATTAATGTTGTTTTTTATTTTATTTTTAAATTTATTTTATTTAAATGACTATTATATACCCTAAACCCTAGAGATAAATTATACCCTAAACCACAAGGGTAAAATTACAATTATACCTTAAACCCTAAATCCTAGGGATAAATTATACCCTAAACCACAAGGGTAAAATTACAATTATATCCCTAAAATTAAAATTTAAAAAAACGAAAAAAAAAAAAGTAAAAGCAACAGTTAAAAAAAAAAGGAAAACACACACTGAAGGTGAATGAAAGAGGTTGTACATTTTGAAATTGGTAGGACAGTTATTTGCCATTTAAAATATATATGGGACTCTCAAGTATTAATTGTTATTTTTCGAATTTTTGAATTTGAATTTTCATAATTACTAAATAAGTTACCTACCTCCTTATTTAATTAAATTAAATTGCTCATGGTTTCATCCATGCAATTCTAATTAACTAAATTCTATATTAATTCACCATATACACATTCAATCTCTATTTAATCACGAATTTTGATATTATTATATATAAATGCATTATATTTTGAGTTGTTCTAAAGCAATACACATTTTTTTAGACAATTATTGCTGTCCGATTTCATATTTAAAAAAGATAAAGAGCGTAAGATGGAACAATTGAGAAAACAAACAAATTAGAATTATACATTTAGAAAGGAGAAATAGATCGGTGAACATAAAAGAGCAAAATGATATGCAATGCAACAAATTGAATAATCTTTAAAAAAAAAATTTAAAATACTCATATTGAAAATAAAAGGTTCATTGATATTTTTATTTATTAGTATTATTTTTTAAAAAAATTCTTCCTAAAAATGGTGCTAGGGATTTTGATAGCATGAAAAGGAGTTTGAACTTTGAAATAGTTGGACCAGATGGTGGGCCTAAGATTTCACTTGGTCATAAAGCGGGCCTGGGCCCACAATTTACCAAATTTGACGGTTACCCCCCCCCCCCCCCCCCCCCCCCCCCGCTGGCCGCTTTTCATTCCCTCTCTTTTATTGCAAATCTTAAATTTGAAAGAAATAAAGTACTTCTAATTTATTCTTACATTAACGGAATAAAAAGCTTTTTTTTTTTAATAAATTTTAGATTTTTAGGATAATGTAATATTTTTAGATAATAAATAAATTATAAAGTATGTTATGTGTGTTAAATAAGAAAGGTAAATTTATAATTAATGCTATAGTATACTTTTAGGGTTGAAGATTAATGGTAAATATATATATTTTATTATTTCATAAAAATAAGGAAATTTAACATGTATAAATGCTTTCAATATTTTTAATATTATATTTATATTATAAAAATATAATAAATTATATATATATATATAAACGAACACTAAATGAGCTTGTTCACGAGCTTTTAACAAACGAGCTATGCAATATTCAAACTCTGTTCGTTTAGTTAATGTTTGGTTTAGGATTATGTGGGATTTGAAAACCATGAATAGTGTGTTCTATGTTTGTTTTGCGTTTTGAGTATGGTAGGTTTTAATTTTATGTCAAATCAATGTATTAATTTATTTAAAAAGTTAAATGAGATGGGAGAGATAAAGAGAGAAAGTGTATTAATTGAAGAGAGAGGAATGTAGTAGGTATATATAGGGGAGATTTTTAAAATTTGGATGTGGGTTTTGAAAAACCAAAACCTGGATTTAAAATCCGAAAACGAACATAACCTTACATAACGAGCTTAATCTAACGAACACGAACGACCTCTTAACAAGTCGAGTCACGAGCTGTTTGCCGAAAGCTCTGTTCGTTTACACCCCTAACTACAATTAACACAAATAGGCTGCAAATTCATGCACAAGATGCAAATGATATCACCCTAAATTTGTATAACTAATATGCATGAATCTCACCCATCATATTAATCATGACTTGAAAAGAAAGTATCATATCAAATCCATTTTGAAATTTTACTCGTTAATTATATCATATACTTCATAAATAATCCAAAGTAAATAAAAGGATACTTATTTGTGAAGGAGTCATCAAAATTCGAATTCAATTTTACAGTAGTCATTAATTGACAGATCAAAGCGGACAAATTGAACCCAATGAATAAAATAAAAATTCAAAATTGTTTCAACTTAATTATTTTCCATGAATGCATGATACAGATATTAATGTACATGCATCTTCATCTCCCTGAATGTACAAACACTTCTAACTTCCAAATCAACTTTCTTGTACGTTGTATTTGAATTTTAATACTAGTATTAACTTTTTCATTTTTATTTTATTTATTTATTTATAGATAGTCTTTTCCTAGAGAAGGATACTAGGGTTGTCAATTTTACACGCCGGGTCGGGTTATTCGCGGGTACCCGAGTGATTGGGTAAGGATAGGGTACACAAAATCGGGTAAAGGATCGGATATTATCCGTACCCGAAGAAAAATTAGCGGGTAAGGATAGGGTACGGGTTCTCCTATTATACCCGCGTACCCAACCCGATACCCGACCCGATTACCCGTTTAAACATTAATATATATATATATATATATATATATATATATATATATATATATATATATATATATATATATATATATATATATATATATATATATATATATATATATATATATATATAATTATATTATTACTAATTTAAAAACTAAATTAATATTAATTTTTTTAAACATTACACTATCTATTACTCACTTCGTCCCGAAGTAAGAGGGTCATTTGCTTTTTTGCACGTAGTGTAGTGGGTAGTTGTATTAGTGAGAGTGTGGGTCTCATATTTTAATTGTATTAGAGGGGGTATGTGGGTCCCATGTGTGTAAAAAATGAAAGGGACTCTTTGGGTGGGACGACCAAAATGAAAAAATTGTCCTCTTAAGCTGGGAAGGAGGGAGTATTATTAAAGGAGTTTTCATCTATTTAATTAATTATATAAATATATATTATATACTAGTACTTATGTATGTATTTGTAGGTTGCATCAGCATCGGGTGTTATTTGAACTACTTTTGCACTAAGGAGATCGTAATTTTTGTTGTACTTTCAAGTGTTGGATTACAATATTTCTTCTCATGTTATTATATTAACTCTGTTAATTCTTGTTGTTGCTCCTAGATTAAATATTATTCTCTATTATGGACTTTATTTTTATGCTTTATGTTTTATTTTGATGTTTTTGTGTTGATTGTGAAGGGAAAAAAATTGATTTACGAAGGATCGAGTCAGATCGGATAGGATTGGTCAGGCTCAAATTGCTACGGATATTCGTATTATACCCATTTAATATATCCGTCTATTATTTTTTGCGGGTATTCATATACCCGCGAGTTACCCATTTACCTGACGAGTAAATCCATACCCTACTCGATGCTCAAATTGTGAGTAATAAGATAGGGTATGGATAGGATAATTGGGTAGCAAGTAGTAGGTGGATTTGACCACACGTACCCTACCCGTTTACATCTCTAATGATACCTCAAATTAAAATCTCTGAATTTCCATGATTCCATCCAACTCCAAGTTCATGAATTGAAAATAGTAAAAAAAAAAAAATTAATAATATTAATTACAAATTACAATGGAATAATAAATGAATACTCATAATTGACTCCAAATGTCGATGGTTACTCTCTGATGATGCGGAGCTCCGTCACCGATTGACGGCGGCGACGACGACGACGTCGTTTCAACTAAAGAGATCCGGCAATTGGGACATGAACCATTAGAAACAAGCCACGTGTCGATACACCCAACGTGAAACCCATGTGCACATTTGGGCAGAACCCGGACCCGTTCTCCATCCAAAAGCTCCCCCAAACAAATCGTGCATTCATTCACGGAAACACCCGGACCCGACCCGTATACGAGCACCGGGAGCTGCTTCAGTTCCCGCTTCTTCATTCCCGGCGGTGGCGGCGGCGGCGTTTCAGGCGACGAGCTGCGGCGGAACAAGGGAATCAGACCACATCGCGCGACAGCGTTCAATCCGATTGCGAAAAGTAAAGCGCAGAGGAGGAAGGTTAGAATTATTACCATGTTAGTATCGAACTCCGAATCATCGCCGCCGTGAGAAACCAGCAGTCGGCGTTGATGATTGATTAGCGGCTGCATATTTTTCAACCCACCCATTTTCACTTAAAAAATAATAATAATAATAATAATAATAATAATAAAGAAAATTAAAGAGTAGTGCAAAATGGAGCGAATAATTAAAATTAGAAAGATGGTTATAATAGTATGGTGTATATATGGGGGGACAATTATTGAATTTGTTATTTGTTATATGAGTGGTTAGTTATTGTGACGATAAAAAGCCAAATTTATGGGAGTTATCCTACCAAATCTTAATAGAATTAATTGGGGGCAACCAATCCAATTATATATGTAAATATTAATTTTGTAATAACTAGTTTTGGTACAACTAAAATTTTGTGATGTGTACAAGTCCATGCTTTAAGTTGATTTTCAGTTTTTTTATTTGATATATAGTGCATATAACTGCACACATGTAATCATATGTGCATTACTATTAATTAATAAAGTTTATATGACTATTTAATTGAATTAACATTGAGAATAACATGTAATAAGGTAAAGAACAAACCAAAGCTATAAGCATAAAATAGTGATTTAAACGCATAAAATAAAGAATATGAAAAATAAAGCGACCTAGCTCATAAAAAAAAAATCAATATAGTGTATATTGTAATATTGAGGCTGTCTTAAGTAAGATCATCTCATGGTGAGACAATTTTATATATTTTTATTTAATTATTACTTTTTATTAGAAATGATATTAATTTTCTTTAAAAATATTTTCAATTTTTATTTATACCATAATTTATTAATGAAATAGTTATGCACCAATATCACTTTTAACCAATAATTTTGATTTTTTTGTTGTTTTTCTCAATAAGTTTAATTGATAAGATAATAATATTTAAACCAATAACTGAAGAAATGGAGGAAATAATTAAAAAAAATAAAGAAAGAATATATATACAAGTCCAAGTGTTGAGAAATTTTTTAAATTTTAAATAAGAATTGACAAAGAGGAGAAAATAATTAATAAAAAATAAATAGTATATATATATTCAATAAAATTTAATAACTAAAAAGTTAAAGGACAAATGGCGCTGACGGGGTTCGAACGCTGCTCATTAGCGGTAGGGATGTTAAATGGGCTGGACCTGAACCTACATGGCCAGACCTATAGAATTACGGGCTAAACGGGTCACGGGTTAAGTGGTCCATATTAAACGGGACGTCATTTATGCAAACCTAACCCTAACCCTAGCGGCCCTCGGGCTAAACGGGCCACTAACGGGTCGGTGAATAAAAAAAAAAAAAATTTTAATTAAATTTGAAACATAATTAAACATTAAAAATACATCAAATGTTGTTCTAAACATTAATAATGAACTATAAATTTATAAGTTTATACATAAAAAATAAAAAAGAATTTTGGGATTCCAAATATGTTAATATTATTTGTGAATTAACATAGTTTATTTTCAATATTACTTTTTAAAATGTCTCACATAATTTATTCTTAAATTATTTTATTTTAAAATGACAAACCAACAAAAATGTAGTAAGTTAGAGGGTATTAAATTACTATTAGATATAATTATCAAAAGAAATTATTTGTTAACATAAAAAATTATTATTAATTATAATAATTTAAGTATATTATTAATTAATTTTTTATTATAAAAAATTTAATTGGGCTAACCGGGCCAATGCTATTAACCTACGGGCTAGCCCTATAGGGCCGCGGGCTAATCAGTCCGGTCCAAAAAGGACCTGATTTAAATGGGCCACTACTTATACAAACCTAAACCTACATTTTTCCGAGTTAAATGGGTCGGACCTACGATCCCGGACCGTATTTACATCTCTAATTAGCGGGGAGAGTTAGAAACACTACCAACCAAGCTAAAGGGTGCATTGATATATTTTCCAACTTTAAAATATATATTCATTATATATAAAATACATAATAATAAAAAAATTTCGGGGCCCTGTGCGGCGGCACCTCTGGCACCGCCCAGGGCCGCCCCTGATTAACATACACCTATTAAAATAGAGTGAATCTCATGTGAATTGGGTTCACCGTGAATCTCATTTTAACAAATTATTCTTTAAGTATATAAAAAATTATTTTTTAAAGAATAATATTTTTTATTCAAAAGAAGTAATGGTTTATTTTTTCTCTAAAGAGTAACTTTTTTATATAATAAAGAATAATCGACAAATAAGTATATACAAGAATTTAAAAAATAATTTTTTTTATTTAGAAGAATAACATTTTATCTCTCTAAAGAATCTAAAGACATCTAATTTATATTGACATATTATATGCTCATTTTTTATTATGTCAATTTATTTCTTCCTAATTTATTTATTATAAATTGTTGATTTGAAGAGAATATTAATTGCATTTAATTTAATGCTAATCTTTTATTTAATGATATTTAATATTTTTATGTATATATATATGAGATAAAATTGCACCTTGATATTTCATTTTTCATCTCACACTCTCTCTGTATGCCACTATTCTCTTCTTCCCATTTTTTTTATTTCTATTTTAAATATATATAGTGATATAATTCCTATATGTATAATTTCTTATTTTATTCATTTTTTTCCAAGACTTCATTGAAGATTCAAATGAGGGTTTACATCTCAATCTCACCATAAGTTTAGATTTGGACTGGTTTGAAATCTATGCTTGACATGTAGATTTGAGTATGTGTAATAGTGCCAAGGATATGTTGAATTAAGAATTGTGTATAATTTTTTTTCTGTTAAAATCCATTTTTTCTTTTCTTTTTTTCTTAATCGAGCTTGACTTATTATTTGGCTTGATTTAAATCATATGTTATAAATGTGTTAGATTGTAATAATTATTTTAAATGGGTAATCAATCTATTCTTAGTTATTAATGTTATTTTTTTATTTTATTGATTAAATTATATTTTATTATTCAGTATTAATTCTCAATAATCAATCCTCAGTTTTTTATAGTAAAATTTATAGGTTCCTATCTTTCTTAATCAAAATAATTTTATTCAATAATTTTATTTTAAATTAATTTGAGGATAAAAAAATAATAATAATAATAAATCAATGAGTAAAATGGTATTTTAATTAATTATATTATCATTATAAAATCTATAACTTATTAATTAAGCAATTACTATTGAAATAAATTTTTTATTAAAATTAATTTAAGATTTTTTTGAATCTTTTTATTAATAAAGTTTAATATTAGATTTTTAGAGGGTTTGAATTTGATTTTAACTTGTGATGATAAATTACTCCTTTAATAATTTATTGTATTAATTTAAATTATTTATTTTATAACCGTATTTTATTCACATTTATTATTAAATTATCTTTAACTACGCAAATAAAAGATTTCAATTTATTATTAAAATCGGGATTGTAGGAGTAAAGATTAGAAATGATAAATTTGTAGTAAAAGTGCAGAAAACTCAATGATTAGTAAGTTTACATTTTTAATATTATTATTAATTCACAATTTTCACATAATTTTTAGAAGTGTAGAAAACTCAAGGTTTAGTTATTGAAATAAAATTTTATTTATGTAATAGATTTTGAGATATTATTGGTCTGGTGAATTTAATATTGTAATCTAATATTATCTAATGTTGTTGATTATTTTATTTAGTGGGTAATTAGTTTCTCTTATGGTCGAATATTTTAATATTTTAATGGATTAGTTTTTGTATAATTTTATTTAAATTGTTTTAGTATCTTTAAAGCCAAATCATCTAAAAAATATTTAGTTTATAAATAGAATATAACATTGCTATACTTATTATTTTAATAATTATAATTTTAATGATATTTTCTTATTTAATATTTTATTATATTCTTTTCAAAGTCGATTTATCTTAAAGATAATAATAATTTTATTATTGTACTTTCCAATTTAATAATTTTAATTTAATAATTTATTTAATTAATTAATGTTAATATAAATCATCATATTAAAATATTTGTATTAAAATGTTAATCGATCTATCAATAACAATATTCACTTTGTACTGATGCATGCATAGTCGTGCCCTATTATCACTCGAGATTTTATATGTATTTTGAATTTTTTTTCTTTCATAATTACTCATTTGATTTATTTTTTAATTTTAAAAATTGAGTCAATTGATTTAATGATGATTTAATGAGATATTAATATTGTTGACTATTTTATTGTGTGGGTGATTAATTTCTCTTATTGTAAAATATTTTAATTAATTAGTTTCTATATATTTTATTTAAATTTATTTAGTATATCTTTGTAAACTCAAATCAAATAAAAAATTAGTATATACTATATAAATAAAATAAGTATAACATTTCTATACTAATTATTTTAATAATTATAATTCTTTACGGCATTTTCTTATTTTATATTCTGTTATATTCTTTGCAAAGTCAATTTATCTAATACTCCTTCCGTCCCGGCTAAGAAGGTCTTTTGTTTTTTGGCACATAGGTTGAGGAGTATTATTATTTAGAGTTAATTGCAAAAAAAAACCATGAACTTTACACCTATTGCAAATTAATCCTCACCTTTGAGAAATTGCAAAAAATTATTTTGCAACAATACTTAAAGGTGGTGGTATTTTTTGTAATTTCTCAAATGTGAGGTTTAATTTGCAATAGATGTAAAGTTCGTGGTTTTTTTTTTGCAATTAACCCTATTATTTAATGTGTAGTGGGTAGTTGTATTAATGGGAGTATGAGCCCATATTTTAATTGTAAATGGTGTACCCCACCATTAGTGGCTTATAGGGAGGGCTCACTGTTAAACTTGTGCTTGCAAGGGGCCAAATTCATGCCAAAGGCAGGATTCGAACCCCCACCCTGCAGCAACCAAGCTCAGCTGGAAGGCCTTTCCACCCTCCCCTCTACCACTTGAGCTATGCCCTGGGGGTGGGTCTCATGTGTATAAAAAATGAAAGAGGACCATTTGAATAGGACAACTAAAATGAAAAAAAAGACCCTCTTTAACTGGGACGGAGGGAGTAGGTAATAATAATTTTATTATTATATTTTTCAATTTAATATTTTTAATTTAATTTTTATATAATAAATTAATGTTAATATAAATCATCATATTTAATATATCAATAGCCATATTTAACTTTTGTAAATCACATTCAATATTTTTCCTCATTTAATTAATTTTATTTTATGATAACTTAGGAGCCAGTCTATTAGGATTGATTTTAAAGAATTAATTATACAATATTAGATTTTTGAATAAGACTGAATTTAAAGAATTGATTATAAAATCTTATGTATTTTTATATTTTTTTATATTGTAAAATTTAGAAAATTATTAGAGTACACCTGAACTTCTGTGAACATTTAACATTTAAAACGTTAGATTTTAAATTAATTCAACATATCTTTGGTTTAAATTTTAAAATTTTATAATTACTATATTATGCTCTAAATTTATCCTTAAAACCAAGGTGCATTGATGCACCAATCGTGCCCAAGTATCACTCGAGTTTTTAATGTGTACTTTGTATTTTTTCTTTCATTAATTAATCATTTGATTTATTTTCTTAATTTAAAAAATTGGGTTAATTAATTTAATGGTGATTTAAAGAGATTTATTAACATATTTATATAAATAATTTGATGATATATATATATATATATATATATATATATATATATATATATATATATATTTATTGTATCTTTTCAAAACAATAGGTTAATTAGGGCATTCTTATATTCTAATTTGATTTTTTGTGTGTGGTTTATTTAATTTTTAATAAAGATGTTTGCTCCTATTATAAATTATTATAAATTGTATAAGTTTTAATTTACTAATGTGTATTTATCTTAATAATACTATTTGACCGATGTATTTATGTTGTTGTGGCATTACTCTATAACCTCATTGATCATGTTAAGTTGAATTATAAACTTTCTTTTGGTTACCAAATTTCAATTTTTATACTATTTATTAATGAATTTAAATACTAATCAATCAATTTAAACTAATTTACAAATTTTAATGTTTTATTACTAAACTTTCCTTACTTACAAATTTTGAGTTTTTACATTATTTATTAATGAATTTAAATACTAATCAATCAATCTACTTTACAAAGTTAATTTTAATAAAATTTAAAGAGATCTTCCTTTACTAAAAATCTACATAATCCCAACATTTAATATTAATTCTCTTTATTTATTGCATCATTACGGTTTAGGATTCTACATGAGATTTCTGCATAGCAAATAAATCGGGACGTGATTGATATATATATATATATATATATATATATATATATATATATATATATATATATATATATATATATATATATATATATATATATATATATATATATATATATATATATATTAATATATACTTGGTTAAAATTTAAAGGACATCATAAGATGGAGTTTGTAATGATTTGGAGATTTAATTTTAATTACTTTGATGAATTGGTTTATTAGGAGGATAATATCTTTGTGATCATTAATTAATTATATTTATTGAAAGATTATCATATTTATAAAAAGATTGTTCAATAGACATTGATTTAATTAGAATTTAGGGACTTCTCTAATTAGATTTGAAGTTGGAAAATTGTAGATGAAAAGGTGATAATTATGATTAAGGTACTATTGAAAGGGGTGGCTATTCACACCCCCAAAAATACTAAACATACCTCATATACTAGATGTACCCCATTAAATATTAGAAAAGATAAAAATTTTACTAAACATACCCCATTCTTTTACCATTTTATCCTTCTACATTATCAAATAAAATATGCTTATTCTCATTACTCCCTCCGTCCCGAATACTTTTACCCATTTGTACGGGCATGGAGATTAAGATATTTTATTTTTTTAATATATATGTAAGAAAAGGAAGGGAAAAATTAGTAATTTAAAAGGAAAAAGTAAATAAAGTTATTGGAAATGATAAATAAAGTGTAAAAAAGTAATTAAAGTTTTTGGGATTGTAAAAAGTATGTAATAAAATATTATGTATTTTTACCATAAATGAAATGGGTAAAAATACATGGAATATCCCAAAATGAATAGTGAATAAAAATACATGGGACTGAGGGAGTATTAATCTTTCTTTACCAAAATTTTTATTTGAACCCAATACTGCTCATACTAATCTTATGCTATGTGATTTACTCTCATCAAATCATCTAATGATGATGATTTTGAACGATTAATTAAATTATTCAGAACATGTATTATGCTAATCTTATTCAACCGCCAATACACTGACTTAGGTATAGTCGAAAAATGGATCGAGAATCGTATTGGAGGAAGCGGATTCAGAATATAAATCCTCTTCTTTTTTTTGCTTCACTTTTTACTACTTCCTCTCTTTCTGTTGCTTACTATCTATTAATCCAGCATCAAAATTAAAAAATGTTGATTGAAACTCATAAGGTGGTGGTTTTAAATCAAATTTAAGATGTTTTTGAAATAATTTTTCTAATTTTTTTAATTCAAATCAATTCAGAAATCAGATTATTTTAAGCGTGAAGCAGCATGCTTTTGTTTTGTTCTTTAGTTAGATGGTGAAAACATATTTCATGTTTGTTGTGGATTTCCTTTTTTTTATTTATTTTTTGAATTTTTTTTTGAATTTCTCACAATAAAAAATGAAAGTAGTGGAAGTGTGGAATTGATAATCTATATAATAATTTTGATAAATTTTAAACAAATGGATCGTAGAGAAATGGGTGTTCTCCCCCACTGTTTACGCAATTTCGATCCATCCTTAATATATATGTTCGATTTGTTTGAGCGAACATTTGGTATATTAATATTAATTATGTTATACAAATTTAATAATAAATAATTATAATAAGGGTGTATAAGTCTTATTATAATAAGATATTTTAATTTAAAATTTTAAAGGGGTATGTTTAGTATTTTGGGGGTGTAAATAGCCGTACCCAATCTAATAAGAAAAAAATCCTAATAAAAGAGGCTGGTGATAAAATTAGATCTATAATTAGAAATATTCATTTGATTATCAAATTTGATTATAGAGATATTGAATATTTTAAAGAGAAAGTTGTTTTGAATACACTATTTGATTATACATAAAATAATATTAGAGGCAGATTGTGACTATATTTTGTTATTAGTCACGTATAAGTAGAGAGAGCATTTGAGTTCTTATAGTATTTGTAAGTTTAGGCCGACACAAATTAGCAACTCAATTATTTTGATTTTTTTTATAATATAATTAGAGGTTTAGAACTTTTGAATTATGTATTGGTGTTTCGATCATATTTCAGCATTATGTAATGGAACAAGATTTATAATGAAAAGCTTAGTATATACATAATTGGTACATACATAATTTTTATTATATTTAAATAAGAAATCATTATGAATATGTATTTTATTTTTAAGATACTCATATAGGAGTTTTATAAATCTTTACGAATTCAAATTAATTTTATATTGTAATAATTACATTAACAAATTTTTTATTAAGAAAAAAATTATCCCGTGGATCGGGTACTATATTAGTAAGTTACGAAAGTAAAAGATAAAAATAAGAGTCACCCGTGAATCTAATTTAAATCACCAATTGTCTATGAAAGCCGCTTGGCGAATTTGCCAATAAATAAATTTGAAACATACTGTATAAATATATATATATATATTAATTATCCATTAAACTTTAAAAAGAATTACAAATCTTGGGATGCATCAATGTATTTGGTACACCTAGCCTAAAATGATCCCAAATTAATTTTTTCACAATGTGTTTTGTGGTTTGAGATGGTTGATTTTATTATATGACAAAAAAGAGAGAGATAATTCTTGATGTTAGCAAACACCAAATATTAGGTCATAAACAACTTAACAACTCCTGTTTA
This sequence comes from Pogostemon cablin, assembly GCA_023678885.1. NCBI lineage: Eukaryota > Viridiplantae > Streptophyta > Magnoliopsida > Lamiales > Lamiaceae > Pogostemon > Pogostemon cablin. Next base: position 2,790,631 of record CM042977.1, on the reverse strand, counting down.
AAAAGATGTAGTGTTTAGGTGAACTAATTACTAGTCCTAATATAGAAAGATGGAACACAAAATTTCAATAATCAAGAGTCCATTTTCTTATGGAGTAGTTAGAAAATTAAGATTATGTTGGTTGTACGCTAGGCTTATTAAGTTGGATTTTACTTTATATAAGTAATAGAATTAATTTGTTGGTTTAAATTAGAATTATTATACTTAAAAAGTCAACTTTTAACTTTGTAAAATTCTAATTTATAATAATAACCAGGTAAAGAGGTAAATTATTTCATAAATAATTTATAGTATAAATGTAAAATGATAGTAACATTTAAAAACAAAAGGTGATAATACTTTTAATAAAAAATAATAATTAATTACAAAAACATAAAATCACACAAGTTTGCCCCTAATAACTAAGTATTATTTTCAATTTTTTTTTAAAAAAAATTCAATTATAGTATTTTAAAAGTTTAACACTCGTACTGTTTGTCTTGTCCCTCTTATACTTCTGAATTTTTTTTTTCTTATACTTTTAAAATATACCATTATCACCTCATCAATTTTCACAATATAGTATTCACATTATCATTCTTTTTACGAGTGTGTAATAAAATTAATTAGTTACACGTTGATAATACAAGCGAATTTGTCTGCAAAATGGTGTACTCTCTAATGATCCGGATCCCACTACTCTTGTCTTGAGAATTGGTGGGGAGGGTAAATCGAAAAATTTATTAAATACTTTCTCCATTTCTGATGATTGTTCGCTTTTTTCCTCATTTGTCCATACTATATAATCGTTCAACCCCTCCCCCCCCCCACACCCACTTAAAAAAAACCATCATTCAAATTTAAAACCTCAAAAATACACATTATTTCAAAAATGACATCAACTTTTTCTTAGTTTATACTTTATTTATTACCTAAAAATACCAAATTATCCTCAAAAATAAATAAAATTAGTCAAAAAGTAACATTTTCTTAATATCCGTGATATAGCAAAGATGAACGATTTTGAGGGAGAGAGGTAGAGGGAGTATATAAGTATTTCCCAAGTTTGATAGTTTTATGTAAATTATCTCTAAAAGAGTATGTATATTATTTTGTTTGACCTTTTCGTGTGTGCACGCCACATTCAAATTAAGACCGAAACTAAGGTGCATCTGGATTCAGGTGTAACTAGTTGATAAAAATTATTAAAAAAAATTGATCAACAACCACCCTTAAATTAAATAAAATAAATTAAAATTTTACAAAATAAAAATAACCATACACTGAAAATCTAACCTATTAATCCTAGGTGCATTAATGTACTCAATATACTACAGAATAACCCTCAAAATTGAATTCTTAGTTATACATATTTTAGTGTCCCTTCTTGATAATCTCTTATGCAAATAAGAAATATTATAATGAGAATTATTTGTGTGACACCATCTCTAATAACGATCGTTTAATAAAAAAACTCTTTTTGTGAAATAATATTTATTTGAGACGGTTTGTGAGATGATATTTATGTGAGAAAGTTTGTAAGAGGTGTTAAATTATTATTGTTATATTTATATGTGAAGTATGCTTATTACTAGTTAAAGTATATTTTTTTTAAAGTATGATAATGATTCATTAAATTATTATGATTTTGGTATTATAATATGATTCATTAAATTATTATGAATAGATTCTTCTCACATGTACCAGTCTTATAAGTGAGTGCTTCTTTATTTATTTTTAATTAGTTATTAATTTTAGTTGAAGATAACATAATTATTTGTTAAAAGTGTTATCACTTTTCATCAATCAAATCTCACTTTTTATTAAAATATTGTCACAATTTATCTGTCTCATGAAATAAGATCATAAATTCATTCCGGCCATTCATTTAAAAAAGGAAAATTAGTTGTAATGAGTCAATCTAATTAAAACTTTATCTAAATGACCTTTGACCAAAATGGCATTACATTATTAATTGAAAAAAAGAAAAAATATAAATTATTATTTATAATTGAGAGTTAAACTTTTCTTTAATTAATATTTGCCCCAAATCTTCCAAAATCAAGAAGAAACAAGCCTAAAAACTCTATGCCAAAATTTTTCTTTTCAACATCGCACTTTTCTCCTTTCAAGTTTTGGAGCGTGAAAATTCTATCATCTTCTATCTCGCTTATGATCTGCATTTTCTGTGGGTAGTTGGGGCCTTTCTTTTTGTTAATTTCAGTCGGATTTTGCCATATAACGAGAATCATATATTCTTCAGAGTGTAAGATTCAAGTAAAATTGTATTTTACATAAAGATCAACTAAAGAATGCATATTTTAAAAACAAGATTTAAGCGTTTGTTGAAAACAAACAAGGTATGTGTTTCTAAACTCTTACTTCGATTCAGTTTTAGTTAGATGAAATGGAGTTTGAATATGTTCTTTCTAGGGCACCTCTATAAGTTGCTATAGTTTCATTTGTGCATGATGTGGAATTTTCTTGCCTTGTTTTGTTTAGGTTCTTAAATGTGGAATAAGTGTTTGAAGTGTTCAAGTGGGAATTGTACGATTGGTTAGGTTTGCTTTAAAATTTGGTGAAAATTGCATTGCAAATATGAATGATGTTCTTATGCCTTGAGAATGCATGCAAGGTGTTTGATGAAATAGCTAAGAGAAAAATTTTTGCTTTAAAATGCTTCATGGTGATTTTAATTGACCAATAATTATTTATGAGAGAAGAGTGTGGTACAATGATGCATGATTTTGGGCTTATTGTTGAAAGAATGAGGTTGAATGAAAGCAATAATCATGAATCTTAAAAATTGAAAAATTGTGCACACCAATTGTTTGATGAAAAGTCTAAGTGAAATTTTTTATGTTTTATGTGTTTCATTGTGTTATAAGTTGAGAACTTGTTGTTTATGGAGAAGATGTGATGGATTGATGTATGAAATTTAGACTAAAAAATAGTGAAAGTGACGAGATGCATAAATCCTAGCTAAGAAAATAAGTACCTTAAGCTTTGAATAATTATTTTATTTTGTGTATTTTTCTTATTCTTATTCTTGTGATTTTTGTTTTTGTGTTTGTTTGGAATCTATATATATATAAAAGCAAAACGAAACTTCTACTTTTGTTTTCAATTTTTTTTTCAATTTTACTGTATTTAAAAATAATTCAATTTTAATCTTGACTGTTCAATTAATTAATACTTTTGATTTCAATTATAAAATTTAATTACATTAATAATAAATTTTATTATTTAAATTTTACTTTTTTATTTTACAATATAAATTCGGTAAATATGGGAGATATTTTTGACATATTTGACTAATTTTTAATCAATATATGCTTAATATATATATATATATATATATATATATATATATATATATATATATATATATATATATATATATATATATATATATATATATATATATACAAACAAACTTAATTTCTATTTTCAATTTTTCTCCATTTTTTCAATTTTAGTTAATTTAGTTTTCATTCAATTTTAATCTTGATCGTCCATTACATAATCTCGGATTCAAACAATAAATTATTTATTTATTTTTTAATTAACAATATAAATTTGATAAATATGAAAAATATTATTGGCATATATTCTACTAACTGTGAATCAATATACTAATTTTTAATAATATATCAATTCTTTCAACACTATTATTTGGTAATTTTTTACTTTTTTTTACATCGTTGATTGCTTTCAATTACGATCGTTCATTCTTTCAAATAATTCTATATAAACATTTTCATTACCTAATCAAATCCTTACTTTATTTTTTTTCTTTTTGATGCTTCTTCTTTTTCTTCTCTATTTCACTTTCATACTATTTCTAATCTACTTTAATTTGTTTTATCTTTTATACTTTACTTTTATTTGATTTGATCTAATGTGCATATTCAATCATTCTCTGAGGTATCATTCTTTTTTTTTTTGTTACTATTTTTTTCTGTTTGATTTTTTTATTTTATTTATAATTCTATAAACCCTATTCTTATTTTTATGTTCAATCGTTCTCATATTTGATTTTATGTGCATGTTCAATCATTCTAATTTGAAGTATCATTCTTCTTCTTTAGTTTTGTTATATTATTTTCGTTTCTCTACAATTTTCATATTTACTTTATAATTCTATAAACCTTATTTATATACTTTAATTTATCTTATCTTTTATATATGCTTTTATTTGATCTTATTTTCAAGTTCAATCATTCCATTTGAGGTATCATTCTTCTTTTTTATTTTTTATTTTTCTTATGATTTATGTTTTTTTTATCGTTTTTTTGTGTATTTTTCATATTCTATAAACCATGTTTTATATTTTTTTAAAAATCATATTGATTTTATTTTTAGTTGATCTTATTTGCAACTTCAATCATTAAAAAAAAAGTCATCAATATTTGGAGTGATGAATTTAGACAATCCATTATTAATTTCAAAATATTTTCTTTATAATTTTATAAACTCTATTTTTATACTTTAATTTATTTTATCTTTTATGTTTTTGTTTGATCTTATTTTTAGATTTAATCATTCTCCTTTGAGGTATCATTTTTAATCCAAGGCCCGCTAAGGTTAGGGTTAGGTTCGCATAAATGACGGTCTGTTTAACATGGACCACTTAACCCATGGCTCGTTTAGCCCGTAACCCTATAGGTCTGGCCCTGTAGGTTCAGGTCCAGCCAATTTAACATCCCTTGTGGGTATAAACACGCATATTTTCGTACATGATAATTAAGTTGTGCGTTTGGACCTCATATTAAACACATGCTTTGATTTCATAATATTTCTACAAGTCCATTCAAAAATTTAAGTGGGATACTTCATATTTGTAATACTTCGCATTCAAATTGTATACTTTATATACTTGTGTTTATTTAACATGTATGAGATACTTCATATGTGACTGAATATCAACATCCATTTGTTAGTTTATTAGAATATTATGTTTTGATATTGTATGTGGAGATCCAAGCGAATGAAAGACCCCTAAAATCGATCAAATTTTGAATAACGGCGTGCAAGTCGTTATAACGGAATGATTCCGTTATGGAGCCAGACAATGCTAAATTGACTATTCTCTAAAAAAATAAATCGAATGGTGTATAATGAGGTAAATGTGAGAAATTTTGACTGAAATGACCCTCCGATAACTCGAATTATGAATAACAACATACAAGTCAATATAACGAAATGGTTACCGTTATGGGCATAAATGATAATTTTCAAAAATCCATAAAATATTAATAATTTAGTAAAATCCCCCCTTTTTTTATTTTACAATAAAGTCCCAAACTTTTATTATTTTTTTAAAAGTCCCTAAAGTATTAATAATTAAGTAAAAACCCTATTTTTTAAAAGGGAAGTCATTTACACAAAATTTTATAACCTTAAGCCTTTTAAATAAGATTTAATGTTGATTAGGCCTTTTAAATGAAGATCCCTTAAAAAAAATTGGCATGCCATGAGCTTCGAACAAAAATATTCTACGAGTAAAACAATAGTACAATTTTTCATAACGATTTATTGATGCAATACTTTTTAGGGTAAATTACGAAAACCCCCTCGAGATTTGTCCAAATCACCAAATAAGCCCGTGGTTTGAAAAATTGGCAATTACCCCCTTTAAAAAATATTTTAAAAAAAAATAGTGAAATTTAAAAAGACAATGTTAAATATATGTGTCTTGATGTCATTTCCATCCTTTTTTATTTTAAGAAAAAGTGTATTTTTATTAATGTTCAAATAAAAAATAAGTTAAAGGGGGTAATTGGTAATTTTCAAACTGCGGAGTTTATTTGATAGTTTGAACAAACCTCAAGGGGAGTTTTGGTAATTTACCCTACTTTTTAAGATTTCAATAAATAATTAACTAAACATTTCAGAATGAAAAATAAAATTAAATAAGCGAGAGGGTGGAAGTATTTATTTTTCTTAGATTGTGTTTGGATTGAGTCATTTCAAATCCAATTGATTTAAAAATGAGTGGATTTTAAATTCCTTGAATTTTAAATCAATTCATTTGAATTTCACTGTTTGGATAAATTATAAATCTTTGAAAGGATTTCAAATCCATTATTTAAAATAAAATAGAATTTCATATATGATAAATAAAAATAATAAAATCTAAAATTTTATTAAATTTTTTTTTTGGGTGGGAGTGGTGGCAGGAGGTGGGTTGGGTGGGTAGGGTTGTATGATAATATTTTTATTATTTAAATATTAAAATATAACTTTTATTTAAAAAAAAGTTGGCAGGTAGTCGGGGTTTGGGGGTGGGTGGGTAGGAGGTATGGTTGGGTGGTAATAATTTTATTATTAAAATATAAAGTTTTATAAAATTTATTTTTTGGGGTGGGCGGATGGGGGTGGAGTAGGGTTGAGTGGTAATATTTTTATTATTAAAATGTAAAATTTTATATAAAATTTTTTTGGAGGGGGTGGGGTTAGTGGGCGGGTGGGTTGGGTGGGGGTGGGTAGGGGTTAGGCTGGGTGGTAGAATTTAAAAAATATATATATATATATATAGATATATATATATATTATTTTATTAATTTTATATATTAATATATCAATTACACAATAACGGAAGAATTTCAAATGACACGATTTCAATGAGGATTTGAAAATCATTAAAAAACAACTAAAAAAAATTCAAAATCAAATCTATGATTTGAAATTCATTGATTTAATTTCTTGAATTTATAAATTCATTGATTTCAAGTGTTATCCAAACATGATGGAGGGATTCGAATGAAGGATTTATAAATTCTTACTTGAATTCTTCCATCCAAACACAGCCTTACTTTCTTACTAATCCAATATGAAAGAATCTTATTGGGCCAAAATCTGGATAAGGGATCATTAAATCAATAGAATTGGCCCAATCAGGAAATTCGAGACATTGAAACGATGTCGTAGTACGGATAACCTTACCCTGAGTTTGTGGTCCGTAATGATGGGCTTTTTATGGGCTGAATTGAATTGCCCAATCTATAAAATACTTTTCTCACAACTCAGAGGCCAAGTCCATTTCCCATAAGAAACTATTCAAAGTACTGTTATGAATACGTTCTTTTGAAGGATTAAAATAAATAAATAAAAAAATATTTTTTAATTAAAAATTATCTTTTTTTTTTTTTCATCTCATGCGACGTAAAATGAGAGCCATAAGTCACCCTCAGTTTGGTCATATAAGAGATTTCATTTAATTATAACCTCACAACTGCTTATAAATTTCGTGTTAAACTTCATTTCCTAAAAAGGAATCATCATCTCAATCTCCCACGATAAAAGTATATTTAAACTATAAATTTATAATTCTCACATAATACACATAAAATACTTTATAATTTCTATTTATCATAATATATATAAAAACAATAAAAACAGAATAAATCCAATCTTGATCATCTATTTCTAAAACAAATCTCAATCACCCATTAAAATAATTAAATAATTGTAATTATAACCTTTTTAAATTAGGAAATAAAATATTACTTACATCTAATTTTAAATCAAATCTCAGTCACCCATTAAAATAATTAAATAATTATAATTATGACCTTTTCAAATTAGAAAATAAGATATTATTTATTAAAACTTTAATAATATTAAATATTATTTGAAATATATAAAAGTAGAACAAATCTAATCATGGCAATTTATTTCTAAAATAAATCTCAGTCACCTATTAAAATAATTAAATAATTATAATTATGACCTTTTCAAATTAATAAATAAGATATTATTTATTAAAAATTTAATAATATTAAATATATTATTTGAATATGTTCAAAATTTTCAAATAAATCTAAGTCACTCATTAAAATAATTAAATAATTATAATTATTACTTTTACAATATTTTCAAATTAGGAAATAATAATAATATATATATAAGCAGAATATATCCAATCATGACCATTTATTTCTAAAACAAACTCAGCCACCCATTAAAATAATTAAATAATTGTAATTATGACATTTTCAAATTAGGAAATAAGATATTATTTATATCTATTTCTAAAATAAATATCAGCCACCCATTAAAATAATTAAATAATTATAATTATGACATTTTCAAATTAGAAAATAAGATATTATTTATTAAAACTTTAATAATATTAAATATATTATTTGAAATATATAAAAGTAGAATAAATCTAATCATAGCCATCTATTTCTAAAATAAATCTCAGCCACCCATTAAAATAATTAAATAATTATAATTATGACATTTTCAAATTAGAAAATATGGTATTATTTATTAAAACTTTAATAATATTAAATATATTATTTGAATATGTTCAAAATTTTTAAATAAATCTAAGTCACCCAATAAAATAATTAAATAATTATAATTATTACATTTTCAAATCAGGAAATAAGATAATATTTATTAAAAATTGAATAATATTAAACATATTTGTAAGCAAATAAAATTCACAGTTCAATTAAATGATAACATGTAAATTTTCATGATTAAAATATCAATTTTAATTTATTATATTTTATTTTTAATTTAAATGAGGCTTACAAGCCTGCGGAATAGAGGTCAAATCAAATATTGACCAATCAAATTGTAGGGATGAAAAGATCAAAGTTCGCAGAATTAGGTCAAATCAGCCATTGATCAATCAAATTGCGAGTTATATATGGGGCTTCCTCACCCTTTACCTATATAAGGAGTTCTCCTCTATTCATTCTAGACACATCGATAGTGATTCTCTACGAAGATCAAAGACTTCAGAGTTGTTTGAATAGTTCTTCGAATTCTTCAACGAGAATCAACTCAAGAACGGAATACATCTGGGATTTAGGTTCTAAACCGCCCGGATTAAGTATTCTACAGTCAAGTTCTTCGGTGAACGGCCTATAATCTGGGATTCAGGTGTTATACCGTCTGGATTTAAGCGTTCTTAAGTCAAGTTCTTCAGTGAACGACCTATAATCTGAGATTCAAATAATCTATTATTCAGGTGCTAAATCTCTCGGATTTAAGTCTGCTTAAGTCAAAGTTCTTCCAAGAACGGCATATAATTAGGATTCAGGTGGTAATCTCAGCCACCCATTAAAATAATTAAATAGTTATAAATATAACATTTTCAAATTAGAAAATAATTTAGTCAAAATTCTAACCATCTATTTCTCAATCAAATCTTAGCTACCCATTAAAATAATTAAATAATTATAATTATGACCTTTTCAAATTCGAAAAAAATATAAATAAAGAAATAATACGACAATAAAATTCAAACCACACCAAAATCGGATGAGAAAAGCTCAAACAAATCTCAGCCACACATTAAAATAATTAAATAATTATAATTATGAATTTAGGGCAGAATAAATCCAATCCTGACCATCTATTTCTTAAACAAATTTCAGTCACCCATTAAAATAATTAAATAATTATAATTATGAATTTAGGGTTTAGGATTTTAGGGTTTAGGTTTTAGGGTTGTAGGGTTTATGGGATAATTTTTGCAGAGGGCCAAATACTAACCATCTATTTCTTAAACAAATCTCAACCACCCATTAAAATAATTAAATAATTATAATTATGACTTTTTCAATAATTAAATAATTATTAACCCATAAAAGAAGAATAAATCAAATCATGGCTATCTATTTCTCAAACAAATCTTAGCCACCATTAAAATAATTAAATAATTATAATTATGACTTTTTCGAATTAGAAAATACTCCCTCCGTCCCACCCAAATGGTGGTTGTAAGCACTTGAATTTTATTGCCTATTAAAGAAAAATATGTGGCAGATTAATGCAATAATTATCAATTAATTATTTTTTATTAAGGGATTTAAATAAATAAATTCTTAAAATAGATTAATAAATAATTGATAATTAATTTAAAACCCAACAAATTAAGTAGGGATTAAATTAAGTAAAACTTGACTCCCAAGTCAAATAAAGTCTGGAAGATTCCAGAATCAGGTCAAATTAAGCAATGACCATTCAAGCTGTGTTATATTTGGAATGGCTCAAGCCCGCAGAATCGGGTCAAATCTGTCATGGACCAATCAGATTGCAAGTTATTTATGGGGCATGCTCATTCCTCACCTATAAAAGGAGTCCTCTTCCATTCATTCCAGACACACACAAAAATATCTGAAGACACAAACGCTTTGAAGAGATTGAAACACGAGCAACACTCCTCAAGATCTTCAAGCATCTTCAAGTCAAGAACGGCAAACGATTCAGGATTAAGGTGCGGAGCCCCCCAAATCAAGCGTTCTTCATAAACTAAGTTCTTCGGTGTTCTTCGCGCCAAGAACAACATACTACCTGGGATAAAGGTGCTAAGCCCCCCAGATCGAGTGTTTCTTCGGATCAAGTACATTTAATTCAAACAAAGGCTCGACGCCTCTGGATAAACGTTATAAAATCCCAAATTCGAGTTCGGACAAGCTTCAACTGAAGATCCGACTCAAAACACACAGTCAACGCGGTCAGCGCGGTCAACACAAGTCAAAGTCAAGCCAAATTGGTTCGAGAGAAGAATCAGAGGATAGTAGAGATTGTTTCCTAAATTATCAAATTTAATCCTTCTGGATTATCATTGTAATTTTTTTGTGTTTATTTTATTATAAATACAATATTTGTTGTTACAGTGGTGTTTGTAATTTTTTACACGTGAATTAAGAAGTATTATTATTTAATGTGTTGTGGGTAGTTGTATTAGTGGGAGTGTAGGCCCCATATTTTAATTGTATTAGTGGGTATGTGTGGGTCCCATATGTGTAAAAAAAGGAAAGAGGACTCTTTGAGTGGGACGCCCAAAAGAAAAAAATGAACCCTTTGAGTGGGACGGAGGAACTAAGATATTATTAAATCAGAATAAATCTAATCCTGACTATCTTTTTCTTAAACAAATCTCAGTCACCCATTAAAATTATTAAATAATTATAATTATGAATTTAAGGTTTAGAGTTTTAGGGTTTAGGATTTTATGGTTTATGGCATAATGTTTGCAGAGGGCCAAATCCTGACCATCTATTTCTTAAACAAATCTCAGTCACCCATTAAAATAATTAAATAATTATAATTATAATTTTTTTAATAATTAAATAATTATTAACCCAACCAAACTTTCATTGCAAATAATGGTTAATAATCTCATAAAAATAAAATAATAAATATATGCCAAAATTTTAATAATTATTAACTATATGGCAACAATATACACATTATTTCGTGAAATTAAGAAATCTTATTTAATTTAAAATTTTAAGAATCTCATTAAATCTTTACCTAATATATACAACAATAAACTCCAAAAAAAATTTAAAAGATAAATATATTATAACTTTATGGCCTATAAATAAATATTTTTTTCATGATATTACATTATATTGAGATATTTAAGTTTTAATAATCTCATTAAACCTTTTACTAATATAGCAACAATAAACATAAAAAAAATCAAAAAATAAATATATGCCAAATTTTTAATAATTTTACCAATTAACAAAACAAACATTGTCGTTAAACTCAAATGCGTTAGATTGTTTGAGTCTCCTAATTATCAAATTCATGGTTCAACCAATCTGGAAGGTGTTTATCACGATGTTGAGGTTTGCTAATATTTGTTACTTTGTTGTTATTTATTTTCTAATCATTCTGATGCATTATATTGTGATTTGAAACCTGAGTATATTTTGTATGGGTATTTGTTTATTTTTATTATTTTATATATTTTTTCAAAGAAATATTATTCGGTTCAAATATCATAAAATCAAATGAAGTTGTTGCGCTAAAACTAACACATACCGTGCAACGCACGGGTTAGCTATTAGTTATCTAAAATAGTACATTATTCTTAAAAAATTAAGAAAGTTAAGTTAAAAAACAACATTTCATAAACTTTGTATTTAAAGTACATGATATAATTCAATTCAATTAGAGACGGGTATTATATATTTGGTGTTTAGTCAGTATTGAAAATCATAATTTACACACAATTTCCAAAGTCAAATTAATCACCCAAATAAACTTACTAAAGTTAAGTATAACTGAAATAAAAAAAATTATCAAAATAATTACTCCTATGTTCGTACATAATACATATATTTCACTTTTGGTTTTGAAAATATGAAATGGACGATGTTATTCGCATCAATTTGATCCGGATCAAATGTATTTACTCTCTCTCAAATCACTATTATAGCCCTGATTGACAATTCATTTTAGTTAATTATTTCAAGATTTAATTGACTATAAAAATTCTCTTTTCCATATTCCAAGATTTAACATTTATTATGTATTAATACTTCTATTGAAAAATTCAAAATTTATCTCTGATTCATGTATATAGTTATGCGTATATTCATAATATACATAATAACTTTTGATTATATATATATATACACTATATATTATAGGAATATGATTCCATTTATTATTGTTGTCAATAATCGTTAATTAAAACCGATATATATACAAGTTATTAATTAATAATATAATACTCCCTCCGTCCCGATAATTACTGCACACTTTTCTTTTTGGTTCATTCCAACACTTATGCACGTTTCTATAAATGGATAAAATACATTATAATACTACTCACTTTATACACACTTTCCAATAACTTTACACACATTTTTCATTAAATAATCTAAAATACTCACTTTTTACACACATATCAATAACTTTACATATCTTTATACATAAAAATTAACTTTTCTTAATCTCTGCGCACTAGAATGCGTGCGCAAATTACCAAGACGGATGGAGTATTCCCTCCATCCCACTCAAAGGGTTCCTTTTTGTTATTTTGGTCGTCCCGCCCAAAGAGTCCCATTTCTTTTTTTACACACATGGAACCCACACACCCCCTCTAATACAATTAAAATATGGGACTCATACTCCCACTAATACAACTACCCAGTACACATTAAATAATAATACTCCTTAATCCACGTGCCAAAAAGTAAAAATAACTCTTTGGGCGGAACGGAGGGAGTATAAAATAGAAATTGAAATAGCAATCTCACATTAGAGATGTTTAAATTTTATTAAAGGGAAAGACTTGTCTGAAACCGTCTCACGTACGTGAGATGAATAAAAAGTGATAATTGCATCATTAATGAAAAGTGATATTCAATCGATAAAAAATGATAATGACGCAATTAACTATTTCATGAACAATTTATAGTATAAATAAAAAGTGATAGAAAGTTATGAGATTTTATAGTAAAAGTGATAAAAATTTTGTAGTATCATTTTTTAGCCCTCTCACGTAAAAGCTTATGTGAGATGATCTCACAAAAGACCTACCTTTTATTAAAATATGATTATTAAATAGATAAAATAAAATATTAACGTAATTAAAATAAGATTCATTAAAGACAAATTCTCTTGGAAGACATTACTTATGTGAGACAATTTGTAAGACGTGTTAAAATATTGCTATTATATAGATAAAGTATGTTTAGTGTTTAAAGTATGTTTTTTAAAATATAATGGACAATGAATAAAATGATTTTAGAGTGTTATAATATGATTTATTATTAACATACTTTAACTACAAATAAGCATATTGTACCTATTTAATAAGCATATTTAAGTAATGGGTCGACCCGTCTCAATATAAATGATTTATTAAAGTAAGTTTACTAAAACATGAAAATATTTATAAAAAATAATATTTTTTACTAACAACAGAATATTCCTTTGATAAAAATTGGTGATTTTCCATTGGTAAAGTGGTGGTTGATAAATTTTTAGTAACAAAAATTCTAGTATTTTGTTCAGTAAATAATTTAGTTGGTTACCAATACTAATAATTTTGTTTGTAATTTATATAATGATTATGTTGGTAAAATAGCAATGAATTTCATTTCGTTGGTTAAAATGTAATAAATTCGTTAGCATTCTATTAAAAAAAAAATTGCTATAATTTTTATTGGTAATTCATTAGTAATTACCAACGATTTTAATTCTTTTAATAAAATCCATTGCTAAAAATAGAAAATTTTAAGTGAAGTTAAAGTATAACTCAATAAAGTAATACTTAGTCAAGTGAAATCATATTCTAATGAATTATACTTTATTAACTTTAAAATCATATTTTAATGAATCACATGTCATACCTTAATAAATTAATCATAATATTTATATAAATAAGTTATTATGCTATAATTTTCATTCTCTACAAAAATCACTTTTAATAAATAAAAAATATATATTATTATTAACGGTTCATTAGATAGCTCAATTATACTATTATCATTTTATCTTAATCGAATATAATTTTATATTAATAATGTTATCATTTTTTTTATTTATCTTACGAATTATTAATAAATTTTTAGATAAATGGTTATCACTTTTTCTTTATCAAATTATTATATTTTAAAATAATAAAAATATATAAATTAAATAATAAAATATTATATATCCTAATTTCCTTCTATGATTAAATTTTTAATTTTTTAGCAACATCAGGATCATTTAAAAAAAATTAATTAAATCAACAAATAATTCGTCTCACAATTTAGCCTCTGTAAAATGGTCTCACCCAATCCTATCTATATCTATATATATATAAAAGCACATAGGGTCAACTAAAGTTTTCCCTCTTAAAATTTTGGTCAAAATCTCTCCATAATATCATTTCAATTTCTCAATTTTCTTCAATTTCTCCTCAATTTCTCCCATCCCAATTATACTAATTTTTCTTTTTAATATATGATTTAAATATAGAAATAATATTAGGATAATTTATAATGTATGATTTAAATATAGAAATAATATTAGGATAATTTATTTCAACCATCAATTATTTATTTTCACCCTCCTTCACTTCTTAACAACAAAGTATCAATGGTTAAAAAAAAACAAAGAAGTATCAAAACTTACAGAGCCCTAAATTTAATTAATGAGAAATCACAATGAAGCATATTTTTTGTCTCAGAATGTTCACATTAGGAACAAAAATCTTGATTATCTATTCAATATCAGTGTCATCTGTATGTGAATTGTGTCGAACCATTTCATAAGAATGGCATTTTATCCTAATCCAAATTTTACATTTGGAGTGATTTGTGTTGTAGTATATTTAACTCTAAAAACACTTTTAATATTTTATCACCATTGTATCATAATGCAAATTTTGTATAAGTCGTTTTGTATTTTTTTTTATTCAATTTAAAATCACTTAATCTCTACATAATTTTAACGAGTAACTCTCTTGTGAGACGGGTCGGCCCATCACTATAGTATGCTTATTGTAGAGTTAAAGTATGTTTATTTGTAGTTAAAGTATGTTAACAATAAATCGTATTATAACACTCTAAAATCATACTTTAATGCATAATACAACACACTTTAAAAAACATACTTTAACAACTATCAAACATACTTTATGTATACAATAAACATACTTTAGTGATGAGTCGACCAGTCTCACAAGAGACTTTGTCAATTTTAACATATCATTCATGATTCTTTCTATACCTTAATTAAATACACGCATAATTTTTAAAAATTAAGATAATTTTTTTGGGTTATTGATTGATGCGATATTTCTTTTTTGAGTGGTGAAGAGTGGGACAGATGGAAACAGAAAGTATGAAGATAATCACTTACTCTGTTTCAATACTTATGTTTGTTTTTTGCACGTTCATTAAGGAATATAGTATTTTAATGGATAGTGAGTTTAAAAATATACTCCCTCCGTTCCGGAGAAGTTGACGCATTTTTTTTTGCACGGAGATTAAGGAGTATAATAATTTAATGTAAAGTAAAGTAAAGTGAGAGAAATAATATTTAATGTGTAGTGGACAGTTGTATTAGAGGTCGTATGTGGGTCCCATGAGAATAACAGAGCCCTAAATTTAATTAATGAGAAATCACAATGAAGCATATTTTTTGTCTCAGAATGTTCACATTAGGAACAAAAATCTTGATTATCTATTCAATATCAGTGTCATCTGTATGTGAATTGTGTCGAACCATTTCATAAGAATGGCATTTTATCCTAATCCAAATTTTACATTTGGAGTGATTTGTGTTGTAGTATATTTAACTCTAAAAACACTTTTAATATTTTATCACCATTGTATCATAATGCAAATTTTGTATAAGTCGTTTTGTATTTTTTTTTATTCAATTTAAAATCACTTAATCTCTACATAATTTTAACGAGTAACTCTCTTGTGAGACGGGTCGGCCCATCACTATAGTATGCTTATTGTAGAGTTAAAGTATGTTTATTTGTAGTTAAAGTATGTTAACAATAAATCGTATTATAACACTCTAAAATCATACTTTAATGCATAATACAACACACTTTAAAAAACATACTTTAACAACTATCAAACATACTTTATGTATACAATAAACATACTTTAGTGATGAGTCGACCAGTCTCACAAGAGACTTTGTCAATTTTAACATATCATTCATGATTCTTTCTATACCTTAATTAAATACACGCATAATTTTTAAAAATTAAGATAATTTTTTTGGGTTATTGATTGATGCGATATTTCTTTTTTGAGTGGTGAAGAGTGGGACAGATGGAAACAGAAAGTATGAAGATAATCACTTACTCTGTTTCAATACTTATGTTTGTTTTTTGCACGTTCATTAAGGAATATAGTATTTTAATGGATAGTGAGTTTAAAAATATACTCCCTCCGTTCCGGAGAAGTTGACGCATTTTTTTTTGCACGGAGATTAAGGAGTATAATAATTTAATGTAAAGTAAAGTAAAGTGAGAGAAATAATATTTAATGTGTAGTGGACAGTTGTATTAGAGGTCGTATGTGGGTCCCATGAGAATAAATTAATTAATTTGTGTGGGTCACATGTGTTAAAAAGGAAATATATCAACTTTAATGGGACAAACCAAAAAGGAAAGTGTGTCAACTTCTATGAGACGGAGGGAGTAACATTTAATGTAAATGGGTAGGTGTATTATTGTATATGTGGGTCCCATCGTGATATATTAATTGTTTTAGTTGGTCCCATATTCTTATATGCAAAAAAAAGGGAATTATAAAGATTGAAATGAGACGTCCAAAATAGAAATATGTAAAGATTGAAATGGGCGGAGAGAGTACATGAACATTTGGTTTGTATAAAATAAAATTATGAGTTTATAAATTGAGTTTAAATGAATTATAAACTATTTTTTTATATATATATTTTTTTTGTTTCTGAATATATATAATTTGTCATATTAAATATAACATAAAATTACGAAAAAATACTGAAACGTGTTCAAGAATACTTTGATTTTATAAATTATAAAAAATTTAAAATTTATAAAATATTTTAAAAACTAAAATAACTTTATAATTTTATTTAATAATTTTTGAGAATTTAAATTTAAATATAAAATATAATGGGTGCAATTTGAAAAAAAAATAAAAAAATTTATGGTCTTTTTTTCCAAAATCTCAAAGATTGGGACTATATCGCAATTTAAATAAAAGTTTTATTTTTTTCTGCAATAAACTTTAAGATGACGTGACAAAGGTCGACGCCACGTCGGACGTCGGGCGACCATCTCCTGCACGTTGGTTGTATTTTGCACGAAACTTAAAGATTATGGTTTTTTTATCAATTCTTAAATGTTGAGATTTATTTGCAATAAAACTAAATTAAAGGTCAAGATTTTTTTATGCAATTAATCCTTGATTTAATTATTTAATACATATTCCCGTGCAACGCACGGGTCAAATGCTAGTTATCATTAATAATACGTGAATTGTTTTGCTTGAGAGAATTTTAATTGAGTTTGTCTATTGTGTTCTCATATGCACAAAGTGTGTAAGTATATAATATTTTATTTTAACTGGTATACACAAGATATAATTTCTTTTATTAAAAATATTGACTGATATATGAATAATATAAATGTTTGATTAAAAATGGTATCCATATCCGATTAAAAAGGTGAAGTATTTTTATTAGAATATTATCACTTTAATTCTTCTTACAAAACTCATGAAGTGAACAAACTCATATAAGTATTTGTCTTTTAATAAAAATTAATATATACTCTATTTAATTATTTCATGAATAATTAATAAGAACAATAAACAATTGAAATATTTTAATTGATTTCAATAATTTAAATTAATCAACAAAACTAGTAATTTTAAAACGTTTTATGAAACATTTTAATTTATTTTAATAATCTAAATTAATCAAAAAAAATTAGTAACTTTAAAACGTTTTATTGAAAAGAGAAAAGAGAACATAATTTTTAAACGTTTCATTGGAAAGAAAATATAAATTATTATTATTTTTAATTTTAGACGAGATATCCAAAATGAATAATCTGGTATATAATATATGAGATTCACTTAATATGATTTAAAATACTTTATAAATTATACATCATTTATGATGTAGAGATTCAATGTATATATAGAATAATAAATGCAAAGAGATGATCATATTAAAATTGAATAAAAAATTAATTATAAACATAAAGGTATTTTGTTCTATGATATTATTAATGCTGTGAAATGGACTATTATAGCCCTATTGAACTGGATCAATTTGATCCGATTAGATTAATATACTCCATTAATTTTTGCGCTTTCATCTTTTAACTAACCAACTTGTCATTTTTATTTTCAAATTTAAACCAAACACCCCAAGATTTATACATTCATGATTTTTCTTAAGATATTCTCACAAATTTTTTTTAAAAAAAATATCAAATATCTCATTCACGGTCCATTTTCATGGTGTAAATTGAAAACCCAAAAATTTATGAATAAAAAAAAAAAAGTGGAACCCACATCAATATTAATATTATAAATAATTGCCCATCTTGAAACAGACATTTGCAAACTGTCCATACATAACTTATGGTCCATGGAAATAAATATGATTTGAAAAAAAAAATGTAACATAGGCTTTAAAGCTAGATAGTTCATAGTTGAACACTTGAACTAAGCGAAAAATTAGTTATAAATAAAGGCAAACACAATAAATAAATAAATACAAAATAATGTAGAAATTACTCGTTGAAAATCAAATTCTCCACCATTATTAGATTTGTCCGCCACATCTTTACATTGTATAAATGTGACTAAACAAACTCTTACGAACACATTACTTAACTTGAGGGTTTAATTTATCTTCATTAATTTAAAATAATTAAAAATAAAGGCTAAATATAGTGTGCACCCGGGTGCACACGAACCTTCGTGTGCACCCACGTACAAATATAAGCAAAAACATATACAATTATGAGTAAAAATGTATACAATTTAATTGTTAATTTTTTTAATAAAAAATTGAGTGTAAAAAAATGTACAATTATTAAAATACATGTATATACTATTGAATAAAAAGTTATACACATATGAATGCTTATTTTTTTAATGAAAAACTTAGTGTGAAAAAAGTATACAATTATTACAAAACACGTATACAAAAGAGAATAACATGTATACAAAATAAAATAAAAAGTTATACAAATATGGGTGCAAGGGTGCACCCGGGTGCACCTAATATACACTCAAAAATAAAACACTCTAATTAAAAGGTGGAATTGAAATCATTTCTAGCTAATTCTGAAAAATCGGAGTGAGGTTCAATAAAAAAAATTGAGAATGGTTTTGTGGAACCACATAATACTACTAGCCTATTAAATTATGAGTAAAATTAGTACACTATGAGTTAGCATTAACCTCAAGATTAAACTTTAATCCCTAAAATAGTCATGCAACTCGTTGAAAAATAATTATGTAATTAATATGGAGTATTATTATACTTTAAAAAAAGTAAGCTCTAATCCCTAAAAATAAAATAGTCTTGAACTATTAAGTAAAAAATTATAAACATAAAATTATGCTCTTAAAATTATAACTAAATTTTAAATATTGATTAAACACCAAGAATAAAATTGAACATGAACAAAAATATGAATCAAAATGTTGTATTAGTATATGGTGAATTATCACTACAAAACATACGGAATAATGAAATATTCAATTGATAAAAGTTTTAATTTCTAACATATTAACAACAAAATTTGCTGGAAATTAAAATGATGATTGATAATTTTTTACCAACGATGATCCAATTCAGTTAGTAAATATTATTGTTGGTAATTTATATTAATAATTTTATTGGTGAATAATAATGGATATTATTTTGTCGTTAAAAACATACAAAATTTATTGGAATTATGTTGCTAAAATATAAAGGTAATTTTGTTGTCAATGCTAAAAATTCTTTAATTTTTTATTATTGTTTTTTTATATGACGTACACTTAAGTTTGACATTGTGATTTAATTAACGTAACCCTAATAAATAAAGTAGTTACAACTTAGGCAGCCTTTGATTTTTAACTTATAGTCGAAAAAAGAAAGTTTAATCTTTATTTATAGGGCTGCTATTTGCAACTCATATTTATTAAACGAACCCCATTAACTTATAAATTTAAAATATATTTATATAAAAAACATAAATATCCTTATATAAATAATTAAATAAGATTAAATATGATAAACTGTTAAATAAATCCCAGTTAAATTTCTGAATACACCCCAGTTAAATCCGATAACATTATAGAGACATTACAGAGGCGTACGCCAGCGCCCTAGGGAAGTTCGCAGCGGAGATTCGCGACCCCAATAGGAAGGGCACCCGGGTCTGGCTGGGAACCTTTGATACGGTGGTAGAGGCGGCGTGGGCCTACGACAGGGCGGAAGCAAGCCCATCCTCAATATCCCTCTCGAGAATGGGAACTTAAACACCACCACGCCGGAAGAATTCGCCAACACCGGTCGAATGCAGGAAAAGGCAGAGGGAGAGTGATTGCGTGGAAATTAGGGAGAAGAAGAAAGTTAAGAAAGAAGAGAAAGTTCAGGTGAAAGCAGAGACGAATTACTGGCGGCGGTGCCACTAACACCGTTAAGTTGGACGGCGATTTGGGATTGTGGATATGGGAAGGGGATATTTGACGTGCCGCCGTTATCTTCTACGGTTATTTAATCTCGTTGTTGCTGGTTTTAATTGCATATTCATAAGGGTCCAGTACTTCCTTTTGTTTTATCAAGTCATTACGTCCTGCTCTCTTTGGTAGTCAAAGTCTAATTCACATCATTGGAACTGTAATATCATTAGCAAGTGCATATCACTGACTATGTAATCTTGATTTTACAAATTGGTTATGGTTGGCTAGGATTCCAAGTGTGCCACTCGCTTGGAAGAGGCACAGATTCCGCATGGGCACTCTCTTGATATCAAAGATCAGAGAGGAATTTCCAGACAGAATGATGCTCACATTCTCTATTTTCCGCCTAAGGTTTCGATACTGTTGTTGAACCCTACAATGCTACTCTTTTTTAATTGGTGGATCATGATTAGAATTATAAATTTTGTTCATATAAATATTCAATTGATGATCTAATAAATTCTTGAAAAAATTCTTTTAAGTTTCCTCTCTTTCTTTTTGAATTTGAAGCACCACATAAGAATGAGAAAAGAGAAAGAAGAAGACGACATAAATAAGGGTGCTTTTGTTATATTAATTAAGAAAAAATTAAATTTATATTTTTTGGAATATGAATAGTAATTTCGGGTGCATATAGCCGTTCAATTATTCATATTACCTTTAAACGCGGTCGTTGGGTGGTCGTTTCACATGCCAGCCGCCGCGTTTCAATAATTTACACTAAATTAATTAATTAATATATGTGGCCTCAAAATATACTACCAACTTTAATATTAGTGTGACGCATCATGTCCATATTTGAATGTGACTATTCCTAATTATAAAAGTTGTGAAAATGACGAATTTTTAATTTAATCTCTAATTGCCACCTAATTGTGGACTCTCTTCCGCCACGTGGAATAAGATCCACTGTTGAGATTATTATTATTATTATTATTATTATTATTATTATTATTATTAATGCATTTTGTTTCTATTTAATATACAATTGGAAAATATTACAATAATTATTTAGAGGTGAAAATCAAATTAAACTACTCGATAATTGACTTAAGATCATTCGATAAAAGCTCCTTTAACTCGATTTGAAAAAATATCAAACAAATTTCAATAAACTTTTATGTTCGATAAAATTAAAATTTTGATTCGAGTTTAATTTATAATAATATAGGTAAAGTAAGAGTAAATTAAATTATCAAACTACTCGAACTCAGCTAAAGTTTAATTCAATAAATGTTTGTTTGGGCTCGACTCAATTGTTAATCTAATAAATTTAAACATATATTTTAAAGATCAATAATATTTTAAATAAGCTTGAACACTCTTCATTCGTTCGGCTTAATTCGTTCGGCTTAACTCGACTCATTTACACTCAATCCAACGTGTATACCAATTTAATGAGTAATATACTGCCTTATTATTAAATTGCACCCTCATAATATATGGGGTGAAAGAATTAAAATTACTTTATTGATTTTTTTATATATATAAATAATGCAGTCTTTTTAATATAAATAAATAGGTCGTAAATTATGTACGCATATCGGATGAGATTAATAAATTTAAGATCAAATTATAGTTTGAGATTATTAATATTAATGTGATGTTTCGTAAAATCTGTGAAATTTATTGTACCATGAATATAAACGTAAAGTATGAAATTTATTATGAAAAATAGAGATCTGAGTAATATTTATGTTAATAATTTAAGTAATTAATATTTTTATGGAGTAATAATATTTAATGAATTGTGGTAAATAAAATTCTGATAAATATTGAAATTTGACTATGGGAGCTAGTAGGATTGTAACCGAACTGAGTCAAACTTTGGTTGTTTTAAGTCTAAGAAATAATTGAGTTCGATTCTGAACTTGTGTTCGTCTTAAAAAAATTATCGAACTCGAACATAGGTTGTTTGTTAAAGCTCGTTTATGTTCGCAAAGTGTTCATGAACAACTGGAACAGGTTTGATAACATATTTATTAACATTTCTTCACAAACATACAAATATATATTTTCTTTCTTAACAATAAAAGAATATTTCGTTTGTGTACACATAATATTATTCATAAATGGAGTATAAAACAATCAAACAAGTCAACAATAAATAGTGATAAATTTTTAAAATGATAATATATATATATAAACTTAAATAAGTATCATGTTTATGTATGTTAATATAAAAAATTTAGTTTAATAAATTAATGAGTGGACTCCTGTGCATCCGGGCGCACGGAGCAGTGGACTCCTGTGCATCCGGGCGCACGGAGCACATTCCGTGTGCCGTTGCAATTTTTATGCCCCTTTACAATTTAAATCACTAGCAATACATAGGTTTAAATAGAATTGGAAGGGGGAGGGTTGTATTCACATGGGAACACGGAGTATCCCTCCGTGTCCCGGGGGCGCAGGAGCTTTTGCCATACAAGTTTTTAGTAAACAAGCTACTCAATTATCAATCTTGAGTTCGTTTATAAAACAAGCTTAAAAATAAGTCTGGGTAATGTTGATTAATTAACTAATCAAACATGCATAAACTAGCACCACAAATTGTATCACTACAAAAAACTGTTTTTAGCAACGAAATATTCCGTTGCTAAAAGTCTTAATTCTATTGTTAGCCTACCAACGGATTAGCAACGGAATCCGTTGATAAAATTCCGTTGGTAAAGTGGTGTTGGTAAATTTTTAACAACGAAAAATTAATTTCGTCGCTAAATAATTCCATTGGTAATCCGTTGCTAATAATTCCGTTGGTAATTTATATAATGATTCCCTTGATAATCCGTTGGTAATTAGCAACGGATTGAATTCTGTTGCTAAATTTGGTGGCTAAAAAATACATTTTTTTAGTGTATGTGGACTCTCTGTTTGCTTACACTCTTGGGCAAAGCTGTGAGCTTAAGTGAGGATATTCCATTCTCCATAAATAATGTATAATTTAAAATGATCAGTATTCAATTTATTAGATGAAGAATGAATGAAGAGAGAAATACAAGGGGAAAAAAATGTGATTGGATTGTCGGAATGGGAACACAAATTAAAGGGAGATGCATGATTAAAGGTGTACCCCACCATTAAGGGCCCCTACCATCCCTGCCCTGGGGATTGGTGGAGAAGGTAAATCGCAGGATGTGCCTCAAGTGGCTTATAGGGAGGGCTCACTGTTAAACTTGTGCTTGCAAGGGGCCAAATCCATGCAAAAGATAGGATTCGAACCCCCACCCTACAGCAACCAAGCTCAGCTAGAAAACCTTTCCACTCTCCCCTCTACCACTTGAGTTATGCCTCAAGTGGCTTATAGGGAGGGCTCACTGTTAAACTTGTGCTTGCAAGGGGCCAAATCCATGCAAAAGATAGGATTCGAACCCCCACCCTACAGCAACCAAGCTCAGCTAAAAAACCTTTCCACTCTCCCCTCTACTCTCCCCTCTACCAGTTGAGCTATGCCTTGAGACAGGGAGATGCATGATTGTGTTGAAGGGTATGTGGCTGGCTTGTCACATTAATTGATTAAATGGTGGTTGCATTTAATTCAACAAAGCTATTCAATGGCTATCGAAGAATTAAACAGTTGATAATGATCCATCATCAATGATTCCATGCAATTGCTTAATTATATTTAGGAATAATTGCATTTTTTTTTAATATTATTTTCTCATACAAGACCGTCTCGTTTTATTTTTTTCTCTAACTTTTTTTTTCTTCTAAAATTAACTTTTAGATGAAAATCGTTTAATATTCTTATTCAATATTTAATTTTTTAATTTATTTAATGATTTCTATTCAAAAACTAATAGAGAGATCAAAATTATATTTTTAGTGTTTTTTAGGACGATAATTTGGAGAGTAATTATTTTATTTAGAATGGTAATAATTATTTTTGTAATTAAAGTAATTTTGCATATGCTAAAAAATTAATTGAAAACAGGATTCACTCAAAGTGTTTGACCTGCCATTAACATATACTTACATCAACAGCAGAAGTATACACAACTTTATAATGTAATGAATTGTTTGGCTTAGTTCTTCATGCAAGGCCATACTATCTAGCACATAATAGATAATTTAGACTCAACTTCATTCGTCACAATAAAGATCGATTAATGTTTATTACGTTTTACATATATTAAGAATGGGTGTTTATTATTATTGAAATAATAATTAAGTTTACCATAATCTTTCCTATTTTATTTTTTAATTACGTTAAATAAATAAATACTCCATCAGTCCCAAAGTTAATATTTATGTTTGCTTTTTCAAGTAAATTTAATGATATTATAATATTGTAATATATAATGAGATGAGAGAAATAATATATAATGTAAAGTTAGTAGTTGTATTAGTGTTGTGTTAGGAGTATACATGAAATAATTAATTGTTTTGTGTGGGGTCAATTTGACAAAAAAAATATAAACATTAATTTGGGACAAACTTAAATTTTAATGCAGGGACCAGGCAACCACTAAACTCCTCACTAAAGTGAGTGACTCAGGTTCGATACTCTTTGATAACGAATTAAGGAGAGAATTATAAGATCCATTAATCGGACGATGTTTTAAAACTAGAATTATTAAATAATAATATTATAAATACTATATTATACTCCATTTAACTTTTTTTTTTTGGATGGTAGGCACTTTTTTATTTTTAACTTCTTTTATTTGGTATTTGGATGAGATAATTTTATTAAAAATATTATCATTTTTTATTTATATTATAAATTACTTATTAAATAATTTACTATGTTATTATATTTTTTATTAATAAAATATTTTTTTATTAAAAATATTATGACCTTTTATATCTCCATTATATAAAATGACTTTCGTAACACAGCATCACTCACACATTTATGCTATAACACATAATTTGAATGCCATCATGTAATTCAACACAACAGGTATGAGGTCCACATTAATCAACATTTATACTTTATTCACTACTATTGATAATAGGCATTTCTAAAGTCATTTGTTTAATTCTGTTAATTCTATATATAGTATAATTCTATATATAGTATCAATAATGATACGTTGAATACAGTAGTACACTATAATTGAGGGTTAAAGTGTTTAAAATTAAGTTGATAATTTGGATTTTTAAGGTTTAACATCAAGTATTATTTCATGTATGTTTATGGAGTATATTTTTATGTTTAAATCAACAATTTAATAAAAATTATACTAGCTAAATACAAACCAAATATAACAACATTTTTTTATTTTTAATTAGATGTGAAATCTAATTAATAATAATAAATCACATAAATTAATCATGCCGTTATTGTCTTTGGATTATACTTTTCTGTATATTTCATACTCTTTCATATAACAAGTTTCACTCTTCAAATCAAAGAATAATATTAATTTTGCACATACAAAAATTATAATTATAATTTGGCCCATTGCAAGTACAAGTTTAACATTGAGCCCTCCCTATAAACCACTTGAGGCACATCCTGCGATTTATCTCCTCCACCAATTCCCAAGATAGGGGCGGTGGGGTCCCTAATGATGGGGTACACCATTAAACTCTTGATAGAGTTTGATATATATATATATAACTCTATAACATATATATATAGAATGAGCTGAAAAATCTTCTCTTGGTAAGCTCTTTACCTCCATGATGAGAAAATTAAGGATAACAATACTGTGCTTTAATAATTAATACTAATGATTAGTGAAACTACGCCACATTATAAATGAAATGAAATGCACCCGAAATTAGGAGTCGCCATATATATACTACAAATGATTCTATTCTTCTAGACGTAAGCTGATAATGATTATCACAATTAATAAAAAATAAAAACAAATTAATGTACAAAATCTTAAACCAATAAAAAATTGAGAAGCATTTGATTGATGGGGTGTCTTAAAGGAGTAATAGATAAACCTTATCTTCGATTATTCCCCTAAAGTGAAAGTTTCTATTTTGTACTGCTTAAATTGGAATATTTCTAACGTGGAGGATAGACCAATCTTTTCCCAAAATTATGTGGTTGACACATGTAACCACCTTTTAAATAATTGATCAATAAATAATAGGTACAAAACGTATTTAAAAATTACAAAACGATACATTCGCTTCAGAAAATTACCAATAAATACAAAATTATATTTTGTTTTTCCCATAATACCTATATCTATCGGTACATTAGTGTGCATTGTTAAGATGAAAACAAAAATACGTTATTTATATGAATGTACATTAGTGTACATTTTATTGAGTAAGAAACTGAAAATACGCAATTAAATTGAAGAACCCTACTATTGTACATTAGTGTGCATTCTTAAGAGATAAACAAAAAATACGTAATTAAACTGAAAAACCCTACGAATATACATCACTGTGCATTGAAGAACCCTATGAATGTGCATTAGTGTAGTGTGTATTTATGAGAAAGAAACAGAAAATACGTGATTAATTAAATTGAAAATAGGGTTGTTATAATTATCCTTAAATCTCTCACCCATTGTTTTTATTTGATTTAGTATACATTAGTGTTCAATGAAACTATCGTTAATTGAAAACGTTGTAATATTCAATGTTGTAAATAAGGGTAAAGCTGGAAAAAGAAATAGACGTTTAGATCAATGTATTTATTAGTAATTAGGTTTGTAACAACAAATTTTGTATTTATGATAAAATAAATACAAATGAATTACAATAATAATTCAGAAGGATCAAACTTGATAATTTAGGAAACAATCTCTATCTATCATCTGATTCTTCTTTCGAACCAATTTGGACTTTGACTTGTTGTGTTGACCGCGTTGACCACGCTGATTGTGTGTGTTGAGTCGGATCTTCAAATGAAGCTTATCCAGACTTTGATTTAAAGTGTATAACGTTAATCCGGAGGGACCGAACCTTTGTTCGGATTAAAACCCTATTCTTGAAACTTATAACGTTAATCCAGAGGGGACGAGCCTTTGTTCGGATTAAAACATTATTCTTGAAGCTTTCCACGAAGAACGCCGAAGAACTTGATTCAAATAATGCCGGATCGAAGGGGTTTCGCACCTTTATCTCCAATCGGTGGCTATTACTTTTGAAGAACACCGAATCGAAGGGGTTTAGAACCTTGCTCTTCGATTTGGTGGTTGTTCTTCGCTTGAAGATGCTTGAAGTATTCAAGGGAGCACTGCTCGTATTCTTAATCTCTTCAGAGCGTTTGTCTTCAAATGTTTTAGTGTGTGTTGGATGAATGAAGGAAGAATCCTTATATAGGTGAAGGATGAGGATGCCCCTTAAATAACTCGCAATCTGATTGGTCCAGGGCTGATTTGACCTGGTTCTGTGGGCCTGGACCTTTCACTTACTTAGGCTTCAAGTCAAACTTATTTGTTTTTGAGCCTGCTTTAATTTGTTTGGGCCTTATTTGACTTGGGTTAGGCCAACTTTGACTTGTGCCTATTTGACTGGGGTCAAGCCCCATTTAATTTAAACTCCATTTAATTTATTGAGCTTAAATTAATTATCAATTATTTATTATT
Organism: Pogostemon cablin; assembly: GCA_023678885.1. Classification (NCBI taxonomy): domain Eukaryota; kingdom Viridiplantae; phylum Streptophyta; class Magnoliopsida; order Lamiales; family Lamiaceae; genus Pogostemon; species Pogostemon cablin. The sequence goes on along the minus strand of CM042977.1, from coordinate 2,762,181 downwards.
TTATTTTAGGAATCAATTTATTTAAATTCCAGAATAAATAATAAATTAAATTGATATTTTAATAAGGAAAATTAATGTGTCGGTCTTTGATTGGACTGTGAATTTTTATTTGCTTACAAGGTTATATATACGTGTACCTATCAGTAATAATTCCTTTAAATAATAATAATAAAAATAAATCATATTTCAATTTATTAGTTTGTTATTTTTTGTTTTTGTTTTTTATGGTAGTTTTTTTAATCTTATAGATGACTCCAATAATTGTCACTAGTCAATATCCCCCCTTACAATAAGAAAATGCAATTATTATAATTGAAGGAATAATGGGTAACCTATCTAGATACTGAATCTTGAAGAAGGATTCTAAGAAAACAAGTCAAATTTCCTTTCATAATTGGACTCAAATAATTCACAAATTAATCAAACTTAACTTAAACTTTAATTATATGATTCTACTTCGTATAATGTTAGTAAATTTAAGGAATTGGCTTTGCACAACTTAAAGTATACTATTTGTTACAGTTTGCAAAGATATTGGTTTGATATATATTTAGTAAGGTGGAAAAATAAAAAAGTTAAGAAAACTTTGGTAAAGATACAAGATTTTGCCAGTTTTAATATAAATATTTCACTTTTTTCGAATTATTCCACTTTCTAGAAAAAAATAAAAATAAAAAATAAAAATAAAAAAAGAGAAAACTATATTCCTGTTATTTATGGCTGGAGTTCAACATCAGCGGATATTTCTCTTAAAAGTTTTACAAATTCAAAATTTCTCAAGATTTCAAAGTGTTATATATATTTATTTTTGCCGAAATTCACATCAATATATAAGAAATAAGAATGCTAAATGAAATATATAATTAAGGGGCCGACTATTTGCACCCCCAAAATTACTGAACATACCCCAAAAATATTTAAATTGACATAATTATCCTTATAAATCTTATATCTGTTCGGTTGCAATAACCGAACAGAACAAAGAATTCATCAACCGAACCAAACAAAGAATTCATCTATCTTTTCTGTTCGGTTGTAGTAACAGAACAGAACTGTGATTTTTTTTAAATTTATATCTACATTACCAAATACATAAGATAAGATAACAGATAAGTTTTATGGACATCTACTTTCACTGGGAGAGAAATCACCATCTTTGTTTAAAGATCGATGATGTCATGAAACTTATCTGTTATCTTATCTATTCGGTAGTGTACATATGAATTAAAAAAATTTACAAATATTTGCAACCGAACAGATAAGATAAATGAATTCTTTGTTTGTTCGGGATGAATTCTTTGGATAAGATCTGTTCGGTATGAATTCTTTGGATAAGATACAACCGAATAGATGAATTCTTTTTTTTGTTCGGTTGTTGCAACCAAATAGATAAAGATAGATGACTGTTTAGTTGCAACAACCGAACAAATATAAGTTTAATAAGAATAATTATGTCAATTTAAATTTTTTTGGGGTACGTTCAATCATTTTTGGGATGCGAATAGCCGGTCCTTATAATTAATTCAAACACTTAAAAATATAATAATGATAATAAGAATTGTGATGTTAAAATTCATCGTAGAACAAATGTGTTTTTTTTCCGTTGATAGAGGGATATTTATATTATAAAGAATAATAATAATAAATTTTATATATATATATATTTATTTAATTAATATAAGAGTTTAATTTTGATGAGTTGTCGTCATCAGAATTAATTTCAATTAAAAATTAAAATACTCAATTATTCTAATTATTAATTAAAATTTAATGTAGATAAATATATATATTATTTTAAGATTTGAATATGATATTATTATTATTTAAAAATCAATATAGATAAATACATATATTTACTTTATAATTTAGAATGTTTATCCTCTTTCCATCTATAAATAAGATACTTTATTCATTCATTTTACGCACGTAATTTATTCATCATGACGAGCAAAAGCTTTCTTCAAATTCTAAACAAAGGTATCTAATTTTTTATTATTATTAATTACTTTTTGTTGTTTAGTTTAAATTTTTTAAAGTTTTATTATGTTTATATATATATATATATATATATATATATATATATATATATATATATATATATATATATATTTGTAGTACTAGTACAAATCCCGCGTATTACGCGGAATGTAAAATTATAATTTTAAAAAAATAATATAAATTTAATATATTTATTTTTATAATTTAATATAATTTTTGTTTTTAAATATAAAATTTTAATTTATGCACCATGCAAGTGATTTATCTTTTGATCTATAATATTCTCTCTATTTCAATTTAATGTATTTGAATTACTATTTTAATTTGTCTAATAATAAAATATTAATTTTTTTTAATAAATAGACCACTATACAGTTACTAATATAATCATATTATTCTATATTAATAGAATAATATGATGATATATTTTAATTTTAAGATAAATATATAATTTCATATATTTAAATAAGTTAAATTTTATGAAAAATATATATCTTTATAATAATATATCAAAAAGAAGAGTCCAACTAAAGTGCAATTGGGGCATGCACATCTAACAATCTTAATTACTATTAGATTAAATTTTAATTTAATCTTGGCTACCAATTAAATTAAATTTAATAATTAAAACTTTTAAAAAAATAACTGACCATTGTACTCTAAAATAAATCAATTAACCCACCCAAAATCACCCTAATATAAATTTAATATTATGAATTTAAAAAGTGAAAATTTTTAAACACACACCTCATCAAATTAACTCTATGTAATAAAATTAATATATGTATTAAGTAAATTACTATACCATAAAATAAAATCAATTAACCCACCCCCAAAATCATCCTAATATAAATTTAATATTTTGTATTAATAAAAAGCGAGAAATTTTAAAGACGACGCCTCATCAAATTATCTCTATTTAAAAAAATTAATATATATATTAATTAAATGAAATAAAATAAATAAATATAATAAATGCGTTGATAAAAAAATTATTTAAAAAAAATAGAAAAATTATGATTGATATATATATATATATATATATATATATATATATATATATATATATATATATATATATATATATATATATATATATATATATATATATATAAGGGTTGAATATGAAAGATAATGACAAAATTATAACAATGTTAAAGGAAATAAAAATAAATAAAGTTAATCAGTATTAGTAAAAATATTAAAGATATTAACGAAATTAATAAAAAAATAAACTAAATAATATAGTTCATATAAATTAGGCATCAAGTATAAAGAAATTCAGAAGAAATAAATATGTATGAATGAAAAGAAATTAAAATAAAATATAAAAAAATAATTGAAAGAAATTTAAATAAAATAAATAAAAGATTGAATACTAACCTGAACAAAGATTTAGGAGAATAGTTTCTATGCGTGTGATGCAAGAATAAAAGAATGGTTGAATATGAAAGTTAACGACAAATTTATAACAATGTCAAAAGCTAATTAAAAAAAATATACATAGTTCATATAAATTTGACATCAAGTATAAATAAATTAATTCAAAAGAAACAAATACGTAGGAATAAATAGAAATTAAAATAAAATATAATAAAATTAATTGAAAAAAATTTAAATTTAAATAAAGTAAATAAAAAATTGAATATTAACCTGAAGAAAGCTTTAGTAGAATAGTTTATGTGTCTATGAAGCAAGAATAAGAGTCTTATTTATAGGTGAAAAAAATAATTTTTTTTTATGTTTCTAAATAAGATTTTATTTTGATTTTATCACATCTATATTCAAATATTTAAATAAAATATGTATTTATTTACATTAAATTTTAATTAATAATTAATTTTGATTTGATCACAATTATATTCAAATCTTAAAATAAATATATATAATTATCTATATTAATTAATAATTAAAATAATTGAGAAAAATTGTGGAGATGACACCTCATCAAAATTAAACTCACCTTTAGTATATTAAAGATATATGAGTACATAGCTCGTTCAAGAATACGCTAAACAAACACTTAACGAGCTTGTTCTTAAACTTATAACAAACAAGCTATATAATGTTCAAACTCTGTTCATTTACAGAACGAACTTAAAAATGAGCCTCATCAAGTGTTCATTAAAATAATCGAACGAACACAAACAAGCTACAAGCTCTTAGTGAATCAAGTCACGAGCTGTTCGCTTATCCCCTAATTACTCTCAAGTTTTTAACTAATATAAATAACATTGATTTACACTTTGTTTATTACTCCATTTAAAAATATTAAATTATTTCTAAAAATTAAATAATATTGGTAAAAAAATTATTTAAATGGTTTTCTTAACGAGGAAACTACATATTTTTGGAGTTTTCTTAACCAAATCATTCAAGGTGTATCTTAATATTATAAACAATCCTGTGTTTACTCTGAAGCCATGTGTTAATTTATTTTGTACTGAATACGTGTAGAATATGCACGTGTATGGTGGGCACTGGGCTGACCTTCAACCTCATTTACATGATACTCCTACTAATTAAGAACAGTAAATTTGAATTTAGTGCAAAGAACAGTCCAATAAAACATGTTCATGTCATAGAAAATGGATCAATTTTTTTACGACATAAAACCTTTTCAAATTGGCAAAATCTTTTGCTCACCCGGAGGCATGCTGTGTCCCAAGTGAATTTAAACCTATATATTATTTGTTAGAGGATTTAAATCGTAAGAAAGTATAGAAATTACAAAGTAACGATGCCCGGTACAATAGCCTCACTCTTTCAAATATATAGGCCACTTCCCACCCAATCCCTACTCTGCTGCTAATCCCCATCATCCGTTCATTTGACTACTCTCACATTTCCCATTTTCTCTCTCTACCCAAATTCTTACTTTATCTCTCATCATTTTCGATTTCCCTCTCTCTCTAGTTTTAGGTTTTTGAGGGTTTCCTCTTCTAGAAATTGTTGTTAATTACTTGCCATACCCGTGATTCTCGTGGCCTGGATTGTTAGCATTGAAGGCAAGAATTTTCTTTAAATCAGAAAAGGAAAGAAATTATATTTTTGTTTTTTTGTTTGGCAGGTGTGAATTGTTGTTAATTTGTCGCTCTCAATTTAGATTCCGGAATCTGATTATCGACGCCGGTGGTTGATTGATTGATTAGTCGAGCAAATTTGAATTTGTTCGATCGTTCATGCAAAACAGGTGGTTGTTAGAGACGGATTGTGTAGGAGCGATCTCTGGATTGAGTTATGCCAGAGATCACCGATGAAGGAAGTAATGTACCGGAAACCGCCGTGGACGGTGGCGGCGGGGAGGAGCTCAGCGTGAATCTGTTCAGAAAATACGAGCTCGGGAAACTCCTCGGCTGCGGTGCCTTCGCGAAGGTCTACCACGCGCGCGACCTCCGCTCCGGCCAGAGCGTGGCGATCAAATCCATCAACAAGCTGCGGATTCAGAAAGGGCACCTGGCGGCGCAGGTTAAGCGGGAGATTGCTATCATGCACCGGCTGCGACACCCTCACATCGTCGCGCTTCACGAGGTCCTCGCCACCAAATCGAAGATCTATTGCGTGCTGGAATTCGCCAAGGGCGGGGAATTGTTCGCCAAAATTGCTAAAGGAAGGTTCAGCGAAGATCTCAGCCGGAAATATTTCCAGCAGCTGATCTCCGCCGTCGATTACTGCCACTCGAACGGCGTTTTCCACCGTGATTTGAAGCCGGAGAATCTGCTGTTGGACGAGAACTGGGACCTGAAAGTAACCGATTTCGGACTCAGCGCTGTGACGGATCAGATCCGACCCGACGGCCTGCTACACACATTATGCGGTACGCCGGCGTACGTGGCGCCGGAAATCCTCGCGAAGAAAGGCTACGACGGCGCAAAAGTCGACGTGTGGTCCTGCGGCGTCATCCTGTACGTGCTGAACGCCGGCTATCTACCATTCAACGACACCAATTTAATGGCGATGTACAGAAAAATCTACAAAGGGGAATTCCGTTGCCCTAGGTGGACGTCGCCGGAAATGAAGAGACTCTTGACCCGCATACTGGATCCGAATCCGGATACCAGGATTACCGTCCACGAGATCCTGAACGACCCGTGGTTCAAAAAGGGGTACAAGGAGATAAAGCACTCCGTTGATAGAGAGTTCCAATTCAAGGAATCCAGTGAAGAAGCGCGTTTCTTAAACGCGTTTGACTTGATATCATTTTCCTCCGGTGCGGATCTCTCCGGTTTGTTCAGTTACGGCGGAAATCGCGTTAACTCGGAGATGTTCGTGTCGGCTCAATCGCCGGAGATTATTATCCAGAGGTTTGAAGCGGTGGCGGAGGAAGGGGGCATGAGAGTGGCAAAAAAGGAAATGGGGGTCAGATTGCATGGGCAAAATTGGAAATACGTTGTAATGGTGGAGATTAACCGGTTAACGGAAGAGCTGGTGGTGGTGGAGGTCAGAAGGAAAGGGTTTGGGCGGGATTTATGGAAAGAGAAATTAAAGCCTGCCTTACATGATTTAGTTTACGGACCGGAGACCTGAGTTTCCGGTAACATTATAGAGAAGCAACTTGCACTTTTGGTTCGCAATTAATTAATCATGGCCTCCACGATTAAATACCCTAATCAGTCATAATTGCACCGTAATTGTACTTTAGCTTCAGAATTAAAATAGCAAGTAAAACAAAAAAAAAAAAACAAAAAAAGAAGAAGGGAATTTTATCTTCCAGGTGATATGGTAATTTAATCTGGATATGGAAATTAAAGGTTCTGTAAATTGTTTTAACCTAGTAGTTTCCAAACCCATAAATATTTTTATTAATAATTAATCATTGCAATTTCTTGCTTATTACAGCCTGCTCATATGATGTAAAGTGCTTATTTGGATGTATTAATAAGGAAATTAAAGTTTAATTTCTTACTATATTTTATTTCTTGAAGAATAATTACTATATTTTGGTGTTATATTTTATGTCATTCATATTAGATGAGTTATATGTATATGGAGAGAAGAATCTCAACTTTTATCTTGGGTAGAGTTTTATGTTATAAATTATTTTATCATACGTGTCACTCATCCAACAATTTGTAATAGGAAATGTAGAGTCAAAAGCTCTTAAAATTAATATCTGGATTGAAAAACACAAACTAGAATTCAAACTTGATTAGAAAGAGTTCGATAACGACAATTTGTGTAATATGAATAAAATATTAAAAAAATGTTTTCTTTAATTGAAACGAAAAAATAAATTAGTTGAAATGATAAGACTTGTACAGAGATTGAACACCTAATTAATGAGAAAATTATGTTATCAAACCCTCATGTGAAACGTCTCACAAAATATGTATTATTAAACGGTAATAGAGAGATTGTTAGCATCAACTTTAAATCTTAATATGTTCAAACCTTAAGAATGAAATTATAACCATACGAGAATTAATATTAAACTCTATTAAAAAATAATAAACATGTAAAATATGCCTTAAACAACAACAATAAAATTATAATTATACACTTATTAATCTCAAGTTAAAGCTCTTAATAAATCTCAACTGAAATCGTATTCAAATTAATCATATTCTAACACTGATTAATTTAATTTATTAAGATTCTTTGTCCTCTCGTGGGAACAAGAACAAAGAATTATATAAGACATCCAACGTGTTCACACATAAAATAAAAACACTAATCCTCGAACATGTCTACTATAATAATCTCCAATTACACTTCTTAGTTGTCTTAAATTTAAATATTAGTGTCGTGTAATCATCACCTAAGTACAATTAATTAAACTAAATAATTACAGCCGGAAAAGACAATATCTTTGCCAAATATTTTAACCATGCACAATTATTTTTTTGAAAAAATAAAAATAATCACTATATATGTCTCCCTTTCATTGGTAAGTGAAGGTCATTATCGGATAGGTAAGAATATGTATATATATATTTAAAAAGTATATTCGAAAATTGGTGGTGGGGACACATGTCAAAGATAATCCTGCCAAACGTGAGGCACGCATTACTTCCCATTTAAAGATTAAACTTTATGTCCAAACTCTTGAAATTTCATGAAAAGTTGGTTTTTTTTTTTAAATCGATAAATGGTTGTTTTTATATATGATCTACATATAGATTGTTGGAAAATTAATACTCCCTCCTCCAAATCTAAAATTTACATTTTAATGATATAATATTTTAATTTATAATGAAATAAAAAATATGGAGTAATATTTTAATATATAATAATTAATTGTATTAGTATTATGTGTGGGTTTTATAAAGATATACTCCTTCCGACCAATCCAAAGGTAATTGTTTGCTTTTTACGCGTAGATTAAGGAGTATTATTATTATATGTGTAGTGGGTAGTTGTATTAAAGGGAAGTGGTGGGACATGTGATATATTTTTTTACTAAAAATAGAATATGAATACCTTTGAATTTGACGCCCAAAATGGTAAAAATTTATACATTTGGATTGGCCGGAGGAAGTATTAATAATTTTGTGTGGATCTTTTTTACTATAAAGAGAAGAGTTGATATTAGGTGCACCCATATGTGTATAACTTTTTATTCTATTTTGTATACATGTTATTCTATTTTGTATACGTGTTTCTTAATAATTGTATACTTTTTTCACACTAATTTTTTCATCAAAAAAATAGAATCCATATGTGTATAACTTTTTATTCAATAGTGTATACATGTTTTTTAATAATTGTATATTTTTTTACACTCAATTTTTCAATAAAAATTTAACAATTAAATTGTATACATTTTTGTTCATAAGCGTATATGTTTTTGTTTAGATTTGTATACATTTTTGAAAGTTGATGCACTTTATCTTAGGGTGCACCGGAGTGCACAGTATAATTAGCCTAAAGAGAAATAGTATAAATTAATGATGGGACACCGAGAATGGAAATCGTCCCAGGTTTATTTGCACTATCAATGCGAATACAGAGTTTAAAAAATTGTATTTTAACTATTTTTATTGATTTTTGGAAGATAATATAGTCCTTTAAGTAATAAATACTCCATTCCTCCCCAATTCATCTTCATTATAGATACAGAGTTTAGCCCCCAGGGCATAGCTCATGTGGTAGAGGGGATGATGGAAAGACCTTCCAGCTGAGCTTGGTTGCTGCAGGGTGGGGGTTCGAATCCTGCATTTGGCATAGATTTGGCCCCTTGCAAGCACAAGTTTAACAGTGAGCCCTCCCTATAAGCCACTTGAGGCACATCCTGCGATTTACCTCCTCCACCAATCCCCAGGGCAGGGGCGGTGGGGGCCCCTAATGGTGGGGTACACCATTTATAGATACAGAGCTTAAGAAAATTTACTTTTGGTAGTATGGTATTTATGAAAGTGTGAAATTAAATTTGAAACTGATCAAAACGAAAGTGTGAAGTTAAAGTAAAATAGAGGGAGTACATTAAAAAAAATATATTATGTGTATTAAATGAGAGAGATAAATTTATATTTAAAACATACTTTTAAAATTAAGAATTGATCTTGTAATTTTTTACTGTTTTTTTTTTATGATAATATTTAATGTGAGACTTTAAAAAATTCGAAATTAAATATCAAAAGAAGGGAATATTATCCTATCTGCAAAGTAATGATAACATTTAAGAAAACAATACTACAAGCTAAGGGAAATTTAAAAAACAATACTACCAGGTATACGATCTCTTGCTGCGGATAGAAAATTTTATTAAGGGGTCTCCAATATTTACATATTATCATTTTATGTTTCATTTGAACGGTTATGTGTTTTTTTAATGAATCCCATTTAAAATAATTAATATATTTTTATTAGGTCATTGAATATTAATTTATTATATACATCTCAATTTACTATATGAGAAACTCTTCTGTGAGACAGATTTTTTGTGAAACGGATTGACCCATTATTAAAGTATGCTTATGATATAGCTAAGATATGCTAATTTGTAATTAAAGTATGTTAATAATGAATCATATTATAATATCCTAAAATCATACTTTAATTCATTATTCATCATACTTTACAAAACATACTTTAACAATCATTAAACATATTTTATCTATATAATAAAATACTTTAATACGTCTCATAAACGGTCTCATATAAGTAGTGTCTCACAAGAGACTTTGTCTTACTATATATTAATATACTTATTCCATTCCGCGTTAAATTTTACGATTTTCATTTTAGTTTGTTTCAAGGTAAGGTTTACGTTTCATTATTTGTCAAATTAGGCACACACAAAATAATTAATTATTCCATATAGAGCACACACAATATTAATATAACTAACCACCTCATATTAAATATTACTCCATTTCTCTTAGCTCACTACACATTAAAATATTATATCTCTTAATATATGTGAAAAAATAAATATTTTAATCTCTTAATCCACATGAAAAAACAAACGTAAACTAAACTCGAAACGGATGGAGTATAATATTCTTTAATTTTCATGCTAAACACAAATGTAATTATTAACTTATCATTAAATATTACTATATTTTCAATTATACAAATGGATAAATAGATAAGTAAGAAAAGAAAGGACAAAGTAACAAAAAAACAGCAACACATTATAGGATGTGGCCAATAATGTACGTAAATCATGTGTTGTCCTAATAATTAACCCTGTTTGTACGGGAATGATTCCTATGTGTAATTACGCGTTTGTTTGTTCCTTTGTTGTTGTTTTTTTTTTTCTTTACCGCGATATGTATTTTTGTCTCGTCGTAATCTCGTGACTTTTCATCTCGAGTTGGTCGTAATATAAAGGAAGTTAAGATGATTAAAAAAATAAACATAGAAAAGGAAATTAATAAGGTTGCTCACGTTCGAAATACTCCTATACATGGAGTATCCGGAGTATATGTTTTTTTTTTCACATTTCTTTCATTTAGTTATCCGGTTCAATAGACACACTGAAAATAATTAACAAAAATACTCAATATATATAGGAAGAAATGAGTGATAGTATCCTCCCACTCTGGTTAATTTCAAAAACATAAATTTGAATAAAAAGGAGTATACAATAATATAACATTTTATTTTATAAAATATATACGGTAATTAATAAGGGTATAATCATTTTATTAAAAAAATCAAAATATAAAGAGTATATATAAATGTTAGACTAGAAAAATCAGTAACTTTTTTCAAAAATAAAATAAAATAATATATATATATATATATATATATATATAACTTTTAATTTTTCCTACGATACTGACAATGTTTATTTGGACACGTTAATTAAAGAGTATAATAATAATAATTTAATGTAAAGTGAGTTGAAGATATAATATTTTAATGTGTAGTGCGTAGTTGTGTTAGTGTTGTCAATTGATCTCATGTGAATATATTTATAGTTTTGTGCGGATCTCATATAATATATATATATATATATATATATATATATATATATATATATAGTGGCGGACGCAGGATTTTCGTGGAGGGGCCCAATTCTTCTCATACAATGGTTCGCGTTTTTTGTTCTACAAATTATAAGAAAAATTATTTTATTTATCAACTTATATTAACATTTTTCTAAGAATATTTTAGTATTTTAAGTTGTGTTAGGTAAAAGTTAGTATAATTTTGAGATTAAAATTATTAAATGAATATGTTATTTTAATAATGTATCAATTAAAATAAATAAAAGAGATAAAAGAGAGAAAAAAATAAATATTAAGTAAAACAAAAGAGATAGAAGAGGGTAAGAAGTAAATAAATAAAGTTTGTCCTATAAGGGGATCGAACACTAGACCCTCGACACATTAATTAGTTTGCCTCACCACTAGGCCAATGTGGAATTTTGTCATATTTTACATATATATACTACTTAATAGCAAAAGTTCAGGGGGCCCAGTGACCCCCTACCTCCTATGTAGGTCCGCCACTATATATATATATATATATATAGGAAAATATATTAATTTTTATGGGACAATAAAAAATAAAAACGCCAATTTCTTTGAAACGGAAGAAGTACCTAAATGGTAAAAAAAAAACTTGATTTGGGAGCACATAGTTAAATATGTACGTCCGAATAAATGCAAGACTTTGTCTAAAAAATATTATTTGATCATCTTATAATACATAATAAATTATTTTACACTTTATTCTTTTATATATATTATTAAAAGATTATTATATTACCCCAATTCAATAAAGTTAAATACTACTAATTAAAATTTTGTAGCCGTAAATATTACCCCAATTCAAAACGAAGGGTAACTAGTAAATTTCCAGAAGTTCTAGAACGTTACAAGAAACTCTAAAACTCAAACGCAGTGAAGTTCCAACAATTCTGTTCAATGCATACATAATGATGGATTAAAAGTCAAATTTATGACACCTTTTAATTTAATTTAATTTAATTAATTAATAGTTATAAATACGGAATTTATTATTACAATATTATTATTCAACCAGTATGATCTCAATTATTACGTCGAGCTTATGTAAAACTTTGAATTAATTAACTTTTTATCAAGTTGACCAAGGCTGCTTATTTATGGAGACAGAAATTGTAAATTTGTTTAAAATAATTAATATCTTCTATGACATTCTAAGTGCAATATATATATTTTCTTATGATTAAGTATTATTCTTATTTTTATTTTTTTACTCTTTAATTAAATTTAAGAATTATATTGTAAAATAAATTATAATTTTTTTCAATAAAAAAAGAGTACTCCCTCCGTCCCAAAGATATTGACACACTTTCCTTTTTGGGTTGTCCCACAGAAATTGACATATTTCCTTTTTAAGAACATGGGACCCACACAAAATAATTTATTTATTTACATGGACCCACACATCCATCACACTCACCACTAATACAACTACCCACTACACATTAAATATTATTTCTCTCACTTCACTTTATATTAAATTATTATACTCCTTAATCTCCGTGCCCAAAAAAATGTGTCAATACTTCCGGGACGGAGGGAGTAACATTTTTAGAAGTTGTCGGGGTCGCCTAGCTGTTCTATGGGAATATCTGTCTACGTTGATAATATTCATTTTATTTTCCGTACATATATTAATAATTGATAATGGCTTAATCACATGTAAAAGAATAATTTGTGTGGATCAAATTATGGAATAGTATTCAAATCGTTAATTGTTTGATAGAAAGTAAATGTTCTAAAATAGAAATGGATCCTCTCTTGTAGGAAAGGTGAATTTCCAATTATTGTTTGTATGAACAGTGAAAAGATTTAACTAATAGTGAGAGAAATGGACATATGATACTGGAAAGGATTTAGATTTGTTATAACATGCTACTAAATTAAAAATTGTACGTAACAATTTTGTTGCATAATATATTATTAAATTAGATTATGTTTGTTTGAATTTAAGTATAAGTAAGAAAATTTGAAATTAGTTGGATTATATAACAAATTGTGTTAGTCTATACTACTCCCTAAGTCCCAAAGACAAGTTCTCGATTATTGTAAATACGGAATTTAAGAAAAAAAAAATTTTATTTACTTTTAGGTGTAGTTTAGTATTTTTAGGTAATAAATAAACTATAAAGTAAGTTATGTGAGTTGTAAAGGGATTGTAATTTTGAATTTAAAGTAAATTGTGGGGTTATTAATTTGTGTGTATTTTCTTATTTGGAGGTGTGAATTTGTTTATGGAATGGAAATAAATAGAAAGTATGAATTTGTTTATAGGGCATGGAGTATTTGTTTTGGGATTTAGAATATAAGAATAAGAAATCGAGATGATAGAGATGATGTGGAGTGTATAAGAAATTGATGAGATTTGTGTAATAGGAGTATAATTTTACTAAACTACTAAAACAAGAAATTAATTATATAAGAGTGAGGCTCTTGTGCGCCGAGAATATTGTGATCAGAGGCGGATTTACATAGGGCAACTCGGGCTCAAGCCCAGGGCTACCCATCACGAACACATTATAATATATTTAAATAATTTTTTTCTAAAGTTTAGCACAGTTCAAAAATATTTTAAGCTCACTCTAAAGAAGTTCAAAATTATTTTTAAACCCACCCATTACAATAAATATTAAAATTTAGCTCATTCCACATCCACCTTTAATTGAGAAGGTGATTCTGTGTATATAAATAAATAATTAAATAAATATATATATATATATATATATATATATATATATATATATATATATATATATATATATATATATATATATATATATATATAATTTTTATTTTATTTTTAATAAACTTAGCCCACCCATCGTGAATTTCTAGATCCGTGCCCTGACCGTGACCCTTTGTAATTTAAATTTCTATCAATACATAGAGTTAAATAGAATATGGAGGGGAGGGTTGTGTTCCCAGTTTTTGCCATTATATAATCCTAAACTTTTCCATTAAAAAGAAAAGAAACATGCACATTGTTTATATCTACCATTTTTGGTATTGATTAGATTAATAGTTTTTTTTAATAGTATGTTAGTTTTTTTATATGCGTGTTGAAATGAGTATTACTTTTCATTTAAAAGAGTAATATTTAATTTTTTTAAAGATTAAATTTTTATATACTAAAAATAATTTTGTAAAAATATGATGCAAGGGATCGGGGAGTAATATTTTTCATTCCGTCCCACAATAGTGGTTACCAATTTTGGTGTCTCCATTCAATAGTAACATTATCTTTTGTATATGACACCCATACAAAATAATTAATATATATTCACACACAACATTAATATAACTACTTACTATACAATAAAATATTATACTCCATTTTATTATACATTAAATTATTATATTACTTAATTAAATTATTATATTTCTTAATTTTTGCGAAAAAAATCAAAGGGAGTAATTGGAAAATTAGGATTAACGTTAAAACCGTTTCAGATGTGTTTGACTTATTTGTAATAAATATTCACTTTACCTGTTTGGAAATATAAGTGGCAGCTGCGTTAGTTGGTTTCTATCTCTTTCACTGAAAAAGATAAGCACGTTTTTATGTGCACTAAATTAGTGAATGGATGAGTTATGAATACAATCTGTTGGCCCAATTTAAGTAATGTGGGCCTATGATTATAATTTTTCAATATTTATAGTCCAATAGGCCCAACCAGTACTTTTTTTGCAACAGCCCAACCAATACATTTAGTTTAAGTTTTAGTAGCTTGTATTAATTGGGCCATCTTATTTTTATTTACTTATTATTAACAATTAAATATGTGTTCATTTCTACAAAAGAATTTCATTCTTAAAATGAGATCTAAAATACCTTGTAAGTATTGTAATTGATTTTTAAATATATATTTTATGAATGATAAATGCTGTAATGAGTTTTGTTACGTTGCAAATTTCATATTGAGCCGAGCTGGGTTATCTCAATATAGTATAAGTTTTAGCTATAAAAATTTGATTTTGCATTTTAATTAGAAGATTATTGGAGCAAATGAGTCAAGTTAACCTATATTTATTTACAGATACATAATTATACTAATTAATGGAGTACAAACGATTTGAAGTGGTAAAGTGCTAATCAATTTCTAAGAAAAGAAAAGTTTGAGCACTACACGTGGAAAATAATTTATGTCGGATTTTGAGATGTCTGGTCGTGAAGTTGTCATCATGCCTATTAGGGGTGTCAACGGGCACCCGACCCGCGGGCACCCGGCCCGCCCCGCACATTTTGGGCCGGCCCAGACCCGGCCCGTAGGAGAAACGGGGCTGCCCGGCCTGGACCCGTACGGGTCCGGGGCGGGTCCAGGTATTAACTTAGACCCGCCCCGCCCCGCCCCGTATATAATATATTAAAAATTAATTTATATTTTATATATATATATAATTATATTTTATGTTAATATATATATATATATATTATACAATTATTTTATATTTTATACATAAAAATTATTTATAATTATATGATATATATATAATTTTTAAATTATAATTATATTTAATATTCTTATGATTATTTATTTAAATATATGAATAATTTTTGTATAATTTAAATTTTTTAGGACTAATTAAAAAAAAAAAAAAAACGGGGCGGGGCGGGGCGGACCCGCCCCGTATGAGTCTGGGCACGGGTCCTATTATATAGGACCCGTACGGGTCCGGGGCGGGTCCGGGCCAGGTACTTCACAAACGGGCCGGGTCCGGGTAGTGCACTACCCGGCCCAGACCCGGCCCGTTGACACCCCTAATGCCTATATATAGGCCCTCCGTCCCTCATTAATAGGATCATTTGCTTTTTGATACATAGATTAAGGAATATTATTATTTAATGTAATGGGTAATTGTATTAGTAGAAGTATGAGTCCCAACATTTAATTGTATTAGAGGGGTGTGTGAGTCCATGTGTGTAAAAAAGGAAGGTGACTCTTTGGTGGGACGACCAAAATGAAAAAATGATCATCTTAGCCTGGGACGGAGGGAGTAAAATTTATGGCTAGTAATTAATAATCTCTATATATAAAAGTATAAGAAAATTAGCCTATGAAAATTGAAATCTATACATAAAATAATGCATAATTGCTGTAAACTACATGACTCAAAGTACTATTACTCATAACTACACAATTATGACTGTGATACCATAAATACCCTTATGTATTTGCACAATTTGTTTGTACAATTTGGTTTTGCACATTTTAAATTCCGGCAGCAGGAGGCGGTGGTCAGCGGCGGTCAACACTGGTCAACGACTATCCAGCCACCGGTCAACGTCGGTCCGGTCGGCGGTCAACGCCGGTCAACTACGGGTGGGTGGGTGGGTGGGGTGTAGGATTGGTGGTTTAAAAGTGTATGTGATTATAAGGTTATATTTGATATTTTACTTTAATATTTTGTACGTGAGAGTAATTATTTAAATTCCTTGTATCTCATAATAATTTAGATTAAAAGTGTGTATCTATTAATGATTTTCCCTTAACATATTTATGTCATTAAAAATCTTTATTTACAAAAACAATAATGATAAAATCATGATTAGTATATATATATATATATATATATATATATATATATATATATATATATATATATATATATATATATATATATATATATATATATATATATATAAAGAAGTACATTCTCAATTCTTACTTCAACTTCTTTCGTTTTAAATTTTAATTCATATTAATTTCAATTTTACATTCTCATAAAAAAAAGCAATTAACTAAAATCCATTTAATACACTTTAAATTCAAATTTATCATCATCTTTTTAATACACATAATATACTTTATTATTTATTTATTATAAAAATCAAATTATTCAAACAATAAATCAAAAAGTGATTTTTATTAATATTCAAATAATAGTAGTAAATATGACGATGATGAATTTAGGTAGGGGAATATATTTTAAAAAATTACTTTAAAAGAAGGCCAATATTTTAATATAATTATATTATAATTTAGCAGTACTTTATTATAATAGTATAGTAAAAAACCGTAAAAGACAAAAATTCAGTTATTATCATTATTATTTCTACATGTTAATTATACGTACATATATATAGAATTTGTAATTTCTAAAAAATATATATATATATATATATATATATATATTATATATATGTGTATGCTCAAGTCCTCTATAAATAAGCAAATGAGAATATATCAAAATTCATCCTAGTAATTTTTAGTAAATCCAATTTTATTCTTATAATTTTTTACTTTTCCAATTTTAATGCTTTTGTGTTAATTTTATTCATGTAACTTTTTACCTTTTCATATTTTGTCATTTTACAAAAAAATTTGCTAAACTAATACTGCTAGAAATTAAAAATTGAGTGAGGCTTGCGTGCGCCTTTAGAATTTAATATTATGGATAATGGTATATTATTTTGTTTTGAAGGGTATACACTTTAATTAATATAAGGATATACCATTTTATTCTAAAGGATAATTTTTTATTTTTCTTCAGAAAATAAAGGATACACATCTTTATACTAAATGTTATACAATTTTAAAAAAAAATTTAAAAGCGCACGGGATGTGCCCGTGCACCTGGTGCACACAAATTTTTGCCTTTAAAAATTTACAGGACTTACAAAGTTTTTGAAAAGGGCTAATAATGAAATCTAAAAGATTATAAGTTTAAAATTCATACAAAAGATTAAAATTGAAAAAAAAATTATATTAATCCAAAATTAAAGGATTGAAATTTTTTGAAAAAAAAAAGGGAATCTTATATTACAGTAAAAGCAGAAGTTAAGTGGATTAATCAAATTGAAGATTCCACGTGTCCCATACTATTTGAATCAGAACATAATCTAACTTCATTATTTGTTACTGAAATTCGAGCAAAAACATATATTCAAATTAATATGAATTAACTCTATAGCAAAAGACAACGTCAACTTTATTAATTAAGTGAAAATATATAGAAAAGATGTTACGAGAATATATATAAATATAAAACGAAATTGAAAATATTGAAAGAGATTATTGAACTCTAGGACCATAATTAATAAAATAATAATATTTATCAATTAATAGCAGACCCAACATGAGTAGAGAATATTTAATAAATTAATATATGTAAACCACATCATAAAGGCTACAACGTCAATGCATGGTTGTTCAGATATTATTCATACTTCTATTAAATAATTCTTATCACGATAAAAGAAATGGTACAGAGCCAATGTATTTTGGTGTCGAAATTTTAATTAAATTAATTTCATTCATATATAGTTACTTTTTATTTTATAAAATTAGACTATGATTAAAAAAAATTCAGATAGTGTCATTGTGAGACAAACCTTGAAAAAATTGCTTGTTAAGTTGTAACCGGAGGGCATGAGAGTAATATTTCATACAGTAGTATAAATATATATTAAGTTGAAAGTATTTTATTTTTAATATTCAACCTAATTTTTAAGGTTATTGATAAGCAGATAAGGTAACATTTTTTTGGGTGTGAAGTAAGTTGAAGGGTTTTATTAATAAGACGGATAAAAAAGAGGGGTGTTTCTCTCACTTACTACATATTTAAATATTATAAATATATATACACACTTGTGACATGTAATTAACCCCACCACCTATACATACACATATATTATATTATAAATATATACATACATGTGACATGTAATTAATTCATGAATTCTGATTCTTCATCACTCCCACCAGTAGCAGAAACAAAATGGCAGATTTCAACCAGAAAACATTCAGAATCAAGTTACAAGACGACCACAAATTCATCTCCAAAGGCAACTCGCTATCCAACTCATCATTCCGAGTTTACTACAACGATCTCCCGAGTTCCGTCCCATTCATCTGGGAAACTCGCCCCGGAACTCCCAAACTCACCGATTCCCGCCCCGAGTTCATCCTACCCCCACTCACACCACCCCCCTCTTACTACCCCACCACCTCCGCCAAGAAGAACTCCAAACCAAAGATGATTATGCACACTCTACTCCGCAGACTCAGCTCCAAGAAACCCGACTACGGACACGTGGCGCCGTCTCCCTCGTTCCGCTACCCGATGGCGACGACCACACCCACTCGCCGCCGCAGCCGGTTTTCGAGCTGGGGAGGCGAGAAGGATGGTCGTCGCGATCGGATTTTTGGTTTGGAAAATGATGATCAGAAGAAGATTAAGGTTCATCATAATCATGGATATTTTTCATCGGTTAATGTTTTCAAGAAAGTTTTTACGACAATTGTTGGACTTCGATCTGATTAAGGATATGTATCGTGTTTGTTTATGCTTAATTAAGCGTAATTAATTACTGTAAGAGCTGTTATTATTACCGGTGGGTGAGTTATAAGCATATCTGCATATGTAGTATGAATAAGTTTGCAGATGTGCATCTCATAATATTGTAATTACTGTATCATAATTTTCTTTATTAATAATGATATATATCTGCGTGTTTTTTTTTCTTAATAATTTTATTTTCCAAGAACTTCTTACTTAAAAAATGAGGTCAAATTTAGTTTGATGTTACTATTTCAATTATCCATTATTATTCTGCTAAAATAAAATCATAATTATTTACTGGTGCATGTAAGGGATGAAGTTTGGAGGGAATTTAAGGAATAAAATTAATAAGTGCAATATTAATTATATTTTCGGTTCCAATATCTAATTTAATTGTTGTGCATATATAATTAAATAAATTAACTATTATTTTAAAATATGCATTGTTCGGAGGACGTATATATATGTATGTTTATAAATTGCATGTGGAGTACTAATTAATTATAACTATATTACAGAACTCATAGTCTCATACAAAAATCATGATATTTTTTTAAAAAGTTTTTAAGAATAATATAGTCTTTTTTTAAATAATTTTAAAAAATATTATTTGTATTAAAAACGAATATCATTTTCTAAAATACTATTAACTTATTAAGTATTGCTGGTGTGTTTCCATTCTTCAGGAGGTATGATTATTTTCATAAACAAAAAAAATGTAAACATTTTCGTGGTATGGAGAAAATATAGAAATTCTGTTTTATGGTTACTATTAAGTCTAAATTGACCCATCTTTCAGGTCATTTATTATATATATAAAAAATACATAAAAAGTTCAATTAAAAATAAAATTTTCTATCTTTTGGATTTCTACTACATTTAATTAGTATTTCTACTTCATATTCCAAACAAATCTAATTAAAAGGAGAGAAAGATACCATCTATACCCTACAAGAAAAGAAAATAGGAGTATATATAACTACATGACAATTAGGATGTAACCAAACCAAATCGTTCGCGAACTATTTGAGTCTCGATTTGATTAAATATTCGTTCGAACTCGTTCGTTAACCTTAACGAGCCAAATCAAACTTGAATTTTGGTTTCGAATAGTTTATCAAACCAAACTCAAGTCTAAGGGTGTTCGGCTCGAAAACTCGCGAACATATTCATTTATAGGCTCCCTAATGGCTCGCAAACGCGTTCGTAAATTTTATAGTTATTCTTTAGAATTATATATTATTATTTATTTATTAATATTCAATAATTAAATATTTTATATTAAACCACACAAATATGATAATAACTTAAGTGATTATTTAAATATTTAAATATTTTTTACCGTTTATAATTATATTTTGTTAGTTTGTTTATTTAATATTATGAATAACATTAAATGTTTATAAACGAGACATTCTTTTAATATCCAGGCACAAAATTATTTAAATGTTCATGAAAATATATTCATAAACAAGTTACTTTATGTATTCGTGAACATGTTCGCGAGTCTTAACAAATAGTTTGAATTCGAGCTCGAGTTCGATATTTTTTTTCTTGACGAGTTCGAGCTCGAGTTCGATAACTTCTTAACAAACGATCCTCAAACCTAGTAGTGTTCGACACGACTCGATTCGATTACATCCTAATGACAATATAATTAGATTATTTTTTTAATCTTTTCTAACTATTAATTAACATGAAAGTGTATATCATGAGATTTGATGTGTGGTTTTGTTAGGAGAAATATCCAATTAACTAAAAAGGAGAGATGAGAGTGAGAGAGCAATATTAGAGGCTATGTGAGATGCAACATTAGTGTAATGTAATGAAATTAATGCAGAAAGAAGAAGTTGGTGATAGATTGCTGTCTAAATAATAAATTTTAGTGCAACATTGGAATATCTATTACGCTGCGTTGTCTCTCACTCATTCAAGAGCCCCTCTTTCTTATTTTCCAGTAATTGAATTAACTATTCCAATTTCTTGTTATATTTTGTATTTCACTTTTAAATGAAAGATACGTATTCAAACTTCGTGTTTTATTTTATATTTTACTTTTTAAATGAATGATACGAGTCAATATACATGATTACATGTTTAAAAAATTAGAGAATACTCCCTCTATGCTACAAAGTATTTCACGTATTGTTGTGCATAGAGTTTGAAAAAATTTATTTTTTAATAAAAAAAGATGTGTAAAGTTGTTAAAATGTGTGAAAAAGTGAGTATTATATTGGAATATACTTAAAAAATAGGTATTACTATTATATTACCCTTTTTTTTATCATTTTTTATAAAAGTAAAGTGTGAAATATTTTGTGGGAGGTTAAGAATGAAAGTAAGAAATATTTCCGTAGGGAGTAATTAATTGCGAAAAATATTCAAATACCCATGCAATTTGAAAAGTCTAACATCTTCATTTTTCAACTGTTTTTAAAATCATAAAAAAAAAATTACTTTTATGCTTACATTCCTAAAATACCCGCTACAATTTTTGTTTCTTTTAATCATTAAAGATTCATTGACTTTATTGACGAGAACAAATAGACGGTAGAAAAGTTTGGAATGAATAAAACTGAATAAATAAAAGAGGGACGAATTGAAAAATTAATATTTTATAATTTTATTATTAATAATCATTTTCATTCTAAATTTACCTATTATCTTAATTCATATCAGCACATACGAGAACCAACTGCTCGATCTTTATTTTTTTGTTTTATACTGAGTGATACTCATTCATCTCACACATTAACAGAAACATGCATTTTCACATTAATTTGCTACTATGATTTATTAAATGATTTAAATTTTAGAGGGTATTAATGTAAGGAGCCGATTTCATGTGAAATTCTACAACTATTAAATGCTACTCTTTAGATATTAAATTACAAAGTGTTTAATGATTAACCCTTTTTTTTAAGGTAATAATTATTTCAATCCATCCCATTCAACATTTACATTTTCCTATCAAATATGAAAAAATATAATATTTTAATATGTATTAAGTAAATTTTAATACTCCCTCCGTCCCACGTATTTTTACCCACTTTCCATTTTGGGGTGTCCCACGTATTTTTAGTCATTCCATTTTTGGCAAAAATACATATTATTTTATTATATACTTTTTATAATCCCAACAATTTTAATTACTTTTTTACACTTTATTCATCATTCCCAATAACTTTATTCACTTTTTCTTTTTAAATTACTAATTTATCCCTACTTTTTCTTACATTATATATTAAAAAAATAAAACGTCTTAATCTCCGTGCCCGTACAAACGGGTAAAAATACCCGGGACAGAGGGAGTATAATTTTACATTTTAATTCTTAATATTTAATTTATATTGATGAATATTAATTTTTAAGGATAGGACTCACACTAAATAAAAATATATATGAAATTTTAAGGGAAACATTCAAATTGATATTACGTTACTCGTATGAATCTACATACAAAATTTCCTGAAACTTTGTTTATTATTATTATTATTATTATTATTGTGTGTGTGGATTATTGCTTGCAATTTGAGTTTATTCATTAATTTGCATAATCGCAAAATGGATGGAGTTTTAAAAAAAAATAATTACAAATCATTTTATGTTAATGTGCAATCTAAGCTAAAAAGCTGCTTAGGAATCAAAAGAAGGTATAAATATTAATTTTTGTTGGTGATGTATTTATCGTTGATGTTGATTAAATAACTACTTTTCACCCATTACACCTTAATAACATTCATTGCAAATTTAAATTGATCAATTAACCTCTATTAATGTTCTAGTGTAATTTCAATGTTAATCAACCGTCCTATCAAAATGATGCAATATCTATGAGATATATATATGACTCGTACGAAAACTAAAACAAAAAAAAAACAAAAAATTATACTTTGGATTTTATAATTTGAACAATAAATAAATTATAAAATAGACGGTATTGACAATCAAAATTAAAGAATAATATAATACTCTTAATAAATTATTACTACTAACCTGAAATAAATATTACAATCTCGGTTCAGTTTTAATTTTTGAAATTCGATCGAACAGTTAATTGAAAAATCAAGCCGACCAAAAATTACAAATTTAGGCGGACAAATACTCTCACATCGTCTCATGAAAAATAATTTCAACTTTCTCATTAGAATAATAAGAAGTGATAATATTTTAATAAAGAAATAATATTTGAATAAACGAAAAGTAATAAAAATTAATATAGTAAATTATTTCATAAAAAATCTGTTATATAAATATATAATAATATTATTTTTAATGAAAAATGATAGGAGTAATATTTTTAATAGAAAATTATACTTATCTAAGAAAATTTAAAAGTAGTGTTAGATGGTTTGACAAAATTGATGTATGTGAAATGTAAAAAAAGGTGGATCTAAAGGGCTGGGCCAGCCCACATGCAGAATTTGAATTTGATATATTTGTCTGCCCAATTTTGTTTACCCAAAATTCAGGGGCAATGAGGGAATTCACACAAAGATTAATGTCTTACATTTATTTCAATATATCAAATTTATTTTAGTATATGATAATTAATTTTTGGTTACGAAAAATATATATTAATATTTTTAAATATTATATACACTACAATAATTTAAATTTATAAAATAAATAAAATAATTATAATAATATTTGGTAATAAACAAAGAGCAAGATAGATTTAAGGACCCATTTATCTTCAAATTCGTGTCGGTATGTTTGATACTTAATATGGACTACTAGAAATATTATGAAATTAATTAATTAATAACATGCATGAACTAACACCAAACACACGTATCCTAATAAACATGGCAAAATAAAAAATTGTGTCGAATGAGAAAAGTTTCCTAAGAAATTAATAAAAAGTAATATTCGAATTAATAAGAAATAATAATGATGCAGTAAATTATTCAATAAATAATTTATAGTAATATAAATAAAAAATGATAATATTTTTCATAAAAAATAATACTCCCTCCGTCCCGGGTATTTTTACCCGTTTGTACGGGCACGGAGATTAAGACGTTTTATTTTTTTAATATATAATGTAAGAGAAAGTAGGGATAAATTAGTAATTTAAAAAGAAAAAGTGAATAAAGTTATTGGGAATGATGAATAAAGTGTAAAAAAATAATTAAAGTTGTTGGGATTGTAAAAAGTAGGTAATAAAATATTATGTATTTTTGCCAAAAATGGAATGAGTAAAAATACGTGGGACACCCCAAAATGGAAAGTGGGTGAAAATACGTGGGACGGAGGGAGTAATACATTTAATAAAACGTGATAACTAAAAAATGTAAAATGGAGTGTTGTCTAGCTAAATATATACTATATTTCTTTTAATTTGAAGCTCAATAGAATAAAATATGTAATCAATTTAATATTTAATTGGGAATTAAATTCGGGCTAAAGATTTAATGCAAGCCAGACTAATAGTAATTAAAAAATAAAAACTAATTAGCTGTAGTAACAGATGTGACATCTGTATTAATTATGAAGAACATGAATTGTTTGTATGAAAATTAATTGCAATATTTGTAATAATACTAGATGGATAAAGACAAATTTCTTAGTTAATAAGATTTCGAATGTTTCTCCTCAAAAAGAAAACGAAATGTGGAGTAGAATGTTTTGCCTACTCTCGATTTTGAGGTTATTAAAGTAAATTTAGTGTATGGAGTATTAATTTCACTTTTTTAATATTTTCTACTTTTAAAGTGTTTATTTTAAAATTTTAGATTATTTGAGTTTTCGTATATACAATAAAGTGCCTAACAATACTATGTAGGCAAAATATTCTCCGTATGGATGAATAAAAATTTATATATTTTTTAGTGAAACTTTTATTATATTTTTAGCATATAGCTAATATATATATATATATATATATATATATATATATATATATATATATATATAAAGAAGAAATTACGTTTACTAAAAATATATACATGACTGAATAAAATTAATACGGGTAAAGTGTTGACTGCTCATGGCCCAACGTGTAGCTACTATTTCCTTTACTATTTTAATTTATATGGATCTTCAGCAGCTAATGTTTTAGTGAGGGATTATTGGGTAACTCAAGCGTATGATGCTTTTCCAATCCTATTGTTGCTATCGAACTGTTGTTATATATATGTAGTTAATCTGTAGCTATTGTTGTTAACTCCTTTCCTTAATATGGAGTGTAAGGATCTATCTATCAGTAAGTGAAGGGTGGGAAGCCCGAACGGTATCCTTTCTGTTTCTATTATAGCTATCGACCTGTTGTTAATGTAGCTAATGAGCTCTTGTTTAGTAACTTTAGTAGAAAGTAGCTCTTCTTTTCTATCTTTTAATGATTAGGAAGCAGTTAACCTATATGCCAGAGAAGGATTTTCGGAGGAGATCCCGAACGAAGTATGCTTTATCAATCCTATATTGTTTCTACTCGAACCTACTTCTAGATCTGTATTTTCATAGTAGGTATCCCTACTCTTCAAGCTGTAGTTTTAGTGATGACTGTTCACGGCCTAATTATACATACCGTCTTGTTTTAGGTTAATATCAGCAATGCAGTTCATTCAACGGTAAAATCTAATTTCAAATTATAGAGCTATGACACAATCAAATTCGAATGAACAAAATGTTGAATTGAATACTACCCGTACCTCTACTGGAGGTTATTACTCATTTTTGTACTTGGTGTTTTATTTTCAATTATAGTTTCTTCAATTAAATTAGGAAAATGAAAGAAAGAAATAATAATTCAGACATTCTCTTAGCCCATTCTCTTAATTTTTTTTAATTTTATTTTAAAATTATATCAGTTACATAACATATTTTATATATTTATTTTATACTCACGTCCATTTTTTCTCTTGTAATCCAATATGAAATGACACACGCAAGTAAGGTTTACTTAAAGAGTTAATCAAATATGGCATCACCATTAATTGTGATGGATTAGTTCATCGTGATATTGTCTTTAACTTTAAGGAATTTCTTGTTAGGTTTCATGTATAATATTTTTTTATATAAAATAAAAAAAATCTGAGTTCAATTTAATTTAGCCACGTCATTGCTGAAATTAGCTACATTAGCCATTAAATGTATATATTACGAAAATTGTTACCGCTTCAATTAAATTTGTCATATCACAACATATGCATATATGTTTGCTGTAATAAAAGCTCTCAAACTAATAAAAACATGTATACAGATACTAATAAGGACAAAGCGGTGTAAATTACCATTGTACTCTCCTCCATTTTGTAAATAAAATTTATATAAACTAAAATAATATTACACCCAATAAGTGTATATTTTTTGAAAAATAGCATTCACACTTATTTATATATATACATAATAACTCCTACTAAATATAATATAATATATATATATATATATATATATATATTATTTAAAAAAAAAGGATTTACTTAATTCATGTGAAAATAGAAAGTAAAACGCTGTCGATTGAATGATTTTTATTGTTATTATTTTTTTGAATAATAATTAAACTCTTTGTTCACTTGACATCAATCCAGAATAATTATGAGTACATTGACAAATTATTTTGATGAGAGTGAGATTAATGATGGTGATGAAGCTGCATTATTCTACTTGGACAAAGTTCGATCCTATACAATAATTTATAATTAAAATTAAAGTTGATTTATGGAGTATTTTATTTTTAATTAATATAAACTTTGCAGGACTATTTTAATTTGTTGTTGGGCTTTTTCTTTGTCAGCCCAAACCATAAATTAGTTTCTTTGGGGGCGTTTTGGAAACTTAGGGACTCGTTTTTTAATGATCATGGGCTGAAGTATATATGGAATTTTTACATCTTAAACTCTTCATTAGTTTTTTTCTCATGATTTAAGTTGGATTCTAGAAAAATTGTTTTAATCACTTATTTTAGAATGTAAATGCTCATTCTTTTAAATTATTTTTAATAATTACTTTTTAATTTAACTCATTTTTTACACTCATAACATTATTTACATTTATTTATTACCTAAAAACACTAAAATACACCAAAAGTCAATACAATTGATAAAAAAAAAATCAAAAATTTTTAAATAATGTGGAACAATCAACATGAAGGGTAGAGTGGGAAGGAGGGGTGGGAGGACATCTTTATGGGCTTAAACAAGCCTATAGAGAATGAAATTAATATTGAGCTCTGTCACAGAATTTGGTTTAACTTAATCTAAACATAAGCACTATCTATTCACCAAGAACAAAGATGGGTCTTCTTTTTTTCTTTTTTTTTTTGTGTGTGTATATATAGATAATGTTCCCACACTGACCTTAGAGCTAGCTGAGGTTAAACATGAGTACTAGGTAGGATTAATTCTTGTTAAATTTTCCCTTGGGGTAACAAGCAGGATTAGTTGTATGGCAGAAGAAATAGCTATATGTAGTTGAGATAATTATTGAACTATTTTATATATATCCCACTGCCTACTTATCTTTCACAGAACAAGAGACATTAACTAGTGTGAGTAGCCAAAGATAAGACACTAGCAAAACCTCTTAACAACACTTAACCATGCTACAATAAGGTTTACTCCACATTAAGGTTATTATTGTGATACACTTGCAAGGATATTAGGAGATCTGCAGTCTCCCTGTTTTAATTTCTTAATTGAAGGATCCATATTTCACAGTGTCTTAATAGACCGACTAATCCGGTGGAGGCCAGATCCCACCGTCCACTAGCCTAAGACACCTCAAGTAGTGGGCGATACGTGTCATTTTAAAATTGAAAATGTTGATGCATGCACACTAGTGAGTCTTCTTCTTCTACTTGTACTTCACTCCACCTAAATCCTTTCATGAGCAATGGCATGTTAAACATCGCCTCTTCGTCCACAAAACTCCACCTCCACCACCACCTACTCACGTCTCCGCCCGTCCTCTCATCAACAAACGAAACTCAAACATGTTCCGACAACGGAGATGGTGAAGGCTGTTGGAAGTAAACGTTTAGTCACGTATTTTTCGTTGTCCAAATAAGGGAAGATAAGCCACGTGTACGTAGAATCAGTCTTTTGTTTGGTAAGAGTCTGCGGCGGGTTGACTTTTCAATATTTTTCTTGATTTTTTCAAACATACGGCTAATTTTGAAGTGTAAAAGGAATATTGTTGGTGGTTTAAAGATACACGTGTCATCTTAAGGATGGACAAGTTTACTCAATTATTCACCATCATATTTTATATTGAAATAAATATATAAATATTTTTTTAAAATAAATGGTGGAATCGATTCGATTATAAAATATAATAATAATTTTATGTGTAATATTTTATACTTTAATTTAGATTTATTTTACTTCTCGATCAGCTAAACCTTTATACGATTTGTATACTTCTCCCCCTGGTCAGCTTCTAAAACATTCATTTTACTATTTTTGGCGTCCACTTCAAATGTATATATTTTTCCTATTTAGTAAAAAAGTCACAATATGGCCCACCACTTCCCTCTAATACAACTATACACTTTACATAATATGATAATAATACTCCTTAATCCACGTGCAAAAATCAAATGGATACTTTAGAATCGGACAGAGGGAATATAATTTTATTCTTAGGATTTAATGTAAAGCTGTTAAACTAAACGAGTAGCTCGACTCGTTAAAGATCGAGCTCGAATTCGAGCTCGTTTTGTCGACAATAATAATAAATTAATATTATTAATAATAATAAATATTATTTAATTATATTATATTATATTAATTATTATTAAATATAATAATTAATTAATAAAATTAGGGCTCGATAAAGCTCGGTAAGGCTCGATAAAGCTCGACTCATTTTGCTTAACGAGCCGAGCCGAGCTCGAGCTCAACTCGAGAATTACTCATTCGAGCTCGAGCTCGTGATAAGCTCAACTCGATAACTATTCGAGCTCCCTCGACTCGTTTGACAGGTAACTATAAGGGGTTAAATTGTGATTTCACCTTTTCTGTTTATGCATTAATTTATTTTATGACATATTATTAATTTTTATGATATTTTCAATTTATAATTTAACACAAAGATTTGGGTGTGACACTCACATTCGTGATACGATTAAGAAGTGATAACCTTTATAATTAAAAGTAATACCTAATTATTAAAAAGTGATAATGGTTTTATAATAATTATTTTATAAACATTTTATTATATAAATGAAAAGTAATAACTAATTATAAAAGTGTAAAATTATAGGAAAATACTTGAGTGAGACCATCTCATGAATCCTCTTATGTGAGACGGGCCATCCATTAACCCAATTAACTAATTTTAAAGGGCCCTGTTTGGTTGGTACGAAATTAAAAAAAAAATTAAAAAATTAGTTGTAGAATAAAATTAATTAGGCCTAAATAAATTCAAAGGGCCTTGTTTAGTTGATATCGAATTATAAAATTTAAAAATTAACTAAACCTTACATGTATTATATATTTTTTCTATGTTTTTCTTATTTAATATATTTTTTTATTATATAAAGATGTAATAATTTATTTTTATTTAAATATTATAAATTTATAAAATGTGATAATATTTTTAAAAAGTAGTAATATTTTTTAATAATAAAAAATACAAATCAAATAAAAGTGATAACTTTTCACTTAAATTATGTTATGAATAATTTATAATGTTAAAAACTTATGTGAGTCAGTCTTACGAACTATTTCCGTGAGAAAGATAAAAAGTGATAACCTTTATAAAGAAAAGTGATACTCAATTGATGAAAAATGATAACGGTGATATGACCCATTTCATGAATAATTTATAATATAAATTAAAAGTGATAACATTTGAAAAAAAAATGATAACATTTTTAATAAAAATGATAAATTATTACAAAAGTGAATTTCACGAACAATTTATAGAATTAACAAAATGTGATGTATATTGTAATAAAAGTGATACTAAGGAAAAGTATAACTAACTAATTGAACTATTTCATGAATAATTAGTAGGACGAATAAAAAGTGATAATACTTTTAATAAAAAATGGTATTTTGGTCAATAAAAAGTGATATCCATTTAATTAAATTATTTTATGAACAATTCATAAGATAAATAAAAGGGAAAATATATTTTTTCGTCCGCCAACTTTCATTCATTTTGAAATTAGTCCATTAACTTTTTTAATTTTGAAATTAGTCCGTTAATTTTATAACAATTTTGAAATTAGTCCATTAACTTCATAAAATTCAACATTTTGGTCCTTTGACCTGCTATGGCAGATCATTTGAATATTTTCACCCCAATTAATCTATATCATATTTTTATTTAACCAATTTTATCTCACTTTTCATTTTTCACTTCCGTATACTAAACAAACAATATTAATCTCATTACTAAAGTGGAGCAAATTTGACTAAATATTGATACTTCCTCCGTCCGCTCGAAAGAGGGTCTTTTTTCCATTTTGGTCGTCCGTTCCAAAGAGGGTCACTTTCTTTTTTACACACATGAGATCCACACACACCCACTAATACAATTAAATTATGGGATCCACACTCCCACTAATACAACTACTCACTACACATTAAATAACAATACTTCTTAATCAACGTGCACAAAAGCAAAATGCCCTCTTTCGGGCAGACGTAGAGAGTATAATATAAATTCTTAGTGGAGGCTATTTTTTTTTAAAATAGTATATATATATATATATTACATATTTTTTATTTTTAGTTTTTAGAATAACCTGCTAATGACCTATTGAAACGGACGATTTTGTTGAACTTGGTAAACATGATGGAAGATTTTCAAAATTTTCAAATATAATGGACGATTTTCAAAAAGTGAAAAACTTATGGACTAAATTCAAAATTGGGCAAAGTTAGCGGACAAAAAAATATATTTTCCCTAAATAAAAAGTAATAATATTTTTAATATAAAATGATATTCAATCAAAATAAAGTGATAACTGAGTAAAATCTAATAATAATAGTAACAATAATAGTAATAATTATTATTATAATAAAAATATTGATTATAGTCATTTAACGAAAATTATGAATTTTTCGGTAGTATGATTAATCGATCTTCAACCCACTGTAAGATGGGGGATAATAGTAACAATAATAGTAATAATTATTATTATAATAAAAATATTGATTATAGTCATTTAACGAAAATTATGAATTTTTCTGTAGTATGATTAAGCGATCTTCAACCCACTGTAAGATGGAGACATCCGCCCTTCAAGGAACAAGGATAATAATAATGCGATAACACTGCTTTTAATTTAGTTTACCAAATAGGGCCCACCTTTTTAATAATTTTTTTATAAATCTAATTTAAAATATATTTAATTGGGTCAAATATGATCCGTAAGGTCTCACGTAAGGGGATCCGTGAGACGGTTTCACCAAAAACATAACGTATATCAAATTAAATAGGTTTCACGTAGAATTGAATCTCCCTAATAGCTTCATACTTATATATTAAATATTTTGAATTTCAATTATAATTCATGTTAGATTATCTTTTTAATAATATTTTCATCCATTACTCGGGCTAAGTTGATATAAAATTGACAGAAGTCCAAATTAAGGCCTGTCTCAATTGAGTCAATTCTGATTCAGATTCCGTTTTAAAAAAATAATTAAAAAAATATATTATTTTGATATCAGTTCATTTCTTAATTTTGAATACTTCATTGTTATAAATCATAGAAAAATCTTATGAATTTGGTTTGTATAAATCAGTCGTCTGTCAATGGGGTTACTAGCAGCTGCACCTCATGAGTAAAAAAGTTAATCCTTTCATTTCAGAAAAAAATTCAAAATTACCAAAAATGTACAAATTTTTTAATAAAGTTTCTATTTTCTTACCCGTTTTTAGGTGTAATTTGATACTTTAAATATGAATGAATTAGAAATAAGAATCTCAATTAATATAGAAAATAATAAACCATAATAGTAAAAAAAAAAATTGTTAACCATATCACTTATTCATAAATCAAAGTGATCAATTTAATTTTATAAATTTACAAATAATTTTATAAATATTTAAATGAATAGTAGGATTTCAAGTGATTTATAAATAAATATAATTAACTTAGTATTTGACTGCATGCGTTTGTGAGCGGTAAAAGACAAATTTCGAATTGACCTAATTAGAAAGTTTTTTCACCATTTCCGCTACAATTTAGCTATGTTTAATAAAGAAAAATGAGGAAATGAGTTAATATGTAATAAACTAACGAACATAAATAGATTAGAACACATCATCTGCAAATTGAAAAGATGGAAAATAATTGCTATATAAATCAGCAGAAATGCTTCCAACTATTAGAAGCAAATCCAGGTAGATAAAAGGTGGATTTCTGAGAATTTAGAATTAAAATTCTTATTTTGACCCGTTCTCGTTCGTTTTAACTCCAAATCGAGCGTGGTTTTCTCCTCCATCTTCCTCTTCATTTCTAGAATTGATTTTTCCCTCAAAATCATCTATTTTATGCAAAAAATAAAAAAAAAATACATTTTTTTCAAAGAATCAAGCAATTAATTGTATTTTTCATGAGAACCATACTTAATTATTAAAATAAAGCCAAAAATTTAATCTAATTTGTGAATTTAACATCAATCATTACCTCACAAAAAATTAATAAAATTGAATGTGATAAAAAAATATTAGTATTTTTTTCTTAAACTTTGTACTACAATATCGGTGCAATATAAGGTGCGAGTGAGTTCCGTATTACGGTGTACAAAGGACTAACATGACCCAGATCAAAATAATTTATTTATTTATAGGATAATATTAATTGAAAAAAAAAGAACTTACAGATGGTGACCAAACACTCCTCCATATATCCTTTAAAACCTCACTTTCTTGAAGAAATCACGTGCAGAAATATCAGTGCCGCTAATCTTGACAAAAATAATTAACATAATTAACACACTAATCAAATTCATACTTATCATTTCACAATTTCATCTTCTTGGGACCAAATATGTCATCATCACCACTTCAAATCTCCATTTTGAACATTTTAATCCAAAATTTACCTGAAAATAAAAAATGGGATTCAACTCGAAATTAATGAGATCATCTTCAACATAACGTTGCCATAATTTGCCATAAGAAAGAACAAGATCGAGGGAGCGTGATGGGGAAGAAGGACACATGAATTACTAACTCGCTACGATGTGATCGGAGATCGATCCCGTATATGAGTTAGGAATGCACGTGCCCTGCTTCTCCATCGCGCTCGACTCTCATCTTAATTTCTAAAGCCACAAATAGCTTGTTTTTGATCTCTCTCTCTCTCTCTTGGGTGTGTTTATGTGCTCTCTTGAGCTCATCTCATGGTTTTTTTTTCTTCCTTATTTTGGCTTATTTATATAATAAGAAGGGTGTTAGTATTGGGTGTTGCTTCACAATCTAATGAGTAGTCTTTTTCCGTATATGCTCCATCCACTATTTATATAATCTAATATATTGGCAAAATTGAAGATTGTTTACTCGAGTGCTTTTGTGGGAGACTCTTCAAAAGAATTCTTTATTTTATCTATTTTATCTTTACGTAAATGATCTCGTAGAATAGGTTCTATTCAATTTCTTTATAAAACCGTTTTACTTTGGTAATATGTAGCATTTTGGGTGAGACAAAAGGGATTATTATATCATAGGAGTAATAATTTATCATTCGAATTCAAACATGGAACAGTTTCATGCAATTCTCTCTTTTATATGAGTTTAATATTAATTTCGTCTCATATAAATTTACTTTATTCAAAATAATTTCAAGTCACTTAATT
This sequence comes from Pogostemon cablin, assembly GCA_023678885.1. Taxonomy (NCBI): domain Eukaryota; kingdom Viridiplantae; phylum Streptophyta; class Magnoliopsida; order Lamiales; family Lamiaceae; genus Pogostemon; species Pogostemon cablin. The sequence continues at coordinate 2,727,719 of CM042977.1, read as the reverse complement.
TCTCCGAAATAGTCTCATAATTTTTTAAAATCTCACCAAAATAGTCTTTTTTTTACTTTAAAATGTTCAAATTTTCTAATTCAATAAGATAGACTGAATCGGTATTGCTTTTACAATGTTATAGGACGATATTGATATAACGATTATTTTGGGACAAAATCATAACAAAATTGTAAGATTAATTTGGGACGAAATAAATATACTAACATAACTATTTTGAAATTTTTTCGTATAAAATATAAGCTGCTTATGTTTTAAACCCTTGTTTATTTCTTATCAAATATAATTAATTTTATATATTCATTCATACTATATAATTTAAAACTACCATACATTAAAAGCTAGCTAATTATCCTACCATAGCTTTAAGCTTTTCAAGTTAGAGCACACCACAGGTTAAGTCAAACACTTTGGTTTCATAAACATTGATTAATTAGCCCTTATATTCCTTTCCAACCTACATACTACTCCATAAGTAGACAAGAGATTATCTATTGTGATTCTGTGTTTTACTCCTTATTGGTATTTCTAATCATGGTATATATAGATAATATATATGAAAATTGAATGGGTATATATTTTTTTTGTAAAAATAGATATAAAAAAAAACATATCTTTTAATAAGAATGTGATAGCCTACTATACCTTAAAAAGAATAGTTACATACTTTTCACCTGATCAGAAATCTCATGCAAATTTTTACAATTAATATTTTATGATACATACACTATTTAAAATTTACAGAAGATCTCCTGTAATTGCCAAAGTAGATCCGAAAGAGATGGAACGAATTAGTTGAGGTGGGTCCTTCAACTTTTGCGAAAATAAAAAAATAAAAAAAATATGAATGAGGTTACAGCACTAACTTTTCATAATTCCATACTCAGTTGAACTAACAATAGTTATTTATTTACCAATTTAGGCGAGACCGTCTTGCGGAAATCGTTCTATTATTATTTTTTTAATTAGCCATTATTTAATATATTAGAATTTTTTTTTAAAATATTGTTACTTTTTATTATTTATAAAATATTTATTTGCTCCACTATCACTTTTTAATAAAATATTATAACTTCTCATCTGTTTAACGGAAGTTATTCCGTGAGATGGTACTTGGCCCCTCTATTCTTTGCCTTTATTTTTAAGTAGCTTAATTAGTTGCAATGGAAAAATATCAAACTTAATTGGTTTAGAATATAGAAAGATGGTGAGATTATTAGAATGTCATATATAGTATTTCTGTATGTGAGTTATTTTATGTGAATCTAGTTTATGGTGTAATCTATGTAATCTTTTTTAATTTAAATCTTAATGACATATAAGGTATAATAAAATTGAATGAGAAAACTATAAAATTTATACTGTAAACTCAATTTATACCATTGTTTGTCACAATAAGTACGAGGACCATCTCTTGGAGAAGTTTAAAACAATGTTGCATTGGTTTGGCCCAAATTGGGTATGGTCTTTAGTGAAAGTAACTTATTAGTTTATTGGTAACATTTAATTTTTATTCTTAGAATTAGAATTTTATTTAAAGATGTAATTATTTTTACAATTTTTAAATATGAGGATTTACCCATAAACTCGATTCCTCACTCAATTTTTATTGTTTGACAAAGTTTTTATGGTGTGTTTTGAGATAGGATGACGTGGCAGTTTGTTTTCCTTTATTCGATTGATTTTATGTTTTATTTTTTTTATTTAATGTTATTTTATATTTTCTTGTAAATTAAATTTATAAATTGTGTTAAGATATTAGGTGTCACGTTGAGTCAGCATTTGTTTTTATTTTTGTTTTTAATAAGTTATGACATGGTAGTTTGATTGGTGACGCATGAGCTCATCTCGCGTTATATTAAACTTTTTCGGTCAAATTCGAGGATTTCGACGAAAATTAAATAAATTTTAACTTAATCTTATAGCTATGATGTTAAATTAATATAAATATTTTTCATAATACAAAATTTAAAATTTCAAACAATTATAGAGCAAAATAAAATTTTAACTTATACCCTTTGAAATGGTGTCCAAAACTGCAAAATTGTACTTTTTGCACGTGGATTGAAATGGACAAATTAGAAAATTAATGGGAAAGAAAAGAAAGGAGTAGGAAGTAGGAGGGGTTATGAGATAAAAAATGGAGGGTAGTTAAGAAAGCAACGTGGCTGGGGATTTTGTGACAGCTTCAAGTAAGATTTGTTGTGATCAATCAATTAGTATTGATTATTCCATTCAACTTTCCTTTATTTCTATTCTATTATTGATTTCCTATTCTCATAAATTCAAAGAGAAAATTTGCATAAATTCAAAGAGAAATTTTCAATTTTGGTTAAATTTAATTTCAAAACTTTTTATTTTTAACTTTTTAAATTTTAGTTCTTTTATATTAATTTCAGTTCTTTAACTTTTTATTTTTTCTAACTTTAGTCATTTTGTAAACTTTTGGCAAAACTTAAAAGGACTTGAAAGTTATGAAAGTTTTATTATTATTATTTTTTTTGCGAAAAGATTAAAACTGAAAGTGTTATATATATATATATATATATAATACAAAATAACTTAAATTTAAAAAAGCAAAAATTTAAATGACCAAAATTAAACTTAATCAAAGTTAATAAGCCAAAATTTAGATTTTCTCTAAATACACTAGGGAGGTAAAAGTTTGATTTAGGGCAAATTATTTAACACCGTATTTATGTGCAACACTTGCATGACAATGTGGGATTATTTTTACTTTTTTTAAATATTTCTTACTTTTTATTTTAGATATTATCAATTTTCATAAAAATTCTGATATTCCTTTTTATTTATTATAAATTATTGATAAAATCATTTATGACATCATTGTCACTTTTTATTAATTCAAATATTATTTTATGTTAGAGGTACAGTCTATATTTGCATATTTAAATTGTACAAATTATTATTATTATTATTATTATTATTATTATTATTATTATTATTATTATTATTATTTTAATCAAAAGCAAACATTTGTGGGAAGTATGGAGCCTCCGTTAATTTGCGGTTCAAATATCCTCTTCTAAAATACTCCCTCTGTGGTCCGTCCCACTCAAATATCACCGGTTGCATTTAGTACGAAATTAAGAACTATAATTATTTTATATGTAGTGAATAGTTGTATTAGTAATGAGTGGTGGACCGCATGTGATACTTTTTTACTAAAAGTGAGAAATGAGGACATTTGAATAGGATGCCCAATATAATAAAATGGTGACCTTTCGGTGGGTTGGAAGGAGTAGTATTCTACTCCATATTTCATAATTAATTTTTTATTAAAATATTATACCCTAAGTAATGACCAATAAACCCATGTACAAGTGGTGTTAGTTTAGACATTGATTGTAACACATGACATGTATCTAAATAGTGGAATAGGAGATGAAAACGTGAGTGGAATAGGTGATCCATTTGTTTAATTTGACCATATTCGACGAACATTTAAAATAAAAAATAATTGGAAAATTTTGAATTTGTAAGTACAATTTTATTATATTACACATGATTAATAGTAGAATTGATATTCGGTGCATCCGGATGCACACATGCATTTATATTTGAATAAATTTTTGTTCAATATTGTAATATAGTATATGTTTTTTAATAATTGTATAATTTTTTATATTTTAATTAATAGAAAATTCACTGTCAAAGTGTATACATTTTTATTAATTATTATATAATATGTTTTTATTCATATAAGTATATACATCTATGAAAATGAGTACACATTGCATCCGGGTGTAAATAATAGAGTAACATAAGTTTTAAAAAAGTCGACAAAGAATGAATTCAGAATAGGAAAAAAAAATTGTAACCTAAAAAAATTAGTATTAACTTTTTATTAGGAGATGCTCTATTGTGAAATGAGTATATGCAGAATGAGTTGTAAGACAATCTGAACCCATAATTAAATTGTGATATTATATATGTATAATATGCTTATTCATAGTTAAAGTATGTTTATATTGTTTCATATTATAATATTTTACAATCATACTTTAATACATCATTAATCATATTTTAGAAAAAATATATTTTAACTACCAACAAGTCTATTTTACATACTCCCTCTGTCCCACAGAAACTGTGATATTTTCCTTTTTGGGTTGTCTCATATAAGTTGTCACATTTCCTTTTAAAGCATATGGGACCCACACAAAAATACTACTCCCTCCGTCCGCTAAAAACAGGATCATTTCATTTTTTTACATACATGGGATCCACACACACCCACTAATACAACTAAAATATAGGGTTCACACTCCCACTAATGCAACTACCCACTACACATTAAACAATAATACTCCTTCATCCGCGTGCACAAAAGTAAAAGATCTTCTTTTGGGCGGACGGAGGGAGTAATATATTCACATGGACTCACACACACTTCACATATATCACTAATACACATACCTACTACACATTAAAAAATTATATCCTCAACCCACTATCCATTAAAATATTATACTTATTAATCTTCGTGTCCAAAAAAATACTACAACTTTAATGGGACGAAGGGAGTATATAACAATAATATTTTAATATGTCTCACAATAGATTTTGTCATAAGTAAAATAAGTAAAAGGTAATCTAAAGGATTTTTTATTTATTTTTAATACTCCCCAAAGCGTAACCATTAGAACTGGATCGAGAAAGCATTTGGTATTAGACTAAAATATGTGTATATTGATAATGTCCTTGTAAAGTTAATTACTCATGTTATCTTTTTCTAAATTGTGGGATCTACGTTCTTACTTTCAATCTTAATTAAATGAGTGAAATACTTAATTAAATAATATTACAAAAAAATTAGCACCTTGTAACTAAAACACAGTAAACCTACTCATAGTATTATGGAGTACTAGGATATCCATATTTCCTATGAAGGATTTTGAAAATCTTGATCACCCAATAAGAAAATTTATTGACTAGTATAATCTGATCTGCAGACAAATATGGCCAAACTTAAATTAGAAAATCAAGTGGTGGATTAGTATGCATTGAAAACACGTTTTTGTGCATATTATGACATACTATATAGTAGACAGTAAAAAGGCACTTAACTCAGATATCAATATACATGCACCTAATCTTCACCACTAACTAATTTATAAGCCTTAATTAGTTTGTGCAACACATTAATCATATCTCAGCATATATATAGATATACTATTTTAATTTAGGCCAAATATTATGTAAGATCATGTTGTATAGAATGCTATCAGTAAAATGAATAAGAATTGATATACTTTATAATAAAAAATGATATATAATTGATGAAAAATGATAATGATATTGTGAATTATTTCATTAATAATTTTTAGTATAAATAAAAAGTGTTAATATTTATAAAAAAAGGGTAAAAATCCTTTAATAAAAAATTTATACACAATTATGAAAGCGCGTAACGATCTTATCGAAAAACGATTTCACAAGTGCATGCATGCCCCTTTAATTTAAGGTTATAGAATAATTTAGGTGATGTTTCATTTATTGTTGGTAAATTTTATTAATGAATATATAAAAATAAAAAATGTAAAATTTATTATATGAAAATATGAAATACTATTATAAGAAAAACGTTGTTGGGCCATTTGAACGTTATTATGTGGTTCAATTGTCGACCTTCTTTCTCCCTAGTTTTTCAATGAGAGAGCCTATGTAATTGGAATTAAATTTTCATTACTAAAATTTTCTCAACCTTGCACCACTTCACAAATGAAAATTTAAGAATAGATTTAATTGGTAATTCATTGATAAATCAATTTAATAATTAAAGTAAAGTTTTATCAACAGAATATTTCATTAGTTTTTTTTTTTTTCTTGTGAAAACTGAGCATCCGTTGCTTCCACCAACGTCTAGAAACCCAACTTGGAAGATAAAACACATAAGAAAGTGAAATAAGAGATCTAACTTGGGCAAATTAGCTCGATCAGCAAAGCATAATTAATCATAATTAAAAAAATCATCATATTTAATTGTCACACCCAACTTGAACTAGTACACATACAAACTACTAGTATTGATGCCAGGAGAGAAAGGCACCATGCAAATATATAAATATAAATGTCAATTCGAATTGAAATTAAAAATTGTTGGTATTTTCAGAGATGTCAGTTTCAAAACTATAGTTGACATCAGAAAAATCTAAGAAGAATGATTATAGTGAATATTGAGCTGTTAATCCCATGGATTAAGGGGAAAAGTTAATTAGCAGACAAAATTAAACAATAGAAATAATTAGAGGCGGCAAATGGTGGTGGGGTGATGGATTATCGATGGGATGTAAGTGAATAATTTGCAAAAGAATAGTTTTAATTCCTTGATTATTTAATCTAAGGTGTTGACTGGACTATCATTTTCTTGATTATATATATAAAAAAAAGGGAGTAATGGGATTTTGATAATTAACTATGAAAAGGAGATGTTAGAATATTATTATTAAGCTTTTTGAGGATTTCAAGATTTTTTAGTGGGAAACAATTTGCATGTTCTGTGCATATATTTTTTTTGCTGATAAATATAATCGTCATGGTGATGCGGTTAGATTAAGAGTTCATTTCTTAAATATTAAATCTTTTTTTTTTCAACAATTCGATTTATGCTGAAAAATTCCGCCTAAATTTTCTTGACATGATCATTGGAGTTATTATGTATTCTTTTCTTTTTTTTGAAAGCAAAGAAAGGCTATGTTAGAAATTTTCAATGTCTGTATCAATGGGGTTCTCATCTACATTAGGAATATTAATAGAAAATAAAGAAGAAACACAAAAGAGAATGGAGTATATAAATACAGGGTATGAGCAATACCATTGCCTTTGCATCTTATCCAACTATAGGAAACATCTTTTATTTGTGAAGGTTTCCTTTGAATATTCCTTAGGAGACTATGTAAGTAAAATTTTGATATTGCTTCCTAGGAGCCTATGTAGATAGATAGGTAAAATTTTGATATTGCTTGGGTAACGAGGTAACAACAATGTGAGAATCTCACTCCAACGTAATGTCTTTGTTAGACATGCACCAAAAAATCGGAATCGGCGGTTCGAACCGAGAACCGCCGATTTTAACTGGAATCGAAATTGGCGGATCCGGAACCGCCAAAAAAGAATCGAAACTGGTAGGGGAAGGTTCGGTTCCGATTTCTCATCTTTGAAAAAAAATCGGCGGTTCCGGTTCGAACTGCCGGTTTTTTAATTTTTTTATTTTTTTTACTTTTTTACGCTAAAACCAAAATAAAAATAAAAAAATAAAAACCGGAACCTTCCTACCCTGATTCGGTTCCGATTCCCCCTACCTTGGAATCGGAACGGAATCAGAACCGGCGATTCCGAATGGAACCGTTGGTTCCGAACTGGGGGTGCATGTCTAGTCTTTGCATTAATGCTCCATATCAATGTTAAGACTCACACTCAACGCAAATACAACTACGGACTTTACATTAAAATTATTATATTTTTCACCTCACTACATATTAAAATATTATATCCTTAATTTATATGCAAAAATTAAATGTCCACGTTTCAGTGGGACGGATGGAATTTTTTTAAAATTTTTTTAAAATTATTAAATAATTTTTTATTTTTTATTAAATTTATATTTTAGATTTGAATAATTAAGAAAATATTTTAAAATAAAATATATTATTTAAATTTTATGTATTTTGATTTAAAGATGAGTTGGTAATGGATTAGTGGTGCAGCGGGTTAACCCGCAACTCATTACAGCCATTTTTAGGTGGGCTTGACTGAGGTCAGTTTTTGGGCAAATTGTTAACGAATTTTAGTAGAACAGAAGCGGGTTGGCTTAGGGGGTTCAACCCATTCTGATAGCTGTACGTGGAAGTATTGAATTACCTATCATTATTTTATTTGGGATATTAACTTATTTATAGAATTATTTTAACTGTAAGTTTTATTTATGGAACGAGTATCCTTTATAATATATATAAGATTTTGTTTGGATGAAATGATTTGAGGATGAATTTATTAATGGGGTGGAGCTATTTGCACCTCCAAATTTATTGAACAAACTTAAAAAATTATAATTATTTTTTTTAAAATTAATAAGACTAAGGTATTTTAGTCTTATTAATTTAAAAAGATTAATTAAATTTTTTTTGGAATTTATTCAGTAAGTTTGGGAGTGCAAATAGCAGGGTCTTTATAAATTCTTCCTTTAAATCCTTTCTTCATATTGGATCCACAGTATAAAATGAGTAGATTTCGAATCATGAATTTAATTTTGATAATTTTTTATTATTTTAGATGAACTTTCAAATTTTTATTCAAATTGTGTCATTTAAAATCCTACTATTGCGTAATAGATATATTAATAAATTAATTTTAAAAATATTTTTTATTTTTTTAAAAAAATTTTAATCCTTACCATCTAGCCTACCTAGCTCCAGTCTACCCACTCTATACCACTCCACACAAAAATCGCACTACTCCTTCCTTGCCGTATTTCCCCAATCCCCCACCCCCTCCATAATTTTTAATATAATTTTAAATTTTAATATTTAATATAACAAAATTTTATAATTTTTTATTTAGCATAAATAAAATTCTATTTTAAAAATTAAAAAATAATTGTTGAATTATGGATTTAAAAATCTTTTATAAATTCGTAATTCATCAAAATTTAAATGAATTGAGTTAAAATTCATATAATTTAAAATTCACTCGTAGGACATCCAAACACCACCTAAAGTTTCTCCGAACCTCTAGAACATCTTAAATTCAAACTAATATTTCCCGTAGGCCCTTCTCGATGCTAAGTTCAAAATATTGGAAAGGATCTGGATCGATCAGATAAGTTTGGGCTCGAAGTAGAAATATCCATTATGGATAATGGGCCTCATCGTTGCTTATTGTTTACGTGGCCCAAAAGGTTAAGTATGTTGGGATTACACAAAACTTGTTGAATACGATTATAAACCTTTTCTGTTTTCTTTCGTTTTGTCAAGGAAAGAAGACATGCATAAACCAACCCAAAAACTAGGTTTAATAGGGATTATTCTATAGTGTAATGGAGGGTTACACTTAGAACAAAGGGTGCATCATATTACTATTATTAATAAATCAGAATTGAACAATCTTATGTATTTTAAAGAGTAATTTAATTAGCATACTCTTTCTCATCCGTTCCAAAGAGTCTCTTTTTTTTGCATCTGTTCTTAAGGGTCTCATTCTCTTTCTACACATATAGGACACACACTCCCTTTAATTAATACTCCACAATTAAAATATGAGGTCCATACACCTACTAATACAATTACCCAGTACACATTAAATATAATACTCCACTTCTTAGTATAAAAAGCAAATGAATGTTTTGTACCAAAAATAATTTTTTTAGGTACAAATTTTTACATTGTCCACTAGCTTAGTAGCTAGTTGAATTAGGGCAGTGGTTCAATATTTAGCATCACACATCAGCATCATAATTAATTAGAGCGGGTGTTTGGGGACCATTAACATGTAGATATACCAAATCAATGTCAAAATGATTAGCAATACTCATCATGATTAAGACTCTCCTATCTCCATTTTCTTATAGTATTATTCTTGAAGTTAAATGTCCTATTCTTACCATTTTACTGAAATTCAGAATATATCTAAGAAAATTAGCTAATTTAGTTTGGTTTGGACGGTGTCGTGAGTAATTTTATACCATCCTAAAATATAATGACACTAAGTTTGACCCATTAATTAATAACTATAAATTTAAATTTTCTTGATTTCCATTTATTAATTCAAGTTTGATTGTCACTCACTAAATTTATTAATTAACAAGAAATATTTATTTCTTGTTAGCATATTATTAGCCAACCAATTGATCTTTGAAGTATCAACTTTGAGATAAAAGACTAATTAGTTAAGGCATGAGATTTCTGATTCCTGAAATGAACATTTTGGTGTTTCATTTTGTATATATTATTTTTTAAATGAATCACATGTATGATTATTGGTTATAAGATTAATTTTATTTTTTAAATGAATTACTACATGTGTGATTATTGCTTATAAGATTAATATATGCCACCTACAGCACGATTTAATGGTCATTTATTTATAAAATAAAATATAAAATATAGTTTTTTTATTTCAATGGAATATGGGATATTAGATTGGGAATTAAGTCCATCAATTAAAAGGCAAAAGTTAAGTCTACTTCTTCATGATATATTGACAATTACATTAATTCCCTTAAAAACATAAATTCTAATTACATAATAATTAAGAGCAACATTAGACATGCATGGTTAACTAATTCTAGTAACTATCGTAATTAAACATTCTCAGCATAGTTTCAATAATTACGACACACATATGTACACGTGGCAGCTAAATGGCGAGCATGAGTCCCGGCAAGGAGCGTTTGGCGAGATCCCGGGGGTGGCTCTGCCACAGAGTGGTGGCGGAGAAGCAGTTCAGCGGCCGCAGATCTCTGACGGTGAGCCACGTGTTGAAGTATTCTCTGAATTGTGTGATCACGCCGTCTTTCAGGGTCCACACGTGCACCCAGTATGACTGGGCCCCCTCCCACCCCTCCACCACCACGCGCCCGTCGTCAATGGCGTCGATGCTCTGCGGCTCGAACCGGAAGTCCGACGGCGATGACTCTCCGGTCAGCAGTTTCATCATGTGGTGGCAGTTTTGGGGGCCGTGGAACCACCACTCTAGGTCGCTGGCTATGAGCCCCGACATCTGTTCGCCGCCTGATAGTGCCTTGTAGAGGCTGCGGACGGTGGCGATGTTGGAGGTTTCCGGAGCCGATATGGCCATTTTGGGTTCCATTTATGACGGAGTGTTGAAGAATGAAGAAGAGAATGAGAATGTTTTAGCAGTGAAGTGACTTAATGGTTTGAATGATGATGGTAAGGGTATTTATACTCAAAAACTTTGGGGAAAGGTGGGACCCATTCCAAATTTTGTGGGGGAGAAAGAGAGGTTTCATTTCTAGTTTTAGACATACGAGACGCGCACAATTAAATGTGGAATTCATATGCCCAATAATTAATACAACTACTCATAACACATTAAAAAATAATATACCTTAATTTACATGTAAATGTATTCTTATAGACGAACAAGGGAAGTACTATAAAACACAACAATTTTCTATGTCATCGATCCTTTTATATATACTACCTCCATCCCAAAGAAAAGTTCCTTAATGTAGATACTGAGTTTAAGAAATAATTGCTTTTTATTTTACTTTTAGGGGTAGTTTGGTATTTTTAGATAATAAATAGTAAATTATAAAGTAAGTTATGTGAGTGGTAAATGAGTGACAATTTTAAAATTAAAGTTTATTGTGGGGTTATTGATTTGTGTGTATTTCCTTATTTAGGGGTATGAATTTGTTTATAGGACGGACAAAAATAGAAAGTGTGAATTTATTTATGGGAAGAGAGAGATAATAATTTTCTTTGTAACTCTTGAATGAAATCAAATTATTAACTTTTAAGATATAGTTTTTGCTCTCGTATCATTAGTCCTAATTAAAAATGTTATACAGAAAATACATAACAAATATGACAAGGTGTCAAGGCAATAAACTAAAAATAAAATATTACTTGCTGTAATACACACCTAATAAACGAGAGCAATAAATTAAATTAAATTAAATATAAACAATGCTATAAAGTTAAAAGATTGGGTGAATAATTGATGTCTACATGCCCTAATAAAAAAACATAATAAAAAGATTTTAAAAGATCAATCTCTTGACCTTTTTGACGACAATTACTAATAAACTATAGCTTAAATTGATTTTCTGTGATACCATATCATATTATTGTTCTTAAAAATACATCCAATATACTTGCAGATCAGATTCGTTATTTGAAAGTGCACATGACATATTGAATTAATTTTCAGGGTTTTATATAAAAATCTACTAAATAATTATATGCTTAGTTTAAAGAGTAATTAATATTTGACCAATAACATCATGATTACTAAGCAAAACTGCACGTGAGATAAATTGAATTAGTTAAATGAAACAGGTTACATAATATTTTTAAGTGGGTAAGATTTTATTTTAAAATGTATATATTTTTATTAATAAAGGTATTATTTTTTCTTGAAAGTATCGACTGAAATATAAAGGATATTAATGTTCAACTAAAAAATAAATTTTTTTCTTTTAGAAAATTAAAGAACAAATTTTTATATTAAAAGATGTGACCTAGATCCGTGAGACCACCGCAAGTTATTGCCCTAATTTTAATAGTGTCTTTTAGTCCATTAACATCCAATTAATTAATCTGTTTTAAAAAGACACTTTACTAAAATTAATAAGTTTTCAAAAGGGACGGAGGAGGAAGTAAAATACATTCATTAAAAAATATATACATTACTAATTAAAATAATACAGATTAGGTGAATGAAAATTAACTTTATGCACCAAAATGCATGAAATATCAAACACTAATATTTCTAATGGAAAACGAAGACTAGTGCCCATATCAACAGAGAAGGCCGAGCTTACGCATGCTAATTCTCTATTTATTTATTTATTTATTATTTTGATATATTCCCGTCATGTTTGGAATATTATAATTCTGCCATGGAAATTGAATAAAAAGACAAAACAAGTGATTTGAATTAGAGCATTGTAATATTAATAACGCCAAAAAACTTAGTATAATATTGTTTTGACAAAATTATGTCTTAGTTTGCACCGGAACCAGATCGACGATAAAACATGGTATATATATATTACGGCACACTAAGTGTTTACGAGTTAAATGCATGCAATTTTTTTTTTTTAATAAACGATAGGATTCATTTATATATTAGCCCAGCAGGCTACGTCGAACTCTTCGGTAATCAATCGAAAGACCAATCCCTCCACAAGGGAAATTACAACTCCATAAAGGAGACTTTAACACCTCACAATTGGATACACTCCATAAAGGAGATAAATAAAAAGACAAGCTCAAACAGTCGAGCAAAAGAAAGAGAAACTTCCGGAATAACAAATGCAAACTGTTGAGCAAAGCAACCTATGCTAGTTAGATCCATAGATGAATCCTCCCAAAACCCAACCATCACTACAAAAAAGTTACCCGACAGTGACGGATTTTTGTGACGGGCAGCGTGCCGTCACAATTGTGACGGACTTTCTGACGGCATTTCTATAATAGTGACGGAAAATGGGTGACATTTTACATTTTCGTCATCAGCTGATATTTGTGACGGCGTTTGTGATGGGAATTATTGTGACGGCATTTGTGACGGGCCTTTCCGTCACAAAATATATTATTTGATTTTTATAATCTGCTATAACGGGCTTCTGACGAACTAAAGCCTGTCAGAAATCATGTAATAAACTCAGCGCCATTTCTCTTTTCCCCCTTTCTACCCTAATCCTTCTCACCACTTTGTCATCGTCTTCTCACCACTTTGTCGCCGTCCGTTGACAGAATCCGTCCATCCGCAAAGGAGTCAAAGGTACACAATACTCTGTTTTTTCTCTTTCTTATGCTTTCTTTACACACTTCTACATGACCTTCAACTTGTGAGGGGAAACTACATAATTAATATCGCTTGTGTTCTTAATTCTTGGGTTTGTAATAGTCTTTGATTATACTCTGAAATAGTTCTATAATTAAAAATAATTAAAAAAAATGAAGAAGTTTAGTTGCAAGAAGAAACTAGAATCAGAGAAAGGAATATTCCTCGTAATTACGATGGCCGTGGCGAGGATATAGAGGTGCATGAAGGCAATTTGTCTATATTCACCGCTCCAGGCCGTCCTTCAGGGAAAGAAACAAAAAGATGGATAAACTTTGACGAGAAGAATGAAGCGCACACATACGTGTTGCTTAATTGTCCTGAAGTGAAGCCATACATAGAGTATGCATGCCCTACAACTATATGCTTAACTTTGAAATTTTCATGAAGTTCTTAACACAATACTTTTCTAAACATGAAGCATATATATGAGAGCTAGACATCACGTGCCACCTGGAGGAATCAGTCGTCTTCTACAAGTTGAATTTCCGAATTGGTTCAAAGAATATGTGAGTTGATAAAAGAATTTATTTCTAATTAAGAAAATATATTACATCTCAATCTTGTCATAATCATCGATTTACATAATTTATATAGGTGCAAAATCCTGTCAATGCGATTACGAACCCCTTTATTGTAGCATTATCTCAAGAACCAGTGAATTTTGTATCTACTTGGCGCGGATACTACATTAATGGGTATAAATTTCATACCGTGAAGTACGGAAAACATAAATCAACGTCTCATAGTGGAGTGTGCGTCAAAGGAAGTGTATATGGAGGGGAAGAGAGAGATTATTATGGTGTATTGGATGATGTGGTAAGACTACAATACCCAAATATGCCCTCAAAGTACGTAGTACTATTTAAGTGCACGTGGTATGATCCATCTCCTCAAGGTACGAGACCGAATCCCATTTTTTCTCAGATGGTGGATGTGCATAAAGACTCTAAACTACCAAAATATGAGCCATTTATTTTAGCTACACAGGCCTCGCAAGTGTACTATTGTAATTATCCGGGAGGAGATTGTGAATGGCTTAACGTCATAAAGATCAAGGCTCGATCATTGATAGATACTCGATTTGAATCTGTAATTGAGCCACCACTGCAAGAGGAAGCCACAGAAACGGTGACACCGATATCAACAGATGATCTACCAGCCACACTAATTGATGAGCTCTACGTAATGATAGAGATTGGAAATGAAACACCAGTGTCTGATGATGAACATATAGAAACTCAACTAATGTATGAATCAAACGAATTAGATGTCGAATCGACTGAGGATGATGATACAAGTGATGAGGATTACTTGTAGTTTCGCATGGTGAATTATATATTATGTTTACATACTTTATCTGTACATATTTCAGTAAAAAAACCTTATAATACTTTTTTTTAATTTAATACAGATGAATCAAGGAAGGAGACGTAGGATCAGGCTGCATCTGCCCCCCACCACCCGTTCAGTCTGCATCTGTCCCGTGTCCACCCGTTCAGGCTGCATTTGCCCCACCATGTGTTGAGGATGATGATGAAATGGAGTCACATCCAGATCCACCACCAGCCCACTCCAACAACGAACATGATTCAAGAACGTTCGTTCATATGTACAAATGGGGGTTAGTGTGTTTATAATTGTGTATATAGTTAGTTAAGTCAATTTATAATATTGATTAACTTATTATAAAATTTGCAGGATTTATAATCCGAAGGTGGTCTCTACATTTATCACTCATACGATAAAGACAGAGCTCCCCACTGGCATCTATACATGGGGTCAAATGAAAGACGAAACGAAGCTACGATATTGGAACTCTTTTAGGGTAGTTATTAATTGATTTAAATTATATTATTTTGATGTTAGAATAACTACAACGTATTGTCATGTTCTGTTCGACATAGACTGCATTCAGGTGGAATGAAATTGAGGATAAGCTCATCCATAAGGCTTTTCATAAGCTTGCACAAGACAAATACAGGCATGTCATAAACAAGCTAAAGACCATATGGATAGATACTGGTAACCGTCCATCCTACATCCACCCTGATACATGGGACTCTCTAGTGCGCCACTGGGAGAGTGATAATGCACAGACAATTGCTGACCGTAACCAAAAAAATCGTATGACCACTTCTGGGGAAGATGATAGGGTGGCGTGTCACTGGGGGGGGCTCGAAGTCAGCATTTGCCTATGCTTACGATCTTGTACGTTTGAGTTTAATTCCATAAAAGTGGTATTTATTATTACTTTATTCTATATACTTGAATTTCAGTGATTGAACAAAATTTTATAATCAGGAGAAAGCTGGCTCACAATCTACCGTACTTAATGTGGCCAAGATATTCCACAACAAGAAAGCAAACCAGATTACCTACAAGCGTTCTAGGAATCTTATCGTATGTTTGTTAATGATATTGTCATGTTTTTTGTGAATAATGATATTGTCATGTTTTTTGTGAATAAAATACTAATCTTTGCACCATATATATGTAATTTTTGTTACCCATTATAGGATCACGTCGATACATTGGCTTCACAAGCAACTTCATCATCACAGGAGGGGGGATCCGATACCTCCGCGCGAGGCTCCCTGAATGTTGATCGTCTCTACCTTCAGCACGCTGGGATATACAAGGGTAGAATCATAGGGACTGGGAGCTTGGGCCCCAGTCTTAGGAATGAGGTACATGCCGCTTGGGGCTCCCCTCAGACACCTACCTCGCAGCTGAATGTTCATGACATAACTACCCATCTCGAGACGTTGGAGGAGAGGATAGAGAGGACAGAGAGGGAGCGCGACGAGGGGTTACAGAGGGAAAAAAGACTACATCTCTTTGTTGCTGAGTTGGCCAAGAAGGTGGGGATGTCCACTCCTATATTCTTTCCTGATTCTGACCCGTCGGATCCTAGTGCATCTGGTTCTGGTTTGGGAGGCAATTGTGGCTAGACATTGTTTACTTGGATTTTAGTTCTATTGTTGCTTTTTTTTTATTTTGTTCTACTACTTTTGACTAATTCGCACAACTATACTTTTGCTGTCATTGGATGAACTAAGTATTTTGAACAGGTTTTCATGATTTTAGAAATCTATTGAAATATTAGGGGGAGTTTTGTCGAATTTATCACTAAATTTACTCCCTCCATCCCACAAATATTTGCACCGCTTTTTGACACGGAAATTCAAAAAATTGAGAATTTTTAGGAATATTATGATATTTTTTTGTATAAACAAATAATAAAATATGTTAGGTGTGTTATATGGGTGGTTTTTTTAAAAAACAAAGTATAAGTAGAAAGATGATTGTGTTTGACTTTTTACTTTTTTAGTAAGATGCGAATTTTTGTGGGACAACCCAAAATGAAAAGTGTGTCATCTGAAATAAGACGAAGGGAGTACACATTATTGATGATTATGAATTATAACTTAAATTTCAAGAAATATTGGAATGTTATGTAAAACTCAAGTTTATATAAATATGATGAATTTTATAAAGTTATGTAAAATCATATAAAGTTCATAATTAGTGTGCAAATTAATTATTCTAATACTAATTAATATATTAGATATTAATTGATAGAATATCGAAGTATTTTTTATTTGTAAGCAAGTCGAGTACTATGATTTTAGAAAAGATATAAGAACAATATGTCAACTGATAATAAATTTGTTACACATTATATATAAAGATTAAAATATTAATACACTTAAACATTATTATAATTGAAATATACTTATAAATTATAAGAACTATTCTAATTTTATAACTATGAAATATACATGTATATATAAGTGTGAAGATAAGTATGGTATGGAATGAATATAATATATTAAATAATAAAGATAATAGTATCAAATATATATAAGATGAAATTTTACTATAATATAATATAACAAACAACTTTTACTTTTTTTAGTTGATACCATCTTATATATACTAATTACGAATACACTATTATAAATAACTTTTTCAAATGTATGAGGTCTCGTAACGTGATTAAATTTCGTATATAAATTTTTTTTGTTTTAATATTACATATATATCATTCTACTTTTATTTATTATTATTATTATTTATTTATTTATGTATATATCTTTAAATTATATATATCTATAAATTAAATATCACCTTAGTTACAAATAGATACTTAAACCAATCAATAAAAGCATATATATCTTTAAAAAATTATATAAATAGAGCATATATTAATTAATATACATAAATCACTCATACTAATAATTCTTTAAGGCTATTCATTTTTATTTTCAAATTAAATATCACCTTTAATCATATTTTTTATCAGTTAGAATACTACTTTTATTTATTTATTTATTTATTTATTATTATTATTATTATTCGTGTATATTTCTAAATTATGTATATGTATAAATTAAATACCATCTTTAATTATATTTTTCGATTGGTTATAATAATTTATTCGCATATTATGCGGGAATCTGTACTCGTATCGATATATTTACTACTATATTTATGTTGAAATTTGATTGGTGTCATTATAATACAAAATAATTGAATATATAAAATGTTTGTTAGAAGTTAACGCTAACTAACTCTAGTCAAATTGGCTACAAGCAAGCGCACAAGCGCTCCTGTTCTTCATCCGCCCGAGTTCGAGCCCCCTTTGGGTGGGTTGTGAATATATATATATATATATATATATATATATATATATGGGGTTTAAAAGGATAAAGATAGCTGAAATGAAATAAAATAAAAATATAGAGGGTCTGCCAGGTTGGCGTTGAGCCTGTAAGCATGCCAGCTGACCGGGTTCGATTCAACCCAACAAAAAATTTTAATATTAAAATTTGTGACGGAAAATTCCGTCACAATTTCCGTCACAAAATTAAAATTGTTTTAGATAAAATTTAAAATTCTAATATTTTTAATCGATAAAATCCGTCACAATGTCCGTCACAAAACCGTCACAAAATGTGGTCCGTCACAAATGCCGTCACAAATTTTGACGGGACCGTCACAAAAATTTTGTGACGCATGTTCGGGTGACGGGCGTTTTCCCGTCACAAATTCCATCACAACATCCGTCAGTCCGTCACAAAGTCCGTCACTGTCGGGCAACTTTTTTGTAGTGCATGAGAAAAGAACAGAGAACTTAACAATTACAAACCATAGGCAATGGATTAAAAAAAAAAAGCAGCCAAAGAAGGCAATCCTCCTCTCCACCCGTCCACCGCACCGCCACCTGCTCCGCATCCATCGCCAACTCTTCCTTCACTACATATCTACCCAGATCTGACCTCTGCCGCCCTTCTCCGACCGTGCAAGAAACGCAATCCCATACGGATGAGGATAAAACGAGCCAAGATCTAATGTTAGGGGAGAAAAAGGTGCTGACCGCTTCCATGCTCCGTCACAGGACGGTGCCATCACAGAAGGAAGGGAGGGAGAGGGGCGGGCAGAAGGGGTGGAGAGGGGAGGATTTCAGATTTAAAATTTAGAGAGAGAGAAAGTCTAGAGAAAATGGGGCGTTTTTTTTATTCATCTCACATCGAAAATTCAAATGCATGCAATTTCACTCTCATAATTTTTGTTGTTTCAAATTATTTAAAATTTATAATTTAGTCACATAACTATCTCAAAATTTTAAATTTCGTCACAAATTGTTACATAACTCCTGAAATTTTTCAAAATCGTCCCAAATTTTGAAGCGAAACTAAATTTTTGAGATAATTATGGGACTAAATAGAAAATTTTAAATAAATTTGGGTGAAAATTGAATTTGATAAAAATTATGGGATTGAAAGTGCATTTATCTCAAGTGTTCACAATCTAAAAATTATTATTAAATCTAAGTGTAAATCTTAAGTCTATATTTATTTTGATCGAATTATAAAATAATCCTTTTCTAGTACCTACTCTTTTTTATGAGTGAGGCTTGCGTGCACGGGCGCACGGAACACATTTCGTGCGCCTTTAGAAATTTTGTATTATGGGTAAGGGTACATTAATTTGGTCTAAAGGGTATACACTTAATTACTAAAAGGTACACAATTTTGTTCTAAAGGGTATACACTTTTCATTAATATTTTTTTTTCTTTAGAAAATAAAGGGTACACATTTTTATACTAAAGGGTATACAATTTAACACAAAATTCTAAAGGCGCACGGAGTGTTGTTCGTGCGCCCAGATTTTTCTTTAGAAAATAAAGGGTACACATCTGTATACTAAAAGGTATACAATTTAGCACAAATTTCTAAAGGCGCACGGAAAGTGTTCCGTGCGCCCGGGTGCACAGGAGCTTTTGCCCTTTTTTATTATAACTTTTAATTCAAACAAATAATTTTTTTAGTACATTAATTTGTCTTCTTTTTTTTCATATGTGCACGAATAAAATCTTAACCATTAAAATTTTAAATTAATTAATATACACTCTTAATTAATTTTAAAAAAAATTGTTGTACATGAGTTGGCATACGCTCCACGAGCGTGTATTAAATGTGATTGACCAAAAACATATTTAATAGATTCCATTACACGTCGGTATGGATGAATCCCTTGAATGAATCCAGTTTTAGTAATATGAATTTTATCAAATATATAACAAAATTTAAATTAAACAAAAAAAATAACAAAATCACACCCCCAACTTCAAAGGACAATAATGGTGTATGTAAATTAATTAAGTAGAATAACTAAATTAATTAGATGGGGCATATAGCATTTAATAATACCAGTTGGATCCAACCATGCCACTCGTGCACAAGATTAGGACATTCCTCAAACCCTTCCCCAGATCTAAACTAATATCATAAAATAAAAATAAAAATAAAAATTATTAATGGACCATCAATTATTTGAGGTGAAGATGCATGAACGTATATAAATGAAAACCCTTAGTAATTATAATCGGTGAAAATGTGAATATAATTGAATAAATATTTACTTGAATAATCGAAGATGCTATTTTGTTTTTATAAATCGAAATTTCATTTTATCATCGATCCTTTTATATATATATATATATATATATATATATATATATATATTTGTCTTTTTTCACAATATTTAGATTTTGTTTCATATATGGGTGTATATCCAAATTCAAAAAGTTAGATCCAATTCGGGAAAAAAATTAGGATAAATTACTACAAATTTAAAAATTGTGAGATTAAATGGATTTTTTTTAAGGTTTAACAAAGTAGACATAGACTTGTGTACAACCTTCAATTGATACAACCCCTGGTACAACTTCCTTCTTTCACCTTCATTGTATGTTTTCTTTTTTCTTTTTTTTCTTTTTTTTTATTTATTTAATTTTAGGGATATAATTGTAATTTTACCCTTATGGTTTATGGTATAATTTATCCCCTAGGATTTAGGGTTTAGGGTATAATTATAATTTTACCCTTGTGGTTTAGGGTATAATTTATCCCTAGGGTTTAGGGTTTATGATATAATTGTAATTTTACTCTTGTGGTTTAGGATATAATTTTATCCCTAGGGTTTAGGGTATAAATTGTAATTTTATCCTTGTGATTTAAGATATAATTTATTCCTAGGATTTAGGGTATATTAGTCATTTAAATAAAATAAAAAAATATTAATGAAGGAGCTGAAATTAATTAAGAATGATTAAGACTAAAGTTGTACCAATTCAATTGGTACAACGGGTTGTACCCTAGTCCCTCTCCTTAAAGTAAAACGTTGTTATACCATTTTGACTTTCAATCATTAAATTGTGTATACTACTTCTTGATTATATATACATGCATTTTCAGAATGAAAGAGTCCCATTTGAAGAGTTTATATGATTACTGTCTGTGTTATTATGATCATTAATAAATCATCTCAGAGTTAATTATACAAGATTATCTTGGAAATACATACTATATATATTATCATGATATTCATTAAAAGATTTTATTTTTAACAAATTATAGGCATGTTCTTAAGTTACTTGGGTCATATATAATTTTCTTTTTCACCCATCTGACATTTCTTGTACATTTCTAACCTGAAATGGAGTATTTATTTGAGAAGTAATAAGCGTTTAATTATTAGCAAAATCCTTTCTGAGATAGTATTATGGAATTTATTAATTATGTAATAGAGTGATGATAACATTTTAATAAAAAAAATATATTCAATTGAAGAAAAATAATTACAGTGGATTATATTTTCATAAACAATTTGTAATATACTATAAATAAGTGGTACATTTTTAATATAAAATGATAATAACATCTTTAAAAAATAATAATAATAATAATAAAATTAATTAATAAATGTATAATGATCTCACCTATTATTAGTGTTGTCATAATTATTACTTATTTGGATTTTCATGACTAGCAAAAAGCATCACGTCTCAATATTATGAAGCATTTAAAAAAAAAAGAAAAAAAAAGAAGCTATTTAATTAAGAGTTAGATTAAATAGATATCATGACGTTGCAATTTCCTTAATTAGGCATAAATTCATGCTAGGTTTATATTAATCAATCGATAATCTTAGTGACAGAGATGGGTAGTTAAAGTGCTTGCTAGCTACATATTATATTATGACCATGCATTTTTTAAAGTATTATATAAAAAGAAATAAAAATAAGAGCAACCAATTAATTAACCAATTAATAATAATAATAATAATAATAAAATTTATCAAATTGATTATGAGAGATTCAATGGAAGCGGATGAAAAACTATGCATCTGGTTGTCTGTTGTCTCACAGAAGTTATTATGGTGGAACCCTATACAATTCAATGTGTGCAGAATAATTGTTCTCCAATTTTATCAAAATTATTTCCATACAATTTATTGAATTAATACATATATTTTGGAACATAAAAAATAAAAGGGAGTACCATAAAACCAGTTTTATGTGAAACATTTTGTGATCCTCATCCATTTTTACGTCATAAATAATATATGAAAAGATAAAATTTAAATATATATATATATATATATATATATATATATATATATATATATATTATAGAAGAGAACATTAATTTTTTTTAAAAATAATAATTAATTAAAATAAACAATCAAAAAAAATTTAGCCACGCAATTTACCAATGGAATTCAATCCGTTGGTAATTACCAATGGATTAACAATCAAATTGATAATTTTTTATTAGCAATGGAATGTCAACGGATTTATTCTCTATTTTACCAATGTAATTCAATCCGTTGGTAATTTCCAACGGATTAGCAAGGGAATCTTTATATAAATTACCAACGGAATTTTTAGCAATTGATTACCAACGGAATTGATTTTCCGTTGCTAAAAGTTTACCAATTACCACTTTACCAATGGAAATTTACCAACGGATTCCGTTGTTAATCCGTTGGTAAACCAATTTAACAATGGAATTAAGGCTTTTACCAACAGAATATTCTGTTGGTAAAAAATAATTTTTTTATAGTGAAAGTAAAACATGTGCTTTAGGTAATGGAGAAATAATTAAATGAAATGGTGAATATTGTAATAGGACAGAGGGAACAAATGACAAAAACTTGTGTACCCCGAGGACACATCGTGCCCCGTAGAAACACAACACTCGCCTCCATATTTTATTTAATCCTATATATTGCTAGGGATTTAAATTACAAAGGGTTCCCGGGCACGTATCACCACTCACAACAAATATCACTACTCACCCTTTTATATATTCTATCCGTCTAATTTAAATCGTTACTATTTTCAATTTGCTCTGGGTTTCATTTCAAATTTTATTTATTTATTTATTTATTATTATTATTATTATTTTGATGAGACTAATTAATACCGGATCACAACCATGCAAAGATAGGAAGTCATGATTTAAAATTAATTCGATAATGAGTAGTGAATTATGAGTGGTTGCTGTGTGACAGCTGTTGAAAGTCCTGTTTGGTTGACTGATTAAATTGCTACTCCTTACCTAACATTAATTTATCGGATTTTTAATCTCTTTCGTTTGCATTTTAATTACCACAATAATTAAGACAATCCCAGAAAATGACACTACTTGGAATTCATTTATTTCACCTTTTTGGTTTTTTGGGTGTATTTGTGGTGGTGATTCCTTTTGGGAACGACTACTCCAGAATCATGCATCTATTCATTGTCAAACCTTAAATATTTCTCTTATTCATTAACTCCATCATCATTGTGTGTAATCCTTTTTAAGTAAATGAGTTCTTAATGATCAATAGAAAAAGATAATTTTGTACTAGTATATGAGAATGTATTTGATTTATAAAGTTAATGGGTTAATGAAACTTATAAGGAGCACCCTCTTATACGACGGATGTATGGAATACGAGTTGTAAGACGAGTCGACTTATTGTTAGAACATGTTTATTAAATAGGTAAAATATACTTTTATATATATATATATATAGTGAATCAAATGATAACACCAAAAAATTATACACTTCAAAGCATCTTTCATCATACTTTAAAAAAATATTTATACTTTACCTATCAATAAAAATATTTTATCTATATAATAATCATACTTTAATACATCTCACACAAACAAACAAGCACTCTCTTACAAAAGATTTGTCAATTTATAAATTTGTTCAACATGTTGTGGGCATGAGAATTCATTTTACATTAGTTTAATTGTGATATTGTAACTCATTTTTTATGGTTGTATTTCATAAAGCTCCTTGTTTTAATTTTAATTCACATGCTTAGGAGAAAGTAGAACCGTATAAGTCCAATTTGGTATATAAATCTCTTATTTTAATTATTTTTAATTAAAGTCTATAATATAATATTAACTCAATATAAATCACACACCTTTTAAGGGTATATGTTCGGATTTAGGGTTTAGAGATTTAATAAATCCAATAAATAATTTTAATCTATATTTATTTTGGAGTGTACCTTCCACCATCAAGTGTCTTTATTTCCTTATTTTGGAGTGTAAATCACTGAAATCAAATCGTTAAACCTAAGTAATCCCAAATTTGAAGTAAATTAAAAATAAGAAACAATAATAAGAACAAAGATAATGCCACATGAATATAAGCCTAAAATGTGAGAACTAAAAACCCTAAATCCTAACCACATCCTATGTTTGGATTTGAAATCAAAATCTACTCATTTCTAGATTTTAAGTATCATCATTATATGCATCTACAAACCTCATGAATTCATAATTTATCTATATCACATATATTCCCTCTCTTCTGGTTATATTTTTTCTTTCATTTTTTCTCATTTCTCACACCTATTATCACTTCTCGCTCAACATTAAGTTAAAATCTATCAAACCAAAATCCAAAACAAAAGTATACATTATATATAAGTATTTTATGAAAATGTTTTCAAGCCAATGTGCATGTATATGAGATAGTTTTACAATAATTTCTCAATTTCAAACCCAAACACAATACACAAAGTTGCCACTTTTTTCTATAATTAGGCTTAGTCGAGCCGGGCCGGGCCGGTGTATAAACTTAATTGCAAATTCTATAAGATTAAATGGGCTGGTCCAGAACCCACCACATTTGGGCTTCTACAAAGCCCAAAAATCCTTTATATTTAGGCACTCGCACCAGTTCTAATTTGATTTAAATTTCCAAATCCACTTAAAATATTTTTTTTTATTAAATTCAAACTTAGAAAGTAAAACAAGTTATCCGACATTTAATTTTTCTAATCACGCTGTATTTAAATCTTCTCATTATACATAATTAAGAAATATTCTTCTCATCTTATATATTTGAGGATAAAATAGTGATATTTCAATGCATGTTATAATAATTTTTAACAAACTTAAGATTGAAGACAAGTGTATACTTCACTAATTAAGTACTCCATATTATCATGAAAACCTAAATTAAACTTTAATGAGTAGTAATTAATATATAGATTAGAGAAAATGGTAACAGTATGGTTGGTGGAGAATTGAGTGAATAAAGAAAGGCAATTTCCCAGGTGTCCAGAAACTTTAACCAGGTGTCAATCTACATGCCTCTGTTTCTCTGACACCCCTTTCCTCCTCCACTTCTCATTTACTACTTCTCTCTCCCCTCTCCCCTCCCCTCCCCTCCCCTTCATTTATTTACCCTTCAATTTAATTTTATTACAATAAAAAACAAAAAGAAAGTAAGAAATTAGGGCAAGAATCCATGGAAGCTGACGACTGTTGCAAGAAAACCGGGTGTCCGAAAAAGCGCACCCGAAAACGACCCTCCACGAGAAAAGCTCCTCTGAATCGCGGGTTCATCAACACCGCTGAAGCCAGGAGAGAGATTGCCAACGCGCTGCATCACCACCGTTCGTCCAAGCCTGCGGTTCTCTGCGGTTCTTCTAGAAGCTACCAGCTGACGGACTCCATCCCGAAACCGGAGCCCACGTGGTCCACCACCGCGCCTGCGGTTCTCTGCGCTTCGGTTCCTTCCATGGAGCTTCTCGAGGTCCACTGGTTCGACAACGCGTCGTCCTCACTCGCGTGGTGGATGGGGTTTCTCAACTCGCTCGATAACAAGATTCGGGTGGATCAATCCGTGGGCGGGTCGCAGGTGCTGCGGCCCGGTGATGATAAAACGGGTTCGGATGGGAATGATCCGAACCCGTTTAGTGATGAATGGGTTGGATATATTTCCGGCGGTTGACTGTGGGTTTAAATTGTAGTACTTGTTTATGGTTTAATTAGTTAATCCCACTTAGTAAATACTACTAGTGTTTTGCCTTTTATTCAGCATTTTATTTGGTCCCATTATGTGTTTATTTTTTTAATTCTTTTTAATTTAATGCTTTCAGTTTGACATGGTTGGACAATCGTACGTATAAAGGAGATAGAATTTAGAATACTCGATCAAAAATTTGTATTACACCTTTGATGTAAAATGGATAATTGTATTTGAGAGATGTGATGTGTAGTGGTGGCACATTGGTGTGCCGTTTTTATTAAAAGAGAAAAATGTTTCAATTTGGATGTGACGTCCAATATAATAAAATGATGCTATTTGAGTGAGATAGAAATATAATAATTTAATTTATAGTGAATTCAATAATATAATATTTTAATATATAATAGTTATTTTATTAGTGTTAAGCGTAGACCTATATTATGTAGTGAGTTGATTATAATAATTGTTCTTTGTTATTCACGTTAACCAGAAAACAGAAAAAAAAATGATACTTTATATTGAGATTGATCAAAATAGCTAAATGAATATAGTTACTGTAGATACATGTAAGAAAAATTACTTTTTAACCAGTTTTATTGACTCTTAGAGTAATATAGTATTCTTAGATGATAAATTAATTATATTAAAGTATATTATGTATGGTGGGGGGTGAGTGGTAAATTTAATTAAAAAGTACTTTAAAGATCGAAGATTGATATGATTTTTTTTATTTTAATGTGAGACGAATAAAAATAAAAAGTATGAAATTTAACATGGGACGAAAGAAGTAATAATATTTTTGATATAAAGCGATACTCCCTCCGTATATTCGCTGATAAAATATTCATTTAGTCATTTTAGTCATTCACTCTAAAGATATCTATTCTTTCTAGCAAAAGAAACTCATGCGTGACTTATCACTCACCATTAATACAACTAAACATTTCATTTAAATTAATAATATTTTTTAATCCACATGCAAGAAGTAAATAATTACCATATTAATGGACCATGAGTATTCAATTAAAAAATTATATGATTTCCATTAATAATTGTAAAATAGAAAAATGAGTAATTTTTTCAAGGTGAATAACAATCAAATATTTTGAAGATGAATTAAAAAAGAGATACTCTCTTGTGAGATAGATTGTGGGAAGGGGTCGATCCATTTTTAAAGTATAGTTGTTATATAGATTAATATGTTTATTGGTAGTTAAAGCATGTTTATAGTGAATCATGTTATAATATTTTAAAATCACAGTATTTTAATTCATTATTAATCATACTTTAAAAAGACATACTTTAACTATGAATTAGTATATTTTACCTATATAATAATTATTATACTTTAACAATGGATCGACCGTCTCACGACCCATCTCACAAGAGATTTTGTCTTTACAAAATACATATAGAGTGACCTTGATATTTGACTATCGAGTAAAGTAGACATGCACGTCGGTTTTGGAACCGGTCGGAACCACCGGTTCTAATTTTCGAAAATGGGAAATCGTGGAATCGAATCGGAGGTAGGAAGGTTTCGATTCTGTTTTTTTTCAGTGTAAAACGTTAAAAAAAATTTAAAAAATTAAAAGGGGGCGTTGCACCCCCAAATTTACTATATGAACCCCATTAATTAATAAATTTAAAATATATTTATGTAAAAAGAAGTAAATACCCTTATATAAATAATAAAATAAAATTAGTTATGACACATCTTAATTATATTTAGTGAAAGGATTTGTCGAAGACAGAAAAAGCAAAAAAAAATTTAGAAAATTCTCTCTCATCATTTAGATTTGGGGTGCATTTAGAAATTTAATTGAGGTGTGTATAACCATTTATCATAACTAATCTTATACTAAGGGTATTTATGTCTTCTCACATAAATATATTTTAAAGTTATTATATATTAATGAGGTTCGTTTAGTAAATGTGAGGGTGCAAGTAGTGGCCCCCAAATTAAAAATCGGCGGTTCCAACCGGGAACCGTCGATTCCGATTTCACAAAATGAGGAATCGGAATATATCTAGTTTTGGTTTTATTTTTTCCAGTTCCAAAACTGCCGGTTCCCGATTCCGATTATTTTGTGCATGTATAGAGTAAAGTAAAAATAAAGCACCTACAAAACACTTCAATCGACTGGAAATTACAATATATTTTAAAAGCCCAGTGGACAATTATTGTATGGGCCGTCCAAGTAAAATCATACGATGAGATATGTTGTTATCACAATTGGGCCATCCCATTTTCGGGTGACATGAAAAGATGAAACTATGGAAATTGTGATAAATCATACTCGTCGACTTAACAGTGGTATAATTACTTTTTATCGACTATATACTATTATTTTTTATTAAAATATTATTCCCCCATCCATACAAAAGAGGATATTTTACTTTTGTACATGTTGATTAAGGAATATTATTATTTAATATGTAGTGGATAGTTATATTAGTGAGAGTATATGCCTCATATTTTAATTGTATTAGTGAGTGTGTGTGAGTCCCATGTATGTAAAAAAATGACTATCTTTAGAACGGACGACTAAAATGGAAAAATAGTTATCTTCCGAGCAGATGGAGAGAGTATTACTTTTTATACTCACCAAAGTCTAACTATAAATATAGTGTACTTCCTCCATCCAAAAAAAAAATCAATTTTTCATTTTTGACGTCTGTTCATAAGGGTCCCATTTTTTTTATACATATGGGCCCCACATACTCCCATTAATATAATTATAAAATATGGGTCACACACCGACTAATACAATTATCCAATACATATTAAATAACATTCTTTATGTCCCATAACAAGGTATACACTTTTCCATTTTGGTCCGTCCAAAACAAAGTATACATTTATCTTTTTGGTAGATGAGACCCACACAAAATAAATTATTATATCCACATGAAGTCATACACTACACTAATACAATTGTACACTACACATTAAAATATTATTTCTCTCACTTCATTACACATTAAAATATTACTTCCTCCGTCCCCTTTAAAGAGGGTCTTTTTTTCATTTTGGTCGTCCCATCCACAGAGTTTTCTTTCCTTTTTAGACACATGGGACCCACACACACCCACTGATGAGAGTGAAAATTCATGTATTTTTGGGTTCAATTTGATACCTCTTTGAGAGTGTTAATTGTTATTATTTGCACAAATCTTAATACTTTGACACATGGGACCCACACACACCCACTAATGAGAGTAGAAATTCATGTATTTTTGAATCCGATTTGATACCTTTTTGAGAGTGTTAATTGCTATTATTTGCACAAATCTTAATAATTTAAATTATTATTGACTAAAAGGTTCTTGAGAGATATTTTGTTGTGTTTTGGTAGAAAAAATTATCAAAAAGTGTAAAGTTGGAATGAAGGGTAAATTTGTATAATATACAAGAAAACAGAGGAACACTTTCTATAAATTTTCTGTGTTGGTATGGATGTCCTAACCAATCTTTGATACTTGGTTGGAAAATCACGGAAGAGAGGGTCGCGTGGGTACAAGAATCACTTAAATCGAAATTCGGATGAAGAAGTTATGATCAAAATGGTGTGCCCGCGCGACTGCAAGCGAGATTTTCGAGACTTATGAAATTTTGGCCCAATAGCTTGTTACTGATGTGCTTAATTAGTTTTCGAGGCCATATTGATCAAGGGGTAAAGTGGGCCCATTAATCAACAACAAGAACTTGAAGAAGTTGGGAATAATTCAAAGTGGGCCCATAATATGTCACCAACTTGAGTCACGTGCATGAAAGGGCCATGGAAAATAATTAGTGGGCTTCAAGCAAATTGAAAGGCCTTCGCTATCCACACCTCTCCTTTTACTTAATATACCTCCCAATTTTGACTATTTTCAATTTTGACCAAAATTTTACAATTTTACCCTTAATGTCTTAAATTTGTAGATACACCCACCAATACACCTTTACTGCATGCACCCCTAATTTTGACCCAATTTTGACTAGTCAACGTTTGACTAACAGTTGACCAAAAATTTACAATTTTGCCATTTCTGATTTTTTTCCTTTCTCCATTTTTTTTAAAACGGATATAGTTCATTACGACCATATCAGGCCCATCATGCTTTCGTACATTAATTAAACAATATTAATCTCATAACTAATCGACTTAGAACAATAACAGTACCTTTTTTGACCGTCAATCCTGAACTTTATGCCAATTTCGGTATAATTGCGCAAGGTAAGCGTACCTTATCGTGTAGTTATTGACCCAGTTTAAATATCGATCAAAGGGAGAGTTCAATCCGAGGTGTATCCGGATTCATTTTAACCATGCTTTATAGGAGTGATCGGGTTTGTGAGTTGTAGAACGAAAAGACAAATTATCTACTCAAGTAGCAAGTAAACTAAATAACAACTAAATGAGATTGATGCAAGAGACAAATAACCAAGAATGAAAATGAAGTGAAAGGTGAATATTCTAAAGAGGAGCAAGGCCAACCACATTCAAGATTAAAGGTATTATATAGACTTGTTAGATTCAAATGACAATTATCAATGATAAATGGACTAGAAGCAATCACAAAGGTTCCCCTAATCCCTATGACCAAGGTAATTAGGATCTAAACTCATTACAAGTTTTTAAGCACAAAAGATTGTCCCTTACTCTCAATTCCCTCAAGGGTACTATGATTATAAGATTGGTTCTTCTCACTCAATTAATAACCTGCTTAGATCCATTAACTAAGTGTCCTCACATTAATATTCTAAGTATATAAAGATGCTACCACATACTTCATATACTAACATACACTATCCATACTATAACATGATTCAATCAAAACCCTAGTTACAATATCGGAATGACCATCCTAACATCATAAATAGTGATCTCAATCACACACATCATAATACAAATAAAGTGAATCATAAATCATATAGGAAATTCCATATATCATATCAAAATACCATTAAAATCCAACAAATCCAAAAAACCCTAATCCATCTTGTGGCTAGCCTCACTAGAGGTCTAGCCAACAATAAACATTATGAAAACATCCACAAAATGCTTACATACATCCATTGATTCAAAACAAGTCAAAAAGATTACAAATGAAAAGTAAAATACCTTCCCTTCTTGAGGTAGGTTGGATATCTTCCTTCACTTGTAAGATCCAAATCTCAATCCTCTATCCTCAATAGCTTAGTGATGAAAAAGTGAAGAAAATGGAGTTGATGGATGGTGAGATGGTGGATGGATGATGATGAAGGTGTAAAATGTAGAGAATAGTGTGTGAGGTGTGTTTCTTGGAATCTCCCCTTGCAAAATATCCCTCCAAATGTTGATGTTGGGGGTATTTATACCCCCAATACACCTGGAAATCGCATGAAGGTGAAAAAATAACTTTTGGCCAAAGTGCAAGAAAACACGGGCGTGTTTTCCTGCATTTGACCGTATTTTTCTGCAAAATTCCAGCGTTCTGCATATTTTTGCACTTGCAGGAAAACACGGGCACCACATAAAAACACGGGCGTGTTTTTATGTATTTTGGCCAATTTTCTATTATCTTCAACTTTCTCCTTTCTTCATGCTTTTTATCACCGTTTATCTTCAAAATCACCTATTCAAAGACATGAGAATCATCATCATCAATTTTTCAAAAATACTATATACAAAAGATGCAAAAATTACGGAATAAGGTAACAAAAGACACATAAAAATGACACAAAATTTAGGTGAATTAGACAACAATCAAATCCACCGGGTATCCGGGAGGTTTTACAGCTGCTCCTCACAACCAACCACTCGTCCCGCAGTGTGATGGTTCAATCTCGTTCCTTCAGCGGACCTCAGCACAACCCTAGTTCATTTCCTACGCTGGGTGTACAGGATGCTGCTACTGTTCTTCGTCGAAAAGTATGAAGATCAAAGTTGCAGAAAAAATGAAAGGCTACATGCGGGCAGAAGCCCAAGATTATTTATTTATTGAATGGAGAATTTATTATACACTCATCCTCACAGAACAAGAGGAGATAACTCCTTTAGCTACCTATTGTAGCTGCACTTAGAACACTCATATAAAGAAAAGAATACAATGTTTATTTTTAGAAAGAGAAAATAGAGGGTGATGGTCGATTCCTTCTGCGTCTTCAACACACTTATTTATAGAGGCTTTCAGATTTAAAATCCGAATTTCAAAGCCTCCAAATCTTTTGTGACGTCACTGCTTGCGTCATTGTTCTTGCGTCAGCACTTACATCATCTTCATTGGATCCCAACTTTAGCAGTTGGCTGGTCCATTTTCTTTATTGTATTCTTTTTTGTGACGTCACTGCTTGCGTCACTTTTTATTGAATGCCCACAGCTGGCTGGTTTCTTTATCGGATTCCTTTTTGTGGGTCATCTTTCCTGTTGGTCAAATGTCTCTTACCCTTTCGGAAAGGTCACCTGGATCTTATTTTTTTGGGGAGTCATTTATCCTCTTTAGTGCCTGATGATTCTCCCGGCTCCTGGGTATTCCGAAGAGATTTTACCCTCTTCTTTCCACGTGTCTCCTTTGGGGGTGGATTGGCAGTTCTGATCATCCCTATGCCCAGCCTTATTCCTTTTCCAAAGTCTGGCTCTGATTGGGTGGAACAGCTCGAACATACCTTGTTTGTCCACTGCCCGAAATAGGCCATGTTATAATATCTCCGATGAGTTTGTTTACTCACCGGAATCTTGTTTTTCCAGAGAAGTTCTTGTTTTTCTTGGAACGCCTTCTCCGCAAATACTGTCTTTTTTCCTGTTAAAGTATTCAACAGGAAAGACCCATTCAAAGACTTATGCGCGAACTTGAATAGGAACTTCACCTCCACCATGGCTTTGATGCAGACATACAAACCCCTCGCTCTTCGCATAGAGATCTGTTCTTCAGAAAATGTAGAAACCAAGACTGGTTCCTTTCTAGAAGACTCTTTAATCTTATTTGATGCTGAGACATCGGGTCTTCTTAGCTTGATGAAATAGAAGGCCTCGTGGTTGCCTTTCTTGACTGGTTCTGGGGCCGCACTGGTGAAGTACAACTCCAATACATCGCCTTTAGATAGAGTCGAGTTGTTTTCCCATGCCTTGAAAACCTTTTCTCCGAGCCAATCTGAAAGTTTTGCAAGTTCTGGGAAACCTGGTGCAACAGTATAGATCGAGGCTAGTGCCCCAAAGTCATACCATCGCTTTACATCCATTGGATTTGAGCCCTCTCGCATCCAAACTCAGGGATATTCCCCCGATATATCCACCCGATATTTTTCCGGTCAGATTTCTTATCTGGTGTTCAATTTTTCCTAGCTGGCCTGATATTTCTGCCAATAAGAGAAATCAGCTAAGTTAATACCAACCTTAGCAGTACCCGTCATATGCATAAGTTTGATCTCTCCCTCTTTGACCCTAGAGGTGCTGGGTTGACTCGTCAACTCTAGATGTGACTCCAGATCTTCGATTTTTTCTTGGACTGGTTCCTCTTTTGGAGGTTCCAGACTAGGACTTATGCTAAGGGTACTTGAATCCCTTGCTCCAGGTTTAGAGCCCCGTTCTCGACTACTCTCCTTTTGTCGATTGCTATTCCCATCAACAGCCCAGAGGAGTGGCTCTCGTAAGGACTCGAAGAGACTCGCATTATTGCGAATACAGACTCGTATGTGATTAAACAATTTGGTCCGATTGCTTTCTTATAGTTTTTCAGCACGCGTTGCATTGAGTGCTAGATTCTCGAATTCCCTTTGGAGCAACTCCAGGTTGTCCATCAGGTGCCTTGAAACAGTTAGGATGGAGTCTATCTCAGCTCCTTCCATCTCTCGTCAGGAAATCTGCCAAAACATTATCAACAGATTTAATAATGACAATATTAAAATCATAATATTGACATTCTGCTTGCCATCTTAGTAGTCTAGATTTTTCAGGTTTAGATTCAATTTTATTTTTCAAAAAGGCTTTGACGCTTGTGTTATCAATTTTAAGGATGAATTTCTTCGCGAGAAGAAATAACAGTCATTTCTTGAACGCTTTCCGAACTGCAAAGAACTCCTTTTCATTGATGTGCCATCTCTTAGCTTCGTTCTCCACAAAGAGTCTGCTACAGTATCTGCACGAAACCTTTCCTTCAGGTGTGGACTTAGTTAGAACTGCTGCCCACCAATGGTCACTAGCATCTGTGTATAGTACCAGTTCATCCTCATCATTTGATATGGCTAACTTGGAGAGCTTTTTGCAAACCTCCTTTAGTTGTTTAACCATTGCTTGGTGTGATTCCTCCCATTTGAATTCGGCATCCTTTTTCAACAGAGGACTTAACACCTTCCTGTATTGTGCCAGATTGTTGATGAACATTCCAACAAAGTTAACAAATCCTAAGAAGCTTTGGAGTTGCTTCTTATCCTTGAAATCTTCAGGAAATCCTTGAACCTTCTCTACAATATGAGGTTGTAGAATAATTCTGGACTCATCGATTTCCACTTCAAGAAACTCGATCTGCCTTGTTGCTAATACTGTCTTCTTTTCAGAAAGCACCAATCCTTCCTTGTGGCATGCTTCTGAAAATACTTCCAGATGCGCTAGATGCTCCTTCATGTTCTTTGAGGCTATGAGAATGTCATCCACATAGACGAACATGAATGAGAAATAATCTTTGAAAAGATTATCCATCTTCTTTTGATATATCTGGGGTGTGTTCGCCAAGCCCATAGACATGACATTCCAGATATAATGGCCTTGTTGTGTAGAGAAGGCTGTGAACTTCTTGCTTCCTTCCTCCATCATAATCTGGTAGAATCCAGATTTGCAATCAAACTTGGAGAATACCTTGGCATTCTTGATACAGTTAACCAAGTGTTCTCTACTTGGTATATAGTATCCGTCAAATTCCAAGATGTTGTTGATCCCTTTGTAGTTGATCACAAGTTTCGGCTTTCCTCGTTTTATTTTTCATGATTTCGAACTAGAAATCTTAGACTGCTATATGGGGATACTCCTGGTGATATCAACTTAAGGTCCGGATGTTTCTTAAGTATTAGATGCATATCCTTTCTATCCTCTTGGTTCATCAGGATATGCTTGTATCTCACGAACTCATGCTCTTTTCCTTCTTTCACTTTGAGTAAGGCTTTGAGCTCGTTTTTGTCCCACCAGGCTAGAGGATCCTCATTGAAGTTCCTCTGTATCTTCTTTTTGACGTTC
Source organism: Pogostemon cablin (assembly GCA_023678885.1). NCBI lineage: Eukaryota > Viridiplantae > Streptophyta > Magnoliopsida > Lamiales > Lamiaceae > Pogostemon > Pogostemon cablin. The sequence continues at coordinate 2,692,343 of CM042977.1, read as the reverse complement.
TCCAAAGATGTTTGTTCTTCGATTGTGACGTCTTTCTGTAGACTATCTCCCAGGCTTGCTTTGAGAAGGTGGATTGTATTTTCTTTTAGTTTCTCCATCTTCCATTCTCCTCTTGTCTCGGTTCTCATTTGAAGGACTGCTTTGTCATATTTTTTTCGATTATTCATCTTTGGATGGCTAAGTTTTCCTTCATCACCACGCTTGCTGCGGAATCTGATTGGCATTTTTCTTTGAAATGCATTACGCAGTCTTGGTGCGATGATCTTATGTTCACAAAGGGTTGTGAAAATAAGCTTCTTGTTGTATTTTCTTGGGTAAAATAGTTGAATGTTTGTAGGAAATTATTTCCTAATAGAATATCTACTCCGGTGTTGTGAAAATATATCGGTGGGGTTTTCACCTTGTACCATGGGGTACGATCCGCTCCTCCGATCATAATCTCTGCTTGCTTGATTCCTCTGTTCAGAACTAGCACCCTTTGAGATAAATCTTTTCCTAGCACTGTTGGCAATTCTTCGCCCGAGTCTTTAGGAAAGACTCCTTCTTTTGCTGTGCAGATGCCGGCTCCAGAATCAATGTATGCCATAAAATATTCCGCACAATGCTCCTTATATATCATCCCAATGGTGATATATATAGAGAATGGACTTATGGCTATGGGTGGATCAAAGCTTATAAGCCCGAGCCTTTACTAGCAAACCTTGTATCTTTTTCCCTTGACCGTAAACTCCATTCCATCTTGTAGTCGTTCCTAAAGTTTGTGATCCTCGAGGAACTCCAATCCCAGTACTAGTTGCTCTGGGAATCTTCCTGCAACTCCCTCGATTTTCAGCTCAAGATCACCGAGTTTGAGTTGTCCTTGGTATATCTCAGTTGTTGGTTGTTGAAGATAATACAAGACATCACAAGAAATAGAGTTTTTCTTTTTAGTGATATTGAATATTACTTCTACTCCTCTCCATCCTTCTGGGCATTTCAGTTCACCTTTAGTTGTGAACTTTTTCGGTTCCTGGATTACCTCTACTATCGGCTTCTTTCCCTATTTTTCACTGGTCATTCTATCTTCTTGGAAAGAAATCCTTCTTTGCTCGAATCTGAGGCTATCTTTTCTGCTCCAGACTGGCTTATCTCTGATTCTCAAATCCATATCGTGGATTGGCGGTAACTCTATTATTTATAGCCTAGTTACACATGCAACTCTCTCGAACACTTCTGGTATCTCAATATACTCCTTTATTTGGAAAAGATCCGAATGATGAGTATTGGACAGAGCATACGAGATACTGTATGTGATAGAATCAGGCCTATTCCCTTCTTTCATCAGATCTTTGTTCTTGAAATCTTAATGAAGGGTGAGTGCCCTGCTGAAGTCTTTATCTGCCAGATTGTAGGCAATCCTTGGATATATGTAGGATGCCACCTTGCCTGCATACAGGTTCCCTGAGATTCCTCTCAGGCATGCTTCTCTTGGATTTTTGATCCTCTTATCAAAGATGGCAATGTCGTTTGGTGTATCAATTCCGTTTTTGAATGTGAATTTGATGAGGATCCGAATAGCTCTAATATGAACCCAAGACATGGTCTTGGATACATCTTTTGAGAGCTTACTAAGCTCCCTTCTAATTTCTTCGTAAGGAACCAGTTGTATTTCCATCATATTTCTCGTGAGCTCCATTGGGATGGCAATTTCCATTCGGTCACCTTATATATGATGTTGTGCTTTCTCTTTTTGAAGCTTGGAAAGAATTTATCCAACTTTTCTAGGGTGAATCCGTCGTATAGGTTGAGCCTTGGATCCTCCTTCATGGTTTTCATAAGAGTCTTATGAGAGATGGATGTCTGGGAAAAGAATTCCGACATGTCCTCTTGCATTTTCCTTCAGAAGTTTCTTCTTCACTCTGACTCATCTTCGGAAGACTCGTCTTGGCTGAAGAATTCTTCTTCATAGATGCTCTCATCTGAGGGTATATCTTCGAATTGATATACCTGTACCAGGTCTTAGAAGTAAACAGCTTCCTCTAATTCTGGAGTTGTATCAAACTGTCGTACTCCCCTCTTCTGGTTTTTTGGGTAATCTGGTGAGATATGCCCTCTAGCTCCGCAAGTATAGCAGTTACAATCCTTGAATATTTTGTTTGCTCGTGTAGCTGCTCTTCGGAACGTTTTTCTTGTGGGAGTTTGAACTTAGTCTCAATTTTGGTACAAATTGATAAGAGTAAGCGTACTCTATCGTTGTGTGTAGACGTGGTGACCAAGTGCAAAATTTATAATATCGAACCCAAGGGAGAAAGTGATGTATCCGTATTAAAAATATGTTTCACTCTAGAAGGACTAATCAATAAAGGGAGGGAGTGATTAACACTACAAACTATCTAAGAAAGCAATTAAAGGATAGAAAATGTACATATGAGATGGATAATGGGTGATGGTGAGCAATCTAAGAAGTATGTAAGGCAAGCAATATAATGAAAAAGGCTCATGTAGATTCACACACACACATGCTTTGAATGTCATCATGTTATGATATTAAGGGCAATCACTTATGTACCCCTAATCCCTATGGCCAAGGCAATTAGGTTCTCAACTCTTTTACAAGTTTAAATCTCCTAGGATTGTGTCTTACTCTCAATTCCCATGAAGGTACTATGATCATAAGTTGGGTTCCCCTCACTAGTTCATCACTAATGTCCTATCATGAGGTTCTAAGCACAAGAAGGGTATGGCTTACCTCCCCTCACACTAACTAAGTCATCTCGTGCAATCAACGATTCAATTAAATCACTAAGCATAATATTGGAATGGCCATCCTAACACTATGAATAGAAAATTTAACCACACAAATCATACACGAAATGAGAATAAGCATTCATGATAGAAAATATTCATACAATCATTTCTTCGAACACGTGGCGTGCAAAATCTACATTATCCTTCACAATCATGTTACTAGCCTCACATGAGGACTAGCCACTATAAATCATTACAAAATCAATATTGTCCATGGAATGCTCCAAATGAGCTAAATAATGAAGAAAACAACAAATCAAAGGTTGATGGGCTTCCCTTTTGAAGTTGGCCTTCTCTTCCTTCAACATGCTCCAATCTTCACTCTTTGATGTTCTTCCCTTCTTAGATTGGTGGATTAGTGGAATGGATGGATGGATTTGAGGAAATCAAGATGAATAGATGGATGGAATGAAGGATAGATGGATGAGATGGAAGATGGAAGATGGATGAAGATGGAGGTGTAAAATGGGTATAATGGTGTGTGATGTGTGTGGGCACCTAAAACCCTTGATTTTCTGGTGCAAATGGTGTAATTGGGGGTATTTATACCCCCTTGGAAAATCTGGAAATCGCACTTTAACATTTGGCACTTTTGCATAAAAACACGCCCGTGTTTTTATGCACCTGCCCGTGTTTTTATGCAATTTTTCATCTCTCTGGACATTCTTTGCACTTCTGAATAGACAACACTTTTCTGAAAAGTGTTGTCTTTTCTGTGTTGTCTTAGGTTCGTTCTCCCTCGTTTTAACTCCGAATTGAGATCCGCTTTTTCCTACATCTTCCTCTTCACCTCTAGAATTCATTTATACCTGAAAATCACACAAATTCCACCAAAGTACAAATTCTCCAAATATTTACAAATATCGCGCAATCTAGGATACTTAAACACTCAAACTAAGCATAATTGTATGGAACCATGCTATAATTGGACCCTAAATTCATGAGATTTCTACACTCATCAACCCCCCAAACTTAAAGTATTGTTCGTCCCTGAACAACGAAGAAAAGAAATAGAACATGAGGGTAGAAATTGAGTGAATTGGAGAATGGATCAAAGAAAGAGTATAATCATTTTCAACTAATCAATCAAATCAAACCACATGACTTAAACATCAATAAACTTATGCGCAAATCATGGTGGGAATAATGCAAGTACAATTCTCATTCTCACTAATCCTTTCAAGGTAGTTTATGCACTCACACTCATAGTGGAAATTGTGGACATGTTTACACTCATAATCTATTCACATGTACGTATTACCATAAGCTTGCCACAAGTCTCAAACTCTACATCACTATTGAAGTGTGTCAATCATTGAATCAAATAGGACTTTATATTTGGATGTAATGAAGGCTCTTTGGTAGGGGTAGGGATATATGGATAAAAGTGACTCAAATATGTGTGTGGATGATTAGAAAAGACGTCTCCCTTCTCGTCAAGCACTACTCCTTAATCATAAATTCACTTTTCATGTACTTCATATCCCTTCCTTTCTTAACTCTTGAACTTAAGCATTTCTTTTTGTAGCTCTTTTTCTCCATATCTTTTGCAATATAAATTTGAGCTTTTCTTTCTTTTTTTTATAGCTCTTATGCTCTTTTGTTTTTTTTTAGAGCTTCATTCATTTTATTTTCTTGCTTACACATCATCATTCACTAGATCTCATTACATTTCAAGCACAAAATTCTTAATTTCCTTTCCAAGCAAAATTTTTGCTTTTCTCTTCATAACCTCCTTTAATAACCATCTCCAACAATCACTCACACAAAAGGTTTTATGTAAAGGCTTAAGTGGGTTTTTATTGGCTTGTAATGAGCTAATAATCAAAGATAGGCTCCATAGGCTCAAAATGGCTTACAAGGGAACAATGTTATGGTAAGGATATCATTTGGCTAGTGACTTCAATTTTCAAGGATGGCCTAAGATCATTTTCAACAATCTCCACACAATGTAGCCTCAAGCAAGACGAATGGCAAGTTCTAGAACACATACACATGAATGATTCACACATGAAAGAAATGAATCGCATAATATTTGTGCATTCAAGGCTCAAAATCTCACGGTTCATCAATAGTGTAAAAACAAGTATCACACAAACAAATTCCCAACCATAACAAGTACACAAGCTCATATCTATTCAGCCACATGATCTAACTCAATCTCATAGTCTCAAACAATCATCAAATTAGCTCCACAAGAGAAGATTCAATAATAAGAAATCAATGAAAGGCTCACAAAAACAAGAGGAACAAAAGGTGCTCCGGTGCAAAATGACAACTAAGAGCAATATGAGTATGTAACAAAACGAACCATCCCAACCCCCAAACTTAAATTTAACTAAGAGTTGAATTTTAGTTTGAATAAAGTTTTGTTACCAATTTTTGTTGCACTTCTTTCTTCTCTTCAAAACCATCACCGGAAGCTCCTTCATGTTCCTACAAAAGACAAGAAACACGATAAAAACTAAAAACAACTAAGAAAGCAATTGAATGAAAGCAATAAAGATAATGATGGGTTGCCTCCCATCTAGCGCTAAGTTTAACGTCTTCAAGCCAGACGGAACTTGGAGAACTCATCGGAATGGCCAAGGATATCGTTCTTTCTTGCCATCAAATTTTAATCTTTGTACTTCTTCCTCTATTAGGCATTTGTGGCAAGTAACGACCTCAGTTGCATCATTTGAGATTGGCTTTAGATATTCGACTCTTTTGAGTTTGCATTCTATTAACCTTTCCATTCTTGAGCACCACTTATTCCTTCTCTCCACATAGAGTTTTAGCATATCTTCAAGTTCCCTTTTGTCCTTAAGAATATGTGAAGAATCAATAGGTAAGACAAAGTCTATAAAAACAATATTATGAAATTCAAAGCAACTTAAAGAGTTTAAAGGTTTAGAAATTCTCATTTCACTCTTCAAGTCATCATCACTTGCTTCTAGACTTTGTTCCTCTTTATCAACATCATTTGCCTCAATAGGCTCTTCAAGCACCTCTTTTGTTTCTTCTTCCCCCAAATTTTCTTCAACCTTATTTTCCTTATTCTCAATAAGCTCAACATCTCTTGAGTCTTCATCATCATCCCCCGAACACTCTTCTACTTCTAATTCTTCTTCAATATCTTCATCAAAATTTTCCATTTTGTGAAGAGTGTTCCGTTCACGTATCATTTCACTCATTCGATGTTCAAGAGCCTCAAATCTTCTCTCATTTTTCTCATCTTCTCTCTTTCTTTCTTCTCTTCTTTCTTCAATCATCTCATTGAGCATATCCATGAGTTGCCCAATTCGATCTTCTACGGGTGGCTTTATCTCTTCACTTGGTGGATGCCATCTTTGTTCTTGGAGATAATTCCCTTGATCTTGGAAATTACTCCCTCGCATGTAATAAATTTCGTCTACTTGAGAACTAGGCATCATCCACTCTTGTTGCACCGTAGTATAAGAAGTTGGCATACTTTGAAGATATTGATCCCCATAACTAGGAAGACTTGGTTGAACACTTTTCCTTTCATTGCTCCCATGAGCGTATCTTCTATACAACTCCATTAAGGCACTATTCTCGGATAGAGGGGTAACCGTCGGAACTTGGTTGTAAGAACTTGGTACGGAATATGTGTTTGTTTGATACGGTTGGAATGTATTCAAATTGTAAGCACCTTGCCATCCCTCATATATTCCATTATTGTAGTATTGATCCATTTTTATGCTCTTCTTCTCAAGATCTACTACAATTTTTCTCCACTTACTATTTTTGGTTGCTTCTTCTTCTCTTCTATCAAGGTTGGTGTACCTATCAAGAAGAACAAGTTAGAACAAATTTTTCAAAACAAATATAAAAGCAAAAATAAGAAAAAAATGTCCTAAGTAGAGCTAACAAATCCAAATACGTTACACCGAAGCCTTTCTCCCTGGCAACGGCGCCATGAACTTAGTCTCAATTTTGGTACAAATTGATAAGAGTAAGCGTACTCTATCGTTGTGTGTAGACGTGGTGACCAAGTGCAAAATTTATAATATCGAACCCAAGGGAGAAAGTGATGTATCCATATTAAAAATATGTTTAACTCTAGAAGGACTAATCAATAAAGGGAGGGAGTGATTAACACTACAAACTATCTAAGAAAGCAATTAAAGGATAGAAAATGTACATATGAGATGGATAATGGGTGATGGTGAGCAATCTAAGAAGTATGTAAGGCAAGCAATATAATGAAAAAGGCGCATGTAGATTCACACACACACATGCTTTGAATGTCATCATGTTATGATATTAAGGGCAATCACTTATGTACCCCTAATCCCTATGGCCAAGGCAATTAGGTTCTCAACTCTTTTACAAGTTTAAATCTCCTAGAATTGTGTCTTACTCTCAATTCCCATGAAGGTACTATGATCATAAGTTGGGTTCCCCTCACTAGTTCATCACTAATGTCCTATCATGAGGTTCTAAGCACAAGAAGGGTATGGCTTACCTCCCCTCACACTAACTAAGTCATCTCGTGCAATCAACGATTCAATTAAATCACTAAGCATAATATTGGAATGGCCATCCTAACACTATGAATAGAAAATTTAACCACACAAATCATACACGAAATGAGAATAAACATTCATGATAGAAAATATTCATACAATCATTTCTTCGAACACGTGGCGTGCAAAATCTACATTATCCTTCACCAATCATATTACTAGCCTCACATGAGGACTAGCCACTATAAATCAATACAAAATCAATATTGTCCATGGAATGCTCCAAATGAGCTAAATAATGAAGAAAACAACAAATCAAAGGTTGATGGGCTTCCCTTTTGAAGTTGGCCTTCTCTTCCTTCAACATGCTCCAATCTTCACTCTTTGATGTTCTTCCCTTCTTAGATTGGTGGATTAGTGGAATGGATGGATGGATTTGAGGAAATCAAGAGGAATAGATGGATGGAATGAAGGATAGATGGATGAGATGGAAGATGGAAGATGGATGAAGATGGAGGTGTAAAATGGGTAGAATGGTGTGTGATGTGTGTGGGCACCCAAAACTCTTGATTTTCTGGTGCAAATGGTGTAATTGGGGGTATTTATACCCCCTTGGAAAATCTAGAAATCGCACTTTAACATTTGGCACTTTTGCATAAAAACACGCCCGTGTTTTTATGCACCTGCCCGTGTTTTTATGCAATTTTTCATCTCTCTGGACATTCTTTGCACTTCTGAATAGACAACACTTTTCTGAAAAGTGTTGTCTTTTCTGTGTTGTCTTAGGTTCGTTCTCCCTCGTTTTAACTCCGAATTGAGATCCGCTTTTTCCTACATCTTCCTCTTCACCTCTAGAATTCATTTATACCTGAAAATCACACAAATTCCACCAAAGTACAAATTCTCCAAATATTTACAAATATCGCGCAATCTAAGATTCTTAAACACTCAAACTAAGCATAATTGTATGGAACCATGCTATAATTGGACCCTAAATTCATGAGATTTCTACACTCATCAGAGTTCTTCCTGTACTCATCTGGTTTGATCCTGAGGATGATGCTTGATTCCTTGAACTCCATCTTGATGGTTTGATTCCTTGAACTCCATCTTGATGGTCCAGATCTCTGCCCTGATTTATAGCTTCGGGCCTTCTCTTTAGACCAAAAGGATCTTGGTCTTCTGGACCTCTATCCTCCGCTCCTTTAGGTGTAAGGATGATGTTTCTTTATCATTTTCTACTTTCTTGGGTTTCTCCCAATGATAGTTGGAAGATCATTGCTTTCACAGCATAAGGATACCGTTTTGTTGATTCCCCTTAATCTCTTGTAGTTCTTGTGTAGCGATGCTTGATGACACCACTCCACTATCTTGGCTTGAGAAAAGACATCCTCCTTGCTATTGAATCCAACTCACATGGTTCATACTCTTTGATCAGCATTTCCCTCTATGGGCTTGGAATCTTGGCAAAGAATTGGTGGAATACTTCCTCCTCCTTGATCTTCGACTTTCATCTGTACTCTGTGAAGAGTTTGATGTATTCATCTATGTGACAGATGTCAAGTAGTTCCAGGCTGTATAGAGCATTTTTATACTTCTTCTTCTTTTCTTCTTCCATTCCTTCGAAGTAACCAACTCCGATGAAGTGGATTTTGAAGATCTTGGCCATGCGATCAACAATGATGGTAAGGTCTTCTCCTTCCATGGCCTCCTTCTTAACATCGTCTGAGAGTAGCTCTCAGGCGCACTTTACCTATCCTTCTAGGCTCATAGTTAGGAATCTTATGAACCCTTCTTTATCCAACTCAAGTGCACCTCCTGCAATTTTCATAGTGTTGGTCCACTCGTCGATCAAGGTTTCTCTGTTTTTGAAGTCTAGAGTATCGAGGTTTAGGATCAACCCATATGGATTTATCGGTTCAATGTGAGACCGACCATATAGGGTGTTGTGTAGATTAGACCCTCGAACTCGACTTGCTCCAGTTGACATTCCTATCGCCTTCATTTTGAAATTTCCTAGGGTTTGGAATGTCTCTTCTTGTCTTCCTTCATGGATTCCATGTGATCCAAAAGTTCTTTAATTTAGGCCCGGATCACGTTGTGTCTGATGTGCCTGCGACTGTTGTTGAGAACTTGATATTTCCCCAACATTCATCTTTAGATTTACAATTGATAGTCCTTGAAATGACTCATATAGATCTTGTAGATCTTCAAGATTTGCTCTTTCCATCCGGGGATGTGGATTCTCCTCGAAGGATAGCAATCATCTTCTCACTTTCGGACTTTGGTCTTGTGACCTCTATCGTCTTCCCCTTTTGGTGTAAAAGTGGTTCTATTCCGAAGGTTGGTGGCAACCTTCTTCCTTGCTTTCTTCCGGCTACTTTGGTTTTCAGGTATCCTACTTGATTCATCAGCTTCTGGATGAGGTCGAGTTGTTTGTTCTGCAATGTTTCCATCTTATCCATCTTGAGGCTGATCTCAAATATCATCCTGGACATATTTTGGCAATATTCTCCAAAGAATATTACCGTCTTCTGTAATTCTCTAAGATCTTAGTTTATCTTAGAGTTGTCTGCCTCAATCTCCTTTCACTCTGTCATTCTGTCCAATGTGAAAGGTGGTAAGGCTTGCAGATCTCTCTTGGACCCTGGTTTGGTTGTCTCCTCTATTGTTCTTGTTTGGGGACACGTTCATGAATTTCGGTGAATCTTTGGATTTCCACGATGTTTCTTGGTACCTCTTTCGAGTATCTTATCTACATCTGGCATAGTTCCTCCAGATATTCCTCTTTGGTGTGGTTAGCACGGGCTTCCACCAGTTTAAACCTTCGATCAAGGTTTTCCCAAAATCGATCGGCTTCCTCGTATTCTTTCTCTACATATTGTCTATACAACACACAATAATATTGTTGTATAGAACTGCTTGTCTTGTCATAGTTGATAGACCAGAAGTTCCTGTTACTCCAGCTTTGAACATGGCTGATAGTCCTGTCACTCTCAGATATCGAACTTTCGTTCGGATCCATATTTTTTTGAAACTCTCCTCTCGTTAAGTGATAAATAAGTTTATAATAAATTTTTTCATTCATAAATAAATAAACCTAGGGCTCTGATACTATTTTTAAATCAAAAACGGAACGAAAATAGGGATTAAAATGCTTTAATAATCATAATGGCAATTCTGTAATTTTCTAGAAATTTTCAGCCCTTAATTTTAACTTTTTGGTCAAACGTTAACTTTTTGACTTTTGGGTGTATTAAGTAAAATATGGGTGTATTGAGTAATGGCATATTCGTAGTTTTTATAAAATTAAAAGGGTAATTTTGATATTTTAGCAAAAGTTGACCTTTGACTTAGTGTATTAAGTAAAATGAGGGGTGTGATTAGTACATACCAATTGAAATTAGAAGCAGCCCATAGCCGTGTGGAGTCCAACTCTCATCTCATTCCATGTCTGATGTGCCACGTCATGATCCCAAGCCCATTAATTGATTTACCCTTTGCTGCTTGTTATTAAAAAAACACGCCTACATACTTCATTAAGGGGGGACGACTCCATCAGCAAGAAATGGAGACCCCAATAAATCCCCTCTCACGCCATTCATCACTACTACCACACTTTATCATCATTCATCCACTCATTGGAGACGGAGTCCCGACAGAGATAGTAATTGAAGAGATGGAGTCCTTCAAAAAGGTTCTTCATTTTTTAGTTATTTATCTTTGTTATTTTAGCACAATGGTTAGTGTTATTTACATCTTTGTGATTTGCCTTCATAAATCCATGGACTAAGTTTTTTTGTTGGTAATGTTAGGGTGTTAAGACAGTTTTGACTATGTGATTTGATTGTCCTAGACTTGAATTTATTATTCTGCATAATGTTTATTTCCTTGTTGAAGAAGATATTTTGAGATTTCATATTATTGTGTTTTGAGTTTTGATTCCTTTAATTATTCTTGACGGTACGTATCACTGATTGATAGTTAATAGGATTCTCTATTTCTACATAATAATTGTTGTTTCCTGTGACAGTCTTAGGGGATTGGTTTATAATTCCTAAGAGTGTTAGACAATCAATTTGGAATATTAATTATTTGGTAAAACATCATTATTAGGTAATTGGTAAGGAGACAAAAAGGGGTTAATAATTGCGTACCTAGAAAGAGAAGTCTAGTGCTCTAGCCTTTAATGGAATTTAGCATGAAGTACCTATAGAGGAAGAGAGAGTTAATTCCTTATCGATCCTAGGATTTGCAGCTCATTATAAATGTCAGATCCTACTTGATCAAGATGATTTAACTAGGCTTAGTGATCCTCTTATAAATGTCTGCAGGTAATTAATTTGGGTCTAGATAAATTAGTCACATAGTTAAGTTGTTTGCCCGAGCATTACCAATTTTCTATCTTTGAATTCTAAATCGTTTCCTCTGCGTGATTTAATTTCTTTGCTTAGATTAATTATTTAAATTCAATTTTAATTAGTTAATTAAACATTCTTTTAAAATCCCCATATTTGTCTTGCAATTAAATTGTCATACATAGAATTATTTATTAAATTTATAATTATCTTGTGGAAACGATATCCACTTGGTCACACGCACTACAATCGATCTTTTACACTTGAGGGTGAAAGAAAATAGCAATCATCCACTAATACAATTAAAATATGAGACCTACCCTAAACCCTAATACAACTACCCTCTACACATTAAATAATAATACTCCTTAATTCATGTACCAAAAAATAAAAGACCCTCTTAATGAGGGACGGAGGGAGTATATTTCTTAATCTACGTGCAAAAAGTAAACATATATCTTGTTCTGAGACGAAAGAAGTAATACTCTTTAATCCACGTGCAAAAAATAAATGAATCTCTCCGGAAAAAAGGCTGTAATTTGAATTATTAAAATAAAAAATTTAAGAGTCCGATTGTTGTGCACCAGAACGATCTTAACCATTAGATTATATTTTAATTCGATCTCTACCATCAAATAAAATAAAATAATTATTTTTTAAAAAATAACTACCCACTTCTCTTATTTTTAACCCACTAACCGCGTGCGCATCGGTGCACATGGTACACTACAGAATTACCCCAAATTTAAATGTGCTTTAGAATTGACCTTTTTACTTAAAAGGCTCACCCGAACCCTTTAAAATACTCCCTCCATCCCAAACAAAAAGTGCATTTTACCATTTTCGTCTGTTCCAACACAAGAGGTTCATTTCCTTCTTTAGTAAATGGGACATACACAAAACTATTAATATATCTCCATGAACCCATATACCATATTAATACACCTACTCACTTTACATTTATCTCTTAATATACGTGAAAAAAATTTGGCCACCCTTGCAATGGGATGGAAGGAGTACCAATCATAGACAAAAGATCACAATAATATGCAATTGATACTTAAATAGGCTTAAGACTTTTCAGCATATAGCTAGCCTATCTAACATGTTATATTTCCTCCCTAAAGTGAAATAAGAAAGTTACATTTTTAACCAAATCTATTTACTCTTTATTGAGGCGAGTATGCTCTTCTAGCTAATCATAAATATTCATATAAATTCAATTTAAATAATAAATTATGTAATTCTTGATTTTTTTCTCGTTCTAAGTGATCCCCTTTCCAACCCTATTATACCCTAAGTATTGCTAGGAATTTAAATTAAAAGAGAAAACAGAATTTACAAAAATTTATGATATAAACCCTATTTACAAGAGATTAACTCCTAAGTAATTAAAATGTTTATTATGCAATGAAAATTTAAAAAATTATTGTATTGTATCATTATTGTTCCATAGTATCAGCATAATTATAAATAGAGATAAGTGGGTAAATTTAGAACAAAATTTTCTTTCTATTAATTTATATAATAATAATAATAATAAATAAATAAAAATTTAGATCTACAATCCAACACAATTTTTAGAAGTGGTAACTCAACCATCGACGACGAGATTATGTCCACTGATATACCTGGACTCATCACTCGCCAGAAACACCGCCGCCTCCGCTATATCCCTCACTCTCAACGTCATCCCTTTCAAATTCCCCAAACAACTCACCAACTCCTCCACCTTCTCCACCTCCTCCGCCCCACCGCCACCGCCCCCGCCCCCCTCCTCCCGCCATGCATCCACCAGCATCCGCGTCGCCACCCCGAACGGCGATATACAGTTCACCCGAATCCCATACCGCCCGAGCTCGCACGCCGCGTTCTTCGTCAGCCCGACGACCGCGTGCTTCGACGCCGTGTAGGCGTGCGGCCCGAGCCCGCCCATCACGCCCGCGACGCACGCCATGGAGATGATGCACCCACCGACCGCGCCATGATCTATCATGGCGCGGGCCGCGTGCTTCATCCCCAGTGCGGCGCCGCGGACGTTGACGCTCATGATCCGGTCGAACTCGGCGGCGTCGAAGTCCAAGATGCTCTTGTGCTTCGACTGGTCGCCGAGTACGCCAGCGTTGTTGAACAGGACGTCGAGGTGGCCGTACTTGGCCACCGTCGAGGTGATTAGGGCTTCGATGTCCGACTCCGAGGTGACGTCACAGTGGACGTAGGTGACGTGGGGTGACGACAGCGAGCTCGCGAGTGCGTTCCCGATGGCGTCATCCACGTCGGCGATCACCACTCTGGCGCCATGGATGGCGAATAGCCTTACGGTTGCTTCGCCGATGCCGCCGGCGCCGCCGGTGACGATCGCAACTTTTCCCTCTAATCTGGTCACAAAATATTGTCCGACATTGTCAACGATCGGGAGTTTATCAAAATAAATTAAGTTTAGTTTAAAGATCGACATTACCTTCTACCGGAGATGGAGAGGGTTTCTTTTCCGGCGAAGTGGGTGGCCGGAAAGATAAGCTCCGGCATGGCCTGCGCAAGCATGGTGTAAGTGTGAATTGTTGGAGTGAGGGAGGAGAAGAAGATTATGTAGAGAATTGGAGGAGTAGTGCTCCTGAAGAACTGGAGAGGAATTTATAGGGTGAAGCCAATAATTTGGGATCTGCTGCCTCCGGGTGTTACACTTACACATGTACAAATTATTGATAATGACAAATAAAATATTATACTCCTATGTTCCAATGTAAGAGGGGCTTTTATTTTTTTCAAGTAGATTAAGGAGAATTATTATTTAATGTGTAGTAAATCTGTGTATTAGTGGGAGTGTGTACCCCATATTTTAATAGTATTAGAGGGGGTTTGTGGGTTCCATATGTATAAAAAAAGAAATTGAACCATTTGAGTGGGACGATCAAAATGAAAAAAAAAAAAAACCCTTTTTGAATGAGAGGAGGGATTACATAAAATCTACTTGTAATGCATCATTTATCCAAGTTGAAATCTCTGTTACGCATTCATTGTTTTATTGGTGTTTCACAATATAAAAAAAATTATATCCAATAATTGACCATTAAACTCTTTGGGCATGTGTTTAATTTTGACATTGAATGACACGTGACAATAATTTAATTTGTGGAATAGGAGATGAAATACAACTGTGGAATAGGTGATCCCATTTGTTATTTATCTATTCCATTTTTATATTCCATTTTTTTTACTTATTAGATAATTATCAAATCAATGCTTAAATAATCGTATGCAAAGTCAAATGATCATTAATCACTACAAAAAAAATCACCCGTTAGTGACGGATTTAGTGACGAAAATGGTTCCGTCATTGTTACACTCGTTAGTAAATTATTGTGACGGATCTGTCGCAATAGTGACGATTTTAGTAACGAAAATACTTTATGACGGAAACAGTGACGGATTACATTAGTAACGGAATTTGTGACAGATACAATAGTGACGGAATTAGTGAGGAAAATTTATAGTGACGGAAAATTCCCTCACTAAATCCGTCAGAAATTTTTTTTTAAAAAAAAAAGAAAATTTAGCACCTCTCCTTGATTTCTATTTATTCGCGCCGAGCCAGAATCGAACACCAAACTTGTTTAGAATCGAAAGATACAATAATGACGGAATTAGTGAGGGAAATTTATAGTGACGGAAAATTCCCTCACTAAATCTGTCAGAAAATTTATTAAAAAAAAAAAGAAAATTTAGCATCTCTCCTTGATTTCTATTTATTCGCACCTAGCCAGAATCGAAGACCAAACTTGTTTAGAATCGAACACCAAACTTGTTTTTAATGTGAAAGCCTTATGACTCTTCAGGTGACCATGTGACTTATAATGTTACTTGATAATAACTTATCAAATAATTTATTTATATTAAAGTTTCTTATTAATTTAGTTATCTTTCACAAAAATATCCGTCACTATTTCCGTCACTATAGTGAGGGAAAAGTTTCGTCACAAAAATATCCGTCACTAAATCCGTCACAAAAAATTCCGTCACTATTTCTGTCACTATAGTGAGGGAAAAACTCCGTCACAAAAATATCCGTCACTATTTCCGTCACTAAATCCATCACAAAAAATTTCATCCCTATAGTGAGGGAAACCTCCGTCACAAAAATATCCGTCACTATTTCCGTCACTAAATTCGTCACAAAAATTTCCATCACTATTTCCATCACAAATTTGAATTTCCATCATAATAACCGTCACAATAGTGACGGAAATATTTCCGTCATAAAATTCCATCACTAATGGAGCATTTTTTTGTGGTGAATTATAGTATAACATTTTAAATGCAAAACATTGTAAAACTCTAAAAAAAATGTTAAAAGTTTCTTTTAGTGTCACTCATCTAAGGGCCATATAACACAAAAATATAATATAATATCAATATCATTTGTTTTGGGAGTAATTTAAGAGATTTAGTTTATTT
This sequence comes from Pogostemon cablin, assembly GCA_023678885.1. Taxonomy (NCBI): domain Eukaryota; kingdom Viridiplantae; phylum Streptophyta; class Magnoliopsida; order Lamiales; family Lamiaceae; genus Pogostemon; species Pogostemon cablin. Next base: position 2,676,271 of record CM042977.1, on the reverse strand, counting down.
AAAAAATAATATACTAGTAGTTACTATAATGGAGTAATAAATAAGTTTGAACCATCTTAAGTACAACATATGCATCCAAAGGGCATCATCATGTGACTACACTGTCCTCCAGCTCTACATCGTTAATGGGAATGTACTTGTGTATTCTTTTTCTACCTCTACCACATTAATGAATCAGTTTATTAAATATTAATACAGTATATACCCCTCCTCCTGTAATAACATATTGGAAGCATGTTACATTGAGTTGAGATGGGAATTTCAAAATTATACCCCTCCGCCTGCTGACAATATAACCGTTTTGTTAATTTGGTCTTTCACTCCAAAGATACTTCATCCGTCTCATTCTAATGGTTACATTTTTTTTTGTAGCAAATGAGCCTTACACATGGTCCATCACTCACTACTAATACAATTATCCACTTTATGTAAAATAATAATACTCTTTAATCCACGTGAAAAAAAAAACAAATATGTACGTTATTGATGTACGTCAAGAGTATTAGATTTATGTGTCATTTACATTATTCATGATTTTAAGAAGTCAAAATAATTATAAATGATCATTACTATGATTTTCAAAATTCAGTTATATATCCTTATATAAGGTATTGTTTCATTTTGCATTCTACGTATCACTAATATATTATATTATACATCATGAAAAATTAATATACAAAATAATAGTACGAAAAACCCAATCATGACTCAAATCAGGCAACAATTGCATGGCCTTGTGAGTTTGGACTTTTTGGGGGGAAAGATAAGATTGTGATGGAGTCGATGGCTACCCATGCATGTGAATGGGAGTACAAGAGCTGTAGTAGTGTTGGCCCTATTCTACCAGTTTAGAAATATCGTGAAATCTTTTATGTCATTTCGTTGGACGAATAATATATAATGAAAGTTGGATCAAGTCCCATGCCCTATCGATTATCTATGCGATGAGAATTGCAATCTCTCAAACTTGATGATGCAAACTTATTGAAAAATCTTGGTTGATGGTTGCAGTACACCAATGAGAATTAAGTTGTGATCACGAGGATGAACTTAGGGCCGTTTGATTCAAAATTTTAATAGAAATAGTAATGGGGTATTACATATAAAGAGATCAATTACAGTAAAATTAAAAGTGATTAAATGATGGAAGTAATTATTATATCAACGAGAATGATGGAGAAATTACGATGACCCATTACCCAAGAATGCATACACAAGTTGGTATGTTATCTATTTTATTTGGAATATTTTTATTTTATATATAAATGGGATATTAAAGAATTAATATAGATTTACTAGTACGAAGCCCGTGTAATACGTGGGATCATCGAATTTTTTATGAAATCGGTTATTCGTACCCCGAATTTGTTAAACATACCTAAAAAATATTTAAATTAAAATATTCATAATTAATAATACATAAATATCCTAACAATTAAGACTTCATATTGTGTTCGATTGGAGTACTCGAACAATATATTGTGTGTTTGGTTGGAGTACCCGGACAATCTATTTGGTTGGAGCAATGGAATGGTCCTTAAGAGAGTTAAACATAGATATAAAATATTTTTACTAATTCTATCATAACAGTATTTAAATATATATTAATTTAAAAATATATTTTTAATTGAATATTAAAATAAAATTAATTATAATTGATTGTTAAATTATTAAAGTAAATAATTACTAAATATTATTATTTTTTACAGGAACCGAACATCGCTTCTATAAAGAAAATAGGAAAAAATTTATTTTATATCTGCATGAGGTTTTACGTTTGTATGAGCTGAGGAATGAAAATTTGAACTTTCAATACGATTATTGACAAAATCTTTTGTGAGACGCTACTTATATGAGACCGTTGGTGAGAAGTGTTAAAATATGTCTATTATATAGATAAAGTATGTTTTATGGTTGTTAAAGTATATTTTGTAAAATATGTTGGATGATGAATTAAAGTATGATTTTAGGATGTTATAATATAATTCATTATTGACATACTTTAACTAAAAATAAGCATATTTTACCTATATAATAAATATACTTTAATAATGGATCAACCCGTCTCACAAAAAAGTCTCTCACAATTATTTATTCAATTATATCCAAATATATATATATACTCAATATTTTATTTTAAATAGATTTAAGTTTTAATTTCATTTTTTAGGGATTCAATGAATCATGTACTCTCTTCCTCCCAAAGGTCTCCACCTTACTATATTGGGTGTCCCACCTAAAGGTCTTCATTTTTTTCTTTTAGTACGAAAGGACCCCCATATATATTGGTCGAACTCATTATTAATACAATTACTCATTACATATAAGATAATAATACTCCTTAATCTACGTGCAAAAAGCAAACGAGATTCATGACTGGGACGAAGGGAGTAATTTTATTTAATGGTAAATTCTGTTACTATTTAGTACATGAAAAATTACTCTTTAGACACATAAATTATTACTCTTCTAAATTAAAAAAAAAAATGACTCTTCAAATTCTTGTAAATCATGTCTTCTATAAAAAAATTATTAATATTTAAAGAGTAATTATTTATATACTAAAAAGTAATTTAAAAAAAAGGTTTTACATGTAAACTTGATTTACACTAGACTCACTCATATTTTTATATATTAAGCTCTTATATAATTCTATTTAAAACATTACATAAAAAAGTATAATTTTAAGAAAAAAAAACATAACTAAACATAAAAATGTTATTAGGAATGGCTGGGGTACCCGCTTATTTTGGAGTACTCATACACATACTCAATTAAAAAACAATTATCCTACCTGTACCTATCCTGTTTAAAAAAATTATTATGGTACTCATATCCGTCTCATATCCGTTTATCAATACATGCGGGTACCCATACCTTTTTAATATTCATTACTCCTATTATACAAATATTAATATTAAATAAATATAATAATAAAATTATATTATTATTAATTAAATATAATATAAATATAATATAAATTCTATTATTTTAAATAAATATTTAACAAACATAATTAAATAAAATTTAAAACTATTAATTAAATATATAAAATACATATAAAATTATATATATATATGAACATGATACTCGTGTGTATTGAAGTATTATCGTACTCGTCCCAAATTCTAATAGAATTTTTTACAACTATCTTTACTCGTCCCCAACTCGTTTACAACTTGTAAATAAGATAACAAAAAGTAAAATAATTTAATTGGTGGTAGTAACTACAATATCCACACTCTCATTAAAAAGTTCATTTAAAAAAAATTATTAGAAAATGACGCATCACATATATCTTATTGAGTGAGATTTGCGTGCGCTCGGGCGCACGGGAACAAATTCCGTGCGCCGTTAGAATTTAGTATTATGGGTAAGGGTACATTGCATTGGTATAAAGGGTATACACTTTAATTAATAAAGGTACACTATTTTGTTCTAAATGTATACACTTTTCATTAATATTTTTTTTTCTTTAGAAAATAAAGGTACACATCTTTATACTAAAGGGTATACAATTTAACACAAAATTCTAAAGGTGCACGGAGTGTTATCTGTGCGCACGGATACACACAATAATTTTCTTTAGAAAATAAAGGGTACACATCTTTATACTAAAGGGTATACAATTTAACATAAAATTCTAAAGGCGCACGGAATGTGGTCTGTGCGCACCGGTGCACGCAAGTTTTTGCTTATCTTATTTAGTTTTAAAATTTTGATTTAGTTTATATATGTAATCTTTTCCTTTTGTTTTTATTAAGTAAAAAAATTAATGATTGTGACATCTTATTTAGTTTTAAAATTTTGATTTACGCAACTTGTATTACTATCACAAAAGTTTCATGAGTATTATAATAATGATAAATAATTACTTTTAAAAAGTATATGCTATATACTTTTACATTATTAATCTGAAATATTTTCAAAAAAATAAACCATGATGGGCAAAAAGTGTTTGCAAAAACACCTGTGCACCCGGACGCACGGACCACATTCCGTGCGCCTTTAGAATTGTATACCTTTTAGTACAAAATTCTGTATCTTTTATTTTCTAAAGAACAAAAAATATTAATGAAACGTGTATACCATTTAGAACAAAATAGTATATCTTTTATTAATTAAAGTGTATACCCTTTAGATCAATGCAATATACCCTTACCCATAATACTAAATTTCTAAAGGTGTACAGAATGTGTTTCCGTGTGCCCGGACGCACGCAAGCCTCACTCAAAAGAGTTTTTGCTTTTATTTTATTTTATTAATTTCATATACTATATTTTACCCTTTTTTTAAGTCATTCAAATATTTTATTTACAATTATTCATTTGTTCTTTTTTCATGCTACTCGTATGGCTATTTCTTTAACCATCAATCTTTAAAATATATACTCTTTCTCTATCATATAATGCTTCAATATAATTATAGGTCTATCTAATTTATGAAAAAAAACTATTTCTTAATCTATCAACCTTTAAAATATATTATTCTTTATCTATCATGTAAATCTTCAATATCTCATTTATAGTTCAATCTAATCTAATTTATGAAAAAAAACTATTTCTTAATCTATCAACCTTTAAAATATATTATTCTTTATCTATTAGGTAAATCTTCAATATCTCAATTATAGTTCAATCTATTTTCACCAAAAATAAACTTGTACGTATTAGTATTATTTATAATAATAAAATAATGAATATTTTTTTATAATTAATGCTATTAATCGACCAATTAAAACTAAAATCTTTCATAGATTTGAATTTGAAAAAAATATATTCTTCTTTATATTTCTTTCTTTGAAAAAATTATATTCTTCTTTATATCTTTTTATTTGGAGAATTCGAAAAGTAGCTTTGAGACGGTAGTGGCAATTTCTAAATGGGAATTCCTTGTGTATGATGTATGAAAAGAGAAATACAGATACAACAAATTTACAGTTTTCACTTGATATCATAGAAGATGGTTAGAAGATTACACATAATAAATTGAAAAATAGATGAAATGCGGTAAGAATCATTCATTCAATATTATGAATGATCTATCACATAGAAGCTGATTTTCAATCTAAATTAAGAAAGTAACTATCCATGAACTTTATCTCTGCATAGATTGATAAAATAGTTCACCAATTACAAATGAACTTTATCTCTGCATAGATTGATAAAATTAGTTCACCAATTACAAATGAGGCTTATGAAGTCTCTCCCCTCTTTATTGGATAGCATCCACAATCTGTATCTGATACAAATAGACCAAAGCCATCATAGTTGAAGTTAAACATGATTTCCATGTGGTAAAAAAAAAAAACTATTACCCATGACATTGATACGCAAATTGAGCAAGTATATATTAGCATATGATTATATATGTCAGACCCATAATTAAAAGAAAATTAAATATTAACATATATCAAAATAAATACTCAAATATTTTCGACCCTGCAATAATTAGTCAGTCAAGAGTGCTGTGAATACTGTGAATAGAGATATATACACAGAACGATAAGAACGAATATGTGAAAGTAGTTAATATAATTAGCTTAAACGAAAGAGTGAATAGTGAATTAAACAAAAAATTCTTACAAATAAAATAGAGATTATTTTTATATTTTTCATAAAAAAAAAAAAGAAAAAAGAAATAGAAAATTGCACTCAGCATTTTCTATATTTAATTTTGTTATTTGTATATGAGTCAAAATCAAATACTCCACATTTTCTATATTTAGTTTAGTCATTTATATTCACTATTCACCTAGTTAATTCTCAGAAGTCAGAATATATGTGCATACATGTTAGAATTTTAGCAACCAAATAATTAGGCTATTAATTAATTATGAATGTTGACTTCAATGGTCTAATGTGTATTTCATACGACAAAGTCACATTTTATTATTACATCAATTATATTGTTATATTAATATTTTGTAAGGAAAATTGTATTTTATTTATAAAACTAGTATGGACCCGTGTATTACACGGGTTTTAAAGTTACAATTTTAAAAAATATAATTTAAATTTAATATAATTATCTATTCAATTATAATCTAATATAATTTAAATTGAAAAGTAAATTCGATTTATATGCACTAAATGTGAATTTGCTTTTATTGGTAAAAATTTAATTTCATCTTTAAATTAATTTATTAAAAAAATAAAAAAAAAATATAAGATTTGATTTGATTTTTATTTGATCTAATCATAAAATATTTGAATCTTAAGAAAATGTATATATTTATCATTAAATATTAACTTTAAATTTAAATTTTTTTTAAATTTAATTATGAAAAAAATTAATAATGTTAAAAAATCAAAGATTAAAAATTACTAATAAAAATAAAAATCTGAATTAAAACGAAAAAAATAAGTAAGTAAAAAAAATAATCAAAAGAGAAATCCTAAAAAAACTTAATTAAAAAAATAATAAAACTAATCAAGAAAAAAATTATTAACAAAAAAAATAAAAGATTAAAAAATTAAAACAACATAACAGAATTAAAAAATAATAATAATAAAAATAAAATTTAATCAAAAGAGAATTTAAAAAACATAAAAAATAGCTATATATATATATAATCTTAAAATAAACTAATTTATATATCATTAAATTTTAATGTTGGTGAAAATATATTAAAAAACAAAAAAAATAAATTAAACAAATAAAATTTAAAAAAAAACTAAAGATAATTATAAAAAAACTTTAGAAAAATATTAAAGAAAAATTATAATGAATTAATATATATTTTAAAAAATAAAAATAATTTATTATAAATAAATTCGAAGAAATAAGAAAATAAAAAGAAATCATAACAAAAAAGAGGTTTATTACATTAATTTTTTCACTTATCTCAATTTTATAATTTTTTCCCCTTTATTTATCAACTTTTGTCAATTTAAATTTGTATGGAGTACTCCTTCCCCCCACAGATTCAGGTTATTTTCACAGGGACTAATTAATTAAAACGAATATTTATTTTTCATTAAATTTGTGAGATTTAATTAACATGAAAATAGATGATATGGATTTTTTGATTTTTTACTTTATAAAAATTAGCTAAAGTAAAATGCTAATTCAGATTTTTTTAATTAATAACTTGAGACATCAAATTGAACTCGAATTTATAAAATTATGAAAAATGTACTTAATGGTGAGGAGTTTGGAACCCGGTCCATCAAATGTCGGGCTGAAAATATTCGGGCCATCAATTTTCAAGCCCAATACTTCTAAAAATATTAAAAGCTTTAATAAGAACGGATCCACAATATATGGGCTGAATTTCAAGCCCAAAATATAAGAGCCCAGATGACCATGCCACTTTTGTGACTCCATATTTATCAGTATTTCTTAGACGCAATATACAAGTATATTGCATTTATGATTGCATGCATTGTTAAATCTAAATTAAATTAATAATATTGTATTAACTATGAAATTATAGTATCATATAAATTAATCTAATATTATTTCATGCAGTTCCAAAAAAAAAATGTAGTGATAATCATTGAAAACATATTCTAATACGATGCAGCTTTTACATTATTGTAAACCACTAAAAAGAAAAAAAGTAATATTAAGTGGAACAAATTTTATTAATAACAAAAGTTTATTGTGAGAGTATTTATTTATGCAAGAGTTGTTAAAGTTATGATTGTTATATGGAGTAGTTAAAATATACTCTATCTGTTTCATTTAAGTTTGTGCTCTAATCTCGGTACGGAGATTAAGAAAAGTGATAACTTTTAAAAGTATGATAGTATTTTTTTGTAATAAATAAATGATAAAGTGTGTTAGGTATGAGTGATTTTTTTTTTAAATAAAGTGTATGGAGAAGAATAATTGTGTTTGACTATATGCAAACTTTTGTGAGACAATCCAAAATAAAAAGTGTGTCTTCTAAAATAATACGAAGTGAGTATTTATTTGTAGTTAAAATATATTTCTAATTATGATGGATGATATATTAAATTATGATTATAAAATGTTAGTATAATATAATTCATAACTCCATCTTACATACTCCATATCCATCCATGATAGAATGTTCATGTACAAATTATACACTACTCCCTCCGTCACCCTTTAAACACTACTTTTCCTATTCCACTCAAAGAGAAATTTTATTTATTACACGTGAATTAAAGAATATTATTAAATAATGTGTAATGAGTAGTTGTATTAATAAAAGTGTGTAACTATACTCCCTCCATCTCGCACCAAAGGTGCATTTTGCTTTTTTGCATGTGAATTAAGGAGTATTATTATTTAATGTGTAGTGGGTAGTTGTATTAGTGGTTGTGGGCCCCATATTTTAATTGTATTAGTGGGTGAGTGTGGGACCCATGTGTATAAAAAATGAAATGGAACCCTTTGGGAGGGACGACCAAAATGGAAAAAAGAGACCCTTTAAGCGGAACGGAGGGAATATTTTAATTGTATTAATAGGTGTGTGTGAATCTATATGTGTAAATAATGAAATGGAATTTTTTGGGTAAGACACACAACATTGAAAATCCATTTAAAGCTTAAAATCCCATCATTAATATTATCTTTAACAACATTCATTAATCTAAACAACATAAACAAATGTCTTAGGAATATTAACTACATGTGAATAGGGGTGGGCATATTTTTTCGGGTTCCGGGTACTCGAACCGATCTGAAAAAAATTACCCGAAAAACCCAATTTTTTTCGGGTAATTTCGGGTTTCGGGTAAATCCGGACTCGGTTGTTAATTATCGGATTGGGTATCGATTTTTTAAAATTACCCGAATTACCCGATCGGGTTACCCGGTTTTTTTTTTTTTTAATTTCTATTATATACAAACTATATACTAATATTAAGTAGGTTTCCATTACCCAGTCTCCATTTCCCAATCATCGATTCACACTGCACATAGATAATCCCTCAAATGTTTATTTCCAAGTAGTGAAGAATCCCAATCTCCATTTATTCATATATTATATGAAATAATAAAGAAATTAATATATTTTTTTAAACAGTTTTATAATTTACTAAATTTATAATATAATACATCTTAAAAATATATTTAAATTTCATTAAATCACATTTTAATAAATAGTTTGACACAATATTATTATTCTTATATTAAGTATAATATTAATATTAATTAATATTTTTAATAAATATACTTTAAGAATGATAAATATTAAATTTGTTGAGAGTAACAATATATAAAAAGTATGACAAAATGAAATACTAATTTTATCACATGAAAATATAGGAAGAAATTAAAATTAAAAAAAATAAAAAAAAAAGATAAAAAAATACAATCGGGTTACCCGATCGGGTACCCGGTTTTTTCGGGTACTCGAAATATCGGGTACCTAGAATATCGGTTCTGGTTCGAGTAATGCATTTTAAAACCTGAAATTTCGGGTACCCAGACCTGAAACCCCAATTACCCGAAACCTGGTCTGATACTCACCCCTACATGTGAACTAATGGGCTCCACATGATGGGAAAAGATAAAAATTCCACTTAATAATCATGACAAAATGCATAATTGGGCCTTTTAGCAGAAGTTAACAAGCACTTGACATGATGATTAACAGCTTCTTTATTATGTAAATACAAAAATCACTTGAGATGCCAAGATGGTGTATCATCACTAATAGAGCAGTAATTAATTTACTACTCTGTTCAAATTAATAATGAAAGTAAATTGTAGAATGTTGTGTAGGTTTACCATTAATTGGGAAGTGATAAATTGATAGAATCTATTAGGATAGAACATGATATTTATATGTAATTTTTATATTAAAAAGGGATATGACTGAATTTAACGATTTCGTTATTATGTTTGAATTTGGACTAGATCCAAACCTAAGTATAAACTATAAAGTATTAATAGCACGACTATAATATTAATTAGTGTATGATAAATTACGGAGTATTGTGTAGATGTAAAATTTGTAAATAATTTACCACTCCACAAATGTATCATATCAATAAACATATAATAAAATATTTATATCACTCTATAAAGATCCATAAAATATCCACAAATAGAGAGTAAAATTACTATATTATGCAAAAAAAATATGTGATGTTTCAACTAAATGTATACACACTCCATTGCATACGAGAGAAATTCTTTAATACCCCATCCGAAAAATGTTAACGTTTATTGTTCACACTATTTAAAAACGTTATTTTTTTTACCAATTTTATTAATTTTTAGTGGGTATTATAATATATTTAAATAATAAAAAGATATAAAATTATGTGTTGTTGTTAGGTAAGAGTATTAAATTTAAAATTTAAATAACTTTTAAGATTATGAATAATAGAATTATTTTATCTTTTGAGGAGAAGACTATTATGGACAAACAAACGTAGAAGTGTGAAGGTTATTTATATGAACCAAAATAAAACATATTTAAAGAAAGGTTCTTTTTGTAAATAGGGTACTAGAGAGCCCAAAGATGAGATGCAAATAAACGATTTAATCATCCAATATATTCATTTAGTAAATAAATGAATAATAAAATAAAAAAGAAAAATAAGGAATCACACAAGTATATTCCGCACGCCTAAAACGTCGAAAAAGTCAAAAATGAAAATTAATAAAAGCGCTTTTCCAAAATTAAAAGGCTAATAACACCTTATAAAGATCCAAAAGGAACAGAGCAAGCTGACAAACGCCTCGAGTAGCGACTTTTAGATAACACTAACCTGCACCCCGGCGCATTTTAGTTCCATAGGCCCATTATTTATTACAACCAAAGAAATACAGGAAACCTCAAATAGATACAAAAAGATAAAGAAAAAGAAAATGAAAAAAGGATAATAATAATAATAATAATAATAAAATTATTCACTAATTAAAATAGTCAAACAGTACTCACCTGATTCCTCAACCTCAACTCCTCTCCTCACCGTTAAAATTGAGAAATCGGAATTTGATTTCTGCAGAAGGAGAAGAGAAAATGCCGATTAGTAGATACGAGATAAGAAATGAGTACACTTTAGCCGATCCGGAGCTGTATCAAGCCGCCGATAAGGATGATCCGGAGGCTTTGCTTGAAGGCGTCGCCATGGCTGGATTAGTTGGTGTTCTACGCCAGCTCGGCGATCTTGCTGAGTGAGTTAGAATTTTCCATCCTTGTCGATTTTGTTATTATTTATTGTTGATTTTTTATTCCGGAATTAAACATCAGGAATTAGGGGTTCCGGCGAACTTTTTTAGTTTCCAGTGTTTGAATTTCGGTGATTGGGCTAAAGATGTGGTTTTTCACTCCTGTATTCATAATTTATCGTTTAGCTTTTTGTGCTTTGGAATTAGGGTGTTTCTGTTTGGAATTTGGTGTTGTGTATGGCATATGATTTGTATAAAGGACTGATTATTTAGGTACTCTCGAAGTGAATCATTGGATGCTAGTTTTAAATTTTCATTATTCAATTCAGTATCCATTATTTCGTGTTTGTCCTAAGTTGTATTTGGTGTTTCAATGAAATTTGAAAGAATTAGGGCTTCTTTGATTTTTAAGGCCTCATTAAGCTATCATTTTCAACTTTCGATTATCTAATACATGCTATATTTTAGATTTTTATTTTTTATTTTTGGTTATTTCGATCTTTTATCAGCTTGTCAACAATGTAGTGCAGTTAAGTTCCTTTAAAAGACTATCCTCATAATTGCTTGTGTTTTGTGATGATTGAAGGTTTGCTGCTGAGATTTTCCATGATCTACATGAGGAAGTGATGGCTACTGCTGCAAGAGGGCATGGACTGATGATTAGAGTCCAACAGCTTGAGGCTGAGGTTCCTTCCATTGAGAAAGCATTTCTCTCCCAGACTGATCACTCCTCATTCCTTTACAATGCTGGTCAGAATCTGTGCTTCTTTTGATAGTATCTAGCATTAAACACTCTTATGTAGTTTCTTTAGATAATTATTTTGTGTGAATTCTTAAAGGTTGTTAGGTTTCCTATCAAAGTCACCAATTTTATTTCATGCAGTCAAATCATTTGAAGCTAGACATGTCGTTAATCTAGGATCTTGGGCGAGTCTTTCTCTTAGAATTCTGTCTGTATCTTGTGAAAAAATGAAATTGACCATGGATGGATATGTTACTGGTTTGACATATAACGCTTCAGGTGTTGATTGGCGTCCTAGTCTACGAATGGACCAGAATGTTGTAACTCATGGAGATTTACCTCGTTTTGTGATGGACTCCTATGAAGAATGCAGGGGTCCCCCTCGACTATTTCTTTTAGACAAGTATGTTCTGTTCTCTTTTTCCATTAACTTATTAATGTAGTTTGCTTAAGTAATAACTCACATGAAATCGTTAACATAGGTTTGATGTTGCGGGTGCTGGAGCATGTCTAAAACGTTACACCGATCCTTCATTTTTCAAATCAGATACATCTGCAATGGCTAATGGAGATGTCCGGAGGGACAAGAAGATCCGCAAAGGAAAGGTGATTCCTCGATGCAGATATATATTTTTCTCGATTAGGAATAGTGCTGACTAGCATGGGATTTCTATGATGTCTTACATTTGGTTTGTCACGTGATTACATTTAGTGTGTTTCAGCACGAATGAAAAGAAATGCGTTTTAAAAAAAGACTTACCCTTACAAAATATCAAATATATAATAAGGTTTCTTGACTGGTGTTCTAAGTTCTATTTTCCCTGACTAATAAGTATGATGGATGATAATTTTTTTTGAAAATTTCAAATGTCAGCTCCTTTTCTTACATTTTTATTGCTGGCATTGTTAACACTTCGATTTCACCATGCAATTTTACTTGAAGCAGTAGAATAGACATCTGCATAATCTCTTTGCTCTTTTCTATTCAATGTTGTGAAATGAACTCCATCAATCAGATATGCTTCATAATCAGTGCCTATGATGTCCATCTAGTGCATCGCATTTTCCTTAATGCTTATCTGCATTTAACAGAAGAAAGGGCCCCGTGGAAATTATGGAGAAACACCTGAAGGCTTGCCAACATCAAATGCAAAGTGAGTTTATCTTTCTCCGCCACATTTATCTTTCAAGTGCTATGCTACTGCTTGATAATGTTATCTCATTTGGTGTCTAAAATTTTCAGACTTCATCGGCTTTTTCTGGAGGAACCTGATGAAAATAGTGTTAGTAAACCTGCACATCGTCCAAAACTGAAAAGAAGGCTTAATGGGTTTCCATTTGACTCAAAAACTGAGAAAAGCTACATGGAAAAATTCTTGAAGTCTCCTTCCCCAGAGCGTAAAATGCTTCATGAGATCACTGCAAGCTCGCCATTGTATATTTCTACAAATGATCATAGTGAATCTGATCTTGATGTATTTGAACTTAGATCAGTCAATCCTGCTAGAGAGAGTGAAGGAAGAAGAATATATCATCCATCTCCACTTAAAGAGGACGCTGTGCTGACATCCATGAATCATGCAGACAAAAAATCTGTAGACATTAAAAGCTTTGACATCCCTTCATATCCTGATGTTGTAACAGATGACATTCCATCCACCTTTGATGAAGAGAATGCTGAAAAGCATATAACTGTATATGGAGAAAGCAAAATGGAGGACAGCTTAACTGGTTACCAATCTGATGAGATTGCCAGTGAGATAGACAATTATATGGATGCACCTTCAACCATTGAGTCTGAAATGGATACAGACACTGAGTTGAAACTGAGGAATGATTTCACACAACCATATGTCAAAAGTCAACCATCAGTTTCTGTTGAAACTGAAGAACATCTTCCTTACCAGTCGTCAGATTCTCAATCCACCGGAGGCTTGACAATCTCCTATGAGGGGAGCAACTCAGGAAAAAAAGAAGTGTGTAGTTTTGTGTCTTCTGATTCTTCAAGAACCTCAGCTGAAAACCAACAGTCAGAAAAATCATCTGCTGAGAGATTAGCATTTCCTGATATTCCAGATATTACCTTAGCCATTGCATCAGCTTACCAAACAACTGCTGATGAAAATTCACCAAGGGATGATCTTGCCGACAGCAGACGTGGCTTTGAGCAGCTGAATTCTGATTTTTCCACTAGTAATTCTAGACATATTGCGGCACATAATGATTCAGGTGTAGTTGTAAGACAAGGTACTTCAATGAAACTCAATTCTGGTGAAACACCCTCAACCTTGGATGAAGAAGAAAAGAAAACAAACCTGATCATAGATTCCCCGACTTCTTGTATTTCTCCTTTCAAATCACTTTCAGAAGATGATTCTCCTAGATCCTCTTCTGGAGAACATCTTATGGATGGTGAGAATGCACCCTGTAGGCCTAATATCTGTGATAGTCCCATTGCATTATCTGCTTTTTCACTGCAAGAAGATGATAATGCTCTGGCTAATAATAGTCAGCTTGAGAACACGACTTCCAACTTAAATATCAGTAACGTTCTTTGTCAGGACAGAAATAATACTGAAGAGATCATTTCTACTGAGAGCACAACTCTAGGTGAACTGCATGATGAGGTTTCGAGGCTGTCCAATAAATTTGCGCCTGATTTTACTGATATAGTGGTTAGTGGAGAAGATGTCACGTCAAAGGATCCTGATGGAGAAAGGCAAAATGACAATTTATATAATGAGGATTCAACGGTTGTTTCTGATGCTCAAAATCGTGTCTCACACACCATGGCAGAAGCATCATTGACAAATGCTGAAACACTGGACTCTAAAGAGCGTGACTCTGATAACTTGATTGTGAGGCAGATTAGCTCAGAAACAATGATCTTTTCGGAAGTAGAAGGTTCTGTTGATTCGCTGAAGGCAGGTCTTGACACTCATGACAGAGATTTTATTCCTGAAGAAGTGACAATAATTAATGAAACTTGTGAAGTTGAAACTCTCAAATCCTGTGAAGTTATGGGGTTGCAGGCCACAGGAATAACAGATGATGTTACACCTGATAATCTTGTAGCTCTTAATAGTTCATCTTGTATGTCAGGAAGTCTTGAGGAACCTCCGGTGACATCGGAGAGTGGCATCACCGAACTAGAAAATACTCAAACTTTTAGCTCTTTGGATCTGAAACCATCTGGTGGGGTGCATGTCGTGTTAGATGAGTCTGAGTCAAAGGCAGATCAGTCTGAGGTTGCATTTTCTGATAATAATAATAGAGGGAATGTCAGTTTACCTGTTGGTCTTCATAAGTTGGGTGAAGGGTGTACTCATAGCTTTGAGGATTCCAGTTTGGGTGAACATGAGAATGAAAAGACCAGTTTCTCTGGAAGTAAAAAGGAGTTTGACTTGTTTGTAGAAGATGAAAATCATGTATCAGGAAGTCATGGAGGATCAGGTCCAGTGGAAGAAGCGGAAGAAGCGTATGAAAGTGACGCTGCTTTAGATTACCGCACAGACTACTTCAGCACTAAGATAAATGATCATCCCAAATCAGAAATACCAGATCGGGATTTTAATTCTCATCTTGATTCTGACATTGAACAGAGGGCAGCTTTTCTTGACTCTGCCCAAATCCAGTCACCTCTGGAGCAAAGTGGCTTGGATACTGAACATGAATCATTCCTTAAAAGTGATGAGGAAAGTCGACTCATCACTGAAGAAACACTGTCACAAGACAAGATTGAGTTACCATCCAATGGAATTAATCAAGAGTTGCCAGATTCTGTTGAAATAAGTTCAGAGTTGACAACTGTGTCGCCTATCAATCAACAGAAGATGCCAGATATTGATATTCAGAAAGGACACGACGATTTTGCCTCATCTTTTCCACTTGTTGATTGTCCACCTTCAATCTCTGCGTATCCCCGAGATCCATTGGGTTTGACATATCCCCCAATTTCTCTTTTCTCTGAAACAAATCAAACCAATCTGGATGAGTTACCTCCTTTGCCGCCTCTACCTCCTCTTCAGTGGAGGATGGGTATGTTTCAGCATGCATCGTCTATTACTGAGTTAGAGAAAACAGAACCAAAGGAGGAAGCATTCAAACAAGACTTTTCTCCACCCACTGCATCAATAGACAATCTTGGTTCTTTGGTTGAACCAAGGAACCAATCTTCAGTCCAAATTATTCCTCAGATCTCACTAGAAGAGAACATTGTGCAAGGTTCTTCTAGTTTGGAGGCTGATTCTATGCATGGGCAAAAAATTGACCTCCCACCAATGGAAAACGAGCAGCAGCAGCAGCTTGTAACACCTACTCAGAATAGTGATGAAGTTGCATCATCAGCTCTCCTGGCCGATGATGAAGTTATCCCCCAGTTTTCTTTGAAAGAAAAGAATGTTGAGCAAGGATCTCATTGGTTGGAGGATAATTCCACGCAGCAGACAATTGACCTCCCTCCAAAGATAGAAAAAGAACAACAGCAGCAGCGTGTAATTCCTGCTCAGCTGAGTGATGAAGTTACATCATCAGCTCCCATAGCTAGTGATGAAGTTGTCCCTCAGATCTCCTTGAAAGAAAAGAATGTTGAACAAGGCTCTGGTAGTTTGGAGGTTTATACTGTGCAGGAGACAACTGACCACCCACCAAAGACAGAAAACGAGCAACAGCAGCTGCTGCTTGTGATGCCTACTCAGAAGAGTAGTGAAGTTACATCATCAGCTGAAGAAGGAGTTGCTAATGGGAGTCGAACAATGAAATTGCCACGGTCTTGCAACCCTGTTATTGGTTCTGCTGCCGCTCTTGATAAGAGTAAAGTATGTATTTTGGCTTCTTTACACTTGGAATGTAAATTTAGTTTCCTAATGTATATTTTTCATAATATAAATTATTTGCAGCTACGGAAAGTTACAGACCGAGAAAGACTGCAAATACAGAAGCCAGATGAAAGAGATTCACTTCTTGAGCAAATAAGGGCCAAGGTATGGGTTATTTGAATTTATCCATACAGTACATACAATTATTTACTGCCAAAACTCACTGCCCACTCTATTTACTCAGTCCTTCAACTTGAAACCTGCTGTGGTGTCAAGACCCAGCGTTCGAGGTCCTAATACCAATCTTAAGGTTGCTGCTATTCTGCAAAAAGCAAATGCAATTCGGCAGGTCTGTTTCTTTTTTCTTCCTAGACATCTTAATTTCTTCGCGTGTATGTGCGTTCATGTGCTTGGTTTATGATTGATATAAAGATCAAACACTCCTACAAATTTAGAGTAGGCATGGTATAGAGTTCGAACCCTATGTGTAATTCTTAGAGAGAGGGTAAGGGTAGGCATCATCTCTTCCATCAAAAGTTGGTTCTTAATCTGTCCTGGTTTTGTGTTAGTTAAGTTCATTAACTAATGTGTCTATATTACAGGCCTTGGCTGGTAGTGATGAAGATGACGAAGATAATTGGAGCGATTCCTGAAGCGTTCCCACTGAAAATCTATTACATGCATCAACTCCACCATAAATTAATCTCTCCAAGCAGCATTGCCGGGCTAGAGTATGTAAATATGCTTGTCGCATGCATACAGCAATTATAACAAGCACCAAATGATTCTTTGCCTTCTCGCAAGCGCTATACGGTCCGGTTTCTATTCATTCATTGGGGGATAAACTGTGCAGTTTGGTGTAGCAAATTTTGTGAAGTTATAGATTTTTTTTGGGGGGTGGGATAAATTGTTAGTTTGTTGTAGCTAGTTTTGTGCAGTGTATAAAGCACCCCTTTTTCAGTTTTGTCTTTGGTAAATACATGCATTGTATTCTTGAACATGCTGCCAAAAGAATGTAGCAGCAATCATTGAAATAGGGTAGATAGTTTTGTGAATTGTGTTAATGACTGCTGATCTTTTGATCAGTTAATTTCTTGGGTAATGTCAGATTTCAAATGATATTTGGTGTATTTTAAGAGTATAATAAACGGGTTGGTGCGCGACCCGACCCGAAGCCTGTGGGTAAACCAGATCATTAATCATTATGATCCGTTTAGCTCAAGTTGTATTTTGATCTTCAGCCCATTGAGTTGAATCAATCTGGCCTAAAAGTACTTGATTGAGTCACCTACTAGGCAGATTGGGCTTTTCTTCTACAAATATTTCATTTACTCTCAAACATCCTTGTGGGCTTAAAAAGGCCCATGTAAGATTTAGCCCATTTAAGTTTATCTGCTAAAGTTTTCGTGACGTCATCAGAGCCCACCAAAACGTCCAAATGAGACTCCCTCCAATCCAAAAAATAAAAATTAAAAAAAAAAAAAAAAAAAGGAAAAAGGAAACCCCTAATTAATTAGGAGATACAGCTATTTGATCTTTTTCTTTTTACATGGGAAAATCATCTACACAGCTGGGCAGAAGGCGGCGGGAGATTAAGGATAACAGCGAGAGCTACTGCGACGGCGGGAAGCAGAGGAAGTCGACGATGGATGTGGCAGACGGCGGAGAGACGGCGGAGCAACGAAGAGTGCCGCTGTCGGTGGTGGTTTCCGATTGCATAAACCGGTGGTTTCAGGACACGCTCAAGGAGGCTAAAACTGGCGATATCAATATGCAGGTGCTTGTTGGCCAGATGTATCATAGTGGATATGGAGTTCCCAAAGATGTTCACAAGGTTCAGTTTCTTCTGAGCCTATTTTGTATTTTGTTATGTGAATGCTTTTGTACCAAACTGTAGCTTTGGAGTATTGTGTTCTTTGATTACATAAATTCGATGTGGATTTTTGCTTATCCCTTGCTTAATCAGATGTTTGGGTATTTCTTAAAAATTTGAAATTTAGGGGAGAATTTGGATAACAAGGGCTTCAAGAGTGAGGTCTTCTGTTTGGAAAGTAAGCAACAAGCGTCCTGGTGAGCTCCATATTGTCCTTATGCTTGTGTTCTTTTCGTGTGTGCTGGCAAAATCAAACGAGTTTTTTCTGTTGATTCTGAGATTTGTGACTATTCCAGGTTACAACGCAAGTGATTCAGATTCGGATGAGTTAGCTGATGATTCATGATAGGATTAGCTTGGTGCTTTGGTTTTTCAATTTCATGGTGCGTTTCTATTTTAGCTTTACTATTTGCTCAAGTTGGCTTTTGCTATGAATATCACTTACCTTCTCCTGTGTTGTGTTTTAAATTGTATCTTCAGTTTATTTTATGCCTGTGTCTTATTATTCGTAAATCTCGCATGATAATCTGGCTTCCCTATTAATAGGCTGCTCAGCTCTCTTGAATTGATTATCTTCTTGTTTTGCTGATTTTTGTTACTTTGCATTTCTTCAAGTCAAACTGTTGTCTGTCTTTATGAAATCTGTGTGTAGTGCAGTTAGTTGCTTATGAAGAAAATTTTATAAAGTTCTAGCCCTGCCTAAGAAACAGTAAATAATGAGAATTTGCAGTGGATGCACAAGAAACATGAGTTATTTCGGTAGGAAGGAGAATTGTCCTTGCCTCAAGATGAGCTATTTCTCAGTGCATCTGAAACTAAATCAGTGAAGCAGTCGTGTTCTAATGTCTCATCCACGATCTCATCCTTTGTGATAACTCATACTGCCCAAACATATTAATTGCCCCAAATATTTGTTACCAACCACCACATTATACAAACTGGTATAACTAGCTTCCATGTTATTGTGCTTCCTCCCACATCACTTCATATCAACGTCCACAGTGAACAAGTATCAGGAACCATTAACAAATTTAAACATTCAATCCCACACCTTGGAATGAGTAAGATAAGTACTGTAAACAAGATAATGTAGGAAAATATTTTTTCTCAAATAAGGTGGCGTTCTGACTTTGAATCCATGTTAATACAACTATTTGGCATATGGGGATTTAGATTCCAAAATTCATGACAAGCAGCTGATTCAATGTTTGTTCAGTATGTTGCCAAATGCCTCGCATGCAACTACGTAGCTATATGTTGATAATGGAACCTAATGCCTGTATGAATGTTTAGTTATCTCATCTTTCTTTTGTCACATCTCTGCAATATTTTTGAGCTTATGAACATGTGATTTTCAAGATGGTTGAGTTCATCTTCTTTTCGATGACCTGACTTTGAAACGTTGGAGAATACTAGTTGGGGCTTTAATTTTTAGTGAGGAGTCTTGATGAGCAATCTTGGTTAATGGAGTCAGCTATGAATGTCTTAATTCTTGCAATTGATTGGTACAAGTACAAGCCATGCACTTTATATTGGTTGTTCTCGTTGTTCTAGATTAGGTCAGATTGATAACGTTGGAGAGCGTTACATCAAATACCAAACCAGTCACCATTAGAACACTTGGCTTTCACATGGATGCAGTATAACACTAATATACAGTTGAGTGCAGTTAGTTTTACAAATTTATAATTGAAAAGACAGAGACAGAGCATGTAGAATTTTAAATTGCAGTTTGTATATTGTTTCATCATCACAATTCAATAGTAAATAAAGAATGTGGTTGGAGGGGATCAAGATAACAATATTTCACATACCATTTGTATCAAATTTAGTGCTTCTATGAATGTTAGATAAACCACAAATGGGAATACTAGTTATGAGTCTTAAAATGAGTGACTGCTAAAATTCCTAGTTTTTGGGAGAATTCTTGTGCAAATTATTTTTTGACATATATTTACAGACTGAAATTACCATGTATGGACATCACAATTATGTCGAAAACAGGTAAAGTTAGGCTGGCTGGGAGAAATAAACGGCGGGAAGACTCTTTCTGATAAAACATTATGTTTGTCGGCATATCTAATTTGATGTTTCTCTCTACTATTCATCCATTAATTCAAATTAGTTGTGAGATATATCATATATGTATAGAAAAAATAGATGCCAAAACATGAATTTGAATAGTCTAAGGCCACCATCATCTTGCCTCGTTTAACTTCCTGTTAAGTTTATACTGAATCATTGCCATTCTTCTTTTTGTTCAGGTTCCTTCTTGATTTATTAAAATTAGTTGTGACAATCACAACCGTCTGTGGTGATAAATCAACAGTTGGGTTTGTCGAGATATGTCGATTCGTTCCTGATAAATTCATTCAGTGTGATTGACAGTATCCTTATGTGATCATCTGTGCCACGTAATCCTGGTTAAAATTGCTGCACCAAATAAGGATGCTGAGTATATTTGTGAACAAATGTGTAATTGGATTTTTATTCATGTGAATTATCATTTGATTATAGTAAACATTTTTTGGGCACATTTTATTTAACATAAATCAGACATTAAACATTTAGTTTGTTATAATCTCTCCTGAAGTTGATTCATGTAACTGCACAAAGCCAATTTCTTGAAGCCATTGATGCCTCATCTAAATACAAAAATTGTACAGTTTATCAAATACAATGAACCCATTTTGTTAAAGAGCGGAACTCATCTAAATCTCGCGGCCCATTTAAGCTTAGCCCATACAGGTCCGTCTTTAAATAGGCTCAAAAATACTAAACCCAATCCACTTTTTTTTTTAATGGGGAGGAATTTTATCAATCGAAGATCTGAAAAATGGATAAACTATTAATTTGAGGCTTGAATTATTTTTTCTATCAATTTGGGGCCTGAAATATGTAAAACTATCAATCCAGGACCTAAATTTATCAAATATTATCTCTTATCTTATCAATTTAGGGTCTAAATTCTGGCTCAAAATTGATAATTACACATAGTTCAAGCCTCAAATTGATAGAAAAATAATCTAGGTCCCGAATCGATTGTTTACCCATTAACACTTTTAAGGAGTATTTCAATTGAATTATTTGATCTCTAAATACTATGAGCCTCCACAATTGAAATAAAACCAAAGTTGCTACGAAGATCAACTTCAACTCAAGTGATCAATAACATGAAAGAGATAGACTCTTGTTGCTCTTTAAATATTTTATTTATGATACAAAATTCAAACATCATGCTAATTTATAATACCATAGTTTAGTTATTTAACTTCTGGAAATTGGAGTGATCATAATTAACAAGTAAGTCAATGTGTTGGAAACTCAAGTGTACAAACTTGAATTGGTCTGTATGACCGTGATGATACCGTACAAGGTTGTACTTAGCAATCTTTTATTGACCTAAACATCATTTGACTTACGCACTTGTACTTCTTTTCTTTGTAATTTTCAAAACCATATAAATAAGCTGAGGTGGTGGACATTTTATAAAAATCGAATTTTTATTTATTTAATAATCTAAAATTCGGAAGTCAATTGTTCGGTATTGCGCATTTTTACTTGCTCAACCGAATTTAGAAAAAATATGACATTTAAAAGGAAAAAAAATCAATTTATGCATATCTATATTAAGTTAATTTTGATCAAATCATTATTTTGATGTTTACAGAAGATAAAAGTTACGGACATCAGTTGTAAATAATAAATCTTGGGTGAGTGTTTCACATATATTAGTATGTAAAACGATAATATTATAAAATTTGTGTGAGATCGTTTTAAGACAAAGATTTGTGTGAGATCGTCTCACGTAAACTTTTATAAGAGACGAATAAAAATTTTTGCTATAAAATGATATCATGTTCGTTATAAGATGTTATTACTTTTTATTTATACTATAAATTGTTAATGAAATAGTTTACTGCATCATTATCACTTTTCATTGATTGACTATTACTTTTCATTAATAATATTATCACCTTTTATCAGTCTCATTTAAAGGCTTACGTGAGACGATCTCACACAATATTTGCCTCTACGATAATAAGGTAACATATATTAAGAAAAAACGTACCGATCTTTTAAGAATATTACATAAAAACGACCTTACATAAATATTTACGCAGTTTAATTAATGTGTATATATAAAAAAAGAAAAAAATTGCTCCACTAAAATAACTAATAATTTTAGAGCCACATCAATTTTTAATTATATTATTTTCTCTTTATTATTTATCACTCTTCAATAAAAATATTCAGTTTTCAATATACTGTATTATACATAGCTGATGAATAAGTATAAATTAGTATTATCATTTTTTATTAATTGCATATTACTATTTTTTATTTAAATATTGTACCCTTTTATTCATCTCATCAAAATTATTATTTAGTGAGATGTATTTTTGCAAGTTTTTGTGATGATTTTAGTAACAGAACATAATATTATAAGTATGAAGATAAGACGTTTTGATATTAAGGTTACATTTGCACGCGTGTTGGGGTGAACCACGTTTTTTTGTACTTTTTGTTGAAAAACATTAGTTTTTTGTTTATTTCAGTTGTTTTTCGAATTTCAAATGTAATGAAAAGCACACGCAACTGTTGGGATAAGGCAGATCCCTCTTCATTCCTAAGGGACAAACAAAGAAGAACATAAAAAGCACAACACAAGAATTTACGTAGAAAATTCTAAAACCGGAGAAAAACCACGGACCCGAGAAAATACCACTATGTGAAAAATTTTTACAATCACACTGAATTTCTCTCTCTCGACCCCAATCCCTACACCCTTACAAATCTTTGACTAATTCTCATCTTTCTTCCCATTCTCACAACCGAGAATCAAAGAAAGGAATTTTAACTAGAATCAAATACAAAGATTAAAGTGTAATTGATTGGTGCACTTAACATTGAGACTAGGGGCCTCCTTATATAGCCTAAGGAGCCCCTCCCCCTTTCTCTCCTACCCGATGTGGGATAACAACCAAAGGGAAAATCCCTCCTTTTGTTTTGACAAAACCCAACAATCTCCACCTTGTCAAAATAAAAGAAAATTCATTGTCTTCACCGACAATCATTCTCTATCCCGAGAATCCTACTCCACCATATGAGTAGACCACTTAGAATAAATCATTCTAAGAATTTCATGTGGCACATATCGAAAAACACCTGCTGATATTTATGGTGCTACTTCCAGCTCTTGGCTACCCCTGAAAGTCCATCAGCCATCGATATACATCAACCACACACCCTACATCACCTGCCAAGTCAATGTTCGTGTGCAAACTTGTGGACCAGCTAATATTATTACACCTTTTCCATGACAACTGAACATGTCACAAGGATTCCCAATAATATTAACTCAACATTCAGAACTGTTGCCGCAACAGCTCCTCCTTGACCAGAAACGTCATCATTGCTCCACCGTAAGCAATTACCGTGCCATTGCTCCACCGCAATTACCGCACTATTGCTTCACCTTGAGCAAAACCCGTCTGTACCGACATGACGTCGCTGCCTTTTACCGCCAACTACACCAGGTTTGTCCGAACCCTTTTCCTACTGAAAGTGTTGTCACTTGAAGCCGATTCCAACCTTTCGGAATTCACGATGCTTTCCCACTTGTCAGTTGAATCCGCGCTATTCTTTACCGATCTAGCGCCACCCGATATCAAGTACCACATCGCCATCTTTCCAGTTGAATCGTCGCTTCCCCACGCCACTAGTCATTACCGAAAAACCTGTTCCTTTCAAACCTCCTTGAGCCGACATCCATAAAAAATCCCATGCCGCTGTTAAGCCAACTCCACCACCGGGAGTCCTAGCAATTCACATTGCTGCAGGTCCAAGAACTCCGCCAAAAGCTGCTGTCCCGCAAATCCTACCCATTGTCACGCCACTGTCGCCACTGTCCGGCGCATTTCACCGCAAGAAAGGAGATGCCACCGCATCCGGCTGTTCTTCTGACCCCCTTGTGCCACCAGCTTTTCCCACTTCTTTCATGCCACCCTTAGCCTAATGAATAACCCTCTTCCTCTTATAAAGTCTTTTCTGATGTGGAAGGTCAGACTTTGCTGCAACCACAGAGCATACTAAGAACTTTATAAGCACCCGAACCGGGCTCTGATACCACTTATTGGGATAAGGCAGATCCACATTCATTCCTAAGGGACAAACAAAGAAGAACATAAAAAGCACAACACAAGAATTTACGTGGAAAACTCCAAAACCGGAGAAAAACCACGGACCCGAGAAAATACCACTATGTGAAAATTTTTTACAATCACACAGAATTTCTCTCTCTCGACCTCAATCCCTACACCCTTACAAATCTTTGACTAATTCTCACCTTTCTTCCCATTCTCACAACCGAGAATCAAAGAAAGGAATTTTAACTAGAATCAAATACAAAGATTAAAGTGTACTTGATTGGTGCACTTAACATTGAGACTAGGGGCCTCCTTATATAGCCTAAGGAGTCCCTCCCCCTTTCTCTCCCACCCGATGTGGGATAACAACCAAAGGGAAAATCCCTCCTTTTGTTTTGACAAAACCCAACAGCAACTTCAAAGATAAAGACTCCTAAATTTAGGTGATTTTTTGGGCAGGTAATATTTAGTTCAAATGTATTTAGTGGAAATGGTAAAAAGTGGCCACTTTTGGATAACTGTAATTTTAAGTGGCCACATTTATTATGCATAATTTTTTCTAGCCACTTTGAAATGAATTGGTCAAAATGCCCTTGTGGGGGACCCACTTTTCAGCTGGTTGCAAATGAGATTCCACACTTTTTTGACCCAAAGTACAGTAAAGGAATCGGATTCTTCTTTATTTCTGAATAAAGTGTGGAAGTACAATACCTAAACCTAGTACTACTATGTAGGTATGTGCTCCCGCAGCTCCCCCATATCCATACAAAATAATGAGGATAATATATAGTGGAAAGTGGAAAATGGGGGTGGTCGTCCAACACTTATTAAAATTTTTTGTACTAGAGGTTGAGCATTTGGGAGCAAATTTCCAGTAATTTTGGAGAGAATTAAGATATTGGGTAGCAGGTGTACAAGGTATGTTAAAACAAGTTTTATAGTTGTGATGCCCTAATTTTATAATTGTTGACATGGCTCATGAGTGTATTCTAATTATTCAACGTTTTTATAATAGAATAGAAAAAATTGTATGACTTGTAGAATAATTTTGTAACATTCAAAAGTTTTTCTCTCTTAAATCTTCACCACTCATGTTACATCTTGGTTTTTTTAATTAATATTTTCAAATTTGTTAAACAATGGTGAGTAGGCCGAATAGATTCAGTTGCTGGGCCGAGTAGAACAACTTTGTGGGCCGAATAGAACACCCGTTGGCCGAAATGCTCAAAAAATGATCTTTTATTTTCTGAAACTTAGTAGGCCGAATAGAAGAAGTTAGTGGGCCGAATAGAATAGCATGGTGGGCCGAATAGAGAAACCGTTGGCCGAATAGCCCAAAAAAATTCTTTAAATTTCAGAAAGTTAGTAGGTCGAATAAAACACCCGTTGGCCGAAATACCCAAAAAATGATCTTTTATTTTCTGAAACTTAGTAGGCCGAATAGAAGAAGTTAGTGGGCCGAATAGAATAACTTGGTTGGCCGAATAGAGAAACCGTTGGTAGGCCGAATAGAAAATCAATGTGGGCCGAATAGAGCAAGTTACTAGGCCGAATAGGAGACACTTTTGAGCCGAATAGAGGAATAATTGGCCGAATAGAAGAAAAAAATACTGACACATTTTAAGGTGTGTCAAGGGTTTAGGGTTTTGTTGAAACAGTGTAGGTTTGCATACATTAATTTGTTGACTGAATAGAATACAAATTTAGTACAAATTTTCTAATTTGATGCCCTCTGGAGACCGCAAATGGAGAATTCTCCACCCAGAAATGCACTGTTCTTCACTGGGACGAACGAAGAGTGGAAGAGAGAGGATGTTGGACGAATGGAGAGAAGAAGAGAGAGGGTGTTGGACGAAATATGAGAGAGAAAGAAAGAAAGAAACAAAGAATGAAGGGAGAGAAAAAGGTGAAAGTGACGGTATTGATGTACCCCACCAACCCATATCCAAAATCTTAAATTCAAAATTTAAAAACTTTAAAAAATGTGGTCCACCCACCCCCCCATTTATTGCAGTCAAAACTGACATGATGATGGCGCAATTATTTTCGTCCTTTGGGTAACAGTTATGGGGTAATTTGAGGAATCCACTTGAAAATGGCTAGTAAAAATTGGTTTTAAGATATGTGGCTATTTTAAATTATACTTTATCAAAAGTGGCCATTAAAAAATCGGACCCATGTATTTATATCAATTGTATTCACGATTAAACCATCTCCATTCTAATTCAAATCGACTCTACTTATAGAAATTCTTGATACTCTTTTAAAAGTTTTGAATAAATATATTTCATCACTGTAGTAAATAAATTTTAGGTAATTTATAAACTATATGAGAAAGTTGTGCTGCACAAATTCTAAACCTAATTAAATGTGAAAAGCTGGAAATGAAATTTATTAGATCAACAAGTACGTAAATATAGTACATGTTATTTACTTCACATTTTTTTAATTATCTATTTTACACAAAAATCAATTTAAGAAGTTGCTTTAAAATTCGATATTTTTTTTACTTATATAGTAAATGTTATTTTTAAGAACATTATTGCTTCTTTTTTTTTAATGAATTGGAATTAATTAACGAATCTTGAAAGATAAAATCTGAACCTAATCAGTATGACTAAATGGGCCAATGGTATTGAGGACTCGTGATAGTTTATAGCAGATACCTATGCTGGCGACACGTGTCCACTGTTATCAAGTAAGGGAGGTACATTAATTTCTCATCACCAACCCCCTCCAAGTGTATCCCTTACAATTAAGATTTTTTAATTATAGATTTAAAATGTAATTATATTTCGAATATTTGCATAAAGTTTTTGTACACTTCTTTAGTCTCATTATTATGTCACGTTGATTAAAAAGAACAATTTTATATATAAAAGAAGTAAAGGTTCTAAATTTATTTTAAAATAAAATTTATTGAAAGATGGTATATATTGAGTGTTTATTTATTTTTTATGAAAATATAATTAAACAAACAAATAAAAAAAAGAAATAATTACTGATAGGTACACACTTTGTACCCCTAATTACTACTAGATACATTGATTTAAAATAATTATTATTTAATACAAAATATTAAAGTAAAATACCAAATATACCCCTAAACCCATATACCTTTAAAACACTAACCCCAACCTCCACTCACCACCGGACCACCGCTGCCGCTGCCGGGCCGCCGCCGCCGGCGGAGCTCCGGCGGCCGGTCGCCGGAAAATCTGTTCGTCAGAGAAAAAAAAACTGGTCGCCGGAAAGCTGCCGCGCCGCCGCCGCCAGAGCTCCGGCAGCCGGTCGCCGGAAAAACTGTTCGTCCAAAAAAAAAAAAAAAAAAAAACTAGTCGCCGAAAAAACTGCCGCCGCCGGAAAAGCTGCCGGACCACCGCCGCCGGACCACCACATTTTTTGCTGCACACACTTTTTTTTCCTGCACACACTTTTTTTGCTGCACACACTTTGCTGCACATGAACTTTTGCTGCACACAATATTTATGTGCAGCACATTAATAGGGGTAATATTGGAATATCACTATATATTTTTGTACCTAGTAGTAATACTTTTGTATGTTTGTATCTCATAGTAATTTAGGGTTTTTTGTGTACCTAGTAGTAATCCTCCCTAAAAAAATGATAGACTTGTGTGAGATTGATGGGATTATTTTATATTTTCGTAATTAATTATTTATATTTTTATTAAAGATATTATTTTTAAAAAAAAATATTATTCATTTTTCATTTATATTATTAATTATTTATGAAATAATGTACAGTATTATTTTTCATTAATTATACTTTTTACTACTCCATAAAAGTTCATTATTATGTAATCGTTTCGCAAAATTGATTGGCGAAGCAAATAAAATACAATATCTTTATTCAATCAATAAAAATGATGAATTGCCCTTGGTTAAAATAAAATAATTGTTTCTGGAACAAATGGGAATAATTTTTGAGAGAGATCTGCTTTAGTTGGTGTATTTTGGCTACAAATTGTACAAAAATTTAATAAAATATGAATAAGTTAATATTATTTAATTGGTGGTTTCAAAATAATAAAATAGAAGTCCTTCCTCACATAAATTCTCCACCGAATAAATTTCTTCGGTTTGTTAACGTCCCCAGCTCAGCTCGAAGAAAGAAACTGGCTTCTTTTTTTATTTCCCAAATTGCCCTTCTCAACATCCACTCTCTCTCTCTCGGTCCTCCTCCGTACGCTACGGTCAGCTCCATTTGAAAGGACTGAAACACCCCTCTTCTAACTACAATTTTGAATTTCCTTGTAAAAAGTCAAGTTATAAAACTAATTGAGAAAATTCTTCAAAATTGCGAACAACTAAAATGTTATTAATGTGTACATTAAAAAAATGAATTATAATTGGATCTATTATTGGTATGTTTGTTTGAATTATAGGTGGGTTTTATAAACAAATATTTTTATTTTGAATTTTAGTACAATTTGATTTAACTTTATACCATATTAAGAGGTGTAGGTTGGAGTGTGATATTAGGAGGTATACCCTTATATGTGTAAAATGTGAAGCAAGAGATGAGAGAGAGTAAAAAAATTAAATTAAATAAGTAAAATAATATACTCCTTCCATTCAAAAAAAAAAAGTTCATTTTTAATGTACCACTTACTTTTTAACTAACTTTATTATTTATTTTTAGAGGTAATGCGATATTTTTAGATAATAAATAAAGTATAAAATATGTTATTTGTGAAAAGAAGGGATGATATTTTATAAATTAATGTATATTTTTAAAGTGTTAGATTAGAATAATATTTTTTTCGGTGAGAGACGAACAAATGAGAAAAGAGTGAAGACGGGGAGTACGAAAAATTAATCAGTTTAAGATTAATAAAAATTGTAAGCGTAAATTGGGATAATTTTTAAAACTTAAGCATGAGTTTTAAAAATAAAACTTGATGACAAATACTTGTCAGATCTTACAAAAATAAGTTTGTTGTGATAGATAAAAATTGATGAGCATAATGTGAGATATAAAGTGAAAGTGATACAATAAATTATTTTATAAAAAAAACTTGTATATTATATACAAAAATATTAATATTTTTAATAAAAATTAATATTAACAATTACTATTTGTGAGACATTATTTACATGAGACGGTTTGTGAGACGTGCTAAAGTATGTCTATTATTTACATAAAGTATGTTTAATAGTTGTTAAAGTATGTTTTATAAAGTATGTTGAATTATGTGTTAACGTGTTATATCATAATTTATTATTAACATACTTTAAATAAACATATTTTATCTATACAATAAACATACTTTAGTGATGGGTCAACCCATCTAACAATAGAATCACTCTAAAAAAATTGTAAAATGATTAATATGTGAGATAAGGGAGTATTATTTTTAATTTAATTTTTAAACTAAAACGAACCTAGCCCTAGTAATAATGCCAAGGGCAACATTGTAATTCCCGCGGTCTTCTTCCTCAGACCATGGCGTCTGTTCTTAGTTTAACTGCTCAGGCTCCAGCCGCTTTGTATTAACGGTCACTTCTTAATCTCGCAAACATCTCTCTCCATAATATTTAATACCCATTTCTGGTATGATTTCAACGATCTTTACTAGTGATCTCTACACCCTCTTCTTTCAATATTTTAATATTTTTTTAAATTTCTAACCAAGCTGCTTAATAACCCATCATTGAAGTCTTGAAGAGCCAAAATTCCCTAAATTAAGCTACAAAGATCCCATCTTTAATGGCAATGAAGAAGAAGAAATCAACCAAAGAGCCCACCTTCAACCTCTTCGATCTCTTGTCCGAAGAGATTGTCTGCATAATCCTTGATTTCCTCAATGACAACCCACTCGACAGGAAATCATTCTCCCTCGTCTGTCGCTCTTTCTACGCCATTGAATCTCGCCACAGGAGATTCTTGAAACCCCTCCGCTCGGAGCTTTTAAGGAAAGTCCTGATTAGGTACCCTTTTGTGTCGAATCTTGATCTTTCCCTGTGCCCTAGAGTGACCGACGCTTCACTCACTGTTATATCGAGTTGCTGCAAGGAATTGCTGTGGTCGATCAATTTATCTAGGTCTAAGTCTTTTACCCATGAGGGGTTGTCGAATTTGGTGATGAATTGTGTGAATTTGGTTGAGATTGATTTGTCAAATGCCACTGAACTTAAGGACTTGGCTGCTGGGGCGATAGCAGAGGCGAAGAACTTGGAGAGGCTATGGTTGGTGAGGTGTAAATGCATTACTGATATTGGGATAGGTTGCATTGCTGTGGGGTGTAAGAAGTTGAAGCTACTCAGCCTGAAATGGTGTTTGGGGGTGGGTGATTTGGGGCTGGGGTTAGTTGCTGTGAAGTGTAAAGAGATTCGTAGTTTAGATCTTTCTTTCTTGCAGGTAAATGGCTGTTCTTAGAAGTTTAAGTGTTTTTCTGGATTGGTTGATTTGATTCGGCTCTTTGATGTTTCTTCTGTCTATTTCTGTTGTTGATTGATACTTGACTGAGTTGTGATGCTAAGGTTATTACATGTTGGCCTAGTTTTGTTCTAATTGTTGTTTTCTTGAGATTTTGGTACGTTTAACATGTGGTTAAAATGTATAATGATAGAACTCAATGGATGAAGTTCTTCTATATCTTCTACGTGTTTAAAATTCGCCGAAATTGTTGAAGTGATATTTGAAGCAATAGTCCTTGGTCATTATTAAGATGCTCTTGTCATTTCTTGATTTGTCGACTTAAAAATACACCTTTGTTATAGCTGAATGCTTTTTCCTTATGAATGGAATGTTCGTATTAGAAGATCAGTGTTCGTGAAATATTTTCATAAAACAAGTTCTGATGCGCAAAATTGGTATTAAATGCTGTTATGTTTTCTGCTGTTTAGATCACCAATAAATGCTTATCACAAATCTTAGAGTTGCAACACCTTGAAGATTTGGTCCTAGAAGGGTGTTTTGGGATCGATGATGACAGCCTTGCGGCTCTCAAACAAGGATGCAAATCATTGGAGGTATGGGTTCCCGAATAGCTATTAAAGTTTGTTTCGATTCAGCTTATTTAGTTTCTCAAATTGTTAAAAATGGTAAATATGCTTACTGAATTCATAGTGCTCTGCTTAAACAGCTTTGCAACTGCTTGTGAATCGCTACAAATTCTTTTCTTAATTTCAAACTACATTTTATAGTTTCTATGTTCTCAGCTTATGGAATGTTTAGTATCTAGTTTTAATAACTTTTGCTACAAAATTATGAGTTTCAAGTAATTCTTCTTCTTCTTATTATTACTACTTTTTCCTGCATTTTATAATTTTTACGTACGCAGCTGACGAGGATTGGTTGTATATGATGAATTGGTGATTATGCTGCTATTAACTAAGAAAATGTAATTTTGATTTAACAGACACTTGATATTTCAAGCTGTCAGAAAGTTAGTCATGTGGGCTTATCCTCTTTAACGGTTGCTGCTGCAAGTCTGAGGCAAATCATCTTGTCGTATGGCTCTCGTGTGAGTCTCCATCCATCTTTTCCCCATTGATCTATTTCTAAGTTTTCTATTTTTGAATAATTTTCTACTGATTTTATTAGGTGGATCTTGCTCTTGCTGATAGTTTACAAAAGCTTTCTTCATTGCAATCCATCAAACTAGATGGCTGCAAGGTCACATGTTCCGGTCTCAAAGCCATTGGAAACTGGTGCATATCGCTAAAGGAACTTAGTTTAAGCAAGTGCATAGGAGTGACGGACGAAGGACTTTCCTCCCTCGTCACTAAACACAAAGGCTTGAGAAAGCTAGACATCACCTGCTGCCGCAAAATAACTTATGATTCCCTCGCCCACGTGACGAATTCCTGTGCTTCCCTAGTTTCTCTCAAGATGGAATCATGCAACTTGGTTTCAGCTGAAGCTTTTATTTGGATAGGGCAACGATGCCCCCTGCTGGAGGAACTCGACCTTACATATAATGAAATCGACGATGAAGGTAACTAATGGCTTTAGATTGATGAAGTTTACGTGTAAATTTTTTCACTAAAAATAATTTTAAAATATATGCAATCAGGTCTGAAATCCATCTCAATGTGCTCTCAACTGAAGATTTTGAAGTTGGGAATCTGCTTGAACATAACTGATCGAGGGCTTATCCATATCGGAACGACCTGTCCAATGCTCAAAGAGCTAGACTTATACAGGTTAGGATTCATCTTACTTTCATTACAGGTGGAGAAACTCGTTGGATGACGAATTTTATGGATTATAAATTTTCTAAGGTATATGTATATATATTTCTTTGTCAGATCGGATGGAATTGCTGATTCGAGTATTTTGACCATAGCTCGTGGTTGCCCTGGCCTTGAAATGATTAACGTTGCGTATTGTAAATCCATCACTGATTGTTCCTTGATGTCCTTGTCAAAATGTTCAAAGCTCAACACATTAGAAACTCGCGGATGCCCTCTTATCACGCCCGATGGTCTGGCAGCCGTTGCCATGGGATGTAAGCAACTCTCCAAGCTAGACATTAAAAAGTGTGGCAATATTAATGATTCCGGAATGATTTCTCTTGCTCACTTCTCTCAGAACCTTAAACAGGTGTGGTGGTTAACACTGGTTATAAGTTACTTTACTCGATTGAATATCCCCTCTTTGAACAAAATATGATAATATTTTCTTGCTTATCAAAATGCAGATAAATTTGTCGTATACATCTGTCACAAATGTGGGGCTCTTGTCACTTGCAAGTATTAGCTGTTTGCAATGCATGACGATTCTCCATTTTGAGGGATTGACCCCAAACGGGCTTGCAGCTGCGCTCTTAGCATGCAGTGGACTTACTAAAGTAAAACTTCACTCCTCGTTCAAATCTTTGTTGCCAAAGCTCCTGCTTCAACATCTTGAGGCCCGGGGTTGCTCGTTCCAGTGGAGAGATAAAGTGTTTCAGGTATTCCATAGCTTGAGTAATCACCTTATGACCTATACTTTGAGAAAGTTTTTAATTGTCCAGCATTTTTTTGGCTTGTATAAGTGTCGAAGTGGATTGTTAGGACAGGTCGACCCACAACCTACCAAACCTACTATTTGGTAGGTTGGGTTTTTGTGGGGCAAACCATTTGCAAGGCTGGTTAAAATAGATCAGCAAAATGAGTTACTTGAGCCATAATTTAGAAAAAAAGTTCATTTTTTTGCAAACTAAATGCAGCGAGTTATTGGTGGGGTCAGTGACGGTGCCACATTGGTGGCAAGGGTGGCGTTGGCCCCCCCTCAACTTTTGCTATTTTTTACTATATATGTGTTAATTATTACAGTAGAAGTTGGATGACTTAATGGGATGTGTGTTCGTTTTTCAATTGGAGGTCACAAATTCGAGTTTGGGGGGTGAAAACCCTTATTTTATATATTTTTCACCCAATTTTGCTTTTCAAACCTCATTATTTTTTCCAATTTTGCTTCTCAAACCTCATTATTTATTTTGTTTTGGATCTATTTTATTTCATTTTTTACATTTTTCTAAATCTACTTTTATTATTTTTTAGAGTAGTATTATTATTGTTTGTCGAGTGGAAGGAGATGCCTTTTCTATTAATATTATTAAGTAATCGGCCCCCCCTGAATTAAAATCCTGGCACCGTCACTGGGTGGGGTGTGCCATTTGGGAGCGGGTATTGCGTGGGTTTTCTATGGGGCAATGTGGGTTGACACGTTGATCCGTTATTCCATTTTGACAGTTATAGTTTCGGTCACTTAAAGTTTTTGTTTATGGTTGTTGGTTTGTGTAAGATAATTGATGAAACGAGGCCAACGGTGTCATTCTTGATGTGCAGGTTGACTTAGATCCCAAGCGCTGGAAACTACAGTTAGATGAGACGGCATAACACGCCACGTGTAAAACTATCGAATGACATCAACGGGCAGCTAGACGATCATCCCAGTCTTCGAAAGCTGCATTTAGCAATATGGTAAAGATGTTCATTGCAGATGGTTGTAAGAAACACTGAGCTAGGTAGCTTAGTTCAAACTCGAATCATAGTTTGAATTAATTGTAGCAATTTTTGAAATTGTATTTGGATTGTAGGATTGTTATGACCATGTTTTGGAAAGGATTCGTATGAGGTTGTCAGTGATTATAAATCCACCAAAATTATTGGAAATTTGTTTAGAGTTGTTCTGTTACAGGACTTCTGGGTATCAAATTTATTCAAGATTATATTAATCTGAATAGTGTTAATGAATTCGTTATGGATCTAATATATTTACTTGAGATATTTCAATCAGAATTTAAATCAAATCACACATCACAGTATACCATGCCTTCTAATTCTTTAAGAGGTTTATCTAAAAGATTCGCAATATAACTAGGAAGACGTTTTAAATACCACACGTGGGTTACTGGGCATGCAAGTTTGATGTAGCCCATTTGATATCTTCGTATTCATGAAGAAAAATGACAGGTTGGACTAATTGATAGTGATGCAAACAAGATACAGAAAAATAAATAAAACACATACTACCAAATAAATCTCCTCAAAAAGGGCTATCTTTATATACAGTGGCGGAAGCAGGATTTCCGTTGAGGGGGGCCCAATTTTTCTCATACAATAGTTTGTGTTTTTTGTTCTACAAATTTTAAGAAGAATTATTTTATTTACCAACTTTTATTAACATTTTTCTAAAGATGTTTTAGTATTTTTAATTGTATTATGTAAGAGTAACAATTTTAAAACTAAAGTCATTAAAATTATTAAATAAATATGTTATTTAGAGGAAAAATAAATAAATAAAGGAAATAGAAGAGGGGAAAAAAATAACAGTACTGCATGAAACGAACACGGGACCTTTAAAACTAAAACATCCTCACTTTACCACTTGAACACAAAGGTATTTTAAAAAAATTTCTATATCTATACTAGTATTTTTTTAGAAGTTCAGGGGGCCCAGTGCCCCTAACCCCTTAGTAAGTCCGCTTCTGTTTATATATCCACTTGAACATAGCTTGGACCGTTTGAACTCTTGTTTCCAATCAGTCACTGTTTCCACAATGACACTCAAAGAACAGGTGCCCACTAGTTTCCATATACAGTATATATATATATATAAATTACATGTTGGTAACGTTTCCATATATATTAAATCTTAATTAAATTATTGAGAAACAGCAACGTTATATTATTTTTGGTTAAATTTTTATTGGTGACTTTTTTATTAAATAGTTTTTTTTTATTTTTTTTTAATAGGAAAAGAGAGCAACAACACATGCAGCAAATACACTAAAAATGCACAAATTAAAACCTGGTCATAGGCCCATAAACTATAGAAAAGGGTTGTAGAAAACCAAATTTACTAAGAAAATCTGACAAAAATAATATGAGATCAACTAATTATCCAAAAACGTAAATTCTAGCATGGTCACATAAAGAAGGCAGCTTTAAAGACATGCTTGAAAATGTTGCTATATTTGGTTACAATGCTGCCAAATTACAACAGGCACCTTTGAATTTTGAACTTCAAAAAGACAATAATCAATGTTTTCCTTTTTTTTATTTTTTTATTTTTTTATTTTTAATGGAAACATACGTTTTTTTTTAAAGTTGATTTTTGAAGGCATGTAATACTAAGCTTTTATTAAAAATAAGGGATATATCATATATTTGCAGTACTATTTTCATTTTCAACTTGCATTATCATGATAATATTAATAGGGATTTTATTTCTCACTTTTATTCTTGAGGCAAGTAACAGATTTAATATCAATTTCACTCCTTAATTTTGATTGAATCCAATTTTGATTTTTTAATTTTTAATTTTTTTAAATTTAATTATTTCGTATTAATTTCAGTTCTTTTAATTTTTTTTATTTACAATTTTAATTAGTACTTAAATAACTTGTAAGTTGTGTAAGTTTTTTTGTAAAAATACTAAAACTGCAAAAATTAAAAATTATTGAATTGAAATTGATATAAAAGAATTAAAATTAAAAATATAAAAGAATTAAAATTAAAAATATAAAAAATTAAAGGATTAAAATTAGGAAGAATATTTTCTCGAAAGAAACAGGGTGGGATTTAAAATTTTTTGACTCTTTCTTCCAATTAAAAAAAAAAAGTCAAACAAATTGAGTAGAAAAGATTAATAAATATTAATGAACCCTATTATGATGATGACACACAATATATTATATGCTTATATTCACGCACATAATGGTATTATTAATTTATTAACTACATTTTCAGGGAACTTGTGGCTCAATTTACAACATAAAAAGAAATTAAAAAAAAATTGTTACTTATATAATTATTTAAAACAATAATGTCTAAATTATCTTATTGTTACTTTTAATTTGTCCTTTTTTCGGGATTTTTTTTCGTAGTTATCATTGTCTAATTTTGCGCTTCTATTTTCCTTCTATGTTGTTCATTCATTTATAATGTTCCTAGCACTTTTTTAAATAATTCCTTTTTTTAAATAATAAAATAAAGGCAAATATTTTTTTGAAAAAGACAAAACTATCATAAAAAGTATATTTAACTCCATGAGACGATATGACACTATATAATTGCCAATAGTAGGAACCACATAATTAAATCTATTTAATTAGATAAAGTTGATGTTCATAATATAATTATTTTCTCATTTTATTAGTCCATCTTCTCCCTTGACTCCCAAATTAACCACAAAATCTAATTTATGTGTTGTTAAATTTTTTGGAGACTATTCTACGCATGTCATGTATCATGTTTACCATTTTAATTTAATTTATATTATATGGACACGTAAATAAATTAATTAAGTAATCCAAGATTTCATGAAAATCAACACTGATTATACACCGTTGGGATTAACAGATTTATTTAGTAGCACTCAAAAGTTTTATGACTATATTTTGATTATATTTAATGAAAATAGATATTTAAAAAAATTAGAAAAGAAAAAGAAAAAATTAACTGCTTGTTTCAGACAAGATTATGAAGGTTTGAAAATATGAATTGAACGACAATAAGTAATACTCCCTCCGTCCCGGGAAGTATTTCGCGTATTGGTGTGCGCGGAGTTTAAGAAAATTTTGTATTTTATGTATAAAGTAAGAAAGAGAATATATATTTTAGTTGATTTAATGAAAAAGATGTGTAAAGTTATTGAGAGATGTGGAAAAAATGTGTAAAGTTTTTGGAAGATGTGAAAAAGTAAGTATTATATTGGGATATGTGTAAAAAGTGAGTATTAGTATAATGTATTTTTTACCAAATTTAGTAAAAGTAAAGTGTGAAATACTTTGAGGGACGGATGAAAAAGGAAAGTGTGAAATACTTTGGGGGACGGAGGGAGTATATGGCTAAGTAATTATCAAATTCAAGAGGAATTAGAAAATGAATTACTACTATTATTTATAAAATACATTAACATCTTTTTTTTTAAGGGACAATAGGCTTTTAAGGTATTCTTTTAAAAATAATAAAAATAAAAATAAAAAATTTAAAGCCTAAATTAAAAGACCCACTTTGAATTAATAATTAGTCGTAGTAGTTAATAAGATAGTACGGTAGGTGCCTAACACTCATTTAACACTTTCGTACGGAAATTGGACAAAATCTTCCAACAATAACTTCCCAAAGATCTTTTAAACTCAAAAAAAAAAAAAAAAAAAAAAATAATAATACTCCCTCCGTCCCACGTATTTTTACCCACTTTCTATTTTGGGGTGTCCCACGTATTTTTACCCATTCCATTTTTGGCAAAAATACATAATATTTTATTACCTACTTTTTACAATTCCAACAACTTTAATTACTTTTTTACACTTTATTCATCATTCCCAATAACTTTATTCACTTTTTCTTTTTAAATTACTAATTTATCCCTATTTTCTCTTACATTATATATTAAAAAAATAAAACGTCTTAATCTTCGTGCCCGTACAAATGGATAAAAATACCCGGGACGGAGGGAGTAATAATAATAGTAATAGTAATAATAATAATAATTAAATTGCATATAAGTTGTAGGTAAATCATTTATTAAGGAAATAATAATCATACAAGATTGTGTAGTTAAATAAGGGAGAAACAGAAGAATTTTATATAGTATAGATCTAGATCTAATATTTTTTAATTTAGTTTTAAGTCTCAATTTAAAAATTAATGATCAAATTTTCGAAGGTTAAAATACTAATAATACTAGTGTTTTACAAAATGTAATCTTGCTTTACAATGCAAAGAAATGTAATGGTGAAGAAAATACCCCTCCCTCCAACATTGAGGTGCCCCTGATTGAAAGGTCAGGGGTTCAAGCCCCCCGGAGCGCAATGGTGGAACAATTAATATTGAGGGCTACAAGCGGCAGTGTGGGAGGCTGAAACTCAGTGGGAACCTGCGGCTCGGTGGGAACCTGCGGCTGAGCTAGGGGGAGGGTCAGCATGGAGCAATCACTTGGGGCATGGAGCAATCACTTGGGGATCGACTCCTTGTGCGCAGTAGTTAAAGATATTAGGAACCTATGATCCATTGTGTGGTTACCGCGATTTACTTGGAGGCAGTTCTGAGGGGCCGGGACTGTTTCCTCGAGGACTAGTCGGGCGTAAGCCCGGAACCTCGGTATCAAAAAAAAAAAAAAAAAAAATCTTTTGTTTTTTTACTTGCATTAAAGAGTATTATTATTTAATGTGTAGTGGGTAGTTGTATTAGTTGAAGTGTGGGCCATATTTTAATTGTATTAGTGTGTGCCACTAAAAAACTATTTTTAACAACATAATATTCCGTTGGTAAAATCCTTAATTCCATTGTTAAATTAGTTTACCAACGGATTAGCACTGAAATCCGTTTGTAAAATTCAGTTGGTAAATTTTTAGCAACGAAAAATCAATTCAGTTGGTAAATAATTCCGTTGGTAATCAGTTGCTAATAATTCTGTTGGTAATTTATATAATGATGATTCCCTTGGTAATTACCAACGGATTGAATTCCGTAGCTAAAATAGAGAATATAATCCGTTGGCATTCCGTTGTTAAAATAAAAATGTCATTTTTGTTGCTAATCCATTAGTAATTACCAACGGATTGAATTCCGTTGGTAAATTCGGTTGCTAAAAAATAAGTACTTTTTTTGTAGTGTGTGTGAATCATATATGTATATAAAAAAAGAAATTAGACATTTTGGATAGGACGCCCAAAATAAAATATATATTTTCTTTAAGTGGAACGAGGGAGTAATTATTCACTAAAGACAACCTTTCATACTTTCTGCATTTGAATATTTATATAACACCTTTCACATCATTAAAAAAAATTCTATAATTTGAATAATTATTTAAATTTCAAAATTGTCTCTTTAAGTTAAAACACGCGTACATTTTATACTTCTTTAATATTTAAAAATATTATAATATTCTTTAAAGTTAATAAAATTAATAAAAATGAATAATTTTTTTAAGCAATATGTAACAGTAAATTTGAGATGTCAGGGTGTATTATAAATTTGGTATGTAAAAGTATTTTATGTTATATTAAAGTATTACTTCATGACTTCTTACTTAATTATTTCTATTTCATTGTACTAAACATATTTTTTGGGATGACATCATATGTCATAAATGCCTCAACAAATCCAATTCTTCTAGAAACCAAACAAACGCTCCTCTGCTCCACCATTTATTTACTATTATACTAATAAAACTTAGATTTAAATGATAATAAATACATGCATGAATTACAAAATTTTATATAGTAATGAATCTAAGAGATAAAATATACACAAACACACATTTGTAAATCGAGATTACGGTATAAATCTCATAGTCCCTCTTTTCAATTTTATATAACCTATTAAGAAACCATACGATTTATAAGAGTTTATGATATAAACATAGTTCACAAGAAACTAACTCTAAAATAGTATTATTTTTTCTCAACTTAAATTTTACAATTTTTATTTTTGTACGTTTCACATAAGTTTTACTATCAAAATAATAATAATAATTACTCCCTCCATCCCGCCCAAACGTCACCGGTTGTTTTTTGTGCGTAAATTAAGGAGTATTATTATTTTATGTGTAGTGGGTAGTTGTATTGGTAGTGAGTGGTGGGCCACATGGGTACTTTTTTACTAAAAGTGGGAAAGGGGGACATTTGGATGAGACGCCTAATATAGTAAAATTGTGACCTTTCGGTGGGATGGAGGGAGTACATTAATTACCAACCTTAAAAGTACATCTAATTACAAATTTATCACCCCCACCTAATACACATGGCATATTGTATAATTTATTCATTACCTAAAATACTACTCCCTCCGTCCCACTGAAATATCATCATTTTACTACATTGTGCGTCACATCCAAATGTCCCCATTTTCCACTTTTAATAAAAAGGTACCACATGTGGCTCACCACTCATTACTAATGCAACTACCACTACATATAAAATAATAATAATCCTTAATCTACGCACAAAGAGCAACCGGTGACGTTTGGGCGGGACGAAGGGAGTACATTATCTTCCAAAAAATAAAAAAATTGGCCAAAAAACAACATTATGTGAAGGGTTTACACATGCACTCTAATTTACTGATTATTCTTTAGAGAGATGAAATATCACTCTTCTAAATAAAAAATAAAACTCCTCAAATTTTTGCATCCTGATTTATTGATTACTCTTTAATATATGAAAAATTACTTAGAGATAAACTATTAATACTCAGCTTTTAAATGAAAAATAATACTCCTCAAATTTGATATATTGTAATATTTTCATTAAAAAAAATAATAGTTTTTTTTTAAAGTAAATTTTCAATTCTAAAGATTTTTTTTTCTTTTTTAAAAACAGTATGTACGTATGTGGAATCAAATTGCTTTCAATTTAAGCTTGCAATTAACGGAAATGTGAAATATGCATGAGCTGATGTTTATGAAGATAGAATGATCATATAATTATTCTAAC
The DNA here is from genome assembly GCA_023678885.1 of Pogostemon cablin. Lineage (NCBI taxonomy): Eukaryota > Viridiplantae > Streptophyta > Magnoliopsida > Lamiales > Lamiaceae > Pogostemon > Pogostemon cablin. Next base: position 2,634,684 of record CM042977.1, on the reverse strand, counting down.
TAAATTCCAATTTAAGTTCGAATTTATTCTGTAAAATTGGTTTACCATGAAAAAATCTCATGTACGGAAATGAAATAGAATGTGGAATACTCCACAAAATATTGTAGAGTATTATGGGTTAGTCACATAAAATTTTTGTCGTCATTGCTCTTTTTTTCTTTTTTTTTTTTAACTAATTATAACTATACTATTAAAATTTATGATAAATTCTAAATCAAATTTTATGAATAAAATATTTCACAAACCACTAAATAAGATAAGATAAGAAAAAGAAATCTAAAAATTTAACGATTCTGTAGAATTATTTGCCCATAAACTTTGTTTTTTTCATGCTTCAAATGTAAATATTAGAAATGTTTCTACTTATGTAATATAATCGATTCAATTCTGATTTATTCGGTTTAAACTATATAAAATCAAAATGGAATCAAATTTTTAGAAATAAATAACCAAATTCGAACTCAAGCAATTTAGCTAATTCGATTTGCTTCGAACTATCCATTCAAATTTATTCTAAATGTGAGCTCTGCCCTGCCAAGCTCTTCGTGCCAAATTAAAGCTGAGCTCTGTCCTGTCGAGCTTTCTTTGCGAAAGCCGATTTATGTCCTACCGAGATCTTCCAAAGCTGGAGTCCTTAGGATAGCTAGTGGATGACCTGTCAAGTCATCTGTCACATCCGTGTCACACTTTTCCACTTCCCAATGTATAGCTACAGGCTTTCTCATCTCCCAAAGCAAGATTTTGTATCTCCCAACCCCAAGGCATTTAATGCCTGTGTGTTGAGAGTGAAATTTCAAGCATTATAGGTCTCACATTACATCGTTTTTGATAAAATGTGGCCATGATTTTGTGTAGAATTGCGTGGTTTTCATATCTTGCATAATTAAGATGCTACTAAGGTGTTTTGTTGATTTTTTAAGGGTAAAACATGATCAAAAGTTCAAAGTTGGAATGAAGAGTGAAAGTGTGAAGGAATGCTGAAAACACACGTCCACATTGCATATTTTTCTTTATTCGTGTGGAAGTCCAAATTGATCATGTGATATATGGTTGGAAAGCCACGGAAGAGAGGATCATTTTGGCGTAAAAATCACTCAAATCAGAGTCCGTATGAGAAAGTTATGCTCAAAATAGTGAGATCGCTCAGCTGCCGACGGGAATTTTCGAAAATTAGCCCATCTTTCCTATTTCTTGGAGCACAATTCTTTCCTTATCTCATTCCCTTCTCACACCTATATATATTTTACATTATAATTCATAAGAGACACCACCTTCCACAAGGGGATCACCCCCCATCCATCATCTACCATCATCCACATCCATCCCATCATTCATCCACATCGAAGGAGATTCAAGGGTTATTCAAGAGGGAGATCAGTCAATCAGAGAGATGGAGGAGGAAAGCGGAATAACGCCAACACTAGGGTTTTTCTATTCCTTTCTTTTATGTTCATTTGTCAAGACTTCTGGTATGATTTTGATAGTCATGGGAGTTGCTTGTAACCCCATGGGCTAATTTTATTTACGGTTTTAAGGTTTGATGGTTAGATTGAATTGATTTGGAGACCTAGAACAAAATTGGAATTTTGTGCAGTTGATATTCTTATTTTACTTAATATATTCAGACTTGCTTATCTGCTTCGTAACATCTTCATAATATTTTCATGACATCCGCTATAATTTTTGATTTATTATGTTAGTTTGGGTGCGTTCATGATTGGTATTGTCTATCTGTTTGGGATTAAAGTAGTTCCGCTATAAACACGTTAATTCTATGAACTGATAAATCAGATACTTGAATTGTTTAGTGGAACAATGCAATTAGACATTCAAGTAGGAAGTGGATAGAACCTTGTAGTAATTTCAGATAATATCTTGTTAGTCGAACTTACCATTCGGAGGTATTGTTGTTTGCTTTGATTTGTATCTAGGAATGAGGTTTGGTTATATTCACGCACCTTAGGAAATAAATCAGAATATACTGTTAGCTTAAAATCAGATCATATCTGGTGGGTAAACAGGGTTATGTGGTGTATTTTCATAAAATCTGCATGAATGAATAATTGGAAGTCTAGGAATTCAAATTAATTGGTCTATACCGGATTACCTTAGAATTGTTGATCTCTCTTGAATTTATCTTAAATCTTTCTTTTGTGATTTTTATTTTATTATTATTTAATTTTCAGTACTTAGATAATAATTCACAACTCTCGGAATTGGTTACTCTATTCTGATTAAGCTAGTAATATTTAGAAGATAAATAATTGGTTGTCCTTTTGAGATCGATAATTTAACTTGGTTGCTTGCTACTATAATTGATATTCTTACACTTGAGGATTTTAATTGAAGTGCAAAAAAATGTCTATCACTATGCAAGCTACAAGTTAGAGTATTTTAATACTAAAGTAGTAGGCTCATGATTACTCCTCTTGTATAAACGGGGAGCTCTCCCGGGAGCATCATCATCAACCTCACCTTCATCTTCACCATCATCATCACTGTAAAGAAAAGAATTAACTCCTAATACAAAAAAGAGAGAGAAGAGAAACAAACTCTCTACTTTAAACTACCACAAACGTGAGAGGAATTCTTGAGTCTTCTTCCTCCATGCTTTCTCCATATTATATTTGATTAGTCCAATTAAACCATATATATTACAGCCACATTAAACACTATTAAAAATCACTATCGACACACAAAATGTCATGTCAAAGTATAACATTTAAAATCCACCAAATATCAGAGGCAACAAAATTCAATAGGATGTCTTTTGGATCAGTTCTCTAATACCCACCAAATATGACTATTGGCGATTAAATCCTAATCAATGGGTCATTTGGATTGAAGGTGCGACAGAAGATATGACATCGTTTTGGTCTCTCAATACAAAGAACTTTACAGAAAGAGTTGCAAGAGTGTCGACGAAGTTTTGGAGAGAGTTCAATGGCAGAAAACGTAGAGATATCGAGTTCAAGAAATTGGATTTTAAACATGATAAGAACTATTCTTGTAATTTTAAATAGTTGTATGAATTTACTGTACAATCCACAATAATAATACTGTAGCTGGCGTGGTATTAATAATGTTAAAGGTTACAATGTTAATCCATCGAACAAAATAATAATAAAGTGCACCTTCACAAAATAATATTACCTACCAAACTAACATTTAAGGGTTAGTCTAAGTAAATATCACATTTGGATTAAAGTAGAGAAGATAAAGATAGCATAATAGGTGAAATAAAAGCATAATAAGCCGCCGGGAGCCGGTCAAAGCCACAAGTTTTGAACAAAAAAAAGGGAAATTCCACGGTCAAATCTTATGTTGCCTTCTCAGAAGAAGCTCACAGACTTTCACCTTCTCTTCTCAGCAATAAATCCAAATATTTATTTCTTTATTTATATATATATTTTTGGCTCTTACAACACTTTCACAAACATCATTTCATTTTCCTCCTCCATCCCCTGTTTTGATTCCATCCATGGCTTCATCGGGGGGCAGTTTAAACCACCCTTTCTCTTACATCACCAATTCTTCCTTCACTGATCTTCTTACAACCAAAGAAGATGACCCCAAATCTTCTTTCACTTGGGCCATGAATTCCGACCAATCAATCAACAAAAACAACATCGAAATCCCACCAAAGTACAAGTCTTTCTCACCCTCTTCTCTGCCTCTCTCACCTCCACCTGTTTCCCCCTCCTCTTATCTCACCATCCCACCTAGTTTGAGCCCTTCTATTCTTCTTGATTCTCCTGTCCTTTTCTCCTCATCTAATGTGAGTTAGTTTGTTTCTTTCATGATGTAATTTTTGTGTGTGTGTGTGTGTATTAGGGTTAATTTTTTTACTCTGTAAATGATTTGTGGCAGGTTCTTCCATCTCCGACCACCGGAAGTTTCGCCGGACTGCCGTCCAAGGAGGAGGAGAGGAGGTTTTCCGATTTCTCTTTCCAGTCACAAACAAGGCCTTCTACCAATTCATCCTCATCCTTGTTTTCATCCATCAATACAATGGTAAACTTTCTTTAACATGTGTTTTAGTTTCTCTACAGTTGAGTTGACTTTTTATGTTCATTCTTATCCTAGGTTCTTGCCTTTTTAAGACAAATCATGATATATATATATATATATATGTATGTATAGTTGAATGTTTATCTTCGATAACAATTCATGGGATGTCTTCAATCTTTATCCTTTTTTGAAATATAAAAATGGGTGTGTCTTAATATTTGGTTTACATTATATTAATAATAAAAATAAATGAAGTTAGGTTTCATTTGATTTTAAAGGCTGACTCCTAATAAGTCTTCTTGCATATTGTCATGGTGGGTGGTTCCATCCAATTTGCAACAGAAGCGTCTTTGAAATTCACCAAATATAAGCTAATGTCCACGTGGGTCCCAATAATTGGACGTTAAAAGTTGACTATATATCGAAAGTTAGACCAATACAAAACTAGTAGAATTTTGCTGAGAATCAAGAATGATTGTGGAACAGGATTCGGTTAGAAGAAGACAAGAAGATGGATTCTACAACAATTCACTTATTCCGACAATCAAATCTGGATCAAAACCAGACCAACCCCCACTCCATAAAGATATGGCCATTCATGGCGATTCATCATCACAGCAAACCAATCAAGTTCATTACTCACAGCCATCATTTCAGTATGTGAGAGAGCAAAGAAAGTCAGACGATGGATACAATTGGAGGAAATATGGGCAGAAACAAGTGAAGGGAAGTGAGAATCCTCGTAGTTATTACAAGTGCACGTTTCCCAGCTGTCCGACCAAGAAGAAGGTCGAGCGCAATCTTGAAGGACACATCACTGAGATAGTGTACAAAGGAAGCCATAATCATCCCAAGCCTCAGTCGACCCGAAGATCGTCTTCGACGTATAACAGCATGGGCATGTCGACCCAATCCAACTCGTTGATGGAGAACGATCCGGTCGATTCTGTGACGACACCGGAGAACTCGTCCGCCTCGTTTGGTGATGATGATTTCGAGCAGGGTTCCTCGATGAGTAACTCCAGATATGAGGACGAGAATGAACCAGAAGCTAAGAGATGGTGAGTGAGAAACTAAACATTTTGAGTTGATTGATGTATGGAATTGGATTTAGCTAATGTCTTACAACGTTGACAGGAAGGGAGAAAAGGAGAGCGAAGGAGCGTCGGCTTCTGGAAGTAGAACAGTCCGAGAGCCAAGAATCGTGGTTCAGACCAGGAGCGACATAGACATTCTTGACGACGGTTATAGATGGAGGAAGTATGGACAGAAAGTGGTGAAAGGCAACCCAAATCCTAGGTAAACTAAAAGGTTTCAGTATACTAGGTTAATTGGAATGAAACCTTACATTGTTGCAGGAGCTACTACAAATGCACATTCAACGGCTGTCCGGTGAGGAAGCACGTGGAACGAGCATCTCAGGACCTGCGAGCAGTGATAACCACATATGAAGGAAAGCACAACCATGATGTCCCAGCTGCACGAGGTATGAACAGCAGCAACGGCGGTCCTATGCCAGCAAACGGGATGAATTACACAAACCCTGCTAGGTTACAAATGGTGCAAAACCAAACACCCTACACACTTGAGATGTTGCAAGACACTAACAATTACCAATTCTCGGGTTTTCGAAACTCAACCGCGCCATACGCTAATTCCCTGACCATGCCCAAGGACGAACCTAGAGACGACCCATTTTTTGATTCTTTCCTTAACTGAAACTTTTTCGGGGATCAATCCACTAGAATCAGCAGTTTTTAGTTACTGTTTTGGAATTCAGAAATCTGTATTGTATATGTAGTCTTGTGGTAGGACTTGGAGGAGATTTTTTCATTTGTTTAGAGCCATTTATACTTACACACTGCTCTCATTTAAGGTTTAGTTCAATAAAAACATAACTAGAATAAACAAAATGTATTACAACATATATATATACAAAAATTGCTAAACCATTTTACCCTTTTAATTAAATATTTCATAAATACATTACTAAACAAACCCCACAAATCATACCCCATCATTACTATTGCCTTTTAATTTTAACTATAACCATGGCAATGTTCTTCGGTTCTTATTGAATCCATGGGTGCTTCACTGTTTGTGTTTTTCATTTTCATTTCATTTTTAAATTATTCATCATGATTTCAGAATCCTCCACTTTGTTATTGGATTCAATTTCCAGTTATTTTAATTAGGGTTCACACATAGTTCGTTTCGCACATCTTGATTAAACATACCAAATCTTAAAAAAAAAAATTCTAGCTTGAAATCAGAGCATTTTTTCTTAATCCTACGCAGCATCATATGTGGTACTATTTAACTAATGAACAAATGATTCAACTAATTCAATTTGATTCTGGATACGAGTTTGCTCAATACATCATTAACCTTTCAATTAATCCCTTGACACGTGTCCACCAAAACAGCAAAGCAATGTTTCCCAAAGTTATACTCACAGTGCGCTTCAATTTCCATTCTTTTTTTTTTTTTTTTTTTTTTTTTTTTTTTTGATACCGAGGTTCCGGGCTTACGCCCGACTAGTCCTCGAGGAAACATCAATTTCCATTCTTTAATCATGTGTTGTGTGTAGCATGAGGTGATCTTGTTATCCTAATCATAAATTGATTATGGATAATTTAGGATTGACGTAATGTGGATTTAGTTGTTTTCCTGATCTTTAAAATAGATCATTCTTCTACTCCTCCACCACTTTCCCAACCTACTTAGATCATTCTTCTACTCCTCCACCACTTTCCCAACCTACTTGCAACCGCACTCCGCCGCCAACCCCCCACCACTCTCACTCCACCGCCTCAATACGGAAATATGTGTTTGGTTTTGCGTTAATTAAGATTAAGAATATATATATATATATATATATATATATATATATATATATATATATATATATATATATATTGGGTAATTTTAGGGTAGGGTTAGTAATATTTTTCTTAGGGGTATTTAAGTCAAATTATATAGAAATAGTTAAATTAAAAAAAATTTGAGGTGTGTTTAGTAATTTCGGGTGTAAATAGCCACCCCATACATTATTCCTCATTACACGAATTTGTCTCGAGCTTGCAATCTATCTACACATGTAATAATAATGAGCAAATAGTTTGAGAAAAATCGAGACGGATCAAGATGTAGAAATTTATTTCATTCACAAAAGAATCTTAACTTACAGGCATGAAAGTTCTTATCTGTGGCACCATTACTACAGACTATACAGATATTACATATGTAACTATGAATTTTACAAATGAATGAATATGTTTCTAATGATAAATCAAAACAATCAAATAACAGAGAGAGGTGGAGTGTAAAACACTTGGATATATCTTGATCAGATGTAAGTTTGATTAGAGAGTTTATATCCGGAAATGAGAGCTGACAAACCGAGTGAGAAGAAGGCGAAGAACTCCATGCTGATTGCAGAAGCTGAGGAATCTGTGAATATGTTGTCTGAACCTTCTCTCATTCTGTTCGTTAAAGGTACTGCAGACGATGCTGCTGATATCAACAAGTATGCTATAACCTGCCATTTCAAATGCTTCCATCACTCAACTATCATTTCAGAAGGAACATAAATTCGCTAACACAAACCTCAAACGTGCCAAAGACGAAGAATCAAACAATCATTAACTATCAACAACTCCAGCATTTTAAGGTTTAGAATCTCTCGAGGAATGGTACGCGAAAGCTAGAAGTGTAACTATTCAAAAGGAAGTTCACTAGTAATGAGAAAAATAAACATAGAAACGTATCATTGCAATAAAAAAACCATGAGTTTGTTCATCTACTCCGTCTCCAAAAGACTACATAGGGTGATCGGTACAGGTCAAAAAAGACCTTATTTAAAATGGCCACTACTATTTCGAACCTAGCCCTACATTTTTCAGAGATAAACGGGCTGGTTCTGCAAGCTCGACCCAGATTAACATCTGTAATCAGGCTCCACACTTGGACAACTAGAAAATTTAAAGAGTGATTCTATAGTAAAAGAATTAGGTGTGATATATGGAGTACTTGATCACTATACTCATTAGTTAGTTTACATTTCTGTAGTAATTCAATGTGAGACAACTTACATATGACATCTTCCACACAACATAATAAAATTGCTCATTGAAATAAAACATACTATTATTTGTCATCAAATATCCAATCTTTCCAATGAACAAAATTCTAGTTACCATTAAAACAGAGTTACATTGATCGAAACAAAACCATTATAAACATATAATTACCATCATTAACTGAAAATACAAGTATTTAGAAAGGGGATGAGAGAGAAAGAGAGGAGAGATAACCTGATCACCAATAAAATCAATGATGGCCGCATTCTGGCGAGGAATTAACTCTCTCCTGGTGGAGAGTTCTCGAATATGTCTAGAACATTGCAATCCCGTGTACAATGTTGACAGAATTGCAATCGCCAAAACATACCTAAATTAATTAAATTAAATTAAATTAAAATCATGATTCCAGATTAGAATTTTAAAAAAATATAATTTGTTATTTATGTATAACCTGTATTCTTCATATTTATCAAATTCTTTCCAATCGCCATGTTTATTAGTGGCCATGATTACGAAGGCCAATAGAGAGAAGAGTAAGCAGAAGGCGCGCAACGCCAAGGAGCTACTCTTGAGAAGATCTTCGCGCTGCCACCGCCGCAATACGTTGGCGACTCCGCCACCGCCGCCGCCTGCCTCCTTCTGATTCTCCACATCTACGGCGGCCGGAGGCACTGGTGGTGGCGTCGCAGTTTCTTCCGCCTTGGAATCATCAGGCTTCGTCATCGATCGATACGATTGACTTGAATGAGAAATTTGGGGAATTTAGAAGAGAGAATTGATATGAAGGAAAGTAGCAGTCTCTCTCTCTCTCTCGTTACTGGTGAGCCGGCCTTCATTTCTATTTTACAGCTCATCATTGGTTATTTATTTTTATTTAAGTTGATATTTGGTGCATGTATATAATTTTTTATTCTATTTTGTATATGTGTTTCTTAGTAATTGTATATTTTTTTCACACTAAGTTTTTCAATAAAAAAATTAGCACCATATGTGTATAACTTTTTATTTAATAGTGTATACATGTTTTTTAATAATGGTATATTTTTTTACACTCAATTTTTCATTAAAAAACTAACAATTGAATTATATACATTTTTGTTCATAATTGTATATATTTTTGTTTATATTTGTATACATTTTTTAGATTGGGTGCACCCGGGTGCATAATATAATTAGCATTTTATATTTTATTCCTTTTCAAACTTTCTTAATAATAATAATCAATTTTGATTATTATTGAAATAAATAAATAAAAATAATACAATAATCAAATTCTCTGGACCTTTTTTTCTAAACTTAAATGAATTTTTATGCATTAGTTTCAAAAGTTATGGTTTTTTTATGGAGCTAAACATTACTTTAATTTATTTTTAATTTCCCAAAAAAAGAGAAAGGTCAAAAAAAATCTAGTATTTGGAAAATATATGTGGCCAAAAAGATGAGTTAATTGGAAGTTTGTAAAGTCCAACTTAATCTTTTTTTTTTTTTGATACCGAGGTTCCGGGCTTACGCCCGACTAGTCCTCGAGGAAACAGTCCCGGCCCCTCAGAACTGCCTCCAAGTAAATCGCGGTAACCACACAATTGAAAGTACATGCTGTCAAGACCAGCTTCTATATTAATTGGGACCCACAATCTGGCTTTATTTCTAAAAATCAACTTGTAATACTCTGCTCAATTTGAGAAAAAATTGTCATTTTATCAATTTTTAAAGTTAATTTCATATTAAAGCATCTATAAACCATTTATGATTCACACGAACAAGGAAGCAGTGAATCATTTAAGTACGAAGAGAGTATTTTCTACTTTAACAATAAATATAGGAGTCCGTTTTAATGTGAATTAATCACTTAATCTTGAAAATAATCCTAAAGTAGTTTATTTATTAAGTAATACTGCAGTGGCTTTAAGTTAATCAAAATAAAAAATGTGAAGAAGTATGAAAGAGTATTATTTTATTATAGAATTAATTAATTTATTTATTTTTTTATGAAATGGATAAATTTATTGATTCATTATTAAAATTTGAATTTCTTTTATGATAAAATATGATTATAAATATAATTCATTAAAGTATGATGGTTGATTTATGCGAACACGATTTTAAGATATTTAAAATATGATTTTATTGTTGTTGAAAAGATAAATTATTAGTTACAAGAAAATTACATGATTAAATTCATAGTATTTTTAATACAAAAATAATTAAATTTATAATAAAAATTAATTTTCTTTTTAAATGTCATAGCTAAAAATATTTTACTCTTGCACGTTTGGATAAAAGATTTGTATGAGACTGTCATGAAATGACTTTCGTGAGATGTATAAGAAGTGATAACCCTTATAATGAAAAATGTACTAACAAATAAAAAGTAATGATGTGAATTATTTTATACACAGTTTATAGTAAAAATGAAAATGATAACATATTTAATAAAAGTGATAACTAATTATATAAGAAAGCCTAAAATAATTTTATCGCAAATAATTTCACACAAGGTGTTGAAAAAATTATGAGTGAAACGTTATTAAGGGCAGCAAGGAAATATAATTACGGTGGAGAGTGATGTTTATGTGTTTGAATGTTGTATATTGTTCTGTGTTTGTGTAGCATTAGTGAATGCAAAAGAAAGATATTGCATGAAAAGATTAATGCAATATGAGTTTAATTATCTTATTGAGATGAATGAACAATATATATTGCTTGATCTTACTTCTTAAGTACTTAGTATGATTATAATAAAAAATTTTGGTGTTGATAGTATTAATGTGTGTAAACAAGTTTACTTCATTGATAATGATGTAATACCATTTCGCCATACTGCATTATTTTTATTTTTATTTTTTTGAAAAAAAAAAAGAAAGAATGCGTTAATGGGCCCTTGTTGAGCCCATCATTTTAATTGGATAAGCCCTTAAAATGATTATGAGTACGAGAAAAAGAGTATGCTGTAAGAATAGGTTCAGTGGCTACCAAAGCCCAGAAATTTTATTGGCCCAGTTAAAAAAGCCCAAAATATTTGAACCTCTCTTTGTCCCACATCGAAAAGTTATGAACATTATATATTGCTTATATAGCTCAGCACAGCAATGACTTACTGTCCCTTCGGGGACATCCGATAAAATTGGAACGATACAGAGAAGATTAGCATGGCCCCTGCGCAAGGATGACACGCATAAATCGAGAAATGGTCCAAATTTTTTTTAAAAAAAATTCTATTTTTTCCATTAATACTTTCCTATTAGTGTTTTTATTTGTTTTCAATTTATTGTTTTTTCTGTTTACGCTTTGATAATCAAAATTGATATTAAATCAAATATTAGCATGAAAAATATATATACTCCCTCCATTCCGTTTTAAGTTTTACGTTTACTTTTTGCACTATATTATATTTTAATGTAGAGTGAAGATTGAAATGTTTGAAAAAGGGTATATGCCAACATTTCCCCATTTTTTTTATTATTATTTTTGCATAAATTGTCATTTTCGTTCTTTAATTAGAATATCACGTAGAGTTATTAAATTAATATTTTGCCTAATTAAGGCAAAGTTCTTAATCTAATAAATGCATCATATTATTATATTGATTGCAACCCTAAATGCCAAGAAATTAATATTCAAAACACACCGTCCCAACATAATTCCAATTTCAGAATGCACTTTCAATCTTGCATAGTTTTATATCTAGCATTGATTAATTTATACTCCACATATTAAAATTATATAATACAAAATTAATAAAAGGTAGAAAATTAAGCAGAAAAGATAAAGCTAGAGAGAGAGGTCAGGGGAAGGATGGCCATTTTGTCAATCAAAAGAGCCCATCTGACTCATTTTTTTTGGGCATGCAATGAGATATGTACATTGTTTATTACCATCTTATACATTTGACCAAATTCAGACCCCTCAAATTAACAACACAAACATTTGATTACAACCTTTTCAATTCCTCTTGATCTATATTCTTCATCTGCTGTCCAAAATCTGCATGATCCTAATTATCCTTTGATCAAGGATTTAAAACCTTTATAATCATCTTTCATCACAAAACTCCCTAGTTATATTGTATTGGAATCTAGAATCTGGTATAGTTGTTGTTTTTGCATCCATCTGTTTGTCCCTCGGCCCATTCGGACAGGATATTGAGGGACAAAAGATGGGTGCATGCTGTTCGTGTCATACTAGGATTGGAAGGGCTGATGGCTTCTTCGTAGACGAAGAAGCCCGGCCCACAGAGGTCGACGATGATCACGTTGTGTTGAGAGGCGACGGAGGTGCTCGTGTTCGATTGAAAGGATGGTCTAGACATGTCTCCATGCATACCCAACAAGGGAGAAAAGGGGTCAACCAAGATGCCATGACAGTTTGGGAGGTAATTAAACATGATATGATCTTTTTTTTAAAAAAAAAAAAATTATTATGTTAACATGATTGTTTCCATATGATTTGCAAATTCTTCTCATAACCATGCATCTTGAGTTGTTTGTGTTTCCTTTCATACTTTGTTTATGTATGTGTGTGCCAAAAGAAGATAACTTTTTTTTATATCTATCATATTTTTCTCAATCATTCAAAGTATATATAACTTGAAATATGTTTAAAGTATTAGAGTGTATGTTTTGTGTATCTTATATGAGTATATGCTTTTTGTATTGTCCTCAGAACTTCGCAGGCGAAAGAGACATGTTCTTGTGCTCGGTGTTTGATGGACACGGCCCAACCGGCCACAAGGTGGCGCAATATGTTCGTGACTTTTTGCCTGCAAAGATTTCAGCACAGTATATGCAATCTAGAAATGAAGATCATGAGAAGATGATTGAGAGTGATCAGAATGATGGAGATGGAGACAAGGAAAATCCATTGTTCTTAGCTTGGAAGGATAGATTGGTAAATTGCTTTGCAGATATGGATGAAGAACTTGAGGCAGAGTCCTCTGTTGAAAGTTATTGCAGTGGCACCACATCAGTTACAGTGCTTAAAAAGGTAAGACTAATGATACTTATGTTGTAATAAAATGGCCCTTTGTCTTAAAACATGGTTGATTTATGTAGGGTGAGCACTTGGTGATTGCAAATCTAGGTGACTCGCGTGCTGTTCTTTGCACGCGAGACGGGAACAACAAGCTTGTTCCTGAACAACTTACGGTTGATCTCAAACCGAATCTTCCAGGTAGAGCCATGCATCCTGTTTTAGCATCAAGATTGTGTACAATGTGGCTTGATTTAGTACTACATGATCAGGTGAAAGGGAGCGAATAACGCGTTGCCAAGGCCGAGTTCTTGCAATGGATCAAGAGCCGAAAGTGTTTAGGATTTGGCTGCCGGATCAAGATTGCCCTGGACTTGCTATGGCCAGGGCTTTTGGAGATTTCTGTCTGAAAGACTATGGTCTCATCTCAACGCCCCAAGTTACTTATAAAAAGCTCACTCAGAAGGACGAGTTTGTCGTTTTAGCAACGGATGGGGTATGATCATATCAAAAGTGATGAAAACATTTCATTTGGATAGTGTGTGGATGCTAAAATGTTCTGTTTTTCCAATCATGATTAGGTATGGGATGCTTTATCAAATGATGAGGTGATAAGGATTGTTGCATCTGCAAGTAAGCGATCGATGGCAGCTAAAATGCTCGTAAACGAAGCGAATAGGGCGTGGAGATACAAGTTCCCTAACGCTAAGGTCGATGATTGTGCTGCCGTGTGTTTGTTTTTCAAGCGCCAACGGCCTATGTTGACTAAATCTATATCCGAAGTGACTCATCTTAGCTTGAACTATAAGAACCTACCGGGCGATGATCTTGTGGACAACGACAAAATCGACGATGGACTCGACACGGTTTTGAACTGCGACGTTAGCGGTAGCCTCGGGGACGACAAGGATCAGATGATGAAGAGGCAGAGGAGGAGAAGGGCAGCAAGGAAATATGAGTAAGGTGGAGAGTGATGTTTGTGTGTTTGAATGTTGTATATTGTTCTATGTGTTGTGTAGCATTAGTGAATGCAAAAGAGGGAAAGTGAATGAGAGATATTGCATGAAAAGATTAATGCAATATTATGAGTTAAATTACCTATTTGAGATGAATGAGCAACATATATTGCTTGATCTTACTTCTTAAGTACTTAGCATGATTATAATAAAATTTTGTGGTGTTAGTAGTATTGATTCTATTGAATGTGTGTAAAGAAGTTTACTTCATTATGATAATGATGTAATACCATTTTGCTATACTGCATTATTTTATTTTTTATTATTATTATTTTGGAAAAAAAAATGAATTTTTTTTTAATTATTTCTATTTATCCAAGTTGTTTTAAAATGCAAGAAAATTATATTGGGCTATGTCGTAATGGGGAACGCCTTAATGGGCCCTTGAGCCCATCATTTTAATTATGAGTACCAATAGGTTCAGTGGCTGCCAAAGCCCAGAAGTTTACTTGGTCTAGTAAAAAGCCCAAAATATTTCAACTTCTCCTTCATCCCACATCGAAAATCTCTGAAAATTATATACTGCTTATATAGCTCAGCACTGTATGAGCATGCTGTGACCATCCGACAAAATTGGAATAATATAGAAAAGGTTAGTATGCCCATGCGCAAGATGACACGCATAAATTAAAAAATTATTTAATTCTTTTTTAAAAAAAATCACTGTATATTCTTAATATTTTTTTCATTAAATAAATTTTTACGTGCAGGTTACTAACTTAAAATTCTATGCATTAATTTTTTTTATTTTCATCATTCAAATTAATTAAAAAAAAATATAAAATTATAGTAGTAAGGATTCTGAAATTCATATTTCATTACAATTTAATTGAGCATTCTTTAAATGATCCAGATACTCAATCACAATCCTAATGGTATCAAATAGATACACCATATTCCACTCTTCACAATTTTTTTATTTTGTCTCATTACACTTTATACTCTCTAAAAAGACAAATTCTCTTGTGAGACGCTATTTTCGTGAGACGACTTGTGAGACGTGTTAAAGTATGTCGATTATTTAGATAAAGTATGTTTAATAGTTGTTAATATATGTTTTCTAAAGTATGTTGGATTATGCATTAAAGTGTAATTCTAATGTGTTATAATTTGATTTATTATCGACATACTTTAGTCACAAATAAGCATACTTTATTTACACAATAAGCATACTTTAGTGATGGGTTGACCCGTCTCACAAATAACCCGTCTCACAAGAGACTAACTCCTCTAAAAATAGTATCATTAATTTTCTTATTTTCATCATTCAAATTAATTAAAAAATATATATAAAATTATAGTAATAAGGATTCTGAAATTCATGTTACATTACAATTTAATTGAGCATTTACTTTAAATGATCCAGATACTCAATCACAATCCTAATGGTATCAAATAAATACAACATATTCCACTCTTCACAATTTTTTTTATTTTGTCTCATTACACTCTATACTCTCTAAAAATAGTATCAAAACATTTTTTTAATCATAAAAAATATATCACATACTCCCTCCGTCCCCCAAAGTATTTCACACTTTCCTTTTTCATCCGTCCCTCAAAGTATTTCACACTTCACTTTTACTAAAAATGGTAATGAATACACTATAATAATACCTATTTTTTACACATATCCCAACAAAATACTCACTTTTTCACCCATTCCAATAAATTTACACACCTTTTTCATTAATTTAACTAAAATATTTCTTCTCTTTCTTACTTTATACTTAAAAAGTCAATTTTTTCTTAAACTCCGCGCACACAAATACGTGAAATACATCGGGGGACGGAGGGAGTATATAGAATGGGGAGGAAGTACGAGTAATATCAATCCACTGTTGCAAGTACAAGTAATATCAATCTACTGTTACAATTTCTAAAACATTAAGGGATTTTCAAATTTATCACGACCTTTTATTTTTATCAATTCAATACACAATCTATTTAATATTTTCAATTCTATTACGAACTTTTATTTTGTTAATTCAATGCACCATCTATTTATTATTTTCAATTCAATCACAACTTTTATTTTTGTAATTTAACGGAGTATATCACTTTTTTTATATTTTCAATTCAATTTTTTGTTATTATTATTATTATTATTATTATAAAAGAGCTATGTACTTTTTAATTGGGGATTAATACTGCATCCAGTTTCTTTTTTAGTATTTTAAATTTAAATGGGTAACTAATTAATTTCCTTTTGCTATAAAATCCTTACTTTTAATAAATAATTTTATTTATATAATATTTTTATTAGAGTTGTGAATTTACTGTAATAAAGTCGAACAGAAATAAACATAATAATAGAATTATATTCGTTATAGTAAAAAATAATTTTACGTAAGGTTGACCACCTAAATTAATTTTCTATTACAAGTTAATTTAATAAACATAATAATAAAATTATATTCATTATAGTAAAAAATAATTTTACCTAAGGTTGACCACCCAAGTTAATTTACTGTAATAACAGAAAAAAAAAATTATGAAATAAGTGATCGGCCAATGTGTTTTATTTAATTTTTAAATAATAATAATAATAAATTGAATTAAAAATATAAAATAAGTGGTTTATTAAATTGCAAAAATAAAAGTTATGATATAATTGAAAATATTAAATAAATTATTTATTAAATTGACAAAAATAAAAAGTCGTGATAGAATTGAAAATATTAAATAAATTGTTTATTGAATTAACAAAAATAAAATATTATGATAAATTTAAAATCAAAAATCAAATCAAAGTATTATTTAGACAACACACCTCAACCCCACCTGCAAAACCAAAACCAAAACCAAAACCAAACAAAGCACTGAACCTGCTTTTGTCAGACTTATTTTATTTTTAATTGAAGTAAAACATAAAAATGACCTTCTTTATTATTTTGATTTTTTTTTTTAATCCTAGTGATATGTTTTAAAAATGCTTGACTTAATAAATAATCTTGACTTCGTTAATAACTCAATTAAAATAAATAACTACTACTCCTTCCATATCACTAAGCTATTCACTCTTTTCTCATTTGTTTATTTTACTATACTCTTCGTCCTCCAAAAATAATAAAAATTTCAAAATAAATAATCTCTCACTACATTATATTTTCAAAAATAACACACTTACCTTACTCACATAACTTAATTTATCATTTATTTATTACTTAAAAATACAACAATACCCCTAAAAATAATAAAGTTGATAAAAAATAAATTTTCTTAAACTTGGCATCTACAGTAATGGGACAGGGGAGTACTATTTTTGTGACTCAATTTATGAGTAGATGGAACTTTTAGGGGATGTTTGTTTTGGATTTAAAGTGATTTAATAAATCAGTAAATAGTGTTATTCTATGTTATGTTTGTTTTGGGTTTAAGTAGGGTAGGTTTAAACTTTATGTCAGAGAGAAAGAAAGAAAAATATTAATTGAAGAGAGAGAATGTATAGTAGGGGTGTGTAAGTGTAATAGGGTGTGTAGGTATATAAAGGGGAGATTTAAGGAGATTTATTAAATCTAAACCTAAAGATTAAACCCAAACAAACATTGCCTTAGAATTGAATCACCCATTGAGTTAATGAAATTTTAGTCTTTTAAGACATTTTAAAACTTATAATTAAAAAAAGTGGCAAAAATATTTTTTAAATTTTATTTGAGTACATTTAAATTTTTCCCTTTTAATATAAGTGCTTTGTCTATTCTAATACTCCATAAATTAAGGTGAAAATTTATGAAGCTTGCCAACTTTCAAATAGGATACATATTTTTTGTATCCAATTTTTTTTTTACAATTTGTTATGGTTCATTTCAAAAAATATCTTTATCTATTATATTATATGTTATCTAAATTTAGTTTATAGATTCGATTTTTTTTAACTTATACTCTGTCGGTTGCGGTTGCTCATAAAATATTCATTTTGTCATCTTGTTATATACTCTAAATGTATTTATATCATTTATCATTAATACAACTATCTATTTTTATATTTTTTTAAATAATAATACTTCTTAATCTACAATAAAAAAGCAGAAAAGCAGGCAGAGTATACATGTTTTGTATTAGCTTCTTTAGGTGAGAAAATTATAAATTTTTATTCAACTCTATTTATTTTATTTTTTGTTTATTCAAACTATATTTTAATTATTCGTTCCAAAATTGTCACATTAACCCTATACAGATATATTTGGTCAATGAAATAATTTTTTCTTAACACTTATTGTGGTGAAGCAAGCATAAAGTGTTCTTCAAGATGGAGAGATTGTTTTTGTAAAATTCAATTAAAATATGTTAATTTCTCGGATTCACTATAATTTTCGTTAGGTAAAAATTTTTGTGAGATGATCCAAAATAAAAATGGTGAAAATTAAATAGAGTCGATATCTTGTGCATTTATATATGTATTAATTTTATTCAATAGTGTATATATAATTTTTAGTAAACGTATAACTTTTTATATTCATTTTTTTATTAAAAAAAAGAAAATTCACTAATAATGTTTATAAGTCCTTATTCATTTTTGTACATTAGTATTTTTTATTTGTTAATGTATAATTTCCGAAAGTAGGTAAAAAGAAACACATGAGAATTCGTATTTCTTGAAAAATAACCATGAATCAATAATACGAGCCATATTAAATATAAATTCACATAAAAATAATTTGTTAATCGTTCCACTTAAACCTTTGAAAAAAAAAAGTTAATTGTAAATTTTAATACAACAATATTGGTATAAACAATCCAATAGTTCGTTTTCAAAGGTTGTTTTAATGGCTTGGTGGAGACAAGGATCAGAGACGAGTCAATATCCCTTTTCTTTGTTCTAACATATTACTGTCTTTTCTTCTTTCTCGTCACCCAATAAATTCATGCACAGATTCAGAAAGATCGAAAACTCATTAATTTTATCTAATTTATTATTGATCCATCCAATCATTAAATCGAATGTAATTTTATTTTATTACATTTTCACCCCCAAAGTGGACATCATGCTTCCAAAAGTCCTCCTTCCATGTCCCACCCATCACATGTTCATCAAACTTCTCATCTTCTTCCATAATTATTGTGTATTACCACGCTTAATTATTGCTCATCACACTTTATTCTAATTAATGCATTGTTTTTAGGATAAAGTTTTGGGCCCAAAACTTTAATAATAAGAGCACCCAAATTTAAAAAAAAAAATAGTGAAATATCTAACATACCACACCCCTAAATTTACACCCAAACTAATAACAATTAATATTTTGCTAAGCCCACCCAACCCTATTACTAAGTAAATCCAAAATAAATTCTCCATACATCAAATCTTAAACCCTGCAATATTATGGAGAAAACTTAAAAGAAGAAAGAGAAGAAGACAAAGAACAAAATAAAAAACAACAAAGAAGTTAATTAATGTAATTTAGTGAAGTAAATTGTTTACAATTGTTGTTTTATACCTAAATATTAAACTCTTCCCCATCAAAACAAAAAACTAGAATTTTAAATTATTAGAACCCTAATTCCTATTTTTTTTAAACTTAATACAGAAAAAATTCAAACAAAATACAGAAACAATTCAAATAGACTAATTGTAATTATTTGACATAGTGTTGATTTATGCGACTTTTTTGTTGGAATTTAAAGTTTGCAAATGTTATTTAAGATTGTAAAGTATTTTTCCATTTATCTTATTTTAATTAAACTGAGGACAACTTCATTTTAATTAAACCTCTCTTATCCCCTCTCATGCCTCTTCTACTTTGATTTCTTTCTTCACGTTCTTTTAATTGTTAGCGGTGTTTTTTTATTTATTTATTTTAATTTTTTTTTGGAGGAATTATTTGGGTGGAGTTAGAAATTGTATTGGGTGAGTTTAGTAAAAAGGGGTTATTAGAATTGCATTGGGTGAACTTAGTAAATTTAGATTTAAGTATGGATATAAATTTAGAGATGGGGTATGATAGACATTTCGCTGTTATTTTTTTCAAAGACAGATTCCCTTAGTGAAGATTCGGGTGGCAATAGCGCCGCCCTAAAATTTTTCCATCTCCTTTATTTATGTTTAAGGTTTCACTTTTTTTTAAATACTTACTGATTTTTAAGATATATTATATGCTTTTGTTTATGTTTATTTTCAAAGTACCACTCTTTTAATTCTTAATAGCAATATCTTGTGAGATGGATATTGTCTAAAATAGATTGTGAGACAAGTTATATTTTATTATTTTGCTACGTTTAAATACAAAGTATACATTTTTAAGTTGAACACATTAATTTACCAAATAAGTGTATTTAAAATTTACCAAATGAGTGTATTTAAAATTTATTTATTAATTAAAAAAGATTGTACCAAATAAGTGACTGTAACAACCATCATTAAAGCATCTATTAAAGTTTCTTTAAAGTAAAAAATAGTTAAAATTTAAAGAGTCAAACATAAAAATTCATCTCCAATAGCCTCTTCAAAATATTAAAAAAGTTTACATAATGATTTTGGCTATTTAAATTTAGAGAGCCAAAACAACTCTTTAAAAATTTATTGCATTAACTATTTCATCACTTATAACACATTCTTTCCTTGAAATGTCAACAAAATATATTATAATTAATTCACATCCATACTAAAATAAATTAGGAGAGAATATAATATAAAAAAGTAATTAATAAATTTTGGAAAGATAACAAATTAAATGAAATATAAAGAGAGTGTTGAAGGAGATAAAAAATATAACTCCCTAAATTTTAATTACTCTCTATAAATTATAAAGATGTTTTTGGAGATAATCGTACCCTCACAATTAAGCAAGAAAACTTTAAAGCTTATTATTTTTTGATTAAGGTCAAAGTGCAGTGAATAATTTTACTCAAAACACTTGTTACACAAATGTCATTAATATCACCAAAGTTAATTTCTTTTCCAATACCACCATTTACACATAACAGGAGATCAACGACTGTCAGGCCTAGATTTCGTAGGATCCAACACATATATCGCACAAAGAAAACGACAAGAAAATATAATACTTGTAATAATAATAATTAAAAAAAACTCAAAAGGTCATTTTCGAGATTCAACATATTTTATGTGGACTTCCGTACAACATATCGGTAAGCAGCCACCTTCCGGCAGCGGGAGGCGGAGTTATCGACTGACAGCACCAGTTTGCCGGCCTCCCTGGTGGCGAACGAGTTCTGCACCGCCTCCTCGTTCGCCGGAATCCGCCGCGGCTTCTCCACTGTAATGGTGTAGCTATCCTCTGCATTCGGCACGAACTCCACGCTGTACTCCAATTCCCATCCTCCAACCACGATGTCCCACGTAATCGTCGCACCACCCTTTTATACAAAATTAAATAAACTAAATTAATAATAAATCGCCACGTGATTAAAGGTAATCTGAAGATAAAATCGGACAGCGATTTTACCTCAATGCCCTCGATTTGAATGTTCACCTTTTCACCTCCTTTAATGGTGAAATCCGACGCCGGTTTAGGAGGACCGGAGAGTAAATCGCTGGGTCGACTCAGTCCACCGTACTGAACCGGAACGTACTCCGGCCTAATAAACCTACAGAAAACGGACAAATCATAACCTGTCTTTTATTACAACACATCCATTTATAGAAAATGCTTAGATAAGTACAAAAATGAAACAGCAATTAATATTTCACCAATCAGATCAATTAAAAGATCTCATCATCTTCTTCGATGAACCCATCTAAGACGACAATGACGTACACTGTACGTACAGTATGTGAATTATGTGTATGTATATGCATGTATTCTTACTTGTAGAGTGTTTCAGCAACATTTCCTTCCTTGGATATCACGAACTTGCTATTGGTTCTTTGAGTGAGAAACGGACTGAACATTGAATACAGTAAACTGAAGTACCATGGCACATTCACAAAGATCTGAACCAACAAACTTCAATTTAAAAAAAAAAACAGAGTAAAAAAACAGAGTTGAGTAAATGAAGAACACCTTTCTTGCAACCATTTCAGGGTAATTATCTTGGAAGAGAGAGAGAATGTGATTAGAGGCAACTCTGAGCTCTCTTTTAGGCAAATCTTTAAGATCAGTAACCTGAATAATAGAATTAACTCCACCAGGTTTAAAATGGAGGAGCTTAATCCCTCTCTCAAGAACCTGCACTCTCCACCTCAAGAACTTCTTCAATTTCTCATCATCCCCAAAAATCCTATCATACATTTCCTTATCTTTGAAAACCCCATAAGCATTATAGCAAACAGGATGGGAATCCCTGTCAATTCCATGCATATACGCCACAGATCCTTCCAGCTCCTTAAACCCTAAATCTTCTTCCAAAACGACGTCGGCTTTGAACTCCTTCCGCCAGGCCAGGCACTTGAGCAGCATGTTGAGCGAATCCTGAACTCTGAAATCCCTAGCGCGGAGGAATTTGAGCAAAACGACGTCGGCCCGTTCGTCCACGTTGCCTAACAGTGGGATGCCCCACATGGAATCGGGGCCGTGGGAGGACATTAGCCTGTCCTTGAGGTCCTTCAGAGCTTTGCGTTCGGAGGGTTTGAGGTGGGAGATGAAGTAGTTGTCCTCTTTGAAGGA
The DNA here is from genome assembly GCA_023678885.1 of Pogostemon cablin. Classification (NCBI taxonomy): domain Eukaryota; kingdom Viridiplantae; phylum Streptophyta; class Magnoliopsida; order Lamiales; family Lamiaceae; genus Pogostemon; species Pogostemon cablin. The sequence goes on along the minus strand of CM042977.1, from coordinate 2,612,034 downwards.
AGGAGTGCGGAGAGATGTGGCCGCCATTAATGACGTCACTAAGCTTTTCTTGGAGGGCTTTGGGGAGGATTCTGGTGGAGGTGGGTGGTTGTCAAGGAGAGCTGGTGGTGGTGGTTGTTCCATTTCAGAAATGGAGAGAAAAATTGCAGGAAATTGAGGAGAAATTGGTGGGGGTAAAGGAGGGAGTGGGGTTATATGAAGTTTTTGAATGTGTGTGTGTGTGAATGTGAAGGATGAAAAAGCGGCTTTTGTTTGGGGATTCCTGACCGAAGCAGCGCCAGTTTGAAAACGCGACTTTAGTTTTCTTCACTCTCTCTCTTGACCCATAACGTCAGACGTGGGCCACAAAGTTTTACTGTGTAGTAGTGACCGCACAAATCCAACTCAATAATTATCGGATTTAAAGTGGTTATAATACTAAGATTTTTTTTCCAATATTTCAATAATCCATATAATAAAAAAATAATATACTCTTATTAATTAAAAATTGATATTTTACAAAATAAACATTATACCAACCTTATTCGGGTATATAAAAAAATTAGAGGATATAATACTCCCTACGACCCCAAGAATACATGAACTTATTTGGTGGCATATAGTTTAAAAAAAATAACTTTTTATTATAATGATTAAAAAAATAAGAAGTATTTTAGATAATTAAATAAAATAAAATGTATAATACAGTTGACTTTGACTTGATTATGTGTAAGAAGAATATAGTATTTTTTATAATATATTTTAGTATTATAAAGTTATTGATATTATGTATTTATTGTTTCTATTTTTATAGTATGCAAGTATTCTTTTGATAGATCAAAATTGAAAATGTACAAGTATTATTGGGATGTAGTGAGTAGGTAATAGGCAACACTTCTCTGAAATCGTTTTTGGTGAGACCATATTCATGTATTCTTAAGGAATTGTCATTATTTATCAAATATATTATTATTATTTTTAATTAAAAATATTATTATTATTTTTTTATCGTTATTCATGAAATAATTCACTAAAAAAAATTGCGCTGTTATCACTTTCTTTAATTCAAATGTCAACTTTTTTTAAAAAAATTTATAATTTCTTATCATCTCACACAAAATTTTGCAAAACAATTTGGCATAAGTGTTTGTCGTGTATAATCGCAAGATTTGTCCGTGACAATGAAGCGATTAAAAAGTTATGGTAGATTAATTTTAAATCTATTTATTATTAATATTGTTTTTTTTAAATTAAATATTTGAATAATTAGCTAACACAACTTCCTCAAACATACTCCCATCCATCAATAAACTAGTATTATGCCCCGTGCATAGCACGGAAAGATATATTAATTTTAAATTAAATTTATATAAATTTTTTAATTTAAATAATTACAAAAATATATAAAATAAAATATAATATAAAGAGACACTCTATTGTGGAACGGGTTATTTGTGAGATGGATCGATCCATCACTAAAGTATGCTTATTGTATAGATAAAATATGCTTATTTATAATTAAAGTATGTTAATAATAAATCATATTATAACACGCTAAAATCATACTTTAGAAAACATATTTTAAGTATGCTTATTTGTAGTTAAAGTATGTTAATAAAAAATCATATTATAACGCGCTAAAATCATACTTTAGAAAACATATTTTAACAACTATTAAATATACTTTATCTATACAATAAGCATACTTTAGTGATAAATCGATATGTCACACACTCGTCTCACAAATAACCCGTCTCACAAGAGACTTTGTCTAAAATATAAATATATGCATGTCTTTCATTAAAGATGATAATAAATAATAATATATTAAGCTAATTAATAATTTTATAAAAATTAAATAATTTTAACAATGCAAATTATTTTGAAAAAATATAAAATGTTTAATAAATTTTATTCATTTAAATGATGTATTATAGTATGATGATGGATCGTGAATTACATGAGTAAGACATCAATTTTCAAAGTAAAATAAAATATAAATATACGCATACCAATTAATAAAATATAATAAACAGGACTCATAAAAAGATATTTATCGTGAATTATTGTGTATTTATATATTATAGTATTAAATTAATTAATTATAATCAATTTAATAAAGAAATAGAATAAAGGGTCAGTTATTATCAACTACAAGAAATATCTTAGTATTACTGAGAGATACATACATACCAAATTATTATAACAAGATACATAATTAAAGATGGCATTTCCAATATTACCCTTTAGAATAGTAAAAGATATGATAACATTCCTTAATTATTGTAGTTAATTATACACGCATCTAAATTAATTTTTCATCTTATCCAGATTAGTTATCTATCTCATCGTTCCTCTCTCTATTATACAATATTCCTATGCAACAACTATGATTCTTTGAATGGATTATCCTGTGATATTATTGTCGCTGCACAAATTGTTGCACATGAAATATTATTGATGATGCACATAATTTTCTTTTGCAAAAATAATATTATTATTGTTGCAAAACTTTAAAACTATTGCACAGAAATTATTTTCCCTTAAATTTTGCCACTCTAAAATTTTTATGTGCAGCAAACTGTGTTTTGTGCAGCATAAAAGTGTGTGTGCAGATAGTTTGTGTGAAGCTTATTTCGCGCAGCATAAAAATTTATGTGCAGCTTGTTGTGTGTAGCATAAATGTGTGCAGCTTGTGTTGTGCATCATAAAAGTTTGTGTGCAGCGTAACTATTATACCAATAAAAAAATATTGTGTGCAGTGTAAATTTTATGTGAATCATTATTTTGTGCAGCGTAGTTGTTATGTGAATCGTTAATGTTATGTGCAGTGAAAATATCATGTAAATCTAAAAAGTATTTTGTAAACGTAAATGTCATGTGAATCGTATTGTGTGCATAAAAAAATGCAACATAATTTTATGTTAAAAGTCAAGAAAGATTCAAAATACAAAGAACCAAAATCAGAATTAAAGAAATCAACTCTTCAGAAACATTATTTTCAATTAAAAATTCATCCAATTATCTATTTTTCCCTAAAATATACAGTGCTTGAGTAATTATGGGAGGCGGTGATCAAATTCTGAAGAAGAATTATTTTTCAATTTTGGAAGAATTTTTTTTTTGAACAAATCCAAAGACGAGAGAGTTTAGTTGATATAGAAATGGGGAATTGATTACGGTAAGTATTGAAAGTCAACTAAAATAATGAATAAAATATATATAGAAAGAATAATATATTGTTTTTTTTAAATATGGGTAATATTGGAATATTGTAGTGCAATATTGTAGTTATGAATAATTTAATTTTGTCAATGTATCTAACAATAATATCACTATAAAACATGTACCTCACAACAATTATTCCTAGAATTTAAATAATATTCATATAATTCAAATTTATGATAACTGCACAATTAATGCAATAAATAATTAATACACATAGACGTTTTTATAATAATTAAGTATAACATAAATGCGACATGACATTTAATTAAATTCTTTTATAATTTTGACACATAGACAAATAATATTTAGACACGCCACGTAAGCATCCAAACTTCATACTAATTCGACACGTAGGACAAAGAATTGTAGAGACGACACATGGCATACAAAACTCCCTATTAGTATATTTAAGATATATGAAGTTTCAATAAGAATGTAAGTAGAGCCACCATGTTAGCCGTTTTTCTTGCCCAAATGTATTTACCCCTCTATTTGAATACATTCTCGTAATGTTTTGAATAATTCTCTAAAATAAGATAAATTAGATGATTGATTTTCTCAACCCATTTACCACTATTTGAGAATCTGACTACACCATAATTTTCTCATAACCACGATTAACTGTTATTTCAAGCCTCTTCTCCACATCCTTTGCCTCAACAATCTTAAGAACATGCTTTATATTTTGAATTAATGTTTTATATTTGTTTTAAATATTGATTTGTAACTTTTCTTTCTTCATTGTCCTCAACCTTCATGACACTTTGGCCCATCTAATTATCCACCATATTATACGATTTTTTAATTTTTTTAAAAAAATAAATGTGTGTGAAAAGAGATTAGCTCCACCAATTTGTTGAACTCTGATTATCCACTTTATATTTGCTAGAGATGATTTCAAAAGTATAACTCTGTAAAGAAAAGTTTAAAGTACTAAATGAACTTTGTAAGTTAAAGGAGTAACTAATTTCAAGAGTTTTACTTACTTATATATTTTCATAATTACTAATTGTAACAACAAATTTTGTATTTGTTAAAATAATAAATACAAAAGAAATTACAAAGATAATCCAAGATGGATTGATTTTGAGAATTTAAGTGAACAGTCTCTAATTATACTCTGATTCCTCTCTTGAGTTGATTTTCTTGACATTCTCAACTTTCGGAGCCGGATCTTCGAATGAAGCTTGTTTGTGCTCGCGGTTGACTTGAAGCTTTAAAACGTATATCCGAATGCGTCGAGCCTTTGTTCGGATCAAACATTGACTTTATGAAGAACGCTGTTCAATTTGGTAGAATACTACTGACTTCACGAATATTACTGGATGAACTTGATTTGAAGAAACGTTGAATCTGAGGGGTTCCGCATCTTGATCTCAGAATGAATGTCGTTTCTAGATTGATCTTTGAAGAATGACTTGATATTTGTAGAGATTCCAAGTTTCTTCAGAGCTCTCTGAGTTTTTAAGATCTTCAAGATGTTTGGAATGATGACTGAAGGCCCTTATTTATAGGTAGAGAAAATAACTACTTGTGAGATATTTTCTCATTTGAAAAGATATGTTGGGTTTTTCTCCTTTAATTAAGCCTGTAGGATTTGACTTGGGTCTATTTAATTTAATTAGGCTTGTTGGATTTGTTGACTTGAGTCAGACCCACTTGACTTGGATTGAGCCAATTTGACTTAGATTGAGCCCATTTGATTTGGATTTGGGCTTAAATAATTATATTAATTATCAATTATTCATTTATTTATTTCAGGAATTTATTTATTTAAATTCCTTAATAAATAAATACTTAATATATTCTCCTTTGCATTATTTATATTTATTAAGAAATAAAATTTAATTGCCTACGAATGCGTTTGTTCACTGAAATTTATTCTTGAAGTGGACAAATTGCAACAATATTTGCATATGCTTTGGAGCAGTCATTATTTTTCGTTGAGCTTTTTCTTTCAGTATTTCTGGCCCAATAATAATGAGGCTCAAAATAGACTGTTGTGGCCCAACCCTTGAACTCTTATTCGGGCGCTACAGAGTGAATCAAATCTTATCCATATTAAACTTATGAATCCTTCATATAATAATCACCATAAATATTCAGGCAAATCCATCCAAATATTCACATAATTTTCAAAGACTTATCCGTGAATATTCCAGGGCTCCTGCCTTCAATTTTCCACATCAGTTGATGGTATCAAACTACTCCAATTACTGCTTCCTCTTTGCAGGTCCTTTTCTATCATAGGCTTACGAATTGAAGAGCGGCCTGGAGCAAGGAACAGAGTTCATCTTGCTCTCCGTCTACCAACCTCCGGTCAACAGTCTACTTTTCTCTATTTTGACGTGACTGGCGATGAAAATTGCTGCGGCGTGGAACTCCGGCAAGGGGAATGGCCACGGTGATGGTCGTCGCGAGGCAGATGACATCGAGAGAGGCGGCGGCAGCGCACTGGAGGAGTCGCGTTTCCGGCGAGAAGGCGGTGGCACTCGGCTATCAACGGCGACGAAGGTTCCGACAGCTCCAATTTTGGGGATTTTTTGGAAGAGGGAGAACGATGAAATTTTTCTTCCAATTTCTCTACGTCAAATTCACGACTTCAGGAATGGGAGTTGATTGATTAAAAAAAAATCAATTTTGACTTTAACACCAACTTTTGACTTCAATCGTGTGAGTGCTTTGCTAATAATTTACCCATGGATTTGGGCCACTTTGTTCAAACCAATGTGATACCAATCTGCGTATAAGTTGAATTACTATTTGGGCCACAAAATCTGAATTAATTTGAGCCCACTAGACTTGGCAAGTAACTTGATCAAAAATACCTGGATCTGCCATTTGGGCATCAACTCTCATGATTTGGATTAAATTTAATTTATGTTTTGAGTTTATATTAATTAAACCAAAACATGATTTAATTTAATTTCTTTGCTTTGGGCTTCATTGATAGTGAGTTTAATTTATAGTTTTGGGCTTAATAATTAATTGATCCCATAAATTTATTTTGGATCTTTTAATTAATTAAATCCATAAACTTAAATTAATTTGAACTCTTCCCTCTTTCTAATGAATTTGATGTTCATGATTTTCCTCTGCAGAGTTGATGGGCAACTATTAACGAAGAACAATACCGGCCTCGCCACCCTTCTTTGAGATGGAATCGATGGAGCAACATCAACATCGTCCCTCTTTCTTTAGATGGAATCGACGGAGCAACATCGTCACTCTTTCTTAAGGTGGCACTTGACGAGGCATGGCAACTATCAACGAGATTCCAACAAGGGGAATAATGTGAAGCATTTGCGAACACTGGTGGCTCATCATTGGAAGGTAACTTCATCACTTCACCACTATAAGATTCATTATTATTTCAACATTCCAAGAAGTTGAAATCTCAATAATTTTTTATTTCTTCACCCAGAGTTGTGCTCAACCACCGTCTTCTCTTTATCAAACTTATGCTCCTTAGCTCATTCATGCTCCGACTTACCACTTGTCCCACAGACTTGATGCAAATAGTCTGAATCATGACTGAACTTAGTGAAGTGCTAAGCTGTCTACGTACTTCATTGTGGAGGATCAAGTCATAACGTAGTACAAAGGGATATAATTTAGTTTGAATGGGGGGTGCCGTACACAGTTTATACTCATGCGGGCCAGGAGTGACTATTCTTTAATCACTTTAGACAAAGTAGGGTACTTAATACTTTTACCACTTAAAATACCCGAGTGGGGTGAATTAACAGTTTAACCACGTATAATTACCTTTGGTGGGTGTCGTACATAGTTTATACTCGTGCGGACCAAGGTTTGTCGTACACAGTTTATACTCATGCGGACCAAGAGTAACATGCATTTTAGGCTCGTGCATCATGGAGCATTCCTTGGGTTTGACTGGATTACGCGTAGTAGTGTTTCAGGAATTTGCCATTTATGGGGCCAATTCCCACACCATCTTCAGATATCAACTTATATGCACCATTTGTATATACTTCTTTCACAACATGTGGGCCATTCCACTTTGGCAAAATTTATTTCCAACTCGGTGAGTGATGACAATAGGCCTTCTCACTGCAAGGACTAAGTCTCCGACTTGAAAAGAACGTATCTTCACTTTCTTGTTGAACGTTCTAGAGAGGCGAGCTTGATAGCACTCAAGTCTTTGTTGTGCTTCCAACCTCTTCTCATCAAGTGCTTCCAACTCTTCGAGGCGCAGCTGTGCGTTCTCTTCTTCAGTCAAGCCTTCTTGTATAGCTATTCTCAAAGATGAGATTTTCTTTTCAAGGGGCACCACAACTTCAACCTTATACATTAAGGAATACGGAGTAGCTTGAGTAGGCGTTCTATAAGTGGTTTGATATGCCCATAAAGCTTCATGAATCCTTTCATGCCAGTCTCGCTTTGATTTGGAGACTACCTTCTTCAACAGATTACATAAAGTCTTATTGAAAGCTTCAGTGAGCCCATTAGCTGCTGCATTATACATAGAAGATTTCCTTTGCTTGAAGTCAAACTTCTCACAAAGCTTGTCAATCAAAGAGTTGCTGAATGGCCTTCCATTATCAGTTATGATGTATCGAGGCACTCCATATCTATATATAATGTTAATGCGGATAAAATCAGCAACATTATCTTTCTTTACTTCTCTTAAGGGTATAATTTCCGCCCACTTGGAAAAGTAATCAGTGGCAACCAGAATATAAAGATGGCCTCCAGAAGACTTTGTTAACGGCCCCACCACATCTAAGCCCCATGCATCAAATGGCCACGAAGAAACTATTGGATGTAACGGTTCGGAAGGCTGATGAATGAGATTTGCATGAAACTGACATGGCTGACATCTTTGTGAATAGTCTATGCAATCCGTCACCATAGAAGGCCAGTAATATCCCATTCTTTTGATTCTGAAATGTAACTTGGGTCCAGATTGATGGGCGCCACATATTCCAGAATGAGCTTCCTCCATAGCCCGAAGAGCTTCTTTATCACTTAAGCATCTTACAAGAATATCATCAAATGATCTTCTATAGAGTGTATCTTTATAATAGAAGAATCGCGGTGCTCTATGTCTCACATCAACCCTTAGGTGTGGATCATTGGGGAGCTTATCATACTTTAAGTAATCAACAAACGGTTAACGCTAGTCTTCTTTCTTGATATCAAATACCTCTATGGCGCAATACTCAACTTCTTCACAATTTTCTTTTTCAAAGAAGGGAGGTACCATCCAACTTTTGCAGATCGACACTTGAAAATGTGCTTCGGGCATCGCTATAGTTGATGCTAGCTTTGCCAAAGCATCGGCTTGCTTGTTCTTACTCCTTGGTAGATGTTCAATTTCTACATCTCCAAGCCAATTCATAAGCCTTTGAGCATAGTCATAATACGGATGTAGCTCGAGTTTCTTAATCTCGTATAAGCCAAGCAGTTAGTTGATTATCAACAACGAGTCTCTATATACCTTAAGGTGTCGTTGCTTTACATCTACTGCCATCTCCAGACCAAGTATAAGAGCTTGATACTCAGCTACATTGTTAGAGCAATTTTCAGTTAGACTGAATGAATATGACAGAACTCCTCCATCTGAGGTCATAAATACTACTCCGGCGATGGCTCCTTCTCTGTGAGTAGCTCCATCGAAATACATCTTCTAAGGAGGACTGATTTCAATAGCTAATATATCTTTATCGGGGAGATCATCAGACAACTCTCATTCGGCAGACATGGGATGATCAGCCAAGAAATCTGCCAACACTTGTCCTTTCACCGCTTTTTGAGGGACATAGACAATTTCAAATTGCTGCAATTGGAGATACCATCTTGCGAGCCTATCAGAGAGCACTGGCCTTGACATGACGAATTTAAGTGGATTGGCCTTTGAGACCAAGAAAACAGTATGAACTTGAAAGTAGTGTCTTAAATTTTGAATTGCAAAGATGAGAGCAAGACAAATATTTTCAATTGGTGAATACTTTAACTTATTTGGGGTCATTGTCCTACTCAGATAGTACAACGCACACTCATTTCCTTCATCATTATTTTGTGTAAGCAAGGCTCCAACTGATCGTTCTTGAGCTGCTATGTAGAGAATTAACGGACGTCCGGCTATCGGCCCAACCAACACTGGCGGCTTCATCAAGTATGCTTTAATGCTATTGAAGGCATTAGTACAAGCTTCATCCCATTCAAATGGGCCGTCTTTCTTCATTAAATGGCTGAATGGTTGACATTGACCGGCTAAGTTTGATATGAACCTTCTCAAATATGCCAATTTTCCTTGCAAACTTTTGAGTTCGTGTATGTTTCGAGGCACCGACATCCTCATAATTGCATCAATCTTTGCTTTGCCAATCTCAATGCTGCGGTGTCGGATAATGAATCTAAGGAACTTTCCAGATGAGACTCCGAATGCGCACTTAAGCGGGTTCATCTTGAGTTGGAATTTTCTAAGACGCTCAAATATTTGTCTTAGATCCTGAAGATGATCCTTTTTCTTCTTTGACTTCACCACGATGTCATCAACATAACATTCGATATTTTTATGGAGCATGTCATCGAATATCTTTTGCATGGCTGGTTGGTAAGTGGCACCAGCATTCTTTAAGCCGAATGGTATAACATTGTAGCAATATATTCCTTTTAGAGTATGGAAGGTTGTTTTCTCTTGGTCTTCAGGAGCCAGACTAATTTGATTGTAACCAGATGATCCATCCATAAATGAAAGGACTTCATGCCCGGTTGTTGCATCAATCATAAGTTCGGTAATCGGGAGTGAAAAATTATCTTTTGGGAATGCCAAGTTCAAATCACGAAAGTCAACATACACTTTGAGCTGTCCATTTGTCTTTCTCATCGGTACAATGTTAGAGAGCCAAGTGGGATACTTAACTTCTCGTATCTTGCCCGTCTCAAGAAGCTTATTAACCTCAACTTCAATCAATGGAACCAACTCTAGCCGAAATCGGCGCTGCATTTGCTTAACTGGTTTGGTTCCATTCCTTTACTGCTAAATGATAAACTGCCACTTTTGGATCTAATCTGGGCATTTCCTTGAACGACCATGCAAACATGACTCTGAACTCTTGAAGAAGCTCAATGTATGCTTTTTCTTCACCAGCTGTCAAAAAAGCACTTATATAGGTTGGATGTGGGTCATTAGCATCACCCAAATTAATCTCCTTCAATTGATCAACAGTAGATTTGACACCCTCTTCAAATTCTGGAGGAGCATCATCAGCATCTTTCTCTTCAGTTGAGGTCTCCTCTCGTATAGTGACATGATTTACCGCGGCAACTCCCTCCCGAAATTCTTGCCTTTGAAAATACGGATTAGACCCAACTTGTTCATTTTCTCCCACTTTAACAATGCTCTCAACTACATAGCCATCTCTCCTCATTTTGACGATCATGCTTCGTAGATCTCTTTCTGCACTGTGTAGATCTGTTTGCATGATAATGGAATGAACATCTGATGAGCCTACACTTTCACGATCATCTTCTTCACTTCTGGTGAAGATTATTGTTCGTTTCTTAGATTTCAACACCGTGTCACATGATATGGTAAGGAAATGTCATCTTTTCATGAGAGTTGGGATCCGACTATGTATCTTTGAGAACTGGGTAGTCTCGGATCTCTGGCGATTTTTAACTCCAGCTGGTTTGAGTCTTTTGAAGACTGAGACTCTTTCCATCTTTCTATTTTCTTCATAAGATTCTTCTTCTTCAGAAAGAATTTCATCTTCAGTGATGTAGTTCGTGTTTGCTCTTTTGATCATAATGCGAACAGATTTTTGCGGAACATATCCCAAACCTGTTCTAGTATACTTGGAAGTGCGACTATTACTTTTCAATATCTCTTGAGTGGTATTAAATCCACTATGAGTCTTATGAGATGGTTCATTTTTCACAGCTTTTTCTTGAGGGTCATATCCAGCTTTTATAAGAAGTTTGTAAGCTTGTGGGCTATATGATTTAGAAATTGTCACCTCAAATACATCTCCATGCTCATTTTTAGCTCCTTGAATTGGACGAGTGAACCCTTGAGTGGAGGAGGAGAGGTCTTCTCAGTGTCAACCTTGGTCAGGGATAGTGTCAACTCTCCTGCTGTCTCAAGAAACTGCTTGCTTTCACCAGACCATGTAGAAGAAACATTATTCGTACTTTCTTTTTCTAGTTTTTCATTGTTTTTCTCTTGCAATGAACTTTCTTCTTGCTTGACAGTCTTGCTACTTTTTAGAATATATCTGGCATCTGCAAAATATGACTCAACTTCTGTGAATGACCTTTCATCACCAAGCACCTTTTTTAAGTTACCTCTATCGCAGTATTTGAAGCATTGATGTAGCGTAGAAGGAATCACTCCATTTTCATGCAACCATGTACGCCTCAAGAGCATGTTATATGATGTTTTAGCATCAATGACATGAAACAGAACTGTTGAGGCCATCTTATCTGTCATTAAGTCCAAGACTGTTGTACCAAGTGTTCTCTGACCTTCTTGATTGAACCCATGAATCGTCAATTGACTACTGCCGAGTTTGTCGGTTGGAATCCCTAACTTCTTCAATGTTATTAGAGGCAAAATATTGACCGCTGAACCTCCATCAATCAATATTCGATTCATTCTTTGTTCTTGAGTACAACCAGCTACGAACAAGGGTTCGTTGTGAGGTTGTGAACCGAGCAGTAAGTCTTCCACTGTGAAGGTAATTTTCATAACATGGGTCCCACTTTCACCTCCAAGCTCAACCTTGAGTAGTTGAGCTTCTCTTGCCATGTGACATGAAGAATTATTTTCTCCATTTGCAGAAGTAGAGTTTGCAGTTGCATCTTCATCTAGAAAGATCTTCCCTTGCTCTACCAATCGCATTACTTTGTCTTTAAAGACAAAGCAATCTTTGATAGAGTGGCCCACTAGTCTATGATACTTGCAGTATTTCGGATTGTTAGTTTGTCTTGCCTCTTCTGGTCGCTTTATTTTAGGAAGCTCGATAAGTTTATCTTTGAGCAGATCATCAAATATGCCTAGGACATCCGAATCAAGGAATGGATACTTTCTTTCCTGCATTTCTTTCAAGGTCAATTTTCTTTGCCCCCTTTCTTGGGAATCGTTCTTTACTTTATTATCCTTTTCATTACCATTCCTTCGAAATTTGACAGTTGATGCATTTGTCGCCATGGATTCCTTTTCGGAAGATTTGTTGTAGGGTTTGCCCCCTTTTCTGGTCTCTTGCTTTTCTTTACACTTGTAGGATCCAGGAATCGGTGGCTCTACAACTCCACTTATTCCCATACTTAGCTCCATGTCGTGAGCTCTTGTGGCCAAGTCTTCAAAGGTTTTAGGTTTAATCCCTTGAAGTAAGTAACGAAGGCTCTACTGCATTCATTGTGTGCACATCTCGATGCCAGAGACTTTAGACAGTCGAATTTTATAATTTAAGCTCAAATTTCTCCATCGATTGATGTACTCAATTACTGGCTCTTCTTTTAATTGACGAGTGTTAGTCAATTTTATCATACTAACCGTTCTCCTAGTGCTGTAGAAACAGTTAAGGAATTGTTGTTCCATCTGATCCCAACTATCTATAGAATCGGCCTCCAAGTCGGTGTATCATTCAAAAGCATTTCCCTTTAGAGAACGAATGAATTGTCTCATCATATGATCTCCGTGAGTTCCAGCATCATTGCACGTTTCAATGAAATATGCTATATGTTGCCTTGGATTATCTTTGCCATTAAACTGTTGGAACTTGGGAGGTTGATAGTTCGGTGGCATCTTCAAGTTGTCAACCCTCCTAGTAAAAGGCTTAACATACGTGAATGAAGGCTTGTAGCTCTCTTCAAATTGGTCCTTCATTGTCCCAAGTATAATGCTTTTTAGCTGGCTGATAGAAACCATTCCATCATGGGAAATGTTCAGTTCTTTTTCAATCACCTTTTTACCCATCAACTGATGCTTCGCGGAGTCATTTACTTTATTTTCAGCATCTTCATCTTGCTTTTCGTTTGCCTGGCTTGTTTTGGCACCAATCGTTTTTTCCATTAGCTTGAAGATCAAAGTACCTTGTTCTTCGCTTTGCTTGGCAAGTGCAGCAATGGACTCCGTCAAGCTTGCTGTTTAGTGTGAAAATCTGCATATTTTAGGTTCCGATTTAACACCATTTTGTGGGATTAATATTCATATTTTAGCACTAAATGGTTCATATTTATATATTTAAGATATTGGTGCATTTGAGGTGTTATTTCGTATTTTTAGGTGAAAAATGGATTAAAAGTGCAAAGTTGAAATGGAGCGTGAATTTGTGCAAGATGTCAAGGAAACAGAGGACTACATTCCATAATTTTTTTGTATTTCTTTAGAAGTCCAAACTGGTCTTGTGATACATAGTTAGAAAGCTACGGAAGAGAGAATCGCGTGAGCGCAAAAACCACTTCAATCGAAGCTCGGATGAAGAAGTTATGCTCAAAACCGTGAGGTCGCGCAACTGTTGCGCGAGAATTCCGAAAATTCACGAAAATTACCCTCTATTTTCTATTTTCTTGGTGGCTAAGTTATTTCCTAATTTAATATCCCTTCATATCTTCCATAATTATATTTTTCCTAATTTTTTAAGATCTACTCCTTATTTTATTCGATTCTCACACTTACATATACTCATTCTCATCACCACATAAAGTGTGGAGAAACCGCATAATCTACCACCACCACATCACCTAAAGTTTTAAACCCTAACCCATCACCTTCCGCCATCCATCTCTACCCTTCACCCGCCTTCCACCTATCACACTCAGTCACATTGTTTACTACTTGAGAAGGAGAACAGATGAGGATCATCAAGACAAAAAGAAAAGACGGAGAATTATTCCAGACAAGGGTTTTTCTTCCTTATTTAATTTCTTATTGTTGATTTATAGATTCATGGATAAGTTTTCATCTTTTACCATGGTTGTTACTTGTAACACCATGAGTTAGTTTTCTCTTGATAGTTTTAGGGTTTGAAAGTTTATCATGTTGATTTGAGATTTTAGATATCTATGATGATAACTTTGCAAAATATTTATTCCTTATTGACATTTTATTTTAGACTATAATCATGTTTCTTAATTTTTATGATATTATCATTGATTGATGTATGATTGAGTTTGGATGTGTTTTATGATTATATTTGTTATTTCGTGACAATTGAAGGGGATTGACCAATATATAACCTTTGATTGTTTGACCATCAATATAGGATAACTTATTATCTTTGCATGACCATTGTTAAAGAGAAATATGGTAAGGAAGCCCTAATCCAATTCCTTTAGTACCTATAAAGGATAGATCTCTTGCACTAGCATATATGGAATTTTGCATGTGAATCGCCTAGAAAGCGAATAAGGGGTTGTGAGTATTTAATTTCCTTAGTACCTAAAGGGAATAGGGAATTATCTTATTAATTTGGTCCTAGGAATTTATGTTCTTTAAAATTGTTAAATCTCACTTGTCCATGAGTGATTTAGCATGCTTAAGTGATCATTCCTATAAAATTCTGCATGATTTGATTCACTTGTCTATTTGTCTTATTTCACATGATAAATTGGATTTTCCTAAAACTATCTTGTTCTTGTCTCTTGAAACACCTGTGATTGAGTGTGACTTCTATTTATTTATTTTATTTAGTATTTATTTTCTGCAATATTAGTTAATAATTCTAATTCAAAAAAGGTTTTTATGTCTTAATTATTAGTGGTGACAGTTATTTAGTGTGTATCTTGCTTAACTCTAATCCCTTGGGTTCGATATTTTTACTTGGTCACACGCTGAGCTACAATTGATTCCCTACACTTGGGGACACGCAAAAAGGTGAACAAGCACTTGCCAATTGCTCTTCGATAGACGAAGAGTTTGTTGTCATAGCTAAGGCTATGAGTCCGACGGTGAACTTTCTTCATATAGAGGAGTTGAGCTAGCTGAGTCGCTTTCTTAGTCTTTAACATCATATGGTATTACTTTAGAGGTAACTCCAACCGAAAAATTTATCTTTGAAGAGGCTTCAGATCGCGCCATCTTTGACATGCTTCTGGTGTAACATTAACGTCTTCAACTTATAGTTTTGAAGACTTAGAGCCAGAAGCTGATTCGGTGACTCTGAGTGGAGCCATCTTGCTTTGCTTATAGAGAGGAGATGAGAGGTAGAAACTGTCTCACTGTGCATGCCAAAATTTGTAACAATAAATTTTGTATTTATTAAAATAATAAACACAAAAGAAATTATAAAGATAATCCAAGATGGATTGATTTTGAGAATTTAAGTGAATAGTCTCTAGCTACCCTCTAATTCATCTCTTGAGTTGATTTTCTTGACTTTCTCAACTTTCGAAGCCGGATCTTCGGATGAAGCTTGTCCATACTCGAGGTTGACTTGAAGCTTTAAAACGTATATCCGGAGGCGTCGAGCCTTTGTTTGGATCAAACGTTGACTTTATGTAGAACGCTGTTCAATTTGGTAGAACACCACTGACTTCACGAATATTGCTGGATGAACTTGATTTGAAGAAACGTTGAATCTGAGGGGTTCCGCAGCTTGATCTCAGATTGAATGCCGTTTCTAAATTGATCTTTGAAGAATGACTTGATATTTGTAGAGATTCCAAGTTTCTTTAGAGCTCTCTGGGTTTTTAATATTTTCAAGATGTTTGGAATGAGGACTGAATGCCCTTATTTATAGGTAGAGGAAATAACAACTTGTGAGATATTTTCTCCTTTGAAAAGATATGTTGGTCTTTTTTCCTTTAATTAAGCCTATTGACTGGATGTGAGCCTATTTAATTTAATTAAGTATGTAGGATTTGACTTGGGTCTATTTAATTTAATTAGACTTGTTGAATTTGATATGCTGGATTTGTTGACTTGAGTCAGACCCACTTGACTTAGATTGAGCCAATTTGACTTAAGCCCATTTAACTTGGATTTGAGCTTAAATAATTATATTAATTATTAATTATTCATTTATTTATTTCATGAATTAATTTATTTAAATTCCTTAATAAATAAATATTTAATTAATACTTAATATATTTTTCTTTGCATTAATATTTATTAGGCAATAAAATTTAATTGCCTACACTAATCATAAAACTTTGTATGGAAAACTGTCTTGAAAATTTTAAAAATTAATCATCAAATTAATTGTTGCAATTATAGTACACACTAAAATACATATTTTTTTCAATTTCGTCACATAATTTATTGATTTAGTCAGGTTAAATCTAAATATTTATCAAAAAATCAAAATTTAATCGGAAAATCTGACGAGGATAGCACGCGATGCTTTTGAATCTTACGTGGCATGTGAGACTGAAATTGCACCAATCATATTAGCACGTCAGCATTCTTTCTAATGCTTTTTATTTTTTATGACTAAAATTAAAACAAACAAAGTTTAATTACCTAAAAGAATATGATAATCAAACAAAATCAAATTAAAATAATCTAATGATAATTATAAACGGTTAGGGTTATTAAAAATAAATAAATAAATAAATAAATAAATAATCTCACCGGCGATACAAATACTTCAGTAGTAATTTTGGTGCCTGTGTGACACTAACCTGCGCCGAGGCGCAAGATAATTAAACTCACAAACGCCAACTCCATTTCGCGCTTTAATCTGGACTGTAGTATTCACAAACCTTCACGACATAAGGGTTTTTATTCTCTCTGTAGTTTCCGCCATTTTTGCATGCCTCAATCGCTCACCCCAAATCTGTGTGCTATTGATGATCCATTGATTGCTTTGTTGCTCTTTCGTTAAGAATTTTGGGTTTTTCTTATGTTTAATTTTATTTCTTCAACTCCTTGATGCTCTGTTACCGCCTGATTTCTTCATTTCCTTTGAATGAGAATGTGATTCGAACTGGGATGAATACGGTACATATTCGGGATTAAGTTCATCGAATGGCCGGGTAATCCGATGAATTGAGTGTTTGGTGCTATGTATTGTTTAAAATTCTTTTACTTTTGTGTAAAGTTTCGATTCTTAGTTCCTAATGTAGCAGGAGTGTTTGGCGATGGGTATTCGACTGTTTTCCTTTAAGCAAATTACAGCGGTTCTTGTGGCTTTACTTTTTTCAGATGAAAAAATATTAACTTCGCAACGAAATTCCGTTTTTGGAAGGGGTTAGTTGGATTGCCAGTATAAGAATTGGACAGATGTCTCTAAGTGGCAAGTTAGAGAAAACGATTGAATGATATCTGAGTTCAATGTATGGATTTGAAGGGATTTGTTAGGGTGTTATTTTCCATCACCTTTAATTAGCAACTTTCCGGTGAGTAGTATATTGAGGAATCAGGTGTTTTCCAAGTGTTTCAGTCACTTTTGCACACCATTCTTTTGTTTATGGCTGCATTTTGTCATCTTAATTTTTTTTTTCCTGATATTTTATAGTATCTTGTTTGAATTTGTGTCTTGATTCACGATAGCTGCTGATGTTATAAGAGATGTGTTTCGACATCCCAATATAAATCCAGACGTGTTTGTGCTATTTGTTCATTGGTTTTTCAATGTAATGCATAATACAGATTACTCCGATAGCATTGCATTTTTCAATTTCAGTATTAAATTTAATCTTTCTGATATATTTTTTATGCCATTGCCGTCGCAGAATGGTTGCTGGGAGGGACAAACACACATATTTTTCAAATGAAACTTCTAATTCTCTGTGTATGGCATCTTATGGACCAAGGGCTAGAAATCTGAAAAGAATCAACTTGGTGGTGTCATATTTGGTTGCACGAAAAGCACTATGAGAGAATGTCTCGCCAATCAACTCTTTGGTTAGTCTTATTAGCTGTAGTTTCGATTTTCATTACCTTATGTTGAATGAACATCCAGCTGTTTGTATGTCTCAGTGTCATAAGTATTTGTATACATGGACATAAAATCTGATGATAACATTGGTATAATTATTATCCTGAGACTCATTTCTGTTCAAATTATCACAGGCCTTCCTGCACGCCACTTTTCATATGTAAAGAACATTGAGCCTGGTTTGCCACTGTTCTTGTTTGAATACACTGAAAAAAATCTTTATGGCATATATGAAGCTGCTAGCACAGGGAGAATGAATATCAATCCATATGCTTGGACACCGGATGGTTCAGATAGAACAAGGTATCCAGCTCAGGTAATATACGGAAATCTTTTCAGATATCATTGCTATATCATGATGTTTGATATGTCTCCCACCTCTGCTCGCCTAAGTATAGGCAAAGTAATAATACTTTCTCTAATTTTCAAGGTGCAAATACGTCTCCGCCTACAGTGCCAACGCCTCCCTGAATATCAGTTTAAGCTGTTAATTATTGACAACTATTACAGTCAAGCACATTTCTGGTTTGAGTTGGACCATGCTCAGGCAAGCAAGTTGATATCCAAACTCTCCTCTTTAGCAATATCTCCGAGGTCTGTCATACAAAATCATCCCCCAAAATGGTCGGGTTTCCCTCAAACAACAAGAAATCAGAGATTGGAGTTTCTGAGCCACCTCTTCTGATTGATAACTTTTCCAACTCCAATGATTCTATTGATACATCACTCACTTCAGATGATTCCTTCAGTCTGAATGAAAACAACAAATCGGCAGAGGTGTTGTTTTCCAACCAAGTGGTAGAGTTGGACGAAAAAGACCTTATTTACATGAAGTTGAAAGATTTGGCTCACAATAGTGGGTTATCAGATACAAAAAAAAAGGAAGTTGTTACAGAAGCTGCATCCTCAAGTTGCATGAACATGGAGAATGGAACTCTTGATGATAAGCAGGTGTTTTTTGAAAATGATGGAAGTTGTTCTGATCCACTTGATTATTCTTCTGTCATTGCACAGGTACATTAGTATTCAATTGTCATATCCATACTGAATGCTAGTTTGTTGCTTAGATGGCTTCCTGTGTACCTTTTGGTTTTATTCTGCCCATGCTTGGCCTGAGTCTTGATGTAATCAAGCTACTTTTAGACAAAGTATACTGTTTTGCTTGTCTTCCAGCTTATTATAATTTATATTTATATTTTCTTACTAATTATTGAGCAATACCAGCTCTACAAGCATGAATAATTTGCCCATACATCTGTCTTCATTGATATAGAAAAGACCTTTAGTTTTTATTTTTTTGCATTGCATTTACATTTAACTTAATCTGCTTCCCTGCACTCTAGCTATTAACCACTGTTGAGTGTTAATTTACTTTTACTAATAAATGCAATTCTGTTCATCCCTATCTTTTCAACTATCTCTGTTTCCATAATGTATTTGGTATTGAATTAGAACTATCAGAAAGTATTTTGCTACCATAAATATTTAGGAGAGCATTGGTGGCTATTCTATCATCTGTGCCTCTGTGAGCACAAACACAGGAACATATAATATCTGTATTTGTATTTGTATTTGTATTTGTATGTGTATGTGTAGCATGTACTTACCCACGAGGTATGTACTGATGTCGCTTTTTACTCTTATGGCCAATTCGGATTTGATGCAGAACCAAGTTTGCATTTGACACAAGCTTTTGCTCAATTGAAATATATGTGTCTAGCTTGCTTGTGTGTCAGGACTTAACTGAACTAATATCATCCCTTTTTATATTTGAAAGAAATACCACACATCATGTGGGTTACATTGATGAGTCATTCACCAGTATCTCCATTCTTAGTTGGCCTATTCATTGTGCTTTGTAGACATAGCTAACTCCTTTATCTTTGTTCAATGCAGTTGTCCATGGAGTTAGAAGAACTGAAGGCCTTCAAAAAAGAGCAGACGCAAAAGATGGAAAGTGTTGAAAAGAAGCTGGTAATGTTTTTTCTTCTGTTACATTGTCTTCCTGAAGTATTTTGCTCTTTGTATGAAATGAAGTCTTATTACTTGGCTTGTAGAATCAAATATTCGAATTTGCAGAAAGAAATGAGGACTCCTGTTACTTCAGGATCAAAAAAATTTTTTATTGTCACTGCCAAAACCATTAATTAAAAAAAAAAAATACAGACTTTATTGTTGACTGTGACAAGGAATTGTTCCTTTACAGAGTCATGAGTTCTTCTCCTTTTGAATTATGCAGCGTGTTTTACACTGGTTAGTAGCATGGTTTATCAAGTGAAAGATTAGACTGGTTTGATCATTATCTTTCTGTTGTTTTCTGTAAAAAGCCAGTTTTCCTCAATATAACACTTTGACTATTTTATTTTATTTGTTTGTTTGGTGGGTGGGTGTGTTTGAGCTATACTCCCAGCACTAATTAAGCAAGGCATCACTTTCTTGCTTGCACAAGCATAGGATTCATGCATGCATTAGCTAATGGTTTACTAGGTAACACAACAATTTTAATTCTTTATCACATTACAGGCTGCGGCAGAACAAGAAATTCACCGACTGGAAAAGAGATGCATGTTATTGGAGTCTTTATCCGATTACTCCACGCAATCATTTGGTGTCAATATGCCAGTTGAGACACCTGATGAATTTCACTTCAATCTTAGAGAATCCATCTTACTAGTAGGTGGATATGATGGTGCATCATTTTCATCAGCATTGCATTCCTTCTCACCTTCAAAAGACGTCTTAACATCTCTAAAGCCCATGTCTTCTGTCCGATCATATGCCTCAATTGCAAACTTTAATGGAGAACTTTATGCATTTGGTGGAGGTAGTGGTTCATGTTGGTATGATACAGGTATTGCTATTGCCTCTCTCTCTCCCTCTAGTTTTCTCTCTTTCTGTATTGACGCTTAAATATCCTGTTTCTGCAGTTGAGTCTTATAATACAGTAAATGATGAGTGGACCCAGCGTCCTTCCCTCGAAAAAGAAAAGGGTAGCTTAGCTGGTGCAGCTTTAAATAATAAACTTTTTGCAATAGGAGGAGGAAATGGTGTTGAATGCTTTGCAGATGTAGAAATGTTTGATCCATATGTTGGACGATGGATCCCTTCCCGCTCAATGCTACAAAAGGTAGTCTAGTAGTCTAGTATTTCAATTCCTCCTAAATGAAATAGAATTTGATTTGGTGTTTAATAGTAGTTGAAAGAGGCATGTAAAATGAAAACGGATCCACAATTAGCTTCAGATAGTCTTAATTGTCCTTATAGTCTGTACTTTCATTGTTTTTAGTGGTTTTCCATCCAAGACTAATAATACATATGGTTCGAAAATATAACAACATACACCTTGTAAATTTTATACATTAAATAAGTGAAACCTGTGCATTGTACATGTTACCATCAGCGGTTGTAAAATGGAACCCATGTACTATGGTGACAATATTTCAACACATTCCCTGGCCCCTGGGCATAGGAAATATGGAGTTTCAACTTTCATGATATTTGTTTATTACTCATTTTTGTAAGTTTAAGTCGATTTGTGACTTTACCTACTCAGACAGAGCTGTTACTTGGATGTTAGATTCCCTTATGTTGCTTTCTCTTTCTGTTACAGCGGTTTGCTCTTGCTGCTGTGCAGCTCAACGGTGCAATCTATGCTGTAGGTGGATATGATGGAAATGAATATCTGAAGTAAGTTTTGTAGGCTGTTTGCAATATAATCTTTGGGATACTTTGGAAAAACTACCATCAAGCATTAGCCTATGAATTTACTCATTTGCAATTGCCGCTTTGAATGCCCTAGGGTTGAGTATTATTCTAAGTAACGCCCACATTAGTTGCTGCAATTTGCTAGAAAACAAACCTTCACAAACTTTTTTCTTCCATATTTTTCTGAATTAATCAGGTTAAACTCTAGGTTAGTGTTTTTTTTTTTACAAATATTATCTCCTAAAATAGCCTTAACTTGCACCAACATATCTTGTTCATGTTCTCTAATCTAGATTTCATTGTCTAGGTCTGCTGAAAGGTTCGACCCTAGAGAACATTCCTGGACCAGAATTGGTAGTATGGAAGCGAAGAGAGGCTGCCTCTCACTTGTTATCATGAATGAGAAGCTGTAATAACATTTTCATCTATTCCCCTTTTCAACATCTGTCTGATTCCGGCTCTACCATGTTCTCGTGGTTATTCACTTGGATGATTCTGAAATAAGATGGTGTATTGCTCCACAGATATTCTCTTGGCGGTTATGATGGAACAACGATGGTGCCCACTGTTGAGATCTACGATCCTCGCTTAGGAAAATGGATGCCTGGGGAGCCAATGAACCACGCCAGGGGGTACTCATCTGGTGCTGTTCTCAACGAATCTATTTATGTTATTGGAGGAGTTGAGACTAATGAAGATATTGTGGAGAAGGTATACTTTTCCATTTTCTTTTTGAACCTTGTCTTAATAGTGATCTCTCTCTCAACTTCCTGTTTGATGGCAGATTGAGTGTTACAAGGAAGGCCAAGGTTGGGTTGCAACAAACTTGAAGGCAGTAGGAAAAATGTGCTTTGCCTCTGCCATTGTTTTAGGAGAGGATTGAGGTGATATGCTGAATATATCTGTGATTATTTTTACATTCCTTTTGTTTTCTTTTTATTAGTATTACTGTTTTTTTGTCTTGGATGTAAAGAATGATTGAAAAGAATAAATCATTGAACTATTAATTAATGTCTTGTGGCTGCTGCAGGTGTGGATCTGGTTATCTAATCTCAGTTTCCTTGAAATTAAACCAAGTGTTATGAGAATTTCATCTGAAATTATTACTAATTTAAAAAAAATTACAATGATATATCCTAGTATGATAGTATCATTGAATAAGGTATCTAAATATCGAATTTGCGACATTATAGCACTTGTGATGAATCTAGACAGTCTATTTTGAACAGAGTGTATTAAAATTTGGTAGGAATTTGAAAGAATTGGATGAAATGCTATTTGAAATAAGATAGTCTGTGTATACTTGCAAACTATTTAAAATGTGGCAACTTTCGAAAGTGGTAACTGTCTTGCGGGTTACCTGCATTTATTAAATGTTATCGGATTGCTATAAATCGTGAGTTGTGGTGGGTTTAGGTTAAAATATCACATGGTGAAAGATGACAATTCCCGACGCCACATGATAATTGCCTCAATCGTGTTTGTGTCATTATTGTGTCAATGTAGTTGTGTTGTTATTGTGTCAATTCAATAAGAATAGAAATTTCGTGTTAGATTAATATTTTTTGATTGGAAGTATGATTAGTTAATATTAACAGATGATCATTACCTTGTTAATAATTTATTAATTTGTTAACAATCTAATATAAATATAAAATTTGGTAAATATATGATAAAATATTCATTAATAATTTTAAAAATATTTTCTAAAATAAATTATTAATTTGTTAACAATCTGATATATAAATATAAAATTTCATAAATATATGATAAAAATACTTTAAATATACTTTCTAAAAAAATTACTACTTCTAATTAGTATTTTTTATTTTTTTTATATATTTTATTTTCTTATCATGTTGGCTCAACAAGATGACTTTTTTGTATTCGTGTCTTGTCAGAATGAATCTTTATCGTGTTGTATTAAAATTTGTTCTTATTGTTTCGTGTCACAATCAGCACGACGAATGATATCTCAAGCCCAATCACATTTCTATTCAAACTGTATTAAGATTAATTAACTGCTATGAAATCTTTTATTTGTTTCCATATTTTAATTCTCACATTATCAATGCCCCATAACGTGATTAAATGAAATTGGAAATATAGAAATAGTACTTTAATTAATGTACATATACTTATCAAATATAGGCCTGTTTTGAGTTTGAAGATTTTACCAACTAGTCCATTCCAAAGATGGACCGATGGAGACTAAATGCCAATTCTCATCGTTAAAGCTACACCTGAAAAAAAAAATTATTATTTTAATCTAACATGACAAATGAGTGAGGCTCTTATGCATCCGGGCGCACGGAACACATTCCGTGCGCCTTTACAATTTTCATGTTCCTTTACAATTTAAACCCCTAGCAATACATAGGTTTAAATGGTGTACCCCACCATTAGGGGCCCCACCGCCCCTGCCCTGGGGATTGGTGGAGGAGGTAAATCGCAGGATGTGCCTCAAGTGGCTTATAGGGAGGGCTCACTGTTAAACTTGTGCTTGCAAGGAGCCAAATCCAGGATGTGCCTCAAGTGGCTTATAGGGAGGGCTCACTGTTAAACTTGTGCTTGCAAGGAGCCAAATCCATGCCAAAGGCAGGATTCGAACCCCCACCCTGCAGCAACCAAATTCAGCTGAAAGGCCTTTCCACCCTCCCCTCTACCACTTGAGCTATGCCCTGGGGGCCAATACATAGGTTTAAATAGGATTGGAGGGGAGAGTTGTGTTCACATGGGGACACGGAGCATCTTTCCGTATCCCCGGGCGCACAGGAGCTTTTGCCTATGAGAAAAATAATACTCTATAATAATAAAAGGCAAAAACTCCTATGCGCCCGGGGACACGGAAAGATGCTCCGTGTCCCCATGTGAACACAACCCTCCCCTCCAATCCTATTTAAACCTATGTATTGCTAGGGGTTTAAATTGTAAAGGGACATGAAAATTGTAAAGGCGGTGCACAAGAGCCTCACTCTTAATTTAATCCCTCATATTCGTAAACCGTATTAACTAAGCAACGCGTGTTTTAACACCGTATCCCAAACGATCCCTATAAATAATCTTTCCACTTCACCACCGTCAAATCTGCCGTGAATCAAATCTCAGAAGAATCATGGCCGCCAATTCCTCCCCCGCAGTTCTCCCGATCTCCAATGCCCAACCCACCACCGCCGGAGAAAGTCAGCAATTGTTACCCTCCTCTTCCAATTCCGCCGTCCGTGCTTTCTTCTCCGGCATTGCCGACACTGTGCGCTCCGGTCTCGCCAACCGCCGCCCCTGGGCCGAACTCGCCGATCGCTCCGCCTTCTCCAAACCTGAGTCCCTCTCAGATGCTACCCTCCGATTGCGCAAGAATTACAACTATTTCCGCATCAATTACTTCACGATCATCACAGCAGTCGTCGCCGTTTCTCTCGTGACGAATCCGGTCTCTCTGATCATCCTCGCCGCCCTCCTCGCCGCCTGGATATTCCTCTACCTCTTCCGGCAATCGTCTGATCCGCCGCTTGTCGTATTCGGTCGCCAGTTCTCAGATCGCGAGACTCTCCTCTTCTTAATTGTTTCAACCATTGTGGTGGTCTTCCTCACCAGCGTCGGATCCGTTCTTGTCTCTGCTCTCATGGTTGGAATCGGCATTGTTTGCTTGCACGGTGCTTTTAGGGCTCCGGAGGATCTTTTCCTTGATGAGCAGGAGCCACAGGGTGGCGTTCCAGGGTTCCTCTCTTTATTCACCGGCGCTGCCCCCGCTATTCCCACGCCTCCCATCCCTCCTAGGGCATGATCGCTTCTGCGGTATCAAATAAATTTTGTTTTTTGTTTTTGTCCTCTTCTAGATTTACCACATGAATCATCAGATTACTAATACGCTAATATTCTAGCTAGGTTAATATACATTTATATATGTGTTCATGATTTGGGGATGTCAATATTTGCGTCTATAAAATTCATATTTTCTTTCAGGTTATAATGCTTTTCAGCTATATATCTTGGGTTGTTTCTTCCAGATTAATTTGTTGCATCATTTCTGTCTGAATGCAAGTGATTTCTTGGCCCCTGACAATAAGATCTGTGTGGTTTACTTGATAGTATGAATATCTGGAGCTTGCCCAGGGCTAGCAATTGTATTGAATGAAGTTCAATTTCGTAAGTAGCAAATTATCTTGCTATCACAGTTTTAGTGAATAGAGGAAGATGCAAGTGCTGTTGATTTGATTACATGATAACTAGCAGAGTATCTTGATTCTTGCTATCATAGTTTTTGTACATTACATTTCATGAAAGATACTTATGACCTCCATTTCAGCTAATTAAAAGCAAATTATATGATAACCTTGGAAGTATGTTTTATTGGGTCTTTTGTTATATGCTTGACTCTATACTCCCTCAATAGAGATTCAAGTTATGTTATGTTTCCTTCTGATGCTTTGTAGTCTTGTGTGGCTTAGTAAGCGAGTTAGAATGCATATAGATTGTATAATGTTTGTGGACTCCTCTTAATCTCATTTAAGCAGAGATTGTCTTGATACATACAAGGACAATGAGTCAACAGAAATTGAACAAATCCCATTCTCCTAGGACCCTTTTCATGAAACAGCTACACGTCAAGTTGAAGTTGTGTATTTCCAATCTGTTTGTATGCAATAGGTTTTCATGTTAATGATTAGTGGTGCAGCAGGACACTAGTTTTTGATAGACAAGACCAGATAGAAGAAAACTATACTTGTGCTGTCATTTGATTTGATGTTCATCATGTTTTGATTTCCTTTAAGGTGAAAAGTGTTTCTCTGCTTAGATCTTATTCTGGCATAATTAACTGGATAGAATCTGAACAATATATCATTGGTGCATTTTTTTTTAAAAGGTGGAGGCGAGTGCTTCCACACCCGGCTTGACAAAGTGGTGGAGGGGTAAATAATGGTAACACAACTGATCAATAGAAGTTAGGCTAGATCACTACTACTGCGTACAAGGAGTCCCTTTTATTAGAGGTTGCTTCTACGCTGGCCCTAGTAAGATTTGAATCTTTGATTCCTAGTCATTTGTTCAAGTTGTCACCTCTGTGATCAATTGAGCATTCTTTGTTCTATTTCATTTTTTTGGGAACAAATAACATTTTAAGTTTGGGGATTTGATGAGTGTGAAAATCTGCATGTTTTAGAGTTCGATTTAACACCGTTGTGTGGGGTTTAGAGTTGTATTTGAGCACAAATTTGTTATTTTTCATACTCTTAAATAATTAGTGCATTTGAGGTACTCCTATTATATTGTGTGATCAGTTGAGCTATTCATATGGGCTTGATGAATAGATCATTGATTGATTAAACTCAAAAGTTTTTTTTTTAAAAGAAAAACATGATGAATAGATCATTGATTGATTAAACTCAAAAGTTTTTTTAAAAGAAAAACAATGCTTTTTGACGAAGGATAGAAGTTAGTTGGCAACTATTGAATTCGAGCACTTAATTTTCTTTGTTTATGCGTTTTTTTATGCCATTCAAGTCTCACTTATAAAGAAATATTAGGATTAAATTTAGAGTTATTAAAGTATCTCCAAGAGATTATGTATAATTTGTAGAGGATTTTAGGTAATATAAAGAATTTTAAAATTTAGAGTGATGTATTTTTATTCATCTCTAATAATTTTTTTATATTTTTTCTCTTTCCAATGCTTATTTATTACATTCGTTTTTTCCCCATAATTTTAGAGTATAAAATCAAAGTGAAAGAACCATTATGCATTATAAATTAAATATTAAATAATAAATAATTAATTGAAATATCAAGAAATTAAAGTGTTGGAAGTGGTGAAAATTTCAATCATTAAATTTTAAAGTTTGGCTCTTCAAATCATCTCCAAGAGACTCTTTAAAATTTGAAGAGCATTTTCACAATATAAAAAGTGATTTTAATTTTAAAGAGTCTTTATTATATTATTTTCTCTTTTATTGATTGTTTAAACTACTTTTATTGGATGAAAACACTAATAATTAAATGCATTTAATGAAGCAACAAATTATGAAGAGTGATTTGTGCTCTTCAAATTTGAAGAGTGAAGATGACTCTTTAAATTAAAAAGTTAAAATAAAGAGTGGGTTGAAGTATGTTTTTTTTATTCTTCTTTAAAATATGCATATTATTCATTTTAAATGGGCTTTTGGAGATACTCTAAAGACACAAAACCATTATGTAAAAAAAATTATTGTTTTAAATAGGCTATTGGAGTATATTTATGTGTATGAATATTTAAATTTTACATTATTTATTATTTAGAGAGCCTGGAAATATATTTGTGTATGACTCTTAACAAATTTTCATATCTTTACAATACTTAAAAAAGTTTATTTTTGTTGATACTTCATATTTATAATAACGCCTCTAGTAGGAATACCTAGACTATTACTACTAAGTGTACATTATTTCAATATATAATACCAACAATATTCCAATTTAACCCAAGTCACCAATTACAATAATTTCTCCCAAAATCATTCCATACCGTTATATATCTACACAATCTCGTATTTGGGTGTTAACTGTTAAGAATGAGATCAGACATTAATGAATGAACAATGCCACAATTAACTTCGTGGACGGATTCGACACAATATTACTATTAGTGATTATCCATTTGTTTACTAGTGCTGACTAAACCCACAAGATCTCTAGATAAATTAAATTAATACTCCAATATCATTGTTACCCTTGAATCTATTAAATCACTACACTACATTATTTTTGTTTATTTAATTAATGATATTATGATCTTTTTAATAAATTTTGTATTTTTTTTTAAAAACACACATTTCTATGAAATTATCTCATAGAATAAAATGTTAAAACACCTGCGTAAACTTAATACTTAATTAATGAAGAGTAATAATCATTTTGTTCCGACTCTTTCATGCATAACTTATAACTTGCACTAAAAAAAGGTTTTTAACAATGAAATATTCCTTTGCTAAAAGCTTTAATTCTATTGTTAAATTGACTTACCAACAGATTAGTAACGGAATCCGTTGGTAAAATTCCGTTGCTAAAGTAGTGGTTGGTAAAATTTTAGTAATGAAAAATCAATTCCTTTAGTAAATAATTCCGTTGGTAATCCATTGCTAATGATTCCGTTGGTAATTTATATAATAATTCCCTTGCTAATCCGTTGATAATTACCAACGGATTGAATTCCATTGCTAAAATAGAGAATAAATCCGTTGATATTTCATTGCTAAAACAAAAAAAGTCATTTTTATTGCTAATCCATTGGTAATTACCAACAGATAGAATTCCATTACTAAATTCGATTGCTAAAAAATATTTTTCTATAGTGTTATTAATATAAACAAATATCATTGTTGAAAGGTGATAAAAAAGAAACAAACTTAATTAATAAATAATGATAACTATTAATTTATAGTAATATTGGAGTTTATAGAAAGTGATAAGAAATTGTTGTAGAATGGTATTACACAAGTGTTGCTCTTTTTTTAAAAATAATATTATAGATATATTATAATATTTATAACACTAGTATAAATTAAGTTTCTTAATTCTCTATATATTTTACATTAATTCAAAATTTATCATAATTTTATATGTTATTATTTCAATAATTACAGTTACTAGTCTAGTTTAAAATGAGTGAAATTTTAAATATTAAAAAAAAATCTTTCACCATAATAGTTTATCAACGTATTTAGCTGGAGAGTGAACTACGTAGTCCTCAATTACAACATACTCAGAAGTTTGCTTTTCCAATGCAGCAAAATTAACACACACTAAAAAGTTTGTATTATTATCTTTTAAATTAGAGAAAAAAAAACCTATGAATAAAATTGTGCAAAATAAAAGATACCGGTCAATTATTAGAGATCAAATAAGTCAAGATCATATAACGGTCGCCGGGTACATGTCGGGTCAGTAGCCCCATACCCGGTGTCCCCGAAATATAGCCGTTTGGCTCGCCCCGCGTCAAACACGGGCTGGTTTTTCAACCCTAAAACGAAAAAACTATTGCCGTTTTTTATTCCGCCAAGAAAACTACAACTGCAAAGAAAGTAACTAGCCGTTGGGATCAAACTGTAAACCTACTGTATTTCTGACCATCTCTTAATATTCTTCCCTCATTAATTCCTTGATTTCTTCTCTCTCTCTCTTCCTATCTCTTCCATAAATTATCTGTACTGAGTTGCAGTGAGGGAAAAAGCAATCAATCAGCAAAAAAAGCTGATCTTGAGAGACAGAGAGAGAGAGAGAGAGAGAGAGAGAGAGAATATAGATTTCATTTCATAATCTTTTATCTGCTTCTTGATTGATATTCAATTTCAACCAAGCTTCATTGATTACTGTTTTGGTTAGTTCATGGATGATCTGCGATTCCCATTTCGCAGCTACATTGGGTTGTTCTTGCTGCTTGTGTTCTTGAATCTGGTTTGTGGTGAGAAATGGGATGGGGTGATTGTTACAGAAGGTGATTATCAAGCTCTAACGGCTATAAAACATGAGTTGGTTGATTCGAGGGGTGTTTTGAGGAGCTGGAATGACACCAGTGATGGTGCTTGCTCTGGTTGGATTGGAATCAAATGTGTTAAAGGCCAAGTCATTGCTATTCAGCTTCCATGGAAGGGATTAGGTGGCCGGATTTCCGAGAAGATTGGCCAACTGCAGGCTCTCCGGCGGTTGAGCCTCCACGACAACCTTCTCGTGGGGCCCATTCCGACATCTCTTGGATTCCTCATGAATCTCAGAGGTGTGTACCTGTTCAACAATCGACTCTCAGGTTCTATCCCTCCTTCGATTAGTAAATGCCCTGTTCTTCAAACTCTTGATCTTAGTAATAATCAGCTTAATGGGGTTATTCCTGCTGCGCTTGGTGAGTCCACCAGGTTGTATAGGGTTAATCTGAGCTTTAATGGGATTTCTGGGGTGATTCCTGTGAGTTTATCTCGTTCCTTCTCTCTCACCTTTCTCTCTCTTCAGTATAACAATCTCTCTGGCTCTGTTCCCAGTTCTTGGGGGGGTGGGGGTAAAACTGTCAATGGTTCTCACCAGCTTCAGTTGTTGACACTTAATCACAATCTTCTCACTGGTGAGATCCCATCTTCTTTGAGTACACTCATCATGCTTGAAGAGTTGAATCTTGGGAGTAATCAGATTACTGGGGTGATCCCTGATGAGTTGGGTGGTTTAACAAGGTTGAAATCCATTGATTTGTCTAACAATTTCATCAATGGAAGCTTCCCTGATAGTCTTTCCAAGTTGCCTTCTTTAACATCACTGAATCTTGCAAACAACTTTCTTGACACCCAAATTCCAGAGTCCACATTTCAGAATCTTTCAGTTCTAAACTTGAGTAACAACAGAATCAAAGGCCAAATCCCAGAAACCCTAGGCAACATCACCTCCATCACTTCTCTTGATCTGTCTGAAAACAATCTCACTGGTCCAATCCCTGTTTCTCTCTCCAATCTACCAAACCTCTCTCTCTTCAATGTATCCTACAACAATCTATCCGGCCCTGTTCCCCCTGTTCTAGCCAAGAAATTCAATTCCAGTTCTTTCACTGGTAATCTCCAATTATGTGGGTACACTACAACCACCCCATGTCCATCACCCCCACCTGAAGCTAGTCTACCTTCTCCTTCTCAAGGGACAGCTAAGCATCACCATAGAAAACTAAGTACAAAGGACATTATCCTCATAGCAGCTGGTTGTCTTCTTCTTGTTCTGCTAATCCTCTGCTGTGTGTTGCTCTGTTGTTTGATCGGAAAGAAGGCCGGTTCGAAGTTAAAGAACGGTGCGAATACCGGAGGTGTGGCTAGAGTTGGGAAGGCGGTTCTGGCTGCGGGCACTGAAGTCGAATCGGGTGCGGAAACGGGTGGGAAATTGGTCCATTTTGATGGGCCATTTGTGTTCACTGCAGATGATTTGTTGTGTGCAACTGCAGAGATATTGGGAAAGAGCTCCTATGGAACTGCTTATAAGGCCACTCTGGAAGATGGCAATCAAGTTGCAGTGAAGAGGTTGAGAGAGAAGATCACAAAAGGGCAGAAGGAGTTTGAATTGGAG
The DNA here is from genome assembly GCA_023678885.1 of Pogostemon cablin. Classification (NCBI taxonomy): domain Eukaryota; kingdom Viridiplantae; phylum Streptophyta; class Magnoliopsida; order Lamiales; family Lamiaceae; genus Pogostemon; species Pogostemon cablin. The sequence goes on along the minus strand of CM042977.1, from coordinate 2,580,202 downwards.
GTGTCTGAACTTGGCAAGATCAGACATGCTAATATCTTGGCTTTGAGAGCTTACTATCTTGGTCCTAAAGGGGAGAAGCTTCTTGTCTATGATTACATGCCTAATGGCAGCCTTGCATCCTTCCTCCATGGTCAGTAGTATCAACAAATGAATTAAAGATATCAAATTCTTGAAATTGTGTTTCATATCATGACTCTGTTTTGAACTCTGTTTTTGTTTGCAGCTAGGGGACCAGAAACCACCATCCCATGGCCTGTAAGAATGAACATAGCAATTGGTGTCACAAGAGGTCTCTGCCACCTCGAAAACGAGATCAAAATGGTCCACGGTAACCTAACCGCGAGCAACGTTCTGCTCGACGAGCAGAACGAGCCCAAGATCGCCGATGTTGGCCTGTCTCGTCTAATGACGAGCCAGGCCAACACGAACGTGGTGGCGACAGCCGGGTCGATGGGATACCGGGCGCCCGAGCTGTCGAAACTGAAGAACGCAAGCCCGAAGACGGATGTGTTCAGCCTAGGAGTGATCATACTAGAGCTGCTAACAGGGAAATCACCAAGTGAGGCCAAAGATGGGCTTGATCTGCCACAGTGGGTGGCTTCAATCGTGAAGGAAGAATGGACTAATGAGGTTTTCGATGTGGAGTTAATGAAGGATGCATCCAACAATGGCGATGAACTGCTGAACACATTGAAATTAGCACTTCACTGTGTTGATCCTTCACCATCAGCAAGGCCTGAACCCCACCAAGTTCTGCAGAAGCTTGAAGAGATTAAGGCTGAGGCTGCAGCAGAAACAGTTGCAAAGAATGAGTGAATTTAAACAAGATGATTTCATTTTTGTTGTTTGCTTTTGCATGATTTAATTTTGTGTATATAGTATATTCATTAATTTTTTTATTTTTTGTTGGTTTCAATGTAATAAGTGGGGTGGCTTGGCATCTGATCAGTCTTTTTATGGTACAAGAAAGATGTAATTTGCTCGAGCTTTTTATAATTATTCGTTTTGGAATAGTTTTCAAAGATTTTTTCATAACAAATTATGGGATACACATTCATTAAATCATTTTAGTTTTCGTAATAAATTATTATTATTATATCTCAGATGAAATTACTTATTTCTTAAAATGTTGTGGCATTTTTGTTTATGCTGGATCATTGTATCATTGTCAATTTTTTATTAGTTAAGTATTACATTTTATTAAAGTTTACTTCTTTTTATTTTATTTTATAATTGAATTGAAAATTCTATATTAATATTGTAGGCAACAGTCTGATTTATTTTATTTGGTATTTTGTATTTTTGGTACATCTTGTACCATTCTATTTTAATAAATTTTTATTTGCTCGATTAAAATAAAATGTTCTTGATGCTTATTCACTCAGTTTCACACAAATCTTGCCACAAGTATATTAGTTTTAATTCAAGAATTCTGAATAAATGCATTTGTTGAGGGAGGGAGGAGTATATTTTATTAATAAATAAAAAAATTAAATGTGAGCTTACAAACTAGTATTTGTTTGAATCAATCCATTACCTTTATTATACTAGTTTAGATGAAAAGAAAAGAATTTCTCACAAACTACACTCAACTGGAGAACACTTGGAAATCCCAACATACCATAGGCGTCAAAGCTTTTCATTCAAGGTCATCGACAATTCAGTGAAATCAGCTTAAATGTACAATGCAGAAGCTAAAAAGAAAAAAAAATAGAAATCCATATATATTTATATACCAGTCCTTGTTTGGCTACGTAAGATTTATACGACATTCAAAAGAAATGTTTGTTTTTCCAAACTGTAGAGGCTTACCCACATGCAAGAATCTTTTCATAGAAAACAGTTGATTATTCTGAGTGGGACAAAGTTTAACCAAACAAGATAACAGTTACAATATGAACTCCCGTTAACTATTACTCATTTGACAGTTTAGATGATTTTTGTGTTTTCGCGAATTTCGCAAATTTGACGATTTTGCAGTTTTCAGAAACTTGAAAAATTTCACAAATTGTCAATTGTTAGGTTCGTACGGACCTACAAAAGTAGTGACATACCTGTACGTCTTTTGCAGGTGGCAGAAAAGATATTTTTTATTAATGAATTTGAGATTTATTCCTATCGACCTAATATATGTAGTATCAAGGTGTCTCTCTCTTCATAGTTTTGTCATAGATTACTTGTTTATACGTTTACCTCTTGTGGATAAGGTGCAATTAACTACGCAATTACTCGAATTAATTGAGTATTAATCTGGGTATACGATACAGCTCAAATTAACTTAGGTAATTCATGAAATCTTCTCAAGAACTTCAGCAAGCTCGGCCCAAGGCTTAAAGGGAAAAAGGTGCATAGGTGCATAGTTCGAGAAAAGGAGCAACTTATACACAAATGCTAAATAAACGCACGCTCAACTTTCTTAATTTTTTTGTCTTCATGTGGGATTCCAAACTGGTGATATCATATATGGTTAGAAAGCCACGGAAGAGATGATCGTTTTGGCACAAAAATCACTCAAATCAGAGTTCGAATGTGAAAGTTATGCTCAAAACGGTGGGACTGCGCAAGACTGTTCGACTAAGAGACCTTCCGTTCAATCTATGGTCCAGCTCAGTAAGCTCAGCCTAGCTGACCTAGCACGGCTAGTTCAGCCCATCTTGCTCAACACAATCGACCTCAACTCAGGTGGCCCGGCTCAACTAGTTTAGTTCCACTTGGTCAACTCAATCAACCTCAGCTCAAGTAGCCTAGCCAGGCTGGTTCAGCTTAGCTGGCCTAGGTCAAGTAGGTCAACCTTGCTAGCTCAATTCAATCGACCTCAGCTCAGGTGGTTCAGCTCGGCTTGACCAGCTAAGGTGGCTCACCTCGGCTGAATCATGCAAATTACACTGAACACCATCGCGCCACGTGTCTAGGTTTAGGTGCAGCTGGCTGGTTTGACAACACTAGAGGGTGGTGACTCATGAAGGCTAGGGGTCTACAATTATAGACATAATGATTACACCCCCTAGGCTTTTTTGCCTATAAATAGTCCCCATATTGTGTACATGGAGGAAAGGGGGAAAAATTTGACAAGTAGTGGACACCATGCCAACTCTCTGACTTGATTTACGTGCAACTAGCTAGCTACGCTATTCCTCATTCTATCTAATTTACAGCTCGACTAATCATTCCGAATATCCTTTGTGTTTAATCAGTCTCGATTATCACCTAAGCTAAGGTTAAGAACTGGTTATCAACATTTGGCGCTAGAAGGAGGGCCCTACAGCTTAGACTTGACAAAGTTTGAGAGTGAACCTTTAAGGAACTTATTCGGAATGGCTGATCAGCATGAATACGTGAACGCTACCAATGGGAAAGATCAGTTCGACCCACAAACATCTAGGGTAGCTGAGCGAGATACCCTTCCCAACCTCGATACGACAGACTTACCTCATAATCCTGAGGTCCTCAGAAAGATGATGGATGTGTTAGCTTTACATCTTTCTAAGGTTGAGCAAACAACTAAACTAAGGCCCGAGGTTGAAGAAAGAGCCCCTACCGTGGCAAAAGCAAAGAATAGAATAGAGCTCGACGATGTTCTAAGCGAGACAGTAGAGTCGGGAGTACCAGTTAGAAAGTCATCCTTGGCAAGATTGGGAAGGAAAATAATAAAAGATGCTCGTCAAGTGATTGGCGAGCGTAGAGAGAGATCTCGGACATCTCAGTTCATCCCGGATCGAGCAGATAAAGAAAAGTCAGTGATGAAAGGAAAGAAAAATAAGGGTATTGACGACCCAAACATAGCTCATAGCATGAACAATGTTCCGGTACAAGCTCTACTTCAATCTCAAGAGGTAAGAAGGGATATGGAAGAGTTCCACCTCTTAAAGAAAAGAATGGAAGAAATTGAGGAACGCCAACGACGTGAGTTCGGTTTGCCTACCTTGGTGTCGGGACAGTCACCTTTTGCCTCCAACATATTACTTGAGCCGGTACAACAAAAGCTGAAAATACCTCAGATTCCAGTATACAATGGTGATTCTGACCCTCATGTGCATTTAAACAAGTATGTGTCTTGGATGATGGCTCAGGGTAGCTCTGAAGCCACACAGTGCAAAAACTTTCCACTCACACTAGGTGATAGAGCGCATCAATGGTTTTATTCTCTGAGTCCAAGCTCGATCACTAGTTGGGCGGAGCTTGCACACTTGTTCTTGTCGCAATTCTCTGGATCCAGTGTTCGTAAGACACCTAAGCAGCGCTTGGCTAATATCAAACAAGGAGCTGAAGAATCAACTAAGGCCTATGTTGACCGCTTCAACCATGTCCTCCTTGATGGTAAAAAAATAGGAGACGAAGCCGCAGTCCTTCTTGTAACTGCGGGTCTACGAGTGGGCACTCGGTTATGGAAGTCTGTAAGCAAGAATTATCCTAAGACGTTCGCTGAATTCATGTAGCGAGCTGAGCAAGCTAGTGCAATTGATGAAGCATTACAGCAGAATAGTGAAGGTCAAAAGAAAGAAATTAAGACAGGTACGTATTGGAACAATCATAAGAAAAATAGAGATTTTAAGGCAAGTAAATCTCACGTTGGTGACTAAGTCCTTTTGAAAATCTTGAGCTCAAAACATGTGTCTTCGAGCAAAACTTGGAAGGCCAATATAGAATTACACGTAGGCTTGAAAATAGGGAGTATGAACTAAAGGTTTAGATGGAAAAAGAGAGAGGTATCCGTGGAATGCGCAAAAGTTGAAGCTCTACTACCAGTAAGATAGGTCAGTCCGACTATGTACATATAAATTAGTTTTGTCTGTACATATAGCTAGTCACCCTAGCAAGTCAGTCTGATTATGTACACACATTGTAAATGTGGGAATAAGAAGACTTTTGTGCGAAGAAGCTATTCGAGATCATTATTTCTAGGCTGGCTCCTGATCAAAGTCATCAGCTCAGCTTGCCATTAAAAAAGTAAGTTGGTTCCTCTTCAAAGTTACCAACTCAGCTCAACGTTTTCAGTTTCAACAGCTGAGCTGGTACCTTACCAAACTTATCAGCTCAGCATGACCTTCACTGATTTCAGCAGCTGAGCTAGTACCTCACCACATTTACTAGCTCAGCTAGACTTTCAACAGTTCAACAGCTGAGCTGGTACCTTACCAAACTTATCAGCTCAGCATGACCATTCACCGATTTCAACAGCTGAGCTAGTACCTCACCACATTTACTAGCTTAGCTAGACTTTTTTCCAGTTTCAACAGCTGAGCTGGTACCTTACTAAACTTATCAGCTCAGCATGACCTTTACCGATTTCAACAGCTGAGCTAGTACCTCACCACATTTACTAGCTCAGCTAGACTTTCACCAGTTTCAACAGTTGGGCTGGTACCTTACTAAACTTATCAGCTCAGCATGACCTTCACCGATTTCAGCAGCTGAGCTAGTACCTCACCACATTTGCTAGCTCAGCTAAACTTTCACCAGTTTCAACAGCTGAGCTGGTACCTTACCAAACTTATCAGCTCAGCTTGACCTTCACCGATTTCAGCAGCTGAGCTAGTACCTCACCACATTTACTAGCTCAGCTAAACTTTCACCAGTTTCAACAGCTGAGCTGGTACCTTACTAAACTTATCAGCTCAGCATGACCTTCACCGATTTCAGCAGCTGAGCTAGTACCTCACCACATTTGCTAGCTCAGCTAAACTTTCACCAATTTCAACAGCTAAGCTGGTACCTTACCAAACTTATCAGCTCAGCATGACCTTCACTGATTTCAGCAGCTGAGCTAGTACCTCACCACATTTACTAGCTCAGCTAGACTTTCACCAGTTTCAACAGCTGAGCTGATACTTTAACAAACTTATCAGCTCAGCATGACCTTCACTGATTTCAGCAGCTGAGCTAGTACCTCACAATATTTACTAGCTCAGCTAGACTTTCACCAGTTTCAACAGCTGAGCTGGTACCTTACCAAACTTATCAGCTCAGCATGACCTTCACTGATTTCAGCAGCTGAGCTAGTACCTCACCACATTTACTAGCTCAGCTAGACTTTCACCAGTTTCAACAGCTGAGCTGGTACCTTACTAAACTTATCAGCTCAACATGACCTTCACCGATTTCAGCAGCTGAGCTAGTACCTCACCACATTTGCTAGCTCAGCTAGACTTTCACCAGTTTCAACAGCTGAGCTGGTACCTTACCAAACGTATCAGCTCAGCATGACCTTCACTGATTTCAGCAGCTGAGCTAGTACCTCACCACATTTACTAGCTCAGCTAGACTTTCACCCGTTTCAACAGCTGAGCTAGTACCTTACCAAACTTATCAGCTCAGCATGACCTTCACTGATTTCAGCAGCTGAGCTAGTACCTCACCACATTTACTAGCTCAGCTAGACTTTCACCAGTTTCAACAGCTGAGCTGGTACCTTACCAAACTTATTAGCTCAGCATGACCTTTACCGATTTCAGCAGCTGAGCTAGTACCTCGCCACATTTACTAGCTCAGCTAGACTTTCACCAGTATCAACAGCTGAGCTGGTTCTTCTCAAAGTTGGCAGCTCAGCTCGACCAGTTTCAGTAGCTGAGTTGGTCCCTCACCAAAGTTATCTGCTCAGCTTTTCACAAGTTTTTGCAGCTAAGCTTTATAATCAAGTGCACATAAGCGACATTCTTAAAATTCTCAAAGGTACTACATCAACTCGTCTTATAATTTTCTGATTAAATAAGTTCCCAAAGTTTACATGTCATATTATCCAAATAGTTTTGGAGTAAAAAGTTAGTTATTATTCAGCATAGCTGCTGATTTTACTAAATTAATATTCAGCTTAGCTGATAATTTATAAAATTTCATGATTCAGCCTAGCTGATTAATTTCTAAAAATTAATATTCAGCTTAGCTGTTAATTTATCAAATTTCATGATTCAGCCTAGCTGATTAATTTCCAAAAATTAATATTCAGCTTAGCTGTTAATTTATCAAATTTCATGATTCAGCATAGCTGGTTAATTTTCAAAAATTAATATTCAGCTTAGCTGTTAATTTACCAAATTTCATGTTTCAGCCTAGCTGATTAATTTCCAAAAATTAATATTCAGCTTAGCTGTTAATTTATCAAATTTCATGATTCAGCCTAGCTGGTTAATTTTCAAAAATTAATATTCAGCTTAGCTGTTAATTTATCAAATTTCATGTTTCAGCCTAGTTGATTAATTTCCAAAAATTAATATTCAGCTTAGCTGATAATTTATTCAATTTCATGTTTCAACCTAGCTGATTAATTTCCAAAAATTAATACACAGCTTAGCTGATAACTTATCCAATTTCATGTTTCAGCCTAGCTGATTAATTTTCAAAAATTAATACTCAGCTTAGCTGATAACTTATCCAATTTCATGTTTCAGCCGAGCAGGTTAATTTTCAAAAATTAATATCCAGCTTAGCTGATAACTTATCCAATTTCATGTTTCAGCCGAGCAGGTTAATTTTCAAAAATTAATATCCAGCTTAGCTGATAACTTATCCAATTTCATGTTTCAGCCTAGCTGATTAATTTTCATAAATTAAAATCCAGCTTAGCTGATAATTTCTCCAATTTCATGGTCAGCCTAGCTGATTAATTTTCAAAAATTATTATTCAGTTCAGCTGATAATTTCTCCAATTTCACGTATCAGCCTTGCTGATTAATTTTCTTAAATTATTATTCAGTTTAGCTGATAATTTCTCCAATTTCATGGTCAGCCTAGCTGATTAATTTTAAAAAATTATTATTCAGTTCAGCTGATAATTTCTCCAATTTCACGTATCAGTCTTGCTGATTAATTTTCTTAAATTATTATTCAGTTTAGCTGATAATATCTCCAAATTCGTGTTTTTAGCCTAGCTGATAAAGTCTTGACAAAATTCTATTTTAGCCTGGCTAATATTTCTCCAAAATTGCTCATATCAGCTTGAGATAACATAATATATTAACTTAGCTGGTGATGAAATGACTGATATTTCCGTGCTATTAAGGTTATGGAAATATCAATATACTAAATAAGCTCATGGACCTGGCAGATAATATAGCTTGTTAGAAGGGTTCCGACCTACTAACCAAGCTCTGAGCTTCGGGAGTGTTGTGAAATCCCACAAGTAGTTTTGATTTAAACTTAAGTTGGGGTAGTAACAACCACTAGCCAAGCTCAATATAAATAAAGTTCGCAGATGAATCGAGCTGGCCTCGGTCTAAGTCGAACAATCATCGACCATGTTCACAAATAAGTCAAGCTAGCCTTGATCTAAGTTGAACAAGAGTCGATACTAATAAGGCCAGATCAAACTCAACACAACTCAAGTTCACAAATGAACCGAGCTTGCCTCGGTCTAAGTTAAACAATCATCGACTCAAGTTCGCAGATGAATCGAGGTAACCTCGATCTAAGTCGAACACTTCGATAATATTCACAGATGAGTCGAGCTAGTCTCAACCTAAGTTGAATGAATATCGAGGTACACAAGAACAGGTCAATCAAACATGACAAATAAATTCAATTCCCAACTCATGAAGAAGTTACCGAGCATAAAATGTTCAACAAAAGTCCTACTAATAAGCCCTTGCATGGAAAAGGCTACACAAAGGTGATAACAAGTTAAGAGTTATGAAATAGTCCAACTAATTAACCCTACAACTACATCGTAGGGTTAATAGGATCATACTCTTCATTTTCTGCTCCAACATTACCCGCTCTTAGTGGTGTGGGATCTGCTGTCAAGATGGATTCTAGCTCCATTAATACCATAAGAACATCCTCTTCATTTACCCGGGGAGATACAAAGAACTCATGCTCAGTGCCAAGGGGCTCAAACTCAAGTTTCAAGTTATTATTTGGGCTCAGAGGATTCTCGCGGATGAAAGTTCGCAGATTATTACGTAATGGTTCGAGATCAAAATCAGGGTTGTTCTCTAAAGGTGCCTTCGCTGCCGCTGTGAAAGCCATCACGTAACTCTTAAAACCAAAATCGGGCAATATGTTATCTTCATAGTCCTTAACTGCTGCCTTTTCCCTCTCCTCCACCACCGCATCAGCTGCCGCTCTGGCTGCAGCAACTCTCCCCTCTGCTTCTTTCTCTACGGCAATAATCCGAGCATTAGCCTCCTGCAACCGAATCTTAGTGGCCTCCAAATCCTTGGTAATGGACTCCTGAGATGCTATCAAAGTTGTGTGATGTGAGGAGATAAGTTGGTTCTCCTCCTTTAGTTTGTTTCTCTCAACCTTCAATGCTTTTACCTCGGATCTCAAGTCTTTGATGGTTGCGGATTCAGACCTCAACCTAGAAATCTCATCCTCCTGCTTGTGGCATTGTTCCACGACGTGAGCCATTATCCCCAATGCTTTGCCAAAATAAGTCAGAGCTGCCATGCTGGAATCTACCGCTCCAAGTTTGGGAACCCAAGTCGCCATTTCCTTCGTCCAGGCTCTAGGAACTACTGTCATCGCCTCTGCAATATGAGCTGGCAATGGTGTTGAAGATGAGGAAGGAGAAGCTGACTTCAAATAGTTCAACACCTCACAAGGTAAACCCGTGTGCTTATTAGCAGGGACATCACCTCCACCTGGAGCTAGACATCACCTCCACCTGGAGCTTGACTTCATCACCTCCACCTGGAGCTTGACTTCATCACCTCCACCGGGGAGTTCATCACCTCCACCTGGAGCTAGCCTACATCACCTCCACCCGGAGCTTGACTTCACCTCCACCAGGAGCTAGTCTTCATCACCTCCACCTGGAGCTAGCCTACATCACCTCCACCTAGAACTTGACTTCATCACCTCCACCTGGGAGCTCATCACCTCCACCGGGGAGTTCATCACCTCCACATGGAGCTAGACATCACCTCCACCTGGAGCTAGACATCACCTCCACCTGGAGCTAGACATCCCCTCCACCTGGAGCTTGACTTCATCACCTCCACCTGGGAGTTCATCACCTCCACCTGGAGCTAGACTTCACCTCCACCAGGAGCTAGCCTACATCACCTCCACCTAGAGCTAGACATCACCTCCACCTGGTACTTGACTTCATCACCTCCACCTGGGAGCTCATCACCTCCACCTGGAACTTGACTTCATCACCTCTACCGGGAAGTTCATCACCTCTACCTGGAGCTAGACATCACCTTCACCTGGAGCTAGACATCACCTTCACCTGGAGCTTGACTTCATCACCTTCACCGGGGAGTTCATCACCTTCACCTGGAGCTAGACATCACCTCCATCTGGAGCTAGACATCCCCTCCACCTGGACCTTGACTTCATCACCTCCACCTGGGAGTTCATCACCTCACCTGGAGCTAGACTTCACATCCACCAGGAGCTAGTCTTCATCACCTCCACCTGGAGCTAGCCTACATCACCTCCACCTGGAGCTAGACATCACCTCCACCTGGAGCTTGACTTCATCACCTCCACCTGGGAGTTCATCACCTCCACCTGGAGCTTGATTTCATCACCTCCACCTGGGAGTTCATCACCTCCACCTGGAGCTAGCCTACATCACCTCCACCCAGAGCTTGACTTCACCTCCACCTGGAGCTAGTCGTCACCTCCACCTGGAGCTTGACTTCATCACCTCCACCGGGGAGTTCATCACCTCCACCTGGAGCTAGACTTCACCTCCACCAGGAGCTAGCCTACATCACCTCCACCCGGAGCTTGACTTCACCTCCACCAGGAGCTAGTCTTCATCACCTCCACCTGGAGCTTAACTTCATCACCTCCACCGGGGAGTTCTTCACCTCCACCTGGGAGTTCATCACCTCCACTTGGAGCTAGACTTTACCTCCACCAGGAGCTAGCCTACATCACCTCCACCCGGAGCTTGACTTCACCTCCACCAGGAGCTAGTCTTCATCACCTCCACCTGGAGCTTGACTTCATCACCTCCACCTGGGAGTTCATCACCTCCACCTGGAGCTAGACTTCACCTCCACCAGGAGCTAGTCTTCATCACCTCCTCCTGGAGCTAGCCTACATCACCTCCACCCGGAGCTTGACTTCACCTCCACCAGGAGCTAGTCTTCATCACCTTCACCTGGAGCTTGACTTCATCACCTCCACCTGGGAGTTCATCACCTCCACCTGGAGCTAGAATTCACCTCCACCAAGAGCTAGTCTTCATCACCTCCACCTGGAGCTAGCCTACATCACCTCCACCTGGAGCTAGACATCATCTCTACCTGGAGCTTGACTTCATCACCTCCACCGGTGAGTTCATCTCCTCCACCTGGAGCTAGACTACACCTCCACCAGGAGCTAGCCTACATCACCTCCACCTGGAGCTAGACGTCACCTCCACCTGGAGCTTGACTTTATCACCTCCACCTGGGAGCTCATCACCTCCACCTGGAGCTTGACTTCATCACCCCCACCGGGGAGTTCATCACCTCCACCGGGGAGTTCATCACCTCCACCTGGAGCTAGACATCACCTCCACCTGGAGCTTGACTTCATCACCTCCACCTGGGAGTTCATCACCTCCACCTGGAGCTAGACTTCACCTCCACCAGGAGCTAGCCTACATCACCTCCACCTGGAGCTAGACATCACCTCCACCTGGAGCTTGACTTCATCACCTCCACCGGGGAGTTCATCACCTCCACCTGGAGCTAGCCTACATCACCTCTACCCGGAGCTTGACTTCACCTCCACCTGGAGCTAGTCGTCACCTCCACCTGGAGCTTGACTTCATCACCTCCACCGGGGAGTTCATCATCTCCACCTAGAGCTAGACTTCACCTCCACCAGGAGCTAGCCTACATCACCTCCACCCGGAGCTTGACTTCACCTCTACCAGGAGTTAGTCTTCATCACCTCCACCTGGAGCTTGACTTCATCACCTCCACCGGGGAGTTCATCACCTCCACCTGGGAGTTCATCACCTCCATCTGGAGCTAGACTTCACCTCCACCAGAAGCTAGCCTACATCACCTCCACCCGGAGCTTGACTTCACCTCCACCAGGAGCTAGTCTTCATCACCTCCACCTGGAGCTTGACTTTATCACCTCCACCGGGGAGTTCATCACCTCCACCTGGGAGTTCATCATCTCCACCTGGAGCTAGACTTCACCTCCACCAGGAGCTAGTCTTCATCACCTCCACCTGGAGCTAGCCTACATCACCTCCACCTGGAGCTAGACATCACCTCCACCTGGAGCTTGACTTCATCACCTCCACCGGGGAGTTCATCACCTCCATCTGGAGCTAGACTTCACCTCCACCAGGAGCTAGTCTTCATCACCTCCACCTGGAGCTAGCCTACATCACCTCTACCTGGAGCTGGACATCACCTCCACCTGGAGCTTGACTTCATCACCTCCACCTGGGAGTTCATCACCTCCACCTGGAGCTAGACATCACCTCCACGTGGATCCAGTCTCCAACACCTCCACCAAGGGAATATTTCGGATGCTATTTTTATCACCTTATTCATATGGTGAACTCAACCCCCGAATCACTTCGGGACTCGACTTCAGGAGCTTGTGTGGATAAGGTGCAATTAACTACGCAATTACTCGGATTAATTGAGTATTAATCCGGGTATACGATACAGCTCGAATTAACTTAGTTAATTCATGAAATCTTCTCAAGAACTTCAGCAAGCTCGGCCCAAGGCTTAAAGGGAAAAAGGTGCATAGGTGCATAGTTCGAGAAAAGGAGCAATTTTTACACAAATGCTAAATAAACGCACGCTCAAATTTCATAATTTTTCTGTCTTCATGTGGGATTCCAAACTGGTGATACCATATATGGTTAGAAAGCCACGGAAGAGAGGATCGTTTTGGCACAAAAATCACTCAAATCAGAGTTCGAATGTGAAAGTTATGCTCAAAACGGTGGGACTGCGCAAGGCTGTTCGACTAAGAGACCTTCCGTTCAATCTATGGTCCAGCTCAGTCAGCTCAGTCTAGCTGACCTAGCACGGCTAGTTCAGCCCATCTTGCTCAACACAATCGACCTCAACTCAGGTGGTCCGACTCAGCTAGTTTAGTTCCACTTGGTCAACTAAATCAACCTCAGCTCAAGTAGCCTAGCCAGGCTGGTTCAGCTTAGCTGGCCTAGCTCAAGTAGGTCAACCTTGCTAGCTCAATTCAATCGACCTCAGCTCAGGTGGTTCAACTCGGCTTGACCAGCTAAGGTGGCTCACCTCGGCTGAATCATGCAAACTACACTGAACACCATCGCGCCACGTGTCCAGGTTTAGGTGGCAGCTGGCTGGTTTGACAACACTAGAGGGTGGTGACTCATGAAGGCTAGGGGTCTACAATTATAGACATAATGATTACACCCCCTAGGCTTTTTTGCCTATAAATAGTCCCCACATTGTGTACATGGAGGAAAGGGGAGAAAATTTGACAAGTAGTGGACACCATGCCAACTCTCTGACTTGATTTACGTGCAACTAGCTAGCTACGCTATTCCTCATTCTATCTAATTAACAGCTCGACTAATCATTCCGAATATCCTTTGTGTTTAATCAGTCTCGATTATCACCTAAGCTAAGGTTAAGAACTGGTTATCAACACCTCTTTTCATAGTTTTGCCATAAATTACTTGTTTATACGTTACGCTGCGTCAAGAATCAAGTCAAACTCATTGTGAAGAGGCGAATTCATTGTTTTTCAAATCACAGGTTTTGTAGTTGTGTATGTGTAAACTCTGGAGGAGACAGACGAACTGCTGTTAGGAGATGAGACAGTATAAAGGTAATAATAATGATATCCGTGTATTTTGATAGTGATCACTTCAAAGAATAAATAAAAAATCATGCCCCGTTCAGGTTGCAGTGATATCAGTGTGTTTTGATGGTCATAATGAGATTTTCTGGGTGTTCCACCATGAACTGCTGATTAGGGGGTGTAAGCAATTAAAATTCACGGTCCAATCAAATGGCGACACGTGGATTTTATTGATTAAATATCAATTTTAATTTATTATATTTTATTTTGGGGATTTAATAAATTAATTCCTAAAATAGATTAATAAATAATTGATAATTAATTTAATACCCAACAAATTAAGTAGGGTTTAAATTAAGTAAAGCTTGACCCCTAAGTTAAGTAAAGCATGGAAGGTTCCAGAATCAAGTCAAATTAAGCAATGACCAATCAAGCTGTGATATATTTGGAACGGCCTAAGCCCGCATAACCAGGCCAAATCTGTCATGGACCAATCATATTGCGAGATATTTATGGAGTATCCTCATCCTTCACCTATATAAGGAGCCCTCCTTCATTCACTCCAGACACACTCAAATACTTGAAGACATAAACGCTCTGAAGAGATCAAGAACACGAGCAGCGCTCCCTTGAGATCTTCAAGCATCTTCAAGTCAAGAACGGCAAACGATTCGGGATTAAGGTGCGGAGCCCCCCAAATCAAGCGTTCTTCATATACTGAGTTCTTCGGTGTTCTTCGCGCCAAGAACAACATACGACCCGGGATTAAGGTGCTAAGCCCCCCAGATCGAGTGTTCTTCGGATCAAGTACGTTTTAATCCACATAAAGGCTCGACGCCTCTGGATTAACGTAATAAGATCCAAATCCGAGTTCGGACAAGCTTCAACTGAAGATCCGACTCAAAACACACAGTCAACGCGGTCAACGCAGTCAAAGTCAAAGTCAACAAGTCAAAGTCAAAGCCAAATTGGTTCGAGAGAAGAATCAGAGGATAGATAGAGATTGTTTCCTTAATTTTCAAGTTCAATCCGTCTGGATTATCATTGTAATTCTTTTGTGTTTATTTTATTATAAATACAAAATTTGTTATTACAAATTTTGGCACGCCCAGTGGGACAGTCTCTACCTCTCATCTCTTCTCTCTACAAGCTCGAAGTACGATATGACTCCTGTCAGGATTACTGTAGGTAGGACTGCTGCTTCTAAGCTCTCAGAGGCATTGACTGAATATGTTGCTGTTGTTACAAGGAGCATGTCAGAAAAAGCTCGTTCGGAAGCCTCATCTGGATCCAACCCTTCGGTTGAGGAGGCTTCGAGAAAACAACTACTTATGAAAGATGATAGTGATGAAGATTCTGCATCTTCAAACTCTTCATCTGACTCCGTTGCAGCTCCAGTAATGATGGTAGGCGCCACGACTGTTGAGGAACAATTAGCAAACATGATGAAGGCTATCGAGGGGCTCACGAAACACATAGAAGCGCAAGACACAAAGATCTCCCAATTGATGAAAAGAGACATCGCGGAGACTAGCCATGCAAACGGAAAAGGAGTCATGGACGATAGTGAAGTGGAAGAGGTCACAAGGCGCCAGACTATTGAAAAGGAGCAAACTCAAGGAACGTTGCCACTTTCAGCTGATGGAATGCTCCAAGTAGATCAACTCAAGGATATTATACTTGGAACAATAAAAGAAAGGTTTGAGGAGAATTCCAAGCCTACTGTTACTTATGTCAAGCCATACACGAAAAGAGTGGACAACTTGAAGTTGCCAGCTGGCTACCAGCCTCCCAAGTTCCAACAGTTTGATGGCAAAGGAAATCCGAGGCAGCATATAGCACACTTTATTGAGACCTGCCATGACGCTGGTACTTATGGAGACCATATGATAAGGCAGTTCGTTCGCTCTCTCAAAGGAAATGCATTTGATTGGTATATCGACTTGCAAGCTGAATCCATTGATAGTTGGGCACAAATGGAACATGAGTTCCTTAATCGTTTCTACAGCACGAGGAGAACTGTTAATATGACTGAGTTAACTAATACTCGTCAATTGAAGGAAGAACCTGTGATTGATTATATCAATCGATGGAGAAATTTGAGTTTAAATTGCAAGGACCGATTATCCGGAGAGTCTGCTATTGAGATGTGTATCCAAGGGATGGAATGGAATCTCCTTTATATACTCAAAGGAATTCAACCTAAGACTTTCGAAGAGTTGGCTACTAGGGCCCATGACATGGAATTAAGTATGGCTGCTAGTGGAATCAAACATTCACCGATGTCGGACTCCTACAAGTCTAAAGATAAACAAGATTTCAAAAGGGGGGGCAAGTCCTATGTTAAAAGTTCCAACAAAGAGTCAATGGCCACAAATATTATGACGGTCAAGGTTCGAAAGAATGAAAATGATAAGAAAGACAAAGGGAAGCAAGTTGCCCAAGAGTGGGGGCAAAGAAGGTTAACTCTGAAGGAGATGCAAGAAAAAGAGTATCCATTTCTGAACTCAGATCTTTCTGGCATATTTGATGATCTGATGAAAAACAAGCTCCTTGATCTTCCTGAAATGAAACGTCCAGAAGAAGCCGGCCGAACTAATGACCCAAAATACTGCAAGTATCATAGGTTGGTGAGTCATCCAATTCATGATTGTTTCGTTCTTAAGGAAAAGATCATGCAACTGGTTAAGGAAGGAAAAATCGTGTTAGAAGATGAGGCGGGCATAAACTTCACTTCTGTAGAAGAAAGTCATAATGGAGGCTCATGTCATGTCGTGAATGAGGACAATGAAAGCGAACAACTTGAAACTAAGGGTGAAGCTTACTCCATGAAGGTGACCTTCACGGATGAAGATATGTTGTTGGGTATGCAATCTCATAATCGACCTCTATTTGTGACTGGTTATACTAAAGGGGTGCGAGTGAACCGCATACTTATTGATGGAGGTTCGGCGGTGAACATTTTATCCTTGAGAATGTTGAAGAAGATAGAAATACCACTGGATGAACTCAACCATAGCCGATTGATGATCCAAGGGTTCAACCATGAGGGGCAAAGGACTCTCGGCACAATAGTTCTTGATTTGCTAATTGAGGAGATGAAATCCACAGTCCTTTTCCATGTTATTGATGCAAAAACTTCCTACAACATGCTTTTGGGGCGCCCATGGCTACATGAGAATGGCGTGATTCCTTCTACATTACACCAGTGCTTCAAATATAGTGAAGGTGACAACGTGAAAAGAGTATTCGGTGACGACAAGCCGTTTACTGAAGCTGAAGCTTACTTTGCCGATGCTAAATATTTCTTCAAGAGTACAAAGGAAGTAAAGCGTGAAGAAGCCTCAGTACAAGATAATGGGGGCAGTAAACAAATAAAGAATGAGGAAGGTAGTACATCATCTGCCACTCTCAAGGAGAACAAAGGCAAAGGGCTTGAGACCTCGGAAGAGTTGACATTGCCTTTAACAAAAATTGATGCTAGTAAACTTTCTTCTCCACCACTCAAAGGGTTCACACGTCCTATTGAAGGACCAAAGACCGAACACGGTGAAGTGTTTGAAGCTGAAATAACCAAGTCGTATAGTCCACAAGCTTATAAACTCCTTATGAAGGCTGGTTATGAACCAAGGGAAAAAGCGATGGCGAGCAAGGTGAGTCAAGAAACTATCAACCCACCAGGACAGGGGCTCAATGTTACTCAGATAATGTTGAAAAATAGTGGTCACACTATCAAGAAGGCTAAGCCAGGTTTGGGATATGTCCCTCAAAAGCCGGTCCGCATTGCAATTAGAAGAGCAAGTACAAATTATATCACCGAGGGAGAAGCTTTATCCACGGAGGATAAGTTTGACACAAGTAGTAGGGAAGTCAAGAGAATATCTGTTTTTGAAAGGCTTGGGAGTGTCTTCGAAAGGCTTGGACCCTGTAAAGGGAAGTGTAGGAGGCAAAATCATGTCAAGTCCCTAAACCTCCGAAAACTCCGGAGTCAAAATCCATCTCGTATCAAGCGGCAAAATATCTTGACTATCTCGAGTGGAAGAGTATTGAAAGCTAAGGTGCGAAGAATCGTCTTTACCAAAGATGATAGTAATAATGATAAAGAAAGTGTAGCTTCCACCAATCATATTACTGCTGTGGAAGATTCTCAAATGGAGGAAGTAGATGCTGAAGATGCCCCTCCACAATTTGAAGAAGGAGTGAAAGCCACTGTTGATGAATTGAAAGAAATTAACTTAAGTAATGAAAATGACCCACGTCCTACCTACATAAGTGTTCTGCTAAATGTTGAAGAAGAAACAAAGTATGTCAGCCTTTTGCGAGAATTCAGAGATGTCTTTGCATGGTCGCATAAGGAAATGCCAGGCTTAGATCCGAAAATTGCAGTGCACCACTTGTCCATTAAAAAGGGAACTCGGCCGGTTAAACAAATGCAGCGTCGATTTCGACCAGAGTTGATTCCTTTGATTGAGGACGAGATTAATAAGCTTCTTGAAACTGGCAAGATCCGAGAAGTTAAATATCCTACATGGATTTCCAATATCGTGCCGGTAAGAAAGAAAAATGGGCAACTCAGAGTATGTGTTGATTTTCGAGATTTGAATATGGCATGTCCGAAAGATGACTTTCCATTACCAATTACTGAACTCATGATTGATGCAACAACGGGGCATGAGGTCCTTTCATTTATGGATGGATCATCTGGCTACAATCAAATTGGTTTGGCTCCTGAGGATCAAGAGAAGACAGCCTTTCGTACTCCGAAAGGAATATATTGCTATAATGTTATGCCATTTGGCTTAAAGAATGCTGGTGCCACTTATCAGCGAGCCATGCAAAAGATATTTGATGACATGCTTCATAAGATTGTCGAATGCTATGTTGATGATATTGTAGTGAAATCAAAGGAAAAGAAAGATCATTTCTATGATCTAAGGCGAGTGTTTGAACGATTAAGAGAGCATCAACTCAAGATGAATCCGCTCAAGTGTGCATTTGGAGTTTCATCCGGGAAATTTCTTGGGTTTGTTGTTCGCCGTCGAGGGATTGAAATTGAGAAAGCAAAGATTGACGCAATCATGAAAATGCATGTGCCTCGGAACATACATGAACTCAAAAGTCTGCAAGGAAAGTTGGCATACTTAAGGAGATTCATATCAAACTTAGCTGGCCGATGCCAACCATTTAGTCATCTCATGAAGAAAGACAGCATATTCGAATGGGATGAAGCTTGCAATAATGCTTTCAAAAGCATTAAAGAATACTTGATGAAGGCACCAGTGTTGAGTGCTCCAATACCGGGACGTCCATTAGTACTTTATCTAGCTGCTCAAGAGCGTTCTGTTGGAGCTTTGCTTGCACAAGAAAATGATGATGGCAAAGAAAGAGCTCTATACTATCTAAGTAGAACCATGACTCCAAACGAGTTGAAGTATTCACCCATTGAGAAGATATGTTTATCCCTTATCTTCGTGATTCAGAAGTTGAAACATTATTTTCAAGCTCACACAGTTCGGCTAGTTTCGAAAGCCAACCCACTAAAATTTGTCATGTCAAAACCAGTACTCTCTGATCGGCTTGCAAGATGGTATCTCCAACTTCAACAGTTTGAGATCGTGTACGTCCCTCAAAAGGCCGTAAAAGGACAAGTGTTGGCAGATTTTCTAGCTGATCATCCAATGCCTGCTGAATGGGAACTATCTGATGAACTCCCCGATGAAGATGCTTTTACTGTGGATATAGTTTCTCCTTGGAAGATGTATTTCGATGGAGCATCTCATAGAGAGGGAGCTGGTGCGGGAGTCGTGTTTGTAACATCCAGTGGTGAAGTTCTACCCTTCTCATTTTCCTTAATGGAAAATTGTTCCAACAATGTGGCTGAGTATCAAGCACTCATACTTGGTTTGGAAATGGCTGTCGATATAAAGCAGCTACACCTTAGAGTGTATGGTGATTCGCTATTGGTGATAAATCAACTCCTTGGAGTGTATGAAGTGAAGAAGCCTGAGTTGTTCCCCTATTACAAGTATGCTCAAAAGCTTATGGGTTATCTCGGTGATGTTGATATTAAGCATCTATCTAGAAGAGAGAATAAGCAAGCTGACGCCCTCGCTAAGTTAGCATCAATTATAGCTATGCCAGAAATACAGATTCAAATACCGGTGTGTAGAAGTTGGGTTGTACCACCAATCTTTGAAGATGATGATTATGAAGAAGTTGAAAATCATGTGGTGGAGGTTTTCGAAATTGAAGAAGAAGATTGGCGCCAACCGCTTGTGGATTATTTGAAATATGATAAGTTGCCTAACGATCCACGACAAAGGGTTGATATTCGGCGTCGGGCACCTCGGTTCATCTACTTCAAGGGTACACTTTATAGAAGATCATTCGATGGAATTTTCTTGAGATGCTTGGGTAAGGAAGAAACTATTCAAGCAATGGAGGAGGCTCACTCCGGAATTTGCGGTGCTCATCAATCCGGACCGAAGCTACATTTCAGAATTAAAAGGATGGGCTACTATTGGCCAACCATGGTGAAGGATTGCATGGATTACGCACAAAGATGTCAAGCTTGTCAGTTCCATGGAAATTTGATTCATCAACCTCCGGAGCCTTTACATCCGACAGTCGCTTCATGGCCTTTTGATGCTTGGGGTTTAGATGTGGTAGGGCCACTTACAAAGTCTTCTGGTGGTCATCTCTACATTCTTGCTGCAACAGATTACTTTTCAAAGTGGGCTGAAGCTGTGCCTCTGAGGGAAGTAAAGAAAGAAAATGTTGCTGATTTCATTCGGATCAATATCATTTATAGATATGGTGTCCCGCGCTACATCATCACTGATAATGGAAAGCAGTTCAGCAATAGTTGGATTGATAAGCTATGTGAGAAGTTTGATTTCAAACAAAAGAAATCTTCAATGTATAACGCAGCTGCTAATGGTCTTGCCGAAGCTTTCAATAAAACTTTATGCAGTTTGTTGAAGAAAGTGGTCTCCAAGTCAAAAAGAGATTGGCATGAAAGGATCAATGAAGCTTTATGGGCGTACCGTACCACCTATAGAACACCTACTCAAGCCACTCCGTATTCCTTGGTGTATGGTGTTGAGGCTGTTGTGCCTCTTGAAAAGCAAATTCCTTCTTTGAGGATAGCCATACAAGAAGGCCTCACCGAGGAAGAAAATGCAAAGTTACGTCTTCAAGAGTTAGAAGCGTTAGATGAAAAGAGGTTGGAAGCACAACAAAGACTTGAGTGTTACCAATCTCGCCTTTCTAGAACATACAACAAGAAAGTTAAGGTACGTTCTTTTCAAGTTGGCGATTTGGTGCTTGCTGTGAGAAGACCTATAGTAGTCACCCATCGCGTTGGAAATAAGTTTCTACCCAAGTGGGATGGCCCTCATGTTGTGAAAGAAGCCTACACAAATGGCGCCTACAAATTGATCTCTGAAGATGGCGTGAACATTGGCCCTATAAATGGGAAGTTCTTGAAACGCTACTATGCGTAAAACAAATACATATATTTTACGCTCCATGACGCACGAGCCTAAACTGCATGTTACTCCTGGTCCGCATGAGTGTAAACTGTGTACGACGAACTCCTGGTCCGCATGAGTATAAACTGTGCATGACACCCACCAAAGGTAATTATATGTGGTTAAACTATTAATTCACCCCACTCAGATATTTTAAGTGGTTAAAGCATTAAATATCCTACTTTGTCTAAAGTGGTTAAAGAATAGTCACTCCTGGCCCGCATGAGTATAAACTGTGCACGGCACCCCCTCATTCAAACCAAAATATGTTCCTTTGAACTACGTTATGACTTGATCCTCTTTAAAGGGGTACGTAGGCAGCTTAGCGCTCTGTTAAGTTCAGTCATAATTCAGGCTATTCGCATCAAGTTTGTGAGGCATGCAATAAGTTGAGAAAAAAAAAAGGGTTGAAAAAGAGAGGACGCTGATTGACTACAAGTCTGGGAGAAGAAATTCAAAAAAGAAAAAAAAAAGGACGATCCAATTCTGGGAGTGTTGAAGTGATGAAGATGATTCGCAAGTAAGAGATGTGTTCAAGTTAATTTAAATTTATGGATTTAATTAATTAAAAGATCCAAAAATAAATTTATGGGGATCAATTAATTAGTAAAATCTAAAATTATAAATTAAACCAATAAGGAAAGAAGCCCAAAATATTAAAAGTGAGCCATTAAAATAGTTCATATGGGTGTAATTAATTTAAACCCAAAAGCATGAATTAAAGTTAATGGCCCAAGAGAAAAAAAGATGGCCCAAATAAAAAGAGAGAGAAGGATGAGATGGCCCAAATAAAAAAGCATAAATTGGCCCAAAATAGGGTTCAAGGCTTGAAGCACGTGAATGACAAAGGCAAGTTGATTTGAGATTGGATAAGTTTGAAAGAAGTCAAAATTAAGAAAGTTCAGTCAAAATTGGAAGAAGCAATTCTTCTCTCTCCACAGAAATTCTTCTTTCCAGAATTAAAACTCATATCACTGCACACTTCGATAATCATGCTACTTCGGCCACACACTCAGCCGCCTGAAACTCGCCGTTGGTGCCCGATTGGAGGGTTCAAGGCTCGCTGCTGCACTTCGCGTAAAAAAAAAAAAAAAAAGATCGTCGACCGTACCTCGCTGCCAGATCGCGAACCATCACCCGGGAGGAGAAAGCATCCATTCTCGCTGAAAATGGACGACCACCACAGCAACTACTTACAGCCACCGATCAGTGAAATGCAGTCGTCGCGTGCTGCTGCCCAGAGAGAACGTCGACCGCCGGCCACCATTGCTGAAACGTCATGCCGCCGGAGGCACCTCGACAGCTACAGACAGCCGCAGCCCACGAAATCGCCATTCGCAATCGGTGCAGCCGGAGTCCCTCGATCCAACATCACGGCGGAACCCCAAAGTCGCGCTCGCCGTCAGCACGCCGTCAGAGATGCAATCTCTGTGTGAACAAGCCACTACGGGATGCCGCTGCCGAAAAATTTGGAGGACCAACGCACGGCGTCGCCTCTCGATCCCAACACGAGCATCACCACCTCGCTGCCCAGTCACAAATCCATCACCAGCGTCGAGCAGCTGCCAACATCGACGGAGCTATCACAAGAGAGAGAGCCATTGCGCTCGGTGAGTTTGTCTCGCACCACCAGCATGCCGGATGGATTCACCTCCGAGCAAGCATGAGTGGTCTTGTCGCTAGAGCATCAAAACCCCTGCTCATGTTGCTTTCCCTTAGGTCTGCCTCCGCACACAGTTCCCCACGGCCCATAAGCCGCCGAGAGCTGTCGACCCATCAGGAGTTCACCGCAGAGGATCACACGTCACCAGCAGCTATTGTTTCTGGGGCCACGCCAAACACAATTATTATCAAGGGACAATCCTTTAATTCCATAAGGGACAATCGAGGGACAACCAACCGGGGAGCGGTCATTAATTCCATAAGGGACAACCGACGGACAACCGAGGAGCGGTCATTAATTTCATAAGGGACAACCGAGGGACAACCAATCGAGGAGCGGTCATTAATTTTGTAAGGGACAACCGTGGGACAATCGCCGCAAAGAGCACACCGTCACTCGGCCTCAACAAATCACCGCAAGCCATCACACGGCGGTTCACTATTGCAAACCCCCAATGTCGATGGTTGCCACTGTTGCCACGCACCACCAGCGCCCGAGCGTCGCCGCTTTCAGTCACAATTCAGCCGTCGATCCCTCGTCGAGGATCGCGTACTGCCGCCGTTGGAAGCAGAGCCCAACTATCATCCCCTTACGATTCTCAAACGCCGACAGTTGCCGCACGCTGACGTAGCGGGAATGGCAGCCGCTGGTGGTCAACAAACGGTGTTGGGGAACACGGGACACTGTTGGAGCACAGTTCTTGTTCAAGCAGCAGCATGGTTACAAAACACTCCCGAACTATCAAGGCTCACCGTCGATTTCTCAAAAGAGAAAGAGGGGCGAGGACAAGGCTCACCGTCGATTTCTCAGAAGAGAAAGAGGGGCAAGGACAAGGCTCACCGTCGATTTCTCAGAAGAGAAAGAGGGGCGAGGACAAGGCTCACCGTCGATTTCTCAGAAGAGAAAGAGGGGCGAGGACAAGGCTCACCGTCGATTTCTCGGAAGAGAAAGAGGGGCGAGGACAAGCATGTTATTAAGTTCTTGATCGAAGACAGGAACAACAAGCAAACAAGACGAATAAACAGTTCAAAAAAAAGAAAGCAAATTAAGGAATTGAGAGCTTACACTTATAGATTGAATTCTTTGGATGATGTGTTTTGATTGAGTGTTTTGTCTTGACAGCTTCTTGGACCGATGCTGAAGAAAAAAAAAATTTTTTTTTTTTTTAGAGACACTTTATGCTACACTTTGAAAAGAAAAAAAAAGAAAAATTCAAATAAGAGAAGGAAGAACCACGAATTGAAGTGAATATCTTGTTTGTTGGATAGCTTTGATAAAAAATTGAGTTCATGAGGTACCATTATATAGTAGTGGATTCATGGATAATTATGGACTCATGGATAATTATGGAAATTATTTGTGGATAATTATAGAAGCTACTAGTGGACTCATGGATAATTATGGAGATTATTGTGAGGTGCGCAAGCTCTACAAAATTGTAGGAGATTCTTTACTACAAATAACTTTGATAATTTTGGGTAAGGTTCATGAAATCTTGGTGAACAAGAAACAAATCTTTTGCGATTCCTTCACATCAAGACATACTGTCCGTGAACAAATCGCAAGGGGGCATTTGTAAGCAATTAAAATTCACGGTCCAATCAAATGGCGACACGTGGATTTTATTGATTAAATATCAATTTTAATTTATTATATTTTATTTTGGGGATTTAATAAATTAATTCCTAAAATAGATTAATAAATAATTGATAATTAATTTAATACCCAACAAATTAAGTAGGGTTTAAATTAAGTAAAGCTTGACCCCTAAGTTAAGTAAAGCATGGAAGGTTCCAGAATCAAGTCAAATTAAGCAATGACCAATCAAGCTGTGATATATTTGGAACGGCCTAAGCCCGCATAACCAGGCCAAATCTGTCATGGACCAATCATATTGCGAGATATTTATGGAGTATCCTCATCCTTCACCTATATAAGGAGCCCTCCTTCATTCACTCCAGACACACTCAAATACTTGAAGACATAAACGCTCTGAAGAGATCAAGAACACGAGCAGCGCTCCCTTGAGATCTTCAAGCATCTTCAAGTCAAGAACGGCAAACGATTCGGGATTAAGGTGCGGAGCCCCCCAAATCAAGCGTTCTTCATATACTGAGTTCTTCGGTGTTCTTCGCGCCAAGAACAACATACGACCCGGGATTAAGGTGCTAAGCCCCCCAGATCGAGTGTTCTTCGGATCAAGTACGTTTTAATCCACATAAAGGCTCGACGCCTCTGGATTAACGTAATAAGATCCAAATCCGAGTTCGGACAAGCTTCAACTGAAGATCCGACTCAAAACACACAGTCAACGCGGTCAACGCAGTCAAAGTCAAAGTCAACAAGTCAAAGTCAAAGCCAAATTGGTTCGAGAGAAGAATCAGAGGATAGATAGAGATTGTTTCCTTAATTTTCAAGTTCAATCCGTCTGGATTATCATTGTAATTCTTTTGTGTTTATTTTATTATAAATACAAAATTTGTTATTACAAAAATTTGTAACAACAAATATTGTATTTATAATAAAATAAATACAAAAGAATTACAATGATAATCCAAAAGGATTGAACTTGAAAATTAAGGAAACAATCTCTATCAATCCTCTGATTCTTCTCTCGAACCAATTTGGCTTGACTTTGACTTGACTTGTGTGTGTTGAGTCGGATCTTCAGTTGAAGCTTGTCCGAACTCGGATTTGGGACCTTATAACGTTAATCCAGAAGCGTCGAATCTTTGTTTGGATTAAACGTACTTGATCCAAAGAACACTCGATCTGGGGGGCTTAGCACCTTAATCCCGGGTCGTATGCTGTTCTTGGCGCGAAGAACACCGAAGAACTTAGTATATGAAGAACGCTTGATTTGGGGGGCTCCGCACCTTAATCCCGAATCTTTTGACGTTCTTGACTTGAAGATGCTTGAAGATCTCAAGGGAGCACTGCTCGTGTTCTTGATCTCTTCAGAGCGTTTATGTCTTCAGGTCTTTGAATGTGTTTGGAGTGAATGAAGGAGGACTCATTATATAGGTGAGGAATGAGCATGCCCCATAAATAACTTGCAATCTGATTGGTCCATGACAGATTTGACCCTCTTCTGCGGGCTTGGATCGTTCCAAATATAACATAGCTTGAATGGTCATTGCTTAATTTGACCTGATTCTGGAACCTTCCAAACTTTATTTGACTTGGGAGTCAAGTTTTACTTAATTTAAACCCTACTTAATTTGTTGGGCTTTAAATTAATTATCAATTATTTATTAATTTATTTTAGGAATTTATTTATTTAAATCCCTTAATAAATAAATAATTAATTGATAATTATTGCATTAATTTGCCACATATTTTCTTTTAATAGGCAATAAAATTCAAGTGCTTACAAATGCCCCCTCGCATTTTGTTCACGGACGCCTTTGTATTGAAGTGAACAAATTGCGATAATCCATTCTTGATCAATATGATTGAATTTTATTGCTTGCCTCACCAAATTGATATAAATAGCCCGAATTATGACTGAACTTAGTGAAGTGCTAAGCTGCCTACGTACCTCTTTGAAGAGGATCAAGTCATAACGTAGTTCAAAAAGACATGATTTGATTTGAATGGGGGGCCGTACACATTTTATACTCATGCGGGCCAGGAGTAACATGCAGTTTAAGCTCGTGCGTCGAGGAGCGTTGGACTTGAATTTGTTGACAGTTTATATTCGTGTCAATGAGTCTTGAATTTGAACTTGTAGACAGTTTATACTCGTATCAAGGAGCCTTGTGTGGACATTTTTCACTCGTGTCGAGGAGTATTGTATGTAGAGAGTTTATTCTCTTCCCAAGGAGATTTGATTTGATGTGTAGATAGTTTATACTCATATCAAGGAGTATCGAACATGTAGAGAATTTTCTCTTCTCAAGGAGATATGATTTGATGTGTGGACAGTTTATACTCATATCAAGGAGTATAGTGTGGATAGTTTTTGCTCGTATCGAGGAGCCTTGAATTTGATTTGTGTTAGATAGTTTAGGCTCGTATCAAGGAGCATGACTTGAGGATTTTAGATAGTTTAAGCTCATATCAAGGAGCGTGACTTGTAGATAGTTTTAGCTCATGTCAAGGAGCATAATGCAGACAGTTTTAGCTCGTGTCAAGGAGCTTGACTTGAAAGATTTTAGATAGTTTAAGCTCGTATCAAGGACGTGACTTGAGGATTTTAGATATTTTAAACTCGTATTAAGGAGTATTGTGTAGACATTTTTAGCTCGTGTCGAGGAGCGTAACATGTAGATAGTTTTAGCTCATATCAAGGAGCGTTGTGTGGTTCCTCTTCCAAGGGCTCATCGAAGAACATATATTCAAACTCGAAAGAGTCTTGAATAGAGGGCCATTTGATATCATTTGATGTCAGGCTTAACTCCATGTCGTGAGCTCTTGAAGCCAACTCTTCAAAAGTTTTAAGTCGAATTCCTTGGAGTATGTAGCTAAGATTCCATTGCATCCCTTGATTGCACATTTCTATAGCTGAAGTTTTTGATAGCCTTTCTTTGCAATTGAGGCTTAGACTCCTCCATCTATTGATGTAGTCGATAACATATTCTTCATCCCTTTGACGAGTATTTGTTAGCTCCATCATGCTAACAATTCTTCGTGTGTTATAGAAGCGGTTGAGGAATACTTTTTCCATTTGCCCCCAACTATCTATGGAGTTAGCTTCCAAGTCGATGTACCAATCAAAGACATTTCCTCTTAAAGATCGGACGAATTGTCTCACCATGTGATCTCCGTTGGTCCCAGCATCATTGCATGTCTCGACGAAGTGCGCCACATGTTGTCTCGGATTGCCTTTGCCGTCAAATTGTTGAAACTTGGGAGGTTGGTAGTCAGTTGGCATCCTCAAGTTATCAATCCTCTTTGTATATGGTTTGGCGTATGTTGAAGAAGATTTTGAGCTTCCTTCAAACTTGTCTTTTATCGTCTCTAAAACGATGTTCTTCAGTTGGTTCACAGGAAGCATTTTGTCAGTTAAAATTTGTATTTCTTCTTCAACTGGCTTCTTTTCAAGAGGATGGTGTTTCGCTGAGTCTTCTTTCTCGTGCTTATCCCCAACTTGTTTCTCATTTGCATGACTTGTCTCCACATTCTCCATTTTCTTCATAAGTATGGAGATTTTTATATCTTGAGCTTCCATGTGCTTGTTGAGTCCTTCAATGGCTCTTATCATACTTGCAAGTTGTTCCTCAATGGTCATAGCATTTGTTGTCATCACTGCAGCTGCAGCTGAGGTAGATAGTGAGCTTGGTATTGAGTGAGGAGTTGAGTAGGTAGAATCATCTTCACTATTTTTGTCTCCGTGCAATGTCTTGTTAAGAGCAATCCCAACCACATTGTTTGTCTCTGAGGAGGCTTCAGACATACTTCTTGTCACGAGTTCAGCATTTTCAATTTGCAACTCTTGAGGCTTTGATGCAGTTTGCCTTCGTATCGCAATCTTTAGCGGAGTCATAACTTGCATCTTCGCAGCTTGTAGCTCTAAAGGCTTTGAGGTAGATGACCTTTTTATCGCGATCCTAAGAGGAGTCATACTTTGTATCTTCGAGCTTGTTGAGAGAAGAGATGAGAGGTAGAGACTGTCCCACTGGGCGTGCCAAAATTTGTAACAACAAATATTGTATTTATAATAAAATAAATACAAAAGAATTACAATGATAATCCAAAAGGATTGAACTTGAAAATTAAGGAAACAATCTCTATCAATCCTCTGATTCTTCTCTCGAACCAATTTGGCTTGACTTTGACTTGACTTGTGTGTGTTGAGTCGGATCTTCAGTTGAAGCTTGTCCGAACTCGGATTTGGGACCTTATAACGTTAATCCAGAAGCGTCGAATCTTTGTTTGGATTAAACGTACTTGATCCAAAGAACACTCGATCTGGGGGGCTTAGCACCTTAATCCCGGGTCGTATGCTGTTCTTGGCGCGAAGAACACCGAAGAACTTAGTATATGAAGAACGCTTGATTTGGGGGGCTCCGCACCTTAATCCCGAATCTTTTGACGTTCTTGACTTGAAGATGCTTGAAGATCTCAAGGGAGCACTGCTCGTGTTCTTGATCTCTTCAGAGCGTTTATGTCTTCAGGTCTTTGAATGTGTTTGGAGTGAATGAAGGAGGACTCATTATATAGGTGAGGAATGAGCATGCCCCATAAATAACTTGCAATCTGATTGGTCCATGACAGATTTGACCCTCTTCTGCGGGCTTGGATCGTTCCAAATATAACATAGCTTGAATGGTCATTGCTTAATTTGACCTGATTCTGGAACCTTCCAAACTTTATTTGACTTGGGAGTCAAGTTTTACTTAATTTAAACCCTACTTAATTTGTTGGGCTTTAAATTAATTATCAATTATTTATTAATTTATTTTAGGAATTTATTTATTTAAATCCCTTAATAAATAAATAATTAATTGATAATTATTGCATTAATTTGCCACATATTTTCTTTTAATAGGCAATAAAATTCAAGTGCTTATAGGGGGATTTTAATTAACTAGTTATATCAAGTTGCGTTGCACATTACATATTACACACGTCATTTTAATTGAACTTTTACACTTATTTTTTACACAATTCTTGAGAAAAAAAGACTTTTTTTTACAAATTTTAATTTTAAATAATAAATTAGTAAGTTATAAGAATTAGATTAGGGTGATATTTTTAAAATAAATTACACATTAAAAAATAATTTGAGTCAGCAGAAACAGTTGCAAAGAATGAATGAGTGAGAGTGAGAGTGAGAATGAGAATATGAACATATTACACACGTCATTTTAATTGAACTTTTACACTTATCTTTTACACAATTATTGAGGAAAAAAGACTTTTTTTTTTATAAATTTTAATTTTAAATAATAAATTAGTAAGTTATAAGAATTTGATTAGGGTGATATCTTTAAAATAAATTACACATTAAAAAATAATTTGAGTCAGCAGAAACAGTTGCAAAGAATGAATGAGTGAGAGTGAGAGTGAGAGTGAGAGTGAGAATATGACAAGATTATTTAATTTTTGTTGTTTGCTTTTGCATGATTTAATTTTGTGTATATAGTAATAGTATATTCATTAATTTTTTATTTTTTTGTTGGTTTCATGTAATAAGTGGAGTGGCTTGGCATTGATCAGTCTTTTTTTTATAGTATAAGAAAGATGTAATTTGCTCGAGCTTTTTAATTATTCGTATTGGAATAGTTTACTGCAAAGTTTATTCAAAACAAATTATGGGATACACATTTAATAGATCATTTTAGGTTTTCTTAATAAATTATTACTATTTAAAAATATTTTTTTTATCAAAGATGTTATTAATTATTTTTTAAAATGTCATGACCTTTTATTTATGCTATACATTGTCCATGACATAATTACAACATTATTGTCATTTTCCATGACATAATTACAACATTATTGTAATTTTTTATTAGTTGGGTATTATTTTTATTAAAATATTATTACTTTTTATTTTTTATACAATTTTTCTCACAAACTATATTAGTTTTAAATCAAGAAATTATCTATTTCTAAATAAATGTATTTGTACTTTTTTATATTCGACTCGTTATTTTTTTCATTAACAAATTAACAATATTTTTATATAAAATTCCCTAACAAACTATATAAATTTTTATTTATCCGTACAATATTTATTTTTATTAATAAATACTAATAAACTATATATGAGCTTATCCGTACACCTGAATATAGATATCTTCACTTAAAATTTTGATGCATATATTTAGGGGTGGGAAAAAATATGAAAACTCGGTATATCTCGCTCGTCGTATCGAAAAATATAAAAAAATATCGAATTTTCAACATACCGAAATTTTTGGTACGGTATGGTTGCCGTATCGATAATTTTGGTACGGTATCGATATTGTATATTAAAATTTTCGGTATTTCGGTATCGGTATACCGATACCGAAATACCAAAAATTTTTATATTTATTTTTTTAAAAATTAATTATACATAATACTATATTTAAGTATATTTTATATTACTAATATATTTAAATTATATGTATGTAATTATGCATCACATTTATTCATATTTATTTTTTAAAATTTAAAATAAACTCTAATAAAATTAAATAAAATATAATACACTTATAAATTAAAATATATAAAAATATAATAACCAAATTTTTTTAATCTAAAATATGTATATAAAAATTTATTAATAAATTAGAAGATGTTATTAAAGTAGAATGTTTGAGATTAGAAAGTTTAATTATTTTGAAATATTTTTATATTAATTTTATTATTTTTATTAAAATTTAATATTATTTTTCGGTATGATTCGGTAAATCGGTATTTTTCGGTATGTTGAATTTTCATTATGAAACGGTGTGCCAACATTTCGGTATTAATCGGTATTTACCGAAAAATCAGTATGATATAATTTTCGGTACGGTATCGGTATCCGATTTAATTTATCAAAATTTTAGTATACCGATTTTTCGGTATACCGAAATTTTGATATCGGTATCGGTATGGATTTTTCCATACCAAAATTTTCGGTACGGTATCAGTACGGTATCGGTATTTTCGGTATGCCTATATTACTCACCCCTACATATATTATTAGTTGAATTCTTTAAATTTAATTTTGGACTCGTATGCACCTGGTGCATCGGTGTACCTGTAGGATTTTAACCGTTAGATTAAATTTTAATTTAATCTTTACCATAAAATAAAATAAAATAAAATAATACTCCCTCCGTCCCATAGAAGTTGATACACTTTCCCTTTTGGTTTGTTCCACTAAAGTTGACACATTTCCTTTTTAATACATGGGACCCACACAAAAACAATTAATCTATTCTCATGGGCCCCACATATCACCTCTAATACAACTAACCACTACACATTAAATATTATTTCTCTCACTTCACTTTACTCCACTTTAGATTAAATTATTATACTCCTTAATCTTCATGTCCAAAAAAAATTATATCAACTTCTCCGGAACGGAGGAAGTATAAATTTAAAATAAATAACTCTAGGTCCATCAGTGCACCCCGCCGGTGCCCTTAATTTTGAAATGATCTATCTTTGGTGCCGCAGTTGCTTGGCTTTGGGCTGATTTTGGTGGGTCCAAAGCGTTCAATTACTTAATAATAAAACTAAAATTCAGGCCCAATAGGTGTTTGAATTATTTTGGGTCACTGTAGTTTTGCCCATACCTTTGGGCCGACATTCTGCGCCTTAGAGAAAAAAACGCCTTTAAATGTTAAATACATTTATTTTACATATAACTTTGTTAATAAAAATAGAGTTAATTGCGCCAAAAGTCTTAACCTTTTTCGCGAATTTCAAATTAGTCAAAACTTTTCAATATTTACAAATAAGTTCTCGACCTTTAACCCTTTTTTCAAATCAAGCCACCGGGCAGCTGGAGGCTGAACTTAGTCGCATTTTTAGTAAAATGTCAAGAGCAAGTGTACTCTACCGTTGTTGTATACGCGTGACCAAGTACAAAATTTATAAGATTGTCGTCCCAAGGGAAAACAAACATTGGCTAGTATCCAAATTATTCAACGATTTATGCTTTGTAAAGATAATATGTTTGAAGGTTTGATATTAAAACTAATGCTTAAGATTCTACTCAAGTAACTAGAATGTAAACTAGCTAAGTAAATGATCAAATAACGAGCAAATGATTAATAGAATGGATGTAGAATATACTTGAGAAGAGAGCAAGGCAAATCATACTTATAGTTGAGACTTAAGCTAGATATGCAAAACCCTTCATAGTAATTTTCATTAATTTGTGGATTAAAAACAATCACAAATTTACCCCTAGTCCCTATGGCCAAGGCAACTAGGTTCTTGACTCTTTTACAAGCCTAAGTCTCCTAAGATTGGTCTTAATCTCAATTCCCTTAAGGTACTATGATCATAAGTTGGTTCTTTTCACTCAATTACTTAAGTGTCCCTCTATGAATGTTCTAAGCCTAAGGAGGGTATGGCTTACCTCCCCTTATGCTAACATGCATGCACAACTCAATATATGATTCAATTAAAACTACACTCACAATATTGAAATGATCATCCTAATATAATGAATAGAGAATTTAATCACATATACATTGAAATGAAACATGATTGATATATCATAGAAGAAAATCCACAAATCAATTCAAATCACTACTCAAGTTTTACATATCTAACTCTTCACCTCAACCACTCATATGACTAGCCCTACTATAAAACTAGCCACTATACATGGTAATTAATTCAATACAAATCAAGCTTTGCTCCATTTGAGCCATAATAAGAAGAAAATTAACAATTGGAAAGTAGATTTGCTTCCCTTGCATAAGAAAAGTCTTCCTCCTCTTCAATTGATCAACTCCTTCAACAATTGATGCTCCAATCTTCTCAAATGGTGGTAGGATGGATGGGATGAAGGTTTTATGGATTGAAAATGTAAATCAAATGGTGATTTTTATGGATCTAGATGGTAGAGATGAAAGATAGATCTAGTGTGTGAGAAAATGTGGTGTTTTGGTGTGTGTAACTGCTCTAATCTGATCTTCAATGAATTCCCCCTCTCAATTTCGCACAAATCATGATTTTATATCACTTATGGACCTTCTAGAAACTTCCGGAATATTCTGAAAATTACACAGGATTTTGCACCTACACGGCCCGTGCTGCAGCGCACGGCCCGTGTAGGGCACACCTACTTCGGCGTGTTGTGCGTGCTTCCAGACACAGCTCAAGCTGCTCTGCACGGCCATGGTCATGGCCGTGTAGCATTTTCTGACGACAATGCACGGCCCTGACGGCCTCTTCTTACAGGGCCATGCTCTGCACACGGGGCGTGCAGCGATGCACGGCCCGTGCACCAGTGCACGGCCATCTTCCTGGGCGAGCAGCTAGTTCTGACAACACTACACGGCTAGTGGTTACAGGACCGTGTTCCGTCTCCCTTTCGCTTTCGACTCAATTTTTGTCCATTTTTGACCTGTTTTACACATATTTAAACCCATTTACACAATTCTATCAATTTATACTACATTCCTCAAAATAACAACTCCACCAAAATTAACACAAATACGGATAAAAATATCAAAAAATATACAAATAAATACACTAAAATCTAGGTGAAAATGACTACGATCAGAGGCCTGCCCGGTGTTGACATGTCCATCTCTCTTCCACGTCACCTTCTACGTGTACAAAACGACGTGGTTTTAGCCTTCCACCTGTCGAAAAGTTAATTGCATGAAAAGTCCCAACCTTTCCGCCGATTGCGAATTAGTCTAAACTTTTGAATATTTTACAAATAAGTATCCAACTTTAACCGTATTGCAAATCGAACCACCGGACAGCTGGAGGTCTATTCGGACGCTGCCGTGTCATTGTATAGGCCAAGTCACTCTATATTTGTTAACAACACGGCTTTGTTTTGATTTTTTAAATTAAAATTTAATGTATATCCAAAAGAACGTCCTCATATATCACACATTAACATTATCTATCAAAATTCACCATGTGTGAGGGGTTGTGGAAGACAACTTCTGAATTTCGATTAGATGATCCATACGATAATTGTTGTTACTATTTAGCAATTAGAGAGTAGAAAAAGATTTTGGGGACAAGAATAGTGATTAATCGGCTCCTTCAATTCTGTGGCTGATTTGTTCTTGGCCTTAACCATGCAGAAGTACATTGTTGGATTTTTTCTCTCCATCTATTGCCGTAATTCATATTTTGATCAAATAATGTTAGTGTGTGATATATGAGGGTTTTTTTTTAAAATTTTAATAATTAAAAAAAATCAAAACAACGTTCTTTTGTTAACTAGTGTAGAGTAACGTGGCATATACAGTTACACGTCAGCGTCCGGGTAGCCCTCCACCCGGTGGTTCGATTTGCAATACGGGCTTAAAGTCAGGTACTTATTTGCAAAATATCCAAAAGTTTGGACTAATTCTCAATCGGCCAAAAGGTTGGGACTCTTCATGCAAATTAACTTTTGGACATGTGGAAGGTTGAAACAACGTCGTTTTGAAATGTGGAAGGTGACGTGGAAGAGAGATGGACAAGTCAGCACCGGGCAGGCCTCCCGCTGCTCGGTGGCTTGATTTGAAAAAAGAGTTAAAGGTCGAGAACTTATTTATAAATATTGAAAAGTTTGGACTAATTTGAAATTCGCGAAAAGGTCAAGACTTTTTGCGCAATTAACCCATAAAAATATTAGGGTTAATTGCATTAAAATACACGATCTTTTTCTATTTTCTCAATTTAATCATCAATTTTACTTTTTATCAAAAAAGAGGAGTACATGACTTCTTAAATTTTACTCAATTAAATCACGAACTTTATTTTTATCAATTAAATGCACAAATTATTTTTATTTTTTCAATTTAATCATGAACTTTTCCTTTTAAATACATAACTTTACGTTTTATTATTTAATTAAAAAATTTCTATTAATAAAATATATAATTATTTTTAATATATATTAAATATTTAAAATATAATATGTAAATTAATTATTATAAATATTAATTTTTTTATAAGAGTTTGTGGTTTATAACTATATTCTCGTAATTGTTTTTGTTTCGAAAATTTATAATTTACATTACAACATAAAACAGTGGTGTGAATTAGTAATTTAAAATCAAATAAATCCACAATAATATTATATATATATATATAATAAATTTTAAAATAAAATTAATAATAATAAACATATTGTTAGTTTGAAAAAAAAAATACATAACTATTATTTTGACTTTAGTTTGATACATAACTGTTACTTTGACTTTAGTTTGATTTTAAATATTTATAAAATTTAATATTTTTAATATATAATTTATTCATTATATTTTAAACATTTAATATGTATTAATTTTTACTAATTAAGAGAGTTTTATATTTTATTAATAAAGATATTTTAGTTGAATTATAAAACATAAAAATGGAAAAACATGTATTTATAAAGAGTTAAATTGGGAAAATATAAAAAGGTCATAAAAAGATGTTCGTGAGTAAATTGAGAAAAAATAAAAAATTAAGTATTTATTTGATAAAAAAATAAGTTTGTGATTAAATTGAAAAAAGAAGAAAATATCGTGTATTTTAACGTAATTAACCCAAAATATTATCGCTTTTTGTTTGTATTGTGAATTAACGTTTCTAAAATAGTTAACATAAACAATTATCACTTTTTCATAATAAAATATTACTCCCTCCGTCCCACGTATTTTTACCCACTTTCCATTTTGGGGTGTCCCACGTATTTTTACCCATTCCATTTTTGGCAAAAATACATAATATTTTATTACCTACTTTTTACAATCCCAACAACTTTAACTATTTTTTTACACTTTATTCATCATTCCCAACAACTTTATTCACTTTTTCTTTTTAAATTACTAATTTATCCCTACTTTTTCTTACATTATATATTAAAAAAATAAAACGTCTTAATCTCCGTGCCCGTACAAACGGGTAAAAATACCCGGGACGGAGGGAGTACTATTTTTATTAACATATTATCATTTCTTATCTATACTTATGATTTAATCATTAATTAAGAATATAGTTGTAATTTCGCCATTATAATTCATTTAATATTTTACTTATAATTATTATATAAATAAAATGGAGTATAATATTTCATACTTAAAATATTATATACTAAAATATGATGAATGATAAATTAAAGTATAATCTTAGGATATTATAATATGATTTTTTAAAATATAATAATTGAATAGTAAATCATATTATAACATCATAAAATATAATTTTAATGTATAATTCATCATACTTTTATAAATTATATTTTAACTACTTAATAACATATTTTATCTATATAATAATAATATTTTAATAATGAGATGATTACTCTTACAATCTATATAACATGTACCTATTTAGAAAAGAGTGAGGCTTGCGTGCACCCGGGCGCACGGAACACATTCCGTGCGCCTTTAGAAATTTTGTATTATGGGTAAGGGTACATTAATTTGGTCTAAAGGGTATACACTTTAATTACTAAAAGGTACACAATTTTGTTCTAAAGGGTATACACTTTTCATTAATATTTTTTTTTCTTTAGAAAATAAAGGGTACACATTTTTATACTAAAGGGTATACAATTTAACACAAAATTCTAAAGGCGCACGGAGTGTTGTTCGTGCGCCCAGATTTTTCTTTAGAAAATAAAGGGTACACATCTGTATACTAAAAGGTATACAATTTAGCACAAATTTCTAAAGGCGCACGGAAAGTGTTCCGTGCGCCCGGGTGCACAGGAGCTTTTGCCTTTAGAAAAATACAAATCCATACTCAAAATTAACATAATCATAAAAATGTTTTTCCATAATATATCACAAGATAAAAAATAAATTATGGAGGTTAGATACATTTATATTAGTATAGTAATTGTATTATGAGCAACCGAAATTAGACCAGACATGATTTTTGGGTAGTCAAACCAACGTACACCTGATTGGAAACCAAGGTTTGAATATTCCCTTGTATATTCATCATTCATCAACTAATTAAAGAAAATGACATGTTACATGTGATGATATATAAACAATTAACACTTTGTGAGATTTAATTCCTTAAATATTCTTTTTTTTTCAATATACTCTTAATAAAAACAATTATAAATAATATTTACTCCCGTTCTAATAAGATTTTCACTATTTTCTCATTTGTTTATTCACTACACTCTCTACCCTCCAAAAATAATAAAAATTTTCAAAACAAATAACTTCTCACAACATCATATTTTCAAAAATGTCACTCTTACCTAACTCACATAACTTATTTTATTATTTATTTATTTATTACTTAAAAATATCACAATACCCCTAAAAATTAATAAAGTTGGTAAAAAAAGTAACTTTTGTTGAATTCCGTATTTACAGTAACGGTGAAGAGTTTAGTAAGATGGAGGGAGTAACATATTTTATTTTTAAAAATACATCATATGCATAATTTCCTTTACTATATTTTATTTAATCAATTAATTATATAAATAACATTTAACATGTTTTATTTTTAAAAATATCATCATCGTGTGGATAATTTACTTTACTATATTTTATTTAATATCTAAAAAATTAAATTACCCTATAAAATTAATAAAATAAATTTATAAAACAACTTTTATTTAAACATGTTATGTGAAAACCCATTGGGAGAATGAGTACTATTTCTTTTTATTTAAACACTTTTGATTGTTTAATATTTATGACAAATATTTTGAGTTCGCGACTAAATATTCTTTTATTGTTTATAAACAAAAATGTTTGTGCGTTTGATAAGAAATGTTTATGAACACATGTTCGTAAACATTTATGTGAACAAAAAAGAGCTTTAGTAAACAATTTCTATTCGTGTTCAACCATGCTCGATAATTTTTTTTATGACAAGCTCAAATTTAGAATTGAGCTCAATTATTTCTTAATACACGAGACTTAAACAGTTCAAAGTTCTGATCGACTCAACTCACTTATACGACAATTGGAATGTCCTGTCTCACAGTGGCTTAATCCCCATTCTATTATGAAAAACTCAATCCAAACAAGTCTTTACTTAGTACCAGTGGCGGACCTATGTAGGAGGGGGTACTGGCCCGAACATTTTATAATTAGTAGCACATATATAGAAACTGTTCCTCCTCAATAGCCTAGTGGTGAAGCAAAGCTGTTGACTTGTTAAAGATTGTGAGTTAGATTCACTTCAAGACATGATTGCATTATTTATTTATTTTCTCTTCCAGCAAGCATTTTTTTTTTTTTGGTTTTTTCCTCTTTTTATCTCTTTTATTTTAATTTATACATTATTTAAATAACATATTTATTTAATAATTTTAATGGCTCTACATTCAAAATTATCACTCTTATCTAACCCAACTTAAAATAGTAAAATACACTTAGAAAATTATTAATAAAAGGTGATAAATAAAATAATTTTTCTTAAAAATTATAGAACAAAATATGCAAATTATTGTACGAGAAGAATTGGGCCTCCTCAATGAAAATCCTGCGTCCGCCACTGCCTAGGATCACTGATTGATCTTATATCCTTGTACTACACGCAATGTAGGAGTTTATGAAAAAACGAAATATTATTACTCTTTATATTAAATAAAACATGATTTGCAAGTAGACTGCGAGTCGCGAGATAATTAAAGGTTGTCCACTTGCACTTCAAGTTGCTTTAATTTCTAAATTATATTCTATTTTGCTATATTAATTATTGTTCCTTCAATTCATCTTAATTATTTTTTGTACTTTTCTTAAAGAAAAAAAAAAGAGCAAGAAAAAGAGAGAGGATGCAAGTTGGAAGCATATAATAGTTAGAGCGTTATTAATTGATATATGAAAAAGTGGAAAGGGAATTGCAAGTTGCAAAACTAACAGCTCACCAAATTGCCCAACTTGTTCACTTAGCTCTTTGGTTCCATTCACCTTAATTCATTCCATATAACTACTTTTCCTTTCA
The DNA here is from genome assembly GCA_023678885.1 of Pogostemon cablin. Classification (NCBI taxonomy): domain Eukaryota; kingdom Viridiplantae; phylum Streptophyta; class Magnoliopsida; order Lamiales; family Lamiaceae; genus Pogostemon; species Pogostemon cablin. Next base: position 2,540,785 of record CM042977.1, on the reverse strand, counting down.
CTTTTTTTAATGAGAAATAAATTAAAATTAAATTAAGGTACATCCCCCCATGCTTCTTTTGGACTTATATAGTTATATTGATATTGATCCCATAATATTGACTCAATGAAACATTACTGAAATTAGAAAACCGTGTTTGAAGATGCATTTAATTTAAGAGTTTGATAGTATTTGGTTCAGTGGAGTATTTACTGTGTATGTATATGTGCATATATATATTTTAATAATTATATACTATTTTTACATTAAGTTTTTCATTAAAAGAAGTTAATAAAAAATTCGATAACAAAATATATACATTTTTATTTACTAATGTATATGTTTTTAGTCATAGGTGTATATATTTTTTTAAAGTGAGTACACGGAGCATTCGGGTACACGGAATAATTTGAGACGTATAAGAAATAATAATATTAAATTTTTGAAAAGTAATAATGATATTATAAACTGTTTTTTAAATAATTTATAATATAAATAAAAAATTTAATATTAAAAAAATTAATTAAAAATACATAAAATAATTTTAACTTGAAACGTAAGTGCTCACCCTAAGTGTGCCCATGAAGTAGCTCTAGAAATATTAAGAAAAATAGTACTAAGCCTTTTTTTTATTTAGAGGAAAAAATGACAGTATTTTAAGTCGTTGAGATTTTCTTATGATTTTTTTTTGAGTTGGTCGTTTTTTCTTTAAATATTTTCGAAGTACAGCCTTTTATCGGCTCGGATTCTGTGTGTCATTTGGTACACCATCTCTTTGTCACACCGTTAGATTACGACACGTAGGAGAGAGAAACTATACCCTAATCCTTAAACCCTAGGGGCAATGGTTGGATTTGTTTTCTCATCTTACGTGTCAATCACATAACGTGTGGCAAAGAAGATGATGCACCAAAATGGCGCGGAAGATCCGGTGTGATTATACCGAATAATCATACTTGCTTAAATACTTAAAAAATATTTAATTTTTTTTTATAAATGAAAAGGTTCGATTCCCTTAATCCGAAATATATATATTAAAAAAAATTTAATGATAAGGTGATGTAACCCTTCAACTCATTAAAATGCTAGAATTAAATAAATTAGAGATGTTACTAACAGTCCACCTCAACCTCTTCCTCGTCCAAAGGTCACCCATAACTGGTTTCTAATTCAAACTTCAATTAATTCGTTATATATATATATATATATATATATATTAATTTTTTTCGTTCGTTTCCTATTAAATTTCATCATCTAAAAAATGAAACGTCAAATCAACCCCTCAGGCCTTAATCTTAAAAGTATATTATAATTATAAATTTTCCACATCTTACCGTACATGATATACTTTATAATTTATTAATTATTATTTAAAATTACTAACATTACTTTCTAAAATTTAGTGAAATTAATTAAAAAAATAACTTTTTATATCTACATTAACATTGCAATTTAATATGAGATGTAGGGAGTGTATTTTTTATCCTAATAACTCCATGTATGAAATGTAGCTGAGTATATTTTATCCGAATAACTCCCTGTTATATTTTAATCTTTAACTTGCTCTTTGTTGATATACTAGTCCAAAAAATAAATGGATCTTTTGCACTTAAAATTTAGAAAAATAAAATGATTAGTTTTGGGGAAAGGAAAATACCAATGAATTTATTTTAAACAGTTTTTTTTCACGGTTTAAGTTTAAATTTACAAATTCTCAAATTCTATTAAAAACCTAACGGAACATTCATTTGATTGCTATTGGTGAAGCAGTGGCTCTAAAAATTAGTTGTATATTGTTTTTTTTAAATTAAAAGGCAAAAGTAGTCCTAATAATTAAAAAAATCAGTCTTATTATTTAACGAAATTCAATACAATAAATATATAAAAACAGGTAAAAAAAATGCACATTTTAGAATGATCACTACCTAGCTATAAATTACAATTCACAAAATTAAAATTAGACAAACTCACTTGTAATAAATTGCATTTGACCCATTAATTTTGAGTTATTTAGGGATAAAAAATATCTAAAGGTTTGAATGGAAGGAAAGTATAAATCCTTTTTAATAGGCGTGTTGCTCCCCAATTTAGAACCGCATTTTACAATTTTGGAAAATTGGAAATCGAAATCAAACTAGTGTTAGAGCGGTTTCGATTTTGGTCTATGAGTGAGGTTCTTGTGCCCGGGTACATCATGCCCCTTCGTAATTTAAACTCCTAATAATACATATATTTAAATAGAAATATGGAAGGAGAGAGTTGTGTTCTCATAAGGACACAGTATTACACAAGTTTTTGCCTTAGTTTATACCCAATGGTTCCTGATTCCTTTAAAAACAGTAATTTTTTTAATGATAATTAATCATTACAAATGCATGTAACATCTTTTATTTCATTCACTAATTCAATTATAACACTCAATAATTAATAATACTCAGGGTGCGTTTGGTTCACTTTGAATTAATAATACTCATTGGGCCTTAAAATTTTTCTAAAAATTAGAGAATTTATATACTAATTGAACTTATACTGGCTTAGTTTTCATCTAAGTCCATTAGTAAAAAGCAAGGGGCTCGGTGAAATACAACCTTGAGGAGAATTGTGTTACAATAACCCATGAAACTAATATGAAATTAAGGGAATTCTAATGCTCATCCATTACTTATCACATTTACAGGCTTTATTAACCCACTTATTATCTTTAGTGAACCAAACATTCCCTCAGTGTTTAATATCCATATTAATTTGCTTATTCGCCATTCATTCATAAGGGTGTATCAAAAAATGTTGCATCATTATTTAACATATAATTTATCATCACACTGTTTTTAAAAATAATTGTAGTCGTATTTAATAATTTTGATGAGCATTTATAAATCCCCACCCCATTTATTATATTATGCTACAAATTAAACTATGATATAATATATCATCAATATTCTACGTACACAACATTATCACTTTACTCATAATCCATAGTATATATTTTTAATGTTTTTACCTACTCGATCGAATGCATTACATTAGCATTCATTATCGTCTTTTTAACACAACGTACATTTATTCAATAACTATACGTACATACAACACATTAAATTAGGCTCTTTTTTAATTTAATGTCTTTCAATTTCATATTTATTATATTTAATTTAACTAGTATGTATTCTATGAAATTGGTTCATTATAGAACGGGATAAAAATAACTTTCTTACATGATAAAATATTGCTTTTTTTGACAGTGACTTACTCTCTTCATCCCGTAAAACATTCCACATTTACTATTTCATAGTATTTTTTTTTAAATAAAAATATTTTTACCAAAAATACTATGACTTAGTCATTGTTTATTTTTCACAAAATCAACTCTATCTGACAAAAATATCTTTGGAAGACACTAACAAATGGGGTAGCATGATTGCACATCTAGCACACTGTACATTTGGACAGATAATTTTAGGATATTTTAAGTTTCATTCAATAATTAGTCCCAAAATTTAAAATCGGTTATAGTTTATTTATCCTTAATTTTACAATACGATTTAAAATTTAACGTACTAAAATAATATATTGTCCCAAAATTACCAGCTCAAAAATAAAAAAAACTTATATAAAAAGGACATTATCTCATTAGTGTTAAAAAAAAAAAAAATTCATTCGTACAATTATGAGAGAAAACATTAATAAGAAATTAATATCCCAAACATAATTAATGGAAAAAACTATCAAGGTTTTATATTAAACTAGGACTCCCAAAAATATAATATAAAAAATAAAAATAAAAGGGAGAGAGTTGAGAGAGTTATTTTATTTTTTCAACCAAAATAAATGACATTAATTAAGAGAGTTACCAAATTATTTGAATCATAAACAAAACTCAAAGAAATTAAAATCCTTCTAGTTCTCATAGTACTTATATGTATAGTGGGAAAGGAGACTACACTTTCTATTTAATTAAAATTAGTTAAATTAATTATGCATAATAAATACAATCAAATTAAGTAGGCAAGTTAAATTTATGGATGCAAAATCTCTCACGCAACAATTTAATTGATCATTTCCGATTTACATTTTAATTTTCACATTTTTGACAATTATGAGATACTCCATTAAAATTAAATCAAAACCACCAATCAAGATTTTAATTAATTCTCAGAGATCAAATAAACATGTGTTGTAATAAAACTGCAATAAACAAGACGAATAAATTAATGTTTATCATGATTTGTAATTTTCTCTGCATGATTAATTTACAGTAAAATACTAGCTTAATTTTTTTTGAAGAAATTAATTAAGGAGATGGAGTTGTTCTTCTTGCAGAATTAGAATTTTTCTGTGAGATCTGAGCTAAAGACTGTAGATTACATTTGACAATGGTGTCTGCAAACACACACGTTTCCTCTTTCGTATTACCTGCCGGCACGTCCACCACGTACGACTCCACCACCACCGTCGCGCCGCCGTTCGCCGCCGCGTGCAGCGTGGTGACGGACCGGTAGTTGGCCAGGCGGTGGTCCCCACCCACGATGCTGAATCCGATGACGTGGCGCTCGTCGTCGAGGATCTCCAGCCGCTCCGTGCTGTTGACCGCCGGCAGGCCGGAGATGACGCGGATTTCCCTCAGCGTGCCGACGTCGCCGTCGCCGAGGATGACGTGGCAGCTCTTGACGAAGTGCTTGTAGGCCTGCGGGTTGTCGAACCGCCGGACGACGGACCACACGGTGGACACGGGGGCGGAGATTTGCTGCGTCACGGCGGAGCAGCACTGGTTGGGGCCCACCGCGTGGTTGTGGTACCGGGCCACGTGGTCAGGGACCTGCACGGCGGCGTGGGGGTGTTTGCATGCGGCGGCGGTGGTTCGTTGGTAGGATTTAGGAAGATCCGAAGGCATTCTCTTCTTACACAAGGTATAAGGTTTGATGGATGGATGGATGTGTAATATTGTGAATTAAAGAATGGTGTTTACTTTGTGGTTTTGTGTTGTAAAGTGGAATTTATATTGGCTGAGAAAGAGAGAGAGAGAGAATTGATTTAATTTTAATGGAATTATTTAGGGAAAATTTGTTGTGAGTTATGGAGAGAAGGGTAGTTGGATTTTGTAAAGGGGGTTGTGAAGATTCATGTGAGGGCAATAAAATAAGGATCTACTTGCTCACTCTCTCCCAAGTTACTAAAACAACCTGCTCAAAATGTATAAATTCTTTTTTTTTTTAAAATATTTTTGGTACGTTGTCGTCGACACCCAAAAATATGATTTGTAATTTTTTCAAACAAACCCACTAAAAATGTAGTAGGATAAGTAAGGGTCGAACCCACATGGAGTAATTAAATTTAAATTGAATTTAATGTGCTTTCATAAAAGTAACCAGAGGGGGGATTGGATTGATTTACTAACTAATAAACATGAGAATATAAATAATTAAAAGTGCAAAATTAATAAAATTAAATAAGAGAACAAAATAAAATAACAACCTAGTCCAAGGATTTGATCCCCTCCCATATCCTAATTCACATGTATGAAATTCCTAAAACACCAACAAGTTCATAAACTCAAGCCCCTAAGCTAACGGTACGACAAATTAACTCGAAATATCCTTAAGTTTAATAACTTAGGGTACGACCTCTAGATTAAACTATTCCTGAGTGATCCTATGGATTCGAACTCGACAATGCATAAAGATTTAGATATTAGGACTACTAGGCTATGAAAACGGGGGTAGCGAATCATACAACCTAGATTTCGTAATTTCAAGAGGTACTTCCTCACTTTGCTACTTGGTACAATATTATAATAATTACGGATTATAATATGTAAAATAACTATTGAAAAATCAATCACCTATAAGAGGGGTAGTCTACACAAGCAATTAAAAATTTAAGATTAACATCAAAGCCAATCACAAAATAAATTCATAAATCAAGTTGGTAATTTCAATCCTAATCAAACATGTAAATTCATCAACAAGAAGTTCACAATCCTTGGACTAGAAACAAAATTACATAATTAACTAAATTAAAAAGATGAAACCGATTATCTCTTGTTCCAATGGTGGCGTTCTCCTTCGCCCCAATCTGTCTGATGCGTGTCTGGATTTGTGGAATAATATAATCCCACAAAATCATAAATTAATTCCTCCAATTAAATTCCTTGATCACCTTCCTTTTTTTAGATGTCCAAGTTCATTGTATTTTTTCTCCCTTTGGTAAGTTTTCCTTTTCCTCTTCAAATCAAATCTCTCCTTAATTCTTCAAATCAAATCCCTACTTAATTTACTTGGTCAACTCTTTATTTCCAACTGTAAAAATTATTGTGATAGTCACATAAAATAAATTATGGTGACTGTACAATTTATCTTAGTTTTGGCCTGTTTCAATAACAAATAAAATAATTAAAGTATAAGTGTAGAAAATATAAATAAGTCATAATTATCATTAAATAATTCACAACTCACGTGTAAAGAAGTAAATTTCATCCAAAATAATTATGTAAAATTACAACTTATCAAATTTTAAACTGAACAATTATCATTATATTCTAATTATTTCTATTTCCTTTATATATATATAATAATAATAATAATTGTATTATCCGCTTAAAAATTACTGTAATTTATTACCCTAGAATTAGATTGTGAGATAAGTATCAAAACTTTGCATGAACCACGGTGTAAATGGATATGGTAGGATATGCATACGCCTATTTCATATACTATCCTTAATATTAGTACTTTCATTATTCATACTCTTTTTTATTACCTTTAAATATATCATCAATCGAGGAGAGTGTAAGTATTGTCCATTGAGTATGTGAATAATACACATAAACAATCGATTACCCGTAATTTTAAAAAATAAAGTGGATGGTAAATGTCCGAGCTACCCTACTTATAAAAGTCCGATTTACTCTATCTTATACATATGACTCGATTCTAAAATTTGATTTTATTTATTTTTAAAATCATTATTAGAGTGTGAAGGGACAAATTTGAAATGATATGTGTGTAAAAAAAGAAGTTACACATTTGAAATTAAAGTAACTTTTAAGTTTATTGAATAAAACTATGTTTCATATTTTAGGTGTAAAATGTTTTGTATGACAAACAAATGAAAAAAATATGAATAATTTTGTGGGACGGTGGGAGTACTAAATACTCCCTCCGTCCTGTCCTTATGGTTACGTTTACTTTTTGCACGGGGATTAATGAATATAATATTTTATTGTGTATTGAGGTGATATAAATAATAATTTAATGTAAAGTGGGTAAGTGTATTAGTGGGATATGTGACCCATAGAGGGAGAAATAATTAATTTGTGTGAGTCTCATATGCTAAAAAGGGAAATGTAACCATTAGAATGGAACGTCCAAAATAGAAATATGTAACTATTAGGATGAGACGGATGGGTAAGTAATTTTCATTTTAAGCAACAATGCAACACAATTAAAACCTAAACTAAAAAAATTGCTAACTAATGCATAGTTTGTCGAGCTAATCCAACAATGCTATAAATGCACGACATCAAGTTTATGTATGGATAATCAAATAGTGTAATGGGATATTTTACAAAACCTGCTCCCAATAAAGTATTATCTCTCGAATACCCTTATTCGCTTATGAGAGAGTTTAAAAACTAAATCCTATGTAAATATATATATATATATTCTAAAACAATAATTTTGTTATATATATATATTTATTTATCTTGCATTAGAATAACAAGTGACACATTAAATAAGATGTACTAATATCGTTGGTAAATTGATAATTGTATTCGGCGTAAATTTATAAATGTGGATAATCGTTACACGAGGTCATGTTATCGTGTACTAAAAATTTAATAAGTGTCACTTATTCAAAATATAGAGTGAAACTTTTGCACCCTAATTATATGAATTTATTCGTTTAATTGATTCCTAACTCGATTAAAAAACTATAACACTAGTTTATTTCTTATCTTATTTCTTGTTTGTATTAAATACTTTATTATAATCATATTATTAATAAGTTTGCAGAATGTCATGTTTAACAACAACTTGTCAAGTTGTGTTAATGATAATGTTTTTGAAAGTTCGTCAAGTAACAATTTTACAAAATTATATAGATTCAACGTATGAAAAATTTGCATGAGATATATTATATTATCTTGTGTTTATTTATTTATTTATTTATAATTTGTGAATTGAACCAATTGTACGAATACTAAATTCATATAATTAGTAAAGACGAATTTTTTCACAAAACATATTATATGTGTCTTACATTCTAATTTCTATATACGACAGTATTTTATTTTATCCTCTAAATACAGAAAATAAAACATCTTTCAGAGTTGAGACTCGAATTACTCAAATTTATTTTATAATTATTGTATTATAAATTAAAAAAAAAAGATCAAGTTGCCGGAGACTATGCGGCATAAGGTTGGACAAATTCAATGCACAAATTTTGAAATTCAATGGCTGTCAACTTGCACATCTTTTCCTAGTCCTTTCACGTGTTATTTCTTTATTTATTCAGTTCTCAACACCAAATTTATTTTACACATTCTTCTTCTATTCTCACGATGCAGTTAATTCCAACTATTTTTAACTAAATTAAAATTGTCTTATTGTTTAACGTCTGATAAACGCTAAATTGCATCCAATTAGGTCAAGTTTATTTTTCTTGAATACTTTTGACAATTTCCAAAATCGATAAAAATGAATGTTCAAATATAGACATGGTAAATTTGATAAAGTAGAAGAGATTTGGTGATAACGTTGTTTTAGTGTGTTTGTTTGTTTTGTTTTTTAGGCAAAATCTCTTGCGCCTAGGGATGTAATCGAATCGAGCCGAGTCGAATACTACTAGGTTTGAGGATCGTTTGTTAAGAAATTATCGAACTCGAGCCCGAGCTCGAACTCGTCAAGAAAAAAAATATCGAACTCGAGCTCGAATTCAAACTATTTGTTAAGACTCGCGAACATGTTCACGAACACATAAAGTAACTTGTTTATGAATATATTTTCATGAACATTTAAATAATTTTATGTCTGGATATTAAAAGAATGTTTCGTTTATAAACATTTAATGTTATTCATAATATTAAATAAACAAACTAACAAAATATAATAATTAATGGTAAAAAATATTTAAATATTTAAATAATCACTTACGTTATTATCATATTTGTGTGGTTTAATATAAAATATTTAATTATTGAATATTAATAAATAAATAATAATATATAATTCTAAAGAATAACTATAAAATTTACGAACGCGTTTGCGAGCCATAAGCGAGCCCATAAACGAATATGTTCGCGAGCTTTCGAGCCGAATACCCTTAGCTTGAGTTTGGTTTGATAAACTATACGAACCCAAAATTCAAGTTTGGTTTGGCTCGTTAAGATTAACGAACGAGTTCGAACGAATATTTAATCAAACCGAGACTCGAATAGTTCGCGAACGGTTTGGTTTGGTTACATCCCTACTTGCGCCCCCGAGGACACGGAGGGATACTCCGTGTCCCCCATGTGAACACAACCCTCTCCCTTTATATTTTATTTAAACCTATGTATTGGTAAGAGTTTAAATTGCAAAGGTGCATGGAATGTGCTCCGTGCGTTCGGGTGCACGGGAGCCTCACTCTTTTTTTAAAATAGTAATTCCCTCCATCACCTTGAAAGATAAGATTTACTTTTTATACGTGAATTAAGAAATATAATAATTTAATGTGTAGTAGATTGAGAAATAAAATACTTAAAGTAGATAGTTGTATTAATTTTGAGTGTGGGCTAGTGTACTGAGTATAATAATATTTTTTCCAAAAAGAAAATAAATATTTTGTATTGGGACGGGCCAAAATGACAAAATGAAGAGTATAACTTTTATTAAAGATATTATCATTTTCCATTAAAAATATTACTCCCTCCGTCCGCTTCTAAGGTATCCATATTACTATTTTTGGCGTCCGCTTCAAATGTATCCATTTCTCCTATTTAGTAAAAAAGTACACAATATGGCCCACCACTTCCCTCTAATACAGCTACCCACTTTACATATAATAATAATACTCCTTAATCCACATGCAAAAAGCAAATGAATACCTTAGAACCGGATGGAGGGAGTATATTTTTCTATTCCAGAGAAATAGGTGCATTTACCTTATATTTATTTATCTAGGACGAAGGGAGTAACTTTTTTATATACTACGAGAGTTCTTCATGAAATAATCTAATTTTTTATTAAAATATTATATTCTCTTCGTCCCATTTAAAATTACACCTCCTTTATAAAATTATAAATCTCACGGAACCCTTCCCATAATTTATGAAAGAATTCTCACATAAATATTTGCTAATAAATAGTGTGGATCCTCACAAATGAGGTTCATATGATCATATGCATTAATTTTTACTTTACCTATATAGTTTAATGACTATTTTTAAAATTTAGTATTAATTTTTATATTATAATTGTAATTTAACACTGTGATTCATAATATATTTTATTCCTTGATTCATGGAACCATATGGTTAAAGTATAGTATAGGGTATTTACTATAAGGTATATTAAAAACTCATTTATTATTATGAGATACAAACATACAAAAATATTATTACTAACTACATAAATGATTCCAATATTACCCTTACAATGTGTTGCATATAAATATTTGTGTGCAGCATAAAAGATCGTGTGCAGCAAAAGTTATGTGCAGTAAAAAAAGTATGTGCAGCAAAAAAATGTGAATTGCAAGTGTCATGTGCAGCGAAAAAATTATATACTCCTACTATCCGGTGGCGGCAGTGGGTGGGTGAGGGGTTTAGGGTTTGTGGTTTAAAAGTGTATGAGATTATAATGAATTAAGGTTATATTAGGTATTTTACTTTTTATATGTGAGAATAATTTTTTTATCAATGTATCTCATTAAGGTTATATTTGGTATTTTACTTTAATATTTTGTATGTGAGAATAATTTTTTTAAATCAATGTATCTCACAGCTGTTTGCCTATTTTTGTAGCACTCACGAGCAAGAATACTCGATCGTTGTAGTAGTATATCCCAAGAAAAATTATCAATCCACAAAGGAGTTATGTTCGGACTAGCAATATGCGTGAGCTCATGTTCATGTTGTTTTTGTAAAGATGATCGGGGGTTTTGAGATTGATTTACCACTTAAGCAAGTAGCACGTAAATAAAAATAGCAAATAAGAGAAATTACAAGTGAAGATGAATAACAAGTAAAGAAAATGGATGCTAAAGTTCAAGTATGGAAAACATGGGATTAGAAACATCCAAGCACACTCGATTCATATTATCATGCAAAAGGAATTCAACTCAATTGATGTAGACTAAGGGTGATCACGATTGTATCCTAAGCTCCCTTTCGGGTTACAAAGGTTGTTGATCCATTTTAGACTCCCAAAAGCACTTAAGATCAAAGCCCAACATTAACCCCTTCCATCTAGGTACTAGTTAGAATAAACTCTCCCTTTTTGTGTACTAAGGCCAACGAATGGATTGGTTCCCCTCATTGAATTCAAATATCCTTTCGGTCAAACCCAAACTCAATGTCTATTCATGCCTTCCTAATACTATAGAGGGTCGTTTCCGTCTCACTCCAAGCAATACATACATGAACATCATGATAGCATTTAATCACCATAAATAAATTCATTGATCAACAATCCATTAAACCAATAATCAATTATGAATAACAAACCATGTCATCACAACATCAAGACAATTAAACTCCATGAATAGAAATCAACATCAATTAAATCAAAAACCAATTTAATCCACATGATAATACAAATCTAATATGCTCTTCATGATCCTAACCCCACTAGAGGGATTAGCCTAACATGATAAAGGTAACAAAACACATAAATGATTCATTACAAATATCCATAGTCTAAATCCAAAAGAAAATCAAAAGAGATGTGAATCTTCCCTAGCAATTTCTTGTAGAGAATCTTCAATACTCATGGATCTCCAACTCTAGCTCTTGATTTCTTGAGATCTCTCACACCCAATGGAAGGGATGAAATTTTGATGGAGAATTAATGGAGATGATGGAGATGGATCAAGATGGATGAAGGTGGATGAAGATGATGGTGAAAAATGGAAGAAATGGTATGTGATGTGTGTGTAGAGGATGGGAATTTTGGATCTTCTCTCAAATGTTGAATAAATGGGCATTTATACCCCTATGGAGGCTTCTAGAAGGATCTGAAAATTTCAGCAGGATTTTACACGGCACGAGTCGTGCTTTGCAACACGGCTTGTGTCTTCTGATGCTGCCGCACGGCCTCTCCTTACAGGGCCGTGTTACGCAACACGGCTCATGTACTGCAACACGGCTCGTGTGTTGTAAAACGGGCACAGGATGGTCGTGTTGGATCTTCTGATGTCGGCACATGGCCACTTCTTACAGGGCCGTGTTCCGTACACGGCCCGTGTTGGTGCATGCCCCTATTTTTCACATTTTGTTTCGGCTCGTTCTCCTTCGTTTCAACTCCAAATTTAGATCCGCTTTTTCCTACGCCTTCCTTATCATATCTAGAATCCAATAAAAAGTGAAAAATTATAGGTTTAAGCTCATTCACACACATTTCAATAAAAACACAAAATACAACCAAATAACACATAAAATATGAATAAAATAATACGAAAACACATATAAAAAGACACTAAAATGTAGGTGAAAATAGCTCTAATCAACCCCCAAATTTAAGGTGTTGCTCGTCCCCGAGTAACGAAAAAGATAAACCAAAAGGAGAAATTTTCACCTAGAAAAAAAAAACTAAATGAGCATAAGTAATAACACATCGTTAGCGATAACAACTACAAACTATGCTAAGTCATCCTACAATATTAAAATCAAAACATGAAGAATTAGCAAGTTCAATCACAAGAGAATAAAATGTAATATAGTCCCTTTTTTTGTCCAAGACTCACATAAGTTATAAATGTCTCTCAACACTCTTTAAAGTAGGGTAAAGCAACACTCATCAACCGATTGGCTTGACTCGCTATAAGCTTGCTCGTGGACTACATTCACAAACCACCAAAGTTTCAATCAATGATCAAAAAGGTCTTTAATTAAGATGTAATTATAGGCTCTTTGGTAGGGTAGGAAGTATATGGATAAGAGTGACTCAACTTCTCCACTTTTCTTTCTTCCTTTCTTATCTTTACAATCTCAAGCACTATTCATTAACTTTCCTTGGATTGAGCTTCTTTTGATGCATGTTTCCTTTCTTTGAATTTTGTTTACTTGAGCATTTTGATGTTGATTTGCTCCTTTCTTACTTTGAGGTTGCATGTGCATTCTTGTTTTGCTCTTTTCATCATTTTTCTTGCTTGTTTACCATGTCCTTTTCTTCTTTTGATTCTTCAATCCATCCTTTCTAGCCACCATCTCCTCAATTACTCACATAATGGATGTATATATAAGGCTTAAGTGGGTAATCAAGACTTGTAATGTGCTAAATTCACAAGAAATAAGTTTATAGGCTCAAAATGGTTAACTAAGGATGATGTTCATGGTAGGGAACATATATGGCAATGACTATAATAACAAGGATGGTCTTAGATCATTTCACTAATCTCCACTAATCGGGCTCTTTCCTATAGTCCTTGAGCAAGTTCTAGCTTATCAAACACAACCGATCCACTCATGAAGAAATACCATGTGTGCATGGTTGAGGTTCAAATGCTCACAAGCTTGTGCTCGGACCTTAAGGAACTTATTACACCACATTCATCTCAAAATTGATTAAGTTAAGTAAAACATGTCACAATTTGAAAGTGTAGAGATTCTTAATCATAATTTGTCATCACTTATCACCACAACATATCATCACTCACGTTCAAAAATGACTCACGACATCCCTAAACAAACCACCAAACATCCCAAGATAAGAATGAAAATACACACAACATACAAATAAGGACTCAACAAACAAGACACAACAAAAACACAAAACATGCAAAAACACAAAATACCATCATCCATAAGAAAATTAAGCACACATTCATCCCAACCTTTATTGAAAAGGAAATCCTAATATACGAAAGTAAACCTCCCACAAACCTAACACATGAAGTAGCATACTAGTCACAACAATCCAAATCAAAATCAATTCATTTTAAGTAATAAAATGATAAGGTGTAGAGTACTCCCTCAATAGGCATTTGGTAAGGAAAGCGTTAGCTTCAAGCTCCATCATGCTTCCAATACCTCTCATTCATGCTCAAACACTCAACAAACACCATTAGTTCAACAATTTCATTATAAATATGGACTATCATGTACTTCAACACCACCAATCATACCAAAATCAAACCCAAACTCATGAGAAAAATTTTAAAATTTACTCAATTTTACAAGAATTATACTCAAGTGGTGAGTCACACCACACACTCTCTCCCCAAACTTAAATCGAAACAAGAGTTGAGACTTAAGTTTACAAAAAGTGGTGAGACTTACCCTTGTAGTTTCCATTGATGATCTTCTTGTTGAGAAGTCTATGCATCCAAACGAATCAAGTTATGTTCACCATGCACTAGCACCCCCCAAACTTAACTCGAGACAAGAGTCACGAATTAAGTTTGCAACAAGTGGTGGAACATGTCAACTTGAATCCATGAAGCACTTCTCTTTTCTTCAATGAGCATTTTCTCCATGAGCACAATCAACCTACAAGGCCAAAACAAACAAGCAACAAAAGATAAAAAGAATGAGTTGCCTCCCATTTAGCGCTAAGTTTAACGTCTTCAAGCCGGACGAATTTAAACTCTTAACAGTCGGAGAAATCCAAGACCCCATCGGATCTCATCTTCACTTTAAACATTTCTTTAACAGTCTTTTTATCCACACTTCGTGCTCCTTTAACCCTTGAACTCACCTCGTTTCCTCTTTTCCTCACATTCTTAAATCCCGGAGGCCCTTTATCAATCTTCAAATCAACATGTGGATCTCCCCCAAGCGTATTTCTTTTTGAAGAGACATTTCCTGCAATTTCAAGCATAAAGTTAATTAATTCTTCATCTTTTAAAATCGCACTTACCACTTCATCTCGAATATCCGGAGGCTTAATGGGTGGCTTCAAATGAAGATTTCTTCCTTTTAAATTCTTGCTTGATAACACCAATTCTCTTTCATGTGATCGAAGTGTGAGTTCCTTCTTATCTATGTCAAATTTTGCTTTTGCGGTTGCCAAAAGTGGCCTTCCAAAAATTAATGGGATTAAAGGATCCGCTTGCTTCTCAACTATCATAAAATCCACCGGAAATACAAAATTCTCTATTCTCACAAGCATATCCTCCACAACTCCATGGGGCTTTATCATTGAACCATCCATTATTCCGATTTCCACATCCGTTTCCTTTAACCTCCCAATGCCAAGTTTTTCAAAAATCTCCAAAGGCATTACATTAATGCTTGAACCAAGATCACATATAGCATTAAAATGTTCCCCCTTTCCAATTGTACAAGTAAGAATGAATTTACCGGGGTCTTCTACCTTCAATGAAGCATCAACCTCAACAATGTCATGATCTTGTTTCAACATTATCTCTCCATCACACGCACTTTCATCCTCCAACAAAAATAAGAATTCATCAATTATTTTCTCTTCATCCAAAGACAACTCTTCATCAATGATAATCTCCTCCTCAATTTTTGACACCAATTCATCACAAACTACTTCTTCAACCTTAGAAACAATGTTTGTTGTTTCCACCAACCCTTTCTCCACCTTACTTTCCATGTTGCACACGGTAACATACAAACATTGCTCCTTAGGATTAGTTACCGTGGTAGATGGAAATTTTCCTTGTTGGTGTTGAGATCCCACGGACGAAGCAATTTGTCCCATTTGATGCTCAAAAGCTCTCATCCTATTATCGGATTTCTTCTCATTTTTCTCCATTCTAGCTTCAAGCTTAGCCTCTCTCTTTTCCATATAAGCCCTTGTATCTTTCATGAATGCTAGCAATGTATCTTCCAATGATGACTTACCTTCTCCATTCAATGGCTTGGCACTTGGATCGAATCCCGGAGGAAATGCAACTGCGGCTTGAGGATTAGAGTAGGAAAGATTTTCATGCTGCCTCGGACTTTGATAACCTCCATGAAAATTTCCTTAATTAGAAGGATAATTACCTTGAAAATTCCCTTGATGTTGGAAATTCCCTTGGTAATTTCTCCTATCCAAATAAGCAACATCCTCTACACTTTGCATCACATTACTCTTCTCGTTCAAGGTAGTACTCGTATTTTCCCCTTGACTCACTCCTTGAGTGATCAAATTCAATTGCTTAGTTAAAGCATTGATGCTTTCATTAAATTCTTTCATGCCTTGGCTTTGAAACACATCGCTCTTCACTTTATGCACACTTTCCACTTGAGCTACCGTTCCAAATGCACAACTTCCCATTACTCGCTCGGAAGGTCATTGATAAGCATTCATTGCAATATCTTCAAAATTTTCCATTGCTTTCATAGCATCCACTCCAAATATAGACCCTCCGGATGAGGCATCTACATGCATCCGATTTTGTTGATTCAACCCTTGATAAAAGAAAGCCACTTGTTGATTCTCATGAAAATCATGTTGAGGACACTTTCGGAGCATCTCTTTGTAGCGTTCCCATGCTTCATAAAAATTTTCATCCGGGAGTTGCCTAAATTGAGTGATAAGGCTTTTCAATTGGAGAGTCTTTGAAGGAGGAAAATATTTGTTTAGGAACATTTGCTCAAGATCTTCCCATGTATTACAACTTCCCAAAGGAATTGCATTATACCATGCCTTAGCCTTGTCTCTTAAAGAAAAAGAGAACAACCTCATCCGAATAGCATCTTCCGATACTCCATTCATCTTAATGGTATTTGCAACCTCCAAGAAGCTAGCTAGATGCATGTTTGGATACTCAAGAGGACCTCCCCCAAACTGATTTTCTTTGACCATGTTGATCAATCCGGTCTTGATTTCTAAATTGTTGGCTTGAACCGGAGGAACCATGTTGTGTACGGCTCTCAGTTGGAAGTAATCCCGGATTGCTCTAGGCCTTTGTAACTCTTGTTGTTGGAGTATCCTTTGAGCTTCTTGATTGGCAAGCACTTGCATATACTCTTGGTTTTGAGCAATGAAATTTCTAAACATCTCCATTTGGTCCTCTTGTATTCCTTCTTGTACCCCCCGTTGATCTTGTAATGGATCATGGGGTGGATTATGATTGACATTCTCTCCATGTTGATTTTCCATATTTGTTCCTTTTTTAGCTCTCCGTCTCTCTCGCTTCCTTTGTCGCGTGGTCTTTTCTATCTCCAAATTCAAAGGAATGATCGATTGATTTTCCTTTGATCTTGTGATCATAAAACACCTACGAAAATTCAAAAAGTGAGACCACAAACAACAATAGTAAACAAAGTAAAAATAAAATAAAAAGTATCCTTATCAAGAACAACTAAAATAATAACACAGTACTCGACTAGTCCGTCAAACTCCCCTTTGGCAACGGCGTCATTTTCTTGTTTGCCTATTTTTGTAGCACTCACGAGCAAGAATACTCGATCATTGTAGTAGTATATCTCAAGAAAAATTATCAATCCACAAAGGAGTTATGTTCGGACTAGCAATATACGTGAGCTCATGTTCATGTTGTTTTTGTAAAGATGATCGGGGGTTTTGAGATTGATTTACCACTTAAGCAAGTAGCAAGTAAATAAAAATAGCAAATAAAAGAAATTACAAGTGAAGATGAATAACAAGTAAAGAAAATGGGTGCTAAAGTTCAAGTATGGAAAACATAGAATTAGAAACATCCAAGCACACTCGATTCATATTATCATGCAAAAGGAATTCAACTCAATTGATGTAGACTAATGGTGATCACGATTGTATCCTAAGCTCCCTTTCGGGTTACAAAGGTTGTTGATCCATTTTAGACTCCCAAAAGCACTTAAGATCAAAGCCCAACATTAACCCCTTCCATCTATGTACTAGTTAGATTAAACTCTCCCTTTTGTGTACTAAGACCAACGAATGGATTGGTTCCCCTCATTGAATTCAAATATCCTTTCGGTCAAACTCAAACTCAATGTCTATTCATGCCTTCCTAATACTATAGAGGGCCGTTTCCGTCTCACTCCAAGCAATACATACATGAACATCATGATAGCATTTAATCACCATAAATCAATTCATTGATCAACAATCCATTAAACTAATAATCAATTATGAATAACAAACCATGCCATCACAACATCAAGACAATTAAACTCCATGAATAGAAATCAACATCAATTAAATCAAAAACCAATTTAATCCACATGATAATACAAATCTAATATGCTCTTCATGTTCCTAACCCCACTAGAGGGATTAGCCTAACATGATAAAGGTAACAAAATACATAAATGATTCATTACAAATATCCATAGTCTAAATCCAAAAGAAAATCAAAAGAGATGTGAATCTTCCCTAGCAATTTCTTGTAGAGAATCTTCAATACTCATGGATCTCCAACTCTAGCTCTTGATTTCTTGAGATCTCTCACACCCAATGGAATGGATGAAGTTTTGATGGAGAATTAATGGAGATGATGGAGATGGATCAAGATGGATGAAGGTGGATGAAGATGATGGTGGAAAATGGAAGAAATGGTGTGTGATGTGTGTGTAGAGGATGGGAATTTTGGATCTTCTCTCAAATGTTGAATAAATGGGCATTTATACCCCTATGGAGGCTTCTAGAAGGATCTGGAAATTTCAGCAGGATTTTACACGGTACGAGTCGTGCTTTGCAACACGGCCACAAGGTGGCCGTGTTGTGTCTTCTGATGCTGCCGCACGGCCTCTCCTTACAGGGCCGTGTTACGCAACACGGCTCGTGTACTGCAACACGGCTCGTGTGTTGTAATACGGCCACAGGGTGGTCATATTGGATCTTCTGATATCGGCACACGGCCACTTCTTACAGGGTCGTGTTCCGTACACGGCCCGTGTTGGTGCGTGCCCCTGTTTTTCACATTTTGTTTCGGCTCGTTCTCCTTCGTTTCAACTCCGAATTTAGATCCGCTTTTTCCTACGCCTTCCTTATCATATCTAGAATCCAATAAAAAGTAAAAAATCATAGGTTTAAGCTCATTCACACACATTTCAATAAAAATACAAAACACAACCAAATAACACATAAAATACGGATAAAATAATACGAAAGCACATATAAAAAGACACTAAAATCTAGGTGAAAATAGCTCTAATCAACAGCAATTATGGGTACCAAGTGTGTATCTATTAGTAATTATTTTTAATAGTTATTTCATTTTATTAGTGTTAATGCTAATTAAGAATCTAACCATATGATTTACTTTTTTTTTTATCGGACAAAGTTAGTTGTTAGTATAGTTAGTAGTTAGTTCACCAAGTCTCCATACACCCTTATTCTCCAAGCCTCCTTATAACTCCCCTCCTGTTCGTTCATAATGGGAATCGAACCCGAATCACTCACTTGTGTGAGGAGCGCGGTGCCCAGATGGGCTAGCCCACCTGGTTTGACCATATGATTTACTAATATTCATCGTTTAGATTTTATGCTAATTCTATTGATAACTCCACTAGTTTATGTAAATTGTAATATTACACACTTATAGTTTATGATTTATTTATCTATAAATTTAAGATTGAGACACTTTCTTATAAGACGAGTATATATGAAACATAAAAACTCATTATTATAAATATATTTATGCTTATTTATGTTAGTAATAAATTATATTAAGTGCATCATTTATCATATTTTAAAAAATTACACTTTAGTTATCAATTAACTTATTTATTTATATAACAATCATACTTTAACACGTCTCATAAAGTTGTGCCACCAGACGTCCGTCTCGCAAAACACTTTGTCTTTAAAACTTACCTTAAGACATAATATTAATTTATAAAATATAATTGTGGTTTTAAATTTTAGTGTACTTTCTTCGTTCCGGACTTATGTTCACCGGTATAGTAGATACGGAGTTTAAGAAAAATTATTTTTTGATCAACTTTATTGATTTTTTAGGGGTATTGTAGTATTTTTAAGTAATAAATAAATTATAAAGTATGTTATGTGTGTTGGGTGGGAGTGATATTTTTGAAATTAAAATAACTTTTGAGGTTGTTGATTAATGAAAAGTTTCATTTTTTTAGTGGTGAAGATAAGATAAGTATAAGAAGGACGAAAATAGAAAGTGTGAATATAAGTATCTGAATTAATTAAAAGAAAATAATGCTAACGGTACATTTTCACACAATAGTGATAATTCATGTCAAATTATGTACTCTCTCCCTCCACTTTAATGAATACTTTATTGACTTTTTGAATGTGAATTAAAAAAAGTATTAGTATACATTAAATAAATATATTAGTGGGTGTAAAGTTCATATTTTAATTGTATTAATAAGTGTTTGTATATTTAAAAATTATACTATAAATATCATGATTTAAATAATTCAGAAAACACAACTCAATAATTAACGATAATGAGTAGCTATTTTTTAAATTTCTCTTCCATATTGAATTAATTTATTACTCTTATTGCAATATTTGAAGGGGTCCGTACGATAATAAAGGCTAAATTGGTAAAATCCAATAATAGAGACTCGTATGAATATTTAAAGTTAAATAAAAACATAATTAATTGTCTTAATCTGTCGTCAATATAATGACATAAAGATTAAAGCTTGCATGTATGATAGTTGCGTTTCACCGACACGTTGCTTTTGGTATCATACGATATATGCAACTTGCAAGAGTTTCTATTTAATTATTATTTTACTTGGCTATAACTGCATCTAAAACCCCAATGAAATATTATTTATTTTATTATTAAGAATATTAGCAGCTGGTATACTATACAAATAATTGTATGCACTAGGCACGGTAAAGTTATTTACATTTTTTTTATATATATAGTACTATTAGTTATTGTAAATGAGAAATTATTATTACATGTCCAACAATTAATACACACGTGGTTTATTTTAACCTAATATTCATGTCCAACAATTTTTTTTTATCGGACAAAGTTAGTTGTTAATACACCCTTATTCTTCCAAGAATTCTTATAATTTCACTCCTATTGGTTCCCATTACACCCTTATTCTTCCAAGAATCCTTATAACTTCACTCCTATTCGTTCCCAATAGAAATCGAACCCGGGTCATTCACTTGTGTGAGGAATCCGGTGATCAAGTGGGCTAGCCCACCTGCTTTTCATGTCCAACAATCTGATCTCAATTAATTAATAATAACATTATTATTATGAGTCCCAACGGTAAAATTTTATTTTTTTACTAAACACAGCCGACAATTAAAAACTTTTACTCATTAGTTTTACATTTTCGATAATTATGGAGTAGCAATTTTCAATTCTCTCTTTCTTCTCATCTCACTTTTTGTGTAGTCGTGTGATTTGTGTGGAAGTGTGTGTTTTCAGTGTAATAAGTATATATTTTTAGTATAAGTGGAGAGTGGATGTACACAATTTTTTTTTTTCAATTTAATAAATGGGTTAAGATTTATAAAATAGAGTAGCAATATAATTGATATTCCACATATTTTTCGTTTTCAATACGTGCCTCAATAGTATTGTCCTTAATTAAATATATTTATGCACACACGATCCCAGACATAATAGGGCCGGCCCACACATGAGCCCAGGTAGTAAGTTGGGCGGATAAAAATAAATTAAATCAAATTTGATGCCATTTTGTTTGGTGGCCAAGGCCCAATGTAATTTTAAGGTATGGTATTTTATATTATCTACAAGTACTGTGAGTTATGGATTTTACTAATGTATTTAAATTTTGAAATCTTGCATGGTAGAAGAGGCCATAAGTAGTAATTTTAAAATTTGAAACATTATATGAAACCACATATAACTGTTTATATTTGCAAATAAGAAGAATTTATGGATTAATTAGCAAGCAATAAATAATAAAGAAGAGGCCATGAGGCATGCAGGGTGCTGAAATTTCGCAAACTCCTATCTCTCTCTCTCTCAAATCAGCATCCAGGGAGATCAGAGAGAAAGGAAATTAATTAATTGTCTGCAATTTCTTTGATTATTTGATCAAAAACATATTCATAATCTTTAATTTATATATATATATATATATATATATATATATATATATATATATATATATATATATATATATATATATATATATATATATATATATATCTAAAAAGGTAGGTGTGTTTTAGGTATCTGCATGCAAATATGGATCAAGTATTTGGAACTGTGGGTTCCTATTGGATGGGCAAAAAGGCCACCCAAGAGTTTAGCTCTGTTGGAAATGATGTCAATGTAACACTCTCAATCTTTTCTTTTATCCCATTGCTCTAATTTTAATTCTGTGTTTCTTGATTTTATTCCAGCAAATGTGAATTAATATATCTTTAATTTGTTTTCATGATAGTCATTGACAACATCCATTGAAGGAGGTGCCAAATGGTTGGTTAACAAAGTTAAAGGTTAGTTGTGATGCACAAAAATGTTAATGTTTCATACATCACTATCATTCTATCAAAACATTAATTGTTGTAATAACAAGTTAATTAACTAACAAAGCCCCCTTTGAGCTAATCTTTTGTTTATATGAGATAACAAAAAACTATGTAAGATGAATAAAAAATGATGCATTTAATAAAAAAATGTAATATCCATTGAGTATGAGATATGATCTCGCTCAAGTTTTTGTCTTTTAGGTAAAATGCAAAAGCCATTGCCAGAACTCCTCAAGGAGCATGATTTGGCAATAGGCGTATTCCCCCGTGACGCGACGAACTATGAGTTCGACGAGGAGACGAAGAAGCTTACGGTTCACATTCCGTCGATATGTGAGGTTAACTACAAGGATCATTCGGTGTTGCGTTTTTCGACAACGGTAACGGGTTGTTTGGAGAAAGGGAAGTTGTCTGAGATAGATGGGATGAAGACTAAGGTGATAATATGGATAAAGGTGAGTTGTATAACCTCTGAAGAATCCAAACTCCACTTCACTGCTGGCATGAGGAAATCTAGAAGTAGAGATGCTTATGAGGTTTCAAGGGATGGAATCACTACAACCAAGTTTTAATTGGTCATGTAAAAATTTTCCTTTTGTCAAAGGATCATCTGGGCGAAGACCATTTCTTTATAGATTGGTAGCTGTAATTATGCCATCCAATCTATGATAGATTCTTCAGTAACTTTGAAACTATATCCATCTTATTCCCTAAGAATTTCTGAGCCACTTGTATATACGTGTCACTCAGGGCCAGCCCTGAGCGGTGGCAAGGTGGGCTTTTGACATCGGTCCCAAAATTTTAGGGGCCCCAATATTTTTAATACCCTTATACTCTTAATATATATTTTTGTGTTGTATTAAATTATAGGCCCAACAATAACTTTCATTTTATATAATTATTGAGTTTGATTAAATTTCAGGCCCAATAAAAACTTTCATTTTATATAATTATTGAGCTTGATTAAATTTTAGGTCCAACAATTAATAAGAAATTAACTTTTAGATTTATTTAATGTAATATCTACCAAATCAATTTAATATTAAAAAGAAAGCCTAATATGATTGAATAAATAATTAATGAGATTTTATAATATCAATTCTAAAATAATACAAAGATCATCCTTTCATATTTCTTCGAAACCAATAATGAATTATCCTAAAAAAATCTTAAACATCATATCATACTTCATTATTATTAGTGTAAAATTACTGATTTAAAATACCTAATTTCACATTCTAATCTTCAATTATCCATTTTACTAATTTATTATATATACTACATACTTCCTATTAGTGTAAAATTTGTGATTTAAAATACCTAATTTCACATTCTAATCTTCAATTTTCTATTTTACTAATTTATTTAAATATTATCCATTCTATATGATCAATGAATCAAAATTTAGAGGTAAATTATTTCTATTTTTAAATTTTTTCTTATGAATTTATTTTTTTCAGTTTATATTTTATAAGTTATATTTTTATATAAAAAAATTATTAATTTAATAAAAAAATAAGGCCTCATTTTTTTATTTTGCTATGGCCCCTACTTTGTCAGGGCCGTGTTCAACACGAAAATTCGCATTTTTCATAGGCCGTTTCCATATGATTATTGCATAATTTTAGTATTGTTAGTGGAGTTTATTGTTTATTTTTATATTTTGTATGACTTCACGGGTATTGTTGAGATTTTGCAGAATTAAGGCCTATTTTAAAGTGAAAGTAATAAAATTCAAGAAGAGGAGTTGAAAGGGATCGATCATCCCCAAGCATGGCATGACTTGTTATGGAATGAATAAATTAATTAATAAGTGGGGCCAAGCATATATGAGTTGGAAACAAAAAATTATGCCACGTTGAGTTGTATATCAAATTTATGGATTGAATGAAGTAATGGGGGCCCACTGGTTTAACTAATGCATCACTAAGATTGCTAAGGCCCATGAACTTCTCCACATCACTAAAAGCCCATTATTCGTTCATGCTTTGGCCTTCAACTTCACGCCTATGCTTGCTATTATAAGTGACAGATTCCGTCGTTAACAAAAGAGAACCGAGAAGAACAGACTCACGCCCATCGGCCATTTGGCCACCCCCCGCCTTTCATTACTACCCTTCACCCGCCATCTATCCATTCATCCCATCGGTCCGGAGGAAGATTCAAGTGCAGTTGAGAGAGCAATCCAATCGGAGAGACGGGGAAAGAACATCAACCACGTGGCACTAGGGTTTTGTTTCTTTTCTTTCATTTCTTCTTTTGTTGATTTTGTTATAAATTTGTCAGCCATGAGGGTTGTTTGTGACCTCATGGGCTAGAATCCTTTTACAGTTCTAATGATTGAAGGTTGGGGTAGTTGATTTGGAACCCTAGACAAATATTGTGAATTTATGCTATTGTTGATTCTTGTTTATTCGATTTATTTAGATTATGTTAAACGTTTGTAACGTCTTCATAGCATGCTATTGATGTTGCCCATGATGCTTGGTATATTGTGTTAGCTTGTGTGCACACGTACTTAATATTGTCTGTTTGCTAGGGATTATAGTAGTTTGCCCGTGAACACGATAATCCTAAGGGCTGGTAGATAAGATACTTGATATTTTTAGTGGAACAATGCAATTAGGAAATCAAGTAGGAAGTGAATAAGTTTGAGTAGTACTTTCAGAGAATATATGTTAGTCGAACTGACCATCCGGAGGTTTATTAAGTTTGACTTATTAGTATCTAGGAAGGAGGTTCAAAACTGTTCGCGCATCATCTTGTGATGTATTTTCATTAAAACAGTATGAATGAACAATAGGACGTCTAGGAAACCAAATCAATTGCACTATACCTGATACCTTAGAACTGTTACTTCTCTCTTGATTCACTCTTGAATAATTCTTCTTGCTTTTATTTATTTGTTATTTGTTATTTAAATTCTTTAGTTATTAATCATATTCAAACACTTGAAAATTGGTTACCACAATTCTGATTAAAGAGTAATATAAATTAAATAAATAATCAACTGTCTCAGTGGGAACGATATTTATTTTAACTTGGGTACTTGTCATTACAATTGACATCCCTACACTTGGGGATTTTAATTGATGTGCGCAAAAATGGCCTAACAAGCTGCTGTCACTAATTGTGTTATTGAAGCTTGAGAGTGAGTGTGCAAATGAAAAGAAATAAAATCCAGTGATTCTTAGTTCTTGAAAAAAAAAAAAAAACTGGAGTTGAGTATGGATGGGCATACTTTTTTCTAAAACTGTCCGAACAGCACCACATTACATTGCACATAGTTATATATTTTTTTAAAAATCACGGTTAATTTTATTAGAGAAAACAACATTGCTTAAATGGTTCGAATTTGATATAAAATTGCACCACACTGCCATGTATTTTTCAAATTATAATTATACAAATATACACGAGATTAAATATATTTGATTGTAAAATATTTTTTGAAAAATTTGTATTAGGATTATGAAAGATGATTTAATACTCGATCCATTTTTTCCCTATGGATAAAGAATCCTTTCAATTAAGCATGTTCGCATTATTGTTATTTTTATTTTTATGTATTCGTATTTATCATGTTGGCATATACTATATGTTATTTTTTAAAATCTCCAAATTTCGAAAACTCATATTCAAATCGAACCCTCCATAACAAGAAAATTTAAATTTTATTGAAATAACTGCAAAATCGTACCGTGATCATCCTAAGTTGAGTGTGCAAATGAAAAAAATTAAGTGATTCCTTATTCTTACCAAAAAAAAAAAGGAGTGTGTGCAAATGAAAAAAAAAAATATATATTTGCACCAGCCGGGAGTGTGTGCAAATGAAAAAAATATATATATTGAAATAACATATACTATATGTTATTTTTTAAAATCTCCAAATTTCGAAAACTCATATTCAAATCGAACCCTCCATAACAAGAAAATTTAAATTTTATTGAAATAACTGCAAAATCGTACCGTGATCATCCTAAGTTGAGTGTGCAAATGAAAAAAATTAAGTGATTCCTTATTCTTACCAAAAAAAAAAAGGAGTGTGTGCAAATGAAAAAAAAATATATATATTTGCACCAGCCGGGAATCGTGCAAATGAAAAAAATATATATATATATTTGCACCAGCCGGGAATCGAACCCGGGTCTGTACCGTGGCAGAGTACTATTCTACCACTAGACCACTGGTGCTTGATATGACACATTTTTTGTGTAATATAAATATTTAATTAAAAACAGAATTAGAAGAAAGAGGGAGGGTAAACATTATTCAATTTTTGGCACACCAATTGCGTTAATTTTCCACAGAATCTAGTGGAAAAAATTCTTAACAGATTCATAAGTAGACCAGCAGATTGCAGCAGCTGGTGCATGAAACAACATCCTCGGAATCCATCCTCTCATCAGCCCTCCATATCCATCCTTCTTCTTGATCATCCCAATCACATCCACTATCGAGCTGCTTGACAGCCGATCGCACCCACACACCCCCTGGCACTGCAGCTGCGTCTTCACGACGTCCAGAGGCGTCGTCAGCGCAGCTGCAAGCGCCCCCGCGGCTGCTCCCGCAGTCGCGTGCACCCACACGCTCTCCTCCTCTTCGCTCTCCAGCATCAGCCCTGTCTTGGCAGCCTCGTACGTGGCGAAGTGGACGGCCGTGAACGGCGCGTTCATCACAACCGTCGTCCGGTAACTCGCGTAGAACGCCCCGATCCCTTCTTCCAAAAATACCCTCCTCACGCAGTCGCACACACCCTTGTATGGACTCCCCTCCAGCTGGAGCCTCTGTTTCACCACATCCATGGGGGTGAAAACGGCGTCGCTTGCCACTGTGGCGATCACCCCCGAGGCTGCATGGGCTAGGGAGTTGTTGGGGTTGCCGGAAGATAGAACGCTCTTGGAGGACTCGTAGACGGAGAAGTAGACGGCGTGGGCGGGGCCGGCGCCGAGGCCCATGGCTGCAATGCCGCGGTAGAGCCCGGTTAGGCCTTGTAGTTTGGTGATCGAACCGAGGGATTGCTTTAGGGTTATGGATGTGGTGTTTTTGGTAATGGCTTGCATTCGGGTTTTGAGGGTGTCGACTGGGAACATAGCCATGTGCTCTACTGAGCCGGCTATGGAGCCTGCAACCATGAACTGCCAGAACTCCAAGCCGTCGTGTGCTGCGGTGGTGGTGGAGTCCATGGTGGTGGTGAGGGATTTAGGAAGTGGAGATCAAGTGTTTTAAAAGGATGAGTAATTGGAGGTCACTCTCGAGTTCAAGAATCCTATATATGTTTGCTTTTGGACTTTGGACAAGAATTATGGAAAAGAAATTTGAGATTCAGAGAGATTAGCAGGGGAGTCATGTTTGTTGAGTGCATCAACAAGATCATAGCTTAAACCTAAATAAAATGGATCAAGAATGGCGAGAAGTGCACACTCACTCCGTTCGCCAGCAATGGTCTCATCTTGCCGTTTTGGGCGTCTGCGCCAAAGGGCTTCATTTCTTCTTTTAGACATATGAGATTCATACACATTACTAATACAATTCAATATGCGACTCATATGCCCCATTACACATTAAATATTAATACACGTGCAAAAAGCAAATGCTACCTTTGCCAATAGACGAAGGGATACACTTAATTATGTCATTTTGGTATATTGTCTCATGTGCCGTTAGTAATAAAAGTGACACGTAAAAAAAGAAAGAAGTTTAGCACTTGTCTCTAGAGTTTATGCTAGTATTATATATTCTCTCTCGTGCGTTGTTTATAGAAAATTGATATACCAAATGACACAGAAAAACGAGAAAGTAGGAGGGGCATGCATGTTTGTGCAAAGTTATCAAGAGGGGCTGTCAATCAGCATCAAAACTTTTATATATACTCCAATCCATTAAAATGAGAAGGATGTAAAGAAAGAATAAGTTGATGAACATCATCATATCATATCTTATCATCGTGTGGCAACCACAGGTACCTTCACGCATTTAACTTCTTCAAAAAGCAGTAATAATTTAAATTCTAGCCATGCAGATTTAATTTGTCCTCTTTCATCATCAGGTTCCATTCCCTTTATTTACCCACTCCATCCCTGCACAAAACAACCCAACTCGCCACCCCGGATGCTCGATTCTTTACGTGATCATTCGAAAAAAAAATACATCCCATCCTGCCCGCATATATACCAAGACAGAGTCTGTGAATCTGTAATCATCAGTTAATTTGCTGGTTTTTGATCTATATATCAAGCAGCATCTTCCTTGCTCTTCTCTTAATCTACTTTATCTCAATTATTGATGGTCCTAATGACACTTAACAACAGAAGGCATCTACCAACAGGGAAAGATTCAAGATAAGTGTTATCTTTCTCCATTTGTAATAGTAACCAATTAAGATCACAATTCTATTAATTATTTAGAATATCTTTTTTCTAATTAAGATTCTGATTTGTAACATCTTTGGCCCCTTTAAAATAAAATTCTGTATCCATCAGTACACAACAATGAATTATATTGAATTTCAGGATTGATTAGTTGTGGAGTACTAACAGAGATCTCACATGCAAAACCAGAAAAATTGAATCAATTCAATAATGATTACTTATACATGTATATAATTTTCATCAGAATTACTCTGCTACACACACTGGCATCTGAATAAGAATTCATATCAGTAACTATATCTTATAATCTTTAGTAACAAACGAGACTCGAACAGAGACAGACAGACAGACAGACAGACAGACAGGCGTCGATTCTTGAATATTTCTCAAACTTGTTGGAAACAGAATTTCCAATACTTGAACTTTCTGCTGCTGCTGTTTCTGTTATTCTGCACACTGGAAGCAGAGGAGTGTATCATCTCCCACATTACCTGTATATCTGCATACCCTCCATATGCCTCCATATCCTTGTACAAACTAACAAGCCCCTCACTTTTCTCTGCAAATCACAAACATAATTAAGGCTGTCTAACACAACACGGGTCATGCATGTGACGTCGTAATGTTATGAACATATTGCGTACCTTTCGCTTTGTGTCTAAGGTGTGAAGCAACACTAGCAAGTGTGTCCTTTGTTAGGACAAGAAATGAGTTCTTGATTATGGAACTTAGCCTGCAAGATTTTGATCTCCTCTCCATTTTGATTATGGAACTCTTCATTCCTTGTGGTGTTTATTTATATATTCTCTTGCTTGCTTACTCACTAGTATAATGTTTTCAAGAAACAACAACACTGATCAAACAAACTAGACAACAACAACTAACAAGACAGAAATTTAAACTTTTGGTTGATCAAAGATATGATCATCTTTTAATAAGCTATTACAATCCAATTTCTAGATTATAAAATGAATAATTAGAAGTAATTGTTTATGATTTGGAGGAAGGTGTGATGTTGAAAGAAGGTGGACTCAGAGGCAACTAACATTTTTAGCAGGAGGAATTTTTTTGGATTTTTGCTAATCTAATTTATTTAACAAATTAAGATTCTTGCAATGTCAATTGTTAGCTGGGGCCCCTGGTCAACCGATTCGTTTGGTTTTTCTGTTATAGGCTTTCTGAATTGTGTTGACTATGTGATTATCGTGATAATGCCCTATAATACTTTGCAATAGTCTAACACTTCACTTTTACTGTAACTTCAACTTTAACGGTGGACATGGAGTTTAAGAAAAAGTGTATTTTTTATTCATTTTATTAACTTTTGAGGATAAAATAAGTTATAAGTGACATTTTTTAAAATATAATATGTTGAAAGATTTATTTTGAAACTTTTAGTAATTTTTAGAGTGAAGAGTGTACTGGTACAAACAAATAAATTAATGAAAAATTTATTGAGACATGGTAGTATCTCATTTAAGCATGATTGACATATGTTTGGGGAAAGAAATAGAAATTCTTACCAATGATATGTTGGCCCAGTGGTTGAGGGGTCAACATTGAGGTGCCCCTGATTGAAAGGTCAGGGGTTCAAGCCCCCCGGAGCGCAATGGTGGAACAATTAATATTGAGGGCTACAAGCGGCAGTGTGGGAGGCTGAAACTCAGTGGGAACCTGCGGCTCGGTGGGAACCTGCGGCTGAGCTAGGGGGAGGGTCAGCATGGAGCAATCACCAGCATGGAGCAATCACTTGGGGATCGACTCCTTGTGCGCAGTAGTTAAAGATATTAGGAACCTGTGAGGAGGCTGAAACTCAGTGGGAACCTGCGGCTCGGTGGGAACCTGCGGCTGAGCTAGGGGGAGGGTCAGCATGGAGCAATCACCAGCATGGAGCAATCACTTGGGGATCGACTCCTTGTGCGCAGTAGTTAAAGATATTAGGAACCTGTGATCCATTGTGTGGTTACCGCGATTTACTTGGAGGCAGTTCTGAGGGGCCGGGACTGTTTCCTCGAGGACTAGTCGGGCGTAAGCCCGGAACCTCGGTATCAAAAAAAAAAAAAAAAAAAAATAGAAATTCTTGTCATTTAAAAATGTTGTACACCTTAAAGTGTCACGAAACATATAAACGCGTGAAAATTTTAAATTAATATTTTATAGTAACAGTAATATAGAGAATTTTGTCCAGTAATAGGGTCTCTTTGGTTTTAGGTATCCTATATCACCAACTATAATATACTAAATCAGTCTAATAATGTTTAGATTAGTTAAGATAATTTATTTCACGAAAATTACTAATTAACCTCAGTTTTTTAATTTTAGAAATATAGTAAACATTATTTTTGGGTGATTTCACAATGTTTAATTCGAGATTTCAAATGCAAAATAATCGACCATTCAATCCACACAAAATAAAGATAAAGTTATCAAACAATTATTTAAATTTTAATATTTCAAATCCAAAAATACAATTTTATTAATCACACTGAAATCCTAATAGTAAAATTCTATTTACGAGAAAATTAAATAAAATTGTAGAGAATAAATGATTCTCAATAATAAAATTACTATCTTAAGTATCTATGGAAGGGTATTAGAATAACAAACATCTTCTAAATGCTATATTCATTATGGGGTTTTGTTATCAGTTGACAAACTAGTTGAGGAGTTAAAAGATACACTATGGAGTTGGTTTGTAGTGAAAGATTCTGATGGTTCGGATATTCTTTTAGTTAGTGGATTAAGAAACTAAAAGAACTTATGAAAAGTTAATATTGTAAATTGTAATCTGAAAGGGTATTTCTTGTACCCATATTTGTTAATAAATTTATTTTGCTGATCAAAAAAATAATAATAATAAAAATAAAAATAAAGAATAACATACATCTACACTATCATCGTTCACATTTCTTAAACTTCATATCCTCCCCCACAAAACACCCCCAAAATTACTCCTATAGACCAAACGAGCCTTGATGATTATTTAGGTTTGATTTCTTCAAGCTAGAATTGTTAAGGAAATAAAAAAAATTTCCTCCCAAAGTTTTTTTTTTAATTTTTTAAATAACTAAAATAAAAATAAATTTGAAATGAATGCAAATAAAACTGTCTAACTTCAAAAAAAAAAAAAAAAAATCCTACATATAGATGAGTGTGATTAGTTGAATGATAAACAATAAGCATATGATAGCATGAATGATGTTACCAAAGTGTGGCCATTGTTAGGTAGTTGAGATAGTAGAAAGGTAATTAAGCATGTGAAGTGTTAACAAATCTTGGCAGTGTAGTCACTCAATTGATTCATCACATACCAACTCATCAACATATATATCACCTAATCTTGTTTTTTTTTACTCTCTCATACCTATTGCCTAGAGCTATGAGAGTGGGTCGGGTTGCAGGTCAGGTCCGGGTCATGATAAATCACGGCTTAAAATGTTATGTTTAATTCAACTTATTGATGAAGTTATAACACCGATTTTTTCTTATTTGAATTGAAAAAATACTTTATCTTCAAAAGTTAATCTCACTTAGTGTGAAATAGTAGAATGAAGGAATGTGGCTATCTAGTTAAATAAAGGTACTTACATTTATTAATATTAAATATTTAAGAGTACATTAAATATATTGAGATTTGTGAATTTTTCTGCTTCACATTTAGGTAAGACTTAAATTTATATTCATATGGCTATCCATTATAAATAATGAGATCGATTTGAATATACTCCCTCCTATCATCCTTTTTGTTTATTGTATCATCATATTATTTAAAAAAAGTTGTTTTTGTTTTTTTTAATCAATTTTGTTAACTTTATAGGGTATTATAATATTTTTAGGTAATAGAATGAGATGTGCAGTGGCGGATCTAGAAAATTGCAGTGGGGTAGGCTAAGTTTAATAAAGAAAATACTAAAAAATAATACTCCCTCTGTCCGCTTTCAAGGGTATCGTTTTTTCATTTTGGGCGTCCGCCCCCAAGGGTCTCATTTCATTTTTTATCCACACCTACTAATTCAACTAAAAAATGTGACACATACCTCCACTAATACAACTACCCACTACACACACACAAATCACCTTCTCAAAAGTGAACGGATAATGAGCTAAATTTTAATATTTATTGTAATGGGCTCATAAAATATATAATTTGAGAAGATATATTTATTTTTTAGCTTCATTTGGGTGGGCTTAAAATATTTTTGGATTGGACTAAATTTAGAAATACAGATTATTTACATATAATATAATGGACTTTTGGTGGGCAGTTCCGGGCTTAAGCTCGCTCTCATATAAATCCGCCTCCGGAGTTGTGCGAAAAAATGAATGACAAATTTAAAATTAAAATAATTTTTAACTTTTGAAATTATTTGGATAATAAAGTGATGTTTATATGGCCATGTTGATAGGGTATGTTTTCGAAAGAAAATAAGAACTCATTATTATTCATTAATGGTATTTTTGGATTGAGTATATAGTTTGATGTTGCACAAGAGATGGCCTGTTGATAGATACCATCGAACTGGGCTAGGGTTGGTAACGGGTAGGGTATCCGTTTATTTTTTGGTATTTATATTCATATACGACTAAAAAACAATTATCAGTATTCGTATTCGTCCTATTTAAAAAAATTATTATGGTATTCGTATCTGTTCCATTCCTATTTATCAATACCCGCAGGAACTCATATCCGTTTAATATTAATTTATTATATATATATATATATATTATATTTTTATTATCTTAGGAGTATAATAATAAAAATTACATTATTATTAATTAAATATAATATAAATTCTATTATTTTAAATAAATATTTAATAAATATGATTAAATAAAACTTATAACTATTAATTAAATATATAAAATATCTTATAATATATAGATTATATAATATAGATTAAATTTTATTTAATTGCAAAAAAAACCACGAACTTTGCTCCTATTGCAAATTATTCATCACTTTTGAGAAATTGCAAAAAAACACCACTTTTAAATATTGTTGCAAAAAAAATTCAATTTTTCAATAAAAGTAGAATTTTTTGGGTTTTTTTTGCAACAATACTTAAAGGTGGTGATTTTTTTTGTATTTTTTTAAAAGTGAGGATTAATTTACAATAGGAGTAAAGTTCGTGCTATTTTTTGCAATTAACCCATGAATATATATAATCAGATACTCGCGGATTTTGAGGCATTATTCGTAGGATCGTACCCGTCCCAAACCCATTTAAACTACCTGTACCCTATCCATTAGGGTTCGAGTAGACCAGGTCACCGGATAACCAAAAATACCCATCTCATTCCCATCCCTATTGGCTAAAGACTTGTCCAAATGAGGAGTGCATGCAGGCCCATTCTCAGTGGGCTTGGACCACGCTAAATTTTCAAAATAAGAAATAACAACATAAAATTAATCAAACTCTCAAAAAAACCATTGAAACCAAGAAAAAGAATCCATGGATAAAAAGAAAGAACACCATGAAATTAATCAAAACACAACGAAAAAAATAGAATCAGCAAATAAAGATATCAAAAAAACCAACGAGCCAAAAAATAATCCATGACAAAAAGAAAGAATAACACATAATTAATCGAGGGCAATTCTTAGATGACTTGGGTCATGTGTGAGTAATCCACCACTTATTTTTATGATGTATTTTATTTGATACTCCTTCCATCCCAGGTAATAAGGGCCAAATATTTACCCTCGTTACCTAAGACCGAGGGAATATTTTATTTTATTTCTTTATTAATTATTATTATTCATGTGTGTTATGTATCTCTTTATTAATAAAAAAGGCAAAAACTTTGGTGAGACCGTCTCACGGATCCTCTTATGTGAGACGGATCACCCATTAATTATATTTTTAAGGGTCATGTTTGGTTGCAGTCAAATTAAAAAATTGAAATTTTAATTATAAAAGTAAATTAATTATGTTATATATATAAATATATATATATATATATATATATTTTTTAATTATATTTTTATTATGAAAATATTTATTAATTTAAAATTTTTATTCATTTAATTAATTTTTTATTTAAATATTATAAATTTATAAAATGTGATACACAATTGATGAAAAGTGATAACAGTGTTGTGAACTATTACATGAACAATTTATAATATAAATGAAAAGTGATAACATTGTAAAAGAAAAGTGATAACATCTTTAATAAAAAGTGATAACTAATTATCAAAGTGTATTTCATAAAAAAATTATAGTATAAAAAAGTGATAACATTTAAAAGAAAAGTGATAATATTTTTAAAATAAAAGTGATGAGTAATTACAAAAGTGTATTTTACGAACAATTTATAAAATAAATAAAATGTGATAATATTTTAAATAAAAAGTAATTTATAATCAAAGAAAAGTAATATTCGTTTAATTTAATTATTAGTACTATTATTTCAAGAACAATTTGTTGAAACAATAAAAGTGATAACATTTTTAATAAATCATTTAACTAAATTATTTAGGGAACAATTTGTAACCGTCTAATAATTGATTATTAATAAAACACTTGTGAAAATAACCAGAACATAAATTTCTGTATTCTTGAATCATATGTAAATGAACCTCTATGAAAAATGTATATGAAAATATTGAAGGCCCCCCCGAATTTCTGACCCAAGTTGGCCCAGAAGACACCCCTGAAAAAAATCAAATAGTCGAAACACTTTATCATTCACAGCGAGAGGTCTTTATATAGCCTAGCTTCAAGAACGGTTCAATAACGAGTGAAAAAGAACAATCTATCAAACCAGTAATTAGTCTGAGCAAACATTTACATTAACTATTATAAGAAAAAAGGAGAGAAAAAATTTATAGATATATGGAAGTAAAAACACAATTAGCAAACTTCCTAAGAAAAGTAAGAAACCCAAAAAATGCAACCGCAAAGAGCACAACAGTAAACAAGAAGAAGAACAATAAGACGCTTAACAACACCACAAAAGCAAGTAAGGAAGCACTAAAGAAAACAGTATGGAAATAAAAAAGAAAGAACACCATAAAATTAATCAAAGCACTATGGAAAAAAAAAAGAATAAATAAAAAAAGAATCAGCCAATCAAGACCTCAAAAAAATCAATCAACCAATAAAAAGAACATGGACAAAAAGAAAGAACACCATGAAATAAATCAATGAACCAAAAAAGAACACATGGACAAAAAGAACCAATGATTATAAAAAGAATAAAAGAAAGTTCAAGCACTTAGACAATACACTGCTACGCTATATTCAGATATGGTTATAATGAAGCAACAATATAACGAAATTAAAATTTCAGTAATCATACCAGAGATTTCTGATAATGTTGTTTCTGCCCAATCATTATCATCTTCTCAATATAAGATTTGAGGATTTCTTCCACCATTGGACGTAGTAAATGTTGAAACTCTTTGGCACTTCCCTAAATGAAATGCATACAAAGAAATAATTATCACATCAGTAACAGGACATTAGACATTGTAGAATAAAACATTTGGTAATAGGATAAGAGATAATCATAAACTTATATGGCATATGATATTAGGTTACACAAACACACAAGAAAAAGAAAAAAAATGACACAATGCCTTCGCCACCTTTAGGTAATGTAGTGGAAGGCTTAAGGCTGTGAAACTCCAGAATCTCCAGCACTATCTGTTCCATCACCGGGACATCTATCCATTAAAGATATGACGCTCCTTGCATTCTTTAGCTTTGCAAAACATGCACTAATCACATGAATAAATAATAATTATTATTATTATTATATAAACAATACAACTATAAAAAGATCATCTAAGAAAATTTATATGAAAATATTGAAGGGCCCCTACCTTATATTGCAAAATTAAGTTAAAAGCATCACTTACGAGGTCCAAGGTAGGCAGGGTCATGTGCTAGGACAACGAGAGCCTAAGAAAGTCACGAGCATTTGTGTTATTAACTTATTAAAACACTTGAGAAAATATCCAGAACATAAATTTTTGTATACCTATGTAAATGAACCTGGTCCTCAAAGGGTGACGACCATGGAATTTCTGACCCAAGTTGCCCAGAAGACAACTGAAACAAATCAAAATGCTAATCTTCAGACTTTGAACAACTTAATGCTAAACTTCCAGGATTAGTTCACAACCTTAAAGTATCTGATAGAGAGTTATTTTAGTATTTTATTTCTAGTCAATAATCTCCTGTAATTATATTATTTAGTTTCCTTATTTCCTATTTCATATTCCTGCTGTTTTAGTAATTAGGGTTAGGGTTATGATTGTGGGCCTTCAGCCTGTTCAGCCTATTTAAAGTATGTGTGTTATCGTAGGGAAGTGATCAATAAGAATTATCTATTTGCAGCCTTAATTGGTTTGTGGCAGAGTTATCTCTGTCGCCTTCTTTGAAGGAGCGCAGCCTTACGGCTTGTGGCGGAGAATTCATTCTCCGTGGCCCTCTCGAGGGATTACTTTTGGTGTCTTTTATTTATTTTATTTATCAAGTGTGTGCATCTCTATCAATTGGTCCGACCTGCCATCTCTCTTCCTCAATGACCAACTTTCACTCATTGGCGGAAAAAGAGAGACTCGAATCCGTGGCAATGGAGAGAGGTGATATAATGGAGAAGACAATAAAAAACATGGAGCAGGCTTTAATCTCGCGTGTTTCCAGCATCGAGAAAAAATTTTCCTCTGAATTTGCTAGCATCCACAAAACCATGGAGCGCCATGACGAGATGTGTAATGCCATCTTGGCTAAATTAGGGATCGCATTTCCAACAGGTATTACGGAATCCCCAACCCCTGCCCTGGAAACGACCACTGTGCCCCAAGCCACACCTTTGGCACCAATACCAACCCCTACTGATGCGGTGTTTGTTTCCAAGGTCAAACAACCTGCCACGCAACATGGGTCAGCCCTTCCTGCAGCAGTGCCCGTAGCCACCACACCGGCTCTGGTTACGCCACCCACGTTGGTCAAGCTACTACGGATGAAACTTCCGCTGACTGCGGTTCCACCATCCCCATTGGTCGAGCTACCCAAGACAGCACTTCCTCCTTTAGATGGTTTAGACCCGAAGGGCAGGCTTGAAATCGCAGACCAATTTTTCGTGGTTCACGACTCTCCCTTGTGTGGCCACGTGGGAATTAGCGTTCTGCCTATTCTCTTCGCGGGTGATGGTGGGGAACTCTTAGGGTCCATCGACCCCTTCGCGAAGGAGACCCGACTTTCCCTTCCAATCACCGTTGAACCGGATGGACATGGTTAATTGCAGTCTTGGGGTCAAGGCTGTTCGGAGGGGGAGGCAGTTGATAGATTGTTATTTTAGTATTTTATTTCCAGTCAATAATCTCCTTTAATTAGATTATTTAGTTTCCTTATTTCCTATTTCATATTCCTGTTGTTTTAGTAATTAGGGTTAGGGTTATGATTGTGGGCCATCAGCCTGTTCAGCCTATTTAAAGTATGTGTGTTATCGTAGGGAAGTGATCAATAAGAATTATCTATTTGCAGCTTTAATTGGTTTGTGACAGAGTTATCTCTGTGGCCTTCTTTGAAGGAGCGCAGCCTTACGGCTTGTGGCGGAGAATTCATTCTCCGTGGCCCTCTCGAGGGATTACTTTTGGTGTCTTTTACTTATTTTATTTATCAAGTGTGTGCATCTCTATCAGTATCCTACCAGTGAGTTGTAGAAACACTTCACAATCGTCTTTATAGCCTAGCTTCAAGAACGGTTCTCATTCACGAGTGAAAAAGAACAATCAACCAAACCAGTTATTAGCCGTAGCAAAATTTTACATTAACTATTATAAGACAAATGAGGAGAAAAATTTTATACACGTGAAAGTAAAAACACAATTAGCAAACTTCCTAAGAAAAGTAAGAAGCCAAAAAATGCAACCTCAAAGAGCACAACAGGAAACAAGAAGAAGAACAATAAGATGCTTAACAACACCACAAAAGCAAGCAAGGAAGCACAAAAGAAAACAGTATGGAAATAAAAAAGAAAGAACACCAAAAAATTAATCAAAGCACTACGAAAATAAATAAATAAATAAAAGAATCAGCCAATCAAGATCCAAAAAAAATTAATCAACCAAAAATAAACCATGGACAAAAAGAAAGAACACCATGAAATTAATCAAGGCACAATGGAAAAAAAATAGAAACAGCAAATCAAGATATAAAAAAAACCAATAAACCAAAAATAACACATGGACAAAAGAAAACAGTATGGAAATAAAAAAGAAAGAACACAAAAAAATTAATCAAAGCACTACGAAAATAAATAAATAAAAGAATCAGCCAACAAGATCTAAAAAAAAATCAATCTACCAATAAAAAAACCATGGAAAAAAAGAAAAAGCATTATGAAATTAATCAAAGCGCAATGGAAAAATAAAATAGAAACTGCAAATCAAGATATAAAAAAAAACAATAAACCCAAAAGAACACATGGACAAAAGAAACAGTATGGAAATAAAAAAGAAAGAACACCAAAAAATTAATCAAAGCACTACGAAAATAAATAAATAAATAAAAGATTCAGCCAATCAAGATCTCAAAAAAAATCAATCAACCAATAAAAAAAACCATGGACAAAAAGAAAGAACACCATGAAATTAATCAAAGCACAATGGAGAAAAAAAAAATAGAAAAGCAAATGAAGATATAAAAAAAAGGGAAAATAGATTTTTTCGTCCGCTAACTTTCATTAATTTTGAAATTAGTCCATTAATTTATTAAATTTTGAAATTAGTCCGTTAATTTTATAACAATTTTGAAATTAGTCCATTAACTTCATAAAATTCAACATTTTGGTCATTTGACCTGCTATGGCAGGTCATTTGAATATTTTCACCCCAATTAATCTATATTATATTTTTATTTAACCAATTTTATCTCACTTTTCATTTTTCACTTTCGTATACCAAACAAAATATTAATCTCATTACTAAAGTGGAGCAAATTGACTAAATATTGATACTTCCTCCATCCGCTCGAAAGAGGGTATTTTTTCCATTTTGGTCGTCCGTTCCAAAGAGGGTCACTACCTTTTTTACACACATGAGATCCACACACATCCACTAATACAATTAAAATATGGGACCCACACTCCCATTAATACAGCTACCCACTACACATTAAATAACAATACTTCTTAATCAACGTGCACAAAAGCAAAATGCCCTATTTCGGGCGGACGGAGAGAGTATAATATAAATTCTTAGTGGAGGCTATTTTTTTTAAATAGTATATATATATATTTTACATATTTTTTATTTTTATTTTTTAGAATAACCTGCTAATGACCTGTTGAAACGGACGATTTTGTTAACTTGGTAAACATGATGGACGATTTTCAAAATTTTCAAATATAATGGACGATTTTCAAAATTCTGCAAATATAATGGACGATTTTCAAAAAGTGAAAAACTTATGGACTAAATTCAAAATTGAGCAAAGTTAGAGGACAAAAAAATATATTTTCCCTAAAAAAACCAATAAACCAAAAAGAACACATGGACTAGATGAAGTGCGGAGGAAAGAAATTAGACATGAAGTTAAAAAAGGAAAGTCGTTGCATACCTAAATACGAGTCGAGGTCCGAAGCAGGCGGGACTAGATGAAGTGCGGTCCTCGAGGGTCTTCAAAGTCGAAGGAGGAATCTACAGAAAAGATAAAAAAAGGAAAAAATGAAGAAATTAGACATGAAGTTAAAAAAGGAAAGTCGTTGCATACCTAAATACGAGTCGAGGTCCGAAGCAGGCGGGACGGGATGAAGTGCGGTCCCTCGAGGGTCTTCAAAGTCGAAGGAGGAATCTACAAAAAAGATAAAAAAAATGAGAAAATGAAGAAATTAGACATGAAGTTAAAAAAGGAAAGTCGTTGCATACCTAAATACGAGTCGAGGTCCGAAGCAGGCGGGACGGGATGAAGTGCGATCCTCAAGGGTCTTCAAAGTCGAAGGAGGAATCTACAAAAAAGATAAAAAAAAAGAAAAAAGTAAGAAATTAGACATGAAGTTAAAAAAGGAAAGTCGTATTTATACCTAAATACGAGTCGAGGTCCGAAGCAGGCAGGATGGGATGAAGTGCGAACCTCGAGGGTCTTCAAAGTCGAAGGAGGAATCTACAAAAAAGAAAAAAAAAGGGAAAAAAGGAAGAAATTAAACATGAAGTTCAAAAAGGAAAGTCGTTGCATACCTAAATATGAGTCGAGGTCCGAAGCAGGCGGGACGGGATGAAGTGCGGTCCCTCGAGGGTCTTCAAAATTCGGAGGAGGAACCTACAAAAAAGATCAATAAAGGAAGAAATTAGACGTGAAGTTAAAAAAGGAAAGTCGTAGCATACCTAAATACGGGTCGAGGTCCGAAGCAGGCGGGACGGGATGAAGTGCGGTCCTCGAGGGTCTTCAAAGTCGAAGGAGGAATCTACAAAAAAGATAAAAAAAAGGTAAAAAGGAAGAAATTAGACATGAAGTTAAAAAAGGAAAGTCGTTCATACCTAAATACGAGTCGAGGTCCGAAGCAGGCGGGACGGGATGAAGTGCGGTGCTCGAGGGTCTTCAAAGTCGAAGGAGGAATCTACAAAAAAGATAAAAAAAGGAGAAAATGAAGAAATTAGACATGAAGTTAAAAAAGAAAAGTCGTTGCATACCTAAATACGAGTCAAGGTCCGAAGCAGGCGGGACGGGATGAAGTGCGGTCCTCGAGGGTCTTCAAAGTTGAAGGAGGAATCTACAAAAAAGATAAAAAAAAGAAAGAAATGAAGAAATTAGACATGAAGTTAAAAAAGGAAAGTCGTTGCATACCTAAATACGAGTCGAGGTCCGAAGCAGGCGGGACTAGATGAAGTGCGGTCCTCGAGGGTCTTCAAAGTCGAAGGAGGAATCTACAGAAAATATAAAAAAAGGAAAAAATGAAGAAATTAGACATGAAGTTAAAAAAGGAAAGTCGTTGCATACCTAAATACGAGTCGAGGTCCGAAGCAGGCGGGACGGGATGAAGTGCGGTCCCTCGAGGGTCTTCAAAGTCGAAGGAGGAATCTACAAAAAAGATAAAAAAATGAGAAAATGAAGAAATTAGACATGAAGTTAAAAAAGAAAAGTCGTTGCATACCTAAATACGAGTCGAGGTCCGAAGCAGGTGGGACGGGATGAAGTGCGATCCTCAAGGGTCTTCAAAGTCGAAGGAGGAATCTACAAAAAAGATAAAAAAAAAGAAAAAAGTAAGAAATTAGACATGAAGTTAAAAAAGGAAAGTCGTATTTATACCTAAATACGAGTCGAGGTCCGAAGCAGGCGGGACGGGATGAAGTGCGAACCTCGAGGGTCTTCAAAGTCGAAGGAGGAATCTACAAAAAAGAAAAAAAAAGGGAAAAAAGGAAGAAATTAAACATGAAGTTCAAAAAGGAAAGTCGTTGCATACCTAAATATGAGTCGAGGTCCGAAGCAGGCGGGACGGGATGAAGTGCGGTCCCTCGAGGGTCTTCAAAATTCGGAGGAGGAACCTACAAAAAAGATCAATAAAGGAAGAAATTAGACGTGAAGTTAAAAAAGGAAAGTCGTAGCATACCTAAATACGGGTCGAGGTCCGAAGCAGGCGGGACGGGATGAAGTGCGGTCCTCGAGGGTCTTTAAAGTCGAAGGAGGAATCTACAAAAAAGATAAAAAAAGGTAAAAAGGAAGAAATTAGACATGAAGTTAAAAAAGGAAAGTCGTTCATACCTAAATACGAGTCGAGGTCCGAAGCAGGCGGGACGGGATGAAGTGCGGTTCTCGAGGGTCTTCAAAGTCGAAGGAGGAATCTACAAAAAAGATAAAAAAAGGAGAAAATGAAGAAATTAGACATGAAGTTAAAAAAGAAAAGTCATTGCATACCTAAATACGAGTCAAGGTCCGAAGCAGGCGGGACGGGATGAAGTGCGGTCCCTCGAGGGTCTTCCAAGTCAGAGGTGGAACCTACAAAAAAGATCAAAAAAGGAAGAAATTAGACGTGAATTTAAAAAAGAAAAGTCGTTGCAAACCTAAATACGAGTCGAGGTCCGAAGCAGGCGGGACGGGATGAAGTGCGGTCCTCGAGGGTCTTCAAAGTTGAAAAAGGAATCTACAAAAAAGATAAAAAAAAGGAAGAAATGAAGAAATTAGACATGAAGTTAAAAAAGGAAAGTCGTTGCATACCTAAATACGAGTCGAGGTCCGAAGCAGGCGGGACTAGATGAAGTGCGGTCCTCGAGGGTCTTCAAAGTCGAAGGAGGAATCTACAGAAAAGATAAAAAAAGGAAAAAATGAAGAAATTAGACATGAAGTTAAAAAAGGAAAGTCGTTGCATACCTAAATACGAGTCGAGGTCCGAAGCAGGCGGGCCGGGATGAAGTGCGGTCCCTCGAGGGTCTTCAAAGTCGAAGGAGGAATCTACAAAAAAGATAAAAAAAATGAGAAAATGAAGAAATTAGACATGAAGTTAAAAAAGAAAAGTCGTTGCATACCTAAATACGAGTCGAGGTCCGAAGCAGGCGGGACGGGATGAAG
This sequence comes from Pogostemon cablin, assembly GCA_023678885.1. Lineage (NCBI taxonomy): Eukaryota > Viridiplantae > Streptophyta > Magnoliopsida > Lamiales > Lamiaceae > Pogostemon > Pogostemon cablin. The sequence goes on along the minus strand of CM042977.1, from coordinate 2,497,363 downwards.
TGCGGTCCTCGAGGGTCTTCAAAGTTGAAGGAGGAATCTACAAAAAAGATAAAAAAAAGGAAGAAATGAAGAAATTAGACATGAAGTTAAAAAAGGAAAGTCGTTGCATACCTAAATACGAGTCGAGGTCCGAAGCAGGCAGGACGGGATGAAGTGCGGTCCCTCGAGGGTCTTCCAAGTCGGAGGAGGAACCTACATAAAAGATCAAAAAAGGAAGAAATTAGGCGTGAAGTTAAAAAAGAAAAGTCGTTGCATACCTATATACGAGTCGAGGTACGAAGCAGGTGGGACGGGATGAAGTGCGGTCCTCGATGGTCTTCAAAGTCGAAGGAGGAATCTACAAAAAAGATTAAAAAAAAGGAAAAAATGAAGAAATTAGACGTGAAGTTAAAAAAGGAAAGTCGTTGCATACCTAAATACGAGGGACGGGATGAAGTGCGGTCCCTCGATGGTCTTTAAAGTTGGAGGAGGAACCTATAAAAAATATCAAAAAAGGAAGAAATTAGACGTGAAGTTAAAAAAGAAAAGTCGTTGCATACCTAAACATGAGTCGAGGTCCGAAGCAGGCGGGACGGGATAAAGTGCGGTCCATCGAGGGTCTTCAAAATTCGGAGAAGGAACCTACAAAAAAGTTCAATAAAGGAAGAAATTATACGTGAAGTTAAAAAAGGAAAGTCGTTCCATACCTATATACGAGTCGAAGTCCGAAGCAGGCGGGACGTGATGAAGTGCGGTCCCCGAGGGTCTTCAAAGTCGAAGGAGAAAGCTACAAAAAAGATTAAAAAAAAGTAAAAAATGAAGAAATTAGACGTGAAGTTAAAAAAGGAAAGTCGTTGCATACCTAAATACGAGTCAATGTCCGAAGCAGGAAGGGACGGGATGAAGTGCGGTCCCTCGAGGGTCTTCAAAATTCGGAGGAGGAACCTACAAAAAAGTTCAATAAAGGAAGAAATTAGACGTGAAGTTAAAAAAGGAAAGTCGTTGCATACCTAAATACGAGTCGAGGTCCGAAGCAGGCGGGATGGGATGAAGTGCGGTCCTCGAGGGTCTTCAAAGTCGAAGGAGGAATCTACAAAAAAGATTAAAAAAAGGAAAAAATGAAGAAATTAGACATGAAGTTAAAAAAGAAAAGTCGTTGCATACCTATATACGAGTCGAGGTCCGTAGCAAGCAGGACGGGATGAAGTGCGGTCCCTCGAGGTTCTTCCAAGTTGGAGGAGGAACCTAAAAAAATATCAAAAAAGAAAAAAAAAAGGAAGAAATTAGACGTGAAGTTAAAAAAACAAAGTCGTCGCATACCTAAATCCGAGTCGAGGTCCGAAGCAGGCGGGACGGGATGAAGTGCGGTCCCTCGAGGGTCTTCCAAGTCGAAGGAGGAACCTACAAAAATATAAAAAAGGAAGAAATTAGACGTGAAGTTAAAAAAGGAAAGTCGTTGCATATCTAAATACGAGTCGAGGTCCGAAGCAGGCTGGACGGGATTAAGTGCGGTCCCTCGAGGGTCTTCCAAGTCGGAGGAGGAACCTACAAAAAAGATCAAAACAGGAAGAAATTAGACGTGAAGATAAAAAGAAAAGTCGTTGCATACCTAAATACGAGTCGAGCTCCGAAGCAGGCGGGAGGGGATGAAGTGCGGTCCTCGAGGGTCTTCAAAGTCGAATGAGGAATCTACAAAAAAGCTAAAAAAAAGGAAAAAATGAAGAAATTAGACATGAAGTTAAAAAAGGAAAGTCGTTGCATACCTAAATACGAGTAGAGGTCCAAAGCAGGCGGGACGGGATGAAGTGCGGTCCTCGAGGGTCTTCAAAGTCGAAGGAGGAATCTACAAAAAAGATAAAAAAAAAGGTAAAAAGGAAGAAATTAGACATGAAGTTAAAAAAGGAAAGTCGTTCATACATAAATACGAGTAGAGGTCCGAAGCAGGCGGGACGGGATGAAGTGCGGTGCTCGAGGGTCTTCAAAATCGAAGGAGGAATCTACAAAAAAGATTAAAAAAAAGGAAAAAAGGAAGAAATTAGACATGAAGTTAAAAAAGGAAAGTCGTTGCATACCTAAATATGAGTCGAGGTCCGAAGCAGGCGGGACAGGATGAAGTGCGGTCCCTCGAGGGTCTTCAAAGTCGAAGGAGGAATCTACAAAAAAGATAAAAAAAGGAAAAAATGAAGAAATTAGACATGAAGTTAAAAAAGGAAAGTCGTTGCATACCTAAATACGAGTCGAGGTCCGAAGCAGGCGGGACGGGATGAAGTGCGATCTTCAAGGGTCTTCAAAGTCGAAGGAGGAATCTACAAAAAAGATAAAAAAAAAGAAAAAAAAGGAAGAAATTAGACACGAAGTTAAAAAAGGAAAGTCGTTCATACCTAAATACGAGTCGAGGTCCGAAGCAGGCGGGACGGGATGAAGTGCGGTCCTCGAGGGTCTTCAAAATCGAAGGAGGAATCTACAAAAAAGATAAAAAAAGGAAAAAAGGAAGAAATTAGACATGAAGTTAAAAAAGGAAAGTCGTTCATACCTAAATACGAGTCGAGGTCCGAAGCAGGCGGGACGTGATGAAGTGCGGTCCTCGAGTGTCTTCAAAATCGAAGGAGGAATCTACAAAAAAGATAAAAGAAAGGAAAAAAGTAAGAAATTAGACATGAAGTTAAAAAAGAAAAGTCGTTGCATACCTAAATATGAGTCGAGGTCCGAAGCAGGCGGGACAGGATGAAGTGCGGTCCCTCGAGGGTCTTCAAAATTCGGAGGAGGAACCTACAAAAAAGTTCAATAAAGGAAGAAATTAGACGTGAAGTTAAAAAAAAGTCGTTGCATACCTATATACGAGTCGAAGTCCGAAGCAGGCGGGACGGGATGAAGTGCGGTCCCCGAGGGTCTTCAAAGTCGAAGGAGAAAGCTACAAAAAAGATTAAAAAAAAGGAAAAAAGGAAGAAATTAGACGTGAAGTTAAAAAAGGAAAGTCGTTGCATACCTAAATACGAGTCGAGGTCCGAAGCAGGCGGGACGGGATGAAGTGCGGTCCCTCGAGGGTCTTCCAACTCGGAGGAGGAACTTACAAAAAAGATCAAAAATAGAAGAATTTAGACGTGAAGTTAAAAAAGAAAAGTCGTTGCATACCTAAATACGAGTCGAGGTCCGAAGCAGGCGGGACGGGATGAAGTGCGGTCCCTCGAGGGTTTCCAAGTCGGAGGAGGAACCTACAAAAAAGATCAAAAAAGGAAGAAATTAGACTTGAAGTTAAAAAAGGAAAGTCGTTGCATACCTATATACGGGTCGAGGTCCGAAGCAGGCGGGACGGGATGTAGTGCGGTCCTCGAGGGTCTTCAAAGTTGAAGGAAGAATCTAAAAAAAAGATAAAAAAAGAAAAGTCTTTCATACCTAAATACGAGTCGAGGTCCGAAGCAGGCGGGACGGGATGAAGTGCGGTCCCTCGAGGGTCTTCTAAGTCGGAGGAGGAATCTACAAAAAAGATTAAAAAAAGGAGAAAAGGAAGAAATTAGACATGAAGTTAAAAAAGGAAAGTCGTTGCATACCTAAATACGAGTCGAGGTCCGAAGCAGGCGGGACTAGATGAAGTGCGGTCCTCGAGGGTCTTCAAAGTCGAAGGAGGAATCTACAGAAAAGATAAAAAAAGGAAAAAATGAAGAAATTAGACATGAAGTTAAAAAAGGAAAGTCGTTGCATACCTAAATACGAGTCGAGGTCCGAAGCAGGCGGGACGGGATGAAGTGCGGTCCCTCGAGGGTCTTCAAAGTCGAAGGAGGAATCTACAAAAAAGATAAAAAAAAAGGAGAAAATGAAGAAATTAGACATGAAGTTAAAAAAGGAAAGTCGTTGCATACCTAAATACGAGTCGAGGTTCGAAGCAGGCGGGACGGGATGAAGTGCGATCCTCAAGGGTCTTCAAAGTCGAAGGAGAATCTACAAAAAAGATAAAAAAAAAAGAAAAAAGTAAGAAATTAGACATGAAGTTAAAAAAGGAAAGTCGTTCATACCTAAATACGAGTCGAGGTCCGAAGCAGGAGGGAAGGGATGAAGTGCGAACCTCGAGGGTCTTCAAAGTCGAAGGAGGAATCTACAAAAAAGAAAAAAAAAAGAAAAAATTAAACATGAAGTTCAAAAAGGAAAGTCGTTGCATACCTAAATATGAGTCGAGGTCCAAAGCAGGCGGAACGGGATGAAGTGCGGTCCCTCGAGGGTCTTCAAAATTCGGAGGAACCTACAAAAAAGATCAATAAAGGAAGAAATTAGACGTGAAGTTAAAAAAGAAAAATCGTAGCATACCTAAATACGGGTTGTGGTCCGAAGCAGGGGGGACGGGATGAAGTGCGGTCCTCGAGGGTCTTCAAAGTCGAAGGAGGAATCTACAAAAAAGATAAAAAAAAAGGTAAAAAGGAAGAAATTAGACATGAAGTTAAAAAAGGAAAGTCGTTCATACCTAAATACGAGTCGAGGTCCGAAGCAGGCGGGACGGGATGAAGTGCGGTGCTCGAGGGTCTTCAAAGTCGAAGGAGGAATCTACAAAAAAGATAAAAAAAGGAGAAAATGAAGAAATTAGACATGAAATTAAAAAAGGAAAGTCGTTGCATACCTAAATACGAGTCGAGGTCCGAAGCAGGCGGGAAGGGATGAAGTGCGGTCCCTCGAGGGTCTTCCAAGTCAGAGGAGGAACCTACAAAAAAGATCAAAAAAGGAAGAAATTAGACGTGAAGTTAAAAAAGAAAAGTCGTTGCATACCTAAATACGAGTCGAGTTCCGAAGCAGGCGGGACGGGATGAAGTGCGGTCCTCGAGGGTCTTCAAAGTTGAAGGAGGAATCTACAAAAAAGATAAAAAAAGGAAAAAATGAAGAAACTGGACATGAAGTTAAAAAAGGAAAGTCGTCATACCTAAATACGAGTCGAGGTCCGAAGCAGGCAGGACGGGATGAAGTGCGGTCCCTCGACAAGTCGGGGGAGGAACCTACGAAAAAGATCAAACTAGGAAGAAATTAGACGTGAAGTTAAAAAAGGAAAGTCGTTGCATACCTATATACGAGTCGAGGTACGAAGCAGGCGAGACGGGATGAAGTGCGGTCATCGATGGTCTTCAAAGTCGAAGGAGGAATCTACATAAAAGATTAAAAAAAAGGAAAAAAAGGAAGAAATTAGATGTGAAGTTAAAAAATGGAAGTCGTTGCAGACCTAAATACGAGTCAAGGTCCGAAGCAGGCGGGACGGGATGAAGTGCGGTCCCTCGAGGGTCTTCTAAGTCGTAGGAAGAATCTACAAAAAAGATAAAGAAAAAAGAAAAAAGGAAGAAATTAGACATGAAGTTAAAAAAGGAAAGTCGTTGCATACCTAAATATGAGTCGAGGTCCGAAGCAGGCGGGACGGGATGAAGTGCGGTCCCTCGAGGGTCTTCAAATTTCGGAGGAAGAACCTACAAAAAAGATCAAAAAAGGAAGAAATTAGACGTGAAGTTAAAAAAGGAAAGTCGTTGCATACCTATATACGAGTCGAGGTCCGAAGCAGGCGGGACGGGATGAAGTGCGGTCCTTGAGGGTCTTCAAAGTCGAAAGAGGAAGCTACAAAAAAGATTGAAAAAAAAAGGAAAAAAGGAAGAAATTAGAGGTGAAGTTAAAAAAGGAAAGTCGTTGTATACCTAAATACGAGTCGATGTTCGAAACAGGAGGGACGGGATGAAGTGCGGTCCCTCGATGGTCTTTAAAGTTGGAGGAGGAACCTATAAAAAAATCAAAAAAGGAAGAAATTAGACGTGAAGTTAAAAAAGGAAAGTCGTTGCATACCTAAACATGAGTCGAGGTCCGAAGCAGGCGGGACGGGATGAAGTGTGGTCCATCGAGGGTCTTCAAAATTCGGAGGAGGAACCTACAAAAAAGTTCAATAAAGGAAGAAGTTATACGTGAAGTTTAAAAAGGAAAGTCATTGCATACCTATATACGAGTCGAAGTCCGAAGCAGGCGGAACGTGATGAAGTGCGGTCCCCGAGGGTCTTCAAAGTCGAAGGAGAAAGCTACCAAAAAGATTAAAAAAAAGTAAAAAATGAAGAAATTAGACGTGAAGTTAAAAAAGGAAAGTCGTTGCATACCTAAATACGAGTCAAGGTCCGAAGCAGGCGGGACGGGATGAAGTGCGGTCCCACGAGGGTCATCTAGGTCGGAGGAGGAATCTACAAAAAAGAAAAAAAAAGAAAAAATTAGACGTGAAGTTAAAAAAGGAAAGTCGTTGCATACCTAAATACGAGTCGAGGTCCGAACCAGGCGAGACGGGATGAAGTGCGGTCCTCGAAGGTCTTCAAAGTCGAAGGAGGAATCTACAAAAAAGATAAAAAGAAAAAGGAGAAAAGGAAGAAATTAGACATGAAGTTAAAAAAGGAAAGTCGTTGCATACCTAAATACGAGTCGAGGTCCGAAGCAGGCGGGACGGGATGAAGTGCGGCCCTCGAGGGTCTTCAAAATCGAAGGTGGAATCTACAAAAAAGATAAAAAAAATGAGAAAAGGAAGAAATTAGACATGAAATTAAAAAAGGAAAGTCGTTGCATACCTAAATACGAGTCGAGGTCCGAAGCAGGCGGGACGGGATGAAGTGCGGTCCTCGAGGGTCTTCAAAGTCGAAGGAGGAACCTACAAAAAAGATCAAAAAAGGAAGAAATTAGACATGAAGTTAAAAAAGGAAAGTCGTTGCATACCTATATACAGGTCGAGTTCCGAATCAGGCAGGAAGGGATGAAGTGCGGTCCTCGAGGGTCTTCAAAGTCGAATGAGGAATCTACAAAAAAGATAAAAAAAAAAGAAAAAAAGGAAGAAATTAGACGTGAAGTCAAAAAATGAAAGTCGTTGCATACCTAAATACGAGTCGATATTCGAAACAGGAGGGACGGGATGAAGTGCGGTCCCTCGATGTTCTTTAAAGTTGGGGGAGGAACCTATAAAAAAGATCAAAAAATGAAGAAATTAGACGTGAAGTTAAAAAGAAAAGTCGTTGCATACCTAAGCACGAGTCGAGGTCCGAAGCAGGCGGGACGGGATGAAGTGCGGTCCTCGAGGGTCTTCAAAGTCGAAGGAGAAATTTACAAAAAAGATAAAAAAAAGAAAAAAATGAAGAAATTAGACGTGAAGTTAAAAAAGAAAAGTCGGTGCATACCTAAATACGAGTCGAGGTCCGAAGCAGGCAGGACGGGATGAAGTGCGGTCCTCGAGGGTCTTCAAAGTCGAAGGAGGAATCTACAAAAAAGATAAAAAAAAGAAAAAAAGGAAGAAATTAGACATGAAGTTAAAAAAGAAAAGTCGTTGCATACCTAAATACGAGTTGAGGTCCGAAGCAGGCGGGACGGGATGAAGTGCGGTCCCTCGAGGGTCTTCCAAGTCGAAGGAGGAACCTACAAAAAAGATAAAAAAGGAAGAAATTAGACGTGAAGTTAAAAAAAAAAGTCGTTGCATACCTAATAACGAGTCGAGGTCCGAAGCAGGCGGGACGGGATGAAGTGCGGTCCCTCGAGGGTCTTCCAAGTTGGAGGAGGAACATACGAAAAAAATCAAAAAAGGAAGAAATTAGACGTGAAGTTAAAAATGGAAAGTCGTTGCATACCTATATACGAGTCAAGGTCCGAAGCAGGGGGGACGGGATGAAGTGCGGTCCTCGATGGTCTTCAAAGTCGAAGGAGGAATCTACAAAAAAGATTAAAAAAAAAGGAAAAAAAGGAAGAAATTAGACGTGAAGTTAAAAAAGGAAAGTCGTTGCATACCTAAATACGAGTCAAGGACCGAAGCAGGCGGGACGGGATGAAGTGCGGTCCCTCGAGGGTCTTCTAAGTCGGAGGAGGAATATACAAAAAAGATAAAAAAAAAAGAAAAAAGGAAGAAATTAGACATGAAGTTAAAAAAGGAAAGTCGTTGCATACCTAAATATGAGTCGAGGTCCGACGCAGGCGGGACGGGATGAAGTGCGGTCCCTCGAGGGTCTTCCAAAATTCAGAGGAGGAACCTAGAAAAAAGATCAAAAAAGGAAGAAATTAGACGTTAAGTTAAAAAAGGAAAATCGTTGCATACCTAAATACAAGTCGAGTCCGAAGCAGGCGGGACGGGATGAAGTGCGGTCCTCGAGGGTCTTCAAAGTCGAAGGAGGAATTTACAAAAAAGATAAAAAAAAAGGTAAAAAGAAAGAAATTAGACATGAAGTTAAAAAAGGAAAGTCGTTCATACCTAAATACGAGTCGAGGTTCGAAGCAGGCGGGACGGGATGAAGTGCGGTGCTCGAGGGTCTTCAAAATCGAAGGAGGAATCTACAAAAAATATTAAAAAAAGGAAAAAATGAAGAAATTAGAAATGAAGTTAAAAAAGAAAAGTCGTTGCATACCTAAATATGAGTCGAGGTCCGAAGCAGGCGGGACGGGATGAAGTGCGGTCCCTCGAGGGTCTTCAAAGTCGAAGGAGGAATCTTCAAAAAAGATAAAAAAAGGAGAAAATGAAGAAATTAGACATGAAGTTAAAAAAGGAAAGTCGTTGCATACCTAAATACGAGTCGAGGTCCGAAGCAGGCGGGACGGGATGAAGTGCGATCCTCAAGGGTCTTCAAAGTCGAAGGAGGAATCTACAAAAAAGATAAAAAAAAAGAAAAAAAAGGAAGAAATTAGACATGAAGTTAAAAAAAGAAAGTCATTGCATACCTAAATACGAGTCGAGGTGCGAAGCAGGCGGGAGGGGATGAAGTGCGGTCCCTTGAGGGTCTTCCAAGTCGGAGGAGGAACCTACAAAAAAGATCAAAAAAGGAAGAAATTAGACGTGAAGTTAAAAAAGAAAAGTCGTTGCATACCTATATACGGGTCGAGGTCCGAAGCAGGCGGGACGGGATGAAGTGCGGTCCTCGAGGGTCTTCAATGTCGAAGGAGGAATCTACAAAAAAGATAAAAAAAAAGGAAAAAAAGGAAGAAATTAGACATGAAGTTAAAAAAGGAAAGTCGTTCATACCTAAATACGAGTCGAGGTCCGAAGCAGGCGGGACGGGATGAAGTGCGGTCCTCGAGGGTCTTCAAAATCAAAGGAGGAATCTACAAAAAAGATAAAAAAAAAAAGGAAAAAAGGAAGTAATTAGACATGAAGTTAAAAAAGGAAAGTCGTTCATACCTAAATATGAGTCGAGGTCCGAAGCAGGCGGGACAGGATGAAGTGCGGTCCATCGAAGGTCTTCAAAATTCGGAGGAAGAACCTACAAAAAAGTTCAATAAAGAAAGAAATTAGACGTGAAGTTAAAAAAAAAGTCGTTGCATACCTATATACGAGTCGAAGTCCGAAGCAGGCGGGACGGGATGAAGTGCGGTCCCCGAGGGTCTTCAAAGTCGAAGGAGAAAGCTACAAAAAAGATTAAAAAAAAGGAAAAAAGAAAGAAATTAGACGTGAAGTTAAAAAAAGAAAGTCGTTGCATACCTAAATACGAGTCGAGGTCCGAAGCAGGCGGGACGGGATAAAGTGCGGTCCCTCGAGGGTCTTCCAAGTCGGAGGAGGAACCTAAAAAAAAGATCAAAAATAGAAGAAATTAGACGTGAAGTTAAAAAAGAAAAGTCGTTGCATACCTAAATACGAGTCGAGTTCCGAAGCAGGCGGGACGGGATGAAGTGCGGTCATCGAGGGTCTTCAATGTCGAAGGAGGAATCTACAAAAAAGATAAAAAAAAAGGAAAAAAGAAAGAAATTAGACATGAAGTTAAAAAAGAAAGTCGTTCATACCTAAATACGAGTCGAGGTCCGAAGCAGGCGGGACGGGATGAAGTGCGGTCCTCGAGGGTCTTCAAAAACGAAGGAGGAATCTACAAAAAAGATAAAAGAAAGGAAAAAATAAAGAAATTAGACATGAAGTTAAAAAAGGAAAGTCGTTGCATACCTAAATACGAGTCGAGGTCCGAAGCAGGCAGGACGGGATGAAGTGCGGTCCCCCGAAGGTCTTCCAAGTCGGAGGAGGAACCTACATAAAAGATCAAAAAAGGAAGAAATTAGACGTGAAGTTAAAAAAGAAAAGTCGTTGCATACCTATATACGAGTCGAGGTACGAAGCAGGCGGGACGGGATGAAGTGCGGTCCTCGATGGTCTTCAAAGTCGAAGGAGGAATCTACAAAAAAGATTAAAAAAAAGGTAAAAAATGAAGAAATTAGACGTGAAGTTAAAAAATGAAAGTCGTTGCATACCTAAATACGAGTCAAGGTCCGAAGCAGGCGGGACGGGATGAAGTGCGGTCGCTCGAGGGTCTTCTAAGCCGGAGGAAGAATCTATAAAAAAGATAAAGAAAAAGGAAGAAATTAGACATGAAGTTAAAAAAGGAAAGTCGTTGCATACCTAAATATGAGTCGAGGTCCGAAGCAGGCGGGACGGGATGAAGTGCGGTCCCTCGAGGGTCTTCAAAATTCGGAGGAAGAACCTACAAAAAAGATCAAAAAATGAAGAAATAAGACGTGAAGTTAAAAAAGGAAAGTCGTTGCATACCTATATACGAGTCGAGGTCCGAAGTAGGCGGGACGGGATGAAGTGCGGTCCTCGAGGGTCTTCAAAGTCGAAAGAGGAAGCTACAAAAAAGATAGAAAAAAAGGAAAAAAAGGAAGAAATTAGACGTGAAGTTAAAAAAGGAAAGTCGTTGCATACCTAAATACGAGGGACGGGATGAAGTGCGGTCCCTCGATGGTCTTTAAAGTTGGAGGAGGAACCTATAAAAAAGATCAAAAAAGGAAGAAATTAGACGTGAAGTTAAAAAAAGAAAGTCGTTGCATACCTAAACATGAGTCGAGGTCCGAAGCAGGCGGGACGGGATGAAGTGCGGTCCATCGAGGGTCTTCAAAATTCGGAGAAGGAACCTACAAAAAAGTTCAATAAAGGAAGAAATTATACGTGAAGTTAAAAAAGGAAAGTCGTTCCATACCTATATACGAGTCGAAGTCCGAAGCAGGCGGGACGTGATGAAGTGCGGTCCCCGAGGGTCTTCAAAGTCGAAGGAGAAAGCTACAAAAAAGATTAAAAAAAGTAAAAAAGGAAGAAATTAGACGTGAAGTTAAAAAAGGAAAGTCGTTGCATACCTAAATACGAGTCAAGGTCCGAAGCAGGCGGGACGGGATGAAGTGCGGTCGCACAAGGGTCTTCTAGGTCAGAGGAGGAATCTACAAAAAAGAAAAAAAAAAGAAAGAAATTAGACGTGAAGTTAAAAAAGGAAAGTCGTTGCATACCTAAATACGAGTCGAGGTCCGAAGCAGGCGGGACGGGATGAAGTGCTGTACTCGAGGGTCTTCAAAGTCGAAGGAGGAATCTACAAAAAAGATAAAAAAAAAGGAAAAAATGAAGAAATTAGACATGAAGTTAAAAAAGAAAAGTCGTTGCATACCTATATACGAGTCGAGGTCCGTAGCAAGCAGGACGGGATGAAGTGCGCTCCCTCGAGGGTCTTCCAAGTCGGAGGAGGAACCTAAAAAAAATATCAAAAAAGGAAAAAAAAGGAAGAAATTAGACGTGATGTTAAAAAAACAAAGTCGTTGCATACCTAAATCCGAGTCGAGGTCCGAAGCAGGCGGGACGGGATGAAGTGCGGTCCCTCGAGGGTCTTCCAAGTCGAAGGAGGAACCTACAAAAAAGATAAAAAAGGAAGAAATTAGACGTGAAGTTAAAAAAGGAAAGTCGTTGCATACCTAAATACGAGTCGAGGTCCGAAGCAGGCGGGACGGGATGAAGTGCGGTCCTCGAGGGTCTTCAAAATCGAAGGATGAATCTACAAAAAAGATAAAAGAAAGGAAAAAAGGAAGAAATTAGACATGAAGTTAAAAAAGGAAAGTCGTTGCATACCTAAATATGAGTCGAGGTCCGAAGCAGGCGGGACAGGATGAAGTGCGGTCCCTCGAGGGTCTTCAAAATTCGGAGGAGAAACCTACAAAAAAGTTCAATAAAGGAAGAAATTAGACGTGAAGTTAAAAAAAAAGTCGTTGCATACCTATATACGAGTCGAAGTTCGAAGCAGGCGGGACGGGATGAATTGCGGTCCCCGAGGGTCTTCAAAGTCGAAGGAGAAAGCTACAAAAAAGATTAAAAAAAAGGAAAAAATGTGGAAATTAGACGTGAAGTTAAAAAAGGAAAGTCGTTGCATACCTAAATACGAGTCGAGGTCCGAAGTAGGCGGGACGGGATGAAGTGCGGTCCCTCGAGGGTCTTCCAAGTCGGAGGAGGAACCTACAAAAAAGATCAAAAATAGAAGAAATTAGACGTGAAGTTAAAAAAAAAAAGTCGTTGCATACCTAAATACGAGTCGAGGTCCGAAGCAGGCGGGACGGGATGAAGTGCGGTCCTCGAGGGTTTCCAAGTCGGAGGAGGAACCTACAAAAAAGATCAAAAAAGGAAGAAATTAGACTTGAAGTTAAAAAAGGAAAGTCGTTGCATACCTATATACGGGTCGAGGTCCGAAGAAGGCGGGACGGGATGTAGTGCGGTCCTCGAGGGTCTTCAAAGTTGAAGGAAGAATCTACAAAAAAAGATAAAAAAAGGAAGAAATTAGACATGAAGTTAAAAAAGGAAAGTCTTTCATACCTAAATACGAGTCGAGGTCCGAAGCAGGCGGGACGGGATGAAGTGCGGTCCCTCGAGGGTCTTCTAAGTCGGAGGAGGAATCTACAAAAAAGATTAAAAAAAAGGAGAAAAGGAAGAAATTAGACATGAAGTTAAAAAAGGAAAGTCGTTGCATACCTAAATACGAGTCGAGGTCCGAAGCAGGCGGGACTAGATGAAGTGCGGTCCTCGAGGGTCTTCAAAGTCGAAGGAGGAATCTACAGAAAAGATAAAAAAAATGAAAAAAGGAAGAAATTAGACATGAAGTTAAAAAAGGAAAGTCGTTGCATACCTAAATACGAGTCGAGGTCCGAAGAAGGCGGGACGGGATGAAGTGCGGTCCCTCGAGGGTCTTCAAAGTAGAAGGAGGAATCTACAAAAAAGATAAAAAAAAGGAGAAAATGAAGAAATTAGACATGAAGTTAAAAAAGAAAAGTCGTTGCATGCCTAAATACGAGTCGAGGTCCGAAGCAGGCGGGACGGGATGAAGTGCGATCCTCAAGGGTCTTCAAAGTCGAAGGAGAATCTACAAAAAAGATAAAAAAAAAGAAAAAAGTAAGAAATTAGACATGAAGTTAAAAAAGGAAAGTCGTTCATACCTAAATACGAGTCGAGGTCCGAAGCAGGAGGGACGGGATGAAGTGCGAACCTCGAGGTTCTTCAAAGTCGAAGGAGGAATCTACAAAAAAGAAAAAAAAAAGGAAAAAAAGTAAAAAATTAAACATGAAGTTCAAAAAGGAAAGTCGTTGCATACCTAAATATGAGTCGAGGTCCGAAGCAGGCGGGACGGGATGAAGTGCGGTCCCTCAAGGGTCTTCAAAATTCGGAGGAGGAACCTACAAAAAAGATAAATAAAGGAAGAAATTAAACGTGAAGTTAAAAAAGGAAAGTCGTAGCATACCTAAATACGGGTCGTGGTCCGAAGCAGGTGGGACGGGATGAAGTGCGGTCCTCGAGGGTCTTCAAAGTCGAAGGAGGAATCTACAAAAAAGATAAAAAAAAAGGTAAAAAGGAAGAAATTAGACATGAAGTTAAAAAAGGAAAGTCGTTCATACCTAAATACGAGTCGAGGTCCGAAGCAGGCGGGACGGGATGAAGTGCGGTGCTCGAGGGTCTTCAAAGTCGAAGGAGGAATTTACAAAAAGATAAAAAAAGGAGAAAATGAAGAAATTAGACATGAAGTTAAAAAAGGAAAATCGTTGCATACCTAAATACGAGTCGAGGTCCGAAGCAGGCGGGACGGGATGAAGTGCGGTCCCTCGAGGGTCTTCCAAGTCAGAGGAGGAACCTACAAAAAAGATCAAAAAAGGAAGAAATTGGACGTGAATTTAAAAAAGAAAAGTCGTTGCATACCTAAATACGAGTCGAGGTCCGAAGCAGGTGGGACGGGATGAAGTGCGGTCCTCGAGGGTCTTCAAAGTTGAAGGAGGAATCTACAAAAAAGATAAAAAAAAGGAAGAAATGAAGAAATTAGACATGAAGTTAAAAAAGGAAAGTCGTTGCATACCTAAATACGAGTCGAGGTCCGTAGCAGGCAGGACGGGATGAAGTGCGGTCCCTCGACAAGTCGGAGGAGGAACCTACAAAAAAGATCAAAATAGGAAGAAATTAGACGTGAAGTTAAAAAAGGAAAGTCGTTGCATACCTATATACGAGTCGAGGTACGAAGCAGGCGGGACGGGATGAAGTGCGGTCCTCGATGGTCTTCAAAGTCGAAGGAGGAATCTACAAAAAAGATTAAAAAAAAGGAAAAAAAAGGAAGAAATTAGACGTGAAGTTAAAAAATGGAAGTCGTTGCATACCTAAATACGAGTCAAGGTCCGAAGCAGGCGGGACGGGATGAAGTGCGGTCCCTCGAGGGTCTTCTAAGTCGGAGGAAGAATCTACAAAAAAGATAAAGAAAATAGAAAAAAGGAAGAAATTAGATATGAAGTTAAAAAAGGAAAGTCGTTGAATACCTAAATATGAGTCGAGGTCTGAAGCAGGCGGGACGGGATGAAGTGCGGTCCCTCGAGGGTCTTCAAAATTCGGAGGAAGAACCTACAAAAAAGATCAAAAAAGGAAGAAATTAGACGTGAAGTTAAAAAAGGAAAGTCGTTGCATACCTATATACGAGTCGAGGTCCGAAGCAGGCGGGACGGGATGAAGTGCGGTCCTTGAGGGTCTTCAAAGTCGAAAGAGGAAGCTACAAAAAAGATAGAAAAAAAAAGAAAAAAGGAAGAAATTAGACGTGAAGTTAAAAAAGGAAAGTCGTTGCATACCTAAATACGAGTCGATGTTCGAAACAGGAGGGACGGGATGAAGTGCGGTCCCTCGATGGTCTTTAAAGTTGGAGGAGGAACCTATAAAAAAGATCAAAAAAGGAAGAAATTAGACGTGAAGTTAAAAAAGGAAAGTCGTTGCATACCTAAACATGAGTCGAGGTCCGAAGCAGGCGGGACGGGATGAAGTGCGGTCCATCGAGGGTCTTCAAAATTCGGAGGAGGAACCTACAAAAAAGTTCAAAAAAGGAAGAAATTATACGTGAAGTTAAAAAAGGAAAGTCGTTGCATACCTATATACGAGTCGAAGTCCGAAGCAGGCGGGACGTGATGAAGTGCGGTCCCCGAGGGTCTTCAAAGTCGAAGGAAAAAGCTACAAAAAAGATTAAAAAAAAGCAAAAAGGAAGAAATTAGACGTGAAGTTAAAAAAGGAAAGTCGTTGCATACCTAAATACGAGTCAAGGTCCGAAGCAGGCGGGACGGGATGAAGTGCGGTCCCACGAGGGTCTTCTAGGTCGGAGGAGGAATCTACAAAAAAGAAAAAAAAAGAAAGAAATTAGACATGAAGTTAAAAAAGGAAAGTCGTTGCATACCTAAATACGAGTCGAGGTCCGAACCAGGCGAAACGGGATGAAGTGCGGTCCTCGAAGGTCTTCAAAGTCGAAGGAGGAATCTACAAAAAAGATAAAAAGAAAAAGGAGAAAAGGAAGAAATTAGACATGAAGATAAAAAAGGAAAGTCGTTGCATACCTAAATACGAGTCGATATTCGAAACAGGAGGGACGGGATGAAGTGCAGTCCCTCGATGGTCTTTAAAGTTGGAGGAGCAACCTATAAAAAAGATCAAAAAATGAAGAAATTAGACGTGAAGTTAAAAAGGAAAGTCGTTGCATACCTAAGCACGAGTCGAGGTCCGAAGCAGGCGGGACGGGATGAAGTGCGGTCCTCGAGGGTCTTCAAAATTCGGAGGAAGAACCTACAAAAAATATCAAAAAAGGAAGAAATTAGACGTGAAGTTAAAAAAGGAAAGTCGTTGCATATCTATATACGAGTCGAGGTCCGAAGCAGGCGGGACGGGATGAAGTGCGGTCCTCGAGGGTCTTCAAAATCGAAGGAGGAATCTACAAAAAAGATAAAAAAAAGGAGAAAAGGAATAAATTAGACATGAAGTTAAAAAAGGAAAGTCGTTGCATACCTAAATACGAGTCGAGGTCCGAAGCAGGCGGGACGGGATGAAGTGCGGTCCTCGAGGGTCTTCAAAGTCGAAGGAGGAACCCACAAAAAAGATCAAAAAAGGAAGAAATTAGACGTGAAGTTAAAAAAGGAAAGTCGTTGCATACCTATATACGGGTCGAGTTCCGAAGCAGGCTGGACGGGATGAAGTGCGGTCCTCGAGGGTCTTCAAAGTCGAAGGAGGAATCTACAAAAAAGATAAAAAAAAGGAAAAAAAGAAGAAATTAGACGTGAAGTCAAAAAAGGAAAGTCGTTGCATACCTAAATACGAGTCGATATTCGAAACAGGAGGGACGGGATGAAGTGCAGTCCCTCGATGGTCTTTAAAGTTGGAGGAGCAACCTATAAAAAAGATAAAAAAAATGAAGAAATTAGACGTGAAGTTAAAAAGGAAAGTCGTTGCATACCTAAGCACGAGTCGAGGTCCGAAGCAGGCGGGACGGGATGAAGTGCGGTCCTCGAGGGTCTTCAAAATTCGGAGGAATAACCTACAAAAAATATCAAAAAAGGAAGAAATTAGACGTGAAGTTAAAAAAGGAAAGTCGTTGCATATCTATATACGAGTCGAGGTCCGAAGCAGGCGGGACGGGATAGAGTGCGGTCCTCGAGGGTCTTCAAAGTCGAAAGAGGAAGCTACAAAAAAGATAGAAAAAAGGAAAAATGGAAGAAATTAGACGTGAAGTTAAAAAAGGAAAGTCGTTGCATACCTAAATACGAGTCGATGTTCGAAACAGGAGGGACGGGATGAAGTGCGGTCCCTCGATGGTCTTTAAAGTTGGAGGAGGAACCTATAAAAAAGATCAAAAAAGGAAGAAATTAGACGTGAAGTTAAAAAAGGAAAGTCGTTGCATACCTAAGCACGAGTCGAGGTCCGAAGCAGGCGGGACGGGATGAAGTGCGGTCCTCGAGGGTCTTCAAAGTCGAAGGAGAAATCTAAAAAAAGATAAAAAAAAAGAAAAAAATGAAGAAATTAGACGTGAAGTTAAAAAAGAAAAGTCGGTGCATTCCTAAATACGAGTCGAGGTCCGAAGCAGGCAGGACGGGATGAAGTGCGGTCCTCGAGGGTCTTCAAAGTCGAAGGAGGAATCTACAAAAAAGATAAAAAAAGGAAAAAAAGAAAGAAATTAGACATGAAGTTAAAAAAAAAAGTCGTTGCATACCTAAATACGAGTTGAGGTCCGAAGCAGGCGGGACGGGATGAAGTGCTGTCCCTCTAGGGCCTTCCCAGTCGGAGGAGGAACCTAAGAAAAAGGAAGAAATTAGACGTGAAGGTAAAAAAGAAAAGTCGTTGCATACCTAATAACAAGTCGAGGTCTGAAGCAGGCGGGACGGGATGAAGTGCTGTCCCTCGAGGGTCTTCCAAGTCGGAGGAGGAACCTACGAAAAAGATCAAAAAAGGAAGAAATTAGACGTGAAGTTAAAAAAGGAAAGTCGTTGCATACCTATATACGAGTCGATGTACGAAGCAGGCGGGACGGGATGAAGTGCGGTCCTCGATGGTCTTCAAAATCGAAGGAGGAATCTACAAAAAAGATTAAAAAAAAGGAAAAAAGGAAGAAATTAGACGTGAAGTTAAAAAAGGAAAGTCGTTGCATACCTAAATACGAGTCAAGGTCCGAAGCAGGTGGGACGGGATGAAGTGCGGTCCCTCGAGGGTCTTCTAAGTTGGAGGAGGAATCTACAAAAAAGATAAAAAAAAAGAAAAAAGGAAGAAATTAGACATGAAGTTAAAAAAGAAAAGTCGTTGCATACCTAAATACGAGTTGAGGTCCGAAGCAGGCGGGACGGGATGAAGTGCGGTCCCTCGAGGGTCTTCAAAATTCGGAGGAGCAACCTACAAA
The DNA here is from genome assembly GCA_023678885.1 of Pogostemon cablin. Taxonomy (NCBI): domain Eukaryota; kingdom Viridiplantae; phylum Streptophyta; class Magnoliopsida; order Lamiales; family Lamiaceae; genus Pogostemon; species Pogostemon cablin. Next base: position 2,479,466 of record CM042977.1, on the reverse strand, counting down.
AAAGATCAATAAAGGAAGAAATTAGACGTGAAGTTAAAAAAGTAAAGTCGTTGCATACCTATATACGAGTCGAGGTCCGAAGCAGGCGGGACGGGATGAAGTGCGGTCCCCGAGGGTTTTCAAAGTCGAAGGAGAAAGCTACAAAAAAGATAAAAAAAAAGAAAAAAAGGAAGAAATTAGACATGAAGTTAAAAAAGGAAAGTCGTTGCATACCTAAATAGGAATCGAGGTCCGAAGCAGGCGGGACGAGATGATGTGCGGTCCCTCGAGGGTCTTCCAAGTCGGAGGAGGAACCTACAAAAAAGATCAAAAAAGGAAGAAATTAGACGTGAAGTTAAAAAAGGAAAGTCATTGCATACCTATATACGGGTTGAGGTCCGAAGCATGCGGGACGGGAGAAGTGCGGTCCCTCGAGGGTCTTCCAAGTCGGAAGAGGAACCTACAAAAATGATAAAAAAAGGAAAAAAGGAAGAAATTAGGCATGAAGTTAAAAAAGGAAAGTCGTTCATACCTAAATACAAGTCGAGGTCCGAAGCAGGCGGGACGGGATGAAGTGCGGTCCCTCGAGGGTCTTCAAAATTCGGAGGAAGAACCTACAAAAAAGATCAAAAAAGGAAGAAATTAGACGTGAAGTTAAAAAAGGAAAGTCGTTGCATACCTATATACGAGTCGAGGTCCGAAGCAGGCGGGACGGGATGAAGTGCGGTCCTCGAGGGTCTTCAAAGTCGAAAGAGGAAGCTACAAAAAAGATAGAAAAAAAAGGTAAAAAGGAAGAAATTAGACGTTAAGTTAAAAAAGGAAAGTCGTTGCATACCTAAATACGAGTCGATGTTCGAAACAGGAGGGACGGGATGAAGTGCGTTCCCTCGATGGTCTTTAAAGTTGGAGGAGGAACCTATAAAAAAGATCAAAAAAGGAAGAAATTAGACGTGAAGTTAAAAAAGGAAAGTCGTTGCATACCTAAGCACGAGTCGAGGTCCGAAGCAGGCGGGACGGGATGAAGTGCGGTCCTCGACGGTCTTCAAAGTCGAAGGAGAAATCTACAAAATAGATAAAAAAATGAAAAAAGGAAGAAATTAGACGTGAAGTTAAAAAAGAAAAGTCGTTGCATACCAAAATACCAGTCGAGGTCCGAAGCAGGCAGGACGGGATGAAGTGCGGTCCTCAAGGGTCTTCAAAGTAGAAGGAGGAATCTACAAAAAAGATTAAAAAAAAGGAAAAAATGAAGAAATTAGACATGAAGTTAAAAAAGGAAAGTCGTTGCATACCTAAATACGAGTCGAGGTCCGAAGCAGGCGGGACGGGATGAAGTGCGGTCCTCGAGGGTCTTCCAAGTCGGAGGAGGAACCTACGAAAAAGATCAAAAAAGGAAGAAATTAGACGTGAAATTAAAAAAGGAAAGTCGTTGCATAGGTATTTACGAGTCGAGGTCCGAAGCATGCGGGACGGGATGAAGTGCGGTCCTCGAGGGTCTTCAAAGTCGAAGGAGAAATCTACAAAAAAGATAAAAAAAAGGAAAAAATGAAGAAACTAGACATGAAGTTAAAAAATGAAAGTCGTTGCATACCTAAATGTGAGTAGAGGTCCGAAGCAGGCGGGACGGGATGAAGTGCGGTCCCTCGAGGGTCTTAGAAAACAGTATGGAAATAAAAAAGAAAGAACACCAAAAATTAATCAAAGCATTACGAAAATAAATAAATAAAAGAATCAGCCAATCAAGATCTCAAAAAAAATCAATCAACCAATAAAAAAAACCATGGACAAAAAGAAAGAACACTATGAAATTAATCAAAGCACAATGGAGAAAAAAAATAGAAACAGCAAATCAATATATAAAAAATACCAATAAACCAAAAAGAAAACATGGACAAAAGAAAACAGTATGGAAATAAAAAAGAAATAACACCAAAAAATTAATCAAAGCACTACGAAAATAAATAAATAAATAAATAAAAGAATCACCCAATCAAGATCTCAAAAAAAAATCAATCAATCAATAAAAAAAACCATGGACAAAAAGAAAGAACACCATGAAATTAATCAAAGCACAATGGAAAAAAAAAACAGCAAATCAAGATATAAAAAAAAACCAATAAACCAAAAAGAACACCTGGACAAAAAGAAAGGACAAAATGAAATTAATCAATGAACCCAAAAAAACCCATAAACAAGAATACAGTGAAATTAATCAAAGAAAACACAAGAAAAAAGAACAAATCAAAAAAGAATCAATCAATCAAGATATCAAAAAAATCAATGAACCAAAAAAGGAAATGATAAATCCTGCAAATTTTAAAAATAAAAAATAAAAAGTTTAAGTATTCTGCTAAGCTATATTCAGATATGGTTATTATGTATCAGCAATATAATGAAATTCAAAATTCAGTAATCATACCAGAGATTTCTGATAATGTTGTTTCTGCTCAATCATTATTATATTCTCAAAGTGAGATTTGAGGGTTTCTTCCTCCATTGGACCTTGTAAACGTACAACTTTGGCACTTCCCTGCATGAAATGCATGCAATGAAATAATTATTATATCAGTAACAGGATATTAGTCATTGGAGAATAAAACATTTGGTAATAGGATTACAGATAATCATAAAACTATATGGCAAATGATAAACAAAACCAGAAAAAAAGAAAAAAATGGCATTATACCTTTGGAATTCCAGGTAATGTAGAGAAAGGCTGTGAAGATCCAGAATCTTCAGCACTATATGCGCCAACACTAGAAGTTCAATCCATTAAAGATATATGGTGCACCTTGCATTCTTTAGCTTTGCAGAATATGCACTAATCACATGAAACAAAAATTTATATAAACAACATAGCTAAAGATCCTTTGAGAAAAATGTATATGAAAATACGGAAGGGCACCCTACCTTAAATTACAAAATACTGTTAAAAGCATCACTTACAGTTGTTAAAGACTGTTAAAAGCATCACTTACAAAATACTGTTAAAAACAACATAGTTAAAGATCCTTAAAAGTAGATTAAGTTGAAGACTCAACAGATGCAGGTGTTTTCGGATAGGAGTCATGGATGACTTTTAGACCAGGGGACAAAAGAAACAGAAATCTTAAAAATATGAGATCGGTAGGGTCTTACAACATCAGTAGTGGTCTGGATTCGACACAAGCGGATGGAATTGTAGAGACCTTCCTTCTGAACCTATTATAATACCAATGTTTGAAAGAAAAAAAAATCAAAAACAAAATCACATGGAAACGATTCTGTTGAGTCCAAAGAACACAACAGCTATAAACACATAATCGCCAGAAAAACTTACAGTGCTCGACGGCAGCTTGGATAATGGAGAAACCCTCCTATAAAACACCATTGCTTACGGAAACCTAATTTTCTTGCAGCACCACGCCATTAATCTGGGTCAAACAAGCAATAAAACATAAGGAAAACAGAAATTGAACGTGAGCCATCAGTGTATCACCCCCAATAGAAGCCAAAGTTATAAGTAGAACATCAGAGGTAGATAAACAAGATGTTAGATAGATATATTTTGATCCAGATAAACAGATAAATCAATGAACCAAAAAAAGAACACATGGACAAAAAGAAAGAACACCATGGACTTAATCAAACCGCAACGAAAAAAAGAATCAATCAATCAAGATCTCAAACCAATCAATGAACCAAAAAAGAACCCATGGTACCAAGACATGAATCAAATCACAACGAGAAAAAAGAGAATTAGGGTACTCCAGCAATACTAAAAACAAAGGTCTAAGAGCATTCCAAGAAAGAAACAAAAAATCTTAAAATATGAGATGGGTAGGAGGCTTACAGTATCAGTAGTGATCTGGACTTGAAACAAGCGGATGGAATTGTAGAGACCAGACTTCTAAACCTATTATAATCCCAATTTTTGAAAAACACAAATAAATCACATCTTCGCATTAGGTCAAAAGAACACAACAGCAATAAACACATAATCGCCGGCCAGAAAAACTCAGAGTGTCGGATAATAGAGAAACGCTCCTGTAAAACACCATTGGCTTGCGCAAACCTAATTAAGCAAGAAATCGCTCCTGTTCTGTGTTATCATGTGAAGGTGTATTTATACGAGAAAAAAAGTGATCGTTTTTTCCTTGATTAAAATCTTGAAAACCAATTAAACGACACAGTTTCTTATAAGATGACCGTTTAAACTATTCTGCTTTCTTGATTTTTTTTTTAAAACTAATTCTCCTTTTTTTTAGCCGTTAATTCATTAAATATTCCCATACAATTTATGTTGGTGAGTTGACTACCTCACTTTTTCCTTAATTAAAATCTTGATTTTGATTCTTGATTATTAATTAGAGGAGGCAGTTGGTCATTTATTGCAAAAAGTTTATTTGTTTACCGTTAAACAAAATCTTTACTTAGGCGATGAAATATTGTTAAAAAAAAGATAATAGCACTAATTACACCCCACAAATGTAATAAATTAATTTTAAAATGTGACATAATGTGAGAAAAACATGCAAGTTATTTTTTACCAATAAAATTGGTATGAAATGTTTTTACTTATTTTTTTTTTTAAATCCGTATGAAATGATTGTTATACTTCTAATAACTTAAAATTTTCCCTTCTTAAATCACGTGTGCATCATATTTTTTAATGTATATTTACTATATTAATATCAATTCATTGATCCGTAAGTAGATAATTCTCTATAAACAACTATAGCTAATTCTCTATCTTTCATTTCATCACAATCATTTACTTTTTCACTTCATTTTCGTTATCCACTTTTACTAAACTTTGAATGAAATGAAAAAAAAACATTTTATTAAACGATCATACAAAAAATTATATGCCACACCATGCAAATTATTATTATTATTATTATTATTATTATTATTATTATTATTATTATTATTATTATTATTATTATTATTATTATTATTATTGATTTAGCTTTCAACGTAAGTTGCAACTAGCATTTTTATTATTATGTGATTTTAATGATATCATCCATTAATACAATAATTTTAATGGATTGATATTTGATATGTTTATAAATAACTGGCTAATATTGTTATGTTGGTATATGGAGTAATATTTAAAACGGTGTGAATTTGTAAAGTCGAGTCAAGAGTTGCATTATGATGAAATTACTTCGTACTTATGTGTTTATAGAATATAGCAATCACTGATTTTTTATGAAGAGATTTGGTGTCTTGTTATGAGTAAGTGCCTTGATTTAATTTGGGTCGTCGGATGGGAGTCTGACACTCCAAATAGTACTAAACCGAACTAGCGTCTAGCCATATGTTCATTAATTTATGTGCAATCAAAGGTGTTCTCTCAAGAGTAAGGAATTTATTGTAATATCTAAGTGTGAACTAGTTAAATTATCGAATGGATAGTAATATTAATCAAGCCTAATTATTTACTAAATTAACCAAGACAGTATCAAATTGTGAGAATAATTAATCTACTAACACTTTAAAACTAAATGGCTGAAGTATAAAATAAAATCACAAGTATTTCAAGAATTAAGACAAGATAGTTCTAGAAGATACAATTCAAACATGTCAATCTAACTTTCTAAACAATTGATTCTAATTCTTGTAGAAATTACGGAAGCATCCCTTAAATATGTTAAGCCATGAGAGCGTATTACGAAATAACTTTCATGAAATGAATAAAAAATACTTTAATGAAACATGGCGATAATGATGCAGTAAACTATTTTATGAATAAACTATAGTATAAATAAAAGTGATAATATTTTTTAGAAACATAATAACTAATTTAAAAAAAAAAAGATTTCACGCCACTAAATCTCTTTAAGTTATGTATAACTTTTGAGTATATTTATTGATTTAATTTATATTTATTTATTTTGGCGGATTATTATTATTTTTTAAAGCAAAGAAGCCGATATATGTATTAAGAGCTATATGAAAAAGTCCATCCATAAAGTGAGAAAAATAGGGATTTATTCTAGTGCAATATTAGAAATTAGAAATGAGGAGGCATATATTACATTAGTATTAGTACAAAGTAAAAAAAAAAGAGAATATACAGAATCTCCATATGAAAAGGAGAATTACAACTAAGAGATGTTAAACCCTGCTTTCTGAAGAAAAAATAAGGCAGGGATTTGGTGTTGTGTGTGTGAGAGAGAATAAACTAATCATGGATAATAGAATGAATCAAAATAGAGGCCTCCTCTGCTGCAGGAGCTGCTTCATCTGTTCAAAAAATAAACCCCTAATCAAATTCTTTTTTTCTTTATTATTATTTTTTTTCATCAAGCAATAATTTTTCAACAGATAATTTATAACAAGAAGAAATTACCAGAAAGTGGTGCAGGCAAGTGAGAAACAAGATTATCCAACATGCCGCCGCCGCCTTCTCCGTCTCTGTCTCCGGCGTGATTGAAAACACCAGAAATGAAATTGTTGAGCATCCCTCCACCCTTTTCATCACCATCCTTGGAAACCAGAGCAGATATAAAGTTACTCACTGAACTACTACTCTCCTCCTCACCACTGCTTTCTTCTTCTTCTACTTCTCTCTCTTCAACCTCATGAGAGAGAATCATGTCTCTTGTCTCCGTTGCCCCCTCCTCCATTTCGGTTGTTACTACAACTGAAGTTGGGTGTAAAGCCGTTAATATATATAGGATGTATCATGGATGGACAAACGTCCATATGTAAAAGGTCGGTGTTCCACAGACTTCCACGTGTACTCTTACTCTTTTAATAATATTTATCTGAAATTTAATAATGAAGAGTGCCCAATAAGATTCATGCATATCACTCCCCTGCTCATAGGTCGGTTGCTCGAAATGCTCAATTACTGCTCCTCTCCTCCACTCAATACATTCATGTTTCATTGCTTTCTTTTTTTTTTTTTTATTATTATTAAATAATTTAAGTCTTTAATTAAATTTGTTTCACTATACCAATTGAATTTGTTGTGCTAGATATTATTTGTAGATTGATTTCTTTTGGTCTTTCAACTATCGTACATCAACACCACCATGGATGTAATCGAAGCGAGTCAAGTCGAACACTACTAGGTTTGAGGATCGTTTGTTAAGAAATTATCGAACTCGAGCCCGAGCTCGAACTCGTCAAGAAAAAAAATATCAAGCTCAAGCTCGAATTCAAACTATTTGTTAAGACTCGCGAACATGTTCACGAACACATAAAGTAACTTGTTTATGAATATATTTTCATGAATATTTAAATAATTTTGTGCCTGAATATTAAAAGAATGTTTCGTTTATAAACATTTAATGTTATTCATAATATTAAATAAACAAACTAACAAAATATAATAATAAACGATAAAAAGTATTTAAATATTTAAATAATCACTTAAGTTATTATCATATTTGTGTGGTTTAATATAAAATATTTAATTATTGAATATTAATAAATAATAATATATAATTCTAAATAATAACTATAAAATTTACGAACGCGTTTGCGAGCCATTAGCGAGCCTATAAATGAATATGTTCGCGAGCTTTCGAGCCGAATACCCTTAGGCTTGAGTTTGGTTTGATAAACTATACGAACCCAAAATTCAAGTTTGGTTTGGCTCGTTAAGGTTAACGAACGAGTTCGAACGAACATTTAATCAAACCGAGACTCGAATAGTTCACGAACGGTTTGGTTTGGTTACATCCCTGATGTTCGGTCAAAACACGTTAGCAGAGAAAGCTTCCCAAGTTTTAAATGATTTCTTACCTCAAGTGCTCTGTGCTTATAAGACAATGAAGCTGTCTCTATAAGGGGGTAAAGTGAAAGGTAAGTGGTGAACAGGATATATTCATTTACTGCAAGAAAAGTTTCATAAGTTCAAAATTTGAGCCACTCAAACCCAAAACTTCACCAATGGCTACTAACATGATCAAGATACCTCAATAGTGTTGTTCCGTGTGAAAAGAGATATTGTATGATGAACAGTATGTTCCTACCGTTGCTATCGAAGAAGCTAACATCACCGAACAAAACAGCTTCGGCTTGATTAATGTAGAAAGAGGTCAGAACTGCACCTAAGTGTGAGATGTCAGCTGGCTAAATACCACTTTGGTATGGGCCAAATGGAGATGACCTCTCTTCCTTAGCTTTCTTTGCTGCAGCCCTTTTTGCCTTCCTTCTCTTAGCTTTCTCGGCGGCATCTTTTTGGACTTTCTCCATGACCTTGTCCCAACCTGGAATTGCTTTCTCCAGTGCGTTGTAAGTTTGCACACTCAGGTCATAGAACATGTCGAAAAGTGCCTGCAAACACAACAGAATTAATGACAACATAGATTGAAATGCAATCGTTCCAGAATAAAACATATCAGAGTTGCTATCTGCTTTTCTATATGATGGAATTGGGGAAGGGGTGACTTGGCACATACCATGACATCTTTGTTCCATTCAGCGATGTACGGAGGGCCTGTCGTATATGAACCAAGAGGCTCACGGTACCATTCGCCGCCAAATGTTATTTGATCCATGGCTTGTTCAATGCTGAGAACCTCCCATGGCCTCAACCCCGGAATGATTTTGGCCAACTGTTGCCTGTTACGAGAAGACACTGAGACTTAGTATTACCGAAAACTATTAAAGTTAACACAGGTTCAAAATCATATCCTTGATTTTGGCCTAAAAATAAATAAAATAAAATAAACCCTGTTTTGCTTCAAAATTACTGGTAAATCTTAAAGTTTATATCTTTCTAACAAGAATGTCTCTTGTAAACCGGGTTTACATCATAAACCCTTGTAAACCCTATGATCCCCCTTAATTTAAACACCCTAGCAATACATAGGGTATATAGGATTGGAAGGGGGGACCACAGGATTTACACCGTGAACCTGGTCTACACAAGTGTTTGTGTTCTAACTATATGTGCAAATTAAAGAGAATACCTAACATCTTTCGGAATGAATTTATTGGGCATGTGGTCCTCTTCTAAGATAGTTGTAAGCTCAGAGCCGCCTGCCCAAAGAAACAGTGCATGACTAGGAATCCTAACACCAGGCCAAACACCATTATTAGCCGCTAGCACTGCTAAATCTCGCCTTTTGCTTTCATATGCTTCGTCTTGGAGCTGCTTATAAGTTTTATCTTCATGTCCCTTGAGAGGAACCCACGGAGGTATTCCTTTTTGTAGCTTATGAAGAAAAGCTGTAGCAGCAGCACCTAATCTAACTGAAAATCAAGTCACACATAGCCAATTAGGAGCAAGTTTGTACTATTGCTACATTTGGATGTTAAAGTAACCCAGAGCTAATCCTTATTGACACAACTACACAGATTCAAAATGAGATTTTACCGAGACTCAATGCGTCAATTTAATCACTAACCTTCCCAAGTGGCAATTGCACGCTCCATACCATGGACCATGCCAATAGGAGCCCATTCATCCATGTCATCACCCCAGATGAATGTATGCATGTCAATAATTCCAGCACCCCAGGCTGTTTTGAGCTGTATTAGTTGCATTGGTCCTCTCGAACGACCCAATCGATCTTTGTAGTACCACTTAGTACTTCTCATTATAACTATGATAAGAAGTATATTAACACATCAATTCACTGAAACATATAGACAATGCATATAATAAAACAGTATTTAGTTCAACAATACTCACAGAAGACCAACAAAGAAACTAGAGAGCAAAAATCATGCAATAATGATAATAATCATTAAGAGATAAACCTTCAAGTAGTACACCCTCAATCATTAAAAGATAAGAATGTCGAGAGGGACATAATATGATAGAAGAACAAAAACCTAATCATCTTTTGTTAGTTTTATGGAGTATGATTTCCAGTGTAAGCCTAGCTTTATTTGCCACAGACTTTGTTAACTCAGTTTAGAACATGGCACACCAGAGTTTTGCTTCACATACCATATAGCAATAAACATTCCAGGACCAACTATAAAGAACATAATGTGTGAGTTATTCATTACATGGAGATAACCTTATTACAATGCCACAAATTTGGTACTCCTCCAAGATTCCCTTCAATGCAGTACCAAATAACTTGAAAACACAGGTATGTATTCTCAATAATGGAACATTACTTCTCCCTTAAAGCATAAATGATGTACATAAAAGCGGTGTGCGAAGTCTTTAAACAAAAGATTAGCAATGACTAAAAGAAAGAAATGAAAGTAGTTTTGTGCTTACAGTCATAATAACGCCTCTCAAGTGCTTTGTAGCCAATAGCCTGAGCAACATCAATTGGTCTACCCGGCGGGTAAGGCCGCTGCCGGAACCCCCATAGCCCAAAAAAGAACTGCCTAGCGAAATCCCAAAACTTATCATCCGATTCCTCCCTTGTTTTTATAGCTTTTCTCGGCATTGGCCTCCCATCTAGCCCAATCACATTAGGCACTGCCTTCACAATCACAATGTATATAATTACCACCACAAAAAATTACTTAATATTCAACAGAAACAAAATTCTACCTTGATAGATTATAGAATAAAAACCCAGACCAACTTCATCTAAGATCACAAATCACGTCTCTATCAACATACTTACACGAATAGACAAAATAATCTATACATAAAAACATTATGAGCATAAATTTACACAACCAAGCCTTTGCAATGCTACAACTCTTGAAATATTCAGTTGTATGCATAAGTAAAGATTGATCATAGGCACTACACTTCATGCTATCATGTGTAAAAAATAATTAAATACCTGCCACAATTTCTTATCTTCTTTCTTATACGGAACCGAATTCTCCTGAAGCTCCATCTCATTAAGTTTATCAGCTATCTCCTCAGCACGGGCCAAGAACTGCACAACCGGGCTGCTTCGGAAATTGGCCCACCACCTCTCATTCTCCTCAATTTCTTCCTGGGTCGGATTTTCCTTCTTTTCAGCGATCGGGTCCTCCTGCAGAATCTTCTCCACCTCTGGGCTATGTCTATAATCCGGCAAATTCTCGCACTCCCAAAAGTACTGCTCGAGCATTTGGGAGTACTTTCCGGGTTTATCATCGGGTTTGGTTTTCGACTTCTTCGCAAACGGGTTAGATATGGAAGCGAAGTTGGGGGTTTTTGAGCAGGGTTTAATGAACGAGGCAACGAAACTAATTGGAGGAATTGGGAGCTTCGGTGGAAATCTGAACCAATTATCACCAAACGGATTGAAATTTATCGACGCCATTAACGAAGCTTCAGCTTGCTTTTCTACTCAAAATGGACTGATAGCTGCAAATTTGGATGAGAGTGAGAACTAGCGTTTTCTCCAGTTTCCTTCCTACGGCCTCCTACATTGTTTTCCACATTAAACTATGATTTCGGAAGGGCCGAAGAAATGTTGATGATTGAATGGGCCAGCCCAAATAGCCTGATGATAGTCATATTTAGGCCCAATTAGAATATTGTCAGGGCCCATTAATAAGTACTTGAATAAATTAACCCAATCCAAATATTTCTTTTTTTCATTGCTAAATGCGGAGGGGTCCACAATTATTAATGTCTAAATAGATGCTTACCCACTGAACCAATTTATTACTAGTGTGTGTTGGGGAAGTTGAGGTTAGTTGGAATTTTTAATTTCTTTTAATTTGTTGGTGTAAATGCAAGTATTAAGTGAAGATTTATGTAGCAAATTAATATGGGATATTTATGAATGTCATTGCACCATTTTTAATATAAATTCTACACCAACTTGGGTATTAATGTGTGTATATGAGACTACTTTTTTTTGATGGTTACTCCCCCGTCTTAACTTCAACTTCACATTTTCCGTTTCGATCCATCCCAAATTCAACTTCACACTTCCATAAGAAGAAAAAGCAACTAACTAATATCCCTCTAACACACTTTAGTTTCAAATTTGCCATCACCTTTTTTAACACAAACAACATAATCATTTATTTATTAGCAAAAAATATCATACTACTCCAAAAAACAAGTTAAAAAATGATTTTTCTTAAACTCCGTATCTACAGTAAATGTGAAAATGAATTTGGGATGGAGGGAGTATTATTTTTTTATTACAAATTATTTATGAAATAAATTACTATATCACTATATTTTTCATCAATTTGAGTATTACTTTTTATTAAAATATTATTATTTTTATTCGTGTCACAAAAATTTTTCGTAATAAACGATATTACACAAGTATTTGGCTAAATAGAAATATATAAATAACACACATAATTTGAGAAAGAAAATGATTGCTCACATTCTTTTGTAATATTCTGAGATAATCAAAATTAATGAAATTTATTCTATTAATAAACCCATCACAGTATTACAATTATATTTTAAGATTCCTTATCAAGCGAAGACCATCTCGCCCTCACTGAATAACTTGTGTCAAGAACAATGAATGAAGAGAGAGAGAAAAGTGGAGTTCATGGGAATATGGCATGGATAAAGAGAAACAGTAAAGACATCCTTACTTGATACCACAGATACGCACAACATTAATGTTAAATACATCATCTAACACACACACACCACAATATTCAGACAAGAATCAATTAAATGGCTTCACAAAGACATGTTCTTCAGTTGTTTCTTACAGTCTCACTAGCACTAACTTGTTTCATCTATCATGCATCTCCACAGCCTCACAATCTCTCCAAAGAAAACAAAAATCGGGTCGATTTATCGGTCTACTACGAATCTCTCTGCCCATACTGCGCAAACTTCATCGTCAACCATCTTGTTACCATTTTCCAGACAGATCTCATCAACATTGTCAATCTCAGACTAATTCCTTGGGGCAACACTCAAGTTCAGCCCAACAATACCTGGATTTGTCAGGTCCCATCTCTCTCTATGCTATAACAATGACTAGCTTAAGCTATATGTTCTCCTAAAGTTTATGTTGTGGTTTTGCAGCATGGTGTGGATGAGTGTGAGCTGGATGTGTTCGAAGCTTGCGCCATAAACTCATGGCCCCTGGTAGATTTCCCCAAACTCGATCGACACGAATAATCTGACGATTAGATGTGTATACTAACACTGGGGTTCTGAATGTTTGCAGGAGACACATTTTAGGTTTATATATTGTGTGGAGAGGCTGCATTTGATGGACAAGCACACACAGTGGCAATCTTGTTATGCTGCAAATGGGATGGATTCTAAGTCCCTTGATGATTGCTATAATAATGGCCTAGGTTTTCAGGTAATATGTCTATGCGGCATCCAATCTACTCTAATTTCAAATCTACATCAACTCATGTTTATTGTCTTGTCACTACACTATGCAGCTTGAGAAATCATATGCTGATGAAACAGCTAAGCTCAATCCTAGACATAGATTTGTGCCCTGGGTACTTGTCAACAATTTTCCTCTCCAAGAAGTGAGTCCACCTCCACCTAAACAACCCCCCACCCCCCTGCCATTATATATAGAACATATGAGCAAGCTGATTATGGTTTCATATATGCAGGATTTTCACAACTTCATAAGCTACATCTGCAGAGCTTACAGAGGAAATAAAGTGCCCAATGCTTGCAAATCAAGTCTGTCTGAAATCAAGTTAACAAAAGCAGCAACTTCTAAGCCCCAAGTTTGCAATCAAGAAATAAAAACTTAACAAGCAAAAGACCGGACTCCCCAAATAATTTTTTCTTACCATTCCTTATGTAATGACTTTGATTCAGAATTATGAGTGCAGTAGATATCTATTTAACTCTATATGAATTTATCAAGTACAGAAGAAGTTTGGTGCTTGATTTTCTACAATAATAATCCAACTATGAAATCCCTCTTCAGTTGGAATGTATAAATCAAACAGCATTTCACCTGGGAAATGAGCTAAAGAAATAACTCGTAAGGAGTTAATCGTAATAGCAACTAGTCCAGACATGTTCCTAGCAAATCATATACCCAGCAGCCAACCAGGCAAGCGAATCAAAAAAATTAAAAAGATATCACATACTTTCAAATTTCATATTCGAGACTTCAAGTAGACTGCATCACCAAGTTGAACATATCGCGGGTAATTTATAAGTCAAAGTGTAGAATGCATTAGGTGCCTAGAAAATTATTACAGACAATAGCATTCCATTAGTGATTCAGCAATTAAATATGCACAATAATTGTAATCTGTCATTCAGCAGCAAATCTTCATAAATTACTCATTGGCACAAAGTTACATTTGAATACAAATACCTAGCATAATCAACAATCATGACAAGTTTATCAACTTCCAAATACGATCACAGGCATCAAAGGGAGAGACCTGTGATGAATCAAACTCGAACTTGTCAACCATCTTCTTATCTCTGTCCACAATATCTAAGATATATAAGTTAAGAGAAAATCCAATGAAAATAGATGTAGAACTGGTGAAGTCAAATCCAAATGGTTAAAGAAATAAAAACATAAATGAAGTTTTATAGGTTTTGAAGCTCGTTTGACAGGTCAACTGTCAACCTGCGATCTGTAAAAAATTATCAATTCAAAACTGAATCACATGACTATCAAGTTTAGGCCCAAAAATCTAATACAATTATGAACTCAATAACAGATACGGCACTAATACCCCTTCAGAGAAAGTTTCAAGAAAATAATTTTTTTTCCCCCTGACATAAAATATCACTAATCCATAAGAATATGAGCCCCTTATTGCTAATTGACTATGTTTTCGGCCTTGTATACAGATAAAACTCCAAAAACAATGATATTTTAGAATTTAACAATCAAACAGAGAAGGATACTGCCTGATATTCTGGATGGATCATCCAAGTATGGTATTATCTTCGTGACAGATGCATACATTGAAAGTTTCATCCTACAAAATCATAAAAGGTGAATAAGCTGCAATATTAAGAAACCATTAACAGTGCTTCACCAATATAAATGCAGGAAAATGACAAAATTAACAGACGGAATATGAAAAATACAAAATGCATTCATCAAGTGTTGTATCTAGAGCATATATGTATCTTTTTTTTTAATCAAGTTACTGTATATTTCCTCATTAAATCTGGTAGAGAATGACACCCAACGCATATTATGATCAAAGGCACAAGTACCTTTAGGGAGAAAAAAGAATTTAAAAGAAAAGTTGAGTAAAAATTTAAAATGTACATAGGATGCTTTGTACTCATTATTTATAACTCTTAAATCAATTGGCATCATCCAAACTATACGATATCTGCTTTAACAACAGCCTCTATAAATAATTTATATCTCTAGTTCAGTTGACATCATCCAAAATACAGCATAGCTTTAACAACAGGCAAAAAAACTCTCTGAAGTAAATCAGGGTCTTGCGCCCACCTAGGCATATATTTGTCTCTTTGTGACACAGTTTCTCCATATGATACATTTTTGCACAAGTGAGATCCTTTAACGACAATCAGAACATGATGGAGAGTTTCAACAATGAAACAGGGAAAGACCAAAGAAATAGTAGCATGTTTGAAAAAATCCTATAATCAAGTATCGTGTTATTACTGCTAAACATTAACTATATTGAAAATAAAGTGCAACCACCACAAGTTTCAGGTGACTTACTGAGCCCTCAGTTCATCTTGCTCTAGTTTCTTGATGGTTAGCCTTTGCTCTTCAACAAATTCTCGCTTTCGCTCTAAATCACTAATTTCATCGACAATTTCTGTGTTTATCAGAATGAATATTGTTAACTAAACTGCAAAGGGGCCAAGAAAAGTAAAATAGAAAGCAAAATTATTATATACTTATCTAAGCTCCTCCCTAAGGATCCGTTCTTGATTCTTCTCCTCTTCCAACTCCTTCTGCAGTAACTCTAAATCTGCATCAGCAGCACTCTCTGATTCTGCAGCTGCTGTTTTCTGCTTGCATGTCTGAATCTTCTTCTCATAATCTGGAACAAATTTTAACCATCAGAAGTAGAGAAAACTTACCAATTTGGAATGCCAACAGCTTTAAACAACCTATGTTTCCAAGTTACATATGATTCTCTTTAAAAAAGATGGATATGATGATAAAGCTACGAAAAATGTATTTTAAGCAGCAACACATAAAGCTCATAAGAGAAGTTAAAATACAGTACCAAAGGCATGCATTCACACCCAATTCCAGTGAACCTACTTATAAATTCAGTGTTAAGAAAACAGAAGCAAATGTTGGGAAACAGATTTTGCATCTCCATCTTATGAACATATTTCATTTCGTCACTCTGAAAGGCTGTAGCTTTAAGATACTAAACACATTTTGGGAGATAAAATTCACTAGGAAACATCACCAATTTCATCCCATTTGAGCATTACAGTATCTAAGAAAAAAAAAATTAAACACAACCCAAACAATTAGAAACAGCTCAGACTACACGGGTGCAGTATTTGATTTTATGAACATATTTCATTTCATCACTCTGAAAGGCTGTAGCTTTAAGATACTAAACACATTTGGGGGATAAAATTCACTAGGAAACATCACCAATTTCATCCCATTTGAGCATTACAGTATCTAAGAAAAAAAAATTAAACACAACCCAAACAATTAAAAACAGCTCAGACTACACGGGTGTGCTTGCGGCCTAAAAGGGGGCACTGATTAAGGGAAAATGTACAAATCAATACAAAAAAAATCCTGTCAATTTTCCTCAGCCTAAAAACACGATAATTAATCATTTTAATAAGTTAAAAGTAAACCCACCAAAGAATCGAGTGAGGCCATTTCTACAAGCAATTAGATAGTTCAACGTGAGGTCTTACAAAAGGGGTGTGCAATAATATTATAAAGAAAAACATGAACCTTCAATGGATTTCTGGGTTTCGTTGAAGTCTTTGGCACACTGTGATTGAAGGGCATCCGCTTGGCGTAAAAAATTCTTGAGATAGACAACGTCCTTCTCGTCTTTCAATAACTCGATCAAATTGTCACTGTAAGTCAACATTTCCTCCAGATTGATTGTTCTTGACGATTCCCCCATCGGCTTTAGTTTCTACACCTTTAAATTAGTGAATTGTTGATTTTCAGTGAGCTCTCATATTCATGAACTAAAAAACTCATCATAGTGGGCATACTCATAAACATTCCTCACCACACTACGATCTCATTCTTATTTCGATTCTTATAGGCAACCCAAGCAACCCTTAAACTGAAACGACCCCTCAATCAAAAACCCCTTTTTTGTGAATGTTGGGGGTTAAAGAATTTATTGGAAATTTTGAGGAAATGGATTTGACATAGTGAGAAGAAATGTAATAGGAGTTGAAAATTGGGGTTAATAATTTTAGAGGGAATTGGCGTTAATAATTGATTAAACGGAAAATAAAGATATGAATTTAACATTCCTCAAATCAAAACTCGGCATCCACATAATTTTGAATAATAGAATTGAGCAGAAAAAAATATATTCAAAACACCTACACGAAACAGCTATCCAATTTTGTTAATAAAATCCATACCTGCACAAGAACTTGTACTCTCGACCACCCTCTTCAATACGAACCCACTTAAAACTCTGTAAAACAAACACTTGTTATCACAAGAAGTACAAAATTTTCCAAGATTATGGGAGATCTGCAAGGAAGAAGTGAAGAGAGATAGAGAGGAGAGGGAAAGGCTGTAGAATTTTCAAATAATAAAGAGTGAATTTGCTCTCAAATAATCGAAACCAGCGTGATTAAACTTTAGTCCTTATCTTCAACAATATTTACAGTTGAGTCCTTAAATTCAAACAATTTTATTATTAATTTTATTATCTGCTAAATAACGAGTTAGTCGATATGTCCGAGTGGTTAAGGAGACAGACTCGAAATCTGTTGGGCTTTGCCTGCGCAGGTTCGAATCCTGCTGTCGACGTTCTTTCATCTTTTTTATTCATTTAATTTTTATTTTATTTTTTTTAAAAATTTTCTCAATCAATTGCTGTTTTAAATATTAAATTGGTTATAAAATTACATCTACCAACACACCTTCTCTCCATCCCACAAAACCCTTCATATTTTTTTCATTTATTTTCTCACAAAATCTTTTAAATACAAAAAAGCTAAACAACCCTTTATCTAAACACTTAAAAAATTAATTTAATTTCAAATTTGTAACTTATTCCTCACATTCTTAACATTAATTTACAAAAAAATATATATATATTTCTTAAACAACATGAAAATATCAAAAGTTCATAAAAGAATAATTTTCTTAAATGATGTGAAGCAGTAAATGTTAAAGTTGGCGTGGGACAGAAAGAGGGAGTACTATTTTTATAATTAATTAATTTTTTTATAAGAAGAAAATATTTACTAAATTAATTTATAATAAAAACTCATAAATATAATACTTTAATAAATTTGATTTGATGCCATTTCCAAAAGGAAATTAAGATAGAATAATATTAAGATAATTAAAGAGCCCCAAAAAAAACACCATAATTGATTAAATGATGTTAATTTGGATAATATTCACCAAATGGGAAGTTAAATTAGTCCAATTAAAGTGGGTTCTGAGTATTAATGCCCATTCAATAATTGAATTTTTTCTGCAGCCCAACTACAATTAGAATTTGATTTTAGCCCAATTAAGATTTATACTCACTAGCCTAGTTATTAGCTCCGCTGGCAATTAGATATGGAGTATATGAAATTTGAGTGGGGAATCATTATTTCACCGTTCACACTTATTTCTAAAAATAAATTTTAAATTTTAGTTTAGGTAAAATAAATACTAAATTTTTCTATCTTTCGAATTGCTCTCACCATACTTAACCTAATTCACTACTGCACCCTTGGAGTTTATAAAGTAAAATTTAGAGTGTAATTCTTTTATTTTAATTTTTTTATTTTATTTAATGATGAATTAAATAAAATCTAATTCAATAGTCTAGATTATTTTAGCTGAAATGTTTAGTTGATTATGTTGTAAGCAAATATAATTCCAATTACCAAAAAGAGAAAAAAACATATATTTTATTTTTAAAGCAATCATCATCATGATTTGTAAGAAATAATATAATTATTTAACTACCATGTAACCTACTGGATTTCAAATTAATAACTTGGTAGATTAGGTCATGAATCATGCCAATTAATGTATCAGTTAATTATAAGTCGACTTTTCGTCCTAAGGAAAAGCCTTGAAATAAAAAAATAAATTAAATAATAAGCAACCACAATGATAATTGATAACCACTTCAAAGGGATGTCTTTGTACCACATATTATGACCTCAATGTCCCAAGATGATTATACCCTAATTGCTCTCTCTAACAGCCCATAAATATATGATTGAGAAAAAATTGAAAATGTAACATAAAAAAAACCAAGCAGTAGCTAGATTTTGATGAAATACTTCTAACTTGCATTTTTGAATCACATTAATGTGGAATTGGATTTTAAAAAAAAAATTTCTACAGGTTGACATGATAAATTTTTTATGAAATATTTGAATTTGTATTTCATGAAATTGATTTTATGTTCAATCTAATAGAAAATTATCACTCTTTGGAATAAAATCATTTTTATTTTGATTGAAAAGCTATTGATTAACATTTTAAAAACTCAAGCTATGAATATATTAAGTTGTACTCTATATATAAAATAATAAGGGGGTGTTTGGTTGTATTGAATTAATTATAGTACTTGATAGACTTTAAAAATTTTCTAAAAATAAGAGACTTTACATATTAATTACACGAGTATAATTTGGGTGTAACTAGTATTCTCCACCTCTTCCTATAATAAATCTAATTAATTAATATATGGTTCCCTTCTCAATTAATGGTGTTATTTTATTTTATTTTATTTTTATTTTTATTTTATTATATTTAAAAGATCATTATACCCAAAATCCTAAAGATGAATTATATACTCTAAATTATAAGGATAAAATTTAAATTCTATCATAAATCACAAGGGTGAAATATACCTTAAACCATAATGGTGAAATTACAATTATACCATAAACCCTAAATTTTAAGAGTGAAATATAGCATAAACCACAAATGTGAAATTACAATTATCCTCTAAGCCTTAAACCTTAGGGTAAATTATACCCTAAACAACAATGATGAAATTACAATTATACCCTAAATTCTAAAGGTAAAATATACCATAACTCACTGGGATAAAATATACCCTAAACTACGAGGGTGAAATTACAATTATACAATAAATCCTAAATCCTAGGGGTGAAATACACCATAAACCAAAAGATTAAAATTGCAATTATATCCTTATAATTAACCCTAAATCCTAAAGATAAACAACAAACCCAAGGGGTAAAATATGCCCTAAACCAGTAGGAGTGAAAATATACCCTAAATTACAAGTCAATTATACTCCTAAAATTAAATTAGGAAAAAAAGAAAAAAAACAAAAAGAATGAAAAAAAAAAAACCAAAACAAAACAAAAACCAAAAAGAATGAAAGAAAAAAAAAGGGGGCGTTCATAATTTTCAACTTTGTGGACTAACTCCATACAAGTTATAGTCTAATTTTTTTTTTTTTTTATACCGAGGTTCCGGGCTTACGCCCGACTAGTCCTCGAGGAAACAGTCCCGGCCCCTCAGAACTGCCTCCAAGTAAATCGCGGTAACCACACAATGGATCACAGATTCCTAATATCTTTAACTACTGCGCACAAGGAGTCGATCCCCAAGTGATTGCTCCATGCTGGTGATTGCTCCATGCTGACCCTCCCCCTAGCTCAGCCGCAGGTTCCCACAGCCTCTCACACTGCTGCTTGTAGCCCTCAATATTAATTGTTCCACCATTGCGCTCCGGGGGGCTTGAACCCCTGACCTTTCAATCAGGGGCACCTCAATGTTGACCCCTCAACCACTTGGTCAACATATCATTGGTTTAGTTATAGTCTAATTACATTTAAGCAGAGTTGATTTTCTTTAAACCCATTTATTAAATGTAAGGAGATTAATTAGTAGATCACAACCTAAGAAATAAATGAGTTATAATATCTTATGAAAAAAAAACCCAACCCTTTCTCTCTCTAGAACTTGTGCTCTGCCTTCTCTCTAAACTTTCACCGTCCCTTCGCGGGCAAACAGGATGATGGTCGGTATTCCGGCTACCCTTGTGTAGTCATCATCCAGTTGTGCCTCAATTCCAATTCCATTCTGACCGGAATCTGATGATCCCATGAAAACCCGACGATCAGCCAAGGCTTCATCCTCCTCTTCTAGCAGGAAGAAGAACAATGGAACTAGAAACAAGAAGTCCAAGGATAATGCCAAGATTGTTTCAAGAGCTAATCCTCTTTCTCCATCGTGTATGGAATGTTCTTTGAACACCCAGCTGTCCATTCTGGACTTTTCTCCGGCTGTTGTCGCCGTTGAGGATATGTCTTCACAAGAAGAGGATATGCTTACACAAGAAGAGGAAGAAGCTGCTGTTGATAATGGAAGAAGTGCACTGATGGAATTAATGGAGGAAAATTCGGATGATGTGATGGGCAGTCCAGATCCAATTTTCGGTGGAGCAGATCTACGAGAATCCTCTCTGATTCAAAATTAAAATCAAAATTTGAGTGTGCAGTTTCTTTCTTCCTTGGAAGCGGTGA
Source organism: Pogostemon cablin (assembly GCA_023678885.1). Classification (NCBI taxonomy): domain Eukaryota; kingdom Viridiplantae; phylum Streptophyta; class Magnoliopsida; order Lamiales; family Lamiaceae; genus Pogostemon; species Pogostemon cablin. The sequence goes on along the minus strand of CM042977.1, from coordinate 2,458,006 downwards.
AAAACAGTACCAAAGTTGATGGGGATACAAATAACTTTTTGCTTCCAATTCAAACTGATGGAGGAGAGATTGACACGTTTCCTACTTTTTCTAATAAGTCAAATCCTTTACCCCATTCAGACACATGTCCCTCTTCTCTCCAAAAAAGAGCCACCAAATCCCCTTCTTTCAAGGAAAAGTTGTTGGGATCCAAACTTGTTCTCCCTCCTTCCAACCATACTCCTTCCCCCACCTCTACCATGCAGCTGGCCAACTGCCTTATCTGTATGCCTCTCCTTTCGCCGGCTGCGGGTCAAGTTTCATCGCAGCTGGCTAACATCCAGACTTGTACTCCTCCCTCCTTGCTGGAATTATCTCCGTCGGGCACCAGGATTGTGGCACTTACCCTGTTTAACCTAAACCCCCAATCCTCATCTGTTCGAAAATCCGATCTTCGGCGAGATACTCCCTCCTCGTCTAACCAACCCCTCCTACTCCACCACCACATCCCTGATCACATCCCTCCTCTACCCCATCACTACTCTCCTCCGACTTCTTTCCACCCCTCTCCCGACTCCCCCCCATTCCCTCCCACCTCTGAACCCCCTCCTCATCTTCCCCCGCCGTCCTTCTCTCCCCTTCACTCCTCCTCTATCCCTCCAGTTTCTCCTCCTCGCAACCCTTACCCCCACAATCGTCGCCCTCAACCCAACCACTTCCTCAAGTTCATCCCTCCACAAGATCCAGGAGTTGTGCACATACCTGGTCACTTGATCGATGACGAGAATGACGAGTGGAACTACACTCTGATAGGATGTTTCGCTGGGAGATATTCGGGCTTCCAAGCTGTGATTGAATTAACCAACAAGTGGGGCGTTGAGGTGAAAGTCTTCAATCACGACAGTGGATGGATAATCTTCAAATTAAACTCTGAGGAAGATGTACATAAAGTTTTTCAGAATGGTCCGTATGAGGGTAACTTCGTCTACCTCATGCTTCGAAGAATGCCGATAGACTTTCAATTTGACGATGCAGGATTGTTCATTGTTCCGATATGGATTCGGTTTCCATCTCTCCCGCTCAAGTATTTGGCCTCCGATCGATTGAGTTTCATTGTTTTGGCTATTGACGAGCCAATCATGATGGATTATTACACCACGAATCAAGTGCGGGTCTCCTATGCGCGCACCCTTGTACATGTTGATGCTTCGAAGAAATTACCGGATGAAATATGGATCAAAAATTGACCCGGTGCCTTCAAACAGTGGATTCTCTACGAATTTCATCCTAAGTATTGCACTTCATGTAATTATCTGGGACATCTTGATTCAGAATGTCACCATAGCGACGATCCTCCTCAATCAGACCAGCACCCAAGGTATGAAACAGGTTTCCAATTCGGGAAAAGAAGAAGAAACAGAAATAGAGGCCACCGGCCCACTACTCATAACCCTAGGCCCAACCCACATCCTAAGTCCAACCCCAACCCCAACCCTGCTCCCAACCCTATTAATCCTAATAACACCCAGGCCCAAAAAAATCCTAATCCCATTATTCCTCCTATTCCTGTAAACCCTAGGCCCAACAATAAACCCATTCCCAAGCCCAACCCCTTTAATCCTAAACCAAACTATATTCCTAATCCTAACAATAATCCAACCCATAAGCCCAACCTCAATGGCCCAAATCCTAATATACCCGTCCCCATTCCCAATCAATCTAATCTCGTCCAGCAGCCCGCCACCTCACTTAATTCCAAACCCAGTAACGCTGAGTCCACTCATCCTTATAACCAGCCTCAGCCCCCTTCTAATACATTTGTTGTTCTGGCCTAGTTGGAGTCTACAACAATACCAGAAGACTTCTCCCCTCTTACTCGGCCTCTCCAGAATCCAATTCTGAAAACTCTCCATTTCACTCATGGAAAGTTGACGGGTAGTAATTTCAAACAGTCTTGGGTGCCAGTTTATAATGCTGAATCGTCATCCTCAACTGGTAGGAATTACAAGCGTAGAAGGATAAAATCCTTGGGAAGTGATGGCTCAACGGAAGAGAATGAGAATGAACATGAGAACTCTACTGACTATGGAGATTGGATTAGCAGAAAGATTGCAGAGGAAGGTATTACTTCTTCTGAATTTTCACCATGACTTTTCTCATATGGAATGTGCGTGGGATGGGGCGCACGCCAACCCACAATGCACTAAAAAAATTGGTGTGTGATCATCATGTGGCAATTGCAGGATTAGTGGAAACGAAACTTTCTATTCTTAATGTTAATGTTGGTATTAAGAAAGTATTTCCGGGATGAAATTTTATTCACAATCTTGAGCTTTGTAGCGGTGGTAGGATTGTGGTTGTTTGGGATCCAACGCGTCTTCATTTGGAAAATTTTATCTTAAGTGTTCAATCCATCTCAATGAATGCTCGTTGCCTTACAACCTCAAAAGAGTTCTTTTTCTCAGTCATCTATGCCCACAACCACTATGTTGCTAGGAGAAATTTGTGGCAACATCTCCTCTCCCTCTTTCATTTGAACCCCTTGGCATGGATACTAGGAGGAGACTTCAACTGTGTAAGATTTAAGGATGAAAGAAATAGTGCTACACAAAATACGGGGACCAGGAAAATGCATGAAACTTGTTTTATTTTGGAAGTGGAGGATACCCTCTCGACAGGGTGTTTCTATACTTGGTCGAATGGAGCATCATGTTCAAAGATTGATAGAGTGATGACGTGCAAGATTTGAAGGAGTATGGGTTGGGTTCTACATACCATTTTTCTTCCATAGGGCACTCAGTCCGATCATTGCCCTTCCATCACTTCCTTTCAAAATTCAAGCCCCCACTATATAAGTCCCTTCAGATTCTGTAATTTTTGTACTAACCATGATAATTTTATTGCTCTTGTTTCTTCTTATTGGCAGGTACATGTAGCAGGTACAAAGCAGTTCATCCTTTGCCAGAAGTTGAAAAGTCTAAAAAACCCACTGAAGGAGTTGCACAAACAGAACTACTACCACATTTCAGAAAGAGTAGCTAAAGGAAGGGCACACTTACACCATCTTCAGACACTTTTTATGTCGAATTTGAATAATCATGATCTACATCTGGAGATCAGTAAGGAGCTCAAAAAATAGAAACACTTGGAGGATTGTGAGACTAATTTTCTTATGCAGGTTCTCAAACACAAGCACATTAAGAACCAGGACCGTGCTACTAAGTACTTCTATTCTTTGATTCGAAGCAATGGAGCGAGGAATGGTATTCATTCTCTTCATACTGATAGTGGACTGATTGGTCATTATAGTCGGGATGACCAATTAAAGAATTTATCGAACCACAGGGAGGAAGGTACTAGAGTTTAAGCGATCTCAAGTTTATCGTGATTTTATAAGGACGAAGGAAAGGGACGGAGGATAAGCGTGCAAATGAATGCACTTAAACTAATGCAAGAAATAAGATAAAAGCAAAGATAAAAGGGGTTCCAAATGATGCAAGGATGAGATTAGCAACAATCATGATATAAATAACAAAGTAATCATGCAATTGATTATAATCTATCATAGACATAGCATAGGAGCGATCACTAATTCCACCTAAACTCTCTACCAAGATGGATATGATGTAGGCCCTCAATAAGGCTCCCAAAAGCACTTAAGATCTATACCATAGCGAACACCTCCTACTAGGTACTAATTACTCTACGAGTTCCCTAATTAGGTACTAAATCATAGGTAATATTCCCTTTTAAGGTACTATGAATTCACTAATAGCTTGGGTCTCCTCATCTAATCAACTAATCTCTCGATTAAGCTAATCAAATGTTCTATCAAAGGGTTCCCAAATTTAGAAGGATATACCTATCTCATTCTAAATTAATGCACATGAAGTGTATGATGAAATGATTCAATGAACTATCCTAAACATGTAATTGATTTACCAACCTAATCACATGCCCATGACAATTAATCACACAAATCAATCATATACATCAAGCAATTGACAATCAATAATAGAAATAACACAAAGCCCATTCAAGATTAAAATCAATTTGCATAAAAACTAAATTATCCAACACCAATCATGGAGCTAATCTCACAAAGGAGATTAGCCTATCATAGTCATAGAGAAAACAACATAGACCATTGCATCTACAAATCCCATGACAAAACTATAAAGAAGTTCACAAAAATTAGAATTAGATTCCCCCTTTGAAGTCCTTCAATGGAGTTTCTTCTTCTTCTTCTTCTTCTTCTTCTTCTTCTTCTTCTTCTTCTTCTTCTTCTTCTTCTTGTAATCTTCACTCCCCCTTGCTTCCTTGATCACTTGGATGGTGGATTTGATGGAGGGGATTAAGTGTAGATGGATGGATGAAGAATGGATGGAGAAGATGGTGAAAAATGAAGAAAAATGTGTGTGATGTGTATGTGGCAGCTCAACCTCAAAAATCTGGTGAAATGGTATAATTGGGGGTATTTATACCCCCTGGGGGAAGTCTGGAAGTCGCACTTGAGTTTTGACACTTTTGCATAAAAACACGCCCGTGTTTTTATGCATCTGCCCGTGTTTTTATGCAAAATTTTAGCTCTCTGTACATCTCTTGTACTTCTGAATAGACAACACTTTTCTGAATAGTGTTGTCTTTTCTGTGTTGTCTTTGGTTCGTTCTCCCTCGTTTTAACTCCGAATTGAGATTCGATTTTTCCTACATCTTCCTCTTCGTGTTTAGAATCTCATTTTATCTGGAAATTATACATTTAAGCCCATTCTCACACATTTCCTTAAAAACACAAAACACAACCAAAATACACATAAAATACGGATAAAATGATACAAAAACACACGTAAAATGACACTAAAATCTAGGTGAAAATATCACTCATCATGGACCCATCTCTTCATACCAAGAATTAGTTGATACACTTCTTTCTTATTATCAATCAATACTTGGCGAGGAGGGCTCGACATCTCAATCAGTGGAGCAGGAGGTATTGGGTAGAGGACCGAAAATCTCTTCTGAGGATGCTAATATGCTTGAAGCACCCGTAGATGAGGCAGAGATTAAGGAAGCATTGTGGTCAATCAACAAAAACAAATCACCTGGTCCTGATGGCTACACCTCGGCTTTTTTTCAGAGTGCATGGAATGTGGTCGGTGGAGATGTGGTGGCAGCGGTAAAGGAATTCTTTCGGAAAGGGAAATTGCTCAAATAGTTGAATGCTACATTTGTCTCTTTGGCCCCCAAAAAGAGCCATGAGCAGAGAGTCCAAGATTTTAGACCCATTTCTTGTTGCAACACAGTGTACAAAATCATCTCTAAAATCTTGGCCGCTCGACTCAGAGTTTGTCTTCATTCTTTAATAAACCAATCCCAATTTGGATTTATTAAAGGAAGAAAAATGAGAGACTGTGTGATGCTAGCAGAGGAGATCTTCAGGGGTTATGGAAGGAGAGTAGGGACTATCTTCCCTAGGATGGCAGTCAAAGTTGACATTTCCAAGGCTTATGACTCTGTTAGCTGGAAATATCTCTTTGAATTGCTTACGGGATTAGGTTTTTCCTCTACTTTTCGTACTTGGATTCAACAGTATGTTACTACTACTTCCTATTCCTTACTCATCAATGGCAAATCGGAGGGCTTTTTCAAAGACAAGAGGGGACTTCGACAGGGTGATCCGATTTCTTCGCTCCTCTTTGTTATATACATGGAGTATATTAGTAGATTGATGAGTAGAGCAGTAGATCTTCATGAGTACAGGTTCCACTCTAGAATCTGTAAGCGTGTAGATGTCTCACATCTGATTTTTGTGGATGATCTTCTGATTGTGGGCTATGGAGATGTAGCAACTGCAAAGTGTATTGATAGGATATTGAAAGGTTTTTCTGAAGTCTCTGGCCTATCTGCAAATCCTCAGAAATCTAATCTCATTACTTTAGGAGTTTCGACTCGTGTACGACGCGGGATTGCTCAGATTCTTCTTTCAGTACAGGTACTATTCCTTTCAAATACTTGGGCATTCCTATCTGTAGCAAGAGAATTGGAGTGGAGGATTTTACACCCCTTCTGAATGACATTAACAATATGATACAAACTTGGTCTTCTAAACTGTTGTCATTCACGGGGAGATTGGAACTTATCACTTCTGGAATTTATGGAATTCTATCTTTTTTGGTGTGACATTGTTAAAATCCCAATTGTGGTGGTCAAGGTGGAGACCATTATTCGCAGGTTCTTGTGGGGAACGAAGGTGAGCCCAGTGAGCTGGAATGACATCCTTCAACCTAAGAATGCAGGAGGGCTAGGATTGAAGGACATCATTACTTGGAATAAGGCCCTTTTGGCAGGAGTATTGTGGGATGTACACAGGGAAGCCTCATCTCTCTGGGTGAAATAGATCCACTCTGTCTACCTCTCGGCTTCTCAGTGGACAATGACCTCTCCCGGTAATAACTCTACATACTTATGGAGAGTTCTCATTGCCATTAGGAATGCTATAGAAATTGAATCAGAAGGGGGTGAATGAGTGATTGGAGTTATGGAGAAGCGTTGTGAGAATGGGGTATTCAAGGCTAGCCGTATGTATGATCATCTGAGGAGTAGATACACAGCGGACTCGAGCTTTGTCTACAAACAGGTTTGACACAAATGGATTGTGAGAAAGTTCAGTTTCAGATTATGGTTAGTGCATAAGGACAGAGTGGCTACGAAGGACAGGGTATGGTGCACATGAGAAGACAAACGATGTGGTTTTTGCTTCGACCAGGAGACTACATCGCATCTCTTCTTTAATTGCCCTTATACCACTCGCATTTGGAATGAAGTGCGAGGATGGATTGGATGGAGAAGATGAAGGCTATCATCAGTCACAGACGCCTTCCGTAAGATTATGCATGATACCAGAAGCAACAAAAAGGCAAGAAGACTTCTTTTCATCACCTTTGCTATCATGATCTACTACATTTGGATGGAAATGAACGCTCTTCATTTTGGCACGAGGATGCTGTCCCCGACTCACGTTGCAGACAGAATCAAAATTCAGATAACATCTTTGTATATGAATCCTTGATGTATTTTCTTTATTCATCTTAAGCATTTTGCTTAAGTAGGTTGGATAGGTTGGTTAGACTTTGTATTCGCATCGTACGTAAGTACTTGATGTAACCGTATTAAGTGAAATAACATTTACCAATTTCACTAATATCTTATGAAACTAATAAATATTTAAAATAAATTTTATGCTCATTTCTTGTCTTTAGATACTTTTAAGTCTTATTAATCTACCTAATAGAATTTTAATTAACAAAGAATCTGCATTTTCTAATCTAGTTATAAAGATTTATCATCATAAACATTTCATACTCATTTGCGAATAAACTTTTGAATCTACTAACCCTAGTTAAAAATTGTTGGATGACGAACTAGGAAAATATTGGAAAAAAATTAGCTTGATATTGAAGTAATGGTTGAACCTCTTACTTATAGTTATACACAATAGAAAAAGAAATTAATTTTTCATGTTTGACTACTTAATTTTTAATTAAAGAAACTCTTTGGATCGACCCGTATAGACTACACACACGCCTAGTTGGATCGACCCATATAGACTATTCGTACATCCACACGTGTCAACGTCAACCTTACAGAGTTCATCATCATTGCCTCTTATTAATGATGTTTAAAATTATAATTATATACGGAGTATACATTAATTAAATATATTCCTTAAAAGGTGGAGACTCTCTAAGAGCCAATTTGACCTTATAACTAATATAGAATAATATATATATATATGATGTGTGTGAATGATAAGTTATACTAAACAGCTAGCTCTTTCAAGAAATAAAAAAGCACTTGAAAAAAAAAACTTTTTTTTAAATCAAAGACTTGTGTATAAATCTGCTAGCATTTCAATTAAAAGTGCACGCTATTTGATGGTTGAAAGATGATAACTATCCAGTAATTAATTTTTTGAACTAATCGAATTATAAATGGAAGGTGATAAAAAAATTTTAAAAAATAAGTAATATTTTTATTAAAAAATAATAATTAATTAAAAAATAAAACAATCTCGAGAGGTGTCACGCGCTTCTTTTCAAGGACACCAACTTGTAATTATGTAAAAGTAAATTAATCTATATATTTTATAACTGATCTTGATTATGATTTGAGTGAAATATATTCTATGTACAGATTAATGACTCATACATGTTCTAATCATGTAAAGGAAGCTGAATATATAAGTCAAACTTACAATTTCTTTGCTATTTGTGTGTTTTTATATTAATATATTTAAACATTATTTTAAAGCCTCTTTGTAACTTTGAGGAAGTTTCAATATGATAGTTATTTTCAATGAAGTCTATTTTAAAATTATATTAAAGTATTAAACCAAGTTAACTAATTAATATGAATATCATCCAGAATTTTAACGAGTGGTACTTGGATAAAGAAATTTCCAAAAACATCTCGAAATTCGGCACAAGTTGTAATCAGTTGCGCATAAAGTATTACCCCATATATCTTACTCCATTTTTTAAAATAATTTATCATTTTTCTTATAAAATATTAGTATTACTTTTTATTTATATTATAAATTGTTAAAAAAATAGTTTTATCACTTTTCATTATAAAAGTTATCACTTTTTTTTCCATCTCACGTAAACATTTACATAACGATCTCACACAACTCGTTGTCTTTTTTTTTTTAATAAAGAAAATAGGTACAATTTAATATAGACAAATTCTCTTGTGAGACTCTAATTAGGTGAGACGGTTTGTGAGACGTGTTAAAGTATGTCTATTATTTAGGTAAAATATGTTTAATGGTTGTTAAAGTATGTTTTCTAAAGAATGTTAGATTATGCATTAAAGTATGATTTTAGTGTGTTATAATTTAATTTATTATTGATATACTTTAACCGCAAATAAGCATATTTTAGTGATAGGTTGACCCGTCTCACAAATTACCCGTCTCACAAGAGAGTATCTCTTTAATACTATAATATAGTCGGGTCGGGTCAAATGAGTGGGGTTTCAAAGTTCAAACATTAATTTGAAGCCGGCTTGTTGGAAACTTCTGTGATATGAACTCTTCCATATGCGTGTAGATTATCTCTAACTTCACCAATTAAAAGTTCTGCAAAAAAATTGGAAAAAAAAAAAACTACAATTTCCATTAAAAGGGACCATATATTATATGGAGTATACTATAATATTTTATGTGGTTTCCATAATTCGATGAAGGTAGTGAGGAAAGATGAAGGATTGACTCACTGATTAACAGAAAACAATTAGTCAAAGTCACCAATGAAGAAAAAAAAAATAAATGTGTGTATATGCTGAAAATGAAGGTTTCGTATGTAAGCAATTAAAATTTACGGTCCAATCACATAGCGACACGTGGATTTTATTGATTAAATATTAATTTATTTTGGAATTTAAATAAATTAATTCCTAAAGTAAATTAATAAATAATTTGAGCCCAACAAATTAAATGGACTTAAATTAAAATGAGGCTTGATCCAAGTCAATCAAGCCCAAGTCAAATGAGGCCTGACCCAAGTCAATCAAGCCCAAGTCAAATGGGCTCTGACCCAAGTCAATCAAACCCAAGTCAAATAAAGTCTGACCCAAGTCAAACAAGCCCAGACAAATTAAATCAGGCCCAAATCAGATAGGCCCAATTATGGTTCAGTCAGGCTGAAGCCCAAGCCCGCTAAGTGAGGCCCAAAGGTGGCCTAGACCTCCTTTTTCACCTATAAAAAGGGGTCTCCACCATTCATTTGAACACACACAGAGACACAGAGACACACAGAGACACAGAGATACAGAGACACAGAGACACACAGAGACACAGAGACACAGAGACACAGAGACACACGGACACAGAGACAGACGGAGATTCAAGCCTTCAAGTGATCTTCAAAGCGTCTTCAAATCTTCAAAGCTTCAAGCGAAGAACGTTCGAGGATCTTCAAGCCTTCAAGCGATCTTCAAAGCGTCTTCAAACCTTCAAAGCTTCAAGCGAAGAACGTTCGAGGATCTTCAAGCCTTCAAGCGATCTTCAAAGCGTCTTCAAATCTTCAAAGCTTCAAGCGAAGAACGTTCGAGGATCTTCAAGCCCAAGATCTTCAAGTCTTCAAGCGATCTTCAAAGTGTCTTCAAGCCTCTAAAGCTTCAAGCCCAAGATCTTCAAGTCTTCAAGCCTCAAAAGCTTCAAGCTCAAGATCTCCAACAAGTTTTTAAAGCTTCAAGCCTCTAAAGTTTCAAGCTCAAGATCTTCAACAAAGCTTCAAGTCTTCAAGTCTCTAAAGCTTCAAGCTCAAGATCTTCAAGTTTTCAAGCCTCTAAAGCTTCAAGTTCAAGATCTTCAACAAAGCTTCAAGCCTTCAAGCCTCTAAAGCTTCAAGTCTCAAAGCATCTTCAAGCTTCAAATCAAGAACAGCTACTAATCCGGGATCAAGGCTCCAAGTCCCCCAGATCAAGTGTTCTTCGTGGAAAGCTCTCAGTCAACGTTTAATCCGAACAAAGGTTCAACGCCTCCGGGTCAACGTTCAAGACTACACACTCGAGCTCGGACAAGCTTCGTTTGAAGATCCGACTCAACACACAAGTCAAGTCAACACAGTCAGCATACACTTCGTCAAAGAAGTCAAAGTCAAGAATCACAAGTCAAGTCAAAGTCAAGACAAAGCCAAATTGGTTCGAGAGAAGAATCAGAGGATTGATTGAGATTATAACCCGCTTACATCTTCTTCAAATTACATCCATCAAGAAATTATCTTTGTACTCAATATTGTATTTATTTTATTATAAATACAAAATTTGTTGTTACAAATTTTGGCACTCAGGCCCAAATCAGATAGGCCCAATTATGGTTCAGTCAGGCTGAAGCCCAAGCCCGCTAAGTGAGGCCCAAAGGTGGCCTAGACCTCCTTTTTCACCTATAAAAAGGGGTCTCCACCATTCATTTGAACACACACAGAGACACAGAGACACACAGAGACACAGAGACACAGAGACACAGAGACACACAGAGACACAGAGATACAGAGACACAGAGACACACAGAGACACAGAGACACAGAGACACAGAGACACACGGACACAGAGACAGACGGAGATTCAAGCCTTCAAGTGATCTTCAAAGCGTCTTCAAATCTTCAAAGCTTCAAGCGAAGAACGTTCGAGGATCTTCAAGCCTTCAAGCGATCTTCAAAGCGTCTTCAAACCTTCAAAGCTTCAAGCGAAGAACGTTCGAGGATCTTCAAGCCTTCAAGCGATCTTCAAAGCGTCTTCAAATCTTCAAAGCTTCAAGCGAAGAACGTTCGAGGATCTTCAAGCCCAAGATCTTCAAGTCTTCAAGCGATCTTCAAAGTGTCTTCAAGCCTCTAAAGCTTCAAGCCCAAGATCTTCAAGTCTTCAAACCTCAAAAGCTTCAAGCTCAAGATCTCCAACAAGTTTTTAAAGCTTCAAGCCTCTAAAGTTTCAAGCTCAAGATCTTCAACAAAGCTTCAAGTCTTCAAGTCTCTAAAGCTTCAAGCTCAAGATCTTCAAGTTTTCAAGCCTCTAAAGCTTCAAGTTCAAGATCTTCAACAAAGCTTCAAGCCTTCAAGCCTCTAAAGCTTCAAGTCTCAAAGCATCTTCAAGCTTCAAATCAAGAACAGCTACTAATCCGGGATCAAGGCTCCAAGTCCCCCAGATCAAGTGTTCTTCGTGGAAAGCTCTCAGTCAACGTTTAATCCGAACAAAGGTTCAACGCCTCCGGGTCAACGTTCAAGACTACACACTCGAGCTCGGACAAGCTTCGTTTGAAGATCCGACTCAACACACAAGTCAAGTCAACACAGTCAGCATACACTTCGTCAAAGAAGTCAAAGTCAAGAATCACAAGTCAAGTCAAAGTCAAGACAAAGCCAAATTGGTTCGAGAGAAGAATCAGAGGATTGATTGAGATTATAACCCGCTTACATCTTCTTCAAATTACATCCATCAAGAAATTATCTTTGTACTCAATATTGTATTTATTTTATTATAAATACAAAGACTTGAAGCTTTGTTGAAGATCTTGAGCTTGAAACTTTAGAGGCTTGAAGCTTCAAGTTCAAGATCTTCAACAAAGCTTCAAGCCTTCAAGCCTCTAAAGCTTCAAGTCTCAAAGCATCTTCAAGCTTCAAATCAAGAACAGCTACTAATCCGGGATCAAGGCTCCAAGTCCCCCAGATCAAGTGTTCTTCGTGGAAAGCTCTCAGTCAACGTTTAATCCGAACAAAGGTTCAACGCCTCCGGGTCAACGTTCAAGACTACACACTCGAGCTCGGACAAGCTTCGTTTGAAGATCCGACTCAACACACAAGTCAAGTCAACACAGTCAGCATACACTTCGTCAAAGAAGTCAAAGTCAAGAATCACAAGTCAAGTCAAAGTCAAGACAAAGCCAAATTGGTTCGAGAGAAGAATCAGAGGATTGATTGAGATTATAACCCGCTTACATCTTCTTCAAATTACATCCATCAAGAAATTATCTTTGTACTCAATATTGTATTTATTTTATTATAAATACAAAATTTGTTGTTACAAATTTGTAACAACAAATTTTGTATTTATAATAAAATAAATACAATATTGAGTACAAAGATAATTTCTTGATGGATGTAATTTGAAGAAGATGTAAGCGGGTTATAATCTCAATCAATCCTCTGATTCTTCTCTCGAACCAATTTGGCTTTGTCTTGACTTTGACTTGACTTGTGATTCTTGACTTTGACTTCTTTGACGAAGTGTATGCTGACTGTGTTGACTTGACTTGTGTGTTGAGTCGGATCTTCAAACGAAGCTTGTCCGAGCTCGAGTGTGTAGTCTTGAACGTTGACCCGGAGGCGTTGAACCTTTGTTCGGATTAAACGTTGACTGAGAGCTTTCCACGAAGAACACTTGATCTGGGGGACTTGGAGCCTTGATCCCGGATTAGTAGCTGTTCTTGATTTGAAGCTTGAAGATGCTTTGAGACTTGAAGCTTTAGAGGCTTGAAGGCTTGAAGCTTTGTTGAAGATCTTGAACTTGAAGCTTTAGAGGCTTGAAAACTTGAAGATCTTGAGCTTGAAGCTTTAGAGACTTGAAGACTTGAAGCTTTGTTGAAGATCTTGAGCTTGAAACTTTAGAGGCTTGAAGCTTTAAAAACTTGTTGGAGATCTTGAGCTTGAAGCTTTTGAGGCTTGAAGACTTGAAGATCTTGGGCTTGAAGCTTTAGAGGCTTGAAGACACTTTGAAGATCGCTTGAAGACTTGAAGATCTTGGGCTTGAAGATCCTCGAACGTTCTTCGCTTGAAGCTTTGAAGATTTGAAGACGCTTTGAAGATCGCTTGAAGGCTTGAAGATCCTCGAACGTTCTTCGCTTGAAGCTTTGAAGGTTTGAAGACGCTTTGAAGATCGCTTGAAGGCTTGAAGATCCTCGAACGTTCTTCGCTTGAAGCTTTGAAGATTTGAAGACGCTTTGAAGATCACTTGAAGGCTTGAATCTCCGTCTGTCTCTGTGTCCGTGTGTCTCTGTGTCTCTGTGTCTCTGTGTCTCTGTGTGTCTCTGTGTCTCTGTATCTCTGTGTCTCTGTGTGTCTCTGTGTCTCTGTGTGTGTTCAAATGAATGGTGGAGACCCCTTTTTATAGGTGAAAAAGGAGGTCTAGGCCACCTTTGGGCCTCACTTAGCGGGCTTGGGCTTCAGCCTGACTGAACCATAATTGGGCCTATCTGATTTGGGCCTGATTTAATTTGTCTGGACTTGTTTGACTTGGGTCAGACTTTATTTGACTTGGGTTTGATTGACTTGGGTCAGAGCCCATTTGACTTGGGCTTGATTGACTTGGGTCAGGCCTCATTTGACTTGGGCTTGATTGACTTGGATCAAGCCTCATTTTAATTTAAGTCCATTTAATTTGTTGGGCTCAAATTATTTATTAATTTACTTTAGGAATTAATTTATTTAAATTCCAAAATAAATTAATATTTAATCAATAAAATCCACGTGTCGCTATGTGATTGGACCGTAAATTTTAATTGCTTACAAATGCCCCCTTGCGATTTCTTTCACGGACGCCATGTCTTGTTGTGAAAGAATCGCAAAAACTTCCTTCTTTTCTTTTATACTTGTAATCTTGGGCTTGAGAAATTATTTTGTCAAAGTAATAATTTTTTTTTTTTTTATCATCATTGGCCCAATTTTTTTTCAAGTGGCCCAATTTATTTTCTTAGGCCCAACTTTTTTTTTTTTTTTCTCAAGCCCACATCACTTTCTTCCCTGCTCAATTTCAGGATTTTAGAGCCAAGGAAATATGGAATGGATTTATTTCCTGTTTACTAGGATGATTTTGCAAATCCTTTTCAAATCAATCAATTTTGTCTATGGTAAAAGAAATCTGGAAGATTTCAATCATGCACATTGATCGGTGTGAAATTCACCTAGAATTATGGGCTAAATTGCATGAATTTATGTGGATTTATTTGGATTTAATTAAATAATTAAGCATGATTTTAATGAAAATATTATTAATTGCTTAATTAGTTTGAGAGAGGTATTATTATGTATTTTTGCAGAAAATGGGTGTTTTGAGCTTGAAAGAGTGATGGAAGAAACGGGAATTAAATTGGGACGAAGACGAAAAAAAAGAGAAAATTTGGCAAAGACAACATAGAAAAGACAACACTTTTCAGAAAAGTGTTGTCTATTCAGAAGTGCAAAAATTGTCCAGAGAGCTAAAAAATTGCAAGAAAACACGGGCAGATGCATAAAAACACGACCGTGTTTTTATGCAGTTTTGAAAGAAAATGTGCGGAGGATGGGTTTCGAACCCGAGACCTCATGCATGTACAAGGGCGCCTCTAACCACTTTGCCAAGCCATCACATGTGATTAATACTCGCCCAATTTATTCTTATACTAAATTCCTGGAACCGAAAATTCTATAAAATTCACTCTTGTCCCACATCGAAAATCATCACAAAATCCACTCACCCTACACCTATAAATACCCTCATTTGGACCAACTCTTAGAACCAATTCCTTCATCCATTTAAATTCAATAAAATTGAATCTTTTCAAGATTCAATAGTTGAGAAAGGGCTTTTTAGCAAGATCTCCATAGTTGAGATCCCTCCCCCTTTCGGGGTGAGGGATCCGTAGTTTTAATATTTTTCTAGAATAGGATTTTATTTGCTTTCCAAGAAGGTGGAGACACCAAGGAGAAGATGATCTTCATGGATGTAAAAACTTCATTAAGGTGTAATCTAATCCTATTTATTATCTTTATTTTCTATGTTTTGGTGGTTGATTGAAGGCATGATTATTGATTAATTTATGAAAATGTCTTGATTGAATTTCCGGCTTTGATTAGGTTTTATTTATGAAATTCACATGTCTTGTAATAATATGGGATTTATGTCTTTTGTATTAGTGTACAGTGATTAGGTTGTGTATTGTGTATCGATATGTCTTGTCGTTGCTTTACCCTTAGTTGCTTTGCATGATTATCATATGTGAGTTTTTTCCATTTATTACATGTGGGTTTAATATAAGGGGAGCCTGGCCGGGAGTCCTTATATTTAGAACAACATAAATGAACACTAGTGAGATCACTTGTGCCCGAGGATTAAACTAGTGAAGGGAACCCCATCCATACGAGCATAGTACCTTGAAGGGAATTGTAAGTAGGATCGATCCTAGGAGCTTTTTAGGGGTTATGAAAATAATCTACATCCTATTCACCATGGCCCTTGGGGATAGGTGGAAATAGTGATCGCCCTTACCATGATTTGCTTAAAAATGGAAAACAATTAAAGATGTTGGATGATTGATTATATGAGTGTATCATGAAAACTACCATGGCATTGAAAATTCAAAAATATTGTAATTAGATTTACTTTTTCATGCATTTTATTTTCTTTTATTTTTAAACCTCCTTTCCGATCGTCCCTAACTAATCACGATACCATACCTAAAGGCCATGAATCCTAAATTCCCTTGGGTTCGATATTTTGTTGCTTGGTCACCCGGATTATAACGACCAATCAAATGGCGCCGTTGCCGGGGAATTTAGTTGTATTTGTGACTTTGGATTTGTTGAGTGGTTAGGATAGGGACATTTTTTTTTTTTTTTGCTTTGATTTGTTTTTCGTTTTATGGTTGTGTTTGTAGGGACTAAAGCGTGGAGCCATGGTATTGGCCTTGAAGAGCAAAGGAGTGGTGCAAATTGAGGTAACAAACATCTTCTCAACTTAAATTCGACTTTGTCTAATTTAAGTTTGGGGGGTATGTCGTCTTCGTTACTTGACTTTTCTACGGTTTGAATTATAAAATTGTATCCATGAACTCCTACTTGAGCATATTTCACCGGCGCACGTATAAGTCCTTACTCTTTTCTTTGGCACATATTTTCTCTTTTTTTTTGTTGTTTTTGTTTTTCGTGCTTTTCTTGCTTTCAATAAGGAGAAATCTTTCTTGGCTCTCTTGTGCTTAATTGTGAGAAATTTTGAGGCTATGATTTTTGGTTGGAACTTGTGACTTGGTGGATTTTTACTTGTGTACTTGTTGAGTTATGGTTTATGCTTGTTTCGTGTTTCTTTCACTACTACAAACCCGTGAGCTTTTGAACCTTAAAATCATGAAATCAAATGGTTTTTCCTTTCTTGTGTGTGCATCGTTCTTTTGTGTGCATTTTAGAACTTGCCATTGTGTCTTCTTGAAACTACATGTGTGTGAAGATTGTTGGAAATGATTTAAGGCCATCTTTGTTTTGACAAGTCACTTTGCCAAATTTATCCTTCCAAATGAAATCATATCGTAGTTTGCCCCATTGAGCTTATTATCCTTATTTCTTTGGCAACCTACAAATTTAGCCATTTTATCTATATTTTATATCCTAATCACCTTTGTCGATTATTAGAGGATTAATGGGGATGAAGTGGTTGAATTGAGCTTACAAGAGAGTTTGGAAAGAGAGAAATGGTGAAAGTGTAAGAAAAGAGGAAAAAAAAAATGGAGGTTGTGTGAAAAGAAAAATTGAGTGAAGCTTGTATAAAAGAAGCATAAGGAGCTCTAGTAGAAAAATGGAAAGAGAGCCCTTGGGGAAAAGAGATAAAAAAAAAACTCAATAGTGGAAAAAGAGAAGAAAAAGGTTCTTTTATTTGTTGGATGGATAAAATTCTCTTTGTGATTAAGGTGGAAATAGAAAAAAAAAAGTGTGGATGAGAGTTGAGGCTACCAACCAACTTGAATTCTTCACTAATTTGAGGAAAGAGAGAGTGAGAGTTGATATTGGCCGTCAACTTAAATTCTCTACTAATCTTGAGCTTACTTTTCCTAAATATTTTTCCTACCCAATACCAAAGAGCCTACATTGCAATCCCATATAAAGACCTTTTTGATTCAATAATTAACACACATAGAAGTGGTGGAGAGCGTAGACTTTTGGCAAGCATATGGTAATGACATGCATTTGAATTGATTTATGAGAGTATATATTTCTCCCATACACCCTTTGAGTGTGAGAGTGAAAAGCAAAATCTAGAGAGGAGTAGTGAAGGTCTCACTTGCTTGTATATTTCCTAAGCTTAACTTGTATGCACTTAAATTGATGTCTTGTCTCTTGTTTTGATTGAATTGAAATGGTTTTGAAATGACTTGATATCTTGATTCAATTCTAGGTGAATTCCCCTCCTCGTTCTTTCTTTTCTTTCGTTGCTCGGGGACGAGCAACACTTTAAGTTTGGGGGGTTTGATCGGTGTGAAATTCACCTAGAATTATGGGCTAAATTGCATGAATTTATGTGGATTTATTTGGATTTAATTAAATAATTAAGCATGATTTTAATGAAAATATTATTAATTGCTTAATTAGTTTGAGAGAGGTATTATTATGTATTTTTGCAGAAAATGGGTGTTTTGAGCTTGAAAGAGTGATGGAAGAAACGGGAATTAAATTGGGACGAAGACGAAAAAAAAGAGAAAATTTGGCAAAGACAACATAGAAAAGACAACACTTTTCAGAAAAGTGTTGTCTATTCAGAAGTGCAAAAATTGTCCAGAGAGCTAAAAAATTGCAAGAAAACACGGGCAGATGCATAAAAACACGACCGTGTTTTTATGCAGTTTTGAAAGAAAATGTGCGGAGGATGGGTTTCGAACCCGAGACCTCATGCATGTACAAGGGCGCCTCTAACCACTTTGCCAAGCCATCACATGTGATTAATACTCGCCCAATTTATTCTTATACTAAATTCCTGGAACCGAAAATTCTATAAAATTCACTCTTGTCCCACATCGAAAATCATCACAAAATCCACTCACCCTACACCTATAAATACCCTCATTTGGACCAACTCTTAGAACCAATTCCTTCATCCATTTAAATTCAATAAAATTGAATCTTTTCAAGATTCAATAGTTGAGAAAGGGCTTTTTAGCAAGATCTCCATAGTTGAGATCCCTCCCCCTTTCGGGGTGAGGGATCCGTAGTTTTAATATTTTTCTAGAATAGGATTTTATTTGCTTTCCAAGAAGGTGGAGACACCAAGGAGAAGATGATCTTCATGGATGTAAAAACTTCATTAAGGTGTAATCTAATCCTATTTATTATCTTTATTTTCTATGTTTTGGTGGTTGATTGAAGGCATGATTATTGATTAATTTATGAAAATGTCTTGATTGAATTTCCGGCTTTGATTAGGTTTTATTTATGAAATTCACATGTCTTGTAATAATATGGGATTTATGTCTTTTGTATTAGTGTACAGTGATTAGGTTGTGTATTGTGTATCGATATGTCTTGTCGTTGCTTTACCCTTAGTTGCTTTGCATGATTATCATATGTGAGTTTTTTCCATTTATTACATGTGGGTTTAATATAAGGGGAGCCTGGCCGGGAGTCCTTATATTTAGAACAACATAAATGAACACTAGTGAGATCACTTGTGCCCGAGGATTAAACTAGTGAAGGGAACCCCATCCATACGAGCATAGTACCTTGAAGGGAATTGTAAGTAGGATCGATCCTAGGAGCTTTTTAGGGGTTATGAAAATAATCTACATCCTATTCACCATGGCCCTTGGGGATAGGTGGAAATAGTGATCGCCCTTACCATGATTTGCTTAAAAATGGAAAACAATTAAAGATGTTGGATGATTGATTATATGAGTGTATCATGAAAACTACCATGGCATTGAAAATTCAAAAATATTGTAATTAGATTTACTTTTTCATGCATTTTATTTTCTTTTATTTTTAAACCTCCTTTCCGATCGTCCCTAACTAATCACGATACCATACCTAAAGGCCATGAATCCTAAATTCCCTTGGGTTCGATATTTTGTTGCTTGGTCACCCGGATTATAACGACCAATCAAATGGCGCGAAGCCAAGATTGATTCGATGGGTATTGCTTCTACAAGAGTTCGATGTGGAGATCAAAGACAAGAAAGGGGTTGAAAATGTGATAGCCGATCACTTATCTAGGCTAGAAAGAGAAGAGGGGGATGAAGATTTGACTCCAATTAGTGAGGTGTTCCCGGACGAGGAAATCCTTAAGGTGGAGGTTGAACAAGTGTGTGCTCTAATGATAAGTTCGCCTCCTTGGTACGCCGACTATGTCAACTATCTTGCATGCGGAATTAAGCCCACGCTTCTTAATGAGTACAAAATGAAGAGATTTTATGTTGAGGTGAAGAAGTATGTGTGGGATGAGCCCTTCTTATTTAAAATTTGTGCGGATGGAGTCATTAGAAGGTGCGTCGCCAATGAAGAAATTGAGGGGATTCTAGAACTTTGCCATTCATCTCCTTGTGGTGGGCACTTTAGCCATCACAAGACGGGAGCAAAAGTTCTTCAATCGGGTTTTGTTTGGCCCACTTTGTTTGGAGATGCCAAGAAATTTGTTGAAAAATGTGATAAGTGCCAAAGGGTTGGAGGAATAGGTAAAAGAGATGAAATGCCCATGGGATTAGGAATTGAAGTGGAGATTTTTGATGTGTGGGGCATTGATTTTATGGGACCATTTCCTTCGTCTCAAGGGTATCTATACATATTGTTGGCGGTGGACTACGTATCCAAGTGGGTGGAGGCGATCCCCACCAAGACTAATGATGCTTTTGTGGTGCAAAAATTCTTGAAAAAGAACATCTTTAGTCGATTTGGAGTCCCAAGAGCTTTGGTAAGTGATGGGGGTTCACACTTCGTGAACAAATTGATGGAAGGACTGTTGAAGAAATACGGAGTTAAACACCGAATAGCCACTCCCTACCATCCCCAAGCAAATGGTTTGGCGGAGGTCTCAAACCGCCAAATCAAGTTAGTGTTGGAAAAGACGATCAATGGGGGAAGGAAAGATTGGGCTGAAAAGCTTGATGATGCCTTATGGGCATATAGGACGGCTTTCAAAACAATTCTTGGTGTTTCTCCGTATCAGTTGGTGTATGGGAAAGCTTGTCACCTCCCCGTTGAGTTGGAGCATCGGGCGTTATGGGCAATCAAGAGGCTCAACATGAATGAAGGGGAGGCCGGACAAGAAAGGTTGCTAAAAATGGTAGAGTTGGAAGAATTTCGTGAAAGAGCATACGAAAACTCAACCATTTATAAAGAGAAGGTGAAAAAGTGGCACGATGCCAAGATTAAAGAAAAGACATTTGCCCCCGGGGATAAGGTGCTAGTGTTTAATTCAAGATTGAAGTTGTTTCCGGGAAAGCTTAAGTCGAAATGGATGGGCCCATTTGAGGTGTTGGAGGTCATCGGAGGACATACATTGAAACTCAAGGGGCCAAATGATGAGTTCGTAGTTAATGGGCATCGGGTTAAACATTACCTATCTCCTTCTCAAAAGGAGATAGTGTATGTGGATACTCTTCACTCTTAAACTCATTTTTATTATTAGTATAGTAGGATTTTCTTTTATTGTTGTTTTCATGTGTTGTTCGTGTCTTGGTGGTGTAGGTTTACACTCTAGTGGATGGAATGAAGAATGGATTACGAGAAGCGCTACGTTGGATGCGTCAAGGATAAGTTTCACTACTTTCACAAACTTAATTCTTTCCTCTATCAAGATTTAAGTTTGGGGGGATGCGTCGTAGCGTAACTTGTATGTGTTTGTTGATTGAATCCATTGAGTGCTTTGGTGTTTTGTTATTTGTTAATTTGTTGTGTTCTTGTTGTTTTTGTTGATTATTTGTGGTTGTTGTTTGTTCTTTTTGTGATTTTGTTATTTGATTTTTTTTTCATGAGAGTATTGAGTTATGCTTCATTATTTATATTGGAGTTGGGCTTGAATCATATGCATATGTGCTTGGAAAGTATGGTAAGGTAAGAAACAATGAGGAAATTTGGCTAAGTATGGAAAAGAAGAAAATTGTCCAGAGAGCTGAAATTTGGCAGAAAAACACGGACAGAAGCATAAAAACACGCCCGTGTTTTTATGAAGTTGAACCGAAAAAAAAAAAATCGGGTCCAGGTAAGTCGAACCGGAAATTTGCAGAAAAACACGGGCAAGTGCATAAAAACACGCCCGTGTTTTCATGCAAATTGCGGGCTCTCTGCCCTTTTTCTTCCCCTTTCTTCTTTCTCCACTCATTCTTCCCCTTTTCACTCATCACACACTCCCGTCTCCCTGCCCCCACGTTCCACCGCCTCCGGCTGCCGGAAAAACCACCGGAATTCTCTCTCCGCTCTCTTCTCACTTATTAAGTGAAAATGGTAAGTACTTTTCCACTCCTCCCTAATTTCTTTGAAGTTAAATTTCTAGGGTTTATGTGTAGAAATGTTTGGATTTTCGATTATGAATACGAATGTGCATGTCAATAAACCTTGAATGTGAAATTAGGAAGGGATTGAGTCTATTTGTATGAGGAGAGTTTTTGAAAGAGAAGAGGATTTTGAAATTTTGTGTAGTAAGAAGTGTTGAATGATGAAATTGATATATTTGATGGATATTCTACATGCTTAGACTGTATGATGAGAAATTTTGGGATGATTGTTCAAGAAATGTGTGAAAATTTGTACTTTGAAAATTCTTGCCCACTAAGTGTTTGTTGAAATGCCACTTAGAAAATTTTTCAACTTTTGAGGTTTAAAGTGCTTAATTATACATGTTCATGATTGTCATAAGTTGTGTAAGCTATGAAATACATGAGAAGTTGTGTTCATATGATTTAAAGAAACATGAGATGGCTTACAATGATCTAGAAAAAGACATGATTGGTGTATTGTTGAGTATGCCTAAAGAAGAGTTGAAAAGTTTTCTAAAATAATTAAAGGAGCACATGTAGAATATTCAAGTGTGGCTAATCAATACTTCTTACTTGCAATAACACTTCTTGTTGATTATGTAGGATCATGATGAAAATGAGCAGTTGGACAATGTTGAAGAAGTGTTAACACATGAAAAGTTTAGAGAAATTAATCATCAATTAAGGATTTTAAGATTGCATCCGGATAACTTTGGGGTAGATTTTGGAGAGGAATGGTGGGATATGTGCTTGAAGTGGAATAAGTTGGCCCCCAAAGTCATTAAAACGAGGTATGCTGATCCAGAGGCAATGGAAGTGTTGGGAATTACTCGAGACATTGAGGGGATGTTTGAGAGAGTTGGAATGAGTGAGTTCTTAAGGAATAGGTCCGAAACCTATGTGGGACTGACATTGGAGTTCATGTGTTCACTCACAGTAAAAAATTTCCCAAGGACGTCTTTTCCACAAGAGATCACTTTTCAAATGATGAACGAGAAACTAAAGATGGAGACTCACGTTGTGAATGACTTCTTGGGATGCCCATTCCTTCAAAATGTCAAAGATTTTCAGGATAAAGGGAATTGGAAAAGACAAGATTTTTGGGGAATGTTGACTCTTAGAGAGGAGAAAGGTAAGCAACTGAAGTACAATTCATCATCATCCAAAGCTGCTAGTATGAGAAATCCAGCCCTCCGCTATCTCGAAAAGATATTGTCAAATACCATTTTCGCTAAAGCAGAGGCAACCATTGGGGCACGCGAGTTGTATGTCATCAAATGCTTCCTCGAGGGTAAAGTGTTCAATGCTGCGGGATACTGGATCCCGAATGTTTTTAGGAATGCTAAGAGAAAGCACCCTCAAGTGATTGCGGAGGGAGGTTTGATTACATTGCTTGCTCGAAGGATAGGAAAAGACCTTTCTGGATTGATACCCTTGGATGGGCCCAATCTTGGGCTAGAAGAAATGAAGAAAATGAGAATTTTGGAAGAAATTGGTAATGATTGGGTGTTTGTACTCCGTCAAAAAGAGATCTTTCCTGTACCAAATGTAGAACTGACAAAGATATATCCAACTAGGCAAAAGAAGAACATCACTCTACTTAGCAAAAGCCATACAGCTAAAGTGAATGAGTTCAAGGCTAGTCATCAGGTTGAGTTGATGCACAGGGAAGTTCCTAGAGATGAGATGACTCGGGAGCCTGAGTTTGAGGAAGGTGATGAAGGAGCAGGACCTAGCACTGGAGCAGGAGGAGGAGGAATTACTAGAGAAGAGTGGGGTGAATTGAGAGGAACAGTGGCTGAAATACAACGAGATCAACAATGGCTTGTGAGAGAAGCTAGATACTCTAGAGAGCGTGGAGACAGGGTGGAGCACACGGTCAACAATATTGGGAGGAGTCAGGAGAATGTTGAGAGGATGATGACATACTTTTACAATCTACACAATCCTTCTGACCCTCAAGTTTTCCAACCATGGGCTCCATTCCAACCGCCTCAAGAACCACAGTTTCCGCCACACTACCCCCCATATCCCTCGGAAGATCCAAGCAACTCACCTTCTCCATGATTGGAGTTTTCTAATCTTCTCTATTTTTATTCTATCTTTTAATGAACTTTGATTGTGATGTTGCATTTGACTTAGTACTCTCTTGTTTGATTGTTTGGTTTTATTGTTGGATTGTTCCATTCATAGTTGTTAGACTTGATGCTTATGTTTGATGATTTGGGATATTTGAACTTTGCTATGAATGTTTAATCTTTGTATTTGCTTTTTGTTGATGTGTTGTTGTTGTTTGTATGTGTTTGATCGTCGGGGAGGGTAGATTTTATTTGGCTCTTTTATATTATTTTATGTCGTTTTCCCTTGAGCTTTGATATATTTGTTTGCAATGGTGATTAAAAATTTTGTTAGGACATTTTACTCTAGGAAATTGAGATATAGGTTTTTAAATTGCGCAAGATAAAGATGGATAAAACTCGATAATATTCTAAGGCCATAAGCAAAAACCTAGTGAGATTTGAGCCTCAAACCGTGCATTTCATACGGTTTTGATTCCATTGATGAGAGGATTGATCATTAGAAGATGAATTAGAATTTGCTCGTGAACTCTGCAAGTACGCCTTTTGATGAAGCGCTGAGAAATGATTCTAGGCCATGTTTGATTTAACAAGTCACTAGCCAAATGAATTTCCTACCTTGAATATTTATCCCTTGTTAGCCAAAATTTGAGCCTTAAAGCCTATTTTATTGATGAGCACATTACAAGCCTAATAATCCTACTTGAGCTTATACATAAAACCTATGATGCGTGGAGATTATAGAAGAAGGTTAACAAAAGGTTGAGTATAAGAAATAAACAGGAAGGAAAGCAAAACAAAAGTAAGCGCTAGTAAGTGAGAATGAATGGGAAAGAAAAAGAAATAGGATGTAAAGTTGAAAACAAAAGAAAAGCGAGATTCTAAGAAAAATGCATCGTTGATGATCAAGCTCTCATAAGAATTCAGCAAGAGATCTTAAGTTTTGAGGTACACATGGATAAGATAAAAAGTGCAATAAAGAGAAGATGGAGATTGAAAGAAGAAAACACATGAAGGCCTTCTCTATGATCATGATACGCATTAAAGTCACTTTTATCTATATTTACCTATCCTACCAAATAGCCATCATTACATCCTGATTTCAAGTCCTTTTTGATCTTTGTGTGACATTAAAAATGGCAAACAAGCATGAGTTCACTTGCAAACCTATGATGATTTGACTATGATCAATTGAATGAGGTATCACCCCTTTATATCACAAGAGTGAGTGTTATACACATCCGTGAGGCTTATGGTTGAGGGATATAATTGTGTGGCTTCCTCTTCGTCTTGAGCATTTTAAGTTCCACATGTGTTAATTTCTAGTTTAGTAAGGTTTCCTAACATGATTTGCGATCTCTAATTGCTTGTGGATATGTTGGAGCTCATGTTGTTTTGTTTTGTGAGTCTAGGTGAATGTTACTCCTTTGTTCTGGTATTTTCGTTGCTCGGGGACGAGCAACACTTTAAGTTTGGGGGGTTGATTGTCGTCTAATTCACCTAGATTTTGTGTTGTTTTTATGTGTCTTTTGTTACCTTATTCCGTAATTTTTGCATCTTTTGTATATAGTATTTTTGGGATATTGATGATGATGATTTTCATGTCTTTGAATAGGTGATTTTGAAGATAAATGGTGAGAAAAAGCATGAAGAAAGGAGAAAGTTGAAGAAAATAAAGAATTAATCAAAATGCATAAAAACACGCCCGTGTTTTTATGCATTGCCCGTGTTTTTCTGCAGGTGCTAAAACTTACAGAATGCTGAAAAATTGCAAGAAAACACGGGCAGATGCAGGAAAACACGCCCGTGTTTTCTTGCACTTTTGGCCAAAAGTCGTTTTTCACCTTCATGCGATTTCCAGGTGGGTTGGGGGTATAAATACCCCCAACATCAACTTTTGGAAGAGATTTTGGCAAGGGGAGTTTCCAAGAACACACTACACACACTATTCTATACAATTTACACCTTCATCATCATCCATCCACCATCTCACATTCCATCAACTCCATTTTCTTCACTCTTTCATCACCAAGCTATTGAGGATAGAGGATTGAGAGTTTGATCTTACAAGTGAAGGAAGATATCCAACCTACCTCAAGAAGGGAAGATATTTTACTTTTCATTTGTAGTATTTTTGACTTGTGATTGAAACAATGGATGCATGTAAGCATTTTATGGATGTTTTCATAATGTTTATTGTTGGCTAGACCTCTAGTGAGGCTAGCCACAAGATGGATTAGGGCTTTGTGGATTTGTTGGATTTTAATGGTATTTTGATATGATAGATGGAATTTCCTACATGATTTATGATTCACTTTATTTGCATTATGATGTGTGTGATTGAAATCACTATTTATGATGTTAGGATGGCCATTCCGATATTGTAACTAGGGTTTTGATTGAATCATGTTATAGTATGGATAGTGTATGTTAGTATATGAAGTATGTGGTAGCATCTTTATATACTTAGAACATTCATGTGAGGACATTTAGTTAATGGATCTAAGAAGGTTATTAATTGAGTGAGAAGAACCAATCTTATAATCATAGTACCCTTGAGGGAATTGAGAGTAAGGGACAATCTTTTGTGCTTAAAAAACTTGTAATGAGTTTAGATCCTAATTACCTTGGCCATAGGGATTAGGAGAACCTTTGTGATTGCTTCTAGTCCATTTATCATTGATAATTGTCATTTGAATCTAACAAGTCTATATAATACCCTTAATCTTGAATGTGGTTAGTCTTGCTCCTCTTTAGAATATTCACCTTTCACTTCATTCTCATTCTTGGTTATTTGTCTCTTGCATCAATCTCATTTAGTTGTTAGTTAGTTTACTTGCTACTTGATTAGATAATTTGTATTTTCGTTCTACAACTCACAAACCCGATCACTCCTATAAAGCATGGTTAAAAATGAATCCGGATACACCTCGGATTGAACTCTCCCTTTGATCGATAATTAAACTGGGTCAATAACTACACGATAAGGTACGCTTACCTTGCGCAATTATACCGAAATTGGCTTAAAGTTCACACATAACTTCCAGAACTTGCTGCAGACTCTTCATTATATAAGAAGGACCCGTGCCTTTGATTTCTTCATCAACCTACTATAAGACATTTATAGTTCTGACTTCTCCTTTTTTTTTTCTTTTTTTTTTAACACTTTATCTAATGCATTCAGGCATTCTCTCTGTCCCTGCAGATTTCTTCTGAGATCCATAAGCCAGAGCAAACCACCCAAAGAGTGAAATCGATCATCATGTAAGTCCTCCCTTTATTTTTTTTTCCTTTAATCTGCCTTTATATAGGAATCACAATAGAGCATGCTGTCTATTATATCTCGAATAACATTTTTTTTTGCATAGAATAGCTTTCTATGAATTGCTTTACCCTTTCATTGCTCTTTTCTTTTATTTTATCAAGGAATTTCACAACAAAATACCAACGAGGTATGTTTGCATCTTCCTGTTTTGATTTTGAAAGAGAGCCCTGAGTTCAACGATTTAAAAGACGTTGTATGCATCACATCTCCCAATAGTGTTGATGAAGGCGTTTCTCCAGGCGGATGTGAGTAAAAGCTTTCAGCAGACTGGGCATGACCGGCGGTGGTTCGGCAAAGGGCTCGAGTTCACCTGCTATTAGCAAAGGCAGCGTCGAGACTCCAGTGATTGGCGGAAAACTGGTGGCACGACAATGGTGAAATTCCTGGCTGAAGATGGTGTCTCGCTAGCTGCGATGATTCGATCAGAAAGAACCGGCACGAGAAGCGAGTTCCGAGCGGCTAGATGTGTACACAGGGTTTCTGGAGGAGCGCGAAGCAAGCGGAGGTCGGTAGCTCTTCTCGGCTGCATGAGTGGAAGGCGGCGATTCCGGTGACTGAACGATGGGTGGCAATGGTCTCTTGCAGCGGCAGATCAAGGGCGAAACTTGGCGGCTGATGATCGGTCGTGGGGCAGCAGCATTGGAGCAGGAGCAACAAGCCGGCGACCGGGGTCGCGACGACGATGGCCACTAGAGGTGTGACTATGGAGTCCTACTGGGCGTGCCAAAATTTATAACAACAAATTTTGTATTTATAATAAAATAAATACAATTTGAGTACAAAGATGATTTCTTAATGGATTTAATTTGAAGAAGATGTAAGCGGGTTACAATCTCAATCAATCCTCTGATTCTTCTCTCGAACCAATGTGGCTTTGACTTTGACTTTGCCTTGTCTTTGACTTGACTTGTGTACGCGCTGACTTTGTTGACTGCGCTGACTTTGTGTGTTGAGTCGGTTCTTCGTCTGAAGCTTGTCCGAACTCGGATTTAAAGTGTATAACGTTAATCCAGAGGGATCGAACCTTTATTCGGATTAAAACGCTATTCTTGAAACTATAACGTTAATCCGGAGGGGTCGAGCCTTTGTTCGGATTAAAACGTTATTCTTGAAACCTTCCGCGAAGAACGCTGAAGAACTTGAGTTAAATAACGCTGGATCGGAGGGGTTTAGAACCTTGATCTTCGATTTGGCAGCTGTTCTTTTGAAAAACGTCGGATCAAAGGGGTTTAGAACCTTTCACTTTGATTTGGCGGCTGTTCTTCGCTTGAAGATACTTGAAGTATTCAAGGGAGCACTGCTCGTGTTCTTGATCTCTTCAGAG
The DNA here is from genome assembly GCA_023678885.1 of Pogostemon cablin. Taxonomy (NCBI): domain Eukaryota; kingdom Viridiplantae; phylum Streptophyta; class Magnoliopsida; order Lamiales; family Lamiaceae; genus Pogostemon; species Pogostemon cablin. Next base: position 2,429,540 of record CM042977.1, on the reverse strand, counting down.
CTTTTGTCTTCAGATATTTGTCTGTCCGTGTCTGTCTGTCTCTGTCTGTCTTCAAATGAATGGTGGAGACCCCTTTTTATAGGTGAAAAAGGAGGTCCAGGCCACCTTTGGGCCTCACTTAGCAGGCTTGGGCTTCAGCCTGACTGAACCATAATTGGGCCTATCTAATTTGGGCCTGATTTAATTTGTCTGGGCTTGTTTGACTTGGGTCAGGCTTTATTTAATTTGGGCTTGATTGACTTGGGTCAGACCTCATTTGACTTGGGCTTGATTGACTTGGGTCAGACCTCATTTGACTTGGGCTTGATTGACTTGGGTCAGGCCTCATTTAATTTAAGCTCATTTAATTTATTGGGCTCAAATTATTGATTAATTTACTTTAGGAATTAATTTATTTAAATTCCAAAATAAATTAATATGTAATCAGTAAAATCCACGTGTCGCCATTTAATTGGACCGTAAATTTTAATTGCTTACAAATGCCCCCTTTGCGATTTGTTTACGGATAACATGTCTTGATGTGAACGAATCGCAAAAATATTTTATAATATTTGTAATGTTGGGCTCGAGAAGTTACTTTATCCAACAAAGTTATAAGGTCTTGACCCAATTTTTTTTTTTTTTTTTTTTTTTTAATGGCCCATTTTACTTTCTTAAGCCCAACTCAACTTACTTCCCTGCCTTAGTCCAATATTACGGGAATATACAGATTTATTTCCTGCTGATTCTTTAAATCTGATTCCAATCAGTCTGCAATCAATCTTTCCTTAAATCAGTCAATTTATTTGCAGTAAAAGAAATCTGGGAGATTCGCTAATTACTTTTCCAATCAATCAGTTTCATCTGTTGTAAAAGAAATTTGAAAGATCTCAATTACGCAAATCACTTCCATAACTTGCTGCAGGCTTATCACTATATAATAAGAGACTCAATGTATTTGTTTTCTTTCATCCGCAAACAGTAAGAACTAAAATTCTTGTCTTTTTATTTCCTTTCTATTTTTTTTTTTTTATTGCATCTAATGTATTCTGTCTCCTACAGCTTTCTTTTGGAAGATCATTATTGAAAGATTATTGTTGCAGCACGCACGGCACAACGAACTCATTGCCTCAGGGTGAACTTTCAATCCATCTTTTAAATCCTCTCTCTTTCGTCAGACTCATTACTTGTTGCCAAGGTAACCCCACAACTCTCCTGTCCTTAATTCACTTCTGTCTTTTATCATACATAATTTCACACTCATCATTTTAAATATAACTCAAAGCATATTTGAATGTTTGAATCATCACACCACATTAGACTTGCTTATAAGAACATATACCATATCGAATACTCCGTGTAATTCCAATAAGTTGGGTCGATGATGTGACTGGCGAAATGCTTCCGGACTGATCGGGCTGACAGTGGTGATGGATGGAAGATGGCAAAAAGCAACCAGCAGCAAGATTGATCTGGCTGACGATGGTGCCTCTTCGGCGAGAGTGCCCAATCCAACGTCACGGAGGGGGAGCTTGGTGGACGGCTGACAGCCGCCGTCGATGTGTTAGCGTCGTCGACGGGCTTGCTTGCGGAGAAGATGGCCTGCGGTGGCGTGCATGATTCGCGGTGGTTGGATGTCCGTTTCAGGCAGCAGTATGCGGCAATGTGCAAGGCAGTGTTCTTGATGATGGGAAAAGGCGGCGGCCCTCGCGATTTTTCGGCGGTTGGTAAAGCGTCAGTGGCTCATGCCTTCGACAGCAAACGAGGCGGTTGACGGATGTCGGGCGGTGAGGCCATTCGTGGTGGGTCAGCGACGGATCCTTCCGGCGCGATAGTGGTGCGGTGTTCTCAACTTTGGCAGCCGCGAAGCTCCGGATCTGCAGCGGCGTGGCGACTGGCGTTGAGTTGCCGACAGCTGGAGGTGGTCTGCGAACCAGAGAAGTGGCGACAACTGACGAGTTCCGACGGTGCTTGTGGATGCGTCGGATTCCTGCAACGGGGAACGAACCTGGCGGCGGATCTCGATCTCGGCAAAAGCAACAGCGTCACTCCGTGATTTTCGTCAACGCATGGAAGTGGGGAACGAGTATCAAGCAGGATGATGATGGCTCAAAGCTGGTGAGGCTCAGCGTGTTCACGATTTCGGCCGTGCAGTGATCGACAACAGATCCGGTGGCTCGGCGTCGACGAGGCCGACGAGTGTGACGGGGCGGCGACACACGGGTGCAGCAATGAACAACAACAGCAAGATGTGGTGGCGGCTGTTGTGGAGGCGACGTGGTCGCGATCAGAGAGAACGATGGCACAGTGGTCGAGAAATCGACGGGCGGCGCTGGCGGTGCATCAATGGTCAACGGTGGTGTCGCGGCTGGGCTTTGGTGGCAGATCCGGTGGGAACGCGGTGGCGAGGATTCCCGGCGATGGCTAGTCAAGGTGTGGCAAGGCAGCAGTAGCCAATCCGGCAGCGGTCGTCGATTGAGGGGACGGCTGATCCCGCGGTGCGCGGCAACGACGATGGAGGGCGAGGCAACCGGCGGCTGCTGGCGAGCTAGCGAGAGCGACGGGTCGGCGCTTCTCCAGCCTGAAATGTTAATGGGCGCGGCGCTGTAATTTCCCGACTGAACGGCGAGCCGGAGAAGCAACGGAAGAGACGGATGGCAGGAGCAACTCATCTGCAATTCGTGGAAGCTTTCTGCTTCTGAAGAGAGAAACCCCTCTTTCCAATTTTGACTCCGTTATCTCAATTTTGACCATTAATTGGGCTCTCCATTTAGTTTAGTCCAACAATTTTAATTCAACTTGGGCCTTTTTTTTTTTTTTTTTTTTTTTAATCAACTTTGGGTCCATTTTGTTTTGAATTTGGGTCCAAACTTTAAACCATGGATTTGGGCTTATACTTAAAATATCAAGATACTTAGACCATTTATTTATCAAAGCATATCTTCAATTTTCGGGGTTTAAATTAAATTTAATTCATGTTATAGACTGAGTTTAATTTAATTAAACTTCACATGAATTAATTTAATCACCCATCACTTCATCATTATCGTAACCCCTTCGTCATGTGTGTTTAATTTATAATCTCGAATTAATTAATTGATCCCATGAATTTATTCGGGGTCCTTTAATTAATTCAATTTTAAATTAACTCTCACCCTTCTCCTTTTCTTTATTGCAGTAGACTCTACTTCAAGATGGTCCAATTTGCAAGTGAGAAGATGTCTTCCACAACACGTGAATTGGTGATTTTTAACACCGGGCGCCAGCAAGACAAGACTCGTCTCATGATTGAAAGACCTCTCTTGGGGAAGCCTATAGAGAAATCCTCTCGTGAAAGTGAATTTGCCATGACGGGATGGACTAGAGATATGTACGTGGACAAAATCAAGGTTTCAATCTTGAGAGGAGCTCATCATATCAAAGAGAATCCAAGCGCCACTCCTCTGCACACACTTGGGCGCCAGATAATTTCTAATAATGCAGCATGGGGACAGTCAGTCGAGTTCCTTGGTGACTTCCACTACATTAAAGGGTATTGGGATTGGACTGAAGATATCCTAAGCCGTTGCTACTCTGCTCTTTGGGACATAAAGCTCTACCATGCAGTCTTTGCATCTTTGTTCACTTACGATTGCAACTGCGAGATAATTAAATCCTTCTGTGAGGCGTGGTGCCCTGCTACCAATACTTTGCTGACGTCCTTTGGGGAAATGTCAATCTCCTTATGGGATTTGCATAGCGGGGCTGGACTACCATTGGCTGGTCACTTATACGAAGAGGTAGTGCCTGACAAGCCTGAACTCTTCAATGAGTTGGACGCCAATCGTGTACGCATCCCACCTAGCTGCCGGCACTTACTACATGCTTACCATAAGCTTCGTAGTAATGCTGATAGTGAATATGTCTCACTTACTGAGTGGGTAGAGTTTTGGTTTCGTAAGACTGCAAAGCATAAGCGACCTCCACCTCGCACCGAGAAGAAGGGCAAATCACGTCTCAAGAATACTCATAATCCGAAGGGAGCTATTGGAGCTCACAAGAAATGGACTGCAGCGGAGATGACTCCTTTTACAGAACTTGGCATTGCTGAAGCACAACAAGAGGAGACATACTTAGCTGCTCATCTAGCCTGTTGGCTTTGTTCTTTTGTCTTCCCTAGTGACGAGGTAGATTTGATACGCCCCGGCACTTTCAAGGTAGCGAGCCTGTTGGCTACTAAAAGATCAGTTGGTCTTGCTGTTCCGGTATTGACAAGCATTTACAGGGGTTTGAATAAGATTTCAAATGCACTACGGCCTTCTGAAATTAAATCAACCTTCCCAGTTCACTTTGTGTATGCTTGGCTGGCTCAATATTTCAACACTCATCATGCAACTCCGCATGAGTTGACCAAACCCGCCATGGTGATATATTCCGGGGAAAATGGAGCGAAGTATTTTGATGCGATCGATGCTCGTAAAAGGCTTCAAGTAGGAGATACTGCTACCCTATTCTGCAATGTTCGCCAAGCTCCACTGTCATTTGTTGACCATGATGACAAGACATCTTGGCGCGACTGGGGTTATTTTGTTGCCATCCGCACTAATTATCTTACTCAGCGACAAAATGGAGTTTTCCTTGTTGAGCCGTACAGTCCTCATCGATTTAGTCGCCAATTTGGGTTTTACCAAGACATTCCTGGAAAGATGCAATCAGACCTTCGTGAAGTCCCTTTAGAGCAAGGGATTCGGTATTGGAGACAGTGCACATTACGCAATTCTCGCTCTTCAGCCTCTCTTCCGTCCGCTCCTTCAGGGTTCAGGAGATTTTGCACACCCGAATATAAAGAGTGGTCATCCCGCGTACATGGTACCTATTTCGTAGATCATGTAACAAGTTTAACCGAAACTGCTTCTGAACATGCTTTAGAAGAAAACTTAGGTATTCCTGGTATTGCGGACAATGCCGGAGGTGCTCAAGATATTTTATTACCAGGAGCTCAGCTTGCTCGAAAGCCAATTACAGGGAACTCCACGGAAGCCAGTAGAAGGAAACATAGTGCTTCTCACTCGGTGGAGAGTATTGGTTCAGACTGTTGCTGGAAAAGGACCAAAAGGAGCAGATCTCCGGTTCATACGGAGAAGAGAAATGAGGTTTTTGAACTCTTTTGATTATATCTTCATGTATGCATCCGTAATCTTATATATTCTTGACATCTTTTCCTTCTTGTAGGCCTTTCTTGAAATCTTTGGCTCTAATCTTGAAGAACCTATTCGAGATCGATCAACCTCAGTTGCGACTCCGAAACAAACTGCTGATGATACCTCCGACAAGCTTGACCCCTTTATTGAGTCGACATCACATCCACACATCACAGAAGTTGAAGATCAAGAGCCCTCGCGTTTTGTTGGTGAAGCGTTCATTAATGACTTTGATAAGAAATATGCTTCATTAATGTGGAAGCACTTTCGGGAGAAACTTATGAAGATTCCTCTAAAGTCATTGTCTTCTATGAGGGGCGAAGTATCTGTAATGGTGGATAGATGGAAGGAAAAACTTCGAGGGATTAACTATTCTTTCATAGAATTATCCTTGAGTGAATTATTTGACAAAGCCGACGCTTATGATGCTATGCAATCGAAGGCTACTGATAGTATGCCCCAGCAAGATGTGGATAGATATCTGATTGAGGCGATGGACCTTGTTCTTGACTGCCAAGCAAAAGAAGCTGCAGGGGCAAAGAAACTGCAAACCATTGACACCAAGCTGGAAGAAATGGCTAGAGAGATTGTTGAATTGAAGAAGATGAAGGATCAAGAAATCCAACTTCTCGAGAAAGCAAGACTTGATACCCAGGCTGCCAAAGACAGAGTTCGGAAACTTGAGAAGACTCCGATCTTGAGCAATTCTGCTATTGAAAAGTTGGAGGATGTGAAGCAAGCCCTGGAATCTGCGCGTGAAGAACTGCCACTTACTCATACCTTTTAACTTTATTTTGCACTTTCCCTTGTATTGAATCTTTAATGACTTCATCAATAAAGCTGATTCTTCCTTTTATTCTTCTTTATTTGTTATTATTGCATTTATTCTTTCTTCTCTTACACTTAATTCATGTACTTGCATTCATACTCAATCTCTTTACTTCTTTCATAAGCTTGATAAGAATAACTTGAATCATGACTGAACTTAGTGAATTACTAAGCTGCCTACGTATCTCTTTAAAGAGAATCAAGTCATTTACGTAGTTCAAAGGGACCTGGTGTAATTTGAATGGGGGGTTGCCGTGCACAGTTTATACTCATGCGGGCCAGGAGTTTGTCGTACACATTTTATACTCGTGCGGACCAGGAGTTTGTCGTACACATTTTATACTCGTGCGGACCAGGAGTTTGTCATACACAGTTTATACTCGTGCGGACCAGGAGTAACATGCAGTTTAGGCTCATGCGTCACGGAGCATTGAACTTGAATTTGTTGACATTTTATACTCGTGTCAATGAGTCTTGAATTTGAACTTGTAGACAGTTTATACTCGTGTCAAGGAGCCTTGCATTATTTGTGTCAGATAGTTTAAACTCGTATCAAGGAGTATCATGTGGACAGTTTTAGCTCATATCAAGGAGCGTTGTGTAGACAGTTTTAGCTCATATCAAGGAGCGTGGAATCGCCGCCTTCCACTCATGCAGCCGAGAAGAGCTACCGACCTCCGCTTGCTTCGCGCTCCTCCAGAAACCCTGTGTACACATCTAGCCGCTCGGAACTCGCTTCTCGTGCCGGTTCTTTCGGATCGAATCATCGCAGCTAGCGAGACACCATCTTCAGCCAGGAATTTCACCATTGTCGTGCCACCAGTTTTCCGCCAATCACTGGAGTCTCGACGCTGCCTTTGCTAATAGCAGGTGAACTCGAGCCCTTTGCCGAACCACCGCCGGTCATGCCCAGTCTGCTGAAAGCTTTTACTCACATCCGCCTGGAGAAACGCCTTCATCAACACTATTGGGAGATGTGATGCATACAACGTCTTTTAAATCGTTGAACTCAGGGCTCTCTTTCAAAATCAAAACAGGAAGATGCAAACATACCTCGTTGGTATTTTGTTGTGAAATTCCTTGATAAAATAAAAGAAAAGAGCAATGAAAGGGTAAAGCAATTCATAGAAAGCTATTCTATGCAAAAAAAAATGTTATTCGAGATATAATAGACAGCATGCTCTATTGTGATTCCTATATAAAGGCAGATTAAAGGAAAAAAAAATAAAGGGAGGACTTACATGATGATCGATTTCACTCTTTGGGTGGTTTGCTCTGGCTTATGGATCTCAGAAGAAATCTGCAGGGACAGAGAGAATGCCTGAATGCATTAGATAAAGTGTTAAAAAAAAAAGAAAAAAAAAAGAGAAGTCAGAACTATAAATGTCTTATAGTAGGTTGATGAAGAAATCAAAGGCACGGGTCCTTCTTATATAATGAAGAGTCTGCAGCAAGTTCTGGAAGTTATGTGCATGATTGAAATCTTCCAGATTTCTTTTACCATAGACAAAATTGATTGATTTGAAAAGGATTTGCAAAATCATCCTAGTAAACAGGAAATAAATCCATTCCATATTTCCTTGGCTCTAAAATCCTGAAATTGAGCAGGGAAGAAAGTGATGTGGGCTTGAGAAAAAAAAAAAAAAGTTGGGCCTAAGAAAATAAATTGGGCCACTTGAAAAAAATTGGGCCAATGATGATAAAAAAAAAAAAAATTATTACTTTGACAAAATAATTTCTCAAGCCCAAGATTACAAGTATAAAAGAAAAGAAGGAAGTTTTTGCGATTCTTTCACAACAAGACATGGCGCCCGTGAAAGAAATCGCAAGGGGGCATTTGTAAGCAATTAAAATTTACGGTCCAATCACATAGCGACACGTGGATTTTATTGATTAAATATTAATTTATTTTGGAATTTAAATAAATTAATTCCTAAAGTAAATTAATAAATAATTTGAGCCCAACAAATTAAATGGACTTAAATTAAAATGAGGCTTGATCCAAGTCAATCAAGCCCAAGTCAAATGAGGCCTGACCCAAGTCAATCAAGCCCAAGTCAAATGGGCTCTGACCCAAGTCAATCAAACCCAAGTCAAATAAAGTCTGACCCAAGTCAAACAAGCCCAGACAAATTAAATCAGGCCCAAATCAGATAGGCCCAATTATGGTTCAGTCAGGCTGAAGCCCAAGCCCGCTAAGTGAGGCCCAAAGGTGGCCTAGACCTCCTTTTTCACCTATAAAAAGGGGTCTCCACCATTCATTTGAACACACACAGAGACACAGAGACACACAGAGACACAGAGACACACAGAGACACAGAGATACAGAGACACAGAGACACACAGAGACACAGAGACACAGAGACACAGAGACACACGGACACAGAGACAGACGGAGATTCAAGCCTTCAAGTGATCTTCAAAGCGTCTTCAAATCTTCAAAGCTTCAAGCGAAGAACGTTCGAGGATCTTCAAGCCTTCAAGCGATCTTCAAAGCGTCTTCAAACCTTCAAAGCTTCAAGCGAAGAACGTTCGAGGATCTTCAAGCCTTCAAGCGATCTTCAAAGCGTCTTCAAATCTTCAAAGCTTCAAGCGAAGAACGTTCGAGGATCTTCAAGCCCAAGATCTTCAAGTCTTCAAGCGATCTTCAAAGTGTCTTCAAGCCTCTAAAGCTTCAAGCCCAAGATCTTCAAGTCTTCAAGCCTCAAAAGCTTCAAGCTCAAGATCTCCAACAAGTTTTTAAAGCTTCAAGCCTCTAAAGTTTCAAGCTCAAGATCTTCAACAAAGCTTCAAGTCTTCAAGTCTCTAAAGCTTCAAGCTCAAGATCTTCAAGTTTTCAAGCCTCTAAAGCTTCAAGTTCAAGATCTTCAACAAAGCTTCAAGCCTTCAAGCCTCTAAAGCTTCAAGTCTCAAAGCATCTTCAAGCTTCAAATCAAGAACAGCTACTAATCCGGGATCAAGGCTCCAAGTCCCCCAGATCAAGTGTTCTTCGTGGAAAGCTCTCAGTCAACGTTTAATCCGAACAAAGGTTCAACGCCTCCGGGTCAACGTTCAAGACTACACACTCGAGCTCGGACAAGCTTCGTTTGAAGATCCGACTCAACACACAAGTCAAGTCAACACAGTCAGCATACACTTCGTCAAAGAAGTCAAAGTCAAGAATCACAAGTCAAGTCAAAGTCAAGACAAAGCCAAATTGGTTCGAGAGAAGAATCAGAGGATTGATTGAGATTATAACCCGCTTACATCTTCTTCAAATTACATCCATCAAGAAATTATCTTTGTACTCAATATTGTATTTATTTTATTATAAATACAAAATTTGTTGTTACAAATTTTGGCACTCAGGCCCAAATCAGATAGGCCCAATTATGGTTCAGTCAGGCTGAAGCCCAAGCCCGCTAAGTGAGGCCCAAAGGTGGCCTAGACCTCCTTTTTCACCTATAAAAAGGGGTCTCCACCATTCATTTGAACACACACAGAGACACAGAGACACACAGAGACACAGAGACACAGAGACACAGAGACACACAGAGACACAGAGATACAGAGACACAGAGACACACAGAGACACAGAGACACAGAGACACAGAGACACACGGACACAGAGACAGACGGAGATTCAAGCCTTCAAGTGATCTTCAAAGCGTCTTCAAATCTTCAAAGCTTCAAGCGAAGAACGTTCGAGGATCTTCAAGCCTTCAAGCGATCTTCAAAGCGTCTTCAAACCTTCAAAGCTTCAAGCGAAGAACGTTCGAGGATCTTCAAGCCTTCAAGCGATCTTCAAAGCGTCTTCAAATCTTCAAAGCTTCAAGCGAAGAACGTTCGAGGATCTTCAAGCCCAAGATCTTCAAGTCTTCAAGCGATCTTCAAAGTGTCTTCAAGCCTCTAAAGCTTCAAGCCCAAGATCTTCAAGTCTTCAAACCTCAAAAGCTTCAAGCTCAAGATCTCCAACAAGTTTTTAAAGCTTCAAGCCTCTAAAGTTTCAAGCTCAAGATCTTCAACAAAGCTTCAAGTCTTCAAGTCTCTAAAGCTTCAAGCTCAAGATCTTCAAGTTTTCAAGCCTCTAAAGCTTCAAGTTCAAGATCTTCAACAAAGCTTCAAGCCTTCAAGCCTCTAAAGCTTCAAGTCTCAAAGCATCTTCAAGCTTCAAATCAAGAACAGCTACTAATCCGGGATCAAGGCTCCAAGTCCCCCAGATCAAGTGTTCTTCGTGGAAAGCTCTCAGTCAACGTTTAATCCGAACAAAGGTTCAACGCCTCCGGGTCAACGTTCAAGACTACACACTCGAGCTCGGACAAGCTTCGTTTGAAGATCCGACTCAACACACAAGTCAAGTCAACACAGTCAGCATACACTTCGTCAAAGAAGTCAAAGTCAAGAATCACAAGTCAAGTCAAAGTCAAGACAAAGCCAAATTGGTTCGAGAGAAGAATCAGAGGATTGATTGAGATTATAACCCGCTTACATCTTCTTCAAATTACATCCATCAAGAAATTATCTTTGTACTCAATATTGTATTTATTTTATTATAAATACAAAGACTTGAAGCTTTGTTGAAGATCTTGAGCTTGAAACTTTAGAGGCTTGAAGCTTCAAGTTCAAGATCTTCAACAAAGCTTCAAGCCTTCAAGCCTCTAAAGCTTCAAGTCTCAAAGCATCTTCAAGCTTCAAATCAAGAACAGCTACTAATCCGGGATCAAGGCTCCAAGTCCCCCAGATCAAGTGTTCTTCGTGGAAAGCTCTCAGTCAACGTTTAATCCGAACAAAGGTTCAACGCCTCCGGGTCAACGTTCAAGACTACACACTCGAGCTCGGACAAGCTTCGTTTGAAGATCCGACTCAACACACAAGTCAAGTCAACACAGTCAGCATACACTTCGTCAAAGAAGTCAAAGTCAAGAATCACAAGTCAAGTCAAAGTCAAGACAAAGCCAAATTGGTTCGAGAGAAGAATCAGAGGATTGATTGAGATTATAACCCGCTTACATCTTCTTCAAATTACATCCATCAAGAAATTATCTTTGTACTCAATATTGTATTTATTTTATTATAAATACAAAATTTGTTGTTACAAATTTTGGCACGCCCAGTGGGACGGTCTCTACCTCTCATCTCTTCTCTCTACAAGCTCGAAGATACAAAGCATGACTCCTCTCAGGATTGCAATAAGAAGACCTTCTACCTTGAAGCATTCAGAGCTGCAAACTGGAGAGATTCAAAAGATAACTCCACTCAAGATTGCTATACGGAGGCCTGCTGCATCAAAGCCTCCAGAGTTGCAAACTGAAAAGGTTGGAGTCGTTACAAAAAATATTCCCGAAGGCTCCGTAGAGACAAACCATATGGTGGGGATTACTCTCAACAAGCCATTGTACGGAGACAAGAGTGGTGAAAATGTTTCTACTTGCTCAACTTCTCGCTCTACGCCAAGCTCATCATCTACCTCAACTGAAGCTGCAGTGATGACGACAAGTGCTATGACTATCGAGGATCAACTTGTAAATATGATGAGAGCCATTGAAGGACTCAACAAGCACATGGAAGCTCAAGACGTAAAAATCTCCATACTTATGAAGAAAATGGAGAATGTGGAGACAAGTCATGCAAATGAGAAACAAGTTGGGGATGAGCACGAGAAAGAAGACTCAGTGAAACACCATCCTCTTGAAAATAAGCCAGTTGAAGAAAAAATACAAATTTCAACTGACAAAATGCTTCCTGTGAACCAACTGAAGAACATCGTTTTAGAAACGATAAAAGACAAGTTTGAAGGAAGCTCAAAATCCCTTGTTGCCTACAAGAAGCCATATACAAAGAGAATTGACAACTTGAGGATGCCAGCTGACTATCAACCTCCCAATTTTCAACAATTTGACGGCAAAGGCAACCCAAGACAACATGTGGCGCATTTCGTCGAGACATGCAATGATGCTGGGACCTACGGAGATCACATGGTGAAACAGTTTGTTCGCTCTCTTAAAGGAAATGCGTTTGATTGGTATATCAACTTAGAAGCCAACTCCATCGACAGTTGGGGGCAAATGGAAGAAGTGTTCCTCAACCGCTTCTACAGCACACGAAGAACTGTTAGCATGATGGAGCTAACAAATACTTGTCAAAGTGATGAAGAATATGTCATCGACTACATCAACAGATGGAGGAGCCTCAGCCTCAATTGCAAAGAGAAGCTGTCAGTGGCTTCAGCTATTGAAATGTGCATTCAAGGGATGCCATGGAATCTTCACTACATACTTCAAGGAATTCAGCCAAAGACTTTTGAAGAGTTGGCTACAAGAGCTCACGACATGGAGTTGAGCTTGATATCAAATGATATTGAATGGCCATCTATTCAAGACTCCTACGAGTTTGAGGACATGCCTTCTGATGAGCTCGTGGAAGACGAACCACAAACAAAGACTGCAGTTTCCATAAAAATTCATAGAAATGAAGTGGAAGTAAGAGAAAACAGTGCATCCCAGGATTGGGGGCAATGAACTGTGGACAAATCAAACACAAAGCTCCTTGACACGAGCAAAAACTGTCCACATTACGCTCCTTGATACGAGCTTAAACTATCTAAAAATCCACAAGCAAAGCTCCTTGACACGAGCAAAAACTGTCCACATTACGCTCCTTGATACGAGCTTAAACTATCTAAAAATCCACAAGCAAAGCTCCTTGACACGAGTAAAAAACTGTCCACATTACGCTCCTTGATACGAGCTTAAACTATCTAAAAATCCACAAGCAAAGCTCCTTGATATGAGCTAAAACTGTCCACATGATACTCCTTGATATGAGTTTAAACTATCTAACACAAATAATACACAATACTCCTCGACACGAGAGAAAACTGTCCACACAATACTCCTTGATACGAGTTTAAACTATCTGACACAAATAATGCAAGGCTCCTTGACACGAGTATAAACTGTCTACAAGTTCAAATTCAAAGACTCATTGACATGAGTATTAGTTGTCAGCAAATTCAAACACCACGCTCCGTGACGCATGAGCCTAAACTGCATGTTACTCCTGGCCCGCATGAGTATAAACTGTGCACGGCAACCCCCAAATCAAAACCATGTCTCTTTGAACTACGTAATGACTTGATCCTCTGCAAAGGGATACGTTGGCAGCTTAGTAGCTCACTAAGTTCAGTCATGATTCAAGTTATTCTTATCAAGCTTGTGAGAGAAATAAAGAGTTGAAGCATACATGCCATAAATAAAGTGCAAGGAAAAGAAACAGAAGTGTCATCTCAAGAAAGAGTGGCGATGTTGATACTGCTCTGTCGATTCCATCTCAAAAGATGTAAGAGTGGCGATGTTGATACTGCTCTGTCGATTCCATCTCAAAAGATGAAAGAGTGGCGAGGTTGATACTGCTCTGTCGATTCCATCTCAAAAGATGTAAGAGTGGCGATGTTGATACTGCTCTGTCGATTCCATCTGAATGAAGAATAGCGATGTTGATGTTGCTCTGATAATTTCATCCAAAGAAAAATGGCAGGCCGATATTGTTCCCCACGGATAGCTACTCATCCACTTTGTGGAAGCAAAAATGGTGTATTGTTAGACAAATCTGCAAAAAGAAAAAGGTACAAATTAATTTAAATTTATGAATTTAATTAATTAAAGGACCCAAAATAAATTTATGGGACCAATTAATTATTAAATTCTAAATTTTAAATTAAACACATGAGGGAAAGAGCCTGAAATATGTAAAGTAAGCAACTAAATTCGTTCATGTTTGGAAGCACGAATAAAAAATAGTTGAAGCATAAAAGCCCAAAGGCTATGGATCATGAGTTTGATACAAGCCCAATTTATATAAAAGCCCAAATTAGAAATTAACTTTTACATTGGCTTATAGCATTGGAATTGTTTTTTTTTTGAAAGCCCAAATTTAATTAAATGGGTTAAAGTGGTCAAAATTGGCTTGTAGAAGCCAAACTTGAAGGTAATTTAATCAATTCCTGCCACATGTGAATTCTCTTCAAGTGCACACACGTGAACTCCTCCTGCAGAATCAGTCATCTTTCTCTCCCTTCAAATGAGATTTCTCCCAAAATTGAAAAAAAACTTGAAGCGACCTTCTCTGCCGGAATCACTATCTCTGTTGGCCGCTCGCCGGAATCAGCCGCCCGTCGTGACCATCCTCCAGTGGATGGCTTCGTCGGCTCAGCCACTTGTTGTTGCCACCTCGGCCGCTCCCCACAGCTCATCGACGCATCCGCCGCACACATCTCCATTAGATAGGGCGAACTCCACTCACCATCCCTCAGTTGTCGCCACCACCGGGATCGTGAAGCCGCCGCGCCTTCACTGCCGATCACCACCGCCGCAACGCCACGCAGAGTCGCTGAAGCCGTCCCAGTTTCTGCGTCCTCCAGTGCGTGGCCGTCTCCCGGAATCCGTTCAGCCACCACTTCACTGTCGGGAGGCATTACTTGTTTCCGCCGCTTAACCGCAGCCACACGGCCTCACCGAGTCGTCGTCACCTTGCTGCCGGAAGCACGAACTCATCACCATCCAAAGCCGAAAATCTCATGCCGCCACTGGAGCCGCCGCGTTCCGAACACCAAGCTGCCATTCAATCGCGCCCGTTGCCTCGCCGACAAACAGTAGATATCTTTCACCGCGATCTCGCACAAGGCCTTCAGATCTGCCGTCAATTGGAGCCATCGTATTCTCGCTGTCGGAGACACGAACCCACCACCAATATCCACTGGATCCGTCATGAGCTGCCGTTGCTCGAAGCACCACCACCTGCCCGTCAATTCTTATCGCCGGAGACAAGCGCTGCAACTAGTAACCACCGTTGCATGAAGCTGTCGCCGAGGCATCGCCGTTCGTCGCTGGTTCCTCGGAGATGCCGCCGCAAGAGTTGATCCAGGTGCAGGCCAGCCACTCCTCCACGTGAGTCCACCATGACAGCAGATCCTCTTGCCGGAGTTTCTTCCCCACGTTGACTCCATAGTCACACCTCTAGTGGCCATCGTCGTCGCGACCCCGGTCGCCGGCTTGTTGCTCCTGCTCCAATGCTGCTGCCCCACGACCGATCATCAGCCGCCAAGTTTCGCCCTTGATCTGCCGCTGCAAGAGACCATTGCCACCCATCGTTCAGTCACCGGAATCGCCGCCTTCCACTCATGCAGCCGAGAAGAGCTACCGACCTCCGCTTGCTTCGCGCTCCTCCAGAAACCCTGTGTACACATCTAGCCGCTCGGAACTCGCTTCTCGTGCCGGTTCTTTCGGATCGAATCATCGCAGCTAGCGAGACACCATCTTCAGCCAGGAATTTCACCATTGTCGTGCCACCAGTTTTCCGCCAATCACTGGAGTCTCGACGCTGCCTTTGCTAATAGCAGGTGAACTCGAGCCCTTTGCCGAACCACCGCCGGTCATGCCCAGTCTGCTGAAAGCTTTTACTCACATCCGCCTGGAGAAACGCCTTCATCAACACTATTGGGAGATGTGATGCATACAACGTCTTTTAAATCGTTGAACTCAGGGCTCTCTTTCAAAATCAAAACAGGAAGATGCAAACATACCTCGTTGGTATTTTGTTGTGAAATTCCTTGATAAAATAAAAGAAAAGAGCAATGAAAGGGTAAAGCAATTCATAGAAAGCTATTCTATGCAAAAAAAAATGTTATTCGAGATATAATAGACAGCATGCTCTATTGTGATTCCTATATAAAGGCAGATTAAAGGAAAAAAAAATAAAGGGAGGACTTACATGATGATCGATTTCACTCTTTGGGTGGTTTGCTCTGGCTTATGGATCTCAGAAGAAATCTGCAGGGACAGAGAGAATGCCTGAATGCATTAGATAAAGTGTTAAAAAAAAAAGAAAAAAAAAAGGAGAAGTCAGAACTATAAATGTCTTATAGTAGGTTGATGAAGAAATCAAAGGCACGGGTCCTTCTTATATAATGAAGAGTCTGCAGCAAGTTCTGGAAGTTATGTGCATGATTGAAATCTTCCAGATTTCTTTTACCATAGACAAAATTGATTGATTTGAAAAGGATTTGCAAAATCATCCTAGTAAACAGGAAATAAATCCATTCCATATTTCCTTGGCTCTAAAATCCTGAAATTGAGCAGGGAAGAAAGTGATGTGGGCTTGAGAAAAAAAAAAAAAAAGTTGGGCCTAAGAAAATAAATTGGGCCACTTGAAAAAAATTGGGCCAATGATGATAAAAAAAAAAAAATTATTACTTTGACAAAATAATTTCTCAAGCCCAAGATTACAAGTATAAAAGAAAAGAAGGAAGTTTTTGCGATTCTTTCACAACAAGACATGGCGTCCGTGAAAGAAATCGCAAGGGGGCATTTGTAAGCAATTAAAATTTACGGTCCAATCACATAGCGACACGTGGATTTTATTGATTAAATATTAATTTATTTTGGAATTTAAATAAATTAATTCCTAAAGTAAATTAATAAATAATTTGAGCCCAACAAATTAAATGGACTTAAATTAAAATGAGGCTTGATCCAAGTCAATCAAGCCCAAGTCAAATGAGGCCTGACCCAAGTCAATCAAGCCCAAGTCAAATGGGCTCTGACCCAAGTCAATCAAACCCAAGTCAAATAAAGTCTGACCCAAGTCAAACAAGCCCAGACAAATTAAATCAGGCCCAAATCAGATAGGCCCAATTATGGTTCAGTCAGGCTGAAGCCCAAGCCCGCTAAGTGAGGCCCAAAGGTGGCCTAGACCTCCTTTTTCACCTATAAAAAGGGGTCTCCACCATTCATTTGAACACACACAGAGACACAGAGACACACAGAGACACAGAGATACAGAGACACAGAGACACACAGAGACACAGAGACACAGAGACACAGAGACACACGGACACAGAGACAGACGGAGATTCAAGCCTTCAAGTGATCTTCAAAGCGTCTTCAAATCTTCAAAGCTTCAAGCGAAGAACGTTCGAGGATCTTCAAGCCTTCAAGCGATCTTCAAAGCGTCTTCAAACCTTCAAAGCTTCAAGCGAAGAACGTTCGAGGATCTTCAAGCCTTCAAGCGATCTTCAAAGCGTCTTCAAATCTTCAAAGCTTCAAGCGAAGAACGTTCGAGGATCTTCAAGCCCAAGATCTTCAAGTCTTCAAGCGATCTTCAAAGTGTCTTCAAGCCTCTAAAGCTTCAAGCCCAAGATCTTCAAGTCTTCAAGCCTCAAAAGCTTCAAGCTCAAGATCTCCAACAAGTTTTTAAAGCTTCAAGCCTCTAAAGTTTCAAGCTCAAGATCTTCAACAAAGCTTCAAGTCTTCAAGTCTCTAAAGCTTCAAGCTCAAGATCTTCAAGTTTTCAAGCCTCTAAAGCTTCAAGTTCAAGATCTTCAACAAAGCTTCAAGCCTTCAAGCCTCTAAAGCTTCAAGTCTCAAAGCATCTTCAAGCTTCAAATCAAGAACAGCTACTAATCCGGGATCAAGGCTCCAAGTCCCCCAGATCAAGTGTTCTTCGTGGAAAGCTCTCAGTCAACGTTTAATCCGAACAAAGGTTCAACGCCTCCGGGTCAACGTTCAAGACTACACACTCGAGCTCGGACAAGCTTCGTTTGAAGATCCGACTCAACACACAAGTCAAGTCAACACAGTCAGCATACACTTCGTCAAAGAAGTCAAAGTCAAGAATCACAAGTCAAGTCAAAGTCAAGACAAAGCCAAATTGGTTCGAGAGAAGAATCAGAGGATTGATTGAGATTATAACCCGCTTACATCTTCTTCAAATTACATCCATCAAGAAATTATCTTTGTACTCAATATTGTATTTATTTTATTATAAATACAAAATTTGTTGTTACATCGTAGTTATGAATTTTAGGGTTATTTTACTTTAAGTCTAATAATAATTATTAATTTTATATATATCATTGTTGGGTGGGCAAAATCACCTTTTTCACAAAATAAAAAGGATAGATGGTACTTTTTACATTATTATTATGCAAAAGATAATATTCAATTATTACCTTAATTATAAATATATAATTAACTTTTAAGATTAGGGCCGGTACTATAATTTAGGGGCCTGTACAAAAAAATTTTTAGGACTTTTTATTTTTATAAAAATAAAATAATAATAAAATTTAAAATATTAATATTAGTTAAACACATATAATAAAACATATAAAAATAAAAGGATGATACATTAAATGTGATCTAGCTCATAAAAAAGTTAATATAGTGAGTATATTATAATATTCACATATATAAAATTACCAATGAAAATTTGATTTCTTTTTTTTTTATTTCTCAATTAGTTTAATGGATAAGAAAAAAATGTTTAAAGCAATAACTGAAAGGAATAATAAAACAATTAATAACAAAATAATAAAAGAATTACTAACAATAAAATGGAAGGATGTATATTAAGTTTACTTGATGAGAAATTTTTAAAATTTAAAATATAAATTGAAGAAGAAGATGAAATAATTAACAAAAATAATGCTTTGTTTTATTATTCCTTTCAGTTATTGCTTTAAACATTTTTTTCTTATCCATTAAACTAATTGAGAAATAAAAAAAAAGAAATCAAATTTTCATTGGTAATTTTATATATGTGAATATTATAATATACTCACTATATTAACTTTTTTATGAGCTAGATCACATTTAATGTATCATCCTTTTATTTTTATATGTTTTATTATATGTGTTTAACTAATATTAATATTTTAAATTTTATTATTATTTTATTTTTATAAAAATAAAAAGTCCTAAATTACTAACAATAAAATGGAAGGATGTATATTAAGTTTACTTGATGAGAAATTTTTAAAATTTAAAATATAAATTGAAGAAGAAGATGAAATAATTAACAAAAATAATGCTAGTGTATAATATTCAATAAAAGAGTTAATAACTATTATCTCTGTCCATAAAAGATTGCACCATTAATTTTGGCATGGAGATTAAGAAATCACAAAAGATTGCACCCCCAATTCCGACCCCAATTTCGACACGGAGATTAAGAAAGATGTACAAACTTTTATGAGACAGCTCAAAATGAAAAATTGGAAAGTGTGCCGTAAAGGACAGATACACTGGAAGGATTCGAACTGTGACTGCTAGGTTGAAAGATTGCAACGGTCGCCAACGACGCCGAGGGCAATATTCGATCATATTATAATCTTAAAATATATATTAAATTGTATAAATAATATATAATAATAAAAAAATCGGGGCCCTCGTCAGAGTGGGGCCCTGTGCGGTGGCACCCCGGCACGAGCCGCCCCTGTTTAAGATATCTAATCAAATCTTCTACCCTATATAATTCACTAGTTCTTTATAAGAGTAATTATTAAGTAATATTATAAATCCACTCTGAGATGGAGGAAGCCGTCTTTAAATTAACAACCCTTTAAAGGCATATAAATTTTGAGACAGAGAGAAATAAAATATGTGTAAAAATATTTGAGACGGATTCAGAGGGATTTTCATTTATTTTTCTTTAGTATGAGATTATTTATGATTTTGTATTAATTAGTATATAAGATGTTATCACATTTTTATTTTAAATATTATTATTTTTTATTTATATTATAAATTATTTATAAAATAATTCACTGCATTATTATCACTTTTCATTAAAATATTATCGCTTTCTAATACATCTCACAAAATTAATTCGATTAGAATCATCTCACATAGACCTTCCCCTTTTTGTTTAACTCAAAGAATATATAAATATATATATTCCTCACTTTAGCGTTGACCTAATTATAGTCCAGCACTCAAAAGTCAAACGCAAGGATTAAACAACAAATTAATACAATGAACTTTCCTTCGCACAAAATGATTAAATGAGTAACTAAATAAAATGGAGAATAATTGATCTCCCTATCTTAACATAGATAAGATTCGTGTGTAACGGGTTAGTTTATGGGGAATTATATATATTAATCTTATACGTAACAAATGTTATGTTTTATATAATAAATTATTAATTTCTCCTTCTACATTATTTTTTGTAGATTTAGGATTCAAAGAATTTTTTTTTATCAACTTGATTTTATGATAGTTTGATTTTAATAAATAAATTGTAAAATTGAATGACAATTTTAAAATTGTGGTTATAATTAGATTTAATATATTTTTTAATAAAAATGTGAAGATAATTTTAGAACAAACAAATAATAAAAAAAGTGTGATTTTTTTATAAAATAGAAGTTGTTAAAAAAAAGCCAAATCTCTATTATTTTCAAGATAAAATTATAATACATGCACGTGCATGATAAAAATTACTTATCATTCAATAGATTCACGGTAAATAAAGACATACCTACTCCAAATAGATAAGAGTTAAAATTAATTACTCTAATTGAAACTCAATGATTTGGGGAAGCTTAATTAATTAACCCTCATAATTATGTAGGGTGGACTTTGGGATCTTAATTACTGTTTACACTTGTATATATTTCTTCTGATATTAAACAAAATATTGACATTGATGAATTCACGTGCTTTAATCTGTTCGGACATTTCTTAACTTCAACATACTATTTCATCATGTATTCAAATCTCTTTTCCTTCTATAGCAACTGAATAAAAATTATAATTAATAGAGTAAAAACTACTCCCCTCTTTTTTCTCATAGTTTCTAGCATGTGGAGGCATAAGAAAAAGTTGTATGATAATGATAATTACCTAAGATTATTTTAAGTAATTTAATAAGAATAAAATTATTGAATTTGATAACTGATAAAAGTTTAGAAGAAAAACATGTAGTGAGTGGTATTTTTAAGTATTGTAGTATTATTAGAATTAAATATTTTAGTGTTTCTATCATGCATAAAGATATGTATAATGGATAAGAAAAAACAAAATAGAAATATGAAGATATAGGTTTTTATAAGCAAATAAAAAAAAAATCTACTCCCCTGTCTATTTAAGGTGCATTAATTAATAGATAATATAATTAGTGTCCTTCCTATTTCTAAGAACTTTTCTTTCTATTTAGGTACATTGTAACCAGACTAATGAATAAATCTTCCATGTCGACTAATTCAAAATTCAAATCATATCCTTTTTAATAAATAAATATAAATATTAAAACTCTACTAAAAATGACAAATTTTTTGTGAGATATTATATATGTGAGATGGTTTGTGAGATGTGTTAAAATATGTCTATTATATAAATAAAGTATGCTTAATAGTTGTTAAAGTATGTTTTCTAAAATATGATAAATGATGAATTAAAATATAATTTTAGAGTGTTATAATATAATTCTTGACATACTTTAACTATATAATAAGCATACTTTAGTAATGGATCAACCCGTCTCACAGAAAGCCCGTCTCAGAGTTACTAAAAAAATATCGCATGCGTGTTTGATAGAGGCCTTCCACTGCCACGTGGACAGCATCGCGTGACACTAACGACTAACGACTCAGACTGAGACAAACTGTTCCATTCCTTCCGCCCGAAATGTGTGGAAATACATTTTCTTGAAATTATATTTCTTGTTACCGTGTTATAAATATAATTTTTTTTAATTTTATTAAATCATTAGAATATAATAGGATATAAGGAATACCTGAAAAATTACACTAACATAACATCAACACATTTATAAAGGACTCCAAAATAATAAAACATCTATCGTTCAACACTCAAATATAACTTGTGGATTGAACTCCCAATCTTGAAAGATATATCAATTAATTGACTCATCCTTCATCCGAATCCAACTCCAAATGCGTATTTTTAGCTCTTTTACTACGTCTCTTACCTCCACTTTCTCATTTCGGAACACGTTGACATTTCTAAATTTCCATATTAACCATATTATACATTCCCAATGCAAACTGCAGCAATCTTTCCCTTCTTCCCTCTAAAAACCGTACTAAAATATACTCTCTTCGTCCCACTCAAAGAGTCTATTTTTTTATTTTGGGAGTCTCACCCATAGAATCACATTTTCTTTTTTCACACAAGAGACCCACACACCCACTAATACAATTAAAATATGGGCTCACACTCATTAATGCAACTACTCACTACACATTAAATAATAATACTCCTTAATTTATGTATAAAAAGTAAAAATATCTCAAATATATCACTCTTTTTTCACATACATACTACTCTCTCCTTCCCATCCATAAGTCCCAATTTGTTTTTTGCACTTGAATTAATGGATATTATTATTTATGTATAGTGGGTAGTTGTATTAGTAGTGAGTGATGAAACTCTTTTATTAAAAGAGAAAAATGAAGACCTTCAAATGGGATACTTAATATGGTAAGATGGAATCTTTCCGTGGGATTGAGGGAATATTTTTTATAACTATTTAAAAATATTACTCCCTCCGTCCCACCGAAAGATCACCATTTTACTATATTGGGCGTCTGATCTAAATATCCACATTTTCCACTTTTAGTAAAAAGATACTACATGTGGCCCACCACTCACTACTAATACAACTACCCACTACACATAAAATAATAATACTCCTTAATCTACGTACAAAAAGCAACCGATGACGTTTGGGCGGAACGGAGGGAGTACAATACTCTTTAAAATTAATAAAATTGATAGATGGAAACAACCTTTTTTTTAATAACAGTGAAAAGGTAAGCGCGGATGGAGTATTTTATTTTATTTATACAGCTCGGATTCTCTGTGTCATTTGGTACATCATCTCTTGTGTTGCACCGTTAGATTAATGACACGTAGGAAAGAGAAACTATACCTTAATTCTTAAACCCGTAATGGCTGGATTTGTTTCCTTATCTTACATGTCAATCACATACCATGTGGCACATAAGATCATGTGTTATTTATATATCCACATCAATCACTCATTAATGCCCACTTCCTAATTTCGTTGCCCAAAGTTTGATGCCACTACAAACTAGTCACGACGCGTTGACCTCCAAATGTTGACTTTTCCATCTTTTTTGGTTCATATTTAGTTTAGATTATCACCCATCACTCATTACAAAATATCCTCACATATGTATCTCCTTGATTGATTTGAATGCTCAAGATATGGCCTATTCAAAGCACTTGATCATTCAAACCCTCCTTTGGTATCTTTTCTTCATATCTCAATCCACAGAAGATGAAGATCACTTCATCTTCCATGGATTCAACACCACAGATCTTGATCTCAAAGGAGCCACTGTCCTCAAATCCTCTCGAGCTGTAAGGCTCACCAACAACTCCCAAAATGTCATCGGCCATGCATTCTATCCGACGCCGTTTCGCATGCTCAACACCACCTCCTTCTCCACCAACTTCGTCTTTCAGATAAACCCTAATGGAGGTTATGGCCTCGCCTTCACCCTATCGCCGTCGCCCGACTTCCCCGGCGCCGAGGCGGAGCATTACTTGGGAGTTTTTAACAAGTCCAACGATGGGAAAGCATCTAACCATGTCTTCTTGGTGGAGTTCGACACGATGAACGGATACGAGGAGGAAATTGATAAGGATGGAAACCATGTTGGGATCAACGTTAATGGAATGAACTCAACTGCTTCTGACTCAGCTAGATATAATATCGATGGTACGACGAGGACTGAGGAATTCAGTCTGGATAATGATGGTCCGATTCAAGCATGGATTGAGTATGATGCAATGAGTAAAGTTGTGAATGTCACAGTTGCTCCTTTGACTCTTGCTTCTAAGCCCAACAGACCATTGATCAGTGAGAAGATAGATTTATCTTCTGTTCTACTTGAAAATGTGTATGCTGGATTTTCGGCAGCAACGGGGGAGAAGTCGAGCTCTCATTACATCCTCGGATGGAGTTTTCGTTTTGATGGTGAGGCAGATCAGCTCAATCAAACCCTACTTCCTCATGTTCCAGTTGAGAAAACTTCCTCATCAAATGGTAAATTGAGAACAATACTCATATCTACATTTTCTATTCTGATCATCATCATGTTGGCATGTTTGATAACCCTAGTGTTCTATAGAAGAGTGATGGGGTTTGAGGTGTTGGAGGATTGGGAGCTCGATTCGCCTCATAGATTCTGGTATAGGGATCTTCGTAAGGCAACGAAAGGATTCAAAGAAAGCGAAAAGATCGGGGAGGGAGGGTTTGGAGCTGTTTATAAAGGGGTTTTGCCATCGTCTGGTGTGGAGGTTGCTGTGAAGAAGATCATGTCCAACAATCCATTGCAAGGGATGAGAGAATTCGCAGCGGAAATCGAGTGCCTTGGAAGGTTAAGACACAAGAATCTATTGAACCTCCAAGGTTGGTGCAAGAACAAAAATGATCTCCTCTTGGTATATGACTATATCCCAAATGGGAGTCTTGATTCGCTGCTCTACTATCCAAACGTCAACGTTTTCTTGAATTGGGAGCATAGATTCAACATCATCAAAGGGGTCGGATCCGGGTTGCTCTACCTGCATGAAGAATGGGAGAAAGTTGTGATCCATCGTGATATCAAGTCCAGCAATGTATTAATAGATCGCGATATGAACCCAAGATTGGGAGATTTCGGGCTTGCAAGGTTGTATGATCACGGCAAGAACTCCCACACGACAAACATCGTTGGTACAATAGGCTACATTGCTCCTGAACTCACGCGAACGGGGAAGGCCTCAACAAGTAGTGATGTCTTCGCCTTCGGGATTTTGCTTCTTGAAATCGCATGTGGGAGGCCTCCAGTGGTGTACGAAGCTCACCGGAACGTGATACTGGTGGATTGGGTGGCAGAGAATCTACAATTGGGAACCATGTTTGATGTGGTTGATGAGAGGTTGAACAACATGTATGATATTGAAGAGGTGGAATTGGTTTTGGGATTAGGGCTTGTTTGTTCACATCCAAGGGCAGAAACCAGGCCTAGCATGAGGCAAGTGATGAAGTATTTGAATGGGGATGAAAGGCTGCCATTGTTGGATAGTTTGAGCTCATTTGGTTCAAGGAGTAGGGTTGATGAGATTACTTCAAGATTTTTGGCATTAGGGTTAGCTGATAGAACTAGTAATACTACAGTTAGTTATACTACGACGTCGTATCTTTCGACTTCTATAGGGGCTGTTTCTTTTGATTCCTTTGGCTCTGGTAGATGAACATAGATTGGGGTGTGAGATTAATTACAAGTTAATTAGCTAGGTTGTAGCTTCACCCAAGAATGTCACAATTAGATGGTGTTTTTCTATTCTTTTGTATGTATATTGTGTAATTCTTTGACCATGATGAATCTATACATAACCATATACTTTACTTTGAATATTTCAAATTCCACTTTTTTTTTTTATTTTTTTAACATCTATAACATACCAACAACCCATTAAATTGCTAGCTAATTAGGTATAGCTAATTATGTCAGTTGATGCAAATTTAATTGCTGATTAGATAGTAGAGCATACGTACGTCGTCGTTTCCTAGAATCTGCTGGGCACATATTTCGTAGCTATTTTTAAAATTTTGTTTCTTTTTCTTTTTCTTTTTATGCACAAAAATCCAAATAAAATAAAATGGGGAGTATTTGTGAGTAGAATATTCAAAATAAGAATTATGAGGAAGCTTAAGATCGTAGTCGTAGGTATTTTGACCGGAACCTTACGTGACCCTTGCATAATCTCCTACACAACTAGTTACATAATTGAAATATTAAATAAATCAAAAAATTAATTATTATCATTAGTTCATTTTTTTCTTCGTATAGATATATGCCATTTCTCTATCAATATAACCCAAAAAAAGTACTCCATTTACAAATATTCCAACTGCATTTTGACTATTAATACACCAAAAAAACCAAATCAAGAAACTCAACGTATATTAATTTGAATTTTCTTAAACTTTTAAACTTGCATTTTCCATTAGTTTGCTCTAGATTTGTCTTGAATTTAAGTAGATTTAATAAATGAATATGATAATCCATACTTATTTGATTTTTTTTTATAATCAGAAAATTAATTTTTTTCATCTAATGTGAAAGTAATAAAAAGATTACCAAACAGTCTACTGAAAACAAATGCAGATCTAGGAAAGATAAGATATGATAAGTGGGTTGAGCAAGAAATAAGAGCGTACACAGAAAGATTTATTAAATTTAAAACTAAACCTGAAATACTACTGAAAACAAATAACCTTTAAGCACTCAATATATGTCAATTTGAACTTTCTTAAAGTTGCATTTCCCATTACTTCAAGGGCGTGTTTAACTTTAATCAAGTTATTATAAAAATAAAATTAAGACTTATCTTTCTTGCTTGTTAATAAAAAAACAAATAATCCAATGAAATATAACATAGATGGAATTGTCTAGATGGAATGTATTACAATATCATACGGTCGAATTTTTTTTAAAAGTAAGAAAGTACTTATTCTAGCACTCTATTTAACACATTTATAAATTTTACAACCCCAATATTAACTTCATATTATCAAATAAAAGAATCATTTGCCTAAAGCAATCTTTTCCATTTGACTCATTGGCAAGACTTTGACAAAGGAATTAAAATTAATTAAAACTATTAATAGAATCGAAGCAGATCCTAAAAAATCTAAATCCATGGAAAAAAAGCTCAAATTCAATGAGAAATCCATGAGACAAGCTAGAGCTAAACTACTCCAAATATTTTGCTTAATTCGAGGACCTTCTAAACCAGTTCATTTTATTAAAAAAAAAAAAAAAAAGCAATATTGGCCTAATATGATTTTTAAAAAAAAAACAGGGCAAATATGAAAGTGGGACCATAATATTAACTATGATACAATAATACATGAATCATTAATGCATGAAATGATTTTAACATGACAATATGAGCATTGACAACCTATAACATCAACAGTCTTGTATGAAGAAAGCTTAGCCATTCATACCACCAGTGAAAAAATTGAGACAAGATAAAAGATAAAGCAGGAAGACAAGATTAGAAAAATAACCTTAAGTTACAATATATAGTCCTTTAGAATTTCTAGTGACAAAACGAACTTTTACTTTTCCATGAAGAATGCTTCACTACAATAACAAGCCACTGAAACATGGTGGCCATAACCCATAAGATGCAAAAATTGTCATACTCAGATGACCAATTCAAGAATTCCAGTCACTTTCATCCGCATTAGACAAGACTCAAACATGACCTAAGAGAGAGAGAGAGAGAGAGAGAGAGAGAAGAGGGAAGAAGCCAGAAGGGAATACAAGAGAACGGACCGATAACATCGAGTCAAGAACTCAGCCTTGGACAGAGAACGCTCGGCCGATCATTCCCTGGGTCCATACAGCAGTGTCCTTGAGCTGCTCGTCGTCTGACTGAAGGCACTCCCCCAAAAACTCTGTGCAAAACTGGCTATCTTTGAACAACATCATTATATTTGAACCGAGTGCATCTGCTAGGTCACCCAAAACAGCCACAGCTGCCTTGGTTACACACTCATCCCTGAAAAACAGAGTAGCATAGATGAACATGTAGTTAGAACATATACGGAGAAAGAAAAAAACGAATCTAGATTAGTGAAAGTACCTCTGCTGGTCTTTGGCAACTAGTTCTACAAACTGCAGGAGATGTGGAGCATGAGGTAACATCACTTCAGCCTTAGAATTCTTAAATCCCTGAAGTATTCCAGAATAAGCCTCGAGAATACTGCGCCTGAGCTGGTTTCCATAGTCTATCATTTCCTCATCACTATTGTCCATCTGAGCACACACCTCCGATGCACTTTGCATCATTGGTATAGCATAAGTGACGTATTTCTCAAAGTGCTCACTGATAGCAAGAGCAACATCACCAAAGCACGAGAATATGGGAGGTTTAACAGATCGGTGCAGTTCACCGCTGGAAAGATCCTTGAGGAGAAGCATCATGATACCATCACAGTATGGTAAGATCTTTTCGTCCAATGCTCGGCATATATCACCAACCACCCCAACTGAGATGGCACAAACTTGATACTCCTCAAAATTCTGCAATCCCATTTCTAAATACTTATAGAACTGTTGCATGTATTTCTCAAAAGCAGGTCCGGTGGCATAGGCCAACGCGCCAATAGCCAACATAGCTTCTTCGTGAACTGTAGAACTACGACAAGCAAAAACATTGAGGAAAAGAAGCATGATTTGATCAGCCACCTGCAATATCACAGGCTTAGTTTCCTCAGCACTGCTTAATTTTTGAATGATAACCTGAAGCACACCACAGAGAGAGGCCTGTAAATCTCCTTGCTTTTCTCTGTCATCAGATGATACAATTTGGAGACTTAAAGTCTGTTCCAATTTAGTCATGATAACAGGGAGAAGTTTCGCAATTATTTGAGATGTCTCTGCTAGGTTCGAACACCTAACAACTTCGTTCAGAGTTTCATATGCAGAAGATCTGAGCTTAGAATCGCTACCATCTTTACGGTCAGCTGTGGCAATTAAACTACTCAAGATATCAGGCAGATAGGGTGTGAGTAGAGAAGAGCTCGGCCCAGCATCCTCATATCCCTGAGCAAGAAAATAGATAGCTCCACAGACCTTTTCTGACACGTGTGGAGCATCTTTGATACTCTCCAATAAAACTCCCAAAATTCTTTGGAGATTAACAGGTGTAATCACAGAGAAACCATTAGCTGGTGAGTGGAGTAATTCAAAGATACGACTAAGAGTCCATGCAGTTGTATCTTTTACATGGCTGTTTTGATCATTCATTGCATTGAGCAGAAACTCCAATCCGTTATTAACCATAGGGGATAGCTTTTCAAGACTAGGCCCTTCAAGGATTGAACCAAATGCGTACGTAGCTGCCTCACGAGAACGCCAGTCAGGCTTCGATATGTTTGACTCTACAAATGGCATCACCAGAGGAACAATAGCATCCCCTACAGTTCTGCCAATAAGACCAAGACATGTTCCACCAGCCATGGCCAGATTCCAAATTCCATCTTCCTGATCTTGGTCCTCATCCTGCTTAAGTAGGGTTTCTAGAAGCATAGGCACTAAAGTGGGAAGAGCCTTTTGAATAAAGTGAGAGTGTGGAGCACTATTATCCCCAACTTCAGGAACCTCAAAATCTTGGATCTCTAATTCTTCATCACAAATAGAACTCCAAAACTCTACTGCTTGAAGAGCAACAGCCTCCTCATCACCTTTCACCGCATTAGACGTAAGCTCAAATATCTTTTGCATATAAGGCTCAAGAACCTCATAGTATGTAGATGCAATAGATACTAGACACTCAAATGCAGCCTGTCTGATCTCTGTCTCTTTTGCATAGGCAGCATCACAGATCACCTTCATTATGTAACTCCTCTCCATCTCATTGTCGAAATTGGTCTGAGCAAAATCAAGGGCATTATATAAAGCCCTTGTTGCAGCAAGGCGAACTTCAGGGTTCGGCTCAGTTACATTCATTCCTTGAACAACTGCAGTCAGGATAGCATTTACTTCATCCTGCACAATAGATTCATGTGATATCTCCTCACATACAAAACCAAGTGTTTCCAGGGTAGCTTGTTTAAGCGACGAGGGTGCATCTGGTCGAGTCATATTCGCAAGCAGTAATCCAACAAGTTCGGGCCATTCTTTTCGGGGAATTTCAATTGAAGCTATCTTAGCAACCACCTGTGCAGCTGTATGACTAGCCTCGCGAACAGAAGATCCAAGGGTGTTTATAAGAGAGCTTTTTATTTGAGACTTAAAAGAAATGTCAATTGCAACCCATTGTTGGACAAGCTGTTCCTTTCTCGCAGATTCTTTAGCGTCCAAGGCATTCTTAAGGACAATACCGGCAAGTCTACGAGACTCGGTTGGCTTCCCATCATTTGAGAGCTCAACAGATAATGATAAGAGAAATCCTGGCAAGTTTTGCTCCTGAAACTGACGTAGTATAGTCTCCGCATCAGTTCGGATTTTCGCATCTGGCGATTGAGCAGACAATAGATACTGGGTAATCTCCAATGCCATCTTACCTACATAGGAAAGTTTAAGAACCATTAATAGTAACCATGAAATAGAGCATTTTAATTAATACTAAGTGCTTATATGATTCAGGACTACTTTAAGACAAACATATGGAAATCTAAAACCAATAAATGGTCGAAAGAAAGTGAACATAATTTACATATATGCCTATCACCACCAAGCTGTATTTTCCAGAAGGCCCATTCCCACTCCATATCAAAACGTAGTTTAACTAAATGAATCAGTGAAAAAAAAAAAACAGATTAAAATATATCGCCCAAAGCATGAACAAATACTCTATTAGCACCAGAAACACCAGGATTATAATCTCAACTTTTGCGTACGGTTCCTAAGCATGGGAGGAGCTTAAACCAAGGACCAAATTATTTAAACACCAATCAAACAGATCCAGACAATAAATTCAACTCAAATAAAATCAATATACTATCTCAATCGCAAAAATAGCACAAAAATTAGATAAACAACTTCGACAATAAATCCAACGGCTATCACAAAACCTAAGCCCTAAATAAAATCGAACGAAATCAAATATAAACCCCAAACACAAACAGATACAGATCCAAATACACATCAAACAGTGCTATAAACTACCTCAATTAAATGACTTCGAGTCTCTGTCAAAGCGGCTTGGTTTCCCCCTTTTCCGTTCTCTTCCTCAGAAAGCTTCGTTTGATGTAGTCTTCAACCAATACACAATTATTTCCTTAAGATAAGCTTCTGCAGTTCTATAGATACAGAAGAAGTGCATATATCGATTGCGAGTTACACAGAGTAGCCTGTGTTGAAGAGGAAGACGAAGGATTTCGAATGCAGAGAATAAGCGGGAGGAAGGGTTAGAGCGTAGTAGATTAATAGTGAATTCAGTTTAAGGGCAGCGGCTAGAAGGCTGCCCGAGTTGCCCGGATTTGGTAATCTCTAAAACCCTAAAAAGTAAAAAACTCTATTTAATTTATTTTATTTTATTTTTTCTCTATTTTTTTTTTATGTTACGAGTATTATTTGGTCGGAGTTCAAATGTAATATTTTTATTTCCTTCTTTGGATGAAGAAATGAGGAAATCTTGCGTGGGAAATAGGAAAGAAATGAAAGTGGAAGTATTTTAATTATTATTGGAATTTTTTGAAGATTGTTGTTGCCTTTAAAAAATATATAAATTTATTGTTACACATGACTCCAATTATTATTCAATAATTCGGAAAGAATTGAAAATTGAACAAATTTTCATTCATCGAGTAATAATGAGATTTCAATTTCAAACTAGATTTGGACGACTCCTCTTCTTATATGCTGATAATTAAATAAATTTTAAATGTGACGTTTTTATTTTTATCACTATATATTTACTCTTCACTTATTGCATAAATTCATAAAAATATTTTTTTAAAGGTAAAAGCACATATAGTATTGATTAAGATAGCATTCATAAAAATAAAAAAATAAAAAAAAAATGACCATCCCAAAAGTTGGAGGCTAAAAAAATAATGGGACTAACAACAAAGTCCAAGTAAAATAATGTGTCAAAATATTAACAATGAGGTTAGCAATTGATCGCAAAATTCAAATAATATGATCTGTCAATATATTAATAATACAACGAACAAAATAATTTTTTTTTAAAAAATTGTTTTGTGTGTAGCATAATGTATGGATATTATTTTATTTCTTAAATTTAATGTTTAAAATTAGGGTCCATTATACAATATATATATTATTAAAACTAACAGGTACATCAATATATTTTGAATGAGTGAAATTCATCTCTTATTCTTAATGAGATTGTATTCAATAATATATTAAAATATAAAAATATTTTATATTAAAATTAAAAATAAATTCCATTCCATATTTTTCTCTATCTGTTGGGATTGATTAAACTAATTCCACGCTGATACAAAGCGTGAATTAAGACCCATATGTATATTCAATTTCTGAATACATCTTTATTGAACATTAAATATTTTGAATACCTACTAATTTTGAATACAAAGTGTTTCAATGAATTTGAAATATATTGAATACATTATGAATATTTCGTGAATGTTGAGAAAAATTTTTGAATACATGTTATTAAACATTAAATTTTCTAAATAATTACTGATTTTATTGAAAATTTTTAAATATTCTAAATTGTGTTCAATAATATATTAAAATGTAAATATATTTTATATTAAAATTAAAAACAGATTTAATTCCACCTTTTTCTCCTAAAAATCCGTTGGGAATAATTCAACTCATTCCACATTGATAGAAGCGTGAGTTGAGCCCCATATTATGAGTATTTAATTTCTGAATACATTGTTACTGGACATTAACTATTTTGAATACTTACTAATTTTGAATACACAAACATTTAAATTGAATACATCATTACTAACATTAAATACACCTACTAACTTTGAATACAAAAGCATTTTAATAAATGAACCTGAAATATATTGAATACATTCTGAGTATTGAAAAATATTTCATAATACATTCTTATTGAGCATCAAATATTTTAAATACTTATTGATTTTGAATACAAAAGCATTTCAATGAATTAATCTGAAATTGATTGAATGCATATATTTTGAATAAGCCAAACAAGAGGCTTTGAATAGAAGCCGAACAGGTGTCCCTATAAAATAACAGCCTAACACATCTAATTCTATCTCCATGTTCAGTCGGCTGAAAAATAAATAATCCTAGTCTAAGCTAGGTGGTGGTCTAAAAAGACCAATAAAATAAGTCAAAGATGCTATCCAAAAGACACTAAGTCTCACGAACAATTGGCCTCTTCAAGACTAAAAATAAGTAGCCACCTCATGAAGAGAATACAACAACAAGCTCGATAGGTGCAAAAAAGAGCAGGCACAAGGATGTTTGAAACATCCAAGCAAATGGAATAAAATCATCCATAAAGAGCAGCAGGATAAACCAAAGGCATCATCTTTAATCTGTCTAATAATAAATCCAGACAAAACAAAGTCAAAGAGGACACAACAGCAACGTGCCAATCAAACCAGAGTCAAAGGCTTTTTCACTTCCAAATCTACCAAGTATTCCATAAGAAGAGCCACTATGATACTCATATACAATCTGAAATTGAGGAATCAAGAAAATAGCAACATGGCATGTTTGTAAAAAACTTGTTGTCAGCAAGGTGTGTGGCAGAATCCTGTCAAGATTGGGATAAAAAAGTCGACCCCTCAATAAATATAGACGATGAAATACCAGCATAGCAAGGTGTAATCAAAAGATGAGCTTCAAGCATCATCAAATAATAAGATGCATCTGTTGGCAATTGGATCGTGTGGATCAACGTGATCTATTAGGATAACAGGCAAACAAATCAGCGGAAGCAAAAATAATGTTTACCGTACTTCTGGATTGATGTAGAGGATGAACAGCAGTGAACCACCTCTCAATCTTCTGCTGTATGTCCCAAGTCGAATCCTGCTGTTGTGTGGGCAACAATCCGCAGGATTCTCTCAATCTGCTCCTGTTCTTTCTAATTGTCAAATGAGGCACTGACTTAGGGTTAACAGGAGCTGAGATGACTTATATAGTTGGGCTACAGCAGGGACCAGGAGGAGAAATTGGGATGGGCCTCAATTGAATTTAATTAACCAAGCTTAGCCCAAAGCTTTTAATTAAATCCAATAATAATAATATAGTCCACTAAAATATTATTACTGCACTACCCGTCCAATCCCAAAATTATGTGCTGGGCTCCTTCTTATTATGAGCCCGATAGTCTCCCCATGTTTAAGATATATAATGTCCATTAATTAATTAAGTTACTGACAACTCAAATTAATTAATATCTCATCCGAGAGTAGTACCACTCAACCTTATTATCATGCCGGAAATTAATCTACTTGCAAGATTTACATGATAAACCTTATGAGCTCCTCAAGGGGACATCATCAACCTATGTCGGACATGGATTCCTTCTACAATCAACAGCACACCATAGATACAACACTACTTCCCAACTCACCGAGTTTGTTGATTTAATACTTATAAATCTCACCCATTGATGAATCAAAGAAATACATACTGCCCTACATGTCGAGGTTATTGTATAGGGATTAAGAGCACGAACTTCCATAATAACAGAGATCAAGTTCTTCTATAAGTCAGTATAAGTCGAACGATCTCAGGCGGTCCTGCTCAATACACACAAGTGCACTAATGTGATTCTATAGCCAAGACAAGCTAATACCAAACCACACTACAATCATACCGATAGAGAGTCCCCGTCTATCTCAGTTGTGAGCATCTGTTTATACTTTATAAGGAAACCGATAATATGATCTTCTGCGTGTTGTCGCACAATATATTATCTACAGTATAAAGTAAATAGATTATTGCATCATGCATATAAAATAAATTATAAGATGCAATCATTTGATCAATGATTCACATTTCAAATATTGTTATGACATTGTTCATACTAAAGCTAGACTTTTAGTATACAATCCAACACCATCAACAGGCATAGTATACTGTTAAATGCATAAACTAATGCATTATCCAGAGGATGAGCGATGCCCGTCAGAATCTGTCTTCGAAGGCACCAAATCCAGAACTAAGGATACTTCTTTCATATTCTATCAAAATGTTGGAACAAGAGTATGTAGGAAAGACCTCTGTTGTCAAACGATAGTGGATGTAGTCTTTCTTGCAATCGTGGACAGCGTTAGTCAGCAGGGCTAAGAGGATTGGGGAAAACCCAATTATAATCTCGCACGAGTGAGGCAGAGTAACTTAGGAGGAGGGACTCGTGTTTGGAAAGCCGCACCTGCGGAAATATCAGAGCAAGACCCAAGCGGCACGGTGAAAACCCTAGTGAGAAGGAGGGTGAAGGCTTGTAAGCGTGTCGGAGATAGCCATGATTGGCTGGAGATCTGTCGGAAACCTAAGCGAAATCAGACATCTGGATTGCAAGCAGCGGAGGCAACGCGACCGGCAGTAGGCAATACTTCTCCGTCGGGGATGATTTCTTCAATAAAAATGGCGACGGGACGATTGAGAGTTTTTGGACAGGGGAAAGATCGGAGGGCGCGAGCACTGAGCAGATGGCCCAGTGCAAAGGGACGCATCATGGTGGATCTCCGGCGACAGATGTAACACGAGCGCCCGCCGATTGGAAAGCTGCCCTAGGCAGTGGAGAAACATTCTGGAGAGATGAAGTAAGAGCGAACAAAAGAGAGAGAGAAAAAAATAATTAAAATTAGGAATTATTAATAAAAGAATTAATTGAGATTATATTTTTATAGGGATATTGTGGGTATCTCATCCTAATATATTGTATTTGTTAGAAATATTTTTACCTTATTGTATCTACAATAATATAGATATATAATTTGTATTGGATGATAATAAATTTCTTAAAATTACTTTTAATTGAATATAAATCTTTAGAATATAATTATAAGGAGTAGATTTAATATCAAGAGATGACAAATTGCAAGTTCCTTTAAATAATTGGAGATGTTTTACAGTTGCACCTCACACATTTTTCTATTTAATAGTTGATAGAAAAGTTTATGAGATCATGTAAAATATGATTGTTATATAAGTAAAGTATGTTATTGATAAATAAAGTTTTTTTTTTAAATGATGATAAATGATGCATTTAAATATAATTATAAAATATTATAATATGATCTATTAAAAACATACTTTATCCGTCTCAAAATTATTCAACATGTACCCATAACATAAGAAAGCCTCAATAATAAAACACTGCTGCAAGACATAAAAAAAAAGTTTATTAATTATAGGTACATGTATTTACAACCTAATTATTAATAAATATATTAATTTAATATAATTACTGTGGGATACATAACGATTTTTTTCTCCCAATATTATCCTTGTTCACAACGTTTATACAGAACAATAATTTCGTTGAACACTAATGTACACTACATCAAATAAAAACAGCAAACTCGTATTTCTCTAGCAACAATAATCACTACCTCTCTCTTAAACCTCCAGTGAGTAATTTTCTTTTTAAATAATTCAAATAAAAATAACAAACACAAATTTCTCAATGTACACCGATGTACAATATTATTATACTTATCACTCGAGATTTTAGGAGAGGGAATTTAGGAAAAAAATCATTTAATTCTCTCTGCGGTCACTTTCTTTTATTCCTCTCTCTAAATGTACGCTGATGTATATTTTAAAAGAAATAATCGTTTTTCTAATTCTCTATTCGGTCAGTTTCTTTATTCCTCTCTTTAAATGCACGCTGATGTACATATTTTTAAAGAAATAATTTAGGAAAAAATCGTTTTACTAATTCTCTCTGAGGTCACTTTCTATTATTTCTTTCTCTAAATGCACGCCAATGTACAGATTCGTCTTCGTTTTTCTAATTGTGACTTCATTCTTCATGACAAGTTTCCGATTAATTAATCAAAATTCAGATTGATTAAGTATATTGTGCACACGTGTGTACAAATTAAGATTATATTCAATGACTCTATCTTCAAAAATTATTTATTTCACCTAAATGTACATTGATATATATTCATATAAATAGTTTATTCATTTTTTTCTACCCAAAAATTATTTATCTCAAATGAGTGCACAGTGATGTATATAAATATATAAATACTTAATCGTATTTTTTTTAATTTGCTTCACACGATGTATACTGATGTTTAGTAAGTATGGATAATATGGAAAAAACAAAATTAAATTTTATATCTGTGCATAATTTTCTATAGCGAATATATGAATTAGTAATATCTAAATACATTTTGCGCCTAATATTTATTGAAAAAAAAAAATTAAAAACTAGCATCGATAATACTAACTTCAATGTAATACCAAAACATAACCATGTCACCCTTCACATAATTTCTGTAATACGTAGAAAACCATTAAACATACCTCTAGCATATTACAGAGGATGTCTAAATTCGTTTTTTCTTTCTCAAGAGCTGTGAATATTCAATCAATATTAACCTAAAATGCATCATTTAACTTCATAGTCATAGATATCTACTTACCTGCAAAACTACAAATTTCTATTAAAAAATCCCAGAAAAATCCGACAAGTGATCTCAACTCACAAACATCCAACATAAATATATCTCTATATATACACATAAAGATCGTCTATAATCCGAGATGATGATCAACGTTTCTTGTTCAAATTCGTCCCAATTATAGTAGTATCAAAAATTGGGCTCTTAACACTGCACGTTTTAGTCCTCATTCTCCATGGCCAGAAACTACCTAACCCGCACCCCTTGGAGGTCGAATGGTTCGACCTCCGAAAGCTCACAGCTCGTGAAAACGACGAGCTGGATTCAGGAGAACTTGAGTACGAGAGCTTCTGATTCATCACGGATGCTTCAGCTAGCGCTCGAGCATCCGGAAGAAATCTCTGAATGATGAAATTCGGCGAACAGTAGCCGTTGTTGGGTGCTACATGCATAGCTGAGTTTCTACCTTTCGCTCTGAAGTTAGCTTCCACGTCATCACTAGACTCAGCTAACGAAAATATGTCAATGGCATCTGAAAAACGCTCATCATGGCCGTATTCGTTGTCTCCAGGATCAACATCACTTCCATCACATTGGTTAGTCTCCCCTGGAGGCTGCCTCCTCCAGTAGTACCCTGGCGGAGGCTTTGGAGTTGGCGGCAGATCAACATGGTCCTCGTTGGTGGGTCGGTGTTTAGGCTCACCAGGGATACGCTCCCATGAAAACGGGACCATGTTGTTGGATACAGACAGCATTAGCATGTCGTTGGAAGGGTCGACTGAGCCAGGGCGCCTTGTCGACAAAGGTGGCACATTCAAGTTCAGCTTTCTTGGCTGTATAATGTGATTAATCTTGTGTTCCTCCATGAATGCTGCTTCTGCAAATAAATCTTCAGGAAGGTTCAGATATTAAGTAAATGATTGAAATGTAAACTTTTTTAAAGTTGAGCCATAAATACTAGACAGTTGGGAAGAGTAGGCATCTCGTGTGCTAGGGTTAAAAAGTTCACTTTTTCCGGGTCGCCCGTATGGGCATCGAATCATCCGTATTACTTTCGTATTCCATTTACGTTTAGATGCACGACTCGTGAAAGAGACGGGTCGTGTTCTTATTCTTGATTCGATCGTAGAGATCCATCTGGGAGTACAACAGCCAAGGGATAACAAAGAGAAGGAAAAAGTAATGGTTGAAAATGAGAAGCAACAGAGGGTGATAGAGATCCATATTCCATAATAACCTCAAATTTATGTACATATTGATACTTCTAAAAATGTGCATCAACTTTCTTGTTCAACCAATTTCATTGAAACATAAACTTGGTATCACATCTTAGGACCAATTCAGCTGAATCCTATGTGAGCACATCAATTTATATTACAAAAGAAAAGGACAAAAAGAATAAAAGAGAGAAGAAAAACAGAATGAAAGAAGTATGGATGAGTTTTACAGAGGGGTTTGATTTGCTTGCTCTATTCTGTTTTCTTCATTCCATTTCTTCCTCCTCAAATATACAGTTTCGCTTACTCGCCTAAACCAAGACATAAATCATGATTGCCAATCCAAGCATGACTTTTCTATGAGCGAAGCTCAAGGGAGGTACCAAACAAACTGCTCCAAGAGTCGCGGCTGTAGAGACCATAAGGAGGCGACAGCTGGTGGCTGCACGAGACATCTGCCGAATATTGCTTTCTTTCCCTCTCATTTTGGTTGTTCTTCAGCTCGTTTTTGTGCTTTCTGATAAAGTTCGAGTGAGTCGGCATGGTAGGGATCAAGACAAAGGGATGCTTCACAGTCTCGGAGGGTGGAAGCGTTGTCACCCATTGAATCATGGAATGCTGAACGAAGATGAAGTAGCTGCAGGTCAGGCTTGAAAGCTATTGCTTTCGAGAGCTCATTTATTGCTTCAGCTTCTTTATGATCATCCATCAAGACTGAAAGGTAAATGAAGATATCATTACATTTTCCCATGACATATATATCTCATCTTCATTAAAATTAATGGTAAACAATTTAACATCGCCTATAAAAGAATTCATCTAAACACAAGTTCAAGCAAAGTATGACTAGAGTTCTCCATATTGAGGCTACCTTGAATAAATCAAACAATGCCAAAAGAAAAAATTGCGACTACATTATTGCGATACGATAAACACAAATGATCTGAGCTATAGTTAATCTACGAGAAGTTTTTCACGAGAAGGCACTAGAAAAGACTCCGGATCCTAACTCTTCAATCTAAGCATGTACTAGTTACCATTAATAAGGACTCTACCATGTTAAAACTCAATCAAGAAGTTATTTATCAATCCCATATTCAAATTTCTAAATATTCCACAAGACTCACTGCTTCCACCTCGACTTCATAGGGTAATCGGTTAGATCCTACAAGCAATGGCTTGAACAGGAAGTCACTAGAAAAATGATATAACCACTAGAGTGACTAGACCACTCAGTATTTCAAAGATCAGATCATCCATGATATAACCAAGAGAATGTTTTGGATAGCTCACGTTATATATCATGAACTAGACACTGTTGGCTCATGGAATAAAATGTGGCATTGAAGATGGATGAAAAACAGGACAAAGGTGCAACAAATTGCTAAACCAAGATATATTCAAGTGCTGTTTCCAAGTTGTGCAGTTCACGTTTCTGTGGTTAATTAAAAATTATAACCAATATTAATGTAAATAAATAATCAGAAAATTCTCAATATTTCTCATAAATAAGTAGACAACAATGTTTTGGTTATCAAAGTTTTGGTGGAACACTTAATATAATTAAAGGTGGTTGGCATATATACTGATAGTACCTAATCAAGTATATTATTGCAGAAGAAAATGATGGCAAGCTAACCCTTACCAGCAGCCCGATATCGATACGGAAATGTCCTTAGAGGGTCCAACCGGGTCGCCATGCTAAGATCACTTTTGGCCATTTCACGGTCACAATACTCTGAACGTTTCTCATAAGCCGATGCATTATTTCTTGCCTTCTCGATCAACTTTGTCATCTCATCATATGCAGCTTTACGTAGGTTCTTTAGATGGTATACACGTGCCAAACCCTGATGTGCTCTTGTATGCTTGATGTTCAAGGCATTCATGTAGCAGTCAACGGCATGGTCTAGTTTATCCACGTCTACATAGATACTCGCCAAATTACTCAAAGCCTGAAAAACAACATAGGTCATCAGTATTTTGGTAGAAGATTCTAACTAAGGTGATGAACTAGGTGAACTAGACTCACTTGTCCTTTCCTAAGTCCATCAGACGGGCACCTTAAAGCTTCCTCGAGGAGCTGGATAACATAGAACGAAGACTCATGATCTGTTGTTGTCTCAGAAAGAACATATGCTTTCAGGAAAAAAGCTTCAAAAGATCTCTGGATTGAGATCGACAATTCAGCTTTAGCTATGGCTTCTTCGCGATAACCAGTATCGTACAAAATCCAGCCTTCATAGATAAGCTTTTCATGCTCAGAGGCAGCATGATTTCGAGCCATTCTCAAACTTCTCATTGCAGCCTTGTGGCAGTTCAACCTGGATCAACTTATAAGTTACTGTGTTGCCATACTAGTAATCAAATGAAATCAAGATAGAGGATTGAGGCTCCTAAAATAGAAAACATTTAATCCCATACAATAATCATTAATTAGCAAATATCACATTCTCATAAAAGATAATCACACCACACATTTCCTTGATATTTCTATCATTATCAAAATTATGAATCCATTTAGCAAGAGCCTGTTGAATGCAGTTTGCCAAGGAAAATTAGGATATGCAAGTTAAAGGTGACATCTAGTAATCTTACCGCAGTAGGAGGAGAGACTGCCTAAACCGTAGAAGGCTTTTCCCTGGGTCGTTCGCCAACATATGGTGCACAACAGCTAGAGAGCCGATATCATCTACTGAGGACCACCTATCGTAAAGTTGCATCCAGCAATCAGCTTGGTTTCGTTGTTCCACATTATGGCGAAGAAGCTCTACCAACTGATCACCATGCAACTTTCCATGAAACATCATATACTGAGGGTCTAAAGTTAGAAAAGCACGAACATCCGTGAGAGCTCCTTCATACTCTCCCAAGGCAATCAAGAACCAAGCACGTAATTCAAGGCAATCGGGCGACACCTTAAAACCAATGATCTTGTTAATCTCGGATATAGCAGCACCAAGTTTGTCCTCCTCCATCATTGAGATTGCTCTAAACTTGTAAGGATATGTAAGAGTTGGGTCCAATTCAGTGGCTGTATTCAGATCCATAATTTTTTCTTTCCCACTGCCATAAAGAGAACGTTCTTGATACATCCATCCACAGGTACTACAGTCAGAAATGAGGGAGTTCATTAACTTATACGCCTTGTACTTGTGACCACGCTTGTTTTTCGATCTTGCTACACCGACTAAGGAATAAGTATGGCCTGCTTCAACAGCTGCCTCAAACCATTTTTGCGCATCTTTATATTCCTTTCTTTCAAGCATCACACAACCCAACTGGTGGAATGCTAATTGCTTCTGCCAATTCTCTATAGCACATTCTCCCATCCTTTCCAGGAGCATTACTGTTGTATTTGATTTTACATCTTCTTCCATGGATGTTAGGCTCAAAAAGCTGTAGAGCAGAAAAGAAGCATGCCCAACTGATGCTAACTTTTCCCTTGCTTCTGAACTACAGAAGAGTTTAGCTACGTTTGGGTTGTGCATTGAACTCGGAAGCTCCCTGAGAATTACCTGCAGACAAGCTGCCACCAATAGATGCGCAGTCTCCTCCAACCCGTATTCAATAAAAACCATAGCCGTATTCATATCATCAACCAGAGATGCAAGATAAGCATCACAACAAGATTTCATTTCGTCACAACAGAACCTATTAGCCAACACTAGGAGTTCAATAACAACATTCGGATCAAAAGAATCCACATTCTTTATCCTGCTGAAAACCTCAGCTGCTTTCATTGCCTTTGCGGATATCCCATTTTGTGTAAAATATATTCTCTCCCTCTTTGATTCCATGAAGGAACCATACAACATTGACCTAAACGGTCTAGAAAGTGAAGCCATCTTATACCTATTACATCTAACTTCATCATCCCCAATACAAAACCATATATCATAATCATCATCATCTTCAACACCAGCATAACTAATTGATGTCGAACATTCCGGTCCTTGATCATTTGAGTCCACATCTTCATCTTCTTCCATCCGCTGAGAACATGTACAACTATCTTGTGCAGACTCAGGGTTGTACCCTGCTACCAAAGAGCTCTTGGGGCATTCCATACTCCACCCACTGCAATCCATTGCTGATACTCCAAGCAACTCATCTTCCCTTCTCTCAAACCTCAACCAAGCTGAAAGAACAACCTTAGAATGCACATCCACAGCATGTTGCCTAGCGGAACGTAGACATCTCCTAAACAATTTCGGGTCGGGCAGCCCTCTAAAAATTGCACATTGCTCCATAAAAGCTCCTGATCTCTGAGATTCAGGGCAATTCTGAAGTCTCCTATATACATCAGCTAGAACCCCCACAAAATCAACAAATTTGAGACACGGATCAATCTGGGGTTCAATGAGATCCGATTGTGGGAGCCCATAAGTCGCAAGAGCCTCTGCTAGAATTGTTGAATTAACATTGCTGGTCTCAGAAATACTCTGATAACGGCGATGAGATTTCGACCTAATTGAATTAACCCTTAAATGGTCTTGCAAATGCTGCAATAATTTCTCCCCCACGCCACCCCCGCCGGCCGCTCCGCCGCCGCCGCCGCTGGTCATGGGATTAAGGGCGTATACTTGGGTGCTTTTGCACCCATCAATCATCTTCAAACTACGCATTGTGTTGAATATATGTTGCTGCATCTTTCGTGAATCAAAATACCACTCAATAAACAAAAGGGATACAGAAAAACAGGGTATGGATAAAATGCAATCTGGTTCAGAAAAAATCAACAAAGATCAAATCTTTACCTGCAAATACCACCGTTGACCAAGAAATGCGAAAACTTCTGGATTGAATATGCGTTGCCGCGATGAATTCTTTGTTTCCCGGAAAGAAGAAAGAACACCCCCCCCCCCCCCCCAAAAAAAAAAAGGAAAAAAAAAAAGAAAAAAGAAAGAAAGAAAGAACAAAAGAATAGAGGTTTGCGAAATCCTCTCCTATTATTTGGATTCCTGATAACTTGAATCCCAATAATGATTATAGAGATGGTGGTGGTGGCCGTTAATTTACACGGCCACTCTCTCTCCTCTGTTTCTCTCTCTAAAATTTATCTACAATCTATATCTACATCTATTATATGCATTTCAATTCAACTGATTCGTTCTGTAATTTGCTTTTTTTCAATTTGGCTTTTTTCACAGAAAAAGAATAACGCAATGTGTGCGCGTAAAGGGAGCTTCAGAATATTTATCAAAATAGAAAAAACAAATACAAAAATGGAAAAGTGAAGATTGAGTAAAATACCCGTCAGAGATGGAGAGCCGCTGAAATTAAAAAGAAAATATTGTGAAAATGAATAAAGAAGAATCGGGTTCTGTATTTTTCCGACCCGAATTTCTCAGGCCCATCACGGTAGATGAGATTCACTCCACGCGCTCTAATCTGCGCGTGGAATCGTCCTTTTTTTTTTTTTTTTTTTGGGGAACATTAGAAAATGGAATATTGGAATTGGTGGCAGTGTGGGGTTTTAGCTGAAGAAAGTGGCTAAAATAAAACGACAACGTATGATGATGGATAATGATAATGTGGGCTAGGTGACATTATAATTTCTCATTATTGGGCTTTCGGCTTGAGCCCATTCATGATTTATCTATTTTCAATCAAGTATCCTATCTATCCCTCCCCTTGTTAAATATTTTACCTTTACTATCGACAGAATTAATATTTTTATAATCGGATCGGAGATCAAACCGATAACTCTAACAATTCACAGTTAGATCAACAGTTCAACCGAAAAAACAAAAATTAAATATTTTTAATAATATTTATTATTTTATGTATAATTTTATATAAACATACTAAATGCACATTTAAATATAATCACATTTAAAAAAGGGTTGAAATAGGATAATTAGATAAGAAAATAAAATGATTTAGTTTCTAGTTAATTTGCTTCAAATTTTAATTTCAAATTTTGAAATGTAAAGGAAATTGAAAAAGAATATTATTGATAATTAACTTAATCATCTAGTATATCATCTATGATTAATATTAAAATAAAATTGGTAAGATTAATCTTTTCTCTAATTACTCCTAATCGATTAGTCAACTATTAAATTAAGGAAAAAATTTAATTAAATCAAATCATGTACTCAATTATTTTATTAAATTAAGGAAAATTTTAATTAAATCAAATCATGTACTCAATTATTTAATTAAGGATACAATTTAATTAAATCAATTAAAAAAGGTAACAGTTTGGAGATGGTATATCATGAATCCATCCAAGATCAGCAATGAAAAATAAAAATAAAAACGGGGTCACCGGTTCAAATATGTTTTTCCGATTTAACTATAAAAATGGTTCTTTGAGAGTTCCCGATCAGATCGGCCGATCCGATCTAATTTTGAAAACAGTGGTTTGAATCGTTTGTCTTATAAAATTTTTTACACCAAAAAATGAAAGAACAATACGTGTTTGGGATCGTTTTTACGTTTCTTAAACTATATTAAAGATATTATCATTTTTCATAAAAAATATTATCACTTTTTATATATACTACATACTATGTAATAATTTACTGCACCACTATTACTTTTTAATTAATTTAAATATTTTTTATTAAAATATTAATATATTTTTATGCATATCATGAAAGTCGTTTTACAACGTCTCACATAGAGTTGTTAATAAGCCCGTAAACCGTGGGTCCGACCCGATTAACCCGAAAAAATTAGAGTTAGGGCTAAGAAATTTGGGCCCGTTTAACATTCGGACTTTTTGGCCCGAACAGATTAGCACGCGGGCTAATAAGGCTGGGTCGTGGGCTAACCGGGCCGGCCCGTAGTCTGAAAATTATTATTATTATTATGTTTAATTAATTTTAACACACATAATCTATACATCAACCACCCCGTTCCACCATTTCTCCAACCTATTG
This sequence comes from Pogostemon cablin, assembly GCA_023678885.1. Lineage (NCBI taxonomy): Eukaryota > Viridiplantae > Streptophyta > Magnoliopsida > Lamiales > Lamiaceae > Pogostemon > Pogostemon cablin. The sequence goes on along the minus strand of CM042977.1, from coordinate 2,384,558 downwards.
GACAAACTCTCACTATCTTTTAATTTTTATCTCTTTCTCATCCTTTTTCTCACTCTAATAGCTCACAATTTTCTCTAATAAATAAAATAATACTTAAATAAATATATTAAGATTAATTTAATTATCACAAACTCTTTTAATTTATATCTTTTAACAATATTTTGCATGTATTAATCTCAATTCTATCACATTTTAAATAATGTATTAGTTAATTTTGAATTTGTTATATTATTTATAACAAATTATATTTTATAAATTTTTAAATATTTTTCATCATACAGCCCGTGAGCCCGGTCCGTTTAACCCGTAGCTCGTTAGGATTAGGGTTAGGCTTACCTTTTTGGAACCAGTTTAAACAAACTCGATTTAGCCCGAAGCCCGATTAGCTCGAAACTCGTTAGTGTTGATCCTAATAAGTTAGAGCTGTCCGTTTAACTATCTCTAGTCTCACATCAGTATTTAAAAATACATCATGTTTATCCAATAACTTCTAAAGGTACTCTTTCAATTTTTCCAATCATACCACAATACATGTACATAAGATTACCTTGCACTTATTATTATTTATAAATATTAAAATACCCTCAAATGGTTAAAAATAACAACTTTTCTTAGTTAATGTGAAATAATATTTTTGCTTAATATCAAAAGGCTTAAAAAATAAATTAATTTATATTAAATTTGAAATTCCACAAGATTCAAATGTGATTATGTGAGCTCTAAGTGGGATGACAAGTTTTGCACGCGCTTGTAATTTGATAAGTCATATATGCTCCAGTAATTAATAAATTAAATCCAACCTACAGTATTATAATTAATTAAAATCAAGCTACATTAATATTGTTTTAGAAATTAAAATATTGCATCCATTTGATTTATTGACAATAAGACGAAGAATATTGGAAACCCAAGAGTAGCTACTGAATTTATATTAATCAAATGGAAGTAGTTTCGTGGAACATCGTATATAATTTTTATTTTTTTTAGTAACAAATGATAGATACTATATATGATCGAGATGATCTATAAACGTCTCGAAATGAAAAAAAACTTATATTAAAGATAATTTTTGCAATCTGTTGAAAGAAATATTGATAGCTTATAGATGTAGGCTTCCATGTTATCTGATTTCTGCATTTAAACGCCACGTAACATTTTTTAATTTTATTGATTAATCATTCTAACTAAGGAGTATTAATTTACTAACTGATTAAATTTCATAAATTTGATTTCTTTTAATGCATGACTAATTATAGAACGACAAACAAGCTTATTTTGAACTAATTAAGTATACTTACAAGTAGATCATCAAACCCTATAACAAAACGGTAAAATAAAAGGATGGTGTGATTTTATGATGATCTACTGACATTGAAATGCCTGATATTTATTTAAATTTTCATTTTTTTTATTCTTTAAATGTTTTATTATCACTTAGAGTAACTCATGCACCATTGTGGATAACTTTAAGAATACAATTATTTTATATATAGTGAATAGTTGTATTAGTAATTAAATAGTAATGAGTTAGGGATGAATTTTTTGTTTTTTCAAAAAATAAAAAAGAAAAAAAAACTTTTTGTATCGAACACCCAAACTAACAAAATGGTACTATTAGAGGAGGATCGAATGAGTAATAAAAATCCTCATTAATAAAATCAGGCTGTGATCTATTTTCTCAGTTATAAAACATTTGAGACAATTTCTCAAAACTAAATATATAGTATGCAAAATTTAGACACACTTATCCTTATATTACGTATTTAGTTCACCTATTTTTAACTCATATTTTAATATTAATATTTTAAATGGGGTTGCTAATATAGTTATGACCAATTTTATTAAATTTAAATTGATTAAGATTTTTTATGGTTGCGTCTCTTACGGTTGGCCTATTGCGAAATGTGTAGCCCTTTCAATTACGCAGTGTATCGTACTAGTGAATTTTTTATATGTTGGATTTTATTTTAGGTGTGTTTGTAATAAAGATATTACTAATCTATTTGGCTCATTTAATTTTAATTGTTAAGTGACAATTTTCTAATTACTTAAAATATTAAAATAGGAAGGAAATTAAAAAAATTAATTAAAATGAGTAATGATATCCCCAAAAATTAATTAATTAAAATAATACCTATTAAAATATGAAAGAGAAAAAAAACGTAGTTACATAAAATTTAAAATATTGAAATTATATTCAAATTCAGGGGTTGTAACATCCCAAAATATTGATCCTGAACCTTCGCGTTATTAGCACAACGCTCTAACCAACCGAGCTAATGGGCCATTTAATATTTTTGACAAATGTTTTGTATTAATACATATTCAAATTATTAAATTTTAAAGACAAACAATTGTGTGAGACAAATAACAAGTGATAACATTTTAATAAAAAGTAATATTCAATTGATGAAAGGTGATAATGATATAATGAATTTATTACTTCATAAATAATTTATTTATAATATAAATAAAAAACAATAATATTTTTTTAAAAAATTAATAACATTTTCAATAAAAAAGTGATAACTACTTAAAAATAATCTAAAATGTCTCATCAAAGCTTACCCAATTTTAAAAATTAATACATTTATAAACTTTATTAATTTTCAATTCATCCCTCTCATACACACTCTTTTCAATTTTTTTTCCCTCTCCACTCATGATCTCACAACAATTAAACTCTATTGTTTACGTTATCATTTGGGGGTAATTATAGGGTTTAATGTTTTAATTTAAGATATAATAGTAATTACATAAATTAAATAGTTAGTTACTAATTAAAATTTAAGGGTGGAGATTAATTGTTTTAAAATTTAGGGAATGTTTGGTTCATTAAAGTTAATTAGTGGGTTAATAAAGCTTGTAAATGTGATAAGCAATAGATGAACATTAGAAATCCCTTGATTCCATATTAGTTTCATGGGATATAGTAACACACTTCTCCTCAAAGTTGTATTTCACCGGGCCCCTTGCTTTTTACTAATGGGCTTAGATGAAAATTAAGTTCGCATAAGTCCAATTAGTATATAAATTCTCTAATTTTTAGAAAAATTTTAAGGCCCAATGAGTATTATTAATTCTAAGTGAACCAAACACTCCCTTAATGTATTAAATTACGGATGCACCCTAATAATACTCCTTAATCAAATTTCAATAAACCATTTATATGATTTCAGTTAGGTTCATCGGCCACTCCAAGAATCAGGCTCACTCAATCCAATAGCATGATAATGTCCGTTTTTGGCCGCCCACTGATCCGCACGATTTTATCACTTTGGGCTCACATCCAGAAGGCCTCATGCTCGGGAGAGTCTCCTCCACACTTATAAACTCATCATCACTCCCACTTCTAACCGATGTGGGACTTTGGTTGACACCCAACCAATATTTTCCCTTAAAACAAAGTCCCGCGACTAGATCCCACAGTTTGAGGCGAGAACATCCCACTAACCCGGGTCGGTTAAGTTTGGGGTGGCTCTGATACTACTTGTTGGGTTTATCGGCCCCTCTAAGAGTCAAGCCTACTCAATCCAATAGAATGTGAATTATTGTATACTCCCTCCGTCCACTGTCAATCTATCCATTTTACCATTTTTGGCCGTCCATCCTTAATTTATCCATTTATCTTTTTGGACTATGGGACCCATACCCTACACTAATACAAATAAAATATGGGATCCACACCCTCCACTAATACAACTACCTATTACACATAAAACAATAATACTACTTAATCCACGTGCAAAAAGTAAATGGATACATTGAGGATGGATGAATGGAGTATTATTTATGTGATATTTTTTAATATTAATTTCCCTGCAATTTATGTAAACTAGTATATTGTATGTACATACACACATGTAAAGATGATACCTTATTGAAAAAAATAATACCGATCTCACTCATAATTAAACTAATTGTTGGTAGCTCAACTAAAAGATATTGGAAGCACAATTCAAAACCCACGCGCGGCAGTACTACAGAACACCATAGATAGCTGGTCATCAGACAACTATATATGGTAAAACATATGAATGCTAGTCTTTTTAATGAAAAATTTCATGAGCTGACTCATTCCCTCTCACTCCAGCTTTCAATTCAGGATCGACTCTACGGTACGCCCAGATTGAGATCTACAACTAAGAAACAAGAAATGCATGTAATCAACCTCCAACGTGGTGCCCAGATGTGATGCGGCGGCGTGCAATTGTTTGTCACTCCGATAAGGTCGATGAATCGATGGCAGTGCTTGATTTCCGGATAGTCATCGGCGAAATATGGGGCTGGCAGCAGCGAGGTCGGTGAAACTAAGGATACAACGCCTGGTTTTCGCGATTCTGTATTCACGCTTTTTGTAGAGATTTTTTATTTTCTGGAATTATATTTGACAACTATACATTGTAAATCCTCTAGGGGTCACATAAGGCAATTCCACAGCACAATTGGAGATTATTCTATAGCCTCATAAGGCAGCTGACAACCTCAAATGGCAGCTCTACGTAGTAGCAACACCTTGTAGCTTGACAACAGCACGACAGCTACACCCTGCAGCCACTCCTCTGCAGCTCGGTATACACACCCCAGTACATGTGCCACAGCAGCTCGATTATCATCGTAGCTTGGCAGCAGCATGGCGGTCGCGCTCTATAGCCACTCCTCTACAGCTCGGCACCCATGCCCCGTAGATGTACTGCGATAGCTCGGCAACCACGCTCTGGTGAAGCGCCCGATAGTCTGGTCTAGGTAATCACATGTCGATAGCATGACACCAACACCTCACCAGTCCAATCGCCACTCATCACAACCATGCCACTCATCACAACCACGCCACTGTATGCCTTCTACCCTTTATCTCTGTCACTACAACTCCTAACCTCTTGCGGCAATATAGTGAATACTTCTAAAGCGGGAAATATCAAATCTTCTGAATCGCATCACATCAGAAAGAGATCTTTGTAATAAATGTAAAGCAAGCCTAGACCCTAGGCTCCTATGGCTACCCCGCATTTAATGACCCACCCCCAATCTTTGCCTATAAAAAGCACCGCAAATAATGGTGAAATCCATCTCATTCTCATTACAAAATTAGCATAAATTATCTCTCTTCTCTCTCTGTGTTATTTTTTTTACTTGAGTTGAAGCTTTGTACGGCAGTTTAGCCAAATATAAATAAAAGAGAGTTTTAATTCCTTTTAGTGTTGATTTCGTCGATTTATTCTTATTCCACTCTAATATTATTTTCAGTATAAAACCACACGTCAACACTAATAAACGATTATATTTCCATTTCTTGACCTAATTGCAATCGATGTTCGAATGATACTGATATCACTCATAATTAAACTAATCAATATTCCAACAGAATCATCACCAATGAATTTAAGAAGAAAAAATGAAAAAAAAATAAAAAAAATTTAACCTCCTCTTTTAAGATCACAAATTGGTGGTCCTTTGGGGGCACCACTGTATGCATGAAACTCAAATTTCACAGCCTCTTCTTGAATCTGAACACCCAATTCTGTAGTTTGAGAAATAACAAGTACCATAATCTTGAGCTGTATTTATTATTCCCTCCGTCTCACATTTTTATTCACCCCCTCTTAGCACATTAGTACAAGGTTGATTGTTTTGATTTTATTTTTTTACCTTTTTTAGGAATATAAAAAATTTTGTGGGACTACTCAAAATGAAAAGGATGAAAATTAAAGAGAGTTGGAGGGAGTATATATATGTTTGTCGAAAGGTTATCTAAAGATATAGAGATAATGAATATAGTGTCTCATCTATTACATTATAAGCACATTATATAAAAGGTAGTTACCCATATCCTTGTGATTAAATAGCAACAAGACCCAATCTAGGAATGAACTCAAGGAAGTAGTATTCTATTCTGCAAATCAAACTAATCCTTAGAGCAAAATACAGCTAGCTAATAGCTAGTATTAATTAACAACCATATAATATATAGATATAACACACAAACACGTCACATAAGCTCATGCAACATGGTTGATCACTTGTACCTTCCATATTACACTTCCAAGTTCCAACTTCCAGGGATGGAAGAATATATCACAAAGATAAAATAGGAATTAAAAAAAGGATGTACGTTAACAATATTATTCTTGGAAAAATTGCATTCTTATATTAATAATACTTAATACTATATTTATTTCGGTTAAGAGATATATAAATTAAAATTTCACTTAATTCTTTTTTAATACTCCATCCGTTCCACAACAAGGAGTGCATTTTACCATTTTCGTCCTTCCCAATAAAAGAGGTGTATTTCCCTTTTTAGTAAATGAAACCCACACAAAACAATTAATATATCTCCAAGGGACTCACACACCATACTAATACACTTACTCACTATATATTAAAATATTATTTCTCTCACCTCAATTACCCTCAATTATCCAATATTAAATATTATATCCCTTAATCTACGTGCAAAAAAGTTTCGCCACCCTTTTAGTGGAAGGGAGCAATTCAGTTTTCCTACCTATCATACCCTTAATAATATCATATATAAAAGATACTCTCTCCGTTCCATTTCAATCTTTACATATTTCAATTTTGAGTGTCCCATTTCAATCTTTACATTTCCTTTTTAGTAAATGGACCCACAAAAATTAATTATTTCTCTCTACATGGGCCCACACACCACACTAATACACATACCCACTTTACATTAAATATTATTTCTCTCACCTCACTACACATTAACTATATTCCTTAATCTACGTGCAAAAAACAAACGTAAAGTTTGAAACGGGATGGAGGGAGTATATCAAAATAACACATCAGGTCGATGGACACAAATCATGATTTAATTTAACAAAAATTAAAGCTAGTCTTATGGATTACTTATGTCTAAAAAAAATGATAGTAGTATCTAATTGATGAAAAGTTCATGATAATGATGTTGTGAATTATTTTATGAATAATTTATAATATAAATAAGAAGTATTAACATTTTTGTTTTTAAAAAAAATTAACCAATAACATTTTTCCGTACTAAAAAGTAACACAAACACTTCTATAAATCGGGTTCACGGTATAAATTATGTGGTCCTCTTCCATTTTCTATATACCCTGATAGGGTGTTTAAATTAAGGGGGACCACAGAATTTATAAGAGACTAACTCAAAATAATAATTAATTATAAAACATTAAACAAATAATATTTTTATGTACTAAAAAGTAATAAGTAATTACGAAATCATAAAATGATTTCACCGTAATCTAAACAACACTGCCCCAACATTAAAAAATTAATTGACTTTATTAAGAAGATACTAGTAAATAAAAAATTTAAAAAAAAAGACTAAACTGTACATACATGGGAAGGAGGAGGAGTTGAGTTAGGGCTACAAAATTCGGAGGAACTGTGGGAGGAGTAGAAGCGACGTCGTATGCACTGGCAGAAGATGATGAAGAAGAGAAAAGAAGCGAAAAGCGTGATTAGCACGACCATCGTAATTTTTCCATTAAACGCAAAGTCGCTATCTTCTTCTTGCGACATTGCTGGGGAAGGTGATAAGCACCTCATATATATATATATATATATATATATATATATATATATATATATATATATATATATATATATATATATATATATATATATATATATATATATATATATATTATTAATGCCCACTTTGCTCACAAACACAATCTCTTTAATTTCCAGAGTATAATAAATACAAATTAAAAATACCCTGTAATTATTGATGAGGATGGGATTCTCTTGTTGCACATGGGATTTCCATTATTTTATTTTTGTAGCTGCTGGAGTTTTTTAATTTTTGCAGTGGTATTTTGTCATTTTCGAATTGATTGAAGTCATGATTTGGAATTTATTGATGTATTAGTTTGAATATATCTTTTATATGATCATAATATGTTTTACGGAGGAATTACTAATAAATTATTAATAAATTGAATGTGACCGTTTTAGTTCCTTTCTTGAGGTTTTTGGCTCTTTTAATGGGAATAAAAGAATTTATGTATCTTAATGCTATTTTATTTAATTATAATATGTGTGGATATGGTTGTAAACCCATTATATCTTCTCTCCTAATAAGCCAAAATTTGGTAACATCTCCTCGTCTCACTTTCACCCGACATGGATCACCTATTAACTACTATTTCATCTCGCATATATAACTCTTTAATTAAATCACACGTATTATTATAAGTTATAACTTTTTAAGTCATAGTTATAAACTTATATGTTTAAATCACACGTATTATTATAAGTTATATAACTTTTTAAGTTATAAACTTATATGTTTTGAGAATTTATTTGAGTATAATTTTTTTTTATATTATACAATATCAACAAAATATGAAATGTGGAATAAAAAATTCAAGTTGATTTTTATCAAAATCGAATTCTTTATTTTATAATTTGTGTTACATCCATGTTTCATAACATAAAAAAAACTATACTCTACAAATACAATGTTAGATAGGTGATTGTGTGAGTGCTCCTTCTAAGAGTTGTTTTTGTTCCCTCAAAAAATTATAGGATTCAGTCGAGTCAGTTTCAACTATGCTCTTGGTTCGTTAACCACGTAGTTGTATTAATGTTTGAGTTTAATATATAAAACTATCGATTTCAAAGAAAAAAAAAATTGTGTATACCCTTCATCTATAGAATTCTTTCTACACTTGTAAATTTAATTTAGATGAAGAATTCTTTCTACACTTGTAAATTTAATTTAGATGAAGAATTCTTTCTACACTTGTAAATTTAATTTATCAATATATATCATAACATTTTATCAAAGTCATAATAACTATTAATTTTTTTATAAAAAAAAAAAAATGGTCGCAGGTTCGACTTCGCATAGGATACATGGCCATTAAAGATTTATATAAATTTTACTAGATTTTTTACTAGAATCTTAGGTCAAAATATTAGGTTATAAATTTATTTTAGCTCACATAAATTTCTTATTATCCTACTATCTCCTTTCGTTTTCACCCAACGCCACACAATAAGAATATAATTTTGTTAATTAAGTTACAAGTTTCATACAATTGACTCTTTGCTTGTCGTGTTGGCTAGCTAGTCATAAATCTCTCCAAATCACACACTTATTATCGAAGGGTGAGGCTTACATGAACTTTTAGAATTTAGTATTATAAAATAAGGGTATATTATTTTGTTCTAAAGGGTATACACTTTAATTAATAAGGGTACATCATTTTATTATAAAGGGTATACACTTTTCATTAATATTTTTTATTTTTTTTCAGAAAATAAAGGGTACACATCTTTATACTAAAGGGTATACATTTTAACACAAAATTCTAAAGGCACACGGAATGTGCTTCCGTGCGCCCGGGCGTACACAAGTTTTTGCCATTATCAAAATGATTAATTGATCCTTTATTCTTACACGTATTGCGAAAAAATAATAAAATATGTGTGAGAAAAAGATTAAAAAATACATAACAGTTTTATAAAAACTTTTAAAAATATTTAATCTCCAATTTTTTAAGCTTAATGCAAATGCCAAACATATTAGTCCTTCCGTTCCGCCCAAATGTCACCGATTGTTTTTTGTACGTAGATTAAGGAGTATTATTATTTTATATATAGTGGGTAGTTGTATTAGTAGTGAGTGGTGGGCCACATGTTGTACCTTTTTACTAAAAGTGAGAAATTGTGACATTTGGATGTGATGCTCAACATAGTAAAATGGTGATCTTTCGATGAGACGGAGAGAGTACGATTTTCAATACAGTAATTAAACTTGTCTTCTCAATCGCATGATCTCAGCTCAATTAAAAAAAAAAAAAGTGAGATTAAATTAAAAAATCAAAACTTCTCCAACCTTATAAGTTTAGGCAAAAATTTATGAGCGCCCGGGCGCATGGGTACACTACGTGTATCTTCAGAATTTAGTATTAAATTGTATACCCTTTAGTATAAAGATGTGTACTCTTTATTTTTTTTTAAGAAAAGTGTATACCCTTTAGAATAAAATAGTGTACTCTTATTAATTAAAGCGTATACTACTCTTTAGAATAAAATAATATACCCTTACCCATAATACTAAATTCTAAAGGCGCACGGTGTGCCCGAGGGCACACAAGACCAACTCATAAGTTTATAAAAGTTTTGTGAAATTAAAATATTTTGAACTCATTTTATAAATAAATGAAATTAGTATAAAATGTAAAATGTCACTCTCTTGTGAGTTGAAATCCCCATTAAACATCAACCTTGATAAAGATATACAGAAGACTTAGTCTTCCATGTCTTTAGCTATCTTTTAATTCATTTATGTTGTATATACGTAACTCTCTCTCTTATTTTAGATAGGATTAGTTCTGTTTTACACAACACATATTTCTACTCTTGTTGTTATATTGAAATTCAATGTTGTATTATATATACTTGTTCTTCTATTGGAAAAAAATATCAAGTCTTATATTCCATCATGGTATCGAGCAGGTCTTGATCCTTTCTTTTTTTTTTCCTTCTCCTTTCGTACCTCTTCATTTCCTCTCTTCTGTAAGCACCTTGCTTCAGTTGCAATGTCTTCCTCAACAATCACCAATGAAGGTGATCCTGAGCATCCTCTAATTGTTATTACACTCACAAATATAATCAAACTCACCTCCATAAACTACCTCTCACGGAAACTTCAAATAGAGGCTACCTTAGTTAGCTATGCTCTCTTTAAATTTCTGGATGGCAGTCATCCTTCTCCACCACCCGCCATTCAAAATAATCCAAACCCAGCTCATCTCTCTTGGGTTCGTCAGGATAAACTTCTCTTTGGTGCTATCATTGGCACCTTAGACTCTAGCATTGTTCCTCTCGTTTCACGATCTCAAACAATCAAAGATGTTTGGGATACTCTTGCTCACACATTTGCTCGCCATATATGAGGTCACATCAAACAACTCAAGTCCACGTTCAAGAGCATAACTAAAGATCATCAGTCCATCTCAGCCTTCATGAACTCTATCAAAGCATGTACGGAACAATTAGCACTCCTTGGTAATCCCGTTGATCCAGAAGACATCACATATAAGGTTCTTGAATCTCTCACTACAAGAAACTGCCAGAATACCGACGGATTTACCGACGGAAAAAAATCATCGATAATTACCGACGGTTTACCGACGAATTACTGACGATTTATTGATTTAATGGAATTTATTTTTAAAAAATCATCAATAAAAATTTCTGACGGTTTTTACGACGGATTACCGACGGAATTAGCGACAGATTTTTTTTTCGTCGGTAAATTCGTCGGTATTTTGGAGGAAATAAATCCCGGAAGATTACCGATGGATTTATCTGTCGGTAAATATTCGGAATTTTATTTTTTAAAAAATAATTTTAGTCTTTAATTTACCGATGGATTTTTTCGTCGGTAATATAATAAAATTTATTTTTTTAAAAAATAATTTTAGTCTTTAATTTACCGACGGATTTATTCCGTCGGTAAATATATAAAAATTTTATTAAAAGAAAATTAATTTTAGTCATTAAATTATCGACGGATTAATCCGTCGGTAAATATATCAAATTTTATTTTTAAAAAATTAAATTAGTCTTTAATTTAACGACGAATTATCCGTCGCTAAATATATCAAATTTAATTTTAGTCATAAAATTACCGACGGAATTATTCCGTCGGTAAATATATGAACTCAAAACCCTAGATAACATTCACTTTGTCATTCTCTCCCCCCCATATTATTCACGCCGCGCCTTGCTCCCTTGGAGGTTGGAGAAGAACCCTACCACTCCACCACGAGGTTTGTATTTTTTCTTCTCCGACGCCACCTTCCTCCTCATCGTTGATTCGTGGGCTGTCGGAGGACAGGAGGCTGTCGACGTCTGAGCAGCGGTTGGATAGAGGGCGGTGGCGGAGGGCTGACCGGAGCCCTAGCGCTGCGGCGGTGGAGCGCGAACGGTGGCGAAACGGCAGTATCCCCCGGCTGACAGCAGACGGCAGAGCGAACGGATCGGCGGCGGACAGATCTGGACGTCGGCAGCGGTGCGCTGCAGGTCGCGACTCCCAGCGGACAAAACCAGCAATGTCGGCGCTTCTCTCGTGATCTGGTCTCGATCTCGACGGTGGCTGTTCGGCGATCTGGTCGCAGATCTTGACGGTGGCTGTTTGGCGACGGAGGTCACGACTCTGGCTAATTCCCAATGGGAAGACGAGGTCAGCAACTGTGTTCTTTGAAAACGAGAACTGTGTTTTGTACTTTTGTTTCCACTTTTATTCATTCAGTTCATGGCTTGCAGTACAAATTACAATTTATATAGTGATAATTATGTGACTGTCCCCCTTAAATGTTGAAATTTAAAATTATTGTGATTGTTAATGAAACAAATTCAATTCTTTTGATGAGTTTGCATTTACAACCTATTGTTTTCCACGATATAACTATGAGATTTAAGATCACTAGGAATCTGCTCCTCTTAATAACTTAGAATCTTCTTGAGGTAAACTATGATTGATTCAGTTCTTAATTTCCTTGGACTTAGGATTCCTTGACTGGTCCTTTAGATTGAAGTAGTTGTTTTGTTTGTTTCTCTTGGAATATTCTTTAGACAATTACATTTATGCTTGTGAATGAAAATAAACTAAAATCATATTCTCCCAGCAAGATAATATATTGTGGAAACCTTTATGCTCTTTTGGTAGCCTCATTTTGTCATTCTAAAATTTTTGTTATGCTACAGCTGTAAAATATCTTTGAGAAATTTGAAGCCTAATATGTTGACTCTCTTTGATAACTTTTCTATTGTAGGTTTAGTGCTGCAGAAGATGAAGAGGAGTCTCGTCGAAGTGTACTACGTAGAACAACAATTGAAAATGGTCTTTATCTTCTTCTTGCTCCCTGGATTCTGTAGACCAACTTTTATCTTACAGAAATTTAACTATGAACTCTTATGTAGCAGGGCCCCCTGAATCTGTTTTTGGCTTGGCTTAAGTAATGATGTTATCTTTTATTTAATACTCCATATTTCTTCATGCAAGTTCTTAAACTTTTTTCTCTAACATTAGTTTAAATGTCAATCAAGGAAAATATTGATCTTCTTGGAAGCACTCGAGTTGGGAGTCTGAGGGTTATCCAAATTTCAGCTGGTTTCATGATCTTCTTCTCAATTTTAGGTAAACATAATCATATTGGTCTCAGTTGATTAGAGTTGATTAGAGTTAGTAATTGGTGTTGTATGACTTTTTTTTTACACTATCAGGAACAAAAATAATCAAATGCTCTCGGGGATTCGATGTGCCAATCGACTGCAAACTGATGTATATATTGATGCTGATGCCGATTTAGGAGAATTTATAATGAAGATCATTTAGTCAAATATTTTGTATCCATGATTTAGTAGAATTATTAGAATTGAATATTTTGTGGTGAATTTGGATTGTGGAAATTTTATAATTTAAATATTATATTAGATGAATAATTTATATTAAGTAATGTTTTGAAGGATTATTTAATATGAAATTTTAATTGTTTTATGGGTATTTATATTTAAAATATAATATAGTAATTTAAATTTAAATTACCGACGGAAAATTTTGTCGTCAAATTTAATTTTTTTTTTAAAATATACATAATTTACCGACGGATTTTTCCGTCGCTAATTTACCGACGGAAAAATTCGTCGGTAAATTCATCGCTATATTATCCTTTCCAACTAATTTGTATTGTTTGATTACCGACGTATATCTTTTTTTACTGACGAAAAATTCCGTCGGTAATTACCGACGGATTTAAAATTCCGTCGCTAAAAAATTACCGACGCAGGTTTTCGCGACAAATTCATTTCCGTCAGTAATCTGTCGGTAAGTAAGTTAGCGACGAATTTTTCACTGTTTATCGACGGAATTTTTCGTCGGTAATCAGACAGTTTCTTGTAGTGTCTTGACTCAATATTCCAAGGAATAGTTGATGATGTCAATGCTAGAGATACTCCAATCTCATTTGATGAACTCCATGAAAAGCTTCTAAATCGTGAGCTTGCTGCTGCCAATCAGAATCCACCCATTCCGCTGCCCATCTCAGCCCATGCAACAAGTTCCCATCCAGCCCATAATGTTCAACAACATTATTCTTCCAACTATCGACGCCCCTTTTCCCCTAAACCAAATCAGCCTTCTACAAAACGCCCAATCCAACACCAAAATACCTCCCGTGGTTACCAAGGCAAGTGTCAGTGGTGCTACATCACAGACCATTCTCTTCAGCAATGCCCCATTTTTCACGAAAATTTTCCACACATACGTCCACATCCTCGTCCTGCTTATACTCAATCCCAGCCACAAGCCCACACTACTCTCACCTCCGTAACTCCTTCATCCTCACCCTGACTTCTTGATACGGGGGCATCACACCATGTTACACATGATTTGGCAAATCTGTCTTTTCATCATCCTTATGATGGCACTGAGAAAATTATCATAGGTGATGGCTCGGGTGTTCCCATTACCCACACTGGTTCGTTCCTCTTACCTACTTCTTCATCCAAAATTTTATCAATGTCAAAGGTTCTTTGTGCTCTTAATATGACTCGAAATATTATCTCTATTTCACATCTTTGCTCAGAAAATAACCTTACCATTGAATTCACTTCCAATTCTTTTACTATGAAGGATCGGCTCACGGGGGCACCTCTAATTCAGGGTCTGACCAGGCACGACATTTATGAAATGCCCTCCATTAATCCTACTCTAGCTTACTCCAGTGTGAAAGGTGCAGCGAATTATTGGCATCATCGTCTCGGCCATCCGTCCTTATCCACTCTAAAGAAACTAGTTTCAACTTTTAAATTACAAGTTTCCAATGATCTTTCTTTTAATTGTAATTCTTGTCAATGCAATAAAAGTCACAAGCTTCCTTTTGTGCAATCTACCTTGACATCCACCAAACCTCTTGAGCTTATTTACACTGATCTTTGGACATCACCAATATATTCTCATGATGGATACAAATACACCATTATTCGAAATATATATGGTTCTACCCACTTAAACAAAAATCTGATACAAAGTCTGTCTTTATTCGCTTCAAATCTCTAGTGGAGAAATATTTTGGAAATCCCATAAAAACCATGTATTCTGATAATGGAGGGGAATACCAAGCCTTGGCAACATTTCTCTTTATTAATGGAATTTCTCATCTCACTTCTCCATCACACACCCCAGAATATAATGGTTATGCGGAACGGAGACACCGTCATATTGTTGAAACCGATCTTTCTCTCTTTCTACCGCCAAACTCCCTGATATTTTTTGTTCAAATGTCTTCTCTACTGCCACATACCTCATAAATCGCCTTCCCACGCCAACTCTTTCACATATGTCACCATTTCATCTCCTCTTTGGAACCACCCCTAACTATATCAAACTTCGTAGTTTTAGGTGCTTGTGTTATCCTTGACTCAGGCCATATACCGCTCATAAAATGGAGCAAAATCTATCCCATGCATTTTTATTGGTTACTCAAAATCTCAAAGTGCATATCATTGTCTCGATCCCGTATCACATAAAATCTATACATCTCGCCATGTTAGATTTGTTGAGTCTGAATTTCCTTATGCCACCCTCGCAAACTAGAATATCAACTCCAGTTCTACACCTAGCACCTCCGAGCAATGGTGCTCCATGTTCTTGCCTATCATCTCCCAGCTATCCACACGTCAGCCTCCTGATGAAGAGACGAGTAATGTTTCTAACAACATTTCTTCTTCTCCTCCTCCACCACCACCTCCACCTCCACCTCCACCACCACCATCACCATCACCTCCTCCACCACCACCTCCTCCTCCGCCGCCTCCACCACCTCCCCCTCCTCCTCCTTCATCACCTAGAATCGTTACTCGATCTAGGAATAACATCCGCAAGCCCAATCCAAAATACATCCTCTCTATAGTCACTCATCCCAAACCATGTGAACCAACTACCACCAAGCAAGCTCTCAAAGATCCCCTTTGGCGTCAAGCCATGCAACATGAATTGATGGCTCTACATCAACTAGGTACATGGACATTGGTACCTCCTGATTCTACTCAAAATTTGCTTAAGTGTAAGTGGGTCTTTCGTATCAAATATAAGCCCGATGGCAGCATTGATCGCTACCATGCTAGTTTAGTTGCTAAAGGTTTTCAACAGTGACCAGGTATTGATTATACAGATATCTTTAGTCCAGTTATCAAGCCAGCTACTATATGAATCATTCTCAGTCTTGCAACTACTCAGAATTAGTCTCTTCGGCAACTAGACATCAACAATGCTTTCCTTCATGGTACTTTGAAGGAACAAGTGTATATGTCACAACCTCCTGGCTTTGAGGATCCTGCCTCTCTATCTTTTGTTTGTGGGTTGCATAAATCCATCTATGGTTTGAAACAAGCACCTCGTGCTTGGTATTCCGAGCTTGGAAAATATCTCACCGGTGCAGGCTTTACACGTTCGATTGCTGATGCGTCACTCTTCATTTTTTATCATTCTACTCACCCATCTATCTCATAGTTTATGTAGATGATATTATTGTCACTGGCCCTAATATAGACAGCATTAATATGTTTGTTCAACATTTAGCAGGTCGATTTGCTTTGAAGGATTTGGGTGAGCTTTCATATTTCTTAGGAGTTGAGGTAACAAAAACACCTTGTGGTCTTTTTCTTAGCCAAAGAAAATACATTTTGGATCTTCTTGAGCGTACAAATATGCTCCATGCAAACCCAGTTCCAACGCCTATGGTTGTTCAAGCTAAACTTGGTCGTGATGCCGGTGATCTTCTCGATACTCCATCTGATTATAGGGCTGCAGTTGGTGGCTTACAGTATCTTACATTCACACGTCCAGATGTGACATTTGTTGTTAATAGACTGTCACAGTTTATGCATCGTCCACGCCGTCCTCACTGGGATGCTCTCAAGAGGCTTCTTCGTTATCTATGTGGTTCTCTTGAAAAAGGTATCACCATCTTCCGCCAATCAACGCTTGATCTTCATGCTTTCTCTGATGCAGACTGGGCGGATGATAAAGATGATTTTACATCAACCATGGGGCAAATTATATTTTTGGGGCGTAATCCAATTTCTTGGAGCTCTAAGAAACAAAAATCTATTGCTCAGTCATCCACAAAGGCTGAATACAAAGCAGTTGCTTCAACCACATCTGAGCTCATTTGGATTAGAAATCTATTAACTGAAATAGGTTTCCAACTTCCGTCTACTCCTGTCATCTACTGTGACAATTTGGGTGCAACTCATCTTAGTGCAAATCCGGTTTTTCATTCACGAATGAAGCACCTAGCTCTTGCCTACCACTTCATCCGTGAACATGTACAGAATGGAACTCTTCGAGTTGCTCATGTGTCTACAGGTGATCAACTTGCTGATTTTCTCACAAAGCCGTTGGCACGCTCGCAACTAGATCGTTTACTTGCCAAGATTGGACTCTCCATCCCGTCATCCATCTTGCGGGGGCATGATAAAAATATACAGAAGACTTAGTCTTCCATGTCTTTAGCTATCTATTAATTCATTTATGTTGTATATACGTAACCCTCTCTCTCTCTTATTTTAGATATGATTAGTTCTGTTTTCCACAGCACATATTTCTACTTTTGTTGTTATATTTAAATTCAATGTTGTATTATATATACTTGTTCTTCTATTGGAATAAAATATCAAGTTTTATATTCCATCAAACCTAACATTAAAATTTTATAAAATACAATGTTGATGTGGAATGATTATGGCCCTCATATTTTCTTAAATCAAATTTGTATGCAGTGACCACACCACAGGTCCACAATTATCAAACTTGCAAGTATTAAATCACTCTAACACAATATATAACTAGTTTGATGTAATTATTTCTAAATTGTAGTAATAATAGATAAATGACAAGTAGAAATCAGATTAAAACGTAATTATTGAAGTGATATATCTAAATTAAAAATATTTAATTAATTATTATCACGGAATGCATTGTGATTAATTATCACAATAATAAGCGAGTGTTGCTACTTAATTGCACTAATTAATTATGTTTGAGTTCTTCTGGAATCTGATTAGAAGTTATATGACCCACATTTATATAACATATTCTTTTATTTATATTTATTTAAATCAACTTATCACTTATAACATGGTTTGCTTACGTTATAACTAATCTTTCACAATTCACACTTACCGACTATTATTATACTAGCAATTTTTATATTGATAAATTCCATGTTTATTCAAAAATTAAAATTTATTTTTTATAAGTCAATGTAACGTGTGCCGCGCCCAATCATTCACACGAAGCTTCGCCGGAATACGCCGCCGTTCGTTGACTTTTCTTCGCCACCCACCCACACTGTGGTGGTGCCCCATATTGACTTAACGACGACTTCCAAACATTCTTCAAATTGGACTCAAATTAATACCGGCCCTTTTCATCCATCTCACTTCCATCAATTAACACTCTTCTTCACATTAATTGATTACGATCAGAATATACATACAATTACATATATATACACCCCAGTCTAACCACCAACATTCTTAATTAGGACAGCGATGTCGGCCGGAGTTGAACGCGGATCGGCGCTGTGGCTAAACAAAGGCGACAACGCATGGCAGATGACGGCGGCGACGCTCGTCGGCCTCCAGTCGATGCCGGGCCTCGTCATCCTCTACGCCAGCATCGTCAAGAAAAAATGGGCCGTCAACTCCGCCTTCATGGCGCTCTACGCCTTCGCCGCCGTCTTAATCTGCTGGGTCCTACTCGACTTCCGGATCGCCTTCGGCGACGAACTTTTCCCCTTTTGGGGTAAAGGAGCCCCGGCCCTAGACCAAGAGTACGCTCCGCCCCGCCCCGGTTTGTTTCTATTCGGGTACGGATCCTCAATCGCTAATCGAACGCGCGTATTTGCAGGTACCTAACGCGACGCGCCGCGCTGCCGGAGAGCACCCACCACTACTCGGACGGCACGGTGGAGACGCCCATGAACGAGCCGTCGTTTCCGATGGCGACGCTGGTGTACTTTCAGTTCACGTTCGCCGCCATCACGACGGTGTTGGTGGCCGGTTCGGTTCTCGGTAGAATGAACATAAAAGCATGGATGGCGTTCGTCCCACTGTGGCTGACTTTCTGCTACACCGTCGGCGCGTACAGCCTCTGGGGCGGCGGATTTCTCTACCACTGGGGCGTAATCGATTACTCCGGCGGCTACGTCATCCATCTCTCCTCCGGAATTTCTGGTTTCACAGCTGCTTATTGGGTAAATAAGTAATTTCAAGTTTTCAACTCACATTATCGCGATTGAGTTTTTAATTTTGAAAAAAATTGGAACAGGTGGGGCCCAGATTGCAAGCCGACAGGGATAGGTATGTTCCGAACAACATTCTTTTAATGCTCGCCGGAGCAGGGCTGCTGTGGATGGGATGGGCGGGGTTCAACGGCGGCGCCCCGTACGCCGCCAATATAATATCGTCGATGGCGATTCTGAACACCAACATATCGGCGTCGACCAGCCTTCTGGTGTGGACATCGCTCGACGTTTTCTATTTCGGGAAACCATCGGTGATTGGAGCAATCCAGGGAATGATCACCGGTCTGGCGTGCATTACACCGGGTGCAGGTACACCCAATTTGAATAATTAAATTAAATTAATTTAATTAAGGTTGAATTTGGTTTGAATATTGAAATAGGTGTGGTGCAATCGTGGGCTGCTATAATATATGGAGTGTTGGCGGGTTGCGTTCCATGGTTCTCTATGATGATTCTTCATAAGAAGTCGACATTGCTACAGAAGGTACTAATTTGATTTGGTCTGAATTTTCTTCCTTTAATTATTAATAATAAAGTGGGCTTATCTTTATTAGGCGATTGTTATATTTTTATTTCTTTTCTATTCTAAATAAACACAAGTTGAAATTAATTTATTTTGTTTACTATTATATCACCCGTGCGTTAACTAATCTTCAAGAAATGACTTATTAGTCATAGAAAAAAAAAATTAAATAGTTATGCTTATGCATGTGACAAAGACTTTTCTGATTTTTCAAAAAATGTAAAGAAAACAACTTATCAATTTTCTAAGAAGTTTCTCATTTTAAAAATTAAATGAATTACATTTTTATTATTTACACTATTGGGGTAATTTTAGGGCACATAAGGCTTTTAAGTTAAACTTATGTAATTATTTGTTTTTTATATTTTTAAATTTAAATTTAAGAGTTAGAATTAATTACTTAAAATTTAATAGTTCAAAATTGATAAGTGTATTGGACTCTAAAAATTGTGTTTGGTTTGAAATTTTTATTTTAGTTTTGAATTCAAAAAATTATGTTTGGATTTTTAAATCCAATTTCAAAAAATTCATTCCTATTATAAGACAATGTTTTATGTGAGATGGTTGCAAGATACATAAACTAAGATTATTAGGTTGACTAGATTTTTTTTAAAAATAGTTGTTAGTATAATTAAGTAATTACTCTCCTATTTCTTCAAATCTATTTATGCCTTCCCTCCTAATTCATTTTCAAAGGAGCTTAGTGGTCTGATGAGCTAGTCCACCTAAATATATCTTTTAACGGTTATAGTTATAGTATGTTTTTCAACTCTTAATAAAACCAAACAAAATTCAATTGTTGAGTTTCTCACCGATTCAAAATCTCAGGTGGACGACACATTGGCGGTGTTCTACACACACGCGGTGGCCGGAATCCTGGGCGGCCTCCTAACGGGGCTGTTTGCCCATCCCACCCTCTGCAGCATGCTACTGCCGGTGAAGGGCACCAAGGGTGCAATCTACGGCGGCGGAATTCTAATCGGCAAGCAATTGGTTGCAGCACTATTCATCATCGGTTGGAACTTCGTAGCCACCACCGTGATCCTTCTGTTGATCAGAATCGTGATTCCGTTACGGATGCCGGAGGAGCATCTGATGATCGGAGACGACGCTGTTCACGGCGAGGAAGCCTACTCTCTGTGGGGAGACGGCGACGCCGCCAAACACGGCTGGAATAATATGGCTCAGGCGGAGGAAATGGCGCAAACCGGGCGGTATATTGGAGCAAGGGGGGGTACGATAGAATTATGAGTTAATTCCATTGTTTAATTTTGCATTTGTAATTTTGTGAGTGATGTTATATTGATGTATAGATAGATATCATTTGTTGGGCAGAGGATAAAAATGTGCACAATTAGATTTTGGGATTCGATTAGTTAATTTGTCTGTTATTACACGAAAACGAGGTTGAACATGTACAAATATGACGTGTTGTACAATGTTTACATCTTTTGAATGTGGTTATAATTGATGGAAATCTCACTGATCATGTGTTTTGCAAATGAATTCATGTGTTTCAATATCTTTTTATTTTATTTTATGTTTCACTTTAAATGGTTTGGTAGTTATTTAAAATATATTAGCATTTCAGTATTAGAAATGAAAATGGGATTTGAAATAATGAACTCAAAAAGTGTATTCTTCAAATGTTTTTATTATCTTGACTCTTGTGTAGCTGTGCTCTTTATATCAATTTAAAGTTTTATAGATTTATACTTTAGGTTTTTATTGTAATAAATCGGTTACTAAATCTCGAAGGTAAGAAAATTTACGCGCTTGTGTATAGTTTGAACTCTCAAATGATTCATTTATAAAATGAAATCCAAAAGTGAGAGTTGTATTAAAAAAGTGTATTAATATACCGGCATGGATATAAACATTTTGATGGCGACGAGACCGCATTGTTATTCATGAATAAATTTGATCATGTATTCTCACCGAAATTTAAAATTGCTACTGATTATTTGATTGATTTCTTTGATCGTGATGCTAATTAGCTACTTTCCATGATTGCTGCTTATTAGCTACTTTCCATTATGCAAATAAGCTATTTTCCATGTTTAAATAAAATTAGTAGTAATTATGTTCTTTCTATTTTCTAGCATAATCAAATAAGATTAGTAGTAATTATATTCTTTCTATTTTCTAGCATAAATAAGCTGCTTGTTCATGAAGTGTATTGAACATTGAAAAATAAGAAAACACTTTCTTGGGTTTATCCCTCTTGTCACTTAATATGTTATTCTTTATTATTGAGAATTAACAGGTTTTGTTGTGGCTTCCTTGATGTGTTGTTACTACAATGCTCTACATCACATTTTTGTTTGTGTTATTGTGATGTCTTTGTTTGTGTTATTGTCATGTCTTCTATCAACTATCGTATCTGTGTCACACTATAAATTGTTCATAGTTTTCACATTTCATTAAAAGCCATTTCATAAAATGATCTTACACAAGTTTTGCCCTTTTATAGAGTTGTTATCATGTCATATGGTGAAAAAATGTACAGTTATTTTTTTTTCCCCTTAATTTTTATCATTAAAATTGTGTGTTTCTAATTATGTCGTTCTCATATCAGCAACATTTTTTTGCATAAACGTCACAATAACACAGCACAATGTGACAACACAAATTGCCATCCCTAATTTTGTGATGAAAGTGAACCATAAAGATAAATAATGGACCAATTTAACATCGTTACGGATTTTTACACACCACAAGGATTCTACTTTAAGCAAAAGAATTTATAATGAGTGCAAAACTTTAACTTAATTCAGAAGTGTAGCTTTCGATATACTATCATTAAACTAAAGTTGTACCAACAACCGGGACTAAAACCATTACTCCGAGTTGTTCATGATTCACAGAGAGAATTCTCTATTTCAAGGCGTGTTTCATCCCCTATTCCGAGGGGACCCCTCGGAATAGGGGATCCCAAATGCCACTGAACCCAGCAAGAACTACTTGAAGTGTTCCCAAAAGTGCGTCATGAGGGAAGAAGCAGGCATATGGTTAGGCTCATTATATGGTACAGAGGAACGGGGAGGAGTGGTATGAAATGACATTTGTGAAGGGTCATGAATCGGGGCGAAAGATGGGGTAGAATCCGCCGCACTAAAAAAATGAAAGTCTACAGCAGCAAAGGCAGAACACGTAGTGGTAGGAGGGTCAATGTGTGGCTGGGGGGTAGGGGAAGAAGATGCCATAGGCGAAGGGGTGTGTGCACTTTGACGAGCAGAATTTGGCGCCCTCGACTGAGTGTCCTTGACGAAACTTTTGTTTCTTGACTTCAGCACGTCCAGTGACTCCACGATGCTCTGTACACGACGCACCTGAACATTTAACCAGATTTTATGTTTGAAAGAAAAATAACAACTTTTGCTGGTTGAGTATTGTAATCTAAGCAAATTTAAGGTTTCAGAGGAGGCAAACACTTCTCTCATGACCCAACAAGGAACAGAGAAATAATAGAGCTTATGCAGAAAAAGTCGAACAATAAAATGAAATACGGAATAAGAACGCGAAGCTTCTATTCGAGCTCTAAGTGCATCATCAGTTTCAGCAGAAGTAACTTCAATGCAACCAAAAGACGAACCACATTCGTAGAATAGCACAAGAGTAACAAAATAACACAAATTGCAGCTATGGGTTATATCTACAGAGACAGTTTTTATAGAGAATGAATACTAACCTCCATTCGTCTTTGATTTCTACCTTCCCCTTCAGCTTCGATCCCATCCAATGTAAGCAATTGTCTCATAAGCATTTCACTCAAATAAGCAATTGTCTTATCATCAACTTTGTTTCCACTGTCCACAGCAACTTCCAATTCAGAAACCTAGCATCAAAAAACAAAAGCCACCTCACACACAACAATTGAACCAAATCATAACCAAGAAGACACTACAGAAGAATTGAAAAAAAGAAAGAGATTAACCTGCTGTGCAAGCTTGTCCACCTCTTTCCTAACTTCAGCAACAGCATCCTCGCCTTTAGAAATTACACTGGTTTCATGAACTTCCTCGGGAATTTTCTCATCATTTTCCATTACTTTGAGTAACACCCCCAAATTGTTCATCACGCCAGCTTCTCGGAGAACTTCAGAGTCTTCTCTTTCTACACCTCCAAAGATGATTTTGCACATCTCAGGCTTCACACCAATCCCTTGAGAAACGATAGATTTGACATAACCTAAACACAAACAACTTCGGATTTAAAAAATGAATGCCAAAAAAAAAAACTCATTCCAACTCATGATATGATTCTAATTTCTAACGATCGTCATAGTTTTAACTTAACGAATGAGTAAACTATCAAAAACCCTAAAATGAGATCTCGCCCAAAAAAATTAAATAAATAAAATGATGAATTCCTTCCGATCGAGTGAGTACTGATCTTCACAGCAAACGGAAAAACATCGCGAAAAGGAACATCCGGAAAATTGTTATGAAACAAATACACTAAAACAAAATCCATGATAAGTAATTGAGTAAGAAGGAAATGAATTTGTACCAAAATTGGAGTTAGATGGCACAACAACTTCATACGGAGTTTGGCCATGGTAGACATTGATGGTGATAGTATCGGGTGTGTGGCCTGGAATCAAACCCAGATTGAAAACTCCATTCCTGCGACGATTTTCGAAAACGCTAGAAATCAAGCCCTTCATTGATGAAATCATCGGAGAATTTTGAAAAAAAATAAAGTATTAAGAGGAAAGGGAAAGAGGGGCGCAGATAAAGTTGACTTTTGACTCGGGCCTTCAAGTCAAGTTGTTACTATAAAAGAGCTGACTAAATAATATTGATTGAAAAATGGCCCACAAAATAGCCCACTGCTTAAGTTTCTCACTACACGCTGGAGGGATATGCAAATGGACATTTGACCTTGGTAGAAGAACAGAGGTTGCAAGAAACTCAAATTCAGCACCGCCCTGCCACCGCATACCGCCCCTCCTGCGGCGGCGGTGAAGGTTCACATCAAGCCAAGCTCTCGTCCCACATCCAACTTGGTATATTAATTTTGTATTAATTCTCATTAAACTTCATTAAGCTCTATATTGTTGGGTTTATCGGCCAGGGAGCCGGGCCCACTCAATCCACTAGCATGATATTGTCCGCTTTGGGCCGCTCACTGGCCCGCATGGTTTTACCACTCTGGGCATCACACCCAAAAGGCCTCATGCTAGGGAGAGTCCATCCCTCAATTATAAACCCTCCGCCATCCCCACTTCTAACCGATGTGGGACTTTGGTTGACACCCAATCAACATTTTCCCCTCAAACAAAGTCCTGCAGCTAGACCATCCAGTTTGAGGTCCGAACATCCCACCAACCCCGGGCTGGGCCGGTTAAGTCTGGGGCATGGCTCTTATACCACTTGTTGGGTTTATCCGCCCAGCGGAGCCGGGCCCACTCAATCCACTAGCATGATATTGTCCGCTTTGGGCCGCTCACTGGCCCGCATGATTTTACCACTCTGGGCATCACACCCAAAAGGCCTCATGCTAGGGAGAGTCCATCCCTCAATTATAAACCCTCCGCCATCCCCACTTCTAACCGATGTGGGACTTTGGTTGACACCCAATCAACATTTTCCCCTCAAACAAAGTCCTGCAGCTAGACCATCCAGTTTGAGGTCCGAACATCCCACCAACCCCGGGCTGGGCCGGTTAAGTCTGGGGCATGGCTCTTATACCACTTGTTGGGTTTATCCGCCCAGCGGAGCCGGGCCCACTCAATCCACTAGCATGATATTGTCCGCTTTGGGCCGCCCACTGGCACGCACGGTTTTACCACTCTGGGCATCACACCCAAAAGGCCTCATCCTAGGGAGAGTCCATCCCTCAATTATAAACCCCTCGCCATCCCCATGTCTAACCGATGTGGGAATTTGGTTGACACCCAACCAACATTTCCCCCTCAAACAAAGTCCCGCAACTAGATCTAACCGATGTGGGAATTTGGTTGACACCCAACCAACATTTCCCCCTCAAACAAAGTCCCGCAACTAGAACATCCAGTTTGAGGTCCGAACATCCCACCAACCCCGGGCTGGGCCGGTTAAGTTTGGGGCCTGGCTCTAATACCACTTGTTGGGTTTATCCGCCCAGGGAGCTGGGCCCACTCAATCCACTAGCATTATATTGTCCGCTTTGAGCCGCCCACTGGCCCGCACGGTTTTACCACTCTGGGCATCACGCAGGGCCGGTTCGGTTAAGTTTGGGGCCTGGCTCTAATACCACTTGTTGGGTTTATCCGCCCAGGGAGCTGGGCCCACTCAATCCACTAGCATTATATTGTCCGCTTTGGGCCGCCCACTGGCCCGCACGGTTTTACCACTCTGGGCATCACGCTGGGCCGGTTAAGTTTGGGGTCTAGCTCTGATACCACTTGTTGGGTTTATCCGCCCAGGGAGCTGGGCCCACTCAATCCACTAGCATGATATTGTCCGCTTTGGGCCGCCCACTGGCCCGCACGGTTTTACCACTCTGGGCATCACGCCCAAAAGGCCTCATGCTAGGGAGAGTCTCTCTCACACTTATAAACCCTCCGTCATCCCAACTTCTAAACGATGTAGGACTTTGGTTGACACCCAACCAACATTTCCCCCTCAAACAAAGTCCCGCAGCTAGACCATCCAGTTTGAGGTCCGAACATCCCACCAACCCCGGGCTGGGCCGGTTAAGTCTGGGACCTGGCTCTGATACCACTTGTTGGGTTTATCCGCCCAGGGAGCTGGGTCCACTCAATCCACTAGCATGATATTGTCCGCTTTGGGTTTGCCCACTGGCCCGCACGATTTTACCACTCTGAGCATCACGCTCAAAATGCCTCATGCTAGGGAGAGACTCTCTCACACTTATAAATCCATCGCCATCCCCACTTCTAACCGATGTGGGACTTTGGTTGACATCCAACCAACATTTCCCCCTCAAACAAAGTCCCGCAGCTAGACCATCCAGTTTGAGGTCCGAACATCCCACCAACCCCGGGTTGGGCCGGTTAAGTCTGGGGCCTGGCTCTGATACCACTTGTTGGGTTTATCGGCCCAGGGAGCTGGGCCCACTCAATCCACTAGCATGATATTGTCCGCTTTGGGTTTGCCCACTGGCCAGCACGGTTTTACCACTCTGAGCATCACGCCCAAAAGGCCTCATGCTAGGGAGAGACTCTCTCACACTTATAAATCCATCGCCATCCCCACTTCTAACCGATGTGGGACTTTGGTTGACATCCAACCACATATATCTTAGTGAGTCAAATTACATTCACTCCTACTCTCGTTTAATGGGTGATTTTTAATACTTTATTTTTACTAATTCCCCATTAAAGAATTTTATCAATTTAAGACTTAAAAAATGGGTAAACTATCAATTGGGGCCTAAATTATTTTTTTTATCAATTCGAGACTGAAATATGTAGAATTATCAATCCCGGACCTGAATTTATCAAATATTATCTCATATTTTATGAATTCATAGCCTAAATTCAAGCCCCGAATTGATAGTTATACATATTTCATGTCTCGAATTGATAGAAAAAATAATTCTGACTCTGAATTAATAATTTATCTATTTTTCAGGCCTTAAATTGATAAAACTCCTAAATTTTATGTCAGACTCTTCCATCATGAATACCTTTAAGTCATAATGCAATTTAAAGATCTGAAACATTTTTAACAGATTCTTCATCAACATGTTGAAATCTGAACGTTGCCATTTACGAGCCTTTTAGTTTTGGCATACTCAATTTTTATTTCTTCAAGAGTTCTTCAACTCTATAAAATTTGATGTTACAATTATATATCATCCAATGCAACATAAGTTCCGCATATCATTTCTACGTACCCTTTCTAAGGATATTTGCACGAATAACGTATTAAGGTAGAACAATCATTTTGTTTTCACATTTACATTTTGTGATAGGAACATCCACGAAAGGCCCATTAAATCCCTAAAAGCCCAAGGCCCACTATACCTCACAAGAGACCCTCACGGTGGCGGACATCTAAGAACCCACACGGAGGCCAAGAAGCCGTGGTCTATTTGAGAACCTATCTCGTCCTCTCCCCATAAGCCTAGGTCCTAGAAGCTCATTATTATTATCTACTTGACTACCTAGGGAAGTGAGTAGGTGTCACCTATCAATACATAATCGAAGAGTCTACTCTTAAGCATTTAATGTTATTCTTATCCTGGGTGTCATTAATTAATGCCTCACAGAACATTAATAGCACGAGAGAGTACGCATATAAATAGTAGTACCCTTGAAATTAAAAGGAGGAAGAGGATTTTCCAATATAATTCGATCAAGCAATACAAAGCTAAAGAGCTGGGAGGGATTCTGGCGTTGTTAATTTCGTTGCAAATTCTACATTATAATAATGTTAGATTAGTTGAATTGATCTCCCTAAACAGACACATGAATCCTTTTTTAAGGGAGATGAAAACTCGCTATCTAAATATTTCAACTCCTGTGATTCTCGGGCTTCTCCGCAAGATCTCAGAGCAACAAATTCTTTAGGCAAATCGGATGGAGAATAAAAAATAAAATTTCAAATTTCATCTTATTCTCACTTTCATTCCCTCTAAATTTCAATTATTGTCTCACGTTGGACATTTCTAGTGATTGAAAAGGGATAGACTTCTCGTCTGTGATTAATGACATACCTCATCAATCGATTCACGTCTATTTGTCTTGCAATTGATGCCACATATCATCAATCTAACACGCATATTATTTATGATGTAAATATATTTTACTAATAAATTAAAAAATACGATATTTTATTATATTTAAAATTCAAATCACTATATTTATAAAATTAATGTTTTTTTTACATTGTGTATAATTATTTAATTTATTATATGATATATGATTATTTATCTAGGATTAATGGATTTTCGAACGCCTATGATGTTGAATCTCAAATCCATCAAAAACTTCCAAAGAGAATCAATCTAAATTAAAGAAAAATATAATGGGGTCCATATTAACAAAATTAAAATGATAGAGAAAAGAAAATGTAAGATGATTAAAAAGAAGATTGGTGTAGCTTGTTTTGACATTAGAAACAGAGTAGGTAGTCGGAAACAAAGCAGAGGAACTGTTTGTGATCATAGTTTTATCTTCTTTTGAGATGGGTTTAGTTAAAATGTCTAACTCCACGAAATTAATGCATGCACTGTAGATGTGACATAAAACATCATCTTCTGAATATATATATGCATTAAATAAAGCACAACAGTGAGTGATGTGATTGTAATAATTTCACTGTGTTTGGGATTGACGGCTGAGATGACACTTAATTGATTTACAAACCCACCCACCCTCTCTCTGCTTCAAACCGGGACTCTCATCCTTATGTCACTTTCACTGCTGACTGCACCAATCTTTGACCTATAATCACTTTTTAATACTCACTCCATTCGCCCGAAAAATGGACATTTTATCATTTTGGGCGTCCACATTTCTTTTTTTAAATACACGAGACTCACACACATTACTACTACAATAAATTTATGAGACCCATACACTCCACTAATTCAACTACCAACTATATATTAAATAATAATACTCATTAATCCACGTGCAAAAACCAAATGTCCACCTTTGGGGCGGACGGAGAGAATATGTGATAATGGCAAAAAGTACTTGAAATAATTTTTTTCTAGTCATCCATGTTAAAAATAATTTTTCTAGCCATTTTTTATATTTAAAACAATTTTACTCCCAAACTTCATTTAAATGCAATTTTAATTTTAAATGATTTTATTTGTTATATTCGATCGATACTCGAAATGACTTATATATCATTGATATTTTTCTGCCCAAATAGTGGTTCTATTCAGCCTAGACATATTTATCTGTTTGGCCTATACGTATTTGTCTATTCGGCATATACGTATTTGTCTATTCGATCTATAGGTCTATTCGGCCCAAATAGTTGTTCTATTCGGCCTAGACATATTTGTCTATTAGGCCTATACGTATTTGTCTATTCGGCCTATGCATATTTGTCTATTCGGCCTATATGTTTATTTTTCATATTTTTATCACGCTTTAAAATTGTATCAGAGCCTATAAAAAGCCCAAAGAATCTACTGCGTGACGTATGGGCCCGAAGCGCAGGTCTCCGTATGGGATGACCCTTAAAAATATAGCCCATCACCTAAGACAAAGCCGTGGTGCTCTGGGCGGGTTGGCATACTGATAGGTACCTTTTGATGGGAACCCCCGTAAGGGGCGAGGCGGTCAAAATGGTATCAGAGCCCTAAGTTTATTTATTTATGAATGGAAAACTTTTTACATACTTATATCACTTAACGAGAGGAGAGTTTCAAGAAATATGGATTCGAACGAAAGTTCGACATCCGAGAGTAATAGGTCTATCAGCCCTGTGCAAAGTTGGAGCAACAGGGACTTCTGGCCTGTTAACTATGACGAGACAAGCAATTCTATACAATAATATTATTGTGTGTTGTATAGACAATATTTAGAGAAAGAATACGAGGATGCCGATCGGTATTGGGAAGGTGTAAACCAAATGAGAGAGTTGGTAAATATTCGTGCCAACCACACCAAGGAAGAACATCTGGAGAAACTACGCCAGATGGAGATAAGAGAGATCTGCAAGCCGTATCACTTTTCATACTGGACAGAATGACGACGTGGAAAGAGATCGAGGCAGATAACTCTAAGATGAACCAAGATCTTAGAGATTTGCAGAATACAGTGAGATTATTTGGAGAACATTGCCAGAACATGTCCAAGACGATGTTCGAGATCAGCCTTAAGATGGATAAGGTGGAGAAGTTGCAGAACAAGCAACTCGACCTCATCATGAAGTTGACAGAACAAGTAGAGTCATTGGAAACCAAGGTGACAGGAAGAAGGTCAGGAGGAAGATTACCACTAACCTTCGGATTAGAACCCCTTTTACATCAAAAGGGGAAGACAACTGAGGTTACAAGGCCAAAGTCCGAAAGCAAGAAGATGATTCTTATCCTTCGGGGAGAATCCACATTCCCAGATGGAAAGAACAAATCTTGAAGATCTACAAGATCTATATGAGTCCTTCCAAGGAGTATCAATTGTAGATCTAAAGATGAATGTTGGAGAGGCATCAAGTTCTCAACAACAGTCACAGGCTCATCAGACACAATATGATCGGAGCCAAAATGAAGAAACCTCTAGATCACATGGAGTCCATGAGGCAAGACAAGAAGAGACATTCCAATAACCAGGAAACTCAAGGAAGGAATGGCTAAGACCATGTCTTGGATTCATATCGGAGCAATTAGGATCCTCATCAAAGCAACTTTCAAAGAAGGTATCGATACACCAATCGATATTGCAATCTTTGATAAAAGGATCAAGAATACAAGAGAGGCATGCCTGGGAGGAATCTCAGGAAACCTGTATGCATGCAAAGTGGCGTCCTACATCTACCTGAGGATTGCCTATAATCTGGCACACAAAGATTTCAGTAGGACACTCACCCTTCATCAAGATTTCAAAAATAAAGATTTGATGAAAGAAGGGAACTAGTCGTACTCTATCACCTACAGTATCTCATATGCTCTATCCAACACTCATCATTCGGATTTATTCCAAATGAAGGAGTATATTGAGATACCAGAAGTGTTCGAAAGGGTTGCATACACAACTAGGCCAGAATTAATAGAGTTACCACCAATCCACGACATGGATTTGCGAATCAAGGATAAGCCAGTCTGGGGGCAGATAATATAGCCTCAGGTTTGAACAAAGAAGAATTTCTTTCCAAGAAGACAGAATGTTTAGCGAAAAATGAGGAAAAAAGCTGATCGTGGAGGTAATCCAAGAACCGAAGAAGTTCATAACTAAAGGTGAACTTAAATGCCCAGAAGGATGGAGAGGACTCGAAGTAATATTCGACATTACTAAAAAAGAATACTCTATTCCTTGTGATGTCTTATATTATCTCCAACAACCAACAACTGGGATATATCAATGACAGCTTAAACTCGAAGAACTTAAGCTGGTAATAGAAGGGATAGCAGGAAGATTCCCAGAGCAACTATGCTGGAATTAGAGTTTCTCGAGGATTACAAACCTTGAGAATGACTACAAGATAGAATGGAATTAACGGTCAAGGAAAAAAATACAAGGTTTACTAGCAGAGGCTAGGGCTTATAAGCTCTGATCCACCCATGGCTACAAGTCCATTCTCAATATATATCACCGTCGGGATGATATATAAAGAGCATCG
The DNA here is from genome assembly GCA_023678885.1 of Pogostemon cablin. Lineage (NCBI taxonomy): Eukaryota > Viridiplantae > Streptophyta > Magnoliopsida > Lamiales > Lamiaceae > Pogostemon > Pogostemon cablin. Next base: position 2,352,440 of record CM042977.1, on the reverse strand, counting down.
TACGGAGTATTTTGCGGCATACATTGATTCAGGAGCCGACATCTGCACAGCAAAAGAAGGAGTCTTTCCTAAAGGCTCAGGCAAAGAATTGCCAACAGTACTAGGAAAAGATTTCTCTTAGAGGATGTTAATCCTTAACAGAGGAATTAAGCAAGCGAAAATCATGATCGGAGGAGCAGATCGTACCCCATGGTACAAGGTGAAAACTCCACCGTTATATTTTCACGACACCGGAGTAGATATTCTATTGGAAAATAATTTTCTATAGACATTCAAGCGTTTTACCCAAGAAAACACAACAAGAAGGCTTATTTTCACAACCTTTAGTGAACATAAGATCATCGCACCAAGACTGCGGAATGCATTTCAAAGAAAAATATCAATTAGATTTCATAACAAACGTGGTGATAATGAAGGAAAACTTAGCCATCCAAAGATGAATGATCGAAGAAAATATGGCGAAACAGTCCTTCAGATGAGAACCGAGACTAGAGGAGGATGGAAGATGGAGAAACTAAAGGAGAATACAATCCACTTTCTCAAAGCAAGCCTGGGAGAAAGTCTACAGAAAGACGTCACAATCAAAGAACAAACATCTTTGGAGGATATCAAGAAGAAGTTACAAAGGAACTTCAATGAGGATCCTCTAGCCTAGTGGGATAAGAACGAGCTCAAAGCTTCACTCAAAGTAAAAGAAGGAAATGAGCATGAGTTCGTAAGATACAAGCCTATCTTGATGAACCAAGAAGATCGAAGGGATATGCATCTAATACTTAAGGAACATCTGGGCCTTAAGTTAATATTACCAGGAGTATCTCCATACAGCAGTCCAGGATTTCTGGTTCAAAATCATGGAGAGGCCAAGCGGGGGAAGCTGATGAGATTGGAAATTAGTGTCTTTTAGTGTCCAATTGAACACCTTCTTGATTAGAATTATTGTCATATATTAGTACAAGTATCTTATATTCAATATATATGAGAAAAAGGTGCACTTGAGGTATTTTATTGTGTTTTAGGTGGAAAAATGATCAAAAGTTTAAAGTTGGAGAAAAGGTGCAATTTGTGCAATGAATGCTAAAAAACACATGTCCAATTTATGCAATTTTTCTGTATTTATGTGAAGATCAAAACTAATAATGTGATACATGATTGGAAAGTCACAGAATAGAAGGTCGTTTTGGCGTAAAGAACACCTCAATCGAGTTCCAAACGAGGAAGTTATGAGCAAAATGGTGACGTCGCGCGAGCTGTGCTGAACAGAACGGATATTCTGCATTCCATGGTTTTTACAGATTCAAATCTTGGAGTTTTTATGAGATCTTAAAATGGATAGAAAGCTAAGGAAGAGAGGATCGCGTGAGCATAAGAATCACTCAAATTGGAGCTCGGATATGGAAGTTATAAGCGAAACAGTGAGACGGCGCAAGTAGGATTCGACCACGACAGTCCAGTTCGACCAGACCCCTTGGTCGAACTAAAGCCATTTTGGTCGAATCAGAAGCCTGAAGTGAGAATTATCACCGATTTCAATTCGACCAGGGTTTGACCAAACCCTAGGTCGAACTCCATGCCTGGGACGCGTGCGAATATGATTTTTACACCCCAAGAGCGTGTTTTTGCATGTTTTCCAAGAAAAAGCCCATCCTAGGTCGATAAGGAGAGCTTACAAGTATAAAAGGGGATGTAGATCACACCAAGAAATAACAATAGAAATACGGATTGGATACAATACAACACAATCATCCTACACCCCACAAGGGGGGCTCACCCCCAACCATCATCCACATCCTTTCCTCCATCCATCCATCACTTTGAAGATTCGTCTGTGGAATCAAGAGGAGAACCAAGGGGAGGATTCAATACAGAGAAGGATACGATGACTCCCACATCTAGGGTTTTATTCATTTCTTAATTTATCTTGTATTTTCCAGACATTCGGGCAAGATCTATCCAATACCCATAATTGTTCTTCGTAACATCACAGGCTAGAGCTTTTTTGATAAAACTAGGGTTGTGAAGGTTTTTACCAATTAATTGGACTTTCGTGTGTAAACTCCGTACAACACTACTTATGAATTTATTTTATATATGATTGTGCCTTTTTAATTCATACTCACGGTCGTTTTGTGCATCATTAACTGTTATGTAGAGTCTGAATACTTATATTGGTTATTGATTGAGAGCTTTCACTGCTGAGCAGGATTCCATGTTATGATTTTAAGTGAGGAGACTCCAAAACTTCATTAGAACTATCATATATGAATACTTATTAATTGAATTGAATTCGGGGTATTAAGTAGGATAAAGAGGATAACTTTATAGTACCTATAAAGGGAGATCATATCGGGTTAGAGTACCAATTGGCCAGGGAAATAATTGATACTGATAGTACCTAGAAAGGGGGTGTAATTATATCTCTTGCTCCGAGGTTATTCACAGTGTTACACGCATGTTTACTTGTGTTTATAGAGTAGATATGCATAGTTTAGTGATGCATCCATATTCCACAAGACAGAGTCGGACATCAACACACGGAAGGGAAGTTAAGTAGTAAAACTGGATTACCCTAGAGCTACCTATTCTCCTACTTGATCCACTTTCGTATTATTCGAGTGATATTTTATTTAATTTGTTATTTTATTTAATTATTTATTAGTTAACCATTCAATCCTCAAACGTTATTGCCTTACGTCTTAATTAATTTAGTAATTAATTAAATTAATAATACACCATCCTTTGGGTTCGATATTCACTTGGTCGCTTGCTTAAGCTGCAATTGATATCCTTAATACTTGGGGATTAATTTTGCGTGCAAAGAAAATACGCATCAAGTTCTTGGCGCCATTGCCGGGAACGACTATTATTATTAGTTTATTATTTCTAGTTAATTAAGACTTTTATTTGTGATTATTTATTTCTATCTAACTTTAAATTTTTTTGAGGTACTTGTGCACTAGGAAAAGGAAAGGAAGGAAATGAAGAATAACACACAGTGCTAAATATGGCTGGAGCAAGACAGAATCCAGATAATATTGTCATACGTGAAATTTTCACGAACTATGGGATTGGCAACATAGGATTGATAGGAGTAAGGGGGGAAGATGATGATTTTGAGATACAACCCGCTCTTATTAACATGGTAGAGAAGAATTTCTTTTCTGGAGGTTGCTTTGAAGATCCATATTAGCACCTCAAAAGATTTCTTAGTTTTGCTAACACTCAAAAGGGAGCTGGAGCTAACGATAATGCTAGGCAGATTGCCCTATTCAAGTTTTCATTACTTGATAAGGCAGAAGCTTGGTATGAGACTCTTGATGCTACAGATTGCACTACATGGGACCAACTGCAGCAGAAGTTCTTGGAGAGATATATGCCACCCTCGAGGATCTTAAGGATGAGGCAAGAGATCACCCAATTTGTTATGAATCAGGGTGAGAAATTTTATGAGGCGTGATACAGGTTTAAAGATATGCTCAGGAGGTGCCCACAACATGGAATATATAAGGCTGAGTACATAAGTATCTTCTACTATAGATTGGATTGAGAGTCGCGTGTTTTTATTGATGCATCATCAGGTGGAGCGCTGTTATCAAATACAACACTTGAAGCAGAAAAGTTGTTCGAAGACATCTCTATGAATTCACGTGACTGGCCTACAAAGATAGATAGAGGATCATATGTATTTGGCAAGATAGTGCAGGTTGAACATCAAGTTGTGAAGTCAAATAGAGATGATGAGATTGTCTCTAGTTTAGCTAACATCAACAAGCTACTAGAGTCCCAGCAGAAGCAGATTACAGAGTTGACACTAAGGGGGCCTAGTATGAAGCAGCACGAAGTGAAGAGTGTTGAAGATACCTTCAATCGATACATGGCTGAGAACGATGCTAGGGTTGACCACATCAAAGCTAGAATGAATGTTGATCATGCAGATTTATCTAAGCAGTTGAAGGATCTAACTTGAATTATGGAGCAGATGACCACGAACGTGAATCAACTGACACAAAAATTAGAGAATAAAGCCATCACGTTGAGGTCTGGAACGCAGTACGAGGGATCAATAAAGCCTGAATCAAAATTTGAAATAAAAAAAGCCCGATTCGACATCGATTTGACCAGCACAGGTGGTCGAATTAGGCAGGGGAGGTCGAAACCAGGCACCTGGACGACATCTGTAAGAAGCAGAGGGTCAGTTCGACTAAAAATAGGTCGATTCGACCAGAAGCTCTGATCAGGTCGAACGCCACTGTTCAGGATGCTCTATTTTGTCTGATGCCCGATTCGACCACGATCACTCAGGTTCGACCAACCCTACTAGTTGAACCCAAATCGAATGGTATCATCCCGTGTACTATATTTTGTCTGATGCCTGATTCGACCACGACCACTACCATTCGACCAGCCCTGTAAGTCGAACCATGGTCGAACCGACCTGTCCGGTAGAGAACGTAATTTTTGAAGCTCGGTTCGACTACTACACACCTGGTTTGACCAGCACTCATGGTTGAATCGAGGTCGAACCGCTTCGTTTGACACCATTTTTCATGCCGAATGCTTTACATGATGTTAATGCTACTCCCATGCCATCCCAAGGACAGAATACTGAGCTTATAGCGGAAAATAAATGGGAAAGAGTAAAGAGGTTGAGAGTCAAGAAGCTTAGACTGCAGATGGATAATGAAAATATGATTTTCTCTCTTGATCAAGACATGAAGATGCCCATGGAAACTCAATCATGCAAGAGCAAAGATGTGGTTTCTAACTTGTTTAATCTTGATTTTAAAAGGACAGATGATTCTAAATTTGAGTGGAAGATTGACAAGGAGGTGTCTAGACAGCCATGTGAGGAAGGAAATTCCAAGGATCATATACTTGTTACCAAGAAAGGTGAGGTGTTGAGTGTAGATAAGAAGAGGGAAAGAAACTATTTGAAGGTGAGGATGCGAGAAAACCATCCACTACCGTCGTGACTCTCCGACGTTAAACATGAGTGCCTGTTGGGGGCTTTTCCTTCCATTTTATTGCTTTATTTATTTCATGTGAGTAAGAATTTTTCATATTTAAGGTGCTTACTAATCGGCAATTACATTTCTTTGCAAACTAAGTTTCAACTTACATTTTTACTAAGTTTGGAGGGGTGTGATGTTCTTACCTCATTAAAGCACCAAGAGTATAATCTTTTCTTTGTAATGTTTGCTAGAGGAGTTAATTTTTTGCGATATGTTGAAACTTTAATCGGTTTTGATGTGTCAATTTTTTTGCAATTTACCTAGTATTCAGTGGTGTTTCTAGTGTGTGGAGTCGATTAGATAGTCAATTGATTCTTTCTTATAGTTCTCCTATTTTATTATTGATGAATCCTGTGATGATGAGTGTTTGAGCTTTGATGATAGAAACAGGTAAACTGAGGCTGTGACTTGATCGAGTTGACAACTCGAGGAACTCGTGCATACATTGAGGAATATCAGGTGCCCACCTTTTCTTATTCTAATTTTTATATGTGCTTTTAATTAGTATGAGTGAAAGGATTGGGTTTGATTTTGGTGATCCATGTGAGCTGATATTTTCAAAATCGTGCTTAAAATTCATATGCTTTTGAAATTGATGAAGGAAGTGTACATGAGTTATACTGGATATTACTTACCATGAAAGATGCTCTATTACATGTTATAAACCCATGTGAGATTTTGAGCCTCGTTGATCATGTACATAATCACATGATATTTCTTTCTAGTGAGTATCGTTCTTGTGTGTGTATTCTAGAACTTTCCTCTTGTCTTGCTTGAGACCGCATGTTATGTTAGATAATGAGAGATGATTTTAGATCATCTTTGATAATTATGAGTCACTTTGCCAAATAATTTTCTACCAAATAATTTTATATCCGTAGTCAGCCCTTTTGAGCCGAAAAGCCTTATTTCTTTGGCAACCTACGAAGATAGCCACTTAGTATCTTATTCGAGCCTTAAATTCCTATATTTAGTGGAGAATTAAATGCTGTCAAAGTGTATGAATTGATTTTCATGGAATTTGGAAGGAATAAAATATTTGGAGCTGTACAATTGATTATGAGCTGAAAAATATGAGCTGAAAAATAGGTTGCTTATGGGTAGTGCCCGAAATTGATACCCCGAGATATTAGAAGTAGTGCCCGAAATTGGTACCTCAAGAAAAAAAAAGAAAGAAAAAATATTGAGCTTGAAGGAAATGAGAGAAAAGAAAATTAGAAGAGCATGAAGCTGGATAGCCTTGAAGTGTAAAAAATCTGTAGTACAAAAGATTTCCAATTTTAATTCTTTACTAATTAAGTCACTTATCCATATGTTTCCTACCCTTACTAAAGACCCAACATTACATCCAAAAGAAAAGTCCTTTTTGATCTCATTATTGAATCATAATAATAGTGGTGGAGAGTTTGAAACTTTTGGCAAGCTTATGGTTACGCATGCACTTGAATTGAATCTGAGCGTAAACACCTTTATCCATAAGTGTACATCTTTTACACTTGAGTGCGAGTGATATATACTTCCCGTGAGAACATGTGAATGGAGCATTTGAATTGGTGGTGATTGTCTTATCTTGCATGCTATGAATTGATTATTGCATGTAATGAGAGTTGCATGACCTAAGTTGAGGACAATTATATTGTGAATGGGGTATTTGTCATAGTCCTTGTTTTCCCGCTAATTTTCTTACTCTCTTTCTCTTTATTTTTATTTTATTGCCTCGGGACGAGCAACGGGTAAGTTTGGGGGATTGATGAGAGTGGAAATTAGCGTATTTTAGTGTCCAATTGAACACCTTCTTGATTGGAATTGTTGTCATATATTAGCACAAGTGTCTTATATTTAATATATGTGATAAAAAGGTGCACTTGAGGTGTTTTATTGTATTTTAGGTGGAAAAATGATCAAAAGTGCAAAGTTGGAGAAAAGGTGCAATTTGTGCAATGAATGCTAAAAAATGCACGTTCAAATTGTATAATTTTTTTGTATTTGTGTGGAGATTAAAACTGGTAGTGTGATACATGATTGGAAAGCCACATAAGAGAAGGTCGTTTTGGCATAAAGAACACCTAAATTAAGCTCCAAACGAGAAAGTTAGAGCAAAATGGTGACATCGCGCGAGCTGTGTCGAACAGAACGGATGTTCTGCTTTCCATGGCTTTTTACAGATCCAAAACTTAGATTTTTTATAAGATCTTTATATGGATAGAAAGACAAGGAAGAGAAGATCGCGTGAGCACAAGAATTACTCAAATTGGAGCTTGGATGTGGAAGTTATATGCGAAACAGTGAGACGACACAGGTAGGATTCGACCACGACAATCCAGTTTGACCAGACCCCTTGGTCGAACTAAAGCCATTTTGGTCGAATTAGAAGCCTGAAGTGAGAATTATCGCCGATTTTGATTCGACCAGGGTTCGTCCAAGCCCTAGGTCGAACCCTAGGTCAAACTTTATGCCTGGGACTCGTCCGAATCTGATTTTTACACCCCAATTGCGTGTTTCTGCTTGTTTTCCAAGAAAAAGCACATCATAGGTCCATAAGGAGATCTTACAAGTATAAAAGGGATGTAGATCACACCAAGAAACAACAATAGAGATACGGATTGGATACAATACAATCATCCTACACCCCACAAGGGGGGTTCACCCCCCAACCATCATCCACATCCTTTCCTCCATCCATCCATTATTTTGAAGATTCGTCTGTGGAATCAAGAGGAGAACCAAGAGGAGGATTCATTACGGAGAAGGACGCGACAACTCCTACATCTAGGGTTTTATTCGTTTCCTAATTTATCTTGTATTTTCCAAACATACGGGTAAGATCTATCCAACACCCATGATTGTTCTTCGTAACATCACAGGCTAGAGCCTTTTTTGTAGAACTAGGGTTGTGAAGGTTTTTACCAATTAATTGAACTTTCGTGTGTAAACTCCGTACAATACTACTTGTGGATTTATTTTATATATGATTGTGCCTTTTTAATTCATAATCACGGTCGTTTTATGCATCATTAACTGTTATGTAGAGTCTGAATACATATCTTGGTTATTGATTGAGTGCGTTCACTGCTGAGCAGGATTCCATATTATGATTTTAAGTGATGGGACTCTGAAGCTTCATTAGAACTATCATATATAAATATCTTGGTTATTGATATGCATGGTTTAGTGATGCGTCCATATTCCACAAGGCAGAGTCGGATATCAACACACGGAAGGGAAGTTAAGTAGTAAAACATGATTACCCTAGAGCTACCTATTCTCCTACTTGATTCACTTTCGTATTCTTCGAGTGATATTTTATTTAATTTATTATTTTACTTAATTGTTTATTAGTTAATCATTCAATCCTCAAATGTTATTGCCTTACGTCTTAATTAATTTAGTAAATAATTAAATTGATAATACGCCGTCCTTTGGGTTCGATATTCACTTGGTCGCTTGCTTAAGCTGCAATTGATATCCTTAATACTTGGGGATTAATTTTGCGTGCAAAGAAAATGACCATCAGAAGCCGAGACTTGTGTTCAACTACAAAGAGATCAACAACATCTTAGAGTTCGACAGATACTATATACCAAGTAGGGAACACTTGGTTAACTGTATCAAGAATGCCAAGGTATTCTCCAAGTTTGATTGCAAATCTGGATTCTACCAGATTAAGATGGAAGAAGGAAGCAAGAAGTTCACAGACTTCTCCACACTACAAGACTATTATATCTGAAATGTCATGCCTATAGGTTTGGCAAACGCACCCAGATATACCAAAGGAAGATGGATAATTTTTTCAAAGATTATTTCTCATTCATGTTTGTTTATGTGGATGACATCCTAATAGCCTCAAAGAACATGAGGGAGCATTTGTCGCATCTGGAAGTATTTTCAGAAGTATGTCACAAGGAATGATTAGTGATTTCAGAAAAAAAAAAGCAGTAATTGCAACAAGACAAATCGAGTTTCTTGGAGTCGAGATCGATTAGTCTGGAATTATTCTACAATCACACATTGTAGAAAAGGTTCAAGGATTTCCTGAAGATTTCAAGGACAAGAAGCAACTCCAAAGCTTCTTAGGAGTTGTCAACTTTGCTGGAATGTTCATCAACAATCTAGCACAATACAGAAAGGTGTTTAGTCCTCTATTGAAGAAAGATGCCGAATTTAAATGGGAGGAATCACACCGAGAGATGGTTTAGCAACTGAAGGAGGTTTGCAAAAAGCTCCCAAAGTTAGTCATTCCAAACGACGAGGATAATCTGGTACTATATACAGATGCCAGCAACTATTGGTGGACAGCGGTTCTAACTAAGTCCACATAAGAAGGAGAAGTGACATGCAGATACTGTAGCGGGCTCTTTGTAGAGAATGAAGCGAAGAGGTGGCACATCAATGAAAAGGAGTTCTTTACGGTTCGAAAGACGTTCAAAAAATGGCCGCTATTTCTTCTCGCGAAGAAATTCATCCTTAAAATTGATAACACAAGCGTCAAAGCCTTTTTGAAAAATAAAATTGAATTTAAAACAGAAAAGGCTAGACTTTTAAGATGGCAAACATAATGCTAATATTATGATTTTAACATTGTCATTATTAAATCTGCTGATAATGTTTTGTCAGATTTCCTGATGAGAGATGGAAGGAGGTGAAATAGACTCCATCCTAACTGGATCAAAGCACCTGATGGACAACCTTGAGTTGCTCCAAAGGGAATTCGAGAATCTGGCACTCAATGTAAAGCGTGCTGGAAGAATACAAGAAAGTGATCAGACCAAAGTGTCTAATCGCATACGAGATTGCATTCACAACAATGCGAGTCTATTCGAGTCATTACGAGAGCCACTCATTCGGGCTGTTGATAGTAATAGCAATCGACAAAAAGAGAGTAGTCAAGAACGGGGCTCTAAACTCGGAGCAAGGGATTCAAGTACCCTTAGCACGAGTCCTAGATTGGAACCTCCAAAAAAGAAATCGGTCCAAGGAAAAATTGAAGACCTGGAGGCACATCTAGAGTCAACGAGTCAACCCGCCACCTCTGGGGTTAAAGAATGAGAGATCAACCTTAGGCCTATGACGGGTACTGCTAAGATTGGTATTAACTTAGCTGATTTCTCTTATTGGCAGGAATACCAGGCCAGTTGGGAGAAATTAAACACCAGGCAAGGAATCCGACCGGAGAAATATCGGGTGGATATATCTAGAGAATACCCCGAGTTTGGATGCGAGAAGGCTCAAATCCAAATGATGTAAAACAGTGGTATGATTTTGGGGCACCAGCTTCAATTTATACTGTTGCACCAAGCTTCCCAGAACTTGCAAAACTTCTAGATTGGCTGGGAGAAAAGGTTTTCAAGGCATGGAAAAATAACTTGACTCTATCCAGAGGCGATGTATTGGAGCTGTACTTCACCAGTGCGGCCCCAGAACCAGTCGGGAAAGGCAACCACGAGACCTTCCATTTCATCAAGCTAAGAAGACTCGATGTTTCGGCATCAAATAAGATCAAAGAGTCTTCTGGAAAGGAACCAGTCTTGGTTTTTATATTTTCTGAAGAGCAGATCTCTACGCGAAGAGCGAGAGGTTTGTATGCCTGCATCAAAACAATGGTGGAGGTGAAGTTCCCATTCAAGTTCGAGCATAAGTCTTTGAATGGGTCTTTCCTGTTGAATACTCTAACAGGGAAGAAGACAGTGCTTGCTGAGAAGGCCTTCCAGGAAAAACAAGACCTTCTTTGGAGAAATAAGATTTCGGTGAGTAAACAAACCCATCGGAGATATTGCAACATGGCCCATTTTGGGCAATGGTCAAACAAAGTATGCACAAGCTGTTCCACCCAAAATGAACCAGAGTTTGGAAAAGGAATAAGGTTGGGCATAGGGATGATCAGGATTGCTGAACCACCCCCAACAAAAGAGACACGTGGAAAAAATAGGGTAAAATCACTTCAAATTACCCAAGAGCCAGGAGAATCATCAGACACTAAAGAAGACAAATGACTCTTCAAAAAAGCAAGAGCTAAATGACCTTTCTGAAAGGGTAAGAGACATGTGACCAACAGGGGTGGCCCCCAAGAAGGAATCCAATGAAGAAAAGAGGACCAGTCAGCTGCTAAAGATGGCATCCAAAGCAAGGTGACGTAAGTGCTGACGCTAACATAATGACGTAAGTAGTGACATCACAAAAGGTTAAGAGGCTTTGAAATTCGAATTTCAAGTCCGAGGGCCTCTATAAATAGAGAGTATGAGGAAGCAGACGGCATCGACCATTCCTCTCTGTTTTCTCTCTAAAAAACATTGTATTTCTTTCTTTTCTTTGTATGAGTGTTCTGAGTGCAGCTACAATAAGTAACTAAAGGAGTTATTTCCTCTTGTTCTGTGAGAATGAGTGTGTAATAAATTTCTCCATTCAATAAATAAATAATATTGGGCTACTGCTCGAAACATGTAACCTTCCATCTTCTTTTGCAATTTTAATCTCCATACTTTTCGACGAGAAACAGTAGCAACATCCTATACACCCGGTGTAGGAAACGAACCAAGATTGTGCTGAGGTCCGCTGAAGGAACGGGATCAAATCATCACACTGCGGGGCGCATGGTTGGCTGTGAGGAACAGCTGTAAAATCTCCCGGATACCCGGTGGATTGATGGTCAAAAAAGGACTATTACTATTTTAAGTTGGTTAGTTATGAGATTAATATTGTTTAATTAATATACGGAAGTATGTTGGGCCTGATATGGTCATAATGGACTATGTCTATTTTTAAGAGGAAAATTGTGATGAAAAAAAGAAAAAAAAGGTATTGAAAATCATATACGGATATCAATCGGGTAGAGTAAATAAAATAATTTTTGATTTAAAAAGAAAAGGGGTAATTTTGGAATGAATAGTATAAAATGGCTAGAAAAAAATGTATTCTTATGAGGGTGGCTAGAAAAAATTCTACTTAAGGAATAGTGGCTATTTTAAATTTTAGCCTTTTAATATTTTCGTCAACAAGGGTCTTATTTTACCATTTTAGGTGTATATTCACAAAATAAATGACCACTTTTATTTGAGACGGAAGGAGTATATTTTTACACATATCACCATATAATTCTTAGTACTTCCTCCGTCCCACCCAAATAGCATCATTTTACTATATTGGACGTCTCATCCAGATTGCAATATTTTTCTCTTTTAGTAAAAAAGGGTCTACTAATGGCCACCACTATCCATTACATCTCTCTAATACACCTAATCAATTTACATAAAATAATAATATTCATTAATCTACGTGCAAAAAGCAAATGCACCTCTTTGGACGAGACGAAAGAAGTACATATTCATTTTACATAAAATTAAAATTTACAAAAAAAAACCATAGTACATATATGTTCATTTTTGTTTTTCGGTGCAAGTTTAGAATTATGTAATTCATTGATTTTTCTAGTTGGAGTTTAGCAAAACCAGAGTACGTAAATCTCATACATTTCTAGCACACATTACATCCTACTCGGTGTCACCCCCAACTCTTACACATTAATTTAATATAAATTTAATATCTATCATACTAGGATCTCTAAAACAAAGAGTAACACTATTTGTTAAATTTACTAAATATACTTAATTTCAAATCTATTTTTCTCATTTCTATTTAAATCCAAGACAATCATTACCATCAACACCCATATGGTGATGTTTATTCTGAGTTTTTATAAGTTTGAAATGTAGGAATTTAATCCAATAAACCTTAACTCTATTATGATTAACGAGATCCAAAACGTAAAGCGGAAGCGCACCTGATTCAATGAGTCCTTTAAGCGGAACTTGAACTCGGGATCAGTGATTTTATGGCCTTCCTCAACTAAGCCTTCTTATTCCTTATGGGACCATAGTAATCCCTCCCGATGGGGAGAAGGGAAGACCCTGTGCGGCTTAGTATATTGAGGACCATAACCTGTGAGCCTTTATATACTACTTGACTAGACCACCCATAATCACCTAGTCACATAGTATTGGGTATCTACTCAATTGGCCTATATCAAATAATTATAGTCCATGGGCTCTTACTTCAATTTAATCACTTAATCAAGCCCAACATATTATTTGAATAGCTAATATAATTGAATATTAATATATTACCCACAATTAAATTATATAGAAAATATAAATTTTTTAACAATCTCCCACTTGGGCTATATATTACTTTCCGAAGACAATTATATTAAGAATCCTTAGTGCACACTTTATGTTATTCATTCAGACTACCTTCAACAATCTGGTCCATCTCATATACTAATATGGAACTACCGCGACATTCACCACATTATAAATCGTGACTAAATCCCGACAATCACCAATATCAATATACTCAATGACATAGATCAAATATGGTGAGTAGCATGAAAATTACATGCAACGTGATCAATATCATGTCTATTTCTAACTGGTCCTACTTTAATCTTTAGTGAGATCAATCCAAAATGTAATACATTACAAAATGAAAATTTACTTTAGTGAATTCAATGAATTCAAAACCATCAAATTTATTCTGCTGAAAACTGAATTATCCAAATCAAAGTGTCTTGAAAACTTTAAAGAGCAATAAATATAGACTCTCACTAAATCAATGTATTCTAAAATCATATAACACCCACATGAGTAGCTAGCTCATAAAATTACAGGCGTTGAATATATAATTGGTGGATCCGTATTTAGAGTCTATCATAATATGCTCTACTAAAATTTTATCCACACAAAACACTTTCTTTAACAACCAAGAATTCTCTGTCAATATGATTGACTTATAAGAACTCATGTTGCTACTAAATACTTTATTGCGAACTAACTGTCACAATAAACTTTATGTGACAAAGCTTCGCAACCTTTATTTTATGTTTGAATGACCCTTAGAGTGCTACTAATTCGGTTGTCATGGTTAAGGAGCTACAAGTGTTTGCTTAATATTTTTATTTGTATAGCTCTCCAGACTAACAGAAGATGTATCCTGAAATAGATCTTATACTGCATTGGCATCCAACAAACTCAGAATTAGAATTCCTTATGATCTCTAACAAATCTGATCCTTGATGTGCAAGCATGTTATCATTAGTTCTCAATACTTTATAAAAATTCATACTAGAGTTACTAAAGTATCTACTAAGTATATCAACAATAGAAGCTAAATTAGGTCTTGTACGGACCTCATCATACAGCAACTTCCAATAGTCAAAGCATATAGAATATTTCTACATTTCTTAAATCTTTAGTTTAACTTTATGGTACTTAATTGAGACTGCACTTGTCTCATTTAGTTTAACTTAAACATTCTCCCACTGAATCATATAATCATCTATATTTGTATCAAAACCAAATACGACAAAAAAACTGCATGATGAATATTGTGATTCCTTTACGGGGAAAGTTTTCTTGAATGCATAGATGGATTTCATTGTAGTTCTTAAATCGTTGAAATCGTTTCATCAATGTTACCATCATGAAACTTTATCTTTACGTCCATCAAATGTGATTCAAAACCAAAATGTGCTACCAATGTCACAATTGTCTTAAAAGAACCTTTCTCAGTAACCGGATCGAAAGTCCCTTAAAGCAATGCCTTCTTTTCCTTTTGAGTATAATCCTTTACCAAGATGTGAACCTAATCATCTCGTATTGATTTAAACTCATAACTTAATGCATTAACCCACTTTAGACTATTTGGACCTTGCATGGCTTGATGAACACTGTTTGAATATTCTACCATTAATTCCATAGTGTCCTCATTATTTAGAAGAAAACTACATAATTATCCAAATTATCTTTCTCCCAACTCTAGTGGTTTCCTTAGTGACATTAATTCTTGAGGTTGTTGAATTTGTTATTCATTAAATATTATTGACATTGTCCCATCGATATTCTGAATTTTCATATTCTTAAAAGGCATAAGTGGGGGTCGAATCGACTCCCCCCTTAAGAACAATGTCTCTAATATTATTCTTCCCCAAAATTAATATCCTCAAAGAATTCCTTATTACCCGTCTCAAATATGAACCAATTAATTTGGATCACAAAACCTTATTCATAATCTATAGAGCAGTCGATAACCGTTTGAGTTCAAATTTCTTTAATAGATCCCAATGATCTAGCTTTAGTTGGATATCACCATATATGAAACTCATAAAGAGTTCACATAACTACTTTAGTTGGAACTTTATTGAGACCATAAGCTGCAATCTTTAGTATTTCTCATGTTAGTAACCATATGTTATAGAGTTCAATCATGTCTTTTAACTACACCATTCACACTCAGCAATTTTAATACGGTATATTATAAGACAATTCTACAAGCCTTTAAGAGAAACAAAAGGTTATACTTTAATTTCGTCTTTAGCAGCTTTCTTTATGGGTATTCTTTTATTGCCCTTATGCTTTATTGAGATCAAATTTTCTTGAAGCCTTCTTGTCTCATCTTTATTGTTGAAGTTCTCATCATGTATGATTTTATTGTTGATATAGGTTAAACTTAATTAGTAGGCTTCTTAATTGTACAGAGAATTATTATAAAATAATTTATCATGCTCGCATTAAACTTTATAATCTTTCATAATTAAATCATTTGGAATCATCTCGAGGATTCGAGCATAACATTAGTATCAAGTTTTTGGACAACAATACTAATTTAAATAATGCTCTCACGCAGTGGTCAAATACTGACAATAGGAACTATCAATCAATAGCCTTCCTTTGGGCCGACTTATTACTCACATGTAAAACTAAATAATTATCACGTATTCACCACTACAGGTGTTTGTGTATTTCGGTCAAATATTAATCTACCTTTGGGCCGATCAATACCCGCATGAAGATACACTCGCATAGCATTATTAATTGGGGACCCATCATGATGAGTGTGTAAATTCACAAGTTTGGCATCATGTTTTGTGCTAGTTTTGGAGAGTTTTGAGGTGGAAATAGGTGGAAAACCTATATATATTGTGAATTAGCATGAATCAGGAGTTAGTGGAGCTATTTAAGTGGTTTTCATAGCAAAATCAGAGTGGAAGTGCCAAGAATCGAAGAGACGAAGTCGAGACCACACGAACCGCCAAGTTGAAGGAGGGTTCGACCTGTTGGATGAGGGTTCGACCTCTCCTACAGGTCGAATCAGCATTACAAAGTATGCAGAAGGAGGGTTCGACCACGACTCAAGGGGTTCGACCTATCTATCAGGTCGAACCATAGTCGAACCAGTTCGCGAGAAGTGTGATTCGACCACGATGTTGGGGTTCGACCTGAAGGTTGGTCAAACCAGGAGCAGAAATTATCCAGTGGTGTGGTTCGACATGTGGTTCGACCAAAGACGGAGTGGTTCGACCTGTACAAGAGGTCGAACCAAGTGCAGAATACTTCCAGTAGGTGGGTTCGACCTGTGGTTCGACCTGTGGCCAGTGGTTCGACCTGTTTGCTGAGGTCGAACCGTCGTGCGGGAATTTACCTTATTCGGATTTTCGAGGTCAAAACGCATGGGATCACTTAAAAAGCCCATTCCAAGCCCTAGAGACGTGATTAACAAGTATAAAAGGAGGCTCATGCAGTCAAGGAAGAATCACCACGTTCACAAAGTCACAAAATAACCAATCACCAACAACACAATACAAGAGAGTTTAGCTGGAGATTCAAGTAAGATTGATCCATCTAACTATGATTGTTCCTAGATCAATCATGGGTTAGAGCCACTTCGGTAGTTCTAGGGTTATGAAGGTTTCATGAGTTGATTTGTATTTCGTGTGTATACTCCGTACAACACTACTTGTGGTTTAATTTATATAAGATTGTGCATTTTTAATCCATACTCATAGTTTTTTTGTGCATCAATGATCGTTGGTAGAGTCTGAATGCATAACATGGTTATTGATTGAGTGCGTTCACTAATGAGCAGGATTTATTGTTATAATTCTAAGTGAAGGGATTCTGAGATTTTATTAGAACCGTCTTATATGAATGTTTGTTAATTGAATTGAATTCGAGTTAACAAGTAGGATTAAGAGTATAACTTTATAGTACCTAAAAAGGGAGATCAAATCGGGTTAGAGTACTAAGTGCACGGGAAATAATTGATTATGATAGTACCTAGAAAGGGAGGTAAAGTATACGTCTTGCTCTGAGGATACTCACACGTGTCAAAAGTTTATCTATTTGTGTCTATATAATAGATTTGCATGGTCTAGCGATGCGTCCATAAACCACAAGGCAGAGTCGGATATCGACACATGAAAGTATGAATTAACGAATGAAACTGGATGGCCTGACGAACTACCTATCATCTTATTTTATCACAACTACTATTTTCCTGTTCTTGTTATTTATTTGCTATTTTAGTTGTTACTTAGTTTACAAACCAACAATTACAATTCTCAACATAGTCATAATTACTAGAAAATAACTAAAGTAATATTTAGCCGTCCCGTGGATTCGATATTTAACTTGGTCACCTTCGAAACTACAATTGATATCCTTCATACTTGGGGATTAAAATTGTGTGTTGAGAAAACAATGCCCATCAGGGACTCATCACAAGACACCTTGTGCAACATTAATCTCGTCTATGGACAAAAATTAATTGCAGGGGTAATCTTGGTGTAATAATCAAGTACTGATAATAAGTTCTGTCAAACAAAAGTCTATCTATGGACCGACTCATGTTCACATGAATAATCTAAATAATTATCACACACTTATTATCATATGTGCGTTATTATTCTGTCAAACTGTGCCTACCTATGGGCCGAACACATAAATAATTCCACACTCATCTATGTAATTTCAATAAAGTCTTTCTCCACACACAGAGGCTGCTATGGCAACATGATGTTTTGATTGACTAGTTTGAAAATTACTAGACCAATTAAACAAATACTTAAAAAATATATATTTAAGTTTAATTGAACGACATTAAAAAATATCTCCTCAATTTTAGCTTAATTTAATCAACGAACTGGGAAATTTAGTTGATTCATACCATAATGAAAGATTTATTAACTTAATTAAAAATTTTCAAATCCTAATTTAAAATTAAATTAGGTAAATGTCTATAATTAAATTGTTCATGCAAATAATAGTCGAATAATTATTGTCTGATTCAAATTCTAAATTGCTAATCACATGTATAAATCGCATGTTATCACAAATTAATAAAATAATATAATTACAGCATGTAATTACCCCAAATATGAAAGTGGGGTCAATAGTATTTGCGACAAACCCATAATCCATTATGGCTTACTGAATAAGCTATAAAGATACGCATGAACCTAATTTTTCATAAAAATTACTGAAATTAACTGTATTTCTTCAAGTCTTGAGTATTCATAAATAATATACCATTGCACCACAATGCATATAATTCTTTATTACCGAATTGAAACGAAAATAAAATTATGAATACATTACTCTAATTCTGTCATAAATTTATGTCCATAAATATTCAATATGCAGAATGGTAGATATCATTATGCGAAAGGGATGTACAATTAATCACCCCATCACAACACAATTCAATTCATTTGGTATATAATTTCAACCAACAATTAACGGATCTTAATTGACATGCATTATCACATAAATAGTGCCACACACATTCCTTGATCAATTGTCAATATGAAAATTGCCACGCAATTCCAAATTTCACAAATATTCAACGATTAAAATCCATTAATAAATGTACACAATAAACTTTAACACAATTACCTCAAATTTAAAATTGATGTGGTCAGTCCTATAATTAGAAATTTCTTGTAATCACTAATCCATTGTGTATATAATGGAAATGTGAACCATGCTGATGCATATATATACCATGAAATATTCTTAATAAATTGAGCACCCATCTGGCATATTTTAATTGCAAGTAATGACCACTCTCATATCATCTTAAAACAATTTATCGAATTTAATCAGTGACAAATAGGATTAATCAAAATCTATCAACAAGAACTTATAAAACCAAAATTGCTATCATAATAATAAAGGGATCGCATTTTAATTTACATTCTCATGAATGTTGAGTGCAAAAATACAAGTTTCCAAGAATTCTTTTCAGATAGCCAAAAAATCTTGATAATTCTCAGTTATGATGTGTTCATGAGTTAAACTATTATAATCAAAATCCTAATTAATCCTAATTAAGAATTATAAATCCTAATTTAGAGTAAACAAAAATATTCCTCAATAAATAATTAATAATAATAGCACTCCCAACACACGTTAACCATTTAACAAAAATTTATAAAAATACTTACCCTCGTAATGGACACCAATATATGCTATACATATAATCCATTCTATAACAGTAATTGTTATTAAAACTGGATCTAACAATCTACGAGGACATCACGCATAGATGTAATTTCTGATTAACACGTGGTTTATTATTTTTCAAATTATCGAATAATAATAACCCATCTTTCAATTTACAAAATTGAGCAATACAATCAATTAAGTATGAATACCCAGTAACTACTCAAAAACTTACGCATACATGTGTCGAATTCACTAGATAGACATGTAATGTCGTTAATTATTAAAATGACATAATCATTTTAATACAGTGCATAATACCATTTCTAAGTACTTGTTTGCCATCGATTTTCTGAAAATTATTATTACGAATAGCGTAAGAGTTCATTTATTTCAAACGAAATTCAATGAAGTTTAATATCAGAATTCCAAAACTATACATCTAACCTTATATGCGATTAAACTAAATTAAATAATTAATCGCAACACAATATAAAATAAACAATCAAACTTATATGATTAAAAAATTTAATTTCATCAGATCTCAGAGAATCATACATAAGGTGGCTCTGATACCACTTGTCTGAATTTAATCCAATAAACTTTAACCCTATTATGATTAACGAGATCCAAAACGTAAAGCGGAAGCGTACCTGATTCATCGAGTCTTTTAAGCGGAACTTGAACTCGGAATCAGTGGTTTTATGGCCTTCCTCAACTAAGCCTCCTTATTCCTTATGGGACCGTAGTAATCCCTCCCGATGGGGAGAAGGGAAGACCATGTGCGGCTTAGTATATTGGGGACCATAACCTGTGAGCCTTTTATATACTAGTTGACTAGACCACCCATAATCACCTAGTCACATAGTATTGAGTATCTACTCAATTGAGTCATATTAAATAAATGTAGTCCATGGACTCTTACTTCAATTTAATCACTTAATCAAGCCCAGCATATTATTTGAATAGTTAATATAATTGAATATTAATATATTGCCCACAATTAAATTATATAGAAAATATAAATTTTCTAACATGAAAATCTATTAACTTGAAAGAATAAATTTTAACATTATATAAATTATTAATTTATGTAAGAAAAAAAGAGAGGTATAAGAGATTAGGAGAAAAAAATTGTAACAAGACAATCATCACCATCATCACCCATATGGTGATATTTATTCTGAAGTTTTTATAAGTTTGAAAATCTATTAACTTGAAAGAATAGATTTTAACATTATATAAGAAATTATTAATTTATGTAAGAAAAAAAAGAGATAAGGAGAGAAAATTTGTAATTAATTAAGAAATGAGAGTGTATGGAAGATGAGTGTGTTGAGGATTATACAATTTATAGGTATATGTAGAGCAAACTAGATCTCCTATATGCTATTATCGTTTATCATCTTATGTCTTACTAGTTATATGTTTGATATTTAAGAGTGGAAGAAAATCCAAGCCCCTATAATTTTCACATTTCTCATACGTGTCATTTATTCAATAATATGATATATGATATGTTACAATTAATTACACTAGATAGATATATTTTTAAAATCTAAGAACGAATTTTGAACAAACAAAACTTGATTTTCAAAATCGATAACAAACATCACGTAAGGTATATTTGTTTTATTTATAAACCAAGTTTAAGTTCTCAAAACATTATTCATAGGGGAGCTTTTTTGTAAGGAGGATACATATGAGATAAATTGTGAGTTTTACTATTCATTACTCCCTCCGTTCAATTATAAGGTATCCATTTGCTTTTTGCACGTGGATTAAGGAGTATTATTATTATATGTAAAGTGGGTAGTTGTATTAGAGAGAAGTGGTGTGTCATATTGTGTACTTTTTTACTAAATAGGGGAAATAATTACTTTTGAAGCGAACGTCAAAAATAATAAAATAAATACCTTATAAACGAACGAAAGAGTATTTAAGTAAGTTGAATATAAAGATAAAAATATGTTTGTCGTTACTTAAGAATCATACTATAACACGTGATAGATTCTTTCAAAAAATTATCGTCTTACTTACACCTCCTTGTACTTTTTTAACTCGAAATAAATGCAATTCAAACGATTAAATTGAAATATAATTAATCCGCAAAAGCTCGTGATAAAATGGACGTCAGCAGAATTTGTTTCACGAAACAGTCATCGACAATGTCCAAGTGGTGACAAGAATTGGACCCACCTTTTGATTTCAAGTGACACATCACACATGCCAGTGTTGGAATTTACTATATCCCACTTAATTACTTGGAGTATTTTACACTCTAATTTTCGAACACGATCAAATCTTTGATTAAATTAATTTAAAAAATAAGGGTTTGATTTTGAAAATATGGTAAAGATAATCAGAGTTGATACGATACTTCATAGGAAGAGGTGTTAAATAAGCCGAGCGAGCTCGAGCTCCCCATACTCGACTCGATTAGGTAACGAGCTTATATAAGAGCTCGGCTCGATTTGAAAAATATTCGAGCGAGTTCGAGCTCGGCTTGTTAAGCAAAAAGATTGAGTTTTCGAGCCTTATCGAGTCGAGTCGAGCCTAATATTAAGGAGTAATATATTTTCTATTATATTTAAAATATTTATTTTATTATATATTATTATAATTAAATAATAATAATTAATGATATTAATATTATTAATTATTATTTTCGAGTCTTAACGAGCCGAGCTCTCGGCTAGTTAATTAAATGAGTTCGAATTCGAGCTCGAATAGAAACGAGTCAAGCTTTGTCGAACAGAGTCGAGCCGAATTGAGCTTTCGAAAGACTCGTTTTCCATAACAGCTCTATTCGTATGTATATAATCCGTGAGATATATACGAAAGGAAATCTTAAAGAGCTCTAAAGAAGTATAAATGAAATACTCCCTTCGTCGCCTCAAAGGTGGATATTTGTTTTTTGCACGTGGATTAAGAAATATTATTATTTAAGGTGTAGTTGGTAGTTGTATTAGTGAGGTGTATGTGTCCCATAAAATTATTGTATTAGTGATGTGTGTGGATCCTATGTGTTTAAAAAGATAAATGTGGACCTTTGATGCGAACATTCAAAATGGCAAAATGTAGACCTTTCGATCGAGCGTATGGAGGGAGTAATAACATTTGAAGTTTGATTGCAAAGGGCATTGGAAAGGTTTACTCTGAACGAGAAAGGGAAAGAGGGATAGAAAGAAAAGATGATGAATCCGATGATGGAAAGAGAATTTGGTCATCGTTGATGAGGGCCCCCTTTCATCTTCGGGATTCACTCAAATTTCATTGGGATTTGGCCCTCCTTACATTTCTAACCAAACTAGAACACTATTTCTTCCTTCCCCTTTTCATCTCATCTATTCAATCACTATAGATACGCAAATATTCTACTCCTCTTGTACTTCCCTAAGCAGAGGTTTCATATTTCACTCGCTAATACATATATCAAATTTACATTAAATAGTAATATTTCCTTCGTCCGCTTTTATGGTATTCATTTTATTATTTTTGGCATCCGATTCAAAGGTATTCATTTCTCCTATTTAGTAAAAAAGTACACAATATGACTCACAATTTTCCTCTAATACAACTACCCACTTTACATATAATAATAATACTCGTTAATTCACGTGCAAAAAGCAAATGAATACCTTAGAATCGGACAGAGGGAGTATTTTTTAATCAAAGTGACAGCATTACGGGCGGATGAAAAAGTAAATGGATACCTTAGAATCGGACGGAGTGAGTATTTCTTAATCAAAGTGACATCATTACGGGTGGATGAAAGGAATATTTTGTGTAATAATTACTTCCTCCGACCATTGTTAATATATTGCTTTTTGTACGCGGATTAATTAAGGAGTATTAATATTTTGTGTATAGTAGGTAGTTGTATTAGTATATGGTGTGAGTTTATTTGTATTAGTGGAAGGTGTGGATCTCATAATCTAAAAAAAATTGATAGATTAAGGATGATTTACCCAAAATAATAAAATTGATATATATTATTAAGTATGGACGAAGGAGTAATAAAGTTTATAATATATTGTGTATGGAAGGAAGATATATTAATTTTGGAATTAAAAATATGTTATATTAAATATTACTTGTGCGTCATCTCCTTTTATAGACATACAGTAAAACATCTATAAATTAATACTCAATAAATTAATAACCTCGATAAAATTAATAATTTGTCCGGTCCCAATTTGGGACCAGTTTAAATTTGGGTATCAATCAATTAAATAATAAGATAATATTTATTTTGAAAATCTTAGTGTATATTTAAGGTCTCAACAAAATTATAAATTAATAATTATTAAAAAATTCTCAAATATATATATATGTACTCAACTTCAATATTCTAAGACAATTTAGTAAAATATGAATCTATTGTTATTTGCTTTTTGTTAAACTTCAGATCAGCATTAATCTCATCTTTAAATCTTTCGATTGCACCAAAGAATTGTAGCATTGTCTTCTCATATTGCAATAAAAATTTCTGAAGAGTTATTGTCGCTTACAATGCTTCTTTTCGAGTAATCAGTTCCAAAGCTATTGAATCATCATCCATTTCATCATCTTCTGGATTTTGAATGACATCAGCAACAATTTCTTTTAAACTTTGAACTTCGTAACATTCATTATTTTCATGAAAGTCAAGCAAGTGATTCACATCCATTTTATTCTTATAACTCACCCCACTGATTATTTTCTCAAGCTTATCTGTATAATTGTGAATCCCATAAATACTCAATCATATATTCTAATAATATATTTCTAACATACATAATAAGTTATGAAAATATTTTTTTATATAACCTCTTTAAATTAATAAATTATTAATTTATCGATTATATAATACCTCTCTAAATTAATAAAATTCTTTGGTCCCAAATGTATTAATTTATGGAGGTTTTACTATAATAGGAAGTTAAAGTTAAAATTGAGACAAGTAAAATAAAATGTGAAGTTAAAACGGGGAGATCACTTTCTATTTGGTTCGAATTTCATACTATGTCATTTTGTTGTAATATGTTAATTACTATATGGACTACATGACACATTGCTCTATAGGAAAGATGATAAAATTATATCTTTGGTTTGTTTTAGGTTTATTCTTTCACATTTAAATTTAATAAATTTTCATTAAATATAATTTATATACATTTTTAAATTTTATTAACCTTTATTTACCCTTATATTGTACATTATCTCTTCTTAATTAATATTAGTTTTTATTTATTTTTTTATTCATTCTTTTTCTCAATACAATTAATATTTGATTTGAAATAAAATTTAAAGCTATCCCACCAATATACAAAATAAAAAAAAAGTATAAAATAAGTCATTAGATACACCTAAACTCAAATTAAACATTTCATAAAAGAAAAGTAAATTCTATTCACACACTCACTTTTTATGTATTATTATAATTCCTCAATTAATTTTTCTTTTTTCTCATCTCTTAAATCAAGTCAAGCGTTCTTGCGCATATAACCACTCATATTTATATATTAATTTCACATTAATTAAATTAAAAAATATCATACCAACTACTCAAAATAAATACTTACTTCCGTCTCAAATTTTTTAAAAACCTTTTCATTTACGTCTGTTCTAAAATACTTTTCATATTTATAAAATAATAAAAAGATCAAAATAACTAACTTATACACTTTGTTTATAACAATATCACACATATCTAACAAGTAACATACTTAACATATTTTATTATTAATTTAATATCAAAATATATTAAAATATCTATAAAAGTAACATTTTTCTTAATATATGTTAAAAAATAAAGTCAATTTTTTTTGGATGTAGTGCAATTCACCGTTAAGATAATGACAACTTTAAGATATTAGGTGTAGTGCAATTGATTTGGTTTCCTAGACGTCCTATTGTTCATTCATGCTATATTAATGGAAATACATCACTAAGCACTATTAACACATCAAATATGATTCGATTTCAAGTTAATAGTACTATTATTCAATTTATAATAAAAGATGCGTGAATAGTTTTGAACCTCCTTCCTAGATACAAATAATGCAAACTTAAAGAACCTCCGGATGGCCAGTTTGACTAACAAATATTCTCTGAAAATATTATTCAATATTATTCACTTCCTACTTGAGTTCTTAATTGCATTGTTCAATCAAGTATCTAATTTACCAACCCTTAGGATTATCGTGTTCACAGACAAACTACTATAATCCCTAGCAAATAGACAATATAAACTATGTATGCACACAAGCTAACACAACATGTCAAACATCATGGGCAACATCAATGATATATTGTGAAGACGTTACAAACATATAAATAAAGCCTTAATCAATCAAATAAATTAGAATGTAAATAGCATGAATTCACAATATTTGTCTAAGGTTCCAAATCAATTATTCTAACCTTCAATCCCTAGAACTGTAAAAGGGTTTTAGCCCATAAGATTACACACAACCCTCATGGCTAATAATTCCATAACAAATTCAACAAAAGAAGAAATAAAGAGAAGATACAAAACCCTAGTGTCATGTGGTTTACGTTCTTCTTCCGTCTCTTCGATTAAATTGCCTCTCTCAAATGCACTTGAATCTCCTTCTGGACCGATGGAATGATGGGATAGGTGATCTTATTGTGTTTGTGGGTGGATGGATATTGCGTGAATTGAATTCACGTTGTGTTTATGTGGAATATGATCAGTCTCCTCTCTCCAGGTATTCTTATCCCCTTTTATATTCTGGGCCATGATTCTTACTCCCTTGGGCTCTTTTTCCACGTTTTCATGCACTGAAAGGTGAAAATCCCAATTTTTGGCCCAAACTAATGCAACACGAGTTGGAATGCCCAACTCGAGTTGCAATATGACTCGTGTTACGTTGATGCTTAACTCGTGTAATCCTAACACGAGTCATGTTATCAAACCGTGCACTCGCCTGTCAAGTCGTGTCGCAATGCTCTGAAACTGGATTGGCCACGGAACCCAGCACAAGTCGAGTTGGCAAGTCGAGCTACTGCCTGTCAACTCGTGTTGTCTCTCTAGACGAATCCCGATGCTGCTCTGCCTCACACGACTTGCCTCAGACGCAAAACGACTCGTGTTGCAAGTCGTGTTGCCCATGATAAGTCGTGTTGTACGTCTATTGCATTCTGACCTCCTACGGCACCCAACACGACTTGAGTTGTCAAGTCGTGTTGAGCCTTGCAACTCGAGTTAGCTCATTTTTCACTCGTTTTTTGCTCGTCTTCGGTTCTGCTTCATTTTTATCTGTTTTAACCTTCAAAACTCAACAAAACACCTTAGTAGCACCATAATAATGCAAAATATGTAAACCACACAATCCCACATGAATATATGACCTTATTCTAACAAAAATAGTGTATTGTGAGACCGAAAAGACGTAAATTTTTACTCTCATCAATGTAGAAGTATAAATTAGAGTTGGTCTCTTGTGTCCCATGGTGTACAAATTGTGTAAGGGTACACCATTTTGTTCTAAATGGTATACATTTTAATTAATAAGGGTACAACATTTTATTCTAAAGGGTATACATTTTTCATTAATATTTTTTTTTTTTTTCAAAAAATAAAAGGTACATATCTTTATACTAAAGGGTGTACAATTTAATATTAAAAGGTATAGACACACGGTATGCCCGAACCACACAAGTTTTTGCCTATAAATTATTATTGCTCACGTTAAAGACATGCACGTTTATTAATTAAGAGTCCCTTCACTCTTTTAAAAGTAATCTTATAAAAAGTAGAGACATTAGGGTTAAAACTTAAAACATTGTGTCCACTAGATATGGAACATTGCATCCACTATAATTTCATAGGAAATTTTGTTTTTAACTTCTTTTTTTAAAAAAAAAAAAAAAAAACTTTGAGTAAAGATTGTATGAACCATTCCACTTTAATATTTCCATGAAATTTGTGGTTCATGAATTACTATTTTATTTTCTAAATTTTAATTTGTATATTTACAATTCATTACTTATTATAAGACAAAATCATATTTTCACCCTTTAATTTATTTAATACTAGCTCCCTCCACCTCTATAATGTTTTTATTTACTCCCTCCCTCCCGTCCCTATGGTTACGTTTGCTTTTTACACATGGATTAATGAATATAGTATTTTAATGTGTATTAAGGTGGGAGAAATAATATTTTAATGTAAAGTGAGTAGGTGTATTAGTGTGATGTGTGAGCCCATAGAGAGAGAAATAATTAATTTGTGTGGGTCCCATATATTAAAAAGGGAAATGTAACCATTAGGATGTGACGCCCAAAAAACAAATATGTAATCATTAGAATGAGACGGATGGAGTATTTTCTTTTTACGCAGAATAAAAAAATTGTTTTTTTTTAAGTTTTTTTAATAAATAACTAATAAATTAAGTTAATGAAATGAGGGTAATATTTTTTAAATAATTATATAAAAAGGTTAGCTCTTTTTGATCTTTTAACAATTTTTTAAAAAAGTTAAAGTTTTATAAAACTAACTGAAATGAAAATTGTGAAATATTTTATGATTAAAGGGGATAACTATTTAAATCTCTTGTGACATTTTCTCTTAAATGGGGTAATAGTTTATGATAAAGATTGGTGTGAGACTAGTAAAAGAAACGACTTCACTTACTTATTAAACTCAGTTTATACTACTCCCTCTCTCTCCATTTTTTTTTTTTAAGTTCTCTCTCTCAGTCCTTAATTAGAAAAGAAAAGCAAAAAACAGATGGGGCCCAAACTTAAATTTCCAAGATTGACAGAATTGCAGAGAAGAAGCAACAACCTTTGTTAATACTTCCAACCTCCTTTTGCTGGTCTATCCTCCTACCTAGTCTCAACACACGTATCCAAACCAAAGATTATTGGCTGACTTTAACCAACCATGCATATGTCACTGTGCTCTACACTTTACACCCCCACCCACCATCCACCCACCCCCCAAAATCATCATTCAGAAAACCTAACATGACTTAATCCCAATATATAGAAGCAATGTCCTAATAATAATAAAAAAAAATCACGGGTAATTCTTGGGTGACCCGTGGTCACCCATGACCCTCTCACATGAGGGGGTGGGGGCCCACCCCCTGACATGTGGGACCCACCCCAGAGGGTCATGGGTGACCACGGGTCACCCAAGTCATGCTCAAAAATCATCTCAGTATTTATGACTCAATTGTATATATTTTTATAACTCAATATATATACTTATGATTTAGTTGTACATATTATGTATTTGATCGTAATTTTTAAATCGAGTGATATTTTCCTGATTTCGAATATTTAAGTATTTCCTCCATTCCTTTCAAAGAGGGTATTTTATTCATTTAATGTGTCACATCCAAAGAGTCTCATTTTATTTTTTACACACATGAGACTCACATTCATCAATTAATACAATTAAAATATAATGTTACACTATATTAATACAATTACTCATTATAAATTAAATAATAATATTTTTTAATTAACGTGAAAAAAAAACCTTTGTGAGGGACAAAGGGAATAATTATTTATTAAAGGAGTACTAAATTTGGGGTAATAAAAAAAAGGTAAATCTATTATGTAGTAAAAAATTTAACCCCAATATATATGTCACATGTTCTCACCATCACCTTCAATCTACTGAAAAAGCTCCATTACTCAAACCTAGGAAAAGAAAAAATGAAAAGAATGGATTGTTCGAGTGGGTCCACTTCAGCAACGGCGAGCAACGACAAGTCCGGCAAGAAGAAGAAGGGCGGCGCCGCCGCGAGGTTGTCGACCGATCCTCAAAGCGTGGCGGCGAGGCAGCGGCGCCACCGCATAAGCGACCGGTTCAAGATTCTTCAGAGCTTGGTACCGGGCGGGTCGAAAATGGATACGGTTTCGATGCTGGAGGAAGCCATACAGTACGTGAAGTTCCTCAAGACTCAGATATGGCTTCATCAGGCCATGATCAACTTTGTCGACGGTGATCACACCTCACAAAATGTTGTTCAGACCAATAACCCTACGGTTCTTCCATTTTATTACCAGAATGTTGATTCGTGTGGTTGTCAGTTGCAGGGGGAGGTGGCGGAGGTGGGGTGGCCGGAATCTTGGTTTTCCGGTGAAGAAAATGGGGGGTTTGATGCATATCCATGCCAAATTGAATCCTAGGGTACTATGTTGTAATGATAATGAATTAATGATTATGTATTAGCTTGTGTGAAATGTATCTATTTGTCCTTTTAAGTTTAAGTTTATGTAAGTGAGATTAGTGTATTTTGTAAAATGAAATTTGCCCTTTTGTTGTAGTTTGTGTGTAGGGTCTCCTCAATTATTATTAAAATGGTGATGATGTGTACTTGAAAGAGGGATATTCTAATTAGGACTATATATATAATTAAGTTTGTATTTATGGTGTACTCCACCATTAGGGGCCCTCACCGCCCCTGCTCTGGGGATTGGTGGAGGAGGTAAATCGCAGGATGTGCTTCAAGTGGCTTATAGAGAGGGCTCACTAGGCCCTGGGGATTGGTGGGGGAGGCCAAAGGCAAGATTCAAACCCCCACCCTGCAGCAACCAAACTCAGTTGGAAAGCCTTTCCACCCTCCCCTCTACCACTTGAGCTATGCCCTGGGGCAGTTTGTATTTATGTATGTATATAATGTTTGTATGTTTTAAAATAAGAATTGATCATGTATATGACCAAAATTTTTTATTAGTTAATTATACTAACAAGCTTTCGAAATCTAACGACGAGTGAAAATAACTTTAAAGGTGTTGTGATTAGTTTTCGTCACAAGGACTCCAACGTGACCCAACTGTGAAATTATGGATCGAAGAAGAAAATAGATTAAAGAAAAGGTATATTTTCCTTGCTCATTGTTGTATTTTCATGGATTATGTGTGTTACATCATTTTTCACTCTCTTTCCCCTATATGGGAGTTAATTCCCTCTTTTCATTCTAGATTATTCTCCCTAATCAATGATTGACAAGTGTCCTATTTTAGAATCATCCTATAACAGATTTGATACCTTCTTGATGCTCTCGTTTCTCATTGGTTAATGTGGGATCTCTGTCTAACAAACCATTAGAGACTACTATATCATATCTTTGTAGTTGCCTCTATCTTTCTCCCGAATTTACCTTGGTAAATTCGGAGGCCTGGAGTTACTTCCCGAGATTATCCGGTAGTTATCCCCGGGTTTGCGCATTTCATTATCTCGAGGTTATCCGGTAGTTATTCCCGGGTTTGCGCACTTCATTATCCCCGAAGGTAACCAAAACAAACCTGGGTTTTCATTAGCTTCCTAACTTCTTGGGCCTGTTTCATTGGGCCGCTTTAATATCATCAACTCGATCGAGTATTTATCCCATAACAAAAGGCTAGCTAGATTATTTGGTTAAATAGTTGAATGTAGTTTTTTTATTGGGGTACTATTTTATTTGTGATATGGAGTATTGCTTAACTATCAACATTACTTTTATGATTTTAACAGGATTGCACATGATATATTTTTTATTAATTATTTTTCATGAAATTAATTTCAAAAAAGTTAATTGCAAATGTAGCAGTTCGAATTCTTGTACACTATTACAAATTATCAATTCACAATTATGCAAGAATAACTTCATAATAGCGAAATTGGAATTTAAATAGGAATCAGAGAGTCATCGGACTACTGCCAGGTATTAAAACAAAATATATATATGGAGTAATTAATAATATTTCAGAATAAATAATATTTTAAATATCTTAAACAAAAATAAAATAACATGGGGTCCCGTAGCTCAGTTGGTTAGAGCGTTGGTCTTATGAGCCGAAGGTCGCGGGTTCGAGCCCCGCCGGGACCAATTTGACTTTATATATTTATTTATTTTAATTTTAATTAAAAATTGTGCCTCACGATTAATTAATATTCTTTAAATAAATACGAAATATAATAAATTAATAA
Source organism: Pogostemon cablin (assembly GCA_023678885.1). Lineage (NCBI taxonomy): Eukaryota > Viridiplantae > Streptophyta > Magnoliopsida > Lamiales > Lamiaceae > Pogostemon > Pogostemon cablin. Next base: position 2,321,223 of record CM042977.1, on the reverse strand, counting down.
TCCAGCCTTTAACCTCTGTTTGTTTATTTTTTAAATTTTTTTCCTTTTTTAAATTTTTTTCCTTGCAAAGGAATTTTTTTCTTCTTTTTTTAATAATCTTACGTTACCGTTAGTTTCATGGTTTTTAAATTAATCTCTTATTTTAATTTTTGCAGATAGTTAAATAAAACGTAATTAAGATTATGAATGGATTCTCAATGAAAATAACATTTAAATAAAATTACAGTTGCTCGTAAAAATTTAGAACAATCTTAAGAAATCATTCATCCAATTGTGTACTAAAACTCAAACATACTTCATCAATCCCGTTACATATAAATCTCAAATAAAAATAAAATTATGATATTAGTTTATCAATTATTTACATATAAACCTCATACTAATATAGTTTGGCGAGGTGGGCTATTATTAATTTTTATTTTTTCGAAATTTATGTGATACGTTTTAATGTAAAAACTTTCGTATACACGGATAAGAATCTTATCCTATTCAGATTTTTAAAAAAATAATAAATAAAAAAAAGGAGACTTGCCTTTAAGCATATCTTATTATTACTATTAGATATACATGAGTTTAAAATTAAAAGGTACAAAATTATATTGCACAAACCCAATTTTACCCTTTCAATATATTCTGTACATAATTTCTACTATTAAAATTGCAACAGATTCCGTATTTATTGCCCGTTGATTTCAATCACTCATATTGATAACAAAGTAAAAAAGACTATAAATATATTGTACAATTTAGTTAAAATTTTGCACAACCTGTGAATAAGGCTGCACAACCTGACTAGATGTTATTTTGTAAATCATATTTCTTGTAGACATGCACAACATAGTTATCAAGAGTATAATGATTAAAAATAAATAATTCTAATGGACATAAAATTATGTCTAAATATACCGTACATTAGATTGTAGTGATTTATACTACACAATCGATTACATTGCTGCACAACCCCTTAAAATGTCTGCAAAATCTATTATATTGTTGCACAATGTGAACAATCATCCGCCCATCCTTCTACGCCCTCTTATATTTATAACCTTACTTCTGCTGAAACTGAAAAAGCAACTAAAATTGATATCTTGGGCCTGACGCGATCATCCAAGCAGGCGAGCGTATTTGTGCATGCTCCAATTACTCCCAATTAGTGCTCGCTTTTTCGCCGGAGGGCTGAAGGTGAACGTTCTTGCGATTCTGATGATTTCACCGGTGACGGAGTCTCTAACGTCGATGTTGACAGATTGGCCTTCTGGGTGCCGCATGCACCAGCGACGCAGTGACTTTGGGTGAAAGAGGATTTTTGTGAATTCTGCGATAATGACATTTATATAAAGAATTGAATCACATATCTTTCTCAAATCTGTTATGGGATATTGAGAAATCTTTAAAATAAATAGATAAATATTGTGATTTTATTTAATTTGAATATTAAATTAAGGTTATAATAGACATATCATTATATCTTTTTGTATCTATTAATCTTAACTAATGTGTATTGTAGAGTAATTATTCCTAAAAAATATATAATGGTGTACTAAATTATTTTCTGAAAAAATTTGTTATGTAAATAAATAGTGATCGATTCAACTTTACATGTAACTACACATGTGACTATGTATTAATTATATAATGAAGAATAAGGACAAAAAATATTAAAAAGTGATATTTTTTCAAAAAAAATTCTGTTGAGTGACATTTTTCAAAATTAACTATTATTATAAGGTATTTTCACAATTTCTCTTAGAAAAAGTTAATTAATGTTTAAATAAACTTAGAAACAACCTAACATAAAGCGTTAAGAGATGGACTAGGGTAAAATCAGGGATACCAATTCAATTAGTATATCTTTGGTCCCCACTCTTCTTAATTAATTCATACTCCTTCATTAATGTTGTTTTTTATTTTATATTTAAATATATTTTATTTAAATGACTATTATACCCTAAATCCTATAGATAAATTATACCCTAAACCACAAGGGTAATATTACAATTATACCCTAAACCATAGGAATAAATTATACCATAAATTACAAGGGTAAAATTATAATTACACCCTAGGGATAAATTATACCCTAAACCAAAAAGGTAAAAATTACAATTATACCCTAAACCCTAGGGATAAATTATACCCTAAACCAAAAGAGTAAAATTACAATTATATCCCTAAAATTAAATAAAAAACAAAAAAATAAAAAAAAATAAAAATAAAAAAAGTAACAGCAACAGTTTTTTTAAAGAAGAAGAAGAAGAAGAAGAAGAAGAAGAAGAAGAAGAAAACACAAACTAAAGGTGAAGGAAGGAGGTTGTACATTTTAAAATTGATAGGACAGTTGTATTCTAGTCTTTGTTGGGGAATTTAATTGGTTAGTAAAGATTAATAAATAAATAAATTACCAATTAAATAATAATTAAAGTGAGTGAAATTAGTCTCACATGTGGAATTGATCAAATATGATAAATTTGATCAAATATGGTCGTGATCACGATCACTACTTAAAATAACAATTCTACCATATGGGAGTGGTCTCTGGAACCTATAAATATGATCATTGTGCATTCATTCAATACACACGTTAGACACTGAGAACACACAAAAATCCAAAGACTTTCAAGCATCTGCATACACTTTGCATAGTGCATAGTCTAGACGATCTAGTTCTCCCCATTCTCTCTTAGTTAGCTAGAGTTCCTGCGATAGCGGTGCTGCTTCACCGGAAACGAGAAGTTATTTCATCTTTGGAAAAGATCCGCCAAGACCGGAGCACTATCGGGGCGTGTTTCTTCTTGCGGGAAGAGTTCTACTCGACTCGACTTCACACATCATCCCAAGACGTTCAAGATCCTAAATCATAGAAAGGTTAGTAATTCTCCTTTCTATTTCCATATTCATTGTAATAGTGATTGATTGATATACCTATAAACCAACAATCGCAAGAAGAAACATCTAGCCTCCACACCTACAATCACTATGACTAATCCAATAGATATTGACGGGATTGAAACATCTAATGCTAATAACTCGCAGAGAGTTAATGCTGAGATTCATATTAGGACTGATTCCTAAAAGATGTATCCTCCAATGGGGATGTTGAGACCATTCATGGTTCCGGCTCCAGCGGAGAAGCCCGAGAAGTTTGGGGGTGCAAACTTCAAGAGATGACAGCAAAAAATACTGTTCTACCTCACTGCGCTGAATCTGGTAAACTTCTTAAAGGAATCTGCACCAGTGGTGGATAAGAATGAGACTGATACGCAAAAACGTATAGCTCTTGATCAGTGGACCTCCGCTGATTACTTGTGCAAGAACTATATCCTTAATGGACTTAAGCACGAAGACATTCAAAGAACTGTGGGATTCTTTGGAGAAGAAGTACAAGACGAAAGATGCCGGTACGAAGAAGTACGCGATAGCCAAGTACTTGGAGTTCATGATGGTGGACTTTAAATCTGTGGTTGAACAAGTGCAGTATTTCCAACTGATAGTGCACGAAATCCTCTCCGAGGGGATGATGCTTCCAGAAGCATTCATTGTCGACTCTGTGATTGAGAAACTGCCTCTAATGTGGAAGGACTTCAAATGCTATCTCAAACACAAGAGAAATGAGATGTCTCTAGAAACTTAATTGTTAAATTGAGAATCGAAAAGGACAACATGAAGATGGATGAGAAGTTTGACCAATCCTCGATAACTGAACATCGTGCGGGACCCTCCAAAAGAGGAAGATGTCCAATAACAAGGGCAAGAAGCCTATGAAAAAGCCCAAGTAGGCCTGATACTTGGTGTTATCTTACCCTAGAAATCATTGAGGGAAGATAGAAGAAAAAATATATATTCAAGTTTTTTTTAGAATCTTGCGCAGTAATATTGCAGAGGCAATATCCAGAGTTTCAACTGTCGGATCAAGCTGAATTTGGTCAACACGTTCAGAACATGTCGAACTATATTCTGAACAGTAGAGATCGTGTTTGAAGCTTTGTGTTGACGAGAATAGACCAAAAATAGAAGTCAGGTTTTTGGGCAATTTTATTCTGCGCAGTCGAGGAAAAAGAATTATTTCTCACAAACTAACCTTTGGATCGAGCTGTAATTTGGATAAAACGTTCGGGACTCACAGGAATAGATTCTGGACGGTGGAGATTGGGTTCTGATGTTCCTAGAGTTGCGAAAATTGAATGGAAGTTGGTGTTGTTATGACAAAATAACTATTTCCAACAACAGAAAGAAGCACTAAACCTTTAGAGTTGATCCACGTTGATACATGTGATTTAAAATTTGTGCGAACTAGAGAAGAAAAAAGTATTTATTACTTTTATTGACAACTGCACAAGATTCTGTTATGTGTATCTCTTAAGAAGTAAAGATGAAGCTTTAGAAGCATTCAAACACTACAAGAATGAAGTTGAAAATCAACTTAACTCTCGAATTAAAGCAATTCAGAGTGATAGAGGTTGTGAATACGTAACACTGTTTGAACAAATATGTGCCGAATCTGGCATCATACATCAAACAACGGCTCCTTATTCATCTCAATCAAATGGCGTTGTTGAGCGCAAGAATAGAACTCTGAAGGAAATGATGAACGCAATGTTAATCAGTTCAGGATTGCCTCAGAACTTATGGGGGGAAGCTATCCTGTCAGCTAATCACATTCTAAATAAGATTCCACACAAATCTAAGGATCAAACTCCTTATGAAATATGAAAGGGACGTAAACCGTCATACAAATACCTCAAAGTGTGGGGGTGTTTAGCTAAGGTTGAAGTGCCTCTACCTAAACAAGTTAGAATCGAACCTAAAATGGTTGATTGTATATTTGTAGGGTACACACTTAACAGCAATGCTTACAGATTTCTGATTCATAAATCGAAAGTACCTGACATGATTGAAGGCACTATGATAGAATCAAGGAATGTAATATTCTTTGAAGACATATTTCCTTGCAAAGGAAATAAACAAGTGTATACCTCAGTAAGAATAAAGGTGAATAAGTGGCTCAATCTGAGTATGCAGGGTTATATGGAGCATAATGTACATAACTAATTGTACGCGTCCTGACATAGCGTGTTCAGTTAACAAACTGAGTAGATACACGAGTAACCTAAGCAATGAGCATTGGAAAGCATTGAGAATAGTGTTGAGATACCTGAAATATACTCTTGATGTGGGGCTACACTATTCTAAGTATCCAGCAGTACTCGAAGAGTACAGTGATGCAAACTAGATATCTGACACAAAAGACTCTTTCTCCACGAGTGGATACATATTCACTATTGGAGGCGGAGTAGTATCGTGGAGGTCTACAAAACAGACATGTATAGGCCGTTCCACAATGGAATCTGAGTTTATAACTCTAGATAAAGACGGGAAAGAAGCAGAATGACTTCGTAATTTTCCTGATGACATTCCATATTGGAACAAATCGGTCCATACGGTGATGGTACATTGTGACAGTTAAGCTACAATTAGAAGAGCTCTTAATAATATGTACAATGGAAAGTCTAGACATATCCATAGGAGACACAACACAGTGAGACAATTGATCTCGAGTGGTGTAATGTCAATTGACTACGTGAAGACAAAAGATAACATAGCGGATCCGCTTACAAAAGCAGTTAATCGAGATCAAATGCATAAATTGCTAGAATGAATGGGGCTAAAATCCACAAAGTAATGGGCCAAAACAATGGAAACCCAACCATGATGACTGAAGATCCCAAGAACTTGGTTCAAGGGGATAACGAAATTGTAGAGGTTCAAGTGAAACTTGGTACCTACCATTCCTTAGTAGAGCAATTCTACCAAGTATAGAACCCGTATTGTGGTGAGATTACGTCTTTTGATGTTTAATGATTTCTAAAAGGCTAAGTAATAGCTGGTTGAGTATAATAGGGCACTCAAGATAGCAGATCACATATGTAAGTGGGTCCATAGCCGAAACGGACCAAAACGTGAGAACAAGGAAAATGCGAAACATTGATGCGTTCGCACTATTGTCTCAGTATACGCTAAGAAGGAGTAGTTCAAAGACATCATGTCTACTAAGCCACCGGTATACTTGATAGTGTTGGATTACGGAAGGTTCAAAGTCCCAAGCTACCTATCCGGATACATTAATGTTTCACGAGAACTGGATTGTGTGTCTGCATTTTATAGGCGCCGAATTTCACTCATGTGGGGGATTGTTGGGGAATTTAATTGGTTAGTAAAGATTAATAAATAAATTAATCACCAATTAAATAATAATTAAAGTGAGTGAAATTAGTATCACATGTGGAATTGATCAAATATAGTAAATTGGTCAAATATAGTAAATTGGTCAAATATGGTAAATTTGATCAAATATGGTAGTGATCATGATCACTACTTAAAATAACAGTCCTACCATATGAGAGTGGTCTCTGAAACCTATAAATAGGATCATTGTGCATTCATTTAATACATACGATAGACACTGAGAACACACAAAAATCCAAAGTCTTTCAAGCATCTGCATACACTTGCATAGTGCGTAGTCTAGACGATCTAGACCTCCATTCTCTCTTTGTTCGCCAGAGTTCCTGCGATGGCGGTGCTGCTTCGCCGAAAACGAGAAGTCGTTTCACCTTTGAGGAAGATCCGCCAAGACCGGAGCACTAGTGGGGAGTATTTCTTCTTGCGGGAAGAGTTCTACTCAACTCAACTTCACACATTATTTCGAGACGTTCAAGATCCTAAATTATAGATCCAGAGACATTCAAGATCCTAAATCCAGATCTATAAGAATGGTTAGTAATTTACCTTTTTTATTTCTATATTCATTGTAATAGTGATTGATTGGTGTAACTATAAACTAACATGTCTTTGCCAAACGTTAATACACGTTTCAATGGCATAGGATTACCGATTATTGATGGGATCACCATTAGTAATGCAGGCCAAAAGCAATCAAAAGTTAGAACAAGTTTTAAGTGGGGCCGGCGTAATCCATTTGTTGATTATAATTAAGGTTTTAATTGATGTATTAATCAAGATTCGAGACTTAGACTGAACTCGAACCCAGGGTTATTAAAGGAAAATGAATACTCCTCCATCTCATCCTAATGGTTACATATTTTTATTTTGGGCGTCCCATTCTAATGGTTACATTTCCCTTTTTAGCATATGAAATTCATACAAATTAATTACTTATCTCTCAATGGACCCACACATCCCACTAATACATATATCCACTTTACATTAAATTATTATTTCTCTCACTTCAATACACATTAAAATATTATATTCATTAATCCCCGTATAAAAAACAAATGTAACCATAAGGATGGGACGGAGGAATACTTTACTTGCTAAACGAGTCTCTTGAATCTTTTCAGCTCATAATTTAGGTTGGATTTTTAGATTCTGTCAATAGTGCTGATTGAATTTCAGCAATTTTAATTGAAGTTTAATATTTTCACTAAAAACAAAAACAAAAATTTAACTGCCCATAAATTGGACAAAGAGATAACATTAAACCAACAAGATTCATCCAACTCTCCTTAAAATATAATAAAAGTTGTTCATGGATAAGCCTTTATCCACACCTTATTAAAAAAGTGATATTTAGATTACATCCACAATTCTTTAATTTTACCAGTAAAGCCAAAAAGAGTATATTATTTTACTCAACCAGTTGTGATTTAATGGCAAAATATAATGATTAGAAAGATTAAAGTTGGAATTTAATTTCTGGAATGCAAATAGAAAAAATATATATAAATGGAAGAGCCATGGAATCGATTCACCATAAATTTTCTGTTTTTAGAAAAAAAATATACAACCTAATCCCGAATGAAAAAAACTAATAAAATAATATCTATCTATACAAATATAAAAGTAAACCTGAATTTTCATTTTTGTTTTCAATTTTTTTTCAATTTTACTTCATTTAAAAATAATTTAATTTTAATCTTAATCATCCAATTTAATTCTAATATTAACCGTTCAATTAATGCTTTTATAGATTATTATTATACTAATAATGGATTTTACTATTTAATTTTAAATAAATATTTTTTCAAATTTGGTTAATCTTAAATCAATATAATATATCAATTTTATTTTCATTATAATTGTCTCTATAATTATTTGCTTTCAATCACAATCGTTCATTCTTTAAAATCATACTACATAATTTTTTTCATTACCTAATCAAATTATTACTTTATTCCTCTTTTTTTTCCTTCCTAATGCTTCTTCTTTTTCTTCTCTTTTAGTCTACTTTCATATTATTTATAATCTACTCTAATTTGATTTGTCTTTTATACTTTTATTTGAAGCGTAACTATTAAGATTGGACGGAATTGTAATACATAACTTGCTAGAATCTTATAAAGAATATAATCTTTAAAGACTAAGCTAATAAACAAAACATGAATATACAAATTACAAATTTTAAATGTGAAAAAATTAAGTTCATGTGTCTTTTCATGCAAAAATGTTTTATCAAACATTGGTCGAATTTTGGAATCATCCACCCAAACGCTCCCCACCCTAGTTCAACAGATCAATTGAGATATAAATTATAATTATTCAAGCCATCAATAAAGATTATTCACAAAAAATTCCTTAGAGGTTGCTCCTACATGTTACTTTCAAAACAAATCAAATGTTTAATATTACTCGACTATCATGTAAAAACAAGTACTATACTCCCTCCATCCCAGTGTAAGAGGATCATTTGTTTTTTTGCATGTAGATTAAGGAGTATTATTGTTTAATGTGTAGTGGTTAGTTGTATTAGTATGAGTGCGAGTCTCATATTTTAATTGTATTAGAGGGGGTGTGTGTGTCTCATGTGTGTAAAAAAGGAAATTAGACTCTTTAGGTAGGACGACCAAAATGGAAAAATGATACTCTTAGCATGGGACGGAGGGAGTATAAAAATACTTCTTCCATAAGTCCAAAAGGGGATGTATTTACTTTTTGCATATAAATTAAGAAATATTTTTATTTAATGTATAGTGAGTAGTTGTATTAGTGGATTTATGGACCTCATATTTTAATTATATTAGTGGGTGTGAGTGTATTTCATATGTATAAAAAAAATGAAATCATTAGGGACGGACGTTCAAAACGAAAAAAATTGTACTTTTTTTTCATGAAATTATTTGTCTTTCTCAAGTAGTATTTTCTTTAAATTAGTTATTATATTTTATTAAAGATGTTATTATTATTTATTAAAAATATTATTACTTGCTATTATTTCACAAAATAATTTATTCCACCATTCATTTTTCGATTTCATCGATCAATTATTATATTATTAAAATATTATTATTTTTATTTGTGATACAAACAACGGTCTTATAGTTCACAAAACAGTCCTACTCAGGTTTTTAAGAAAGAAATAAAGAAAGATTGTAACTAATTTTAGGTACAGGGACTTTAGCCTACAATAGTACTAATAATTATTAATTTAGGGTGATTTTATGGTGCACCGGATGCACTGGTGCATCTAAGGGTTAATGAGTTTTAATAGAGATTAGTGGGTAATTATTTTTAAAAAATTAATTATTTTTATTTTATTTGATGGTGAAGATCGAATAAAAATAGTATAATCTAACTGTTAAGATCGTCTATTGCATTGCACTTCAGTTGGACTCCTTAATTTAATGATAAAATATCTGTATACATATATTCCAACTCAATATTTTCAAATAACCACATTAAATTATCTCGACATCATCTCTCTCTCTCCACTGAACACACAGTCACAGTGACAAAACACACAGTAGCTGCATGGCATCTCAGACATTCCAGCCAATTCATTTTCCCGACATCAAAGACAAAATCGACGGCAAAACCCCACTTCTGGGTGCACTCTTCCTCTTCTGCACCTTCTTCTTCACCTTCTTCTTCCTCTACTTCATCTACTTATGCACCCACCGCCGCGGCGGAGCTTCCAACGCTCCGCCGCCACGCGCCACGGGACTCGATCCCGCCGCCATCAGCTCCCTCCCCGTCTCCTCCTACGCCGCCTCGATCGGCGGCAAGAAGCCCAGCCCCGCCGGAGAGTGCGCCATTTGCTTGAGCGTGTTTCAGGACGGAGATGGGGTGAAGGTTCTGCCGCTATGCCGCCATGGATTCCACTCGGACTGTGTCGATCGGTGGCTCACAACTCACTCCAGTTGTCCCCTTTGTAGGGCGTGTGTTGACTCACTGAGTCGACACGGGGTCCCTTGATTTTGTGCCACCGATAAGTAATTAATTAGCAGAGCTTTAATTTAATCCTCCCTTAAATAAATTAATGATTTGTTACAATTTTGGTGCGTTTTTGAGCTGGCATCCTATTTATTATCTGTATTTATGAAGTAGCGATTGTATGTATTTAAAGGAGCTTGTTAATTATGGAATTTAGACATTGATTTTTTTTAAAATTTTTTAATTTTTAAATCAAATCGATCACTTTAACTTTATTTTCCGCTTGTTTAATTAGACAAGTCTTAGATATGTAGACAATTTAGGGACAATAATACTATAATAGGTATGTTGTTGATTTCATTAGTCAACTTTTTATTTTTTATCCAATTAATAAAAGGACCTTGCTAAACGGATCAAATTAATTTGGATCAATACCATTTAATGAAGATACAATTACTAATTTATCCTTATTAGCAATTTATGTCTTCGTTGATCCGGATCAATACCATTTAATGAAGATACAATTACTAATTTATCATTATTAGCAATTTATGCCTTCGAATTTCATATGTTAAGTTATATATTTTTATTCTATAAATAAATACTAAAACAAAAGAAAAGTCAATATCACAATCTCTTTGAAGTCAATGTGTATTAATTGAAATTTTATGTTCTTATTATTTATATATATTTCCATTTCTTCTGTATTTAATATATTTGAAAAAAATTGAATTTGATCTGTGTATTCTCTATGTATAAATGAAGGTAATTAACAATATAAACGAAAACAAATATATATTAATAATGTATTACTTTTAGACAAAGTCTCTTGTGAGACGCTACTTTCATGAGACGGTTTGTGAGACGTGTTAAAGTATGTCGATTATTTAAATAAAGTATGTTTAATGATTGTTAATGTATGTTTTTTAAAGTATGTTGGATTATGTATTAAAGTATGATGTTAGTGTGTTATAATTTGATTTATTATCGACATACTTTAACCACAAATAAGCACACTTTAACCACAAATAAGCATATTTTAGTGACGGGTTGACCCGTCTCACATCCGTCTCACCAATAACCCATCTCACAACAGACTAACTCTTACTTTTATATACAAAATAAATAATAATTATTTAAATTGATTATAAGAGGTTATATGTCGAATTTAAATATTTGAATTAAAAAATAAATAAATACCCCTTTTCTTAAAGATGTAATTAACTATTAACTTTAATATTAAATAATTATGCATGTATTCCGTTCATATTATAATTAATTAAAAGGTGAAATTGAATCCATATCATTTTTAATTTTAAAATTATTATTTTTAATTATTATTACATTTAAAAAAATAATTTATTATTATTAAAAGTTTATATATTAAATAATTCATTTATAAGCACTAAAAAAGTTGAATAATATAATTAGACTGATGAGTAATTAAGCCTTTTCATTTTAATTTTTATCTATAATAATTAATTAGCTAATTAGATTATATTCGAGATTGATCTCATAAAATATGTCAAATAAGTGTGCCATCAATCTTAAAATTAACTTTTATTATTTTTATTATTTAATTGTGTTTTAAATTTAATTAATTTTTTAAAATTTAATGAGTTAGTCTCTTGTAAATCGGGTTTATATTATAAATTCTTGTAAATCCCGTCCCCTTATTAATTTAAAAACATTCTAACAATACATAGACTATATAAGATTGAAAAAGTGGATCACAGAGTAAACCCGATTTATATAAGTGTTTGTGAAATTTAATTACCTATAATAAAATTATCAAAACTTATTGAATTCACGGTACAGGTAAAAAGTGATAAAAAGTGATATTCTTTAAATTGATCTATTTCATTAACAATTAAAAGTTATAATATATATTTTTTAAATTAATACTATGTAATCATTAAAAAATAATTATATGAAACAAAAAATATATATATTATTTTTAATAATTAAAAAAATTTAATATGATCATCTGATCATTTTAAATTTAATATAAAGAGTATTACTATTGTTAATGAACTCTTCCAAGTAGAGTACATTATGTAATTTAAAGAGTAATATTCGATATTTTAAAAAGTAATTTATCCTGCAAAAGTGCATCATACACCTGCTTGCATATACTATAATCTATTTTGTCAAATAAAAATACAAAATTTAAAAAAATTATTTATTAAACTTCTTTTCTTTTTACACTATTATTTTCAATAAGTTTTGTGCAGTTAATGAATTCATTTAATTTACGGTCCTAATTTTTTTTTAAAAAATATAAATTTATTAGTAATTAAATAATAAAATCAGCATTCATATAATTCACAAATTTTCAATGATTTTGTAAGTTAATTAATGGTTAGATATGTATAACTTCACAAACTCATTGTGTATATATATAAATTTACTTGGAAAACAGACTAAGAAAATTTCCCTAATTTATGTTTAGATTAATATATATATATATATATATATATATATATATATATATATATATATATATATATATATATATATATATATATATATATATTAAATTAAATTAATAATAATAGAAATAAGTCTCATTACTAAAACAAAATGAATTTAATGAATCTCAATAAATTATGAATATGTTTATATTTAAATTTTAATTAATATTAATTAATAAGGAAAACAATAAAATTCAATGCATGTATTTGATATAGGATCTAGTTCTAATTAATATATTACCTAATAGGTGAAAAGGGTAAATTAGTCTCATCAAAAAATTTATTACTTAAAGTGGACAAAATTATCCCTATTGATCCGGATCAATTTGATCCATTAATAATTATTATCCTTAATAAAATTTATTGAAAGCCCAATAGCCCACTATAATGAGGCCCAATATCTCATTTATGACTTCACTTTACTCGACTACTTGACTGTATTCGAGTTTATTATAACTTGGAATTGTTCAATTCAATCTTCATCTTCTACTCTCATGATCAAATTCACAAATCTGCTAATTGAGGACAAGGAGATTAAAGGTTTTCCTTTCTTAATCTTCGCTTTTTTTGTTTAATCTGAACTTAAAATGTGCATTTTTTCTTCCTGTTTATGTAGTAATTCTTACCTGAACTTTGTCAATCCTTGAGGTTAAAACAGTATATGAGCACAAAGTGTTCGATAAAATTACTCGATGATACGGTTAGTAATTGGCAAAACATGTCTTTCTGCATGTACGCAGAGTAAAGAATCCAGCTTACATATACATCTGAAAGAATGTTGTTTCATCAATCCCTGATTGCGCTAATGCAATTTTCTAGCTGTGTATCTATACAAAGTGACGAAATTTTTGAGAAGAAAGAAAAGATTCAAAAGTTTTACCGGCAGATGACCAGTAAAGAAGACGATGACGCAGGGGAAGATGAGAATGGTGGTGGTGAGTAATGGCATGTACATTTGGAATTGTGGATGACTGTCTTTATTTGACTGTCCAGTTTTGTGCAAAATATGCAGTACTTTCGACCTGATGATCCATCTCCAGGGTCATCTTCATCATCATCTCCATCATCATCTGTTGTCTCATCTTTAATGTTTTCAATCGCCTGAACCTTGGTATCATATCTGATGTAACTGAATCCGTATCTGGGAATGATCAGCTTCAGTAATTGATCAGCTTGCTCGTCACACTGTTCCCTCCACTGCTTGCAGACTGCGAGTGGTGCAACAACCAACGATGCTCCAACACCATATCCCAAACCGGTTAGTATGAATTGCCAATTAAATCCCGACTCAGTGAATCTTGATTCTGACTTTACTGTTGGTGAATTGGATGCACAGCTTTTGTTCAATTGAAATCCACACAAACCTTCGTTTCCTTCAAAGCTCTCTTTTGGAAAGGTTTCGAACTGGTTACCACTTGGGATCCTTCCAACTAACTTATTGTGGGAGAAATCTAATGCTGATAGGAAGGTAAGATTTGTAAGCTCTTGTGGTATTTCCCCTGTGAGTTGGTTAAAAGAGAGGTCTAGCGATCCCAGCTGTCTCAAGTTCCCGATTGAGCTTGGAATTACACCTGTGAAAGCATTGTATGAAAAGTTGAGAACGTACAGTGAACTGAGATTTCCAACTGATGCTGGTATTGTCCCGGTGAAGTCATTGCAAGAAAAGTCGATAGCAGTAAAGACAGTCAAAATCTTGACAAACTCCAACTCTAGTCCCTTGACGGTAACTGTCACTGCATCCTGGTAGTAGAAGTTGTTCAGATTCAGAAAATCAAAACGTATGTGGTTGCCTCCCAAATCATTATCTAGCATCATTCCTCTCCAAGTTTCGATGCACCTTGGTGTAAGATTACCAGTGAAAGAATTTGAAGCTAGATTAATGATTTGGAGATTCATCCAGCTCCCATCGACCCTGAAACAGCTGAGGTCCCCATGAAATTTGTTGTTGCGCAGAACAAGAACACGCAAGCTGGAAGCACTTTTCAAACTACACGGGAATGTATCCTCAATGCTGTTGTTTCCCGCATTCATGACTTCTAAAAATTTGCAATTGGCCAAGGATGGTGGGAATTTCCCATCAAGTTCATTACTGCTGAGATCCAAAGTTCTTAGACCACAGTTGACAGAAAATGCATCTGGTATTCCTCCACTCAAACTGTTTCTTCTCAGGTTCAACACTCCAAGAGTAGTAATATTGCCTAGGCAAGGTGGGATATTACCATTCAGCTTATTGGATGACAAGTCAAGAACTTGAAGGTAAGTTGCATTGCAAAGAGAAGTAGGAATTGCTCCAGTAAGGCTATTGCTTGCAAGAGAGAAGAACGTAACAAAAGAAGAGTTGATAATGTTAACTGGAATGGGCTGTTGAAAGTTATTGGAAGAGTAATCTACGTAGACAGCTGTGTCTGGGATTATTGGAAGCTGACCTTGGAGTCTGTTTGAGTGCAAGTCAAGTACGCCAAGAAAATGGGGCATGACAAAAGGCTTTTGGAGATCTACCAGAAGATTATGAGACAGATTCAAATGGAGTAGCGTCCCATCTCCAACATTCCAAATCCAACTGGGTATTTCCCCCGTGAGATGGTTGTTCGAGAGATCCAAAAATGACAGTTTGGATTGGTTTGTTAGATTTGGGAAATCATACAAATTGCACGAGGCTAGATTTAATCTGCTTAGCTGAGGAAATTGGGACGAAGTTGTGTTACTGTTGCTGCTCATGTCAACTGACAAGTTGTTGTGCCCAAGATCCAGCCTAGTGAGATTGGGAAGCCATCGTACCATTTCCAGCTTCACAGTGCCGTTGAAGAAATTTGAAGAGAGCAAGATGACATTAAGACTTTTGAGTCTGAAGAAAGACTCTGGAATGGGACCTTCCAAGCGGTTACTGCTTAAATCTAGTGTATCCAGAGAAGTATTAGAAAAGGAAAATTCATGAATCTGGCCGCTAAATTTGTTACTGGAAAGCTGAAGTTTTTGCAGGGAAGGTAGAGCAAAAAGATACACTGGAATGTTTCCAGTGAGTGAATTATTCCCTAAATTTATGAATTCAAGATTGGAGAGGTCATCAAAATACAAGGAAGACACAGAACCTGATAGAGAATTACGGCTGAGGTCTAAATAAGTAAGTTTCTTGGACGTGGGGAAGGTTGGTACAACACCGGTGAAGTAGTTAAACGAGAAGTCCAAGTGAACCAGTTCTGTTAGATTGACTATAGTAGGGGGAATTGTCCCAGTGAAGTTGCAATTAGAAAGGTCTATCTTGGACAACATTCTTGGATTGCTGATGGAACTGGGCAATGAACCAGAGAAGTTAGTGTAGCTAAGGACCATAGTTCTAAGAGAACTGTCTGTAGGGAGGTCTGGTATGGTACCAGTGAGAGCCTTATTGATGGATAAATCCAGAATCTGCAGAGTGGATACCTGGAAGATGGACGCTGGAAAGGGACCTTGAAGGAAGCAATTGCTGAGAATCAACCTTGTCAGATTCTTGAAGTCTCCGAAGTAGTCTGGAACTGTTGTTGACAGATTGTTCCCTTCTAGCCGAACAACAGACAGAGAAAGAAGCTTTGAAAGAGAAGAATCAAGAGGGCCTGATATATCACAATAGCGCAAGCTCAATGTCTGTAAGTTGAGTGCAGAAGAAGATAAGGCCTGGCACCATTCACTTTTTTGAGCAGAAATGTTGACATAATCAAGGTAGAGTTCTCTAAGGTTAGTAAGATTCCCAACAAGGTTCTGCAAATTTGGATTCTCCAGTTTCAGAGGTTGTGCTGGCTGAAAAATTGATGATAGATCAAGAACAACCAAGCTTTTAAACATTGAAACTTCAATCGGAACCTGCCCAAGAAAACCAGCATTCGACAAATTCAGGTACTCCAAGTTAGTTAAATTTTGAAGTCCTGTTGGAATAGTTCCATTGAAGATGTTGAAAGCCAAATTTAGCCTTTTCAGGTATTGAAGGCTGAAAAGAGCACTGGAGTCATCGATTCCACTGGAAATGGCTTCCTTCTCCAAGTTCAAACCAATCACATGTCCTGAATTATCATCACATTCCACCCCACCCCACTTGCAGCAGTCAACACTCTGATTCCAATTCACCAGCTTAGTAGACAACCCATCATCGAGCACAAGGCTGTTCTTCAACTGCAGCAGCAACCTTCTTTGATCATCAAGGCATTGACCCGAAACACACGAGATTTGGACCAAGGATATCAAAAGAAGGCAGGAAATGAACTGATCAATTCTCATCAGATTGAGTTTCAAGAAACGCCCAAGAACCAAGCAAGTGATGAGATTGTGAAGATACAATCCATCAACAGAGATTTTTGTACCCTTTCGGATTCAACGGCAACCCAAAAAAGGAAACAACTTTCGGTTGTGGTCTGCGGAGAGAATGGAGATTGAGTAAAAGGAAGAAAAGGGGATGAGAAATGTACGACAGAAATGGGTTGGATAGTCAGAGAAATGGAGTTTTCAAGGTAAAAAAAGGATAACCGGTAACTGCGTCTTTCGTGTGTGTTATTAAGGTTTTCATTACAAGATTTCATTCCAACGCGTCTAATGTGGCCCCCACATTAATTTCTATATTGTTGGATTGACTTTGGAGCTATTCTATTATTTATTTATTTTACGTAGTATTATTACAAAAGGTTGAGACATTTTTGTTGAATTTGTGACATCCATATGTATGTCAATTGTTAGTGGTGTTTGGCATTTTTCCCTACTCTCTCTCTCTCAATCTTCATTGACCTATCAGCTTTCTCTTACCTTGTTTTAATAGTAACGAAGATTAGAAAATGATAAAAGCAAATAACTATACAACAAGCAACAATAATAAAGAAATAAATCAAGAAAATCAGTTGTGGGTTTTCAATTTTAATAAGTACTATTATTGTATAAACCTAAGTTTAATGAACTACGAAAGCTGAAGCTCTACTCGATTTGTGAATTTAATAATTATTATATTGTAATAATAAAACCTGCGAGCCAAGCTTTAGATATCTTAATACTAATAATTACTCCCTCCGTCCCAAAATCGATTGCACCTTTACTGTAGATACGGAGTTTAAGAAATGTTGACTTTTTAGGGGTATTGTGGTATTTTTAGGTAATAAATAAATTATAAAGTATGTTATGTATGTTAGGTGAGTGTGGTAAAGTTGTAATTAAGATGAACTTTTAGGGGTGGAGATTGATGTGATATTTCCTTTCTTGGAAAGGTGCAATCTATTTTGGGACGGATAAATGTGGAAAGTGTGCAATCAATTTTGGGACGGAGGGAGTATAATAAATGAGATCCAAATTTAATTTTCATTGAAAACGAATTAGGAGGAGAAATATAAAGAGGATTGGAAAAGGGAAAATAAGAGTGCTTGGTGAAGTAACTATTAATTATACTAACAACTAATATTTTTTTTTGATCAGGTAAAAATATTTTATTAAAATAAATATAATGGTAAGAGATTTACCTTGTACAAACTAGAAATACAAAATCTTCACAAATCACAATTCTAACATGTAGTAGAAATACCCTCTCTCATCCACCTTGAGAAGCTTACATATTTGATACTATTATTTCTCCAGCATAACCAATTTCAAGATCGGATTTTTACTTCATCGATTGTGTCTCGAGTATTCGGCTCGACATTCTGAAAGGTCTGCCTGTTTCTGTTTTTCCATATTGTCCAAATTGTGCATGACCAAATCATCATCAACATCTTTTTCACCTTGCTGTTGTTCTGATGGAGATTAGTGAATACTATCATGTTCCTATTCAACTCACGAGATAGCGGTCCATAAAAGCCTATCCACACTAGAATACCTGCCCAGATTTCTTGTGCTTTGGGGCATTCAATGAATAGATATTGCACATTCTCCATTCCAATATTGCAGTTGTTACAAGTCATTTCTGATCCTTCTTGCCAATATCCTCTTCGTAGCAAATTAGTCTTTGTTGGGATTCTGTCCATGAGCGATCTCCAAACGTGGATTTGCACCTTACTTGGAATAGCCTTGTACCATGTGAGTTTAAGTGCCTCTTGCTCCATGTCGTCTATCCTCGATGTAGCTTCCCTATTCATCAACATGAAATATATATCTCTCACTTTGTATCCATCTTTTGCGTTTAGTTTCCATTCCCATCTGTCTTATTGATTGTGAACTGGTGTGAACCTGTTAACAGACTGCATAAAATCAGAAAATATGTCAAACTCAAGACCTCTCAAACGCCTCCTCCACCTAAATTTCCATTCCCATTTTCCTTATACCCAAGTCCCCAATTCAGCAATCACTTTCATTTTATCCAAACTGATGTTATACAATCTAACATATTTATCTTTCAACATACCTCCCTCTCCCCAGTTATTTTCCCAAAGTGTAGACTCACCATTTCCTACTTTTCTACCCAAACCCTCTTCGAACAACCCCCCACTCTCGTCTGCCAAACTATTAAGTACTGTACTCCATCAACCCCTGATTTTTGTGACACGAACACCCTCCCTTTAAAGACATTTTAGACCCAAACTCTCTTCCCACCTAGATTTAATAATCTTAACCCAAAGACTTTCTTTCTCTGATAAAGCCCTCCAGACCCATTTAGCAACCAACGCAACATTAAAAACAGCCCAAGTCTTTAACCCCAAGACCCCCAAATTTCTTAAGATGGCATATAGTTTCTCATTTGATCCACGGAATGGGTCTCTCTCGCTCACCACCCCCCCAAAAGAAAGAAATTTGCATGCTAGTAAGAGCTTTTAACACAATCGAAGGAGCTCGGTAGACAGAAGAAAGATAAATAGGAAGGGCATTAAGGATTGATTTTACCAACACCAAGCGGCCTCCAATGGAAATTTTGGACCCCTTCCATCTTCTTATCCTACCTTTCACCTTTTCAAGAAGATATTTGGGGCGGTGGGGGCCCCCTAATGGTGGGGTACACCAAGAAGATATTTCCAATCTTCAGGCCCACGTTGATTCCCAAGTACATAAATGGAAGTTTTTTTACCTGGCACTCAAAATATGTGCATAATCAAGGAGGAAAGCGTCACTCGAATTGATTCCCACGATGTTGTATTTGTTCAAATTGATTTTCAGTCCAGAAACCATTTCCACTAATACCATGAATTTCTTCAAAAATATTATGTTGGCTAGACTATCTTCACCAATAAAAATAGTATCATCAGCATACTGTAGGTGAGAGACTGGGCATTTTTTATTACCAATCAATACAGGGCAGAATAGTCTCTTGTTTACTGCATTTTCCATGAGAAGACTGATTCATTGAGCTGCAATGAGGAATATGAAAGGAGACAATGGATCGCCCTGTCTCAATCCTCTTTCTAAGCCAAAATTTGAGGTGGGGCCCCGTTGATAAGTATTGAGGCTCTCGCTGTAGAAATACACTTCATTACCCATACAATCCATTTGTTGTGGAACCTGAATTTCCTCATCATATCTTCTAGAAACCCCCAATCTACTGAATCGTATGCCTTTTCAAAATTATTTTTTTATATTAAACCCCTCGAGCCTCTCATTTTCAGATCCTCAATGACAAGGTTGAGTGCCACCACACTATCTACCATTTGTCTCTTATCTACAAATGCCGATTGTTCCAGGGAGATTATGGATTCAAGTACCTTGCTTAGTCTCTTGTCTAGAACCTTGGAAAGCAGCTTATATACTCCTCCAATGAGAGAGATTGGTCTATAATTTTTAATACAAACTAATAAAAAAAAATTATAGTTTTATTACAATATAATAATTATTAAATTAAATAACAAATATAAAAAATATTAGTAATTAAAAATAGGTTCGATAAGACTTGAAAATTTCAATTCGCTTTACTTAATGAGTTCAATCGAACTCAAGCTCGACTCGATTCGAAAATTACTAAAGCAATCTCATTTTTAAACTCATTTTCTTATCCGTTCAATCTCGATTCTATAACTTATCAAATCAAACTTGAATACGACGCTATTCTAGCTTGTTCCGCCGTAAAAAAAGCTTTATTATTGCATCTCAGTTCTAATTAGGGGGAATAAAATGGTATGGTTTGCGCTGTAAAAAAAAATTATAAGCAAGAAGCAACTACTTCCAACTTTTGAAATTTGTGACAAAAATAAATAAATAAATAAATCAATAAAAATCAAACAGCGAGACGTTGGATTCTCTTACAATAAATAATTTAAGTTACTTTTTCAAAGTACAATTAAATATTGAAAATACGGAGGAATCTCACGGTTGGCATTTGATAAACAGGATTTTTTTTTTCTTTTGCAAAATCCAACTGTTTAATGTCTATTTAGGGGGTTTGGCAA
This sequence comes from Pogostemon cablin, assembly GCA_023678885.1. NCBI lineage: Eukaryota > Viridiplantae > Streptophyta > Magnoliopsida > Lamiales > Lamiaceae > Pogostemon > Pogostemon cablin. The sequence continues at coordinate 2,300,261 of CM042977.1, read as the reverse complement.
AAGCTAATGTGCACCCGAACGCACGGATCACATTTCGTGCGTCTTTAGAATTTTGTGTTAAATTGTATACCTTTTAATATACAAATGTGTACCCTTTATTTTCTAAAGAAAATTATTGTGTGTATCTAAGCGCATGGACAACACTCCGTGCGCCTTTAAAATTTTGTGTTAAATTGTATACCCTTTAGTATAAAAATGTGTACCCTTTATTTTCTAAAGAAAAAAATATTAATGAAAAGTGTATACCCTTTAGAATAAAATTGTGTACCTTTTAGTAATTAAAGTGTATGCCTTTAGACCAAATTAATGTATCCTTACCCATAATACTAAATTTCTAAAGACGCACAGAATGTGTTCCCCTGCGCCCGGACGCACGCAACCTCACCCTTTAGTTAAGGCAATGAATCATAATTGAGAAGTTTTTCAATTTAATTCACGATAAATCCATCCTAACCCCACCTCCAAACCCACCCAAACCCCCCTAAAAAAAAAAAAAATAATAAATAAAAATTAAATATTGATTTATTCATTTAACAAATATAATAAAAATTGAGGGCACGAATTATTATGTTTTTGGTGCTTATTAGTTATTAATTCGGTGAAGTTTTAATAGAAAATTGACCTCAATGAATATTAAATCAAATTGCATGTGCATTCTTCACAATCAGGAGCATACGAAGCTTCATCAAGTTTTAATCAATATACTTAAAAGACTTAATTCCAGCTTAAAAATAAAACTATTGTAAGTAGACTTCGATCAATAATTTTTTTTTAAATTCAATTTCACACTACAATCACATATCATTTTATTAACACATCTCATGTTGCATATATTAATTGTGCGTATTCCATGTAATCGATTTTAAGTGGAATCAAATAAAAAAATTATTACTAATGATAAATTATCAATCTTAAAAACTTATAATATCTCATACTATATAGTTTGTAAATTTGAAAAAAAAATTCCCCCTTACATTCTACTATTTTGTGCACACTTTTTTTGTATTCCATTTACAAAGAATCAAAATGCACACAACTTAATGGGTCTGAAGAAGTAATTTTGTTCGATAATCTCACCCTACAATTATTTGTCATATTTTAAAAAGGCATATTTTATCTATGTATAAATTATTCCAATAAAATTGAGATTAGTAATCGGTAGAGGTTAGAAACAATTTTTTTTTAATATCTTAATTTCCTGAATCAAATAGCTTCTTCTTAACTACAAAGTGATTGAGGTACATGAATTAAATTAGGTTGAAAATTTTTAAATATATTTTAGTATTTGTTATAAAATAACTGGAGGTCAAATAAATTTTAATTTACACTCGAATCCAGATGAAGTAATTAATTAGTACTTTTAATTATTTTATTTGGGTAGTGAAAAGAAAATTAAACATTCAACATCCCCTAATTTATTTTTTTAATTAAAATTTACCTCTTAATATTGAATTGATATCAAAAGGATAATAATGTAATAAAGGTAAATAAAAAGAGAGAAGAGAAAAGAACAAATAAAATTAGAAAAATAAGTGTTGTGTTCAACATTGTCTACACGTCAAAGTGAAATATGACCAAATTATGTTCCCCGCTCAGCCACACCGTATGTTCTGCGCCATTTTCGTGCATCATCTTTTGTGCCGCACGTTAAATGATTGACACGTAAGAGGGGGAATAAATCCAACCATTGCCCTAGAGTTTAAGGATTATAGAGTATAGTTTCTCTCTCCTACGTGTCGTCCATCCAATGGTGTAGTACAGGAGATGATGTATCAAATGTCACAGAGAATCCAAGCCGCCACTCAGCACTGTTCTTCTTTAATCTTCTTAAAATAATTATTCTCTCACTATTATCATTTTTTATCGAAGTATCAAATATTATTATCTTTATCAATCTTACAAAACACGATCCCACACAAATATTTATTGAATAAACTTGTTTTATAAGAATGCGTCTTGGCTAAATTTAATTTTAAGTCATAGTATAAATTAAAGTTTTAGTACTTTTTATTATCATTAATTTGGGTAGTAAAAAGAAATTATTTTAATTAAATATTCGACATCCATGGCTAAAATATAACTTAAAGTTTGTTTGAGTTCTAATAAAAAGCTTGAATAAACTTTGATTGAGCCATATATAACAGAAATGTGCACAGTTTTCTAACTTATAGATATATCTTACTTCGAATCAAGCAATGGGATTTTGTTAACCTAAAACAATGTTTGATTAATTACTCATTATGTAAATTAATCCAGCTCAAATAAACTTAATTAATTAATTACTATATACATATTCAAGTCGATAGTATTCTGGCAAGCACTAAATCTATTATCGTTTACTGAAACTTTTTATAGTATTTATCAAGCTACTTATGATACTAATTTTAGCTGCTATTTTTTCAATAAACCCTGAGGAAAAAATATAAATATTCTATTAATGTCTAAAACATAAGTACTAGATTAATAAAAATAATTTTAAAAAAAATAATTAGAGAAAATTCAAAGCACGATAGTTACTTTACTTGTATATTGGGTTATTGGTCCCCTCTACTGGGTTGTCAAGGGATCATAATTATTTAGACGATAAAGTGTCCAAATTCTATTGTGGCCAAAATTAAGAATTTATTTATCATGTAATAACCAAACAAAATTAATAATAGATTAATTATTCCAGAAAAATTTAATTTTACCTACCTACTGGACTCCAGTCTCTGTGACGCTTTGTGGAAAAGTAATAAATATTCCAACAATTTTCCTCTACATTTGTCAGTTCTTCTGGATGTCAACCAAATGAGTCAAATTTTCTCATTCAATTATGGTGTTCTTTTTCATACTCTATAGTATGTTCTAACATCGTGTACGAATAATAGTTCTAGAGCACTAACTAGGCTAAATAATACTATTAATCTATTTTAACTTAAATTATACTCCCTCCGTTCCAAACTCGTTGTTTTACTTTTCGTTTTTATCCGTCCCAAACTAATTATCTTATTTCAAAAAAGGGAATATCACATCAATCTCCACCCCTAAAAATTTATCATAATTACAACTTTACCACTTATTATCTAAAAATACCACAATACTCCTAAAAGTCAATAAAGTTAGTTAAAAAGCAATTTTTTTTAAACTCCGTGTCTACAGTAACTAAGACAACGAGTTTGGGATGAAGGAGGTATTAAATTAAAATGTAATAGATGCATAGTGATGTATAAGAGATTATTAATTACTTTGAAAAAGTAATGAAAGAGAAGAGAAATGTCTCTACTATTATTAAAAATAATTTAATTAAGAGGCCCATGTATACGGACCGAGACAATTTTTTTATATGGATATATGTGAGATGTGTGGCGAAATATGTTGATTCGTTATTAAAACATGCTTATCATAGCGTTAAGTGTTTTTTTTATTAATAGTTGAAGTATGTCTTCAGTAAATCAAACTGTAACACTTTAAATACAAATTTAATGCATTATTCAAAATACATACTTCAATAATTAATAAACATACTATACATGTAACAATCATATTTTAACACATTTCACAAATCATCTCACATAAACACTATCCCACGAAAGAGATTTGTCCCTTAAGTTTAATTACATCAATTCAATTCAATTTAATATCAATCTCTTAACTTTAAAATTTATTATCTCTGTAAATCATTAACATCAATTAAATTAAATTAAATTTTAATTCTTAAAAAGGACTCACTCATTTATATATAAACATATAATTTCGATGTGCACTGTAATTGTGTTTGACAGGACTTCAAATATAATATATTTTTTAATTGAGTCCACATCTATATTGTTCAATTCAACTCTTTCCTAAGTAAAACAATAAATAAAATAGTCTAGAAAGTGAAATAAAATATTTAAATATAAGAAAATAAAAAACATTTAATCTTGAATTAGAAACTAGTAAACTATCTTTTATATTTCATTAGCGTTTGAATTCGTGCGTTGCACGGGACAAATGTATTCTGATATTATTTAAATCCGAAAGAGAAGTCTAAATCATGCTTTTTGGATAAATCATTCTATCTCTACCCGAAGAAGAAGCCTAGTAATACCGTCCCATGCAGCAGTAAGATTGTCCAAAAAATAGTATCGTGTGTTACATGGTCAGAGATTTTATCAAATAAATACTCCCTTCGTCCCGCGTTAACGTTTATGTTTGCTTTTTGCACAGAAATTAAGAGATATAATATTTCATTGTATAGTGAGGTGAGAGAAATAATATTTAATGTAAAGTGTGTAGTTGTATTAGTGTTGTGTGTGGGCGCTACATGAAATAATTAATTGTTTTGTGTGGGCCCAAGTTGATAAAAAAGGAAATATAAACCTTAACGTGGGACAACCCAAAATGGAAAGTGTAAACCTTAACGTGGGACGGAGGGAGTAGCTCTCAACTAAAAATATACCTTAATTTTTTTTAATAATATACCCCCTCCATAATACATGCTATGTAGACTCTTGGGGTACAGTATACCAAAACCCACTGGGGTAAAATTTTAATTTCACCCTTTGAACAAATATTATTCCCTACCGATAAATGGTAAACCCTCGGGGTACAGTATGCCCTAAACTACTGGATAATAGTATACCATAAACCATAGGGGTAAAGTCATAATGTTACAATTTGAATAAATGCTAAACCCAGCCGATAAATATTAAACCCTCGAGGGACATTATGCCCTAAACCATTGGGAAAAAGTATACCATAAATCACAGGGTAAAGTCGTCATTTCACTGCTGATAACTATTAAATCATACAATTTTATGTAATATCATATTAGGTAGTTGTATATTTATTAATTAGTATTTATGTACTCATACTTATTCAAAGGTACCATACCATATTTATTTAAATATCAATCGCTCATACCCGAATCTGTGCCGTTTAAAAATTTATTACTATATTTGTAACTACTCCAAAATTATTTATCATTATGCTTACGGTAAAACGAGGTACCAGAAAATAAAATTATTTGAGATAATCAATATCGATGTTAGGAGTACCCATAATTCGTATCCATTTAAATGTTCACCATCCATGATTGAACATGTCCAATTTAAAAAATTCATAATAATATCATCCCAAACTTATTATTGTATTGCATCCCATATGCTTGGTTAATGTTTACCAAAGGGTGAAACGAATCGATATTAGGACCGATGAAAAAATTATTCACAGGTAATATATTTATTTCTCGATTTCATTTTTATAAGAAAAATTATTTACATAGATTCTATTCATAAATTGAAAAAAAAAATTAATAGATCGTTCACTTAAAATTGTTATTATATTTTGAAAAATAAAAACCTTCTCTCATACATTTTTATGAATCTCCTAAAAATTACATTTAAACCTAGGCATAATTTGATTATAGGCATTTCAATTAATTATATTATAAGAGGGCTTCCTATAACCTTATATATATATTTTTCATAAATTAGTTGTAATCAAACCAATGATTAATTTCTCAAACCAAGTATTTGTTATACCAAGTAATCAAATCAAATATTAAAGAATATACTATTGTAATATACTCCCTTCGTCCCGGCGTAAGATGGTCTTTTGGTTTTTAGCACGTAGATTAAGGAGTATTATTATTTAATGTGTTGTGGGTAGTTGCATTAGTGAGATTGTGGGCCCCATATTTTAATTGTATTAGAGGGGTGTGTGAGTCCCATATGTATAAAAAAGAAAAAGGAACCCTTTGAGTGGGACGACCAAAATAGAAAAAAGACCCTCTTCGAGTATATTAGTTTGAGAAATATAATATTTTAATGTATAATCGGTAGTTGTTAGGGATTATAGCGAGTAGGATATCCACTATAGGGGTATATGTACGTACTCATATCCATTTAAATATAAACTACTCATTTTCTTACCCGTTTCATTAAAAAAATATATTATGATACTCATACTCGTCTCAAACTCATTTATCAATACCTGTAGATTACACATACCCATTTAATACTAATTTATTTTAAAAAATATTTATATTTAAAATAAATATGATTAAATAAAAATTATAATTAGTAATATATATTTATAATATATTTATATTTTTTAGTGTTTAAATTAATATATTAATTTATATATATATATATATATATATATATATATATATATATATATATATATATATATTATGTTAAAATTAATATTTTAATAAAGATTATATTATTGTTAATTGCTTGTTCACCTTTTTGCGTGTCCCCAAGTGTAGGGAATCAATCGTAGATAAGCGTGTGACCAGGTCTATTATCAAACCCAAAGGATAATTCTAGACTTACTATTCAAACATATTTATGATTATTCTAATATAAGACAAATCTGGGTAATTTAAGAATGGATTAATTAAGCTAAAAATGCAGAAAATAATTACTAAAAATAATAAAATAATAATTAAAATAAATAGAAAAGTGTTCAAGAGAGAAGATAGATAGTGCTAGGCAATCTAGTTAAATCGGGTGAACCAATTTACTAGACAATCAGTTAGAATCCTTGCAGTTCTTATGAAGGCAATCACGTAATTATGTTAAATCCCTCTTTAAAGTAAATTTAACACGTAAGCCTGGTTTAAACCCTTGGATGCAGAAGAATAATTCCTACTCCCATTCTAGGTACTTCATGCAAAATTCCTAATAGACTAGAACACTAAACTTCCCTTTATAGGTACTTAAGAATCAATCTTCACTCCCATCTAACAATCTAAGAAACTAAACCCTCTAGAATGGTAATTAATAGATATATTAAGTGTCTAATATTAATTATTCTAATGAATAAAGGTTATACGGTTAGATCCCCTTTACCCATAACAGATTGACAAATATAATTCTTATATAATATAAGCAACAAGCATAAATATGCATAAGACAATGACATATATATGCATGAGGACAGATCATATAAGATAAAATATAAGTCTAAATTCAAAGCATTAATAAGGGAATAAGTATATTGCAGGTATCCAACCTATTCTAGATCATCAATTCAAACTAATTCAACCTTCAGAACCTAACACTATCCAAGAAGTACTAGCCCATGGTGTTACAGGCAACACACATGGTTAGGTATGAAAGCATAACCATAGGTCTATAATTCAAAAGCTTAAAAGAAAGAATAAGAAAAACCCTAGATATGGCGTGATTCTCCGTTCTCTCTTCCGTAATTCTGAACCTTCTTGTTCTCCTTCTCAAGTAAGCAATACTGATAACTCCCCGGGATGGGTGGATGGGATGGTGCGGTGAAAGGGTATGGGAAAATGTGTATGGATGTGGAGAGTTATGGAGAATTAGGGTTTGAAACACCCAAGGGCTTTTTTTATAGTTGGGCACTGATAATTCCTGAATTATGACTCAAAAGTCGACTTTTTCACGTCAAAAATACGAACGGGCCAAAAAATTATAAAATGGGCTCGCTGAAAAGCGGCACGAGTCGTGCCATAGGTGGCACGAGTCGTGCCGGGTGCATGCTATCGGAATTTCTCGGTAGCTGGGCGGCATGAGCACTGGCTGGGTGGTCGGCACGAGTCGTGCCATATGTGGTACGAGTCGTGCGACCCGTCGGCAGTCTGCGCGACCTCACGATTTTGCTCATAACTTCCTGGATTATGCTCACGCGATCCCCTCTTCCCTGAATTTCCAACCATATAAAGAACACCTTAAAATTCGTCCATTTGAGTATAGCACGAGTCGTGCAAAGTTTGACACGTGTCGTGCTCCTCTGGGGTGTGCTGGGCGACTGTGCACATCATGGCTGGCACTAGTGGACTATGTGGGTGGCAAAACTCGTGCCATGCTGCACCAATTCCTATTTTGGCCCGTCTTCGCTCCCAGCTTCTATTTTTGCTCTTTTTACCCCTTTTTCACCTAAAAATACAAAATAATACCTCACAAGCATCTATAACACAAATATATGCAATTCAATCAAAAGATGCTCAAATACGGATATAAATTCCACACAATGGTGCTAAATCGGACCCTAAAATACACAGATTTTCACACTAAACAAATCCCCCAAACTTAAGATGTTGTTCGTCCCCGAACAACGAAATCGAACAAAGAAGAAAGATAGTGTGTAAATCTAAGGGAAAACAAAGAACATGACAACTAGACCATTCAAATTACAATTGTTATCAACTCCGGTCAAGCACTCTCATTACATGAAATAATTCATTCATAGCATACAAGTTAGGAAAATTACTACCAATTAAAATGCTCCATCAACTTATTCTCATGGGAAGTATATCACTCTCACTCAAGTGTAAAAGATGTACACTTATAGAGTATGGTGTTTTACGCTCAAAGTCAATTCAAGTGCATGCGTAACCATAAGCTTTCCAAATGTCTCAAACTCTCTACCACTTAAAGTATGATTCGACAATGGGATCAAAAAGGACTTTTAATAGGATGTAATGTTGGCTCGTTGGTTAGGGTAGGGGTAGGAAACATATGGATAAAGTGACTCAACTAGTAGAGAATTAAAACCAGAGATCTTTTATACTGCAGATTTTTACACTTCAAGGCTATCCACCTTCATGCTCTTCTAATTTTCTCTTCTCTCCTTTTCCTTCAAGCTTCAACATATTTTTTTTCCTTCCTTCTTTTTCTTGAGGTACCAGTTTTGGACACTACATCTTCATGTATCTCTCGGGGTACCAGTTTCAGGCACTACCCCTAAACAACTTATTTTTAATCTCATAATCACTTGTACAGCTCCAAATATTTTATTCCGTCCAAACTCCATCAAAATCAATTCACACTTTGACAGCATTTAGTTCTCTACTAAATATAGGAATTTAAGGCTCAAATATGATATCAAAGTGGCTATCTTCATAGGTTACCAAAGAAATAAGACTTTTAGGCTCAAAAGGGCTAACTACGGATATATAATTATTTGGTAGAAAATTATTTGGTAAAGTGACTCATAAAGGATGACCTAAAATCATCTCCCATCACCTAACATAACATGCGGTCCTAAGTAAGACAAGAGACAAGTTCTAGAATACACACACGAGTATGATACTCACTAGAAAGAAACATTATGTGTTTATGTACATGAAAGGCTCAAAATCTCACATGGGTTTTAACAAGTAATAGAGCACTCTTCATGGTAAGCAATATCTCACAAGTACATATAGAACTTCATATCACAATATAACTTAAGCACACTCCCTTCATTAATTTCAAGAGCATATGAATTTCTGGCAGAAATCTAACAAATAAAATCAAACTAAGCACCTAATCAGAAACTCCAACTATAACACCTCAACTACTTAATAATCCACACAATTTATCACATAAAGAAATTATAATAAGGAAACGAAGGCACCTGATTTATCTCCTCCACATCTTGCAAGCTTCTCGATATATCCAACTCGGTCAGGCGTAAGCCTCAGATAGAACTCACTTCTTTTTGCTACTCTGATATCCTTCATAATCATTAAAGCTCAAACACATCTCATCACCAATCAGAACTCATCAGTAAAATTATAGGAACACTAAAAAATTCAACCAAAAATTAATTACACCAAATCTAGGAAAAATAAACAAGACAAACAAGACACTTGGATAGTCGCAAAAAAATTCAAAAATTCGAAATAAATTTTGAAAATTATAAAAAAAATCGACCTTCAAGGATCACACACAAGTGAAGAAAACTTACCTCAGTGCTTCAAGATATTGGGATGCACGTCCACCCCCTAAACTTAGTTCAAACTAAGTGAGAAACTAAGTTTGTAAAAAGTGAATACCATAGACGTAGAAGCACCTAATAAAATTTTCTACACCAAACAAATACATAAAAGCAATAAAATAGGAGGGTAAGCCCCTAACAGGCGCTCATATTTAACGTCGGAGAGTCAGACGGAATACAGAATGTGTAGACTACTGATTAAGAGGACAGTCTTCTTTCATCTTCACCTTCTAATACTTTCTCCCCCTCTTATCATCCACACTTACCACCTTTCTTTTCTTAGGCACCATATGATCAGTAGAATCTCATTTCTCAAGCTTTCTCATCTCATTCCTGTCAATCTTCCACTCAATTTCAGAATCACTCCTATCACCATCAAATCAAAGTCAGGATAAAATTGATCACAAAATAAAGAAAGAGATAAAGGACTTTCAAATTTGTGAGTATCCGGTGGTAAGTTAGGAGGCTTCAAGTAAGCATCATCTGTTCTTTCTTTGTCTACATCCTTCTTCTCAACCTTAACTACTACATCCTCCGCCATCTTCAAATGTGGTGTTTCTCTTGCACTTACAACCTTGAGGCTCGCAGTAGTCGGCTTAAGCTTTCTTGCTAAATTCCTACAATTAGATTTATGTAAGTATTCAATGTACCCATTAGAAAGCTCATCAAACGTGTCATCAAAATCAGTAGAAAGAAAAACAAGAAGTTTGCTTTGGCTTTTTTCAACAGGGCCCTTAGACAGGATCAAAGGCAAGTGATTAGCCATAGTTTAGTGGGCATGACCAATTAAAGAAATTATCGAACCACAGGGAGGAAGGTACTAGAGTTTAAGCGATCTCAAGTTTATCGTGATTTTATAAGGACGACGGAAGAGAGGATATGATGCAAATAAATACAATTACACTAATGAAAGAAATAAAGATAAAATGAATGCAAAGATAAAAGGGTTCCAAATGATGCAAGGATGAGATTAACAACAATCATGGCATAGATAATTAAGTAATCATGCAATTAATTCTAATCTCTCATGGACAAGGTATAGAAGCGATCACTAATTCCACCTAAACTCTCTCTCGAGATGGATAGGATGTAGGCCCTCAACAAAACTCCCAAAAGCACATAGGATCGAGACCATAGCAAACACCTCCCACTAGGTACTAATTACTCTATGAGTTCCCTAATTAGGTACTAAATCATAGGCAATATTCCCTTTTAAGGTACTATGAATTTACTAATGGCTTGGTTCTCCTCACCTAATCAACAAATCTTTTTTTAAGCTAATCAAATGTTCTATCAAATGGTTCTAAATCTAGAAGGATATCTCTATCTCATTCTAAATTAATGCACATGAAGTGTATGATGAAATGATTCAATGAACTATCCTAAACACATAATTGATTTCTCAATCTAATCACATGCCCATAACAATTAATCACACAAATCATCATATACATCAAGCAATCAACAATCAATGATAGAAATAACACAAAGCCCATTCAAGATTAAAATCAATTTGCATAAAAACTAAATTATCCAACACCAATCATGGAGATAATCTCACAAAGGAGATTAGCCTCTCATATCCATAAGAAAATTAACATAGACATTAAGATCCTTACAAAACATGATCAATCTATAAAGAAATGCACAAAAATTAGAATTAGATTCCCCCTTTGAAGTGCTTCAATGGAGATCTCCTTCTTCTTCTTGTGATCTCACTCTCCCTTGCTTCCTTGATCACTTGGATGGTGGATTTGATGGAGGAGATCAAGTGTAGATGAATGAATGAAGATTAATGGATGAAGATGATGGTGAAGAATGGAGGAAATGGTGTGTGAGGTGTGTGTGCAGGGCTGGAATTTCGTGGGTTCTTTCTCAATTGTTGAATAAATGGGTATTTATACCCCTTGGGAAGCTTCTAGAAGTTTCTGGAAATTTCAGCAGTTTTGACACCTACACGGCTCGTGTGCTGCACACGGCCACAGGGGTGGCCGTGTTGTGTAATCTGGTGTCCAGGCACGGCTAACGGCACAGGCCCGTGGGAGGAACTCGACCCGTGTACGCGACACGGCCCGTGTACACGACACGACCGGCCGTGTTGTGTTGTTTTTCCTTTCTTTTTCTCCCGACTCCGTTTTTGTTCCATTTTTCACCTGATTCATCATTTATAAGTTCATTCACACACAAATTCCAAGAAACACATAACACCACCAATAATGACTCAAAATACGGATAAAAATATACGAAAACTCACATAAAAGATACTAAAATCTAGGTGAAAATATCACTCATCAGCAAGCTTTCCTCCGTGGCTCCCTCTACTTCTTTGATGCTTCTACACTCTTGCATATCAGTAGGCCACTTCATAACTCTCTCAAGTGAAAAGATGACTTCTTCATCATTAACTTGCAACTTCAGTTCCCCCTTCTTTACATCAATGTATGCTCCTGCAGTCGCAAGGAACGGCCTTCCTAAAATTAGAGGAACTCTGTTATCTTTTTCTTCTTCCATGTCTAGCACAATGAAGTCCACTGGAAATATGAACTTTTCAACTTTCACTAAAACATCTTCAACTACCCCCCTTGGGTAGGTCAAGGATCTATTAGCAAGCTGCAATGCTACAGATGTCGGCTTCAACTCCCCCAAACCAAGCTTCTTGAATACGAAATGTGGCATCAAATTAATGCTCACCCCCAAATCACATAAGGCTCTCTTAGCTTGTCCATGTCCAATCTCACAAGGTATGGTAAAGCTCCCCGAATCTTTCAACTTCGTAGGAAGTTTCTTTTGTATCATAGAACTGCAGCTCTCTATATTATTCACCGACTCACCTCCCGTCAGACTCCTCTACTTAGACATGATATCCTTCAAGAACCTTGCATAGTTTGGCATCTCTTCTAAGGCTTCTGCGAAAGGAATATTAATGTGGATCTTTTTTAACATCTCCACAAACTTCTTGAATTTTTCATCCAACACTTTCTTCAAAAATTGCTGTGGAAACGGAATTGGATGCTTTGTCTTTGGAATTCCCCAAATATCCTTATCAAATACCTATCCTTTCTCTCTTTCAGCTTTTTTTGCCTTTAGCTTTTTGCCACTTTTTCAACTTAACTTCAGGTTCTTTCGACTTTTCTGTAGTTTCAGGCACCTGGGGATCATTCAGGACGAGTTCGACAATGTGAGAATCGGGACAAATTTCCAATATTTTTGCCAAAAAGAGGCATAAGCCGTGCCGGCAGTCGTGCCACTCAGACTCGATAGACTTCGTGCCTCCGCACGAGTCGTGCCGGCAAATACGTGGGTCGTGCCAGCCATCCTCGGTAGTCATGCCACTCATAGTGGTCTCCTTCAGCTGGCACGATGCGCCCTGTGTGCTGATTTCAAGGCCGCACGAGTCGTGCCTTTTTTGGCACGATTCGTGCAGCGTATCAGCGCCATCATGTTCGTCCTCGCTCGATTTTTCGACCTTCATTTCAACTTCAAATTATTCTGATGACAATGTTAGACCTTTGTAATGCGTTCCACTCCTCAAGGTGATAGCCATAACTTGCTCTTTTGGGTTCGTCACCGTTTGAGAAGGGAACTTACCTTGTTGCTCTAATCTTCCCACTGCAGCATGCAACTTTCCAAGAGCAATATCAGTTTCTTTTTGCTTTTTCTCATTCTCATTTTGTCTGATTTCAGCTTGCTCTTTATTAGTTATCATCAGCTTGACCATCAAGTTTAACTGTTCCCCTTGCTGTATTATCTGATCTCCTTGTTGCTTCATCTGCTCCCCTTGTTGCTTCATAAAATCTCCTTGCTGTTTCAACAGCAGTTTTAACTCATCATCGACGGGTGCTTTTCCTTCAGTTAGCTTATGGGATGGATCAATTCCTGGAGGAGGTCCAAATGCATTATTCGGGTTAGCATATGACAGATTCTCATTCCTTCTCTGATTGTTGATGTTGGAATTTCCTTGGTCATTCCTTCCCCATTGCTGATTACTAGGTCTGAAATTCTGTCTATTTCTGTAATCTCCTTGAAAATTCTGACCCATAGCTTAATTTGCTTTCTCCATATGATCTTCATCTCCATCCATTCTAGCTTTCTCTCATTTGTTTCCTAGTGCCATGCGATCCATCTTCTTGTGCAGCTCACTGAGTTGACTCTTGAGTTCTGACATCTCACTGCTGTTGACCTGAACTTCTACTGTAGCTACTTTATCAAAAGCGACTCCATCTGATCTCTTCATAGGCCAATCATACGTGTTAGCTGGCATCTCCTCAAAGATCTTTTTTGCTTCATCTGCTGACTTTTTGAAAATTGATCCACCAGCAGTCGCGTCAACTAATACTCTTGATTCACCTCTTAGGCCTTGACAGAAGAAGCCTAAGTAGGTGTCTTTTGTAAATCCATGCTGTGGACCACATCGCAACAGCTCCTTGAACCTTTCCCACGCCTCATAGAAACTCTCAAGGCTCCTTGTTTAAATAGTGTGATCTTTTGCTTCACCTTAAAGCTCTTGGAGGGAGGGAAGTACTTATTCAAGAACTTATCTGCCAACTGCTCCCATGTAGTACAACATCCTGCATGAAGGTTATTGTACCACTCTTTGGCTTTCCCCGTTAGTGAGAATGGGAAAAGCCTCATTCTGATAGCATCCTGCGGAACATTTCTATGTTTTTGCGTCCTTGCGTACTCATCAAATAATTGTAGATGCTCACTAGGACTTTCCAAAGGATTACCACTAAACTGATGTGCTTGTACCATTTGGATCAGTCCAAACGGAAATTCAAAACTCTCCACAGTGATTGCGGGTCCATTCAATCCAGCATTTGTGGTATGCTTCAGCTTATACTGGTCCTGCATGGGAGTTGGGGCCTGATCGTCAGCCATCTTAGCTGCTTTTACATGTGCTCACGCAGCTGATTAGAATAGTTTGGATCTAAATAAAATAAAAAACAAAAAAATAAGAATAAAAATAAAAGCAATTAAAAATTTAACGTCCTAAATTAAAATAAATCACAAAAGAGTAAAATAGTAAAGCCTAGGGAATTATCCCTGATTAGAGCTATTTTCACCTATATTTTAGTGTCTTTTTATATGTGTTTTCGTATTATTTTATCCGTATTTTATATGTTATTTGGTTGTGTTTTGTATTTTTATTGAAATGTGTGTGAATGAGCTTAAAACGAGGGAGAACGAGCCAAAACAGTGAAGAAATGCAGGAGCCAGCACACGAGCCGTGTAGCCAACACGGCCCTGTAAGAGTTGGCCGTGCGGCGACATCTAGTCATTCAACACGGGCAACTTCAGGTCGTGTCCAGTTGCACGAGTCGAGTTGGGAGCACGAGCCGTGTCATCAACACGGCCCTGTAAGAAGTGGCCGTGTGCCGACATCAGAAGAGCCAACACGACCACCCTGTGCCCGTGTTACAACACACGACTCGTGTTGGCAGTACGAGCCGTGTCATCAACACGGCCCTGTAAGGAAAGGCCGTGCGGCAACATCAGAAGACACAACACGGCCACCTCGTGGCCGTGTTGCAGAGCACGACTCGTGCTGTGTATTTTCCTGCAGAAATTTCCAGATCCTTCTAGAGGCCTCCATAGGGTATAAATACCCCTTTATTCAACAATTGGTGAGGATCCGAAATCCTATCATCTACACACACATCACACACCATTTATTCCATTTTCCACCATCATCTTCATCCATCTTCATCCATCTTCATCCACCCATCATATCTTCCATTTTTGGTGCTAAAGACTTCAAAATCAAGAGTTAGAGGTGGAGATCAAGAAGAATAGAAGATTCTCTTCAAGAAATTGATAGGGAAGAATCCATTCATTTTGTATTTCTTTAGATCTAAGACTATGGGTATTTGTAATGAATCATTTATTTGTTTTATTACTTTTATCATGTTAGGCTAATCCCTCTAGTGGGATTAGGAATATGAAGAGCATATTAGATTTATATTATCATGTGGATTAAATTGGTTTTTGATTTAATTGATGTTGATTTCTATTCATGGAGTTTAATTGTCTTGATGTTGTGATGGCATGGTTTGTTATTCATGAATGTTTATTGGTTTAATGGATTGTTGATCAATGGATTATTTGTGGTAATTAAATACTATCATGATGTTCATGTATGTATTGCTTGGAGTGAGACGGAAACGACCCTCTATAGTATTAGGAAGGCATGAATAGACATTGAGTTTGGGTTTGACCGAAAGGATATTTGAATTCAATGAAGGGAACCAATCCATTCGTTGGCCTTAGTACACAAAAAGGGAGAGTTTAATCTAACTAGTACCTAGATGGAAGGGGTTAATGTTGGGCTATGATCTTAAGTGCTTTTGGGAGTCTAAAATGGATCAACAACCTTTGTAACCCGAAAGGGAGCTTAGGATACAATCGTGATCACCCTTAGTCTACATCAATTGAGTTAAATTCCTTTTGTATGATAATATGAATCGAGTGTGCTTGGATGTTTCTAATCCCATGTTTTTCCATATTTGAACTTTAGCACCCATTTTCTTTACTTGTCATTTTCTGATTTGCTATTCTTATTTACTTGCTCCTTGCTTTAGTTGTTAATCATTTCAAAACCCCCCGATCATCTTTACAAAAACGACATAAACATGAGCTCACGTATTTTGCTAGTCCGAACATAACTCCTTTATGCATGAGGACAGATCATATAAGACAAAAATATAAGTTTAAATTTAAAGCATTAATAAGGGAATAAGTATAATGCAGGTATCTAACCTATTCTAGATCTTCAATTCAAACCAATTCAACCTTCAAAACCTAGCACTATCCAATATGCACTAGCCCATGGTGTTACAGACAACACACATGGTTAGGTATGAAAGCACAGCCATAGGTCTATAATTCAAAAGCTTAAAAGAAAGAATAAGAAAAATCCTAGATGTGGCGTGATTCTCCGTTCTCTCTTCCGTGATTCTGAACCTTCTTGTTCTCCTTCTCAAGTAAGCAACACTGATGAACTCCCTCGGGATGGGTGGATGGGATGGTGCGGTGAAAGGATATGGAAAAGTGTGTATGGATGTGGAGAGTTATGGAGAGTTAAGGTTTGAAACACTCCAAGGGCTCATTTTATAGTTGTGCACTAATAATTCCCGAATTATAACTCAAAAGTGGACTTTTTCACTTAAAAAATACGAACGGGCCAAAAAATGATGAAACAGGCTCGCTGGGAAGCGGCACGAGTCGTGCCATAGGTGGCACGAGTCATGCTGGGAATATGCTATCGGAATTTCTCGGCAGCTGGGCAGCACGGGTGCTGGCTGGGTGGTCGGCACGAGTCGTGCCACCCATCGGCTGCCTATACGACCTCACGATTTTGCTCATAACTTCTTTATCCGATCTCTAATTGAGGTAATTTTTATGCTCACGCGATCCTCTCTTTCATGTCTTTCCAACCATATAAAGAACACCTTAAAATTCGTCTATTTGTGTATAGCACGAGTCATGCAAAGTTTGGCACGTGTCATGCTCCTCCGGGGCGTGCTGGGCGGTCCTGCACATTATGGCCGGCACTAGTGGACTATGTGGGCGGCACGACCCATACCAAGGCTGGCACGAGTCGTGTCATGCTGCACCAATTCCTATTTTGGTCCGACTTCACTCCTGACTTTCGTTTTTACTCTTTTTACCCCATTTTTCCACCTAAAAACACGAAATAACACCTCACAAGCATCTATAACACAAATATATGCAATTCAATCAAAAGATGCTCAAATACGGATATAAATTCCACACAACAGTGCTAAATCGGACCCTAAAACACGCAAATTTTTACACTAAATATTAATTAATATGAATTAAATATAATATGAACTTTATTTTTTTTAATATGATCAAATAAATTTTATAACTATTAATTAATTATATAATTATTTCATAGCATATTATATAATATAGATAAAATATTTTGTATAATTTTAATATTTGTGGATACCTGATTCATACACGTACACAATTCAAATTCTAATGATATTTTATTGAATTACCCATGAAAATTATAATTATTAATATATATTTATAATGTATTTATATGCATTGACTAAAAACCGATGTCTATCATCGCCTACTTTTAACATTAATGGCTTCAACATCCACTGACTGGTGAAATAGACATCAATCAGCATGTTTATCGTAGTGCATATTGAATAAAAAATATTATAATTTTTTATTTTAATTTCAAATTCTAATGATATTTTTTTGAACTACTCGTACTCGTTTTTTAGGGTGTTTATTAATTATGTAAGATACTTTTTTATTTCGTAATACTCATACTCGTGTATAAATAAATATCATTTAAAATTAATATTTTAAAAATTCATTACAATATTTGTATCCGTCCCAAAGTCTTTTAGTAGACGATGGGTTCTGGCCTCCCCCGGATTAGTCGATTTATGGATCAGATACCGGTGCATTAAAAAATACTCGTAAATTACTCATACCCATTTAATACTATTTTTAAATTATTTTTTATTTATTAAAATTAATATTTTAAATGATCTTATACTATTACTGATTAAATATAAAATAAATATAATATAATTATATTACAAAAATATGACCTAAACCCCAATTTTATAAGTTATTATAATAATAATTGAATAATATTATAACAAATCCTAAACCCTAAAACTATATCCCTAAACCCTAAATCAATATAATATATTTAAATTAATTTTATATGTTATTATAATAATTAAATAATATTACCCTAAACCCTAAACCATATAATTAAAAATTAATTCAAATTGTTTAGAAATAATTAACATAATTTGAAAATTTTAATTCAAATTGTTTAGGAATAATTAACATAATAATTTGAAATAATTAAAATTAGTAGTAGTTATGTATTATATTTAAAGAAAAAATAATATTAAGCACACATATAAGGAATCATTTTAAATAAGACATCATTTTAAATTAAATAAGGTATCATTATTATGACCACCCTAAATCAATATAATGTATTTAAATTAATTTTATAAGTTATTATAACAATTAAATAATATTACCCTAAACCCTAAACCATATAATTAAAAATTAATTACAATTGTTTAGGAATAATTAACATAATTTGAAAAAATTAATTCAAATTGTTTAGGAATAATTAACATTATAATTTGAAATAATTAAAATTAATAGTAGTTATGTATTATATTTAATGAAAAAATAATATTAAGCACACATATAAGGAATCATTTTAAATAAGACATCATTTTAAATTAAATAAGGTATCATTATTATGACACAAAAATCAATGGCCAAAATCTAATATCATAATTGTGATGAATGGATGAGATTGAATAATGTGATGAATGGATGAGATTAAAAAAGGTTTAGTAATCAAAATCAAACATATAAGGAATCATTTTAAATAATAAGGTATCATTTTAAATTAAATAAGGTATCATTATTATGACAAAAAAATTAATGGCCAAAATCTAATATCATAATTGTGATGAATGGATGAAATTGAATAATATGATGAACGAATGAGATTAAAAATGGTTTAGTAATAAAAAATCAATGGTATAGATTAAAAATTGGTTCAATTTTTACTTTTAAAGTGTGATGAATGGATGAGATTGAATAATGTGATGAACGGATGAGATTAAAAAAGATTTAGTAATCAAAATCAAACATATAAGGAATCATTTTAAATAAGACATCATTTTAAATTAAATAAGGTATCATTATTATGACAAAAAAAATCAATGACCAAAATCTAATATATTAATTGTGATGAATGAAAAAATGGTGTACCCCACCATTAGGGGCCCCCACCGCCCCTGCCCTGAGAATTGGTGGAAGAGGTAAATCGCAGGATGTGCCTCAAGTGGCTTATAGGGAGGGAATGAGATTGAATAATGTGATAAATGAATGAAATTAAAAAAATTTTAGTAATCAAAATCAATGGTATGAATTCAAAAAGTTAATAAATACTCTAACCAAAATAATAAAAATACTCATAGTTAAACTGTAATTAAAATTAATTTTAAAACAAAAATAGTTAAAAAAAATAGATTTTTTTTTGAAACAGTAAAAAACTACGTTAGCTATGGTTAGAAAAAGACCTAACAAATGAGTTAAAGGTGAGGGCCCTGAACATATTTCTTGGTGGGGGGTTTTGGTTTGGGCTTACAATGTTATAAGGCCTTAATAATTCACAATTTTAAATATATTGGGCTCAATTTGCTTGGATTGGGCTTATATCATCTAAAATTAATTTTAAATTTTTAAATGTAAAGATTGGGTTTGTTGGTGGGACGCATTGTGCCTAAATCCATGGCAGCTCTCAAGACCATCAACAATTCAAGAGTGGAAGCTGCTGTAATTCTGTCATGTGGAAGAGCTGATTGCCGACGATCTTCTGTGTTCCAATGGCTCTCCTTATTTTCTGATGCAATTCATAACAATTTAGCGGCTCCGATGTCACCACCCATCCGTTTTGCCGCAAAGAGATCCACGATTTGGCCAACCAACCGGAAGCCATTGAAATAGACGGCGTTGATTTCATTATGACAATTAGGGTGAGGAAAAAAGATTGGGGATTTGGAGTGAGCAACTAATTTTGGAGAAATCAAGCTGAGTCGAGTATGCGAATCACCTCCGACTGTCGATGGCTACATTGTGATTGAATTCATGACTGATAATTGGAGGAGATGATCAGATGAGACGGCGGTGGTCGTGAAAGCCTGAGTCGACGTGACGGCGGCGTAACTGCCTCAGATAGTGATCGATTGCTGTAAGTTTGAGGTACGCGAACTAATTTTCAGGTATAATTTATGTTTATTTTCCGGTATTCGTTGCACTGAATCTCCAGATCAAATTGAAGAATAATGAACAGAGACTTGTGTTTGGTTCTGGATTTTTGATTTTATGACGGGTTCCCACAAAGATAGATTTAGACTTGGATGGAGATATAGTGAATATGATCTGTATCAAATAAAGATTATATTTCTTAGTTTTCAACAATGGCTACTGAATGAAGCTATGAATCCTATAAAAGAATAATCACAGCTTCAAATTACTGGTTTGTTATAATGATTCTGAAACGAGGGGTGTGAAGAAACTCAGTCAAATTGTGTATAATGGAAACTGACTCAATAACTTGCATAATATGAATGAACAGTCTACTTTAACTGGACAACTTAGCTTGAAGTTTGAACATCACAGCTAATAACTTGTAAACAGTAAAACAGTAAATTAGATGGCAGATTCAGATGGCCATCGTGAGCTTGGATTCTTGAAAATGAACTAATTAGCCTTTCCAAATATAGTGATGAGCGCCATCTGTCATTTATTTACCCAATTTATGTAATCTCACCATATCAATCCTTCTTTCTAAGCTGCAATTATTGATATCAAATATCAACCAAATATGATAAAAACAACTTCTTTTAATAGCATGTTAAATAAGAGGAGACTTATCTAAATAGTTCTATATCATAGATTTAGTTGATTGAAGATTTAATTAACAAATAGTCATCGTACCTGAAGTAGCTTAATGATCAATATCTGGGAAATATAAGGTCCAGAAAGTCATCTACTTGCTTGTTGAACTTTTCCCTCCACTTGTTGCAGAAGACAAGAGATGCAAAAAGTAATACCAATCCAATCACATATCCCCAAGCTGCAATTATATAATTCCAGATGAAATCTATATCATTTGAGCTTGGCCCTGAGACTGTTGAGTTTCCATCTGTTGTGTTGGGGTCACATCTTGTGTTCAGAGGAAATCCGCATAATCCTGCATTTCCTGCAAAGCTTCTTGCAGAGAATGTTTGAAACTGCGGACCAGCTGGTATTCTTCCATCCAGCTTATTATTGGATAGATTCAAGAACGAAAGGAATGTGAGGTTAGCAAGCTCCGGTGGAATTTCCCCTGTTAACTGGTTCATGGAGAGGTCCAGCGATCCAAGCTGTCTCAAGTTCCCGAATGAGCTTGGAATTACTCCTGTGAAAGAATTGTGCGATAGATTGAGAACATAAAGCAGACTGAGTGATCCAACAGCTTTGGGTACTTTCCCACTGAAGTTGTTGCAAGAGAAATCGATGGATGTGAATACCGTCAAAATCTTGACTAGCTCCACCTCTAGACCTTTCATGGTAACTGTCACTGCGTCCTGGTAGTAGAGATTGTTCAGATTCAGATAATCGAAATGTAGATGGTTGGCTCTGTTTAACCGTGAATCATCAGATTGCATCATTCCCCTCCAAGTTGCAATAATTCCAGGCGATAGTGCACCTCTGAAGTTGTTTGAAGCTATATCTATGATCTGAAGATTTAGGCTGCTCCCGTTGACCTTCGAACAAGTGAGATCCCCATGAAATTTATTGTTGCGCAAGACAAGAACACGCAAGTTTGGAGTATTTCTTAGGCAGCAGGGGAATGTATCATGAATGTTGTTGTTTCCAGCATTCATGACTTCTAAAGATTTGCAATTGGCCAAGGATTGTGGGAATTTCCCAGCAAGTTTATTATTACTGAGGTCCAAAGTTTTCAGACCACAGTTGACAGAAAATGCATTTGGTACATCTCCACTAAAACTGTTTCTTCTCAGGTTCAGCACTCCAAGACTAGTAATGCTGCCTAGGCAAGGTGGGATAGTACCATTCAGCTTATTGGAAGACAAGTCAAGAACTTGAAGGTAAGTTGCATTGCAAAGAGAAGTAGGAATTGCTCCAGTAAGGCTATTGTTTGCAAGAGAAAAGAACGTAAGAAAAGAAGAGTTGATAATTTCAACTGGAATTGGCTGTTGAAAGTTATTGCTAGAGTAATCCACATAGACAGCTGATGTTGGGAGCAGTGGAAGCTGACCTTGGAGTCTGTTTGAGTTCAAGTCAAGTACTCCAAGAATAGGGGACGTGTTGAAAGGCTTTTGGAGATCCTCAAGAAGATTATGAGACAGATTCAAGTGGCGTAGCATCCCATCTCCAACATTCCAAATCCAACTAGGTATTTCTCCCCTAAGATGGTTGTTTGAGAGGTCCAAAAATGTCAGTTTGGATTGGTTTGCCAGACTTGGGAAATTATGCAGGTTGCAGGAAGCTAGGTTTAATCTTCCAAGCTGAGGTAATAGGGACAAACTTGAATCACCGCTGCTGCTCACATCAACTGTCAAGTTGTTGTACCCAAGATCCAGCCTTGTAAGATTTTGAAACCTTTGAAACTTTTCCAGCTTTAAAGTGCCATTAAAGAAGTTTGAAGAAAGTGAGATAACATTAAGTTGTTCAAGTTTGAAAAAAGACTTAGGAATTGGACCTTGCAAACAGTTACTGCTTAAATCTAGTGAATCCAGAGAGGTTGTTGAAAAGGAAAACTCATCAATCTGGCCACTAAATTTATTGTTGGAAAGCTGAAGTTTCTGCAGGGAAGGCAGAGCAAATAGAGATGGAGGAATACTCCCACTGAGTGAATTGTTCATTAAATATATATTTTCAAGAGAATTGAGGCCTTGAAAATGTATGGGCGTGAGAGAACCTGATAGAGAATTACGGCTGAGGTCTAAATAAGCAAGTTTCTTGGACTTGTGAAAGAACGGTATATTACCGGTGAAGGAGTTATATGAGAAATCCAGGTGAGCCAGATGTGTTAGCTTGGACATGGTGGAATTATCCCAGTGAAGTTGCAGTTAGAAAGATCCATCTTTGACAACATAATAGGATTGCTGAGGGAATTGGGTAATGAACCTGAGAAGTTAGTGTAACCTAGCACAATATTCCTAAGTGAACTGTGTACAGGGAGCTGTGGTATTGTACCAGTGAGTAGCCTATTGTAGCAAAAATCCAGAGTCTGCAGAGTGGGTACCTGGAAGATGGACTCTGGAACGGGACCTCGGAGAAAGCAATTGCTGAGAATCAGGGTTGTCAAATTTGTGAAGTCTCCCAAGAAGCTGGGAACTGTTGTAGACAGATTGTTCACATCTAGGCGAAGAAACGAGAGAGAATGAAGCCGGGAGAGGGAAGAATCAAGAGGGCCTGATAGACCACAATTGCGCAAGCTCAAAGCCGTTAAATTGGGTAAAGAAGAAGACACGGCTTGGCACCACTCACTTTTTTGAGCAGAAATATCCACAGAATCAAGATAAAGTTCTCTAAGCTCTGTAAGATTCTCAACAAGCTTCTGCAGATTTGGATTCTTTAGTTTCAGAGGCTGCACTCCTTGAAATGCAGAGGACAGGTCAAGAACAACCAACCTCCTCATCCTGGAAACTTCGATCGGAACCTGTCCACTGAAGCCAGCATTCGACAAATTCAAGTATGCCAACTTGGTTAGATTCTCAAGTCCTCTTGGAATGAGTGTCATTAAAGATGTTGAAAGCCAAATTCAGGTTTTGAAGATATTGAAGGCCGAAAAGGGCACTGGAATCGTTGATCCCACTGGAAATCGACTCCTTCTCCAGGTTCAAACCGATCACATGTCCAGAGCCAGCATCACATTCTACACCGTCCCAGGCGCAGCAGTTGACACCATGATTCCAATTCACCAGCTTCACGGACGACTCAGTGACGAACACGAGGCTGTTCTTCAGCTGCAGCAACAACCTTCTCTGGTCATCAAGGCAATGACTCCAACCCCGAGCAACACGTGAATTGGAGCAGGAATATCAAAAGACGCCACGGAAAGGCTTGAGTTCTCATTGGTCCACCAAGTTGCAAGAAACACCTCCACTCTAAAAAACACTCTACTGGAATGATCAGTTACATGCCAATTTGAGAGTTTTGAAGTACTTTCTCATTACAGCACGAAGGACACTAAGCTCTTTAAATTAGAAGGGGGGTGGGGCTGAATATTCTTTCATTTGGAGTGGACTCGGACTTGGATGATTTATGGGTTCGTGCTGTATAGGGAACGACTCTTTCGTTTTGGCATAAGATGTAATGCCAAGTGTTTAATGAACTAATAATAATATAAGTGGCGTCACCATCTCATAAATTTGCTGAATTTCCGATATAAAACGCTCAAACTTGATAAATATATTTAAAGAGCAACACTTTGTAATTATCACTTTTACATATTCATTTTTATAAAAATAAATAATATAATTTTGTTTTTTTATTATACTAAGGAATTGTTCATCCCATCTATTCTACGCTGTTATATGCGTAGATATATAATAAAGACAGATTGCATAGACTCCATATCTCTCTTACCATAACATACTACATTGATTTCACATTAATATCATTTCAGACAACGATAGTGACCCCTCTTTGACAAATTCTAGGGGTATTCTAGTAGTTTTATATTTAATTAATGCGAGTTTGGCTCAAATCGTGGACTGAACTAGTGACCTATATTTTCAATAGTTATCCCAAAGACTAATTCTATTCAATTAATTGATCCAACTAATAAAAATTTATTTATTTTTCAATTCCTTCATTGCACACAATTTGCACAAAGCACAAATATTATATTGGCGATTGGGTTGCAACGACTCAATCAACCAGCAAATCACGACATAAATGTTTCATTCATTTATTTATGTGTCCACTTACTTAATTAATGCGTATATAAAAAAAATTAAAATGAATATATAATAGGAGATTTAATGCGTATAATGAATCTTACAGTAAGTTATTATTAATACACACTCCACGATATCGATCATAAATTAAATAAGACAATTGTATTAATTTCCACCTTATTATTATCTGTTCATTCCACCTTCAACAAATGGCGCTGCAGTGATGCCCATAATTTGATTATGTTTCTCAACATTTCCCTGCCATCCTAATTCAAACACAAACACACCAAATCAATTCATTAATTCTAGATCATGAGGGTATATGTGTAACATTTTGGGAAGAAATCTAAACCCCTTTTAATGTCCCACAAAGTTTATGCATTAACTTAGAACTCACGTGTCACTCATCATATAATGAGAGGACACATGATATGTCATATTGAAGTGTTGCATATATGTAGGGAATGAATTATAATGAATTACCAAAAGACATGTCAAATCCACGGTGTTGGAGCTCACGGTACTCCTGGCACAAAGCACAGGGCTCGCAGCAGCAGTGGACGGGACAATCGGGGCAAGGAGTCTCCGGCAGCATGTATTGCTGTCTCATCTTCGACCGATAACAACACGAATATACCCATCCACATAAACATCCACTTATCAATGTTATAAACGCGTATAATGCACCACTAGCTCCACATGCTGCAAACAAACATACCCTCTTATATATATGTGCATATATACTCTTACTTCTTAAGATTATATTCATATTCATCCATCCATCTTGATTTTAATTGATTAAGGGATCGATCAGTACTTACGAATGGATCCTCTGTCTACGATCTCAGCAATCTGTCCAAATGTTATGCAGGGACACCAACATGTTATGCAGCCTGCATCAGTGAGATATATAGCACCTTATAATAGCTAACTAATCTATTCATAAATTTGTGATTTCATACTTACATCATTAACAGGTGAAATAAACATAAAGTGTTCTTACAATTAGGAACATCAGAAAAGCAGTCACAAAGGCCGGTGGACCAACCCCCAGTCGGGAGTTGCAGTCCCGACTGGTATGGCTGGAAGGGCACCGGCGGAGGTGTAACCACCGGTGCTTGCCAGATTGGTGGTGCTGTAGGCATTGGAGATTTGTTTACTGTAACCATGATTCAACTGTCGGTTTATAAGTGCACCAACTAATCACTTTACAATTGAATATTTTGGGTGTGGGCGAAGTATTAAAGAGTACAAACGTAAAACGAGGATGGGTTAGAAGACAGAATTATTATTTTACAACAAAAGAAAAGGAGACGGAGAGAGCGTGTTGAAGCCGAGTCAAGGTTGGACATCACACCATGCCATTTTTTGATGATGTACAGTGCAATCAATGTTAGTGTTGTATATAACCACATAATGCTACTTACTGATTCAACTACGAATACAAACAATGGGTAGTTAAATTGTCCATTTTGCTTACATCTGTGTATTGAATTAACACACAAGTATTAATATTAAATTTGCTTGTTCAACTACTACGACTATGAGTAGTTAAGTTGTCCATTGTGTTAAACGTTGACGGTTAGTATCCACATTTAAATGCCATGACAAGTGTTACTCCAGACTAGTTAGATGTAATAAATTTCTAGTTTCACGCAAATTACAAAGGAAGTGTGCATAAATTTAAGACATGGTAGTATGATTTAGTATCTCTTTATATGGCAGTTGAAAATGAATAAATGTACTTTCCAAATGTAGTGATGAGCTCCATCTGTCATGTTAAGTATAGAGCCTTGCATGAAGATGGAATGCGTGTAAACAAGCGTTACATGTGGAGATGGGTAATTGGTTGAGCCAAACACAAGATCATAAGTGAAGATTGATGTGTTAGCATAAGCATGAACCGTTGATCAGTTTCTTGTGCATGGAAGGTGAGATGATGATGATTAGTTAGGGGGAAGTGAAGCAGCTGTTAGTTAGGTTGTTAAGAAGGTGGTTATCAGATTCCATTGATTAACAATAAGCATGCATACTGATCACAAGAAAAACAGCTCATCATCAGTGTATAAAACGTGGAGTAGATTAGGGTTTCATGGATGTATGTGTTTTTGAGAAGATCATCTCCTTGAGTTGTATTCAATCATCTATAAGATCAAAACCTTTAAGAGTGGACGTAGGCTATCAAGCCGAACCACTATACTTTCTTTGTTGTTCTTCAATTTGTTCATAAGAGTGATTGTGTGATCATAAGCTTCAATCGATAGAGTGAAAACGTGTATGTGTTATCAAGGATAAAACGTTTGCATTCACAAGAAGTGGCGCCGACTGTGGGAAGGAAGTTACTGGCATCTGATTGAAGAAGGAGATCACCATGGTTACAACAAAGTTCGATGTAGAGAAGTTTACTGAAAAATCAGATTTCAGCTTGTGGCGCATGAAGATGGAGGCCACCCTCATTCAGCAAGGCCTTTCAGATGCAATCAAACCACTTCCTGATAATCAAGCTGTGGCAGTTGATGTAGTTGTAGTTGCAGCTGATCAAGATCAACAATCTAAAGCAAGGAGTGCAATTATTCTGTGTTTGGGAGACAAGGCTTTAAGGGAGATTGCAAAAGAAACAACAGCCAGAGGGATTTGGCAAAGGTTAGAAGTACTTTACATGGTTAAGACTCTTGCTAATAGATTGTATAAGAAACAGAAGTTGTATTCATTCAAGATTACAGAAGAGAAATCGATTCTTGGGCAGTTAGATGAGTTCAATAGGATAATTGATGATCTAGAAAATATAGATGTAGCCCTGCATATAGAAGATAAGGCTGTTATTCTACTGTCAGCCCTTCCTTCATCATTTGAAGGATTAATGGATACACTGCTGTTTGGTAATAATGAGACAATTACTCTAGATCAAGTACAACTTGCCTTGAGAGCAAAAGTGTTACACAAGAATCCAGATGTACATGTTAGTGGTGAAGTATTGGTTGCCAAGAAGCAAGGAACCTGGAGCAATAACAATAAGAAGGTCAGTTTTGACAAGAAGAAGCCTGATAAGTCTCAGAGTTTTTCAACAGATGAAGATAACAATAATTACTTCCATTGCAACAAACCTGGGCACTACAAGAAACAGTGTTTCAAATGGAAGGCAATGGTGGCCAAGAAAATTGCAGAAAAAACTGGTAATAAGAAGAACCATGCAAATCAGGTAACTGACATTCAACCTAAGAATGATGTTATTGAGGCTTTGTCTGTAGTATCTGATTCTATTTCAGAAGAATGGGTTTTAGACTCTGGATGTACTTTTCACATGACATCCATTAAAGAGTGGTTCAGTGAGTTAACTGAATGTAATGAGGGGTCTGTCCTTTTAGGAACTGATCAAACATGTAATATTGAAGGCATAGGTTCCATTAAGATGAAAATGTTTGATGGATCTGTCAAATTGCTGAATAAAGTGAGATATGTGCCTAGCTTAAGGAGAAATTTGATCTCTCTTGGTATGTTGGATACATTAGGATATGAAAGTAGGCTTAAGAATGGAATACTCACTGTCTTGAAAGAAACTAAAGTTGTGATAAGGGGAATCAAGAATAATGATCTGTATTTTCTTGAGGGATCTGTCATCACTGGACAGATCAATACATCACAAGAAAAAGATGAAGCATTACTATGGCATGGGAGACTTGCTCATATAAGTGAAAGGGGATTACAAGAATTGGCTAGACAAGGGTTATTAAATCTTAGCTCATCTGTTGTGT
Source organism: Pogostemon cablin (assembly GCA_023678885.1). Taxonomy (NCBI): domain Eukaryota; kingdom Viridiplantae; phylum Streptophyta; class Magnoliopsida; order Lamiales; family Lamiaceae; genus Pogostemon; species Pogostemon cablin. The sequence goes on along the minus strand of CM042977.1, from coordinate 2,271,295 downwards.
TGAATCAATGTGAGGCTTGCATTCTTGGTAAGTTGAAAAGGAATAAGTTTGGTCCTGCAGAGCATAGCACTAAGTCAAGGTTAGAGTATATTCACTCAGATTTATGGGGACCATCAAAGACTACAACTTTGGGAGGTGGTAAATATTTCATAACATTTATTGATGACTACTCAAGAAAGTTGTGGGTAAGGATCTTAAAAACAAAAGATGAGGCACTGACAGCATTCAAGACATGGCTCACTGAAGTTGAGAATCAGACTGAGAGCAAGCTTAAGTGTTTGAGGACTGACAATGTATTAGAATTTGTATCACAAGAATTCAATAGTTTTTGTCAAGAGAAAGGTATCAAGAGGCACAGGACTGTCCCAGGTACACCTCAACAAAATGGGGTGGCAGAAAGAATGAATCAAACTTTGCTTGAAAGGGTAAGATGTCTCCTGAGTAGTGGTGGATTCACTAAGGGATTTTGGGGTGAACTAGTAACTATTGCTGCTTATCTCATTAACATATGTCCATCAGCAGCAATCAAGTTTAAAACTCCTGAGGAAATATGGTCTGGAAAGCCTCCTAGTTATGATCATCTCAGGGTTATAGGCTGCCAATCCTATGCACATCAGAAACATGATAAGTTAGATCCAAGAGCCATTAAATGTGTACTTGTTGGATATCCCAAAGAGACAAAAGGTTACAAGTTGTGGTGTTATGAGGCAAATAAGTTTCTTATTAGTAGAGATGTAAGTTTTAATGAGAAGAAAATGCCTTTAATTGAAAGAGCAGCTGGTATAGTTTCTGATACAGATAATGTTGAGTTTGAGGTGGAGCTTGAAACAGATAAGAAACAACAAGTAAGGGATCAAAACACATCAACATCAGAAGAGGATCAAACATCAGCTGAAAGAAGATCATTGAGTAGCTATCAGTTAGTTAGGGATAGATTGAGAAGGTAGGTAAGAGCTCCTGTTAGGTATATAGAAGCTGATGTTGTGTCCTATGCATTGTTTGTAGCCACAGATATTGAAATGTATGAGCCTAGATCATACTCAGAAGCAATTTCCAGCACTGAGAGTGATAAGTGGTTAGCTGCTATGGAAGATGAGTTACTATCTTTGAAGAAGAACAATACATGGATACTTGTTGATAAACCAACAGATCAGAAGCTTGTTGGATGTAAGTGGTTATTCAAAAGAAAACCAGTAACAAGTAAAGAAGGTGGATTTAGATACAAAGCAAGGCTAGTTGCAAGAGGGTTTTCACAGAAGGAGGGTGTTGATTACAATGAGATCTTCTCCCCAGTTGTGAAGCATTGTTCCATTAGGATCTTACTTGCTATAGTAACTCAGTTTGATCTTGAATTGCATCAGATGGATGTCACTACTGCATTTTTATATGGTAATCTTGAAGAAGACATATATATGCAAGTGCCTGAAGGGGTGAATATTGATAGATTAGGAAACAAGGCATGCAAGTTAGTTAAGTCTCTGTATGGGCTTAAACAAAGTCCTAGGCAGTGGTACTTGAGGTTTGATGAATACATAACATCAAATGATTTTGATAGGAGCTTGCATGACAGCTGTGTATATATAAATAATGAAGAAGGAAATTTCACTTACCTATTGCTATATGTAGATGATATTCTGATTGCATGTAAGAATATTACAGGTATAAACACAGTAAAAGAAGTGCTGAGAAAGGAGTTTGAGATGAAGGATCTCGGAGAAGCAAGTGTTATACTAGGTATGAAAATCAAAAGAGATAGATCAACAGGTATTTTGCTGTTAAATCAAGAGTCCTACTTGGTTAAGGTCTTGAAGAGATATAATATGGATCAGTGTAAGTCAGTTTTAGTACCAACAAAGCAAGGTCTGAGACTGTCATTACAAGATAGCCCAAAGACAGATGAAGAAAGGGCAATAATGAACAGAATGCCATATGCAAGTGCAGTTGGAAGTTTAATGTACTCAATGGTGTGCTGTAGACCAGACTTAGCATATGTGATGAGTCTGATCAGTAGGTTCATGAGTAAACCAGGATTAGTGCATTGGGAATCTGTGAAATAGGCTTTGAGGTACATTAAAGGATCAACATCAGTAGGTTTAAAGTTTCAGAGAAGGACAGATTGGAATCAAGCAATTGTGGGATATGTTGATGCAGACTATGCTGCAAATCTTGATTCAAGAAAATCATTGACAGGTTATGTGTTTAACATGTTTGGTACAGCCATCAATTGGAAAGCTACACATCAACATGTGGTAGCATTGTCTACTACAGAGGCTGAATATGTGGCTCTCACAGAAGCTGTGAAAGAAGGTATTTGGCTGACAGGGATCTTGAAGGAATTTGTCATTCAACAAGAAGCTTTTGAAATATTTTGTGATAATCAAAGTGCTCTTCATCTCTCTAAACATCAGGGATATCATGAGAGAACAAAGCATATTGACATAAGGCTATACTTCATAAGGGATGTGGTTGAAAAGGGGATTGTTACAGTGAAGAAGATCAACACTGCTGAAAATCCAGCTGATGCATTGACCAAGGCTCTTCCAACTCTCAAGTTTGAGTTGTGCAAGAGCATGTTCAGTATGCAATAAAGTCTTGGAAAGGTTGTTGTACCTTATAACAGCAAAGTGTGGGATTTTTTTATTCTTATTGAGGTTATGCAAGGTCTATAAGGTGGAGATTTGTTAAGTATAGAGCCTTGTATGAAGATGGAATGCGTGTAAACAAGCGTTACATGTGGAGATGGGTAATTGGTTTAGCCAAACACAAGATCATAAGTGAAGATTGATGTGTTGGCATAAGCATGAACCGTTGATCAGTTTCTTGTGCATGGAAGGTGAGATGATGATGATCAGTAAGGGGGAAGTGAAACAGCTGTTAGTTAGGTTGTTAAGAAGGTGGTTATCAGATTCCATCGATTAACCAATAAGCATGCATACTGATCACAAGAAAAACAGCTCATCATCAGTGTATAAAACGTGGAGTAGATTAGGGTTTCATGGATGTATGTGTTTTTGAGAAGATCATCTCCTTGAGTTGTATTCAATCATCTATAAGATCAAAAACCTTTAAGAGTGGACGTAGTCTATCAAGCCGAACCACTATACTTTCTTTGTTGTTCTTCAATTTGTTCATAAGAGTGATTGTGTGATCATAAGCTTCAATCGATAGAGTGAAAACGTGTGTGTGTTATCAAGGATAAAACGTTTGCATTCACAAGATGTCATTTATTCTCCTATTTATGGAATCTCGCCATATCCACCCTCCTTTCTAAGCTGCAATCATTTCGTCAAATATCTGTCGAACATGATAAAGCAATAACTACTATTTGGTGTGTTGAATAAGAGGAGACTTATCAAAACAATTCTATATCATAAAGTTGATGATTAAAGATTTAATTAACAAATAGTCTTTATACCTGAAGTAGCATATGAGGTCCAGAAAGTCATCCAGTTGCTTGTTGAACTTTTCCTTCCACTTGTCGCAGAACACAAGAGATGCAAAAAATGATACCAATCCAATCACAAATCCCCAACATGCAACAATATAATTCCATACGAAATCTATATCATTCGAGCTTGCTGCTGAGTTTCCATCCCCTGCATTGGAGACACAGCTTGTGTTCAGAGGAAATCCACACAGCCCTGCATTTCCTTCAAAGCTCCATGCGGCAAATGTTTGAAACTGCGAACCAGCTGGTATTTTTCCATTTAGCTTATTGTTAGATAAATTCAAGAATGAAAGGAACGTTAGATGGGCAAGCTCTGGTGGTATTTCTCCTGTTAACTGGTTCACGGAGAGATCCAACGATCCAAGCTGTCTCAAGCTCCCGAATGAGCTTGGAATTGTGACAGTGAAAGAATTGTGTGATAAGTTGAGAACGTAAAGCTGGCTGAGTGATCCAACTATTTTGGGTATCTCCCCACTGAAACTGTTGCAAGAGAAATCAATAGATGTGTAGATTGTCAAAATCTTGATCAGCTCCATCTCTTGGCCTTTATTGGTAATTGTCACTGCATCCTGGTAGTAGAAGTTGTCCAGATTCAGGAATTCAAAGCGTAGGTGGTTGGCTCTTTTTAGCTGTGGATCATCAGATAGCATCATTCCTCTCCAATTTGAAAAAAATCCAGCCGGCAGTTCTCCTCGAAAGTTGTTGGAAGCTATATCAATGATTTGAAGGTTTAGCCTGCTCCCATCAACCCCAGCACAGCTGATGTTCTTGTGAAATTTGTTGTTGCGCAGGACCAGAACACGCAAGCTTGAACAACTCTCTAGGAAGCATGGGAATGTATCGTAAATTTTGTTGTTTCCAATATTCAAGACTTCTAAAGATTTGCAATTGGCCAAGGATGGTGGGAATCTCCCAGCAAGTTTATTATCGCTGAGATCCAATGTTCTTAGACCACAGTCGACAGAAAATGCATCTGGTATATCTCCACTCAAACTGTTTCTTCTGAGGTTCAACACTCCAAGAGTAGTAATGTTGGCTAGGCAAGGTGGAATAGTACCATTCAACTTATTGGATGACAAGTCAAGAACTTGAAGGTAAGTTGCATTGCAAAGAGTAGGAATTTCTCCAGTAAGGCCATTGTTTGAAAGAGAGAAGAACGTAAGAAACGAAAAGCTGATAATTTCAACTGGAATGGGCTGTTGAAAGTTATTGCTAGAGTAATCCACATAGACAGCTGATTCTGGGAGCACTGGAAGCTGACCTTGGAGTCTGTTCGAGCGCAAGTCTAGGGCAGTAAGAAACTGAGGCATTTTGAAAGGCTTTTGGAGATCCACCAGAAGATTATGTGACAGATTCAAATGGAGAAGCGCCCCATCTCCAACATTCCAAATCCAACTGGGTATTTCCCCTCCGAGATGATTGTTCGACAGATCCAAAAATGACAGTTTGGATTGGTTTGTTAGATTTGGGAAATCATACAAATTGCACGAGGCTAGATTTAATCTGTTTAGCTGAGGAAATTGGGACAAACTGTCAACTGACAAGTTGTTGTGCCCAAGATCCAGCCTAATATGATTGTGAAGCCATCGAAACATTTCCAGCTTCACAGTGCCGTTGAAGAAGTTTGAAGAGAGTAAGATTACATTAAGACTTTTGAGTTTGAAGAAAGATTACATTAAGACTTTTGAGTTTGAAGAAAGACTCTGGAATGGGACCTTCCAAGTGGTTACTGCTTAAATCGAGTGTATCCAAAGAAGAATTTGAAATGGAAAATTCATCAATCTGGCCCCTAAATTTGTTATTGGAGAGCAGAAGTTTCTGCAATGATGGGAGAGCAAAAAGAGATAGTGGAATGTTTCCAGTGAGAGAATTGTACATTAAATTTATGTATTCAAGATCGGAGAGGTCATCAAAATGCCTGGTAGACAGAGACCCTGATAGAGAATTGCGGCTGACGTCTAAATAAGTAAGTTTCTTGGACATGGGAAAAGATGGTACAACACCAGTGAAGTAGTTAAACGACAAGTCCAAGTGAATCAGTTCTGTTAGATTGGATATAGTAGGTGGAATGATCCCATTGAAGTTGCAATTAGAAAGTTCTATCTTGGACATGAACCTAGGATTGCTGATGGAATCGGGCAATGAACCAGAGAAGTTAGTGTAGCTAAGGAGCATAGTTCTAAGAGAACTGTCTGTAGGAAGGTCTGGTATGGTACCAGTGAGTGCCCTATTCATGGATAAATCTAGAATCTGCAGAGTAGGTACCTGGAAGATGGACGCTGGAAAGGGACCTTGAAGGAAGCAATTGCTGAGAATCAACCTTGTCAGATTCTTGAAGTCTCCGAAGTAGTCTGGAACTGTTGTTGACAGATTGTTCCCTTCTAGCCGAACAACAGACAGAGAAAGAAGCTTTGAAAGAGAAGAATCAAGAGGGCCTGATATATCACAATAGCGCAAGCTCAATGTCTGTAAGTTGAGTGCAGAAGAAGATAAGGCCTGGCACCATTCACTTTTTTGAGCAGAAATGTTGACATAATCAAGGTAGAGTTCTCTAAGCTCTGTAAGATTCCCAACAAGCTTCTGCAAATTTGGATTCTCCAGTTTCAGAGGTTGTACTTGCTGAAAGAGAGATGATAGATCAAGAGAAACCAAGCTTTTCAACATTGAAACTTCAATCGGAACCTGCCCAACAAAACCAGCACTAGACAAATTCAGGTACTCCAAGTTAGTTAAGTTTTGATGTTGAAAGCCAAATTTAGCCTTTGCAGGTATTGAAGGCTGAAAAGACCATCGATCCCACTGGAAATGGCTTCCTTCTCCAAGTTCAAACCAATCATGTGCCCTGAATTATCATCATCACATTCCACCCCATCCCACCTGCAGCACTCAACACTCTGATTCCAATTCACCAGCTTCATCGACAACTCATCATCGAACACAAGGCTCTTCTTCAACTGCAGCAGCAACCTCCTTTGATCATCAAGGCACTTGCCGGAAATCCCAACACCACACAACATTAGGAACAAATAAGTCCAAGAAAACACTTGAATTCTCATTGGACTAGTTATTTGTTAAGAAACACCTGACCTGCGAGTATGTTTAGTTTATGAATGGTATTATAAATGACTAAAACACTCCCTGGAACCCCATTTACGTTGGATGTGTCTTTTTGACTAACTTCGTTTATGGTCACTCTTTTTTTTAAATATTGGTTTAAAATATTTATGGAATAATGCACGAAAGTGAGTGAGTTAAGATTAATAGTATTTGTAGGTGGGTTTGTTAAAATTCAAGAGTGAATTCAAAACAAACGTAGGCTTGGAATTTCAAATCAATATTAGAAATAGCGAAGCAGGGTATAAATTGATGATTAACAAACAAAACAAAGTTGTTTCCTAGTCCATACTAAGCCTGGTATATCTCCATCATTTGAGAGCTATTATTTGCCGGGTCATCAGATTAAATAAGAAAATAATTACTCCATATATTAAAATTTTAGATTATATTTAAAATATAACTAATAAAGTTTTTCGTCCATTAAGTTTCCATATTTTTGAAATTAGTCCATAGGTTTTCTGGATTTTGATTTTGGTTCATTAACTATGCAACATTCAACAATTTGGTCATTTGACCTGCTATAGCAAGTCACCAACCAGTTATTCTTAAAAAATTTTAAATCTGTCCACTATCTTTACAAATTTTGAAATCAGTCTTTTATCTTTATTTAATTCAACTTTTTGGTCCCCAATCAACATTTATCATATCTATCTTGCCAGATTTTTTCCTTTTCTTTCTGTACTTTAAAATAGACATAGTCCATAACGATCATATCAGGCTCAGCATGCTTCCATACATTAGTTAAGCAATATTAATCACGTAATTAACCTACTTAAAATAGTAACAGTACCTTTTTGACCGTCAATCCACCGGGTATCCGGGAGAGGTTTTACAGCTGCTCCTCACAGCCAACCACGCGCCCCGCAGTGTGATGGTTCAGTCTCGTTCCTTCAGCGGACCTCAGCACAATCCTGGTTTATTTCCTACACCGGGTGTACAGGATGCTGCTACAGTTTATCGTCAGAAAATATAGAGATTGTAGAAAAAATGAAGACTACATGCGGGCAGAAGCCTAAGATTATTTATTTATTGAATGGAGAACTTATTGCACACTCATCCTCACAGAACAAGAGGAGATAACTCCTTTAGCTACTATTGTAGCTGCACTCAAAACACTCATACAAAGAAAAGAGATACAATATTTATTTAGAGAGAGAAAATAGAGGGGAATGGTCGATGTCTTCTGCTTCCTCAATACTCTTATTTATAGAGGCCTTCGGATTTGAAATTCGGATTTCAATGCCTCTTAATCTTTTTATGACGTCACTGCTTGCGTCACTTCACATTGGATGTCAACTTTTCAGCATTTGGCTGGTCTCTTTTTCTTTATTGGATTTCCTTTTGTGGGTCATCCTCCCTGTCGGTCACATGTCTCTTACCCTTTTAAAAAAATCATCTGGCTCTTGTTTTTTTGAAGAGTCATTTGTCTTCTTTGGTGCCCAAAAATTCTCCTGGCTCTTGGGTATTTTGAAGAGGTTTTATCCTCTTCTTTCCACGTGTCTCATTTGCTGGTGGTGGTTCAGCAGTTCTGATCATCCCTAAGCCCAACCTTATTCCCTTTCCAAACTTTGGTTCAGTTTGGGTGTAACAACTTGTGCATACTTTGTTTGTCCATTGCCCCAAAATGGGTCATGTTGCAATATTTTCGATGAGTTTGTTTGCTCACTAGAATCTTGTTCTTCTAAAGAAGTTCTTATTTTTCCTGGAAGGCCTTCTTAGCAAACCCTGGCTTCTTCCCTGTTAAAGTATTCAACAGAAAAGACCCATTCAAAGACTTATGCTCAAACTTGAATGGGAACTTCACCTCCACTATTGCTTTAATGCAGGCAAACAAGCCCCTCGCTCTGCGCATAGAGATCTACTCTTCAGAAAAAGTGGAAACCAAGACTGGTTCCTTCCTAGAAGACTCCTTGATCTTATTTGATGCTGAGACATCAGGTCTTCTTAGCTTAGTGAAATGTAAGGCCTCATGATTGCCTTTCCCAACAGGTTCTGGAGCCGCACTAGTGAAGTAAAGCTCCAAGACATCTCCTCTGGATAGAGTTGCGTTGTTTTTCCATACCTTAAAAACTGTTTTTCCCAGCTATTCTGGGAGTTTTGAAAGCTTTGGGAAGCTTGGTGCAACAGTATATATTGAAGCTAACGCTCCAAAATCATACCATTGCTTCACATCATTTGGATTTGAACCTTCTCGCATCCAAACTCGGGGATATTCCCCAGATATATCCACCCGACATTTCTCTGGTTGGATTCTTTGTCTGGTGTTTAACTTCTCCCAGCTGGCTTGGTATTCCTTCCTATAAGAGAAATCAGCTAAGTTAATACCAACCTTAGCAGTGTCCGTCATAGGTCTAAGGTTGATCTCTCCCTCTTTGACCCCCAGAGGTGCTGGGTTGACTCGTCGACACTAGATGTGAGTCCAGGTCTTCGATTTTTCCTTGGACCAGTTTTCCTTTTGGAGGTTCCAATCTAGGACGTGTGCTAAAGGTACTTGAATCCCTTGCTCCGGGTTTAGAGCCCCGTTCTCGACTACTCTCCTTTTGTCGATTGCTATTGCTATTAACAGCCTGGAGGAATGGCTCTCGTAGTGACTCGAATAGACTCTCATTGTTGCGAATGCAATCTCGTATGCGATTAGACACTTTGGTCTGATCGCTTTCTTGTATTTTTCCAGCACGCTTTGCATTGAGTGCCAGATTCTCGAATTTCCTTTGGAGCAACTCAAAGTTGTCCATCAGGTTCCTTGAAACAGTCAGGATAGAGTCTATTTCAGCTCCCTCTATCTCTCGTCAGGAAATCTGCCAAAACATTATCAACAGATTTAATAATGATAATATTAAAATCATAATATTGGCATTCTGCTTGCCATCTTAATAGTCTAGCCTTTTTTGGTTTGGATTCAATTTTATTTTTTAAAAAGTCTTTGACGCTTGTGTTATCAATTTTAAGGATGAATTTCTTCGCGAGAAGAAATAGCGGCCATTTCTTGAACGCTTTCCTAACCGCAAAGAACTCATTTTCATTGATGTGCCATCTCTTAACTTCGTTCTCCGCAAAGAGTCCGCTACAGTATCTGCATGGCACCTCACCTTCAGGTGTGGACTTTGTTAGAACCACTGCCCACCAATGGTCACTGGCATCTGTATATAGTACAGTTCATCCTTGTCATTTGGTATGGCTAACTTGGGGAGCTTCTTGCAAACCTCCTTTAGTTGTTTAACCATTGCTCGGTGTGATTCCTCCCATTTGATTTCAGCATCTTTTTTTAACAGAGGATTGAACATCTTCCTGTATTGTGTCAGATTGTTGATGAACATTCCAGCAAAGTTAACAACTCCTAAGAAGCTTTGTAGTTGCTTCTTGTCCTTGAAATCTTCAGGAAAGCATTGAACCTTTTCTACAATGTGTAGTTGTAGAATAATTCTGGACTCATCGATTTCAACTCCAAGAAACTCGATCTGTCTCGTTGCAATTATTGCTTTCTTTTTAGAAAGCACTAATCCTTCCTTGTGACATACTTCTGAAAATACTTCCAGATGCGCCAAATGCTTATGCGGATGTCATCCACATAAACAAACATGAATGAGAAATAATATTTGAAAAGATTATCCATCTTTGTTTGGTATATATGGGGTGCGTTTGCCAAGCCCATAGGCATGACATTCCAGATATAATGACCTTGTGGTGTGGAGAAGGCTGTGAACTTTTTGCTTCCTTCTTCCATCGACTTCTTTGGAGTAACTTATCTCCATCTGGCGTAGTTCCTCCAGATGTTCTTCCTTGATGTGGTTGGCACGAATATTTGCCAACTTTCTCCTTTCGTTTACACCTTCCCAATACCGGTCAAAGTCCTCGTATTTTTTCTACATATTGTCTATACAACACACAATAATATTGTTGTATAGAATTTCTTGTTTCGTCATAGTTAACAGGCCAGAAGTCCATGTTGCTCCAACTTTGAACAGGGCTGATAGACCTGTTACTCGTATGTCGAACTTTCGTTCGAATCCATATTTCTTGAAACTCTTCTCTCGTTAAGTGATATAAGTATATAATAAATTTTTCATTCATAAATAAATAAACCTAGGGCTCTGATACCATTTTGAAGCGCGAAAAGTACAAGAAAATTTGGTTAGATATTAATACAATATAATGTTGAATTGGGGTTTTTGCAACCTGCTGTAGGACGAATTTCAAAATTTTCGTAAACATGAAGTACGATTTTCAAAATGAAGCAAACTGATGAACCATTTTCATAACCAGGTAAAGATAATGGACGAAAAAAAATTTTTGGCCTTTAAAATATATGGATTAAACATTTCAATCACAATAGCAAGTCATCGCATTTATAGCGTACGCTTTCATGCGTTGACTACGCAGGAGACTTGATTGTCTTGAAGCATTAAATTTCACCCGGAGAATTTTCGCAGCTGCACATTTCTTTATTCCCTTTTTTTTAAAGGAAAACAATATTTTTTTATTATATATTCCTCTGTTCAACATTTATGTGCTAATTCTACTATGTACCCACTTTCAAAAGCGTATACAAATATAAACAAAAATATATATAATTATGAAGAAAAATATATACAATTTAATTGTTATTTATTTTAATGAAAAATTGAACGTAAAAAAATATACAATTATTAAAAAATATGTATACACTATTGAATAAAAAGATATGCATATGGATGCTAGTTTTTTTAATGAAAAAATTAAGATGAAAATAATATATAATAATTATTAAGAAATACATATACAAAATAGAATAACATGTATATAAAATAGAATAAAAAGTTATACACATATGGGTGCATCATTGCACCCGGGTGCACCTAATATCAACTCACATTTATTTTTCGCAATTTCTATTTTCGTCCGTTCTACACTTATTTTTATAAAAAAATAAAATAAAAAATCACAATAATCAATAACCTCAAAAATTATCTTAATTTAAAAATTATCACTTCCACTTAAACAAATATGAGTACTTTTTAATAATTTTTTAAATGTGTTTTATCAATTCAAGGCCCGAATTATGGGTAAACTATCAATTAGGGGCCTGAATTATTTTTTCTATCAATCCAATGCCTGAAATATGTAAAACTATCAATCTAAGGTCTGAATTTGTCAAATATTATCTCATATTTTATCAATTTAGAGCATAAGTTCAGGCCCTGAATTGATAGTTTTACATAATTCAAGCCCCTAATCGATAGTATACATAATTCAAGCCCCGAATTGATAGATTATCTATTTTTCAAGCCCTGTATTGATAAAATTCCTTTTTTTTATTAGTAACTTTTTTTAAATTACATATCTATAATGCCGGTGTAGTTAAGGGTGAGACTGAGATAGTAATTGCTAAAATTAATTGATTATAACAAGAGATGTATAATCTAACAAAGTGTACGTGATTTTAGCAAAACCAATATCAGGGAAAGATGAAGTCTAGAAAGTAATCTAGTTGCATATTAAACCTTACCCTCCACTTGTTGTTGAACACAAGGGATGCAAAAAATAAAACCAATCCAACTACATAACCCCAACCTGCAACTACATAATTCCACACTAAATCCATATCATTGGAGCTAGCTGTTGACTCTTGTGAGTTTCCATTGGGGGTACAGCTTCTGTTCAACTGAAATCCGCATAGCTCTGAGTTTCCTTCAAAGCTTTCACGTGGAAAGGTTTCAAACTGGTTACCACCGGGGATCCTTCAGACTAGCTTATTGGAGGATACATTCAAGACGGAAAGGAAAGTAAGATCTCTAAGCTCGAGTGGGATTTCGCCTGTTAGCTGGTTCGAAGAGAGGTCCAGCGATCCAAGCTGTCCTAACATCCCAATTGAGCCTGGAATCACACCTGTAAAAGAAGTGTGATAAGTTGAGAACATAAAGCTGATTGAGTGATCCAACTGTCTTGGGTATCACTCCACTGAAATTGTTGCAAGAGAAATCAGTGGATGTAAAGATGGTTAAAATCTTGACTAGCTCCATCTGTAGGCCTTTATTGGTAACTGTCACTGCATCCTGGTAGTAGAAATCATTCAGCTTCAGAAAATCAAAGTGTAGGTGATTGGCCATCAGTTGTGTACCACTAGACATTCCTCTCCAACTTGTAATAAATTCTTGAGATAGTTCACCTCTGAAGTTGTTGGAAGTTATGTCAATGATTTGTAGATTTGGCCAGCTTCCATTTACCCCAGAACAACTGAGGTCTCCATGAAACCTGTTGCTACGCAGAACAAGAACCCGCAAGCTGGAAGAATTTTTCAGCCAGCATGGAAATGTGTCATCAATAATGTTGTTTCCAACATTCATAACTTCTAAAGATCTGCAATAGGCCAAGGTCTGTGAGACCTTCCCTCCTATGCTGTTATTGCTGAGGTCAAGAGTTTTCAGACCACAGTCGACAGAAAGTGAGTCAGGAATATCGCCTCTCAAATTGTTTCTCCGCAGGTTCAACACTCCAAGATTGGTGATATTGCCTAGGCAAGGCGGGATAGTACCATGGAGGTTGTTGCTAGACAAGTCAAGAACTTGAAGATAAATTTGGTAGCAAAAAGATGTTGGAATTGTTCCGCTAAGGGCGTTGTTTGCTGCGGAGAAGAATGTAAGATAAGAATAGCTCGCGATGTCAGCTGGAATGGGTTGTTGAAATTTATTGCTGGAGTAATCCACGTAGATAGCTGAATCTGGAAGCACTGGAAGCTGGCCTTGGAGTCTGTTTGAATGTAAATCCAGTACACCAAGTAGGGAGGGCATTTTGAAAGGCTTTTGGAGATCCACCAGAAGATTATGAGATAGATTCAAATAGAGGAGAGAGCCATTTCCAACATTCCAAATCCAAGTAGGAATCTTCCCCCCAAGATGGTTCTTGGAGAGGTCCAAAAATGTCAGTTTGGATTGGTTTGTCAGATTGGGGAAATTGTACAAGTTGCAGGAAGCAAGATTCAATCTGCTTAGCTGAGGAAATTGGGACAAACTTGAATCACTGCTGAAGTTCATGTCAACTGACAAGTTGTTGTCCCCAAGATCCAGTCTTGTAAGACTTAGAAGCCCTTGTACAACATCTAGCTTTAAAGTGCCATTGAAAAAGTTTGAAGAGAGTGAGAGAACATTAAGATGTTTGAGTTTAAAGAAAGACTCTGGAATGGGACCTTCTAAGTAGTTGTTGCTTAAAGCTAGTGAATCAAGAGAAGTATTTGAAATGGGAAATTCATGAATCTGGCACTAAATTTGTTATAACAAAGCTCAAGTTTCTGCAATGAAGGTAGACCAAAGAGAGACACCGGAATGCTCCCCATAAGAGAATTCTTCACTAGCTTTAAGTTTTCAAGACTGAAGAGGCCATCAAAATGAATGGCGGAGAGTGGACCTGTTAGAGAATTACGGCTGAGGTCTAAATAAGTAAGTTTCTTTAACATGTGAAAATGTGGTAATAAACCGGAGAAGGAATTGAATGACAAATCTAAGTAAACAATTTCTGTTAGATTGGCTATAGTAGGTGGAATGATCCCAAAGAAGTTGCAATTAGAAAGGTCCATCTTGGACAACATTCTAAGATTGCTGACAGAATCTGGTAATGAACCTGAGAAGTTAGTGTAGCTAAGCACCATAGTCCTAAGAGAAGTATGTGTAGGAAGTTGTGGTATGTAACCACTGAGAAACTCATTCTCAGATAAATCAAGAATCTGGAGAGTGGATACCTGGAAGATGGAAGATGGAAGCTGGAAAGGGACAAAGCACCTGCTTAGAGTTAAGGTTGTCAAATTCGTGAACTCACCGAAGAAGTCAGGAACTGTTGTAGACAGATTGTTCCCATCGAGGCGAAGAGCTGACAGAGAATGAAGCTTCGAAAGGGAAGAATCGAGAGGGCCAGATAGACAACAGTTGCGCAAGCTCAACTTTGTTAGGTTGGGAGTAGAAGAAGACAAGGCTTGGCACCACTCACTTTTTTGAGCAGATATGTTTGACATTATCAAGATAGAGTTCTCTAAGTTGTGTAAGATTTCCAACAAGCATGGATAAATTTGGGATATCAAGTTTGTGAGATTCCTCAAACAAGGTGGAGAGATCAAGACTAACCAAGCTTTGGATCATGGAAACCTCAATGGGAAACTGCCCACCAAAACCATTATTGGACAAATTCAGATATGCCAAGTTGGTAAGATTTTGAAGTCCCTTGGGAACATGAGCACCATTGAAGGTGTTGAATGCCAAGTTTAGCCTTCTGAGATGGTGCAGACGAAAAACAACACTAGAGTTGTCGATTCCACCTGAAATCGACTCTTTCGCCAAGTCCAGACCGATCACATGACCTGAGTAATCACAATCCACCCCATCCCAGGTGCAGCAGTCCACACCCTGATTCCAATTCACCAGCTTCTTGGACAACTTCGTATCGAACACAAGGCTGTTCTTCAGCTGCAGCAACAACCTTCTTTGATCATCATGGCAAATATGACTCCAAACCCGAACAACACACACGATTTGGAGCAGGGATATCAGAAGATGCCATGGAAAGGCTTGACTTCTCATTGGAGTGAGTGAGCTGTCAACGTGAAGATTGCGAACATACAAGTTCAGTATTTACTATAGATTTTTACAATGGATGAAACTTGTATTCTATGTGAATACATACACACATATATCTGTACACAGTGACAATATTCAACCATTTACACGTCGGGTCTTCCACCATTTGTAGCTTTCAATTGACATCGGAGCAACCACTAATCTTTACAAGCCACAAGACTTGCCATTTTTCTTTTTGATTAATGACTTTAGTGGAAAAAATAATATATTTATGTAAAATCTGACAAAAAGTAGTCAATCAAATCAATTGTTTAGTAAGTTTGAAATTAAAATCACGTCTTTTTCCTAGAGAAAATACAATGCAGGGTCGATAATATTTGCAAAATTATATGATCTCTCACACCATTGAAATTCTAAATTCCATTTTGAACTCTCCCTTACATGTTAATGTAAATTACAAAATTTTACTACAACCTCGTTGCGTTCATCATTTAAAATTTGGAAAATTTTCTAATAAAGGCAATATTTTTTTTATATCTCAAGTTTATACTCCATTTTAAAAGTGTCTCTGAGGGCTTGAAGTAATTTTTTTCTCAAAATAAGACTTTTTTTTTCCTGAATTTGCACCCTAGAATCACCCCCAAAATTAATATATTTATATATGTACATATGTAGATGTAGATTACATATGATGGTGTGAAACTGAACTAAATCTGGCTCCTCAAACTCATCAATGGCGTTGCATTGAATCAAAAACATTACAAATCCCGGAAAAAATCTGTAAGAATGTTATAAATCCTCAAAAAAAAATCTGTCAATCCAGAACTGATGCCTAATGTTTACACACTGAACACGTGTTCTTTACCAACTTTCATGTTTTCTTCAACTATTTAAAAGTCAATATTTTGACAAACTAAAAAATTTTCTAACCCAAGTTTTACTACTACAATTTCACCAACCCATTCCAAGTAGAAGTAGTCTATCAATTCATTATTCAAACACATTTTAACTCACACTTCTAAGATTCTCACATTTTTCCATCATTCAACAAGTAATACACCCTGATATAGGAACTACATCCACCCAACACAAAATATAAAAGACTAGCAACATATTTGTCAGGAGCTTGTAAAAACTACATGGCACACAAAGGGAAAAAAAAGTGAAAATATCAAAATGATCACTCAAGCAAATAATTAAGCAAAAATCATATTTGGGAACTTTTAAAAACCTAATTCATTCAAATAATATACTACTATAGAACAATAAGTAGTGATTAGGGGTCGTAGTTATGAATTACGATCAATATGTTTCAAGCCTATCTTCAACCATATAACAGAGAACAAAAGTCCTGCCAACAGAGGTTAATTACACTTGATTCAATTAATCAAGGTTCCATACTAATAAGTGAATCCAACAGAAACTGACTCCACGAAGCAAATTCTATGATAAAACAAAAATGGTAAACCTCCATGATGCAATTCAACAGTCATTCAACAGCAATTGGATAATACATACTCTAATTGTGAAAAGATAATTCCTACCTACAACTTAGAACCTAAAACTGCTTACAAATTCTAGGCTGACAAACATTCACAAACAGAATTAACAAGCATCACAAGTTCCTATTTTTCTTCATATTTCCTTTTTACTTCAACAATAAAAAAAGCATGAAGCCAATAAAACTAATGTTGTTACCTATCAAGGAACAAAATAACATCTTAGTAAAAGTTCATCTTGATTCTGAAAACAACAAAACAAAGCAATTGACTGCTCTATGCATATTTTACAGTGATAATACTCAAAATAACCGTGGGTTGCCAGGGGTTAGAAACGCTATCCAATAAACATAATCATAATCACGATAAAGATAATTGACATGGAGAAAATAGGTTATTGGCAAACAAAATAAACGCCAACATTGACGCAATTCCATATATAGTTGATCCATGAATATAGTTTGGAAGCAAAACCGCAGTATTAAAAATTAATATTCAAGAAACGAGAAACAACAGAGAAAACTGGAACCCTAGATACGACGCCGGATAACTACTTGGATCTGAGCCCTAGATATGCGACGATGGAGATTACTTGGATCTCTGCCTCATCTTTCGGCGCTTCCTCTTCAATCTCCTCATACGCTTCTTCTTCCACTGTAAGATAAAATTATATTAATCGCAATCGCATTGAAATCATTAGAGATTAGAAGAGAGAGATGAACACAACGTATTATTACCTTAGCCCTCATTGCTGAGAGAGAGTACTTGATGATCGAATGCTCCGCCTTCTGTAACCCTAGAAGAAAATGGTATGGGTGGATTAATTTCGCTGCAATGGGAAACCCTAGTTGAGCTGGGGGTTTATATATAGCAGCAAATCCGCTAATATGGGCCTGTGGGTAGCCCAAAATTAAGAAATGACGGCCCATACCATTAATATGACGGAACTGATTTTAATTTTCTCTCAACCCAAATTTTGTAAGGTTGTGCGTGATAAATCTTGGATATGTGAAATACTAAGGCTAGATAATTTAGTAATTAAAGATTCATGGATTTAAAATTTAATTCTTAAAGGAATATCTATTATATATGTGATTATTTCTTTTTTTTACATTTGTAGAGCAAAATGTCTTTTTTTTTCCGACAACTAGAGAAAAATTATTTAGACTAAGGTTTGGATGGAATCGGATTAGATGAAGGTTCCATATAACTTTGTTCCAAAAACTGATTAATATATTCTCTTTATGCATTAAAATTTTGAGGTAGTTACTTGTAAATTGGTTTACATTGTAAACCTTTGTAAATTTTATGGTAAAATAGTATAAGATTGGAAGGAAGGATTATAGGATTTATACGGTGAACCTAGAATGTTTGTGTAGAAATATTACTTTACTTTTATTTTTATGATTATTAGTTATTACACTTATTTATGCATAGCAATTACTAGCATTTTACATATGAGTAAAATCTTCTATTTTATCAAAGAATAAAAACAGTGATGATATATTAGGATAATATTTCAAATTTTCAATTTTATAGAATACTATTAGTTTCATGCAATACTCTTTTATTAACATTTTTAAAGAGAAAAAAATAACTGAATTGCACACCTATAAGTAATAAAACTATAATAATAGTTGTATAAACTGTGATTTTATTATTCATAGTAATGTAGGCTTTTAATTTTCTCATAAAATAACGCTAAACCGCCTAAATTTATATATAGGCAAATACATGGAGAGTGATAAGAATTGATAACATTATTAAAAATTATAGTACGAAGATTAATGATAAGTAAAATTGACAACATTATTAAAAGTGATATTCAGATTTAATAATTTTTTCATGAATATTTTATAATATAAGATGGTAGAGTTGATCAGTGATTTGAAAACCGGATCTGACATCAAACCGATAGAGGTAACGGTTCGAGGTTTGACCGGTCGGACCGATTCAACCGCGGTCCAACCGAAAAATTTAAATAATTAATTTTTAATTATATTTTAAATAATTATTAAAGCCCAATCATGAAAATAAAATTTTAAAGTAAAGCCCAACACTAAGCCCATATTCAACATTGAGGTCTAGCTTAATTTCTAAGTCAATTCAGCCCACTTAATATTAAATGAAATTGTAGTCGGTGTAAACAAGTAGGGCTTTCATTTACTCCTGCGCCGCACTCACGTTTCAGAATGACAGCTTCCCCTCTCTCTCTCACAAACAGCAAACGGTGATCGGCGGCCCTCTCTCACAAACGGCGGCGCACTCGCGATCGGCGGCATACACTCTCTCTCACGAACAGCGGCGCTCTCTCTCTCTCTCACATGAACGGCGGCGCACTCGCTATAGCATACATACACACTCTCTCTCTTCAATCTACACATCAAATCGGTGGCTTGACTCCGGATCTGGAAGAGGGTTTTGTTTTCTTTCTTTCTATTATCCTCCATCTACAAAATTTATTTTAAGAACTAAGAAGAATTGGGAGTATGTATGTCTGCTGATTCATGCTGATTCATTTTGAGAGTATGGATGCATGCTAACAGAAGAAATTTTTTTATGTTTGAATGCAATGTTATTTTTATTTTTTAGTAATGAAACCGGCGATCCGACGGTTTTATCGATTTGCCGGTTTTTCGGTTTTAAGCGGTTCAAACCGATTCTTCTCGGTTCATTCAAAAGAGCAGTTTAATAGGGTCTTCCGGGCAGATTCTTCTCGGTTCATTCAAAAGAGCAGTTTAATAGGGTCTTCCGGACCGCCCGGTTGAACCGGTCATTCCGATTTTCAAATCACTGGAGTTGATAATAATTATAATTGATAATATTAATTGATAAAAAAAATTAAGTTATTTTGAAAATTAGAAAATTTTATAGGAATTAATCTTAGAATAAATAAAAAATTATAGTAATATTTTAGTAAAACTAAGAGTAATATCTTTAACTTGGTAAAGCCGAGGGAAAGTCGCTACAAACTCCGTCCTCTACCTACTACCAGTACCAACAAAAGGAATTCCCTCTCCCTCTCCAAGGCTATAAATATAAAGTAGTCTCGTCACAATCCTATTCTCTCTATTTAGAGGGGACCGAGGTCGACATAAGTCTAATTATTAAGTGACTCAGATGCATTTGCTGACGGGCCTCTAAACTAAGCATGCCTGCCGGTTGAAGCGGGTTACAAGACTGAAAAAGCCAATATGCTCTACACACAGCCAAAAAACATTGTTTTATCGACACCTGGACTTCTAGAGGTTCTCACCCACGAGGGATTCCGAACTCTAGTTTTTCTTTAGTCCACTTTGTCACCTCTTCTTTTGCCTTTGGAAAGCCGAGGAACTTCAATCCGTTACGGATTTTTTGTGAGACGATTATAAGACGAGTCGACCCATTACTAAAATAGGTTTATTATATAGATAAAGTATGCTCATTTATAATTAAAATATGTAAATAATCTTTAGACATCTTAACACGCCGTACATATGCAACACAAGAGAATTTGTCAAGTAATTATATAAAAAAACTTTAATAATAATTATTTAACAAAACTTAAATGAGACGAAAAAGTTAATTAAAGAAATTATCTACAAATTTAATAATGTCGCTCGATCACATCTTCTTTCATTAAAAAAAATTAATGAGAATAAAAATTTAGACATTAAACAAATAATAAAAAAAATTATACAATTACAATTTCATATATAATTAAAAAAAAGAAAAAACAAAAGAATTATAACCAAACGCTATAGTTGCTGAAATTTTTTGCGTTAGCTGCTGACCGACTGCATTTTGTACGAGTGCTGTAACATCATTTCACAGATCTATTGGAGATGGTTCACATCTTTTAATTTGAAGTTTCATTACAGTTGTATTTGAATCAATCTCTATCCATACATGATTCAATCACACAAGTACTAACACTAATGAACTTCGATAAGGAAATTGTATTTCTATATCGGAAAAATAAGAAGTGATTTTAATGTCAAGAATGGAATTCTAAGAGTTTGTTTATCTCAAATTCTGTCGAAAATTAAGATTTTTCCAATATTAAGAAAAAGTCAATAAAAATTATTCATAAAGTAAACATTTTAACTTATGGTTAATTGACTAGGTACTCTTCAAATGGAAAATGTGTAATTTATCAAAGACTCCACAAATGCAGAAATTTAATGGGAATTTAAAAAATAACAATAATATGGAACTTATACACACTAATATATATAAAAAAATAAACGGAGAAAACTGTTGGTGCATCTGAATGCAAAAGCATCAAATGAGAGAAGCGATTGCCAGAATCTCAACACCAAATAATTTCGGCAACGTACAGCGCTGTATACACCATTGATTATAAAAGTGCATCAGTGACTCTAATTTGTTGCCTTTCAATAACTCAAATCAACAAGGATAATGGAAATTTTATGAACAAGGCTCAGAGAGTAATGATTAATAAGCATCAACAAGCCTAATTTCAAGGCTTTCATAGTTTGATGGTATAATTTTCAACATCACAGCCTCAAATCTGTTCAAAATTTTCAAATTTAAAATAATTGAGACCTCAGAAAATATTAGAGTAAGACACATCAACGAAATTCTCAGATGGTACGGACAATTCTAATGCATCACCGGTCTCAAAAATTGTCTAAACTTCAAACTTATGAGTGTTTAGTGGGTTGGAGATGTAACCAATCAAATATAACAAGATAAAACAATTCTCAATGCATTGAAACATTAAAATAGTCAAATCTCAAATGTGTTTAAGGTTGATTAATGGAAATGCTTAGTAGTAAAATTGAAACAGAGGAGCTTAGCTTCTCATCACTTAGAAGGAGGCAAATATACCTGAAAGTTACCATCACAATGCTGATTATGATTGGTTTATTGTGTAGTCTGCGTATTAACAAGAATAATCAACTGGTTGAAACATATTGCATCTGAAAAATCATATCTTAAAAATTGGAATTAACAAATAACAAGAAAAAAATATTGCAACATTAGGGAACTATTGAAGACCATTCAACCTGAAAATAAAATAAAAAACCAAACATGAATCTCTATCAGCGTAACTATGACTATAGAGAACATCATGGGATGTAAGATCCATCACTCAAGATGAGTTCATCATGTAGAGAACCATGCTTGCATATATATTGTAAGAATTCCATGTGGGCTGCCACAAAGGGATGGTATAATAAATATACAACATCCAGAATTCTGAAGCTTGCCGTATCATTATAGGCAACAGGGAAAAAGAGGAGACTAAAAGGACTCAATCACCTCGGCAAAGTTGCCGCATCTCATCAATTAAAACATAAATCAATGAAATCCGAACAATCCGTAAGAACTACAATGTTAAGAGAGCTTAAATGATGAAAAAATTGGGTTACACAACAGTTCAACCATGACAAAAACATTGAAAAAAAAATTCAAACTTTGAGAAACAGACAACAAATTCAAAACATCAGTAACATTATAAGGTAATTCAATAAAGAGATATCTACAATGAATCTAGACCCTAATTCGAAATCCAAAATCAGATCAGAGAAATAGGTGAAATCTTTAAAAAGCACATGAAATTGAAAACATGTCGTACCATCAGAAATTTATGCCAAAACTGAGAATCAAATTGGGCAAAATGTGTTTACAAGAGAGAAACGCTGACCACCAGGTAGCGAGGCTTTCAACTCCCTGAGATGTTTCCCCATTTTCGAAAATTGAATTGAGTGAAGAAAGCTGCTAGCAGTGTGTGCATTATATAGTGAGGTTTGGGCCTTTAGGGTTAGGGTTTTGGCGGAATATAGACTCCTTTGTTAGTTTATGCGAATACGCCTTTCCGCTTCAATTGGGCCTGTTTTAAGTGGGCTGGCCCAAACCGAGAAGTGATTTTCTCTTAACCCAAATTTAGTGACCTGTGCATTGTGCTATATTCGTGAATGGTGATCCGTGAATGACCTCATTGGTTTACAATTTTACATATTACAAATTTAGCGATGACAAAATTACCGAAATTTTGGTATATCGAAATTATCGTATCGAAAAATATCAAAAATATAAAAAAAATCGGTACATCGAAAATTTCGGTATGATATCGATATATAATTTTTAAAAAATGGGTACTGAAATTCCGAAATGATATCAGTATTTCGGTATATATGGTACTCAAATATCAAAAATAATAATTATTTTATATTTAATATAAATCATTTTATTAATTTATTTTCAAATATTATATAATAATAATTTTGGTATGAATCGGTATTTCAAAATTTTAATATTAAATCGGTATGTTAAATTTTTTGTATGAATCGGTAATTTTCGATAAAAGAGGGTGTTTCGGTATCAAACGAAATTGATTTATAATATACCGAATTTTTTGTATATCGATTTTCAGTACATCGAAATTTTCGGTACGGTATTGATATGATATTTTTAATATCGATAATTTTTTAATATCGATAATTTCTATTGAGTCGATATTTTCGATACAGTA
This sequence comes from Pogostemon cablin, assembly GCA_023678885.1. NCBI lineage: Eukaryota > Viridiplantae > Streptophyta > Magnoliopsida > Lamiales > Lamiaceae > Pogostemon > Pogostemon cablin. Next base: position 2,248,210 of record CM042977.1, on the reverse strand, counting down.
CGACCACCCCTAAATTTACAATCACTTCCACCCCTACAACCCTAAATATACAATCACTTCAAAAAGAGTGGAGAATCAAAATCATTGGAACATTTCTTTTAAAATAATTATGAAATTGAATCAATTCTCAACAATACTTGGGATATACATTCTTGAAATTAGCCAAATATTATAAACATGAAAAAGGAAAATAAATTAAAGCAGAGGGAGTTGTTGCTTAAATACTAAAGGAATGAAGATAAAAGGAAAGACAAGTTTTGTCCCCCACACCCGTCCCATTCTCAGTCTACTGTGGATTCGGGGGACGGCTATTAGCCGCGAGACCCTTGAGCCCCATTCCAGTAGTTCTTTGCTAGTGTCGTCCTTGTGAACTATCACTTCAATGAAGCACAAACAGTCTCTCTTGGCTCCAGTTGCAGTGTCAATTGCTTCAATTAGATCTTCCTCACATCGGACCTGAGTTAAAATGGAGTGATTGATTGAAGTGATAATAATAATCCAATCCAACTCACAATTACAAGACTATGCAGGAACTTGATTTATTACTCACCTTAGCTGTCCAGCATTTGCCTTCACCGTTGCAGATTGCATCAACCAAGGCAGTATAGTTCCAGTTCTTGATCACGTTGTAAGGTCCATCGTGGATCTCCACTTCAATGGTGTATCCACCTTATCAGAAAGATGATGGTGTTCTTCCCACATCGTAGCATAGTTGACACGTCTTGTGCCATCACCTACACACATTAGCAATTTAGCAAAGTGTTAATTGCTTAGCATCCATACAAGGCTAGCCAACAGAACACATAGAGTGCTCAAAAGTTATGCAGGGTGTGAATGGATCAAGAGCAAGTGGGGATTAACTTACGCTTTGCTCTTTTATTTTTATTTATACATTTCATTGCATTATGATACATATGTAAATTATATGGTTGTTCACATGTGGAATATCAAGCATGAGTTTCAATTATATTGCAGAGCATATTAAACTGATAGGTTTGATTAATTATGGAGTTGTGTAGAGATGTTGTGTGTGTTTTCAGTACATGAGGAAGATGTGAAGGAAGCTTTGCAGAAACCAATAGGAAAAAAATCACCTCAAGCACATTTATATGTGCAAAAAGGTTGCACAATTAACTTATAAATATTGTTGCAAGTGCTTTAATTAAATTGCTTGGATTATTATATACTCTCTACTTATCGTTTTATATTTTTTGTGAATTATTTTCCTGCAACGATGAAGATAGTGTTCAGCAATGATCTAAACTTCTTAACTAATGTCAGTTTTGATATTTGCTCGCATAAATTATTAGAAGATCATCTACGACGAAGTTAATGGGCAGTATGCAATGCATGACAGTCATATTGTGACTGAGGGGAGGCCGTAGTTGAATACCGACTGAAAGTATTTAAAATATTTGGTGGACAAATGAAATGTTTCATCTTTATGTAGTTATTTAGAAAAATTAATTGAATATGCTAACTCATGTTCTCTGTTTTCTGATGGTTATGCTTTGATTAGCAGGACGTAAACGAGGCGAAGTACTTGAAAATTGTTTATCTTATAAGATACTTCCAAATGTAATTGCTTATATATGAGCATTATACTAATTTATTGATGGATGTATTATTTGAGCAAGAAATTGTAAAAAATCTATGAATGCATACAACGCTTTCAGCTAAGCTTAAAAGTGTTAAAAGCTTTGTCCAAGCTTAAGAGTGTTAAAGTTGAATGGGTGAGGATTAAAAAATTATGATAAGACATAGTTTCTTTTAAAATAAATGTTTGCAAAGTATTATGATAAAATAATCAAATGAATAAATTTATAAAATAATTTAATTAATGAGAACAGACAATCTAACCAATAATAACATAATATAACAACATACCAGCAACACGTTTATAAATGTTAGTAAATAAAAACATATACAATTATGAACAAAAATTATACAATTTAATTGTTAGTTTTTTTTAATGAAAAATTGAGTGTAAAAAAATATACAATTATTAAAAAATATGTATATATTATTGAATAAAAAGTTATACACATATGAATGCTAATTTTTTTAATGAAAAACTTAGAATAAAAAAAATATAATTATTAAGAAACACATATACAAAATAGATTAATACATATACAAAATAGAATAAAAAGTTATATACATATGATGCACCATTTCACCATTTCACACAGGTACACCTAATATCAATTCTAATGAAATAATAAAGTATAGCAAGTTTTCTAAGAAATCGTCTTGTGATGATATTGTTTTATTTAATTTTTTTCTTGAGTAGCTATTATTTTACAAAGATATCATCTCTTTTTATATAATATTCTACAAATTATTTATAAAATAATAATTAATTGGACAATATTCATCACTTTTCATGATTAATCCATTATATTTTTTTTTTATTAAAAATATCATTACTTAGTATTCATACCTAAACTCATTCCTTATTTTTTCACACAAGTTTTTACCAAAGAATTATTAACAATAAGTACATAAATAAATAATATTACCGTTAACTACATTCATTATATATATTTATGATAGAGGAAGTCTTATGTGAGTCTCACGATGAGTTTTTTATTTTTTCTTAATTAGTTATCACTTCTTATTAATACTCACCCCGTTCAGTTTTAAAGTATCCATTTGCTTTTTGCACGTATCCGGTTCTATGGTATCGATTTATTTTTTACACGTGGATTAAGGGGCATTATTATTATATGTAAAGTGGGTAGTTGTATTAGAGGGAAGTGGTGTACCATATTGTGTATTTTTTTACTAAATAGGGAAAATAAATACATTTGAAGCGAACGTCAGAAATAGTAAAATGAATACCTTAGAAGCGGACAGAGGGAGTATTAAAGATTATTACACTTTTCACTGGTTAGACGTAGGGATGTAAATGGGCCGGGGCGGGCCGGGTAATTGAGTACCCGGACTCGGACCCATTCTTTTGTAGCGGGTCCGGGCCGCCCCGTGACCCATATGGGGCGGGTCTGCCCCTTTTTGGCCCATTTTTATTTTTTATTTTATTTTAAATATTTATATTTATTATAAATAATGTGTAATATATATTATTTCATTTAATTAGTAATTATATAAATAGAAATATCATGTATTTTCTATTTAATTAATCAATTAAGCAAATATATCTTATAAATAATGAATATAATACAAAATATAAATAAAATATATATGTTATACACATAATATGTTATATAATATAAATATTATATGGGTTTAAAGGGGTCCAAACGGGTCAAAACGGGGCATCACTACTACTCAAACCCGCCCCATTCTTGATACGGGCCAAGTCGGATCCACCCCAAATTCACGGGCCAGGGTGGGTCCGGACGGGCCGGGCCATATTTGACATCCCTAGTTAGACATTGCTTTTTTATTAAAAATGCTACTTCTTTCTTATTTATCTTATAGATTGAATTATGTACATGACCCATTTTATAAATATGAATTTTTGTTAGATTGAGGAGAGAGACAAGGAGACAAGCAGGCGAGAATCATTTTATCTTATATAAATATATGAAGTTATATGTTAACACATGTACATTAGATCTATTCATAAAATAATTACCTATAAGGATTCTTTTGTTCCATACTTTAACTAAATTGATTTCCATCATTAATTAATGATGCGTTGTTTGATTTGTAAAATATTACTCACTCACTCTTCCCTCACACGGTACACCTCTTATTTTGAATTATCCCACAAAAATTTACACTTAGACTTCTCCTAAGAAAGTAAAAAATAAAACAATCACCATTCTCTATTTATTTTATTTAAAAAAAAAATCCATACCTAAAAAACACCTAACATATTTTATTATTTATAAAAAATATTATAATATCGCTAAAGATTATCACTTTTGAGTGAGGCTCCTGTGCACCCAGGCGCACGGAGCACATTTCCTGCGTCTTTACAATTTTCGTGTTCCTTTACAATTTAAATTCCTAGCAATACATATATTTAAATAGAATACAGGGATGAGAATTGTGTTCACATGAGAACACAGAGATAAAATACAGGAGAGACGATTGTATTCATATGGGGACACAGAATATTTCTCCGTATCCCTGGGGCACAGGAGCTTTTGCCATCACTTTTTTAAATTCGGTGTCGGAGTGATGGTGCAAATAAAGTGAGATGGATGGAATAGTAATTTTGTATCACTAAAAATAAAGTAACTCTCAACATCAAATTTAAATAATTTAATGGATACTATTTTACTCTCTATTTTATGATAAATACGATAAATATGTTAAGTTCTATTGTGCTTAAAGTAACGATGTACATTATCTTTTGATTTTAAACAAGTATAAAAGTTTATACAAATGTTATTAAATAAAAAAAATCACAATTTGTACTTCTAATAAAACTAGATATTACACATCCGTGCGTTACACGGAAAGAATTAAGTATATTACAATAATGTAAATTTAATATTTTTTAATCATAATATATATATATATATATATATATATATATATATATATATATATATATATATAATTATTTATGTATAATATATAAATGTATTTTTTTAACATAACATAATCTTATATTTATCAATTAAATCGCATTGTTTATACGCTTATTTTTTATAACAAATAAATATAATTTCTTTGTAAAACTCAATTATTATTTTTTAAGAAAGAGATAGTGTACTATAATTTATATTTTATTTTTAATTGAATAACATATAAATAAATAAAATATAAAATATTATTTAATATAATAAATTATAAATATTCAAATAATATTTATGGAGACGATCCTAATGAAAATAAAATTGAAAGAAAAATTAAAATAAATAAAAAAATTTTGAAAGTAAATTTCATACACTAATTTAAAAAATATTTATAGAGACAATCCTAATGCAAATATAATTGAATGAAAAATTAAAATAAAATACAAAATTTCGAAAATAAATTTCATACATTAATCCAAAAAATTAAATAAAAAATATATTTGATCTGTGCTTTGAATCTCCAATTCTAAAATTTTTAAAATTAATTCTAGATTCTCTAAATTCATCACTCCAAACACTTTAATGATTGAAGTAAGATCAAATAAAAATAAGAACAATAAGGTTTAAAAAAATTATAAAATTAGATTTTATAAAATATAAAGAAAACAATAAAAACGAAGGAAAAACCATAAATCGTAAGATAAACGAAAAAAAAGAATGATACCTCAAAGGAGAATGATTGAATCTGAAAATAAGATAAAAATATATAAAATAAATTAAAGTATAAAAATAGAGTTTATAAAATTATAAAGAAAACATTCTAAAATTAATTATGGATTGTCCAAATTCATCACTTCGAAGTCCGAACATTGATTACTTTTTTTAATGATTGAAGCTGCAAATAAAATTAAATAAAAATAAAATCAATTAGATTAAAAAAATTAAAAATAGGATTTATAAAATATGAAGAATACACAATAAAACGAAGAAAAAAATATAAATTATAAGATAAACGAAAAATAAAAAAGAAGAATGATACTTCAAATGGAATGATTGAACCTGAAAATAAGATCAAATAAAAATATATAAGATAAAATAAATTAACGTATATAAATAAGGTTTATAGAATAATAAAGAAAATACAAAAATCAAAGAGAAATGAAAATAAGATTACAAAAAAAAATACTTCAAATGAGAATGATTGAACCTTCACATAGAATCAAATATGAGAATGATTGAACATAAAAATAAGCTCAAATAAAAGTATAAAAAATAAAATAAATTAAAGCATAGAAATATGGTTTACAAAATTATAAATAAAATAACAAAATAGAAGATAAAAAAAACAAAAAAGAAGAATGATACCTCAGAGAATGAACCTGCAAGATCAAACAAAAGTAAATATAAAAGATAAAATAAATTGAATTATTTCTAAATAAAGTAATTTTGAAAACAAAAGTAGAAGTTTATGTTTGCTTTTATATATGTATGTATAGATATAAATTATTGAACTTGTATATAAGATCAAATAAAAGTATAAAAAACAAAACAAATTAGAATAGATTATAAATAATATGAAAGTAGAATTTGTAAAAGAGAAGAAAAAGAAAAGCATTACAGAGAAAAACTAAAAAAAATACAAAAATCGAAGAGAAAAAAAATAAAATTAAAAATTAAAAAGTATAATAGTACCTTTAAGGAGAATGATTGAACCTGCATATAAGATCAAATAAAAGTATAAAAAACAAAACAAATTAGAATATATTATAAATAATATGAAAGTAGAAATTGTAAAAGAGAAGAAAGAGAAAAGCATTAGAGAGAAAAACTAAAAAAAACACAAAAATCGAAGAGAAAAAAATAAAATAACAAAAAATTAAAAAGTATAATGGTACCTTTAAGGAGAATGATTAAACCACATATAAGATCAAATAAAAATATAAAAACAAAATAAATTAGAATAAATTATAAATAATATGAAAGTAGAATTTGTAAAAGAGAAGAAAAAGAAAAGCCTTAGAGAGAAAAACTAAAAAAAACACAAAAATCGAAGAGAAAATAATAAAAAAAAATATAATGGTACATTTAAGGAGAATTATTAAACCTGCATATAAGATCAAATAAAAGTATAAAAAATAAAACAAAATAAATTAGAGTAGAATTTGTAAAAGAGAAGAAAAAGAAAATTATTAGAGAAAAAAAAAAGAGGGAGAGTATAAGAATTTGATTAGGTAAAGAAAAAAATTATATATAATAATTTTAAAGAATGAACGACGGTGATTGAAAACGAATATTTATAGAGATGATTCTAATGAAAATAAAATTGATATATTAATTGAAATTAAGCATATATTAATTAAAAAATTAATCAAATTTATATTGTTAAATTAAATATAAATACTAAAATAAAATTTAAATAATAAAATTCATTATTAGTATAATTAAATTTTAAATAATAAAATTTATTATTAATATAATTAAATTTAATGATTGAAATTAAGGAAAATTATATGTCATATGTATATATTAAATTAAATTATAATAATGTATGAATATTGAATGATATATTAATTTAAATTAAGCATATATTGATTAAGAATTACTTAAATATGCCAAAAATATCTTTTATATTTACCAAATTTATATTGTTAAATAAAAAAAATAAAATTTAAATAAAAAAATTCATTATCAAATTTATATTGTTAAATTAAATAAATACAAAAGTAAAATTTAAATAATAAAATTCATTATTAGTATAATTAAATTTTATGATTGAAATCAAAGGGAAATTATATGTCCTATGTATATTAAATTAAATTATAATAATATATGAATATCAAATGATATATTAATTTAAATTAAGTATATATATATATATATATATATATATATATATATATATATATAAAAGCAGAATAAATCAAATCCTGGCCATCTATTTTTAAAACAAATCTCAGCCACCCATTAAAATAATTAAGTAATTATAATTATGACCTTTTCAAATTAGGAAATAAGATTTTATTTATTAAAAAATTAATAATATTAAAGGCCCAAGCTCATAGAATTAGGTCAAATAATCCATTATTAAAGGCCCAAGCCCATAGAATAGGTCAAATAATCCATTGACCAATCAGCCCAAGCCCACAGAATTAGGTCAAATATTCCATTGACCAATCAAATTGCGAGTTATATATGGGGCTTCCTCACCCTTCACCTATATAAGGAGTCCTCCTCTATTCATTTCAAACACACTTAGAACGATTCTCTAAGAAGATCAAAGACTTCAGAATTGTCAGAATAGTTCTTCGAATTCTTCAACGAGAATCAACTCAAGAACGGAATACATTTGGGATCCAGGTTCTAAACCGCCTGGATCACGTGTTCTACAGTCAAAAATTTGAACAGCCTATAATCTGGTTTTAAACTATCCGGATTAAGCGTTCTATAGTAAAAAAATTTGAACGGTCTATAATCTAGGATATTAAAATAATTAAATAATTATAATTATGACTTTTTCAAATTAAATATCTAAAAAAAAAAATCAAATCCTGGCCATCTATTTCTCAAATAAATCTCAGTCACCCATTGAAATAATTAAATTAAATAATTGTAATTATAACTTTTTCAAATTAGGAAATAATTAAATAATTATAATAAATCCAATCATGACCCTGACCATCTATTTCTCAAATAAATTTCAGCCACTTAATAAAATAATTAAATTAAATAATTGTAATTATGACTTTTTCAAATTAGGAAATAATTTAGTTCAATCTAGAATAAATCCAGTTTTGACAATTTATTTATTAAACAAATCTGCCCCATTAAAATAATTAAATAATTATAATAAATCCAATTCTGTCCATTTATTTCTCACATAAATCTCAGTCACCCAATAAATAATTAAATTAAATAATTATAATTGTGACATTTTTAAATTAGAAAATAATATATTATTTATTAAAAAATTAATAATACTCCCTCCATCCTACGTATTTTTACCTACTTTTCATTTTGGGTTGTCTCATGTATTTTTACCCATTCCATTAATAGAAAAAATGCATAATATTTTATTACCTACTTTTTACAATCCCAACAACTTTAATAACTTTTTTACACTTTATTCATCATTCCCAATAATTTTATTTACCTTTCCTTTTTAAATCACAAATTTATCCCTACTTTTTCTTACATAATATATTAAAAAAATAACATGTCTTAATCTCCGTACCCGTAAAAATGGGTAAGAATACTCGAGACGGAGGGAATATTAAATATAAATCAAATCTTAACCATCTATTTTTCAAACAAAACTCAACCATCTATTAAAATAATTAAATAATCATAATTATAATCTTTTCAAATTAGGAAATAATTTATTGTTTCCAAAGGGTTTAGGGTTTTAGGGTTTAAGGGTTTCAGGGTTTATCTTAAACAAATTTAAGCCACCCATTAAAATAATTAAATAATTATAATTATGACTTTTTCAAATTAGGAAATAAGATTATTTATTAAAAAATTAATAATATTAAATATAAATTCAATTCTAACAATCTATTTTTCAATCAAATCTCAATCCCCCATTAAAATAATTAAATAATTGTAATTATAACCTTTTCAAATTAGAAAATAATTTAATGTTTCCAAAGGATCTAGGGTTTAGACTTTTTCAAATCAGGAAATAATTTCACCAATTAAAATAATTAAATCATTATAATTATAATTTTTTAAATTAGAAAATAAGATATTAATTATTAAAAAATTAATAATATTAATCCAATCCTGACCATCTATTTTTTAAACAAATTTCAACCACCTATTAAAATAATTAAATAATTATAATTATGACTTTTTCAAATTAAGAAATAAGATAATATTTATTAAAAAAATTAATAATATTAATCCAATTCTGACTAAGCCATCCATTAAAATAATTATTTAATTTAATGATTTCAAATGGTTTAGGGTTTAGTTCTTAAACAAAATAATTATAATTACGACTTTTTAAAATTAGGAAATAAGATATTATGTATTAAAAAAACTAATAATATTAATCCTGACCAAATCATCAATTAAAATAATTATTTAATTTAATGTTTTCAAAGGGTTTAGGGTTTAGGATTTTAGGGTTGATTTTAGGGGTTTAGGGTTTAGGGTTTTAGGGCTGATTTTAGGGGTTTAGGGTTTAGTCTTTTAGGGTTTTAGGATTTGTGGCATAATATTTCCATATGATCAAATCCTGACAATCTATTTCTTTAACAAATCTCAGCCACCCAGAATAAATCAAATGATGGTCATCTATTTCTTAAATAAATCTTAGACACCCATTAAAATAATAAAATAATTATAATTATGATTTTTTCAAATTAGGAAATAAGATATTATTTATTAAAAAATTAATAATAAATTAGAAAAAAAGATATTATTTATTAAAAAAATAGTAATAAATTAGAAAATAAGATATTATTTATTAAAAAATTAATAATATTAATCCAATCTTGACCATCTATTTCTTATACAAATCTCAGCCACCCATAATGTTTATCCATAAAAAAAATGGTATGCATTTTTTAAGTTGAACTCAATTATATACTCCCTCCGTCCCACACTAAGGGTAGTTTTTATTTTTTGACATGTAGATTAAGGAGTATTATTATTTAATATGTGGTGGGTAGTTGTATTAGTGAGAGTGTGGGTCCCATATTTTAATTATATTAGTGGGTGTGTGTGGGTCCCATGTGTGTAAAAAAGAAAAGTGAACTATTTGGGTAGGACGACCAAAATGGAAAAAATAGACTCTTTGATTGGATGGAGGGAGTATTAATTTTTTAAAATAACTTATTCTGCAATAATCATCGAATATCTACATGTTTCAGATGAAACATTCTTTTATTTATATTGTAACCAATATTGTATTCGAAAGGGTTCGTCAATTCACTAAGATGTGTAAACAATAAATGGTTTTGAATTGTGTAAATTACTAATATAGAATCTGATCCTATAATTTAGAAAAATAAAATTTTTATTGTTGCATTTTAATTTGTCATATTATGAGATAATTAAAATAAATAAATAAAGAAATAATACGATAATAAGATTCAAACTACACCAAAACCGGATGAGTGAAGCTCAAACAAATCTCAACCACCCATTAAAATAATTAAATAATTATAATTATAACTTTTTTAAATTAGAAAATAAGATAATTAAATAATTATAATTATGACTTTTTCAAATTAAGAATCAAAATATTATTTATTAAAAAATTAATAATATTAAATATAAATCCAATCCTAACCATCAAAGGGTTTAGGTTTTAAGATTTAGGGTTTTAGGGTTTAAGGTTTTAGGGTTTATGGCATAATATTTCCAGAGGGTAAAATCCTGACCATATATTTCTAAAACAAATCTCAGCAACTCATTAAAATTATTAAATAATTGTAATTATGAATAATCTCACTTCATATTCAAATAAATATTATTCGGTTCAAACATCATAAAATTAAGTGAAATTGTTGTTGCCCTAAAAATAACATATCCCGTGCAATGCACGGGTGCCCATAATACCCATAATCCCTAATTTATTATAATTAATCATCTCCACATGTAAGACTAATTTCACTCACTTTAATTATTATTTAATTGATGATTAATTGTATATACAACTCCAAGTGTTTTGTTCTTGAGTTATTAATTGTGTGAGGATGGTAGGAAGCCATACGATGAATCTATACAATTTCGAAAGCACTACTATATCTGATGTTCGGAAAGCCAAAGGGAAGGGTACAGATGGGTCCTGGCTCTGGTGCACCACCGATGATATAGTGTATGATGCTGTGAAGTTGATGACTCAGCACAATGTTGGAGCTCTGGTTGTTGTTAAACTGGGGAGCAGAGCTCAATTGCTGAAATTAATAATTATAATTTTTTTCAAATTAGGAAATAATTTAGTCCAATCTAGAATAAATTCAATCTTGACCATCTATTTCTTAAACAAGTCTCAGCCACCTCTCAGCTACCCATTAAAATAATTAAATAATTATAATAATTCAATCCTGGCCATCTATTTCTCAAACAAATCATATAATTCAAATAAATATTATTCTGTCAAAAATCATAAAATTAAGCGAAGTTGTTACCCTAAAACTAACACATACCGTGCAATGCACGGGTTAGCTACTAGTATTGATTAAAATTAGTTAAATATACCAAAAATATCTCTTATATTTATCAAATTTATATTGTTAAATAAAAAAGTAAAATTTAAATAACTAAATCCATTATTAAGATTATTAGATTTTATGATTGAAATAAAAAATATTAATTGGACGGTCAAGATTAAAATTGAATTATTTCTAAACAGAGCAAAATTGAAAAAAAAATTGAAAACAAAAGTAGAAGTATATGTTTGCTTTTATATATGGTAATTGAAAATAAATATTTATAGAGACGATTCTAATGAAAATAAAATTGATATATTAATTGAAATTAAGCATATATTAATTAAAAAATTAATCAAATTTATATTGTTAAATTAAATTAAATAAATACAAAAGTAAAATTTAAATAATAAAATTCATTATTAGTATAATTGAATTTCATGATTGAAATCAAAGGGAAATTATATGCCCTATGTATATATTAAATTAGAGAAGGACTAGCATGGGACAGGTCCTAACAAATATTTGATAGAACCGGATTCTCTTCTCTTTAATTCGGATCGGATCCCACTCCTATCATTTTGGTCAAACACCCATAAAAATTCAAAATTGATCCATTATCATTCTTCCAGCCTCCAAGCGTGAATTTCCAATTTGAAGAGAACACTCATTCTCTCTCTTCCCTCCCAAAAATCAAAGACCTATCCTACAATCCACGACACCGTGTTCGAAGAACTTCGACGTCCGTCAATGCGCGGTGGTGGGTGGCGGAATTTCGGCGTAGGCGAATTTGGTTTTGGCTTTGGTGTCGTGAAGGTTCCTAGCGGCTTGGTCGTAGGCGAGCGCTGCCTCCTCCGCCATGTCGAAGGTGCCGAGCCACTTCCTGGTCTTCTTCCAAGGATCGCGTATCTCCGCCGCGAACCTCCCTCAGAGGCACTTCCTGTATTAATACAATCAATCCTAAGGTAATTTGCTTTTGAATTTCATTATCTTTCATCGATTAACCTTTGTTTCAACATATCTAGACAGATTCTTGCAAAGGTTATACTTCCTTTTCATATAAACCGGTAGAATCCTGATTTATAAAAATCAAGAAAAGGCAGAATGTTGGAGCTCACAAACTTTTGATCTTTTTTTTCTAAGTAGGAGATGAATACTGCAGAGAAAATTAAGTGTAATCCTATCCTCCCTAGCGATCGATAGGTTAGGGTTCATTTATGTTATGATGTTTATGAATAGAGTGATGAGTTGGTTGAAATAGTGGATGTTTGGTGCGTCACAGCTGGTAGATGCACTTAATAAATTGGAAAGGCGTAGAGTGCAACAGGGCAGAAGGAGAACTTATAAATGTAGTACTATTTAATTCATTTATCATAATATATGATTTTATCTTCTGAAATTAGTGTATCAAATTAAAGAGTAACTTAAATTATTATAAAGAGTAACTCAAATTATTATGTAGAGTAATCCAATTTATATATAAAAAAATAATGATAATCACGTTGACCAAATGGAATGTAATTTCAACAAATCAAAATAAAGAGTAATCCAAAAGTTTGTTCATAGTAACCCAATTCATTATAAAGAGTAACACAAATTATTATATAGAGTTAACGAATCTTTTTAAATTTCTATGATTAATACATATTTCTAAGAGTAATCTAATTTATTATAAAGAGTGACCTAATTAATTAAAAAAAATTCCTTGTTCACTACAGAACATGAATAAATCAACATAAAAGGTAATCCAACAGCTTGTTCATAGTAACCTAAATTATTATGAAGAGTAACCTAATTAAATCCAAAGAGTAACCCTTTGTATATTAAGAGTCTCAAATCAAATAATGGTCCAATAAATTCAAGAGTGACCTATTTAATTCCAAAAAGTAGCCTAATTAATTACAAAGAGTAATCTATCTAATTCTAAAGAGTAACCTATGTATATTAAGAGTCTCGAATCAAAGAGTGATCCAATAATCTTAAGAGTAACCTAATTAATTCTAATAGTAACCTAATTATTTTCATAATAAATACTTACATGTGAATGAAACTTGATACATTATTGAAAGTTTCTACCGGATCTATTAAAACATAGGAATCACATTACACTATACTTTTACAAGCATCTCATGTTTTCCAAAATCTGACCTATTTTACACGTACATCTATAGAGATCACAACAATACACACATAAGAAAACAAATTATATCAACGGTGGGTTATCAGAAACATTATTCATTGATAGGCAAGCCTAAAATTGGCGATAGCAAACTTCAGCGCACAAGCCAAACAGGGCTTAACTAAATCCCCAGTGATGGGATATCCCTAAACATCCTGGTCCGGCCTCTCCTTCTGGCTCGTGTGGGCCGAAGGCAGCTACCACCGCCAGCTGGTAGCCTTGGCCCTCTACTTGGGCCTGTTGGATTGTATACTAAAAGTCTAGCTTTAGTATGAACAATGTCATAACAATATTTGAAATGAGAATCATTGATCAAATGATTGCATCTTATAATTTATTTTATATGCATGATGCAATAGTCCATTTACTTTATACTGTAGATAATATGTTGTGCGACAACACGCAGAAGATCATATTATCGGTTTCCTTATAAAGTATAAACAGATGCTCACAACTGAGATAGACGGGAACTCTCTATCGATATGGTTGTAGTGTGGTTTGGTATTAGCTTGTCTTGGCTATAGAATCACATTAGTGCACTTGTGTGTATTGAACAGGACCGCCTGAGATCGTTCTTCTTATACTGACTATATAGTAGAACTTGATCTCTGTTATTATGGAAGTTCGTGCTCTTAATCCCTATACAATAACCTCGACACGTAGGGCAGTATGTATTTCTTTGATTCATCAATGGGTGAGATTTATAAGTATTAAATCAACAAACTCGGTGAGTTGGGAAGTAGTGCTGTATCTATGGTGTGCTGTTGATTGTAGAAGGAATCCATGTCCGTCATAGGTTAATGATGTCCCCTTGAGGAGCTCATAAGGTTTATCATGTAAATCTTGCAAGTGGATTAATTTCCGGCATGATAATAAGGTTGAGTGGTACTACTCTCGGATGAGATATTAATTAATTTGAGTTGTCAGTAACTTAATTAATTAATGGGCATTGTATATCTTAAACATGGGGAGACTATCGGGCTTATAATAAGAAGGAGCCCAGAACATAATTTTGGGATTGGACGGGTAGTGCAGTAATAATATTTTAGTGGACTATATTATTATTAATGGATTTAATTAAAAGCTTTGGGCTAAGATTGGTTAATTAAATTCAATTGAGGCCCAACCCAATTTCTCCTCCTGGTCCCTGCTGTAGCCCAATATATAAGTGAACTCAGCTTCCTGGAACCCTGAGATTATAACTGCGCCTCTTTTGACGTGAGTTAGGAAAAGAAGCAGATTGGGAGAATCCTGCAGATTGTTGCCCACACAACAGCAGGATTCGACTTGGGATATACAGCAGAAGATCGAGAGGTGGTTCTCTGCAACGGTTCATCCTCTACATCAACCCAGAAGTACGGTAAACAGTTTATTAATCGCTTCCGCTAATTGTTTGCCTGAAATCCTAAACGGATCACGTTTGAACCACAAGATCCAATTGCCAACAGGGCCAGCTCATGCTCAGCCTCGCCTTTAGTTTTTTAGCTTTCCTCCCATGCCTTGATGTAAGATAATCTTTTATCATCTTCAAGCTTTGCAAGAGCAACATTTGTACAACATCATCATTCTAAAATCAAAATAAGGTTAATGTATATATCATCACTTAATTATTCCCTTTTTCAACTATTCATATGGTTGTATAATCAAGAATAATGTATATACCTCTATCCAGGATACTTTGGAGGTTTTTTTGGCACCAGGTTTAGGGACCTCTGCACCATACAATACAACCACAACCAAACTTGGGTTAAGTAGATTGGTCTGATAATTGTATGTAATAGATTATATTTCATGTATAATTCATTGATAGTCCGGTAGTTGAAATCATTCCTAAATTACTTGAATTCATCATCCGGGTTGACCTGATATCATAGTCAAATTATTAAAAATCATTAAATGATTATTGAAACACAGAGCGTCCTCAAGAAATACGATGACAGAGAGATATATAGATTACCATGGGGAGCAAGCTCTTGAATGGATCATAGATTTCTTCTCCATTAAAGGACCGAACTCTAATGGAGGACGCTTGAGTCAATGACCCAAAATAATTTGCCTGCAGCACCTTGTCTTTTATTGCCCATAAAATTCCCCTGTTCATCAACTAATTTTATATTTTTATTCAGACTTCTTTTCATAACAAAAAGAGAACCTCAATATAGTGATCTCTTATTTTAATTTACCCTGTTCATGAAAATTTTGTCCTATGTTTGGTATAGTAATCAATGTACAATCGGGCTGTAATAAACAACAAATCAGTGTTTATGTTTAATAATAAATTTAAATCTACAAAAGCAATAAATTGATTACACAATCAAGTCAGAATATCAATAAGCATTTCTATTTGTGAAGCTCACAAGGGAACAATCCCCTCGCACAAAATATTCATCATTCTTTCTACCAAAAGATAGAACAAAAATGTAGTTTAAACAAACTAAAGTTAAATGTAAATAAATCCGATTTTCTATTGAAAATCCAAAGATAGCAAGTCAGCATATCAAAAAGCATCATAAAAAGCTCATAGAGATTATTCATCTCTAAATTCGCAAAAAGAATCCCATCATTCTTGCCTCTAAGAACAAATAATTAAAAATAAATTTAAGATTGGAAGTGGATGTCCCCCATAAAAAGGCTAAAAACAGTTTGACAAAACTCCATTTTTGTTCTCATGAACAAGCTCGGTGGTTTCATAGTTGTACACGTGTGAATTTCATCGGCTGTGTACTTAACATTGGGCTATCAACTTTGAAGCTCTCAATAAACATTTTCCTCTCGATTTTAAATTTAACAAAATCGAAAAACAAGAGAAATTCGTTTAAAGAGAGATTTTTGCACTCCTTCTGAGATATTAGGATTGGGAGACAAGTGGCTCTCTCTCTCTCTCTCTCCCCTCCCTCTAAAACTTTCAGTGTGTGTGTTCTATCTGCGAAGAAGAGAAGAGCGGTGTCGCCGGCAGATTTGTTGAAGAAGAGAGAGAATATGATTGCAGGAGAAATTTCGCTTAAACGAGTTTCACCCACTTTAGAATATATGACTTGGCAGATCCGGTTGCACCAATTTAAAGAAAAAAAGGGGCTTATAGAAGTCATTGTCATTAAATTAAATTATAATGAATATAAGTGAAAGTATTATATAGCTTGTGCCGCCTGCAAGCACCAGCGGCGGAAGTGCTACCCGCACTGCCTTCTGGCGCCGTACTTCCCGGCGGAGAAGCAGCAGCAGTTTCTCATCGTTCACTGGGTGTACGGCATCAACAACATCGTCAATCTGCTCAAAAAAATCTCCGACAAGGACAGAGACGACGCCATGGAATCTGTGATTTATGAATGGAACATGTGGGCGATCAACCCCGTCGGGGGTTGTTGCGCCGTTCTGCGTCATCCGGACGAACAGATTGCGCTCTGTGAATCGGAATTGAAAGCTATTCGAAACCAAATCCGTCTGTGTAGACAGAGAATGTGCCCTAATTTCGATAAATAAATGGAGAATCAAGATTACACCACTTTCTTAAACTATAATCCTACATTAATAACGCGAGATCCTTGAATCGTCTCTGTCAACGTCTATATTCTGATTCTGAGCATCCCACATCGAAAACAAACAGCATTAAAATCCGTTTATATAGGCCGGAGTAGTCGACCCTGGTTAAAGCCGGGCCTTGTGGCGATTGCCTGTAACCCAAGTGGGGGCATTAGAGGTATTGGACTTTGGGGCCCCCCGTAGGGTTTTCAGGGTTGGTGGTTGGGCCATTTTGATTTGTGTCCTAGAACATAAGCAGGCCGCGGGCTTCTGTTACATTACACAAATTGAATGACCCCCTCTACACCTTGGATTCGCGGGCCGGCACGCTTCACTACTTGTGGCTCCAGTGTACAATAACTCTTTTTTTTTTAAATAATATTAATATTTCTGGAATTCATCCAACACTGTATAGTAAGTATAACTTAAATTTGAAAGATTCAAACTCTTTTTTTTTTTTAAATAATATTAATATTTCTGGAATTCAGCCAACACTGTGTAGTAAGTATAACTTAAATTTGAAAGATTCAAACTCTTTTTTTTAAAAATAATATTAATATTTTTGGAATTCAGCCAACACTGATTGACAAATGAAATTAGGCATTACATCTCAAGTGATATCACTAGCAATATTATGTTTAGCAAAACTAAGTGCTACAAAATTTTGGGAGCGGGGTTTCCAAAAGAAATCTCTTTAAATCTATGAATTTGTGTCAAACAAAATACATCTTGTAGAATAGGGGCACAAGCAGAAGGACATTCAATAATTTTCTTTGCAGCATGAATAACAGTGGCAGCATCTCCAATAAATGAGAAATCAGGAAGATTCAGGGGATGCAAAAGAGGCTGCTTCCTTTAGAGCTAGGAATTTTGCTATTTGGGGACATTTTATCCCATAAAATACCTTCGCATAGCTACGAAGAAACAAACCGTCCGATCCTTGAACAAAAATACACACAGTAACTTTTGAGTTGCTAAAGGAGATGGCACCATCAAAATGAATTTTGCATCCCATAGGGGATGGCATGAAGACATAAGAGGAGAGCAATGAAGAAGGCTTCTCTGGCAATCGATTAGCATGCTGGAACTCGCGAAGGAAAGTAGAAGATTGCATAATAATGGACTGAGGATTGAGAGGTTTACCTTTAAAGATCTTTTTTGTTTCGATGCCACCAAATAGAGTGTGCAATAACAACAAAAACATCCAATTTTTCTTTGTATCCGAGAGTGATGATGTCTCGAAACTAAATATGGCAAAGAGACTGCATGAATTTATTGACAAACGAGAGAAGACCGGCTGCATTCCAAATCTGAGAAGAGATCGAACATGTAAAGAATAAGTGTGTCAAAGCAGTGACATTTTTATTGACAGCTAGTAATTTAAAAAAAAAAGGTATTTCGATATATACGGTACTCAAATATCAAAATAATAATTAATTTTTATATTTATTAAGTATAGATCATTTTATTAATTTATTTCAAATATTATATAATAATTTTGGTATGAATCGGTATTTCAAAATTTTAATATTAAATCGGTATGTTAAAATTTTCGTATGAATCGTTAATTTTCGATAAAAGAGGGTGTTTCGGTATCAAACGATATTGATTTATAAAATACCGAAATTTCTGTATATCGATTTTCGATATACCGAAATTTTCGATACGGTATCGATATGATTTTTTTAATACCGATAATTTCTTTTGAATTGATATTTTCGGTACGGTACGCCATCCCTTTCACCCCTAAATTTACAATAACTTCCAAAAAAGAGTGGAGAACCAAAATCATTGGAACATTTCTTATAAAATAATTATGAAATTGAAATCAATTCTCAACAATACTTAGGACATACATTCTTGAAATTAGCCAAATATTATAAACATGAAAAAGGAAAATATATTAAAGCAAGGGAGTTGTTGCTTAAATACCAAAGGAATGAAGATAAAAGGAAAGACAAGTTTTGTCCCCCACACCCGTCCCATTCTGAGTCTACTGTGGGTTCGGGGGACGGCTATTAGCCGACGAGACCCTTGAGCCCCATTCCAGTAGTTCTTTGCTAGTGTCGTCCTTGTGAACTATCACTTCAATGAAGCACAAACAGTCTCTCTTGGCTCCAGTTGCAGTGTCAATTGCTTCAATTAGATCTTCCTCACATCGGACCTGAGTTAAAATGGAGTGAATTGATTGAAGTGATAATAATAATCCAATCCAACTCACAATTACAAGACTATGCAGGAACTTGATTTATTACTCACCTTAGCTGTCCAGCATTTGCCTTCACCGTTGCAGATTGCATCAACCAAGGCAGTGTAGTTCCAGTTCTTAATCACGTTGTAAGGTCCATCATGGATCTCCACTTCAATGGTGTATCCACCATTGTTAATCAGAAAGATGATGGTGTTCTGCCCACATCGTAGCATCGTTGACACATCTTGCGCCGTCACCTACACCCATTAGCAAAGTGTTAATTGCTTAGCATCAATGCAAGGCTAGCCAACAAAACATATAGGGTGCTCAAAAGTTATGCAGGGTGATCTACTTAAGGTATCTCATTAGTAATGCAAATATGGAGGGCATTTGAAACAGAGGAACTCGTGTAATATCCATTAACATCAAGTCAAGTCACGAAATTTACCTGAAAGCTACCATCGCCAATGCAAGCAATGACTCGTTTATTAGGTACTGCCTGAGCATAACCAAGCGTCGCACCGACGGACCAACCGATGGAACCATACTGCATCTGAAACTCATAACTGGAAACCAGAACATCGTCAATACACAAGCAAACTATTGCACAATTAAAGAACAATTAGGAACTGCATTCGACCGTTTTATTTCTACTCACCCGCATCCTTCTGGTAACTTCAGTTTCTGGCAATTAAACCAAGAGTCCCCTGTCTCAGCTATGACAGCTGTCTCCCCAGACAACATCTTCTGAATATGCTGAAAGAGGACATTTACCCTCAAAGCCTCTTTAGGCTCACTTTTCAATGGATGCCCTGCAGGAACATAGATCCTTTGGTAGTTCTCATGAGCAGTTGTATTAGCCTTGATCCTTTTTGCTAAGGCAGTCAAGAAATCCTTCATTAGAACACACCCAAATGTTGGCCCATTACCAACAATCACACGATCGGGCTGAACGATTATTGCCTTCTCTTTCTTGAGAAGCAGAGAGTACCCTACTGAACTGTAGTCGTTAAATATTGGACCAATAAACAGGTAAGCATCAGCTGATTCCACAATTTCGGAGCAGAAGGAAGTGCTCACTGCCCCCCAGTAGGTACCAATAAAATGGGGGTGATTCTCGGGGACTAGACCTTTAGCCGATGGCATAACCGCCAGAGCATAACCACTAGCATCAGCCAATTCAACGAAGGCATCACCAGCTTTTGCAACACGCAGTTTTGGTCCGCCCACCATCACTGGTTTCACAGCCTTGTTCAAGAACGCAAGAGTGGCTTCAACTGCTGCTTCTAGTCCCAATTTGTTGCTTAATCTACAAATAAAGCAACAAATAGAAAATCAATCAGATCACAAAAACACAAGCATCATGCTGTGCTTACAGGTATACTCCATGAATCGTATATACAAGAAAGAAGCCCAACTACTTTTATAAACATTGGATCACAACAAACTCTTCTAACTCCCGGCATTATAGAAGGATAACTTGTACTGAAAAAGGTAAATCATATTTTAAGGAAACTAATAGAAAATTTCCAACTCAGAGATGTTATCTTTGAAATTTTCAATTTAATCCAAATGCAGAATGTCATTGTTCTGCACTCTTTCAGCATATTGAGCAAGTGACTGTGTGATAAACAATTATTGAGCTGAATGTAAACCTCGAAAGAATTCCATGAAGCTTACTTTGGGGAGAGTGAAAACGGAACAGGTTCACGACTAAAGGAGGGATGTGGGATTGCTGGCAAGTTGCAGCCCACACTAATATACACAGGCTTGCTCTCTTTTAAAGCCGTAGAAATCGCAGTATCTATCAACTCATGTGAGTCCTCCAAATTATTCACCACAGCCTAAAATCAACAAAAATAAATTGAAAATTATTGCAATCGGCTGTCAGTATAAACAATTCTAATCAAGCAAACGACTTTAAAGAGGAATTTAGGGCAGTTTGATTCAATTTCGAAATTAATAGATGCAAACACAAACAATACCTGATAGCAAGTAACAGTCTGGAAACAACGAAGCTCCTGACTAAAATCCGGTAACCCGATAGTGTGATGCAGGATCCGGTTAGTACCATAATCATTCGAGTTCGGGCCTCCAACAATACAAATCACCGGAAGGTTCTCACTATACGCGCCGGCGATCGCATTAAGCACACTCAACCCTCCGACAGTGAACGTCACAACACACGCGCCGACGCCTCGAGCACGAGCGTATCCATCGGCGGCGTACCCAGCATTAAGCTCATTACAGCAGCCGACCAAATTAAGCGCCGGCTCGGCTATAAGATGGTCGAGCAGAGTCAAATTGAAGTCCCCGGGAACCGAGAACACGTCATTGACACCGATCTGCACGAGCCGCCGCGCCAGGTGGCGGCCGAGCGTCGCCTCGGCTGAGTTGAACGGAATGGCGCATGGCTGCACAGTGCAAACAGAGCCATTCGAAGGTAGGCAACCGACTTCGTTGCAAGTGGCGGCTTTGCAGGAATCCAATGAACCAATCTTCGTATCCATTGCTAACTACACAGAGATAAATCTGAATTGAATTTGAAGAAGAAACTGCTTGATTGTGTTTGATTAAATGCGTGATTGAGATGGAAAATCGGTGGATCAATTTATAGTAGAGTGAAGGCGGAAGAATCTGGAAGAATATTCAAATAAACATGGGGCGATCTGACGTTACTAGGGAATAGCGGCTGGTTTTTGGAGTAAGCAGGAAGAAACAACGTCAAAGGTGCTGGACTCTTATATTTAGTAGTATGTTGGTTTTCAAAAAAGAACATTAAAATATTAACGGTAAGTTACTATAATAATTAAATATTGTTTTCTTGAGAATAAAGAAATCAATCTTATACTTTCTCGTGTTAATTTCATGTTTAAGTGATGGGTGTTACTAAAGTACAGCTAATACACAATGTTGCCTCTATGGGCTTTGGTTAGATTGTACTCCCTCCGTCCCAAAATTGATTGCACTGTTACTGTAGATACAGAGTTTAAGAAATGTTGACTTTTTAGGGGTATTGTGGTATTTTTAGGTAATAAATAAATTATAAAGTATGTTATGTGTGTTAGGTGAGTGTGGTAAAGTTGTAATTAAGATGAACTTTTAGGGGTGAGGATTGATGTAATATTTCATTTTTTTGGAAATGTGCAATCTATTTTGGGACGGATAAGTGTGAAAAGTGTGCAATCAATTTTGGGACGGAGGTAGTATTCGGTATGAAGTTTAATTGTATTTTTGTGTGGATATTGCTTACATTTGAGTCATCTTCCATATTTTTGTGTGGATATTGCTTACATTTGAGTCATCTTCCATCCTTAATTCAATTGAACTATTGCACTTATATCACACAAATTATGTACATTTGCATTAGAGTGTGCAGCCAGCCTACCGAATATTTTAGAGATAGTATCAAATATTTGTGCCGAAAATTTCAATATTGAAAAATCATATTGTTACCTTACTAAATTTTTTTTATATCAAAGTTCATTATACTAATATTTCGGTATAGGAAAATAGTATAGTTATCGCTTACTGATTTTTTTTTGGTATATGCTACCATACTAAAATTTTTGGTATACTATAGTCGGTATACCGATATTTTGGTACAAGAAAATAATATATACAGTATGTTGCTTGCCAATTTTTCGATATACCCTTTCATACTTAAAAAATATACTCCATCCGTCCCTCATTAAGAGAGTTTTTTTGTTTTTTGGCACGTGGATTAAAGAGTATTATTATTTAATGTATAGTGAGTATTTGTATTAGTGAGAGTGTGAGTCACATATTTTAGTTGTATTAGTGGGTGTGGGTGGATCCCATGTGTGTAAAAAGGGAAAGAGAACTCTTTGGGTGGAACGGCCAAAATAGAAAAAAACCCTCTTTGAAGAAGACGGAGGGAGTATATCGTACGACGTAGAATGTTTGGTATACAGTTATACAATTAAAATTTTGTATGCCTAATTAAAAAAATGTATAAAAAAAGTGAAAAACGGTTATGCAACAAATATCAATAGATAACAAATTCATTATAAAAAAAAATAATACAACAATTCACAACTGATCAAATCAAATAATAGTATAAAATACTACAATTGAAGTCTAAATATTAATAAAAACATATTAATGGTAGGGATATGAAGTATTCTCCGGCTCAAGTTATTATTCAATAATATCTCAAAAATAAAAATGTATTTAACACACGTTTGATGTAATATACTTACTTTAACTCTATATGTGATATTTGTTTTCAATTTTGAAAACTACGTTTTATAAAATTAGACGTATAAAAACAAGTCCAAAAACACAAACTCATACTTTTATAATAATCCATATACTATTTTCTCAGATTTTTATTCACATACTTATTTAAAAGAAATATTTATTTTCTACTCTATATTTATCTTATGTGGAAAAGAGTTTATCTAAAACTAATTCAAAACAACACCTTCTCATCTACCCATTGTCAAGTTGAATATGGTGGATTGCGAGTTCATTCGAAATACATTCAAGTTATCACCTATTGGCACGTAATTTTTTTTGGAAAATAAAAAGGTGTTCGAAAGAAAATTCTTCTTTTCATCTTTTGTAGCCCACTCGTGATCTTGAGTCGTGTTTAGTGGGATATTTTATGCAAACATAAAAATATCTTCATGACATTTTCTTTTGAGTAATATATTTTAAAGCAATAAATAAAATATTAAATTTAGTATATATATTAAGCGAAAATGATATTTTTTACAATAAATTATATTAAAAGATTAATGATATTGAGATATTATATATTTTTTCTAAAAATAATAAATAGAATTTTATTCGACTTAAAAAAAAAAGAAGAGTAAAGGGTTTCAAATAGTTAGAAAATTCACATTTGTATGAGTCATCGGTCGGGTCAGTCAGAAAAATGTTGCAAGAAATTTAACACGTGTATATATATATATATATACGCCTTTGAAATATTTTTTTCATTTAATCATACATTCATTTTTATAAATATCAACTTAACTATGTCTAAAAGCAATTATATTCAATCTTCTTCTATTCTTTTTGAAAATAAAAAAGAATACAAAATCATAACTATTTATAGTTATTTATCTAACAAAAAGTAATCATCCAATCATATTATAAAATAAGGCAAACTATTTCTTGAACATGAGTTTACATGGTGTAGTTATGTCCTATATTTGGTTAGGTTTTAACTCATTGATTAGTGATATTTTCACCTAAATTTTAGTATCTTTTTATATTTGTTTTCGTATTATTTTATCTGTATTTGTGTATATTTTGGTTGTGTTATGTGTTTTTATGGAAATGTGTGAGAATTAGCTTAAACGTGTTAAAAACAGGTAAAATTGAGCAAAAACGGAGTCGAGAGTCAAAACGGAAGAAGAAGGAAAAAAGCAGCTCAAACACGGCCCCTGTGCAGTACTCGAGGCGTGTTCAAGCACACGAGTCGTGTATTGCGCACGGCCCTGTAAGATATGGCCGTGCGCCAGCACCTAAAGCTTCTACTCGCCCACCATGCAGCCGTGTTCAGCACATGAGCCGCGCGCTGTCTAAAGAAAATATTGATCGAAAACCTGACACGACTTGGCCCTGTAGCAGCACACAAGTCGTGTCCGTGTAAATTCTGAGAAAAAATTCAACACCCTTCTAGAAGATCCCATGGGGTATAAATACCCCCAATTTCAATATTTCATCGAGATTTCGTGAGTTGGAGGTTGCACACACACATCACACGCAATTCCTTTCATTTTTCACCATCATCTTCATCAATTCACAATCCATTCAGATAGCTATTTTTTTTCACTCTCAAGTATAAGGGATCGATTGTAGAGCGCGTGAGCAAGTGAAATATCGTTCCTACAAGATAATTATAAATTTAACAAATAATTCTATGTATGACAATTTAATTGCAAGACAAATCTGGGAGTTTTTGAAAGGATAATTAATTACACTAATAAAACTAAATTTAAATAATTAAACTAAGCAAAGAAAATAAATCACGCAGGGAAAACGATTTAGAATTAAAAGATGGAGAATTGATAATGCTCGGGCTAACAGCTTAACTATGTGACTAATTTATCTAAATCTGAATTAATTACCTGCAGACGTTTATAAGATGATCACTAAGCATAGTTAAATCTCCTTGATCAGGTAGAATCTAACACTTATAATAAGCTGCAAATCTTAGGATCGATAAAGAATTAACTCTCACTCCCTCTATAGGTACTTCATGCTAAATTCCATTAAAGGTTAGAGCACTAGACTTCCCTTTCTAGGTACTAAATTATTAAATCCCTTTTGTCTCCTTACCAATTACCTAATAATGATGTTTTACTAAATAATTAATATTTCAAATTAATTGTCTAACATTCTTAGGAATTATAGGTCAATTCCCTAAGAATGCCACAGGAAACAACAACTATCATGCAGAAATAAAGAATCCTATTAACTATCAGTGATACAGTCAAGAATAACTAAAGGAATCAAAACTAAAAACACAATAATATGAAGTCTCAAAATATCCTCTTCAATAAGGAAATAAACATTCTGCAGAGTAATAAATCCAAGTCTAGAGCAATCAAATCACATAGTAAAAATTGTCTTAGAGCCCTAACATTACCAATAAAGAAACTTAGTCCATGGATTTACGAGGGCAAATCACAAGGATATAATAAGCCTCAACCATTGTTCTAAAATAACAAAAGATAATAACTAAAAAATAAAGAACCCTTTTGGAGGACTCCAATCCTTTAATCACGATCTCTGTCGGAATCTCCGTCTCCGATCCAAGTAGCAACTCCAATCGTCTCTCTGGTGGATGGATGGAAGATGGTGAATAATGGATGAAATTAGGGCACTGTATTTGTGAAAGATGTGAATGGGTCTATTCTCTCATGAATTCAGAACTGGAGTTTTTATATGGAGGAATGGGCCTGACCCAAAAATAAGTGACGTGTCGTGCAAGGATTGGGCACAAGGTGTGTAAACTTGGCGTACGACACTCACATGGCACCTTGCACGACGGGTCGCATGGCCAGTGTGAGGGTCACACGGCCACGTGTTTTTCATGTACGGTAGCGTATATTATCACACGGTAACGTGCATGCTTGCTTGGTGAAAAACGAGCAACATGGCATCTCTCGCTAACCGCCGGGCGAGTGTGCGCCAATTGCCCATCGGCAGCCTGCGCGATTCCACGGTTTTGAGAATAACTCCTTCATACAAACTCTGATTTGAGTGATTCTTATACTCACGTGATGCTCTCTTCCTTGAATTTCTATCCATATAAAGAACTTACAAAAACTCTAATATTTGAATATGGAAAAAGTCATGCAAAATGGAACAGTCATGCTGAGTAAGAACAGCTTGCTCAACGTCGCCATTTTGAACATAACTTTTACGTTTTAATTTCGATTGAGGTGATTCTTGAGCCAAAATGATCTTTTTTTCCATAGATTTCCAACCATATATCACAAGACTAATTTAGACTTCCATAAGAATACAGAAAAATTATGAAAAGTGGACGTCTCTTTGCTTGCAAGTAGTACGAATTCATCCTTCATTCCAACATTGCGTTCTCGATCCTTTTTCCTATCAAAATACAAAAAATACCTCTCATGCACCTTTTAGTCAATAATAATTCAAAGTATTAATATTTGTGAACATAATAGCAATTATACACTCGAAGAGGTATCAAATTGGATCCGAAAATACATGAATTTTCACTCTCATCACATTCCATCTATCTTCATCCAACCATCAAAATTCTCATCCAAGTGAGAAAAAGAAGCAAGGAAGAGAGGAGAATTGCAAGGAGAGGAATGAGATCACCATTGGAGCCATCCAAGGGAGTTTTCATCCAAACTTTGTATTGAAACCTTATTGTTTATCATGATTTGTAAGGATTTAAATGTCTATATTGATTTTCTTATGAATATGGTAGTCTAATCTCCCTTGTGAGATTAGCAACATGAAAGTTGTTGGATATTTTTTTGATTTATGTATTTGAATTCATATGTTGATTGGATTTGTTAATTTTCTTTCATTGATTGTTAATTGTTTAATTTGTATGGTCGATTTGTGTGATTAATTGTCATGGACATGTGATTAGATTGAGAAACCAGTTATGTGTTTAGAATAGTTCATTAAATCATTTCATCATACAATTCATGTGCATTATAAGTTGTAAAGAGATAGGGTTGGCAACGGGGCGGGTATGGGGCGAGTTTTAACAATACCATTCCCGAACAGTTTGAAAACTTTCATCTCCGAACCTGCCTCATACCCCTTTCTGGGAATTAATTTTGCACCCATTCCCACCCCTATCGGTGTCGGGTATCTCCGTACCCGAACCGAAATCTTTCTTTTATTATTAATTTATTATAATTATTATATTATTTTAAAAATAATGAAATTATAATTTAAAAAAATTTAAATTACATAAAAAAAATATAAATTAATTAAAAGAGACATATGATGTTTAATTCAAAGTTTACACATATTATTACTTTTATTAAAAAAAGAAATATATATATATATATCGGGGCGGGTTTGGGGCGGGGTATTTAAATACCGTCCTCGCCCCGTTTTTATTTTTATTTTTTTGATTTTTTCTAAATCCGAATCATACCCGGTCAAAAGTAAAGAAAATTACCCCAATCGGATCGGAGTCAGCTCGGTTTACTTCAATTTCGGATTCCGTTGCCATCCCTATAAAGAGATAGAGATATCCTTTAAAATTTAGAACCCTTTGATAGAAAATTCGATTTGTTAGATCGAGAGGTCAATTGATCGTGTGAAGGGATTCTCTAATTGAACTTAGTACTTAATTGTAATTGTTTGATTGAGAACCAACCTTAGAGCTATTTTGAGGCCTTGTCAAGGATCTACATCCTATCCATTTCGAGAGGGAATTTAGGTGGAATTCGTGTTGGCCCTTAGTTATTAATCCATGATACATGTGAGTTTGATGCATTAATCCTAGAATTATCACTTCATTAGTGTTGTTAATCTCACTTTTTCTTAACTTGGAAAATCAATTACTTTAATTCTATCTTTGTTTGATTGATTATTGCTTATTTGTTTGCTTTGATTACTTTAATTTACTTATTTAAACAACCAACCCCTTTATGAATCGTCTCTATAAAGTCACAAGAAACGTGAGATCGCTTAAACTCTAGTACCTACCTCCCTTGGATTCGATAAATTCTTTAATTGGTTATCCGACTACACAAAATGACTAATCACTCATACCTAGATTTTTAAATTAGCCTCATACCTAGATTTTTAGAAGACAAGGAATTGTGTGTCATTAATTATTGCTTATGTGAAGCAGATAAAGATTAATTTTTATAGTAAAAATTGATATTAAATTAATAAAAATTGATAATGCTATTTAATTGACAATTTATAATATAAATGAAAAGTAATAACGTTTTATAACAAAAGTGATAACATTTTATAGTGAAAGTGATAGTTAATTTAAAAAGTGTAAAATGCTCTCACATGAGATGGTGTCACGCAAGACTTGCCCTTTTAAACATTATTATTATTGTTATTTATTATTTTTTTTAAAAAGAAATTTCATTTGTTTTGGGTATGTGATTTACCCAAAACTGTACATATTTTACCATTTATTTATTTATTACTTTATAGACATTAATTTTATAGCCCTCAAACGCATTATTTTTCAGAAATTTACAATGTTTTAAGTGTGTAATTGTTTTTTCAAAATATATTAAAGATGCACTTGTTTTGACCCGTTTCTTCCCTAGTTTTCTTGAAAAAAAAAAACTAAATTATTCTACTCCATCTGAATACACAGTTCGCCATTTTCTTAATAGTGAAATTCATTACAACATGATATGACATGGAATTACTTGATACACACAATGATAACAATTAACAAAGTTTTCGCGTACATTCATTTTGACACTATAATAACGTCATAAACACAATTTGATAAAATACCACTTCCACCTCTCTAGATTGCAAACAATTTCTATTTTCATTTTTCCTACACTAATTGTGAAGCTTCAATCATGCCAAGATGAAGGCCATCTTTGGAAGACACGTTAATGTTAAATCTCCAAATTTTAAGTTCCATAATGTGTGTTTTCCAATAGATTAAGATGTCAAATCACCATATTTTCATTTCTATAATGTGTGTTATTATGGGAATTATTTATAATGTCAAATCACCATATTTTAATTTAAATAATTAGCGCTTTCAATATTAAGGAGCTTCAAACTTTTCATGGGAATTATTTTAAAGTTTGTCTAAAAATATAAATTCTAATGTTAAGAAATGTTTGTCATCTCTATAAATACTAATAAAGTTGTTTTTAGAATAATAATAATTTAGAAAGCAAATATGCAACATTTCAATTTATCAACCAAGCTATTTGTGTTGGAAATTTATTAATTTTCAATATAATCTAATTGTGGGCAATATATTATTATGCAATTATATTAGTTATTCAATTATATTATGGACTTAATTAAGTGATCCAATTAAGGTTAAAGGTCCATGGACTATAATAATAAATGATATGGGCTTATTGAGTAGATACCCAATACTCCATGATTAGGTGATTATGGGTGGTCTAGTCAAGTAGTATATAAAGGCTCCCGGTTATGGTCCTCAATATACTAAGCACACATGATCTTCCCTTCTCCCCATCGGGAGGGATTACTACGGTCCCCATAAAGGAATTAGGAGGGCTTAGTTGAGGAATGTCATATAACCACTGATCCTGAGTTCGTGTTCCGCCTAGAGACTTATTGGATCAGGTACGCTTTCGCTTTACAGTTTAAATCTCATTAATCATAATAGGGTTAATGTTTCATGGATTAATTTCCAACAATTAGTATCAGAGTCACCCTATTTATGATTTTCTGAGATATGAAAGAATTGTGGTTAGATCTAAACAATTGTGTTTGAATCTCTGTACGTGAAGTCACAATTTTAGTTATGGAGTTATCATTTTTAAATTCAGATTCAATTTAAATAAATATTTGTTGTGACATTACGGACGAAAAATGATGCTATGTGTTTATTGGTATGAACCAAAAGGTCATATAACCACTGATCCTGAGTTCGTGTTCCGCCTAGAGACTTATTGGATCAGGTACGCTTTCGCTTTACAGTTTAAATCTCATTAATCATAATAGGGTTAAGGTTTCATGGATTAATTTCCAATAATTAGTATCAGAGTCACCCTATTTATGATTTTCTGAGATATGAAAGAATTGTGGTTAGATCTAAACAATTGTGTTTGAATCTCTGTACGTGAAGTCACAATTTTAGTTATGGAGTTATCATTTTTAAATTCAGATTCAATTTAAATAAATATTTGTTGTGACATTACGGACGAAAAATGATGCTATGTGTTTATTGGTATGAACCATTATCTAATTCGGAATCTCCATACATAGCAATTGCCTATAATATGATCATTGTATTTAGTTTAATTGAATAAGGTATGAAATGGGTGCACTGTTTGATTAATAATTAATATTGACTCCCATGGTTATTTTGAATTTAATCATTTATGTGCATTAAATGATGTGGAGTATAAATTCAATTTCGATATCAATGATATCAAATATTTACGGCATTTCAGCAATTTTAAAAGGATTGTGAATGGAAATGAGTGGGATTTGTCTTCACTGTCAATGTCATATGGATTCGATTAATTTTGAATCTTTAAATTGAATTTATTTGTTAGATATCAAATAAATCTTCAAATTAGTGATTGGTGTACATAATCCGTTTGTGATTGAATACGGATGGCGTAATTAACATACTGTATTTTATAATTGGATCAGTAAGAGCAAATATAATGATTTATTTGGGAGTACTTGTATGAATATCCATTCTGATAGTAATTTCCAATGTTGGAAGCAATTGTGATAACTCATAATTTTGGATATAGCAAATTAACATTTGCAACAGAATTGATAATTGAGTACACAAGGATGTTTAGTCGTGTCATGGTCATGGTATCATTTTAAGGTTATATATGCTGCTCATTATTTTTTCCTCTATGCATATATAGATTTAATATTAATTAAATTGTGATATCTTATTTGCTCATTTGGAGAATTGCGTCAATTCCATATTGGCCATTTTAAAGGAAATCCATCTATGCATTCAAGAAAGCTTTCCGTAAAGGAATCACAAGTATCATCATGAATTAATTGTCTCATTTGGAGAATTGCGTCAATTCCATATTGGCCATTTTAAATAAAGAAAGCCGTATCATTCAGTTTAATAAATGATATTTGTTTAATTTAAATTTTATTTAAATTGGAATTTTGGAATCCCTAATTAAGTAAAGAAATCTTTCATTATTTTTAAATTGATGGGAATCATCAAATATTCTCGTAAATCTTGAGAATTTAATTAAATTAAATTTGGGGAGACTTTTTTTTATGTCGTTCAATTAAACATAAATATTTATTTTAAAATATTTGTTTAATTGGTCTAGTAATTTTCAATCTAGTCAATCGAAGCATCATGTTGCCATAGCAGCCTCTGTGTGTGAAGTGCGACTTTATTGAAATTACATAGATGGGTGTGTAATTATTCATGTGTTCTGTGTTCGGCCCACATGTAGACACAATTTGACAGAATAATAACATACATGTGATAATAAGTATGTGATAATTATTTGGATTGTTCATGTGAACATTAGTCGGTCCACAGATAGACTCTTGTTTGACAGAACTTATTTTCAATACTTGATTATTACACCAAGATTACCCCTGCAGTTAATTTTTGTCCACAGACGAGGTTAATGTTGCACAAGGTGTCTTGTGATGGGTCCCCAATTAATAATGTTGTATGAGTGTATCTTCATGCGGGTATTGATCAGCCCACAGGTAGATTAATATTTGGCAGAAATACACAAGTACATGTGGTGGTAAATAGGTGACAATTATTTAGTTTGACATGTGAGTAATAAGTCGGCCCACAGGAAGGCTATTGCTTGACAGTTTTATTGTCAGTATTTGACTACTGCATGAGAGCATCATTTAAATTAGTATTTTTTGTCCAAAGACTTGATACTAATATTGTGCTCGAATCTTCAAGATGATTCTAATTTAGTTAAATTTTGAAAGACTATAAAGTTTTTTGAAAGATTATAAAGTTTAATGCGAGCATGAAAATTATTTTGCATTAATTCTATGTATAATTAAGAAGTCTGCTAATTAAGTTTTCCATATATCAACAACAAAACCATACTTGATGAGTGAACTTCCATAATAAGGATGAGACTAATAAGTCAAACTTAATCTCAATAAAGTATAAGGGCAATACAAGAAATCCCATTAAGAAAGCTGCTAAAGACAACTAAAGTATAACCTTTTGTTTTCTCCTAAAGGCCTGTGGAATTGTCTTATAATACACTGCATTAAATTATTCAGTATGCATGGTGCAGTTAAAAGACATAATTGAACTCCACAACATATGGTCACTAATGTGAGAAATACTTAAGATTGCAACTTATGGTCTCAATAAATTTTTAACCAAAGTAGTTGTGAGAACTATTTGAGTTTCACATATGGTGATGTCCAACTAAAGCTAGATCATTGGGATCTACTAAAGAAAATTGGACTCAAATAAATGTAAGCTACTTTATTGGTTATGAATAAAAATAAAATTTTATGATCCAATTAATCGGATCATATTTGAGACGGGTAATACGGTATTCTGTGAGGATACTGATTTGGGGAAAGAATAATATTAGAGACATTGTCTTTGAGGGGGAGTCAATACGGTCCCTACTTAAACTTTTAGAAATTATGTAAATTCAGAATATCAATGGGACAATGTCAATAATATTTAAGGTATAATAAAATCAACAACCTCAAGATTTAATGTCACTAAGAAAACCACTAGAGTTGGGAGAAAATCAATTCGGATAATTATGTAGTTTTCTCCTAAATAAAGAGGACACTATGGAATTAATGGTAGAACATTCAAACAATGTTCATCAAACCATGCAAGGTCCAAACACTCGAAAGTGGATTAATGACATAAGTTATGAGTATAAATCAATACAAGATTATTAAGTTTGCATCTTGATAAAGGATTATACTCTAAAGGGAATGAAGGCATTGTTTTGAGATAATCTTGATATTATTAGTACATTTTAATCTTGAATTATTTAGATGGATGTAAAGATAAAGTTCCTTGATGGCAACATGATACGATATTATAAGTTTAAGAACCAAAAGGAAATCCATCTATGCATTCAAGAAAGCTTTTCCGTAAAGGAATCACAAGTATCATCATGAATTAATTATCTCATTTGGTTTTGAGACAAATGTAGATAATTATGTGATTCGATGGGAGAATGTTTAAACTAAGGAAGACAAGTGGAGTCTCAATAAGGTGCCCTAAAGTTAAATTAAAGATTTAAGAAATGTATAAACATTCTATATGTTTTGATTGTTGGAAGTTATTGTATGGTGAGGTCTCTACAAGACTTAAGTTGGCTTCTGTTGTTGGTGTATTAAGTAGACATTTAAGTAACTCTAGTATGGATCTTTACAGAGAACTAAGGATAACATGCTTTAACATTAGAGATAATCAGATTAGTAGGATATCATAAAGTAGTCTGATTATGAGTTTGTTGGATGCCAATACGATATAAGATCCACTTCAGGCTACATCTTCTGTTGGTCTGGAGAGCTATACAAGTAAAAGTATTAAGCAAACACTTTAGCTCATTAACCATGACAACAGAATCAGTAGCACACTAAGGGGCATTCAAACATGAAATAAAGGTTGCGAAGTTTAGTCACATAAAGTTAATTGTGACAGTTAGTTCGCAGTAAAGTATTAGCAATAAGAGTTCTTATAAGTCAAGCATATTGACATAGAATTCTTGGTTGTTAAAGAAAGTGTTCTTATGGATAAATTTTGGTAGAGCATACTATGATAGACTCTAAATACGGATCCGCCAATCATGTATTCAACGCCCTGTAATTTTATGAGCTAGCTACTCATGTGGGTGTTATATGATTTTAGAATACATTGGTTCAGTGGGAGTCTATATTTATTGCTCTTTAAGTTTTAAGACACTTTGATTTTAGATAATTCGGTTTTCTGCAGAATTGAGTTGATGGATTTGAATTCATTGTGAATTCACTTAAGTTAATTTTTCATTTTGTAATATTTTACATTATGAATTGATCTCACTAAGGATTAAAGTAGGACCAGTTGGAAATAGACATGATGTTGATCATATTTTTCATGTAATTTCCATGCTACTCACCATATTTGATCTATGTCATTGAGTATATTGATATTGGTAATTGTCGGGGTTTAACCACGATTTATAATGTGGTGAATGCCGTGGTAGTTCCATATTAGTATGTGAGATGGACCAGATTGTTAAGTATAGCCTGAAGAGGAATATCATAAAGTTGCGCAACTAAGGACTCTTGATATAATTGCTAATGGAAAATATATAGCCCAAGTGGGAGATTGTTGGAAATTTATTAATTTTAATTATAATCTAATTGTGGGCAATATATTATTATGCAATTATATTAGCTATTCAATTATATTATGAACTTAATTAAGTGATCCAATTAAGGTTAAATGTCCATGGACTATAATAATAAATGATATGAGCTTATTGAGTAGATACCCAATACTACATGATTAGGTGATTATGGGTGGTCTAGTCAAGTAGTATATAAAGGCTCCCGGTTATGGTCCCCAATATACTAAGCCGCACATGATCTTCCATTCTCCCCATCGGGAGGGATTACTACGGTCCCCATAAAGGAATTAGGAGGGTTTAGTTGAGGAATATCAGATAACCACACTGATCCTGAGTTCGTGTTCCGCCTAGAGACTTATTGGATCAGGTACGCTTCCGCTTTACAGTTTAAATCTCGTTAATCATAATAGGGTTAAGTTTTCATGAATTAATTTCCAACAATTTGCACTCTTGATAGCTATTTTGATCATCCTACCCGAATCTAATGGTTCACTGGTTATAGTTTATGTCGTGAATAATCTCCCACCAAATTCTTTAATTAGATTTCACTGCGAAAGAGGTAACCGTTTTGAATTGATGAGCTTTGGCGTTTTACCTTGGAAGTATGAAACTAATCCTTTAAATCCATTTAAAAATAGAAATCCAACTCTTTCTTGAAAGCTGTTTTGGGGTTCAAAAGTTGTCTGCCAATTGTACTAATGAATTAGCCACAAAACTTTGTGATTCCTATGGCCAGTGCTTTTGGTATTTAAGGGAAGGTGGTGCTTATTATTCAGAGACTTGGTAAGGATTTTATTATACAATACTATTGGAAATAGATAGAGCCAATTTATGACATCTGTACTTTTATTTCAATATAGTTCTTAAATATCTTGTCTATTGAATAAATCTTTTTAGTAACTTGCATGGTTTAGAATCTTCGGCTATTGCTAACATAATTTAGTTTCAAATTAAATGAATACGTATATTATACGGTGCAGTTATGTTAATATATTTTTATTTTATACACAAGTTTGATTAAACTTGAGAGTTTATCAAGTCGAATAGATTATGAAACTTGAACTTAAATGTCGGCTCGACTTACTTGCATAAATTACATTTAATCACAGTTATATATCAAGTTAACTGTAATCAATCACATCCAATTTTTTTCTTCTTCTAGTCTTTGGAAAAAATAAAAAAATAATACCATCTATTGGAAAAAAAAAATCTTAAAAAAAAAAAGAAAAAAAGAAAAAGAATAGATTTTGTTACTTTTCCTCATAAGCAAAATCACCACACTTGATCTCCCTTTGTTCCCCACTCGACCAGATACAGATAAATCTAATCGACACTTTCTTGCTCTTAAGCTTTTCAGTTTGCTCCGTAATACTTGTTTTGACCTGTTTATTCTCTGGTTTTCTTGCAAAAGAATAGATTCATTCTACTGCATCCATTTCATTTCATTTTATTAGACCCCAGCTTAAATGAATTGAACATAATTAGCCCAAATACTAATCCACAGTAGCCCAAACACTAATCCACAATCTGTGTCACGGTCAATGTGTCTAAACCAATTTTAGATTTAATTTTAAAAAAATTAGGGTAAACTTATAATTTCAGTCTCAAGATATATTTTATTCTATTGATTTATAGTATATTATATTTTTGAGTTTCATATCTTATTTTACTCCTTGGGTTCAATATACTCACTCCGTCCCAAGTTGAGAGGATCATTTTTTCATTTTGGTCGTCCCACCCAAAAAGTCCCCTTTATTTTTTTACACATATGGAACCCACACACCCCTCTAATACAATTAAAATATGGGACCCACACTCCCACTAATACAACTACCCACTACACATTAAATAATAATACTCCTTAATCTACGTGCAAAAAAGCAAATGACCCTCTTATGTCGGGACGGAGGGGTGATAAGTCATATTTTAGCATGATTATTTGGTGGTAATTAAAGTCTATTTGATTTAATTATATATTTTTATGTGCTAATATTGACTTATATTGTTTTTGTGAGATAATTGTTTTAATTATATGAATTGATGTGGAAATAGGATAAATTAGAAAACAAATCAGCCACAACCAAATTTCCTCCAAATCTGTGAGGTTGGTCGATCAAGAGGAGAAGAAAAGAAGAAAAGAAAAGATCCTGGAGATACTTTTGAAAGAAGTAAATTAGAAAAGAGATCAAACAAAAGAAGATAAGGATATTTTTATTTTTGAAGAGGGCTTCACATGCTAATATTGGCAGTTTGCCTATTTTTAGCACTCACGAGCAAGAATACTCGATCGTTGTAGTAGTATATCCCAAGAAAAATTATCAATCCATAAAGGAGTTATGTTCGGACTAGCAAAATACGTGAGCTCATGTTCATGTCGTTTTTGTAAAGATGATCGGGGGGTTTTGAAATTGATTAACAACTAAAGCAAGGAGCAAGTAAATAAGAATAGCAAATAAGAAAATGACAAGTAAAGAAAATGGGTGCTAAAGTTCAAATATGGAAAAACATGGGATTAGAAACATCCAAGCACACTCGATTCATATTATCATGCAAACGGAATTCAACTCAATTGATGTAGACTAAGGGTGATCACGATTGTATCCTCAGCTCCCTTTCGGGTTACAAAGGTTGTTGATCCATTTTAGACTCCCAAAAGCACTTAAGATCAAAGCCCAACATTAACCCCTTCCATCTAGATACTAGTTAGATTAAACTCTCCCTTTTTGTGTACTAAGGCCAACGAATGGATTGGTTCCCCTCATTGAATTCAAATATCCTTTCGGTCAAACCCAAACTCAATGTCTATTCATGCCTTCCTAATACTATAGAGGGTCGTTTCCGTCTCACTCCAAGCAATACATACATGAACATCATGATAGCATTTAATTACCACAAATAATCCATTGATCAACAATCCATTAAACCAATAAACATTCATGAATAACAAACCATGCCATCACAACATCAAGACAATTAAACTCCATGAATAGAAATCAACATCAATTAAATCAAAAACCAATTTAATCCACATGATAATATAAATCTAATATGCTCTTCATATTCCTAATCCCACTAGAGGGATTAGCCTAACATGATAAAAG
Source organism: Pogostemon cablin (assembly GCA_023678885.1). Lineage (NCBI taxonomy): Eukaryota > Viridiplantae > Streptophyta > Magnoliopsida > Lamiales > Lamiaceae > Pogostemon > Pogostemon cablin. The sequence continues at coordinate 2,210,037 of CM042977.1, read as the reverse complement.
TAATAAAACAAATAAATGATTCATTACAAATACCCATAGTCTTAGATCTAAAGAAATACAAAATAAATGGATTCTTCCCTATCAATTTCTTGAAGAGAATCTTCTATTCTTCTTGATCTCCACCTCTAGCTCTTGATTTTGAAATCTTTAGCACCAAAAAAATGGAAGATATGATGGGTGGATGAAGATGGATAAAGATGGATGAAGATGAAGGTGGAAAATGGAAGAAATGGTGTGTGATGTGTGTGTAGATGATGGGAATTTCGGATCTTCTGCCAATTGTTGAATAAAGGGGTATTTATACCCCTATGGAGGCTTCTAGAAGGATCTAGAAATTTCTGCAGGAAAATACACAGCACGAGTCGTGCTCTGCAACACGGCCACGAGGTGGCCGTGTTGTGTCTTCTGATGCTGCCGCACGGCCTCGCCTTACAGGGCCGTGTTGATGACACGGCTCGTGCTGCCAACACGAGTCGTGTGTTGTAACACGGGCACAGGGTGGTCGTGTTGGCTCTTCTGATGTCGCCACACGGCCACTTCTTACAGGGCCGTGTTGGCGACACGGCTCGTGCTCCCGACTCGACTCGTGCAACTGGACACGACCTGAAGTTGCCCGTGTTGAATGACTAGATGTCGCCACACAGCCAACTCTTACAGGGCCGTGTTGGCTACACGGCCCGTGTTGGTGCTGGTTCCTGCATTTCTTCACTGTTTTGGCTTGTTCTCCCTCGTTTTAACTCCGAATTGAGATCCGCTTTTTCCTACATCTTCCTTATCATGTTTAGCATCCAATAAAAAGTAAAAATCTTAAGTTTAAGCTCATTCACACACATTCCAATAAAAATACAAAACACAACCAAATAACATATAAAATACGGATAAAATAATACGAAAACACATATAAAAAGACACTAAAATCTAGGTGAAAATAGCTCTAATCAAGCAGAACACGGTTATTTTGGCAGGAGGAATTAACGAGAATAAAAGAGCAGAACACACGTGAATTCCATAGAAGAGAAGCAGCGGTCCTCTCTTCTATCCAAGGCAGATTCGCGAAGAGTTCAAGAAGCAATCAGACACAATCGGTTCTGTAATTTTAATTTTAATTTTATTTTTATTATGAACATGCGGGCTAATTCCCTTCTCTAGTTTAGGATTCGTGAACCTCCCGTAGAATTATTAATTTAATTATTAAGTGTTTTTCATTGAATCTTGTGTGCAAGTTTATTTTATTACATGCTTTGATGTTCCTTATAGTAATTTAATAATTATTTTGATCTGATTAACTAATTTAATTATTTTATAACTTAATGTTATTCTATGAACTACAATCTGTAATTGTTGTAGGAATTGGATTAAGTAACAAATAGAGATTATTCCCTCTAGGTGTAATAGAATTTTAGGTTGTATGATACCTAGCCGGATTTCGTAGCCTAGTAATCCTATGTTTAGAGTTTTAATGCATCTACGAGTTCGAATCCATAGGGTCACTCGTAGATAGTTCAATTTAGAGGTCGTACCCTAGTTGATGAACATAAGAACATTCGAGTTGATTGGTCGTACCGTCAATCTAGGGATTTGAGTTTGCACATTAGGCTAGATGTTTAATTCGTATAATTAATTGATTTAGTAAACGGGAGGAGATCGACATCATAAACTAGACTTTAATCACTTGGTTAATTTTATAATTAATTTTCATCTGCTTTGTCACTTAAGAATTGAATTAATTTTACTTTTGTCAATTTCAATTTGTCATAATCAAAATCCCTCTTTTATTTATTTTATATGTTAGTAACACTTAGATATAATTTAAAATTAATTAAACTTCTTTGTGATCGACTCGTACTTGCCACTATACTAAGTATAAGTGTGAGTCGGAATTAAATTATATTTTGATAGGCAGGCGACAGCCTATCAAGGGGTATACTTCTAAATTTTGTAATAATTTTGTTATTTAGTGATGTTTGTTTTAGGTTTAATCATCCAGATTTAATAAGCTAAAGTGCCCCCAAATCCCAATTTTCAAAAGGATACCCTTTAATATTAAATTTACGTTTTAGTATAACAATTTATACCCTGGATTTTCTGAGAAAAAAACTTACTTTTTTACTCAAACATTTTTACTATTCATATTTCACTTAAACTTTTAAATGAAAAAATTATAATCTTAAATCCTACTTTTCAAAAGGGATACCCTTTTAATATTAAATTTACATTTTAGTATAACAATTTATGCCCTCGATTTTCTGAAATTTTTTTAATTTTTTTATTCAAACATTTTTACTATTCATATTTCACTCAACATTTTAAATAAAAAAATTATATTCTTATTAATTAAAGTATATATATTGGAACACAAAAATCCAACCTTTTGATTTAGCATGTCTCCTAAAATTTCCCCTATACCCTTCCAAACTTTATTAACTCTTACCCACACCATACCATATCTCATCAATTATTATTATTATTTTTTTCCATCTCTCTATTCTCTCCATCAATTAATATTTTATTTAATATAAAATTTAAAGTTATCCTATCAAAACATAATTAACACATTATGTTTTATTAAATCTTAAATCTAACACGTAAACCTAAAATACACATCACCTTAAGGTATAATTATAATTTTACTCTTATACACAATTCATAGTATGTTTTATGATGATTCACATTTTATTTTACCCTTATAATTTACCTTGTGGAATCGGTTAGGGAAGTTCTTCTGGATGAGCTCCAACAAGTTTCTAAATGTTGGGAGGCCATGTTTGGAATCAAGACCAGCAGCTTCCTTCCAAGAGAAAGAAACAAGAATATAGAGAAGATGATTGTTGGACAATTTCAATGGATAAATCTGAAACCCAACTGCCCATCTCCCCATCTATATCGCAGAGAAAACTTTCGAACAGAGCGCATTTTCGCACAACGTCGATACACACAATCTCTGCTTCCCGACCCATTTTCGCCATCATTTCTCAAACTCCAAACTTGGATCAAAGACTTCTAATAAAGAAACAGGAAAAAAGTAACAATAATAAGACATTATGAAATGAAGTGGTGGATAGCAGTAACAAAGAGGATTAGTGATTGTTCTGCATGCATTAGAACCTTCAAAACTCGGAAAAATAAGTATAAAGAACCAAAGTCATGAATCTCTATCAGTGTAACTATGACTATAGAGAACATCATGGGATGCAAGATCCATCACTCATGAAAGTGTTCATCATCTAGAGAATCATGACAACATATATTTTTACAGGAATTTAATGTTGGCTGCCACAAAGGGATGGTGTAATAGATATACAACATCCAGAATACTGAGGTTGGCCTATGCTACATGCAACAGGGATAAAGAGGAGACTAAAAGGAATGGATCACCTTGGCAAAGTTGCCTCGCCTAATTGAAAATGACATTAAATTTCAACATATCTTACAGTAAAGAATGTTGAAGAACAACGAACAACTTCAATCCTAATAATGAAATGAGGAAATAAAATTATAAATCTTCTGGCAAGGAAGATATGCTAATCTTTCTGTAATGATTGAAGTAATACAGGCATCTTAAGTAAAAGCAGATTTCTAGTAAAAAGAAGAATTAAACAAGTAATAGTCAATTTAGATTAACCTTCAGTACATCTTTACAACCAAATAAAATCAAATTCATGGTTACCATTTCGTATTGATGAGTTCCAATGTTTGGTTATCCTGGCACACTTCTGGGCCGAAAACAAACACAACATTCAAACATCAGACAAAACTTCCGGAGCCCAAAAGCCAATGCTGAATGCAAAAGTGATGCAAGTTAATTGCATCTTTTGTTCGTTCTCCATGCTCATTCGAAATGTATACGAACCAGGAGGTGTAATTTTGGATAACACTAGGGAGTGAGAAAGCACGAAATCACCGGCTGGAACAGGGCATAATGTTCCTTTGCACAGGTCATGTTCTTCTTTGTGCACGTGAAATCCAAAGTATGATACATCAATTTTTATTTTTCCACCAGATATTGGTTTGTCTGTAGAAGCAACAATTGAAAAAGTAGTCAATTTGTCTCTGGGGACTGGAAAGGGGGATATCTCAACTCCACTCACCTTAACAACATACTCCACATTCTCATCACAGTAGTGAACGTCGATATATTTGGTGGAGCTCAATGGTAAAAGCAGAGAAAGCACAACGAGAAGAAGCGCAGCCGGAGGCATCAATTTCAAGTGCTCCATATTAATCTGTTCACGGCTTATCAGGAATCCATGTACACACTAGTACAATCTAGGTCATGAAACTAATTAAAATACACAGAAAAAAATATGTCATGAATCTCTATCAGTGTAACTATGACTATAGAGAACTTCATGGGACGTAAGATCCATCACTCACAAATAAGCTCATCATATAGAGAATAATGATTACCATTCGAACAAAAATTTACACTCTTTCATGGACACTTGCTACAAGATTCGTGGAGTACATATTAGTTAAAATTCAATGTTGGCCATCAGAGCTGGATGACATAGTAAATACTACAACACAAAGAATATTGAAGCTAGCCAATGGCAATATAAGCAACAGGGAAAAGAGAAGATCAATAAAGACTCAATCTCTTCGGCAAAGTTGCCTCAGTTCACTAAATCAGATTAAAAGTTAGTCCATTTTTTTTTATTAATTAGAGACAGTTTAGGAGCTGTAAACAACTTAAATGATATTATCAAAAATTTGATCTTTACATGAGTGGAATAAAACAATATCCAATGTCCCACATCACTGTAACTGTAAAAAAGTGGAGTATAAACATACGATGCTGCTAACTCATGCCTTTGAAAACTGGAAAGCATAACTTAAACTTATATTTTCAAGAAATGGCAGACTGTGGTTCACTAATATGCAGCAGGGAGTTCAATACCTTTCTTCTATCTTCTTTTTCACATTCATAAAAAATCTTTCCGGTTCGTATAACATTTAAAAAAAAAATGAAAATAAAAAGTTGAGTTCAATACCTTATTAATGGGAAGGCGGCGCTAATACATGATTGTTAGGGCTTGCGTTGTTCGTAGCTTTGGAAGTGTGATACCCAAATTCATGACTCAACAAGAAATTCACAAACTCAAGAAGGAATTTATAAACAACGGAGAATTATAAACTATAAACGAAATAGGACGGATACATTACACTGATTCGAGCCAGTGTTCAACTCCAAAGAAGAAAGGGAGAAACAGAGCGTCAATGCCTAACGTATTTCCTGTTACTCAAACCAAGCAGAATCCCTAATTTTTATACCACTTACATGATGTGATGGGATGGGATGGGATGGGATGGGATGGAATGGGATGGCTATATTCATAAACATTTTGGGCTGCAATGTTGGGCTCTATTTTATTGGGCCGTATCAAAGTAGGCCGAACCGAACTACGTTTTTTGTGTGCTCTGGTCTATAGTAATCTTTTGAGTTTAAGCCTGACTTAGTTATTCTTATTTACGAACGTATTTGCTCATTTTGTCAGCCTAAACATAACCTGTTTAACAAACAAGTCTGATTCGTAAGATCAATAAAAAATATTTCAGATTTGTTTATTTAAAATTTTAAAAATTTTGCATTATTAAAAATTAATTCATATAATATATCATAATTAATCTCTAAAAAATAATAGTAATAAAATTATCAAATTATTCATAAAACAAATTATAAAAAATAAATGTACGTATCTTATTGACATTTAGAAATTATATATATATATATATATATATATATATATATATATATATATATATATATATATATATATATATATATATATATATTAGTATGAATCCACGTATAACGCCGGATCATTTAATTATTATTCTTATTTTTTATAGTTAAATAATCTGTGTTATATAACGTAACAAGATTAATTAAAAGGATTTTTTTTCTTATATCTAGACAATTTCTTTCATCAACCTAAAGAATTTGCAATAAATTATAACATTTGACTTTTGATATTGTAACATATAACTATGATAATATATTCTAATTATTTGAAAGAATCTTGACTTATATTTTTTAAAATGTTACTTTATAACACAATACAATTGAAAATTATTTATTATTCCCTCTATCTCTCTAAAAAAAAGTGCAACCATATATGAGCAATTTTGTCTCTTTAGTCTTTACTGTATATTTATATAGTTGTTAGTATTTCATTTTTTTCATTGTAGTTAAGTAAAATTATGATCAAAGTATGTAACTCTTAGTAATAAATTCTTAATTTTTACTGTTTGTCTAAAATAAATATACGTGAAAAACACGTTAACGAAAAAGGACTTTGTTATACTATACTATACTTAATATATATTCCCTCCGTCCGATTCTAAGGTATCCATTTGCTTTTTGCACGTGTTCGGTTCTATGGTATCCATTTGCTTTTTGCACGTGGATTAAGGAGTATTATTATTATATGTAAAGTGGATAGTTGTATTAGAGGGAAGTGGTGGGTCATATGATATATTTTTTTACTAAATAGGGGAAATAGATACATTTGAAGCGCACGCTAGAAATAGTAAATAAATACCTTAAAAATGGACGGAGGGGTATATAATAAAATAAAATTAATTTATATTAAATATTTATAAATTTGTAATGAATTGGTGCATGAAGTATACAATGCTGGAATATCAACTCAAAGTAAAATGCAAATAGTAATAATTATTGAAGCATATTACGCGGCTGGAGAACGGGTCAAGCTTGGAAAGTGCGGATGAAAATGAGCTAGTATATCTTCCAGTGATTTTAGAGTTGACTTAAATAAATTAAATAAACTAATAAAGATTCAGTTTTTGGAGTCAGTCAACATTTATGTCTAGAGAATGTTTTAATGACCCTTCATTCATTTACATATTACATTTTTTTAAAAACTAAAAAATCATAATAAAACTGTGATAAACTTAGGATAGCTTGGTACAAATTTCTTAATTAAAATGATAATGGATATTACTAAAAAGTCAATAATAATTAGAACGAAGAATGAGGAATAGTTATTCAGTGATTTAAAAATTTTGATTTCCACTACACTAATGTCCAAACATAATAATGCCAATAGCTATTGATATTACCTTCTCCTCCTGCCCTCAACGAATCACCCCTTGATATTATTGTGGAGTGTACAAGAATGATCTTGGGAATTAGTATATGTACATACTGTTTATTATTTTAAGAAATATTATTATTTTATATAAAAAATAATTGTATTTTATATAAAATAAATAATTGTATTAGTGATATGTTGTAAGTTTTTTTCTAAAAAAGAAAAATTAATATTTTTAGTGTCAGACATACAAAAAAAAAAAAATAGATGCCATGCACGCTAAGTAGCACTTCTTCTTTTTTTCTCTTAAGTCAACCATTACATCTTCCTCAATTATGTTTGAATGTGGGCTACATAGTTGTACGAAAGAACCGAGTGGAAAATAGAGGGAATTGGATTCTACATCTATTTCACAAATTAAATTCTATTAGTATTTCATATAATATAAAAAAAATTATACTTAAAAAATGATCATTAAATTCTTGGAATGTTGCTGTAATTTAGGGAGGAACAACAACATTGTTGTTATTCACTTATAAAAAATAAAACATCAAGTTAAAGTTGGTGACCCTATGCCAAAATAAAATTGAGATTTATTTTAGTGTGAATTCTATGTCAAACGCTAAAAAAATTATTTTCAGGGGAAAAAAAAGGGTTAAATCAGACAAAATAACAATGATCAAGATTAAGGTTGTTCTATTTGTTCACATGCTCAACTTGCTATAGTCAAATGAAAAATGGAGGCCACTAATTAACACTCCACATTTTTTTTATTAATTCATCATTCAATCAATAAAATCAACCACCATTGATGACTTGTTTGCTAATCTTTTCTCATTGACATTCCAATGAACTCCATCTATGCTCTCTTGTTCTTCCTCCACCTCCTTCTTCTTCCTCCATCCTCTTTAGCCACAACAAGCAACAATCTCATATCTCAAGCTCCCACCATTGCAAAGCCCAACTGCCCCTCCAAATGTGGCAACTTAACCGTTCCATACCCGTTCGGCATTGGAATTGGGTCGGGCTGCTCGTTCGATCCGTCTCTCGACATCATCTGCAACACTTCTTTCAACCCTCCGAGGGCGTTCGTCCCCAAAGCCAACTTGGAAGTGGTAGAGATTACAGATGATGAACTGCGAATCAAGAACAGGGTGGGCTCTGCTTGCTATGACCCTCTAGGCAACACTCTGAGCAAAACTATAGCCACTATCAACCTCACAACGACGGCGTTTTCCTTCTCCGACACCAACATGCTGACCGTGGTCGGATGCGATGACTTCGTGCTGATGAGGGGGACATTCGGTCGTAGCTTCATGAGTGGAGCTATGACAGTGTGTTCCAGCATCAATGATCTGATCGAAGGCCAGTGTTCGGGCATTGGTTGTTCTCAGACATCCATTCCGAAGGGGTTTAGGACGTTCAACAGCAGCCTCGTCTCGCTCGACGACCATGTTAATGTCTGGTCTTTCGACAAATGCGGCTACGCGTTTGTCGGAGACCCTGGGACATTCAGCTTCAGTGCGTTTGATTTCAATGATACGAGCTTCAAATCCAGGACTGAGGAGAATGTGAGTGTGGTTCTTGATTGGGCGATTGGTAATCGGAGTTGTGGCGAAGTCGAAAGATCCAACGGCTATGGATGTCTTGGCAATAGCAGGTGTGTTGATTCGGGTACGGGTCTGGGAGGATACAGGTGTAGCTGTCTAAATGGATATCAGGGGAATCCGTACATTACTCCAGGGTGCACAGGTACTTGATCTCCTATTACATATTGCTGTACATCTCTTGTGTCATGTCGTTGGATGAGTAGTAAGACGAGGTTGAATCTAGATTACAGGTTAAAGCATTTAGGCAAGAGTTTAGATTCCTCTTCTCCCAATGTTACTCATCTTACGAGTGTAACAGGAGATATAACACAACTTATAGGAAGACAGCTAATGAGTCATTTTCTCTTGCAGATATCAATGAATGTAATGAGAATCCATGTGATGAACATGGGATCTGCACAAACACACCAGGGAGTTTCAGCTGTTCGTGCGAAAAGGGATACTACGGCGATGGGACGAAACATGGGAAGGGTTGCATTGCTAGGAACTTAGGATTTCCAGTGGCTAAGTTTTTATTAGGTATATATATTTGCTTAACCATATTTGTTCAACCATAGTTCTTATGATAACAGTTTAAAAGCAGAGGATTTTAATTAGTACATTTTGTAAAATTTTGCAGGTATGAGCTTTGGGTTCTTGACCTTAATCATTGGATTAATTGTTGTATTCTTTGGCATAAAGAAAAGGAAGCTTATAAAACAAAGAGAGAAGTTCTTCCACCAAAACGGTGGCCTTCTTCTGAAGCAGCAGCTTTCGTCCAACGAAACCAACATGAAATCAACCAAAATTTTCACGGCTGAAGAGCTCGAAAAGGCCACCAACAACTACGCAGAAGACCGAATCCTAGGCCGGGGAGGCTACGGTACGGTCTACAAAGGAATCCTCCCAGACAAACAAGTTGTTGCAATTAAAAAGTCGAGAGTAATGGACGAAACTCAAATAGAACAGTTCATCAATGAGCTGATCATCCTCACTCAAGTCAACCACCGTAATGTGGTGAAGCTTTTGGGGTGTTGTCTTGAAACCGAAGTCCCTCTGCTCGTGTATGAAGTTGTCTCCAACGGCACGCTCTTCTATCACATACACAACAGCGGGACGAAGCCTTGGTTTTCTTGGGACAATCGTCTGAGAATCGCGACAGAGGCGGCTGGTGCATTGGCCTATCTTCACTCTTCCACTGCCCTGCCTATCATCCACAGAGATGTCAAATCTCCAAACATACTTTTAGATGAATACTACACAGCTAAGATATCAGATTTTGGGGCATCAAGATTGGTTCCAATTGATCAGACAATGATCTCAACTTTAGTCCAAGGAACCTTAGGCTACTTGGACCCGGAGTACTTCCACACGAGCCAGTTAACCGAAAAGAGCGACGTGTACAGCTTCGGAGTCGTGCTGGCGGAGCTATTGACAGGCAGGAAGCCTCTTTCCAACACGAACAATGATCAAGAGAAGTGCCTATCAACTTTCTTCGTCATGTCAATGAAAGAAGACCGTTTGTTCCAAATCATTGATCCTCGTGTGTTGAGAGAAGGAAGTATGAATCAAATCCAATCAGTTGGGGAACTGATCAAGAGATGTCTGAAGATGAACAGTGAGGATAGACCAACAATGAAGGAAGTGGTGATGGAACTGGAAGGATTGAAGAAGGTGAGCAGACATCCTTGGAGTGAAATTGAAGTGGAAGAGGAAGGTGCAACGTTGTTGAATCAAGAATCTGATCTGTATGCAGTGCCTTTAAGCTCTGGTTTCAGCAATGGTGATAGTTTGGACAGCAGTCAGATCCATCCGATCTCTGGCCCTCGTTGAGAGATGATCATTCATTATTGCACTAATTAATGTCTTGTGTTTGCAATTGATTCTGGAAGCAGTGATATTATCAGTTTTATTACACTTTCTATGGAACTGTCTTTCAATCTAGCTTGGGTTTTTTTATTTGTCTGTTTTTTTTAATTGTGACATTCATCTTAAATATAAAAAGTGGAATGCTATATGCAAGTTAATAATTTTGATTTTTTGATAATTTTCACTTTGTTCGATAACTCATTTTAAATTGACTTTGATCTTTAATACTACTAAATTAAGAGTCTTATATTATAATAAGGTCAAAGTCACGATTATACTAATGTGTCAAAAAAGATATATCATGCCAAACGTAATAGCGATCAAATTTCAACCCCAAGTCGACGTAAGAGGGCAACGATTTCTAAGGAAAATAAAGATTTTATATTTTCATTTTTCAGTGTCTTCTTTTATATGCAAAAAAAATGAAATTTCAAACTATTTAAAATCATAACACATATTGTGAAGAACCGGGCTTTTATTGGGCCTTCGGACGGAGAGCCCAAGAAGACAGGTGTATCCAACAGTAATGGGCCGGTGGGACGTTCTTTGGGCTCAATTAGGGATAGGCCCCACTACGCAGGGAAATGATTTTCAATGTCAACCCTAAAAATTTTTCTATTATGCTGAAATAGTGTGGAGAACCGGTTGAAATGAAAGTTTAAATTAGAGTATTTTTTTGACAGCCTTAAACTTGTTTGCATGTTTCACTTTGTTTGATATGTAACTCATTCAATTCAATTGATAAATAAACTTGGATTATTAATAAATTAATTCATTATTTTCTTTTTCTATATGCATAACTGAAGTCATTATAATTTAATCTTCAGCAGTGGAAAATATGGTTAGACTAATTCGTGTACGTATGAAATCAACTCAAATTAGTAAGGAATTAATGATCAAATTCAACCACACGTCAAAAACATGACATATATTTCCATTTGAAATAACTATTAATCTCAACTTGTGCTTGCTGACCGTACAATGGCTCCCACTAATAACATCATATTCTTGAAATTTGATGTTATATCCATATAATATAATTCACTAATCAATTCTATATATATCAAATACCAACCACTAATGACTACTCCTAATAAACTAACTAATTAATACTCAGTCCAATGATCATATTAATATGATCACATCTTAATTATTTGCTAGATTTCTCAATCCAATTTAGAGATTCTAAACAAACACCATGTTTCTTAAGACAGCTCTTTTAGTTCTATTCTATTGCTTTCTTACATTATCATTAACCAAAACAAGCAGCAAACTCATCACTCAAGCTCCAAACATTGCAAAGCCCAACTGCCTTACCAAATGTGGCAACTTAACAGTTCCATATCCATTCGGCATTGGCCTCGGATCGGGTTGCTCGTTGGACTCGTCTTTCGACATCATCTGCAACGAGTCCTACACCTCTCCGAGGCTGTTTATACCAAGAGCCAACATGGAGATTGTAGACATCACAAATGACGTAGTACGTATCAAGAACAGGGTGGCTGCATTCTGTTATGACAGATTAGGCAACTTAGTAAGCTTAAATCTAGCTTTTGTCAATCTTACAGCAACAATTTTTTCCTTCTCTAGCACCAACATGTTGACTGTTGTGGGCTGCGATGATTTTGCAATGATAAGTGGTAAAAACGGGCGTGATTTCTTCGGTGGTGCCGTTTCAATATGCTCCAACAGGGAGGATTTGATGGAAGGGCAGTGTTCAGGCGTTGGCTGCGCTCAGACCGCCCTTCCGATGGGATTTAAGAGGTTTAACATGAGTATTTTTTCGTTCGAAAACCATGTTAGTGTGTGGTCTTTTGATGCTTGTGGTTACGCGTTTCTTGGAGATCCTGAGGCGTTTAGATTCAGTGCAGTTGATCTCGAAGACACGAGCTTCAAATCCAGGACTGAAGAGAATGTTCCTGTGATTCTAGATTGGGCAATTGGTGGCCTGAATTGTAGTGAAGCTCAGAGGTTGAATGACTATGCATGTCTTGAAAACAGCTTGTGTGTTGATTCTGGTACAGGTTTGGGAGGGTATAGGTGTAATTGTGTCCAAGGGTATGAGGGGAATCCCTACATTAGCCCTGGCTGCACAGGTACTTAAGTTTTTTTTCTTGAATATTTCCTATGCCTTGCTTAATTGACACACTGACACGTGAGATAAATCGTAGAAGACAAACGCATTTCGTATGGAATGAGAAACCAAATTTCTATTGCTTAATATATGATTCAAGTTATCATTCTTACATACAAACCACCTATTTATCTTTCTTGCAGAAATCAATGGATGTGAAAATTATCCTTGTGATGAAAATGCAATTTGTCTAAACACACAATTAGGGAGTTTTAGGTGTTCATGCAGGAAGGGATTTTTCGGAGATGGGATGAAAGATGGAAGAGGTTGCATTGCTAGGAATTCTCCATTTCCAGTGGCCAAGTTTTCATTAGGTATATCTGGTTTACTCTAGTTAGTTTCATTCATAAGCTTCTTCAATTGATTTTCTTTAACATCAATTGAACTTTTCTTTGTTTTTAGTTCATTTTGTAGTACTAATGAAACTAGCTGCATTTTGCAGGTATCAGCTTTGGTCTCTTGACCTTAATAATTGGAATGGTTGTTATATACTTTGGCATAAAGAAAAGGAAGTTAATAAAACAAAGAGAAAAGTTTTTCCACCAAAATGGTGGGCTTCTATTAAAGCAGCAACTTTCTTCAAATGAAACCAGCATGAAATCAACCAAGATTTTTACAGCTGAAGAGCTAGAAAATGCCACCAACAACTATGCAGATGATCGAATACTAGGCCGGGGAGGGTATGGTACAGTGTACAAAGGAATCCTCCCCGACAAACAAGTTGTTGCAATTAAAAAGTCGAGAATAATGGATCAAACTCAAATAGAGCAGTTCATCAATGAAGTGATCATCTTGACTCAAATCAATCATCGCAATGTTGTGAAGCTCTTGGGGTGTTGTTTCGAAACCGAAGTTCCCTTACTCGTTTATGAATTCGTTTCCAACGGTACACTCTCCCATCATATTCATAACAGTTGGGGCATGCCTTGGTTTTCTTGGGACAACCGTCTGAGAATCGCGACCGAGGCTGCTGGTGCATTGGCCTATCTCCACTCTGCAGCTGCAATGCCGGTTATTCATAGAGATGTCAAGTCTCCAAACATACTTTTAGACGAATATTACACGGCTAAGATTTCAGATTTCGGAGCATCAAGGTTGGTTCCCATTGATCAGACAATGATCTCCACTTTAGTTCAAGGAACCTTGGGTTACTTGGACCCTGAGTACTTCCAGACGAGCCAGTTGACAGAAAAGAGCGACGTGTATAGCTTTGGCGTTGTCCTGGCAGAGTTGATGACAGGGAGGAAGCCTATTTCCAGTTCGAGTAGTGACAATGAGAAGAGTTTGGCCACCTTTTTTGTCACGTCGTTGAAAGAAGACCGTTTGTTCCAAATTGTTGATCCGTACGCGTTGAGAGAAGGTAGCTTTAATCAAATCCAAGCCATTGGTGAGCTAGTTACAAGATGTTTGAATATGAATGGTGAGGATAGGCCGACGATGAAGGAAGTGGCGATGGAACTCGATGGTTTAAGGAAACTGAGCAAGCATCCTTGGACTGAACAAGCTTTCGAAGAGGAAGGTGTCGCGTTGTTGAGTGAGCAATCTGATCTGTATGCAATGCCAACAAGTTCTGTTTTCCATATTGCTTAGAACTCTGAACATTATAATTTGGACTGGAGCTGGTTCCATCTTATTACTGCTTTATTTTGTTACACTTTACTGTATCATTCTAGTCCTCTATATGTAGTGTTTTTAATTGTTTTCATATGCATTATTTACATCTTCATTACAGTTTTGTATTAAACTCTCTTTCATTATTTCCATTCTGTTTGATTCACACACCATGAAGGGAGATCAATCCTTCTAGCTTTAAAAAATGTGATGTATTTTTGTACACAAAGGAATGACATTCGTTTAATTGATCATTGCCTTTCTTTCATCAAGTTGTAGTAGTTTCGACACTTTTGTTGGTATAAAATGAAAAAACATGAAAAATCTGATCAAACTAAACACACTATATTGATTTATCTCCTTTAAGAAGGCTGAACTCTGGACTCGTTAAACTCTGAACTCTGGGTGAGGAAGTGTTTTTGACTTAAGTAGATTGCATTCAAGTCCGACGAAAATCCATATTGCTCACCCGATACGCCCTCGTTCGTGTGCCTACTTAGCCTTTCAAGTTCCACAGAGACTTCTTTCATTGTTGGCCTTTTGAATCCTTTTAAGTTGAGACATCTCTTAACAAGATCACCTATTGGTTGCAATTTCTCCAAACTGCATTCACTTAAAATATTATGCTCTATAATTTCTGAGAATCTTTTCTCTTTGATAGCTATGACAAAATGCGAGGCTAAGTTTCTTTCTTCCTCGGAGTTTGTAGGCGAAAGAGGTTTCTTTCCTGTCAAAAGCTCAGCAAGAACTACTCCAAAGCTGTACACGTCGCTTTTCGCTGTCAATTGGCTCGTGTGGAAGTACTCTGGATCCAAATAGCCTAATGTTCCTTGTACAAGTGTTGTGACTTGGGTTTGATCCAATGAGATTAATCTTGACGCTCCAAAATCCGACAGCTTTGCAGTGTAGGAATGATCTAATAGTATATTGCTCAACTTAACATCTCTGTGGATAACCGGCACAGAAGCTGCGGAGTGGAGATAAGCAAGTGCACCAGCAGCTTCAGCAGCTATCCTTAACCGATCTTTCCAGGACAGCCTGCTCGATTCATCCCTTCTGTGGATATGGTCGTAGAGCGTTCCGTTTGAGATGAACTCATAAACTAGTAAAGGGATCTCAGTCTCGAGACAACATCCTAAGAGCTTTACCACATTTCTATGGTTGATCTGTGTAAGAATGATCACTTCGTTTATGAATGGTTCGATTTGGCTCTGGTCCATCATTCTCGACTTCTTTACGGCAACGACACGGTGATCAGGTAGAATACCCTTGTATACAGTGCCGTAGCCACCCCTTCCAAGAACATGATCTTCCATCTCCAAGAAACGCATACCCACATGGATCGAAACTATGGACTCGTGTGTGATGGTCTTCAGACAAAAGCAGGGCGTCGAAAAGCTTCAACCCTTTTGGTATTGGAGTCTGGCAGAATCCGAACCCAAAACATGACCCTTCTATTACCACACTCCTGTCCGTACAGTACGAGGAACAAGTCATACTTAAATTAGTAGCAAGAGGGACTAAGGCTGCATCATCGCAGCCCACCACTGTGATGAGGTTGGAATTGGAAAAGGTGAGTGGAGGTTAAGTTGATCACAGTTATATTGTTCTGTCTGGTGATGTTGCCGTCAGCAGAGTAGCATGTGGCTGCAACCTGGTTCTTGATTCTGACATGATCAACTGATATTTCGATTATCTCATGATGTCCTGACGGAAGGGAGAGGTTGGGTGTGGAGGAGTCGCAGGAGACGTCGAAGAGTGGGTTGAAGGAGCAGCTGGAGTTGATCCCGATGCCGAATGGATATGGAACTATTACGTTGCCACACTTGGTTTTGCAGCCTGGTTTCGCGGTGGTTGCCGCTTCAGTTAATGATTTTCCGGTGACGATGGCGGTGGAGAAGGGGTTCAGTGCAAGTGCAAGTGCAAGTAAAAGATGGTGTAAGAAAATGAAGACTGCGTATTTATGTGCCATCATTTTCAGTTTTTCAAAAATGAGTTTTAATGGAGATGATTGGTAATCTTGTGAAGATATATAATGTAATAATATTTGCTTGCAATGGAATAAGTCAATGTGCACTGTGATAAAGAGAAAATATCAAAATTCTTAGTACTTTTTATCGACCGATTTTAATTTTACACATTTTTTATTTTAATTCCCAATTTTTGTATTTTTTTTATTGATTGGTATCATTTTTTTCCAAGTTTAATCTTTTTACCAAATTTAGTCCAATTTTTTTTTTCCAAATTTTATTATTTATGTTAGAATTTGACTAATTTTAGCCCAAAATTTGAACAACAAGAAAATGACCAAAATTGAAATTGATTATATTTAAAGGATGAATTTTGATTCCAACATTTTCACAAGATTCACCATAATGAAAATGTTTCCAAACAACTTTTTGAGTGGTTTGAATCTCCTATTATATTTTGGTATTACATCTCCTATTATAATCTTATTGAATGATTGACACATAGGATATAATAAAATTTACTAACTTAAAAAAAAAATATATAAGGGAAAAAGTTGATATTTCCTCCCAAAATATACGTTCATTCATCTTCCGTGTGTAATAGGAGATCATGATCTCTTTCAAGAAGGACTAAGGTAATATTGCTCATAGATTAGGATCTTCGATAGGAGGGAAGTTTTTGTAGCTGATTAATGTTCTGGTTAATTAATAATTTGGTGCACTATAATTGTTATTTCAACTGGTTGACTTGTTGCATGGTTAAAGATGGATTATATTTAAATAAGAATAGTTGGAGAAGTGATTAGATCATCTAGTATTAAATTTATTAACATCAATAACCGTTTCAGCCATTTACCCTTAAAAATTATATTAAACCTTTTTTTTTTCCAGAGTTTTGAAAATCAGTTTTAAGTCTTCAAAACCACAACTATTTTAGATGAGGCTTTAATTATATACAATTACAAACTCTATTATTATACAATCCACACACCTTCTACAATTATTTTTTTAATTAATACTAATTCTCTCACCTCTCTTTAATTCTATCATCATATTTTTAATTTCCCTTATCTATCCTCGTTACCCTCTACTAAACACCGTGTACATTAGTTGACTTGAAAATATAAAGGATAGACAAGAAAAAATAATAAAACCAAGAGAACTCAAGCTAAAAACAATGAAGTTTAGAAATGTTGATGAAGGAATTAACTTCGCCTATATATCTGCAATGGCAAAAGCTCTTGTGTCGCACATATTTGGACCCGAACGCCCAATTGCGATCCTGCCTATATTGAGTTTTTTTATTTCTTTTTAACTTATATATGGCCTGATTAATAAATGGGGCAAATTGGGCGCACGGGTCAAGTCCATGCTCTGGACACACAAAATACTAATCTGCAAAAAGTGGATTAAAGTTATAAAGGCTGATGTCTAGCCTCAGGGGACATGCTGAACTTTATTGTCTGAACTGAACCCTCTGTAAAAAAATCATTTGAACTCAGGTTGTATGTTGTCTGAACTGAACCCTCAGTAGAAAATTCATTTGAACTCAGGTTGATTGTATTTGAGTGCGATTGTAATGCAGATTTCTCACCGGATATGGCCGCCTCGCTTGTGTGTCTACTGAGCCTTTCCAGTTCCATGGAGACTTCTTTCATTGTTGGCCTCTTGCTACCTTTTAAGTTGAGACATCTCTTAACAAGATCACCTACTGGTTGCAATTTCTCCAGACTGCACTCCCTTAAAATATTAGGCTCCAGAATTTCTGAGACTCTTTTCTCTTTGATAGCTATGACAAAATGTGAGGCTAAGTTTCTTTCTTCCTCTGAATTTGCAGGCAAAAGAGGCTTCTTTCCTGTCATAAGCTCAGCAAGAACCACTCCAAAGCTATACACGTCGCTTTTCACTGTTAACTGGCTCGTCTGGAAATACTCTGGATCCAAATAGCCTAATGTTCCTTGTACTAGTGTTGTGACTTGGGTTTGATCCAATGAGATTAATCTCGATGCTCCAAAATCCGACAGCTTTGCAGTATACGAATGGTCTAATAGTATGTTGCTCAACTTAACATCTCTGTGGATAACCGGCACAGAAGCTGCTGAATGGAGATAAGCAAGTGCACCTGCAGCTTCAGCAGCTATCCTCAGCCGATGTTTCCAGGGCAGCCGGCTCGATTCATCCCTGTTGTGGATATGGTCGTAGAGCGTCCCGTTTGAGATGAATTCATAAACTAGTAAAGGGATTTCAGTCTCGAGACAACATCCTAAAAGCTTTACCACATTTCTATGGTTAACCTGTGTAAGAATAATCACTTCATTTATGAAGGGTTCGATTTGGCTCTGGTCCATCATTCTCGACTTCTTTATGGCGACGATACGCTGATCATGTAAAATTCCCTTGTATACAGTGCCGTAGCCACCCCTTCCAAGAACATGATCTTCAGCATACCTATTTGTGGCCTTTTCAAGTTCTTCTGCTGAGAAAATCTTTGTCGATTCGACCCCACCTTCAATGAAACAAGTTTGCTGCTTTAAAAGGAGTCCTCCATTTTGTCTGAAGAACTTCTCTCTCATTCTGGCAAGCCTCCTCTTCTTGATGCCAAAATACAGCAATGTCATGGCTATTAACACTGAAATCAACCCTACACTGATACCTAAAACATACATGAATTTCAGATTCGAACAGAAATAGTAGTCTATTTATGCAGAAAAAAACAGATATTCCAAATTGTAATTACCAACAGAAAACTTGGCATACTTTAGATTGGCTGTCGTACTTTCCTTTATAAAGGATGTCCTACTTCTATTTAATATTTAATCGAACCCTACTTCACTCAATCAATCTCCTAATCTTAATCAACACTGGGAACTTTGAGCTTGGAGCAACGCAACCACGACCCTGTTTTCTGCCATCACCTTCGTATCCACTTCGGCAGGAGCAGGTATAGTTACCAGGAGTATTAGTGCAAATTCCATGTTCAGAACATGGATTGTTATTACATTCATCGACATCTGCAAAAAAAGCAGTAGAACATTGACTCAACTTTTAAAAAAAAAACCATATTTTAGCTTATCAGATCCACAAATCAAGAAAAACATTAATTACCAGTGCACCCTGGAGGTAGATAAGGATTTACTTCATAACCCCCTAAGCAATAACACTTATATCCACCAAAACCCGAATCCGAATCAACACAAGAAGTGTTACCCCTGCAAGCCACCCCACCAGATCTGTTCACCTCATCACAAGTTTTGTTTCCAATAGCCCAATCCAGCACAAGCGGCACATTCTCAACTGTCTGGTTCTGAAAATCCGGGTCTTGAAATTGACTACTATGGAACTGAAATGCATTCCGATCCCCAAGAAACGCATACCCACATGGATTGAAACTATGGACTCGTGTGTGAAGGTCTGCAGATAATAGCAGAGCGTCGAAACGCTTCAGCCCTTTTTGTATTGGAGTCTGGCAGCATCCGAATCCAGAACAAGACCCTTCTGTTACCACACTCCTATCCGTACAATACGACGAACAAATCATTCTTAAATTTGCACCATTAGCAAGAGGGACAAAGGCTCCATCATCGCAGCTCACCACTGTGATGAGGTTGGAATTGGAAAAGGTGTAAGGAGTGGATGTCAAGTCGATGGTTATATTGTTCTGTCGGGTGATGTTGCCGTCAGCAGAATAGCACCTTACTGCAACTTGGTTCTTGATTCTCACATGATCAACTGATATTTCAATTACCTCCTTTTTTCCTGACGGTAGGAAGAGGGTGGGTGTGGAGGAGTCGCAGGATATGTCGAAGAGTGGGTTGATGGAGCAGCCAGAGTTGATCCCGATCCCAAATGGATATGGAATTGTTACGTTGCCACACTTGGTTTCGCACCCTGGTTTCACGGTGGTTGCTGCTTCAGTCAAGGAATCTCCGGTGGTTGTGGTGGTGGTGGAGAAGGGAGGGTTGCCTTGGTAATTAGCTAGTGCTTGTGAGAAGTAGAGCTGTAAGAAAATCAAGATGGCAGGATGTTGATGATGAACCTTCATTTTTGGAGTTCAACAAAAGTGATTGATGAATAACGTAAGTAATGTAATTGAATACTTTCTTGATTTAGTCCATCCCTAATTCAATTTATTATAGATTAAGGACATCTACCAATATATGTTGAAGAGTATATGAATTGAATACTGATTGGCGTGTAACACGTGTCTGTAAGATATGGGGCTTAGTCCAGGTTTCTACAGGATCTGATGGCATCCCTCTAATTACTAGTATTAAGTATTAACATAATAGATGGGACGATCTTGAATATCCAGTTACATTTTGGTATTACATCTCCTGTTACACCTATTAGATGGGTGACACGTATGCTGAAATAAAATCTCAACCTTTTCCCTTAGGGTTAATTGTTAGGGTATATAATAGTTTATCCTACGTGTCAATCATCCAATGGTTTGTAACAGGAGATGTAACACCAAAATGTAACAGGAGATCCGAACCGGACGACTAACAATGGTAGACTAATTTTCTTGGCACACAAATTTCAGACAGGCTGTCTTGTGTTACTGTCAGCGGTGCGATTAAAATGTATATTTTAGAACAAAATATTATACCCTTATCCACCTTATACATATGGACACAATAGACCAATTCATGAACACTACCGCATAAGCTATATTTTTCCACCACAATAAAAAAAAAAATAATTATAAGAAAATATATAACTTCAATAATAGTATTAATCAGATTAATTTCTATTTTGTACACGATCCCTTGGAGTAATTAATTAAACTCACCAGCTTTAACCTTCTCCAATTAAAGCTTCGACGAAACTCACGAAAGGTGCTTTCTTCTTCTTCTTTAACCACTACAATTATTTTTTTTAAAAAAATATAGCACACATAATTACTTAAGTATATATGTATACTCCCTCCGTCCCAGGAAAGATTGCACCCCTTTACTGACATGAAGATTAATAAAGTGGTGACTTTTATGAGTATTATGATATTTTTTTGTAATAAATAAATGATAAAGTATGTTAAGTGTGTTAGGTTAAGGTGATTTTTTTATAAATAAAGTGTATGGAGAAGGGTGATTGTGTTTGACTTTTTGCTTTTTTAGGAATGTGGGACAATTCAAAATAGAAAGTGTGCCGTCTTTCCTGGGACGGAGGGAGTATACTATATGTTACTACTATTATTTTAATATGGCAAAATTATAATACTAGAATTAAAAAGTTTAATTTTATTACGTACCGATCCAGTATGATGAATGATCTGCAGCTCGATGATAATGGATATGTGCACCAACACAAAGGAAAGAATATAAATTAAAAGAGGAGGTGTCTCATTAAAGAAGAACCTAAGCCCCAAATTGAAGAACAACCCTAATGGAAGATGAACCCTAGCTAATCCAATCCATAATCCACCTCATAACAAAGTTAAATTGCGGATTAAAAGCAAGATTGAGACGTAACAAGGCAAAGAAAATTGAGCCTGGGCAAATCCAAATTTCCTCTAACGTCTCTGCAATTCCCATCAATAGAAGAAAACCAATTTCTATTCAGACAGGTTTTATTTATTTATCATCTCCCTTTATCTAATATAATAAGTACAAAGTGAGTAAATGATTTCTATTCTCTGGAATACTTTCTAGAATGTAAAAATATAATGTCTTTATATATAGTGGTTGACTTAGTGCATGGTTGACAATTATTTATATTTAAATTAGATGAGTTGGAGAAGTGATCAGATTAGATAACGTAATATTAAAATTGTCCTGCTAAATGTCAATGCTAAGGACTTCCATGCCCTTTTAAAAGGTATATTTACTAATATATATCCTATAATTAAAAAAATCATAAAATTCTAAACTCTAACCTTAAATGAATTGATGTGTAGTTTGTTTAAATTTAAGGATGTAGAGGATATGTACAAACATTTTTACCCTTATTAAAAAATTATAACATCAAAAAACTGTTTGCCTATTTTTGTAGCACTCACGAGCAAGAATACTCGATCGTTGTAGTAGTATATCCCAAGAAAAATTATCAATCCACAAAGGAGTTATGTTCGGACTAGCAAAATACGTGAGCTCATGTTCATGTCGTTTTTGTAAAGATGAAAGGGGGTTTTGAGATGATTAATTACTAAAACAAGTAGCAAGTAAATAAGAGAGCGAATAGGAGAAATGACAGGTAAAGATGAATAACAAATAAAGAAAATGGGTGCTAAAGTTCAAGTATGGAAAAACATGGGATTAGAAACATCCAAGCACACTCGATTCATATTATCATGCAAAAGGAATTCAACTCAATTGATGTAGACTAAAGGTGATCACGATTGTATCCTAAGCTCCCTTTCGGGTTACAAAGGTTGTTGATCCATTTTAGACTCCCAAAAGCACTTAAGATCAAAGCCCAACATTAACCCCTTCCATCTAGGTACTAGTTAGATTAAACTTTCCCTTTTTGTGTACTAAGGCCAACGAATGGATTGGTTCCCCTCATCGAATTCAAATATCCTTTCGGTCAAACCCAAACTCGATGTCTAATCATGCCTTCCTAATACTATAGAGGGTCGTTTCCGTCTCACTCCAAGCAATACATACATGAGCATCATGATAGCATTTAATTACCATAAATCAATTCATTGATCAACAATCCATTAAACCAATAATCAATTATGAATAACAAACCATGCCATCACAACATCAAGACAATTAAACTCCATGAATAGAAATCAACATAAATTAAATCAAAAACCAATTTAATCCACATGATAATATAAATTTCATATGTTCTTCATGTTCCTAATCCCACTAGAGGGATTAGCCTAACATGATAAAAGTAACAAAACTCATAAATGATTCATTACAAGTATCCATAGTCTCAAATCTAAAGAAATACAAAATGAATGGATTCTTCCCTATCAATTTCTTGAAGAGAATCTTCTATTCTTCTTGATCTCCACCTCTATCTCTTGATTTTGAAGTCTTTAGCACCAAAATTTGATGGGTGGATGAAGATGGATGAAGATGATTGTGAAAAATGGAAGAAATGGTGTGTGAGGTGTGTATAGCAGATGGGATTTCGGATCTCCATCAAATGTTAAATAAATGGGCATTTATACCCCTATGGAGGCTTCTAGAAGAATCTGGAAATTTCAGCAAAATTTTACACGGCACGAGTCGTGCTTTGCAAACGGCCACAAGGTGGCCGTATTGTGTCTTCTGATGCTGCCGCACGGCCTCTCCTTACAGGGCCGTGTTACGCAACACGGCTCGTGTACTGCAACACGGCTCGTGTGTTGTAACACGGGCACAGGGTGGTCGTGTTGGATCTTCTGATGTCGGCACACGACCACTTCTTACAGAGCCGTGTTCCGTACACGGCCCGTGTTGGTGCATGCCCCTCTTTTTCACATTTTGTTTCGGTTCGTTCTCCTTCGTTTCAACTCCGAATTTAGATCCGCTTTTTCCTACGCCTTCCTTATCATATCTAGAATCCAATAAAAAGTGAAAATCATAGGTTTAAGCTCATTCACACATATTTCAATAAAAACACAAAACACAACCAAATAACACATAAAATACGGATAAAATAATACGAAAACACATATAAAAAGACACTAAAATCTAGGTGAAAATAGCTCTAATCAAAAACGTTTTAACCATTTCGCTTAAAATTATAAAACATTCAATCATAGTGGTTGATGCAAGCTTAACAATGTAAATTAGACGAGTTGGAGATGGGATTGTAACAACAAAATTTATATTTATTAAAATAATAAATACAAAAGAAATTACAATGAAAGTCCGATATGGATTAAACTTTAGAATTGAGCAAACAACTTCTATTTATCCTCTGATTCCTATCTTGAGTTGAATTCTTGACTTTATAAACTTTCGGAGCTGGATCTTCGGATGAAGCTTGTCCGTGCTCGGGGTTGACTAGAAGCTTGAAAATATTTATCCGGAGGCGTCGAGCCTTTGTTCGGATCAAACGTTGACTTGAAAATTTATTGCGAAGAACGCAATTCAATTTGGTAGAACACCGTTGACTTCACGAAAACAGGTGAATGAAGAACGCCGGATCGGAGAGGCTTAGCACCTCGGTCTTTGATCGGAGGCGGTTATTGACTTGAAGTTACTTTGAAGTTGTTTGAAGCTCGACTTGAAGCTTTGAAGATTTGAAGATCGCTTGAAGGTCTTGAACTTGAAACTTCAAAGATTTTAAGATCCTCGAAGGTCTTGAGCTTGAAACTTTCGAAGATTTGAAGATCCTCGAATGTTCTTGAACTTGAAGCTTTGAAGATTTGAAGATCCTCGAAGGTCTTGATCTTGACTTGATCTTCACTTGAATCTTTAGAATTCTTCAGGTCTTCAGGATTTTCAGAGTGTCTGGAATGAGGACTGAAGACCCTTATTTATAGGTGGAGGAAATAACCACTTGAGAGATATTCCCTCATTCAAAAAGATATGTTGGACTTTCTTCTTTAATTAAACCTGCTGGACTGGATATGGGCTTATTTAACTTAATTAGGCCTGCTGGATTTAACTTCATCCATTTAATTTAATTAGGCATGGACTTAATTTGGGCCTCTTTAATTTAATTAACCATGCTGGACTTGATTTGAGTCTATTTAATTTAATTAAGCCTGCTGGACTTAACTTGGGGCTTATTTGACTTGAGTCAAGCCCATTTGACTTGAATTGAGCTAATTTGACTTGAATTGAGCACATTTAACTTGGATTTGAGTTCAAATAATTATATTAATTATTAATTATTTATTCATTCATTTTAGGAATCAATTTATTTAAATTCTTTAATAAATAATATTTAATTAATATTTAATATATTTTCCTTTGCATTTTATTTATTAGGCAATAAAAATTTTAATTGCCTACAGTGATTAGATCATGTTATAATAAAAATTAAAATTATAACATCATAACCGTTTTAACCATTTTCGCTTAAAATTATTATAAAACTTGTTTAATTGTTTGTCTACGACCTGAAAATCAGTTTTGGGTTTCCAAAATCCTAACTAAATGAGGTTTTAATTAATCATATATACACCTACAAAAATAGAGGGAGTTTCCGCAAACTAGTTCACACATGCATTCTGTTTTTAAAAGTTACTACCTCCTTCCCTTGAAAGGTACTCATTTGCTGTTTGCACGTGGACGGTTTTAATGTTTTTATTTGCTTTTTGTACGTAAATTAAGGAGTATTATTATTATAGATAAGGTAGATAATTGTAATAGAGGGAAGTGGTGGGTCATATTGTGTATTTTCTTTATTAAATAAAGGAAATTGATGCTTTTGAAGCGGATATCAGGAATAGTGAAATAGATACCTTTCAAGGGGACGGAAAGAGTATTTTTTTATATGTAAAAAAATTACTTTGTAGAGAAATGTACTCAAAAGATTAATAATTATGTACTAAATAATAATCTATAAATCAGGTGCACGTCTCCCATATTTTTTCCCAAACTTTTATATCCATTATCCATTGTCATTATCTTTTACTAAACACCATGTAAATTAGGTTGACTTGAAATCAATTTAAAGGATAGATATGAGAAAATAATAGAACTATGAGAACTCATTAAGCTTTGGAGATTAACTTCAAACCCCAAAAGCAATGAAGTTTGGAAATGCGGATTAAGGAATTAATTTCGCCAATATGTTAGCTACAAGTGGATTTAAGTTGAAAAAAGGGGCAACAAGACCTATGGGACTAAAAAGGATTACTATTATTTCTTTATAAAGGCTGATGTCCAGCCTCAGAGTTAATGCTGAACTCTGTTGTCTGAATTGAACCCTGTGTAAGAAAGTCATTTGAACTCATGTTGAAGACATATTTCTCACCGGAAATGCTTGCCTCGTTTGTGTGTTTACTCAGCCTTTCAAGTTCCATGGACACTTCTTTCATGGTTGGCCTTTCGTCGCCTTTTAAGTTGAGACATCTCTTAACAAGATCACCCATTGGTTGCAATTGCTCTAAACTGCATTCCCTTAATATTCGAGGATCAAGAATTTCAGAAAATCTCTTCTCTGTGATAGACATGATAAAATATGAGGCTAAATTTCTTTCATCATCGGAGTTTGTTGGCAAAAGAGGTTTCTTCCCTGTCATAAGCTCAGCAAGAACCACTCCAAAGCTGTACACGTCGCTCTTCACTGTTAATTGGCTCGTGTGGAAGTACTCTGGATCCAAATAGCCTAGTGTTCCTTGTACAAGTGTTGTGACTTGGGTTTGATCCAGTGGGATCAATCTCGACGCTCCAAAATCCGACAGCTTTGCAGTGTAGGAATGGTCTAGTATAATATTGCTCAGCTTAACGTCTCTGTGGATAACTGGTATGGAAGCTGCATAGTGGAGATAAGCAAGTGCACCTGCAGCTTCAGCAGCTATCCTCAGCCGATCCTTCCATGGCAACCAGCTCGACTCATCCCTGTTGTGGATATGGTCGTAGAGCGTTCCGTTTGAGATGAACTCATAAACTAGTAAAGGGGTTTCAGTCTCGAGACAACATCCTAAAAGCTTCACCACATTTCTATGGTTGATCTGTGTAAGAATAATCACTTCATTTATGAAGGGTTCGATCTGGCTCTTGTCCATTATTCTTGATTTCTTAATGGCAACGACGCGTTTATCAGGTAGAATTCCTTTGTAAACTGTGCCGTAGCCCCCCTTTCCGAGAACACGATCTTCAGCATACCTATTGGTGGCCTTTTCAAGCTCTTCAACTGAGAAGATCTTACAGGATTTAACCCCACTTTCAATAAAACAAGTTTGATGCTTTAAAAGGAGTCCTCCATTTTGTCTGAAGAACTTCTCTCTCATTCTGACAAACCTCCTCTTCTTGATACCAAAACACAGCCATGTCATGGCTATTAATACTGAAATCAACCCACACTGGGCTGAAACATACAAAAATCTCAGATTCAAACAGAAATACCAGGATATTTATGCAGAAAAAACTGATATTCAGATATGTAATTACCTACAGATAACTTTAACACAGGGAACTCTGAGCTCGGAGCAACGCAACCACTACCTTGTTTTCTGCCATCACCTTTGTATCCAAGTTGGCAGGAGCATCTATAGCTACCCGGAATATTAGTGCAGGTTCCGTCTTCAGAACATGGATTAGTCTCACATTCATCAATATCTGTCAAAAACAGGACAACGTTGATGTTTTTGATTGTCAAATGACTCAAATCCTACAATTAGTTTACTTCAAAAACAGAGAAAACAGAGTACCAGTGCACCCTGGTTGTAAATAAGGATTTCCTTGAAACCCCTCCAAGCAATAACACCTGTATCCCCCAAAACCCGAATCCGAATCATTACAAGAAGTGTGACCCATACAAGCTAAATCACCAGATTTCTTGGCCTGATCACAAGATTTGTTTCCAATAGCCCAATCCAGCACCAATGGAACATTCTCGATTGTTCGGTTCTCAAAATCTGATTCTTGAAAATCACTGCTACTGAACTGAAACCTGTTCCTATCTCCCAAAAATGCATACCCACATGAATCAAAAGTATGGATACGTGTGTGATTGTCTACTGAACTAAGCAGAGCGGTGTAACTCTTCTGCCCTTTTGGTATACACGATCCGTTTATTACCACATTCATATCTGGACAATCCGAAGAACAAACCATTCTCAAAGTATTCTCGCCGTAGGCCAACCCAATGTCATCGCAACCTACCAACGTGAACAGGTTGACATCGGAAAAGCTGTAAGGAGTGGATTTCAAGTCGATGGTTATATCGTTCTCTCTGGTGATGTTGCTGGAATCCGAGTAGCATCTGGCTGCAACCTGGTTCTTGATTCGGACACGATCCGATGATATCTCGGTTATCTCCGGGTTTCCCGATCGGAGGGAGAGCTTGGGTGTGGCGGAGTCGCAGGTTACGTCGAATGATGGGTTGATGGAGCAGCTGGAGTTGATCCCGATGCTGAATGGATATGGAACTGTTACGTTGCCGCACTTGGTCTCGCAGCCTGGTTTTGCGGTGGGAGCTGATTTTCCACCGCCAGCGGCGGTGGTGGTGAGTGGGTTCGGAGTAGGGTAATTCTTATGAATGTGTTTGAAACTTCTATTTGATCTCTCTCTCTCACACTCTATCTCCCTCACTATCACTTATGGTTTTAATCAACACAAATATGAAAATGAAAACTTGAAAACACAAGGAAGTATAGTGGTTCGATCTTAAAGATCTACATCCACTTTGAAGAAATGAATCACTATGATGATGAGAGGGTTACAAGCATAAAGAATGATGAAGACTGAATCTTAAACTTCTATGAAACCCTAAACTGATATGGAAGAGATGATGATAATGATTGATGTGAGTTGCTGTTCTTTTATCACTAATATGCATGCATAACTACCAGCAAGCTTTCCACGTGTTATTGCTAGTTGTATGCGGTTGTAACTGACTTAACAACAGCTCAAGAAACTTACCAAGTCATCAATCCATCAACCGTTCTTCAAACTGATCCAAACTGACATGCAGCATATTGATTCGACCTGATGCCAGATCGAATCCCGATCGAATCCTGATCGAATCTCAATTCTGTTAATCAGTTTTTCATCGGTTCGACCACGACACTTATGATTCGACCACACCTCTTGATCGAATTTTGGTCGAATCGAAGTCTATTTCAATTCTGCTTGATTCGACCACGACACTTATGGTTTGACCTTATCTTCTGGTCGAACCTTGGTCGAATCATTACCATATTCTGAATTATCATTGGTTCGACCACGCCACTCATGGTTCGACTCTAACTTCCAGTCTAACCGTGGTCGAACCACTCTAAAACATCCATGCAAGCTTGTACATGCATGATCTATACTTAACAAATCTCCACCTTAGACCATGCATCACCATAAGCAACACACTTCTCCACCTTGCTGCACTTACAGACTGCAGCCCACCCTTCTTCAACTTGTTTTAATGGAGACCAATAAGACTCTTACACAGATCAAACTTCTGAACTGGTAGAGCTTTAGTAAAAGCATCAGCAGGATTCTCTGATGTCTTAACCTTCTTGACAGTCACCAACTTTTCTTCAATCAAGTCCCTTATATAGTAAAGCCTTACATCAATGTGTTTAGTCCTCTCATGATACCCCTGATGTTTTGAGAGATGTACAGCACTTTGGTTATCACAAAACACTTCAACAGTGTCTTGCTGAACACCAAACTCTCCCAAAATTCCAACTAACCAAACACCTTCCTTGATTGCTTCTGTAAGAGCAACAAATTCTGCCTCTGTGGTTGAAAGTGCTACAATGTGTTGATGTGTAGCCTTCCAACTTATGGCTGTACCAAACAAATTGAACACATAGCCTGTGATTGACTTCCTTGTATCAAGATTTGCTGCATAATCTGCATCCACATATCCAACAACAGCTCTGTTCCAAGTACTTTGTTTCTGAAACTTTAAGCCAACTGATATAGTTCCCTTGATGTATCTGAGTGCCTACTTTACTGCATCCCAATGTACAAGACCAGGGTTACTCATAAACCTACTGATCATACTCATAACATAAGCCAAATCTGGCCTGCAACACACCATTGCATACATCAAACTACCAACAGCACTTGCATATGGTATATAACTCATTCCTGCCCTTTCCTCATCTGTTTGAGGTCCTTGAGCTAATGACAGACTCAATCCTTGCTTAACTGGTACTGAAACATCCTTACAGAGATTCATATTATACCTTTTGAGAACCTTATCTAAGTAAGATTCTTGAAACAATGTTAGATGACCAGCTGATCTGTCCCTTTCAATTTGCATACCAAGTATCATTCTTGCTTCACCAAGATCTTTCATGTCAAACTCCTGCCTCAAGGTATCCTTTACTGTATCTGTTGGATTGTATACTAAAAGTCTAGCTTTAGTATGAACAATGTCATAACAATATTTGAAATGAGAATCATTGATCAAATGATTGCGTCTTATAATTTATTTTATATGCATGATGCAATAGTCCATTTACTTTATACTGTAGATAATATATTGTGTGACAACACGCAGAAGATCATATTATCGATTTCCTTATAAAGTATAAACAGATGCTCACAACTGAGATAGACGGGGACTCTCTATCGGTATGGTTGTAGTGTGGTTCGGTATTAGCTTGTCTTGGCTATAGAATCACATTAGTGCACTTGTGTGTATTGAGCAGGATCGCCTGAGATCGTTCTTCTTATACTGACTAGATAGTAGAACTTGATCTCTGTTATTATGGAAGTTCGTGCTCTTAATCCCTATATAATAACCTCGACACGTAGGGCAGTATGTATTTCTTTGATTCATCAATGGGTGAGATTTATAAGTATTAAATCAACAAACTCGGTGAGTTGGGAAATAGTGCTGTATCTATGGTGTGCTGTTGATTGTAGAAGGAATCCATGTCCGACATAGGTTGATGATGTCCCCTTGAGGAGCTCATAAGGTTTATCATGTAAATCTTGCAAGTGGATTAATTTCCGGCATGATAATAAGGTTGAGTGGTACTACTCTCGGATGAGATATTAATTAATTTGAGTTGTCAGTAACTTAATTAATTAATGGACATTGTATATCTTAAACATGGGGAGACTTCGGGCTCATAATAAGAAGGAGCCCAAAATGTAATTTTGGGTTGGAGTGGGTAGTGCAGTAATAATAATTTAATGGAATTTATTATTATTATTGGATTAAATATAAGCTTTGGGCTAAGCTTGGATATTTAATCCAATGGAGGCCCAACTCCAATTCTCCTCCTGATCCCTGCTGTAGCCCAGTATATATAAGTGACCTCAGCTTCTTGGAACCCTAAGTTTTCCTGCGCCTCTTTTGGTGAGACAAGGAAAGAAGTAGATTGAGAGATCCTGCAGA
This sequence comes from Pogostemon cablin, assembly GCA_023678885.1. Taxonomy (NCBI): domain Eukaryota; kingdom Viridiplantae; phylum Streptophyta; class Magnoliopsida; order Lamiales; family Lamiaceae; genus Pogostemon; species Pogostemon cablin. Next base: position 2,178,896 of record CM042977.1, on the reverse strand, counting down.
CTGTTGCCCACACAACAGCAGGATCACACTTGGGACATACAGTAGAAGATCAGAGGTAGTTCTCTACAGATCATCCTCTACACCAACCCAGAAGTACGACAAACATTTAATTTTAATTGCTTCCGCTGTGATCGTTTATCTGAATTCCTAACGGATCACGTTGATCCACACGATCCAATTGCCAACAGTATCAACTCCTCTCATATCCTTGCATACTATCAAAATATCATCTGCATACAGTAGTAGATAAGTGTAGCATCCATCTTTGTATCTTATGTATACACAGCTATCATACTTGCTTCTGACAAAACCATTTGATGTAATGTAATCATCAAACCTGAGGTACCACTGCCTTGGACTTTGCTTCAGTCCATATAATGACTTAAGCAGCAAACAAGCCTTTGAATCTGCACCTTTCAAACTAACACCTTCAGGAATCTTCATATAGATCCTTTCTTCCAAATTTCCATGTAGAAAAGCTGTTGTTACATCCATCTGATGTAATTCCAAATCAAATTGAGTGGCCAATGACAGCCAGATCCTTATTGAGCAATGTTTCACTACTGGTGAGAAGATCTCATTATAATCAACTCCTTCTTGCTGTGAAAAACCTCTTGCTACAAGCCATGCCTTATACCTTATTTCTCCTTCTTTACTTGTCACTGGTTTCTTCTTGTATATCCACTTACAACTTACAAGCTTCTGATTTGCAGGTTTATCAACAATTACCCAAGTGTTGTTCTTCTTTAGTGACAACAGCTCTTCTTCCATTGCATCCAGCCACTTGGCACTGTCCTTTCCAGATATTGCATCTGAATATGTTCTTGGCTCATAGATGTCAATGTCTGAAGCTACATAGAGAGCATATGACACAGTGCCAGCCTCTATGTATCTGACAGGTGTTCTAATTTGTCTCCTCAGCCTGTCTCTAACTAGTTGATAGCTGCTCAAAGTTCTCCTTTCACTTGAGCTAGATCCCACAGCTCTCTCCTCTTCAGCATTTACTTCATGCTCATCATTATTCTCCTGATTCTGATCTTGCTGTACTGCTGTCTGACCATCAAGCTCCACCTCAAATTCACACTTATTTATAATGGTGGATTTCTCAGCACCTCTGTCTAACAATGGCATCTTTTCTTCATTGAATGTTACATCTCTGCTAACAATAAACTTGTTAGTTTCATAACACTACAGCCTATAACCTTTTACCTCTTTTGGATAGCCAACAAGCACACACTTGATAGCCCTTGGATCAAGTTTATCTTGCTTCTGATGTGAGTATACCTGACAACCTACCACCCTTAAATGGCTGTAATTAGGTATCCTTCCAGCCCATACTTGTTCAGGTGGTTTGAATTTAAGAGCTGTACATGGAGATAGGTTGATCAGGTAGGATGCTGTTGATACCAACTCACCCCAGAAGCCTTTTGAGAAACCTCCACTACTCATCATGCATCTAACCCTTGCAAGAAGTGTCTGATTCATCATTTCAGCCACTCCATTCTGTTGTGGAGTTCCTGGTACAGTTTTGTGCCTTTTAATACCTTTTTCTTGACAAAACTTGTTGAATTCATTTGACACAAACTCAAGTCCATTGTCTGTCCTTAAGCACTTAACCTTATCTCCTGTCTGAAGTTCTACCTCTTGTCAACCAAACTTTAAAGACTGATAAGGCTTCATCCTTGGTTTTTAAAATTCTTATCTATACCTTTCTTGAATAGTCATCAATGAATGATATAAAATACCTTCCACCTCCCATTGTTGAGAACTTGGAAGGCCCCCAAAGATCAGAATGAATATATTCCAATCTGACTTTGGTATTATGCTCAGCTGCACCAAATTTCAACCTCTTTGATTTGCCTAATATGCAAGTTTCACACTGATCTAACTTGCAGGTTGAACTGATCTCAAGCAGCTTCTGTCTTGCAAGTTCTTGCAAACCTCTTTCACTTATGTGACCAAGCCTTCCATGCCAAACTTTAACACTACTATCATCCTTAGTTGCATTAATCTGTCCAACCATCACAGAACCATCTAAGAAGTACAGATCAGACTTCTTAAAACCTTTAACAACTACTGACTTTCCTTTTATGATAGTAAGTGTTTCTCCCTTTAAATGACACTCATAACCTTAAGAAACTAACATTCCAAGGGATACTAGATTTCTTCTCAAACTTGGTACATATCTGACACTTGTTAACAACCTGATTTTCCCATCAAACATTTTAAGTTTGACAGAACCTATACCTTCAATCTTACAGGTGTGATCATCACCTAGCATGACTGATCCTTCATCATGTGATCTTAATTCAGTAAACCAATCCTTTCTAGAAGTCATGTGAAATGTGCATCCTGAATCCATGACCCACTCTTCTGATACTGAACTAGAACACACTGTCATCGCTTCAATGAAATCTGAATCTGAACCAACTTGATTAGTTGTTACCTGATTTGCATGGGGTCTCTTATTTCCCCCCTTTTCAGCTATCTTCTTTGCTACCATTGCTTTCCATTTGAAACACTGCTTCTTGAAGTGTCCAGGCTTATTGCAATGAAAGCAATTCTTGTTCTCTTCTTCATCTGATGGAGCACCTTGATTCTTTTCTGGCTTCCTCTTATCAACATGACTGCTCTTATTATTATTCCATTGATTCTGTTTCTTTGCTAGTAAACCTTCTGCAACAGCCTGTTGATCTGGACTCTTCTTATAAAGAACCTTTGCCTTAACCGCCAGCAATACTTGCTCAAGTGTGATTGCTTCAGCATTAGCAAACAAGAGAGTATCTCTTAACCCTTCAAAGGACTTAGGAATAGCTGACATGAGGATGACAACTTTGTCTACAGATGACAGAGCCACATCAATGTTTTCAAGATCATCAATGATCTGGTTAAACTCATCTAATTGACCAATGATTGATTTATCTTCAGATACCTTGAAGGAATACAGTTTCTGCTTCATGTACAAACGGTTTGCCAAACTTTTAACCATGTATAGCTCCTCCAATTTCCTCCATACTCCTCTGGCAGTTGCTTCCTTTGAGATTTCCCTTAGAGCTTTGTCTCCAAGGCACAAAATCAGTGCACTTCTAGCCTTTGATTGTTGTTCTTGATCTGCCGCAAGTGCAACAGCATCAACTGCTGCAGCTTGATTCTCAGGGAGCGGTTTGATTGCATCTGATAGCCCTTGCTGGATCAAGATTGCCTCCATCTTCATCCTCCACAGACTGAAGTCTGCCTTCTCTGAAAACTTCTCAATATCAAACTTAGTAGTCACCATCTGATCTTCTTCTCCACTGATCTTCTTCCTTCTTCTTGGTTTCCCACAGACGGCGCCAATTCTTATGAATGTGTTTGAAATCGAACTTCTATTTGATCTCTCTCTCTCACACTCTATCTCCCTCACTATCACTTATGGTTTGAATCAACACAAATATGAAAATGAAAACTTGAAAACACGAGGAAGTATAGTGGTTCGATCTTAAAGATCTACATCCACTTTGAAGAAATGAATCACTATGATGATGAGAGGGTTACAAGCTTAAAGAATGATGAAGACTGAATCTTAAACTTCTATGAAACCCTAAACTGATATGGAAGAGATGATGATGATGATTGATGTGAGTTGCTGTTCTTTTTATCATTAATATGCATGCATAACTACCAGCAAGCTTTCCACATGTTATTGCTAGTTGTATGCGGTTGTAACTGACTTAACAACAGCTCAAGAAACTTGCCAAGTCATCAATCCATCAACCGTTCTTCAAACTGATCCAAACTGACATGCAGCATATTGATTCGACCTGATGCCAGATCGAATCCCGATCGAATCCTGATCGAATCGCAATTCTGTTAATCAGTTTTTCATCGGTTCGACCACGACACTTATGATTCGACCACACCTCTTGATTGAATCTTGGTCGAATCGAAGTCTGTTTCAATTCTGCTTGATTCGACCACGACACTTATGGTTCGACCTTATCTTCTGGTCGAACCTTGGTCGAATCATTATCATATTTTGAATTATCATTGGTTCGACCACGCCACTCATGGTTCGACTCTAACTTCCAGTCGAACCGTGGTCGAACCACTCCAAAATATCCATGCAAGCTTGTACATGCATGATCTATACTTAACAGTAATGGTTAGCTAGTGAAATTGAGAGGTGGTGTAAGAAAATCAAGACTGCATATTTATACACCATCATTTTTCGAAACGGGCTTTTCAGTTTTTTCAGATCTTTTTATTAAAGATCTTTACTTCATCCTTTATACTCATTTACTATTATCACCTTTAATCAATTCAATATTAATTTTTATTAAGATTACTAACCAATTAACTAACCCAAAACTCGGTGTTTTTTTTTTAATTGAAAAAAGAACCCCAAGTAGTGTAAATTTTGTGCAAACCCTAGGTTCTCACTCTGTCGTGTTTGTTTATCGTGTCTATTGATGGTGTTATCATTTAAATAAGGGCCGGCTGACTGGTAGCTTTGGAATGATATATAATGTCATAATCTCGTATTATTGGTATTATTCCGTGTCTGCATATAAACACGGTCCAACAAAAAATCATTAAAAAGTTTACACCTGGTTAATGATCTTGGATGTCATGTTATATTTTGGTGTTACATCTTTCTGTTACACGCGTTTGATGAGTTACACGTATGCGGAGAGGAAAATCTCAACCTGTTGATTGTTAGGGTATAGATTTGTTCATCCTACATGTCAATCATTCAACGGTTTGTAATAGGAGATGTAACACCAAAATGTAACAAGTTAACTCTAATACGCTACCACGCTTAGATAGATATTTTGCTTTAAGCGATGCATATGTAATAATAATTATTATTATCTTTTATATTTGGACAGTGGCAAAGTTTGATTTTTGCTAAGCACTTGATCTAAAGACTTAAATTTTTAAGAAATACTATCATTTAATACTGATAACTCTTAACAAAAAAAAAAAAAACAAGAAAGTTAAAGATAAATAGAAGATTATGTTGAGCACAACTAGTACATACCAAAAAATTAGAGAGATAAAAAGAAGATTATGTTGAGTTTGCACTCTGGGTGAGGAAGTCATTTGAACTTAAGTTGATAGAATTGGAATTGGATGAAAATCCAGATTGCTCACTTGATGTGGCCTCATTTGTGTGTCTACTGAACCTTTCCAATTCCAAGGAAACTTCTTTCATGGTTGGCCTTTCGTCGCCTTTCAAATTCAGACAACTCTTAACAAGACCACCTACTGGTTGCAGTTGCTCTAAACTGCATTCCCTTAATATTTGAGGATCAAGAATTTCTGAAAATCTGTTCTCTGTGATAGACTTGATAAAATATGAGGCTAAATTTCTTTCATCCTCGGAGTTTGTTGGCAAAAGAGGTTTCTTTGCTGTCATAAGCTCAGCAAGAACCACTCCAAAGCTGTACACATCACTCTTCACTGTCAATTGGCTCGTGTGGAAGTACTCTGGATCCAAATAGCCTAATGTACCTTGTACAAGTGTTGTGACTTGGGTTTGATCCAATGGGATTAATCTTGACACTCCAAAATCCGACAGCTTTGCAGTGTAGGAATGGTCTAATAGTATATTGCTAAACTTGACGTCTCTGTGGATAACAGGCACAGAAGCTGCAGAGTGGAGATAAGCTAGTGCACTTGCAGCTTCAGCAGCTATCCTTAACCGATCTTTCCAGGGCAACCTGTTCGATTCATCCCTGTTGTGGATATGGTTGTAGAGAGTTCCATTTGAGATGAACTCATAAACTAGTAAAGGGATTTCAGTCTCGAGACAACATCCTAAAAGCTTCACCACATTTCTATGGTTAATCTGTGTCATAATAATCACTTCATTTATGAAAGGTTCGATCTGACTCTTGTCCATTATTCTCGACTTCTTAATGGCAACTACACGTTTATCGGGCAGAATTCCTTTGTACACTGTACCGTAACCCCCACTTCCAAGAATGCGATCTACAGCGTATCCATTGGTGGCTTTTTCAAGGTCTTCAGCGGAGAAGATCTTAGCCGATTCAACCCCACTTAGACTAGTTTGCTGCTTTAAAAGGAGCCCTCCATTCTGTATGAAAAACTTCTCTCTCATTCTGGAAAGCTTCCTCTTTCTGATACCAAAATACAGCCACGTTATGGCCATTAATAGTAAAATGAAGCCCACACTAAAACCTGGAACGTACAAGTTGTTATCAACAACATAAAACTTTTCATATCCAATAAGCAGAGATTCTGAGACATCAATTACCTACAGTATACTTCAACTCTGGGAACTTTGAGCTCGGAGAAATGCAACCACGACCCTGTCTTCTGCCATCGCCTTCATATCCTGATTTGCAGGAGCATGTATAGTTACCAGGAGTATTAGTGCAGATTCCAAGTTCAGAACATGGATTCTTCTTGCATTCATCAACATCTGCCAAAAACAGGACAGTATTATTAATGTTTGTTGATGATACTTTTTAGAAAAATGGGTTCAATAACAAATTGTAATCCACTTCTCTTGTAGCAAATCATTTGCATTTTAATGATACTAAGTCATACTCACTGTTCCATATTTATCCTTACCATTTCAGTCATTCTCAATTCCCTGTTGGATTCGGGAAACTATATCCTAAAAAAGAAAACTTAAACCCAGGGATAATAGTTGGATTTTTTTTACGTGTCAATTATATAAGGTGTGACACAAAAAATAATGTAGGAAAATTATCCAGAAGATCCAGTGTGGTCGATTCCATGTTTTATATTCGCATCCATAATAATACTCAACCCAGTAACTTCCTTAATTTGAAAATTTATTATTCTCACATAACATATTAAACCAAGCAGAAAAGATAATCAATCACCTGTGCACCCTGGAGACAGATAAGGGTTTCCTTGGTATCCCTGCCAGCAATGACACCTATATCCACCAAAACCCGAATCCGAATCAAGACAAGAAGTGTTACCTCTGCAAGCCAAATAACCCGTTCTGTTGGCCTGATCACAAGATCCGTTTCCAATAGCCCAATCCAGCACAAGCGGCACATTCTGGATCGTCCAGTTCTGAAAATCAGGATCTTGAAATTGACTCCTACGAAACTGAAATGCGTTTCCATCTCCAACAAATGCATACCCACATGAATCAAAACTTTGGGATAGTGTGTGATTGTACGTGGAATGAAGTTTAACGTCGAACTTCCTCTGCCCTCTTGGTAATGTGCTCTGGCAGCATCCGAGTCCGTCGCACAGCCCGTCATCGACTGAACTGCTGTCATTGCAAAACGAAGAACAGAACAGAGACAGGTTTTTGTCCGTTGTGGTCACCGCAATGTCATCGCAGCCCACCACAGTGATGGTGCTGGAATTGGAAAAGCTGTAAGGAGTCGAGGTCAAGTCGACGGTTATAGGGTTCTGTCCGGTGATGTTGCTGTTATTCCAGTAGCACATGGCTGTGACCTTGTTCTTGATTCGGACATGATCGTATGATATTTCGATTATCTCCTGCTTTCCTGATGGAAGCAGGAGATGGGGTGTGGGTGTGGAGCCGTCGCAGGTTACGTCGAATGATGAGTTGATGGAGCAGCCGGAGTTGATGCCGATGCCGAATGGATACGGAACTGTTACGTCGCCGCACTTGGTTTCGCAGCCTGGTTTTGCAGCTTCCGACAAGGATTTCAGGGCAAGGGTGGTGGTGGTGATATTGTAGTGATTAGCTAGAGTAAATGAGAGGTGGTGTAAGAAAATCAAGATTATTGTATATTTATGCACCATCATTTTCCAGTTTTTCGAGAATCCAACCATCCCATAACACTACTTTTTACTTACGCCATTTCTTATGTCAGACGGCTGATGGATAATACATAGGAAGGAAAGGAAAATTATACTCTAAAAAGAAATTGTTAGATTTCTTTTCCATCCTAAGTGCCAATTATGTGACACAGGAGAGATTTGTATTGTAACTTTAGGATTTATTTAGGTTATGTTTGTTTGTTAAATCTTAAAAGTTTGGCTCGTTAGAAGCAAAGCTATGATATACGATCACTATATTAAAATAAAGTTTTGTGCTAAAAAAAATTAATAATAATAATATTATAACAAACCGGAATTCCACAAGTTCCCATTGTACACACTTCTCAACTCTCTCCTTTGAGTTCATCGACTCTATTATCAATTTACATTATTTTTTATTTTAAAGTTAATTAAAAAGATCCAAATACCGTAAATTCTCTTAGTTATGCCCACGCACTTCTCAAATTCATCGCCGTTACGATGAAGTTAGTTTTCATTGAGCAACACTTTGTCATTTTACGATGAAATTGTTCTGTCTTTTTTTTAAAATTTAATTAGTTATTATTCTTTAGAAGGATGCACCGTGAACTCGATTTACACAATTATTTACTCATTTTTTATTACTTTTTATTTATATTATGAAGTACTCATAAAATAATTTATTGTACAATTATTGTTATTCATATATTATTTATTACTTTTTAAAATATTATCACATCACATCTTATTCATTTTTCATAAATTATTTATTACTAATTTTTAAAATGTTCTCCCGTCACATCTTATCCGTTTCAAAACTTCTTAGAAAATTGGGTTCAGTAACAAATTTTATAATCCACTTCTCTTGTAGCAAATTATTTGCATTTTAAAGATATTAAATCATACTCCCCATACTCCCTGTTCCATATATCTGTCATTCTTGATTCCATGTTTATATTCGCACCCCCATAATAATAGTCTACTCAACCCAATAACTTCCTTAATTTCAAAATTTATTATTCTCTCATAACATACAAAACCAAGCAGAAAAGATATAATCACCTGTGCACCCTGTAGTTAGATAAGGCTTATTGCAGTGAGATCAATCATCACTGTTAGATCTAATATTTAAATTTACATTTTTAGACAGGCAACCAAATGTTAATGGTGTGTACGGTTTCATTTATCAACTTATTCATTATCTTGCGGTAGTTTCCAGAATTCTGTTGGTGGAAAATGGAAAAACACGAAAGTAAACAACTATTGCATATAAAAAATAAAAATTAAAATAAGATTATGTTGAGTCTGCACTCTGGGTAAGGAAGTCATTTGAACTTAAGTTGATTGAATTCGAGTCGGATGAAAAACCAGATTCCTCACCTGATGTGCCCTCATTTGTGTGTCTACTGAACCTTTCCAATTCCAAAGAAACTTCTTTCATGGTTGGCCTTTCGTCGCCTTTCAAATTCAGACAACTCTTAACAAGATCACCTACAGATTGCCGTTGCTCTAAACAGCATTCCATCAATACTTGAGGATCAAGAATTTCAGAAAATCTGTTCTCTGTGATACACTTTATAAAATATGAGGCTAAATTTCTTTCATTCTCGGAGTTTGTTGGCAAAAGAGGTTTCTTCCCTGTCATAAGCTCAGCAAGAACAACTCCAAAGCTGTAAACGTCACTCTTCACAGTTAATTGGCTCGTGTGGAAGTACTCTGGATCCAAATAGCCTAACGTTCCTTGTACAAGTGTTGTGACTTGCGTTTGATCCAATGGGATTAATCTCGACACTCCAAAATCCGACAGCTTTGCAGTGTATGAATGGTCTAATAGTGTATTGCTCAGCTTGACATCTCTGTGGATAACCGGCACAGAAGCTGCGGAGTGGAGACAAGCAAGTGCACCAGCAGCTTCAGCAGCTATCCTTAACCGATCTTTCCAGGGCAGCCTGCTCGATTCATCCCTGTTGTGGATATGGTCGTAGAGCGTTCCGTTTGAGATGAACTCATAAACTAGTAAAGGGATTTCAGTCTCGAGACAACATCCTAAGAGCTTCACCACATTTCTATGGTTAATCTGTGTCAGAATAATCACTTCATTTAAAAAGGGTTCGATCTAATGAAATACGCATAATAATTGAGAAATTATGCAACTGATTGTAATTATTGAGATACGTATATTGATTGGAATTGTACATATTTTAGGAAAATTAACTTGATTTGTGGATCTTGTTTTTCTCCACATTTCTGTATATATTTGGGGCATTCCTCACTGCTGTAAACACACAGAAGATATACATCCTTTACCAATCATATATCACTTTGCCTTCTTGCAAATATATTGTTCTTAACATGGCATCAGAGCAGGATTGAGGTCCTGCAAAACTAGCTTCCACAATATTTTCTTTTAAATAACCGATGGCAAAAGACGGCGACGGTGGTAAAATTAGCACCACCATCGATGTTATGTCCCCATATTTCATTGGTTCTTCAGACAATCCAAGTCATGTTTTTGACACTGATCTCCTTAGTGACGGTAACTATGGAGATTGGTTAGAAGAAATAAGCAACTGCTTGTACGCAAAAAATAAATTTGGATTCATTGATGGCTCAATTCCAAAACCCGATGAAGGCACGCCAGAACTTCCTTTGTGGAAACGCTGCAATGCCATGGTAAAGGGTTGGCTATTAGTCGCCATGGATAAAGAGATCCGAAATAGCGTGAAGCATGCCAAGACTGCACACGAGATTTGGTGTGACCTCGAAGAATGATTCGGCAAAGAAAGTGCTCCAAAGGCATACGAATTGAAGAGGATCCTCACACTTACACGCCAAGACAAGATGTCGATCTCGGCATACTACACCAAGTTAAAGGGAATTTGGGATGAGATTGATTCAAGAAATTGGCATCAAAAATTTACCCGGGCCATTGTTAAAGTCGGTTTTAAGCAATCTCACGCGGATCATTCACTTTTCATCCTCAGGCAAGGTCTTGTTTACATTGCTCCATTAATATATGTTGATGATGTTCTTCTTGCAGGAAATGATAACAACAAAATTAAAGAAATTAAAGAATATCTTGATTGGGAGTTTGGCATAAAGGATCTAGGTGCTTTAAAATATTTTTTGGGTATTGAAGTGACTCGATCGTCAAAGGGTATTGTCTTAAGCCAACGCAAATATACCCTTGATATTTTGAAGGATTGTGGCTTAGAGGGTTGCCGACCTAGCCCGTTTCCCATGGAGCAAAACACCCGATATGATTTTGATGAAGTTAGTCCGATCGTAGATGCTTTGCAATATCGCCGCTTGATTGGAAGACTTCTTTACCTCACAGTTACTAGGCCTGATATGCAATATGCCACGAATGTTCTTAATCAATTCATCTCCTCGCCTCGTCAATCCCACATGGAAGCTGCTTTGCGGATTGTGCATTATCTTAAAGGTACACCGGGCCAAGGCGTGTTGTTGCCTTCCTATGGTGATCTTTCTCTCGTTGCATATTGTGATTCCGATTGGGGAGGATGCCCAATGACACGACGTTCCAGAACAGGTTATTTTGTATCTCTTGGAGGAGCTCCTATCTCTTGGAGAACTAAGAAGAAATCTGTGGTTTCTAGGTCATCTGCTGAGGCAGAGTACCGTGCAATGGCCACCACTGTGAGCGAGATTTTATGGCTTCGGTGGCTCCTTGTTGATTTGGGAGCACATCAATCCACACCTACCTTACTTTATTGTGACAATCAAGCTGCAAGACATATTGCAAATAATCCTGTTTTTCATGAGCGAACAAAACATGTTGAAATGGATTGTTATTTTATTCGCGAACGTGTTGAGTCCAAGGAAATCGAGCCTCGGAAAATCACTACTTTTGAGCAGATTGCAGACCTTTTCACTAAAGCACTTGGCTCTGATCAGTTTCAGCGGCTTGTTTGCAAGTTGGGGGTTCATGATCTTCACCTTCCAACCTGAGGGGGAGTAATGAGATACGCATAATAATTGAGAAATTATGCAACTGATTGAAATTATTGAGAAACGTATATTGATTAGAATTGTACATATTTTAGGAAAATTAACTTGATTTGTGGATCTTGTTTTTCTCCACACTTCTGTATATATTTGGGGCATTCTTCACTGCTGTAAACACACAGAAGATATACATCCTTTACCAATCATATATCACTTTGCCTTCTTGCAAATATATTGTTCTTAACACGATTGAACTTAGTCGCATTTTTAGTGAAATGACAAGAGTAAGTGTACTCTATCGCTGTTGTATACGCGTGACCAAGTGCAAAATTTATAAGTTTTGTCGTCCCAAGGGAAAAGGTAAACTCAAGTTGTATCCGGATTTTCCATTGATTTATGTTTTGTAAGGATGATCAAGATAAGGTTTTGATTAAGAACTATGATTACTCTATCAATTAACTAATAAACTAGACAAGCAACTAATTAGAACAAGTATCAATCAAATCAAGTAGCAAGAATGAGATGGAATGGATGAAGTATATCTAAAAAGAGAGCAAGGGTAGCAACATCATGGTCAAGGTTCTATGTAGACTTCACACTTACTCAAGCATTGATGACTTTCAAGTTATGATACTAAGGGCAATCACAATTGTACCCCTAACCCCTATGGCCAAGGTGATTAGGTTCTCAACTCTTTTACAAGTTGAAATCTCCTAAGATTGTCTTACTCTCAATTCCCTCATGGGTACTATGATCATAAGTTGGTTCCCCTCACTAGTTCATCACTAATGTTCTATCATGAGGTTCTAAGCACTTGGAGGGAATGGCTTTCCTCCCCTCATACTAACTAAGTCACCTAATACAATCAATGATTCAATTAAATCACCACACATAATATTGGAATGGCCATCCTAACACTATGCATAGAGAATTTAACCACACACATCATGCATCAAATGAGAATAAGAATTCATGATAGAAAGTAATCATAACAATCAATTCATCAAGCTTTAATAGTGCAAAAATCTACATATTTCCTAACCAATCATATTGCTAGCCTCACTTGAGGACTAGCCACAAATATTCATTGCAAATTGGCTACAATCCAATACAAGCTCCATATGAGCAATAAAATGAAGAAAGTAGCAAAATAAAAGAGATTGAGCTTCCCCTTGAAGGTAGACTCCTTCTTCCTTGATCATGCCAAATTCTTCAAACAAATCTGATTTCCTCTTCTTAGATGATGGAAGGAATGGATGTATGGATGGATTTATGAAGATCAAGGTGAATTGATGGATTTAGATGGTGTAGATGGCTTGTAGATCTAGTGTGTGAGGAAATGTGGTGTGGATTGTGTGTAACTGCTCTCAATCTGATCTAATGTGTATCTCTCCCTCTAATTTCGCACAAATCATGGTTTTATATCACTTATGGACCTTCTAGAAGCTTCCGGAACTTTCTGAAAATTACACAGGATTTTGCACCTACACGGCCCGTGCTGCAGTACACGGCCCGTGTAGGGCACACCTACTTCGGCGTTTTGTGCGTGCTTCCGGACACGGCTCGAGCTGCAATACACGGCCTTGATCATGGCCGTGCAGCACTTTCTGACGACAATACACGGCTCCTTCTTACAGGGCCGAGCTCCGCACACGGGGCGTGCAGCAGCGCACGGCCCGTGCACCAGCGCACGGCCGAATCTCTGGCCGAGCAGCGTGTTCTGATGACATTACACGGCCAGCTGCTACAGGGCCGTGTTCCGCGCACGGCCCGTGCAGCTGCATGGCCTATTCTTCGTCTCCCTTTTGCTCCCGACTCCGTGTTTGTCCGTTCCATGACCTGTTTTACACATATTTAAGCTCATTTACACAATTCTATCAGTTCGTACCACTTTCCTCAAAACAACAATAACTCCACCAAAAGTAACACACATACGGATAAAAACATCCGAAAATACACACATAAAGACACTAAAACCTAGGTGAAAATGACGACAATCAACCCCCCAAACTTAAAGTGTTGTTCGTCCTCGAACAACTAAAAATGATAAACACGAGGAGAAATTTTCACCTAGAGAACATCTAACGAACATAAACCACAACGCATCACAAGTAATAAGGACTTCAAAATCAAGTTAAGTATCCCTACATAATCAAACTTATAACATGAAAGATTAACGAGTTCAATCTCAAGCATGACAAAAGAGTAATTAAATCCCTTTTAATCCAAGCCTTTCATAGGATATCAAAGTCACTCAACACTCTTTGAAGTAAGGTTTTGAACAACACTCATCAACCGGTTGTAACCGACTCACCATAGGCTTGCTCATGGACTATGTTCACAAGCCACCTTAGTTTCAATAAGTGATCAAAGAGGTCTTTATCTTTGGATGTAATGTTTAGGCTCTTTGGTAAGGTAGGAAACTTTGGATCATAGTGACTTTTCAAATGTGGTCTATCGAAGAGATGATTCCTTTCTTCAACATCCTCACTTTCATGCTTCCTTTCTTTTCTACTTTATTCACAAGCACTAAGCATCATTATTCCTTGGATTTCTTGAGCTTGAATGGCATACTTCTTTTCTTTAACTTTTGTGTTCCTTGAGCATATTTTTTCTATTTTGCTCCTTTTTCACTTTTGTTGAAGTTGCACTTGCTTTTCTTAAGCTCTTTCATCCTTTTTCTTGACTAAACCTTTCTTTCCATATACGTTTCTTTGCACATATTTCCACATATTCCCTTGTAAATCATCATCATCCTCAATTACCCACACATAGGTTATATATATAAGGTTTAAATGGGTTTTCAAGGCTTGAAATGTGCTTATATCACAAAAAATAGGCTTAAAGGTTCAAAGTGGCTTACTAGGGATAATGTTTTTGGTAGGGAAATTTTATGGCCATGACTTTCTCAACAAGGATGGCCTAAGATCATTTCACAAATTTCAACCATTCGGGCTTCGTTCCTATAGTCCAAGAGCAAGTTCTAGTTTGTCTAAGTTCAACCGATCCTCTCATCAAGAATTAACCATGGAGGCACGGTTGAGGCTCAACTCTCACAAGCTTTTGCTTGGACCAAAAGAAATCTAATCAACCTTCATACTTCTCAAAATTGAACAAATTATGTAATCCATGTCACAATTTCAACAAGTAGAAACCATTAACATGCTTGCCATCACCTATCACAAACAATGCATCATAGCTCATACTCAAAAACATTACTCAACTCCTTCCCAAAACATACCACCAAAACCACACCTATACAAGAATTAAAATAACAACAAACATCACCTACTAATCAAGGGATCAACCAACAATACAAACATATAACAAGCATAAATCAAACCATCCATCAAAAGAAAATAAAACACCTTAATTCAAATCCATAACAATAAAGATCAATCACCCATCTCAAGAAATAAAGCACATATCCTCAATCCTCCAATAACATGTAAGCTCAAGGTTTTGCCACCTTATTCAAAAAAAAAAAAAAAAAAAAAAAAAAAAAGCAAGTAAACTACCTAAATAAAGCAAGTAAACCTCCCAAGTACATAACACATGAAGTAACATGTTAATCCACTACAATCCAAATCAACATCAATCATGTCAAGCAATTTAGAAGTGATAAGATGTAGAGTGAACTCCCTCAATAGGCATTTTGATAATGAAAGCGTTAGCTCCAAGCTCCATTTATGCTTCCACTATCCTTCATCCATGCTCAAACACTCAACAAACCATTAGCTCAACACTTGCAATAAAAATAAGGATTATCATGCACTCCCACACAACCAAACTAACCAAAATCAATCCAATACTCATGAGAAAAATTTTAAAATTTACCCAATTTTCACAAGACAATCAAGATAATCACTCTATCAACATGATGCATCAAGCATACACAAGTGGTAAGGCACACCATGCACTATCCCCCCAAACTTAAATCGAAACAAGTTGAGAATTAAGTTTGCAAAAAGTGGTAAGACTTACCCTTGTAGTTTCCACCATTGATCATCTTAAACGTACCTTGTGATGACGTATGTGCATGCCAACATTCAAGGATGGCCACCACGCACTCTCCCCCCAAACTTAAATTAACACAAATGTTAAATTTAAGTTTGTAAAGAATGGTGTGACATACATCTTCATTCCAAATCTAGCACATCTCGTCTCCTCCTTATGTATTTTCCTTCATGAGCACAATCCACCTACATACCAAACAACAAAACAAGCATCAAAAGATAAAAGAATGGGTTGCCTCCCATTTAGCGCTAAGTTTAACGTCTTCAAGCCGGACGGAATTTCAAGCTCATTTAGCAATCGGAGAAATCTAAGACCCCATCGGGCCTCATCTTCACTTTAAACATTTCCTTAACAACCTTCTTATCCACACTTCTTGCTCCTTTAACACTTGAGCTCAATTCATTGACTCTTTTACTTATGTTTTCAAATCCCGGAGGCTCTTTATCAATCTTCCAATTAACACGTGGATCACCCCCGAACTTGTTCCTCTTTAAAGAAAACTTTTCTGCACATTCAAATACAAAGTTAGTTAATTCTTTATCTTTTAAAAGTTCACTTACCACTCGATCACGATCATCCGGAGGCTTAATGGGTGGCTTCAAATGAAGATCTCCCCCTTTCAAATTCTTGCTTGATAGCACCAATTCTTTTTCATTTGAACGGAGTGTGACTTCCTTTCTATCCATGTCAAATTTTGCTCTTCCGGTGGCCAAAAACGGCCTTCCAAAAATCAATGGGATCAAAGGATCCGCTTGCTTATCAACTACCATGAAATCCACCGGAAAGACAAACTCTTCTATTTGCACAAGCATATCCTCCACAACTCCATGGGGCTTAATCATTGAACCATCCATTATTCCGATCTCCACATCCGTTTCCTTTAACTTTCCAATGTCAAGCTTTTCAAAAACTTCCAAAGGCATCACATTAATGCTCGAACCAAGATCACATATAGCATTAAGGTATTCTCCATTTCTAATTTTACAAGTAAGCACGAATTTACCGGGGTCTTCAACCTTTAATGAAGTATCAACTTCAACAATTCCATGATCTTGTTCCAACCACAACTTTTTCTCACCCTTACTTTCATCAACAAATGAAGACAAGAATTCATCAATAATCCTCTCATCATCAAAAGACAATTCATCATCATTAGCAACTTCCTCTTCCACTTTAGATACAACTTCATCAATAACTACTTCTTCAACCTTTGAAACAATGTTTGTTGTTTCCACCAACTCTTTTTCCACCTTACTTTCCAAATTACAAACGGTAACATACAAGCATTGTTCCTTAGGATTTGTAACGGTAGTGGAAGGAAATTTACCTTTACGATGCATTTCACCTTGCTCGGTTGCCATTTGACTAATGTGAGTCTCAATTGCTTTAAATCGATTCTCATTTGCCTCATCTCTTTGCTTCACATATTCAAACATCTTAGTCATTTTATCCTCCAATGTAGACATTGTAGACTTTCCTTCATCATTTGGAGCCTTCTCCCCCGGATGAATGCCCGGTGGCAATGTGAGTGCATTACTTTGATTCCCATACGACAAATTTTCATATCTCCGGGGTTGATTGAAATTCCCTTGAAAGTTACCTTGCCCCCAACCTCCTTGCCTTTGTGGATATCCTCCTCCATTATTCCCAAAATTCCCACCGTAATTTCCTTGGAAGTTCATTCCTTGCATGAAGGCAACTTCCTCAAGTGTCATCTCCGATGGTCTCCAAGAATTAGGGGACATACCTTGTTGAGGTATAGAAGTAGGCATTTGACAACTTTGAGAAGATTGACCCATACTTGGTGTAGAAACACCTTGTTGAAAATTAGGAAACACTTGTTGATTCATCAAAGGTAATGACATCACATGCGGAGGATTAGCTAGCACTTGTTGATTCACCATTGGTGTAGATGTTGGAGTCACTTGCATACTAGCATTCATCCTTTTTAGTATCTCAGTTATTGCTCTATCGGTTACATCTTCATTAGGCACCTCCACCTTTTTCACTTGTTGCAAGCACACTTCTTCCATCTTAGCAATCTTCTCTTTTTCATATAAGCCCGCAACTCTATCCATGGCCCATTGTCCCGTATTCAAAGCTATTTCTTCACATATGGCAATTGCTCTTTCCGGAGTTTGCCCCAAAATCGAACCTCCCGATGAAGCATCAACAAGCATCCTTTCACTTCCATTCAAACCGGCATAGAAAAATCCTACTTGTTGATCTTCGGGAAATCCGTGTTGTGGGCATTTCCTTAGCATTTCTTTGAATCGGTCCCAAGCCTCACTAAAAGTTTCAAGAGGCATTTGCTTAAATTGTAATATTTGACCTTTAAGATGCAACATCTTCGATGGTGGGAAATACTTGCTCAAGAATCTTTGTGCCAACTCTCTCCATGTGTTGTAGGATCCCGGTGGTAAAGTATGATACCAAGCCTTAGCTCTATCTCGTAATGAAAACGAGAAGAGCTTCAATTTAATAATATCCTCACTTACCCCATTTATCTTGACCGTATTTGCTAACTCCGTAAATTGGGCTAAGTGAGCATTTGGATCCTCCATAGTACCTCCACCAAATTGGTTTGCTTGCACCATGTTGATCAATCCCGTCTTGATCTCAAAATGATTAACATTCACCGGTGGTCCCACAACATGGTTTCCATATTGCGGTTGGAAGTGATCTCGGATGTTCATTCCCACTCCATTATTCCCATTTCTACGAGGTTGATTTTGCACTATCGGAGGATCATTCCTTGCTTCTTGTTGTGCCAACAAGTTTTGAATAATAGCTTGCAATTGTTGGTTTTGCAAGTGCATTTGTTGAGCATAAACTTGTGGCACATATTCTTGATTACCAAAACCTCCTCTAGCATTATCACCACCTTGAAAATTTCTCAAATTACCTTCTTCATCAACCATATTTGCATTATCCCTTACTTCTTCCATATTTTCTTCCGTTGGTTCCAACACTCCTCTTCTTTGTCTTCTTAAGGTAGCTTCTAATTCCAAATTCAAAGGTTCAATAGATTGAGACCTTGAACGAGTTTGCATGTACCTACAAGAATTCCAAAATTTAGCTCTCCAAGTAACTAAGACAAGTAAACAACTATACAAATGAAAGAAATATCCTTATCAAGACTAATCAACTTCAAACTCGTTACAACCACAAGTTTAACATTTCCCCGGCAAGCGGCGCCATGAACTTAGTCGCATTTTTAGTGAAATGACAAGAGTAAGTGTACTCTATCGCTGTTGTATACGCGTGACCAAGTGCAAAATTTATAAGTTTTGTCGTCCCAAGGGAAAAGGTAAACTCAAGTTGTATCCGGATTTTCCATTGATTTATGTTTTGTAAGGATGATCAAGATAAGGTTTTGATTAAGAACTATGATTACTCTATCAATTAACTAATAAACTAGACAAGCAACTAATTAGAACAAGTATCAATCAAATCAAGTAGCAAGAATGAGATGGAATGGATGAAGTATATCTAAAAAGAGAGCAAGGGTAGCAACATCATGGTCAAGGTTCTATGTAGACTTCACACTTACTCAAGCATTGATGACTTTCAAGTTATGATACTAAGGGCAATCACAATTGTACCCCTAACCCCTATGGCCAAGGTGATTAGGTTCTCAACTCTTTTACAAGTTTAAATCTCCTAAGATTGTCTTACTCTCAATTCCCTCATGGGTACTATGATCATAAGTTGGTTCCCCTCACTAGTTCATCACTAATGTTCTATCATGAGGTTCTAAGCACTTGGAGGGAATGGCTTTCCTCCCCTCATACTAACTAAGTCACCTAATACAATCAATGATTCAATTAAATCACCACACATAATATTGGAATGGCCATCCTAACACTATGCATAGAGAATTTAACCACACACATCATGCATCAAATGAGAATAAGAATTCATGATAGAAAGTAATCATAACAATCAATTCATCAAGCTTTAATAGTGCAAAAATCTACATATTTCCTAACCAATCATATTGCTAGCCTCACTTGAGGACTAGCCACAAATATTCATTGCAAATTGGCTACAATCCAATACAAGCTCCATATGAGCAATAAAATGAAGAAAGTAGCAAAATAAAAGAGATTGAGCTTCCCCTTGAAGGTAGACTCCTTCTTCCTTGATCATGCCAAATTCTTCAAACAAATCTGATTTCCTCTTCTTAGATGATGGAAGGAATGGATGTATGGATGGATTTATGAAGATCAAGGTGAATTGATGGATTTAGATGGTGTAGATGGCTTGTAGATCTAGTGTGTGAGGAAATGTGGTGTGGATTGTGTGTAACTGCTCTCAATCTGATCTAATGTGTATCTCTCCCTCTAATTTCGCACAAATCATGGTTTTATATCACTTATGGACCTTCTAGAAGCTTCCGGAACTTTCTGAAAATTACACAGGATTTTGCACCTACACGGCCCGTGCTGCAGTACACGGCCCGTGTAGGGCACACCTACTTCGGCGTTTTGTGCGTGCTTCCGGACACGGCTCGAGCTGCAATACACGGCCTTGATCATGGCCGTGCAGCACTTTCTGACGACAATACACGGCTCCTTCTTACAGGGCCGAGCTCCGCACACGGGGCGTGCAGCAGCGCACGGCCCGTGCACCAGCGCACGGCCGAATCTCTGGCCGAGCAGCGTGTTCTGATGACATTACACGGCCAGCTGCTACAGGGCCGTGTTCCGCGCACGGCCCGTGCAGCTGCATGGCCTATTCTTCGTCTCCCTTTTGCTCCCGACTCCGTGTTTGTCCGTTCCATGACCTGTTTTACACATATTTAAGCTCATTTACACAATTCTATCAGTTCGTACCACTTTCCTCAAAACAACAATAACTCCACCAAAAGTAACACACATACGGATAAAAACATCCGAAAATACACACATAAAGACACTAAAACCTAGGTGAAAATGACGACAATCAACGATCTGACTCTTGTCCATTATTCTCGACTTCTTAACAGCGACTACATGTTGATAAGGTAGAATTCCCTTGTAAATGGTGCCATAGCCACCCCTTCCAAGAACACGACCTTCAGCATATCTATTTGTGGCCTTGTCAAGCTCTTCAGCAGAGAAGATCTTACTCGATTCAACCCCATTTTCAATAAAACAAGTTCGCTGCTTTAAAAGGAGTCCTCCATTTTGCATGAAAAACTTCTCTCTCATTCTAGCAAGCCTCCTCTTCTTGATGCCAAAATATAACCATCTAATAGCAACCAATATTGAAATCAAGCTGACACTGAAACCTGGAACAAACAAAATTATCATATTAGAACATGATCACTAGGCTGTTTATTTAGAAGAAACAGACGTTCTGAAGTAAGTAATACCTGCAAATAACTGTAACACTGTGAAATTAGAGACATCAGCAACGCAACCAAGATTACCATCACTTTCATATCCACGTCCCCAGGAGAACCTATAACTACCAAGAAAATTGGTGCAGATTTTATGTTCAGAACATGGATTATTCTTACATTCATCGATATCTGCCAAAAACAGGACAATAGTGACGCTGATGATAGTTTAATCCGATAGTATTACTTCATTACTTGATAGTATACAAATCTGGTATACGAATCTGGATCCTCTGCAGTAGCTGCAGTCCATTTCCTCTCTCTGTGGCTACAATACTGTAGCCGATAGCTAGTAACTGCAGAGTGCAGAGGATCCCAACTTTTTAATATACAAAAGGCCCTTGTTGATTAAGCATGTGAACTTTCATGTGTCACTTTCGTGCATAATCTTCCTGTGTCATTAGTTTTACAATTGATACGACATGATTAATCCCAAAATTGATTTTGATTTTGACAAAAATAAAATGTTTTAGCTAAGTCAAAAAATAAAAACTAATCACCAGTGCATCCTGGAAGCAGATAAGGATTTCCTTCAAACCCATACAAGCAATGACAGCTATATCCACCAAACTCCGAATCAGAATCAACACAAGAAGTGTGATCCTTACAAGCTAAATCACCAGATCTCTATGCCTGTTGGCATGTTCCGTTTCCGATGACCCAATCCAGCACAAGAGGAACATTCTCACCCGTCCGGTTCTGAAATTCCGGGTCCTAAAAATCACTACTATGGAATTGGAATCTGTTCCCATCTCCCAAAAATGCATACCCACACGGATCAAAACTATGGATTTGTGTGTGGTTGGCATTGCTGAAAAGCGTAGCTTCGACACTCTTAAGCCCTTTTGGTAATGGAGTCTGGCAGCATCCGAATCCAATGCAGGACCCTTGTGTCACTACACTCCTATTAGAACAATATGATGAACAATCCATATACAAGTTTTTATTTAAGGAGATAAATGCCACATCGTCACAACCCACCACCATGAACAGGTTGGAATCGGAAATGCTGTAAGGAGTGGAGGTCAAGTCGATAGTTATATTATTATTCTCTCGTGTGATGTTGCCATCATCAGAGTAACACCTGGCTGCAACCTGGTTCTTGATTCTGACATGATCAACTGATATCTCGATTATCTCCAGGCTTCCTGACGGAACGGAGAGCTTGGGGTGGAGTGGTCGCAGGCTACGTCGAAGAATGGGTTGATGGAGCAGCCAGAGTTGATCATGATGCCGAATGGATATGGAACTGTTATGTTGCCACACTTGGTTCCGCAGCCTGGTTTTGCTGCTTCAGCCAATGTTTTTCCGGGGATGGTGAGGGACCACATAGTGGACTGATCAGCTAGTAATAGTGAAAACTGGTATAAGAAAATGAAGATTACATCATTATTCACCATCATTTTACACAGTTGTTGGAGAATGATTCAAAAGGGTATGGCTAATTGGTGCTTTTGAAATTGGAATGTTACATAATGTATACACGTGTCATGACATTCTCATTGTTATATCTACAAACTTGTCAAATACTAGGTTCTCTCTCGCGTTCATCGTCTCCTTTGTCAGATCATGACATTGTTACTTGAAAAATATGCTTTCTACTATGCCCTATTTCTCAGAAACTCTTTCAACATAATTTTACTGGCTAGAGGTAATAAAAACGTGCATAACTATACAAATGAAGTGTGAAATAAGCATTTTAGAGAACGTACATGTTACTCATCGTCTTTATACGGGTATTCCTTGGGAACTTGCTTCACAAATTTCAATTGCAACTCAAACACATCATCTCCTCGAAGCATGTCACGCAGCCATGTAACCTCAGTTTTCATCGAAACCTGAATAAGGAAGACAGCTTGTAATTGTAACTGCATTTAAAACTTGAATGAGAGGGAGAAGGTTTCTCTCACAATTTCTAGGGCTCCCCTTACAACCCCACTTAAAATATTGGAGTAGTGAAGACCTTGACACATATCAGGAAGTTCGATAAAGTCCACCAATGGATTGTCCTCCAGAATTAGACTGCAAGTCGTCCCTTCTGTGTCCCAATTAGTGACAGAGGCAGTGACCCCTAGGAACATTTTGAATCACACCTGAGATTTGATAACATGCATTATTTTAGTATATGATAACAAAAAAGGATTGAAAATTACTAACCACAAAAAACAAGTTCAGATATTAAGAGCCCTAATAAATTATAGCTTTGTAGAAGTTAACTGCTGTCAAGGTTATAATATCTTGAGTCACTTGTGCTTTTATTGCACCAAGTTACTGAACCCCCAAGTGGATATCATCTCACATGAGGTTTACAATTTACACAACATATGTTTCAAATTGTTTTTCTAATTACCACTTAGTTATCCAGGTGTATCAGTGGCTAAAAACCTCATTAGCAGAGAAAAAACTCAAAATCTTTGAATACATTCAATAATAAAGAGAGGAGTGCAAAACCTTAGCAATGAAATTCATCTACTAGCAGGACCCCATTATTATAACCCCTGAATCAGTGAATTGGAACACCATTACTCAGAAAAGATACATCATTAAAAAACCTAGAATTCAAAATGCACTTCTAAGAAGAAAAAGAGGATCGCACAAAATCAGAATCTAACATTACTCCAAAAGAATTAAAGAAATACTGTTTATTGACTTCCCCACCCCCTCCAGAATCCAGATGGGTACGTATGTTAAGAGTAAACATCGCTTAACTAAACAGTTCCGCATTCTCCACTCACAAATTTGAATGATTAAGTGAGAATGAAACATAATAGCCAAAATTGAATATCGATCAGAAAACAAGAAAAGTTCTGATGTGTGGAAGATTAATATTAATACTGACAAAAATCGCATCACCGGATTGGGAGCCACAACCGCGCCATTTATGATTAAATTGAAAATTGCGGTTGGTACATCTTATGAAAACTTAAGCAAGAACTTGTGAAATCTCTCAAGCTGTTATGATGTGGGGCTTGTCCCACATCGATTCCTTATATGGGTGGGGAACTGTATTTAAGTTGGAGGTCAATCCTCCCCTCTTGACCATGGTTTTGAGGAGAAGTTAGGGCTTCTGGCTTGAATACGTAACATTGGTATCAGAGCTGGGGTCGGATCGCTGCGAGAAAAGGGCTACCTCGTGAAGAGTCCGGAAAGGGCTACCCTATAGGAGTGAAGCCGCTGGTGCTTGATAAGAGAGTGCATCCGTCCGTGGGCGTCCGGCTTTCCAGGGAGGGGCTATTGTTATGATGTGGGGCTTGTCCCACATTGGTTCCTTATATGGGTGGGGAACTGTATTTAAGTTGGAGGTCAATCCTCCCCTCTTGACCATGGTTTTGAGGAGGAGTTAGGGCTTCTGACTTGAATACGTAACACAAGCTCTCACACTCTTAACCGATTGATCACTCACGAATTGATTATCAAACGAAGAATAAAATAAAAATGATAAACACGAAGATGTATAGTAGTTCGGCGTAAGCCTACATCCACTTCCTAAGAGAAGAATTCACTATCATGATAATGAAGGATACAAACTTACAAGCACACTTATCAAACCCTAATGCTTGAAACTGAACCCTAATGCTTGAAACGGATATGTGAAGAAGATGATGATGATGATGAAGATGATCTGAATGCTTCTTAACTAACAGACTGATCTCTCTTATACGGATATGTTTGACCATGCTTTGGATACTCTCTCAACCAATCAGAAACAAGCACACTGAATCAGTTATAACCAACTGATTCATTAACTGATTGATGCTTCCAGCTGCTCCCTTTCCAACTGATTCCATTGCCATGTCACCAATCCGATCCCTTACTTACCAACCAATCATAATGGTCTATTTTTACTTCTGCATGCAATCAATCTTATCACTTATCACTTGATCCTTCAAGCAACCTGATAGATTCGACCAAAACATGTTTGGTTCGACCTGTTCCAGGAAGTCGAACCCAAGTCGAATCCTAGTTAATCTGTTGTGGTTCAATCACGCTGCCTTTGGTTCGATCTGTTCAACATGTCGAACTAACCTCGAACCCACCTCAATCTTCTGCGGTTCGACCACGCCGTATTTGGTTCGACCTGTTCAAACATGTCGAACCCTAAGTCAAACCTACGTATGCATGGTCTATATCTTCACAAATCTCCACCTTAGACCTTGCATCATCATACTAGCTTTATCTTCTCCACCTTGCTGCTATTATAGGTTGCAGCCACCTTTCTTCATCTTGTTTTATTGGAGACCAATAAGACTCTTACACAGCTCAAACTTCTGAACTGGTAGAGCTTTAGTAAAAGCATCAGCAGGGTTTTCTGATGTCTTAATCTTCTTGACAGTCACCAACTTTTCTTCAATCATGTCTCTTATATAGTAAAGCCTTACATCAATGTGTTTAGTCCTCTCATGATATCCCTGATATTTTGAGAGATGTACAGCACTTTGGTTATCACAAAACACTTCAATAGTGTCTTGCTGAACACCAAACTCTCCCAAAATTCCAACTAACCAAACACCCTCCTTGGTTGCTTCTGTGAGAGCAACAAATTCTGTCTCTGTGGTTGAAAGTGCTACAATGTGTTGATGTGTAGCCTTCCAACTTATTGTTGCGCCAAATAAGTTGAACACATAACCTGTCATGGACTTTCTTGTATCAAGGTTAGCTGCGTAATCTGCATCCACATAACCAACAACAGTCTCATCCCAAACATCTTGCTTCTGGAACTTCAATCCAAATGACATAGTTCCTTTAACATACCTCAGTGCCCACTTCACTGCATCCCAATGAACCAGACCATGATCACTCATAAACCTACTGATCACACTCATCACATAAGCTAAGTCTGGTCTACAACATACCATATCATACATCAGACTGCCTACTGCACTAGCATATGGTATTTTACTCATTTCAAACCTTTCTTTATCTGTTTGAGGCCCTTGAAGAGATGACAGACTCATCCCTTGCTTAACTGGTACTGATGCACTCTTACAAAGATTCATATTGTATCTCTATAGCACTTTATCCAAGTATGACTCTTGAAACAACCTCAATAGTCCAGCTGACCTGTTTCTTTCTATCTGCATTCCAAGTATCATCATTGCCTCACCAAGATCTTTCATGTCAAAATCCTTCCTCAAAGTATCCTTTACTGAATTGATTCTTATCATATCTCTGCAAGCTATCAGTATATCATCTACATAGAGTAGTAGATAAGTGTAGCTTCCTTCGTCACATCTTATGTACACACAGCTATCATACATGCTTCTGACAAAACCATTAGAAGTAATGTACTCATCAAACCTGAGATACCATTGTCTTGGACTTTGCTTCAGACCATATAGTGACTTAAGTAATAAACAAGCCTTTGAGTCTGCTCCTTGTAGATTAACACCTTCAGGAATCTTCATGTAAATCTTCTCATCTAAATTTCCATGCAAGAAAGCTGTTGTTACATCCATCTGATGTAATTCCAAATCCAACTGAGTAACTAATGACAGCAATATCCTTATTGAGCAGTGTTTAACCACTGGTGAAAAGATTTCATTATAATCCACACATTCTTGCTATGAAAACCCTCTTGCTACAAGCCTTGCTTTATATCTTATTCCTCATTTCTTGCTTATAACTGGTTTCTTCTTATATATCCATTTACAACCTACAAGTTTCTGGTTAGAAGGCCTGTCAACAATCATCCAAGTATTGTTCCTTTTTAAAGATTGCAACTCTTCTTCCATAGCATCCAACCAATGCATACTCTCCTTACTTGAAACTGCTTCTGAGTATGTCCTAGGTTCATAGATATCAACATCTGATGCTACATATAATGCATATGATACAGTGTCTGCCTCTATGTATCTTATAGGTGTTTTGATCTGCCTTCTCAATCTGTCCCTAACCAATTGATAGCTACTTAGAGTTCTTCTTTCATTTGAACCGGATAACTCAGACCTCTCTTCAGCAGCTATTTCTTCAGGTACATTATCCTCTCTTTGATCTTGACCATGCTGTACAATTATCTTGTCATCATGCTCCACCTCAAACTCACACTTATCAGCAGTTATCACCTTATCAGACACTCTCTCCAACAAAGGCATTCTTTCTTCATTGAATGTAACATCTCTACTAACTATGAACTTGTTATTCTCATAACACCATAGTCTATACCCTTTTACTTCTTTAGGATAGCCAACTAGCATACACTTAACTGCTCTAGGATCCAACTTATCTTGTTTCTGATGTGAATACACCAAACAACCAATAATCCTCAGATGACTGTAATCTGGTACCCTTCCAGATCATACTTCTTCAGGTGGCTTAAACTTAAGTGTTGTGCATGGTGACAAATTGATCAAGTAAGCTGCAGTAGATACTAGCTCACCCCAGAAACCTTTTGAGAAACATCCACTACTCATCATACACCTAACTCTTGCAAGAAGTGTCTGATTCATTCTCTCAGCCACTCCATTTTGCTGTGGAGTACCTGGTACTATCTTGTGCCTCTTTATACCCTTCTCTTGACAAAACTTATTGAATTCATGTGACACAAATTCAAGACCATTGTCTGTTCTTAAGCACTTGACCTTGTTTCCAGTCTGTAGTTCTACCTCTGTCAACCATACTTTAAAAACTGACAGTGCTTCATCCTTGGTTTTTAGAATTTTAATCCATACCTTTCTTGAATAATCATCAATGAATAAAATGAAGTATTTCCCACCTCCTATTGTTGAAGTCTTGGAAGGCCCCCAAAGATCTGAGTGAACATTTCTAACCTAGCTTTGGTATTATGTTCAGCTGCACCAAACTGCAATCTCTTTGCCTTTCCTAATATACAAGCTTCACATTGATCCAACTTACAGGTTGAGCTGATCTCAAGAAGCTTCTGCTTTGTAAGTTCTTGTAAACCTCTTTCACTTATATGACCAAGCCTCCCATGCCAAACCTTAACACTACTATCATCCTTAGTTGTATTAATTTGTCCAGTTACTACAGAATCATCCAAGAAGTACAGATCAGACCTCTTGAATACTTTCCTTTCAAGACAGCAAGTGTATTTCCTTTCAAATGGCACTCATATCCTTGAGAAACTAACATTCCAAGAGATATTAGATTTCTCCTTAAGCTTGGTACATATTTAACATTATTTAACATCCTGATTTTCCCATCAAATATTTTAAGTTTGATAGAACCAATTCCAACAATCTTGCAAGTATGATCATCACCTAGCATTACTGATCCTTCATCTTGTGACCTTAATTCAGTAAACCAATCTTTCCTAGAAGTCATATGAAAAGTACATCCAGAATCCATAACCCATTCTTCTGAAACTGAACTAGAACACAGACATTGCTTCAATGAAATCAGAATCTGTAGCAACTTGATTTGTTGTTACCTGATTTGCATGAGGCCTCTTATCTCCTCCCTTTTCAGCTATCTTCTTTGATACCATTGCTTTCAATTTGAAACATTGCTTCTTGTAATGTCCAGGCTTATTGCAGTGGAAGCAATTCTTGTTTTCTTCTTCATCTGCTGGTGCATTATAGTTCTTTTCTGGCTTCCTCTTATCAATATTACTATTATTATTCTTGTTGTTCTTGCTCCACTGGTTCTGTTTCTTCACTGTCAATCCTTCTGCACTTGCTTGTTGTTCTGGATTCTTGTGAAGTACATTTGCCTTAACTTCCAACAACACTTGCTCTAGGGAGATTGATTCAGTATTAGCAAACAACAAAGTGTCTCTCAAACCTTCAAAGGATTTTGGAAGTGCTGACATGAGAATGACAGCCTTGTCTTCAGTTGACAGAGCCACATCTATGTTTTCTATGTCATCAATGATCTTATTAAACTCATCTAACTGACCAATTATAGACTTATCTTCTGATACTTTGAAGGAGTACAACTTCTGCTTCATGTACAAACGGTTGGCCAAACTTTTAACCATGTACAGCTCCTCCAGTTTCTTCCAAACTCCTCTTGCAGTAACTTCTTTTGAAATCTCCCTTAGGGCCTTATCTCCAAGACACAAGATGAGAGCACTTCTGGCCTTGGTTTGTTGTTCTTGACCTGCTACAATAGCAGCTGCATCAACTCCTGCAATCTGACCTTCAGGCAATGGTTTAATGGCATCTGATAAACCTTGTTGAACCAAAATGGCCTCCATCTTCATCCTCCACAGGCTGAAGTCTGCCTTCTCTGTGAACTTCTCAATATCAAATTTGGTTGTAACCATGATTCTTCCCCTCTGATCTGATTACTTATGGCTGCTCCTCCTTTTTCCCACAGACGGTGCTAATTCTTATGAAAACTTAAGCAAGAACTTGTGAAATCTCTCAAGCTCTCACACTCTTAACCGATTGATCACTCACGTTTCACTCACGAATTGATTATCAAACGAAGAATGAAATGAAAATGATAAACACGAAGATGTATAGTGGATCGGCGTAAGCCTACATCCATTTCCTAAGAGAAGAATTCACTATGATGAAGGTTACAAACTTGCAAGCACACTTATCAAACCCTAATGCTTGAAACTGATATGTGAAGAAGATGATGATGAAGATGATCTGAATGCTTCTTAACTAACAGACTGATCTCTCTTATACGGATATGTGTGACCATGCTTTGGATACTCTCTCAACCAATCAGAAGCAAGCACACTGAATCAGTTATAACCAACTGATTCACTAACTGATTGATGCTTCCAACTGCTCCCTTTCCAACTGATTCCATTGCCATGTCACCAATCCGATCCCTTACTTACCAACCAATCATAATGGTCTATTTTTACTTCTGCATGCAATCAATCTTATCACTTATCACTTGATCCTTCAAGCAACCTAATAGATTCGATCAAAACATGTTTGGTTCGACCTGTTCTAGGAAATCGAACCCAAGTCGAATCCTAGTTAATCTGTTGTGGTTCGATCACGCTGCCTTTGGTTCGATCTGTTCAACATGTCGAACCAACCTCGAACCCACCTCAATCTTCTGCGGTTCGACCACGCCGTATTTGGTTCGACCTGTTTAAACATGTCGAACCCTAAGTCGAACCTACGTATGCATGGTCTATATCTTCACAGTACATGGTTTGGATTAATTGCTTCACTAAAATTATTATTTCTACCAAAGACTGACTTAATACATGGTTAAGATTAAATATTTTATTTATTTATTTTTATTATTATTATTTTAAATATTTTAGATAGTTATGAGTTGGAGAAGTAATTACATCATCGAGAAATTAACATCAACAACCATGGATTCTCCATGTGGCATGATAATTGTTGGGATAGTTTTATTGTAAAAGAGATAATCAAACTCCATGAAACTTGAGTGAGAAGTTTCACGAGATGAATTTTATGAAACTGGGCAGAACTGTAGGAGTGATAACATTTGGAAAAGTATTCATGGTTCACCTTACACCTTAATAATTTGTGCCAATATATAAAGTTATGTGCGAATATATAAAATTATGAAAGAGTGAAAAATTAATACCGACGATTATATAACTTAATTATATTTATTAATTAATTGACATCTTTTGAATTCTATTGACCCTCGTTGTATTTTATCAATTTTACCAAGGGGTGGTACACCTCTACCCAACCTACCCATCTCCGGCGGCAGCTTCGGCGAACTTCCCAACGAAGATGTGGCGGCGGTCGCTGATTAGCCATAATATAGTGGGTATGACCAATTCAAGAAATTATCGAACCACAGGAAGGAACGTGCTAGAGTCTAAGCGATCTCGTGTTCATCATAGTATTATAGAGATGAACAAGAAGGGGAAATAATCAAGAAATGACAATAAAATAAATGGATAGATGAATGGGAGATGGATGAATGAGCCAAGTAGATAGAAATGAGATTAGCAATACTTAAAGCATGAAAAATCTAGGTATCATGCAATGAATTCATATGTGTCATGGAAAAAAGGCTAAGGGCCAACACTAAGATCACCTAAACTCCCTCTCGGAATGAATAGGATATGGAATGACATTCATTGGATTGGTTCTCACTCAAACAATTCCAACTAGCTACTAAGCTTGAAATGAGAGTCCCTTCACATAATCTATTGACTTCTCAATCTAATAAATGATATGTTCTATCAAAGGGTTCTAAACTATGAAGGACTTCTCAATCTCTTCACAATCTATAATGCACATGAAGTGTTTGATGAAATGATTCACTTAATTATCCTAAATATGCAATTGACTTCTCAATCTAATCACATGCTTAAAACAATTAAACACACAAATCATCATAAACCTCAAGATCTAAAGCATCAATGATAGAAAATCAATTAACTCAATCAACATAATCATTCAATTGCAAAATACCAAAAATTATCCAACACAATTCATATTGCTAATCTCACAAGGGAGATTAGCCTCTCATATCCACAAGAAAATTAACATAGACATTAAATTCCTTACAAAACATGATAAACAATAAGTTTCAAAACAAAGTTTGGATGAAAACTCCCTTGGATGTCTCCAATGGTGATCTTCTTCTTCCCCTTGCAATTCACCTCTCTTCCTTGCTTCTCTACTACTTGGATGGAGGATGTGATGGTTGGATCAAGGTAGATCCAAAGGATGAAGAATGGATGAAGGTGAAGGTGAAGAATGGAGGAAATGGTGTGTGAAATGTGTGTAGGAGTGAAACCCTTCGAAAATCTGCTCAAATATTGAAGTATTGGGTATTTATACCCCTTGGGAAGCTTCTAGAATAATTCTAATTTTTTTTTTGCAGAAAAAGCACCTACACGGCCCGTGTACGGTACACGACCACAGGGGTGGCCGTGTAGGCGTTTAAGGTGTCCGAACTCGCCCAACTGTTACAGGGCCGAGTTCGGTACACGCCCCATGTAGCTGCTGACTGTGCAGTCTCACCGTTTCGCGCATAACTTCCACATCCGATCTCCAATTTGAGTAATTCTTACGCTTACGCGATCCTCTTTTCATTGTCTTTCTATCCATATAAAGATTTGACAAAACTTCCAACATTTGAAGGTGTAACAAGTCATGCAAAGTAGCACAACCGAGCTGAATAGGACCGCTTGCGCGACGTCACCATTTTAATCATAATTTTCTCGTTTGAGCTCCAATTGAAGTGTTTATTTTACCAAAACGATCCTATTTTATGTGGCTTTTCAACCATGTATTACACTTCTAGTTTTGAGCTCCAAAAGAGTACAGAAAAAGTTCACAAGTTGGACGTGCGTTTTTCAGCATTTTGCTTCGACTCATTCTCCCTCGTTTCAACTCCGAATTGAGATCCGTTTTTTCCTACGTCTTCCTTGTTGCGCCTAGAATCTCTTTTTTACCTGGAAATCATACATTTAAGCCCATTCATATACATCTCCATAAAAACACAAAACACAACCAAATAACACATAAATACGGATAAAAATATACGAAAACTCACATAAAAAATACTAAAATCTAGGTGAAAATATCACTCATCAGCCGCCGATCACCGGTCTCCGACGGATGGGCGGTCCGGCGGCGGCGACTACACTTCCGGCGACGTCGGCCTGCCTCCGGTGACCTGCGGCGACTGCAGCTCCGGCGATGGCGGTGGCGGTCCGACGACAGCAGTGGGTGGGTGGGGGTTTAGGGTTTAAGGGTTTGGGTATATTAGGGTTTAGGGTTAATGTTGGAGGGTAATATTGTCCAAAAAATATACTCACTCCGTTCCTTGTAATGAGGGTCAGAGACCTTATGTTCTTAGCCTGAGACGGAGGGAGTATATTTAATAGAATTGATAATTTCAAAACAAAAGTGTCGGTATTATTTTTGGATTTTAAAATTTGTATAAAATAACTTTTCTCCCTTTTGTTAAATTTAAGAGAGTACAAAAACGAAAAGTGTGAAATTTAATGTGAGACGATGGAGTATTAAATTTTAAATGATGAAGTTAAATTTTAACGATAAAATGAAGAAAAAAAAGGACATTCAAAGAGTTGGTAAAATGTATAACAAGCTCTGCAATGTACTAATTTGAAATTCTTTAAGTGCAGCATATTTCTTCTAATCAATATACGTAATAATAAATAAATCAAGATGCGTAATATACAGATGAAGTATAATAGGTTGGTAAAATACAGATGAAGGAATTACTTTGCCAAAATGCTTACGTGTGGACTAAAAAGAATTGTTATTTCTTTATAATAATAAAAGGCTATGTTAAGTCTGTACTCTGGGTAAAGAAGTCATTTAAACTTAAGTTGATAGAATTCGACTTGGATGAAAAACTAGAATGCTCACCAGATGTGGCATCATTTGTGTGTCTACTGAACTTTTCCAATTCCAAGGAAACTTCTTTCATGGTTGGCCTTTCGTCGCCTTTCAAATTTAGACAACTCTTAACAAGATCACCTACTGGTTGCAGTTGCTCTAAACAGTATTCCCTTAATATTTGAGGATCAAGAATTTCACAAAATCTGTTCTCTGTGATACACTTGATAAAATATGAGGCTAAATTTCTTTCATCCTCGGAGTTTGTAGGCAAGAGAGGTTTCTTCCCTGTCATAAGCTCAGCCAGAACCACTCCAAAGCTGTACACATCGCTCTTCACTGTTGATTGGCTCGTGTGGAAGTACTCTGGATCCAAATAGCCTAATGTACCTTGTACAAGTGTTGTGACTTGGGTTTGATCCAATGGGATTAATCTCGACACTCCAAAATCCGACAACTTTGCTGTGTAGGAATGGTCTAATAGTATATTGCTCAGCTTGACATCTCTGTGGATAACCGGCACAGAAGCTGCAGAGTGGAGATAAGCCAGTGCACCTGCTGCTTCAGCAGCTATCCTTAACCGATCTTTCCAGGGCAGCCTGCTCGATTCATCCCTATTGTGGATATGGTCGTAGAGCGTTCCGTTTGAGATGAACTCATAAACTAGTAAAGGGATTTCAGTCTCGAGACAACATCCTAAGAGCTTCACCACATTTCTATGGTTTATCTGTGTAAGAATAATCACTTCATTAATGAAGGGTTCGATCTGACTCTTGTCCATTATCCTCGACTTCTTAATGGCGACTACACGTTGATATGGTAGAGTTCCTTTGTAGACTGTACCGCAGCCACCCCTTCCTAGAACACGACCTTCAGCAAATCCATTGGTGGCCTTTTCAAGCTCTTCAGCAGAGAAGATCTTAGTGGGTTCAACCCCACTTTCAATGAAACTAGTTTGCTGCTTTAAAAAGAGTCCTCCGTTTTGTCTGAAGAACTTCTCTCTCATTTTGGAAAGCCTCCTCTTCTTGATGCCAAAATATAGCCATTTGATGGCTACTAATACTAGAATCAAGCCGAAGGTAATACCTGAAACATACAAAAAGTTTGGACTCAGAACAGAAATACTAGGCTATTTACGCCAAAAAAAAAACAGATCAACTTTTGGAGTTTTTTCAAATCCAGGATCTGAAAAATTGATAAACTATCAATACAGAACTTCAATTATTATTCCTATTAGAGACCTGAAATATACTATATAGCTATCAATTGAGAGCCTGAATTTCAGCTATAAATTAATAAAATATGACAAAATCAGGGCCTAATTAATAGTTTTATATATTTGAAGTTCCTAAAAAAATAATTCAAAATACAGTTTATCCGTTTTTAGGTCATGATTAAAAAATTCTAATTTTGTAATTACCTAAAGATAACTTTTCTGGGAAGTTGAACCTCCAAGTAATGCAACCAAAACCTTTTTTTCTGCCATCACCTTTGTATCCACGTCGGCAGGAGCAGCTGTAGCTACCTGGAACATTGGTGCAGATTCCATTTTCAGAACATGGATTATTCTCACATTCATCGATATCTGTCAAAAATAGGACAATGTTGATGTCCTCGATGGTGAAATCAGGTTTGAATTAGACCATTAGCTTACTTCAAAAACAGAGAAAACATATTATTACCAGTGCACCCTGGAGGTAAATAAGGATTTCCTTGAAACCCCTCTAAGCAATAACACCTGTATCCCCCTAAACCCGAATCCGAATCATTACAAAAAGTGTGATCCTTGCAAGCTAAATCACCAGATTTCTTGGCCTGATCGCAGGTTTCGTTTCCAATAGCCCAATCCAGCACCAGTGGAACATTCTCGATTGTTCTGTTCTGAAAATCTGCTTCTTGAAAATCACTACTACGAAACTGAAATCTGTTCCTATCTCCCAAAAATGCATACCCACATGGATCAAAACTATGGATACGTGTGTGGTTCAAATAGGTGTAAAGCCAAGCATGGACACTCTTCAGCCCTTTTGGCAGTGGAGTTTGGCAGCATCCCATCCCAAAACAAGACCCGTCAATTACCTCATTCCTACTTAAACAATGCGACGAACAGCCCATAGTCAATTCTTTATGTACTTTTGTATATGAGTTAATAACTCCCCCATCATCACAACCCACCACTGTGAACAGGTTGGCATCGGAAAAGCTGTAAGGAGTGGAGGTCAAGTAGATGGCCATGTAATTATTGTCTTGTGTGATGTTGCCATCAGCAGAGTAGCATCTGGTTGCAACCTGGTTCTTGATTCGGACATGGTCCGATGATATTTCGATTATCTCCAGGTTTCCTGACGGAATGGAAAGCTTGGGTGTGGAGCGGTCGCAGGCTACGGCGAAGGATGGGTTGATTGAGCAGCCGGAGTTGATCCCGATGCCGAATGGATATTGAATTGTTACGTTGCCACACTTGGTTTCGCAGCCTGGCTTCGCGGTGGCGTGGATGGTGGTTGTGGTGGAGTAGTGATCAGGTAGTGCAAGTGGAAGGAGGTGCAACAAAACCAAGATTGCATATTTATGTATCATCATTTCACACTTTTCTTGGAAAATGATTCTAAAGGGCCGGCTAGTTGTAGTTGGAGCTTTTGAAATTGGAATGTTACATAATGTAATAATACACATGTTATTGGAATTAGTCATTCATAATAAGTGGGAAAAAAAAATTATATCCAGATTATAAAAAATTAAAAATCCCTAAGACCTAAAATTCTCATTGTTATATCCACAAACTTGTCAAATACCCTGGCGCTCTCTCTTGCATTCATCGTCTCCTTTGTCGGATCATGACATTATTACACATGGGCTGTGACAATACAATAACAGAAAAGGAGTTGTAAAATTCATGCCAACTTTCATTGCTACAAAATAAAATGGCAAACCAGATTGATCAATGATCACCAGAAAGAGCCTTATTTTTATTTCTTCCCCATGTCTTCTAAATTAAGGGGTAGTCTTAAGTTATTATGCTCATAAATTTCACACTCAGCACACAATTTTGTCCATTAGAGGATTGTACATATTTAAAAGTGTTTGTAAGAAGACAAAAATTAAAAATAGAGTAGCTAAAGAGCATAAATTCCCTTACATGATTGGAAAGATTCTTGAACTATAGTCTGGGATCATGTTGATTTCATACAGCTCTGATGAAAATCCAGATTGCTCACTCTCAACATTTATGCATCTTCTGAGCCTTTCTAGTTCCATTGCAATTTCTTTCATCGTCGGCCTTTTCTCGCCTTTCGACTTAAGACATCTCTTGACTAGATCACCAACTGGTTGTAATTCCTCATAACTGTCTTCCTTCAAAATTTGAGGCTCAAGAATTTCAGAGTCTGTTCTCTCTGAAACATGTGACGAAATATGTGGCCAGGTACCTTTCTTCCTCGGAGTCTGTAGGCGAAAGAGGTTTCTTTCCTGTCATAAGCTCTGCAAGAACCACTCCAAAGCTGTACACGTCGCTCTTCTCTGTTAATTGGCTTGTGTAGAAATACTCCGGGTCCAAGTAGCCTAAGGTTCCTTGTACAAGCGTTGTAACTTGAGTCTGATCCAATGGGACTAATCTCGACACTCCAAAATCCGACAGCTTTGCAGTGCACGAATGATCTAACAGTATATTGCTCAACTTAACATCTCTGTGGATAACAGGCACAGAAGCAGCAGAGTGGAGATAAGCAAGTGCACCTGCAGCTTCAGCAGCGATCCTCAACCGATCTTTCCATGGCAACCTGCTCGACTCACTCCTACTGTGGATGTGCTCGTAGAGCGTTCCGTTTGAGATGTATTCATAAACTAGTAAAGGGATTTCAGTCTCCAGACAACATCCTAAAAGCTTTACCACATTTCTATGATTAATCTGTGTTAGAATAATCACTTCATTTATGAATGGCTCGATCTGGCTCTTGTCCATTATTCTCGACTTCTTGATAGCAACTATGCATTTATCAGGTAGAATTCCTCTGTACACAGTGCCATACCCACCTCTTCCAAGAACACGATCCTCTGCATATCCATTGGTGGCCTTTTCGAGCTCTTCATCAGAGAAGATCTTGGTAGTTTCAGCACCGTTTTCAATCAAACTAGTTTGCTGCTTCAAAAGGAGTCCTCCATTTTGTCTGAAGAACTTTCTTCTCATTCTTGTCAGATTTCTCTTCTTGATGCACAAATATAGCCATGTGATACTGACTAATATTGAAATAAAGCCAACACCTAAACCTGGAACATTGATCCCACATAATCAGTCCATCATCTCAGAATTAATAACATGTATATATATGCACCAAAGTAAGAGCATTCGTTTATCAGAAACATTACCAACAGAGAACATAATAGCCGGGAACTTGGACGCCACAGCAACGCAACCTCGACCGTTCTTGCTGCCATCGCCGTTGAATCCAGGTCTACAAGAGCAGTTATAGCTGGCCAGAGTATTAGTACAGATTCCATTCTCAGAACACGGATTATCCTGACATTCATTGATATCTGCCAACAGATCAAGGACAGTTAAATTACAGCTGGTATGATAATTAATTAACAATTTCTAATCACACAGATGAATGATTACCAGTGCAGCCTGGAGAAAGATAAGGATTTCCTTCATACCCTTGCCAGCAATGACACCTGTATCCTCTAAACCCTGAATTCGAATCGAAACAAGAAGTGTTACCTAGACAAGCATAATCACCAGATTTGTCTGCCTGATCGCAAGTTTGGGTCCCAATAGCCCAATCCAGCAGAATCGACACATTCTCAGCTGTCCTGTTCTGAAAATCTGGATCCTGAAGATAGGAGGTGTAAATGAGTCTAGTTGAGCCGAACGAAAAGCTGTTCAAGCTTGTTTGAAAAATTATCGAGCTGCAAAATATATGTTTGAGCTTGTTTGATAAGCAATCGAGTCGAGCCCGAACGAGCTTTTATCGAGCCAAACACGAGCTGAGCTCCAGTCAACTTTTAATTTTATCAAACATAAAAGTTTGTTCAAGCTTGTTTGATATATCTTTATCAAACCAAGTTCAAACGAGCTTTTACCAAACCCAAACGATCTTGAGTCAATAACCGATTAGTTTGATTTGATTTTACTCCTACCTGAAGATCATTAATTTGGAAAGCATATCTGTTTACATCTCCAATGAAGGCATACCCACACGGATTAAAATCATGGATTCGTGTGTGATTCGAAAAGGAAGTAATCCGAGAGTAGAAACTCTTCTCCCCTTTGGTTAACGAAGTCATGCAGCAGCCGATCCCATCACAGGGCCCATACTGCGCATCATCTATCACCATTCTTTCGGTGCAACTCAAAGAACAGACTCTATTCATTCCCTTCTCACCAAACACCGACCCCTGGTCGTCGCACCCGACCACCATCAGAACGCTGAAGTTAGAAAAGCTGTAAGGAGTGGAGGTGAGGTTGATTCTGATGTTGTTGTATCGGGTGGTGGCGCCGGAAGCTGAGTAGCATCTGGCTGCCACCTGGCTCCTGATTCTGACATGATCCGCTGAGATTTCGATTATTTCCAGGTTTCCTGTCCGAGTGAAGAGGTTGTTGGACATGCAGGTTACGTCGAATGATGGATTGATGGAGCAGCCGGAGTTGATGCCGATGCCAAATGGATATGGAACGGTTATGTTCCCGCACTTGGGGTTGCAGCCTGGTTTCGCGGTGGCCGGCGCTTCCGCAAAGGATTTTCCGGCGGCGTTGGGGTTTGTAGGAGGATACTAATTTGCAAGTATAAGTGAAATATGCTGTAAGAAAAACATGATTGCACAATATTGCTGCACATTCATATTTGCGTTACACATGACCAGGAATGCTTATTACTTTCATTTATGGTGAAAATCACACTTTTTTTAACCAAATTAATTGTAAAGGTGGAATTTTTTTTTGTCAATCTGCATTTTATTTTATTTTTTACTTTTTGGGTAAATATATACTTCCTCCGTCCCAATCAAATAGTTCATTTTTATCATTTTAGTTGTCTCATTCAAAGAGTTACATTTCTTTTTTTACACACCTAAAACCCACAAACACCCACTAAGAACATCTCCTAAAGCCTCTTCAAATAAGAATTATCTATAATTTAAAGAGTGATACAACAAAAGTTACCTCCAACAACCGCTTAAAACTAACAATAATTTTTAAATAATCATTTTGGCTCTTCAAATTTAGAGAACCATAATCGTTCTTTAAAATTAAATGTCTTGATTATTTCATTAGTTTCAACACTTCTTTTTCTTGAAATTTACATCAAAATATTTATTATTTCATATATTTAATAAAATAAATTAAGAAGAAACACAAAAATTAAAAGAAAGAATATATATATTATGCTCCCTCCGTCCGGTTCTAAGGTATCTATTTGCTTTCTGCACGTGGATTAAGGAGTATTATTATTATGTAAAGTGGGTAGTTGTCTTAGAGGGAATTGGTGGGCATATTGTGTACTTTTTTACTAAATATGAAAAATAGATATATTTGAAGCGGACGCCAAAAATAGTAAAATTGATACCTTAGAAACGGACAGATGGAGTAATAAATAAGCATTGGATTAGAACAAACTAAATAATTATAAAGAGGGTGTTGGAGATGATTGAAAATATGATCATCTATATTTTACGTACTCTCTATATTATATAAAATACTCTCTAAATTATAGAGAGGCTTTTGGAGATGCTATAATACAATTAAAATTTGGGGTCCACACTCCCACTAATACAACTACCAACTACACATTAAATAATAATACTCCTTAATTCACGTGCCAAAAAAGTAAAAACAACCTTTGAAAGGGCAGAGAGTGTAGTTAAAATAATGAAAACCTAAAAATTATCACATAACTAATTTTTTTCATTTTAAATTAAAATATTATATTTAA
This sequence comes from Pogostemon cablin, assembly GCA_023678885.1. Taxonomy (NCBI): domain Eukaryota; kingdom Viridiplantae; phylum Streptophyta; class Magnoliopsida; order Lamiales; family Lamiaceae; genus Pogostemon; species Pogostemon cablin. The sequence continues at coordinate 2,138,604 of CM042977.1, read as the reverse complement.
AATCTTAAAAAAGGGTAAATATTTATTAATAATTATATACTCCATCTTTTTGAATATAAGTACACATATGACAAATGCATGTGTTCTCCTTTTCAATCATATTATACCCTATGTATTATTAGAGTTTAAATTAAAGGAGGATCAAATGATTTATACTGTAAACCCGGTTCAAGGAGACTAACTCTACACACAAATTTGTGCACAATATATATAGAGATGTTAAATGAGCTGGATCTGACCGTACAAGACCAAACCTATAGAATTACGCACTAAACAAGCACAAGATTACGAGCTAAACAGGTTACGGGTTAAGCGATTCATGTTAAACGACCGTCATTTATATATGGACCTAACCCTAAATGGTCCATCATTTTGATTATTAATAGAACAACTCTGAAAAATTAAAAACCCTAAAATCCTAAACTCAAAAAGTTAATATATCATGTACATCTAAATATATGCCTCCATCATATGTGTATTAATTTTTATTTAATAATTTATGAATATGTATTTTTTAATAAATATAAAAAAAAGTTTATATTCAATTTTTCATTGAAAAAATATTATTCCCTCCGTCCGCTTCTAAGGTATCTATTTCACTATTCCTGGCGTCCGCTTCAAATGTATCAATTTCCTATATTTAGTAAAAAAAAAGTACACAATATGACTCATCACTTCCCTCTAATACAACTACCCACTTTATCTATAATAATAATACTCCTTAATCCACGTGCAAAAAGAAAATAAAGACCTTAGAACTATCCACGTGCAAAAAACAAATGGTTACCTTAAAACTGGACAGAGGGAGTACCAGATAATTCGCTAACAAAATTTATAAGTTCTTATTTGAATATTGTGTGTGCACAAATTTGAATTCATGGACATGTGTAATCAAGAAAATGCCAATAATATATATATACTCCCTTCGTCCCCTTCAAATAAGGTTTTTTTTTTCCATTTTGATCGTACCACCCAAAGAGTTTTTTTTTTTATACACATGAGATCCATACACTTCCACTAATACAATAAAATATGGACTCACACTCCCACTAATACAACTACTCATTACACATTAAATAATAATATTTCTTAATCAATTAAAATATGGACTCACACTCCCACTAATACAACTACCCACTACACATTAAATAATAATATTTTTTAATCTACGTGCCAAAAAGCAAAAGACCCTCTTAGTGAGGGACGGAGGGAGTATATCATAAACATATTATTTTTTTATATCTAATTGATGGATAAATTTTCCATTATTTTAATACCGATTAAAGTAATGAATTTTAGATAAATTATTTTACCACCCATTTTCTTAATTAATGAATTTTAGGTGCATCGCATTCGATGTATCACATAATTTCATTTAACAAATTTAACGAGTAAAGAATAACAGAGTACAGGTGTAGCTCCATGAAGTCATTTTTAAATGAAAAATAAAATACCGCAATTGCCAGGACATTCTTAAACACATCCTTATCGGATTAACGTTAATATAAGAAGACTTGGAGGAAGAAGTAATTAGATTATCAAATATTAACATCAATATCAGTTTCAATTACTCACTCGTTTTCGTTTTAAATTATTAAACTTAGTTACCTTTGCATTTAGGTTTAATCGTCGACTATACATAGAATGTCATAACCGAGCAATTAACACATAAATTCTATCAAGTAAAGTTGATGTATGAAATAAAAAGAGGAAAAAAAAGTCTAAGCTCATGTCCATTCCGGTATAAAATGTATCATAACATTTTGGTGTGACATCTCATGTGATATTTTTTTATAAATAAATTGATACATAATATGGTGGAAAAATTCAATACCTTATGTAAGCACCTGAATTTTATTGTCTATTAAATAAAATATGTGGCAAATTAATGCAATAATTATCAATTAATTATTTATTTATTAAGGAATTTAAATAAATTAATTCCTAAAATAAATGAGTAAATAATTGATAATTAAGCCTTATCCAGTCCAACAGGCTTAATTAAAGGAAAAAAGTACAACATATCTTTTAAAGGAGAAAATATCTCTCAAGTGGTTATTTTCTCTACATATAAATAAGGGTCTTCAGTCCTCATTCCAGACACACCAAAAATATCTGAAGACGCGCTTCTGAAGAGATCAAGAATACGAGCAGTGCTCCCTTGAGATCTTCAAGCATCTTCAAGTCAAGACTTAAGATCTTCAAGCATCTTCAAGTCAAGAACGGTCTGCGATCAGAGATCAAGGTTCTAAGCCCCTCCGATCCAGCGTTCTTTCATCCAACCGCCTCCGATCAGAGATCAAGGTTCTAAGCCCCTCCGATCCGGCGTTTTTCCATCCAACCGCCTCCGATCAGAGATCAAGATTCTAAGCCCCTCCGATCCGGCGTTCTTCATATCAAATTCATCCAGCAGTCTCCGTGAAGTCAACGTTCTACCAAATTGAACAGCATTCTTCACAACAAATCTTCAAGTCAACGTTTTATCCGAACAAAGGCTCGACGCCTCCGGATAAATATTTAAAGCTTCAAGTCAACCCCGAGCACGGACAAGCTTCATCCGAAGATCCGGCTCAGAAAGTTGATAAAGTCAAAGACAACTCAAGAAGCTTCATCCGAAGATCCGGCTCAGAAAGTTGATAAAGTCAAAGACAACTCAAGAGAGGAATCAGAGGATAGCTAGAAACTGTTTACTTAAATTCTCAAGTTTAATTCATCTCGGATTATCATTGTAATATCTTTTGTGTTTATTATTTTAATAAATACAAATTTTGTTGTTACACCTTATCTTTAGGATTTATACGTTGATTTATAATATAGTTTTTCTCACCTATTTACATGTCATTCGGAATGACACTTGAAATGCATATCAACATCCAGACCCGTTTATTCCACCCTCACGATTTATATCCTGTTCTACTCTTCAAATGGATGTCAAATTTAGGATGCGAATATAATTAGGCTACTTACGCTTGGACTTGAATTCTTTATTCCACTTTCCATATTTCATTGGTATTCCATAACATAATAAATTACACCCTATCATTTACCATTAAGCCTTTAGAGAATACGGTGTTAGTTTAAACATTAATTGTAATACGTGACTAACATGTATCTAAAGAGTGGAATAGAAGATGAAACACATGTGTGAAATAGGTGATCCCATTTCTCTATGTGTAGGTTCTAAACTAATTCTTGAAATAAGAATATGGCTTCCTCTTGGGATGGCAATTCCACTTAATTGTATCAGGAAAAAGAATAGTAACGGTATTATATATATATATATATATATATATATATATATATATATATATATATATATATATATATATATATATATATATATATGTGCATTTTTTTTTCTTTTTATTTGTGATTTTCCATTTCTGTTATTTACTTTTCAAAATTGATTCCATGCATTAATCCAAACTTTTACACTTCAAACTATTTATCTTGTTCTTTTCCTTTTAACTTTTAGTATATGCAACTCGTTGACTATACATTAAAAATAAAATAAAAATAAAGATGACATAAGCAATTAAAATATTAGTCTACTATCCTGTCAAGAAATGTTCTTCACCAAAACAATAAATAACAGTGCAACTCCAATATTTTACTTTAACGATGTTTCCAGCCTTCCAGGGCAACCTGCTGGATATTCCATTTGAGATGAACTCATAAACTAGTGAAGGGATTTCAGTCTCAGAGATAACAGATCTCTGTGTTAGAATAATCACTCCTTTTTTTTTTTCTTATGCACCGATATCCAATCCGTAAACAATTTAATTATCTGATACTCTTGTCCATTATTCTTCACTTCTTGATAGCGACTACACGTTGATGACTGTCATTATAAGTCATTCTTTAACCCAAGTAAACGGTGGATAGACATAAAACATTTATCCTATCCGGAATATAAGTCCTGAAGTCCAGAGATTTAAAAAACAGGTTTCCACAATTCTGATGGCATCCCTCTAATTACTATTCATACAAAGCAAATTTCACACTCAGCACACAATTTTGTACAAAAGTTTGAGGATTGTACACATTAATACAAAAGTGAAGACTAAAATTGAAATGGAGCAACTAAAGAGGATAATATATATATATATATATATATATATATATATATATATTCTTGAACTGTACTCTGGGACCATGTTGATTGCATACAACTCTGATGAAAACCCAGATTGCTCACCCTCAACATTTATGCATCTTCTGAGCCTTTCTAGTTCCATTGCAACACTAGGCTTATGTTGAACTCTGAACTCTGTGTAAAAAAGTCATTTGAACTCAAGTTGATTGCATTCGATTCCGATGAAAACTGCTCACCTAATATGACCTCATTGATGAGTTTACTAAACCTATCCAAATCCACGGAGACTTCTTTCATGGTTGGCCTTTCGTCGGCTTCCAAGTTGAGACACCTCTTAACAAGATCACCTATTGGTTGCAGTTGCTCTAAGCTGCATTCCCTTACTATTTGAGGATCTAGAATTTCAGAAAATCTTTCCTCTGTGATAGACTTGATAAAATATGAGGCTAAATTTCTTTCATCCTCAGAGTTTGTTGGCAAAAGAGGCTTCTTTCCTGTCATAAGCTCAGCAAGAACTACTCCGAAGCTGTACACATCACTTTTCACAGTTATTTGGCTTGTATGGAAGTACTCTGGATCCAAATAGCCTAATGTTCCTTGTACAAGTGTTGTGACTTGGGTTTGATCCAGTGGGATTAATCTCGACACTCCAAAATCCGACAGCTTTGCAGTGTATGAATGGTCTAATAGTATATTGCTCAACTTAACGTCTCTGTGGATAACCGGCACAGAAGCTGCCGAGTGGAGATAAGCTAGTGCACCTGCAGCCTCAGCAGCTATCCTTAACCGATCTTTCCAGGGCAACCTGCTCAATTCGTCCTTGTTGTGGATATGGTCGTAGAGCGTTCCGTTTGAGATGAACTCATACACTAGTAAAGGGATTTCAGTCTCTAGACAACAACCTAAAAGCTTCACCACATTTCTATGGTTAATCTGTGTAAGAATGATCACTTCATTTATGAAGGGCTCGATCTGGCTCTTGTCCATTATTCTCGACTTCTTAATAGCAACTACACGTTGATCTGGTAGAGTTCCTTTGTAGACTGTACCATAGCCACCCCTTCCAAGAACACGACCTTCAGAATATCTATTCGTGGCCTTTTCAAGCTCTTCAGCAGAGAAGATCTTAGTCGATTCAACCCCAACAAAACTAGTTTTCTTTTTAAAAGGAGCCCTCCATTCTGCATGAAGAACTTCTCTCTCATTCTGGAAAGCTTCCTCTTTCTGATGCCAAAATATAGCAATGTCACGGCCATTAATACTGAAATGAAGCTGACACTGAAACCTGGAACTTACAAGATGTTATATATAACACAAAAGTTTTCCTATTTGAACATAGATATTTATGCAGAAGAAACAGAGATTTTGTGACATTAATTACCTATAGAAAACTTTAACGCTGGGAACTTTGAGCTCAGAGCAATGCAACCACGACCCTGTTTTCTGCCATCACCGTCGTATCCATGTAAGCAGGAGCAGGTATAGTTACCAGGAGTATTAGTGCAGATTCCATTTTCAGAACATGGATTATTCTTACATTCATCGATATCTGCAAAACATGACAATGTTAATGTTGTTGATAATGAATTATTTATTAGACAGTTAAACAACAAATTCTAATCCACATTTCTTGTAGCAAATATTTTGCATGTTTTTGATACAGAATCATGTAAACATCACACATCTTGAACCAGAAAAGGTATAAACAAAGTTAATCACCTGTGCACCCTGGATATAGATAAGGATTTCCTTCATATCCCTCCATGCAATAACACCTGTATCCACCTAACCCCGAATCCGAATCAACACAAGAAGTGTTATCTCTGCAAGCATAATCACCCGTTTTCTTCATCTGATCGCAAGTTCCATCTCCAATGGCCCAATCCAGCACTATTGGAACATTCTGGATTGTTCTGTTTTCAAAATCTGGTTCTTGAAACTGACTGCTATGAAACTGAAATGCATTCTGATCTCCGACAAAGGCATACCCACATGGATCAAAACTATGAATTCGTGTGTGATTGTACAAGGAATAAAGTTCAGCATCGAAACTCTTTTGCCCTTTTGGTAATTGGGTATGGCAGCATCCTACATTATCACACAACCCATCATACAGCAGTTGCAAACTGCTATTCAGGCACATTGCTGCACAAAACGTAGACAGTTTACTGTCAGTTGTTATCAACCCCACATCATCGCAGCCTACAACGGTGATGATGTTGGAACTGGAAAAGCTGTATGGAGACGAGGTCAAGTGGACGGATATAGCGTTCTTTCGGGTGATTCTGCCGTCGACAGTGTAGCATTCGGCTGCGACCTTGTTCTTGATTCTAACATGATCAACTGATATGTCAGTTATCTCCTGGTCTCCTGACGGAAGCAAGAGCTTGGGTGTGGCAGAGTCGCAGCTTACGTCGAATAACGGGTTGATGGAGCAGTCGGAGTTGATCCCAATGCCGAATGGAAATGGAACTGTTACGTTGCCGCACTTGGTCTCGCAGCCTGGTTTTGCTGTGGCAGCTGATTTCACGGCGGCGGCGGTGAGTGGGTTCGTAGGAGGGTGCTGTTTTGCTAGTGAAATCCATAGGTGCTGTAAGAAAATCAAGATTGCATATTTATGCACCATCCTTTTCCAATCATTCAGAAAAGATGATTGGTACTCACCATTGTATTTAAAATTCTTGGGGTTCATCATGTGAAAATACCTATGTCTCTCTCTAGAATTCATCGTCACTATTGTCAGATGACATTAGTCTTTCTTTTAAAGTAAAACAGCCAAAATAAAAGACATATTTATTTTAGTCTACAGCTGTCTCATAATTAGTACACATAATCTAACCATTAGATATATCCATCATTGAATTAAATTGCAAAAACTTGTGTGCCCCGAGGGCACACCGTGCGCCTATACATTTTAGTATTAAAGAGTATATCCTTTAATACTAAAATGTATGGTACTCACGGTGTGCCCCGGGCACAAGAGTACTAAAATGTATGGGCGCACTTTGTGCCCCAAGGGCACAAGAGCCCAACTAATAAAATAACTACCCCTGTCCTCCAATTTACTAGAGGGAAAGAAGGGTTAAAAAAAGACCCAAAATCCATGATGTTTGTTTTGATGTGTGTAGGAGATAAATGAGATTAATGCAATCTGATTTTACTAAACCCTGACTGAAACAATGAATGAATTACATAATCATAAATTTGGACTAAAAAATCGAAAACAAAAAATGTAAATACAATAAGTCAGAGAATATGGAAGGATAATTTAGCCCTTCCCTCTTTCTAAATTTAGTTGATTGCATAAATTAAAATAAATAAACCAGCCCAAGGAGTAAGAGTAGCAGGTGTGTGTTTTTTTTCTTTTTATATCAGTCAAAGAACATAATGCAAACTGGAATATGAGAATCTGGAAAATAAAATAAAGCAAACTAGAAAGAAATTCATCTGGTTACAGGTGAATATTAAATTAAATCAAGTAAAAGGTGGATAAACATGATAACATTTATCCCATCTGTAATATAAGTCTCGAAGTCCTGTGGCTGTGGTTTAGTCCAGGTTTCTACAGGATCTGATGGCATCCCTCAAATTACTTTAAACAGAATAGATAGGACGAATAACAATGGTATGCTAATTTGCATAATCAAGCTATCCTCACATCTCACACCAATGAAAATTATGCTTTTTACTACGCCCAAGAGTTCAAAACCCCACATTCAACATCAAGAAGTAATTTTGCGTGTCAACTCTATTTCACAGAAACTCTTTCAACATAAATTACTGTCTAGAGGTAATAAAGACGTGCATAACTATACAAATGAAGTCTGAAATAAGTATTTTAGAGAACATACATACTACTCATCGTCTTTATACAGATATTCCTCGTGAAGTTGCTTCACAAGTTTCAAATGCAACTCAAACATCATCTCCTCGAAGCATGTCACGAAGCCATGTCACCTCAGTTTTCATCAAAACCTGAACAAGGAACAGAGTTAGTAATTGTAATTGCATTTAAAACTTGAATGAGAGGGAGAAGGTTTATCTCGTCATTTCTACGGCTCCCCTTACAATCCCACTTAAAATATTGCAGTAGTGAAGACCTTGACACGTATCAGGAAGTTCAACAAAGTCCACCAAAGGATTGTCCTCCAGAATTAGACTGCAAGTTGTCTCTTCTGCGTCCCAATTAGTGACAACTGACAGAGGCAATGACCCCTAGGAACATTTTGAATCCCACCTGAGATTTGATAACATACAGTATTTTATGTATAGGATAACAATACAGGATTGAAAATTTCTAACATCAAAAAACCAAGTTCAGATGAGTCCCAATTAATTTTAGCTTAACAGAAGTTTATTGCTGTCAAGTTATGATATCTTGAGTCACTTGTGTTCTTGCACATTTATTGCAACTAGTTAATGTACCCCCAGTGGATATATGAGGTTCACAATTACACAACAAATGTTTTACTAATTACCATTTAGTTATTCAGGGGAATCAGAGGCTAATATAATTGTAAAGACCTCATTAGCAGAGAAAAAACTCAAAATCGTTGAATTCATTCAATAATAAAACCTTAGCAATTTTTCCTTGAAATCGACAAAATTGACTCCAATATTATAACCCTGAATTGGAACACCATTACTCAGAAAAAAAAACCATCATTCAGGAACACCATTACTCAGAGAAAAAATCATCATTAAAAAAACCTAGAATTCAAAATGCACTTTTAAAAAGAAAAGAGGTATAACAAGTACTTATCAAACATTACTCCAAAAGAATTGAAAAAAAAAGAGAGTCATGTGCATTTACATTTGATCAAGCTGTTTATTGACAGACTTCCTCCACATCGTAAGCAGCTGGTATGTTTAAGTAGGTAAGAGTAAGCAGCTGGTATGTAAGTATGTAAGAGTAAACAGCTCCGCACTCTGCAATCATAAACTCGAATGATTAAGAAAATGAAACATGATATAGCAAAAATTGAATCGAAGAGAAAAGGAAGGCACACAAATAGGTCGAAGAGAAAAGGAAGTCGTACGAAAAGGCAAATTTCGGTATGATGAGTAGTGGCCACCACATCAATACTAGTGGGAGATTAAATGCACACTTTTGACAATGCAATGATATAATTCGTGAACTAAAAACGTTTTTTATATATCAAGATTTTTTTTTTCCATACATCAGTTTTTTTTTTTTTTAAGTCGAAAGACATGTCATGATTTTATGGATTCGAATTGATTAATAAAAAATTGTCATTCCAAAAGATTTTAACTAATAATATTTTTTAAGAGATACAGAATTTTTTTTATAAAATTGAGGAACTGACTTTTAAGATTTAAAAAAAAACAATAAAACAAATTTTTTTTTTCATATACCATTTTCTTTTTTGGAAAGTCGAAAGAGAAGTCAATTCAAAACTTAGAAATTTCATGATTTTATGGATTCGAACCTAATTAATAAAAAAATTTAAAAGATTGAGGAATTGTCTTTTAAGAAAAAAAATTATACAATAATATTTCCATAAAATCACTATTAAGAAAATAATTAAAAAAATTCTATCATTACTATCATACTACATAAAAGAGAGTTTAATTTTGATGACTTTTAATTTAATTTTTAAAAATATATTTAGCAATTTACAAAGTCTAATAGAATTTTGTTCCTTCTTGTATAATTCTAAACAAACTAGAATGCAGGTTAATGGCAATTATGACAAAATTTGAAATAATTAAGTCTAAATAAAATAGATATGCAACTTAATATTTAGATATTTGAAAATAAGAACAAACTAGAATGCAGGTTAATGGCAATTATGACAAAATTTGAAATAATTAAGTCTAAATAAAATAGATATGCAACTTAACATTTAGATATTTGAAAATAAGGAAAGAAAGTCTAATTTAAAAATTGGTCAAATTCCAAAGCATCCCCACATAAAAAAAGAATCTTCTTAACTTTGTTTGGATTCTTTGTTGATCGATCGTTTCTAGGTAAACTAAGTCCAACTAATTTAGATCAAGTAGATACATACTAGGCCACCAAAAATTGTAACAATTGTATTTACTTACAAGTTACAACATAATCTTATCCTAATAGTTGATTATTCTTAAATCTCCCAATAAAACATATCATTAAAGCATCTGAATTCTCCCAATTCCAAGGAAAAAGATAAGCAACTAACTACCTCACCATGTCACCGTTTTTCAATTATTTTCATCTTCCTTACCTCTCTTTCCTCCTCGCACTCTCCCTCCCTCTCTCTTCCCTTCCTATCTTTCCCGATTCTATTTCCAAGTTTCCTATTTCCAAGTTCACCCCCGATTCCCTCCCTAACAGCACATGGCACCCCTTCATGCGCCTCCTCGACGCTGGAAAGGGCAGCCACGTGGACGGCATGGCCGACCTCAAAAGCTACTTCCGCCGCTTTGGCTACCTCCCTATCCCTCCGGTGAATAGCAGCTTTACCAATCTTTTCGACGACGAATTGGAGAAGGCTCTGTTCTCGTACCAGAAGACTCTAGGGTTGTCAGAAACCGGCAAGTTAGACTATGAAACCATGAGGGTCATCGTCACCCCGAGATGTGGAGTCAGCGATTTGATCGCCGGCGAAGGCCACAGCCTAAAGACGACGCGTCGCTTTGCCTATTTTTATGGTGAGCCACGGTGGGCCCGGTCCAGTCCGATGATTCTAACCTACGCCTTCTCACCGATGAATATGATCGACTACGTTTCCCTGCCAGAGGTGAAGTCCGCCTTTGTGCGGGCGTTCGCGCGGTGGTCGGCGGCAATTCCGGTGAATTTCACGGAGGTGGAGGAGTATTCGCAGGCGGACATAAGGATCGGGTGGTACGCCGGCGACCACGGAGATGGGGAGGTGTTCGACGGCGTGTTGGGGGTGTTGGCCCACGCGTTCTCGCCGGAGAACGGGCGTTTCCACCTGGACGCGGCGGAGAGATGGGCAGTGGACTTTGAAGAGGAGAAGTCGAAGGTGGCGGTGGATTTGGAATCGGTGGCAACGCATGAGATAGGGCACTTGCTGGGTATGGCGCACTCATCGGTGAAGGAGGCAATTATGTACCCAAGTTTGAGTCCGAGGACTAAGAAAGTGGAGCTCCGAATGGATGATGTAACGGGGATCCAGGCTTTGTACGGGTCGAACCCAAATTACAAATTTGACTCACGCTTAGAGTCCGATTTGTCGTCAGGTCGGGGAATGGATTTGGACAGAAGAAAAGGGGTGATGAGGTGGAGTGTTGCCGTTGTCATCATCATACTGTTCTTTTCTTTAGGGGGGTCATACACGTAAATTAAAATTTTAATATTTTAGGATTTTCTTTTTAGATTATAAAATAAAATTCATGTATACTAATTTAAGGACATTCTTTTACTTCATTCTTGGTCAAACCGTTTTTTTTTTAAATCGAAAAACATTTTTTTATTCTGGTTGGGCTACTTAAAATTTAGAAAGAAATTTCAGTATATCCTAATCCGTATCAAACAATTATTTATTCCACGTAAATCCACGCACAATAATATTAATACAACTATCTGCTACACATTAAATATTAAATTTTTCAATACATTAAATATTATATTTCTCAATTCATTTTCTATTAAAATATTACACACTCCATCCTAGGTAAGAATCTCATTTTACCATTTTGGTTGTCCCACCAAAGATCTCATTTCCTTTTTTTTGATACACGGACCCACACCCACTAGTACAATTAAAACATGAAGCTCACACACCCACTAATATAACTACCCACCACACATTAAATAATAATATTCCTTAATCTACGTGCCCAAAAGCAAATGAGACTCTTACCAAGGAATGGAGGGAGTATATTATATAGTACTATCTAAAACTATATGTAAAAAGCAAATCAACATTAACGAGTGACGAAGGGAATATTTTAAAGATTCCCAACCTTAAAATAAAAACTTGTGTGAGATATTCTTACAGAAGCATATGATCCTTTGCCTGTAATGAGTTTTTTAAAAATAATATATCAATATATTATATTAATATATTTTAATTTTAAGTTTTTTATAAAAATAATATATCATTATATCAATATATTTTAAGCTTTTTCTTTTAACTATAAGTCTATAACATGGTCCTAACTATCAATCAATTTATGTATATTTTTATATTAAAAATAATGGAAAATTTTTATGAAAGGATCCAATTTTTAAGTTAGGTATCAATTTTAGGCTTCATTTTAGAAATCTCTCATTTCAAGGCCCAATTTTACCTTTTTTCTCAAATTAAGACTTGTCGTGATTTTATTTTTTTGCAAATTTAATACTCCCTCCGTCCCACGTATTTTTACCAACTTTCCATTTTGGGGTGTCCCACGTATTTTTACCCATTCCATTTTTGGCAAAAATACATAATATTTTATTACCTACTTTTTACAATCCCAACAACTTTAATTACTTTTTTACACTTTATTCATCATTCCCAATAACTTTATTCACTTTTTCTTTTTAAATTACTAATTTATCCCTACTTTCTCTTACATTATATATTAAAAAAATAAAACGTCTTAATCTCCGTGCCCGTACAAACGGGTAAAAATACCCGGGACGGAGGGAGTATATATTATAAAATAATATAAAATATTAATAAAAATAACATATATTTAATTTTATGATTTAATTTGAAGGTGTATAACAATATTTTTAAATTATTTTGTATGACTTGAAATGAAAATATAAATTTCATGGTAAGTCTTAAAATGTGAAAAAAATAACAAATATAAAAATTCAGACCTTAATTTGAGAAAATAAACTAAATTTAAATCTTAATTTGAAACACTTATAAAATCGGGTCTTGTTTTGAGATCTAAACTCAAAATTGGGTATGAAAATCTTCCTAAAAATAATATATAACATTTTTCAAACCATTTTTATCATTACTCAACTTGAACAGTTATATACATTTTAGATACTCATATGACATATGTAGAAATAATAAATTTTATTATTATTATTAGTGGTGATTATATAAAAATATTGTTGCGCCATTCTTTTATTATTGAACTCAAAATTTCTTTTAAAAATATTTTTAATATATACTCTTTTTTGTCAAAATAATTTCTGTACCAATTATGATTGTGAAAATATTATTTGAAAAAAATGATTGAATAAATTCAAAATGTACATGATATACACTCTTTGGGTGTTCCTATGATTTAATAAAAATATTACTCCAAATTTAGTGAATGTTTTAGCGTTAGGAGTTTCCTTTAATGATTTATAATATTTTAGTATAAATATTCGATGCACATACTGTATCCTAATTACTCGATAACTCTCTAATATTTTTTCACGCTTTTCATTTTAAATTATTATAAATATTTTTAATTTTAACGTTTGATTAATAATAAAAATAATTGGTGCATCATACATACTTTTTACATTTTTTACATTAATTTACTCATCAATACTAATAATTTTTTTTCCTATAAATTTCCCATATACCTCTATTTTTTCTCTGTCTTACAAAAATAACTTTTCTTTTTTCATGCATAAATACTCGGAATTGAGGGATTCTAAATTTTTTTGAAATGTCTAAGTAATTTCTTTATATAAAAATGAATAAATATATCAAGTTAAAAAAAATGTTGAAACAATTAATTTTCATTTCTTCTCTAATAATTTGGTTCAAAATAATTACTCCCTCCGTCCCGGAAAAGTTTGCGCCTCTCTTTTCGGCACGGAGATTAAGAAAGTGATGATTTTTAGGGGTATAATGGTATTTTTTTGTAATAAATAAATGATAAAGTATGTTAGGTAGAGATTGTTTTTTGTAAATAAAGTATATGGGGAAGGGTGATTATTTTTTACTTTTTATTTTTTTGAAATGTGCAAACTTTTGTGGGATATCCCAAAATGTAAAGTGTCATCTCAAAGGAGACGGAGGGAGTACTATACTATACATATAATTGAGGTGATATCCGTTGCACCCGGTTGTACAGTACACATATGTACAAATTTTTATTCAATAGTATATGGAGTACTCCCTCGGTCCCGCACCAAGGGTGCATTTTGTTTTTTTGCACGTAGATTAAGGAGTATTATTATTTAATGTGTAGTGGGTAATTGTATTAGTGAGAGTATGGACCTCATATTTTAATTGTATTAGTGAGAGTATGGACCCCATATTTTAATTGTATTAGTGGGTGAGTGTGGGACTCATGTGTATAAAAAAAGGAAATGGAACCCTTTAGGTGGGAATACCAAAATGGAAAAAAGAGACCCTTAGTGCGGGATTGAGAGAGTATATGTTTCTTAAAAATTGTACAATTTTTTAGAGTTTTTAATTAAAAAATTTAACAGAAAATTCGCCAAGAAATGTACTCCCTCCGTCTCTAAAAAGTTGGCACACTTTCCATTTTGGGCTGTCCCACAAAAGTTTGCACATCCCAAAAAAAGCAAAAAGTAAAAAACAATCACCCTTCCCCCATACACTTTAATTACAAAAAAACCATCTCTACCTACCATACTTTATCATTTATATATTACATAAAAATACCATTATACCCCTAAAAGTTATCACTTTCTTAATCTCCGTGCCAAAAAGAGATGTGCAAACTTTTTAGAGACGGAGGGAGTATATATTTTTACGACAATAACTAGAATGGAACCGTTCTAAATTTCAAATACGTGGAACCGGATTCCAATTGAAATTTGGATCAAACTTCCAATCCAATTAAAATAATGCCACTGCAGATCTGCTTCAAGTTGCCACGGTGCAGTAACAAATTCACTGAGCCGTTACCGCACCACCCACCACCAGGCGCTGCCGGAATCTCAGAGTGTCCCCGTCGCCTCCAGCCGCCCTCCGAAGCCCGTCACTGATTTTTCACCATCCATCGCTCAACGAGCACCGGCTGCAGCTCGATTTGTCGCCATCACCACCAGAGTTTTTCCAGCCACCAATCCCTTGCGGAAAATGCGCCTCCATCCGGAATCCCGTCTCGAAGAACGTTGCCTCTGTCAGAGTCTGCTTTAAGTCACTTCATGCAAGTTCGCTACCCAGTGCAGAAACGGGAACCATCTCCTCCCTAACTCAAACTTTGCGTCATACGTCGGCTGATGCTTTTTGGAGAAGCTCATGAAATTGATCGAAGAAAAGGGATGGAATTAAATTTGGGAACATATTCTTGGGTTGAAAAATGAAAAACCCCCTTTTTTTTGGGAGATGCGTGAGTTCCTGAAGATTTTGGGGAGTCTAATGATTCTGTAAGAGAAAATACGATTCTTATGAGGGGTTTGAATTCAAGGGTCCTGTAGTATGGGGATAAGGTGGGAGGGAGGGCAGTTTGTGGGAAGAGATGGAGATGAGTGACAGATTATTTGAAGGGAGGAAGAGACGAAAGCTGTATTCAATCATTGTTTTCTGCTCTTTCTATTAGCATCTGGTGAGATTAATTGTTGGGTTTAGGGTGTTTGATGATGTGATTTGTGTGTGTTTTGTGATCAAGAATTGAAGTTGGGTTTTGATTTTTGGGTGGGTAATTGAAGGATAAAGCTAAAACAGTGGGGTTTTGATTCTGAGAAGTGAAAGATCGGCAAATCTGATTGGTTTTTGCTGTGAGGGAAGGAGAGATTGCTGGTAGCTGAGTTTATGCCCAATGAGACTCTGGCCAAGAAGCATTTATTTCATTTTGAGTTCATTTATTTATAATTCATGAATAGCTCTTCTTCTAATTAAATGAGTGTACTTTGAACGAGTTTATGGATAGTGAAGAGGTAAAAGTGAATCACAACCTAATTTTCATGCTTTCTTGTGTCATTAAAATGTAAAGATTTAGAGATGAAGAATTGTGATGTATGGTTTTGGTGAATTGGTTCCGGAGCTGTTTGCGTGTTCTGTTGGGCAAAAGCCAAGTAAGGCCAAATATTATACAAAGACTATTGTTTTAGTACAATGTACCCCACCATTAGGGGTCCCCAACGCCCCTACCCTAGGGATTGGTGGAAGAGGTGAATCGCAGGATGTGTCTCAAGTGGTTTATAGAGAGGGCTCATTGTTTGACTTGTGCTTGCAAGGGCCTAAATCCACGCCAAAGGCAGGATTCGAACCCCCACCCTGCAGCTACCAAGCTTAGTTAGTACAATCTTATGTATACTTATCCATTGTAGAGTGGGGATAAAATTAAATCTTACGAGAAAAAAGGTGTAATCTTATTTATTTCAAATAGTAATCTAATTAATTCTAAAAAGTGATCTATCAACTTACAAAATTTACACAATTTAATTATTTCATTTACATCATTTTATTTTCAAAATAATAAGAATCTCAAATTAAATAGCAGTAATTCATTATAAAGAGTAGTCCAATTAATAAAAAAATTAACCCATAAAATGTTAACCATATATATAATATTAATTTCATGTTGAAAAATTTAAATTAATATATCACTCTACAAAAGAGTAATTAGATTACTCTTTTGAAATAATTAGATTACTCTTTGAATTTAAAATATAATTAATTTCAAAGAGTGGTTCAATTAATTCCAAAGAGTGATCTAATTAATTTCAAAGAGTAACCTAATTATTTTTATATATTAATGATTTAACAACATATATTGTATATAATTTAATTAATTTTAAAGAGTGGCTCAATTAATTGGAAAGAGTAACCTAATTATTTTCATAGAGTGATTTAACAACGTGTAAATTGCATACAATTTAATTAATTTCAAAGAGTAATCCAATTAATTTCAAAGAATGGTCTAATTAATTTCAAAGAGTAACTTAATAATTTTGTTAGAGTGATCTAACAATGTATAGATCACAAAAAAAATTAATTAATCCTAAAGAGTGATCTGATTATTTCGATGATTGCATAAATCAAAGTAGAGTATTAAGAGTAATCTTATTAATTCAAAAGAAATGATAAAATTAATTATAAATAGTATCCTAATTATTTCTATGGCATCATGTAGTGCTTCAAGTATAAAGAATCTGTGACAAAGATCAAATGGTCAATTGTAAAATATTTTCATTAACTTTCTTATTGATCTGTCATATAAAAAAAAAGTCTTTTAATTATAATAATTTTTTCAATTTCAGAATCCCCTTCCACGACGGCGCCAAACCAAACCCTATCTAATTTCTCCTTGCTCTTATTAGGAATTCGATCAACTAATTTCTTGAATCTACCTCTAATGGCGGAAAATGGTGAAGAGAAGCTCATTGTTGTGGCTCGCCATATTGCCAAAACCCTCGGCCACACTGACTCTATGACCGATGATATTCTCAAGATTTTTTCCAATTTCGATGGCTGACCCCGCGAGAAGCTCTCCGACGACTCCGTCGAACAAACGCTCAAGTCTCTCTCCCGCCGTCTCTCTCGTTACAAGAAAAAAATCGCAGAAACTGGTGGAGCTAAACGAGGCGTGGTGGTCGTCGCGAGGCAGCGGTGCTAGCGGCTCCAGTTGCGGGGCTCGGTGGTGAAGGGCTATCAACGGCGGACCTACGGCAACTGATGGAGCCATTGAGAAGGAAGATAGCTATTTCAAGGATTCAATTTTTGAAAATTGAAAGGAAGGAGATCAGTGTATTTTGAGGGATTTGAGTATGTGTAATTTTGGAAACAAAACCGTGTAGTAATAGAACCCATTTCACGCTGGTGGAGATCCGGTTCCACCAAATTTTCATGGAACCGGTCTCACCCTAGTGACTCTCTATTTTTATTCCTTAATGTATGGAGTATGTTTTTATTTATAAGTGTGTATTTAGTTTTTCATTAAAAAACTAACAGAAAATTTATCAACAAAGTATATATATATTTTTATTTATTAATGTATTGCTTGTCACATTTTTGCATGTGTCCCCAAGTGTAGGGAATCAATTGTAGTTAGCATATGACCAAGAAAAAATATCGAACCCAATAGATAATTCTAGACTATCTATTTAAACCTATTTATGATTATTCTAATATAAGGGTTTTATGAGAATTAATTAAACTAACTAAATATGCAAAAAGTAATTACTAACAATAATAAAATAGCAAGTAAAATAAATGTGGAAGTGTTCAAGAGAGAAAATAGATAGCCCTAGCTAATCTGGTTAAATTGATCAAATTAAATTACTAGACAATCAGTTAGAATTCCTGCAGATCTTATGAAAGCAATCACTTAATTATGTTAAATCTCTTTGTTAAAGTAAACTTAACACATAAATCTGGTTCAAACCCCCAGATGCAGAAGAATAGTTTCTACTCCCTTTCTAGGTACTTCATGCAAAATTCCATTTAAGTCTAGAGCACTGGACTTCCCTTAATTTATAGGTACTTAAAAATTAATCTTCAATTCCCACCTAACAATCTAAGAAATCAAATCCTCTAAAATGGTAATCAATAGATATATTAAGTGTCCAATATTAATTATTCTAATGAATAAAGGTTATATGGTTAGATCTACTTTGCCCATAACAAGTTGAAAAAATTAACCCCTTTATGGCACAAGCAACAAACATAAATATGCATAAGATAATGACATATCATGAA
This sequence comes from Pogostemon cablin, assembly GCA_023678885.1. NCBI lineage: Eukaryota > Viridiplantae > Streptophyta > Magnoliopsida > Lamiales > Lamiaceae > Pogostemon > Pogostemon cablin. The sequence goes on along the minus strand of CM042977.1, from coordinate 2,119,980 downwards.
TGAGGGCAGACCATATAAGACAAAAATGTAAGTCTAAATTAAAGCATTAATAAAGGAATAATAATAATATTGCAGAAATCCATAATCTAGTCTAGGTCATTAATTCAAACCTAGCACTATCCAAGAAGTACTAGCTCATGGTGTTACAAGCAACACTCATGGTTAGATATGAAAACAATCTCATAGGTCTAAAATTCAAAAGCTTGAAAGATAGAAAAAGAAAAACCCTAGATGTGGCGTGATTCTCCATTCTCTTTTTCGTGATTCTGAACCTTCTCGTTCTCATTCTCATTCTCAAGTAAGCAACAATGATGAACTCCCCGGGATGGGTGGATGGGATGGTGAATCTTGATTTCGATATGGTGGCAGGAAAAAGGTATGAAAAAGTATGAAGAGTTGTGGAGAGTTACGTAGAAAATTCCCAAAGTGTCTCTTTTATAGTTGAGCACTGTAAAAATCCCGAATTCTGACTCAAAAGTGGACTTTTCACGTCAAAAATATGAACGGGCCAAAAAAAGACGAAACGACGAAACTGAGCTCACTGGGCATCGGCACGAGTCGTGCCAGGGGCGGCACGAGTCGTGCCGGCTGGTAGCTTGCGGCAGCTCTCAACAGGCGTCACGTCAGAGTGCTCGACAGTCATGCGGCTCTCTCGACACTCGTGCCCGCACAGCTTGCGGCACGAGTGGGCATCATAGGCGGAATGACTTTTCCTTATTGGCCGGCATGAGTTGTGTTGGCCTCTTTCCTACCCGACTTTGCTCCCAACTTTCATTTTTGCTCTTTTTACTTTGTTTTCCACCTAAAAATACGAAATAACACCTCACATACATCTGTAACATAAATATAAGAAATTCAACCGTAAGATGCTCAAATACGGATATAAATACCAAAAATGATGCTAAATTGGACCCTAAAACACACAGATTTTCACACTAATCATGTATATGTTTTTATATAAGTATATAGTACTCCCTCCGTACATCCCCAATCTATCCGTTTGCTCTTTGCGCGTGGATTAAGGAATATTATTATTTAATGTGTAGTGGATAGTTATATTAGTGAGGTGTGTAGGTCTCATATTTTAATTGTATTAGTGGGTGGATGGGTCCCATGTGTTTAAAAGTGAAAATAGATAGATTAAGAGTGGACGGCCCAAAATAGTAAAATGGATAGATTGACAGTGAACGGATGGAGTATGTTTCTGAAAGTGAGTGCTATACTTTTTATTTATTAATGTATATGTTTTTATTTTTAAGTATATATGTTTCTAAAAGTGAGTGCACGGTGCACCACAGTTTAGATTAATAAGAGTATTAAGTTAGATGCTTCACTAAAATTGTTATTTCTTCGAAAGACATATTGACTTAGAAGTCAATGGTTAAAAATAATACTCCTTACGTCCGTTGTTAATCTATCAATTTGCTTTTTGCACGTGAATTAAGGAGTATTATTATTTTATGTGTAGTAGGTAGTTGTATTAGTGGAGGGTGTGAGTCTCATATTTTATTTGTATTAGTGGTGGGTGTATGTCCCATAGTCAAAACAGGGAAATAAATAGATTAAGGGTAGTCAATCCAAAGTGGACGGAGGGAGTATGTTTCTGAAAGTGAGTGCTATACTTTTTATTCATTAATGTATATGTTTTTATTTATAAGTATATATATATATATATATATATATATATATATATATATATATATATATATATATATATATATATATATATATATATATATATAAGTGAGTGCACGGTGCACCACGATTTAGATTAATAAGAGTATTAAGTTAGATGCTTCACTAAAATTGTTATTTCTTCGAAAGACAGATTGACTTAGAAGTCAATGGTTAAAAATAATACTCCTTACGTCCGTTGTTAATCTATCTGTTTTCTTTTTGCATGTGAATTAAGGAGTATTATTATTTTATGTGTAGTAGATAGTTGTATTAGTGGAGGGTGTGAGTTCCATATTTTATTTGTATTAGTTGTGGGTGTATGTCCCATAGTCAAAATAAGGAAATAAATAGATTAAGGTAGTCGATCCAAAATAATAAAATGAATAGATTAAGGATAGATGGAGAGAGTAATATTTAGATAGATACTCCCTTCGTTCCACCCAAAGAGTCTCTTTTTGCCATTTTAGTTGTCCCATCCAAAGAGTCATCTTTCATTTTTTAAATACATGGGACCCACATACACCCACTAATACAATTAAAATATGGGGCCACACTCCCACTAATATAACTATCTATTATACATTAAATAATAATACTCATTAATTCACGTGAAAAAAAATAAATACAACCCTTTACGCGGAACGGAGGGAATATGTGTTTGGAAAAGTTAATACATCATCAAGAAATTAACATCAACAACCATTTCAATTTTCAATTATAACAAACACTTTGCTTCTCCATCATTCCTCTTTTATTTCCATTTCCATGTGGCATACTGATTATCGTGAAAATTTAGTAGATTTTAGAGTCGTGTTCTAGTGATTTTTGCATGTTTTTATTTTATTTTTAGAATTTTATTATTTATTTTTGTTGATTTTTATTTTTGGAGTGAAGTATGTGAATCATTCTAATTTTCATGTAGAAATGAGGTATATTTGAGCAAAAAACTAGAAAAGGAGGAAACGGAAATAAAATTGGGATGAAAAGGAGAAAAAAAGGTTTGCAGTTGAAAAGACAACATTTTAGAAGAAGGCTACGACAAAACTTTTTGTGAGTGTAGAGAATTGATGGAATAGACAACGGCTGAAAGCGTTGTCTTTTGGAACCTCAAAAGTGTTGTCGTATGTAGAAAATAAGGGATGACCACTGTAAGAGAAATTCGAACGAATTTTTCTCTCTTCGATCGAGTTTTTGGGCCCAACAGGGGAAAGATCCCCTACTTCGCGCTCACATGGAAGGCTTATTTAATTTCAGCCATTGTCTTTTGGCCCAACAGGGGAAAGATCCCCTACTTCGCGCTAACATGGAAGGCTTATTTAATTTCAGCCATTGTCTTTTGGCCCAACAGGGGAAAGATCCCCTACTTCGCGCTAACATGGAAGGCTTATTTAATTTCAGCCGTTGTCTTTTGGAACCTCAGAAGTATTGTCGTATGTAGAAAATAAGGGATGGCCACTGTAAGAGAAATTCGAACGAATTTTTCTCTCTTCAATCGAGTTTTTGGGCCCAACATATTTAATTTTTAAAAAATGCATGCGGAGGTGGGATTCGAACCCAAGACCTCATGCACGGGTGCACGCGCCTCCAACCACTAGGCTACAGCCAATTCAAGCAACAAAATCGTACGGATATATTATTTATTCCAATCTCCTGGAACCAAATTTTGAGCCAAAAAACCCATTTTCACCCTTAAGCCCATTTCTTCACTTAGGCCAATGAACCCATTTGCGCCCTAATTTCCCTAATCCTCCATATATATAAATACCCTTCTTCTCATCTTTGGACCCCAACTCCCATTCCATTCCCAATTTTTGGAGGCCACCCTAATCTCACCCACACTCCTCTCCATCCATCCATCTTTCATTCCATCCACCCATTCCACTTGGTTTCTCTTTTACATCCATCCATCCATTCCACCAATCCACCAATTTAAGAATGGAAGAATATCAAGGAGTGAAGATTGGAGCATGTTGAAGGAAGATAAGGCCAACTTCAAAAGGAAAGTCCATCAACCTTTGATTTGTTATTTTCTTCATTATTTAGCTCAAATGGAGCAAGCCATGTATTGTATTGTTTTTGCAATGAATTGTAGTGGCTAGTCCTCATGTGAGGCTAGCCACATGATGGATTGAGACTATTCTAAATATGTAGGAATTTTAATGGTTTAATTGAATTGATTTTAGAATTTATCTCATGATCTATGATTACTTGATTCATGTTATGAATTGTGTGGTTAAATTCTCTATTCATAGTGTTAGGATGGCCATTTCTATAATATGTCTAGGGTTTTAATTGAATCATTTTATTATATGATCATGTATGTTAGTGTAGGGAGAGGTAAGTCATACCCTTCTTGTGCTTGAGACATTCATGAGATAACACTTAGTTAATGGATCTAAGTAGGTTATTAATTGAGTGAGAAGAACCAATCTTATAATCATAGTACCCTTGAGGGAATTGAGAGTAAGGGACAATCTTTTGTGCTTAAAACTTGTAATGAGTTGAGAACCTAATTGCCTTGGCTATATGGATTAGGAGAACCTATGTGATTGCTTCTATTTCATTTTCAATGATGTTTACCATTAGAAATTTTCATGTTTAGGTGATGTCTAGATCTTGATTGTGTTAAGCCTTGCATACTTCTTAGATTGCTCACCATCAACTTCTTAGATTGCTCACCATCACCCATCATCCATCTCATTTGTACATTTTTTTATCTTTAATTGCTTTCTTAGTTGATAGTTTGTAGTGTAATTAACCCCCTCCTTTTATTGATTAGTCCTTCTAGAGTAAAACCTTTCGAATACGGATACATCACTTTCTCCCTTGGGTTCGATATTATAAATTTTGCACTTGGTCACCACGTCTACACACAACGATAGAGCACGCTTACTCTTATCAATTTGTACCAAAATTTAGACTAAGCACACATAATAATTGTTTCATTGTAAAAGAGAAAATCAAATTCCTTAGATACTTTGAGTGAGAAGTTTTATGAGATGAATTTTATGAAACTAAGTAAAATTTGGCGAAGTATTCATTGGGTTCACCTTGCAATGAGTAGTTTATATCTTATAATAACGAGTTTAATGTTTAATTTTAGACGCGGGTGAACTTAGGATACCGTGTTTCCAAATAACATCATTTTCGAAATATATACCTTTTACGACTCGTTTGATAGGTAATAGTAATACTTCCTCCGTCCCAAAAAAGCTTGCACCTCTCTTTTCGGTACAAAGATTAGGAAAGTGATAATTTTTAGGGGTATTATGATATTTTTTGGTAATAAATAAATGATAAAGTATGTTAGGTGTGTTAGGTAGAGATTTTTTTTAAATAAAGTGTATGAGGAAGGGTGATTGTGTTTGACTTTTTATTTTTTTAGGAATGTGCAAACTTTTTGGGATAACCCAAAATGAAAAGTGTGCAATCTGAAATGGGACGGAGGGAGTATAAGATAACGATGTATTATGAAGGTATGTATTATGTATGTTGAGATAAGTAGGTAATATGAAAATTGAAGTTATTTAATAGAATGTATAAGAATTGAGATTAATATTATTTGAGTGTTTGTTAAATAATATTAATATTAATGATAAAATGTAATATTACCTTTTTACCCTCATTTATTTATAGATTTTTATTTATATCCTCACATACATAATTTAAATTATTTTATATTATATTTAATAAAAATTTAAATTATTATGTAATAATAAAAAAATAAAATTTTAATTAAATTATCCGTTCCTAATTTAAAATGTTTTTTTAACAGAATTTAAAATGTTGATATATATTTAATATTACGTTTTCATTGATCTTTTTATTATTACAATTTGCTTAATACAATTATTTAGTAAATAATTTTTTATAGTGAAATTTATTATAAAAATATTCTAAAATTATAAAAATTATAATCATCATCTTTATTGTTTGGCAAAGACTTGTCTAGGACCCTTTTTTTTTTAACTCATACAACCGGATCCTTTAATAAAAATGGATCAGATTTTTAATATACGTGTCTCCAGTTGACCTTCTCTCTCTTCTTCCTCCTATCTCTTTTCACGCTCTCCTTATTGCCGCCATCTGAAAAGCAGTGTGATGGTGTCCTCCTCTCGCTGCCGGGTAACTAGGCTTCTGCTCCGGCGACGCCGTCTTTAATAGGCTCCGATGAGGATTTTGCCCCGCCGTCTGGGAGGGATTAGAGATTGCAGGTAATTAATTTCTCCCCTAAAATTACCAACCTCTTTCTCCCCTAAAATTACCAACCTCTTGGTGATGAACCCGGAGCAGAGTCAACCGGATGCGGCGATGCCGCCCAATGAAGCCGATTTTCGCACTTAAAAAAATGAGAATTCTGTGGTCCATATCTGAGAAACACTTGTGTCTTCGTAATTTCTGCTTATATTGCTCTTTCCGAGTTTAAGGACGATTTTAAGAAGAAGAAAAGGTGGGTTTATATGATAGGTTGCAAGAAATTTTGAGTTTTGGATTCAGTTTTAGGGTTAAAATGTTGGAATGATGTGCCTTACAATTTGATTTCGTATATATCTTCATTGATTCCATATTTTTTTCGTAATTAATTTGAATTTATAGGCAATGTTGCTAAGATAGAGATTGGCGAATGGGATGTTGGATTGTGTATAGCAGGATTATTGAGGAGATAATGGGCATGTTTCATGGGGGTTAAATGCCCTCTAATATTGAGACTCGAGATGTAGGGGATTTTTGAAAGTTTTGAGTTGTTTGTTGTCTTTATTTTGTCATATTAGTACTGAATGTGCCCTTCCAAAGCATTTTGGTTGGTAACCATTGTTTCTATTCCTTCTGTTTTATGGACTTGGTGGCCACTTAATATGTATTCTTTGGGAATTCTGATGTATTAAATAGAATCAGCTGTCGTTTGTGTTGTTTTGTGGCATAACAGTAGGTCACTTTTTAGGTTTGTTCCAGGAAAGAATCAATATGAGCCCATGTGCGAAAATTCACAAGAGTTTGCGGTGGTGAAAGAGTCGGAGGACCCGTACAACGACTTCCGGCAGTCGATGCTTCAGATGATCATGGAGAAAGAAATGTACTCCAGGAATGATCTTGAGCAGCTGCTGGAGTGCTTTCTGCAGCTGAATTTAGAGGACCATCACGAAGTCATCCTTCGGGCCTTCATGGAGTTATGGTGGAATCCCCCTCCGACGGATTAGATGTGAGGTGGCCATGATCATGTGAAGGCATTTAATTTCATTGAACAAATGAAGGGATGAAGCATGGAGTGGAGAGGACTAGTTTAAATTAAATTAGATGAGATGGCATTCAGTGAGTGTGTAGTTAAGAGAGAGAGAGAGGATATTTTGAGAGTTTACTGTTCCATTACTTGGTATCTGTATCAATATCTCCTTGCTTCTTTACCTAATTTTAATTAAGCTTTTATTTGCTTCAATCTCCTATTTTATTTACAATATATTGTTGATTGTTGTTTTCTTCCGGTTTTGTTGTTTTCTTTTTAGTGAACCTTCAATTTTGAGAGTGACTTGGAGTAGTATTATTCTATTTGGTTTTGAATTATTCTTTTCTATTAATTAGGTTACTTTTTATAATGAATTGGGTTACTCTTTTCTATTAATTAGGTAACTCTTTACAATGAATTAGGTTACTCTTTTCTATTAATTAGGTCACTCTTTACAATGAATTATGTTACTCTTTTCTATTAATTAGGTCACTCTTTATAATGAATTAAGTTACTTTTTGAAATTAATTAGATAATTTTTTGGCATTAATTGGAGCACTCTTTGAAATTAATTAAATTGAAATGTAATATATACCTTGTTAGGTCACCCTATAAAAATAATTAGGTTACTTTTTGAATTAATTAGATCACTTTTTGAAATTAATTGGACCTCTTTAAAATTAATTAAATAGAATGCAATCTATTTAGTTCGCTCCATAAAAATAATTAGGTTACTTTTTGAAATTAATTAAATCACTTTTTGGAATTAATTGGATCACTCTTTGAAATTAATTAAATTACATAAAATTTATACGTTGTTAGATCACTCTATAAAAATAATTAGATTACTCTTTGAAATTATTTAGGCTACTCTTTACAGGAAATTGGGTTACTCTTTGATTTGAGACTTCAATTTTTTAAAAATAAAGTCATGTATTGTAACAATGCAATTCAATCATTCTATCAAACACTTCATTGTGGGAGGATCGCTATCACAGAAGTTATCAAGGCATATGCTACAAGAATCATTGCATGCATCCTGAAACCACCCATCCATAAAAGAAGAAGCTAATGAAATGTGTTTCCTAAAAAATTAAAAGGATAGAATTTAAAAGGGAAAAAATTTAACCCACCATAAAATAAAATAAAAAATGAAAACCTAAATTATGAAATTAGCATAATTAGCTTCGGCAATAAGCAACTGTCATCTCCTTCACAAATTGCAACACGAATTCCTCAGTAATAGATAAGAACGCGATTTTCAAGCATTATTGTGCAAACGAATTAAATGAGAAATCTGACCAGATATATAGAGTCGATCAAATTCTCGATAATTAAACTGCGAATACCAAAAAATCGTACACCATGTTTACGATTACAAAAATCTTCCAAGTGATAGCTTACCTTCATAGAAAAAGAGAAGAGTTCCAGAAACGAAAATGGGTCACGAATTGCCAAAGACACCCATCAGTTTCCAAGATTCGAGCAGAATATAATATATACTTCCATTTGAGGACATGAATTAGCCTCACGATTTTGTCGAGCGCGCATCCGCCGTCCGCTACTGTCGGAGAATGCAAGACTTAGACGGAGAGAGAAGAAGAGCTTCAGTACTTGGGGAGAGAGAAGAAGGGGGCGATGGGATAGAGAAGAGAGGTTTCAATACTTAGGGAGAGAGAAGAAGCGATGGGGGAGAGAAAAAGGAGACTTTTGTTCTGATTCACGTGATTTGGAATTGATTTGGTAGCAGGACCCGCGAGATTTAATTTGGTTATGATTTAGAACCGGTTGCACCAATTATTCTATAGGACTGGTTGTAATCTAGTCATTCTCTTATTGTTTATTTTTGTCTGTCTCTAAAGGAAATTTTCATATAAAGATCTAAATTTTACTTTATGTCTCACTTTTGAACTTCATTTTAGAATTGTCTCATTTGAAGGTTTAATTTTAATTTTTTTCTCAAATTAAGACTTGTCTTAATTTTTTTTTACGAATTCAATATAAATTATAGAAAAATATAAAATATTAATAAAAATAACATATTTTAATTTTATAATTTAATTTGAAGGTGTATAATAATATTTTTAAACTATGTTGTATGATTAAAAATGAGAAAATAAATTCCATTGTGAATCTTAAAATGAGAACAAATTGAAAAACATAAAAATCAGGCCCTAATTTGAAAAAAATATCTAAATTTAGACCTTATTTTGAAACACTTATTAATATATACACTACAATTATTATCAAGTGGCTTATATATATACACTACAATTATTAATATAAAATTATACACTATTTTGATAATTTTTAAATTATATATTTAAAACTATAATAATTTCATATTTAAAATTTATTTTGGTTCTACATTTTACAATTATAGCAAGAAAATTATTTTGAAAACACACTAAAAATAATATTTGAACTCTAACATGAAATTAAATTCAAAATTTTTTAAATAATTTAAAATGTGTCAATATTATACTCTTTTTGTAGAAAAGAAAAATATAAAATTTTAGATCATTTTTTTATAAAATAAAAATAAATTATATATCATATATAAAGATTTTAAGTTATGTTCATAAAATATACTCCCTCCGTTCCAACACAGTTTTCACATTTCCTCATTTGTCCGTCCCGACACAGTTTTCACACCCCAAAAATAGAAAAAAAACACACAAACATGACCCATTATTTACAAAAATACAATTTCATTTTTACATTTTTAAAACACTAATTATATACCAAAACATATTTAACTTTTAACACAATTTAATTTAACCCAACCCAACCCAACCTAACTCAACGCATAATTGGATGTCCAATTTGCCCTCAAACAGTAGAATATTTTTGTAACAGTAAATGTGAAAACTCTGTCGGGACGAAGGGAGTAAAATTTATTATAATGTGACAAATGTCACAAGTTGATTGGTTGGGTAGATGGGTTGATGGTTTGTGGTGTGGGTTGTTCTGACACCCAAAACCCCAAGGTCCCCAACCGGTTGCTATCTAATTTGCATTTTTTATTTTCTTTTTTTCTTACAATAATTTCCACCTCAGTAACGGGTCACAGATGGGGGTAGTCTTATGTAAAAGCCTTATCATTAAATAATACTCTCTCCGTCCCGCACCAATGGTGCATTTTGCTTTTTGCACGTAGATTAAGGAGTATTATTATTTAATGTGTAGTGGATAGTTGTATTAGAGGGAGAGTGGACTCCATGTTTTAATTGTATTAGTGGGTGAGTGTGGGACCCATGTGTATAAAAAGGAAAGGGAATCCTTTGAATAGGACGACCAAAATGAAAAAAAAAAGACCCTTGGTGCGGGACGGAGGGAGTATACTCTTTATATAAGAGTCTATATTCTTGATATAGTGAGAATAAAATTTAATTTTTTTTTTATCAAACATTTATGCTATTCATATTGCAGTTGACATTTTTAATAAAAAAAAAGGTATACTCTTATATTAACTTAAGAGTATACTCTTTAAACCAAAATATTATACCTTGTACATCCAAAAATACAAGAGACCATCTCTTATTTTTAAGGTTTAGAATGTATAATTATTTTTTCAATTCATACATAAAAAGATTTTAAAAAGATTTTATCATACACGTAATTGACCGCAGATAATTCAAAATTTAAGAATTTAACTAGCATTAAATTTTAAATGCTAAAGTTAAATTCCCTGTTTTCATTTTCCAAGTTTCATTAGTATTTCATAATATAATAAAATTAGACTCTATAATTTACTTTTAAATCCTTGAAACATATATTGTATTTTGTATATTGTGACACATGACAAGAATGTAATGAATATAATAGGAGATGAAATATGAAAATGGAATAAATGATTCCATTTTGTGTATTTAGTGTGTCAAAATGAAGAGTGAGATGGAGTGCATAATGAGAGAAGTTGCAAGTAAAGGTTGAGCACTGAGCAGAGTCGTGTGAGAGAATAACAGAGTTGTGGTGTGATGAGTGTGTTGTATTATATGTTGTTGAGTTGTTAATAAAAGTTTTTACTTTCCCAAGATCCTATATTTACCCAACAAATAATTCTTCTAATCAAAATACATAACAAGAAATAAAATCAAGATGTGTAATATACAGATGAAGCATAATAGGTTGGTAAAATACAGATGAAGGAATTACTTTGCCAATATGCTTACATGTTATTTCTTTATAAAAGACTCATCTCCATTCTCAACTGAACCCTGGCCCAGCTATCAAAATGGGCCAGCAGGGCGAGGCGGGCCAAAACCCGCCTCAACCTGTGCATTTGGCGGGCTTAAGCGGGCGGGCCTAGGTAGGTTGCGGGCTAAAAATGTTCGGCCCAACCCATTTAAAGGCGGATCGCGGGCTATGGTGGGCCAACCCGGAATTTTTTTTCCTTTTTTCTTTTTAATTAGGGATGATATTATTAAAATGAAATACCAAAATAATGGTACAAAATCTATAGAATCTGCATTCTTACCAACCACTCTCTTCACAAAAAAAAATTCCAAACATTTGAAAATTCCCTCTACTTGTATTTACCACGTGAGTTCGTATTTCTAATATCATACTCCCTCCGTCCCGTTTCAATGTTTACGTTTCTATTTTGCATGTCTTATTTCAATGCTTACGTTTACCTTTTTTAGGAATATGAGACCAACCTAAAACAGTATATCATCCAACATTGATCCACCTATCCACTTCACATCAAATATTATATTTTTCCACCCACTATCTATTAAAATATAATACTTTTCAATCAACGTGCAAAAAGCAAACGTAAACACTGAAATTGGACGGAGGGAGTATATATTAGTATTACTTTAATTCAAATCGACAAACTCCATAATTTTTTTCTTCGAATATGCAAGAATATAAATATAAACACAAATATTAATTACCCCAAACAAAATAATTACCTAAACATAATCAATATTTTTTTTTTCAAATTTTCAATCTAAATCAAGAATTAAAAGGACATGTTTAAAGCAGTAAACTTTTGTAAAACATAATACACGGAAGATAAACTTTAGACATTTATCTCGAGTTTGACATGTGGCGGGCTTAGGCGGGGCGGGCTAAACCCGCCTCAACCCGCGCATTTGGAGGGCTTAAGCGGGCGGGCATAGGCGGGTTGCGGGCTAGAAATACTCGGCCCAACCCACCAATTATATAGGGGTGCGGTTCGGCCCGACGGGCCCAGCCCATTTTGACGGCTCTAACCCTGGGTAAGAAAGTCCATTAAACTCAAGTTGATTGCATTCGAGTCGGGTCGGGATCCAGATTTCTCACCTGGTATGGCCTCATTCGTCTGTTTATAAAGCCTTTCAAGTTCCACGGCGACTTCTTTCATCGTTGGCCTTTCGTCGCCTTTTAAGTTAAGACATCTCTTGACAAGATCACCTACTGGTTGCAGTTCCTCAAAATTGCATTGCCTTAAGATTTGAGGCTCAAGAATTTGGGTGAGTCTTTTCTCTGTGATGGTTATGAGGAAAAATGAGGCCAAGTTCCTCTCTTGCTCGGAATTCGTAGGCGTAATAGGCTTCTTCCCTGTTAAAAGCTCAGCAAGAACCACTCCAAAGCTGTACACGTCGCTCTTTACTGTTAACTGGCTTGTCTGGAAATACTCTGGGTCCAAATAGCCAAATGTCCCCTGTACTAGTGTTGAAACTTGAGTTTGATCCACTGGGACTAATCTTGAGATTCCAAAATCAGACAGCTTTGCAGTGTACGAATGATCTAATAGTATATTGCTCAACTTGACGTCTCTGTGGATAACCGGCACTGAAGCTGCCGAGTGGAGATAAGCAAGTGCACCTGCTGCTTCAGCAGCAATCCTCAACCTTTCTTTCCATGGCAGCCGGCTTGATTCATCCTCGTTGTGGATGTGGTCGTAGAGCGTTCCGTTTGATATGTATTCATAAACTAGTAAAGGGATTTCAGTTTCGAGACAACATCCTAAAAGCTTAACCACATTTCTATGGTTAATCTGTGTCAGAATGATCACTTCGTTTATGAAGGACTCAATCTGGCTCTTGTCCATTATTCTTGACTTCTTGATTGCAACTATTCGTTGATCAGATAGAATTCCTTTGTAAACTGTGCCGAAGCCACCCCTTCCTAGAACACGATCTTCGGCATATCTATTGGTGGCCTTTTCAAGCTCTTCAGCAGAGAAGATCTTACTCGATTCCACTCCACCAAAACTAGTTTGCTGTTTTAGAAGTAGTCCTCCGTTTTGTGTGAAGAACTTCTCTCTCATCTTCGAAAGCTTCCTCTTCTTCATAGCAAAATAGAGCCATGTCGTCGCTATTATTAATGAAACGAAGCTGATGCCGAAGCCTGGAATTTATGTACACAAAGAAATCATGTATACAAGTAATAGTTTTTGATCAGAAATTTTAAAAGAGATGCTAAAACATTACCTAATGAAAACTTCAAAGCTGGGAACTTTGAGCTGGGAGCAATGCAACCACGACCCTGTTTTCTACCATCACCGTCGAATCCAGGTTGGCAGGAGCAGGTGTAGTTTCCAGGAGTATTAGTGCAGATTCCATTTTCAGAACATGGGTTGTTCGTACATTCATCAATATCTGCAAAAACAGGACCACAGGACAACGTTAATGCTGTTTATGGTGGATTGATCACTCATTTGTATAAGAAAAAGAAGTCAAAAAATGTAGTTACCAGTGCACCCTGGATTTAAATAAGGATTTCCTTGGTACCCCTCCCAGCAATAGCACCTGTATCCACCAAAACCCGAATCTGAATCAACACATGAACTGTTACCTCTGCAAACATAATCACCCGTTTTCTTGGCCTGATCACAAGTTCCATTTCCAATGGCCCAATCCAGCACTAATGGAACATTCTGGATTGTTCTGTTCTGAAAATCAGGGTCTTGAAGTTGACTACTGAGGAACTGATATGATTCCCGATCTCCAACAAATCCATACCCACATGGATCAAAAATATGGATCAGCGTGTGATTGTCCGTGGAATTGAGTTGAAGGTAGAAAGCCTTCAGCTTTCTTGGTAATGGTGTGTTGCAGCATCCTATCCCCGCGCACGATCCATCGGTTACTGAACTGATATCCGAGCACCCCGATCCACAAAAAAAAGTAAGGTTTCTGTCAGTATAGATATACAAATAATCATCGCAGCCCACCGCAATGATCGTGCTGGAATTAGAAAAGCTGAACGGAGTGGATCTCAAGTCGACGAAAACGTCATCCTCTCTGGTGATGTTTCCGTCGCCAGAGTAGCATTTGGCTGCAACCTGGTTCTTGAGTCTAACATGATCAGCTGTTATTTCGATTATCTCCTGGTCTCCTGATGGAAGTGGGAGATTAGGTGTGGAGGAGTTGCAGCTGATATCGAATGAAGAGTTGAAGGAGCAGGTGGAGTTGATCCCAATGCCGAATGGATATGGAACTGTTACGTCGCCACACTTGGTTTTGCAGCCTGGTTTTGCGGTGGTTACTGCCTCGGCTAAGGATCTTCCGGCGGTGGTGAGCAGGTTCGTTGGAGTGAACTGGCTAGCTAGTGTAAGTGAGAGGTGCTGTAAGAAAATCAAGATTGCACAATATTGGTGCATCTCCATTTTTCAGCTCTTGATCAAGAATAAATTGGCTTCTTCATTGGCAGGTTGGAAATGGGGAGTGGTAATAATAGTCAGCGCCGGACCCAATGAGGTTCATGGGGTACAACTGTACCCAAAATGAAAATATACTCCCTTGTATATATGTTGTAAAAATATTATAATCATTAAAATTTATAGTTATAATATTAATTTAAGGGTAATATTGCATGACACCTCCACACGTGATATTATTTAATATTATTTTAATGAATTATCAATTTTTATTAAAGATATTATTATTTTTTTTTTAAATATTGGTACTTTTTATTTATATTATAAATTATTTATAAAATAATTATATGCACCACTATGATTTTTATTTAATCTGAATATCACTTTTTATTAAAAAGTTATCATTTTTTAGCAATCTCACAAAGATAATGTACAAAAATGATGCATAAGATTAGGTGTGTTCTTACGTTAACCTTTAAAAGCTATATCTTGCATCTTATATACTCCCTCCACCGCCATGTAAGGGTTGTTTTTTTCTTTTTACACGTGAATTGGGTAGTATTTTTATTTAATGTGTAGTGAGTAGTTGTATAAATGGGTGTGTGGACCCATATTTTAATTGTATTAATAAGTGGGTGTTAGTCCTATGTGTGTAAAAAATGAAAAATGAATCTTTGAGTGGAAAGCCCAAAGTGAAAAAAACGAATCATTTGAAGGGGACGGAGGGAGTATGACTTTAATAATTTCGTACCCCCATATATAAATTCCTGGGTCCGCCACTAATAATAGTGTCTATTAAATTTAGTCAAACACATTTTGTATATATGTCCCTATATAGCACTCAATATACTCGATAAATATTTGAGTTTTACGTATATAGATAGTGAAACATGAAGAAAAAAATTGCAGACAAGTTTTTATCTTTTGGCAGTTATAGTATGACTTGGTATAACACAAAAAATTTTAATGCATGAAGGGCGAAGGATCGTTATTTGAATTGGATATCTCAACGGCTCATTTGGATTCAACTAGTGAAGAAAGTTGTTCAAAAAGTCGGAGCCATTGGATTGTTCGACTTCACTAAACTCGATAAAGTGGATCACTCAATTTGTGATTATTCGACCTCAATTATATGAATTGAATTATATTTTATTTTCAATTAGTCAATGACAACAAAAAAAAAAGTGATGAACTTTCTAGTGATGGGACTCGGCTTAGAATTACAAAACAATTTAAAACAAAAGGGTCCAAATTATTCCTAAACGTTTCATTTTTTTCCTAAATCCCTTAAAAATAGGATCAAAGTGTAAAAATAGTTATTTATTTATTTTATTTTAAAAAATGCAATGTTTAGGACAAAAATATAAAAGTCTTCTTTAAATCATGAGCCCTTTGCTAGGGGACTAAAATGGATTGAATTTGAGATTTGTTTTATTTTATTTTTAACGTAGACTATGCTATTAATTAGGGCAACAAATTAAACATGCATCATCAAGTGTTGACTAATTAATATATATATATATATATATATATATATATATATATATATATATATATATATATATATATATATATATATATATATATAAGGAGTGGGTTCATGTAAATTGGGTTCATGGTAAGCATGTAAATAGTATTTTTTTTATAAAAAAATTATTCTTTAGTATATAAATAATTACTTTTTGAAAAGTAATCGGAGTAAATAACGTAAATAATAGAGATTTTTATTCTTGTGTATATTTTCCTTATTTGTCTCCACTAATTGTGGATTCTGTTGTAATCCTTGTACTATTTATATTGTTTTGTACTGATCAATATACACAGCAAATATTCTCCCTATTCTCTAATCTTACATGGTATCAGCGGGATAACCGAAACCCTAATTTCTCTTCTCTTTACTGCGCCTCTCTTCTCTTCTCTTTCCGGTCACTCTCTTCTCCTTTCTCATCATGGCCGCTGCAATCCCTACCACCGCCATGATCAATCTCGTTCAAATCAAGCTCTCTAACACTACCTACTTGATGTGGAAACGACAATTTTTGTCTATGGCCACGACGTTCGAAATGCTTGATTTGATCGATGGTTCCTCCCCCCCTCCTCCGACCATGATTGGCGATGCTGTCAACCCGGCCTACACGGCATGGTTTCTTCGTGATCAACGCCTCCTTGGTGTTTTGTTTGCTACCCTTGAGCCGGAGGCTATGGCTGAGGTGCTTGATTGCACCTCGGTTCTGTCGGCTTGGACGGGCTTGGAATCCGCTTTCGCCCATTCTTCTACGTCGCGTGCGAACCAACTCCGGGAGGAGTTGCTCTCCCTTCGCCGTGATGACTTGTCTGTCATGGAGTACGGCAGACGCTTCAAGCTTCTTTGCGACCAGCTGTCCGCGATCAAGCGCCCGGTGGATGAAGGAGATAAAAGCCACTGGTTTCTCCGCGGGCTAGGGCACTCTTTTGCGAATTTCGCAGATACCCGGATGGCCATGTCTCCGGTACCTTCTTTCCGGGATCTCCTACATCAGGCCATCCAGTTTGACATGATGACGCGCTCAATGGATCGATCTTCTGCTGCGGCACAACCAGCAGCCTTTGTTGCCGATCAGCAGCGCTCATCTGGACAGCCGGCTGCTCGTGGTGGACCTGCTCGTGGTGGTCGGCAAGGTGGTTCTTCTCGTGGAGGCCGTCGGCAGTTCACGCCGCGATGTCAGCTGTGTAGGGGCGATCACTATGCTGATCGTTGTCCTCGGTTTTTACAGCTTCAGCACCAGTCCTGTAGCCGTCCGTCTGGTGGCCGACCAGCTCCATCCTCCGGCAATTCCACGGTGGATCTTGCACAGGCGTTTCATGCGGCCTGCAATGTCTCGTCCCCAAGCTCAGCCTCGGATTGGTACGTTGATTCGGGCGCCTCCGCTCACATGACGCCTCACGGCGATCACTTGGATGCTCTCGGGCCATATTCCGGTAATGGTACTGTTACTGTTGGTAATGGACGCTCTTTATCTATTTCTCATATTGGCTCTAGTTCTATTTCGCCTAATCTTCATTTGTCAGAAGTTTTGGTCGTACCAGCTCTCACTAAAAATTTATTGTCCATTAGCAAGCTGACCTCAGATTGTGATGTTGATGTTTTGTTTACTGATAAGTCGTTTACTATTCAGAACCGAGTAACGAAGACAGTTCTGGGTCAGGGAAGCTGTGAAAATGGTCTATATATCCTGGAGAAAGGTAGCTCAGCCTTGGTTGCTGCTCTTAATAAGGATTTACGAGCTAGCTTTACTTTGTGGCATTTACGCCTTGGACATGTTGCTAATAATGTTATTACTCTGTTGAATAAACTAGGACATTTATCTGTTACCTCTTTATTGCCGAACCCTAGTATTTGCTCTTCTTGTCAGTTGGCTAAGAGCAAGAGACTGCCTTTTTCTTTAAATGAGAAACGTGCTTCTACTGTTCTTGAATTGGTGCATTGTGATTTATGGGGTCCTTCTCCCGTTATTTCTTCTAGCGGGTATAAATATTATGTTGTGTTTGTTGATGACTATTCACGTTTTTCTTGGATTTATCCGTTACGTGCTAAGTCTGAGTTTTATGATGTGCTGGTTCGATTTCACAAGTTTGTGTGCACCCAATTTTCGGCTTCACTTAAAACTTTTCAGTCTGATGGTGGTACTGAATTTGTGAATAAGAGAGTTGCAGAATTCATGGCCTCTAATGGCATTTTACATCGTTTCTCGTGTCCTTATACACCTCAGCAAAATAGCCGGGCAGAAAGAAAACACAGACACATCACTGAGACTGGTCTCTCTATGTTGTTTCATGCTTCAGCACCTTCTTCGATGTGGTTTGATGCTTTTGCTACTGCTGTATTTGTTATCAACAGGCTTCCGTCTTCTGTCTTGGATAACAAATCACCCTTTGAGTTGTTATTCAACGGCTCCCCGAACTACAATATTTTTAAACCCTTCGGTTGTAGGGTTTTTCCTTATCTCCGAGATTACGCGGCTAACAAGCTTTCTCCGCGCAGTCAGCCCTGTATTTTTCTGGGTTACAGCAGTTCTCACAAGGGTTTTCGGTGCTTCGATCCTGCTTCTGCGCGCATCTACATTACACGTCATGCCCAGTTTGATGAACAGAACTTTCCCCTCTCTGGTCGTGCTAGCCAGTCAGCCCCAGACTTACCTTTATCAAGCTTCTTGGATCCAGTGGAACCTAGTTCAGCTGTTTCTTGCTCCTCTCCACTGGGCGTTCTACCGGATTCTGTTGATGATGCTCCCCCACTTCCCACTTCGGAATCTGCGCCTGCCCCTTTGGATGTTCCCATACTGGATCATCCTCCATCACCACCGGCGCCGCATGTTCCGCCGCCCCCACCGGCGCCACTTCTTCCATCCCATCGCATGGTTACTCGAGCTCGGGCTGGTATTTTTAAACCGAAGTATCCTGTTGATCTTGCTTCTACGGCGTTGCTTACTTCTTTGGCATCTGCTACCGAGCCCCGTGGTTTCAAGTCCGCATCTAAGTTTCCACATTGGATGACGGCAATGCAAGAGGAAATTGATGCCCTAATGCAAAATCAAACATGGGATCTGATTGAGGCTCCTCCAACCGCGAATATTGTAGGCTCTAAATGGGTGTTCCGAACCAAATACCGTGCGGATGGTTCTATAGAGCGGTACAAAGCTCGCCTCGTCGCTCAGGGTTTCACTCAGGTTCCAGGCTCTGATTTTCAGCATACCTTTAGTCCAGTTGTCAAAGCCACAACTGTTCGTACTATTTTAGCCTTGGCTGTGCATCATCGATGGTCTTTACATCAGCTGGATGTGAAAAATGCCTTCCTTAATGGAACTCTGCCTAAACCGGTGTACATGTCTCAACCACCCGGTTTTATTGATCCTCAGAAGCCTTCTCATGTCTGCCGTCTCAAGAAGGCTCTATATGGTCTTCGCCAAGCCCCATTAGCTTGGTTTCAGAGGTTCAGCTCATATTTGTTGACACTTGGGTTTCGTCAGACGTGCTCTGACTCCTCTTTATTTTGTCTTCGGAAGGGCTCCTCGCTTCTGTACCTTCTCCTGTATGTTGATGATATCATTCTTACGGGTAATGATGATCGATTGCTTCAGCAGTTTATTTCTCGTACTCACGCCGAGTTTGCTATCAAAGATTTGGGGCGATTGAATTATTTTTTGGGACTTGAGGTGTCTTACACTTCTGATGGGATTTTTATTGGTCAGGCCAAGTATGCCCATGATATTCTGGTGCGTGCCGCTATGGTAGATTCTAAACCAGTTTCGACTCCTCTCGCTGCTGGTACTTCTCTACGAAGTTCTGGGTCTTTCTTTGATAATCCTACCCTCTATCGGTCTCTGGTTGGAGCCTTGCAATATTTAACTATTACACGGCCTGATCTGTCCTTTGCTGTCAACACTGTCAGTCAGTATCTTCAGTCTCCTACTGATGATCATTTTTTGGCTGTGAAGCGCATTCTTCGCTACGTGAAGGGTTCCCTTCACTATGGTCTTTACTTCAAATCAGGTCCGAATAAGTCTATCGTTGGTTACTCCGACGCTGATTGGGCAAGATGTGTTGAGACTCGACGGTCTACTTATGGGTACTCCATCTTCCTAGGTGGTAATCTCGTCTCTTGGAGCGCCAAGAAACAGCCCACCGTCGCTCGTTCTAGCTGCGAGTCTGAGTATCGGGCCTTGGCTAACGCAGGTTCTGAGGTTATTTGGCTCGCAAATTTGCTCCGTGAACTTCATCAGTCGTCAGGTCAACCAGCCACACTACTCTGTGACAACAAAAGTGCTGTTTTCCTCAGTCAGAATCCTGTGGCTCACAAACGTGCCAAGCATATTGATATTGATTGTCATTTCATACGAGAGCTTGTTTCTTCCGGTCGTCTGCGCACTCAGTTTGTCCCTTCCAATCTTCAGATAGCTGACATTTTTACCAAGGGATTACCTAGACCGGCATTTGAGTTTTTGCGTTCCAAGCTCTGCGTTTGTTTGCACCCTACGCATCGCTTGACGGGGGGTAATCGGAGTAAATAACGTAAATAATAGAGATTTTTATTCTTGTGTATATTTTCCTTATTTGTCTCCACTAATTGTGGATTCTGTTGTAATCCTTGTACTATTTATATTGTTTTGTACTGATCAATATACACAGCAAATATTCTCCCTATTCTCTAATCTTACAAAAAGTAATAATTTTTATATAGAAGAATAATAATTTATGTTTCTAAAGAGTAATCGAAAAATCAGGGTTTACAAGAATTTGAAAGAGTAATTTTTTAATTTTTAAGAGTAACAATTCATGTATATTATTATTTAATGTGTAGTGGGTAGTTATATTAGTGGGGTGTGGACCCCATATTTTAGTTATATTAGTGGGTGTGTGTGGGTCCCATGTGTGTAAAAAAAATGACCATCTTTGGGCGGATGACCAAAATGGAAAAAAGACGCTATTTCAAGCGGACGAAGGTCGGAGGGTGTAGGATTTACATACTACAAAATATATGTAAACAGTAACCCAGTGTAAGGTTTACACGAGTGTTTGTGATATATAAGTTGATGATGACTAGTGTGTTAACATTTATTTTTTAGAAGAGTAGGCAAATATAATAGAAAAGTGACATTGTCAATAGACAAATATAATATCACGTGACCAATTCCATCACAAACTAATTTAATTGCAGACTTTGTCTTTAGGTCTTAAATTTTAGGTATAATAGCTCACTAATTGTACTGGTGCACCATAAAATTTAGATAAAGTCTCCCTATGAGATGATAATTACGTAAGATGAGTTATGAAATTGGTCGATCAATTGTTAAAGTATTATTATTATTATATAATTAAAGTATGTTTATTATTTGTTAAATTATAGTATTTTTCTAAAATATGATGATTAATGAATTAAAGTATGCATACTTTAGGGTGCTATAGTATGATTCACTATAATATACTTTAACTACCAATAAGCATACTTTAATTATAAAACAAGTATACTTTAACAATGGTTCGACCCGTCTCACAATCCGTCTCATATATACCCGTCTCACAAAAAAGTAGCTCTAAAATTTAAGCTTTTAAATGATTTAATTTCACTATTAAATTTTAATTTTAAAATTTAATAACAAAATATATAATTATAATAATACCCTAAATTTAACTTATAAACCCTAAAAAGCATCTAGAAAATAAGTTCGAAATAAAATATGAGCCCCAGCTAAAGGTAAAAACCCTAACCAAATTATGCATTAATATGTCTTCTGTTGTACCATCTAGGTATCATCTAGGGGTGAAAATCAAACCAAACTACTTGATATTCAATTCGAGATTGTTCGATCAAAAGCTTGTTTGAGTTTAATTTGATAAAAATATCAAACAAGCTAGAACAAACTTTTATATTCAATAAAATTAAAAGCTTAGCTCGAATTCGATTAATAAAAATAGGTAAAATAAGTGTAAATTTAACAAGCTACTCGAGCTCGACTCGTGTTTGACTCGATAAAAGCTCGTTCGAGCGCTGCTCGATTGCTTATCAAACAAGCTCGAACATAGATTTTGAAGCTCGATCATATTTTAAAAAAATTTGAACAACTCTTCGTTCGGCTCGACTCGACTCATTTACATCCCTACTACCATCCCAACTAATTGATTCCTAATTATTAGGGTTTATAAATTACTAGAAATAATTGTTAATATTTTCTGATGGAAATAGGAAGATTCAGTATTATTGAGTTAAAATCATTTTTGGTCTCATAACTATAAGAAATTTTTGATTCTGTCCTAAAAAATATAAAAATTTCAATTTCGTCCAGTAATTCCTGAAATTGGCCAATTTTGGTCCCAAAGTCGCCGTAACCCCATTTTTTGGCCGGAAATTCGCACTTGCCCCGCACGTGATCATCAAAATTGGGGCTTTCCGGCCACCGCTTTCAGGAACTTGCACATTGAGTACCTCCCCGCCGGCACCCTCGCCGACGTCACACCCGGAACCTGTTCCATCGCTTCAATCGCCCACTTCACCTGGTGCTTAGTTTCTGCACTCACCTACCTTCACAACAGAGCCATTACACATTGCGACGACAAGGGCAAAAACATCCTTTAAGGCCACTCCTCCCCGACTCCGCCAGGCTCGCGGACTATGGCTCGGCGGCGGAATTTGGCTCCGCCGCGTATCACGGAAGCCCGCTGTGGATGGCTCCGGAGGCTGTACGGGGCGAGCGCCAGGGGCCGGAGTTCGACGTGTGGTCGCTGGGGTACTACATCTGTTTCCGGCAACTTTCGATGAGGACTACCGCTCCTGATTTGAGGAGGAATTACACGGAGAGGTGGAGCAGCGATCAGCTGCTGCAGCATCCATTACTTTCGATGAGGAATTCGTCAGCACGTAGCATGTTGCAGTGGATCGAATCAGAATTTCAGCCAGAAGAAGAAGTGGACGGTGAGGATGAAAAGGTGATTGAGAATCTAGGTCACTTACCTTGCTGGCAAGGTTTTCCAGACACAGTTCGTGAAGATTGAGGAGCATAATTTCCATGTGCAAGTTCCTGAAGGCGGTGGCGGGAAAGCCCCAATTTTGGTGATCACGTGCGGGGCACGAGCGAATTCCACGCCAAAAAATAGGATTTCGACGATTTTGGAATCAAAATTGACTAATTTCAAGAGTTATGGGACGAAATTAAAATTTTTATCTTGGGACAGAATCAAAAATTGATTTTAACTCCACTATTATTATAGTTTATCTATTCATTCAGCGTTTATATATTAATTCCGAATAATTAATAGATATCTCTATCATATTCTTTAATTAACAATATTAAGATTGAAGATAGACTACCATAATTCCCGATTAAGTACATTCTTAAATACATGGATAACATTGAATGTATTAATATTAAAATAAGAAGCTTTTAAAAATAATTAGATAACATTAATTATAAAAGAAAATTAGCCAGCCATTTCAACCTCTCAGGGGTCGCCGTTTTAAATTATTATTATACTTGGTAGTTTCCTTATATTTTTTTGTGGCCATTCATTGACTAGCTACTTTTATATATGAAAAAATAGTTTAAAAGATAAAAATGTTGAACAATTAACATATATAAATTGTGTATTGTATCAAAGAGGAGTGTTTCGTGCACTCTTAATTAATCTATTAATATATAATTAGTTAACCATTATGTATATAATATTGTCAACTAATTATACAACACTAATCTCAACATTTTTATTTTGATGCTGTAAAATTTTAACAAGATACTTTGGATTTTTTTTTAATTTTTTTTTTTGTATGGAAGAGTTAATTTTGCATGAATCGAGTATATGCATACAATCAAGTCAATTTGAAATCAATTCGAGAAAATACTAGTAATTTGGTACACCTTGTAGATCGACTAGTAAATACAAAACTTATCCCAATACAAAATAGTCAACCTAAAGTTTGATTAACATGGATTAATGATTAAATATAACAACATAAAATGATTATGACATGTTGACTATAAATTAATGTCATGAAGTGGAAGCTGCATTTGAAATGGTTGATTAATGCTCGTTGTAATATTTCTACTGGAGGAGATATATATGTTTTAAAATCTGGACTGAATTAACAGCAAACCATTTTTATTTTTGGTTATAAAGTTATTATTATTATTATTATTATTATTATTATATATATATATATATATATATATATATATATATATATATATATATATATATTTACCCTTTAATTTAATATAAAGGAATTCATATAATACTTATTTTAAATATAAAGGATTAGTGCTATATTTATTTTTAAAATTATATTATACTTCTAAGATTTTTAATTAAAATTTTTTTCTTCTTAAAGAATAAATAATTTTATAGTTCAAACAAATAAAATAAGAATTGAGCGAATAGATGATTTAAGAGAGAATACTTTTTAATTGCTCATCATTTGTTACTCCTTATTAGGTATGGCAACGGGTAGGGTACCCGTTTATTTTGGAGTATCCATACCCATATTCGATTAAAAAATAACTACCCGTATTCGTATTCGTCCCATTTAAAAAAATTATTATGGTACCCGTACCCGTCCCATTACCGTTTATCAATACCCGCGGGTATCCGTACTAGTTAATATTCATTTATTTTATATATATTTATATTTTTTTATTGTCTAAATAAATATATAATAAAAATTACATTATTATTAATTAAATATACAATAAATATAATATAAATTCTATTATTTTAAATAAATATTTAATAAATATGATTAAATAAAACTTATAACTATTAATTAAATATATAAAATATCTTACAATATATAAATTATATAATATATATTTAATTTTATTAAAAATAGTATATATAATCGGGGTACCCGCGAGTTTTGAGGCATTACCTGTCCCAAACCCGTTTACAACTACATGTACCATACCCATTAGGGTTCAGATAGACTGAATATCCGAAAATACCCATCTCATTGCCATCCCTACTCCTTATGCCATCTCCAGTAGTTTACACCATTTTGCAGCACATTCAGCACAAAAATAGTGTGGAAACAGTAATTCATCTCCAGCAGTTTGCACTATTTTTTATTCCCTTCGTCCCATAAACAAATTCACACTTTCTATTTTTGTCCGTCCCATAAACAAGTTCACACCCCCAAATAAGAAAATACACACAAATCAATAACCCCACAACACACTTTAATTTCAAAATTGTCACCCCTTTACAACTCACATAACTTACTTTATAATTTATTTATTACCTAAAAATATCAAACTACCCCTAAAAAATAATTTTTTTCTTAAACTACGTATCTAACGTAACTGTGAACTTCTTTATGGGACGGAGGGAGTACATTAAAAATAAAAAATTCATTAAATTCTTATTAATTTTTTTCCCACATAATTAAAATCATTATAATTTTAATCTTTATCTTTAATTTAAAGACGAAATTAATATAACTTAAGTATTTAGAAAATATTTATTAATTAAATATTTCAGACGAAATATGTAATTTTAATTTTATGTTTAAATAATTTTAATATTTATCTTTAAATAAGACGAAATTAATATATCTTAAGTATTTAGAAAATATTTATTAATTAAATATTTCAGACGAAATATGTAATTTTAATTTTATGTTTAAATTTCATAATTATTTTAATTGTTTTGAAAAAAGAAATTAAATAATGTTGCACTCAATAAATAAATAACTGATCTCATCCTACAATTAACTAAAACAGAATATTAATAATAATTAGATTTAAAAAAAAAAAAGGAAAAAGGGCCCACTTTTCCATGGCAAATGCACACCAAATTGGTGCGATTTTACCACTTCACACAATAATGCGGTAAGAATTGGTGAACTGCTGGAAACCATTTTCCACTACATTTTGGCATTTCACCGCATAATAGGGTGCTGAAATGACCTTAAGAATATATTTGATGTGACAAAATGCAACCGGTGAGCACAAGTTTTTGTTACTCAAGCTAGATATTAATCATGATCATTTATTTGAAAATAAAGTATTTCATTTAACTGTTTCACATGTTAAATTCGTTGAGAATTCCATGTGATTTCAAAGCAAGTTTATGGGCCGGTCGTTTAATTAAAAGTGTGACCTTACCAACAAAATCTAATAGAGGCCGAATGAAGTAGATCCAGAATATTTTTAAAAATAGGAGAACATCATGTTCACTTATTTAGCCAACATTCATTTACATACAAATAAAATCTAACACCTACCCAGATTACTCGCCTTATTTTCTTCCCATATGTGATCTTTTGGATCAGTTGGTTTAATTTGGTGCTTTTTCACCACAAATTAACTCTCACAGGCATAGATTTTTTGACTGAAGTAAATGTGATTGTAAGAGGACTATAAAAGGCTGATCTACAAGCTCATGTTGAGCTCTGAAAACTGCAGGCTAGTAAAGTTTCTCGAATTCAAGCTCACTTCCTTCCGCCTCGACGAAAATCCAGCTTGCTCGCCCTCGTTCGTCTCCCTTCTGACCCTTTCCAGTTCCATGGCCACATCTTTCATGCTCGGCCTATCCTCGCCTTTTAAGTTGAGACATCTCTTAACAAGATCACCCAGTGGTTGCAATTCCTCTAAACTGCATTCCCTTAGTATTTGAGGCTCAACTATTTCAGATAATCTTTCATCTTTGACAGAAGTGATGAAGTATGAGGCCAAGTTTCTTTCTTCCTCGGAGCTTGCAGGCGAAAGAGGCTTCTTTCCTGTAATAAGCTCAGCAAGAACCACTCCAAAGCTGTACATGTCGCTCTTCACTGTTAACTGGCTCGTCTGGAAATACTCTGGATCCAAATAGCCTAATGTGCCTTGTACAAGTGTTGTGACTTGTGTTTGATCCAATGGGATCAATCTTGACGCTCCAAAATCAGACAGCTTGGCAGTATACGAATGATCTAATAGTATATTGCTCAACTTGACATCTCTGTGGATAACCGGTATAGAAGCTGGAGAGTGGAGATAAGCAAGTGCACCAGCAGATTCAGAAGCAATTCTCAACCTTTCTTTCCAAGGCAAACTGCTCGATCCACCACTATTGTGGATGTGATCGTAGAGCGTTCCGTTTGATATGTATTCGTAAACTAGTAAAGGAATTTCAGTCTCCAGACAACATCCTAGAAGCTTTACCACATTTCTATGGTTAATCTGTGCAAGAATGATCACTTCATTTATGAATGGCTCGATCTGGCTCTTGTCCATTATCCTCGACTTCTTGATAGCAACTATGCGTTTATCGGGTAAAATTCCCTTGTATACAGTGCCGTAACCACCCCTTCCAAGAACACGATCCTCAGCATATCTATTGGTGGCCTTTTCAAGCTCTTCAGCTGAGAAGATCATTGTGGATTCAACCCCACTTTCAGTGAAACTAGTTTTCTGTCTTAGAAGGAACCCTCCATTTTGTATGAAAAACTTCTCTCTCATTCTTGAAAGCTTCCTTCTTTTGAAGCTAAAGTATAGTAATGTGAGACCAATCAATATGATTATCAAGGCCACACTAAAACCTGGATGTATACATAAGTTGATTGTTACAAGATATATATACAAGTTTAATTATGTGATCAAACACCTTAATATAGAATAATTTCATAGTCTAACAAAGATATTATCAAAGATATTTTCATCGTTTTCTCACTTTTTATCAAAGATATTATCACTCTTCATTAAAAATGTTATCGTTTTTATTTATACTATAAATTATTCATGAGATCATTTACTACACTACAATCACTTCTTATTAATTCGAGTATCACTCTCTGTTAAAAAGAAAAAGTTATAACTTCTTATCCGTGTCATACAAGTTTATGTCAAAATATTACCTACGGAGTATTTTATCACTGGGGAATTGGAGTTAACATAACAACCACGACCCTGTTTTCGTCCATCACCATCGTATCCATTTCGACAGGAGCAGGTATAGTTACCAGGAGTATTAGTACAGATTCCGTTTTCAGAACATGGATTGTTCTTACATTCATCAATATCTGCCAACAAAAACAGGACAACATTATAGTTATCCATGGTCGAATTCGATTGGATTGTTTTTGTAAACCAGAAGTTAAACTAATTACCAGAGCATCCTGGATTAAGATAAGGATTTCCTTCATACCCTTGCCAACAATGACACCTGTATCCACCAAAACCCGAACCCGAATCAACACAAGTTGTATTATCTCTGCAAGCATAATCACCCGTTTTCTTGGCCTGATCACAAGATCCATTTCCGATAGCCCAATCCAGCAACAGAGGAACATTCTCGATTGTTCTGTTCTCAAAATTCAAGTCTCCAACATCCCCACTACGAAACTGAAATCTATTCCGATCTCCAATAAATGCATAACCACATGGATTAAAACTAGTTATGTTTGTGTGATTAAACATAGAAATAAGTGTGGAGTCGAAAATCTTCTGCCCTTTGGGGAACGATGTCTGGCAGCATCCGGCCCCGTCGCACGACCCGTCTGACAGCATGCTCTGCCCACAGGACAGAGCACAAATTTTGAACAAATTCTTTTCTCCTACAGCCAATTCTATATCATCACAGCCCACCAACGTGAACAGATTTACATTGGAGAAGGTGAAAGGAGTGGATGTCAAGTCGATGGTTAGGTTGCTGTCTCTGGTGATGTTGCCGGAATCTGAGTAGCATCTGGCTGCAACCTGGTTCTTGATTCTGACATGAACAATTGATATTCCGATTATCTCCGGGTTTCCTGACAGGAGGGAGAGCTTGGGTGTGGAGGAATCGCAGGTTACGTCGAATAATGGGTTGATGGAGCAGCCGGAGTTGATCCCAATGCCGAATGGATATGGAACTGTTATGTTCCCACACTTGGCTTCGCAGCCTGGTTTCGCGGTGGTTGCTACTTCCAGTAAGGATTCTCCGGTGGCGGTGGTGGTGGTAATGGGGTGGTGCTGATTTGCTAGTATGTGTGAGAGGTGCTGTAAGAAAATCAAGATTGCAGAGTATTGATGGATCTTCATTTTCTTGTCTTAAGGAATGAATGAATAGGTATCAGGGGTGATTTACTGATTAATGCTTGAAATGATGCATATATCATATATATAGAGACAACTCTAACTCCCAAAATATAGTTAAGAAAAATGCACTGGAATATTAAGTAATACTTTGTGTGACATTTTGTAATAAAAATCATATTTTAAGTCAATGCATATTCGCCACTAATCTATAAATGCCAACTGAAATAATGTTATAGGACATCTTATTGAAAGAATAATTTCTAAAAATTATGAGAGAGGTAGAATTGTTTAGATCATCAAATATTAACATCAGTGATTTCATATGTTTCAACCATTTACGGGGAGTGGTCTTAATTTCTTGATCTTGGGTTGGTTATTTTTTGTTTTTATGTTTGACTTTGTACATATTATGTACATAAAAAATGCCACATGTACTTAAATATATAAATCCCCTGCTTCTATCAAAGAAATGTTCTTCCTTATACTGTGATTAAAATTTGAAATGTTCTTCTTCATATATAGTATATCTTATATAACAATGAAGCATAAATAATTATGTTATGTTGACTAAATCTAAAATGAAAGCTACATTTGAAATGCGTCATTAAAGAAATCTTGTTTTTAATTTATGCTAGGTCTTCTCAATAGGTTTGACCAGTTTTAAAGTAAAAATACAAATGTAATATATAAATATATGAAATCTGACTTTTAAAAATTTTTATATTTACATAATGTATAAAATAATGAACAACGATATGTAATACTCCCCATTTAATTTTAATGTAGTAATTTTCCCTTTTTAGAAAAAGATATCCAACTAATACAACTGCACACAAAATAATAGTTATACTTCTTAATACGGTGGACTTAGGACTAAGTGAGTAAAATTTAAAAACTAACATGACTTTTTCTATGATAAGGAGTAATATGTAAGTGGAAATTAGTCTCTATTTTATTCATAATGATCAACTGTATGCTTGTGTTGACATCCCTTATAACACCTCACTGATGGGGTGTCAAGCTGAATAACTGCTATGCACTCTCTCAGCCTTAAAACATCAATCAAACATTCAAAAAAAAAGTTAGAATCCCATTTACAAAGCATAACTAGCAAGGATTTGGATAAATAATTTACCATGTAACTTGGACAATTACATTAGTTTAACCTATAACAGGCTGACTTCTGAATCCATGTTAAACTCTGAACTCTGGATATAAAAGATTGTTGAACTGAATTCTTGGTAGGAAAGATTGACTTCATCCAAGTCTGATGGAAATCCAGATTGCTCACCTGATATGCTCCCATTTGTGAATCTTCTCAGCCTTTCCAATTCCATTGCGACTTCCTTCATCGTCGGCCTTTCTTCGCCTTTCAAGTTGAGACATCTCTTAACAAGATCGCCTAGTGGCTGCAATTTCTCTAAACTGCATTCCTTCAATATTTGAGGCTCAACTATTTCAGAAAATCTTTTCTCCTTGATAGAATTGATGAAATATGAGGCCAAGTTTCTTTCATCCTCGGAGTTTGTAGGCGAAAGAGGTTTCTTTCCTGTCATAAGCTCAGCAAGAACCACTCCAAAGCTGTACACGTCGCTTTTCTCTGTTAATTGGCTCGTTTGGAAATACTCTGGATCCAAGTAGCCTAATGTTCCTTGCACCAGTGTTGTGACTTGTGTTTGATCCAGTGGGATTAATCTCGACGCTCCAAAATCCGACAGCTTTGCAGTGTAGGAATGGTCTAATAGTATATTGCTCAACTTGACATCTCTGTGGATAACTGGCATAGAAGCCGCAGAGTGGAGATAAGCAAGTGCACCAGCTGCTTCAGCAGCTATCCTCAACCGATCGTTCCATGGCAGCCAGCTCGACTGGCCCCTGTCGTGTATATGGTCGTACAACG
Organism: Pogostemon cablin; assembly: GCA_023678885.1. Classification (NCBI taxonomy): domain Eukaryota; kingdom Viridiplantae; phylum Streptophyta; class Magnoliopsida; order Lamiales; family Lamiaceae; genus Pogostemon; species Pogostemon cablin. The sequence continues at coordinate 2,089,072 of CM042977.1, read as the reverse complement.
TTCCATTTGAGATGAACTCATAAACTAGTAAAGGGATTTCAGTTTCGAGACAGCATCCTAAAAGCTTCACCACATTTCTATGGTTAATCTGTGTAAGAATAATCACTTCATTTATGAAGGGCTCTATCTGGCTCTTGTCCATTATTCTCGACTTCTTAATGGCAACTATGCGTTTATCAGGTAGAATTCCTTTGTACACAGTGCCGTAGCCACCCCTTCCAAGAACTCGATCCTCAGCATATCCATTGGTGGCCTTATAAAGCTCTTCAGCAGAGAAGATCTTAGTCGATTTACTAAAACTAGTTTGCTGTCTTAAAAGGAGGCCTCCATTTTGTCTGAAGAACTTTTCTCTCATTCTTGCCAGATTCCTCTTCTTGATGCAAAAATGCAGCCATGTGATACCAATGAGTATTGAAATCAAGCCAACACTGAGAGCTGAAGTATCATAAATAAACAATCTATCAGCAAATCATTTCAAAATTAACATATATTCAGCATAATTTCACTATCAAACAGAAGAAGATAAAGAAAGAGCTAAAGAGATATGCCAATATATTACCTACAGAAAACTTAACAACAGGGAACTTGGAGTCCACAGCAACACAACCTCGACTGCCTTTTTTGCCATCTCCATCGTATCCACGTCTACAAGAGCAGCTATAGCTACCAGGTATATTAGTGCAGATTCCATTTTCAGAACATGGACTATTCTTACATTCATCAATATCTGCAAAAAAAATAAATGACATTAATAATGCTGTTATGGCTGAATCCCAACGTTCAAAACTCGTTGGTGCGATCAACAACTGAGGAACCAGTCCATACAGAGCGCATAACTCTAGCTTGATGAGAGTCCCACTAGTGGACCGTGGGTTCTGGCCTCTCGAGAATAGTTGGTCAACGGATGGATATCGGTGCATAAAAAAAATAAAAAATACTCCCCATTTATCTTGTACTCTATTATGTACCTAACAAACAATTAATGGACCCAAAAAGCAACTTTACTTGAAAAAAATGGAGTGAAAATTACTGATAACCTGTGCACCCTGGATGTAGATAAGGATTTCCTTCATACCCTTCCCAGCAATAACACCTGTATCCACCAAAACCCGAATCCGAATCAACACATGAACTGTTACCTCTGCAAGCATAATCACCCGTTTTCTTGGCCTGATCACAAGTCCCATTTCCAATAGCCCAATCCAGCACTAATGGAACATCCTGGATTGTTCTGTTCTGAAAATCAGGGTCTTGAAGTTGACTACTGAGGAAATGATATGAATTCTGATCTCCAACAAATCCATACCCACATGGATTAAAACCATGGATCAGTGTGTGATTGTACGAGGAATCAAGTTCAACGGAGAAACCCTTCAGCTTTTTTGGCAATGGGGTGTTGCAGCATCCGATCCCAGCACACGACCCGTCGGATACCGAACTGCTATCCGGACAACTCGATGAACAGTAAAAGGAAAGGTTTCTGTCTGTAATGATATCTAAAACATCATCGCAGCCCACCAGGATGATCATGCTTGAATTGGAAAAGCTGAATGGAGTGGATCTCAAGTAGACGATTATATTGTTCTGTCGGGTGATGTTACCGTCGTCTGAGTAGCATGTGGCTGCAACCTGGTTCTTGATTCGGATATGGTCAGCTGTTATTTCGATTATCTCCTGGTTTCCTGATGGAAGCGGGAGGTAGGGTGTGGAGGAGTCGCAGGTGATGCCGAATGAAGAGTTGAAGGAGCAGGTGGAGTTGATCCCAATGCCGAATGGATATGGAACTGTTACGTTGCCACACTTGGTTTCGCAGCCTGGTTTCGTGGCGGAGGTGGCGGAGGAGGTGGTGCTTGTGGGAGGGTACTGAGTAGCCACAAGTGCAAATGAAAGGTGCTGTAAGAAAATCAAGATTGCAGAATATTGATGCATCTTCATTTCCGTGTTCTTCAGGAGTAATGAAATTAAGCTAGCTCTGTTTTTTTTTTTTTTTCTCTTCTAAATAGGTGTAGTTTTATGAGAAGAGTAATTAGGCACAAGATGTGAAGTACACTAGCATTAAAATCTCCCCTTTATATTCATCTTTTTCTAACTACTCTTGTAAAATTGGAATAAAGAATCAAAAAACCAAAAATAGAAAAAAAGGGTTGTTTAATGTTTCGTGAATAATACTTTTCTGAAACGCTAGTCCACCCATTTGTACAAGTTAACGAGTTTAGTGAGTGTGGTTGCATTTGTAATTTATTCTCAATAATTAAAGTCTAAATCTATAGTGAAGGTAATTTTTATATTTTACGGATGAAGGAGTATTATTAATCTGGCAGATCTTCTCAAATATAAAATGTAATACTCCTAATAACATTATGAGTGTATATTAGGTGCACCCTTGCATCTATATTTGTATAACTTTTTATTCTATTTTGTATACATGTTATTCTCTTTTGTATACGTGTTTTGTAATAATTGTATACTGTTTTCACACTAAATTTTTCATTAAAAAAATAAGCATTCATATGTGTATAACTTTTTATTCAATAGTTTATACATGTATTTTAATAATTGTACATTTTTTTACACTCAATTTTTTATTAAAAAAATTAACAATTAAATTGTAGGTATACATTTTTACTCATAATTGTATATGTTTTTGCTTATATTTGTACGCGGGTGCACACGAAGCTTCGTGTGCACCCGGGTGCACACTATATTTAGCCTAACATTATTCTAATAAACAGTATTGGGATGAATTTAATAAGTGAAATTATAATGTTCACTTATTTTCCACGTATAACTTATACACTTATAAATAAAAATATATATTAATAAATAAAAATGAATACATTTTGTTAGCAAATTTTTTGTTAATTTTTTAATAAGGAGCTGAACGTAAAAAAAATACTACATAAAATTATTAAAAAATATATATAGAATATTGAATAAAAATTTATGCATATACCATATCCACTCATTTAATAAATGTGATAATAAATGTGATACTCGCGTACATCTTATTCCTGTATATAAAGACATTTTATTCAGCCACCCCGACGACGCCATCCTCCACCGCTTTCTTACCGGAATTCACGACCCATCCGCCATGACGATTGAGCAGTCATCATTAGGATTGCAGCGATAATTACTCTGATCTGTGTGCGGAGTGAGAGAGGAGCAGAAAGTAGCTAGTGAAGGAGCCGGCGCGATGCCGTGGTGAGATGTTTGCTTATTTTTGTAGCACTCACGAGCAAGAATATTCGATCGTTGTAGTAGTATATCCCAAGAAAATTATCAATCCACAAAGGAGTTATGTTCGGACTAGCAAAATACGTGAGCTCATGTTCATGTCGTTTTTGTAAAGATGATAGGGGGTTTTGAGATTGATTAACAACTAAAGCAAGTAGCAAGTAAATAAGAGAGCTAATAGGAGAAATGACAAGTAAAGATGAATGAAAATAAAAGAGGATAGGTGCTAAAGTTCAAGTATGGAAAAACATGGGATTAGAAACATCCAAGCACACTCGATTCATATTATCATGCAAAAGGAATTCAACTCAATTGATGTAGACTAAGGGTGATCACGATTGTATCCTAAGCTCCCTTTCGGGTTACAAAGGTTGTTGATCCATTTTAAACTCCCAAAAGCACTTAAGATCAAAGCCCAACATTAATCCCTTCCATCTAGGTACTAGTTAGATTAAACTCTCCCTTTTTGTGTACTAAGGCCAACGAATGGATTGGTTCCCCTCATTGAATTCAAATATCCTTTCGGTCAAATCCAAACTCAATGTCTATTCATGCCTTCCTAATACTATAGAGGGTCGTTTCCGTCTCACTCCAAGCAATACATACATGAACATTATGATAGCATTTAATCACCATAAATCAATTCATTGATCAACAATCCATTAAACCAATAATCAATTATGAATAACAAACCATGCCATCACAACATCAAGGCAATTAAACTCCATTAATAGAAATCAACATCAATTAAATCAAAAACCAATTTAATCCACGTGATAATACAAATCTAACATGTTCTTCATATTCCTAATCCCACTAGAGGGATTAGCCTAACATGATAAGGGTAACAAAATACATAAATGATTCATTACAATTATCCATAGTCTAAATCCAAAAGAAAATCAAAGGAGATGTAAATCTTCCCCAACAATTTCTTATAGGAGATCTTCAATACTCATTGATCTTCTTCTCTAGCTATTGATTTCTTGAGATCTCACCCAATGGAAGGGATGAAGTTTTGATGGAGAATTAATGGAGAAGATGAAGATGGATCAAGATGGATGAAGGTGGATGGAGATTATGGTGTGAAATTGAAGAAAATGTGTGTGATGTGTGTGTAGAGGATGGAATTTCGGATCTTATCCATCCAAATGTTGAAATGGGGTCTATTTATACCCCATGTGGGCCTTCTAGAAGATTCCAGCAATTTTCTGCATTTTGCACCAACACGGCTCGAGCTCCGCCGCACGCCCCGTGTTCTAACACAGCACACGAGTCGTGTTCCGCACTCGGCCACAGGGGTGGCCGTGTTGTGTTTTCTGACGTTGTCGCACGGCTTTCTGGACAGGCCCGTGCGCGGTGCACGGGCCGTGTGTTTGTACTGGGTACGGGTCGTGTTCTGCACTCGGCCACAGACGTGGCCGAGTTGGTGTTTCAAGTATCAGCGCACGGCCATTCTGACAGGGTCGTGCGCTGCACACGGCCCGTGTTGTGCAGCTTCCGTTTTTGCCCGTTCTCCCTCGTTTCAACTCCGAATTTAGATCCGCTTTTTCCTATGCCTTCCTTATCATATCTAGCATCCAATAAAAAGTGAAAATCATAGGTTTAAGCTCATTCACATACATTTCCATAAAAAACACAAAATACAATCAAATAACATACAAATACGGATAAAATAATACGAAAACACATATAAAAAAATATTAAAATCTAGGTGAAAATAGCGCCAATCATGAGACAATGTGGAGGACGAGACTGGACTAAGGAGTTGGAAGAATTTTGGGCTGCATTGCAGTGCTATTAATGGAGGTGGATGTAATGGCTAATAAAGTGGAGATTTTAGGGATAACCGATTCCCTTAGCCCGGTGTCACCCGTCGCCGAAGTGAAGGCGGCGTTTTCCTCATCCACGGTGCCTGATACATTGATGTTTCTGAATCAATGCTTTTGACTACCAGAATAGTGCGTCTCATTCACGCCTCTTATCTTGGAAAAAAATTCAACTTGTGAATTGTGATTTCATTTAAGATGAGTAGAATCCTTTTTTTTTTTTTGGCTTTAGACCCTATAATCCACGTCATTTTGACCAAGTGAGAGAAATGAAGAAAGGGCAATTTTACAAGGATGGAATCAGAAAAGAAGCACGGGTGAGACTTTATGATTTTGTTGTTTTGTGATGATGGAGAATTTTGAGCGAGACGACAACAAATCGTGGCTTCCTTTTGTGATGCTTTCTGTTCCTATGATTTTATTTTGACTATCAAATTTTGTGAGAATGATTTATCGAATTCTGGATGATTTATAAGTTTGGCTATGGACAGACCTCCAAATAAATTACATTAATCTCTGCTTTAGTCAGTGTGGATGGGTTAAATCGGAAAAGTTGAATTGCTACATTCATGATCTTTTAACATATATTATGAACAAACTTTTGGATTACTCTTTAGAATGAATTGTATTATTATGAACAAAATTTTAGATTACTCATTATTTTGATTTGTTTATGTTACGCTATATTTGATTAAGTGATTATCATTTTTATATATAAATACAAGTTGGTTTACTTTAAATAATAATTTGGATTACTATATATAATGAATTGAGTTACTATAAATAAGTTTTTAGATTACTCTTTATTTTAATTTAATGTGATTATCATTATTATTTTATATAAATTGGGTTACTCTATATAATATTTTGAGTTACTTTTTAATTTGATAGATTTCAAAAAATAAGTCATATATTATGAAGATTAAATTAAATAGTATGTAATTTATAAATTGATAGATTGGATGATCCTTTAAAATTAGTAAGGGCAGATTTTGATTTTTCTTTGATTTGAGATTTTACATTTTTGAAAATGATGTCATGTCCTATGATAAATTAAATTATATACAATTTATAAATTGTTACATCACTTAATAAATATAATTAGATAAGTTACTATTTAAAATTAATTAGATTACTCTTTAAAATTAATTAAATTATTCTTTAATTGGAAACTTTAATTAAAAGACATGTTTTAATACACTATGAAAATGCCTATCCAAAATGAATGAGAATATCACTTAAAAAAAAGTATTGTGCTAATATTTTCAAACTTGACTGGAGAAAGTATTCCTACCTGCAAAGTATGAATATTATTAAAAAAAAATGGGGTTCCATATCACGCTATTCAAAAAAAGTGTCATACCCAAACCTTTCATATCTTTAGATTTTTATTGTTACTCACAAAAACTCTGCTCACTTCTTCCCTACCACAAACTCACTTCTTCTCTACCACAAACTTGTTTCATTATTTTGTCACTGCAAACAACAAATATTCTATCTCAAAGTACTGTACCGATTTCACCTCTTTAAACGAGTGACCCAGCTATTGAGGTTTGGCTTCATCATCGGCTGCCAGAGCATCATTCTTATCGATCACCACTTCTTTGACCGGAGTGACTTCCCTTAATGCCAGCTTGGACGGCGGCGGCAATTTTGAGGACCGAAAACTCACTGGCACACTGTGGCTAGCGCCAATCATCTCGGGGTCGAACACCACTGCACTGCCATCGTTCTCGTCGCGAATGGCGGATTTCACCCAGGTGACAAGGTCGGTGCTGTGCTTGCAAGCGGTGAGGATTTCAAGGCTGATCAGGCCGAGGCTCCATAGATCTAGTTGTTCGCGTTTGCACCTAAGTCGTTCTCATTTACAAAATAATTTATTTACTATTCACTCTGCCGGTAATAAAACATTTGAAAGGGAAAATAATATGCAATTATATAACTGTCTGTACTAATATGAAATTGCAACCCACTATTGGGGGTGACCTAGAACCAATTTGAAAGAAATAAACAAATTAAAGGCAGTTCATTAAATCCTGAGGACAAATTTTATTCTCCTATACATTGCAATTAAATAAAAAAGGTTGGTAAAATGCGGATGAATTAATATGTTTACAAGTGGATTAAAGATCAGCTATGGGACTTGTTGTGAATCAGGACCAAAAAGCATTGCTATAGCTTTATAAAAGGCTGACATTCATTCTCATGGCTCATGTTGAACTCTGATGTCTCAACTCAAGCCTTGGTAAGAGAGTCCTTTGAACTCAAGTTGATTGGAAATCCAGATTTCTCACCTGATATGGCCTCAATTTTGGGTTTATAGAGCCTTTCAAGTTCCACGGCAACTTCTTTCATCGTTGGCCTTTCGTCGCCTTTTAAGTTGAGACATCTCTTAACAAGATCACCTATCTGTTGCAGTTCCTCGAAATTGCATTCCCTTAAAATTTGAGGCTCATGAATTTGGGTGAGTCTTTTCTCTGTGATGGATATGAGAAAATATGAGGCCAAGTTCCTTTCTTGCTCGGAATTCGTAGGCGTAATAGGCTTCTTCCCTGTCAGAAGCTCAGCAAGAACCACTCCAAAACTGTACACGTCGCTCTTCACTGTTAACTGGCTCGTTTGGAAATACTCTGGATCCAAATAGCCTAATGTCCCCTGTACAAGTGTTGTGAATTGTGTTTGATCCAATGGGATCAATCTTGGCGCTCCAAAATCTGACAGCTTGGCAGTATACGAATGATCTAATAGTATATTGCTCAACTTGACGTCTCTGTGGATAACCGGCATAGAAGCTGCAGAGTGGAGATAAGCAAGTGCACCAGCTGATTCAGCAGCAATTCTCAACCGATCTTTCCATGGCAATCTGCTCAACTCACCCCTGCTGTGGATATGCTGGTAAAGCGTTCCGTTTGAGATGTATTCATAAACTAGTAAAGGGATTTCAGTCTCGAGACAGCATCCCAAAAGCTTCACCACATTTCTATGGTTAATTTGTGTCAGAATAATCACTTCGTTAATAAAGGTCCATTATTCTCGACTTCTTGATGGCAACTACGCGTTTATGGGGTAGAATTCCTTTGTAGACAGTGCCGTAGCCACCCCTTCCAAGAACACGATCTTCAGCATATCCATTGGTGGCCTTTTCAAGCTCTTCAGCTGAGAAGATCTTAGTTCCACTTTGAATAAAACAAGTTTTCTGCTTCAAAAGGAGTCCTCCATTTTGTGTGAAGAACTTCTCTCTCATTTTGGCAAGCTTCCTCTTCTTGATGCCAAAATACAACCATGGGATACCAATGATCACTGAAATCAAACCAATGCTCAAACCTGGGACATCATATTTAAGACAGACAAGTCAATGTAATAGTGAAACAGATCGAATCCAGAGCAAGTATAGTTGCCTGAAGTGTTATTGCAATTTTCGTGTTATTCTTTTATAATAATAAATAAATTATAAATTATATTTTTTTTTGAAATAAAATTAGTATATGAATGATTGTAGTTTTGACTTTTTTTAATTTTTTTATAAGAATTAAGATAAAAAAAAATTTGTGGGATGGATGAAAATAATAATGATGAAAACAATTGGATCGAAGGAAGGGTGCAAATAAATAAATGACAATAATAATACTAAAATAATAATCATAAATATAATATATATATATATATCATTATAAGAAAAAATGAATATAATAATTAGAAAGATGGACGATTTTGTTATTTTTAAAATTTAGAGCTTGAACGTGTGATTAGCAAGTCAAGTCGGAGAATATAAATAATTAATACTCACTGTAGAGCTCAAGTATAGATCATGCAGATTCATTTGACTTGAATAGTCAATGATTAAATGAATAATACGTAGAAGAGTTTTAAAAAAAAATGCTCTAAACTTATGAAGGAAAGAGTAGAAAACGACATACAGCCGCTGGTGAAGTTCTTGTCGCTGCCCACCATGGCCAAATCGTCGCAGCCAACCACGGTGAACAGGTTGGAAGTGGAGAAGGTGTAAGGAATGGAGGTCAAGTCGATGGATACATTGTTCTGCCGGGTGATGTTGCCGTCGTTCGCGTGGCATCTGGTCGTAACGTGGTTCTTGATTCGGACATGATCAGCTGTTATTTCGATTATCTCCTGGTTTCCTGACGGAAGCAGGAGAGTGGGAGAGGAGGAGTCGCAGGTGATGTCGAATGAAGAGTTGAAGGAGCAGGTGGAGTTGATCCCAATGCCGAATGGATATGGAACTGTTACGTTGCCACACACTTGGTTTTGCAGGGGTTTCGCGGTGGTTGCTGATTCAGTCAAGGAGTTTCTGGTGGTGGTGGTGGTGGAGAAGTAGAGGGGTAAGAAAATCAAAATGGTAGAATATTGATGAATCTTCATTTTTTGAGTTTAACTGACATTACTTGAATACTCTGTCTTGATTCAATAATCTCTTAAACCTGGTATTCAATTTATTTATAGATTAAGGAGATCATTCATTGCCAATGTTCAAGATTAAAAGAATGGAATATTAATTGGCGCGTAAAAGTACGTGGCTTTCAGATATGCGGCTTCAGATTCTACGGGAAAATCTCATGTAATTTCATCCCTAACCCGATAATTTATTATTGGGTTAAGAAAAATCACAAACTTTATATTTATTACAAATTAATTTCATCTTTTAAAAATTAAAAAGATCACAATATTTACGTATGATCCGCACTTAATTTGTCATTAAAAATGGGGTATTTTTTAAAAATTAGGTACTCTTTGCAATAATTTTTGCAATAATAATTTAAGGTACTGTTCTTTTTTTTACTCCCTCCGTCTTATACTTATCTTCACACTTCCTTTGTAAATTACAAAGGAAGTATGAAGATAAGTATGGGACAGAGGAAGTAATTTTTTTAGGATTAATTTGCAATAAGAGTAAAATTAGTATTTTTTTAACAATTAACCCTTTATTTTATTACTCCATACTCATTTATTTTTCATAAATTTCTTCACTTGAAAAAGAAAATATACTCCCTCCATCCAAAAAAAAATCTTTCAATTTCTCATTTCAGATGGCACACAAAAAAATCATCTCTACCTAACATACTTTATCATTTATTTATTATAAAAAAAATATCATTATACCCCTAAAAGTTATCACTTCCTTAATCTATGTGCCGGAATTGAAGGTGCGATCTTTTGTGGGGATGGAGGGAGTATTTCAGCTAACATAATATATATTATCCTCGTATATATTTTAGAAGAGTTCGAATTAATAGACTAGATAAATGTTGCTATGAAATATGCGCTGGTATCATCTTAATCATGTTTATTACTATTGTCTTTTCCGTCGAATTGATCAAAACTTAATATCTAAAGTTTTCTAAAGTGAGATTTATGTAGTGTGAATCTTCTAGTTAATAAAAATAAAAATTTAAGTGAGTTTCTTACATGAAATGGTTGTACATTGTAATAACAAATTTTGTATTTATAATAAAATAAACACAAAAGAATTACAATGATAATCCAGAAGGATTAAACTTGAAAAATTAGGAAACAATCTCTATCAATCCTCTGATTCTTCTCTCGAACCAATTTGGCTTGACTTTGACTTTGACTTTGACTGCGTTGACCGCGTTGACTGTGTGTGTTGAGTCGGATCTTCAGTTGAAGCTTGTCCGAACTCGGATTTGGATCTTATAACGTTAATCCAGAGGCGTCGAGCCTTTATTTGGATTAAACGTACTTGATCCGAAGAACACTCGATCTGGGGGGCTTAGCACCTTAATCCCGGGTCGTATGTTGTTCTTGGCGCGAAGAATACCGAAGAACTCAGTATATGAAGAACGCTTGATTTAGGGGGCTCCGCACCTTAATCCCGAATCGTTTGCCGTTCTTGACTTGAAGATGCTTGAAGATCTCAAGGGAGCGCTGCTCGTGTTCTTGATCTCTTCAGAGCGTTTATGTCTTCAAGTATTTTAGTGTGTCTGTAGTGAATGAAGGAGGGCTCCTTATATAGGTGAAGGAATGAGCATGCCCCATAAATAACTTGCAATCTGATTGGTCTATGACAGATTTGGCCTGGTTCTGCGGGCTTGGGCCGTTCCAAATATATCACAGCCTGATTGGTCATTGCTTAATTTGACCTGATTCTGGAACCTTCCATGCTTTACTTAACTTATGGGTCAAGCTTTACTTAATTTAAACCCTACTTAATTTGTTGGGTATTAAATTAATTATCAATTATTTATTAATCTATTTTAGGAATTAATTTATTAAATCCCCAAAATAAAATATAATAAATTAAAATTGATATTTAATCAATAAAATCCACGTGTCGCCATTTGATTGGACCGTGAATTTTAATTGCTTACAAATGCCCCCTTGCGATTTGTTCACGGACAGAATGTCTTGTTGTGAAGGAATCGCAAAAGATTTGTTTCTTGTTCACCAAGATTTCATGAACCTTACCTAAAATTATCAAAGTTATTTGTAGTAAAGAATCTCCTACAATTTTGTAGAGCTTGAGCACCTCACAATAATCTCCATAATTATCCATGAGTCCACTAGTAGCTTCTATAATTATCCACAAATAATTTCCATAATTATCCATGAGTCCATAATTATCCATGAGTCCACTACTATATAATGGTACTTCATGAACTCAATTTTTTTTCATCAAAGCTATCCAACAAACAAGATATTCACTTCAATTCGTGGTTCTTCCTTCTCTTATTTGAATTTTTCTTTTCCTTTTCAAAGTGTAGCATAAAGTGTCTCTAAAAAAATTTTTTTCTTCTTCTTCAGCATCGGTCCAAGAAGCTGTCAAGACAAAACACTCAATCAAAACACATCATCCAAAGAATTCAATTTACAAGTGTAAGCTCTCAATTCCTTAATTTGCTCTTTTTTTTTGAACTGTTTATTCGTCTTGTTTGCTTGTTGTTCCTGTCTTCGACCAAGAACTTAGTAACATTCTTGTCCTCGCCCCTCTTTCTCTTCCGAGAAATCGACGGTGAGCCTTGTCCTCGCCCCTCTTTCTCTTCCAAGAAATCGACGGTGAGCCTCGCCCTCGCCCCTCTTTCTCTTCTGAGAAATCGACGGTGAGCCTTGTCCTCGCTTGTCCCTTATGGAATTAATGACCGCTCCTCGGTTGGTTGTCCCTCGGTTGTCCCTTATGGAATTAAAGTCGTGGCCTTAGAAACAATAGTTGCTGGTGGCGTGTGATCCTCAGCGGTGAACTCTTGATGGGTCAACAACTCTAGGCGGCTTATGGGCCGTGGGGAACTGTGTGCGGAGGCGGACTGAGTGCAATGGCTCTCTCTCTCGTGATAGCTCCATCGATGCTGGCAGCTGCTCAACGCTGGTGACGGATTTGTGACTGGCAAGCGAGGTGGTGATGCTCGTGTTGGTGGCGCGCCGTAGTTCACGATTTTTTGGTGGCGAGGCATGGTGTTGCCGATGATTGCTTGGCGAGGTTGAAGACGTCCGCCCGATCTGGGTGGTGAGTTTCGATATTGAAAATCGGCGACGGGTAGCACTTGGCACCCACTTCCGGCGACTGCTCGCTGTGGAACTGACGTCTGCCCGCCACGGACCTCGACGGCTGATGGCTGGCAGCGGGCTTCGGCGAGTGGACAACGACGCACACGGGAGATGACCGTTTGCTGCGCCTGGTGACTATTTGCAACTTTCTGCGACCAGCTCAATGCTGCGGGCTTCGGCGAGTGGTGGCAGCAGTTCGCACGTTTCCGACGACGGCTGCTCGATGAGGGGAGGCTGCTCGCGGAGGGGAGGCTGCTCGCTGCCCTCGGCGGCCTGATCGACGAAACGGACGACAGCAGGAGGATAACCGATAGCGGCTTTCGATGGCTGGAACTCGATCCCAGTGGCAGCGGCAGCAGCAACAGCGTGCGATGGCGCGGCGACCCGTGAACCGACGGCTGATGGGGCATCAACGACGAGGGGTGGCAACACGGACAGGGTGGCAGCTGCTTGTTGCACTCGGTGGCTACCTACTGTTCGGCGGTGATTTTGTCGCCGCAGGATTCATCGACGACCGAGGCAAGGTCGTGCGTGGCAGCGGAGATGGGCGTTGGCGGTGCCAACGGCGGTCCGCGATGGGCAGTAGCTGGACTTATGTGGTGGTCGCTGATGCAACCGGTCGCAGCTGGACGATACCCGACGATTGAGGGGCGGCTGATCCCACGACGTGCGACAACGACGGTGACCGAGGGGTGCTGGCGTGGCGGCAGGGGACAGCGGGACACCGGCGGAGAGAAGGGGCAGCGCGCTTTGCAGCGGCGGCCAGTGTGGCGAGACAAAGAGGTGGAGGCTTTACCTCTGTAAAGTTCAAAGAAGACCCTCTTCACGTGTTTTTCAAATAAGAAGAGAGAGAAACTGAATAAGATTCCAAATTGACCAACTTTATTTGGTTTCAACTTTCACGTGATTTACTGCATGAATTTAACAATTGGACTTTAAATTCCAACGTTAGTTTGGGCCTAATTTTTTCACACCCACCTTTAATATTCATGCATTTGGGCCTTTATGAAGTGTTAGGGCTGTGCTAATATAATATCCAACTTATTTGTTTGGACATAACTTAGGCCCTATTCAACACATTTTTATTTTTTTATTTTATTTTTTATTTTTTTTTTAAGGGAACAATTTGCTCAAAAAGACTACACCATTTTTGCTTCCGCGAAATGGATGAGTAGCTATCCATGTGAAACAATACCGACCTACCACCCTTTTTCTTGCGAACTTATTGCTTCTAAACTCAATCATGCTTTAACTTACTGCTTGTCATACAAACTTGCTGCGAATAACAGAATTATGACTGAACTTAGTAGAGTGCTAAGTTGCCTACGTACCCCTTTGCAGAGGATCAAGTCATTACGTAGTTCAAAGGGACATGATTTGATTTTGAATGGGGGGGGGTGCCGTACACAGTTTATACTCATGCGGGCCAGGAGTGACTATTCTTTAACCACTTTAGACAAAGTAGGATATTTAATGCTTTAACCACTTAAAATATCTGAGTGAGGTGAATTAATAGTTTAACCACATATAATTACCTTTGGCGGGTGTCATGCACAGTTTATACTCATGCGGACCAGGAGTTTGTCGTGCACAGTTTATACTCATGCGGACCAGGAGTAACATGCAGTTTAGGCTCATGCGTCAAGGAGCGTTGTACATGTATTTGTTTTACGCGTAATAGCGTTTCAAGAACTTCCCATTTATAGGGCCAATGTTCACGCCATCCTCTGAGATCAACTTGTATGCGCCATTTGTATAGGCTTCCTTCACAACATGAGGGCCATCCCACTTGGGTAGAAACTTATTTCCAACGCGATGGGTGACTACTATAGGTCTTCTCACAGCAAGCACCAAATCACCAACTTGAAAAGAACGTACCCTCACCTTCTTGTTGTATGCTCTAGAAAGACGAGATTGGTAACACTCAAGTCTTTGTTGTGCTTCCAACCTCTTTTCATCTAACGCTTCTAACTCTTGAAGACGTAACTTTGCATTTTCTTCCTCGGTGAGGCCTTCTTGTATGGCCATCCTCAAAGAAGGGATTTGCTTTTCGAGAGGCACAACAGCCTCAACACCATACACCAAGGAATACGGAGTGGCTTGAGTAGGTGTTCTATAGGTGGTGCGGTATGCCCATAAAGCTTCATTGATCCTTTCATGCCAATCTCTTTTTGACTTGGAGACCACTTTCTTCAATAAACTGCATAAAGTTTTATTGAAAGCTTCGGCAAGACCATTAGCAGCTGCGTTATACATTGAAGATTTCTTTTGTTTGAAATCAAACTTCTCACATAGCTTATCAATCCAACTATTGCTGAACTGCTTTCCATTATCAGTGATGATGTAGCGCGGGACACCATATCTATAAATGATATTGATCCGAATGAAATCAGCAACATTTTCTTTCTTTACTTCCCTCAGAGGCACAGCTTCAGCCCACTTTGAAAAGTAATCTGTTGCAGCAAGAATGTAGAGATGACCACCAGAAGACTTTGTAAGTGGCCCTACCACATCTAAACCCCAAGCATCGAAAGGCCATGAAGCGACTGTCGGATGTAAAGGCTCCGGAGGTTGATGAATCAAATTTCCATGGAACTGACAAGCTTGACATCTTTGTGCGTAATCCATGCAATCCTTCACCATGGTTGGCCAATAGTAGCCCATCCTTTTAATTCTGAAATGTAGCTTCGGTCCGGATTGATGAGCACCGCAAATTCCGGAGTGAGCCTCCTCCATTGCTTGAATAGTTTCTTCCTTACCCAAGCATCTCAAGAAAATTCCATCGAATGATCTTCTATAAAGTATACCCTTGAAGTAGATGAACCGAGGTGCCCGACGCCGAATATCAACCCTTTGTCGTGGATCATTAGGCAACTTATCATATTTCAAATAATCCACAAGTGGTTGGCGCCAATCTTCTTCTTCAATTTCGAAAACCTCCACCACATGATTTTCAACTTCTTCATAATCATCATCTTCAAAGATTGGTGGTACAACCCAACTTCTACACACCGGTATTTGAATTTGCGTTTCTGGCATAGCTATAGTTGATGCCAACTTAGCGAGGGCGTCAGCTTGCTTATTCTCTCTTCTAGACAGATGCTTAATATTAACATCACCGAGATAACCCATAAGCTTTTGAGCATACTTGTAATAGGGGAACAACTCAGGCTTCTTCACTTCATACACTCCAAGGAGTTGATTTATTACCAATAGCGAATCACCATACACTCTAAGGTGTAGTTGCTTTATGTCGACGGCCATTTCCAAACCAAGTATGAGTGCTTGATACTCAGCCACATTGTTAGAGCAATTTTCTGTTAAGGAAAATGAGAAAGGTAGAACTTCACCACTGGGTGTTACAAACACGACTCCCGCACCAGCTCCCTCTCTATGAGATGCTCCATCGAAATACATTTTCCAAGGAGAAACTATGTCCACAGTGAAAGCATCTTCATCAGGGAGTTCATCAGATAATTCCCATTCAGCAGGCATTGGATGATCAGCTAGAAAATCTGCCAACACTTGTCCTTTTACGGCCTTTTGAGGAACGTACACGATCTCAAACTGTTGAAGTTGGAGATACCATCTTGCAAGCCGATCAGAGAGTACTGGTTTTGACATGACAAATTTTAGTGGGTTGGCTTTCGAAACTAGCCGAACTGTGTGAGCTTGAAAATAATGTTTCAACTTCTGAATCACGAAGATAAGGGATAAGCAGATCTTTTCAATGGGTGAATACTTCAACTCGTTTGGAGTCATAGTTCTACTTAGATAATATAGAGCTCTTTCTTTACCATCATCATTTTCTTGTGCAAGTAAAGCTCCCACAGAACGCTCTTGAGCAGCTAGATAAAGGACTAATGGACGTCCCGGTATTGGAGCACTCAATACTGGTGCCTTCATCAAGTATTCTTTAATGCTATTGAAAGCATTATTGCAAGCTTCATCCCATTCGAATATGCTGTCTTTCTTCATGAGATGACTAAATGGTTGGCATCGGCCAGCTAAGTTTGATATGAATCTCCTTAAGTATGCCAACTTTCCTTGTAGACTTTTGAGTTCATGTATGTTCCGAGGCACATGCATTTTCATGATTGCGTCAATCTTTACTTTCTCAATTTCAATCCCTCGACGGCGAACAATAAACCCAAGAAATTTCCCAGATGAAACTCCAAATGCACACTTGAGCGGATTCATCTTGAGTTGATGCTCTCTTAATCGTTCAAACACTCGCCTTAGATTATGAAAATGATTTTTCTTTTCCTTTGATTTCACCACAATATCATCAACATAGCATTCGACAATCTTATGAAGCATGTCATCAAATATCTTTTGCATGGCTCGCTGATAAGTGGCACCAGCATTCTTTAAGCCAAATGGCATAACATTATAGCAATATATTCCTTTCGGAGTACGAAAGGCTGTCTTCTCTTGATCCTCAGGAGCCAAACCAATTTGATTGTAGCCAGATGATCCATCCATAAATGAAAGGACCTCATGCCCCGTTGTTGCATCAATCATGAGCTCAGTAATTGGTAATGGAAAGTCATCTTTCGGACATGCCATATTCAAATCTCGGAAATCAACACATACTCTGAGTTGCCCATTTTTCTTTCTTACCGGCACGATATTGGAAATCCATGTAAGATATTTGACTTCTCGGATCTTGCCTGTTTCAAGAAGCTTATTAATCTCGTCCTCAATCAAAGGAATCAACTCTGGTCGAAATCGACGCTGCATTTGTTTAACCGGCCGAGTTCCCTTTTTAATGGACAAGTGGTGCACTGCGATTTTTGGATCTAAGCCTGGCATTTCCTTATGCGACCATGCAAAGACATCTCTGAATTCTCGCAAAAGGCTGACATACTTTGTTTCTTCCTCAACATTTAGCAGAGCACTTATGTAGGTAGGACGTGGGTCATTTTCATCACCTAAGTTAATTTCTTTCAATTCATCAACAGTGGCTTTCACTCCTTCTTCAAATTGTGGAGGGGCATCTTCAGCATCTACTTCCTCCATTTGAGAATCTTCCACAGCAGTAATATGATTGGTGGAAGCTACACTTTCTCTATCATTATTACTATCATCTTTGGTAAAGACGATTCTTCGCACCTTAGCTTTCAATACTCTTCTACTTGAGATAGTCAAGATATTTTGCCGCTTGATACGAGATGGATTTTGACTCCGGAGTTTTCGGAGGTTAAGGGACTTGACATGATTTTGCCTCCTACACTTCCCTTTACAGGGTCCAAGCCTTTCGAAGACACTCCCAAGCCTTTCAAAAACAGATATTCTCTTGACTTCCCTACTACTTGCGTCAAACATATCCTCCGTGGATAAAGCTTCTCCCTCGGTGATATAATTTGTACTTGCTCTTCTAATTGCAATGCGGACTGGCTTTTGAGGGACATATCCCAAACCTGGCTTAGCCTTCCTGATAGTGTGACCACTATTTTTCAACATTGTCTGAGTAACATTGAGCCCATGTCCTGGTGGGTTGATAGTTTCTTGACACACCTTGCTCGCCATCGCTTTTTCCCTTGGTTCATAACCAGCCTTCATAAGGAGTTTATAAGCTTGTGGACTATACGACTTGGTTATTTCGGCTTCAAACACCTCACCATGTTCGGTCTTTGGTCCTTCAATTGGACGTGTGAATCCTTTGAGTGGTGGAGAAGAAGGCCCATTTGCATCAATTTTTGTTAGAGGCAATGTCAACTCTTCCGAGGTCTCAAGCCCTTTGCCTTTGTTATCCTTGAGAGTGGCAGATGATGTACTACCTTCCTCATCCTTTATTTGTTTATTGCCCCCATTATCTTGCACCGGGGCTTCTTCACGCTTTACTTCCTTTGTACTCTTGAAGAAATATTTAGCATCGGCAAAGTAAGCTTCAGCTTCAGTAAATGGCTTGTCATCACCGAATACTCTTTTCACGTTGTCACCTTCACTATATTTGAAGCACTGGTGCAATGTAGAAGGAATCACGCCATTCTCATGTAGCCATGGACGCCCCAAAAGCATGTTGTAGGAAGTTTTTGCATCAATAACATGGAAAAGGACTGTGGATTTCATCTCATCAATTAGCAAATCAAGAACTATTGTGCCGAGAGTTCTTTGCCCCTCATGGTTGAACCCTTGGATCATCAATCGGCTATGGTTGAGTTCATCCATTGGTATTTCTATCTTTTTCAACATTCTCAAGGACAAAATGTTCACTGCCGAACCTCCATCAATAAGTATGCGATTCACTCGCATCCCTTTAGTGTAACCAGTCACAAATAGAGGTCGATTATGAGATTGCATACCCAACAACATATCTTCATCCGTGAAGGTCACCTTCATGGAGTAAGCTTTACCCTTAGTTTCAAGTTGTTCGCTTTCATTATCCTCATTCACGACATGACATGAGCCTCCATTATGACTTTCTTCTACAGAAGTGAAGTTTATGCCCGCCTCATCTTCTAACACGATTTTCCCTTCCTTAGCTAGTTGCATGATCTTTTCCTTAAGAACGAAACAATCATGAATTGGATGACTCACCAACCTATGATACTTGCAGTATTTTGGGTCATTAGTTCGGCCGGCTTCTTCTAGACGTTTCATCTCAGGAAGTTCAAGGAGCTTATTTTTTATCAGATCATCAAATATGCCAGAAAGGTCTGAGTTCAGAAATGGATACTCTTTTTCTTGCATCTCTTTCAGAGTTAACCTTCTTTGCCCCCACTCTTGGGCAACTTGCTTCCCTTTGTCTTTCTTATCATTTTCATTCTTTCGAACCTTGACCGTCATAATATTTGTGGCCATTGACTCTTTGTTGGAATTTTTAACATAGGACTTGCCCCCCCTTTTGAAATCTTGTTTATCTTTAGACTTGTAGGAGTCCGACATCGGTGAATGTTTGATTCCACTAGCAGCCATACTTAATTCCATGTCATGGGCCCTAGTAGCCAATTCTTCGAAAGTCTTAGGTTGAATTCCTTTGAGTATATAAAGGAGATTCCATTCCATCCCTTGGATACACATCTCAATAGCAGACTCTCCGGATAATCGGTCCTTGCAATTTAAACTCAAATTTCTCCATCGATTGATATAATCAATCACAGGCTCTTCCTTCAATTGACGAGTATTAGTTAACTCAGTCATGCTAACAGTTCTCCTCGTGCTGTAGAAACGATTAAGGAACTCATGTTCCATTTGTGCCCAACTATCAATGGATTCAGCTTGCAAATCGATATACCAATCAAATGCATTTCCTTTGAGAGAGCGAACGAACTGCCTTATCATATGATCTCCATAAGTACCAGCGTCGTGGCAAGTCTCAATAAAGTGTGCTATATGCTGCCTCGGGTTTCCTTTGCCATCAAACTGTTGGAACTTAGGAGGCTGGTAGCCAGCTGGCAACTTCAAGTTGTCTACTCTTTTCGTGTATGGCTTGACATAAGTAACAGTAGGCTTGGAATTCTCCTCAAACCTTTCTTTTATTGTTCCAAGTATAATATCCTTGAGTTGATCTACTTGGAGCATTCCATCAGCTGAAAGTGGCAACGTTCCTTGAGTTTGCTCCTTTTCAATAGCCTGGCGCCTTGTGACCTCTTCCACTTCACTATCGTCCATGACTCCTTTTTCGTTTGCACGGCTAGTCTCCACGATGTCTCTTTTCATCAATTGGGAGATCTTTGTGTCTTGAGCTTCTATGTGTTTCGTGAGCCCCTCGATAGCTTTCATCATGTTTGCTAATTGTTCCTCAACAGTCGTGGCGCCTGCCATCATTACTGGAGCTGCAACGGAGTCAGATGAAGAGTTTGAAGATGCAGAATCTTCATCACTATCATCTTTCATAAGTAGTTGTTTTCTCGAAGCCTCCTCAACCGAAGGGTTGGATCCAGATGAGGCTTCCGAACGAGCTTTTTCTGACATGCTCCTTGTAACAACAGCAACATATTCAGTCAATGCCTCTGAGAGCTTAGAAGCAGCAGTCCTACCTACAGTAATCCTGACAGGAGTCATATCGTACTTCGAGCTTGTAGAGAGAAGAGATGAGAGGTAGAGACGGTCCCACTGGGCGTGCCAAAATTTGTAATAACAAATTTTGTATTTATAATAAAATAAACACAAAAGAATTACAATGATAATCCAGAAGGATTAAACTTGAAAAATTAGGAAACAATCTCTATCAATCCTCTGATTCTTCTCTCGAACCAATTTGGCTTGACTTTGACTTTGACTTTGACTGCGTTGACCGCGTTGACTGTGTGTGTTGAGTCGGATCTTCAGTTGAAGCTTGTCCGAACTCGGATTTGGATCTTATAACGTTAATCCAGAGGCGTCGAGCCTTTATTTGGATTAAACGTACTTGATCCGAAGAACACTCGATCTGGGGGGCTTAGCACCTTAATCCCGGGTCGTATGTTGTTCTTGGCGCGAAGAATACCGAAGAACTCAGTATATGAAGAACGCTTGATTTAGGGGGCTCCGCACCTTAATCCCGAATCGTTTGCCGTTCTTGACTTGAAGATGCTTGAAGATCTCAAGGGAGCGCTGCTCGTGTTCTTGATCTCTTCAGAGCGTTTATGTCTTCAAGTATTTTAGTGTGTCTGTAGTGAATGAAGGAGGGCTCCTTATATAGGTGAAGGAATGAGCATGCCCCATAAATAACTTGCAATCTGATTGGTCTATGACAGATTTGGCCTGGTTCTGCGGGCTTGGGCCGTTCCAAATATATCACAGCCTGATTGGTCATTGCTTAATTTGACCTGATTCTGGAACCTTCCATGCTTTACTTAACTTATGGGTCAAGCTTTACTTAATTTAAACCCTACTTAATTTGTTGGGTATTAAATTAATTATCAATTATTTATTAATCTATTTTAGGAATTAATTTATTAAATCCCCAAAATAAAATATAATAAATTAAAATTGATATTTAATCAATAAAATCCACGTGTCGCCATTTGATTGGACCGTGAATTTTAATTGCTTACATACATAAAATAGGTATCAATTTAATTTTCTATCTTTAGGTTACAATACAATGTCATTTTTCTTTACAAAATGTGATATTCTAGTCCGTCAAATTCATTCCATAAAATGAGTTTATGTACTTTTTCTCTAAGCCCAAAAAAAAAAAAAATCTCCTCAACCAAAATCATAGGATTCAATTTAAAATAATAACATATACATAACTGTTTCAACTATACTATGATTTTAAAATAATAAAGTTCTAGACTTTTTTTATTAGGCATCCGTTGAATATAACTTGAGTCTCGATCATGTGACGACGTTTACAATGCAAATAACATTATCAAGATGTCTTGAGGAATTAATAAATTCTACACTTCTAACAAAGAAACTTGTTCTTATCGCATAATTATATATTATATTTTTTAAATTAATTGAATAATATTAGGCAAAGTATACTTGCGTATAATCTCGTGATTCATGGTTTACAATATTATTATATACTCCCTCGTCCCAAAAATTTTTCACACTTACAAAGAAAGTTTGCAAAAAATTTCGGGGACGGAGGAAGTATCTATTTTCACCACTATCCAATATCTCACCATGGTTGTGATGTGTCTCTATTTCTCCCTTTAATTTATACCTCACATATTAGACATGCCCGGCAGTTCGGAACCGCCGATTCTGGTTTCAGTTCTGAACCGCCGGTTCCGGTTTGGGAAATTATGGAACCGGAACCGAACCGAGGGTAGGCCGGTTTCAGTTTCGGTTCCGGTTTTCTCTTTTTTTAAAAAAAAATTAGCCTTGAAATGTAAAAAAAATTAAAAAAAACCGCCGGTTCGGAACCGGAACCTCCAGTTCCGGTTTCACAAAATGAGAAACCGGAACCGAATCAAAATATATCCGGTTTTGATTCCGTTGAGGCCGGTTCCGATTAAAATGTACATGTCTATCACTAGTGGATTGAGTGGGCCCGGCTCCACTGGGCGGATAAGCCCAACAAGTGGTATCAGAGCCAGGCCCCAGACTTAACCGGTCCAGCCCGGAGTTGGTGGGATGTTCGGACCTCAAACTGGATGGTCTAGCTGCGGGACTTTGTTTGAGGGGGAAATGTTGGTTGGGTGTCAACCAAAGTCCCATATCAGTTAGAAGTGGGGTTGGCGAGGGGTTTATAAATGAGGGATGGACTCTCCCTAGCATGAGGCCTTTTGGGCGTGATGCCCAGAGTGGTAAAACCGTGCGGGCCAGTGGGCGGCCCAAAGCGGACAATATCATGCTAGTGGATTGAGTGTGCCCGACTCCGCTGGGCCAGATAAACCCAACAAGTGGTATCAGAGCCAGGCCCCAGACTTAACCGGCCCAGCCCGGGGTTGGTGGGATGTTCGGACCTCAAACTGGATGGTCTAGCTGCAGGACTTTGTTTGAGGGGGAAATGTTGGTTGGGTGTCAACCAAAGTCCCACATCGGTTAGAAGTGGGGTTGGCGAGGGGTTTATAATGAGGGATGGACTCTCCCTAGCATGAGGACTTTTGGGTGTGATACCCAGAGTGGTAAAAACCGTGCGGGCCAGTGGGCGGCCCAAAGCGGACAATATCATGCTAGTGGATTGAGTGTGCCCGACTCCGCTGGGCCAGATAAACCCAACAAGTGGTATCAGAGTCAGGCCCCAGACTTAACCGGCCCAGCCCGGGGTTGGTGGGATGTTCGGACCTCAAACTGGATGGTCTAGCTGCGGACTTTGTTTGAGGGGGAAATGTTGGTTGGGTGTCAACCAAAGTCCCACATCGGTTAGAAGTGGGGATGACAAGGGGATGTTGGTTGGGTGTCAACCAAAGTCCCACATCGGTTAGAAGTGGGGATGACAAGGGGTTTATAAGTGAGGGATGGACTCTCCCTAGCATGAGGCCTTTTGGGTTTATAAGTGAGGGATGGACTCTCCCTAGCATGAGGCCTTTTGGGCGTGATGCCCAAAGTGGTAAAACCGTGTGGGCCAGTGGGCGGCCCAAAGCGGGCAATATTATGCTAGTGGATTGAGTGGGCCAACAAGTGGCCCAAAAGGCCTCATGCTAGGGAGAGTTCATCCCTCATTTATAAACCCCTCGCCAACCCCACTTCTAATCGATGTGGGACTTTGGTTGACACCCAACCAACAATAAGCTCTGCAATAACTACTCCGAAGCTGTAGACGTC
This sequence comes from Pogostemon cablin, assembly GCA_023678885.1. Taxonomy (NCBI): domain Eukaryota; kingdom Viridiplantae; phylum Streptophyta; class Magnoliopsida; order Lamiales; family Lamiaceae; genus Pogostemon; species Pogostemon cablin. Next base: position 2,065,340 of record CM042977.1, on the reverse strand, counting down.
GCTCTTCCCTGTCAACTGTCTCGTCTGGAAGTACTCCGGATCCAAGTACCATATGGTCCCTTGTACTAAAGTAGTCACTTGTGTCTGATCAATTTTGATGCCCCAAAATCTGATATCTTGGCATTGTAATAATCATCTAAAAGTATGTTGGCAGATTTGACATCTCTGTGTATGATAGGCTTAGCAGCTGCTGAATGAAGGTACAACAACGCGCCAGCAGCTTCTGTCGCGATCCTTAAACTGACTGTCCCAAGAAAACCAGGGCGACCCTCCACTGTTATGGATGTAGTGAAAGAGTGTGTTATTCGACACGTATTCGTAAACCAGAAGAGGAACTTGTGTCTCCAGACAACATCCTAGAAGCTTCACAGCGTTTCCACAATTGCATAGTTCATCAGATTCCTAGTCTAATTTAACGGCTCATTAGACGTCAATGTTCCTTTTTTTTTTCTTATTTTCTTTCTTTTTTTAAAAAATTAAATATTACAGTTACCCAAAATTACATAAAAATGGAAAAAGTAATTACAGAGAAACTTAAAAATTTCTTAAACAATAGTATCACCTAGATCGGTGCATCTACACTAACATCTATAAAATGAATTTTGGAGATCGTCTGTCTTCTTTATAACAAATTGATAAATTTAGTTGAATATCTTCCAAAAACCCAACTCCAAACATAAGCTTTAATTTCTTCCAACAATTTCTCAATCTCAGATTTTTCATAGTTTTTCAGTGTTTTGAATTTAGGGATGTTAGCTTGGATATTGGCACAATATTAATCATGAAAGAACATTGTTTTTCAGTCATATCCAGAAATGAAGGATTACAAGTACCCATCAAAACAACAATATTTTAATTCTGCAAATTCTTCTTGTCTTTAATGAATATACCATGAAAACTCAAATTAATCCTAATTAAACAAATTAATAACCTATAGTTTTTCAGCGTGGGTTTTGATGAGGATACATCAAAGGTGAAGTCCCTGAACTAAAGTACTCCCCTGTATTCAAATCTGTATTACTTGAAGTAGCAGCATTTGTGTATAAATCAGATGCTTCCTCATTGATTATCAATCCAACATGTTCCTCTTCAACTTGTTGTTGTATCCAAGGATGTCTGTTGATCTTCCTCAACCCTTCTAGTTCCATCGCCACTTCTTTCATCGTCGGCCTCTCCTTGCCTTCCATCTTCAGACATCTCTTCACCAGCTCACCAACGCCCTGGATTTGTTCCAAGCTCCCTTCCCTCAGCACTTGCGGATCCACAATTTGAAACAGACGGTTTTCCTTCATCGACACCACGAAGAAAGCCGACAGATTCTTCACCTCTGCAGTGGTTTTAGAACTGGAAATTGGTGTTTTCCCTGTCATGAGCTCGGCTAGAACTACGCCAAAGCTGTAGACGTCGCTCTTCTCTGTCAACTGGCTCGTCTGGAAATACTCCGGATCCAAGTAGCCTATGGTCCCTTGGACTAAAGTACTCACTTGTGTCTGATCAATAGGGACCAATCTCGACGCCCCAAAGTCAGATATCTTGGCGTTGTAATAATCATCCAACAGAATGTTGGGAGACTTAACATCTCTGTGTATGATTGGCTTAGCAGCTGATGAATGAAGATACGACAACGCGCCAGCAGCCTCCGTTGCGATTCTTAAACGATTGTCCCAAGAAAACCAGGGCTTCCCTCCACTGTTATGGATGTGGTGGAAGAGTGTGTTGTTCGAAACGTATTCGTACACCAGAAGAGGTACTTCTGTCTCCAGACAACATCCCAGAAGCTGCACAACATGCCTATGATTAACCTGTGTTAGGATAACCACCTCATTGATGAACTGTTCGATCTGGCTCTGGTCCAAAATCTTGGATTTCTTGACTGCAACCACTTGATTTGTCTCGCGGAGAATGCCTTTGTAGACAGTTCCATAGCCGCCTCGGCCTAGGACACGATCCTCTGCGTAGTTGTTGGTCGCTTTTTCGAGCTCCTTTGCAGTGAAGATCTTGGTGGACTTCATGGTGTTCTCATCTGTAGACAGCTGCTGCTTCAACAACTGCCCTCCGTTCTGTTCGAAGAATTTGTGTCTTAGATTTATGAGACGCCTTCTTTTCACACCCAAGTATACCCAAATTATGGCAGCTATTATGGCCAAGAAGCCAAAACTCATACCTGCAGAAAAGGAAACAAACATACATATTACAACAGTGTATGTTGTGAAATTAATGATTCAAGAAACCACCAAAATACAATGACAAAATAAGTCATCAAGAATAACAGTATATTTGAATCTATATGTACTCCCTCCATCCCACCACCACAGTTTTCACACCTCCTTTGTAATTTTATAAAGGAGGTGTGAAAACTGTGGTGAGACGGAGGGAGTGTTGATATATATATATACCTAATGCAAATTTGATGACTGGAAACTCAGAGTTTTCTGCAATGCAACCACGACCATCTTTTCTGCCATCTCCCAAGTACCCTTTTCTGCAAGAACATGTGTAGTTGCCCTGAATGTTGGTACAAATCCCTTGTTCATGATCACATGGATTTGTTTCACATTCATCAACATCTGCAAAAACAAAAATTTAATTTGAATGAAAAGAGAATAAAACATCAAAGTCTAAAAGTTATAACAGCATAGTACCTATGCATCCTGGACTAAGATATGGATTCCCCTTATATCCATCCGAGCATCTACACAAGTATCCACCCGTACCCGTCTCAGAATCGACACACTCACTGTTCGCAAGGCAGGCGAATCCGTCGGACTGCTGAGCAATGCTACAACTCTGATTCCCAACCGTCCACTCAAGAACCAAAGGCACACCCTCTATGGTTCTGTTCACAAAACCAGGGTCATTCAGATCAGAAACGTCGAAACTAAAGCTGTTCGGATCTCCAAGAAACGCGTAGCCACAAGAACTGAACGACAGCACATTACTATGACTATATATAGTGCCAACATTTGCACGAAAGAGCTGGAGACCCTTGGGAATGGCAGTCTGGCAGCATCCAATGCCGGAACACTGTCCGTTGATCACATCCTCCCTGTCTGAACAGAACGAAATGCATCCGGTCGAGAAATTGAGCGATTCCAAGCCGCTTACAAGCACGAAATCGTCGCAGCCTATGACAGTGAACTTGTTGAGACTGGAAAACGAATAAGGGGTGTGTGTGAGGTTTACGGATGCAAAATGTTGGTATGTGACGGATCCAAATCTGTCGTAACATTGGGTGGCCACCCAGTTCTTGATCCGAACTACTTGACCAGATATTTCGATGATCTCGAGGTTGCCTGTGGAGATGAAGGGCTTCGGAGGGTCGAAGGAAGTGTTGCAGTTTATGTCGAAAAGCGCACCCATCGAGCAGCCAGATGCTATGCCGATGCCGAATGGATATGGAACTGTTAAGTTGCCACATTTGGTTTGGCAATTAGGCTTGGCTATGAAGGTTGAATCTGTGTTGGCCAGAGCTAGTGGAACTGAGAAGAGCAGGAGATGTAAGAGAAGTGATTTCAGAGACATTCTTGTAATGAATTGTTTTTTTTAGAAAAATGAAATGGGCTTAATATATAGTACTAATATGTTTGATTTGAATGAATTAGTACTATATACAGTGGCGGACGTACCAAGGGTAGGGGCACTGGGCTCCTGAACTTCTAAAATTTACTAGTATAAATATAGAAATTTTCTTTAAGTATTTTTGTGTCCGAATGGTGAAGTGAGGATATTTTAATTTTAAAGGCCTCGTGTTCGATTCATGCTTATTTTTTTCCCCTCTTCTATTTCTTTTATTTATTTATTTTCCCTCTAAATAACATATTTATTTAATAATTTTAATGACTTTAGTTTTAAAATTGTTACTCTTACATAATACAATTAAAAATACTAAAACATCTTTAGAAAAATGTTAATAAAAGTTGGTAAATAAAATAATTCTTCTTAAAATTTGTAGAACAAAAAATACGAACTATTGTATGAGAAAAGTTGGGTCCTCTCGACGGAAATCCTGCGTCCGCCGCTGACTGTATAGAACTACTGGTTTAACTCAACATTTTGCATGGATTGTTTTATTGAAATTTCTACACTTCAGTTTCCACGAGCTTTTCAAGAATCAAGACAATTTAATTTTCAACTAGTTGACCTCGATACACATGTTTATATATAAATGAGACGTACCTAACTTTGGTTTTTTTTTTCAGTATTAGACAATCCGTATTCCATATAATTAAGGTTTATTTCATACATTTAGAATGAAATTTACTTACACGCACCTTCACTGCCCCCATTAAATTTACGTCTCATATTAAATTTAGGGTTATTATGTGGTGCACCTACAGATTTATAAGGTAAAAGTAATAAGTAGTGGGTAGTTATTAATTTTTTTTAATTATTTTATTTTATTGTGTGGTGAGGATTAAATTAAAAAATGATCTAAAGATTGACATTTTCCAGTGCACCGATGTACCAGGTGTACCCCAATTAAACTCTAAATTTTATCATTAAAAAAAATATTATACTTTATTAATCTTAAAAATATATTTAATTATAAATCTATCACTCTTATTTAACACATATAACATATTATATAATTTGATTATTATCTAAAAATACTATATTATTCTAAATTAATCAAAAAATAATGTATATTATATAATTTGATTATTATCTAAAAATACAGTATTATTCTAAATTAATCAAAAAATAATGTTTCTTGAATTTAGTATGTACATATAACTGTGTAATTTAATGTAGGAGTGATGGATGTAGTAATTAATAAAAAGAGAAAGATGATATTAATTTGAGATGGTTTCACATTCTTGTGTGCATATATTCATTGTTTTTTTTTTCTTAATTATGACACCGTGTGTTCCTTGTGATCTGCTGGAAAGTATATCCCAGTTGACGACTGTTGACTATTGACTTGCGACAATTTAAGTCAACATTTATTTTTATTTATTTAATGATTAAGAAAAATCTCATTCCATTTTAATAGTTTATTTTCTTGGAGAATAGTTTTTATTTTATGTTAGTTGTGTTTTTACAATAATAACCTGAATAATAATGATTATTGCCATTGACTATCCTTATATTATTTCTTCTTAAGATATACTTTTACATTAATTAAAAAGTTGCATGTCTTATTTACACTCCATTGTAAATGCATTCATGCGTGTGTGTATATATATATATATATATATATATATATATTCATTCACATTCATCTTTATATCGTTTCTAGAATGTACTGTTACCCACGTTAGATGAGTAATAAGTGCGTGGAGAAAGAAAATTTCAACATTTCTCATTAGGGCTGATACTTTTTTTAGGGTATATATTTTATTATATCATACGTGTCAATCATCCAATGTAATAGGAGATGTAACACTAATATGTAACAGATAACTGAATTTGTTTTATTATATCATACGTGTCAATCATCCAACGTAATAGGAAATTTAACACCAATATGTAACCGGATAACCGAATCTATCTTTCCTATAAATATATAATTAATATTTAGTCTAATTCTATACAAATTAATTCTTCACGTTAAATCCCAAAAGTCCAAGATAATGAAATCTGATGAGCCATTAAATTGGACTAAAAATCTTTCTACACTACAATAGTTTAGAATCTCTCCTTATCTTGGTGGCCAAACAAGATGTATAAATCTTAGATTAGTTGTGTAAGTACACACAAATCTGTATTGATTTAAGATATAAATTTAAAAGATATATAATGTTATTCTAGAAGTATAATATTAAACCTCAACAAATTTTGAATTAAAATTAATAAATATCATTGATTTTTAAACTACATAGCATATTTACACCTTTTACACTGAAAAAATATTATATTACCTAAACAAAAATGCACCATTTAAAAGGAATGAAAGCAACCCTATTTAATTTTCCATTGTATAGTTTTTCGAATATATTATATCAATCTATAATTAACCTAAACCCGTAGGAGCTAGATCATGCCTTTCAACTACAATTGAATTCTATATTTCACCTTTAATATTTTATTGGTGTTTCATAATATTAAAAAATAATTTAAAAAAAAATTGTATCTACATATGACTATTAAACTCTTGAGACATGTAACAATAATTTGGAAAAAGATCATAATACATGTAAATCATTTATAACGTGAAATATGAGATGAAATATCATGTTGGATTAGTGATTCAATGCCTTTCAACCGAACTAGATCATGGCTTTTTCTTTATTAATTTCAATATCTGTTGAATTAGGTGATTCAATGCCTTTCAACCCACAGGAACTAGATCATGGCTTCTTCTTTTTTAATTATCTTTTCTTTTTCAATATCAAGAAAGGGAGAATTAAATATAGAATATCTGACAATTAACTATAAGTTCAACAAAAGAAAATACTAGAACTTGCAATTGCTTTTAATATTAGAAAAAATAAAATAAATAGGAGTATAATACTAAGGATAAAATATTAAATTGTATTTATATTAATAAAAGGGTGTTCAATGAAAGAGGCATGCTAATAACATTACTCTAGTTATAATCCACACCACATTCAATTTTATACTGTTATGACATGAATGAATGATATTTAAGAGGAAGAAAATATATACATTTTTCTTTGCTTTTCTTTTCTTTTAGGTTATAAATTCTGTATCTTTTTAAAAATTTCAACAATTATGGTAATAAAAATATAACACCTAAATATAAGAAAAGATATGTATGAGCTGAGGTTTCAGTATATGTAGCCACTTTCAGAGCAAAGAACTAACGAGGATTTGGATAAAATATATTATGATCATTCGATCCATCTTGCACTGGATATGATCCTGTAGTACTGAATTCTGAATTACCTACGTTGGCTGCATACAAATCCGATGCCAAACTTGATTGCTCACCTAAAAGAGCTTCACTTTCTTCCCTACTTTCTTGTTCAATGTTCCAAGGATGTTTCGAGAATCTTCTAAACACTTCTAGCTCCATCGCCACTTCTTTCATGGTTGGCCTTTCTTCACTCTTCAAATTCAGACATCTCTTCACAAGTTCACCTATCCCCTGCAGCTGCTCAAAACCACCCTCCCTTCGAATCCGAGGTTCAAGAATTTGAAACAATCTGTTTTCTTTAACTGACACCACAAAGTATGTTGTGAGGTTTCTTTCCTCCTCGGATTTCGTAGGCGAAAGAGGCGTCTTTCCTGTCAAAAGCTCGGCTAGAACGACTCCAAAGCTGTACACGTCGCTCTTCTCTGTTAACTGGCTCGTCTGGAAGTACTCTGGATCCAAATAGCCTAATGTTCCTTGGACAAGTGTTGTGACTTGATTTTGATCCAATGGGACTAATCTTGATGCTCCGAAATCGGATATCTTCGCAGTGAACGAATCGTCTAACAGAATGTTGCTCGACTTTACGTCTCTGTGGATTATAGGAGTGGAAGCTGCAGAGTGGAGATAGGCAAGTGCACCAGCAGATTCAGCAGCGATCCTCAGCCGGTCTTTCCACGAAAACCAGCTCGTTTCGCTGCTGTTGTGGATGTGGTGGAAGAGCGTCCCGTTTGAGACGTATTCGTACACGAGCAGAGGGACTTCGCTCTCCAGACAACATCCCAAGAGCTTGACAACGTTTCTATGGTTTACCTGTGACAGAATGATCACTTCGTTTATGAATGGCTCGACTTGGCTCTGGTCCATTATCCTCGACTTCTTGATGGCAACTATCCGTTTATCGGGAAGGATTCCTTTGTACACAGTGCCATAGCCACCCCTTCCAAGAACACGATCTTCGGAGTAGTTATCGGTTGCGTTTTCGAGCTCTTTCGCAGAGAAGATCTTAGTGGATTCAGCTCCATTTTCATTGAAAGCAATTTGTTGCTTCAGAAGGAGTCCTCCATTTTGCTCAAAGAACTTTTCTCTCATTCTCTCAAGCTTCCTCTTCTTGATTCCAAAGTATATCCATGTGATGCCTATAAATAATGAAAGCAATCCAACACTCAAACCTGCGGTAACACCAAAATGAATAAATCAATCCAACATATGGGAGGTTTAGAATTTAGATCAATAGTGTAGCATGTTATACAGCTTTAATTGTTTCGTTCAAATTCTTCAATCGGAATGATAATGGGTATCATTAAAGAGGTCAATCGCAATGGAATTAAAAGTAATTGGAGAGTGGAGAATAGTTATTGAATCAGTGAGGAATTTAATTCTCATTAGATCAAATAATCATCAACAATGAGAATCAATATAACTTCATTTCCATTAACCTCACCCAATACAACCAACCATGCATCTAAATTTACGGATATATCAATGGAAATCGAAACATTACCTACAGTGATCGCTACGAAACGGAACTCGGAATCAGCAGCAACACAGCCAGTACCAGTTTTACTACCATCTCCATTGTATCCATGTCTACAAGAGCAAATATATCCACCAATAGTATTGGTGCAAATTCCATTCTCAACACATGGATTAGAAGTACCAACACATTCAACAATATCTGTGCATCCAGGGCTCAAATATGGATTCCCTTCATACCCTTGTGTGCAATTACATCTGTACCCTCCACGACCCGCATCCGAATCCACACAAGAACTGTTTCCCATACAAGCATAGTCTGCAGAGTTCATCGCCTCTCCACAGGTTCGATTTCCGATCGCCCAATCCACCGCCACCGGAACATTCTCCATTGTCCGATTCTGAAAATCTTCGTCCTCGAAATCCGACCGTCGGAACTGAAACCTCCCCTGATCTGCAAGAAAAGCATACCCACATTGATCGAAGGTGAAAACTCTGCTGTGATTATTCCTGCTTTCGACTTCAGTTTTGATGATCTTGATCCCTTTTGGGATTGAAGTTTCGCAGCAGCCAATTCCACTGCAGAATCCGTCTGTTAGATTGCTGTTTAGAGAACACACAGACAGACAGCCGCTGCTGAACTCGCCGCCGTCGAGCACCGCCAGGTCGTCGCACCCCACCACCACGAACTTGTTGGAATCGGAGAAGCTGTACGGGGTTGCCGTCAGGTCGACGGCCACCGTGTTGCGCCGGGTGACGCCGCCGGAAGCAGAGTAGCACGCGGCGGCGACGGAGTTCTTGATTCTCAGCTGGTCGTCGGTTATTTCGGTTATCTCCAGGTCGGTGTCGCGGATGAAGAGCCTCGGCTCGCCGCCGCCGCCGCCGGCGGAGTTGCAGCTTATGTCGAATTGTGGGTTCAGAGAGCAGCCGGAGTTGATGCCGATGCCGAATGGATACGGAACGGTGACGTCGCCGCACTTGGTGGCGCAGCCGGCCTTCGCCGTGACGTCGGCGTCGGCAAATGATTTTCCGGGTTTAGAGGGCGGTGGCGGCGGCGGAGTCGGGCGGGGATGATCGGCGACGGCGATGGAGAGATGTAATAAAATCAAGACTGTAGATATATGGAGATTATGAAGCTTCATTTTTTCTGAATTTATTTCTTTAGAAATTAAACTCTGCCATTAGTAGCAATCTGAGAAATATATTAAATCTGTTGATGTAATAAAATCAGCCGGATGTATAAACAAACCTCTCACTGTTGTCATTATCACACATGAAACTTATAATAAAACATGTAAATTATTATTTAATCTCATCATTACAAACAAATTGATCCAGCAAATAATGAAGCCTGTGGTGTTGGATCAACTTGGATCCATGGGTTGTGTGAGTAGGGTAAGATGTAGTTGTATATCCTTGTCGGTATTAATTCAGTTTATAAGAAGAAAAGTAGTACAACTAAAGTGATATCTAGATTGTGGATATTTTAATTTCAAAAGATGATTGATATTTTTATTTTTATTTTTTAACGTAGATCAACAAACAAAGCTTTAATTCCTTGGAATGACAAGTGAAACCCAATAAGAAAATGTCTTTGTAGAATATTCTTATAATAAAAAATTATTACCTTCCAAGAGTGTTTTTTTGTGTTACAGACTATTCTTATTTTAAATTTTACGAAGTTAATCTATTTATAAGATACGTTAAGAGTTCATCATGCAAAAAATTCATAACGGATCTTCTTTATCATTTATGTACATCATATTATAGTCTACCTAGTATATGATAGACATAAAATTAAAGAGTTAAATTAAGATGCACATAGAGTATCGTAACTAATTAATATAAATTATTAGATTAAAAAATCATCCCATAACCACCTTTAGATCAAACAAAATAAAAAAAAATTAAAAAGTAAAAATAACCGTACTCTAAAAAACTACTCTATCAATTTTAGATGCACCGGTGTATAATCCAAAAGGATAATGCAATAATGTTAATTTTCCTAACATGAAAGTGTGTGAATTATTTCACGAGGAATGAGTAATTTTTTTGGTTCGAATTCTAATTTGCCATTTTGGTGGATCATTCTGAATGCCACACTATGCGGCTATGCCACATTATTGAATGGATGATATTTGGGAGAGAGAAGAAAATTATTATACCTTAAAAAAAAAGTTTAAACGACAACCACTAGAATTTTTCCTCCTCTTATAATTTTGGGTTATTATATAGTTTAAGAAAAGTTTAAATGGCAACCATTAGAATTTTTCATACTCATAATTTTGGGTTATTATATAGTGCAATAGAAATAAAAATAATACTAAGTCATAATTAGCCGAACATTTAGAAAATGGAGTAATAAATTTATAAATCTGTCTTTGTCATTAATGTTGTAAGATATTAGAATTTCTTTGATGACAACCCAATAAGCATCCCACGACGTTAAATGCTCGTCTACTAGACTACTACACTCCAATTCAATTGAAACTTATAGGACCACTTAATTACTCCATCTACTGTACAAGCCCATTGAATATCCCCTTTAACTAACTTTTATTTTAATTCTATAAAAGACAAGAATAATAAATTAATTTTATTTTTGATGTTCATGATGTCCCACGTTATCACTCTTAATCGATCCCAGAATTGTAGTCGACACTCATTTCAAGGAGTACATTCATACAGAAATAGCAGTTAGCAGTGCCTCATGATTTATTAAAAAAAAAAATCCTTTTTAAAACTAATTTTAAGTAAAAAATAAAAATAAAATTATGCCGAATTGACGAAAAAAAAAAACTTCCACTCGAAAATGTATTAAGTGAGTAAAATTCGATTAAATGAAATTTTGAATTAATGTATTTGAGCAAGAAAACTTAATAAATCATTTTCTTAAGTGGTAACATATGTTATTATTATTTGTAAATCTTTCTCCTCCCCTTTCTTATTTCCTTTTACTTTTTTTTACAATATTATCTAGCTAGTTATTATTATTTGGAAATAAAAAAATGAATTATTTTGGTGTCTTTAAATATATTTTCCTCATCCTATACTCCCTCCGTTCCATTTCAATGTTTACGTTTGTTTTTTTGCATGTTGATGAAGGAGTATAATATTTTAATAGATAGTGGGTGAAAAGATATCATATTTAATGTAAAGTCGGTAAGTGCATTAGTGTTGGATGATATATTAATGATTTTAGGTGGGTCTCATATTCCAAAAAGAAAAACGTAAACATTGAAATGAGACACGCAAAATAGAAACGTAAACATTGAAACGGGACGGATGGAGCATTAAATTTCACATTTTTCGTTTTCTATCTCTGCACATTAAATTGCATTACTCAAATTTTAAAATAAATAAATAAAAATCACATCAATTTTCTAGTGAATTAAACGATTTTTCTCAATTTTAAGAAAAATACTTTGTGATTGATGAAGGTGAGTAAGCAGTGGTTGCCACCATGAAGTTCAATTTATAGCCGCGTTGCACCTCAGGAAATACACATGTCATCTCATCCTAATTCTTTTGCCACGTGTCATCTCACGTACCCAATACTGGTATTATTATTTATTCACCAAATTAAGGTTAATTTTGTACTCCTATGTTGTAGTATTCCTTATAGCTATTAGCAGTGATCACAACCATGGCATCCCAACAAGAGCGAGCAGAACTGGACGCCAGGGCCCGCCGGGGCGAGACCGTCGTCCCTGGCGGAACCGGCGGCAAGAGCCTCGAAGCCCAGGAGAACTTGGCCCAAGGGAGGACCCGGGGCGGGCAGACCCGGAGGGAGCAGTTGGGCACGGAAGGGTACCAGGAGATTGGTAGTCGGGGCGGGCAGACCCGGAAGGAGCAACTGGGCCGGGAGGGGTATCAGGAGATGGGCCGCAAGGGTGGGCTCACCACCATCGACAAGTCGGCCCAACAACGTGCTGAGGAGGAAGGCATACACATCGACCACTCCAAGTTCACTACTTCTTCTCCATGAATAAATTTATTACAGTATGTATCAACTTATATATTAGTATTATTATTATGATAATTATATTAATTATGGTATGTGTATTTGTGGAAATAAAAAAATTTATATAAAAGCAATGTAATTATATTTATCGTATGTGTATGATGATTTCATTATGTGAAGTTTATTATGTGTATTTGATGATGAAATGCAAAATTATATAGTATGATGGTGTTACCCTATTTGGTAGTAAAGTTTGAACCCGGTATGATACATGGGCCTAATCAAGGTTTATCAATCCATCATAAATGGGCCTCAATCAAGGTTCATGGACGCTAATGGGCCCAAATCAAGGTTTAGCAATCTCTCATACATTCAAATAGCTTCGACCCAATCTCCATTTACTATCAGAAAGATACATCAACCCATAGCAGGATTCATCTTCAATTTTCTATTTTCTTTTTAGCAAAATTATTAAATCAAAATTAATTAATACATATTTTAATTAAATACCTCAAATTTATACTAAAGTGCACCTATTACATTCTAGAATCAATGTAAGTAATGCTATGCCACAGAATCTTCATTCTGTTTCTCCATCTTTAATTCATTCATGCTTTAGGATATGGAGGAAGGAATTTGTTCTCTCTTCCAATTGAAGAGGATTCAAAATTATATTCCATTATTCGAATTCCCATATAAAAGATAGAGTGAGGCTGTTGTGCTATAGGGGATATCGTGTCCCAAGGACACTATATCCCCAAATTCAATTTAAACCCTTAGCAATACATAGAGTTACATAGGAAACTCCAATTTAAACCCTTAGCAATACATAGGGTTAAATAGGATATAGGGATAAGAGTTTTGTGTTTCCATGGCCGGGCAAGTTTTTTGCTTAAAAAATATATGGAGTACATAAATAAATGTGGTTTTTTAAAAGTGTGAATATCACTGTTTTGCCATTTTGTTCACATACCTTTAAGTAACTATTACTATAATATAAATATTTTAACTAAAAAGTATCCATTTCTCAAAATATCAACCCATTCTTCACATTTTTATAAATTGAAAAAATAAAATAAAAAGTATATAATTTAATGAATAAATAGTATTTCCTCTGTCTCATAATACTTTTCATGATTTCCTCATTTGTTTGTCCCACAAAATCTTTCACTCCAAAAAAGAAATATCATTTTATCTAACAATCTTAAAAGTTACTTTAATCTTAAATTTACCACTCATTTTTCACACATATATCATTACTTTATACTTTTTTATTATTTAAAAAATACTAGAATATCCTTCAAAGTCAATAAAGTTAGTCAAAAAGTGCAAATTTTCTTAAACAACGTGGAACAGTAAATGTGAAAAATATTATAGGACGGAGGGAGTAGTATTTAGAGATTTATTTTGGAAAAGAAAATGCATGAGAATATTAGTATTTACGAAATTACGATCATCTTCAATAAAACCGGCAACTCTACAGAATTGGATTCCATTGTCCGCAAAGAATATATATATATATATATATATATATATATATATATATATATATATAAAAGATAAAATTTAATTCTAAAAGTGCATGAATCACAAATTGAATGAATTGACTAATAAAATAAGTCATGAATTATAGAGATAAAATATACCCTATGAACCACAAGATAATGTGACAATTGTATTTTAAAAATTAATATCCTCGCATTCTCGTGTTAACGTTCACGTTGGCTTTTTGCACGTAAATTAAAATATACTCTTATAATATTTTAATAGATAGTATGTAGGGAAATATAATGTTTAATGTATAGTGAAAGTTGTATTAGTTTTGTGTGTGAGCCCTATGTGGAGTAATTAATTGTTTTGTGTCGGTCATATCTGAAAGAAAATGTAACCTCAACTTGGGACAAATCAAAATGAAAAACGTAAATATTAACGCGGATACACATCGTTTAACGAAAATCATTTCGTAAAATGAATAAGAAGTAATAATATTTTAATGAAAAAATATGCTAAATTGATGTAAAGATAGTAATGGTGCAGTGAAAAAATAATTTATAGTACTTCATCCGTCCGGTTCAAAGAGACTCATTTGCTTTTAGAATTAGATTAAGGAGTATTATTATTTAATATGTAGTGGGTAGTTGTATTAGTGGGTGTGTGTGTCCTATATTTTAATTGTATTAGAGTGAATACATAGGTCCCATGTGTGTAAAAAGGGTAATGAAACCCTTATGGTGCGGACGCTCAAAATAGAAAAATATGACTCTTTGGGGCGGACGAAGGGAGTATAATATTTTTAAAGAATAATGATAACATTCTAAACAAAAAGTGATGACTAATTAAAAAATATATAAAATAATTTACTGTAAGATAATCTCACGCAAGTGTAAATGTGTAACCCATAATATTATATAAAATATTTATTTGGATTTTAGTACCATGAATTAAAGGTTTCGCAAGTTAACTAGTTGCAAAGCTACATATATTAGAAGCAAGATACGACAGTATGCAACCCTCGACATAAGTTCATAAATTAGATTAGGGTTCATTAGAGCTGTTAAAAGTTTTGAGCTGCTCGTAGGCTCGGCTCGAAAAAGTTCGAACTCGGCTTGGCTCGTATATACTCGAGCTCGAGTTCGAGCCCCATAAAAGCTCAATTTCTTTTCAAGAAAAGCTCGGCTCGTCTTGATAGGCTCGTGAGTACTCGCGAGTATTTTAATAAAATAATAATATATTATATATATATAATATAAATATAATAAAATATATTATTATTAATATTATAAATATATTATTATTATAATATATATTAATATAACACTAACATGGCAAGTCTCGATAGGCTCGCGAGTATTTTAATAAAATAATAATATATTATATATAATATAAATATAATAAAACATATTATTATTAATATTATAAATATATTATTATTATAATACATATTAATATAACACTAACATGGCATTGGTGTCGTGTGTAAGTCAGCTGGCATAAAAAAATTCATAAGGCGGGACACACTGAGGGAAATCATTTTGAATATTTTTCCCCAAATCTTCATTCCACTCCAGGAGGGAAAAATCCTAGGGCAAGGCGCGACAGCTCTACAGCCGAGTGCCGACGAGAAAATTAGGGTTTGAGAAGGTGTTCTTCGTCTCAATTATTTTCCCCCATCCATTCACCATAGTTGTTCATTGGTTAGGGTTTGAGAATTGAAGGTGTTCTTCGTCTCAATCTAGTCAAAGTGTATACCTCTCGTTCGTTCAGAATCTTTCTCTTTACGCTTCAGCTTTCCCTAGCTGGGTGAGGGAGTGTCTCCGCATCAGCTCCATTGAGATAACATATTTTCCCTTTTTTACTCTATGTGTTTATTCTTTGAAATAATTTGGAAATTTTGCTCTTATTAACGAGTCGAGCTCGAGCTCAAATGCAAGAATTTTGAGCCGAGTCGAGCTCAGGTATTAGCTCGTTGTGTTTTCGAGCCGAGCTCGAGCACCTAGTACTTAGGGATGTAATCGAGCCGAGCCGAGCCGAGCCGAACATCTCCGAGCTCGAAGCTCGGCTCGAATATTTTTTAAAGGGCTCGAGCTCGGCTCGAGCTCGATTCGATTTTTATTTTTTAAGCTCGAGTTCGGCTCGTGTGTAAAATATAGAGCTCGCGAACAGTTCGCGAGCTCGGCTCAAAATATTTTTACTGAATAAAAAAAATAAACTCGAACTCGAATTCGACTCGATAAAAACTAGTCCTTTGTTAGACTCATTCGGCTCGTTAAGCTGAAAATAATTTATTTTTTAGTTTTTTAATGTATAAAGGTTTGAGTGAGGTCTCATGAATAATAAAATTTTATTAATAATTTTTTTATAAAAAGTGGAATCTAGAGCTATTATAAATTTTTATTAATTATTAGAAGTATTAATTATTAATTAAAATATATATTAATAATATAACAAAAGATTTTTTTAATTAACATTTATAAGTATATGGAGTATGTATTTAATTTAAATTTTGGAGTAGGTATTGTGTGAAACCGTCTCACGTAAATATTTACATGAGACGAATAAAAAGTGATAATATTATTAATTAAAAGTGATATTCAATCGATAAAAAGTAATAATAGTGTAGTGAACTATTTTATGAACAATTTATAATATAAACAAAACTAACATTTTATATGGAATATAGCGAAAGTGCTAACAATTTATAAACTTTTTATTCGTCTCACGTAAGACCTTATGTAAGACGGTGTCACACAAGTATTTGCCTAAATTTGAATGTATCCTTATGTTATCCCATTAACTATAATAATAATAATAATAATATTAAAAGGCAAATACGGGTATATATAAATTCAAAATTTCTCCTTCAAATAAAATTATATTATTAAAATATAAATAAATAATTATATTAAATTAATTTATTTTTACATATATATACATATATATATACATATATATATGTATTAATGAGGTGTCGACTTTAAAATACTTACAATTTTATTAATTACTACTCCTTCCGTCCCATAATATTTTTCTCACTTTCCTCATTTGTTTGCCCTACAAAACCTTTCACCCCCTGACAAAGAAAACATCATTTTATCCAATAACCTCAAAAGTTATTTTAATTTCAAATTTGCCAACTCTTTTTTCATACATATATAATTACTTTATACTTTTTATTAACTAAAAATACTACAATACCCTCCAAAGTCAATAAAGTTGGTCAAAAAGTGTAATTTTTCTTAAACAACGTGGAACAGTAAAGGTGAAAAGTTTTCCGGAATGGAGGGAGTATTAGTTAAAATTTAATGTATATAAATACATATATTTATTCAAATTTAAGTATAAATAAATCAAAATTAAATCTTATATAGAAATAAAAAATAAAAATTTAGATCTTTAAACACATTATAAATATGACTTTTAATTCATTACTTAGAATTAATAACATGCACTCTCTTTTTAATTTTATTTTTATTAATTATGTTTTAATAATTTCATTATTTTCATTGTCATACTTTAAAATTTTTCTTTAATTTAAAGTATACTATATTTTTAAAATTATAAATTTATATTCCTTATAAATTATATTGATAAAATTATATATATTGATAAAAGTTTATTTATTTATGTAAAAAATTTTAAACTCTAAAATTACCATATTAATATGTTATAATAAATAATAATAATAATAATAATAATAATAATAATAATAATAATAGAGTAATAATATGAAGAATGAGCATATTGACCACTATTCGAACCTATTATCGTGAGCCTATAAACGAACATGTTCACGAGCTTTTAAACGAACATGTTCGCGAACACGTTTGCGAACTTTCGAGCTAAACACCCTAGGGCTCGAGTTCAGCTCGAAAAAATAATCGAGCTCGGCTCGGCTCGTTTTTTTTCCACGAACGAATTTTTTTTTGAATCAAATCTCGAATAGTTTACGAGCGCCTTGGTTCGTTTACATCCCTACTAGTACTCGGATTCGCTCGGCTATAACAGCTCTAGGGTTCATATAAGATTTAAATTTTTTTTTTCATCACTTGTAGTCATCATCAATAAGATCTTCTTTTCCATTAAAAGTAGACATAAGTAATTTGTCGAACTACTATAAACAATTGTATTTATTATTTCTTCTTTATTTTTTTGATCAATCCGTGAATGAAATTATATGAGAATTCATTAAATATTAAAGATATTCTTACATTAATTCACAGCAAACTATAACAAAAGTAAATTAACGAATTTGAAAATTGAATA
The DNA here is from genome assembly GCA_023678885.1 of Pogostemon cablin. Taxonomy (NCBI): domain Eukaryota; kingdom Viridiplantae; phylum Streptophyta; class Magnoliopsida; order Lamiales; family Lamiaceae; genus Pogostemon; species Pogostemon cablin. The sequence goes on along the minus strand of CM042977.1, from coordinate 2,047,320 downwards.
TGAAGAATATATCATTTTAGAAAGAATTTACATCCATTTTTTACATGTGGCACAAAGTATTTGTTTGTCCAAGAATCATTATCTTCATCAGCATGTTCATTTGGGAATCCTAAATTGGGCCCAACTGACTATTATTTAATTAATTTATTTTTTTTTTTTTTTTTTTTAAATCCTAAATTGGGCCACTGATCATTATTTAATATTTAATTTTGAAAAAATTAAAAGAAAGAAAGAATTGAAGAATATTCAACCATAAGCTTTGAACAATTTATTTTTCTCCCTTTCTCATCTTACTATAATAGCTTCATGTATTCTATGCAGAGTGATAGCAATAGATAATTTTTTCATAGATGGATTGCGTGAAAGGTCCAAATTCGAATCTCATCGTCATCTATGAAAAATTCCAAATACATGATTTAAACCAAAAATTTATCGTTGCACGTGATCATTTAACATAGAGTTTACGATCTCCCATTTCAAATACTATTAATTTGAGTGTAAATTTATTTATTTTTAAATTAAAATTTGATCAATTAACCAAGTATGTATATATGTATAAATAAAATATAATTTTTTTTATCAACTCAAGTATATACTATATACTAAAGGAGGGTTTTGGATTTATTATATGGCATCATGTGAGTAATTTAGGTGATGTGTCATTTTTATAGATTTTTGAATTTTTTTTAATAATAAACTTGCTTAGGAAGGAAGATAATGTAGTTACTTTATTTTAAATAACCAATCAAAATATTTCATTTTTCTTTATCTTATTTAAAAATTTACCTAAAACTTTAAGTGTTTTAAATTTTTTATTTTTAAATAGAATTTATATAAAATTATATCAAATTAATTGTCTTTTCATGATCTTTAATTTGACATCCATATTACTAATAATATATGATTGGAGAAATAGATTTTTAAATTTAATAACAATTTTTATATTGTAAAATATTCTTTAATAAAATATATTAATAAATAAAATATTTTTAGAAGAGTAAGAAATTATTTAATAGATTTAATCTATTTATCCTTAGAATTTTAAGTTTAATAAATTTAGTTTATTATAGAATTCTAAATGAGGAATTTCATGAAAAAATAAATCTTAGTTTAATATTAATTTATTTATCCTTAGAATTTTAAGTTTAATAAATTTAGTTTATTATAGAATTCTAAATGAGGAATTTCATGAAAAAATAAATCTTAGTTTAATATTAATTAATTTTCATAATTTTTTTATTGTTAATTATTTATTTTATATTTATTTTATTATTTTTAATAATTAATTTTAATTATACAATAATTTATAATTATTATATACATTTATTGATTTTATTTATTAAATGATAATAGTTAGGGATGATAATGAAATGGGCATTTTAAGTATTTATTATATTCAAATCTTAATAGGGCACGTATGGGTAATTGTAAACGGGTTTGAGACGGATACAAATAGTTGTGAAAATCACATTAGGGTTTGGAACGAGTACAGATAATACCGCAATACCCTCGGGTACTATAAAAAAAGATATTAAACCAATGATTGTGCTATTTTATGAACAACTTATGGTATAAATGACAGTGATAACAATTTATATCGAAATTAATAATATTTTATGGCGAAAGTGATAAGTATTATAAAAAGTGTAAAATGATTTCACGTGAAGCGGTTTCATGCCAGACCTATCATATTACATATTAATGAATAAAAGAATTTATAAAGTTTGTTAATAATTTTTTTCCAGATTTGTACTTAATTTTTTAATAAATTACTGAATATAAAAAAATATATACAAATGTATATACCCTAAACTCTAAAACCATAAACCCTAAATTTAGGGTTTATGGTTTTAGAGTTTAGGGTTTAGGGTTCTTAAAAAATAGTAAGAAATACATATATACATTAGTATTGAATAAAATTAATATAGATGGGTGTACGCGTGTATTCGAATGCATGAGATAATTCATTATTATTTTAAATATTCGTTTTGTCATTTTGATCTTTCCCATTACAAAGTACTATTAATTTCTTTTTATATAAATGAGATATATATACAAAATTATATTAAAGATATGGGTGCACAACATGTCCCGAGAACACACAAATTTTTGCCTTATTATAATCCTTATTCTACCAATAAAGTTAGATATTTTTATTAAGGTTAGGTCTTGCGTGAGACCATCTCAAATGAGGTCATTTTTCACTTTTTAAAATAGTTATCATTCTCGCTATAAAACATTATCACTTTGGCTATAAAATGTTATTCCTTTTTATTTATACTATAAACTGTTCATGAAATAGTATTATCACATTTCATTAGTTTACTATGACTTTCCTATATAAAAGTTATCACTTTCTCATCGTTTCACATAAGCCCTTATGTGAGACGGTCTCACGCAAGTCTTTGTCTTTTATTAATATAAATTATAACTTTTAATATTTTTCAATTTCATTAATATGTTTTAAAAATAATATTTTAATAATCCCGCGTAACGTGTTACGCGGGTTTCATACTAGTATACATATAACTTAAATTAGCATTCGTCATTACAATTTTTAATATTTCATTGCAATTAAACGAAACTATGAAAACGTAATTCACGTGAAATAACAGCAACCTTTGCCACGGCCGCCACTTCAACAATAAATTAGGTTAAAAATACATTTAATAATAAAATATTTGCACAAATTTTTTTCATGCCAAACCCTTAACTCGTAAAATGTTAATAAAAATTGATATATATATATATATATATATATATATATATATATATATATATATATATATATATGTATATATATATTAAATAATTAAGTGGATAATACGGGGGGCCAGGTTTTATTGTCGTTTTTTGCTTTTCTATAAAGCTCAATATTTAAAATAGAAATTAATTTCTATAACATTTTTAATTATAACCAAATAATTAAGTGCGAAACAACTCATCATACGAATACTATATATATAAAATATCGAGTGATAGAGATGGAGGTTTTAAAAATTATTATACTTATAGAACACGGATTTTGTGTGTGTGTGTGTGGGGGGGGGGGGGGGGGGATGATTAATTATTTTAATTCTCGTATAATAATAATAATAATGTCAACAAAGATGAAGATTTATTATTATAGAATAAATAAAAGAAATTATCAGACAAGGTGTAAAGAAATTATCTATCTTTATCTCATCTCATATATTACGTAGATAAGTTGATTTTAGGTGAATCCGGATGCAAGGGTGCACCTATATGTGTATAATTTTTTATTTTATTTTGTATATATGTTTTTTAATAATTGTATATTTTTTTAACATTAAGTTTTTCATTAAAAAAACTAGCATCCATATGTGTATACTCCCTCCGTCCTACAGAAACGTACGTGCTTCTTTTGAAATTACAAAGGAAGCGCTTACCTTTTTGTGGGACGAAGGTAGTAACTTTTTATTCAATAGTGTATATATGTTTTTAATAATTGTATATTTTTTTACACTCAATTTTTAATTAAAAAAACTAACAATTAAATTGTATACATTTTTATTCATAATTGTATATGTTTTTATTTATATTTATATACGTTTTTTAAAGTGGGTGCATCCTATCTTAGAATATACCCGGGTGCACAGTACAATTAGCGTACGTAGATTATGGAGTATGTATGATGTATAAAAGAAGTCACTACAAGAGATTTATTCCGTACATTCCATATTATGTGCTTTCGTTTCGCTTAATACATTAACAATTTAACATCCATCCTATTCAACTTTTTTGTATTGTAAAAAGTTTGTGGCAACTTAATATATATATATATATATATATATATATATATATATATATATATCGAATATTATACATTAATTTAGTATAGACAGTGTGAGAGTGATTAGAGGATCATCCGTAATTGTGATGATCAGGGAATTGAATTTATACAATTGTGATGATACAATATATCCGTAATTTACGGAAATGAAATCAAAGAAGAAAATTACATACACTAATACAAACACTACATACAACGAATGTAGACAATACTAATCGGGAATAGATTTGGTCAACTATTCCCCCTAATACCCCCATCAAGCGCTGCGTGGGATGTAAGCAAACGCAAAGCTTGGAACGCAAGAACTCGAAAGCCGGACGAGGTAAACCCTTTGTAAAAATATCTGCAAGCTGAAGATGAGAGGGAACATACTGAGTGTGCAACTTTCCTGAGGAAACCAACTCACGAATGAAATGACAATCAATATCAATGTGTTTCGCGCGTTTATGCGCAACTGGGTTTTGACTTAGGAAAATGGCACTCTTGTTGTCACAGAGAAGCGTAGCAGGAGTGTCAGACAACTGATGAAGCTCTCTAAGTAAATTACATAACCAAATGATTTCTGAACTAGCATTCGCCATCGCCCTATACTCAGACTCACAGCTCGAACGGGCGACAGTAGGCTGTTTCTTAGCACTCCAAGAGACCAAGTTACCATCCAGAAAGATGGAGTAACCATAAGTCGAGCGTCGAGTTTCAACACATCTTGCCCAATCTGCGTCAGAATAACCAACAATCGACCTCTCTGAACGACATGTAAAGTTGAGACCATAATGAAGGGTGCCCTTCACATACCGAAGAATACGCTTTACAGCATGAAAATGATCGTCAGTTGGAGAATGAAGATACTGACTAACTGTGCTCACAGCAAAGGACAGATCTGGCCTGGTAATAGTCAGATACTGAAGCGCCCCAACTAGAGATCGATAGAAAGTAGGATCCCCAAATGAGGAACCCGCACTCTGTAGAGAAAAACCGGCAGCCAGAGGGGTGGAGACGGGCTTGCAGTCTAGCATAGCAGCACGCTCCAAGATATCGTGAGCATATTTCGCCTGCCCAACGAAAATGCCACTGGAAGTGTAAGAAACCTCAAGCCCCAAGAAGTAGTTCAGTGATCCCAGATCTTTAATGGCGAACTCAGCACGAGTGCGAGCAATGAATTGCTGAAGAAGCTGCTGATCATTTCCCGTAAGGATGATATCATCCACGTACAGGAGGAGGTATAAAAGAGAGGATCCCTTTTTCAAACAAAACAAAGAGGAGTCTGACTGAGTTTGTCTGAAGCCCAAATCCAATAGGTAGGAGCTGAACCTCTGAAACCAAGCCAAAGGGGCCTGTCTGAGTCCATACAGAGCCTTCTTGAGCCGACACACAAGATTCGGCTTGCGGGGATCAACAAATCCAGGTGGCTGAGCCATGTAGACAGGTTTCGTCAAGATCCCATTTAGGAAGGTATTTTTAACATCCAGCTGATGCAGAGGCCACCGATGATGAACAACCAAGGTTAAAACGATTCTCACAGTAGCCGCCTTGACAACTGGACTGAAGGTATGATGGAAGTCCGAGCCCGGAATCTGAGTGAAGCCCTGAGCAACAAGGCGAGCCTTATGACGTTCAACGGATCCATCTGCACGGAATTTAGTACGAAACACCCACTTAGAGCCCACAATATTGGTGTTAGGTGGAGGAGGTACTAAATCCCAAGTCTGATTATGCATTAAAGCATCAATCTCCTCTTCCATTGCTGCCAACCAGTGCAGAAATTTAGATGCGGACTTGAAACCGCGAGGCTCAGAAGCACTAGACAAGGATGAAAGTAAAGCAGCGGAAGTAAGATCAACCGGGTATTTGGGCTTAAAAATTCCATTCTTGGAACGTGTAACTATTCGATGGGTGGGAATACGTGGCGCAGGTGACGCTGGCGGCCGAGGAGGCGTGGGGATACGCTGCACAGGTGAGGCCGGCGGTACAGGCTGTGGAGGTTCTGTTCGAACTAAGGGTTGCCCTGCAGGCGCAGGCACTGTATTCGGAGGAGCTTCATCAATTGGTTCAGTGTCAAGATGAAGATGAGGCGAAGTGGGCGTGCCGATCACCCCATCGCATGAAGAAACCGGATCCAAGAAGACGGATATCGGTAAATCAGGTGCTGATTGAGCAGTGCTGCCAGAGAAAGAAAAACACGTTCATCGAACTGTGCATGCCTGGTGATATAAATGCGTGCGGAAGAAGGATCGAAGCACCGAAAACCCTTGTAAGTACTACTGTAACCAAGAAAGATGCATGGGCGACTGCGAGGAGATAGCTTGTTTGCAGCATAGTCCCAAAGAAAAGGAAAAACCCTGCACCCGAAGGGTTTAAAGAGACCATAATCTGGCACACTGTGAAATAATAATTCAAACGGAGATTTACTGTCCAAGATAGGAGACGGCAGCCTGTTAATATTGTAGACGGCAGTGGCAAAGGCATCAAACCACAGAGCAGCAGGGCCAGAAGCATGAAATAGCATAGAAAGACCTATCTCAGTGATATGTCGATGTTTGCGCTCAGCTCTACCATTCTGTTGCAGAGTGTAAGGGCAAGATAATCGATGGAGAATTCCATGGTGATTAAAGAACTCATTTACTCGTTTGTTAACAAATTCAGTGCCGCCATCAGATTGGAAATTTTTAATAGAGCGAGAGAACTGATTACACACAAAGGTGTGAAATCGAACAAGTACATCATAAAAATCAAACTTCGCACGTAGGGGATAAAGCCATGAAAAACGTGAGAAATCATCAACAAATACAGCATAATATCGATACCCTTCAGAAGAAACAACGGGAGCTGGGCCCCACAAATCACATTGAACTAAATCAAGAACAAGCGAAGCACGTTTTTCATTGATAACAAAAGGTAGTTTCTTACTCTTAGCCATCTGGCAAGAAGAGCAGACAGTAGGGTTCAGCAATAAAGAAGTAACAGATAAGTGTCCCATTTTATTCAACAAAGAAATAACAGCAGGAGAAACATGTCCTAGACGCAAGTGCCATAGATCAAAACTTGCATGTAAATCTTTCTTTCGAAGAGCAGCAACAAGAGCTGAGCTCCCTTCGTCCAAAACATATAGACCATTCTTACACTTTCCCCGAGACAGAACTGCCTTGGTCAACCGATTCTGAACAATGAAGGACTTATCAGAAAATAACACATCAACATCATAATCGACAGTCAGTTTACTGATAGATAACAAATTTTTTGTGAGGTTGGGCACCACCAAAACATCCAATAAGTCAAGTTGAGGCAAAATATGATGCGTACCAACATGCAAAATATTCAAAGAGCTACCATTACCAACAGTGACAGAGTTATTACCAGAATAGGGCTCAAACGAGTCCAATTGAGTGTTGGATGGAGTCATATGTGCCGAAGCTCCGGAATCAACATACCAATCCGAAGAGGGAGAAGACACATTGCAAGTAGCATGAAACGCTTGAGCAAGGTCAACAGTGTTGTGAGGCGAAGCAGCCCTGGAGCGTGCATCATTTTGGAGCTGCAAGAAACGGGGGCACTTGTCAGCATAGTGCTCCCCCCGACAAAGCTGGCAACGGGGCCACCACGCTGCTGGGCAGAAGAGGGGAGCCCGCCACCCCGTGCATGCTGCGGAGCAGAGGACCGCGAGCGATCAACAGCATCGCCGGCAGCCACAAAGGCAGCAGCTGGAGCCGAGACAGCCTGGCGATCCATGGCGCGGCTCATCAAATTGAATTGGACTGCTTGGTGGAGAAGGTCACAGAATAACGGCATTGGATGCATCGCCATACGTGTGTCGACAAAGTTGGCGAAGGAGTGTCCGAGACCTCTCAAGAACCAGTGACTTTTATCACCCTCGTCAACCGATTTCTGGATAGCCGAAAGTTGATCGCACAGGAGTTTGAACTTGCAGCCATACTCCTCCACCGACTGATCATCGCAGCGGAGAGAGAGAGCAGTTGCTCGCAAAGCTGGTTAGCCCGCGAGGTGGACGCATTGGCAAAGGCCGCCTCTAGGGCTTGCCAGGCAGAACGAGCAGAGACGCAATCAATAACTTCCGCCATGGCCTCTGGTTCGAGAGTGGCGTACAACACGCCGATAAGCTTCTGATCACGGAGAAACCAAGGCATGTAGGCAGGATTGGGGCAGACTTGCCCGTCGTCGGCAGTGATGGTCTTTGACGGAGGCGGAGAAGAGCTATCGATGAAGTCTGCCATTTCAAAGGTTGTGGCCATGGAGAGAAATTGTCTCTTCCACATCAGATAGGTGGAAGTAGAAAGCTTAATTTGGACGAGGTTAATCATCGCCGTTGTCGGAGAAGAAGCCATGAGAGGAAGATGAGAAGAGAGGAAGAAGGTGACGGCGGTATAGCGGCCGGAAGAGAAGGAAGAGGGTTAGCAGAAGGAGAAAGAGGAAATCAAGGGTTTTCAGAATCCCGTTGATACCATGTGAGAGTGATTAGAGGATCATCCGTAATTGTGATGATCAGGGAATTGAATTTATACAATTGTGATGATACAATATATCCGTAATTTACGGAAATGAAATCAAAGAAGAAAATTACATACACTAATACAAACACTACATACAACGAATGTAGACAATACTAATCGGGAATAGATTTGGTCAACTATTCCCCTAATAGACAGTCTCAAACAACTTTTTGCCTATAAAAATTTATATCATAACCTACTTTTTAGTAGATCAACTCTTGAAAGTTCGCAGAAAATAAAAAATAAAAATTGATTATAGAAGGAAAAATGAGTGTATAAATAATTAATCTTTCATTATCTCAATCTTCATGGAGTACTATTTAATTAATTTATTAAATTATTGATGGAATTATTCTGACATTCATCTTACATACTCCCTCCGTCCCTTGAAAGGTATTCGTTACTTTTTGCACGTGAAATAAGGAGTATAATAATTTAATGTATAGTAAGGTGAGAGAAATAATATTTTAATGTGTAGTGGGTAATTGTATTAGTGTTGAGTGTGGGGTCATGTGTAGTGGTTGTGGGTCACATCAATCCAAAAAAGGAAATGAATACTTTGTATTGGGACATACCAAAATGGAAAAATGGATACGTATCAAGGAGACGGAGGGAGTACATATATATTTCTGTAAAGAAACATTGTTATATTAAATCGTTCTATCAATGAAATATCTTTTGTCTTTTTTATAATTGATCTATTTTGTTGCGAATGGTTGATATTTACTTAGGATTTAATATATTAATTTTAAAAGTATATATATATATATATATATATATATATATATATATATATATTATTTTTTAAATTTTGCTATTTCGGTTCTTCTCGTTATAAAATATGAACTTTTTTTTCTTTTTAGAAATATAAGACTCACACAGTGGCACACTCCAATGATATAATCTTTCACTACACATTAAATAATAATAATATTGCTTAATCCAATTTAAAAAATAATAATAATAAATAAATATATACATGCAAAAGGGAACAAAATACATAAAACTGGTCCATGTATACTCCTCAATTTAAATTATTTGAGAGGAATATATGTATTTTGGTATAAAGGTTGGATGTAACACATAAGAGCATGTGTGTCACAAATTCTTTAAAATATGTTAATTTCCCAATACTAAAAAATTGGGATAAGAAATCCCACCACCCCAATATTAGACAGTGACATTGCATTTGGGCATCTTTAGATTAGACTCCATGTCCTCACCATGCAACTACAAAGACACGTGTTTTTTTATAAATCATAAATTAAACAATTCACGATAAAAAAAATTCAGGTATTTTACTCTCACAAATACTCATATAAACTCGATTTATATAATTTATTATGTAAATCTTGATTTTTTTTCTCACCCTAAGCGCTCCACATTCCAATACTATTATACACTATATATTGTTAGGAATTTAAATTAAAAGGGGAAACATGATTTACAAGGGTTTGTGATATAAATCATATTTATGGGAAACTAACTCTTTTACTCTAATTACAAATTAAATAGAGCGTAGCTATAATATTTACATACAGTCTCTTTTATCATAAATTTAAATTATATTTTAAAATTTATAGTAAATCTTAAAAGTTAAAATTAAAACTTTATATTTTAAATAAATATTACATGAATAATGAGGATTTATTATATTTAATCAAATGTAATACTATAGAATATTGAGATTATGAAATGACTCTTATTTGAGAAAGTTTAATGATAAAACTTTTTTTTTCTTAATTATGCATCATTTTAATTAGACATGTCATAACTTTTCGATCACCTGCTAAATATAAAATTTTAATTAAAATTTTATTATTTTTTATTCGTCACACAGAATATATATCTCACATGAATTTTAGAGCCAAGAAATATGTTCTTTTAACTTAGTAACTTAAAAAAAAAAAAAAGAAAGAATGATTATAAGAAATGAGAAATCTATCGGAAATCAATTTTTTTTCTTTTAGAGAAACCATTTTGATTGGAGAAATAACAACAGCGGTAGAATTTTCAACATCATTTTGATATAGTATTTCTTTCACATCCACAGAATGACACGTAAAAGCGAATCATATAAAATTATATAATTTAAAGATAAATACAAACCTTGTGGATAATAATTGGATTTAATTATCTTCTTCATATATATCAATCATACACTTAGTACAGAAAAAGATAATACATAAAAATGAAAAAATTGATAGAGAGAAAAAGGAAAAAGAATATTAAATTAGGAAAAAAAAATTAATTGAAGAAAGAAATTTTATAGAAGTTGGATGAGATGAGGGTTAGTGATTATTAGAGTTAATGGATGTATGTAGGAATAATTTTAAAAAATTTAGTATGGATTTTGAAAATAAAAAAACTAATTTTATTATACAAAAATATGTAGTAAGTAGCAATTTTATTGTATTAAATAAATTATGATTTTTCCTAAATCTGTTCCAAAAATTCTAATCATAAAATCATTAATGTAAAAATGGATCTACAATTGCTTCAGAAATACAGTGACAGGTGATATATGCCTCACCAACCAAAACATGTTAGGTCATCTTTCTCTCTTATTGAATCTTGTCATGATATTATAGTATTACTCACAGCTGTACACCTTTGTCTTCTCTTACAACTTCATGATATTTTTAACATCATTTCACTCATTCTTCCATCTTTTTTCCAATAATAGTTTTAAATCACCATTCTAATTACACACCAAAAATAAAAGAAATATTCTGTCTTTATTTTTTAGGGTGAAAACGTGGCCTGAATTTGGCTATATGATTTGGAAACTACTAGTACTATAAGCTTTCCAAAAGTGCAACACTTATCCAAGAATATCTCACGTTAATTATACTTTATGTTAATTAGTTATATGAGTTATTTTTATTAAATATGTTATTATGTTTCATTTATATTATGAAATGTATATAAAATAGTTTATCACAAGTACTGGTTGTCTTCGAAAAATATGATTTTGATGTTAATTTAACTAATAAAATTTTACATTATTATTGGAGGCGCATATTTGTGTGAGGCCGTTTTATGGTGAAACAATTTATACTTTCATAATTAATTTTCACTTTTCATTAAAAATATTATCATATTTTTAAAAAAAATTTGTCACTTTTTATTTATACTATAAATTATTTTTGAAATAATTCATTGCACAACTAGCACTTTTTATTAATTTGATTATCATTCCTTTTTAAATATTACTACTACTTTCATCTCACATTTATCTTCATACTTTCTATTTTCGTCCGTCTAATATTTATCTTCACCATAAAAAAAAAAACTTCACATAAAAAAAAAATTACAATACTCAATATAATTAGTCAAAGATAAATTTTTTAAAACTATGTTCACAGTGTAAATAATTAAGGGAGAGGAGAGTATTACTTTGTATTTTCAGTTACACAAAAGTCTTCCAATGCTACTGTCTTAAACACTTGGTGGTTCTTTATTTCTCTCTTCTATCTTTTTATTTTATTTTATTTTTTAATATAGAGCAATTAAACTCGATGGCTTTCTATTTCACTCTTCTTTCTATTTTTATTTTATTATTTTAATATAAAGCAATCAAACACGTGTTTTATTTTTTATTTTTACCAACTCCAAAATAATATAACTCCAAAATAATGCAATATTCTTAAGAAAAAAAAAATACAACTATCCAACTGGAAAAATCTCTTCTTATATATCAGAGAGAAATTCACTGCATTTTTTCAATGTAAGTCTAACATAATATGAAGAGGTTTACTTCGGTGATGGGTTATCTGTGACTCTTTTACATGGGAGAATGGAGAATGTATTGTATCATGCAGATAACCATAAAATAAAATATTAATAAAAAAAATAATTTAATTAAATATGTATTATGTAGATAACACGAATACCAAATAAATTTGAAATAATTAAGGAATGAAACTCTTCATTCTAATACTACTAATATTAGCTTAAAATAAAAGCTAGTTCTTGTACATATATTTAATTATAAATAATAATCACATGCGTAAAGAATCGACTGATGGATATGTAGAGAATATCTTGTTATTCTTACAAGTTACACAGCGTCAAAAGTTTTATTTAATCAAAGTTATAACACTGAATAGGAATATATGATCAGGTGTAAATATTTTGAAATTAGAATGGAGGAAGTACTATTAAATACACGTTTTCTAGCATATAAAAGAACTATAAGTACTTAATTTTATATTTAATATTGTATTTTAATTTATGAAAATTAATTTCACTTGAATAATTCATATAGAATGAGATTCCTCTGTATTCGTAGGAATCTTGTATCGTACAATCAATTCCTCTTTTTGAGTTTTTTCAATACAGGACTTTTGAAAGATAGGTAAACTATCAATTAGGGACCCGAAAGATTTTTGATATCAATTCAGAACCCAAAAGATATGAAACTATCAATAAAGGACCTAAAATCATAGAATTTCGGGTTCTAAATTGATAAAAATACAATACAATTTTATGGTTTCAGGTCTTATATTGATAGTTTCATATCTTTCAGATCCTGAATTGATAGCAAAAATCTTTCAGGTCTCTTATTGATAGTTTACCTATTTTTCAGGTCCTGTATTGAAAATATTTTAATAAAATAATAATAATAATTTTAATAACAAAATGTTAAATATAAAAAAATAAAAATTTAAACTTTTAGAAAGGATTAAGCGTTCGATTACCCACGTTTTTGCCGTTATCAAGGTGTTTATTTTCCCTTTTCCTTTTCATTGTTTTGATTAAAATCTATTCATATAAAAACATATTAGTTTTATAATGATATACACTTAATTATTTATGATGTTTGGATTGATAAAATTGAAGAGTTCAACATCGTTGATCATTAATTATTACATCAATGTTTAGCTTGTTACACATTTGGTTTTGGAGTTTAGGATTTAGTTCAATAATTATATGGGTATTGGATTCAAACAATTATAAAGTAGTTAATATAATGTTCCATACAATAAAAATAGTTAATATATAAATAAAGGCTAATTATAGTGTGCATTCGGGTGCACTTATATACAAATATAAATAAAAACATATACAATTATGAACAAAAATTTATACAATTTAATTGTTAGTTTTTTTAATAAAATTTTGAGTGTAAAAAAATATACAATTATTAAAAAACATGAATACACTATTGAATAAAAAGTTATACACATATGGATGCTAGTTTTTCTAATAAAAAACTTAGTGTGAAAAAATATACAATTATTACAAAACACGTGTATAAAATAGAATAACATGTATACAAAATAAAATAAAAAATTATACAAATATGGTGCACCCTTACACCCAGGGCCGGTCCTTGCTTGAGTCGAGTGAGTCGATCGACTCAGGCCCAAAAATTTTAGTAAAATTTAGGGGCCCATATTTTTTTAAAAATTCCTTTATATATATAGTTAGAGGAATTTATAAAATTGAAGTCTTGTCCAAGTGGCTAAAGAAAGCATACATGTATATTTTGGTATACAGTTCGAATCCATTTCTATCTATCTCTTTATAATTTTTTTTAAATAGTAATTCTTGATTGCAATTTTATTCAAAGGTATGTAATTTTCTTTTATATGTTAAATAATTTTATTTAAGTAGATATGATTTTTTTTCAATGATTATCTATATTTGTTTCTTTATTTTTTTTTTGTTAATGCTAATTTATGAAGTATGATTCGATTATTTAGTTAGTTCTTAAATTCATTTTTATTTATTTTTAATTAGAATCATTCCTCCCAAACATGTGTCTGGATATCAAATGAGAAAAAAGAAAGCGAGAATTAATATTTTAGTTCAAAGTCAAGCTGGTGATATGATCAATAAATAATTTATTCTAAAAAAAAGGTTTTCATAGAGAATAATGATGAAATAACTTGTAGAACAACTTGATTATACTGATTTTATTACTCTATCCGTCCAGTTCTAATGTATCAATTTGCTTTTTGCACGTGGATTAAGGAGTATTATTATTGTATTAGAGAGAAGTGGTGGGCCATATTGTGTACTTTTTTTACTAAATTGGGGAAATAGATACCTTTGAAACGGACGCCAAAAATAGTAAAATGGATACCTTAGAAGCGGACAGAGGGAGTAATACTTTTGCCATCAAAACTGTTAGACGCGTTGTATTTTAAAAATTATAATATTATTGTTAGTTATTAATATTTTTTTTATTATATATATTACGTTTTACTAAGAAGCAAAATAAGGGGACCAAATTTAAAATACGACTCAGGCCTGAAATTTTATAGGATCGGCCCTGCTTGCACCCGGATGCACCCAATATACACTCATAAACTAAAAATATCATAAAATATTAAAAGTATTACATAAGTGTTGTAGTGCATAAATTATTGTAAAGTATCATAAATATATAACGTCAAAAATTTGTATGAGATCGTAAATGACTTTCGTGAGATTAATAAGAAGCGATAATCTTTATAATGAAAAATGATATCTAATTGATGAAAAGTGATAACATCTTTAAAAAAAATAAAATAATTATAAAGCATAAAATGATCTCAGATGTCACACAAAACTATTGCTATAATAAAATTAGTGAATTTTTTGTATATGGAGTATCATAATGTGCAACACAAGCTATAATAAATCACCATTAAAAATATTATTCCCACCGTCCCATTTTAATGTTTACGCGCGTTTGCTTTTTGCACGTTGATTAAGGAGTATAATATTTTAATAGATAGTGAGTGGAAAGATATAATATTTAATGTAAAGTGGGTAGGTGTATTAGTGTTGGATGTGGGGACCATGGTGATATATTAATTATTTTAGGTGAGTTCCATATTAAAAAAAGGAAACGTAGACATTGAAATGAGACGCTCAAAATAAAAATATGTAAACATTGAAATGAGAGGGAAGGAGTATTATGTACCTAGCTTATATTATAGATTAAATTGGAGACCAATTACATGCTTATTAAAGTACAAATAATAAATTACACTTCATATTACTAGTACAAATATTTAATTCTTATAATTGGTTATCATACATCTTAGTCTTACTATAAATTTTCTCTTTTCTTGTTTGCATTATATACTACTCCCTCCCTCAGTACGTTCTAAAGTATCAATTTGCCTTTTGCACTTGGATTTAGGAGTATTATTATTATAGGTAAAGTGAGTAGTTATATTAGAGGAAAGTGGTGGATCATATTGTGTACCTTTTTACTAAATAGGATAAATGGATACCTTTAAAACGGACGCCAAAAATAGTAAAATTGATATCTTAGAAGCGGACGGGAGAGTATAAATTAATAATAATATTAATTCGGTGTTTGAATGAGACTGAGATCCTCTTTAATTATAAAAAAAAAAAAAAAGGAAAAGGCTAATAATAAAAGGGCCTACCAAATAAATAATAATCAACTTCACTTTCCAACATTATGGATCACAATGCCACTGGGCCCAACTACTAAAAATACAGTCACTCACCACCAAATTCCAATTTCGAATTAAGAAAAAAAAAAAAAAAAAAAAAAAAAAAGACAACACAATCAAATTACAGATGGTATATATATAAATATTCTATTCTGAGGTGGGTAAAAAAATTAATAAAATAAATTAAAAACAAAATCCGAAAAGCCGCGACGATCCGAAGGGCGAAGATACCACTCATGGCAAAATCTCACTGCACGAACCGCACACAAATAATAATAATTAACTTGATTATATAAAAATTCAAATAAAAGGTGCTGATAAGTGATAATACGTAATTAAGTGCGATAATTGAAAGTTGGCAATATAAGCCAAAGTCTTGCTGGTATTAGGGCTCACGGGTCGAAGGCGTGCTCAAATTCGATTTTATATGTATTGAATGTTATACTCTTTGATATATGGATATGTATTTTGTGAGTTGTCTCACAAAAATTTACATTTACCTAAAAAACAAAAAATAAAAAAAATCGTCATTCATTATACACTTTATTAAAAAAAAAACTCATACCTAACATACTTTTTCATTTATTTATTACAAAAAATACAATTATATTCCTAAAAATTATCATTTTTCTTAATTTTCGAATCAGAATGAGAGCGCAGACTTAAATGAGACGAGAGAGTATTTTTTATTTGGAAGAGTTAGTTCATTTCTTTACGAAGTAATATTTTTTATTTTAAAAAATATTAATTCATCTCGTTATTTTTAAAGAATATTGTTTATAATACCTCAAGTAATTGTACTCTAATGATATGTGAATATTGCATGATTTAATCGATAGGGATACATAATACATTTCTAATTATTATTGGTAAAAAAAGAAAATAATTGTCACCATCCATGCAATACTTACAAAAATTATTTTTACAATGCAATTACTTTTTGACTTACCAGAGAAGTCATCCCAATTATTAATAATGAAGTAAATTAAATAAAGAATGATAATAGCAATTCAATAAATACAATTAATTAATGTATTTTATTCCCGATCCTTATTCCTTTGCATTATCCCTTTCCGTGAGGGCAAAAGAGGAATTTTAGGCTTTCAAGCTTAAGAAAGGTGGAGACAGAAAGGAAATACGCATAAACGAATATTAATATTAGGCTAAATATAGTGTGCACCCGGGTGCACACGAAGCTTCGTGTGCACCACATACAAATATAAACAAAAATATATACAATTATGAGTAAAAATGTATATAATTTAACACTTAATTTTTTTAATAAAAAATTGAGTGTAAAAAATATACAATTATTAAAATACATGTATTTATACACATATGAATGTTAGTTTTTTTAATGAAAAACTTATTGTGAAAAAAGTATACAATTATTACAAAACATGTATACAAAAGAGAATAACATGTATAAAAAAGAGAATAACATGTATACAAAATAGAATAAAAGGTTGGGTGCAAGATTGCACCCGGGTGCACCTAATATACACTCTATACACTTAATATTAATGTGCTGTGCTCTTCCTCCGGTTCCCTCTGTCCACCCTATAAATACCGTCACCTCTCCCCTTCATCCTCTTCTCTCCTTCCTAATAAACAACCAAAACAGATTTCACTGCCTTCTTCACTTGTAGGGTTTTTCACTCTTCTTCTTCAACCTAATTCTCTGTATATACTGTTACACGTACGTCGTATTGTGTGTATTTCTTCAAATACTCAGATTAATGGACACTTATTCGCTGCATCTAGCAATGGCGGCACTCTTTGGAGCGTCGTTCGTCGCTGCATCCGCCTATTATATGCATAGAAAAACCCTAAACCAGCTGCTCGAGTTCGCCAAGGCGATAGAGCGAGAACGAGACGACTTGGCACCGGAGGACGTCGGCGGCGATGCGGCCGACCAGCTCAAAAAGTATCCGTCGCGGAGGCGCAGGAAGGGGAACGCCGGATACAACCGCCGGGGTTCTGCGTCCTTGCCGGACGTCACGACGTTCTGCGGCGTCGGCGGAGTTGATGTGGACGAGAAGCGGAATGGTCCTGTGCATGTGGACTCTATTCCGGCCGGCTTGCCGAGGCTTCACACGCTTCCTGAAGGTAAGGGATTGTCGCAATTTTTGTGGAATCATGTAGTGAACAGAGATTTCATCTAGTTTTGATTAATTTAAGATTTATGTTGGTGTGATAGAGGATTTTTGTGGACTTCGCTATAAATTGCAAAAAAGAATTCTTCCTTTTGGTTGTAAAACAGTAAATGAGACTAATAGCATCATTTGATTAGGCTGGGGTTACATGTAATACTCTAGTCAGGGTAGTCTATGACTAATTGATGATCTTATTTGGCTAGATAGATTGAAAATCATTTTGTGTTAAAGCATAGTGCATGAACAATGTAATGAGGTTGTATCTTTAGCTTTTGTCTGATACCAGTGAAATAATTTAATGGCTGAATTCATGTGGTTATCTCTCTGATAAGAGTTATAATTTTTCTTATTATTTTTTTATTTTTTATTTTTTCTGTTTCATGTCAACATACCTGATTGGTATTTGAACTATATTGTGAACTGGGATATGGAGTTATGGACATAACAGTGAGCTACCATGCTTAATGCTTATGCTATGTGTAGATAAGTAAAACTAGGTCATAAGTTCATATGATATGTGGATCTTTCAACTAGTGGTATTCTTACATTGTTATGAGCCAACATTTTAAACTTGATTCCATTTTGGAAATGTGATTTTATATGTCTGCTTAAAAATTGAAAATTAACCAAATGCTATAAAAATTCTCAGAAATTTTGCTTTAGGAACATGTGGCTGTGATTTGTAAGCATATGAAAGCTCAATTATTTTAAAAATATTTAAATGATATTCAGTGCATAATTTCTTATCCTACTTACTTACTCTATAATTATTTGCATTATGTGTTTTTTTCAAACAAGTTGTCTTGTAATTATGGTGTTTCATATTGGTATCATGTTTTCCATGAGCGTCGGATCTGTCAATGAATGGTTTAGTTTTTTGCAGTGGAAGGCATTTGTTAATGTGGATAGCTGTCTCTTGTAATGAGTTCAATTCTCTGTCTAGAGTTGTAGCTTTAAATGAAACTATAATTTGTTTCAAATCAACCATTTCTTTCTGACTTTACATGGGTTGGTTCTAGGTGGTATTAAACTCTTACCTGGCTTCTGTATTGCTTCCAAATATTTTAATTCATCCCATGCACTGGAGCTCGATCCAAGAAATCAACAAAAAGCAAACAATTTTATGAGAAAAAAAATCTGTTACGAAAACTTAAAGGAGTATATGAGGAACATGGATTTTGTGAAAAAATTTAGCGTTTTCATGCATAATATTGTTCAGCTTCGTGGGATATGAATTGCTGAACTTGTTTATGTTTTTTACCGCAAATATCAATTAAAAGATACACTATGTTTACTTTTAAGCCATATGGTTTATACAGTGCTATATTTTGCTGATGGCATTCTCTCAACCATCCGTAGATCAGGATTTATTTTCTATTTTATCTGTTATGCAAATCTGTCTCAGTTTAACAGGGACTACTTTGTTTCAGGAAAATCTGGTAATTTGAGTTCAACTCCCCGAGCAGGTCACCTTCTACGCCCTACTTCTCCCAAATCACCTGTTGCTAGTGCTAGTGCATTTGAAAGCATAGAAGGTTCTGATGACGAAGATAATATGGCTGACGAGGCTAAGCTAGCCACTTCATATCTTCATACTAACGGAAATGCGGTGAGTAAAGGTGATATGCCATAAATGCCTACTAGGGTTGAACTTCTATCCATCCCTCACCTCTCACTAAGGATGGAAACTTCTCCAGATGGTTGTTCTGTAGTATATAAAGTGTGCCATGATTTATTTTTTTTATTATTTAAGATTCTAGATTTTGTTCTGTTTGTATTTGAAACCCGATTTTGTACATTTTACAGAATTTACCTGATCACATTAAAGCTAATGGGGAACAAATGCCCATGGCTACACCAAGTATGATTCGGTCGCATAGTGTATCTGGTGACCTGCATGGCGTTCAACCTGATCCTGTAGCTGCTGATATATTAAGGAATAAACCTGAGCAGGATGCTTTTGTACGATTGAGAATCTCCCCCTCTGGTAAATAGTAAATACTCTCCTTGGCTTTTCCAATGCATGTTGGTTAGGCATCCAACCATGCCCTTGACATTGCTTTCATGGGAAACCTTAACTTAGTTGTTTGATTGATTTAGAACTTTCTTCTTTTTTGGCATGAGTTATTAGTACCATGTGCATTCAAGAGAATCATGCTTCTTTCTTTTTTGGCATGAGTGATTAGTACCATGTGCATTCAAGAGAATCATGCTTCTTTATTTTTTGGCACTAGTGATTAGTACCATGTGCATTCAATACAATCATGCTTTTCAAGATTCAATTACGTGGTACTTCTTTCTTTCATATTAACAACTTTGTTAAACCTGTTATTCTAAAGTTTTTTGTTTATCATGATAATATATCAAGAATGTTGATTTGTTGCTTGTTAATATTGTCTAGAATGTGTAAGAATGAACTGTTTTCTCAAATTATGGTACCCCCTCCTTTTGTCCTGTTATCTTTACCTATATACTGTGTGTTGTTAAAACTAATGTAGTTCTTTTGAAATTTAAAGTCTAACAGTGCATTTCATTTTTATATAATAAAATTTACTTTCTCTGAGCCAAAAATACAGTAATACACTTTGGTTTTCATTTTTCCCCATGACTGCCATTAGAGATACCATCTCCAGATGAAGTGGAGGTGTACCGTGCAGTGCAAGATTGCCTTGAACTGCGGAAAAGTTATGTTTTTAAAGAAGCTGATGCTCCATGGGAAAAGGAAATTATATCTGATCCAAGTACTCCAAAGCCAATCCAGAATCCTTTTGATTACACTCCGCAGGGGAAATCTGATGTAAGCGGCCTCTGTAGATTAATGTGTCTATTTTGTGCCTTTTGTGATCGATCTTGTTACTTCACAAAAATATGCTCTCTACTGTTGTTGTTCTCATGAATCATATTCAATTACCTGCAGCACTATTTTCAGATGGAAGATGGAGTGGTTCATGTTTATGCCAATAAAGATTGTAAGATTTTTCCCTGTAGCTGTTAAGGTTACTTCTGAATTGAATTCGTCTTTTTCTAATAATTATTTGATTTATTCCCAGCAAAGGAGAAACTTTCCCAAGTAGCTGATTCCACAACTTTTTTTACTGACCTGCATCATATACTTAAGGTTATAGCAGCTGGGAATATCCGAACTCTATGCCACCATAGGCTAGTTCTTCTAGAACAGGTTGACCTTCTGATAATAAATTATTGTTGCTATTTTTTATTTTAAAAATACAAAAAATTATCCAATACTAACGATGCGTATGAGACCCCAGAAATTCAACCTTCATCTGATGCTTAATGCGGACCGGGAGTTCCTGGCTCAGAAAAGTGCACCGCACCGAGATTTTTATAATGTCAGGAAAGTTGATACACATGTTCATCACTCAGCGTGCATGAACCAGAAGCATCTTCTAAGGTTTATTAAATCAAAATTGAGGAAGGAACCTGATGAGGTAATCTATCTTTGGTTTGTGTTGATGTATATATTTGGCACCTATTTTCCGCTATTGCTGTTCCAAGTTCCTTGAAGTTATATGGTTGAGGGTGGGTGAATAAGTCATATTTAGAGACAGATGGAAGTAACAATAGACTATTACACCTATCCATGCTATATATAATAAGCCATTGTTTGCTCATTTTCAGGTTGTTATATTCCGAGACGGGACATATCTGACATTAAAAGAAGTGTTTGAGAGCTTGGATTTAACAGGGTAGGATTACATTTATGACTATCCTTCTGAGAGGAAGATAAAGAGTCGGGGACTTGTTTTCCATAGCTAATGAGTTTCTACTTGAAAAAAAATTGTCAGGTATGATCTGAATGTTGATTTACTAGATGTTCATGCTGACAAAAGCACCTTCCATCGCTTTGACAAATTCAATTTGAAGTATAATCCCTGTGGTCAGAGTAGATTGAGAGAGATATTTCTGAAGCAGGATAATCTTATTCAGGGTACATTCTATTATCTCTATTCTGCAGCAGAGTTAAAGTCTCAAGGCTATGTGTAGTGAAATCAAGCAATACCATCAACAGATGTTTACTTAATTACTCAAATTAGTTTTACCTATTTTAGAGTTGTTAGATAATTTTTATTTCCCCATATTCTGGTTTAAATTTTAATCCACTTATACTGGTATGATTAATCTGATGACACTCTTTTCTGTTGATTAACATACGATTTAATTTTTTTTGTTACCATCAGGTCGTTTTCTTGCTGAACTTACGAAGCAAGTCTTTTCAGATCTGTCCGCAAGTAAATATCAAGTGGGTACTTATAACCTATTGCTTGATTTTATGTGAAACTGTTTTAATGCTTACGCGCTTGGGAGAAGGTTGGGAATGTGGTAGACTTGTGACCATATGTTTTTATTTTTCATCATCTTCATATAACTCATGTTGCATGCACTGAAGTTTTATATTCAACTTTCTGTAGTTGCATACTTCTGCTGATACCTTTTTGGTTTATTTCTCCCTCTTGAGTGAATGATTCCTTCTTTGAATCTTCAAATTTAGTTAATAAGGTTGTTGTCTTGCTCTTGTGCAGATGGCTGAATACAGAATATCAATATATGGCAGGAAGATGAGTGAATGGGACCAGCTTGCAAGTTGGATAGTTAATAATGATTTATATGCTGAGAATGTTGTATGGCTGATTCAGGTAATAGATTACGTTTTAGCCGATATAGTATAACCATGGGCTACCATCTTCCAGGTTCTTTCTTGTGATGCTATTGAGTTATCTCAGCTTTCTGAGTAAAATGTGGAACTTTTGTCCTCTCTCTTGAAGTCACTGAAAATTGCTAACAAATTGTGGCATGCAATTTTGAATAATTTAAATTCTAAATACCAAGCTAAGCTGCGCACAAAACTCAAGTCCCTATTTAATCTGACATTTTCTCGAAGTACCTTAATCAGTTGGAATCCAATATTTGTTTAAATTTTCTAACGTTGCCTTAATTGTGGTGCAAGTTATTTCAAACATTTCTGTTCAGTCGGGTCTTCAGCCTGACCTGCAATTATTTTCGGTAGGTAATTTGCAATGTGTGACCGGCAATCTCTGACATGATAATAACTCCTCTCCTAAATTCTTTAACCAGAATCACTTTTTTGTTGAGAATAAATGTATCTGTAGAACTTTTTCTTAAGAAATCTTTTACTTTTGAAAGTTTTTAACTTTTAAAAAATTCCACTCTGGTTTTTTGTACGAGTCTGTGTGTGCTAGAAATTTGAACTTTTTCTTATTGTGGAAATATATTGTGTAGCTTCCAAGACTATACAATGTGTACAAGGAGATGGGAATTGTGACCTCATTTCAGAACATCCTTGATAATATTTTTCTGCCTCTATTTGAGGTTACTGTCGACCCAGATTCACATCCACAGTTGCATCTCTTCTTAAAACAGGTTTGTCATCTCCAAATTCATAATTAAATATAATATAAATAGGTTGGGGCTTATGTAAGGTTTTCAGCCAATTTTTCTTAATAAAAAATGATTTTGAATTTCCACTATCTATTTGTTACCAGGTTGTTGGATTGGATCTTGTGGATGACGAAAGTAAGCCTGAAAGGCGCCCTACAAAACACATGCCCACTCCGGCTCAGTGGACCAATATTTTTAATCCTGCATTTTCGTATTATGCATACTATTGTTATGCTAATCTCTACACTCTGAACAAGGTGTGCATCTCTTAAGCATTTTTTTTACTCATTAAGAGCCTAAAGTTTTTCTGAAATTGGAAATCAGTATGTTGGTGTGTTGTCTGGTTTGCATTTTATCTGTTGTGGTTGCTTATTATCTTATGGGATATAAATAGAACCACACCACTTCATAAACCAGGTCAAACGTTTCCAGCAAATCGTTTTAGTTGATTTCATTTCTCTATATGATTAGACCATGATGGTGTGATCTCTGTGATTTTGGTGAATAATCTTCCCATACTTCATATTTGTAGTTCTGTTGGGGTAAAGTTGCTTGTTATCTTTTTAAATGTTGATATGGCACAGGATCAACTATCATCGTCGTGAAATGACCTGAACCAACTATGACATGCTTAGACATTATTAGCTTTTTATAGGGTTGAGAATAAAAATTTCCTTGAAATTTGTTAGCCTTCTTTCTTCGTGGAGATTTTCATGTGTACATTTTTTAATTATTGCTTTGTTGAGTTGTTGGTCATGTATTCTGCATGTATCAAACTGAAGTTCTCAATTGTACTTTTTTAGCTTCGTGAGTCAAAAGGTATGACGACTATTAAGTTCCGACCCCATTCTGGAGAGGTGAGTATTTAAGTTTGATGTTTATTTTTCCTTGCTGCTTCTGTACTATTACAATCTGTAGATTTGTGTATTTTTCTAATATATTTCTACTTGATCAGGCTGGTGACATAGACCATCTCGCAGCAACATTTCTAACAGCTCATAATATTGCGCATGGAATAAATCTTAGAAAATCCCCTGTTCTTCAGTATTTGTACTATCTAGCACAGGCAAGTAAATTTGGTTAAATAATTTTTTTTTTTCTTTTTATACTATTACCATGGTGTCCAATGTGGCAACTGAGCTGGCTGTGGGTTCAGATTGGTCTGGCTATGTCTCCTTTGAGCAACAACTCTTTATTCCTGGACTACCATCGGAATCCTTTTCCAATGTTCTTCCTCCGGGGCCTTAATGTGTCGCTCTCAACTGATGACCCACTACAAATACACTTAACAAAGGAGCCCCTGGTGGAAGAATACAGTATAGCTGCATCAGTGAGTTTTGCGCACATCTAGTTTTCCTTCTCCTTGAATACTTAAAACTATTAAATCACTGTACAGATTTGTTACTTTGGTTATTACAGGTTTGGAAGTTAAGCTCTTGTGATTTATGTGAGATTGCTCGTAATTCAGTGTATCAATCTGGTTTCTCACATGCTTTAAAGGTATGCAGTATATCCAGAAAATACCATTCTTTTAAGGTGTTGTAACTGTACATAATTTAAATGACACTAAAACTATACATTAGACCAGAGTAGACATGTGCTAGAATTCGGTTTGCATTGTGGGGATGACATCAGATTCCAATTTATTTTGTGAACAGAAAAACAATCTGAGATATACTATTCATGATGATGCGGGAAGAAATGTATTGATGACTCTACATGTCACTGTATTATAAAGTCCCTTCCCCATGCTCACCTATGCCAAATTTTGTTTTTTGTTTGATCATAATTGTTGCATGTGTTTAGTGATACAGCATAAACAATCTGATTTTAATTTATGAAATAGAAAAAACTAAAGTGTATTAGTATATATTTAATGTCTTATTTTTGTGTTAAGGGTAGCAATTTTCCTTTATTTTTTACACTTGGCAAATAATTTCCATGCAGTCTCACTGGGTTGGTCAGGAATACTACAAGCATGGACCGGATGGCAACAACATTCGCAAGACAAATGTGCCTCATATAAGGCTTGAATTTCGTGATATGGTATGTGCTTAAGTCCAGTTTGGACTACTGATTTCCTTCTCAAAGCTAGTTAATCCTAGAATTTTTTTAAAACTTGCTGCTGCAGATATGGAGAGAGGAAATGAACCAAGTTTATCTTGGGAAGGCAAACTTTCCCAAGTTTATTGACCCATGATGTGCTACGCTAATCTGCACTTGGTGCATGATTGTCAATTCTTGATCTGGAGGTATTTTTGTTCTTTCATCGCAATTATTACTTATTAAGACTCGAGTCTGCCACCCCACCCTGCATCTTTCCAAACCGGCACTCCCCACCTGCTTATATTAGTAGGTAGAACATTATTTACAGGTGTATGCTGATTACTATCTTGGATTATGACTGAGCAAACCAAGATTGAATGGCATTAGTCTTCTCTATAAATATGGTTCTTTCTACTCCCAACTCCTAAATTTGTTTCGCTTCTTGCTTGTGGTTTCAGGAGTGGAACCTTGGTTATTTAATTGCTTATAATATATAAGGAGCGTGTTTCCCATCAAGATTATATAGGGTTCGGCATGATTACGGTTGAGTATTATAGAATGATAATCATCCCCTAAGATGGATCTGTGGTTGCTGTTTGATGTGGAACCCAAAAACAGTCCAGACCTGCAGCAGAAGATCAATATATTGTCTTAGTGTAATATTATATTTTATTATTATATGATATGATATGATATGATATCATAGGTGTGAGTTGAGTGGTGTTTATGGAGTACTTTTTAGTTGAAGTTGTTGTAGCCTCAAGAGCTTTTGTGCAAGACTATTGCTGCACCATACTCCCCACCCCCAAAATAAAATTAATAACAAATGGCATTGCAATTAGTGTTTTTTTGTTTAATCTTACACCATTTTATTAGTAATTTCAATATCACGATTCCACTATCTTTCGTAAGTGATAAGAATTCATTAATCAGCAGAAGTCAACCAACTCTGCGGTGGTGAAGTGAATTCTTTATTTTTGTAGTGGTGAAATCATCCAATGTGGATTTGGGTCTTCCTGCTTATCTGGTAGGTGAAAAGTCGCCGATGCCCAAAATGGATAACTACTCCACATCAGATTAAAACGGATACTCTCGTCCAATCCAAAATCCTATTACTGGAGTATTTGATTTCCATAAATTTTATTTCAACTTAGGCTTCTCTAAATTATACTCTACGTAATATTAGCCTTCATACTTGAATTACATAATGATACAGAGATCGTTATAGAGTTTTAATCTTATGGGTTAACCCTAAACCTGCACTTTAATCTTATGGGTTAGTTAACAAGGATTATGCAACTGCATCTCATCAATTCTTTTATATATACTACTTTTTTATTTCTTAGCTAAAACATCAACTTTGACTAGGCGAAGACTTATACGAGACCATCTCATTCCGATATATCCAAACCCATAATTAAATACTACTTGCATTAGCGCCTTTGTGTTAGCGCTAAGAAGGAAAGCGCCATTCCTGCTCATTGAACTTAATTACAGCTTTCTTTGTTTTTTCAATTAACTTTTTTTTTTATTTTATTTATTAATATAAATATGTTCATTGTTATTTTTAAGATTTTTATTTAATGTATTAAATTTTTATTTACAAAAGTGATGTAAGGTTATGAAAAAGTCATAATTGTTTAAATAAATTATTTTTATAAACACTTTGTAGGACAAAAAAAAAGTGACAACATTAGTAATAAAAAGTAATATATGTTCAAGGAAAAATGATACAAATTAATTAAATTATTTTATGTATGAAGAATTTATGGGACAAATAAAAAGTAATAATATTTTAAATAAAAATAATACTTGATCAAGAAAAAATGATAATTATTTAAAAAATTATTTCATGAAAATTTGATATGACCAAAATCCTATTACTGGAGTATTTGATTTCCATAAATTTTATTTCAACTTAGGCTTCTCTAAATTATACTCTTACGTAAAATTAGCCTTCATACTTGAATTACATAATGATACAGAGATCGTTATAGAGTTGTAATCTTATGGGTTAACCCTAAACCTGCACTTTAATCTTATGGCTTAGTCAACAAAGATTATGCAACTGCATCTCATCAATTCTTTTATATATACTACTTTTTTATTTCTTAGCTAAAACATCAACTTTGACTAGGCGAAGACTTATACGAGACCATCTCATTCCGGATATATCCAAACCCATAATTAAATACTACTTGCATTATCGCCTTTGTGTTAGCGCTAAGAAGGAAAGCGCCATTCCTGCTCATTGAACTTAATTACAGCTTTCTTTGTTTTTTCAATTAACTTTTTTTTTTATTTTATTTATTAATATAAATATGTTCATTGTTATTTTTAAGATTTTTATTTAATGTATTAAATTTTTATTTACAAAAGTGATGTAAGGTTATGAAAAAGTCATAATTGTTTAAATAAATTATTTTTATAAACACTTTGTAGGACAAAAAAAAAGTGACAACATTAGTAATAAAAAGTAATATATGTTCAAGGAAAAATGATACAAATTAATTAAATTATTTTATGTATGAAGAATTTATGGGACAAATAAAAAGTAATAATATTTTAAATAAAAATAATACTTGATCAAGAAAAAATGATAATTATTTAAAAAATTATTTCATGAAAATTTGATATGACCAAAATCCTATTACTGGAGTATTTTATTTCCATAAATTTTATTTCAACTTAGGCTTCTCTAAATTATACTCTTACGTAAAATTAGCCTTCATACTTGAATTACATAATGATACAGAGATCGTTATAGAGTTGTAATCTTATGGGTTAACCCTAAACCTGCACTTTAATCTTATGGGTTAGTCAACAAAGATTATGCAACTGCATCTCATCAATTCTTTTATATATACTACTTTTTTATTTCTTAGCTAAAACATCAACTTTGACTAGGCGAAGACTTATACGAGACTATCTCATTCCGGATATATCCAAACCCATAATTAAATACTACTTGCATTATCGCCTTTGTGTTAGCGCTAAGAAGGAAAGCGCCATTCCTGCTCATTGAACTTAATTACAGCTTTCTTTGTTTTTCCAATTAACTTTTTTATTTATTTTATTTATTAATATAAATATGTTCATTGTTATTTTTAAGATTTTTATTTAATGTATTAAATTTTTATTTACAAAAGTGATGTAAGGTTATGAAAAAGTCATAATTGTTTAAATAAATTATTTTTATAAACACTTTGTAGGACAAAAAAAAAGTGACAACATTAGTAATAAAAAGTAATATATGTTCAAGGAAAAATGATACAAATTAATTAAATTATTTTATGTATGAAGAATTTATGGGACAAATAAAAAGTAGTAATATTTTAAATAAAAATAATACTTGATCAAGAAAAAATGATAATTATTTAAAAAATTATTTCATGAAAATTTGATATGACCAAAATCCTATTACTGGAGTATTTGATTTCCATAAATTTTATTTCAACTTAGGCTTCTCTAAATTATACTCTTACGTAAAATTAGCCTTCATACTTGAATTACATAATGATACAGAGATCGTTATAGAGTTGTAATCTTATGGGTTAACCCTAAACCTGCACTTTAATCTTATGGGTTAGTCAACAAAGATTATGCAACTGCATCTCATCAATTCTTTTATATATACTACTTTTTTATTTCTTAGCTAAAACATCAACTTTGACTAGGCGAAGACTTATACGAGACCATCTCATTCCGGATATATCCAAACCCATAATTAAATACTACTTGCATTATCGCCTTTGTGTTAGCGCTAAGAAGGAAAGCGCCATTCCTGCTCATTGAACTTAATTACAGCTTTCTTTGTTTTTTCAATTAACTTTTTATTTTATTTTATTTATTAATATAAATATGTTCATTGTTATTTTTAAGATTTTTATTTAATGTATTAAATTTTTATTTACCAAAGTGATGTAAGGTTATGAAAAAGTCATAATTGTTTAAATAAATTATTTTTATAAACACTTTGTAGGACAAAAAAAAAGTGACAACATTAGTAATAAAAAGTAATATATGTTCAAGGAAAAATGATACAAATTAATTAAATTATTTTATGTATGAAGAATTTATGGGACAAATAAAAAGTAATAATATTTTAAATAAAAATAATACTTGATCAAGAAAAAATGATAATTATTTAAAAAATTATTTCATGAAAATTTGATATGACAAGTAAAAAATATTACTATTTTTATAATAAAAAGTGGTGCTTAATTTAAAAATGATAATTCCCCAATTGAACTATTTCATTTCATACATAAATAATATAATAAGTGATAACATTTAAAATAAAAGTGATAAATGATCATGGAAAAGTGATAATCGTCCAACTAAACTGTTTCATTAAGATGTCGTATTAGGATAAAAGTGATAAATATTTTTAATAAAAAGTGATACTTAATAAAAGAAATGTGATAATTATAAATTGAACTATTTCGTACCTAAACAATTTATAAGATGAATAAAAAGTGATAATTTTTTGGCAAAAACTTGTGTGCACCCTGACGCACGGGCACATTCCATGCGTCTTTAGAATTTTGTATTAAATTGTATACTCCATCCGTCCCGTCCTTATGGTTACGTTTGCTTTTTGCATGGTGATTAATGAATATAGTATTTTAATGTGTACTGAGGTGAGAGAAATAATAATTTAATGTGAAGTGTGTATGTGTATTAATGGGATGTGTGAGCCCATGAAGAGAAAGTAATTAATTTGTGTGAGTCCATATGCTAAGCCGTTTACATGCGGGGCAGGGTTAGCCTATTACTGGGATAACTTAACCCTGGGAGGAGGGTCAACCCAATTTAACATTTAAACCCATATATGTTTACTTTGAGGGTTTGGAGGTATGTTTTTAGCAAATTAACCTTGGATATTTAATAGATTACTCTGGTAATTTATCTCTCTCTTGCATCAACATTATTTTCTTCGTCAAACACACCAAACCAACTTTATCACATCTTTCTTTCCGGCGATCAATACTCCGTCAGCCCACTTGTGATTTCTCGCTGCTGGTCTGATTGTCGGCATTTTTAGCTCCTCTGCACCTATGTCCCAGACTTTGAATTATAGCCATCAGAGAATTTCATTCCAAAATTACTCAATCAATAAAAACTCTGTGCAAGAAACAGAGCATAATATCAACTCAAAATCAATGGGATTTTTCCAATTTAATTATGAGGAAGGAAAAAAAATCACATAAAACCCTCCACAAATTGAAGAAGAAGAGTCCACTACTTTGACTTATCATAATAGCGATAGAATTCAGAAAAAAAAAAATAGAAATCCTCCTTGAAGAAATGACACTGTCGCACACACCGACGTCCTTGGAGTGCTCCTGCGCGTGCTTGACGAAGTGGTGGGAAAGTCTACCTCTTCGCCCTGTACTCCCTCCTCCTGTCGGCGATGGGTTGCGACCGACGCTTCTCCTCAATTTCGAAGCAATAGTCAGTTCTCTCCATCTTCTTCCAACAGGTTCTTCTCTTTGCACTTACCAGCAACATAAGATTGCTAGAGAAGCAGTGGAGATCGATAAAATTGGAGAATGGAGGCTCGATAAAAATTAAGAACAGAAAGAGAAAGAGAAATGGCAATTGGAGAGAGACGGGAATAAAATTGAAAAATGAGTAAGAGAAAGGGTAGTTGGAGAATTTCACTCCCTTAACCCTCTGATGGAATTTTATCAGCCCAAAATGGGCGGACAACGAAACCCTCCAAACAGTGGAAATACCACCGGGCCTTTGTTGGCCCGGGTCAAAATTTCAAATTTTAACTTGCCATGTAAATGCATTGAAGTGAGAGTTAATTAATGGATAACCCACCTAAACTATCTATGTAAACGGCCCCTAAAAAGGGAAATGTAATCATTAGGATGGGACGCCCAAAATGAAAATGTGTAACCATTAGGATGGAATGGAGGGAGTACCCTTTAGTATAAAAGATGTGTACCCTTTATTTTCTGAAGAAAAATAAAAATATTAATAAAAAGTATATACTCTTTAGAACAAAATGATGTACCTTATTAATTAAAGTGTATACCCTTTAAAACAAAATAATGTACCCTTACCCATAATACTAAATTCTAAAGGCGCACGCGGTGTCCCCAGGCGCACGCAAGACCAACTCTAATTTTTTAATGAAAAATGTGTTACCTAATCAAGTGTAGTAATTGATATTCATTCAATTAAATTAAATTAGTAGAAAATATATTAAATTTATTTTAAAATTTAGAGAGTATTTATCTTAAATTTGAATTAAAAAAATTAAATAAAAGAATAAAGACTATTGCTTTTTCTTTCTTTTTAAGGATAAAAAAAAAAACAATTCAATGAATAAAATAAGCAATAAATGATAAATCATTCAAGTAATTAAACTATCTATTTTTTCTAATTAAATGAGCGCTCTTTCTTTACTGGCAGGGGAGGATCCGTGTTATGTAATAGGATTATATGGTTCGTGCTACGGTCTCACCAAGACTCACCCTTTAGACAGTAAATGCTCAGCATCGACGTAAATCTCAGCGTTTAATTTAGTATTTCAAAATATTTGACATTTTTAATTCCTGTATCTTACATATTAATACTCCATAAAAAATGTGAAAGCAGCTACCTAAACTCATTCTATGTATGTCACAGTGCCCTGTGAATTTGAGAATTATTTGCCTCATCCTTTAATTAATGGGATTTTTTTGTTATTGACGCATAAACCATTAGTACAAACAAACTTGCAAATTTATTTAGGGAAAAAAAATGTTTTGACTGTGATGGATGATATCTTCGAATGATGCAGTGCCAAAATGAGTCCAAAGCTCGAGCTGCGAGGGAGAAGAAAGATGTAATTTGCAACTATGCTTTCACTTTTTTGTACTGCTTTATCTCCTGAATTATTCCATCTGCAAGTGAAGTGTCGTCATAATTCTTCCCAAAGAATTTCAAGAATTCCATATTTGGATCCATCAGGTACCTGCAATTATTGTTGTTGCTGGATATTAATACCTCAATTAAAGATGAATAGAATTGGATATTTTTTCAAACTTATGTGTCCATGATGCAGTTCAAAAAGTAGAATCAGATACTAATAAGATAACCAACGTCAAATTTGGCTGAGAATATAATAAAATAATGGTCTTATACACCGGCTGCAATGCATTGGGTAGTCACTATCTACCCAACCCCCTCTTTTCTACGTTCAACGGTGTTACCGTTGCCTGATTGCATGTGTAGCGCACAAGGTGTAGAATAAAAACGAAAAAAAAGAAAAGAAAAGAGTAATGACCGATTATCATTTTCAAAATGGCAAAAGCTCCTTCGCCCCCGGGGACACGGTCCGTGTCCCCATGTGAACACAACTCTTCCCCTCCCTATTCTATTTAAACATATGTATTGCTAGGGAGTTTAAATTGTAAAGGGACACGAAAATTGCAAAGGGGCACTGATCTAAATCCGTGTGCCCGGGCGCACAAGAGACTCGCTCTTTAAAAATATGCTTCCCCTAATATCTAGAATGCCAAGGCACCTTGATATATATGTTAAATTACCAGATGGGACTTCCAGGCTAAAACTTCCTGCTGAAAAACAGAAAAGAAAAAAAGAACAGTTCCTTCATGGCTCATGCATCACTATTATACTAGACTGTGTATTAACAATTGATATCGGGTTAAAATAATACCTCATTGATCTCTTAATATTTTGACTATTGAATGGAAAACTATCAGAGTGTACACCTAATGACTCTCCAGAATAATCACTTGTAATATTAATTATCGTTAGGACTCAAAGAAAGGTTACAAGGGAGGTGAAAAATTTTCACCCAAAAGCCAATAAAAAAAGACTCTTGACATGCAATAGTCATACAGCTCATTTAAGTAAAATAATTGGGCAAGCAATTATAGTTAGAATAGAATTATCAAATCACGCCCAACTCTAGTACTAAAGGAAACTTACATGACTATAGAGTGATCAACGAGATAGTCTGAATTTTCTTCTTCTGTTTTCATATAGTACACACGATAAGCACGTGCAGTCTTCTTGATTTCTTCTGGGGAACCAGTGAGGCCAATTAACTTTGGGTGGAATTCTACACAGTAAAATGAAGATTGTTAATCCAGGCAAAGAAATTAAAAAATAAAAAAATCAGCCTATTAGTGTCATTTTAGATAGCTCTTAATCTCATGCTAAATTCACCTTTGACATACTCCCGCACTTGCTCTACGGTATCTCTTTCTGGATCAACTGAAATGAAGACTGGGACTATTTCAATTCCCGACTTTGCCCCTGCAAATGTAGATAGATAGTGAACCTTGTATCACTCTAATGGCAAAACAATGTTCAATAGATATCAGTACACATGGAAAAAACCTATACATTTAGTTTACTCACTTATTTTATCAATTGCTGATGCCATCTTTTGTAACTCATCAGGACATATATCTGGGCAATGAGTGAATCCAAAGTACAGCAAGTTCCATTTTCCCAAGAAGTCCTTTTCAGAGACTGTTTTCCCATTATGATCAATGAGGTTAAATGGACCCCCAATAGCTGCTTTCCCAACAGAAGGGCCCTGCTTTACAGTGTTTGAAGCACTATTTATCCCTGCAGCCATCACAAGTTATTAAGCTCTAAACAACATATTTTCTTATAATCCAGACAGCAAAGAGAACAGAGTCAATGTATTCTACATTTCTACTTACATAAAACCAACCAACTTTTTGTTACTAAACCCTAAATTAAATTGGAAAAAACTGTGAAGAAATGAATGTGTTCATGCAACAACTTTTTCATTACAACTCACCCTAAATATCTAACCTTCTATACGCCTCTTCTTTTCTCCGTCGTAGTAGTAGAGCAATCCCGCTCCAGTACAAAGAAGCAAAAAGAAACTCAACCATGAAACAGGCTGCACCCAGAACAGACATTAACTTATATCAAAGAAGATCCATACAATTTACTTTCTTTATGTTTTAGCATTCAGTATGAATGTCGAATAGAAGATATGGTAGAATCATTCCATCTATTTTAAACCAAAAAAATGGGTAATTGCTTCTAAATCTTTCACAACATTAGGGAATCGAGAATTTCCTGAAACAAACACGTGTAAAACGACCAAGAAGACAACAACAACGAATATCCTGAGGCTTTAATTAATAGGAAAAATAAGAAAATACCCCTCCTCGGATTGACTTTCCTTCCTGCTGAGTATACTGCGATCCACCAGAATTCTGCTCTCCATCATCCTTTTTTCCAGAATTATTCTCACCCGATCCACCAGATTCCGTCGCATCCACAACTGGATTCGCAGCTTGTTTAACCGAAGGATTATTCGAAGCTGTGCATAAAAAGCGGTGATTCATTGAAGAAGAACTCCACAATTTGCATTGATTGCCGGCGAAATTCTCAGGGCACAGTGAAGCAAGAGGCGAATAAGGGAGTGATTCGTCGGGGATAATGCGATATCTTGATGACATTCGCGAATTGAAACAGTAACATACACGACGGAGGGTAGGGTTTCGCAAAAATGATGAAGCCATGGTGAATTGTTGCAAGGATTTGGGAATTTCTGATTGTGGTTTCTAAAACCCTACTTCTTCCCGGGGTTTATGTCGAGAGATACAACTGAGATTGCTTTACAGCCTTTACTGCACCCAGACGACGCCGTTTGCTTTGCAAATGGTTCGAATTAATAAATTAATCCCGTAATTAATAATTTGATAGTAATACTTCCTCCTTAAACATATTTAAATAAAATTAATACTTAATTTTAAAAAGAGTGTATATTAGATGCACCGGGTGCACCCATATTTGTATGACTTTTTATTCTATTTTGTATACATTTATTCTATTTTGTATACGTATTTTTTGTAATAATTGTATACTTTTTTCACACTAAGTTTTTCATTAAAAAACTAACATACATATGCATATAACTTTTTATTTAATAGTGTATACATATTTTTTAATAATTGTATATTTTTTATACTCAATTTTTCATTAAAAAACTACAATTAAATTGTATATATTTTTGCTCATAATTGTATATGTTTTTATTTATATTTGTATATGAGTGCACCTTATTTAAGGTGCACCTGACACACTATAATTAGCCTTTTAAAAATTGAAAAAACGTAAAAAATGGAGTAATAATTAATTTTCGAGTTGTAATTTTATTGTTTAATTTATTGAGTATGCTTCTATAAATACGATAAAAATTAAAAGAATATATGATAGTATTTCTATCCAAAAAGTTTATTGATTTAGACAAATTTCGGAGTGTTTTGTTTTATATCATGATAAAGTTTACTGCACTTTAATGATTCAAATTGACCTTTGTTAATTAAAAAAATATCTTTTACAGTAAAATGTAATAACCTTAAATATGTACTGAGTACACTAATTAAACACCAACTCTTCAATATTATTTATGAATGATAAGTTGTTTTTCTCATTCAAGTGAATAATAGTTTTTTTTTCATTATTTATGATTGATGATATACTCCCTCCATCCCACCTTGGGTGGTAGTTTTTGTTTTTTGCACATGGATTAAAGAGTATTATTATTTAATAGGTAGTGGATAATTGTATTAGTGAGAGTGTGGGCTCCATATTTTAATTGTATTAGTGAATAAATGTAGATCCCATGTGTATAAAAAGGAAAATGAGACTCTTTAGGTGAGACACCTAAAATAGCAAAAAGAGACTCTTTGGGTGTCACGGATAGGGATGGCAGCGGGTAGGGTACCCGCATTTTTTTGGGGTACCCGAACCCGTATCCGTTAAGAATACCACTACCCGTATCCGTCCCATTACCCGTTTAAAATATTATTGAAATATCCGTATCCGTTTCGAACCCGATTGTTTCTATCCGCGGGTACCCGAACCCGTCAAACTTTTTTATAAAACTTAAAATATAAATTTCAAATCTCAAACATTTAAATAAATGTGTCTACAACATTAAACAATAATAATTAAAACATGACATAAAATCACCACACAAGTTTAAAGATCTTCAATTCAAACTTTAAATAACATACAAATAAAATAAAATGATAGGTTAGATTAATGATTTGTAAATTTATTTAAATATTGAAACATATAACAAGATACTTGTGTCTAAACGATGAATGGATATTTTTTTTTAATGAGGTTGAGTGTTCGAATCCTCTAAAAAATACATACATACAAGTAAACGGGACGGATATATGCGGGTACCCGCTACCCTTATCCGCTTCTTTATACGGGTTCGGGTAGCGGGTACCCGAGGGGGTCTACCCGAACCCTACCCGAACCCTAATGGGAATTTTTATTTTTTCCCAAACCCGTCCCAAACCCTATTATAGGTACCCGAACCCATCCCATTAGGATTTGGTCGGGTCGGGTACCCGGGAAAACCCGCGAAACTGACATCCCTAGTCACGGAGGGAATATGTTTTTTCATTAGTAATAGCAAATTATTGTGGGATTGAGTAAAGTGGGAAAATAATTTTAAAATTTTCAATTCAATGATGAGAGTCAATTAAAATGACTCTCTACCTTCTGGTCTCGATCCAAATGCTCACACATCATAACGTTTGAATAATAATAATATTAATAAATTGTCAATTAACAATTCTAAATTTAATTATTTAGTTTATTGTTCTTTTTTCACAGTAAAATAAAGATTCATAATAAAATAAAATTTTGATCCTTTAATTTTTAACTTTTTCAATTTTAGTTTTTCCTTTTTCTATAAATTTTAGTCTTTTAATTATTATTTTTTTCAATTTAATCATTTTGCAAAACTTTAAGGAAAGTTTGAATTTTTTATTTTTATTTTTTTGTGTAAAAGAACAAAAATTGATAAAGTTAAAATTGATATAAAAGGACGAAAATTGATAAAGCAAAAAGTTAAAGGACCAAAGTTGAATTTAAGTAAAGTCAAAAGATCATATTGAAAATTTACCCCTCACATGAGCAACGATTGAAACTCTACTCTGTATTTACAGAATACATCAATAACACACAGTTGCATATACATATGGCTGAATAAATTCGTATTATTTCATTTAGGTTGGAATGTAGACATGGTGATATAAAAAAAAAAAAATTAAAAAAAAATCTGAAACAGGTATGCCCTTCAATAACACATGCTATTTCATAAGCATGACCACATAATGTTATTGAAAACAATCATCAACATACCCCCATATCCTAAAAAAAAAAAAAAAAAAAAAGAGAAAGAAAGATGATATGCAGCCTACTTTCATACCAGTAGATGACGGACGAGCATCACTCATTCTTAAGTAACAGGAAGAGTGCAACAAAGCTATCCTTGTTACAGAGAACAGCAGCAAGCATCACTGCTTCTTGAAGGACTGCAAGAAAGAAGAGATCCCTTCAATTAATTTTTTTACAAGAGAAGTATTCGTATTAGAAAAAAGGAGTTCGAACATGCCATGCCAATTTCAAGATCTAAAAGGTATAGATTCTGAAAACCAACCTCGAAATTCTTAGACACATCCTTTAATTGCTCAGCCAAGTCTTTCTTCTTCTGAGCAGCTGCATAAGCAGATACAAAGAATTGATAAAACATCACCCCCGCATAAATAAGTATTAGATAAGAAACAGCACAAAAAAATTATATAAAAAAAAAAGATTACCAATATCAGAAAACTCATCAATCTTCCTTGATGTCCTCACTGCGAACCTCTGGAAACTTGGACTGAGAAAAAATGATGAAACATGTTAGAAAAAATGTTCACCCGTTACATCACATCTTCAACGTAATTGTAGGCGGATCAAATGCTTAGCATCATGTATTTATCCTTTATCTTAAGGGTACATCAATAATGCAACAGTAGCTTAATATGGAAACAAGAAAGATACAATGGCTGATTGGCATATGCAAATATCATCATCAAAAATAACAACTCTATCCTTAAAACAAAGGACAAATATCAAAAAATTAGTATATGCACCAA
The DNA here is from genome assembly GCA_023678885.1 of Pogostemon cablin. Taxonomy (NCBI): domain Eukaryota; kingdom Viridiplantae; phylum Streptophyta; class Magnoliopsida; order Lamiales; family Lamiaceae; genus Pogostemon; species Pogostemon cablin. The sequence continues at coordinate 2,008,995 of CM042977.1, read as the reverse complement.
CACAAACAAGTCAAGCTCAACCCAGCAAACATCATCTTTCATGTTAGAGATTTCTCAAAAGGCTGTCTCAGTTGATTGTAATTTTATCATAAGCATCCCCAGAATTTACAACTCTACAAAGTCATCACTGGCTCCCATAAAACTTAAACAACTGCAAAAGCAGCAACGAGAATCTAGTTTAAAACGTCATCACTTTAACATCTTTCCATTCACCATGAAAAACTCCAAATAAATGCACCTTTGCTCACACAATTTACAAACACATGCACAAGATTAACCAGGACATGTATAATACTGAAGATATATCAAGTGGCAACAACTTTAAAAAGAAAATCTTCAAGCAATCAAAGTATAAACATAACAGAAAAGACAAAATAAAAATAAAAGCTAACATAATTAGATGATGAAAAATTAAAAAATTAAAAAATAAAAACAGGATGAGCCTCAGACCGATAAAATATATGGCGATCATCTAAGCAATCAGGGGCGGATCCATGAAGGGGCAGACCCGGGCTCAAGCCCAGGCCCGGGGCTGCCCACCAAAAGCCCATTATATTATATGCAAATAATCTGTATTTTTAAGTTTAGCCCAGTCCCAAAAAATTTTAAGCCCACCCAAATGAAGATAAAAAATAAATATATCTTCTTAAATTATATATATTCTAAGAGCCCGTTACTATAAATATTAAAATTTAGCCCATTCTCTGTCCACTTTTAAGAAGGTGATTCGCATGTGTATGTGCGTGTGTGTATATATATAAATTATTATTATTATTATTTATTTTATTTAATAAACTTAGCCCACCCCACTACGATTTTCTGGATCCGCCACTGTAAGCAATCATCACAAGCCTACGGAATTCATCATCGGCAAACATCCATAATCAAACTCACATTTAGCTATCCTAACAACAACAGATTCAGATTCGTCAGAAAACATGTATCTAATCTCTAACTTTAAGGGAATGATCAACACAAACAGCATAAAAAAAGAAATCAATCTTGATGTGAAAATAAAATTACTTGTTGGCGAGTCCATTCACGATCAGCTCATTAGCGACGTATGTGAGTACCCTGTGAAAGAAATTTCCACCTCCGGCCATCCTTCAAAATTGAAAGTAATAACAAAATTAAAAGCGAAATTCACAGAAACTATGTTCAAACAAGGAAAATTAGATGGAAACGTATGTATTTCACCTGAAATATATCCAGAGAAAATAGCCCTAATTCTAGATGCTTCGGCTTCGGCGAATAACGAACGGGGTCGTATTTCGTTGTGCAAACTCTTGCCCCCCACGAATCGGAATACTTTTAACAGAATTGAATTGGGCTAATGGGCTAATTTTAAAAAATAAATTGGAATTGGAGCCCAATTCAGCCCATTCTGGCGAGTTTAAAATTTAGGGTGAGGCTCTTACTCAGTGTCCTTTATAATTTTCGTACCCCTTTGCAATACATAAGTTTAAATAGAATATAAAGATGGAGGTTTGTGTTCACATAAAAACACGGAGTATCCCTCTATATCACCGGGGGTATAGGAGCTTTGGCCTAAAATTTAAATATTCAATCGTACCACCCTAATAAATATGCATACTTTAAAATATGCATACTTTATTCTTATATAAATAAAATATAGTCATTAATAATTAAAATATATTTTTCTTTTAAAATGTAATGAATAATATATTAAAATATAATTTTAAGTATTATAAAATGATTAGTGTAAACATACTTTAAATATTTTACTCAATAACTATTCTTATAAGTATAATGTCGCAACTCGTCCGGTATATATCCATCCCACCTCCAAACTTAAAATTTTAAAATCATGAGTAAATTTTATTAACGTGAATTGGTAATGTTAATGACGAAAAATTAAAAGAAAAATTAAAAAAATATACACGGATACATCAGATATTAAACAAATTTTAAAAAAGAAAAAGAAAAAAAAGAAGGAAATTTTAACATTGGATTTGCGAAAAAATTATGCATCATTCCCATCTTGTTTGCCGAAATGACACATGCAGCAATTCTTCATCATCTTCTGTAGAGATTTTGTGCTACAAGAACAACAAATGAGCGTAAAGAATTCGATTCCATGTATCTGGAACTCCGGGTAAGCACCAGTGTATACAATCAGCGTAGTGTAAAGGATCTTTCTTTTCTTCATCTGTTAGTAAATTCCCTCCCGACTCGGTGTATATCGACGAGTGTGCATCGATTCTGTACTCTGATAACTGGGTTATGTTTATCAATGTCACCGGAGTTTTCATCCTTCCGACGACGTCGGCGACTGCCCGCATTATCCGCTTATCTGACCCGGTTCCCCAGTGTCTTTTCTTTGTAATTGGTTTGCTTTCGTTGAAGCATTTGATGCCATTTTCATTTCCCCAATCTGCGCTCCTGGTGTTCGATGAAATGCGTAAAGGTAAATTACAAACTTTTTTTTTTATGATGTTTGTCTGGAATATCTTTAAAAAGTTCTAGAGGAAATTCATTTGTCAAAGTATCATATCTTTAGTCTTCGATTAGGGAACAATCTTGAGGATATGCTGACAATTAAAGATTGACATTTTGGAATAATATGTACGATCATTAAAGATTTTGTCTTGGGTCCATTTGTAAAGATTGTTTATCAAATTATGCGCAATAGATAGCTTGTTGGTGTTATTTTGTTTTGTTGATGAGATTTCTCACCTCTTCTCGTTGATATTGATTTTTATTTTTTATTTTTCCAAATGTGATAATCAAAATTTGTGGTTAGTGTGGTGATAAATCTCAACAATACCTTCAATTCATATTGCTGTGTTTTTAGTGCTGTGAATTCATGTATTGATCAAACTTCATCGGTATTTTTGTCATCGAACTTTCTTAAGTAGTTTCTTGGACAATATCATCTTTGAGAAGGACTAGGGTACAACCGGTTGTACCAATTGAATTGGTACAACCTTGGTCCCCATTCTTTTTAATTAAGGCAAAAGCTCCCGTGCGCCCGGGTACACGGAAAGATGCTCCGTGTCCCCATGTGAACACAACCCTCCCTTCCAATCCTATTTAAACCTATGTATTGCTAGGGGTTTAAATTGTAAAGGGGCATGAAAATTGTAAAGGCGCACAGAATCTGCTCCGTGCGTCCGGGTGCACAGGAGCCTCACTCTTTAATTAATTCATACTCCTTCATTAATGTTGTTTTTTTTATTTTATTTTAAATTTATTTTATTTAAATGACTATTATATCCTTAACCCTATGGATAAATTATACCCTAAACTACAAGGGTAAAATTACAATTATACCCTAAACCATAAACCCTAGGGATAAATTATACCCTAAACCACAAGGGTAAAATTACAATTATACCCTAAACCATAAACCATAAACCCTAGGGATAAATTATACCCTAAACCGTAGGGATAAATTATACCCTAAACCACAAGGGTAAAATTACAATTATATCCCTAAAATTAAATAAATAATAAAAAAACAGTAACAGCAACAGTTAAAAAAAAGGAAAAAAAAAAGAAGTAAACACACACTGAAGGTGAAGGAATGAGGTTGTACCGGGGATTCTACCAATTGGAGGTTGTACATGAGTCTTTGTCATCATGTTTTCATGAAGTGATTTTCTCCTTTAATTATTTATCTTACTATAGTTCACCTGAACAAGTATTTCCTGTACTATATTATCTGCTTACAAAGTTATTTTCTCAATTTATAGTTCCTGCTATTATTCATCTAAACAAGTGATTCTTGTACTTATTCATCTGATTATGAAGTAATTTAATACTTTTCTTATTCACTAATATAATAAGTGCAATGAGAAAAAGAGAAACTAGAATGCTAGTCTTTTTAGACATTTTAGCCTCTTATCTAACTATAACTATTAACCCATAATATGATGCACTCAAATTAAGTTTATTTTGTCTTCCTTTATTCTTTTTTATAATTGATAAATTCCTGGAGATTATGTTGAATTTGATAGAGGAAAGTACTGACCGCTGGTGAGTTGGAGACATTGTAGTGAAAAACACTTTTGTCTTGTTGGGATTGACATTAGAATCCACCCAATTTGCCCATGTTTTGAGTCCTAATGTGTAAGAGACAGATGCATCCAGTTCATGATATCCCTCTGCACCATTTGCAAATGAACCCCATCTGCGGTTTATTTAACTCGTAAGAACAAGAACTGTTCAATGTACACAAAATCAGTAGTTAAGCTATAGATACTTACAGTGACTTGATCTTTAGCCCGCTCATCCACCAAACATAAGTGTTGAACACAAAAATATCCACTCCTATCCAGTGTTTGGCATGCTTGGCTACTGAATCAACTTTCAGGATTCTCTTCTTAGGATCTGCTATTATTTGAATGTCTGAATTCGACTCAACTAGGAACGGAGCCCAGTAGAACTCGATTGACACATTGTACTCCTAAAGATGTGGGGAGGGGGGTTAATTCTAGATCATTTGTGTGACACATGAGAAACAAAAGGTTTTATAATAATGCTGATTTTAATGCACCTTGGCTCTAAATACATTATGAACACGGCCTCGTCTCATGGATTTTTCCCCCTGTGGTATTACAGATTCAACAATGCAAACAAAGGATTCCCATTGTCCTCTCTGCAATGAATCCCCTACAAACATCATCCTCTTCCCTTGAAGTTTTTGAAGTGCGGTTTGAGGATCAAACCTGGACTAGGAAGTCATGAGGTTAGTACAGGAAGGAAATAATGCTCAAATGCATTGCTTTTATTTTAGATTGCAGCTTTTGATTAAGGTAGGTATCTTACCTAGGCAATATGCAGTCGTCGGGCTCCCATTCCCAGTGTTGGTAATCAAGATCCTGCTTCCCATTCTTAACACAAGAAACCTGCCTGTCCAGATATGGGCATGTCCTATCGGTATAAAAAGGCTTTATCGTACGATTGAATACCCATTTTCCATTATTAAGAGTGCATTCCTCTGGATCAAACACAAATCGATCATCTGCTACATTACTGAATTGTGTGTAATTGTTATCTGTCCAGGAAAAAAAACGTAAAAATGTGATCAAGAATTCAAGATTATGACAATATTTCAAGTATTTTCTTGAGAACTAATTTTGTGCTTACCATTGACAGATTTTCTGGCAGCATGTCTTTTACCACAGGGCTTAATCCTAAAACTGTTACTGGAAGAAAGGAAACTGATTCTTTCGGTGAAAACGAGCGCAGTTAAAGCCAAAGCGCAAATGATCATGGTAATTATGGACAGAGGTAGCTTTCCTCTTGGGGTATTTGATATACCCATTAATAAAGGCAGGGAGTGGCTGGGGAGAAAGAGGAAAAAATCAATGGTAGTGATATAGATGAGGAAGTGCTAATGCAGCGGTATGAAAATAACCTTAATCAAAACAAGTTTTGAGATTATATCTTGGGATTTTGAGTAAGAGTGAAGCTAAAGCAATGATTGATTTAACCATGTTTTCTCTTCTTTTATTGAAATAGGCTGCAAGTAATGAGCACAACTTCTTGGGCTCCCCATGTATTTTACACATAAAAAAGAATCTACACGGTGATTTCGTGGTATGTCGAACTTTATAAATTTGATTATGATAATCGTATGTATTTGTTTGGCAAAACTTAGAGTATCGTTTCAAACAATGGTTTCGTGAGATGAGCATCACTTTTCTTTTAAAACATAAAAAGACAATCACTTTTCAATTTACAGATAAGTCATTCTTGACCGTCTCACAAATGGATTAAGTTTCGAAAAATGATCTTACACAAGATTTTCTCTCTTTCATAGTTTCAAGAACAAGGCAAATACTTAGGTGTGACAGTTTATGGAGTGATTTTTGTGAGACGGATAAGAAATTATAGTATTTTAATACAAAATTGATATTCAATTGATGAAAAGTGATAATGTTATAATTAATATTTTTTGAACAATTTATAATTAAAATAAAATGTGAAAATATTTTAAATGAAAAAAAATGATAACATAATAATTAATAATTAAAAAAAAGCGTTGTAAGATGATATTGCCCCAAGAAAATATAATAAGTCGATTTAATACATGGCCCTCAGAATATCCCAAACTGTACATTGTCCACTTTTTAAGTCAGAATCTGATTTCCCTTAAAATGCCTCCTTTTAAATACCTCATTCAAATATTAAAAAAACATTACCAAAAGAATATAATATTTAATGGAGTATTATAAATAATAATCCTTCACAATTACTCATGCTGAAATTATATGCACATAGGCGGTTCATCTCACTTGATTACACTGTTTCATCCTCCCATTTCATTCTTCATAATAATGTTAAGTGTAATATTTTTTTTTTCAATTGATGCCTAGTATTTTAAAATTTAATTACCATGTTTAGATTATATTATTTTAAAACAAATTAAAACACCTTATTATGGATTAGAGAATCCAGAATATAAGTTAAACTTATTGATATTCTTGTGTAGATTAGGCACTCCATTCAAACGAAGGAGGGAAGTAATGATTAGGTGTAAATTGGGAATTAATTTGGTTTTATCTTTGGAAATGGAGACAATCTTTGATCGTTTTCCTCTATTGTTACATTTGAATTGCTTGAACTTACAGCTAACATACAAAACAGTTTACTTATGCTTTTCACTCCAGCCAATCAAAGACTAGTCTAAGATATTGCATCACATCAACTTTTGCCTAAATTAGTTGCCACTATGGTCAATATGATAAAATATTGGTATATAATAACAATGGTGCATAATTTTTCAGTAAAAATTTAGTGTTCCATTCTCATATTTCATTATCTTTAAATAAGTGATACATTAAAAAGAAGAATCTAAACATGAAACGCACAAATTTAGAGCAAAGGTTTAGGTATTTTCCTCTTCCTTACATGTATCATTATTTAATGAGTCAAATAAAAAAATAAAACAAGAAAGAATGTGAAATAGCAAATCCAATATGACAACTTTTATATATTGAAACCTTCAATATACTATTATCATTTTTTTTCTTGAAAATTGGATTGGCTAATACTAATAATTTGTAATCATTTTAATTAGGGTGGAATTGGGTTAGATCTTCTAACATGAGACATCGTAATCAATTATTGTCATTATTAAAGATGCTATCACTTTTATTTTAAAATGTTATGTAAAATATTTATCCACCTCACGAATTTTACACAAGTCTTTTTACCTTATTTTATAAAATAACAAAGATAGCATTAGTTTTAAAACAGTTAAAACCCTAGATAAACACTTTTCTAACAGTAACAACTTAATGAAAAGAATCTGGGTCATAAATCTTAAATTGACAATTCAACTTCTACAGGGAAAATTTGCTGTTGGATGTAGAAATAAAATGGAGGAAGCTGAGAAGTCATTAATCATTATTAGAGGACAGCTGCTGCAGTGTAATCTAAGATTAATTTGCTGATTTATGATGCTTAAAAAAACACATGTTCGTTTGCCCAAATAAACACACTTATGATTGTTGGTTTTTATGCCAGCACCCACTTTCACAAAATTTCCCATAAAAGGAAGCAACCTTGAGATGTAGGAGATTTTGGTTGCATTTTAATGCAGAGATTCTGAAATTCTAAATTTTATAAATTGATTTTCTGATCAATCAAAATAAGAGTGGTGTTGAATTTCAAACATTAAAAAAAATGTTTTATTTTTAAGTATTTAATGGACCTTGCTATTTGGATCAATTTGATCCGGATCAATAGTCTTCCATCAATGTCCAATTACTATTATATCCCTATTGCTAATTTAGGTTATTTGAGTTCATTAATTAAATTAAGTATTTTTCTTCCATAAATAAACAATAACTAATTTAAATTATTTTAATATCTATCTTATTATTACAATTTTTATTCTTTTTGTTTCTTTTAAATTATATATATTATATTTAAAATTAATTTTAACTAATAATTATTTATTAAAAATAAAAAAAGGCATGGACGATTTATTAAGTTATATATATATATATATATAATTTAAAATTAATTTTAATTAATAATTATTTATTAAAAAAAGATATGAACGATTTATTAAATTTAAAGTTAGTTTAAAATGAATATAATTTTAAAATTTAAAGTCAATTTAAATAAATTTTAAATATAAATATTAAAAGATATTAAATTCATATATATTTTTAATTTATATAATATAATTTACTACATGCAAAAAAATATTATATCAATAAATTATTACTTCTAAATGGTAGCAACAAAAAAATAATTTCGTTTTATAATATACAATCAACTGTTAACTTTAATATACCAATTTTCGTGGAAAATAAAAATCTTAACACATTAGATAATCATGTATTCAATTTAAATTCATAATGTCTGATTTCGTATTACGTTTTATTATATAACTATATTTTTCTAAAATATTATATATTAAAATATTTATAAATTAAATGATTAGTTGATAAGCCTGTAGGCACCTGAATTTTATTGCCTATTAAATAAAATATATGGCAAATTAATGCAGTAATTATCAATTAATTATTTATTTATTAAGGAATTTAAATAAATTAATTCCTAAAATAAATGAGTAAATAATTAATAATTAAGCCTTATCCAGTCCAGCAGGCTTAATTAAAGGAAAAAAAGTCCAACATATCTTTTAAAGGAGAAATATCTCTCAAGTGGTTATTTTCTCTACATATAAATAAGGGCCTTCAGTCCTCATTCCAGACACACCAAAAACATCTGAAGACGCGCTTCTGAAGAGATCAAGAATACGAGCAGTGCTTCCTTGAGATCTTCAAGCATCTTCAAGTCAAGAACGGTCTGCAATCAGAGATCAAGCTGCCAAGCCCTCCGATCCGGCGTTATTCCAGCCAACCGCCTCCGATCAGAGATCAAGCTGTCAAGCCCTCCGATCCGGCGTTCTTCCAGCCATCCGCCTCCGATCAGAGATCAAGCTGACAAGCCCTCCGATCCGGCGTTCTTCCAGCCATCCGCCTCCGATCAGAGATTAAGCTGCCAAGCCCTCCGATCCGGTGTTCTTCCAGTCATCCGCCTTTGGTCAGAGATCAAGGTGCCAAGCCCCTCCGATCCGGCGATCTTTCAGTCAACAACCTTCTTCCACAGAAAAGTCTTCAAGTCAACGTTCAATCCGAACAAAGGCTCGACGTCTCCGGGTCAACGTCAAGACTACATAGTCAGAGCTCGGACAAGCTTCATCCGAAGATCCGACTCCGAAAGTTGATAAAGTCAAGAAGTCAACTCAAGAGAGGAATCAGAGGACAAATAGAAGCTGTTTACCTTAATTCTCAAGTTCAATCCATATTGGATTTTCTTTGTAATTTATTTTGTATTTTAATAAATACAAAATTTGTTGTTACAAATTTTGGCACGCCCAGTGGGACAGTTTCAACCTCTCATCTCTTCTCTTTAAAAGTTCAAAGATACAAAGTATGGCTCCTCTCAGAATTGCAATAAGAAGGTCTCCTGTCTTAAAGCCTTCAGAGCTGCAGACTGTGAAGATTCAAAGGACAACTCCAATCAAGATTGCAATAAGAAGATCTACTGCCTCAAAGCTTTCAGAGTTGCAGGCTAAAGATGTCGAAGTCGTTACAAGAAGTATATCTGAAGGCTCCTCTATGACAAACCTTGTGGAGGAGATCTTTCTCGATAAGCCAATGCACAACGACAAAGATAGTGAAGGTGACTCTAACACCCAAACTCTTCAACCCATAGAAAATTCAGCGTATGACTCACCCATAGCCTCTGCCATAGCAACAAATGCTTCGTCTGTCGAAGAACAACTGGCAAGTTTGACTCAGTCCGTTGCTGCACTCACTAAACAAAGCCAAGAACAAGGTCTGTTGATATCCAAACTGATGGAAAAGATGGAGATAGCACAGACAAGCCATGCAGATGATAAGCAAGTTGAAGGTAAAGACGAGGAGGAAGACCCTTCGAAACATCATCTTTCTGAAAAGAAGCCAGTTGAAGAACATATACAAATTTCTGCTGACGGAATGTTCCCTATGAACCAATTGAAGAGCATCGTACTAGAGACAATAAAAGACAAATTTAAAGAGAGCTCAAATTCTTCTGTTGCCTATAAAAAGCCATATACAAAGAGAGTTGACAGTTTGAAAATGCCAATTGACTATCAACCTCCTAACTTTCAACAATTCGATGGCAGAGGCAATCCAAGGCAACATATAGCGCATTTCGTCGAGACATGCAATGATGCTGGAACCTTTGATGATCATATGCTCAAACAATTTGTCCGCTCGCTGAAAGGAAATGCCTTTGATTGGTATATCGAATTGGAAGCCAACTCCATCGACAGTTGGGGGCAAATGGAAAAAGAGTTTCTCAATAGCTTCTACAGCACTCGAAGGACTGTTAGTATTATCGAATTGACTAACACTTGCCAGTGGAAAGAAGAGCCAGTAATCGATTATATTAATCGATGGAGAAATCTAAGCTTGAATTGTAAAGATCAATTGTCCGAAGTCTCTTCCATCAACATGTGCATTCAAGGAATGCAATGGAGTCTGCGATACATCCTCCAAGGGATTCAACCAAAGACTTTTGAAGAACTAGCTACAAGAGCTCATGATATGGAGTTAAGTATGCCATCAAGTGACTTCGAATTTCCAAGCAACAACTCTTATGAATTTGAAGACATTTCACTTAATGAACCTCTCGAGGAGGAATCACAGTCAAAGAAGCCAGTGTCAATAAAGATTCAAAGAAATGAAGTTAAAGCAAGAGAAAGTAATGCACCCAATGATTGGGGGCAATGAACTATTAACAAAGTCAATGCTCCTTGACACGAGCTAAAACTGTCTGCATTACGCTCCTTGATACGAGCTTAAACTATCTAAAAACTCTCCAAATGTTATGCTCCTTGACACGAGCTAAAACTGTCTGCATTACGCTCCTTGATACGAGCTTAAACTATCTAAAAACTCTCCAAATGTTATGCTCCTTTGATACGAGCCTAAACTATCAAACTCAAATCAAATCTCCTTGAGAAGAGACAAAACTCTCTACATGTTATGCTCCTAGATACGAGCTTAAACTATCTAACTCAAATCAAATCTCCTTGAGAAGAGACGAAGCTCTCTATATTTTACACTTCTTGATATGAGTATAAACTGTTTAACTCAAATCAAATCTCCTTGAGAAGAGACGAAACTCTCTATACTCCTTGATATGAGTAGAAATTGTCAGCAAAATCCAAGCTCAAGACTCCTCGGGAAGAGTATAAATTGTCTACAAATTCAAATTGAAGATTCCTTGACATGAGTATAAATTGTCAGCAAATTCAAGTTCAAAGCTCTTTAACGCACGAGCATAAACTGCATGTTACTCCTGGCCCGCACGAGTATAAACTGTGTACGACATCCCCTATTCAAACCAAATCATGTCCTTTTGAACTACGTTATGACTTGATTCTCTGTGAAGAGGTACGTAGCCGCTTAGCACTTCACTAAGTTCAGTCATAATTCAGGCTATTCGTATCAAGTTGCTGAGACAAGCAATAAAATTCAGTCATGTTGATCAATAATGGAGTGTCGCAATTTGTTCACTTCAACACAAAGGCGTCCGTGAACAAAGTGCGAGGGGGCATTTGTAGGCACCTGAATTTTATTGCCTATTAAATAAAATATATGGAAAATTAATGCAGTAATTATCAATTAATTATTTATTTATTAAGGAATTTAAATAAATTAATTCCTAAAATAAATGAGTAAATAATTGATAATTAAGCCTTATCCAGTCCAGCAGGCTTAATTAAAGGAAAAAAGTCCAACATATCTTTTAAAGGAGAAATATCTCTCAAGTGGTTATTTTCTCTACATATAAATAAGGGCCTTCAGTCCTCATTCCAGACACACCAAAAACATCTGAAGACGCGCTTCTGAAGAGATCAAGAATACGAGCAGTGCTTCCTTGAGATCTTCAAGCATCTTCAAGTCAAGACTTGAGATCTTCAAGCATCTTCAAGTCAAGAACGGTCTGCAATCAGAGATCAAGCTGCCAAGCCCTCCGATCCGGCGTTATTCCAGCCAACCGCCTCCGATCAGAGATCAAGCTGCCAAGCCCTCCGATCCGGCGTTCTTCCAGCCATCCGCCTCCGATCAGAGATCAAGCTGACAAGCCCTCCGATCCGGCGTTCTTCCAGCCATCCGCCTCCGATCAGAGATTAAGCTGCCAAGCCCTCCGATCCGGTGTTCTTCCAGTCATCCGCCTTTGGTCAGAGATCAAGGTGCCAAGCCCCTCCGATCCGGCGATCTTTCAGTCAACAACCTTCTTCCACAGAAAAGTCTTCAAGTCAACGTTCAATCCGAACAAAGGCTCGACGTCTCCGGGTCAACGTCAAGACTACATAGTCAGAGCTCGGACAAGCTTCATCCGAAGATCCGACTCCGAAAGTTGATAAAGTCAAGAAGTCAACTCAAGAGAGGAATCAGAGGACAAATAGAAGCTGTTTACCTTAATTCTCAAGTTCAATCCATATTGGATTTTCTTTGTAATTTATTTTGTATTTTAATAAATACAAAATTTGTTGTTACAAAGCCTAAAGGAAAAAAAAAGAGTAATATAATTAAACTAATTAATGAGTACTAAAAGTCGTTGTGTTTAAATTGTTGTCAATAATAATTAATTAGCTAATTCAATTTATTTGAGATCCGCTCACAAAATATATATACATATAATTTGTCTCAAGCATGTTTGCCATCAACATTAAAATTGTGTTTTAATTTATTTCTTTTATACTAGTACATCATTATATTGCTATATATGTAATTATATTTGATGTACACTTTAACTTATAATTAACCAATTGGGATCCCCTATTTTACCCCATGTTACATCTAATGTTATATGGGGTGGGATGGGAGACAAGTGTTCCATTTCACACATATAACATTCCATTTCACACATATAACATTAGATGTAACATGAGTGAAATAAGGGATTTGAATTGATAATTAACATATATACTGTGTAAGAAAAAAATATAAAATATTAGCACAGTGAAATCATCTCTCTCTTGGACAACCCGAATAAAGCGTGAATGCGGGATTGAATCTTAGCGATTGATTGAAAACTATATAAAATTTCATCACTATAATTAATTGATAAATTAATTGATTAATTAAAACTTTCTATAATTAATTGGAAAATTAACTATATATAAGTTCAAATTAACATAAGAAATTCATTTGATAATAGATACTACTTAAACATTCAAACTATTTGCAACTAATATACTATAAAATAATACGTAATTATAAACTAGACTGACTATCCGTGTACTACACGAATTTATTATTATACTTTACCTTAAATTAATAAAATAAATTAATTTAAATATATTTTATTATTGTTATGAATATAATATTTATATTAATTAAATGTTAAATTATTAATTTATATAATCACTAATATTTTTATCACATTAACCCAAAATATTCATTATTTTTTATTTTAAAATTTATAAATACAATAATTATATATATATATATAATTATAAATAGTATACTATTTATGTTGAATAAATATTTTTATGAACATTATTATTATTTTTAGTTGAAGTTTTATGATAATTAAATACAAAATATTAAGAGTAATTTGTAATAATCACAATTTTTTTATTATTTATTTATTATTACTAATTATTATCTATATTATTATTATTATTATTATTATATAAATTAGTAATGACATGTGCAAGATTGTAAGTTGTAGTTTAGATAAGTTTTATTAGGGATAAGATTTAACTGTAGGAGATATTTTTACCATTATTATATATATGTATATATATATGTAAACACCCGTTTTCAAACAGTAGAAATTGGAGGAAAAAAGCAGGTAACTTCTTCTTCAAATTCATTTAGTAATAATCTTTCTTCTTGTCTTTATGTATACAGGTATATAAAGAATAGGGGCTTATACATACATATATATATATATATATATATATATATACTCACTCACATACATATATATATAATCACACACTGACCTTTTTTCATTTTTCTTTTTTTTGTAAATACAAAATATTAAGAGTAATTTGTAATAATCACAATTTTTTTATTATTTATTTATTATTACTAATTATTATCTATATTATTATTATTATTATTATTATATAAATTAGTAATGACATGTGCAAGATTGTAAGTTGTAGTTTAGATAAGTTTTATTAGGGATAAGATTTAACTGTAGGAGATATTTTTACCATTATTATATATATGTATATATATGTAAACACCCGTTTTCAAACAGTAGAAATTGGAGGAAAAAAGCAGGTAACTTCTTCTTCAAATTCATTTAGTAATAATCTTTCTTCTTGTCTTTATGTATACAGGTATATAAAGAATAGGGGCTTATACATACATATATATATATATATATATATATATACTCACTCACATACATATATATATAATCACACACTGACCTTTTTTCATTTTTCTTTTTTTTGTAATTTACCTTAACATGTTATATACGACAATGATGCGTAGATTTTAAATATATAACTCTTTTATGAAATAGATTTCGTATGAGTTAGATAAGCTCAGTCAAAGTTCGTACCCTTTAATGGCATATTTTGTGTTGGTGTGAGTTAACTTTGATATTATAGGTCATTTTGAAGCTCTCCTCACGAGGATCACAAACATATAATTAGTTTTGAGTTTGGACGTGAAATGGAGAAAATTGGAAGATACCTACTTCGTATAAAAATTTTGTCCCCTTTAAACTTCGTTATTTTCATGAAAATTTTATATGCATGTGATTCTCGTCTTGCGAAGACTCCATACGTACTTTCGGATTTTCAAATGGAGTTGTATAACTCAAGTTGGGTCATTTTGTAATAAGGTTAAAGTTTAGGGTAAGTTTAAATAAGAATTTGATATAAAGCAGGGACTTGATTGTAATTTATGAAAATATATATAAATATTTGAAACTTAATGTTGAAAATAGAATGGTTTCGCCGTCTGCGCATAACCATTTTAATATTAAATATTATTATAATTATAATTTTTAACTTATATATTAATTAGTAATTATATTTATTTATTTATTTATTCTATTTTATTTATTTAATATATATATATATTATTTAACTAATTTTTTATATTAAATATTAAATATATTTTTTGTCACTATTATTATTTTAGGAGTAGAATCTTTATTTAATATTCATTTTTAAAATTAATGTCATTCGTATTTATATTTTTAACGTTATAATTTATTACTAAAGTTGAAAACTATAATTATTAAATTATTAATTATATTTTAATTTTATTATATTATTTAACGTTAATTATTTATATTTTCTTAAGTTAATAATTAATTTATTTTAATTATATAATAAATTTAGTTTTAGTACTAGGAATTTTATTATTAGAAGTAGAACTCAGTTTAGTGTACCTTTGTAGACATACCAGAGAGCGAGCAAGCTTAGCAGTCCACTTTACACACTTCCAATAAGTTTAAGGTGGGGGTAACTTTCACTCTTTACCGAGTGCTACAATTTTATGTCATGATTGCTATGTTAAGATATGATATATGTTACTGGTATGTCATGTTATGTGTCATGTGTGCTTTTAGTTCGATGACAAATATTTTTTACTAACACTTGTACGAGATGACGACTCGGTGCACATATACCAACTAACACAAGTTACTGGCTACGTCGGTTCAGTACTAAAATGTATTTCAAGTATGATAACATTGTACTGGGGTGACGACCTGGTGCACATATACCAACTAACACAAGTTATCGAATGACAATTCGATCTAAAATATTTTTATTGAGCTATCGAACGATAATGTGCAAATTATTTTATTAAGTGGCACATGTTACATTTTATGGCATATTTGGCATGCATATTTATTTTTAACTGTGCAATCATTTAAGTTAACTCATTGAGTGTATTTTAGACGCTCACCCCTTATTGATTTTCAGAATAAGGTTTAGAATATGAAAAGGCCCCTGCAGATATCCCGAGCCCATAGAGGACTTTATATTATGTCTTATATTTTAGTATTTTATTAAGAACTTATTTCATATATATCATCTGAACGTACTTGTTTTGGATATTTCACTCTACTCGGGTGAGTAGAAGTTATTATGTAAAAGAATCTCTATGCAATTTTTACTTTATTTTATTATTGCTTTGGGGATTTTTATATTATTTTCGCTGTGCATTCTCAACCCTTTATTATTATATTGGGAAATGTATATCTAGTAGCGTCCCAACCCCATAGCGTAACCCGGGGCGTTACAGTGTGGTATCAGAGCGGTCTATCTAAGACTTGCTCAAGTACCTGACTTATAATTTATTACCGTACCCTAGGATTTTGACTATTTTATGATTATGTCATAATTACACTTTAGTATTTTTATGTGTGATTATTTTAATTCTTTAATATTTTAAATTCTTTAATGGCCTTAGAGTAAATTTAAATTGTGTAAACCAGATGGAGGCAACTATTGCTCACATTAACGTTGTTAGAGCCCATCGAGCCGTACTTCGTGGCAGGATTGAGATTGATGACTTAGGCACTCATTTCGCCTTAATGCTCATCATTCATCATGAGGATTTTCATGGAGCTCGGATGGTGACGGAGGTGCAGTACTGCTTCATCCTCATTCATACCTCATCCGGCGTGTGGGTTGAGATTACTCAGCAGATTTATTTTGAGACGTTCGTGACTCCTCCAGGGCACGAGCTGAATTATGTGGCTTTTAATGTATGTTTGTACCACACATGTGCCCTTAGAGACCAGACACCTCCCCCCCTGTCGGATTCCTGGGTGTGCCGATGATACATTTCCCTATGGTTGTACCAGTGGATCCTGTTGAGGTGTTCGTTGGTATACCTGGTGATTTTGAGGTTGATTGGGATATTGCTGATGGAGTGGTGGAGGATTAGGACACCCTAGTGGTTATCCTAACTCAAACTCATTAAGATTTTGCTATAGTTAGTAGTGACACGTTCCAATAGATGGAACCTTTTTTACCCATAATTGGGTGATGTATATAGGTAACCTAGATGTCGCACTAAATAGGCTTTCTTGATAGTATTCTAGACTAAGAATGACTTTTAGATGCATATGTATACTTAACAATCAGAGTGCCAACGACACCATTTTGCTATTACTAATATATATATGTGTATATATAATTATATATGTATTTATACATCTTACTCATTGTATTTTAATGATATACCAGCATATAATAATTATGAGTATAAAAACTTTGAACAGATCATGAGTCGAAGAAGACCACAAAACCTACCTACAAATAAAAATCTTGAAAACATTTATGGCGATCCAGGAGATGATTTAGTGACATCCTTCGGGGATTGGCTCAACAATTTCAAGCAAACTCTGCACGACCACCACCAGCAGAACCTATTTCTAGAAATGAACCAGCCTTGGTAATTGAACAATTCCGATATTTCAATCCACCAACATTCAACGGAACGGAGGACCCTGCGGAAGCTGAAAAATGGTTGAGGTCGTTGGATAAAATTTTCACTTTTCTTGATTGTCCTGATACACAGAAGATTGCGTGCGCTGTTTTTCAGTTCGTGGGTGAAGCTGATTTCTGGTGGGAGGCTTACGGACGCACCAAAACACCTGAACAAAAAGCGAGAATGACATGGGAAGACTTTAAGGGTGTGATAATTAAAAACTACATGCCTCAGTCATTCCAAGATGAAAAAGAAAGTGAATTTTTGCACTTAAAACAAGGGACAATGAGTGTTCTCGAATATGAAAGAGAATTCAATCGGCTCTCCAGATTTGCCACATACCTTGTCAACACGGAGGAGAAGAAAGCTAGACAATTTGAAAAGGAATTACGATCTGAGATCAGCACTATCTTAGCTGGAAATGGATGATGACTTTTGTAGATGCTTTCTCCAGAGCTCAAGAAATTGAATCTCGATAGAAGAATAACAATAACCAAAATAAAAAGGGGATAGAGATACATGCAAAGCGCAAGTGGGGAGGACCGGTGATTGAAAAAGAAAACCATAAGATTCAGAATAAGAAAATTAAATCGGAGGTGGATCAGGAGCACCGCCACTCAAAACAAATTCTCCCTGCCCAAAATATGGAAAGAATCACCTTGGAGCATGCTTATATGGAACTCAAATATGTTATCGATATAGTCAACCGGGACACACCATACTAGAATGCCCAAAGTCTAAAGCAGCAGGAGGATCGAGTGCTAGACCGGCACGTGCATATGCTATGACACAGCAAGAAGCTGAGGAAGAACCAGAAATAATGACATGTATGCTATCAGTATTTGGCACTCCTGCTCTTATACTTTTTGATACGGGAGCCACTCATTCATTCATATCTGCTAAGATGTATAAGAGAGTAAAAAATAATTATGAGAAGTTAGATAAATCAATTCTTGAGGTTAGTATACCTTCGGGTAACTCCATTTGAACCATGGAGTTGTGCAAGAATGTGAAGATGGGGATAAATGACAGAGTCCTACTTGCAGACCTTCACGTAATTGAGATGAAAGATTTTGATGTAATTTTAGGGATGGATTGGCTTAGGGCTAATCATACTGTAATAAGATATCGTGAGAAGAAAGTACAGTTTCAACTCTCAGGAGATGAGAAGTTTACATTTCATGGAACGAAAACAGGAGTAATACCACGAATTATATCTGCAATAAAAGCAATCAAAATGATGAAGAAAGATGGATGTCAAGCATTCTTAGTGAGTATTGTGGAAAGTGAAGGCGAAAAGATGAGCATAGAGGATGTTCCTATTGTGCGGGAATACGAAGATGTGTTTCCAGAAGACTTACCAGGCTTGCCACCCAAAAGGCAAGTAGAATTCACAATCGATCTAGTAACGGGAGTATCACCAGTCTCAAAACCACCTTATCGAATGGCACCAAAGGAGTTGCAAGAATTGAAGTTCCAGTTACAAGAACTTTTGGATTTGGGTTTCATACACCCTAGTGTTTCACCTGTTTTGCTCGTAAAGAAGAAAGATGGTTCGTTTAGAATGTGTATTGATTATCAAAAACTGAATAAACTTACCATCAAGAATAAGTATCACTTGCCAAAGATTGAGGATTTATTTGATCAGCTGGGCGTTGCTAGCGTGTTTTCCAAGATAGATCTGAGATCTGGATATCATCAAGTGCGAATCAAGCTGAGCAACACTTCGAAGACTGATTTTAGAATACGTTACGGGCATTATGAGTTTGTAGTAATGCCTTTTGGACTTAGCAATGCACCATCAATTTTTATAGATTTGATGAATCGTGTTTTCCACTCGTACTTGGACAAATTCGTGATCGTGTTCATTGATGATATCTTAGTGTATTCTAGAGATCGGGAACAACATGAAGAACATCTGAGAATCGTTCTAGAGACACTAAGAAAGGAAAAGTTGTATGCTAAATTCAAGAAATGTGAGTTTTGGTTAGACAAAGTTGTCTTTCTTGGGCACATTGTATCAGCTCGAGGAATCGAGGTGGATCCGACCAAAGTGAAAACAGTAGAGAAATGAAAGACACCTACGAATGTAGGAGAAGTACGGAGTTTCATTGGATTGGCTGGATATTACAGAAGATTTATTGAGGGGTTTTCAAAGATTGCAGGGCCCTTGACGAAATTAACTCGCAAGGAAGTTAAGTTCTATTGGACGGAAGAGTGTGAAAAGAGTTTCAACCTTCTAAAACATAAATTAATCACCACTCCTATACTGACAATTCCTGATGGGACAGAAGAATTTGTCATCTATAGTGATGCTTCAAAACAAGGATTGGGATGTGTTCTGATGCAACGTAATAAAGTAGTTACCTATGCTCTAGACAACTCAAGATCCATGAACAGAACTATCCAACTCATGATTTAGAATTGACAGCATTGGTACATGCCTTGAAAATTTGGAGACATTATTTGTATGGAGCTAAATGTCAAATTTATACGGATCACAAGAGCTTAAAATATTTTTTCGAACAAAAGGAGTTAAACATGAGGCAAAGGAGATGGTTAGAATTAGTCAAGAATTACGATTGTACAATACTGTACCATCGGGAAGGCAAATGTGGTGGCAGATGCTTTAAGCAGAAAAGGCAAAGGGGAATTAGCCTGCTCTATAACGAACCAAGAATTATTGGTGGCGGAGTTCTCTCGAATGAGTTTGGAAGTAGTAATACCTCCAAGTAGCATTGAAGCAGTGTTAACAGCATTACTGATTAAACCCACCTTAAGAGATAGAGTCAAGAAACTTCAAAATAGAGATGAATTTCTCAGAAAAATTAAGAAACGCGTGAAAATTGGGGAAGGAAAAGGATTTGCTCTCACTGAAGATGGGACACTTGTCTTTGGAAAAAGATTATGTGTTCCTAAAAATGAGAATCTTATTAAGGAAATTTTGTCAGAAGCTCATTGTACTCCATACACGATACATCCAGGAGGAACCAAGATGTATCAAGACTTGAAGAATGCATTTTGGTGGAGAAATATGAAGAGGGATATAGGCATGTTTATCCAAAAGTGTATGACTTGCCAGCAAGTGAAAGCAGAACATCAACGACCCTCAGGACTCTTGAAGTCATTAGAGATTCCTGAGTGGAAATGGGAGCACATTACAATGGATTTTGTTACTGCTCTACCAAGATCAGTGTGAGAAAATCAAGCTATATGGGTGATAGTGGATCGTTTGACCAAGTCAGCGCATTTTCTTCCAGTGAAAATGACTCATGGAATGGATAAGCTTGCACAAATTTATCGAAGAAGTTGTCAGATTGCATGGTGTACCAATTTCTATAGTTTCGAATCGAGATCCAAGATTTACATCAAAATTCTGGCACAGCTTACAAAACGCGATGTGCATGAAGTTAAAGTTTAGCACGGCGTTCCATCCGCAAATCGATGGTCAGTCTGAAAGGACTATTCAAACATTGGAAGATATGCTGAGGGCATATGTCCTAGATTTTGGGAAAAGTTGGAAAAGATACATACCACTGATAGAATTTGCTTACAATAACAGTTTTCAAGCCACAATAGGCATGGCCCCTTACGAAGCATTCTACGGAAGAAATTGTAAATCTCCTCTCTATTGGGATGAAGTTGGTGAGAAGAAAGTTCTAGGACCAGAGATAGTAGAAAAGATAGTGGAAGCGGTTTAAAAGATCAGAAGAAAAATTTTAACGGCGCAAAATCGACAAAAATCCTATGTTGATAAGAGACGCAAAGATTTACAGTTCCAAGAAGGAGATAAAGTTTTTCTCAAAGTCTCACCAATGAAAGAAATTTCTCGCTTTGGGAAGAAAGGAAAACTCAAGTCAATATACATTGGGCCTTATGAGATTTTGGAGCGAATCGGCGAGTTGGCATACAAATTAGCTTTACCTCATAAGCTAGCTGGAGTGCATGAAGTATTTCACGTGTTCATGCTACGAAAATATATATTTGATCCAAGTCACATTGTTAACCACGAGGTTATAGTAATCGACGACAACTTAGCATACAAGGAATTTCCTATCGCCATTCTTGACAGAAAAGTTCATAAGCTAAGGAATCGTGAGGTTACTTAAGTTAAAATTCATTGGAGCCGACACAATGAAGATGAAGCAACGTGGGAACGCGAAGACGATATACGAAATAAATATTCGAATCTACCTATTCCTGGTAAGTGATATTTCTAGGACGAAATTTTTTTTAGTAGGGGTGAATGTAATAATCACAATTTTTTATTTATTTATTATTACTAATTATTATCTATATTATTATTATTATTATTATTATAATATAAATTAGTAATGACATGTGCAAGATTGCAAGTTGTAGTTTAGATAAGTTTTATTAGGGATAAGATTTAACTGTAGAAGATATTTTTACCATTATTATATATATGTATATATATGTAAACACCCGTTTTCAAACTGTAGAAATTGGAGGAAGAAAGCAGGTAACTTCTTCTTCAAATTCATTTAGTAATAATCTTTCTTCTTGTCTTTATGTATACATGTATATAAAGAATAGGGGCTTATACATATATAAATATATATATACATATATACTCACTCACATACATATATATATAATCACACACTGATATTTTTTTATTTTTCTTTTTTTTGTAATTTACCTTAACATGTTATATACGACAATGATCGTCTCGATGCGTAGATTTCAAATATATAACTCTTTTATGAAATAGATTTCGTATGAGTTAGATAAGCTCAGTCAAAGTTCGTACCCTTTAATGGCATATTTTGTGTTGGTGTGAGTTAGCTTTGATATTATAGGCCATTTTGAAGCTCTCCTCACGAGGATCACAAACATATAATTAGTTTTGAGTTTGGACGTGAAATGGAGAAAATTAGAAGATACCCACTTCGTACAAAAATTTTGTCCCCTTTAAATTTCGTTATTTTCATGAAAAATTGGTATGCATGTGATTCTCATCTTGCGAGGACTCCATACGTACTTTTAAATTTTCAAATAGAATTGTATAACTCAAGTTAAGTCATTTTTTAATAAGGTTAAAGTTTATGGTAAGTTTAAATAAGAATTTAATATAAAGCAGGGACTTGATTGCAATTTATGAAAATATATATAAATATTTGAAACTTAATGTTGAAAACAGAATGGTTCTGCCGTCTGCGCATAACCATTTTAATATTAATTATTATTATAATTATAATTTTTAACTTATATATTAATTAGTAATTATGTTTATTTATTTATTCTATTTTATTTATTTAATATATATATTATTTAATTAACTTTATATATTAAATATTAAATATAATTTTTGTCACTATTATTATTTTAGGAGTAGAATTTTTATTTAATATTCATTTTTAAAATTAATGTCATTCGTATTTATATTTTTAACGTTACAATTTATTACTAAAGTTGAAAACTATAATTATTAAATTATTAATTATATTTTGATTTTATTATTTTATTTAACGTTAATTATTTATATTTTCTTAAGTTAATGACTAATTTATTTTAATTATATAATAAATTTAGTTTTAGTACTAGGAATTTTATTATTAGAAGTAGAACTCAGTTTAGTGTACCTTTGCAGACATACCAGAGAGCGAGCAAGCTTAGCAGTCCACTTTACACACTTCCAATAAGTTCAAGGTGGGGTAACTTTCACTCTTTATCGAGTGCTACAATTTTATGTCATGATTGCTATGTTAAGATGTGATATGTGTTACTGATATGTCATGTTATGTGTCATGTGTGCTTTTAATTCGATGACAAATATTTTCTACTAACACTTGTACGGGGTGACGACTCGGTGCACATATACCAACTAACACAAGTTACTGGCTACGTCGATTCAGTACTAAAATGTATTTCAAGTATGCTAACATTGTACTAGAGTGACGGCTGGTGCACATATACCAACTAACACAAGTTATCGGATGACGATTCGGTCTAAAATATTTTCATTGAGTTATCGAACGACAATGTGCAAATTATTTTATTAAATGGCATATGTTACATTTTATGGTATATTTGGCATGCATATTTATTTTTAACTGTGCAATCATTTAAGTTAACCCACTGAGTGTATTTTAGACGCTCACCCCTTATTGATTTTCAGAACAAGGTTTAGAAGATGAAGAGGCCCCTGCAGATATCCCGAGCCTATAGAGGACTTTATATTATGTCTTATATTTTAGTATTTTATTAAGAACTTATTTCAGATATATCATCTGAATGTATTTATTTTGGATATTTCACTCTACTCGGGTGAGTAGAAGTTATTATGTAAAGAATCTCTATGCAACTTTTACTTTATTATATTATCGCTTTGGAAATTTTTATATTATTTCCGCCGTGTATTCTCAACCCTTTATTATTATATTGAGAAATGTATTTCTAGTAGCGTCCCAACCCCATAGCGTAACCCGGGGCGTTACAGATTAATTTTTAAATGTAATCTTATAATGAAATGGAAGGAGTGTAATATAATTTTAAAAATTACATATAAAAAAGTGGTGGATCTTAGAGCTGTTAAAATGAACGAGCTTTTTGAGAGCTCGGCTCGACAAGACTCGATTATTATAATAATAAATATAATTTTATTTAATAATATAATAAATATTAAATTAAATAATTAATATAAGATATAATCATTAAAAATCATCTCGATAAGGCTCGATAAACTCAACTCGATTTGCTTAACGAATGCAATCAAGCTCGACTCGCCTCGAAAATTACCCGAGTGAGCTCATTTCTTTAACGAGCCAAGCATGAGCTCAGATCGATACTACTCGACTCAAGCACTAGTACCCACTACTCGGGCTCGCTCGACTCGTATATTAGCTCACTGTATCTCAATATATTATAATATTTAAATAATTATCTTCTTGAAATAATTAATTAAATAAAGACTTATCTAATATTTTCTAATGAAAAATAAATATTTTGAAGATATATAATAGTGATATAATAATAAATATTAATATATAATAATGAAAAAAATAAAAATAAAAAGATTATATATGTAATATTAAAATAAAAAAATAAAAAATATATACATATTTTTTAAAAGTTCTTTATATTAGAGTAAATTAGTATATATAAAATAAGATATATAATTATATATATGTATATATATTAATATTTAAAATATACGTGTTTATAATTATTAGTAGCATTTAATGTTAATCTCTCATAAATCAAAAATAATAAATTCCCACTTAAATTATAATTAATATACTACTTTATATGTAAAAAAATAAATTGGTCTTAAAACAATTTAATTTATTCAAAATTGACCATATTAACCAAATTGATCCATTTATATTTATTCTTAATGTATATTAGGATGCTAGTTTAAATAACACTATTGAATTTATTGTTAAACTCTCTTTAAACAACATAAAAGTTGCAATTTTAAGACAGTAATTTAGAAGGGTTTGAACTTATGGTACAATAGTCCATTTGTCTTCCTGACAATTGGATAACAATACTATATCTTAATTTTTATAATTAAATAATAAATTAGGCTCAAAGTAGAATTTTTATATTCAACTAGTTTTTTTGTTTTTTTTTTTTTACGTGATGTTCAATAATCGAGCTTTCCATATCATATTGTTACTGTTATATCCTCTAAAATTGTAATGTCATCTAAATAACGAGCTTTCCATATCATATTGTTACTATTATATCTTCTAAAATTGTCATGTCATCTAAATTCTTATTTCTTTATGAATTGGATTTCACAAGTTTAATAACTTGATCTTTTGGAGTAGGTGACATGTCATGACATAAAAACCCATAATTAATGGACCCAAATATTCCAGTTTGAACCTAATTTGTATCTTAGAAATAATATACTATCTTATAAATACAAATCCTCTAAATTATTGTCTTAAAATTATTATTTTTCATGTAAAAACACTCATACCATGATAAAGTTGGGCATTTTACTCTGGAAGTAAATAAAATTTCTTTGAAATAGTGATATTTCACTTCTATTTATCCAAGAGTCGTGTTAGCGCTTTTAGCAATGACTGGACAAACCTCAGAAACAAAAAAAATAGAAACGCGACACTACCGATCATCTAATCACATCGACAGTAATCAAGCTCAAACCAAATCAATGGCCGCACTCAACCTTTCATCCCCCACAAATCTCCCATCTTCTGCCCGATTCATATCCAATTTTTCTGCTTCCCGAAATACCCCTACCATTTCCTTCAATTACCTGTCGAAACCGCATACTCTGTTTCCCTCAACTTCATCTAAACACCTAAGAAGAAGCCGTCCCTCCGTCGTCGTTTCATCGGTAAAGAAGCTATCGGAAGCTGAGTTGGTGGCCGTTTCGCCGGAAAACGACGGCGTAATACCGCCATGTGCCGGCGTGTATGGCGTTTACAACGGCAGCGGTGAGCTTCAGTTCGTCGGCATAACGAGGAATCTCGCAGCTAGTGTTCTCACACACAAGAATTCCGTGCCCGACCTCTGTTCCTCCGTGAAGGTATACCATTTTTTAGACTTCAATTCTATCGGTTAATTCTGTTTGCTCTGCTATTCTGGTGATTGGTATTGCCATGCTTTAGAGAAACCTAATTATTAAGTACACTTTTTTTTTTATGAATTTATTTTGGTATATGCAATGCATTTGGCTGAGAAGTAGGCTGCAAATTAAGGAAAGAATCCAACTACTACTAAATATTTTGATTTGAACTGGAAAGTTTAGGAGATCAGGTTAGTGAGGGATTGATATTACTTGGGCTAATTTTAGCTCGATTAGTTCAAATTTCAAATTGAGTTCACAATTGATCAAGAATTTCGGTTTGATTACAGCTACTAGCTAGGGTCGGCATATATTGGTTTTTTGATGATGAAATCAACTATGATATTGTTCCTAGCTTGATATTGTAGGTATAGTGTTTTTGGAGAACTTGAATCCATATACACTTCATATGAATACTTCATCCTGATTTAATGCGGATCACAATTAAATTGATAGATTAATCTCTGACCTGTAATTAAAATATAGCTAAAGCTGACTGTAATGTTCCTAAAAGTGGAGGCAACATGTGTGCCCCTACTGGTGAAATCAAATAAGTATTAGAATGCAAACAGAGTGTATTAGTTGTAGAATCAAATAATATGAACAAAGTGTAGTAATAGTAGTAGTAGTAGTAGATATGGTTGAATTCAATTCCTGTCTGTGGAAAAAGTTAAAACTTGGGTTTGTGGTGAATACTTGTATTGAAGTCTCTAATCTACCTCTTCTTCCCATAGTCATGTAACTCGTTTATCAATCAATTTGATTTACAACCCCTCTTTTTCCCTTTTTATTTTTTATTTTTTTTTATTTTTGAGAATGCAGTATCCATTGAGTTGTCTATGAGATCTCCAGTCCTTGTGTATGGATTTTAGGAGAAATGTTTCTTTGAGTAGAACTCAAATCTAATAACCATGAAGTGAACATGTGATAACCAAATTAAAATCACCGTCTCTTTTTCTTTTTTTGATCTTCTGAAGTGAAACTTGTCCTAAATTGAAAAGGATCAGTTTCTCCGTTGATGAATCCGCTAATGAGTTACTGCAAGACTGTTAAATGAGTTGATTCATTTGAGTCTCCACTAGATTGTTTCTCTGGTGCATATAAAAGAAGCATTTCAGTTTTAGGGTGCCTTATTATGGATGGCTGATCAATATTCAACACATTTAGATTTATTTATATACTCCATCTTGTGCTAATGGTTCATTGCTCATTTGGTTTTACCATTGGCCTTCTTTAGGTTGGCGTAATAGAAGATCCTGATAAAATTGCTTTAACTGAAGCATGGAAATCATGGATGCAAGAGCATATATCAGCCACTGGAAAGGTGCCACCCGGCAATGAACCAGGGAATTCAGCGTGGGTACGGAAGGATCCAACGAAGAAGTCCGACTTAAGGCTAACACCAGGGCGCCACGTCCAGTTGACAGTGCCGCTGGACGCTCTGATTGACCGGCTAGTTAAAGAGAATAAAGTTGTAGCATTCATTAAAGGATCAAGAAGCGCCCCATTGTGTGGATTCTCACAAAAAGTCATAGCGATTCTTGAAAGCCAAGGAGTGGAATATGAAAGTGTTGATGTTCTTGACGAAGAGTATAACAACGGACTAAGGGAGACGTTGAAGAAGTATAGTAATTGGCCTACATTTCCACAGATCTTCGTTAATGGTGAATTGGTTGGTGGTTGTGACATACTGACCTCCATGTATGAGAAGGGTGAGCTTGCTGGTTTGTTTAAATAATAGTACTAGATTATTTTGGGGTCTGTTAATGAAAATGTTATTTACAAACTTTAATGGTTAATTAGTGTTTGAAATTATGTTAAACTAACAAGTAAAACAGTTCCCTTCTAAACTTGCACGCTTTCTTATTTTTTTGTAATGACATGCACCGCTAAAATGATGGAAACAACTCACGATAATATTAGATTAGAATATTTTAAAAATGTCACATTCTTTTCAAAATACTATAATTCAATCATAGTAAATATTATCCTATATTTATTCAATTAAATTACCTAAAATTCCTCTTCTTTTTTTAAACCATTACATTAAAAGTATTTTTTAAAATTAATAGCAACACAAAGTGTGCAATACGGACAGAGGAAGAATATAGCAAAATAGTCAGACAATATCAAAGTTAAGCTGAGTTTTTACTGATGGACTGTTGTTTAAGTAAAATACTCCCTACTAAAGTAGAAGTTTAAACTCGTTAAAAATTAAATTCTTTATTGAGCTCGACTTATGCTTGATTATGAAATTTCTTTTTATTGAGCTGAATTTATACTGCTTCACTATTGTTTAAGTAGTACTAGAATAGAAGTTCGAACTTGTTAAAAGTTAAATCCTTTTTTGAGCTCGACATATGCTCGATTATGAAATCTCTTATTTTTCACAAATATGTATATGAACATGTTTACTCACAAAATTTGTGAATATGTGCACAAACAAAGAACAATCAAATTTTCTGAAAAAAAAAAATGTTGTTCGTGAATATATATACTTCCTCCGTCCCAAAATTGATTGCACACTTTCCACATTTATCCGTCCCAAAATAGATTGCACCTTCCAAAAATAGCAAAAACAAATTACCAATTTATCATTCACTTTTTAAACATTTATAAAAATGTCACTCCAATTAACAACATAAACTCAATTAATTAACTAATGGGTTTGGGCCCAATTAACTTAACCCAAACCCAATTATAACCCTAAACCCAACTCACTTATAAACCTATATCATACTATTACTCTCACGCCTTATACTAATGATGCATTGCTCTCTCTCATTTTTCTCTAATCTGTTCGCCTCTTTCTTCTCTAATGAAACCCTAGCCTCTCATTCTTCTTCTCACCATGAAACCCTAGCCTCCAATATGTTCGTCTCTTTCTTATTCTCACCATGAAACTCTAGTCTCCCTCCTGTTTGTTTGTTAGTTTCTTTCCTCTTCTTGCCTCCAATCTGGTGCGTCGATGAAAGCCGCTGTTAGAATCCATCCGGATGAGGGCTGGAATCATCCGGATGAGTGTTTCGCAGCGCATACACAGCCAGACGTTTCGTCTCCTCCAATCCCAAATCCTAGTCACCTCTTTAATTTCTGGGATCATTCTGACGGCGAGGTGTTTGAGATCTCAGCCGGATCTGAGTAGGAGATGCACGGATCTGAGATCCCGAGCGTGGATCCGGTCTGTCTGTGGCCCGAATCAGCTGATAATAGTATGGGTCTAGCCGGAGGGAGAAGCCAGGACATAGTGGTGCCGGAGAACAACTTATCTGAACCTGTGAAGTCTTCCGAGGTGGTGGAGGACTCCGACTTGGAGGAAGAGACCGCCGGACCCCCCCGCCGACCTTGTGTTCCGCAAAACTGAAGACACTCCGCCGCCTCCCTTCCGGCCAGAAGGTCTAGCCTATTGGATAATGAGGACATGGGGACTGATGAGGAATTCACATACAGATGGCTGTGTATGTTGATTCCTGCGTGGGGGTACATTTCTATCCTTTGAGGCCTACCTTTAATTACTTTTCCGTTCAGTGTCTTGGCCCTGTGAGGCATTACATGCTTTAATTGATTATCCATGCTATGTATTGGCCCTGTGAGGCATATGATCATGCATGCTATGTGTTGGCCTTGTGAGGCCTGTAAGTGCTTATTCCATGCTGTGTTGGCCCTGTGAGGCATATTATTGATCATGCATGCTATGTGTTGGCCCTGTGAGGCTTGTAAGTGCTTATTCTATGTTGTCTTGGCCATGTGAGGCATATTATTGGTCACACATGCTTTATGTTGGCCCAGTGAGGCCTCTATTTGATTATCCATGCTATGTGTTGGCCCTGTGAGGCATATTATTGATCATTCATGCTTTAATTGATTATCCATGCTATGTGTTGGCCCTGTGAGGCATATTATTGATCAAGCATGCTATGTGTTGGCCCTGTGAGGCTGTAAGTGCTTATTCCATGTTGTCTTTGCCCTGCGAGGCATATTATTGGTCACACATGCTTTATGTTGGCCCTGTGAGGCCTCTAATTGATTATCCATGCTATGTGTTGGCCCTGTGAGGCATATTATTGATCATGCATGCTATGTGTTGGCCCTGTGAGTCCTGTAAGTGCTTATTCCATGTTGTCTTGGCCCTGTGAGGCATATTATTGATCACACAAGCTTGTTGGTTTATTGTAGGGAAAAATTAGCCCCATGAGGATGCTATTCCGAGGGCTAATTCTCTGGTGGTCTTTTTAGGCTGACCCAATGAGGATATTATTTCGAGGGTTAATTTTCCCATGTCCCTATTGTTTAAGTGTCACCATTAGATTTCTTAACCTAATTAGGAGATCTGTACCTAATGAGGATATTATTGCGAGGGTTAATCTTTCCATATTAGTCCCTTTAAGTGGTATCTCTAGTCCCTCATGATGAAGTTTATTGTCACCATTAGGGTTTATCGACCTATTTAGGAGGCCCAAATATCTTTGGATATTTTGTTGGCAACCAATATGCACTATAAACCTTTTTAGAAGACCAAGCTCGATGATGAAATTACATTCTGAGAGCACAACGAATATTCCCTCCAATGTCATTTAAATATGATCTTGTTTACAGCCTAAACAACACTCACATAACAAAATGTAATACATTATCCATTGTTTCTGCTGTAAACAACTTAAACTATCAGTCTAAGACGTCTTATACCCATAACCCTTTCTCATACACTGTTCTCAGTAGCCATAAACCAAAATGAGATCACCATTACCCAATAACCAAACACTTAATGCTTCCACTAGCTCTGAAATGTCATACACCATCTGGTATAGAGCCTGTTCTTCAACCAACTTGTCTATGCAGCCTTTAACCAAATCAGGATCAATTTCAAGATTGATGGGCAAAGTTCTTTCTCTAATCATCTTTGCCTTCCCCATATGGGGTATGTTGTAATTGTTCCCCCCCTCGACCTTCATTATCTCAATTAGGAAGGATTGTAGGCTAAGAAACATATTGTTGAGTGTAGCAGCTGTTAGGTTTTCAAATGACTGGTTCACATTGTTGATCATCTCATCAACATTATAGCTTCCATTCTTCACTTGTAGTGACTGTAGGGCCCTGAACCAACCAAGATCATTCACATTTAGATCTGGAGAGCATGGAGGCTGATTAACAAGTCTGACGTTGAAACCATCGAATCTTGCAGCTATTCCAAACTCCAAATCAGTGTCATTGATATGAGGTGGTGTGTTATCCTGCTGGATAATGATCTCCTTACTCATATTCTGTGGCCATTTAGCTTTTATAGCTGGAATGACCTGTCACCATATGTATAGATGCATATAAAGATATCTTAGGAGGCCTAATTGTCTAGAAATTAACCCTATACTGATCTTAAAGCTGAAATATGAGTAGATGGTTATACCTGATTGATTATGCATGCTCCGATAACATCTTTGTTCACTGAATCAAATGGTTTAGTAACCATTGTCCCCGAGCCCTATTCTTAGAGTTCCTCTTTGCTGGCTCCATCGTTGAGAAAGAAAATAAGGCTATTTTACCATCAAACAACACTTCCCCATCACTTCCAAATATTGGCCTAGAAACAGCACACATGAACATTATCTTAGTGATGAACTTCTTTGACTTGCATGTCCTATGTGGTTCTGTCTCCCCTGTAATCATGTAATACCTCTCATTCTCCCTTGTTATATAGAACCATTTTTCATCAATATGAACAACTTGATACATACCATCAAACATTAGCTTGTTAACAGCCCTATCAAGATGAATTTGATGCAAACGATAGTTGAGCCTTTGTAGTTTATTTTTTGGAGTTAGACCAGACTTTATAGCATTTGTGTGAGCTCTTATTTGTCCATCTTTTATCCATCTTCCAACTGATGATTTGCTGACTTTTAACTCCCCTGCCAGCCCTCTAATTGTACCCCTACTTTCAAAAGCTATCTTCTTCACTTTCTCCGGATCTAGTTGAACTTTCTTTCTCTTGGCCACCCCCTTTTGCTTGGAAATTAAGTTGACTGGCAGCCCTTGTTGAATCTGATTCCTAGCCTCTTTCCAAATGTTTTGGACTGTTCTTTTAGAACAACCAAAGATCTGCACTGCCTCTAACACCTTCCCATGGACAACTTTTCCATCATGGCTGTTTAACAGTAGATACTGCCAAATCTGATTTTTCTTTTAAAGAGAGAGGTGTGGTTTTAGGCCAGCCATTAAATGTTGAGTGAGTACATTAATGTGTGCTAACAACCCCCTATTTATGGTGATGACATTGGAGGAAAAATTTAAAAAATTTGGCCTATCTTAGTTGGAACAAATTAGAGGGAAAAAAATGGAGGAAAATTTTAAGTTTGGTGGGAAATGACAATTAAAACTACAAATGGTGGGAAAAACTTACCCCACAAATTATTTAGGAGGAAAACAAATCCCAATGATGATGTTACAATAGGATTTTTTCAATTTCATATTCATTCACATCATACATACAATATCTAACTTCTATTGTTGTTTCATTCTTTGCAATTTTCAGAAGTGTATGTCCACCCCCCTCAAGAAAGCCACCTCAGTAATTTTTTTATTTTTGTTTTAGAAGATCATGTATTTTGATGAACAGACAGTCTTGCTGTAATTTCAGACATTACTCCATGTAATATTTGAAATTTGTATTAGATGAATTGTAATAGGGCTTAATTTAAATTTCTGTAATTTGTAATGTTGTAAAATATATAACAGCTGCTGTACTACCTTTTTTTTTACTGTAGAGTTTTTTTTTTTATAATTTTATTATTTTCAGTGGATTATGATTTGGATTAACTTTAATGATAAAGTTAATCCAAAACATAAATCAAAATGCATGGACAATTATACCCCTCAAAGTTGAGTTGAAAAGTCAATAAAGTAATATTTTTTAAACTTCGTATCTACGATAACAGTGCGATCAATTTTGGGACGGAGGGAGTACTTGTAAAATAGACCTAAATAGAAAAAGACCGAAGACGCTCACATATTTAATGTGTATGGTACACTTTTAAAATAAAGAGCACCCAGTATCCGCATCAATAATCGAGCGGTGGATATTCACGAATTAAGTCACCAATCCACGGCTATTAATTACTTATTAACTACACACGGATCACGCTCTTTAGCCGTTGATTGTACTTCTAATCCAACGGCACAGAATTCCCAATTATCACCTATATATCATTTCCACTTCCGCAGCGGTTCAAACAGTAGCTCAATTTCGAAATCAAACCCTCAACCTTCGGAAAATTACCAGAGAGGGAAAATGTCAGGGAGAGGAAAGGGCGGAAAGGGACTCGGCAAGGGCGGCGCCAAGCGCCACCGGAAGGTATTGAGAGACAATATCCAGGGT
Organism: Pogostemon cablin; assembly: GCA_023678885.1. NCBI lineage: Eukaryota > Viridiplantae > Streptophyta > Magnoliopsida > Lamiales > Lamiaceae > Pogostemon > Pogostemon cablin. The sequence continues at coordinate 1,975,592 of CM042977.1, read as the reverse complement.
ATCACCAAGCCGGCCATTCGGCGTCTGGCGCGGCGAGGAGGCGTCAAGCGTATCAGTGGGCTCATCTATGAGGAGACGCGTGGCGTCCTCAAGATCTTCCTTGAGAACGTCATCCGCGACGCCGTCACCTACACCGAGCACGCTCGCCGGAAGACCGTGACGGCGATGGACGTCGTTTACGCGCTTAAGAGGCAGGGCCGTACTCTCTACGGCTTTGGTGGTTAAGTTGTCAGGGTTAGGTTAGGCTATGTATTTAGCGTTCGTTTAATATCTTGCCATAATTTCGTGACTGATATCTGTTAGGAGGTTGTATTTTTGCCCTTTAAGTGAAATGTAGATCACTAATTGGTATATCTTGCCTTTTGGATTGCAATTTTGCATTGTTTAAAATCACTGAACATATTTTTTAGCATTGTTTTTAGCTTTCTTCTTTTAAATTATGATTATTAGGTTGTTAAAAGTTTTAGCTACAAAATTTTGTGTTAAAATGTGGAGTAATATTCATTCTAACAGACATCATGGTATTGAATAAAGAGTGAGGCTCCCGTGTGCTGTGCACCTGGGTGCATGTGCCTTTGCAATTTTCATGTCTCTTTGCAATTTAAGCCCCTAAAAATACATAAGTTTAAATAGGATTGGAGGGTTTAAATAAGATTGGAGGGATTTTTATGTCTCTTTGCAATTTAAACCCCTAGAAATATATAAGTTTAAATAGGATTGGAGGGGAGGGTTGTGTTCATATGGGGACACGGAATATCCCTCTGTTTTCCGGGGTGCAGGAGCTTTTGCCTTGAATAAATGTAGATAGATTATCATGTGATTAATCTGTGAATCAACAACTAGTAAAATTCTTATACAACAGATGCTAAGGATTAATTTCTTCAAAGTGAAAGGGTTTTCTTAGATAATGTATATCATTATCCAATTTATGGTGACTACCAAAGTGTGGGAAAAGTGTTAAATTGTAAATGTAGTTTATGAGCTATTAAAAAAATAAGTAGAATTTAAAGTGTTTGCTAGTAATTAAATATAAGTCACAATTTAATTAGATGTAAGCAAAATAATGAGAACATAATGGTAAAAGAAAAGTTGATGGATTTACAAACGTATAAACGCATTATATCTCTTAACCGCTTAGGATAGAAATGTAACACTCCAAAATAATCTCACTTAATAATGAAATTTTTTCATTTTGTTTGTTTTATTAAATAATGGTGATATAGTGGATCATTCAACACAATGACGTTGTGAAATACTCCTATTTTAATTTAATTATTATTATTATTTTTTATACTGGTGTAACATGCTTACATTATTCTTACAAAAATCAATATAATTAATTAACATGTAATTTTTCTAAATTCCCATGATAAAAGCAAATGTGAACAGTTTAGAGGAACTATTATTAAATATAAAAAGTAAAAAAGTGATTAAAAGATGAAATAATCTTTTGCAGACGCCCTGTTGAAGTAGAATAATTCCTCCATGAATTCAATTTCTAATCCACGCAGTATTCAAAAGTCCAAATGATTTCAAATGATGTTGCAAGAACTGTCTGCTGCTTATGTGAATGTTACAAATGATTTCTAAGCGTAATCACTTAAGTTGTATTTTCTCTCTTTATAATCCAGCAACACTGTATGTTGTCGATGTTGATGAGTCAAAACTCTTATCGAACCCCTCTTTCAGATATACCACAACGTGTTTAAGTTTAAGAAAAAATCAATTACTACAAAATAACAGCAGTAATACTGAATAAGGAATCGATAATTTCATTACTCAATTAGAAATATTTCTTAAAGAGTGAATGAGAATTAGAATAAAAATATGAACAATAAAAGCAAAAATCAAACCACAACATACATGCATATAACTAACTCAGGGACTGGTGTACCTGAATACTCAAATTTTTCAAAACTAGGAAACACTAAAATCAAGTTTTAATACGTGACGTTGTTGGGAAGGTTACGTATAACATTACTCTTCATACCGATTTTAGAGCGCATGGCCTCAACGCCCGACTTGTTCATCGCCTTGATCACTTTCATCCGAACGACATGCTCTCTTGATTGCACTGTTGCCAGACCCATGGTCTTATACCTGGAGAGTAGCAACTTCCACTATCACATTTTCTGCTATATTCTGCTTTACTATGTAGGAAATGCAAAAGGTTTCGACTACATACCTAGAAGCCAGTGCTGCAGTGATTGCACTGTGTTCAGATGAAGGGCGTGGCTTCTGCCGGTAATATCTCAGATATTCTCTAGACCCGAGCATTTTGGTTGATGTGGTATGTTCGTTTCTTCTGGTAATAATAAGCTCGGAGCCACCACTACCAAGTGATACAGCGTTCTGTAGGTCATCAGCTGCAACCAGTTGATTCCCACCTGTGTCCACATAACTTTGAACCCAACGAGGGTCAGAAATCAGAATCAGAATGAACGTATGTTTAGTCAAAAGCATCAAAACTAATCCCATAAGATATTAACTGGAAAGATAAGTGTTGAGATTAAAAACCTGCTACTGTAGTCATAGAATTCTTCTAGCTCTGCTTCTTCTTCTTCACTTCCATCACCAAAATGCACTTTGCAGTGACTTTTTGCCTCCATGTGTTTCCGAACTGCATCCAAACTACTGAAGGCGTGACATCTCTCGTTGCAATACAGACACATGAAGTCCCTCTTGACCTGTGAATATGTAAATTATATGGAGCATGAAAGATGAGACTCTAACTACTAGCTTAGAACATGCCTATATATACGAGATAGTTACCTTGAGGCCAAGATACGTAAGAAGACCTTTAGGATCCTTTAGATACTCGATATCAGGAATAAAGAACCCATGTTGCTTGTGCATGTGCACCATACAGCTCTCTAATGCATCATGCTCCAAATCACACATAAAGCAACAAGATGGATCCAAATCAATATAAACATCCTCTCCACCCTCATCTTCATCCATATCATCTAAATCATCTTCATCAGGATCGACCTCTTCCCACTCACTATCTTCACTATCTTCTTCTTCCACCACTTGATGTGAAGGTTCTCTAGGAACACGACGTGCAAGAGGCTTGATTATTGTAATCCCTTCATTTTTGTTGCTTGCTGATTCAGAAGCACGTATTAAGTGACTTTTTGATTTCAGGTGCTGTTCATGGGCTTTCAAACTTCTATAGCCCTTGTTACAAAGCCCACAGGTATACAGCATTGGAGTCTCGTCTAACTGTTTTTTCTCCTCCTCAAGGGCAGATTGTCTAGCTAGGAACAGTGGTTCAGTCACTCCTGGAACCCCTGCAACCTGCACAAAGACAAAATACACAGACGCAAAATATTTTTAATACTTTTAAGGATAATCGAGCATGAAGGTATGATGAGCAAAACAAGAAAGATACACTGAAGAGCTGAAAACATTCACAAAAATCTCAAGGGAAAAAAAAAAAAACAACTTCTTCAATTAATGATAAAAATACTAAAAGAGTTAGCTCAAGTCCATTATTAGAATAAAGAACATGATAGATAAATGAGATATTATCAACAAGACAACAACGATAACTCCCACATCAAATAAGAACACGGGAAAAAAATTAGGTTTGGGCACCACCAACTCATTTGCAACAAATTAAGTTAAATATAATGCAAATAAAATCTGAAATTTTAGCAATCATTTCAGTACATCAGCTTAATCTTTAGGGGCCAAAATAAAATTTCTCCTAGAAAAACAACAGCGGCTTAACCGAAAAAATATGTATACACATACATAGACGATACATAAATACGCACACATATACATAATACATGTAAACTAAAAGTAGCAAAATTCAGAAGGGGAAAGCTCCCACAGCACAAAATATAAAATTCAAAAACAAAAAATGGAGAAGAATGATACCTTGCGCTTAAGGTTATAACGGTGCCATTCAGATTTGTAATGGAGTTTCTGTTGAACGTCGTCTTCGAATTCTTTGTTGCAGGCGTTGCACATCAATCCCGACATCTTTTCTCCCCTAAATCAATGGAGGCTTTCGATGAAATGGGAGGGTTTGCTGGAACCCTTTCTATTTGTTGAATTTCACCGCACAAGTCCTTCTCGGGCCGCTTTCTTGGAGACCAAGCTGCTAATGGCTCTGTCAAATTTGAACTGTAAGCAAATTGGGCCAGGTCAGTTTCTCGGCAGTATTGCTGCTGATGGCCCAGAGTGCAATCATTTGGGCCCAATTTTCTTGGGCCTTTAAAACATACTTAAAACGCATTTGGACTATAAGCAAATTGGGCCAGATTAATCACACGGCATGTATTGCTCTTTTGATGTGGAAGGCTGGAAAAGTCCGACTGTTCAATTCTATTCTGTATAGAATATAATATAAGGCCCAAGCCCAAATAAATGACAAATGAGACTACGAAAATGCCCCCCAAAGTGCTGGGAATTACACATAGCTGATTTAACCTGCTTCTCCTTCAAGAATGTGCTCATCAAAAGAAAGAGGAGTTGGAGCTCGATCGCAATTCACAGCTCCTGCTTGATTCGGACATCGCCGCCGAAGGTACGCTGTTATTACTCCCACTCCCTCTCTCCCCCTTTCGTATAAAACAGTCTGGCACGGAGGAATTTGGTGACTTAATTTAAGATTCCAATTTTAGGGATTTTATGCAGAAGATAAGAGGAATATAATTTTATTATGCTTTACGGGTTTTAATACTTGATTCTGCTTCTATGTTGAGATTTTGGTTAGATGTCTGATGATGTTTCTGATGAGTACTCTGCTAAGCATTTTTATGGAATTAAATACCAAGTTTGGGACGAAAATTTTGGAATAAAATTGTAAATTTATTGTAAAAAGTATTAAACGAGAGTGAATACAATGCGATTGTGTTGTTTTTGGATAGTGTAGCATCAATAGTTTAATCCGAATTTATTCTCTTCCCCCTATCATTATGATATATAGTGGATTATCCTTTTATCTATTTTTTTAAACCCTATATTTATTAAAATTATTTTAAATTGTGGACTGATCAAAATCAATTCTTGAAAATGATTGTTGAAAAAATGTTAGTTTATATCTTCAACACAAGCTTGATAGAGATGCGACTATGTGGTTCTGTGGTAGTATGTATTTCACCCAGATTGAATATAGATTAGTTATATTGTATGAATGTGTTTAGTTAATTTCAGATTTGGATGGATTGTTGTTACCTTATTTTTCAAGTACTTTGTAGTATTCTTTCAAGTTCTCGCAATATTACGGCTCCACTTCACCTACTTGAACAAACTGTATATTTTATATGATTGAATATTGATTACAAACTTTTGCGTATCATTACAGAGAGTAGTCAAGTAAGCGCTTTAGGAGCATGGCTAAACATCACCCTGATTTGATCATGTGTCGTAAGCAACCAGGGATTGCCATTGGGAGGCTTTGTGAGAAAGATGATGGGAAATGTGTGATCTGCGACTCCTATGTACGTCCTTGCACGCTTGTGCGGATATGTGATGAGTGCAACTATGGATCTTTTCAAGGCAGGTGTGTCATCTGTGGAGGAGTGGGGATCTCAGATGCCTACTACTGCAAGGAGTGTACTCAGCTCGAGAAAGACAGAGACGGGTGCCCAAAGATAGTCAATTTGGGTAGTGCTAAAACTGATCTGTTCTATGAAAGGAAGAAGTATGGCTTCAAGAAGAGATGATGACTGCCTTTAAAGGTTCCCCTTATAAACCTTGTTGTGTTTTGAGCATTCTTGATATTAATCGATTGTGGGATTTAAACAGAACTTACTTGCATCTGTTCGTGTGGCTGCTAATTTATGATTTCACTTACTTTTATGGTTTGGATTGTATGACATTGAAGTGATTATCTTAAGACTTATGATGGGAGTCTTGTTGAAATTTTTTCTGCTCGTGTATGCTTGTCGATCCAACCCTCCAACACCAGGTCACCAAGACATGACATGAAAAGGTCTGATTATAAATACTACTACAAACTTACATTGTACAGACATTTTGAATTATATGAAAATCCTACTCTAATTTTCATTATTCTCACACTTTCAACAGAATCAGAACACAAGATCAAACACATTCTACAAGCGGCTCTTCTTGCTCCGTACAGGTGCCCAGAAACTAGAAAATCCGGTGATCTCCTTCCCGACTAGCAAGGTGTTGATGTCGTAAGTACCATCAAACGTAAATATTGGCTCCAAGTCACAGAAAGCCTGAGAAAAAGAAAATACCTTGAGCAATACTTCACAAGACAGTAAGTTTCTCAACCCTAATCAACACTACAAATCGTGCAATATATCCCACCTTGGCTACATGAAAGTCGGTTATGGTTCCGTTGCCCCCAAGCAATTCGCGGCCGATGGAAACAGTCTCCCTTGCCCTCAACGTGATCCATGACTGAATCATAGTAACAGAACTAATTCAGCTCACCTGAAGATTAACAGCATCATATATGAATATCTCACACTACACACCTTGGCTAAGCTGGATTGTCCGGAAGTCATTTTACCACTCTCGTAGAGCTTGCATAGTTGCCGACCCATGGTAAACATTGCCTGAATATTCCCTAGCATTCGAACTAGTTTCCTTTGGTTCAGTTGAAAGGCGGCTAATGGAGCCCCGAATTGCCTCCTCTCCTTCGTGTACCTACATCCCGATCGTCGTTTGAAAACGATTAAAATTGTAATTGTAACCGAGAGATGGTGGAATGGAATTGCCAGAGTACCTGTGACAGATATCGTAAACACCCATGGAAACGCCGATTGCTTGCCAAGTAACATTCACTCGTGAAACAACTAGCACCTGTAGTTCAGACAGTTTGGATCAACCCTAGAGTTTGGATCAACCCTAGTTTATTCATAATAATAAATTTAGACATTATTGTTTAAAATCTGTCCTAATTCATTAATTGAAAATAAAATGACATAGTCCGGTTGTGAAACTTGTTAAATATGATTGTTATACGGTTAAAATATGGTTATTGATAAGTTAAAGTATTGGTTTTTTTGTTAAGAATGATGTATTAAAGTATGATTTTGGATAGTATTAATATCATTCACTAGATACATACTTTAATAGTGGATTGGTTTGTTTTATATATACTCGTCTCAAAAGAGAGTGTCTAAAAGAGTAAATGTGTGATGTCTGAATACCTTTTCTACATCGAGAAAAGAATGAATGCCAGGTAGCTTTTGATCATCAGGGACGAAGACGTTCTTCATTATAATGTCTCCATTCTGAACAATTCTCATGGATACTTTATTTTCTATTTTCGCAATCATTAAACCTGGATCATTTTTCTTTAGGATAAACCTGTAGGACGAGTTTCATAGATGATGAATTGTTAAGAAAATTAAATTGATTATTTGGGATTATACCCTAATTAATTACCCATTAATATGTTTTGTGGCAGTGTTTCTAGCAAACATGATGATAATATCCGCAAAAGTGCTGTTTCCAATCCAACGCTTTTGCCCATTAAGCATCCAACCTCCCTCAACCTGCATATAAAGAAAAATGAGGGAATTTATAACATTACCCGGCAGGGCCTTCTAAAATTATTTTTTGCCCACAATTTAAAGAAATGCTCGAAATAATTGAAAACCCCTTGATTCGACTTTAAAACGATATTAATAAAAGTATAGAGTCAAGTATATCGAATTATCTTAATAAATATTTAAAAAAATTACTATCAAGACAACTATTTTTTACTTGACTTCGATTTTTTTCGTTGACTCTATACTTATATGTAAAGCTGTCAAAACGGGTTGGACCCGCCTCTAAAAAAGGCGGGTTGAGCAGTAAAATTTGCAGCCTATTTGGAGGCGGGCCTAAACGGGTTGGGCCAAACTTGAGCGGGTCTAGACGGGCTCAACCCAAACGAGGGCGGGTTGATCCGTTTGGGCCCGCCATATTTTTTTTTTACAAATGGTCAAGTGTTTAATATTTCAAATATTTATTGTTCCTTTGTTAAATAATTTTTAAAATAATGAATTAAATCATAACATGAATATTCTAAAATCTAAACATTTTGTACCATAGATTAGTATACAAAATATGTAAATAATTTAAAATCCTATTTTGCTTGATTTTGAATTATTTTTAATTTTTGAAATTTTAATATATAAATGTATATATATGGATTAGAAGCAAATGCAAATGCAAATTATAAACCTTTAAGATATCTAATCATTTGAAGATTGACAATGATATAATCATATAATTGATCAACATGAAAATTGAGATGTTTATATTATGATGTTATGATGGATGAATTTTAAATAGACTTTATAATTATGTTTTGAGCTTTGTGATTGACCTTTAGAACTAGTAAATTTTTTGTGATTTAATTTGTGTTATTTGAGGATAATTAGACTTACATTATTTTATTTGAGATTCTTAAGAAATATATAATTAGTAAACTTTATGTTGTTTGATTAATGATCATTGTTTTTGTTTAATTGTTCATGGATCTATTTTGTAAAATCTATATTTATATTTTAATTATCTAATTGATATTATAGATTTGGTTAGGGCGTCCATCATTTAGATATTTTATTTTCAAATAATGATAATGATAATTATAATTTTGCAACCGTCTATCATTTTGATATTTTATTTTTAAATAATGATAATTATAATAACATCGTTAAAAAAAAAGGCGGGTTGGCCCGCCGTAACCCGCCACCCACCTTTAAATGGGTTGGACCTAGCAATTCTAGCCCGTACCCGTCTAGACCCGCCCCGCCTAAACCCGCCAAAAGACGGGTTGAGGTGGGTTTTGGCCCGCCACGTCCCGCCGGCCCGTTTCGACGGCTCTACTTATATGATACTTTAAAAAATTATTAACTCGATACTTTTTATGTCTTGATACTTTAAACAAATGTCAACTCGATACTAATTATTAATATCATGTTAAAATCAAGTTAATGATTTTTTCATCAATTAAGACATTTTTAAACCTTTATTTAAAAGATAAAGTTTCTTGTGAGACGAGTTATTTGTGAGATGAATTTACCAATCACTAAAGTATACTTATTATATAGATAAAGTATGTTTCCTCAAGTACGCTTGATTATGCATTAAGTTTGATTTTAACATGTTATTATATGATTTATTATTAACATACTTTAACTACAAATAAGCATATTTTATTTATACAATAAGCATACTTTAATGATGGGTCGATCCATCTCACACGCGTCTCACAAATAACCCGTCTCATAAACAACGATGAAAATATCCCAAAATTTCTACGATATATCCGTTTTTTTAGAGTACCGATATCGATATTGGAGAAAATGATATATTTTTTCTGATATCGAGAAAATATCGGTAAAAATGTTGATATCGATTTGCCACAGTTTAAATTTTTCCAAATATCGAGATACATCGAGAAAATATCGATAAAATATCGATAAAATATCGAGGATATATCGAAAATATCAAAAAATTATCTATAATTTTAAAAAAAATAAATTAATTTTTTGTTTTACTTTTACTAACCAAATACATTTTTTTGTTATTAATATGTTTAATTTAAAAAAATAAAATAAAAAATAAAGCAACACCTGCGTGAAACCATCTTATAGTGAGATTGTTTTAAGTTTGATTAATTCGATAGAATGACGTACTATTCAGAACTATATTCAGAATTTTTCTAATTCGATGACCTGATACCAATATTATTTAAATCTAGGCGGCATGACATGTTTTAAATTTGATCCTCATAGATCATCATTTTGGTATTCGTTATTATTTATTAAACAATAAGTAGTAATTATTGTATGACTCCAGACTACTTAAATATATTGTTTTTGATTTGCTTATCATATGTTATGAGTTTTATTGAGATTTTAAAGTGTATTTATATATTAAAATTAGTTACTCCCTCCGTCCGCCATAAAGGTGGACATTTGCTTTTTGCACGTGGATTAAGGAGTATTATTATTTAAAGTGTAGTTGGTAGTTGTATTAGTGGGGTGTATGAGTCCCATAAATTTATTGTATTAGTGATGTGTGTGGGTCCCATGTGTTTGAAAAGGGAAATGTGGACCTTTGGTGCGGACGCCCAAAATGGCAAAATGTGGACCTTTCGGGCGAACAGAGGGAGTATAATATATTGAAAAGTTAATTAATTAATTTTTTTTTTCAAGTTTCCGTGATTTTTAAAATTTTTATCGATATCAATATCGATATTCGATATATCCATAAATTAAAAGTACCGATACTTTTACCGATATTGATATTTTCATCCTTGCTTACAAGAGAGTGCCTCCACTTAATGGGGCTAAAAAGAATTTTACTATCTTTTGCAGGGTACTACACAATTTCACCAAAGAAAAAAACTACAACATGTGAGAGAGGGAGTGTGTGCTTTGGCCTTGAGAAAGAGATACCTTTTCTGCAGTGGATATCAAGCTACTTGCATCACTAGCATAATCAGGTTCTGCAAGAGCCTAAAACATAATTAAATAAGTTACCATTTATTACATCATCTAATTAAATTGAAGTTGTAATTATGAATCATGTGTTATACCCAACATGCCACAGTTTTGAGTTGTGCAAGTGATGGTAGATACTTCCATTTCTGTGCTTCTGATCCAAACTTAGCTACACAGTGTAATAACATAATTAATTAGCATAATATGAAGAATTAATTAAGGCAAATAAATAAGTAAAAAATTACCAATGGTGAGCATTGCCATAGAAGAATGTACAGCAAAGAAGGTAGAACAGCTAGCATCAACTCGTGCCATTTCTGCAGCAGCAATAGCATCCGCTGTAAACGAAACGTCGTGAGGACAACCGTAACCCTGCATGCATTCATTTATTATATTGTTAGATATATATGGGCTACAACTTGTGTGACCCGGGGGCGAACGTGCGCCTAGATACTCTTTAGCATTAAATGATATACCCTTTAATATAAGGACGTACTTTTTTTTTCCTAAAATTTTTTTTTTAATGAAAGTATATACCCTTTACAACAAAATGTTGTATTCTTACATACTTTGTGTACCTGAGGACACAAGAGACCAACTTTATATATGTATATTCTGATCAATTACCATATATCCTAATCAATTATTGTTGGTTGGGTGTCAACCAAAGTCCCACATCGGTTAGACATGGGGAAGGCGGAGGGTTTATAAGTATGAGAGAGTCTCTCTCTAGCATGAGGCCTTTTGGGTGTGATGCCTGGTAAAACCGTGCGGGTCAGTGGTTGGCCCAAAGCGGACAATATCATGCTAGTGGATTGAGTGGACCCTGCTCCGCTGGGCTAGATAAACCCAACAAAGTGGTATCAGAGCCAGGCCCCAAACTTAACCGGCCCAGCCCGGGGTTGGTGGGATGTTCGGACCTCAAACTGGATGGTCTAGCTGAGAGACTTTGTTTGAGGGGGAAATGTTGGTTGGGTGTCAACCAAAGTCCCACACATCGGTTAGAAGTGGGGATGGCGAGGGGTTTATAATTGAGGGATGGACTCTCCCTAGCATGAGGCCTTTTGGGTGTGATGCCCAGAGTGGTAAAACCGTGCGGGCCAGTAGGCGGCCCAAAGCGGACAATATCATGCTAGTGGATTGAGTGGGCCCTGCTCCGCTGGGCTAGATAAACCCAACAATTATTTCCTCGGTTGTAAAAAGTTTTTATCTTTGACTTTGTTCGTAGATTAAAAAAATATAACTTTTAAAGATATTGCTATATTTTTTTAAATAATAAGTAAATGATTAAATTAATGTGTTAGATAGGATAGTTTTTTTTTTTTTAAAAGTATTTTTAAACATAATGAAATAAATAATTAATTAAATACCTTGATGAGGCCACCAGCAATGCCCATCGCCCCAATCTTTGGAATTATTTCGACTGGAAACTCTGCCTTCTCCCAATACTAATTAACAGGTAACGAAACAAAGATTCATTAGTAATATTTTCAATAGCAAAACTTTGCATGAGACCATTATGAGATCGTCAGATTATTTTACTTTTTATTGATTAATTATGTATTTTATAATATGCATGGTTTATGAAATAATTATTAAAATGATTGTCACTGTCTTTATTAATAGTATTACTTTTTATTTGTTTTACATATGAATATCGTAAAGTAATTTTATACAAATGTTTGCCTAAAACAATAAAATCTAAAAGATTAACATTAAATTATAAGGAAAAAGTCAATTAATTAAAGAGTACGCATGGGGTCAAATATTGAGTTATTAAAGAAAATAAGTAATAAAGTAAATTAGACCTTTGCCATTATAGGAGCCACTTCTTTTTCCATAAATTCTCGAACCTTCTTTTTGATCGCTTGTTCTTCAGGACTCAATAGATCGTCAAACTCATAATACTCCGATGCTGCACTTCAAAAACCATTATGTAACCCATTTTGAATATATATATATATATATATAATTCTTTGTAAATCGTTTAATACTTAATCAAGTCACTCTAATACGTCCTCATATCCCTGATCACATGCAGTCATGATTAATTTTTGTCTTGAGTCTTGTCTCTGATACCATATTAAATGACCATCTCATATAAAAGATTAAGTTTCTAAATAGATAAATAGTTTAATATTTAATCAAATCACTCTAACAATTATTTTTTTAAGCTATGTGTTTATTCAAAACATATTTATAAAATCTAACATGACAAAGTTAAGTGATGAACCTAACTAATAAAATTCATATAATGATTGAGTTATATATTAGTTTAATTAGTTAAGATTAAAGAGAAAAAAAATGTGTGAGTATATATATGAGTGAGGCTTGTGTGCGCCGGGCGCACGGGAACACATTTCGTGTGCCTTTAGAATTTAGTATTATGGGTAAGGGTACATTGCTTTGGTCTAAAGGGTAACACTTTAATTAATAAAGATACACTATTTTGTTCTAAAAGGTATAACACTTTATTAATATTTTTTATTTTTCTTCAAAAATTAAAGGGTACACATATTTATATTAAAGGGTATACAATTTAACACAAAATTTCAAAGGCACACGGAATGTGTTCTCGTGCGCACGGGCACACACAAGTTTTTGACATGGTACACATCTTTATACTAAAGGGCATACAATTTAACACACAATTCTAAAGGCGCACGGAATGTGCTCCCGTGCACCCGGGCGCACATAAGTTTTTGCCTATATATATATATTCTAAAATTGAAAATATGTTAAATGAATTGATAGATGTGATTCATATGACCAAGGATATTATTCTTTTCGATTAGATCATCTTCTTCTCATTACAGCATGCTATAATGATTTTTTAGATTCTCTCTAAGGATTCAATTTCTTTTTGAATGAAAGGAAATTGAGTCAATTTATGGGAGAGAATTCTAGTTCAAAATTTTGTGTACTTGATTTGGAGCAATCTAGGATAGGTAACCCTAGTGAAATTTTCAGGGTGCGTTTTGGGGCATGAGCAATATATAATATAAAGATGATAATCTCTGTGTATTTTTTAAAGATCATACGAATAAAGACAAAAACACACATCATATCATATGATGGAATAATCATTATTATATAAGAGATGTTCTATCATCAACTATAATACAAGTGAAATTTGATATTGTTAATAACTTTCTTAATTATTTTTATTAAATATATTCAATCATATAAGATGTACAGTATATGAATTTTTTTAAGCATATCAAGCAACAGATTAACGCTATTCATTTTACATATTTAATTATATTTGTTTGAGGTTTATGCGGATTAATAAATCAATAGTACACGTTAATTTTAAAATTTGTTAAGTAGATTTTAATTTTATATAAAATCAAAATGTAAAAGGGTATAAGAAGTTATTAATTAATGTGAAATACATGTGAGAAATGAAAAGAAAGAGTAATTGAAAAGAGAAAATATATTAAAAGTTAACAAATAGAAGGTGCTAGTGTGTCATTGGGTGTTTGGTCCACCTCTTTCTAGAAGGGTTATTCTTTAAAATATTGAGGTTTACTCTTTAGAATATATAGGGTTACTCTATTCGAAAAAGTTTATTAATAACAATAATATTATTCTTTGTATAGAAGAACAACCATTTCTTATATTATAAATTTACCTTCCATTATACTAAAAAGTAAGGGTTCCACTAAATACACATCCCTATTTATTTAATACACACCCCTATTATTATATATTTATATTTTGTATTTTGTAAAAGTCTAAATTACCCCAATTAATTTTATACACACCTTATAATTTTATACACACCCTTATCTTTTTTAATTATATCGGTAAGTCATACATCATCGCATTTCAAAATAGATCATCGGCGAATTAGAGGAGATGCTTGTGCAGCCATTACCGTGAAATCAATTCTTTGAGTTTCTTAAATAATGTTTGCTCTATGCTTTTCCCCAATTGGCCAATTCTCTCCAAATTTTCCAACATGCAGTGAAGGAGTTGAATTCCTTGGCGACATTCGTGGAAGGATTGGACAGTAGAAGCAGTCAAAGGATGAAGCCCTCGCTCCAACAAACCGCATAGGCTATTCGTGATCTGGGATAAGTATTTAGGGGGCGAAGCAAGCACATATGAGGAAAAATTCAGCAAAACTTGTCGAGATCTAAATTCCTTAATCAAGACAGCGGAACAGGCAAGAAATATGAGGATGAAAGTGGAGAGGTGTTCTGTCTGAGTCGAATTACCGGCAAATTCAGACCGGTGATAACCATCGATGATTCATCATTTGAAGATGATGACATGTAAAATAAAATTTAGAGGGAGTGTATATAATAATAAAATTATTAGGGTAATTTTGGAATTTTAAAAGGTGTGTATTTAATAAAATTTAAAAATAAATAATTATAGAGGGTGTGTATTTAATAAAGGGTGTGTATCTAATAAAATGGGGTGTGTATTTAACAACACTCAAAAAGTAATTGATTACAGTTGTAATCAATTCTATACTTGTGTAAATATAAATGATTTGTAGTTGTATAAAAGGAGGATTTTATAATTTATATGTGGATTTAAAATTTTAAGGAATTTTTAAATTCAAAAGAAATATAACCTTAAAAGATTCAAATGGATAAAGAAAAAAAAAATAGAGAGACTAATTATAAGACATTTTTATACTCTCTTAGTATATTTTAAGAAATTGAAATAAAAAGTTTATTAATTTTTTAAATTCAACTGAATATTAACTTAGTTTTTAATTTAGAAAAAGACTTGGTCGAGACCGTTTCGCGGATCTCATTTCGTGAGACGGGCAAGTAATAACCCAATTAAATTTGGCGGACTTGCAGGATCTTAGTACCGGCTAAATACATATAATCTCCACACAGCTAACTAGTTTTTCATTTTGTTCGTTTGACTCTTTCTTTCATTCACTTTTTTTTTAAATTATTATTATTATTATTATTTACCGTTGAGTTAGGCTTTGCTTTATTTTTGAACATATACATTATTAATTAAAACATCAATACTGTGATATTATTTGTAAATAAAATAAGAAAATACTTTCATTAGGAACACAATTAATGTTAATCGTGTCAAAATAATACATGATTGAAAAAATAAATAAATAATAATTTCACTTTTTATTAATTAATTATCACTTTTTATTTATTTTAATAATAGTTTATGAAAAAAATTATTTAATTGATTATCACTTTTTCTCTATCAGTTATTATTAATTATTAAAAATATAATCACTTTTTATTTTTAAAAAAATGTAGTGTTCATTAAATAATTAATTGGACATTTATCAATTTTCTTTGATCAAATATAACTTTTTATTAAAAATATTATCACTTTTTATTCGTTCCATAAAATTTTCATTAAATAGTTTAATTGGATTTGTTTTACTTTTTCTTAATCAAGTACTTTGATTGAAAATGTTATCACTTTATGTATTTCTTAAAAATTATTTATAAAATAATTTGATTAATTGAGTATCATTTTTCTATGTTAAGATATTATTTTTCATATAAAATATTATCACTTTTTTTAATTTATAAAAATTTCATGAGTGCAATAATAAGTATATCACTTTTTTTTTTAAATATATAAGTATCACTTTTTTAATTTTCAACCATCACTTATTTTAATTTATAAAATTTTCATGAGTGCTTTTATATATATATATATATATATATATATATATAAAAGTATCACTTTTTTAATTTTCAACCATCACTTTTAATATTAGTATTGATCATATTAAGTATAATAGTATTAATTGTAATTTTAATAATTAATAAAATTTTAAATGTATAAGAAAAGAAAAAAGGATTTCACCTTAATTAATTGCACAGTGATCATGTTCATGAATTGCTTATGTGGCATTTCCGAGAAATTCACGGGTGACCGGCCATGGCAACTATCTTCTTTATCTTTTTATTTTATATATTATGTATCATTGACCGAGAAATTAAGAATGGATAGATGGATAATCCATCTCACGAAGGGAAGGAAGATACGTGAGACAAAACTCGCCCTTTAATTTAATAGAACACAAATATAAAGATGTTCCCCTAATTAAACCGAATTTAACATAAGTCTATAAATTTGTGAGTAATACCATAATATTGATTTATAATTATTAATATTAATATAATTATATAATAACATTACTTCTATTCCGGGAAACTTTAAATAACTTTAGACATACAAAAGTTCAAGAAAAATGATTTTTTTTTCTAAATTAATTTTTTTTTACTCTTGGGAATAATACAGTCTTTGATGTAATAAATAATTATAAATTGAGGAGAGTATTTTTACATTAAGATGTATGTAATGTTGTCTTTTTTTTTTTAACAAAATTTATTATGAGATAAACGAAAATAAAAATATAAGATATATGAATTAATTTATTATGAGATGGACGAAAATAGAAATACGAGATGGATGGATTAATATATTGCGGCTCCCAAAATTATGGGAGTAGTAAGGGGACTATAGATCATCTTACCTGAAGGGGGGAAGATAGAAGCTGGAGTTGCTTGAGGAAATGCAATCGAAATATCTAAGCCTGCCATATCATCAACAAATTATGCATTAGTGTCATTTACTAAAAATAAAAAATAAATAAAAATGAAGAAGAAGAGAGAAAGAAAAAGGAAGAACGTTGAGTATTGGAGGAGGGAACATTAATGGCCATGGTTAATTAAGTTAATTTGATTCAAAATGAATAAAAGGAAACCAATGTTAATATAGCAATAGAGTTGAGTGTGGATGTGGTTTCCAGTTACCCACTGTATGTATTTTAGTATATCTAGATCTCGATCTGAATAATGGACTACCCTACTTTAATTCTTATCCGTTAATCAAGAATTAATAATGATGACATGACTAATTAATTCATTAATGGACCCATGGGGTAGTTAGTAGGTACACTTGGTCCTATTTGATTATGCTGCAATTAGTATATTTTAAACTAATTTTGTAGAATGCCAGCATACAATAGAGTTTATGCATGTCATTGGTTTTTAAAATATTGAGTGTTACTTCTTGAATATATTCCGTATATGATTTTTCTATTCAAAAAAATTCCTTAATAATAATAATAATAATAATAATAATAATACTCTGTCCATCTCACAAAACGCTTTAAACTTTTCTTATTTATTTATTTGTCTCATAAAACTCTTCGCACCTTAAAAAAAATACTATATCTAACAATCTCAAAATTTACTTTAAATTCAAATTTGTCAAAGGGAGCGGCTATTTGCATCCTCAATTTTACTATATGTACCCCATAAATACATAAAATTAAAATATTCTTATATGTTAAGACATAATTATCCCTTGTCCTTATGCAACGTATATCTGTTCGATTACAACAACCAAACAGAAGCAGAATTCATCCAACTTATTTATTCAATTACAAAAATCGAACACAATCAGAATTCATCCCTCTACCATTATCCCATTCAAGGCACGAGTACAATGCATACGCACACAAAGAAAAAAAACCATTCCATTCACTCCAACACATAGATGAACGAAGAGAAGACGGAATGCAAACAAAAGAAAATGAGAGAACCGAAGCATGTTCGGATCACAAAAGCTAATAACATGTGGTCAGAAGTTCATGATGCCACCTGATGTGTTAATTGATTAGTGATGACATTCAACATATATGAACATGAAAAACTGAGAGAGAATCAATGATTATTCCGTAATTCATGCTTGCATAAGGCTATCCCCGTTAAGATTTCCCACTGCATAATCCCAAATGAAAGCGAACCAATGATTACACGAATTGCTTTTGTTCGACTATACAAATCGAAAATAGACAAATAATTGACTCAATTTTTCCATTCGATTGCAGATATCGAACACTAAGTCATTGTCCGATTATAGCGTTCGAACAGTTTCAATTCTCACGCTTAAAATAAAAATTTTATTTATAATTTATGAAGGGATATTTATGTCTTAACATATAAGAATAATTTAATTTTATGTATTTACGGGGTTCGTATAGAAAAATCGAGGATGCAAATAGCCGCACCCTTTGTCAAATATATGTATCATTATTTTATATTTTTTATTACTTAAAAATACTACAATTATCTTTAAAATTAACAAAGTTGATAAAAAAATTAACTTTCCTAAAACAATGCGAAACAATAAACATATAACGTTCTCCAACACAAAGAAAATACTACCACTTTTGTTTTAAAATGTAACACTATAATTTTAATAACACACCAATGTACTGAAGACTAACTCTAGTTCCACCAGAATTTTTGCGTTTAAACTAAGCCCGTTATAAAAACAAATACCTGTATAAATCAGGTTCACAGTGTAAATTCTGTGATCCCCTTCCAATTCTATATAGCATATATATTAATTCCACACAGTCGTAATGGGTCATTTTATAAGAATTAATTTATTATAAATCAGATTTACATCGTAAATTCTTCTGGTACCCTTAATTTAAACATTCTATTTAGATTCATCTATATTTTACGTACGTGGAACCGTATTTCCGCTTAAAATATCTTCTTTATTATATACAAGAATGTTTATTTTATTACATGACAACTACTACTCACTTTGTCCTATCATTAACGATTTCATTTTATATACGAAATTAAGAAATACTGTATAGTATTTCAATATATAATATTTTAATATATAATGGGTAGTTACGTTAATATTGTATGAGAGTTTTAATAAAAATATATTAATTATTTTGTATTGATTTCATTTACCATAAAGAAAAATATAAATATTATAATAAGACGCTTAATATAAAAATCTAAATATTATGATGAGACGCTTATACTAAAAGACAAAGTCTCTTGTGAGACGCTAGTTATGTGAGACCATTGGTGAGACGTGTTAAAATATGCATATTATATACATAAAATATGTTTAATGGTTGTTAAAGTATGTTTTGTAAAGTATGATGAATGATGAATTAAAGTATGATTTTAGGATGTTATAATATGATTCATTATTGACATACTTTAACTACAGATAAGCATACTTTACCTATATGATAAGCATACTTTAATAATGGGTCAACCCGTCTCACAAAAAATTCGTCTCACAAGAGAGTCTTTCATAATAAAAATATTTACGTAAACGATATAATAAGACGGAGGTAGTATTATTTTTTAAAATATTAATTAAATTTTCTGGTATACGAAAGATAATGTAATTTTTAACCGTCACCGTGGGTAGAGATGACGATTAGTTAAATTCCACAAGAATTTTTTTTTGCAATGGAACAATATAATTAAGATTTCAACTAGGTGCACCTGAACAATCTTAACCGTTAGATTAATCTTTATTCAATCTCCACCATTAAATAAAATAAAATAATTATTTAAAAAAAAAAAAACTACCCCACGTACCATTATAACCTATAAATTTAGGATATATCGATGTACCAGGTGAACCCCGAATCACCCTATAATTAATCTTTGACAAGGTAACCATTTCTCATTAAAAAAAATCACTTTTCAACCAAAATGTATATTCTTGTATAAAATCATAAATATTTGCGAAATTTTCACCATGTGCAATATTAATTTCACACCTCTCAAAATTTGCTTGAATTTTAGAATTATTTTTCACTTAAATACTTGTATTTAATTAAAATAACATTTCTTTGTACTAAAATTACATATTAGCAACATTCTTTCTAGGCAAAAGCTCCTGCGCCCCCGGACACGAAGGATACTCCGTGTTCCCATGTGAACACAACCCTCCCCTTCTATATTCTATTTAAACCTATGTATTGTTAGGGGTTTAAATTGCAAAGTGGCATGTAAATTGCAAAGGCGCACGGAATGTGCTCCGTGCACCCGGATGCACAGAAATCTCACTCTTTTTTCTATTTTAAAAAATATAATTTAAAATAATTACTACCTAATACACACATTTAATATTTATAATTATTGTATAATACATTCTTAAAAAAAAATTGCTCATAAATAAATAAAATAAGATCAGTTACTCAACATAACCTCAACTTAATGTAAGATAACAAATTTTATGTTGCACATAATATTTTTTTTACATATAATACTTATAATTATTTGGTTGCACATAGCATTTTTAATTTGCTGCGCATAATACTTATAATTCACATAATATTTTAGGAATGCAACATAAAATATTACGTGTAGAATATTACAGGGATAATATTGAAGTATTACAATATATTTATTTAGTTAGTAGTTATACTTTTTATATTTGTATGAGTCAAATTTTATCATAAAAAGTTTGTTAATCAATAAGTATATCGAAGCAATAAGGCAAATTTTAAGATTCATCTTAAATTGTTAGACATGTTTGAGTTTCATTGATTATAAAAAATTGATTAGAACTATAAGAAAATAAAATAACTTATATCTTGACAATTATTTCACGTAACACAATAACTTATATCTTGTGATAAAAGATACTATCATAGAAAGCAAAATATATTTAGAACCACCTCTCAATCAAGATTAAAACAGCGACTTTTATGTCTAAAATGTGGAATGAAAAGGTTCTATCAATAGATATTTTGAGGTGTATCTTTATAAACAAATGCTATCTTTGAGGTGAATTATTAAATTAATTCAAATAGAATATCCTTTAAGACCACCATCGATTTAATTAATGCTAACATCCTTTAATCATCACACTTTAATTTAATATAAATGCCAATTAATTTTAAAATGAATTTACCTTCGCCTAAAAAAACCAACGTGGAGAAGCTACAAAAGAAAATAACTACCTAATCAAGGTCAGCATAAAATCTTTTAAAATGTGATTTTCGAATGCAAGATTTCATTCAACTATTTAAGTTTTTTTTTTTAAATTATTATAATAATAATCCTTTAAATAGCTCTATCTTCTCTGATCTTCAACTATTCTACAGTTATTCCTTCATAATTAAAGTCATGCATGTTGATGATTTATCTATATCTAAAATTAGGAGCCTTGTTTTATTTACAGTTGACAATCAAGCAACTATCAATAAATAAATAATATATTCCTTATAATTAGGATAATGCTAAATAATTTCATAATATTCACTTTCTTGTATAGCTCTCCAAAATATATATATATATATATATATATATATATATATATATATATATATATATATATATATATATATATATATATATATATTTTGTTTAGGAGAGCTTAGGTACAGTTGAAGTGGGAGAGATGGTGAATAAATATATATAAAGTCTCTCTTTATTTGATAAAATCTTTTGTGAGACGCTACTTATGTAAGATCGCTTGTGAGATGTGTTAAAGTATGCATATTATATAGATAAAGTATGTTTAATGGTTGTTAAAGTATGTTTTGTAAAGTATGATGGATGATGAATTAAATTTTGATTTTAGGATGTTATAATATGATTCATTATTGACATACTTTAACTACAAATAAGCATACTTTACCTATATGATAAGCATACTTTAATAATGGGTCAACTCGTCTCACAACCGTCTAACAAAAAACCCGTCTCATAAGAGAGTCTCTCAATTTATTTTATTATTTTTAAGAATACATTAGAGGAATACTTTAACTACAAATAAGCATATTTTACCTATATGATAAGCATACTTTAATAATGGGTCAACCCGTCTGATCATCGCTATTTTCACCTAGATTTTGTGTCATTTTTGTGTGTGTTTTCGTCTTTTTATTTCGTATTTTTTGTATCTTTTTGTATTGTATTTTGGAATAGTGATGATGATGAGTTTCATGTCTTTGAATAGGTGATTATGAGGATAAATGGTGATAAAAAACATAAAGAAAGGAGAAAGTTGAAGAAAATTGAAAATTGACCAAAATACATAAAAACACGCCCGTGTTTTTATGTAGTGCCCGTGTTTTTCTGCCAGTGCCAAAACTTACAGAAAGCTGAAAAATTGCAAGAAAACACGGGCAGATGCAGGAAAACACGCCCGTGTTTTCTTGCACTTGGCCTAAAATCACGTTTTTCTCCTGTATGCGATTTCCATGTGCATTGGGGGTATAAATACCCCCAATATCAGCATTTGGAAGGGATTTTCGAGGTTGGGAGCTGCCACACACACATCACACACATTTTTCTTCATTTTTCACCATCTTCTCCATCCATTCTTCATCCATCCATCTACACTTAATCCTCTCCATCAAATCCACCATCCAAGTGATCAAGGAAGCAAGGGGGAGTGAAGATTACAAGAAGAAGAAGAAGAAGAAACTCCATTGAAGGACTTCAAAGGGGGAATCTAATTCTAATTTTTGTGAACTTCTTTATAGTTTTGTCATGGGATTTGTAGATACAATGGTCTATGTTGTTTTCTCTATGACTATGATAGGCTAATCTCCTTTGTGAGATTAGCTTCATGATTGGTGTTGGATAATTTAGTTTTTATGCAAATTGATTTTAATCTTGAATGGGCTTTGTGTTATTTCTATCATTGATTGTCAATTGCTTGATGTATATGATTGATTTGTGTGATTAATTGTTATGGGCATGTGATTAGGTTGGTAAATCAATTACATGTTTAGGATAGTTCATTGAATCATTTCATCATACACTTCATGTGCATTAATTTAGAATGAGATAGGTATATCCTTCTAAATTTGGGAACCCTTTGATAGAACATTTGATTAGCTTAATCGAGAGATTAGTTGATTAGATGAGGAGACCCAAGCTATTAGTGAATTCATAGTACCTTAAAAGGGAATATTGCCTATGATTTAGTACCTAATTAGGGAACTCGTAGAGTAATTAGTACCTAGTAGGAGGTGTTCGCTATGGTATCGATCTTAAGTGCTTTTGGGAGCCTTATTGAGGGCCTACATCCTATCCATCTTGGTAGAGAGTTTAGGTGGAATTAGTGATCGCTCCTATGCTATGTCCATGATAGATTATAATCAATTGCATGATTACTTTGTTATCCATGTCATGATTGTTGCTAATCTCATCCTTGCATCATTTGGAACCCCTTTTATCTTTGCTTTTATCTTATTTCTTGCATTAGTTTAAGTGCATTCATTTGCACGCTTATCCTCCGTCCCTTTCCATCGTCCTTATAAAATCACGATAAACTTGAGATCGCTTAAACTCTAGTACCTTCCTCCCTGTGGTTCGATAAATTCTTTAATTGGTCATCCCGACTATAACGACCAATCAAATGGCGCCGTTGCCGGGGAGGTAACGGTTGCTAGTAGTTTAATGAAGGATTGTTTAGAGTGGTCTTAATAAGGACATTTATTTTTATTTTTGCATCTTATATTTGCTTTAGAAAATTTTGTTCTAATTTTTCTTTCTCTTATAGGTGCATACCTTGAGAAGGAAGAAGAAAAAGAACAAGCAAAAAAGATGAGCTACATGGATATTCTTCGAGATATGGTGAATAGAAGTGCTCATCCCACTATGAACACACAAGGAAAATTTCAAGGATTTCAAATGCCATATTGTGATGCTAATTTGCAACCGGATTATGGAGCACAAGTTCCGAATATGCAATTCCAACAACAAAGTTATGAGAATTTTGGAGCTCCTCATCAAATGTGTCAACAAGTATACCCTCAAGGTGTGGAAGATGTTTTTGAAGGAAATTTTTCTCGACATCAAGAAGGAAATCAACCACAACTATGGGGAGATTTTCAAGACTCCAACACCTCCTATTCCACCCAAAATGACCACATAGCGATGCTTGGAGATAAGTTGTTTGAAATGGTTATGGATCGCTTAGAAGAGGGGAGGAAGTCTAATCAAGCGTGGATTGATAGAATTGGAAACTTGTGTGAAATGATGACGAATACGATGATAGCATTCAATGCTAAGTTGAATTCATTGGAGCACCAAGTAAGTCAAATCGTGTCCACCGTGGAAAGACTTCAAGAAGAGAACAACAAGCTTTCTACCTCCAGAACAAAAAATGAATGCATGGTCGTGAAGAATAGAAAAGAGACTAGTTTGGGGGTCGATGAGGTTATGAAGGAAAAGAGAGAAAGAGTGCCTAAGTGGGTGAAAGCCAAAGAATTGAAAGAAGAGTTGAAGGGGGAATTCGATAGATTTGTCGAATCTCTTGAAGTGATGGTTGAGAAAGTAAAACATCAAAATCGAGAAGAGATTCATGCCCTTACGGAAAAAATGAAGCCTCTGGAAACTAAGATCATGAATTCTACTCCCCACAAGCCAAAACCCTCTCATTCTATTGAAATTTCAAATTCTCTTAAGAACTTTCATGATTTTATTGATAAAAATTTGTTTGGTGATTGTAGGAAAAAGGTTGCAAGAGGGCATCCACACTTGTCAATGCCCGAATTCTTACTGGGGGGATGTGGTTGAAGTTCAAAATTCACATAAAGCCCCATGGAAAAAGTGGAACAAGTGGAAAGGGCCATTCCTTGTGAAGAACGCCTTCGGAGAACAATTGCTTGAGTTATTTAACAAGAAGGGAAATGTTCTTGTGGTTGAATGGGAGAGCACAAGGCACTACTTCAAGAAGAAACCTATGATAGTGTGTTGAGAGTGGAATTTCACGCATTTTATGTGTGCACATTACACCATTTTGCTTAGGAAATTGATCGTTTTTGCATGGAATTGTGTATGTTTAAGTATTTACACGATTTTAAGGCTATTAAGGTGTTTTTGTGAGTTTCGAAGGCAGAAAACAGGGTAAAACAGGGCAGGATCGGAAGAGGAGCAAAACAGACCCGGAACGGCCCAGCTCGGGAGTAGCTCGAGCCGAGCTGGGTGCCGAGCGGCGGTAAACAGCGCCGAGTGGGGTCCCACTTGGACCCCAGTGACGTGGCAAGTTCGAGGGCAGGCCGCTCGGCCGGGTCAGGACCCAGCTCGAGCCGAGCGGCTAGCCGAGCGGCCCAGTTCTGGCCCAGACGACGCCTGTTCGATTCAGCAACGTATATATATGTGTATTTCGTCATTCAGAAAAAGATTCGTCGCGAAAACAGCCCTGCATCCATCTTAGAAACAATTAGGGAGATCGAGACGTCAATCGGAGAGAGCCCACCCATAAACCATCATCAATCCACACTCCTATCACATCCATATCAGATTATAATCTGATTTCATTCTCCATCCAATTCTACAAGGGTTTCAAGTGCTAATTGAGGGAAAATCAAGCGATTGAAGAGACGGAGAAGGAACGTGAGATTGCTCCTACACTAGGGTTTCACAATTCTTATCTATTCCTTTCTATTACTTTGATTATTGTTATGAATTGCTTAGCCATGAGGATTGCTTGTAATCTCATGGGCTAATTTCCTATACAGTTCTAGGGTTTGATGGATTGATTTAATTGATTTGGGGATTTAGACCAAAGATTGGGATTTTATGCAGTTGAGCTTTTGATTTTACTTATTTTACTAAGACATGCTTTTCTGCTTCGTAACGTCTTCATAATACATTCATGACATCCGCTATAATGCTTGGATTATTGTGTTAGCTTGTGTGCGTTCATGATTGGTATTGTCTATCTGTTAGGGATTAGAGTAGCTCCGCTATAAGCACTTTAATTTCATGAACTGGTTAATCAAATACTTGATTAGTTTAGTGGAACAATGCAATTAGACAGTCAAGTAGGAAGTGAATAGAACCTTGTAGTAATTCCAGAAAATATCTTGTTAGTCAGGCTTACCATCCGGAGGTATTGTTGCTTGCTTTGATTAGTATCTAGGAATAAGGCTTGGTAATATTTGCGCACCTTAGGATTTAAACCAGATTAGACTGTTAACTTTGAATCGAATCATATTCGGTGGGATAACAGGGATATGTGGTGTATTTTCAGTAAAACTGCATGAATGAACAATCGTAAGTCTAATAACCCAAATTAATTGGTCAATACCTGATACCTTAGAACTGTTCGTCATCTCTTGGTTAGAACTTGCTTTTATTTTTATTGCTTTTAATAATTCAGCAATTTATTATTTGCGTATTTTAGTTAATTAATTCACTTCAAATCACTTGGAAATTTGGTTACATAATTCTGATTAATTAGTAATTCATAGTAAAATAAATAATTAGCTGTCTCAGTGGGATCGATAATTTAACTTGGGAACTTGCTGCTACAATTGATATCCTTACACTTGAGGATTAAATTATAGTGCGCAGAAAAAGCCTATCAAGTTTTTGGCGCCGTTGTGCCGGGGACAGTTTTAATTATTTATTTTCTTTTATTACTTAGTTAATTAGAATATTTTCTTTGGGATTTAATTGTTTTACTTTGGATTTTTCTTGAAGTTGCATGCAAACTAGGTCAAAGACGAGAGCACAAGATCTTGAATTTGATCCGGAAATTGAAGCTTCTGCGAGGAAAAGAAGAGTAAAATCAAAGAATACCAAAGCACCTCCTAAAGCAATTTTAGAGGAGGAAGAAGTGCAGATTGAGAATCAGGCTATCCTAGAAGAGGCTGAATCGGAGTTTGAATCAGAATCTGAGACAGAACCTGAAACAGCATCAATGGGAGAAAGAGTCGATGAGGATGACATCGTCATCCGAGAAACATTCAAGTCCACCAATCTAGGAGGATCAGGCGTAGTTGGAGCCATTCAAGCTGATGAAACGAACGACATAAGGCCAGCCCTGATTCATATGGTGGAGAAAAACCCCTTTGCCGGAGGCGTTTTTGATGAGCCCTATGGCCATCTTAAGCGTTTCAACAGCTACATGGATACAGTGAAAGCTGCTGATGCTACTAATGATAGATGGAAGATGAGGCTTTTTCAGTTTTCATTGGTTGATAAGGCAAGGGAGTGGTATGATAAGCTAAAGGGAGATAGCTGCTCGAATTGGACTGAGTTGCAGCAGTTGTTCGTGGATCGATTTATGCCACCAGGAAAGGTTCTTTTACTGAAACAGGAGATCAATCAATTCAAGCAGCGGAGAGATGAGTCGTTTGGAGAGGCTTGGGAAAGGTTTACTGATGCGTTGAGGAGATGCCCACAGCATGGATTCAAAAAGTCTCAACTCATCAGTGTCTTCTATAATGGCCTTGACAACGAATCTAGAGTGTTGGTTGATGCTTCTGCGGGAGGAACAATTTTTGGCAAAACATCCAATGCCGTAGAGAAATTATTTGATGATATCTCTTTGAACTCAAGGGATTGGCCATCTGAGAGGATCCGAGGGACTTATATACTTGGTAAAGTTGCAAAGGTTGAAGAGAAATTTTCTGAAGCTGATAAGAATGATAAGGTTGTCGCTCAATTGGAACAGATGAATAAGAACCTGATTACTCTGATATCAGGTAATAATGGGGGAGGCAACCGAGGGTCTGCTAGTGATGATGTAGTGATGAACCTTCAAGAGGTCGAGGATGCTAATTGGGCTATGGGGCAGAGTCTTCAAGGTTCGAGAGCTCCTCAAAATTGGCAAGGAAATAGGTACCCTCAAGGTAATTCGAACCAGAGGAATATCCAAGGGGGAGGTCCTAATAATCAAGGAGGCAATTGGCAGAATCAGAGGCATGAGAACTTCTCTTATTCAAATCCGAATAATGCAGTTCCATATCCTCCTAATTTTGATCCTGGTGCTAAGACTGAAGAAGGGAAGTCCAGTATTGATGATGTGTTGGCCAGGTATATGAAGAAGACTGATGGAGATATTGACAAGATTAATAATTGCATTGTTCTCATGGATTCAATTATGACAAAGCAACATGAAGAAGTGAACAAGCAGTTGAAGAGTTTGTCATATAACATAGGGCAGATCTCCACTACAGTAAATCAGCAGCAAGTGCAGTTGCAGAAAGGGAAGTTTCCCTCGGATACGGAAATAAACCCGAAGGAGACTGCAAATGCGATCACTTTGAGGTCCGAGAAGCAATATAAAGGTACAACACTAATGCAGGATGTAACAGAACTTGTACAGCATGAAGCAGAACAGAAGCAGAACGAAACAGGGGCGGAGCAGAACGGAAAAGACGCCGCTCGGCCATCCGCTCGGGCCGAGCCATCTGCCGAGCGGACTCAATCGCCGCCGAGCGGCCCACCAGCCGGTTCAGAAGGTCCCTTCGGTTCAGTTGGAACCCTGCTCGGCTCAGTTTGTCCATCGCTCAGCTCGAGCGAGCCGACGAGCTGTCCTCCGGGGTTTCCTGCGTGTCCGAATTCCGTACAGAACCAATCTGATCTGGAAATTTCTGATAAAAAGTGGCAGAGAGCGAAAAAACTGAGAGAAGCGGAACAGGTATTCGAGAAAGACAGTTTGGGACTTCCAATTACAAAGGTACCAATTCCTTTCCCTCAGAGATTCTTATCGAAGAGCCTTGATGAGAAGTTTCGTAAGTTCGCTGATGTTATGAGGGATGTCCAAGTCACTATTCCTTTCTCGGAAGCATTGGAAGAGATGCCACATTATTCAAGGTTCATCAAGGAACTTATCTCCAGAAAGAGGAAGCTTAACAGTGTGGAGACAGTGAATTTGACAGAGAACTGCAGCTCCATTATTCAGAAAAAGCTTCCAGAAAAATTGAAGGATCCAGGGAGCTTCATCATTCCCTGTGAGATTGGAAAAGGGCCATCTAGGAGAGCACTGTGTGATTTAGGAGCCAGTATAAATTTGATGTCTTTATCAGTGTTCAAGAAGCTTAGTTTGGGGGAGTTGAAACCTGCGTCTGTTGCCCTACAGTTAGCAGATCGGTCGTTGACATACCCCGAGGGAGTGATTGAAGATGTGCTAGTGAAGGTATCGAATTTGACTTTTCCTGTGGATTTCCTTGTACTTGACATGGAGGATGAAAAGGATGGTGCGCCTCTGATCTTGGGGCGTCCATTCCTTGCAACTGGGAGAGCTCTAATAGATGTGTTCAAAGGAGAGTTGAGGCTGAGGGCTAATGATAAGGAGATTGTCTTTTCTTTGAATAAGGAGATGCAGTGGCCTACAGATCAGCAGCACTGCAAGTCTGTGGAAGTAGTAGAGGACTTCACCCTGCCTGATGCAGAGTTTGAGAGTTTGTCCAATGATGCATGTATTGACTATCTTGAGAAGTTACTTGCATTAGGTGATGCAAGGGATGAACAGATAAGAAAGACCACTGCTGACATAGTGAATCAGAATAAGAAGTCCACTGTTAAAGAGGAGATGCAGCCTGCTGCTAAGGAAGAGAAGCATGAGAGCCAAAGAGTTGAAGTGGTAGAGGAGATCGCAGGACCAGGCGTATCTCTTACTTTTCCTACTACTAACTCTAATGTGATATTTGATAATCTTTTGGTTGCAGGAACGATGGATGATCCATATTTGAAGCCTCCGAACATACCTCCCGATTTTTTTTCTTATATTGGTGTTATAATTTCTAACTTGTTTGATCCTTGTTTTGCTACACAGGGTGAGCCTACAACAGAATGGAAGATTGACAAGAAGGAACCAAGCCAGTCATGGGAGGAAAAGAATTTAAAGAGTCCTGTTTCAGTGACAAAGAAAGGTAAGGTGGTTGGAGTAGAGAATAAGAGAGGGAAGAAGTACTTGAAAGTAAGGATGCGAAAAGACTGTCCTCCGATCCAGTAGTTAAAAAGAGGTATCCGTCGTGACTCTTCGACGTTAAACATGAGCGCTTGTTGGGGGCTGTCCCTTCCGTTTTATTGCTTTTATATGTCTGTGTTGGTGTAGGAGTTTTATTAGGTATTGCTTGACTGCGGTATATACTTCTTTGCAAACTTAGTTTCTCACTTTGTTTGATCTAAGTTTGGGGGGAGGTTACGTACATACCTTGTCTTGTAGTACACATACCTTGTCTTGTAGTACCGAAGTAAAATTTTTGCATTGTGTTGTTGCTTGGAGGGTCGATTTTTTGCGGATTCTTAGTATTTTTGATTTATTCAATAATGTTGAGGGTTCGATTTTTTGCGATTTTCCAGGTTTTGTGTTATTTTTGTTTGTGTTTATTTATTTTGTGTTAATCCTAGTGTCGGTGTAGTCGATTTATGGTTCTCTAGGATGATTTTCTGATTTTTCATGGCACTTGATTATAAGTGTGATTGTGTTTGAGAAGCAGTTTGAGATTGTGCTTGGATATTGAGATGCTTGAAATTTGATTATGTGCAAGGATGATTAGCTATGTAGCTTGATTAGGATTGCTCGTTCATTCGTATAGCCATGTGAGATTTTGAGCCTTTTAAAATCATGAGAAATTTTATGATTCAGTTTATTCTTGTGAGTGTCGTTCATACACACGTATTCTAGAACTTGGCTTTGTATCTTGCTTGAAGCTACGTGTTTGACTAGACAATAGGAAATGATCTTAGGCCATCTTTGTTTTTTATTAGTCACTAGCCATATTATTTTTCTACCTAATGAAATATCCGT
The DNA here is from genome assembly GCA_023678885.1 of Pogostemon cablin. NCBI lineage: Eukaryota > Viridiplantae > Streptophyta > Magnoliopsida > Lamiales > Lamiaceae > Pogostemon > Pogostemon cablin. The sequence continues at coordinate 1,944,852 of CM042977.1, read as the reverse complement.
AGTCAACCCTTTTGAGCCTAAAAGCCTTATTTGTTGGAAGCCTACGTGATTTAGCCAATTGATCCCTTTTGCTAGCCTTTAAAAAATTCCTACCTAGTAGAGAGTTGAAGGAGTCAATTTGGTGTCTTGTGAAGAAACATAAAAGGAGAATAAGTTGGAAGTGATGAAATTTGTTGAAGAGAGTGGTTAAATTGTTGCATAAAGGGGTAGTGCCCGAAACTGGTACCCCATGAAAAGGGTAGTGCCTGAAACTGGTACCCTTATTTAGAAAAAAAAAGAAAAGAGGGAAGAAGAAAAAGAAATTTCAAGTAAGGATGTGGTGTTCAAAAGTGAAGGAGGAATCAAATTGCGAAGCATTGAAGAGCGTTGAAGAAGAAAGAAGAAAGTTAAACTGTTTGTTGAAAAGCTGTAAGTCTTCTTTGATTCTCTACTAGTGATTGAGTCACCTTATCCATATACTCCCTCCCTTTACCAAAGAGCCAACATTACAACCTAATGCAAGACCTTTGTGATCCTATTGTTGAAATTATTCCTTTAGTCGAGAGTTGAGATGATTGCCAAGCTTATGGTTACGCGTGTGTTTGGATTGATTTTGAGTGTAAACACCTTACCCTAAAGTGTATATCTCGCACTTGAGTGTTGAGCGTAAATACTACCCGTGAGAATGGGTGGATGAGCATTCCGAAAAGGTGAATTAGTTGATTTGAATTGTATGTTTTTAAATGGATGGTTATCTTGTATCCAAAGTATGATATTTAAATTGCTATATTGTCTTGAATGTTTTTCTGCTGTGAAATTTCCTCTCAGTTAATCTATTGGTTTTTGATGTTGTTGCCTCGGGACGAGCAACAGGTAAGTTTGGGGGTTTGTTGAGAGTGGAATTTCACGCATTTTATGTGTGCACATTACACCATTTTGCTTAGGAAATTGATCGTTTTTGCATGGAATTGTGTATGTTTAAGTATTTACACGATTTTAAGGCTATTAAGGTGTTTTTGTGAGTTTCGAAGGCAGAAAACAGGGTAAAACAGGGCAGGATCGGAAGAGGAGCAAAACAGACCCGGAACGGCCCAGCTCGGGAGCAGCTCGGCGAGCCGCTCGAGCCGAGCTGGGTGCCGAGCGGCGGTAAACAGCGCCGAGTGGGGTCCCACTTGGACCCCAGTGACGTGGCAAGTTCGAGGGCAGGCCGCTCGGCCGGGTCAGGACCCAGCTCGAGCCGAGCGGCTAGCCGAGCGGCCCAGTTCTGGCCCAGACGACGCCTGTTCGATTCAGCAACGTATATATATGTGTATTTCGTCATTCAGAAAAAGATTCGTCGCGAAAACAGCCCTGCATCCATCTTAGAAACAATTAGGGAGATCGAGACGTCAATCGGAGAGAGCCCACCCATAAACCATCATCAATCCACACTCCTATCACATCCATATCAGATTATAATCTGATTTCATTCTCCATCCAATTCTACAAGGGTTTCAAGTGCTAATTGAGGGAAAATCAAGCGATTGAAGAGACGGAGAAGGAACGTGAGATTGCTCCTACACTAGGGTTTCACAATTCTTATCTATTCCTTTCTATTACTTTGATTATTGTTATGAATTGCTTAGCCATGAGGATTGCTTGTAATCTCATGGGCTAATTTCCTATACAGTTCTAGGGTTTGATGGATTGATTTAATTGATTTGGGGATTTAGACCAAAGATTGGGATTTTATGCAGTTGAGCTTTTGATTTTACTTATTTTACTAAGACATGCTTTTCTGCTTCGTAACGTCTTCATAATACATTCATGACATCCGCTATAATGCTTGGATTATTGTGTTAGCTTGTGTGCGTTCATGATTGGTATTGTCTATCTGTTAGGGATTAGAGTAGCTCCGCTATAAGCACTTTAATTTCATGAACTGGTTAATCAAATACTTGATTAGTTTAGTGGAACAATGCAATTAGACAGTCAAGTAGGAAGTGAATAGAACCTTGTAGTAATTCCAGAAAATATCTTGTTAGTCAGGCTTACCATCCGGAGGTATTGTTGCTTGCTTTGATTAGTATCTAGGAATAAGGCTTGGTAATATTTGCGCACCTTAGGATTTAAACCAGATTAGACTGTTAACTTTGAATCGAATCATATTCGGTGGGATAACAGGGATATGTGGTGTATTTTCAGTAAAACTGCATGAATGAATAATCGTAAGTCTAATAACCCAAATTAATTGGTCAATACCTGATACCTTAGAACTGTTCGTCATCTCTTGGTTAGAACTTGCTTTTATTTTTATTGCTTTTAATAATTCAGCAATTTATTATTTGCGTATTTTAGTTAATTAATTCACTTCAAATCACTTGGAAATTTGGTTACATAATTCTGATTAATTAGTAATTCATAGTAAAATAAATAATTAGCTGTCTCAGTGGGATCGATAATTTAACTTGGGAACTTGCTGCTACAATTGATATCCTTACACTTGAGGATTAAATTATAGTGCGCAGAAAAAGCCTATCATAGTGCCTAAGGACTATTCAAGACCACCATGAGCTAAAGATTATCGTCCGGCTTGAAGACGTTAAACTTAGCGCTAGATGGGAGGCAACCCATCATTATCTTTAATGCTTTATTTAGTGCTTTAAATAAGGATGATGGATTTGATTTTTGGTGTTTTGGTTTGATTTTTTTTTGTGATTGTTGGTGTTTTGTGTAGAAATTATGTTGTGCTTGGTGTGGATGTGGAGTATATTGGATCATGAGAAGAGCTACGAGGGATGCGTCAAAGGGAGTACCTATTATTTGGCTCAAACTTAATTCTAGCCTTAGCTAAAAAAAATAAGTTTGGGGGGTTGAATTATTATGCTCTCGTAGTTCTCATTTTATGAACATTTGCACCGGCGCACATAGTTTCCTTGTATCTTATGTCTTTTGTCTTGTGTTTTTATATTTTTGTGATGTTCTTATTTTCTTGTGTTGTGAGTCATTTTCTTGAATATGAGTGATGATGTATTGTTTGTGATAAGTGATGGCGAATTATGTTAAGGATCTCTACTAGTTGAAATTGTGACATATTCTATTTAACTTGTTCAATTTTGAGATAGATTGAGGTGTAATAAGTTCCTCATGGTCCGAGCAAAAGCTTGTGAGAATTTGAGCCTCAACCGTGCAGGCATGGTTGTTTCTTCATGAGTGAATTGATTGATCCTTGATAAGCTAGAACTTGCTAGTGGACTACGGGAATGAACCCGATTGGTGGAGGTTAGTGATATGATTTTAGGCCATCCTTGTACTTTAAAGTCATTGCCATATATTTCCTTACCTTATACATCATCCCTAGTTAGCCACTTTGAGCCTTTAAGCTTATTTCTTGTGAACTAAGCACATTACAAGCCATGATTACCCACTTAAGCCTTATATATACCTTTTGTGTGGGTGATTGAGGAGATGGTGGTCTACACGGTTTGATGTGAGAATTGTGCAAGAGAAAGAGGAAAATGGTAAACACGCAAGAAAAGGATGAAAAGAGCTCAAGCAAATATACATGCTACTTCAAAGCAAGAAAAAGGAGCAAAATCAACAACAATATGCTCATGCAAGCAAAAAGTCAAAAGGATGAAAGCATGAAATCAAAAGAAGCTCAAGAAACACAAGGAATGATAATGATAAGTGCTTATGTTTAGAAAAGAAAAGAAAGGAAGATAGAAATGTGAAGAAGTTGAAGAAGTTGATCATCTCTTCGATTACTTACACTCGATGAGTCACTCTTACCCAAATTCTCCCTACCTTTACCAAAAAGCATACCATTACATCCAAACATAAAGTCCTATTTGATCACTAATTGAAGCTATGGTGGTTTGTGAATGTAGTCCACGAGTAAGCCTATGGCGCATCGGGCCAATCAATTGATGAGTGTTGATTTACCTTATGTTGATAGAGTGTTGAGTGCATTTTGATATCCGATGTGAGGCTTGGATCGGAAGGGACTATATTACTCTTTAATCTCTTTGAATTAAACTTGTTAATTTTTCATGTTATGAGTTTAATGTTATAGGGTGACTTGATATGATTTGTAGTCCTTATTGCTTATGATATGTTATTGCTTATGTTCGTTAGGTCTTTTTCTAGGTGAAAATTTCTCCTCTTGTTTTATCATTTTCGTTGCTCGGGAACGAGCAACACTTTAAGTTTGGGGGGTTGATCATCGCTATTTTCACCTAGATTTTGTGTTATTTTTGTGTGTGTTTTCGTCTTTTTATTTCGTATTTTTTGTATCTTTTTGTATTGTATTTGGAATAGTGATGATGATGAGTTTCATGTCTTTGAATAGGTGATTATGAGGATAAATGGTGATAAAAAGCATGAAGAAAGGAGAAAGTTGAAGAAAATTGAAAATTGACCAAAATACATAAAAACACGCCCGTGTTTTTATGTAGTGCCCGTGTTTTTCTGCCAGTGCCAAAACTTACAGAAAGCTGAAAAATTGCAAGAAAACACGGGCAGATGCAGGAAAACACGCCCGTGTTTTCTTGCACTTGGCCTAAAATCGCGTTTTTCTCCTGTATGCGATTTCCATGTGCATTGGGGGTATAAATACCCCCAATATCAGCATTTGGAAGGGATTTTCGAGGCTGGGAGCTGCCACACACACATCACACACATTTTTCTTCATTTTTCACCATCTTCTCCATCCATTCTTCATCCATCCATCTACACTTAATCCTCTCCATCAAATCCACCATCCAAGTGATCAAGGAAGCAAGGGGGAGTGAAGATTACAAGAAGAAGAAGAAGAAGAAACTCCATTGAATGACTTCAAAGGGGGAATCTAATTCTAATTTTTGTGAACTTCTTTATAGTTTTGTCATGGGATTTGTAGATACAATGGTCTATGTTGTTTTCTCTATGACTATGATAGGCTAATCTCCTTTGTGAGATTAGCTCCATGATTGGTGTTGGATAATTTAGTTTTTATGCAAATTGATTTTAATCTTGAAAGGGCTTTGTGTTATTTCTATCATTGATTGTCAATTGCTTGATGTATATGATTGATTTGTGTGATTAATTGTTATGGGCATGTGATTAGGTTGGTAAATCAATTACATGTTTAGGATAGTTCATTGAATCATTTCATCATACACTTCATGTGCATTAATTTAGAATGAGATAGGTATATCCTTCTAAATTTGGGAACCCTTTGATAGAACATTTGATTAGCTTAATCGAGAGATTAATTGATTAGATGAGGAGACCCAAGCTATTAGTGAATTCATAGTACCTTAAAATGGAATATTGCCTATGATTTAGTACCTAATTAGGGAACTCGTAGAGTAATTAGTACCTAGTAGGAGGTGTTCGCTATGGTATCGATCTTAAGTGCTTTTGGGAGCCTTATTGAGGGCCTACATCCTATCCATCTTGGTAGAGAGTTTAGGTGGAATTAGTGATCGCTCCTATGCTATGTCCATGATAGATTATAATCAATTGCATGATTACTTTGTTATCCATGTCATGATTGTTGCTAATCTCATCCTTGCATCATTTGGAACCCCTTTTACTTTTATCTTATTTCTTGTATTAGTTTAAGTGCATTCATTTGCACGCTTATCCTCCGTCCCTTTCCATCGTCCTTATAAAATCACGATAAACTTGAGATCACTTAAACTCTAGTACCTTCCTCCCTGTGGTTCGATAAATTCTTTAATTGGTCATCCCGACTATAACGACCAATCACCGTCTCACAACCGTTTTTCACAAGAGAGTCCCTCAATTTATTTTATTATTTTTAAGACTACATTAGAGGAAGAAGGTGGCCCAATTTGGGGTGAAGTAAATGAGAAAGCTCTCTAGAGTCTCTCAATTTATTTTATTATTTTTAAGACTACATTTTTTTGTGGCTGTGAGCTTAATATCAGTCATGAGTCATTGAAGGCATGTCATTTAAGAATTTGAGGAAGACATGGCATTTAAGAATTTGAGAAAGAAGGTGGCCCAATTTGGGGTGAAGTAGATGAGAGGCCAATGCAGCTCATAATGGGTCAATCCGTCTCACAACCGTTTTTCAAGAGTCTCTCAATTTATTTTATTATTTTTAAGAATACATTAGAGGAAGAAGGTGACCCAATTTGGGGTGAAGTAAATGAGAAGCTCTATAGAGTCTCTCAATTTATTTTATTATTTTTAAGACTACATTAGAGGAAGAAGGTTTTTAAGACTACATTAGAGGAAGAATGTGGCCCAATTTGGGGTGAAGTAAACGAGAAGCTCTCTAGAGTCTCTCAATTTATTTTATTATTTTTAAGACTACATTTTCGTGGGAGCTCGGCTCGATATCAGTCATGAGTCATTGAAGGCGTGTCATTTAAGAATTTGGGGAAGAAGGTAGCCCAATTTGGGGTGAAGTAAATGAGAAGCTCATTGGCCCAATATGTGTAAGCAGTCCATGATACCCATCAGCCCAATTAATGTAGCCCAATTTGGGGTGAAGTAAATGAGAAGCTCATTGGCCCAATATGTGTAAGCAGTCCATGATACCCGTAGCCCAATTTGGGGTGAAGTAAATGAGAAGCTCATTGGCCCAATATGTGTAAGCAGTCCATGATACCCATCAGCCCAATTAATGTAGCCCAATTTGGGGTGAAGTAAATGAGAAGCTCATTGGCCCAATATGTGTAAGCAGTCCATGATACCCATCAGCCCAATTTAGGGTAAAAATGCTAAAAAATAATTTGGAGATGCGGGGTATCGATCCCCGTACCTCTCGCATGCTAAGCGAGCGCTCTACCATCTGAGCTACATCCCCTTTTGAATTTTTGATAATTTTTTAAGTATTTATAAGTTATATGTAGTATTGCATTTTTTATATTTTTTGTATTTTTATATTACATACTTATAATCTTTATATATTTTTTTTATTAGTATATCATTGTATATATCTCCAAAATATATTCACTACTTTAAATAACTTTTTAGAGATATAATGTGTCAGTAGTTAATCATTATATTATATTTTTATTTAACTTTATAATTATATCACTATTATATATCTCAAAATATTGATTATGATAATCAATTAATTATTTAAATAAAATAATTATTTAAATATTATAATAATAAAGAATGAGATTCATTACTTTTTATATATATGTAATTTAAAAATTAAATTACACTCTTCTCATCTTAATACAAGACTACATTTAAAAGTTAATTATTCCAAAAACTTTGTATTTAAATATTATAAAGCTTCACCTAAAAATTAATAATATTTATTTAACATAAATAGTGTACTACTATTTATATTTATAATAATATTTATAAAATTTTAAATAAAATGAATATTATAAAGCTTCACCTAGAAATTAATAATATTTATTTAACATAAATATTATACTACTATTTATATTTATAATAATATTTATAAATTTTAAATAAAATGAAATAACGAATATTATGTAGTATATGGAAAAAAACTCAAGTGATTATATCAGGTAATTTAATTAAATATTTAATTAATATAAATATTGTGTTCATAATAATAGTAAAATATTATTAAACTAATTTATTAAAAAATTTAAAATAAAGTTAATTAATGAATCCATATAGTATGGATATTAATATTGTGTATAAACACGGTAACATGGATACGGATGTATACACATTCTTATATACTAGCTTGTGTGCATATACACGAATAGTTTTATGTTTATATCTTATACACGCTTCTTTATATACATGATGAGTGTTTTTTTTAACACATGTATGCATTCGTGTAAAAGAATATTTTAGTTAAATCGAAGGTAAAAAAGTTAAGTTCTTAAAATTAGAAGTAAAAAATCTTGAAGTTTCACAGGCAACGTATAAAGTGAGGTAAATGAGGAATATTTTGATAATTTAATAATAAAAAAGAAAGTATAAAGTTATTGAATTTTGGATAAAGAGTAAATTTTTTTTATAACCATTAAATCATATATGTCTACCCAATAAATAAATAAATAAATATATATATATATATATATATATATATATATATATATATATATATATATATATATATATTAATTTAAAATAATGAACTTGTTATAACCGATTACACTATACTATATTTTATTAGTGAGGCTTGCCAGGTACACACCGTGCGCCTTTAAAATTTAATATTATGGGTAAGAGTATATTATTTTATTTTAAAGGGTATACACTTTAATTAATAAGGGTACACCATTTTGTTCTAAAGGGTTTACACTTTTCATTAATATTTTTTATTTTTCTTCACAAAATAAAGAGTACACATCTTTATACTAAATGATATACAATTTAACACAAAATTCTAAAAGCGCGCGGAGTGAGCCCGTATTGTGAGACGGTCAACCTAATACTAAAGTATATTTATTAAAGTTGATCTACTGTACCACAATTGTACACTAAAAACAAGCTTATATTTAGAAATGGGTCAAGTATAAAACCCTAAAAAATTCAATTGGGTCATTTCAATCTCTCGCACATACATCTTCGATCTGCTCTTATATTCTTCTCCTTTCTCCCATCCGCAGTCTCCACCTCCATCCGTCGTTCCACCTCCGTCCACCTCTCCTCCGCCACTCCACTCCATCTTCACACTCACAGTGCTCCGCCTCCTATCAAATCGCAGGTTTCTCACCCTCTCACTCCACTGCCTCCCTCCCTCGCTCCATTACCATCTCCTCCCTCACTTCGCCTTATATCTACACTGCCGCACCTCCGCCAATATACCTCCACACTTATGCATGACTCGCTCCGCCACTCTACCTCCGTCTGCTTTCCATCACTCCACTTTCGCCTCCGCCTCTGTCTCAGGACTTATTTTCTTCTCCTTTTTTCACTCATTTTTTTCTTTAGGATTTACTCCACCTCCGATCTTCTTATTTAATTCTTCTAATCTAATTACAACCTTATAAAGTAGTGGTAGTAGAAGTTGAATCGGACAAAATTGGAAATGAAATTTGAAGTTACAGATTAGGAGGAATAAAACAGTGGCAGTAGAAGTTGAATTGGGTGAAATTAGAGATTGAATTAGAGGTGCTAGTAGAAGTTGAATTGGGTGAAATTAGAGACTGACTTAGAGCTTACAGATTGAGATAAATCAATAGAGGTAGGATTGGAGGTTACAATGGAGGTTGATGAGAAAGACGATTCAGTGAGAGGAATTGAGTAAAATAATAGAGATCATATGTAATTGGAGGTTAGGCAGGTTGGATATGTAATTGGTTGAAAGGTTAGAAGTACGTTGTATTGACTGTAATTTATCAATGTATGTATTTTTATGAGTAAAAATGCATTACTTTTTATATTTAAATTACATATTTGTCTTGTGATTAAATTTTGATTCGATTGATAGGAGTGAAAGGGGATTCTGATTTCGAGCTAGTTGGGAATGTATCAATGAATGGAGTAATTTTCATTATAAAATTCCATATTCAAGGAGAAATAAAACTTTATCTATGAACTATACACTTATTAACAAAACTATATACACTTTCTCAATAAAATGTATACACTTTGTTTTAAAAAAATATTATACTTAAACATGTACTCAAAGTTTTTAAAAAATATACATTTATTAATAAAAACTTATACACTTAGTATTAAAAGTGTATACAATTGATCAATGAATCTGGAACTCGATATTATTCAAAATAATAATATAATTGCGAATAAAAAGTATTACAGTTATTTAATATAACATATACACTAATAAATTAAAATAATACAGTTTTATTTTTTTAAAATATTCATTTATAAGTATGAACTTATACACTCAGTAGTCAAAATTTATACAGTTCTTCAACAAATCTTATACATTCATAGTCAAAATGTATACAGTTTTTTAACAAATCTGGAACTTAAAATGTATGCATTTCTTCAACAAATCTTATACACTTAGTAATCAAAATGTATACAGTTTTTCAACAAATTTGGAACTCGATCATGTTCGCTGGAAAGTTCTTTATCACACAATATTTGTCAAGGTTCTTCATCCCCATTTACCAAGGTTCCTCAACGCACAACCATTTGAATATTTGAAATTTTTACCAACTAGACACGTCAAAATAATAATGGTGAAATCTTCGAAACTCAGATCCGATACTCTTTGAAACTCGATTTGAAACTTTCAGCTCGAATTTGATACTTCTACCAACAAAACATTGAAAATACTTCAACATCAACAAAACACACAACAATCAAATCATAAAAGATTTTTTTAATTAAAAGCAATAATTATCAGAATTCAATTCAAAATAGCAAATGACAAAGAGCACACAATTTAAAAAATTGGAGAAAACTAATAAGAGAATAGAAGCATGGGTAGAAAGGAGAAGAGAATCTCAGCAATAATGGTGGAAAGAAGTGTGGGCAGTTTCAACGGCGATCTCAGGTCTCTTTGGCGATGGAGATATAGAGAGAAAAGAGGAGAGGAGCAGAACATGGAGAGAGAAGAGAGCGTGGGAGGGAGAGAGAAAAGGCGGTGGTGAATCTAAGCCCTAATGACTCGTTAGATAAAATTAATATAAATATTCGGGTCATGGGTCAAAATTGACTCAGTTGCATCTTAAAAATTATTGCACAATAATATTTATTTATTTATTATATAGATAAAGTATATTTATTTGTAGTTAAGATATGTTAATAATAAATCTTATTATAACACTTAATCATCTCACATAAGTAAAAAAAAAACTTTGTTAACTGTATATCTAAGTATCTTATACTGGGCCCGAAAATAAAAAAAAATTGGCCCTGATAAGTTAACGTCAAGGCCCACAAATATCATATTGGGCCCACAGTGTGGACTATGTCCAGTGAACATTATTAAAGTCAACAAACTCGGCCGCATGCTTCTACGAAATTTAATAAATAAATTCCGGTCAACATCCCCTCACACCAATTTGAACACAGAGAATATTCTTCTACAATTAAATTAACTTAATTTGAGTTCAGAATAAATCAGATTTAATTTTTGTTTATGTTTAGAGCGATTATAATGTATTTAAGGGGCGCTTGGTTAGAGGTATTAGGGATTAGTAATGAGAATGAAAGAGTATTTATTCTCATTCATCATGCTTGATTAGAGGTAATGAGAATCCAAATCTCTCAATCATTTCCATTGATTCAATATATACCCCCACCCCTTCAATCACTTTCATTCTCATTACCATTACCCTAATCATTGATTCCAATTACCATTGTCATTCTGGAATTTGAACCAAGCGGCTCCTTAATTGTTTAATAGAATGTCTAGTATAATACTATATGCATCTTTTGAATCTTTTCCCCGTTCTTATACATTTGTTTTTAGTTAGATTAGAGATATTTTAATATATAGTGAGTAATTGTATTAACATTGTGTATAGATATTGTGTAAGAATAGTACTCCCTCTGTCCCAGCCAAAGGTCACCGATTGCTTTTTGCACGTAAATTAAGGAGTATTATTATTTTATGTGTGGTGGGTAGTTGTATTAGTGGTGAGTAGTGGACCATATGTGGGGTCCTTTTATTAAAAAAGGAAAATGAGGACATTTGAGTGAGATATCCAACATAATAAAATAGGACCTTTCGGTAGAATGAAGAGAGTAATAATTATTTTATATGCATTTCAATTGTAAAAAAGAAATTTACCTTAAAGATGAAATAATTCAAAATGACAAATGTATACTTTTGGAATAGGGAGAATTATTTTATAAAAATAAAAATACTACAACCATCTCGTAAATATTATTATAAGTATTTTACTAATTAGAAGGTCACACAATTATTAATACATTTTTATTTTTATAGTCGAGACTCATGCAATGACTACAAATTAAAATATTAATCCTTAATCTTCACACAAATAGTATAAAACTATAATAACAATTGAGGGGAGTAATTAATTAGTAAAAATAATAGTCACTTAAAAAAAAGGAATTATTGATGCGAGTTATGTTGCATTGGATGGAGCATATATACACATTCCACTGTGAACACTGACTCAACGACAGTAGCAAAAAAGTAATATATGAGGCTATCTCTACCACCCACCATTTTTCTATTTCTATTTCCACAGTGTGAACTCAACGACCTAATTCTTGGCAGTTTCCTGACATGGGATCATTTCATTCCATCCCAAATCTGATCTCTACTCAATAATTCATCCCTTTTTCCATTCCATTCCATTCAAATTTCAAAGAAGAAATTTTACTCTCTCACTGCGTGAAGATCACAGTGTGGTGGAGCACTGAAAATCATGCCTGATTCATCTTCCCGGAAATGCTTCGCCGGAATTCTGAGCCGGCTGTTGTGCTCCGGCAGCCTCCCGACGCACCCGTCGGAGCAGTTGATCGAGTCGGGTATCGAGAAGCTTGGTGATTGGAAGACTGAAAAGTGTTTCTCAGCTGAGCATAGTATCAAACAGGTGGTGGGCACAGCTGGAGCAGCGTCTCCGGGAGTGGTGGCGAGGTTGATGGGGTTGGATTCGTTTCCGGCGGCTGTGAAGGAGAGAAAATTGGGCGATTATTTCAGGAGTAAGTCTGTGAACTCGATTGATTTTCTCTCACACTTTGATCCGATCCAACATGGCAATCACCTGCACAGAAGAGTGAGAACCTCTGTTTCGTTTCGTATGAATGATGATCTTACCAGTATAATTCTTCAAGAAAATGGCGATGAAGAAGAGCTGGTTAACAAGGAACAGGAGCAGGGGAAGAAGGAGACGACGGGTCGAAAAACCAGGGAATCTTTCCAGGTTTTCGACATCCCTGGAAAAAACCTGGAAATGGAAGGAGAAAGAAAATCAGGGCCTGGAAATTCAGCATCTCAGAAGAAGGATTTCCAGGGAAAGAGAAGGGTGAATTTCAAGGAAAGAATGCCAATAATCAAAGCTGAGAATTCTAAGGAAGAAATGGTGGGATCAAATTTTGTGAAGAAGAAAGAGATGAAGATTTTGGGTCATTGCAATAAGAAAACACACCCTCAAGCCATTGTACAAGGTGGATTAAAGATGCTTCTTTGAAACTCATGTCTCTTTTCTACTTATTATCATCATTTTAATCTTTTATAGCTTTTGTCCAACTTTTTGGCCATTTCTCTCTCTCTCTCTCTCCTTAATAGTTTTTGTATCTATTCTCTCTCTGTAGGTAGAGAGATGAACTCAAGAAAGCAGCCACCATGCCAAGCTGCCAACACTCAAAGTCCAAATTCTAGAAGTATTGAGATCAGAGAAAATGCAGTTGTTACAAGGAAGAAAGAGAGGAAAGTAAAGATTAAGGAGAGTTGTTACTACAAAAGAATGGTGGAGGAAATCTTTAAGCAAACAGAAGAAGATCTTAAAGAGAATTGGATTGATGGGGTGTTGTTGAAGTATGAAGATTTTGAGGAAATAAGTCAACAATTTGGACAGGAAATTCTTCAAGTGTTGTTGAATCAGTTTGTTGATGAGCTTGTCCTACTTTTTGGGACTCAGAACAAGTGTTGACTGAATGTGAGTAGCTTGTGGAATCAATTGCATTTACTTTTAATCACTAATACTCAATGGTCCTAAGAATTTGTATATTGTTTGATGAAACAACAAGTGCATTATTAGAGTAGGGATGCAAATGAGTTGAGTTGAATCGAGACACGAATCATAGGATATTCAAAATTATCTTGAAATACTATTAATTTTTAAAATAAATGTTTGAGCTTATTTAATAAGCAATCAATTTGAGTTGAACGACCTTTAATTTTGTCAAAAACAAGTTAAGCTCGAATAATTTTAATATTTTTATCTTATATTGTGTATCGAGCTCAAATTGAGCTATAAATTTTTATCAAATATAGAAGTTTATTCATGTTTGTTTGATATGTTCATCAAATCGAGTTCAAATTAGCACTTAGCGAATGATTTCAAATCGAGAATCAAATATATTTTGCCTTGAATTTCAGATATATTTTGTCTTGAATTTCAGCCTTGTGTGTTGGCTAGAACGAAAATTTTGTAAGTGAAAGATTTCAAACGATTTCATGGCACAAAGGTTTTTTTTTTCTCCTTTTCTTTTGTTATTATATATATACTAGCTTTTGAACCCGTGCGATGCACGGGATAAAGGTAAAAACTACAAAATTTTGATTTAAAATTAGTTTATGCATATGGATTATATTAAGTAGTGACGTTGATAATTGTGATGTTGATAATTGTTTAATTATAATTGTAAATAAGGTGTCAATTTAATGTAATCTCATAATTATGATGAATGGATAAGATTCAATAATGTGATGAATGGATGAGATTAAAAATGGATTAGTAATCAAAATCAAAGGTGTAAATTAAAAATTGGTTCACTAAACCCTAAACCCATAAACCCTAAACCCTTAAACCCTAAAACCCTAAACCCATAAACCCTAAACCCTTAAACCCTAAAACCCTAAACCCTAAACCCTAAAACTTTAAACCCTAAAACTCTAAACTCATAAACCCTATGTATAATCTATAATATAAAAAAACATTATATAAAAAGATTATATACTTAATTATTTTAATAACTTAAATTATATCATAAATAAAAAAAACTACTAAATTTTGATTTAAAATTAGTTTATGCATATGGATTATATTAAGTAGTGACGTTGATAATTGTGATGTTGATAATTGTTTAATTATAATTGTATATAAGGTGTCAAATTAATCTAATCTCATAATTGTGATGAATTGATAAGATTCAATAATGTGATGAATGGATGAGATTAAAAATGGATTAGTAATCAAAATCAAAGGTGTAAATTAAAAATTGGTTCACTAAACCCTAAACCCTAAAACCCTAAAACCCTAAACCCTAAAACCCTAAACTCTAAACCCATAAACCCTAAACCCTTAAACCCTAAAACCCTAAACCCTAAACCCTAAAACCCTAAACTCATAAACCCTATGTATAATCTATAATATAAAAAAATATTATATTAAAAAGATTATATACTTAATTATTTTAATAACTTAAATTATATATCATATTTTATTAAAAAGATTATATACTTAATTATTTTAATAACTTAACTTATATATCATAAATAAAAAAACTACTAAATTTTTATTTAAAATTAATTTATACATATGGATTATATTAAGTAGTGCCGTTGATAATTGTGATGTTGATAATTGTTTAATTATAATTGTAAATAAGATGTCAAATTAATCTAATCACATAACCTTAAATCCTAAAACCCTAAACCCTAAAACCTTAAAACCCTAAACCCTAAAACCCTAAACACTAAACCCTTAAACCCTAAAACCCTAAACCCTAAAATCCTAAACTCATAAATCCTATGTATAACTACCCGTACTCGTTCTTTTTAAGGTTTTGGTAAATCAGATATTCGAAAATATCTGTCATGTGATCACCCTAATGTTTATTTAGTCAAATTCGTACCCACTTTGTTAAAAAAATTATGATACTCATACTCATACAAAACTCGTTTATCATTACCCGTTGATTATACATACTAATTTAAAATTATTAAGATGTTATGACGAATAATATTAATTCAAAATTATTATTAATGAAGAAAATAATTTAATAATGAATTAATTGTTACGTACTCGTATCCATTTAAATATAAACTACACATTTAAGTACCCGTTTCATTAAAAATATATATTATGATTCTCCCTGTCTCTAATCTGTTTATCATTACCCGTTGATTACACATACCCATTTAAAATTATTAAGATGTTAGGATCAATAATATTAATTCAAAATTATTAATAATGAAGAAAATCTAATCTCATAATTGTGATGAATTGATAAGATTCAATAATGTGATAAATGGATGAGATTAAAAATGGATTAGTAATCAAAATCAAAGGTGTAAATTAAAAAATTGGTTCACTAAACCCTAAACCCTAAACCCTAAAACCCTAAACCCATAAACCCTAAACCCTTAAACCCTAAAACCCTAAACCCTAAACCCTAAAACCCTAAACTCATAAACCCTATGTATAATCTATAATATAAAAAAATATTATATTAAAAAGATTATATACTTAATTATTTTAATAACTTAAATTATATATCATATTATATTAAAAAGATTATATACTTAATTATTTTAATAACCTAAATTATATATCATAAATAAAAAAACTACTAAATTTTTATTTAAAATTAGTTTATGCATATGGATTATATTAAGTAGTGACGTTGATAATTGTGATGTTGATAATTGTTTAATTATAATTGTAAATAAGGTGTCAAATTAATCTAATCTCATAACCTTAAATCCTAAAACCCTAAAGCCTTAAAACCCTAAACCCTAAAACCCTAAACCCTAAACCCTTAAACCCTAAAACCCTAAACCCTAAACCCTATAACCCTAAACTCATAAATCCTATGTATAACTACCCGTACTCGTTTTTTTTAAGGTTTTGGTAAATCAGATATTTGAAAATATCTGTCATGTGATCACCCTAATGTTTATTTAGTCATATTCGTACCCACTTTGTTAAAAAAAATTATGATACTCATACTCATACAAAACTCGTTTATCATTACCCGTTGATTATACATACCAATTTAAAATTATTAAGATGTTAGGACGAATAATATTAATTCAAAATTATTATTAATGAAGAAAATAATTTAATAATGAATTAATTGTTACGTACTCGTATCCATTTAAATATAAACTACACATTTAAGTACTCGTTTCATTAAAAATATATATTATGATTCTCCCTGTCTCTAATCCGTTTATCATTACCCGTTGATTACACATACCCATTTAAAATTATTAAGATGTTAGGATCAATAATATTAATTCAAAATTATTAATAATGAAGAAAATAATTTAATCATGAATCCATTTAAATATAAATTACTCCATTTAAAATTATTAAGATGTTAGGACCAATATTATTAATTTAAAATTATTAATAATGAATAAAATAATTTAATAATAAATTAATTATTAAAACTACATTATAAGTTATAATTATTAATTAATTAATTATATAACATAACATATTTGAAATACATGTAGTGGTAATTATTAAATAATTTAATAATGAATTAATTGTTAAAACTATATTATGGATTTTGTTAAAATATAAAAATTAGTGAAATATGATATTATTATTTCAAAAATTAAATAAGGATTTTAAATAAGGTATCATTATTAATGTATCATTTTAAATAAGGTATCATTATTATGACAAAAAAATGAATGTTCAAGATCTAATCTTATAAGTGTGATGAATGGATGAGATTCAGTAATGTGATGAACGGATGAGATTAAAAAAGAATTAGTAATTAAAATCAAAGGTGTAAATTAAAAATTGATTCAATTTTGACTTTTTCACTTTGCTATTATATTAATAGAGATATTAGTTTGCTATTATAATACTCTAAATGAGTCACATTTCTTTTGTAAATTAAAAAAAATAAAACGTACGGATGAATAATTTCTTATCCATTTCATAAATTTAATCAGTGAAACATTCTTTTAATAAAATGAAATCCCAATGATGATCACACACAAAATTTGCTAATATTCACTTAGGTTGTTAAGGCCCAAGGGGTATTTTGTTATGTTCTTCTTTATCTATTTTAAACACATTATTGTTCATGGGCCAGAACTTTGGGCCTGTAGGGCTGACAATAATATCCAAATAAAGAAATATTTTGTCCTTATTTTTATCCGATAATACATACTATTTGACAAATATAATTATATTCTTCCTCTAAACGCCCTTATTCATTTTTTCACTTAAATTAGATTATTATTTTATGTGTGGTGAATAGTTATATTTATAGTTCTCAGTGGCCATATTTAGGACATTTTTACCATGAGATATGTTAGAGTGGTTTGATTAAGTATTAAACAACTTTTCTCTCTACCAGTTTAAACTTTTAGATGAGGTGGTCATTCAACATGTTGCAAAGGTCCAATGTTTGAACCTCACAGCCACCCATTGAGAAAATTCCACATGCAAGGTGTGAGGCAAAATGTTAACCCCTGCATGTAAGGGGGTGTGTTACTCTCCCCTCTACCAGTTTAAGCAGTGTTGAACTTTTTATGTGGTATAAAGAGTATTTTAAAATATAGATAACTATATTTCAAAATTTCTCTAACACCCCCTTTATATTTTATTTGGTTTTTCTCTTCTCAATATTTATCTATTTTTTATTTTTTCTTTATATTTTTCTAATTCATTATATATATATATATATATATATATATATATATATATATATATATATATATATATATATGAATTAATAAATATTTTTAATGCAAATTTCAAGAAAAGAGAGTGATTGAGAAAGTCAAAGTGATTATGTAAAATTTACTTAATTCGAAGAAGTTGTTAGAGATAATTTTTGTTGCAAAAGGAGAATATTTTTTTTGGGTTCCACTAAATACACACCCCTTATTATAAATACACACCCTATTTTTATATATTTTAAATATGTATTTTGTAAATGTCTATATTATCCTTAACTTATTGAATACACACTCTACATATTTTTAATTAATTTTTTAATTGTATACTCACTAAAATATAAATATATAATAAATTAACCATTAATGAGGATGGTGCTTCCAGATTTCATGATTTGTGTTTCAATAGGCGAGAATTGCTTCATAAATTATTGATTTATTTATGATTAAATACGGTTTTCAAATTTAAGATCAAACATCTTCTAGTACTATCGTTCATCACAATAATTCAAATAAGATTACGTTGAAATTTTTTTTTTTGAAATTTAGAATTGAATCATGTAAAAAGGAAAATTCATCTTTGAATCTTGAATACATATTGATATAGTGTCCATTCAAGCTTTTAACAAATTTAAAATAATCAATCTTGCGCAAAGCCCCAAGAGATTCCTAAGCCCTTACCCCCTCCACTCGTTTTATCATCATTCGACTGAGTTCGTGCGGATTAGCCGGCTGCGACAGTAGGTTGAAGTATCATGGCAGAGATATTAATGAAGTTTTAAATCAGAATGGAGAAAAAACATTTTCAAATAAAATGATAAATTAATTAGATATAGTGATATAATTTTATTTTAAAGGGTAATTTTGGAGTTTTAGGGGGGTGTGTATACAATAAAATTAAGAAATAAAAAATTAAAAGAGGTGTGTATTTAATAAGGGGTGTGTATTCAATAAAAAGTGATGTGTATTTAACAACACTCTTGGGATGATGGAGTAATAAATAAGGGATAATACGATTAACGTTCACTATTTGTGCATTATAAAATTTTTGTGAACAATTAACACTGCAACTATTAGAATGAAAAAAAAAATAAAAATTTACTCTTCTATGAAAAAGTGACAATATGAAAAAGTGCCAAGGAAAGTGATAACATTTTTAATATAAAATAATAATTAATTAAAAAAAAAGTGTAAAATAAATTATATATTGGTGAGACATGAGTCTCAGTGACTCACAAAATTACCTATCAAGAAATGATATTCAGTTTGCTCCAGGTATTTTCAATATATATAATTATATTCTCTCATTTTCGTTTGAATTAATCTGTAAAAAAAAAGCTATTTTATTTGGACTAGGTAATAATTAGGATTTAATTAGATAATACTCGTGTTCTCAAATTCCAAATTTACTTAGAACCGCTCATTAAAGCATTATTTTCTCTCTTAAATATCACTCAATGAAGAACTATTAGGGATGTAATCAAATTAAATTATTCGGATCTTGATTCGATAAAATATTTATTTGAATTCATTTGTTAAGTTAAATGAGTCGAGTCAAGCTTGAATATTAAGCTCGAAAAAATTATTGAGTTAAACTCGAATCTGCTAGTATTTTTGGCTCGATGGTTCGTGAACATATTCTAACAAACCGAATTCGGTCTCTAACAAATTCGAGCCCGAGCTCAAATTCAAGCTTGAACATATAATGTTATCATGAAAATTATATGGAGTCGAACTCAAACTGTTGAACATTTTTCAAATGAGTCGAGATCAAGCCTAAATATCAATATTCGAATTGAGGATTAAAATTGAAAATTACAAATTAAAAAAAAAAAAATTAGTTGGAACCGATCATACAAATTGTGATATTTTCTTTAATTGAAATGATTAATTGCCTTGCTTTGTAAGTTTGTTCAAAAGAGCATTAACAAGAGCATCCCTTCTCTGAGCCCTAGCTTCCTCTCTCATGTTCCTTTGTTCTTCTCTCTCTCCCCACCACCTCACCATCATCAACCTCTCACTCTCCAATGCCTCCATTCTCTGCCTCCACTTCATCTCTCTCTCTCTCCTCCTCGCTTCTCTCTCTTCATATGCTTTCATCCACTGCATCTCCATCTCCATTTGCTGCTTCATCAACTCCTCCATTATTTCCTTCAATCCATCTATCACACTACTCGATTTCCTGCCGCCGGACCCCTTTTCGCCTCCGGTTGCAGAGGTCTTCCTCTTCCTTCTCCGTCCGCCGCCTTCTTCGTCGTTGGACGAAATCTGCACGGCGGCGCCACCGTCTTGCGCCTCCAGCCAGATCATTCTTCTCATTCTTTCATTGAATATGAAATGCATCTTGTTGTAGAATGGGAATGCCTCCACTCTCATTTCTCTAGCTTCCATGGTTTCACATCCCTACACACAAAGTTGAAGAAAGTAATTAACATTCTTAATTAAGAACAAATGAGTACTAATGATAATAATTAGTTTATAACTAACCTTGTATCGGGTAACGAGGTTTTTCCACTTGCTCTTACACTGCTGATGGCTCCGGTTGTACCCGATCTCCCTCATCCGGGTCGAAACCATTTCCCAGAGGATCTTATTCCGTCGGGTCTCCATGAAAATCGGGTCGAGCTCGGCCCGAATCACCAACAAATCCTGCGTTTCTTCACCGCTCCATGGACAGAACTTATCCCCACCACCCGAATACTCGGTATTCAACCCGCCACCATGATCCATTTGTTGATTAGTATATTCTATATTTTGAAAAGAATATTAAAGGGTGTGAAAAAATCTGAAATCGAAAAAAACACTTAAGTCTTCGTTTTTGTTTGTTCTTCAAACATATATCCATGAAAGTGATAGCATGACGTTTCTCTCTCTCTCTAGACCTATATTTCTC
Organism: Pogostemon cablin; assembly: GCA_023678885.1. Classification (NCBI taxonomy): domain Eukaryota; kingdom Viridiplantae; phylum Streptophyta; class Magnoliopsida; order Lamiales; family Lamiaceae; genus Pogostemon; species Pogostemon cablin. Next base: position 1,923,778 of record CM042977.1, on the reverse strand, counting down.
TCTCATTTAATTCTTTTTTGTTGCAGTACTGTTTGTCTCTGTGGATCTCATCCTTCTACGCGGAAACTGATTGCTGTACACAGGTCGATATTTATAATTCATGTGTAATAACTTTAAGGGTATCCACATTTGTTCATATTACAATCTTGCTATAATTCATGTGTAATAACTTTAAGGGTATCCACATTTGTTCATATTACAATCTTGCTACTGTCATGCACTCATGCTTACATGATTTCTTCATAATTATCTTTCAATTTTCCTTCGTTACATAATAAATTATAGTATATTTTTCGTTTTCATAGTATTACATTAAGGCAAGAATGTACACCCGTGTCCAATGCACTTTTAGAATTTTGTGTTAAATTGTATACCATTTAGTTTAAAGATGTGTACCCTTTATTTTCTGAAGAAAAATAAAAAGTATTAATAAAAAGTTATAACCTTTAGAACAAAATGTTGTACCCTTACTAATTAAAGTTTATACCCTTTAGAACAAAACAATGTACACCGTGCACACGCAAGCCTCATTCATATATTAAATTTCACCACTTAAAAAAAACATTAATAATTCCTAACCTTTAAAATTATACTATTAATTATAACATTATAGGGTTTAATTCAAAACTTATCATGGGTTTTAATTCACCTAATCTTTTTAAATTAATGTCATGGTCTCATTGATATATAGTATTTATTTATATAATAAATAACTACTAAAAAACTAAAACTTAAAATATTGATAAATTGGTGCACATAGAGATTGCACGTGAGAGCTATATAATCATAATTACACGTGTGGTCAAGCTGACTATGAACTAAAGACTGAAAATTGTATGAATTCAAAATTATTGTTGTTTAATCTAATTGCGTGGTGAATCCGGCTATTATTAAATATTAAATTACATGAATCCTAGTTGAAAGAGAAAATGGGACGGGATAGTTGTCAAAATATAATTGTCAAAATACAATGATAACAAAAATATAATGCATGTAATAACAAATAAGATTATCATGAATAACTTTTTTGCTTGGTGAGGTGGGAAAAATACTTCCTTAAAAAATACTTCCTCTATCCCATATTTTTTGTTTTGACTTGCATTTATTTATTTTATATAGAATCCAAGTACAATACTAATACAACTGCAACTTCTCATTTGAATGATTCTATTCAAAATATAATGCATGTAATAACAAATAAGATTATTATAAATAGTCTTCTCTTCTTACTAAATAATATTATGTGAAAAAGTTGGATAGGTATAGATTTTCAATCTCATCGATTAGTGTATCAATTTATTAATGAAAGGCTTAGAACATGTTGAATCGAAAAGAAATATAAATATTAAGAATAATGATTAGATTACTTTATAATATATTTGAATGTTGAAAATTAAATTTTGATATTTAAAATCTTGAAAATTAAATTTTGATATTTAAAATCTTGAAAATTATATTTTGATATTTAAAATCTGCACTTAAATTTTAAAAATCTCAATTATATTAAAATATATCTTGCATAGATAATAAGAGTGTAAAATTTTGTTGTAAAGATATACATTTTAATTAATAATAATAGTGATATTTTTATTAAAAAAGTTGATTGAAATATAAAGAGTAAATATTTGATAAAAAATTAAATTCTTTTCTTACAATAGGGTATAAATTATTATACTTGAATAGTACTCCATAACATTTTATATTAGAAATTACAATTTTTTTAAAAAAATCCACTTTGGGGACACGTGTCCCTATACACGCAAAGACGCAAATAATACTGTTATTCAATTTAATTTCAGTAGCTTTTCATAAATTTAAATCATAAATTTAAATAAATCTCAAACAAAAGCATTATGGTATTCATGGGTTTAATATTCTTATTTATAAGAATTAACGTTAATAAGATTTTCATCAAGTCTTACATTCGCCCTCAACGCACGAATGGATCTAATTTGAAAGTTATACATAAAAAGTCTTATTTAAACTTTTTTCTTCAACGCACGAATGGATCTAATTTGAAAGTTATACATAAAAAGTCTTATTTAAACTTTTTTCTTTAGACAAAGTTCTTATGTGGTAATTACACGAGATGAATGGATCGGTAAAGTATACACATTATAGATAAAATATATTAATTTGTAATTAAAAGTATATTTTTTAAAGTATAATAAATAATAAATTAGATATGTTTTTAAAATATTATTAATTAATAAAAAAAGTCTTATTTAAACCTTTTTCATAAAACAAAGTCTTCTATAAGGTAATTACGTGAAACGAATCGACTTGTTGTTTAAATACGCTAATATGTTAATTTGTAATTGAAGTATATCTTTTTAAAGTATAATTAATAGTAATAAATTAAATATATTTTTAAAATATTATAGTACAATTTACTACGAATATACTTTAAGTATATCTTTTTAAAGTATAATTAATAATACTTTATCTAGTAATATAACAACGAGTTACTAAATATATTTTTAAAATATTATAGTACAATTTACTACGAATATACTTTAAGTATATCTTTTTAAAGTATAATTAATAATACTTTATCTAGTAATATAACAACGAGTACACTTTAACAATGAATCAATCCGTATCACATATATCCATCTCACAAGAGAATATCGATTTTAATAATACTAGTAGCTAACCCGTGCGTTGCACGGTAAGTGTTAGTTTTAGGGCGACAACTTCATTTGATTTTATGATATTTGAACCGAATAATATTTCTTTGTATGTTGTTTAACCTAATGTTTTAATATTAAAGTATGACTAATATGACAAATTAAAATACAAGAATAAAATTTTTATTTTTTTAAATTATAGGATTAGATTCTATATTACTAATTTACACAATTCAAAACTATTTATTGTTTACACATCTTAGTGAATTGATGAACCCTTTCGAGCGCAACATTGGTTACAATATAAATAAAAGAATGTTTCATCTGACACATCTAGATATTCGATGTTTATTGCAGAATAAGTCAATAACATTTTATTGTTTTGAAAAACTAATATGTTATTGAGTTCAACTTAAAAAATCTATACCGGTTTTTTTTTGTGGACAAACATTGCCATAAAGTATTGACTTGACAGATTGGCTGGTTAATTTAGCAAAGATGATATGAAAATGTCAAGTATTGAGTTCAGAGTAATTATATCATCCTTGTTCACATGAAGAACAACCAGATTGCAAATTATTAAATTAAACATTTTTGAAGACTTCTCTGAAAACATAATTCTTGCATACTGTGCTCGAACCATCCTCATGCTTTTCCAATAATATTTTCAAACTTTTTTTGTCATCGATCTCGACACCGCCACATACAATTGACCATGACAAAAAATGGGCCTTCTCAAGAATAACCCAATATTCTCCAACGATTGTCCCTGACTCTTATTAATTGTCATCGCATAGGACACAATCAACGAAAACTGTCTAAAACCTAAATCCTAAAATCCTATAACCCCTAAAATCCTAAACCCTAAATCCTTTGGAAACATTAAATTAAATAATTATTTTAATGGATGGCTTGGTCCGAATTAATATTATTAGTTTTTTAATAAATGATATCTTATTTCCTAATTTAAAAAAACTATAATTATAATTATTTAATTACTTTAATAGGTAGCTGAGATTTGTTTAAGAACTAAACCCTAAACCCTTTGAAAATATTAAATTAAATAATTATTTTAATGAATGGCTTGGTCAGGATTGGATTAATATTATTAATTTTTTTAATAAATAATATCTTATTTACTAATTTGAAAAACCATAATTATAATTATTTAATTATTTAATAGGTGACTGAGATTTGTTTAAGAAATAGATAGTCAAGATTGGATTAATATTATTAATTTTTTAATAAATAATATCTTATTTTCTAATTTAAAAAGTTATAATAATAATTATTTAATTATTTTCATGGGTGATTGAGATTTGTTTGAGAATGCTGAGATTTGTTTAAAAAATAAATAGTCAGGATTTGAGCCTTTGGAAACATTATGCCATAAATCCTAAAATCCTAAAATTAACCCTAAACCTTAAACCTCTAAAACTCTAAACCCTAAACCATTTGAAAACATTAAATTTAATAATTATTTTAATGGGTGTCTGATAGAAGGTTAGGATTGGATTAATATTATTAATTTTTTAATAAATAATATCTTATTTTCTAATTTGAAAAGACCATAATTATAATTATTTTAATGGATGACTGGGATTTGTTTAAGAAATAAATGGTCAGGATTGGAATTATAATTATTTAATTATTTTAATGAGTGTCTAAGATTTGTTTTAGATACTAAATTATTTCCTAATTTGAAAATATCATAATTATAATTATTTAATTTTTTTAATGGGTGACTGAGATTTGTTTTAGAAATAGATGGCCAGGATTGGATTTATTCTGCTTTTATATATATTAAGATTAAGTTAATATCTTATTCCTGATTTGAAAATGTCATAATTATAATTATTTAATTATTTTAATAGGTGGCTAAAATTTGACCCTAAACCCTAAACTCTTTGGAAACATTTTAATGGGTGGCTGAGATTTATTTAAGATAAACCTTAAAACCCTAAACCCTAAAACCCTAAACCATAAAACCCTAAACCCTTTTGGAAACATCAAATTATTTCCTAATTTGAAAATTTATAATTATAATTATTTAATTATTTTAATTGGTGGTTGAGATTTGTTTGAAAAATAGATGGTTATGATTGAATTTATATTTAATATTATTAATTTTTAATAAATAATATATTATTTCCTAATTTAAAAAAATCATAATTATAGTAATTATTTAATTATTTTAATGGGTGGCTGAGATTTGTTTAAGATAAACACTAAAACCCTAAACCGTAAAACCCTTAAACTCTAAACCTTAAACCTGGAAACATTAAATTATTTTCTAATTTGAAAAAGTTATAATTACGATTATTTAATTATTTTAATGAGCGATTAAGATTTTTTTGAAAATAGATAGTTAGGATTGGATTTATATTTAATATTATTAATTTTTTAATAAATAATATATTATTTCCTAATTTGAAAAAAATCATAATTATAATTATTTAATTATTTGAATGGATGGTTGAGAGGTGGCTGAGATTTATTTAAAAAATAGATAGCCGATTGAATTTATTCTAGATTAAACTAAATTATTTCCTAATTTAAAAAGTAATAATTACAATTATTTAATTTAATTATTTTAATGGGTGACTGAGATTTGTTTGAGAAATAGATGGTCAGGATTGAATTTATTCTAAATGTCAAGATTTGGACTAAATTATTTCCTGATTTGAAAAAATTATAATTACAATTATATAATTATTTTAACGGGTGGCTGGGATTTATTTAAGATAAACCCTAAAACCTAAAACCCTAAAACCTTAAACCCTTAGAAAACATTAAATTATTTTCTAATTTGAAAATGTTATAATTACAATTATTTAATTATTTTAATGCCTGGATCCCATATTATAGGTCGTTCACTGAAAAACTTGACTTTAGAACGCTTAATTCGGGCGATTTAGAACCTGAATCCCAGATGTATTCCGTTCTTGAGTTGATTCTCGTTGAAGATTCGAAGAACTACTCAGACAACTCTGAAGCCTTTGATCTTCGTAGAGAATCGCTCTCGGTGTGTCTGGAATGAATGGAGGATAGCTCCTTATATATGTGAAGGGTGAGGAAGCCCCATAAATAACTCGCAATTTGATTGGTCAGTGGATGATTTGACCTAATTCTGCGGGCTTGGGCCTTTCCATCCCTGTAATTTGATTGGTCAATATTTGACTTGACATCTATTTTGCAGGCTTTATTTGACTTGTGCTTGTTTGACTTGGGTCAGGCTCCATTTGAGTTGAGCTTATTGGACTTGGGTAAGACCTCATTTAATTTGTTGTACTTAAATTAATTATTTATCAATTTATTTTAGGAATTAATTTATTAAATTCTCAAATAAAATATAATAAATTAAAATTGATATTTTAATCATGAAAATCCACGTGTTGTCATTTAATTGGACTTAAAATTTTTTTGCTTACAAATATATTTAATATTATTCAATTTTTAATAAATAATATCTTATTTCCTTATTTGAAAAATATTGAAAAAGTAATAATTATAATTATTTAATTATTTTAATGGGTGTCGGAGATTTATTTGAAAATTTTGAATATATTCAAATAATATATTTAATATTATTAAAGTTTTAATAAATAAAATCTTATTTCCTAATTTGAATAGGTCATAATTATAATTATTTAATTATTTTAATGGGTATGTGAGATTTGTTCATAATTATAATTATTTAATTATTTTAATGGGTGATTGAGATTTGTTTGAAAAATAGATGGTCAGAATTTTACTAAATTATTTTCTAATTTGAAAATGTCGTAATTATAATTATTTAATTATTTTAATGAGTGTCTGAGATTTGTTTTAAAAATAGATGGCCAGGATTGGATTACTAAATTATTTTCTAATATGAAAATGTCATAATAATAATTATTTAATTATTTTAATGGATGTCTGAGATTTGTTTTAGAAATAGATGGACAAGATTGGATTTATTCTGTTTTTATATATATTAAGATTAATTCTTATTTTTAAGGACATTAATTTTATTTTGAATTAAATAAAATAATCATTAATATATTTACACATTAAAATATTTATAAAACTATAAATTAGAGATCTTAAATACTCAAACTACTTAAACCTCACAACCAAAATATTATGAAATAATGTAAAAAGAAAAAAGAAGAAGGAATATATTATATTTTTTTGTATTATCAAAACTATTGAAATGTTTTAATTAAGATTCCATTGACATTAATTCTACTACAGATATAGGTTAAAATAATTGTAATCCCCCTAGAATTATTTATTAAACTATTATTTTATATACAATAATGTAATACGAGGGGAGTACTTAATTAGTAATTAAATCAAACGTGTACTAAGACGAAAAAATCCCTACAAAACAATTGGTTGGAATGAAAGAGACAACACATGGCATGTTTTCTTCAGATTCTTCATAGCTCTTGCAAAAGAATGAAACATTGATTAATTTCTCAACATTTTCAGCACAAAAATGTAAAATTATAAATGCAACAAGCTACTTAATAATTATGAGAAGTAATTAATTACTCAGTAACTGTAACCCTCATTTGTTATCCATTTTATACAATTTATAAATTTAATTCCTCATCATTTTATTTATTATTTTTTAAAATTATTATTGAGATATTGAGATCAGTTCACAGTGCCCCCCCCCCCCCAATGCCACGTGTCATTTTCATTATTTTAGTGTACTCGATTTAGCAAAAGGTACTCGCAACTTCCTTAAAACACGACTTTAGTTAAACAATTGAACGCACCGCAGATAACCAACTGGAGACAACTGAGCTGTAGCACATCTCTAAAAAGCAGCAACTCACGCTTGCCAGCTCACTGTTTCCAATTTCCGTCCCGTTTTATTCTCCAATAAAATAAAATAAATAAATTTCTTATTTTTAATATACGAAAAGGCACCTTTAATTATTCTCTTTATTTATTTAATTTCAGAAAAACAAGATTCTTTTTGAACTTATATACGTGTGTAGATTAAATCTCAAATTTATAACGATGTTAAAAAAGTAATGAATAGTATCAGAAAAAAAAATTAAAAAAGTGATTCGCTAGAGAGATTTTATATTTATCATTTATTGAAATTTATTTTTAAAATTAAAATAAATTAAAAAAAAATCTCTCTCGACAAAGGCATCTGAACCGTTACCGTACACCCCACTAATTGCAGAGCGGAAAGAACCCTCTTTCTCCCCTTTCACACTCACTGTGTGAAAATCGCTTGCATTATCGTCCCTAAGCTCTGCTCTACTCTGATTAGGGATAGGGTTTCATTGTCCGACCATGTAAAGGCGTTGCTTTTGCATTTAGAGTTAGGGTTTTTGCTTAATTGAAGCTTACTTCTGTAAAATCCCGATTTGGATGGGGAACTGCTGCAGATCTCCGGCGGCTGTCGCAAGAGAAGACGTCAAATCTTCAAACTTCTCCGGCCACGATCACGGCCGGAAGGAGAAGTCCTCTGGCAACGTCAAGAAAGCAATCACTGTTCTGCCAGATGTTAAGAAGGAGAATATTGAGGAGAAGTATTTAATTGATAGGGAGCTGGGCCGTGGTGAATTTGGTGTTACTTATCTTTGCATTGATCGGGAAACGAGGGAGCTTTTAGCTTGCAAGTCGATATCCAAGCGCAAGCTGCGGACGGCGGTGGATATCGAGGATGTGAGGAGGGAAGTGGCGATTATGAAGCATTTGCCTAAGAATTCGAGCATCGTGAGCTTGAGGGAGGCTTGTGAGGATGAGAATGCGGTGCATTTGGTGATGGAATTGTGCGAGGGTGGGGAGCTGTTTGATAGGATCGTGGCTCGTGGGCATTACACTGAAAGGGCGGCGGCTGCAGTGATGAGGACAACTGTGGAGGTTGTGCAGCTTTGCCACAAGCATGGGGTGATCCACAGGGATTTAAAGCCTGAGAATTTTTTGTTTGCAAATAAGAAGGAGAATTCGCCTCTTAAAGCAATTGATTTTGGCCTGTCTATCTTCTTCAAGCCAGGTAAGCAAGCAATTTTGCTGTAAACACGGGAAATTTTAATTAATTGCTATTGATGTCTTGGGGTTATGCTACAGATGTGAATGTGTGCTGATTTGCAGATTTCGTTTGAGGGAAGTATTTTGGTGTGGTGCTTGACTATGTAATTTAGTTGCTACTTGGCGGGTGTATTAAATATAAGATTATTTTTATGGGTCAATTGCAGTTAATGGTTGGAGCAAAAAAAGAATAAACGTCCCATATATGCTTTTAGAGTTTCTCAATGTGAATGGAAGATGCCTGCTTTGGTAGTTTTGTTACATTATTAATAGAATATGAGTTGATTCTGCTTCCTTGATGAAGGGAACTGCTTTTAAATTGTGTTGATGTCATCTGAATATATTGCTATTTATGGGTAGTAGCAATCCAGATAACTAACTTCACCTGTTGATAAACTCTCATCTATGGTCTTGATAAAAGGCACACGTGACTATTGCTTGTAATGGGTTATCTTGTGTCAGTATCTTTTATTTTATGACACATTCTCATTATGTTTAGTACACTACATCAAACGCTGAGGTTGTTAACTTTGGCCACCATACCCCGTAACTTTATTATCAGAATGATAGCGCAACCACCCACTAAAATCAATTTTGTATCTTGAGTAACCACAAAATGATCTCTGTAACAACAACTCCAAGAACCTCTCTATACCTTGTGGACATCTTTTCTGCAGTGAGGAGGATCAAGGTGTCTATAGCACTTGTTTCTTTATGCTGGCAACTTCTGATCATGATGCCGGAATCTAGATAATAAGTATCACTCAATGGATTTTCAGTTAGAGATGTTCCCTGCAGTTGAGGCTATACCTAACCTCCCCCTACTGGTATACAACCAGAATAAGCAACTTGGATGCCTGACCTATCTCATGACATGAAGGAGATTACTCATCAACATTTCTGGCTTTCTGCATTTCACAGAAAAAGGAAAAAACCTGAATTTGGGTCACTTATTCTCTCTAATCATTGCTTCTTATTTTAGTTTATGATTAACTAGTGTTAATATATTAGAGTGAGTAAATAAGCCAATGGTTATAAAATTTTGATTATATGTTGATGAAGCAGATAATACCAATTTTATTTAGCTTAATCTTTTATGTACTTGTGTTTTGCTTTTTTCTTCTTAAGAGAAGCTCATACATAGCGAATACCTTGTGGTCCCCTTTTTTTCCATTTTTTAATGCATGGCGCAGAGTACAGATTATAATCCAGTGTATTTTCTTTGATCGACTATTGAATTCCAGGTGAGAAGTTCTCTGAAATTGTGGGAAGCCCTTATTATATGGCTCCAGAAGTACTTAAGAGAAACTATGGGCCAGAGATAGATATATGGAGTGCTGGGGTGATTCTCTATATCTTGTTGTGTGGAGTTCCTCCTTTCTGGGCGGGTAACTTGCAATCCTTTTGCTCTCTCTCTCTCTCACACACACGCACACACGCGTGCGCGCACACATAATCTCTCTGTCTCTGAGTTACTTATGCTTAACCTTCCAGTAATATGGGGATTGGTGCTTTTTTATGAATTTAATGTTTTTCCTCCTATAATGTTTTAGAGATCACACATTACATGTCATTTCACGTTGATTTTTTATCTACTACTTTCCTCCCTCCACAATGCCAAATTTTATGAATTCTTCTCATGGTTCCTTCGTGCTGTCTCATATCATCTGAATATTAATATCCATGAACGACTTGATGTATATCTTAAGTAACTCTTTTTACACAGAATCTGAACAAGGTGTTGCCCAGGCCATCATACGGGGGAAAATAGACTTTGAGCGTGAACCGTGGCCTAGCATATCAGATACTGCCAAGAGCCTAGTAAGACAGATGCTGGAGCCAGATCCTAAGCTTCGACTGACTGCCAAGCAAGTTCTCGGTATACCTTTATCTCCTCTGTTTTTTCCTGGTGATGACTTGTTTAAATGCATATAATAGATGTTCACGTCTTTTTCCTTGGGCCATACGGCGCATCTCTAATCTTGTGCTGTGTTTGAAAATGGGAAATTTTCTGAAATTTGTCATGGTAACCTGTTTTGTTTACATCAACATACATATACTACCTTGTCATGCTTTCCATAACAAGATATCATCCATTTATGTCCGTAGAATGGCATGCTTTCTTCTTCTCCTTCACTCTGTGTGTGTGTGTGCGTGTGTTTTTTTTTTTTTTTTGTGATTATTTAGTGTGCTACGATTTCTGGGCAATATACTTATGCTAAAATGTTTAATGTTTATTGATTTGGTGCATATGTGGATTCTACTCAATGATTAATATGTGCAGGGGTTTTTCTCAACTTTATTATTTTGGTATATGCAGAACATTCTTGGCTTCAAAATGCAAAGAAGGCTCCCAATGTTCCCCTTGGGGATGTTGTGAAGTCAAGACTGAAGCAGTTCTCAATGATGAATAGATTTAAGCGAAAGGCTCTTCGGGTTTGTTAATGCCTATACCTTGCATTAATTTTTCTACGGTTGCAGTTTTCGTGTAGTTGATGCATTTGCTCCTTCGCGTAGGTCATTGCTGATTTCTTGTCAAATGAAGAAGTTGAAGGAATCAGAGAGATCTTTAATAAGATAGATACAGATAGTGATGGTATTGTTTCAACTGATGAACTAAAGGCTGGATTGCCGAAGTTCAATTCACAACTAGCTGAGTCTGAAATACAGATGCTCATTGAAGCTGTAAGTCTACTGCTTGTTAGCCAGAGATAAAAGCTTTGATCTTTTTCATCTTTATGAATTTGTGCTTCTTATTCGGTATATTGCTTTGAGCATAACACAACTGCTACTTTTATACATAATAAAAATAACAATAAATTGTTAATATAGTGTGAAGTTCTAAAACCTTTTCCCCTTGAAGTGTTCTCCTGATGCCTTCTTGTGCGTGTGATGACTTTCTTGCCAACAGGTGGATGTAAATGGTAAAGGAACATTAGACTATGGTGAATTCCTTGCCATCTCACTCCATCTGCAAAAGATGGCCAATGATGAACATCTCCACAAGGCATTCTCCTATTTCGACAAAGATGGAAATGGTTTCATTGAGCCTGATGAGCTTCGGGACACCTTGATGGAAGATGGAGTTGACAATTGTACAGATGTGGCAAATGATATTTTCCAGGAGGTTGACACGGACAAGGTGATATTTTCATAATAGTCTTTAATACCAGTTACTGGTCCACTTGGATCAAAAATCATGTTTTTAAAATGTAAAATGATCATATATTGATTAGTTTTTACTATATGTATATAATAAATAAAATCTGAACTTTCTAAACATATTGAAAAAACTAAAAGTGAATATAAGTCTGTCAGGTTAACCCTATCGTTTTTTGGCCGGTGTGATCTATATCCCTGTTTCTTGGGGCAAACTGGAGTGGTTTACTTGTTCGTTTACTGGCTTTTTTGTTTTTTTCTCTTAAATGCAGGATGGACTTATCAGCTACGATGAATTTGTGGCGATGATGAAAACCGGGACAGATTGGAGAAAGGCGTCTCGACATTACTCCAGAGGGAGATTCAATAGTTTGAGCATAAAGTTGATGAAGGATGGTTCCATTAACTTGGGTGAGTAAATATACAATAGTTGTTTGTTTCTTTCACCTGTATGAGTTATCAAGTCTTTGTCAATGTGTATTGAGCTTATCTTCATTATCATTATTTGCGGCCTGTGTTGTATTATTTGGGGGTTTCAATGGGTTGCTCGACGAGGCAACTCTACAGCGTGTTGTTTTAGTAAAGCACAACGCCTTTCGACCGACTTAGTCATCCTTCTCCAGCCGGAAACCCCCCCAACACTGCATGTTTGATCGTATTTTTCTCTTCTCTATTAACTCTTCAGTGTTCCTCGTTGACAGTGAATTGAGATGTTTGATACTGTAGTACATATTTGATGGAAGAGTTGCCTTAGAATGCATATTCAAACTTGTCGTTTTCGTTTAATTTTTTTTCTCCATAAAATAAAAAATTCTGTTTCAACTCGAAGTTGTAGTACAAGACAATTTGAATGAGTGATTTACACATTCAAATTAAATCATAACAATGAATGAATGTATGTATAAGTATTACTCCCTTAACAAATTTTATATTTTCCGTTCTAATTTTATATTTCACAATAAACTTCACCATCTTAAAAAAGAGATATTAAATCAATTCTCAACTTAATAAATTTACGGTTCAACTTAACACATAAAGCATATTTTGTTTATTATTGAAAAAGATTATTTATCCTTTAAAATTCAATAAAATTAATTTAAAAAAAATCTTAGAATTTTGTATTTTTTGTCGTAAAAGGTGTAAAATGTTAAGCGGAGTAAATAGTATTTTCAGAGAATATTTTATGATATCGATTTCATGTGAAGACTAATGTAGAATGAAAAAATAATTATATTATTAAAACAACTAAACGAGAGAACTACATTGAATTTTATACGTTTAAACATTTTTTAAGAATACTTTAATAATTAAAATTTTATGTCTAGTACGTGATAAATTTATATATTAATCCAGATTCACACGTCAATTAAATTATTAAATGGATAAATTAGGGGTTATTCCACAACCTAATTTTATTGGCTAAAAGGATGTGTAGTGGATAGTTTTTTATTTTTAATTATTTAATAATTAATAATTGAGATTGAATTAAAATTTAATTTAAGATTAAAATCGTTTAGGTGTAACACCTATGTCACATGTTAACCATAGTTGAACTCATAAATTAAAACAAAATTCTGAATGCCCCACATGAATATTAAATCCTAAACCCAGAACGAGTGTATATATAAAACCATGATTATTGAGTAATTTACCACAAAATTATTGTACACCACAGATACTGTATATATACGACGATGTGATTATTAATGGGAAACATATATCCTTCAAGTTTATTACACAACATAATACGGTCATTATTCAGTGTAATACAATCTGACCGTTGATTTCAAACCATGAACTAGTTAAAACTCCCTTAAACATATGTTGAACTTATTTTTACTGATTCAAAGGGTTGTAGAAGGCCGGAAGCAGGGGAGACGAGATTGGACCGACGCCCCAGGGGTAGCCGATTTCCTGATCTGTGTACACATTACCATTGAAACCATCGAGACCAAACATGTTGAGGTTTTGAGAATCGGGGTAAAGGGAAGGAAGCATGTGCATCTGTGGTAGAATATTGTCCTGGATTTTGATCCTCTTTTGAGGTCGGAATTCATCTTTAGACGTTATTTCACTCGTTTCCACTTCTTCGGAATCTGATTCGAATTCCTTTCCATTTGATTGATCTGATTCCTCACTAAGAGAAGGCAGAGATAAGACTGGAGAATAAGGCTTGGCTCCAGGTGATCGGTTCTTAAATTCGTCCAGGATCTTGTCAAGAAATCTTCCTTGTGCTTCGATTTTCATCTTCAAGCTTTTCTGAACCTGCATAATAATTTGAACCTATAGTTCTTCGCACAAAAAAGAAAGATCACCTAAAAAAAAGAGTAACATACCTCAAGTTGATCGCTCAGTCGTCTTTGTGCTTCCATTTGAATGACCAATGCTTCATTTAGCTGCACGCCCCTGTACGTATTATGAAAATACGACTCTTAAGTACTAAAAAGATAGTGGATTAAAATTTAGAATAAGGCTTGTATATGAAAGAAGATTGTATGTTGGATCAACTCACGAGAGAGCACTGAAATTGGGAAGCAAATCTGATACACTTCTTTCATGCTTGCCTCCTGGATGTTATAAACAAGTTAGGACAAACAAGTTGGTAATAAAAATGGCAAGCATATGTACAGTTATTTACTTGTATGGTCTTCTTCTCGAGTAAATACTGACATCCTGTATTTCTGTAGTAAAAGAAAATGTATAATGGCAGCATAAAAATGTGGGGTGTGTGTGTGTGTGTGTGTGTGTGTGTAGGGAGAACCTGTAAGTGACTCTTCACATGAAAGATGGTCAATCCAGGGATTGCCATAGCCCTCAAAATACCTTTCGGCGTTGCCCCTGTTGGGAACCAAAGCAACATTTAAACGAAGACGAAAACAAGCAAAGCTACAAAAATGCAGTCTCAAATGCAACTTTGTGTTGTACAAGCTTATGATCAAATTTCACTTACTATCTGGACCTCCAATCTGATTAACAGCTTTCTCAAACAAATCATGCAGTTCTGCTGTCCATTTCAACCTCTCCTTAGACGAACCATTGGCCCGATTCGCCCCCATGTTGACCTTGCTGGCCTGCCAGGCAATGGCATGAGAGAATATATCTCAGTTAAAAAGGGTTACTAAATAGACAAAAAGCAGAGATAGCAAAAGCAATTCACAGGAAAGTACAGTCGATATGAACTAGGATAAGTTGACAGGAATATGAAAGATACCGAAAATTAGCAGCAATCGTAGGGGCGAATTCAGTAAGATAAAAGAGGGTTCCAAACTTTCTGATATCCAACATGGCAACATCAGATAACTCTTGTTTGTATCACCTGGTGAAGAAAACTAAATTCACAAAATGACAACTAGCAGACAAAGAGAGACAGCTAGAACCAAATATATGATTCTACCAACACCAAAACTGTTTCAAAACAATAGCTATAAGCAAAAGAAAAGAGCGTGTTTCAAGTATCTCTCCGTACTTATCCCATTCTGCAGTAAGAAACATGATTATGGATTTAGTATGAGACAGATACATACCAAGAATATACATCCATCTGAAATAGCAAGAAAATACTGAGTTGAAAGAGAAAAGAAATAAATATAGCTGTAATTTAATGGTACATCATGGATTAGGCACTGAAGCCATATAATATCATAGCATCTGAATGAATCAGACTTCTATATAAGAGCTATAACATCAAAACAAACAACCAAGTAAATGAAAAGGAAAAAAGGGTTTTATCCCCTTCAGAACAAACTGTTGGGGACTACAGAAAGCTGAAAAGCAATATTGCTAAACTACTTCGTCAGGCACTGAATAAACAATGTCAATCTTCAGTTGGTTCAATAACCACTACTGCCTGCTCCGTTTCATGCAAGAAGGGCATTTGTATTGCTTGATGTTCTCAGCTTTTGCAGGGGTTATCTTGACGCACTTTCCATGGTACCATCGCTCACAAATGTCACAGCCAATCCAGAACTCATCTGCATTGTAATTTCCGCCACAACATCCACACTGTGCTTCGCTATGCTCATCTTCCTCTTCTTCATAGCTTTCTTCAGTGGGCTTTGGGTTACTTTTGACTTGACCATCAATAGGCCTCTGAAAAGAAAGGAAGTATAAAGCTCAATAAATTAAACAAAGATAATGTTTAAGTAGGAACCAAACCAAGTACTAAAAGTTTGATCTCACTCAACATTATATCATGAGATTGGATAGACACAATCAATGGAAAGGATATAGTAAAAATAAACAATTTAAACATGAGAAGTTTCTACCTTTGTGCCACCACGAGATTTGCTTCCACTGTCTGCATTAGGCTTGTCTTTTGCAGGCTTTCTCTCCGTTACAATTTCAAAGACCGTTGGCAATTCATTGATCAAGCTAAACAGGCGCTTCCTGCAAGTTCAAACAACATATTATTGGCAACCAGAAAGTTTTGTAACAAGAAATTGAGAAATTGATGATCCTTCTCTAAGCATACAGGGAGGAAAAAAAAGTCAAAATAAACAATATAGTAGTCTATCAAAAAAGGAGTTATTGGCTATCAACGAATACAGACATTGAGCAGGCCAATAGAAGTGCTCACTCTAGTAAACATTGGCATGTGCCAGTGAAGTCATAAAACAAATTGGATATAGACCTTAGTGTTTCACAAAAGGGCAAGTTTGGTGAAATTTACATGGTTTATAATAGGTGCATAAAGGTGAAAGACAATAAAATAACTACTAAGTTATGCATCTGACTGAAGTTACGGTGATTCTCCATGCTTTACACACACCAACACACCGTGCTGTACCCCTGAGAGAAACCATAACATGTTTGAAGAAAATAGGAATTTAATTTGTACCTTTCATTGCGGTTCAACTTGGCTCCGAGGTAAAAAGAGACAGAAAGCAACCAACAATCACTGTGTACAGCAATTAAAGAAAGCCAGTCTCTTCTGTTCATCCCGTCCCTGGCAAAGTTGATCCCAAGGGCTGGCTCTGGGAGCTCAGGAGGTACTTCCTCAGCTGGGAGATTTACCTCCCAAGTTTCATTAGGGTGTCCGTAAAGACATAAATTCTCCTTCTCTACAATAAGTAAATTGGAGAAACCAAAAACATGATTGACAAGAGAAATGAAACATTGGAAAGAAGTAAAAAACCATTTAAGTTAAGCAAACAATCGGGCAATGAACCGTGTACTAATTCCATATTGAAAGCACATTTTTGAATGGTGATTAATAGATAGGATCATAGGTTGTCATTATTTTGTACAAGTTAACTATGGCAGTGGGTAGAAGAAAATATTACTACATGTTCTACATTCAGATTGTCAGGAGACTAGTTTCAACAAAATCGCATTTTAAAGAAAAAAATATTAAGGTAACTTGAATTACAAGTGGCAAAACAGAAACTTGACTATCAAAAGTTGAATTCTTTATCGTATAAGAATTGGCTTAGCAATCCTCTCTCTGTGTAATCTGATCTCTCTTTATTTGGAACTTTTAGGTACCTCTGGTACCCTTATTTATAATATTTTCTTTCCTTATCAAAATAAAATTGAACCCACGCAAGCAACCACATTCACTATAAAGTATCAGTGATCTAAAGCAATTTCGAAATCTTCCAAATAAACTGATTAAAAGGAAATGCAGCAGATTTTCCTTCCTTAGAAGGACCCAGGCGAAAAGCTAACAAGACCACCATAAACAAGAGCTGAAAATCCGTCGAAAATACGAGAGGATGCAAACAACAACGTCATTCCCAATTCACCACCTACGAAACAGCAGCAACTAAAGCAACAAACTTTCTAAATTCGTCACTCTTACTTTCCCCAAAACATTAATAAAACAAACAGAAGCTCAAATTTAATCAAATTCCCTTCTCAATCATGAATTTACCAAATTAAAACCAAGTCAAAACGAGCGAACTTTAATGTACATAAGATCAAGAAATAAAAGAATTTAAGTTTCAAAAAGTCAATTATACTAGAGATGAACTAAAAACAAATTACCTGGATCACACAGCCCGTAGAATTCATCCACATCTGAAAAAAAAAAAAAAAACAACAACAAACAACAGAAAATCAACAGAGGCTCATAAAAAACCCTCGAAAGTTTATATTTTTGGCATACATAGTAATTGTAGAGAAAAGTACCATAAGTTAGAGCACGGACGATTCCAGCACGACGAGCAGTATAATCTTTGAAGATCTCCTCTACAGTTCGAGGACTCGAGGAAACTGACGCCATTGACAAGATCTAAAATCAATTGAATAAGTAGACACAATTGAGTAAGTAGAGTTGGAAGAAATCGGCGAGAGAACACAGGATGAGACTTAAGTGTGCATGAAACGGTGGAATAAAAAAACAGAGAGGTGAAAAGGGCAACACAACACAACGTTTTATCTCTTCACC
This sequence comes from Pogostemon cablin, assembly GCA_023678885.1. Taxonomy (NCBI): domain Eukaryota; kingdom Viridiplantae; phylum Streptophyta; class Magnoliopsida; order Lamiales; family Lamiaceae; genus Pogostemon; species Pogostemon cablin. The sequence goes on along the minus strand of CM042977.1, from coordinate 1,905,559 downwards.
AGAAAGAATTAAGTTAACCTATCGATTTACTTTCTCATATATATATATATATATATATATATATATATATATATATATATATATATAATTACTATATTATTTATTTATTTATTTGAGTAATATATATTTTAGTTGATTTACTTAATATATATAGCGAGTATATGATATTTTTAGAAATATTATATTATTGCATTTAATACAATGAATGATTAAGGGTATATCAAATAAAAACAAATGCATCCTCATGTATTATAAAAAATTACTACTATAAAAAAACTTTTAAGAAGATAATAAATTTAGGGGTCATTTTGAACCCCATATAAATTAATTTAAATAGAAGTAGTGGGTAGTTTTTTAAAAAATAAAATTAATTATATTATTTTATTTAATGGTGGAGATTAAATTAAAAAGTAATCTAACGATTTAGATCGTCCAAGTACACCGGTGCACTACAGTCGGATTCTAAATTTAGATACACTAGAAAATGTCAAATAAAAGGAGCGGCTATTTGTAACCCTAGATCTACTAAACGAACCACAATTGCTAAACGCAACCCACTAAAATTACAATAAACAAGTATCAATCACTTAACAAACCTCATGCATGATCATTTTACCTTTTTAATTAGAATTAAATATACGATACAATTTTTATAAATAATCCCCTCAAATTCATCCAACATAAGAACTTATAATTTGAAGTTGGTAATTTTGTGTTAGATTGTGCTTTTCTGAAATTAATTTTGACTCTGACGGAGAATTGATTGCTAATTTGTTTCTTTCATGGAGAGGATTAATAATTTCTTCAGGATAATTCTTATAGAAAAATGGTTCATCCATCCTAAATTTGAGTATTTATTTCATCTCCTTCTTGCTGAATTCTGGAAGAAGGTGATGGAAGAGTTTCTGTGATTCGATGATTGGTGTGGTTGATTGTGTGATTATGTGTCGATTGTAACAATTGATTTTAGAATTTTATATGGTTATCGTCCTATTTGAGCGATTGTTTGGATCTGTCATTCAGATTCGCTGATATTTGTTTTATAGTGTAGCAATTTGGGATCTAAACAAGGAAAGATTAAGGCCCGTTCCAAATTTCAAATTTTGGAGACTCTAGAAAAAGATCTTGGATGTCCTGTTACATTTTGATGTTACATTTCATGTTACACGTGATAGATGAGTGACACGTATGCGGAGAGAAAAATCTCAACATTTCCCCTTAGGGTTGATTGTTAGGGTATAAAATAAATTATCCTACGTGTCAATTATCCAACAGTTTTGTAATAAGAGATGTAACACCAAAATGTAAAAGGAGATCCGATTCGCTAAAAAAAATAGGTGAGTGGAGTTTATACTTGTACTTGTCATTCAACTGGTGAGTGGAGTTTATACTTGTATTTGTCATTCAAATGTTTGCTTAAGGGACTCGAAAGGAAAGATAATGGTTGCAGAATCACAACATAAAAATGCATTTAGTAATTTAATTAGGGAGCATTTTAAAATTTAATAGGGTTCGTATAATAATTTATCATATATAATCTTATTTTATTATTTATGTAATGATATTTACATCCCTCTCATAAATATGTTTAAAAATTTTGGGTGGAAATAGCTACCCTTTATTTAATTGAAATGAATTATATTTATTTTTTATTTTTTTAATAACTTCTATTCAAAATTGAATTATACTATATATTTTTTTTATTTTTTTAATAACTTATATTCTGAGAGAACACAGTACGAGGGTTAAGTGCGATCGCCTCCAATGCTCATCTCATCAGTTGTGGAGCATTCATCTTCTGCCAACTAGTATTTTCAACTCTGTTGTTGCCCCCAAATCCCAATATTTATCTTTGGAACAGTTTGATAAAAGCCCACTGTGATTTTTTTCTGCGAATGCTTCTCGCTTTTTAGTAGGATTTTGATTAAGGCTTTTACTAATGATTCGGCTTTGAGGGAGGGGAGGATTATCCATGGATTGACGGCGAGGTGTGGGACTGAGAGGGATGTGTTCGTGGGGTCTAGTTTGATTGATTTCTATGGTAAATGTAAGGAGATTGAGAACGCACGGAAGGTGTTCGATGAAATGTCTTGGACGGCTTTGATGGTTGGGTACTTGAATTCTGGGAATTTGGATTCTGCGAGATGTTTGTTTGATCAAATGCCAACATGGAATGCGATGATTAAGGGGATGGTGAAGATGGGCGATATGAAGAGGTGAAGGGAGATTGTTGATTCAATGCCTATGAGAAATGAGATATCTTTTACCACATTGATTGATGAGTATGCTATATGGCAGCTGCAAGGTCCTTGTTCGACGAATTGCCATACTGGTGAGCCTGATGTCAGCTTGTTCTCAATTGGGGTTCTTGGAGCTAGCAAATTGGATCGACTCCTACATCATGGAAGCATCCTTTGATTTAAACCACGTTCATGTCGCTGTAGCTCTTGTTGATATGAATGCAAAGTGTGGGTTGTGCCTAAACGTGATCTGATATCATATTGCTCCATGATCCAAGGGTTAAGCATGCTCAAGCTGTTGCCTTGTTTGATGGATGAAGTGGCCATTACCGTCATCTTGACAGCATGTAGTCACGCCCGTCTTGTTGATGATGGATGCCGATTCTTTAACCTAATGATCCATAACTATCCATGAATCCATCTCCTGATCATTCACATGAAGAGACGTCCCGGGGACATAGGAGGTTTTGCCTAAATATTTAGTTGATTTACTTTCTGATATATATATTTTAACAAAATATTAGTTATTTATTTATTTATTTGAGTGATATATATTTTAGTTGATTTACTTAATATATATACTATATAGTAGAGTATCTGATATTTTTAATAACATTATATATTAGAGAAAGTCGAGGGTTTTGGACCTACACAACTTGTGAAGAAAAAATAAAGTAAAAAATAACACCATTGCATATTTGGGGATTCTTTATCATTGCATATTTGAGTTTAAGAATGACTTGAATTAATTATATAAAAATTAATTATAAAAATTAGCGATTCTTCAATCTTTATTTACACCAAGTTTAAGATTAATGATTTAATTATATATAAAAATTAATTTATAGAAATACGATTGTTCCTCTCACAAAGCAAATATGTTTGGAATAAAAATTCCACCATTCTTCTGCATTACACCGCGCGTAATATTTAAATACATTAATTATTTAACATCAAGTATTGGGTTTTAAATGAGGAATTACCAACTACTACACCAGGAGAAGAAAAACCTTATAGTCCCTATTCCAGTCCTTAGGTACTACTTACAACCATCGTATGTTTCCTCACCTGCTGTCTCTGTAATTTTCAATCTAAATGCAACTTTTTCTCCAACCAATGTTATAGGAGCACTGGACGGCAGACGGGACCGGAAGTAGCTCTCGGGTTGCAAGCTGGGACCCGATGCTGGGCGGGCTCTTTGGAAGGCTACCTGATACCGGAGGATAGTTGCAATGTACTATCTTGAAACTAGAAACATAGGCCGATTAAATGGAATTAGGCAGTGCCAGTTTGCGGAAAAGTATAGAGGCGTGGGAAAGACCCAAAACGGGTCCTTCTACGACACTGCCACACCTAAGTTCATAATCTTGAAGGTACAAACTTGACTATGGTAGACTTAGTGTAATAATAGCTTCCACATGATCGACTGTTATTCAGCTATAAAAACAACCAATGAGCAAGAAAACTGACGAAGGTGATCATAACTTAAAAACAACACCAAAGAAGATGAGAGAAGTATTGCTGAGTCTGCACGAGGAATTTAGGCTAGATGGTAATATGGACCAATTAATGAGGAAAAAGAAATAAATTATATATAAATGTCTGAGGGGAAAAAAAAAATCTAAATTCTAAACAACTCTTTGTGAAAGAAATTGAGATTCTGACACAGGATAAAACAAACCAGGAAAAAGAAAAAGGGCAATCTTACAAGAGTGTATGAGTTCACTCTACCTTCATGAAGTTGTTAATAGTCGTTTAATGCCAGTCTTCTGCTCCGGAGTAAGCCTGCTCGGAAACTTAATGTTAAACTTGATCCTTAAATTACCCCTCTTGCCTGGTTCCTTGGGAATCGGCATTCCTTCTCCTTTAACAACTTCTTCATATGTGGGACTAACAATGCTGTTTATAGGTATTGTTAGACTCCGGCCATCAAGCGTGGTGACTTGTGTAGTATACCCAGTGAGAGCTTCAACCAAAGAGATCTTCTGGGTGACAATCAAATCGTTTCCGTCCCTTTTGAAAACGCTGTGAGGCTTTTCATCAATAATGAACACTAGGTCACTGGGTATGACCCCGGGCTGTTCATGTCCCTTCTCTGGAAATGTTATTTTAGTTCCCTTCTTCCAACCGGGCTTAATTTCAACGGTAAGAATTTCCTCCATGGTGTGTCTCCTGTCAAGAAATAATAGAAAACAAGAAGCGTAAGTATTGTTGCTCAATATAATATTGACAGATAAAATACAGCATCAGCTGAATTGTCGCTTATTGTAACTAGTCAAGTGATTAGTCTGTTCCGAAGACATAGTCAAGGGATGAACAAATCACCTCTCAAGCTAACAGCAGTAACTAAGTGGCATCCTAAAGTTCAAACCACCGATACTTGTACAGGAGTGCTATTTATCACCACAACAATAAGTAAGCCTTAATCCCACAAATGTGGGGATAGATATGATGAGATAATCATATATTTTTTTAATAGTTTCTTATCAAATCTGTCAAATTTTTTCTTATAACCGAGTTAAGATGCTTTTGCATTTTCTGCAGACTATAGAGGTGCAACTGAGGTGTGTCCTACATACATGGCCAATCAACTTAGTTGTATTTCCCTAATGCGTTAGGGCTAGAATTACTTCTGCTAATTCAATCATTTGTCACCTATCTAGTCCAACGTCTACCCATCCATCTCAAGATTCTTATTCTTCTACCCTCAAATTTTCTCTCTTATTTAATTTAGAAGCCAAAAAAAAAAACTGATCCATAAGCATGTTGGTACCTAGTCAGTAAAATCAACAGAAGTTCTCACATTCTTAAGCATAAATTGCATTGTTCCAAAAGGTAAGCATAATTTTGTTCTTTAGTTGGTACATCATGGTGTCTATATCCCCAGTACTGCATTCCAATTTCATATAGAGGGTTGAATTGTTCACATAGATTGAATTAAATAATTAGTACTTACTACTGATGATTTATTGAAGAAAGAATGTTAGGACATACGGTTCTACATTTGAGCTACAATGATCAAGAAATAAAATATGTGAAAGTCTACATTAAGAAGTTTACTGCAATGCAAGGAATCTCACGTTCCTAAAATAAGAGAACAGTGACGTAATTATGCTAAATACACAATTTGCAGCCATTTCATTGGACATAGTGACTAAAACAATAAAGCAAAGCAAACACAGACAGAAACCTCTGCCTCAACAAAATGATTACCTAAGATTATATCATCCGTCAAAACAAAATGTGTTTAGATATAAATTTCAGAAAGCATACGTTCAGATGAAGAAAAGGGAGGGAAAGAATTCTGAGTTTTAGGCAAGTTTCACAAGCTGTAGCCTGTAATAGGTTTTTGCATTAAATGAGATTGAACTATCCAGTAAGCAGGCACAAACACATGATATCAGAACACAGTAAGACCATCAGATTAACAAAATCAAAATGGTAGGCTACTGAAAATAACATTTCTCAATAATAGATTATGTTTCCATTAGAAAAAAAAAAGGTACTTTTAAGCCTGTTAGTAGCAAACAAATGTGAGGCGAGCTCAAAAAATTATATTTTGAGATCACTAACATAATTATTATGTTAGTTGACAGGACAAGCACATCTCATCTGAAATCCCGACAAAACACACAAGAAAGTCGAGCATTGTAATCTGTTACATGATGTATCCATTGATCAAATAAAAAAAACACCATGGAAACGTGTTAAAATCAACATGGAAGAATAATCAGCAGATTAAAGAGTACTCACCCTTCAGAGTCAGCTAGCTAATTTTCTTTTAATCAACTGCATGCGAAGATCTACTAAAGACAATATTTAACTTTTGAGTTATGAAGCAGAATTACCTTTGTAAAAGACTAGGAGGATATGAACATGATTTGCAATAATAAGGTATTTATAGTGAGGAATAATACAGAAACAAGACTGATACTTTCGAGTGGGTTTCCCATGTACATCTGTCTCTGGGCTAGACAGAGGCCTCTTTAACATCACTAAGAGATCAAGTACTCTATCTAAAGTTAAATTTTGCAGTTATTTACCTTAACAAGTTACAAAATGTCTTCTATCCATCTATGTGCATGTACCTTGGGAGATATAAATACAAAATCATGTCTTTATAGTTTCTACTTTGCATCTCTAATAAAATTGTAGCTGTAGGCATAGGGAGGAAAGACAAACAACCATGAAAATCTCAAGGAGGTCTCTAGTCAACATAAGAAGGTGGGTTACCAAAAGATAATAATAATAAGGTAAAATAACTTGTTAAGAAGGAGACACTGTACCACATAACATTTGAGTGTTGAATACATACACATATATTTCATTGTTTTCTATCCTGAATTCCTCATAAAGTTGCCAAAAAAAGATGATTCTCTTCCACAGAGTCAAAGACTAGTCATTGATCTTGCACCAATAATGGGAAGTTATGGTCGAGCTAGTGCTGACGCCCCCCACCATAGGTAGTTGTAATCATTGTGCAACTTACACTCAGCCAAGAGCAATCAATTACAATCCATAGATTGATAAGTCAAGTATTCAAGTCGTAAATCTCACATGAACAAATATCTAAATTTGCTACAGATACCAATACATCATTGAATTATCATTAAATGAACGCAATGAAGACAGGCAGACCCAATGATCATTCCCATTATGACCTGTGATGGGTATCTTCCTTAAATAACAGTGATACCAACAATTACTAACAAGGGAGATTCTCTTCTAATGATTATGACTTGAAAGCTAAGGCATATGACAGCACCAACTTGACAGATGAAAGTGTCAACATTTAACATTTCATCTTCCACAATTACAAGCCAAAAATCTACTAATCAAGTCAGTATCGCCAAAATCACAAATTTCCAACAGATAACAATTTTCAGTAAGATAAACTCCATTGTCACAAATAAACACAATAAATTCAATTCAAACACCAAAAATCAAATCAAACAAGTCATACATTCAACAGGGATAGAGACTTTACCCGCTGGAGTCAATAACATCCCTTGAAATTTTCATCTTTTTAGTCGTTCCCTTATACAGATCTTCCAAAGCACAATGCAAAGGCCGTTCAATTGGCCGGTCCCTCCTCGAACCACCACCAGAACCCCCTTCCCCACTGGCAGCAGCATTCCTAAGCGAAGCAATAATATCATCCCCACCAAACATACTCCTATGAAAACCCGAACCACCACCCATTCTCGACGCGCCTCCCATATCCCCCACCCCTCCAAACGGGCTAGCAAACCCAAAAAACTCCGAAAATATGTCGTCAGCACTGCGAGGATTGAACCGGAACGTGTGGGACCCTCCGTCCCGCATACCTGAAAATCCGGCGCCAGCATCGGGCGGCGGCTGCCCTTTCAAACCCTCCTCACCAAACTGATCATACACCGCCCTCTTCTGTGGATCACTCAACACCTGCATTAAATTGACGAAGGAAGAGCTCGAATCACGACCAGAGGAGGTGAATTAATAAGGTAAAGATGAGTAATTTACATCGTAGGCCTCGGAGATTTGCTTGAATTTAGCTTCGGCTTCTTTCTTGTTGTTAGGGTTTTTGTCGGGGTGCCATTTCATGGCGAGTTTCCGGTAGGCTTTCTTGAGGTCGTCATCCTTGGCGGAACGGTCCACCTGAAGTATGTTGTAGTAATCCGCACCCATGGATTTCTCCTCTGCGTATCTATGGCCACCTCCTCCACCTTCGCTCCTCTTTCCCTTTGTTTATTTTCTACTACAAGATTTTCACTTCTTTCTCTCTTTCGGTCCTGAAATCTAACGTTGATAAATCTTCTCTAAAAACTTATTGGATTGCCTAACTTCCTTATATTTCTTAATGGGCTTTCTTGTTTGGACTTTGGCCCAATATCTTATGAGGAATGAGAAAGAAAAAGTAATTTGAGGCGTGGATTAATAGGCCTGTAAATATAGAACGATATATATATATATTTTTTTAATTTAAGTATGAATTTTAAAAATCAAACGTTAGAATTATTTAAAAGAAGCTTTGATTATTGTTATTATTTATATTTATAAAGCTAGTAAAAGATATACTAGAAATAATTAAGAGCTATGTGATATGCATCAAGCATTACACATTCACCAATTATAATTAGAGGTTGCAATTCATACATTTGTTCGTATTTTATGTTGGTGACGGCACGACATGATGAAGGCAAATTCAAACCCAACACGAATATAAAAAAAATTGTATTAACATAACACAATATGATAATAATACGAAAAGAAAAAAAATATAAAAAAATATTAATTAAAATATATTTTAATAGATTAATGGATCATCGCTAACGGATTATTATCGGTTAATATAAATCATGTTTAACGGTTTGATACGAATACGAAACGAAAATTTCTTGGTATTTTTATCATGTTGACTTGATAATAATATGAACACAATAATACTAAACACTAACCCATAATTATTGTATCTTTATCGGGTTGACATGATAATAATATGAACACAATAATGCTAAACACTAATCCATAATTATTGTGTGGTGTCCGTATACATTATATATTATCTACTAATATATAGTGCTAATTTAGTACGAAAAATATATTCCCTCCGTCTGCTCAAAAGAGGATATTTTTTTTCATTTTGATCATCCGCCTCAAAGAGGGTCTTTTTCTTTTTTACACACATAGATCCACACACACCCACTAATAAAATTAAAATATGGGATCCACACTATCACTAATGTAACTATCCATTACACATTAAATAATAATACTTCTTAATCAACGTGCACAAAAGTAAAAGATTTTCTTTCGGGTAAACGGAGGGAGTATATATATACCCGATCTGAGCAATAACAATTCAACTCAATTCAATTATGGTGCAACTGGAAGACAGGTGAACAAGGGGTTTTGAAGTGAGTGGATAGGATTCGTTTGGATGAGTTATGAGCATTTCTACATATGGATAGAAACCTTGACACGTCAGCTATTTGTTGCAATCAGTTTAATTCAATTTGGTAACCGTTTGATAAATTAAACGAGAGCTCAAAGTTGCTGCAGTGAATTGTCCTGTAACTTTGCTAGTTGGCATATATGATGTATATAAGCTGTTCACTCAGCATATTCTCATTGTAATCTCCCTTATACGAAATGTAGTAATAAAGGGTCTCTTTCCATAGTGGACGTAGGTCGATTTGACCGAACTACTCTAAAAACCCTCGTGTGTTCTCGTTTCTTTTTTCATCCATATATCTTTAGTTGGTTTAAGTTCTTGATTCAATTTATTATCTGCCAAATCCCACGACACCTTTAAAGTATTTTTTAAAAAAATTCGATTACTCTCACTTAAAAATAAATAGTCCTTTAAAAAATAATTAACTGAAATTAATGCCTTGTGTTGTAGAAAGAAAACCTGATTGAAAGACAATTATTTAAAATGAAAAACGAGCATGTCTTGTTTTCAAGTTTTTTACCACTTGCATTCTTTATTTCATATGAAAAATTAAATTATGTTTAATTAACAAGCAATAGAGCACATAAAAATTAGAACAAATTATCTCTTCCCGTTTTTATACGCATCCATACAGTTTGCTCTTCTCTCTCCTCTGTCACGCATCAAATATTAAAACTCGTTGCAGTTGAGGAATTGGTTTTTGCCGACAGAAATCAAGAAATGTAGTAATTATTTGGTCACAATTCAGGACAATGCGCCAACCCTGATGCAATAACCATCTCTCTCTTTCTCTCCATCGATCCTCTATATTCTAAATTTAATTAATGTCTTAATTTTATGCCATATTATATATAAATTAATATTATATAATTGTCTTTTATAATTAATTAATACTAGGACGGTATACCAACTCTTTATAATAATTTAATGTGTAGTGAGTTGAATGATATAATATTTTAATATTTAATGAATAATTATATTTGTATTGTTTGTGAACTTATATAGTGAATTGAATATATTAATTTATTTATGTGAGTTTCACTAAAAAAATTGATATTTTGTAATAAAACCGACAAAAAGAAGAAAATAAAAAGTGAGTATACTCCTATATGAATTAAATACTAATATTTATCTTTCATAATTCTCTTCTCACCCACTTCCCCATTGCTCTTTCTTTCATCTTTTAGTGAATTTGAGTCAATATGAGTTGGCGATGGAGTTGGTCCACATTGAAGATAAATAGCTTTCTTGCAACAATTGGAATTTATTACTTGTTTTATAGTGATTTGTACTCTTTCTCGCATGCCTTGTTTTTAATCTTTTTATTTTATTACTCATGTTTGTGGTATTTTAGTCCTTGAATATTTAGGTTTGCTTGAAAATAACAATCTTTTTCAATGTTGTTGTTCCTTACTTAATATTTTGGATCTTGGTACATTTTTGTTTCAATTCTCTTTTGATTATTTTTTTATCCCCAAAATCATTTGGGCTCACAAATCCCTTTTGGGTTAAAGAATGAAGAATGAAAATTGAATTGGAAAGAAAATGGTATAACATGAGTATGATTCCTCTCAAAGGAGAAATGATTGGTTTCTAAATAATTGGGAATCTATCCATAGTTGTATAATAACAAAACTACATTAACTTTCACTGCAATGGGAATGAATTCCTTATTCTTCAATTCCTATGAATCATAGGTGCTTCATAACATAACAAACTATACTTTATAAGTGACTATTAAACCTTGGACACGTGGCGTAAATTTAAAAAACAAAATATGTGATCCAATATTCACTCCAACTGCTTTATTCAAAACCAACCAAACACCCCCTTTTAACCTTAACTCCATCTCATAACCATTAAACTCTTAGAATCACATGATTGAAAAATAGCAAGAAAGTAGTTGAATTCATACGAATTGGAACCTCATAAGCAACCTAACAGATGTGTATTTATTTCCTTTCTCATCATGAAGTGGCACTGCTCGAATCCCAGGTTTCAACTCAGAAACAGGCAGACATGTTTGCCCACCAAAATCATCCTTATCAGATATGTCGAATTCATGCACTTCGATTCTCAGCAATGCCAACTCTGGAACGGTTAAAGGGAACTCGAACTCTTCATTCCAAACGGGGATCCAGTTGTCCTCGATCGCCTTCGTTTTCTTCATTGTTGAATCACAGGCTACGCCGGCTATACCTAGCTGCACACCAACATAAAAAATAGCACTCATCCTTAAACTTGATATATGACCACCTCATCTAAAAGTTTAAACTGATAATATTTAATTAATTCACTCTAACAAAACTCTGCTCTCAAGCAATAGCTTGGTTGTCGGCTTATAACTTAATTACCTTGACGTAGAAATCTGGAGGCGAGTACAAGTCGAAATGAGTACGATGAAAATCAAGATTCCAACCTTCTCCCATGTATACCTTCACCTGATCATCCATGAATCCAAGTTGTGATGCATTTCTTAAATAGAGATGAAAAATGGTAAACATGGATTTGATTCGTCTACTTCTACCTTGAGCGTCGTCTTCACATCTAGACGCTTCATGGGGTCGAAGATGTTGTCGTGTTTGAGTAGGAAATCGGGCTTTTTCACGTAACCACAACCACCATTGCCTCTGAACATCCCCTGCATCAACCAAAGAGACCTCCCATGTCCCTAAAATCCAAGAAAATAGTAATTGTTCTTGTAAGAAAAGGACATAAAACATTTAAACTTCTTTAAACGAAATTACTCTGTAAATTCCTATAATTATCACTTTGAAGAACCCTTTTTAAAATAAAATCTTAATACTAAAGAACTAAACACTCAAAAAAAAAAAAAAAAAAAAAAAATCTATGTACCTGCATATTGAATGCAACCATCTGAGCTCCATGCGTCCATCCTATCAAAGGGTTGTAATTCGACGAATCGATCCTCGTTCCTTTCGGATACACTCTCATTAAGTTCCTTTGATTGAACCTTCCAAGCGCGAAACGGAGCATCAACACACGAAACACAATTTGCAACAGAAGAATCAGAGTCGAAAACAGGACATATATATCTATTTACCTACCTTAAAATCTCTGTTCCATGAGTTAGGACAGCTTTTTCGAGTTTTTCTTCGTTCAAACTAACACGATGAGCCTTCTCGGAGTTCACTCTCAGCCAAGCCTTGATCCCACCTTTCATTTTCTCAGCTCGAATCCCGATCATTTGCTTGTACTCAGTTGGTGCATTTTGCTGCAATACATGGCTGTCGTCTTGATGATCCTCCTCCTCCTGGTACTCTCCAACATCTTTGTCCACTTCCTTACCCAAATCCGAGATTTCTTTCCCCCATTTTATCTCTTCTTTCGATTCGTAAGCTTTCACACTTCCATCCTCTTCCACTTTTAATGAAGCACTCTTTGTATCAAGATACTCTTTTGGATGCTTTGTTGAGATGATGACTTTTCCTTTCAACGACTCCGGAGATGGGAATTCTTGTAGATCATCTGTGTGGGAGCATACTAGTACATCTCCAAACGTCTGAGAGACTATCTGTCATAAAAACGAGACCATGTTAAATGACCACCTCGTCTAAAAACTTAGACGACTGAAAGATCACCTACCTCAGCTACTTTAGCCTGAAGTTCTTTGGTCAGATGATCTTCCAGTGTGATAATCACAGGGTACTCCGAGGCGACAAAGGCGTATTCTTTTATCGCCTTCAGACATCTTATTAGCGTAACTGGACTCGTCAAAGTCCTGCCTATGTAACACCAAATTCAGTAACAGAACACGAAAAAAACGAACACTGAACACTAAACTAGCTATGTAACACCATGTGCATACCCTCCATGCATTATATCAACATCATCTTTGGTAGAATTAGGCCACATATCGAGTTCAATCACACGAACGCCTCGTTCTAAGGCGTCGATGATCGGAACATCACTGGAGTCACTGCTGATCTGATTGCCAGTGAGGTAAGAATTATGGCCAGTGTAGATGTAGTAATGGGACAATGGACATGTCATGTCTTGGTGCACCTGGACCAACAAATTAATCAATCAAACACCCCATGATCATATTCATATATATGTGCATGTTAGTTTGTGTGTATGTATAAGTTAAACGAACATTTCATCTAAAAGATTAAGCTTATAGAGAACAGTATATGTACCTTGGGAGGATGTGAGAGGGGGGCATTGATTTCAGACAAGAGAAATCTGAAGAACTCAGAGATGTAAAGACTCTTCCTATGGAAGATGTTGAGGTGTTTGTGTTGATTAAGGAAGGATTCCATTACATTGACAGCTTCATCTCGAGTGATGTTTTCTTCCCCTTGAACATCCTTCAAGAATCTATGGAGATGATCCACATCCATCAATCCATTCTCTGAGTAATTCTCGAATAAATCTTTGATCTCACCAGGGATTTCAGCCTCTTTTAGCCTGAATCTTCTCTTGAAACAGAAACACACACTGTATGTTTGCTTAGACATCTTTCTCTCTCCTCTCTCTCTCTCTCTCTTGACTGAGAAATGACTTACTGCACATGGGGTTATATACGACAACACTGATCTAGCTTTGGAGTGATGTTAATGCTGCCGACGTGGTGGTTTGTGGAATTTAATGATTTTTTTAGGGTAATTAAATTGATGTTTAGTGATGTGTTTGGCTAAGTTGGAAGGATATTGTCCGCACATTAATAGTTTATGTGGGAATGGGATTATTAAATCTTATTGATAACTTTTAATAAGTTAATGTTTGCACTAATATAAAGTGGAGTATATTAATAGATATATAAGTCAATGCAAATAATTAATTTGTATAGATTAATAGTATTGGCTTACACTAGTGAGATGTGACAGTATCTGTTTTGGCATTTATTGAAACCCGACTAATCTGGTCTGGGGTATGCTGAAGAAATTAGTTAACAAAAATGCCAATAAATAAATAAATAATTTGTCATTCAGACCTTTGAAGTTTGATCCATGAAACTGGTGTATCGTTTAAATTCGAATTTTATTTAAACGAAAATTATTGTATAATACATTATGTAAATCAAAATATTAAACAAAGTCTCTTCTGATACTAACTGTGAGAGTGTAAAATTATAATTACTATTACATAATTAAAATATATATATTTACAGTTTATTTAAATTTGATAAATAATGTATTAAATTTTAAGTGTTCTTCGAGAAGGAATACTTATACTTATTTAAACGAGATATGATAATTTTACATGTGTATTGGTGTTTTTTTACAAAAATTTTAAAAAAAGTTCCTCCTATGCAACCTTTGAATACTTTGACAAAAATTCATCTCATGTGTACTACAATATAGTATGTTGTATGGAAAAATATTACTCCCTCCCTCTCAGGTATTTTTACTCATTTTTATTTTGGGCTGTTCCATGTAATTTTACACATTCCATTTATGGAAAAAATACATAATATTTTATTACTTATTTTTTACAATCCCAACAACTTTAATTACTTTTTTTTCACTTTATTCATCATTCCCAACAACTTTATTTACTTTTTCCTTTTAAATTACTAATTTATCCCTATTTTTTCTTACACTATAGTATATTAAAAAAATAATATGTCTTAATTTCCGTGCCCGTACAAATGGATAAAAATACCCGGGACGAGAGAGTAGTATTTTATACCTTTATAGTATTATTATTCTTTTAAATAAATATATTACTACTATGGCTTACAAAATAAAAATTATTAACCAATTTCACAAAGCTGGCTATTTTTAAACAATTTAATCACTGCCGAATAATGTAGATATCCCCATGAGTATCTCTTATCTCTTGCACTCTGACAATACGAACGTCAAGAATTTATATGCAATTATCATCTCCATTTTTTTTAAAATCATATCTTTTATATATAATTCATACAACTTTATTATGTATCAAATATGTACGATTAGTGAGTAAAATATACAATTTTAAATTTATTTTAAGTATGAAAGAGAAAGTAATTATCAATATTAAAAGTTTGAAAAAAAAATTGGGGACAAGAAAAAAGACCTAAAATCCTTTTAAATAATTCAAAGAAAAATAATTTTATTTCATATATTTTTAACATTTATTTTAAACTTTTATTTTATATAGTCTTAAATTAGTTTATGATTAATGAATAATTTTATATTTTTGAAGTATTAAATTTGTACAATTTTCATTTTCAGACTCTTAATTAATAATTAATCTAAATTATAATCCTTAAATGAAAAAAATTATATATAAAAAAAATTCCAAATATAAATACATTATACTTTATTAATAATTTTAAGCGTGGGATAAACATTATGGCAGATTTAATATTTAGACACGCCCTCTAGATCCTCATAATTATTGGAGTGGGACCTTAATTCGAATAACTAATATTGCAATTAATGGACTTGCATTTGGAAAAATCTGTTAATTAAAAAGGAAAAAATGGTTTAGTTGAATTTTTGTACGTATGTTTCATTATGTTTTAAATTTATGAAATTTTATTTATTTATTTATTTTTTAATGTGGGAGTGAGACTCGCTTTTCATACAATATCATGTTAAACTATACACTATACAGATTATATATTATATATAATGTATTGTTTAATTTGTTTTCATAGTATTTTTCTCAAATATAAAATGGTGCATCCTTTAACTAAATTTAAAATGATTTATATGAGACAAAGCTCAAATATATGAAAAAGAAAATTAAACGACGACGTATATTAATATGTAATGTTATCACATGATTGGTGTGCCGTATGAGACTGTTTACTTCTGTATTTCCAACATTAATCTTTTCACTAAGCCACTTCAATTAATACCACATGAATTAATGATGTCTTTATCTTACTTTATTCTAACATTAAATAAAAAAAGCCTCAAAAGTCTTCTCGAAAAGTTGTGGCTCACTTCTCATCCTATTCCAACGATTATAGTTCGTTTAATTTAATATTAATATTTCTCAGGTATAATTATCAAACCAATCAAAGAAAAAAAAGAAGGAAATTATATGAATTTAACATAGAGTTATGACAAGATAATATATATATATATATATATATATATATATATATATAATTAATGGCTGCAAGAACAATATATTATCATATTCGAAGTAATAAAAAGGACCAGTTGATCAACTTGCTTGGCAATATGGTTAACTAGCCGATAAATATCTATAAGCAACCTGAGACACATCCTGCGATTTACCTCCTCCACCAATCCCCAGGGCAGGGGTGGTGGGGCCATCTAATGGTGGGTACAGTATTTTAGAATTGAAAAATTAAAAAAAAACATTAAAATGGTTTTATAAAGCATATTTATGTGCCAAACTTTTTTTTTCCCTTTCTCAAATCTAATTCGTAGATCCAATAATATGAGAGAAGACATAGTCCAACGTTTATTAGCAGGAATCCTCCTTTTAAGCAGTCGGAGCTTTACGACTACGATTATTTGATTGCACACATAAATTTTTCAAGTCATTGTGGCTGGGCTAACAATGGAGCCAAAATAAGAAAGATAAATCTTTAAGATGAATCTTTGGTTTTATTTAGCGAGTGAAAAAGAACTAAAATTCATTTCAAGATGATTGATTACTCATATTTTTTGGTTTTATTTAGTGAGTGAAAAAAAACTAAAATTCATTTCAAGATTATTGATTACTCATATTTTTTGCAATTCTTAACTACATCTCTTTCTTTCTTTATATATTTTTATTTTTATTTTTGAAAGCATTTACTTTTTATTTATTGAGATTTAAGTAGATATGGTATTCTATCATAATAATACCTATAAAGAATTTGATGAGAATAACATATACTATGAATTAAAAACAAAGAAAGTCATTATGTGAGACATCTCCCTTTAAATGGAAAAGTAATAGTGTGTGTATATATTATATGTGGGAAGAAAGAAAGGGCTAAGAGGCTGGAGCACAATTAACTTTGCCCCCAAAAGGGTATACAAAAGTTTTGAGCCCCATCAATAAAGATTTGCTTTCTATTAGTATTATTTTAAAAAACATTTTTTTTCCTTCACAAAAGCAGAAAATAGAAAATAAATAAAAATCAATAATTGCTGTCTATTATTCAACTCTTGGTTCATTCTATGAACAACTTATTAGTGTTAGAATTTGCCCAGTTATGGTGAAATGCAGAAGGTGAAGGAGGGTATAAAAGGTTTAAAATCAGAGCAAAATATTTAAGCAGATTATATATATATATATAGATTATCATTTTAGTAAAAATTGATAAAAGTGTTAAAACAAAATTATTCAAGCTCGATTCAATTTAATTATAGGTGTTAGATGAAAGTCACATTTTGAAAATATTTGAAAGGTTATTTATACTTATTTTTAAGAGCGAAAAGTGTGTAGGACAAACAAATGAGAAGAAAATGAAAAGTTTGTTGGAATATGAGAGCAGTATATACTATATAATTCCTCCATCTAGTTATTATTGTTACGGTTGCCGTAATAATAATCACGGAACGAGGGAGTATGAATAATGAAACATGTGAATTTTAATGACCACGTCTTAATTATCATATATACACTAAAAAAATCATCAGTGGTACAAAAGAGAAAGACAAGAGCAATAACTAGAAAAAGACATCACTTAACCTTCCTTCCCCACCTTGTCCCATTGATCAATTCATAGTTCCTACCATAAATGTAGAAAAAATTAAAAAGTGTTAGCTTTATTTTTAATATATTTATTTATTAGCAACCATTTTAGAACTATTTCATCTTTAAATTCTAATGCCCTGAAAAATAATGGGACACTTCAACTACATCTTCTTTACACATGAAACTAAATACTGCAATATCATCTTGGAATACATTCATCAAGATAGTAATTTTGAACATCAATAGTGGTTGGAATGTGAGATCGATAATGTCTATTAGCTGGGCTGACAACTACAGTGTGGGAGTTCGACACAATCAAACTATAAATTTTAAACTCGTGATTACTTTTCCACCGTTCTCTAGACCAGAGCATCATAAGTGTATGTTGTATCGTCTACGTAATTTTCAACCCTGAGGAGTTATCCTAGACGGATTTTTGAGTCCTTAGAACTCACCGAATGTAGGTTTCATCCTTTATTCACACACATTCGTGCGCGTGAAATCAATGGTGGAACCTACACCCGATTAAAACATACCACCCTCATGGAGGGTGTATTTGAGACTAAATATCGAGCCACTTTGTTTGCCAAGTAGAGATACGATCAGAAAGATTAATTGTGGTTTTACCATCAGGAGCAACTGGATAGTAGGGTGAATCCTCTGTTAATTCAGTTGTCATTGACAACCAGTACAAACTTGGTTCCCAGTTAACATTCTTGATCGCCTTCAAGATCTCCTCCACGACAACCTCCGACCCCTCCGCTGATAAATTGATCCCGTCTCTGCACACACGACTAATTCTTATCACAGAAAGCCAAAAGAAACATAAAGGAAACAGTCACACATGATAAAACACGAAAGCAACACTAACTTTTGTTCGTTTTGTTGATCATATTTCAGCAACATGTGCAATTGAAACACTTGTTCTTCTCATTTATAAGTATGATTGATTCTTTAGGCCTTTGCTTGTAAAACTCTATTATGAAAATTCACACCATTGAACACATTTCTCTAATAATGCAGATATTTGAAGCTTAATAAGATAAATGGAAAAAAAATTAATCAGACACGTGACGTGGAAAAAATATGTGCACTTACGTAAAGCATGCATTGGCCCAATCATCTTTTCGCCGAATTGCTGTCCATAGATTGATGGCATCAACATCCATCGCTTGGCACAATTCTATCAAAGCTTCAGAGTATACTCGACAGTTTTCATCCGTTCGGGCTTGATCATCAAAGCCATTCCTGGTTTGAAATGCAAGAACAACGGGTAGGCAAAGAAGATGATATATATAAATTTAATTTCCAACTCATTGGAGATACATTTACCCGAAGATTTCACGAACTTTTGCCTCATTCACAGGTGGTGAACTTAGGCAAATTATCCGAGTCTTATCTGAAAGACTCTGAATGATTGAAGGCATCATTGTAAGTGTTGTGTGATGAGAAAAGAAGTTAACTTACACAATCAATAGTGGCAGTTTTTAAGAGTTTCAAAAGGAGTTAAAAATTAATTTTGAAAATTCACATAGATTACTAAGGTAAGGTGAAATTTGAGAGAATGAACCTTGAGATGAACAATAATCTTTCTCATGTTGTCAATGTATTCAGACAGAGGCACGTGAGCTCCTAGGCCACTTGGGTGAGGGTTCGTTGCATCGTTACCACAAAAACATACTATGACGAGAGAAGGCTGAACAGATGCATCCTGAACCAATCATCAAAGTTCACTCATTTGTAAAATGTGAATATAAGTCATAATCCTATGAAGTACAACATATGCTAACTCCATGTACTCAGAAAGACAGGTTATCCTCATTTCATTTGATAAGCATTTAAAACTGAAAGCTACGCCATGAGTCTTTTAAAGATTCCTCGGTTTGAGGTTAGAAATCTCTCCTGCAGTAACTAAAACAAGTGCAAGCATAGATCCACATTCTTTTAACAGGATACGCACAAATACCTTGGGAAAAACTCGATCCAGATACTCAAGAGCCATCCTCGTGTTCCAACCAGAGTATCCTCGCAGTACTACATCCGCCTTTAATAATTCAACAAAAGTTAACATAATCGAGAAGTGGATTTTAGATTGAAACAGAGCTATCGGAACATATACTAGAGGCTAATAAACTGCATGACTGTTGAAATAATATAAATCTTGAAAATTTTGTGGTAAGAGTTATGTTGCACATAAGTAGCTATTTCTCCCTCAAGTTGAGTTATGGAGCCTAAAGAAGGATTAAGGGAAACTGGTGTTGAGGTTTCTCTATTATAAGCTAATCACTATTCAAAACTAGTGGTATCAATGCAATGCTCCTAGACATAATTTCTTGTACTGGTTAAACATTGTCATGTGTTTTTATCCTTTTTTAAGATACTTTTCCCCCCTTTTAAAACACTGCATAGTGAACACTAAAGCAGCCAAAATGTGTCTTTCTATCTCTCATTTATATTTAAACATACAGTATAACCACTTAGAGAGTGATTGGTTCATTAAAATTATTAGGTTGGTTAATAAAACTTGAAAATGCCATAAACAAGGAATGAACATGAGAATTACCTTAATTCTTGAAAAGTTTCATGGGATATTGTAACCCATCTCCCCTAAGATTGTAATCCACCGAGCCTCTTACTTTTAACTAACGGGCTTAGAAGGAAATTAAGCCCGCTTAATTGCAATTAGTGTGTAAACTCCCTATTTTTAGTTAATTTTTAAGGTTCATGAAGTATTATTAACTCAATGTTAACCAAATACACTCCATGAATAGTGATTCTTCTCTCAGTAAGAACCTATGATTTCCAGATTCTTAATCAATGAATAACTACAAGCAAACAGATTTCATTTCACATCACTCGAATCCCCAAATTTAATAAGCAACTAAAATCCTGAATTTCGGTTTCAATATCATCAAACAATAGCATCATCCACAAGCTATCTGATAATGTTCAGCTGAAATTGAATTTTCGAAACAATGTCGAATCATTCCAACGATACTTGAATATTAGCATCAACCAAAATAAATCACAAAAATAATCAAAAAATAAATAATACCCTGCGAGTGTAAAGGTCTGCAAAAATGGAGCCCCAGCCTCCATCCCCGTAGCTCATCTGTACCATGGATGACCCGAACAGCACGAACCTCGGGCGACCCGGACCCACCATCTTCCTTCCTATTGTTCTTCTTTTTCAGTTCATCGTAATATAATCACCAGAATAGTAACGTTGCTTGCTTTATTTGAAATTATTTAATTAATTAATCTATTTATTTATATAAAATTTTAATTAGTGCTCCGTTGGAACATTTTTTTTCCCCGAAAATACATCAACATTTATAATTATGAGACGATTGATAATTTGGGGAAAAAAAACAATAGAAATTCCTTGAATCTAAGTTTAAAAAGAAAAAAAAAATCAAAATTTAATTTATGACTGATTATTTTATCTAATTTCCTTATAAAATTTTATTTTTTAAAAATAATTCCAAAAATTATTTTTAAAATTGACGTGTGTATACGGACAAAGGACCAACGTCCAACCATTGAAGATCAAAATGTTGGGCGGGCTTAATTTATTATTATTGTGATTAGTCAAAGAGCTAATTGGGCCTAATTTAGCCCAAATTAACATCTTTAAAGGCCCAATAACAGAGCTTCCCGTTAGCACAATGGATGTCGCCCTTTTCTCTCCTTCTTCACTCTTCGCCGGCTCCGATTGTAGCTCCGATGGTAATTGCTATCCTGATTTTCAATATTTCGAATGTAGCCTCGTAATTTTATATATTTATAAATTTTACCCCTTTAATTGCTTGAATCTGCCTTAAGTTTCCTTTTTTTCTACAGAAGAGGAAAAAGTTGGAATTCATGAGAACTTCATGGAGCGAAAACACCAATTTCCTGGAATGGTAAGTTCAGAAATTCTAATTAATTGTATATGCAGGGTTTGAAATTGTTGAATCATACATTTGAATAAACGGTTAATTTATGTGGTGATTGTGATGAAAATTTTTAGTTGGTAGAAATCAGTGCTGGGAAGTAGAGGATTGGATGAGCTTATCTGCTAAAGATACTATGATTAGAGAGCTAAGCGGCTTATTCTTGCATTAGTAGTTGTTCCTTCACTGCATTGTAATGTGGCAGCAATCTTTGCTGTTGATTAGTGAATTAGTGATTAGAATTTGACTGCATTATTGCACCGTATTCGTATTCGTAGCTGATTGAAATGAATAAAGAATTCTTGCAGGATTGTGCAGGATTGTTGATCCTTTACAATTGTTTGTCGCAAGCACTACTAAAATGTTATGGCTGTTTGTTGAAATCATTGTTTAATCTTATTTGTTTATGTTGCCTTTTGTGCAGGAACTGCTTGTCAGGGAGTTTTCATTTCATCAGTTAAATGCTAATCTACTGTGGCCTGGCACATTTGCATTTGCTGAATGGTTGGTTCAACACAGAACATGGATAGAGGGAAGGAGAGTGCTTGAGTTGGGAAGGTATGCGATATTGCAAATTAAATCGTTTTCTTTTAAATTCTCTTATATTATTCTTGAAGCTTTAGTTTGGTCTTTGAATGCTTAGTAATAATCAGGGTTTGAAACACATAGGGTGTTACTTGGATTTTATATGTATAGGTAATTGTTATGCGAGAGTTGTTATATGAATGAGAATCTATTGCTCAAAATTTGTATGTACTTTTTTTCTGTTATAGATCCATCTTCATAGTTGGAATGCTTTTTTATCTTGTAATAGTAGGATATGAAACAAATCTTATTTAAGTTAATAATATAATGTATCATTGCAGTGGAACTGGAGCTTTGGCCATCTTTTTGAGAAAATCTTTTCAACTTGACATTGCAACTTCTGATTATGATGATGCTGAAATCGAAGAGAATATTGCACATAATTGTCGAATAAATGGAGTCACTCCAGTTCTTCCACACATAAAACGTAAATTCTCTTGCATGTTGCTGCAACTCGTGTAAAAAATCATACTCCTTTTACTCGAGTTTGTAAATTTTATTTGTTTTGATAAATCCTTTTCCCTTTCCAGATTCTTGGGGAGATGACTTTCCAATCCCTAACCCAGACTGGGACCTGATTATTGCAAGTGATATATTACTGTGTAAGTGCTCCAATTCAGTATACCCTTTTTCACCTTGGTTGAGCACGTCTGAGTGAATAAAAAAATGTTAAATTATTTATGTTCACCTGAACCCTGTACTTAAGGCTATGGAGTTTGTAGCAGAGAAAATGATATATATTAATTGCATTTATTAAATCCTAAAGTGAAAAGAAATAGTGTAAAATAAATAATGTACACGGCAAGGATCATGTATATTGCACAATTTTCTTTAAAGCAAACTGGTAGTAGTCATAATCATAATCAAATCATCATAATCAAAGATCATTACTGAATTGGCTATATGGACATATCGATGTGAAATGTGTAAGCAATAGTTGGTTTGTTGTCATATACGACCTTGGACCAACCCAACAATAGTGACATATCTCTTATTGCTTCAACTTATCAACTCTTTAAGGCTGTACTTGCAAGCTATGACCGAAAATTGCGTTTATTGGCTGACTGCACATCACTTGTTAATGCATTTGTTCCATTAGGTTTGCTTATTTTACAGAGGTGTTGTTTAAGAAAATTGTATAATTGAGCTGTAAAATATGTATCTGCATCAAAGATTTATTCCAGCAATCACTTCTCTGCAGAATGGATCCATTTGCTTGCTTCTCACTTAGATTTACCAATACTTTGATAACATTCTCTGCGTTGCTCTCATATTTTGCAGATGTTAAGCAATACGCCCACCTTATAAAGTCCTTGTCGTTTCTCCTCAAATCTTACAAGCCGAAAGCTAGTGATGCTACTAATGGACAGAATGGTACTTTTGCTTGGATTTTGTGCGTCATTCTTTTACCATGGGAATGTCCTATATATCTTAAGACATCTTGTTCTTGTATTTGGTTTGGCACAGAGTCTTACCCGCTTACCCGACCAGCGTTCTTGATGAGTTGGCGACGGAGGTTAGGGAAAGACGAAGAGTCGTTATTTTTTACAGGGTGCGAAGAAGCTGGCCTTGAAGTTGATCATCTCGGATCTCGTGTGTACTGTATTAAGCAAACAACTAAACATTGTCAATCCAGTTGAACCTTTTTGTAGAAAATAGAACCATGTTTGGGGTTTGAATTCATGACCTTTGAGAGTATCTTATATGCTGAAATGCTTCCTTCGGGCAGCTATTTTGAGTTAATATTTTATACAATATGCTTTAAAAAATTAATCTAAAATAATATAATAGCAAAGTGAAAAAGTCAAAATTGAATCAATTTTTAATCTACACCATTGATTTTTATTACTAATCATTTTTTAATCTCGTTCATTCATCACATTATTTAATCTCATCAATTCATCACATTTTTTATTAGATCTTGATCATTAATTTTTTTTTATCATAATAATGATACCTTATTTAATTTAAAATAATACATTGTTTAAAATGATTCCTTATATATCTATTTTAATTTTCCCTCTTATTTATTTCAAAAAAAATTAATTTATAATTTATGGTACTAACATTTATGTTTATATTATGATTTATTTTTGTAATTATAATTATAAAGTAGTACTAACAATTATGAGTGAGGCTTGCGTGCGCTCTGGCGTACGGGAACACATTCCGTGCGCCTTTAGAAATTTAGTATTACGGGTAAGGGTACATTGCTTTGGTCTAAAGGGTATACACTTTAATTAATAAAAGGTATACTAAAATTCTAAAGGGTACACATCTTTACACTTTTCATTAATATTTTTTTTCTTTAGAAAATAAAGGGTACATATTTTTATACTAAAGGGTATACAATTTAACACAAAATTCTAAAGGCGCACGGAGTATTGTCCATGCGCCCAGATACACACAATAATTTTCTTTAGAAAATAAAGGGTACACCTCTTTATACTAAAAGGTATACAATTTAACACAAAATTCTAAAAGCGCACGGAATGTGGTCCGTGCGCCCGGGTGCACAGAAGTTTTTGCCAACAATTATAAGTCATTATTATATTAGTTTATTCATTGTTAACAAATTAAAATTTCCTTTACGAATTTTTTGAAACTATAATGTAGTTTTAACAATTAAAATTCATTATTAAATTATTTTCTTCATTATTAATAATTTTGAATTAATATTATTATAATTTACTTTTCGAATTTTTTGAAACTATAATGTAGTTTTAACAATCAATTTATTATTAAATTATTTTCTTCATTATTAATAATTTTGAATTAATATTATTGGTCCTAACATCTTAATAATTTTAAATGAGTATGTGTAATCAACGAGTATTGATAAACGGGTTTGAGACGGGTATGAGTATCATAATATATTTTTTTAATAAAACGGGTACGAATATGATTAATTTATATTTAAATGAATACGAGTACTTAACAATTAATTCATTATTAAATTATTTTCTTCATTATTAATAATTTTGAATTAATATTGTTGGTCCTAACATCTTAATAATTTTAAATGGGTATGCGTAATCAACGAGTATTGATAAATGGGATTGTGATATGTATGAGTATCATAATATTTTTTTTAATGAAACGAGCACGAATATGAGAAGTTTATTTATATTTAAATGGATACGAGTACGTACGGATACCCCTATACTGAATATCCTACCCTCTATCATCCATAAGAACTACCGATTGTACATTAAAATATTATATCTCTCAAACTATACCCCTATAAACTACAATATACCCCTATACCGATTTTTCACAAGTTAATATTTCTCTATAAACACCGTCTTACAAGAGACTATAGTCAAAATAAATAAAAATAGTATCAAATATGTATGAGTAATTTATGGGTATTGATAAAAGACTTTGGGATGGATACGAATATTGTAATGAATTTTTAAAATATTAATATATAAATGATATTTATTTATACACGGGTACGAGTATTAAAAAATAAGCAATTATCTAACATAATTAATAAACATAATTATTTATTATGTTAAAAAAATATAAATATTTTATAAAAATGCTCAGTCAATGTTGAAGCCACTAATGTTAAAAGTAGGAGCTGATAGACATCGATTTTTAGTCATAAGCATATAACTAATCCATAGTTGCATAGCGACACACATATTTTAGTAAATAAAGCATGCATATAGTCGCACATAAAATCACGTATAGGATTGCATGAAAAATTTTGTATATGAAATTGCAGGTATAATTTATATATTAAGAAATATTTTATATATTTAATAAAAAATTATAAATTTTTCTATCATATTTTTGTAATAAAATAAATTATTTTATTTTATATTTAATTAGTAATACTATAAGTTGATTTAAAATATTAATTTTAATCAACTAAAAAATACTTTAAAAAATAGTATCAAATGGATATAAATCATTTACAGGTATTGATAAAAGACTTTGGTACGAATACGAATATTGTAATGAATTTTTAAAATGTTAATTTTAAATGATATTTATTTATACAATGGTACGAATATTACTAAATAAGCAAGTATCTAACATAATTAATAAATAACATTATTTATTATGTTCAAAAAATATATAATTATTTTATAAAAACGCTCAATATTTAAAACTACTTTCTTTTGTTATATATTTAAAATACACCTTTTCTTAATCTTCTTATTGCTAAAAATGAACATCTCAGCATGGATTGAAGGATTGTATTATATAAAAATTCCAATTTAGATAAATTCTATGTGAAGATATACTTATTTTATAAAAACGCGTGATCGTGCAATGCATGGAACGAGTATAACTAAACGTGTATACTTATAATTATACATGCTACAATAACGGAATAGTTATACTTTTATCCAGTAGTTTAATGTATAATGTCCCCCGAGGGTTTAATATTTATATGCAGGTTTAGTGTTCATACCAAGGTTGAAATTATATTTTAAGTCAAGATATACTTATTTCATAAAAACACGTGATTGTGCAATGCTTTGGGTTTAAATAACATCAAAACGCCTTTGTCTCGTGCAACGCACGGGTTCAAACGCTAGTTATAAAAAATGGCAGAGTGTACACCATAGTTGTGTTTATGCGAGCTTATATTTTTAAGCCTGTAAATATAACAAAAAAGGTCGTCATGTGGGATACAATCTAGGGGAAGACTGATTATAATATCACATATAATTAATGAAAATTTGGGAAGTATGCTGTTGCTTACAACGAAGAGTTATTCAAACTTGTATGAAATATTATCTAGCTTCAAAATATATATTTAAGCTAATTTGATAATCAATCAAGTCGAATTTGAATGAACTTTTATCAAGTCAAATTATAACTGAGTTGAATCTGAATGAACTTTTATCGAGTCAAATTATAATTGAATGTAGCAAGACGTAAATGTTAGAGATCTTTGACTTCTTTCTTGTCTATTTGATACTCCCTCGACAGATTTTAAAGGTGATCATTTGTTTATTTCACATAGATTAAATGATATTATTATTTTATGTATAGTGAGTAGTGATGTTAGTAGTGAGTAATAGGTCGTATACCGACTCGGACACTCTATTACATTTCCGTGTTACATCTCCTGTTATACTAATCGGATGAGCGACACGTGTACCTGGAGAGAGAGGCCACTAACGTTGTGAGCAACGTCTGTTAACAAGCTGCGCAAGGAAATAATTTGTATTAGGAAATGAAGATTACCAAAAATTATTCTTCCCAAACCTTCCATTATGGAATCACCTCAACAATTCAATCAACGATTCTCCTCCGAAACCACCATTTCATCAAAAGAATTCACAATTTCCCTTTTGCAATTCGCAGCATTGTTCTGTCTTCATCCAAGTTCAGATGTTTTAAATCCAACTTTACCAAAATATATCTGTGTAATATATAACTTTATAAACCCAGTTTACAATTATTTTGAGAAGGCATCAAGCTTGATTCAATACCACTATAATTTTTGTGAGATTGTGTAGTTTTTGCACAACCACCATAATTTTTGTGAAATTGTTGAACGAAATCTTTAACTTCATTTTTTTCCTTGGAAAAGCACAAATAATAGTCATTTTAAGAAAAAGATGAGACTAATATCGCCTAAATCAACTGGATAATCATTTTTACTGAAATAAATTTAATCAACTGGACAATCATTTTTATTGAAATAAATTTCACAATCAAAAGTTCTTTTTAGTATTTTTTTTATAAAGATATATTTGAAATTCATGTATTTTAATATGATTCATGTTTACATTTTATTGCTGCAAGTTATGGTTCAAGAATGGTAAAGGGAAAGTTGTGAATTCTTTTGATTAAATGGTGGATTCGGATGAGAACAATTGAATTGTTGAGGTGATTCCATGGAAGGTTTTGGAAGAATAATTTTTGGTAATCTTTATTTCCTAATATAAATCATTTCCTTACCAAGCTTTTTAACACGTTGCTCATAACTTTAGTGGCCTCTCTCCCCAAGTACAGCGTCACTCATCAGATTAATGTAACATGTAGGGGTGTGCAAAGTTTGGTTAAAATCGAACAAACCGACCAAATCAAACCGAAATATTAATTTGGTTCGGTTTTTTAAAATTCGGGTGGTTTTTGATTTTGCAAATCTAATTTTTGTAATTTCGGTTCGATTTTCTATTTTGAAATTTAAAATTTCGGTTAACCGAAAACCGAACCGAACTTTTAATTTATTATATATATATATATTTTAATACATTCACTTTATTATTTTATTTTATATATATTCAATATTATTTTTTTTCATCCTAAACAAAATTACTTAATTAACTAGATTTAATTTTAATATCAAAATTTAATTAAAACTTAAAATAATTTCATCTATTCAATATATTTTCTTTAAATTGTATTATTTTATCGAAAAAAAGTGAAATATATATTTATTATGACCATGTAGGTATATATATATATAGTGTTATATATAGAGAGATTTATAATATAAAATTATATATATTATTATAGTGTATGTTATATTAAAAATATTTTTTTAAGTAGTGAAAATATAATAAAATGATATAAAAAAGATTGGTTATTTGTAAAAAAAATTAATAAATTTTGGTTCGGTTATCCGAAATAATTCGGTTTGGTTAATTCCGATTTTGTAAAAGTTCGATTCGGTTTTGGTTTTATAAAAAAATTCGGTTCGATTTTCGATTTGAAAGTTCGATTTTTGGTTAACCGACCAATGCACACCCCTAATAACAGGAGATGTAACATGAAATTGTAATAGAGCATTCGAGCCGGTCATATACGGCGTTTTTCTTACTAAAAACATGGAAAAATGAATATTTTTGAAATGGATATCCAAAATAATAGGATAGGAAATCTTGAATTGAGTGAAGGAGTAAATGAAAATTACATAAGTATTAAAATGCCTTCCCGTGATAATTACGTCATTCTTTAATACACGTAAAATAAAATAATTCCCAATAAAAAAAGAAAAGTGTAATGATTTTTTAGTAGTATTAATATTAATTAGAATATGTCAGCGTCAATAAGATACAGATATTTTATCTGTACTTCAATCGTACGCTAATTGACCATAGTCTTTGAATCAAAGGAACTTCACTACTTTGAAACTCTCAACAATTCAACCTAAACCAAGTAAATATATATACTCATGAATAGTAATTCTGTAATATTGTCTTACGTCCTTATATTTTTTTAAAAAAAATTAATTTATCGATTAAATCTCACTTTTTTATCTTATTTGTTTTGCAAAATGGATTTAGTAAATATGTGTGCAAGTCTTTTGTATAGAACTCGAACACTCTCTCTTGTAAACTCCATTAATATTTCTTTCTTTCATGAGAAACTGTTTGATTTTAACTGCAACATATATAGTATAGATTAATATAATGGAATATCTAAATAAAGAATGAGAGACTCTCTTATGAGATTGATTATTTGTAAGACGGGTCGACCCATCATTAAAGTATGCTTATTGTATAGATAAAGTATATTTATTTGTAGTTAAAGTATGTTAATAATAAATCATATTATAACACACTCAAATCATACTTTAATGCTTAATCCAACATACTTTAGAAAACATACTTTAATAACCATTAAATATATTTTATCTATACAATAAGCACACTTTACTGATTGAGTCGACCCGTCTCACAAATAACCCGTCTCACAATAGACTTTGTCTTAAATAATACTCCCTCCGTCCCCTTGAAAGGTGTCCGTTTGCTTTTTGCACGTGGATTAAGGAGTATAATAATTTAATGTATAGTGAGGTGAGAGAAATAATATTTTAATGTGTAGTGGGTAGTTGTATTAGTGTTGAGTGTGGGGTACACATGGGTCACATCAATCCAAAAAGGAAAATGAATACTTTGTAATGGGACGGACCAAAATGAAAAAATAGATACGTATTAAGGGGACGGAGGGAGTATACTCTTGTCTTCATGTAATTGCTGCTAACCAGAATATCCCACCGCCCAAAATATGGAAAATCATCTCCATCTACACAATTTTGACATCTAAGATTTATGAATTAATTATAAGTAATTAATCAAGAAAGACACATATGCCTATCTCATGATTTTGTGGTGATATGGTGCTTGGACGTTTTGCTATGTGACCACTATTCTTACGTGTGGTGAAAAACAGAAGCATCTTCAATTATATATATATATACAGTGGCGGATCCAGAAAATCGGGTGGGGTGGGCTAAGTTTATTGAAGAAAATAAAAAATAATAATAATAATTAAAAAATAATATATATATATATATATATATATATATATATATACTATAATTTAAGAAGATATATTTATTTTTTAACTTCATTTCGGTGGGCTTAAAATATTTTTGGGTTGGGCTAAACTTAAAAACACAAAGAAGAAAGAAGATATATTTATTTTTTTTAGCTTCATTTGGGTGGGCTGGAAATATTTTTAGGGTGGGCTAAACTTAAAAACACAAATTATTTATAAATTATTTACATATGATATAATGGGCTTTTCGGGGGCAGCCTGGGCTTGAGCCCGGGGCTGCCCCCACATCCATCCGCCCCTATATATATATATATTACTCTGAATTTATTTTGAGAATATAGGTGAATAATTAATATTGATGAATAAATAATGCCCAATCAAGATTGTTAACCTAAACCCTAGCTCTTCTTTTAGTTCTCGAACCCTAAATAAGTAGAAGAGTTTGAATTGTTCGTTGTAGATAGTCATTTTTATAGCACAGTATTCTTTAATTATACATCGACTAGTACATAATGCACGAAAATAATAATCTATTAAAAATAGAAGAGTATTATTAATTTTTCTTGGAAACTCTTATACGAGATTGTTATTAAAACCATTTTATAAAACATTATCTTTTTTTATTCATATTATAAATTGTTTATAAAATAAATGAAAACATTTATCATTTTTTATTATTATTTCTTATTAATTTCATGGAAGTCATTCAGATGCACACGGATCTTTGTCTAATCTTCTATATATAAAGGAGTACAATTTGTTATCCTCTATCATATAAGAGTGAAAAGTTCGATTTCAAGGTATTTTTTATGGAAATATTGTTCCATTAAATTTTTGGCTATGCATTAATTAATTTAATAAAAATGAAAGTTGATGTGAATAAATAAGTAGTAATTAAAAGAAACCACATGATTTGAGATGAAAGTTAGAGTGCTCATAATATGATTCGGTTCTCTTGTTACATCTTTGTGTTATATCTCATATTGCACACCATTGGATGATTAATACGTACTCCCTCCGTCCCTCCTTAAGAGGGCCAAATGTTTTTTGGCACGTAGATTAAGGAGTATTATTATTTAATGTGTAGTGGGTAGTTGTATTAGTAGGAGTGTGGGTCCCAACATTTAATTGTATTAGAGGGAGTGTGTGGGTCCCATGTGTATAAAAAAGGAAAGGGGACTCTTTGGGTGGGACGACCAAAATGGAAAAATGACCCTATTAACCTGGGACGGAGGGAGTATAATATAATAGAATATATACCCTAAAAGGAAAACGTAAACCCTTTGGATAATAATTGTTATTTTCTTCCCCGTACATATATCACTCATCTAAAGCATGTAACAAGAGATATAACATCAAATATAACAAAACATTCAATATACTCATTATATCTCCAAACTCTAGCAAGATGATTAAGTACAAAATTTTAAAACTAATTTTATTCGACGTGTCATATTAGAGTGGAAATAGATTAATAAACTAACTTTAGGCACAATTATTTATAGATTATCTAATTAATATCACTTGACTTAAATAATGATAAGTAATTTAGCAAAATAAAATCCAAAAGAAACCCACATGCAAACTGCCTATAATATTTTCAGTTCAACAGTTTATATTGGTTAATTAATTAGGAATCACTCCACTCCTAGGCCATCAAATACTATATATTACCAATCACCACAAAATTATATGAGAAGAAATACTAAATTACTAAATTATTTTGTTTGCATTCAAATAATTGAATTAGGAATACATGTTTTCCTGAGGCTTTGTTTGGCCCAAGAAATTTCGTGGAAATAACATGGTTTTTGTTTCCATATATCAAAACCTCAATCATGCAATAAGTCACATGTATTTTCAGTTTTGAATCTGAAATTAATAAAAATTATAAACCCAAATTTAAAAATCATAATCGATTATATAATTGGCTATATTTTGAAGGAGTGTGTGTTTTCTAATTGGGCTTTTTTCACCATGCACATAGTGATAGTTTTGCATTAGTATACATAAGTAATTAGTGGTAGTAAATTAAATTAATATTCCATGAAAGAAGTGAGAGTAAAGTGTGCATATATATATATATATATATATATATATATATATATATATATATATATATATATATATATATATATATATATATATATCAACTGAATCAGACAACACAAGTAATTCAAATCTTTAAGCATTGTCTTCTTAGCAAAATTATATGATGAGAGAGAAAGAAAAGATCAGTTGAAACTGAAGGAGGAACCTTCCTAGAAGCATAAATTGGCACACATCTCTTCAATTATGTATGAAGATCATGCCTTCTCCTGTCCTTATACCACCACCTCTTTGTTTGGTTGTATATATATCATACCAGATCTAATTTTTATATATATAATGTAGTAAATTTCTCTCATTTATAATTATCATTTATCTAAAAATATGAAACATGATATATTATAAGTTACATTGAATTCAGACGTCATGTATATGTGGTTAATATTTTTTTTATGTTGTTGATGAAACACACTCCATCCATTCCATCCTTTCAAATTGAGCATGATTTAAAATTAATTTTTTTTTTGAAGTTTAAGAAAATATACTTTTGATTAATTTTGTTGATTTTTCATAAGGGTAGTGTAGTATTAGGAATTAAGATATAATTGTAAAGTTTTTGTTCATTAAGTTTGTCAGTTTTTGAAATTAGTCCATACGTTTACGAGTTTTTGAAATTGGTCCATTAAATTTCAAAATTCGACATTTTAGTCCATTTACTGGCTGGAGTAGGTCACCCAACCAGCAATGCCACGTGGCACTTCTGACGTGGCGAGAAAAAATATTTTAGTCCTTTAAGTTTGCCTTTTTTTTTAAATTAGTCCATGGTATTCCAAAATTTTAATGTTGATCCATTAGCTCTCAAATTTTCAAGAAATTAGTCCATTTATCAACAAGAATGGACCCTGGTTAAGTATATAGTGTTTCTCTTCTCATTTTCTAAATTTTATTATATTCAACTTAATTTATAAATATACATTTCATTTGGGTTGAACTTTAAAATTTTGTCACCCTCTTTCTAACTAACTGAATTTTTAGCACGAAATGTTCCGTCATAATTTAAAATCATAAAATGCCCATCTGAACTATCATCTGTTCAAGAAATTCACAAGCGAGCATCCTTTTTCATTATAATTTGATGTGAACTTATGCAAAATAGAATGGATAGTAGATGATATATTTTAACTTATTGAAATAATAATAGAAAATTGAAAAAGAAATGTCATTTAGACCGATAATTAGACCAATTAAAAATGTAAAATTGAGTTGAGTTAACCAATATTAACCCACCGTAAACCATAATTGCTAGGTTAGAGATATTAGGTTTGATAATGTGGGACATTTGTCAGGTTGGTTATTTGTGAGGCGGGTATTGAATAAATTTTAAAAGGGCATAGCAAGTTGCCAATGCGTCAAAATCATTTTGATATTTTTATATGGATTTTTTTTTAAAAAAAAATATGAACCTAAAATAAAACTAAAAAAAAATGTTATCAAAATGGACAATGCATAATTTATAAAAATATTATTTTTTATTTATTTATATGTGGTGGGTTATTGGTAGGTCTCAAATTTTGCATGTGGCAGGTTATATTCGAGTTATAATAATACAAATTATTTCTAGAATGTATCATTTGCAGGATGGGCCATTCATGGGGCAAGTTGATGGTAAATTTTTATAGGTTGTGCAGATTAATTCACGATGCTATGTTTATTTTGACACCTATAATACTATTTTGTTGAATTTTAAAATGTAATGGATCAATTTCAAAATTTTGGAATATTATAGACTAATTTTAAAAGGCGGCAAACTTATTATCCAAAAATACCCCAAAATAATTAAGAAATTCACTTTTATTCCATACTTTTGAGTTTTATTCTGATTTTATCCCAAAATAATTTATTTTACTAATTTCCTCTCATAACTTTTGTACAAGCGATTCAATTTCATGATAAAGTCCCATATAGTAATTAGTAATATTTTTTAAGTAAAAATGACCATTTTGATGATAATTTAAAATTTATGAAATTATTTCAGATAAATTAAGTTTTTTTAAATTATATTGAACAAAATAAAAAGGTACGAGCCCGTTTATATTTTATACTTGTCATTTTGGGTATTATCTTTTGTGCTCAACGTTTGATGAGTAACGCATAGGAGAAATATGGATATTATATTTTAAAAGAAAAATATGATAGTGGTTGAATTTTATTCTCTATCATAATTAGTAATAATACGAAGGATAATTGACACAAATAATTGATAGTAGGCAAAAGCTCATGTGCCTCCGGGAACACGGAGGGATACTCTGTGTCCCATGTGAACACAACTCTCCCCCTCTAATTCTATTTAAATATATGTATTGCTAGGGATTTAAATTTTAAAGGAACATAAAAATTACAAAGCCGTACAGAATGTGCTCCGTGCACCCGGGTGCACAGGAACCTCACTCTTGATAGTATCATAGGAGAAATTTCGTGGAAGTTTCGAGAGATAAGGTACAACGCCGTACATGACACAACTCTAACACTGCATACTTCACTCGATAAGGATAACCTTTTGTTGCATCCATTAATTTCATCTTAAATCCTAGTATACTATAAATAGTATATATGATATCCACTAATATCATCTCTATTGAATAGGATAAAAATTACTCCAACTTGTTCCTTGATTCAAGGTTGTTGATAAAGCTTGTTTGATGGATTCAATTTGATAAAAATATCAAATGAGATTAATCTTTTGTGTTTGAAAAAAATTAAAAGTTCACTTGATGCATGAAAATAGATAAATAAAATGTATTATTATCAAAATTTGAGTATGGTTTGATTACTTTATCAAACAAACTCAAATATATATTGTAAATCCTAATAATATTTCATATAAATTTTAATATTATTGCTTTCGCCTCAACTCGACTCATTTACCCCTACAATTAACTTAGTGCAAAATATTTTCTTGACAATATCTAAAACTTTATCAGTGTTATTTAATTAGCACTTTTTATAGTAAACTGGGATTAAGTTGATCAACGTTGTTGTCTACGTTAATTAGTTTTAGGCTCTGCTAGCTAGTTAGTTAATTAATTACCCTCATATGTGCTTCAATCCCTAAAATAGGTTTACACAAATATACATCATACAAATTATAAGAAAAATATGCATTCAATGTGGTCCGAAGTGTAATTAACTTAAGTTTCTTTATTTAACTTTATAATATTACAATGGATTTCAAGTGTATTAAGGAAACTGATTTAATAATTAATTAGGACTAGTACACACCAAACTTTTAAGAAAAAGACTAATGGGTATTAATTAGCTTGATAGATTGATTATAGGTTGATTATAGCTTGACTAATGTTGACTTTAGAATTAATTATAAGTCGATAAAAATCATGTCGGGTTTGAATTAGAATGATATATTGGTTTTTTTTTTAATATTAATAATTTCAATTTTTTTCTTTTCTCACATTTGATTAAGATTAAGCAGTTATCTTTCACCTGGATTTATAAAGATGCACATTATTTTTGGAGAGAGTATTTAATTTAATGATGATTATGGGGTGCACTGATGCACCTTAATTTATTTATAGGTGTAAAAGGATAGTAATGGGTAGTTTTGCTTTTTAAAAAATAATTATATTAACACTTAAAATTGTCCAAGTTCACCAGATGCACTATAGTCTAACTCTAAATTAAAACAGAGCATATATATATTTATATCAATATATATATTCATTATCAAAATATCACTTATATAATTATATATATTTATAATCAAAGTACAATCAATCAGAAACACTATTGTTACTCAGCTTCATAAATTTAAAACATAGATCGTTACATATTTTTTAAATTTATCTAGAAAGGTCCCAAAATAATTAGGAATTCATTTTCGTGCTAAACCTTTTTGTTTTGTTTCGATTTCGTCCAAAAAATTTTTTTTTGTTAGCAATTTCGTATCATAACTTTGTAAAATCGTCAATTCAATCTTATCCCATATAATTGGAAAATTTGAACAATTTTAGTAAAATTGATCATGCTTGTGGGAATTTAAAAGTTATCATGAGATTATTTCGGAAAAATTAAAATTCTTGAGAATATTATGTATTAAGTAAATTTATATGAGACGATTTTAATTTAAAATCGAGTTCATTTAGTCTTAAAAATATACTCAACATAATCTTAAGAAACTTAATTATTTCGAAATAGGTTCATAGGTTTTAAATTCTCACAAAAATAGTTCTTTTACTAGAAATGTTCAAAAGTCTAATTTCATGGAATGAGATAGAATTGGTGTTTCTACAAAGTTATGAGACGAAATTGACAAAAGAATATTGTTTTGAAACTAATTCAGAGTAAAACTGAAAGTTTTGAGACGAAAATGAATGTGTTAACTATATATTTTGGGATCTTTTCCAATGAAGTAAAAAAGATGGAGTATGAGACTGTGTATGTTTTAATCTCTTTTAAACTCCTCACTTTGTTGTTTTGTAGGAAACTTCGTGGAAGGTGTTTGTAATACATAAAATGTTTTGTACGACATTCTGTTATATATATGTCTCCATGCATATATAATTA
Source organism: Pogostemon cablin (assembly GCA_023678885.1). Taxonomy (NCBI): domain Eukaryota; kingdom Viridiplantae; phylum Streptophyta; class Magnoliopsida; order Lamiales; family Lamiaceae; genus Pogostemon; species Pogostemon cablin. Next base: position 1,868,357 of record CM042977.1, on the reverse strand, counting down.
ACTCATCATCATCTCAAATTAGAAAACCTACTTCATTTCTGCTGCTCACTCACTTTCCTTTTTTAGAAAACAGCATAACTGCATGCATGTCTACAGAAAAACAAGACAAGGGCAAAATGGCATCCACAGAAGCTAATTGGTTTTTGGAAAATGGTCACATTAAGCTCTTGAGCAAAGAGAGGCACGGCCGGACCGCGCACAACATGTCCTCGTCTTCGCTCCGTAAGAAATCCGACCGAGCTCTGGTCTCCAAGATCCGGGTCGGGTGCTTGAGGTCATTTTTGTCCAACCTTCAAGAAGTTTTGCTTGGAACTAAGCTGGCTGTCTTGTTCTTCGCCATACCCTTTGCCATTTTCGCTGAATATCGCAAATTTGCAAGGGTACGTTTGTCTTTTAACTTATATTCACTTTGAGTTGTGTTGGCCTTAATTAAAAGGAATTAATGCATGCAGTCTACTTAATTATGAAATAATGAATTAAACACAATTTTTTAATGCAGATCTTCTCTCAGCTCTCTCTCACTCTTTTTTTTTTAATTGAAAATAATTATTTAGTGGTGATTTAATGTAACAGCCATGGATTTTTGCTTTGAGTTTGCTTGGACTTACTCCCCTTGCTGAACGAGTCAGTTTCCTGACAGAGTAAGAAACAAATTTAATTAACTAAATATTTGTCCTTTTTTTTTATATATATACACACACATTCTATATTAATTATGTGTGGCTTACCGCTTATTTTATTTGGTTGTGTATAATAAATACAGGCAAATCGCTTTCTTCACTGGACCAACAGGTAATTTTATTACATTTTATTTAAAAATATATTAATTTTTTATTTTGAAAGAATGTTTATTTTATCCACTAATATAATTCAAATTCATAAAAATTGATACTACTATATATACAGTAGTACAAAAAGTATAAGATAATAAAACACGTGATTTTTTTTTAATAAAGTGTTACACTATATGTAATGAATTTAATGTAATTTGAAAATAATAAAATTGTTGGTGCAGTGGGAGGACTTCTAAATGCAACATGTGGAAATGCAACAGAATTAATAATAGCAATTCTGGCATTAGCTCAAAACAAAGTGGATGTAGTGAAATACTCTCTACTGGGCTCTATTCTCTCCAACCTTCTATTGGTTCTTGGAACTTCTCTCCTCTGTGGTGGCATTGCCAACATTAACAAACACCAAAAATTCGACAGAGTAAGTTAATTTACCCATTCTTTCAATGGGTATATCTACTTTCTTTAATTTTGAGTTGAAAATACAATTAGCTCCAACTTTAATCTTTAAGAAAATGATTAAATTTAAGAATAAAATGATGATGAGTGTTTGGGTATTTTAGGGTGAAACATCCGAGATCCTAAATTCAAAATTGGTTAGGTGCGATCAACAAAGATTAATTAGTGGTAAAAATATTTCTGCCCAAAAAGAGATAAATACCCTTTAACTCAGCTGATGACTCGATAAAAATAAATAACTCAATTGTATATATTTTTATGACTCGATTAATCATTAATGGGTAAGTTAAACTTTTGAATAGAGTCACTAATTTAGTTTTTTGGGACATTATAAAATTTATAATTAAAATTGTGGCAAAATTGTTGTTTTTTTTTTTTAAGTATACTAAAACTTTTCCCTAAAATAAAACGTGCGCCTTGCAATTAAGTTACCTAATTTACTCCTATTTATTTGTTCTAAACTCAAATTAAATCACAGTTATTTACTAAGATTGCATCATAATTGACAGAAACAAGCAGATGTGAACTCTCTACTTCTATTGTTGGGATTTTTGTGCCACTTGTTGCCTATGATGTTCAAGTTTGCTGGAAAATCACCAGAATTAACAGCAATTGGAACACTTCAGCTATCAAGAGTTAGTTGCTTCATCATGCTTGCTGCCTACATCGCTTATCTAGTCTTCCAATTATGGACACATCGACAGATATTCGAAGCGCCACAGGTGTCGCGTCTCGTTTATTAAATGACATCATCGTAATTAATTATCACTGCGAACCCTAAACTGACTTTTATTTAATTACTAGGGTGAGGACGATGATGACGTGGAATCCGACGAATCGCCAGTGATCGGATTCTGGAGTGCTTTTATCTGGCTAGTTCTTATGACTGGTGTTGTAGCTCTACTCTCTGAATACGTCGTAGCTACCATTGAAGTACGTTTAATTAATTATAACATTAAATGCAATTTAATTAATTACTTATATATAATCCCTAATTAATCCAACTTTTTTATTTTTATTTTTTAATTAGGCTGCATCTGATTCATGGGGGTTATCTGTAAGCTTCATCAGTGTGATATTACTACCAATCGTTGGAAATGCAGCAGAACATGCAGGAGCTATTATTTTTGCTTTCAAAAATAAATTGGTATAAAAACATTCTTTTTAATTATTAAAAATAAAATTATTTCATTTCATATTTCCCTAAATGTTCATATGTATTTGTGCAATAAATCCAGGATATATCATTAGGCGTTGCTCTTGGTTCAGCTACTCAAATCGCCATGTTTGTGGTAAGAAATATTTCGATCCACCAACATTAATTTTATTAATTTCTAGATTAATAATTTATAATATTTAGAGATTCTAATAATATATTTTATAAAAATTTCAGGTTCCATTAACTGTATTAGTTTCATGGGTGATTGGTATCAACATGGATCTTGATCTGAACATCCTTGAAACCAGCTCTCTTGGCCTATCCATAATATTGACTGCAGTAACTCTACAGGTAGTTATAAATATGGAGTACAATGAACTTAAATTTCACCATCGATTCCATTTTTTTTAGATGTTCGATTTCATGTATGATACAAATTCTTGAATTCTTACAGGACGGAACATCTCATTATATTAAGGGGTTGGTTCTTCTACTAAGCTACGTCGTTATTGGAGCTTGCTTTTTCGTGTTGAGATCGCCACTCAGTAAGCACAATCCCTAAAAAAATTTTATCGATGGAAATTTGTGAAAAATGACATTCTAACGACCACTTTTCTAAGGGAAAAAAAATTGTATGTTGGAGTTTTAACATAGTCCAACGATCTTTAGACGTTAGAACTCAGCAGTTTTCTTGTAGTATAAGTTTTTTTTAAACCATTAAACTTAATTATATATATATTAATTCTTGAATTTGTTTGCAGATGGAAATGACTCTACCAACTTAGGTTCCATGTCCTCAAATGATCAAGGAATAATGAGACTTTAAATGGTAATAAATACTTATATACTACATAACAAAATTAATGTTATTAAAATCAAACTATATTAATTAATTGTTTTGAATTATTTAGATTTGCAGTTTCAACAGATTGGGTTCATGTGTTTATTCGTTCATTGATCATGAAATGGGTGCAAGTTCAAGAAACGAAGAGATCGATCCATTCAAGATGAAGAGAATTTTATTGCAGTCTACAAGGGTTTCAAGATCTTGCAAAGGGAGCTTTTGATTTGATTTGAAATGATGAAATAATATATATACATATAATATCTATATTTATATATATGTATATGTATATTGGGATTGATAAGTCCACTCGAGGTTGTTTCTTTTCTTACATTTCGTATGATCATTGGAGATTTGAATCTCCATTTGTGTGGTCGAATTTTTTAAATAAAATACTATATACTACTATATAGTTATGCTAATTATTCTAATTAATACTACTATAATTATGATTATTATTGTTAATTCAATTATATTAATTTACTATTAAAGAATTGGAAGAACATCTATACATATATAAAAAAAATTAAATTTGTATTTTTATCTTTCAATTTTATTGCATTTAGAAAATATTCAATTTTAATCTTGACTGTTTATTTGACATTTAATACTAAATTACTCCCACAACCAATCACAACTTAAAATTTTTATCATTTTAAGCGTCTAATTCAAAAATATCAATTTACACTTTTTTAGTAAAAAGCTCACACGTCCATTTGCATTTCTCTCATATAATTATCCACCTTAATTCACGTGCAAAGAACATACCGATAGGATAAATGAGATCACATATTCTATTTCTATATTTCATTTTCTATCTCACTTATTACATACTCTCTCCGTTCCACCAAAAGGTTCTCATTTTACAATATCGAGCGTCTCACTTAAAAGTCTTCAATTTTCCTTTTAGTAAAAAGAACCCACATATGGCCTACCATTCACTACTAATACAATTACCAACTACACATTAAATAATAATACTCATTAATCCATGTGCAAAAAACAAATGGGGACCTATGACCGGAACAGAGAAAGTATTTTTTATGATTAGTCGTTAGTATAATTAGTAGTTAGTTCACCAAGCACTATATACCCTCCTATCTCCAAACCTCTCAAACCTTCCAAGGTGAATTGAATTTGGGTTACTGATCTTAGTGAGGAGTCAATAACCAAGTATACTAACCTAATTGGTTTAAACGACTAAAAACATGTAACACAATTGTGGAATGAAATGTCCTATTTACTCTAACCGCCGGACCGCCGGTCTTGACTCTTGAGGGTAGTAATTATAAAGAGCGAGTATTTATCTCCTTCGTTCTACTTTTGAGCAGCTATGTTGTACCAACTACAATGCACGCGTGTCATGAGGAAGACAGAGATGGTTTCTTGTACGAATATTAGGTATTCATTAATTATGCGACTTTTTTAACATGAGTGTCATCTTTAATTATGCGAGTTAATGCATAATCAGAATTTTTTTTTAGCACCATAGTCAGATTTAATAAATAAATAAATTTTTTTAAAAAAAAAGACATAATCAGAACTTTTTTTAAATGAGCCACTGTGAGCAAAAATTTTCCTCTCTAAAATCACCCTAAATGAACATAATTATTATGATTTAAAGTTTAAACCTCTAATTATTTATTTTTTCAAACCCAATTAATTTACTATTATTTAGGAGTTAAATAGAGAAAACACTCTTTCATTTATTTTGATATCCAAATCTGTCATCTCATCTGTATTCCATTTCCCTCTCATACCTACAACGAATCTTGAGAGAAGATATGAGTGATAATTCAGCTAAGCTCATATGGCGGGAAATTCGAGGTCTTGACCCGAATGATTTTACCGGACCCAATCAACGACCCGCCAAACATAGCTTCAATGGCGTGAGTAATCGAAGAAGGCACTCCTTTGCGAGCATTTCGATTGCGGAACCAGGACCGGATAAGGACTTCTTCCCGACGACGCCTCAGCTTCTCAAGCATCCTTTGGCTATCGTTGCATTGGTACCTAAAGATGCCGCTCTCTTCCTCGCCGGCGCTGTTGCCGGCGCCGCCGCCAAAACCGTTATTGCGCCGCTCGACCGCGTTAAGCTCCTTATGCAGGTCCTCTTTTCGTCTCTTCTGAAATTATTTTTTTAGGTTTAGATTTTGCGCAAATGTTCCTTAAATTCGAATTTCGAGGGGCTGTTGATGCGAAGATTTTGTGCGCATTTTCTCTTTCAATTTGATGCAACTTCAGAAACAATTTGCTCCAATTAAGAGAATGTGAATATGAGTTGGTGAATAGGATTTTCATGGTGATTCGTAATTTTCTTCAATCATGACAACGTTATTATTTGGTTTATTAATTAATTATTTTTTTCTTATTTTATTCAGACTCATGGACTTAGAGCTGGGCAAGACGTTGTAAAAGGGGGAACTGGATTTATTGAGGTATCATGATAGCATCTTCCTCTTTAATATACTTGATGCCCTTATGAGATTCCACTATGGGTTTTATTTATAGGCGATTGAAAGTGATGAGTACTTTAGTATTTTGTGACACTAGAAAGTGTATTTTACAACACTACAGTGATAAGAATATGTGGAAAGCACTACTATTTTATAAGCGAAATCAACACTATTCATAGATATGACAAAAATTATTTTCGTACCTTTAACAATCTTGACTAATGATACATTTGCATTAGGAGGAATATTTCAGTAGTAACGGTAGACTTGAATATTGCCTCAATGCTAGAATATTTGCCGCCAAGTGTGCTAAGGGTTTATGTGTCATCTGTTTGGGTATAGTTCTTTAATTTAAAACATGTTATGAAACATGAAATGAAACACTATTGTGGAATAGGGATCCGGACTGTTCAATAAATAAATTGGTTTGTTTTTTTGAAATGGACTAGAAATCCTAAAACATATCTGGCTCAAACCATTTCTTAGATCGGAAGTCTACTGAAATTTTTAAATAAGGATGAAATTGGGGGAAAAAAAAAGTATGCTATATGCTGCAGTATTATTATACACAGGAAATAAGTGGTTTTAGTGTACTGATGCATAATGTTATTAAAATACTTATGGGATCAAATGCTGTCCTTTTCTCTTTCTAGGTCAGCAACCTGTACAACCAACTATTTCTCTTTGATTTGCCATGCCCTCGAGTTTAATTTATGCTGCGCTGTATTGCTCTGGTCCTGTCATCGTCCTTTAATTTAATTGTTATGCTCATGTTTATAACATGGCTTGAAAAAACGTTTGAATGTTCTGTTCATGTTTCTTATATGTATATGCATCATAAACATGAGGCATTGTGTCATTTAAGGTGCCATTTTAAATGTGAATTTAGGCCTTGACACTGATTGGGAAGGAAGAAGGACTGAAAGGGTACTGGAAAGGAAACCTTCCCCAGGTTTGGTGTATTCTCTTTTTTCTTGAATTCCCAAATTGTCCACCTCTGTTTTAGAAGATTATCTAAGAATTTGTTGGAAGCTGCTTTAGTTTCTGAACTTCTATAAAATCAGATGTCAATTCTTGATTTTAATGGTTCAGGTGATTCGAGTCATTCCCTATAGTGCAGTACAGCTTTTTGCGTATGAAACATACAAGGTAAAATCAATTGGCCATCTTACAAGAAGAATACATGAAGTTTTTATAATGTAGTGTTTTTTTTTTTTCTTTCTAGAAACTTTTTCGAGGAAAGGATGGAGAACTCTCAGTTTTTGGAAGATTAGCAGCAGGTGCTTGTGCTGGCATGACTTCAACTTTTGTAAGTTTGGAAAGGATTGGATAGGAACTTGATTTCTCAGTATACGTAGCTCACCAATATACGTAGGCACGACGTGCACTGTTAACACCATCTACCATGAACATGCAGCATGTGTTAACGTGGCTGTTATTTGTAATTTGTGTTCAGATTACATACCCACTGGATGTCCTACGTTTGAGATTAGCTGTTGAACCTGGTTACAAAACAATGACAGAGGTAGCTTTAGTATATATTATACAAAGAAAGGCACTCTGTGTGTTATGCCAAATTACTGCATATTTTCTGTCTTGCAGGTTGCGTTAAACATGTTTAGAGAGGAAGGATTTGCATCATTTTATAATGGTTTAGGACCGTCTCTTATTGGAATTGCGCCTTATATTGCCGTGAATTTTTGTGTTTTTGACTTGTGAGCTTATATTTCAGCAGTTTTCCAATTTATCGATGTTCAAGTTATATAGCAAAGTCTCTCAACTATATTTGACTTGACCGCTCTGGCCACCTGAATGCCAGGGTGAAGAAGTCTCTACCAGAGAAGTACCAAAAGAGGACCGAAACATCTTTAGTAACAGCACTGGTATCAGCCACAGTAGCCACAGTTATGTGCTATCCTCTGGACACAGTTAGGCGACAAATGCAAATGAAGGGTAGCCCTTACAAGACAATTTTGGATGCTATACCAGGTTTTATGATAAATTGATACCTTGTCTATACCTCATGTTTGAAAGAAATATGCTGCTATCATTTCTCTTGAGTAAACAATTTTTCGTTATGGTACTACCTGCACAGTGAGTAAAATCCTGTTAATCATATACATGTGCAGTGGGAGAATTCTCTTTTAGTTTACATGTTAATTGAAGATAGAATTAATTCTGAATGGGAGATGATAAATCTTACTTGAGCATGCAGAGTCTCTGTTCAAAAGTCTGCTCCAATTTTTTCAGCATCTAAGCACCAAGTGATGAAAACTAAGTTTAACTTTCCATGAGACTGTGTGATGTGATGTTTGTGTGTTTTTAATATAAAACTTGTATATTGATGCTGATTACAAAATTGGAATATCTGGGTAAGTTATTATCAGTGTACTCAAATACTCAGAACTAGACATTTCATTAGATGTGCAAGCATTTTGATTCAACTGTTAAGATGTGTTCAAACTCGATTATGGAAATTCTTACAACCCGAAGTTGTTTTCTGATGAGCGTTAATTTTTCAGGAATTGTGGCTCGTGATGGGGTAGTGGGACTCTACAGAGGTTTTGTGCCGAATGCAATAAAGACTTTACCAAACAGCAGGTTCACATCCCCTTCATTTTCCTTTTCAATTCTAATCTGATCTTAAAATCCTAAAATTATGTGATCTCAAATTTGCGTCCCTAAAAAATTTTGAATCTGTTGTTGATGACCTCAAAAAATAATAACATTTGCTACCTCGACGAAGAAATCTCCTGATTTTATAAAATAGCCTTCAATCACTTTGATAAATATGCTTCTTACTAGTGAACAAGAATGGGAGCAGTGAGTAATTCCTTTATATATTTTATTATGCAGCATACGACTCACCACTTTCGACTCTGTGAAGCGTCTGATTGCAGCTGCCGAGAAAGAACTTCAAAAAATTATAGAGGAGAATCGCAAGAAACGAGAGCCAAGTTCTACTAATAGAGGTACATAGTTAATCGTTGACACATTTCATTGTAGCATTAGTTCATTAGCAAATCATATTTTGGCCAAATAAATTACGTGAAATGCGCATTTGAGCTCTTAATAGATCATTTTTGATGTGTTAACTTTAGATTACATCCTTCATTGTATATTCACCACACCTATGTGATTCATTCATACTCCATTTCACTAATTTGGATCATTTATAGTGATAGAGGGGATTGAAGATCAACAAGTATAGACTATAGACTTCTTTATAAGCATCTTCAACAAATCCAGCCAAATAAATATATGGTAAGCCTTTTTTTTTCTTTTTTCTTTTTTTCCAAAGAAATATTACATCCCTCTCATTATAAGATATACTTATGTGTGAATGTTGCTGAGTGAGGGGTATTTTGTCCCTCTTTTATTTTTTCTGAATGTGATGTTATCCAGAGAGGTGATTTCTATCAACAGAAATGCTCCATTCAACCGATGATAAGGTACTCCCTCCGTCACATCCTAATGATTACATATTTTCTTTTTGAATGTCACATCCTAATGGTTACATTTACCTTTTTAGCATATAAGACCCACACAAATTAATTATTTCTCACTTCATGGGCCCACATATCACACTAATACATCTACCTACTTTACATTAAAATATTATTTCTCTCACCTCAATACACATTAAAATACTATATTTATTAATCTCCGTGCAAAAAGCAAACGCAACCATAAGGACGGGACGGAAGGAGTATTTATTTTGTTATTCTGAGCGTCTACTCTAAAATATTTATTTTTTTCTTTTTAGGAACATATGGCTATCGATCCCCACTAATAGAACTATTTATTTTATATAACGTGAAATAAATAATGGATACCTTACTGATAACAAAGGGAGTATTAAATTAGAACTGTTCCATTACCATAATTTACCTCTCCACCACATTATGGTAGCGGGATGTAGGGGCGTTTGGAGTGTGCTATTAGCCTATTACACTTGTAATAGGACATTTCAATGTACCAATTTGTGACATTTTTAGTAAATTAAAATTATTTCACCTCAATTTGGACCACAGTACCACAAAGGCATAGCTTTCAAAATATTATTTCAGGGGGCCTAAACAAGACAGGAAACTGAATTCAGAGGAATTGGATTTTTTTTTTCCTTTCATTTAAAACCCTGATGAATAAATAATGAGTTAATTCGGGACTCATTTTAAGGTCTCCGGCCCTCATTACCTGGGATGGAGGGAGTATATATATATAAAATCAGTTGATCTTAAAATAAAATTACTCTCACACTGCTTCTGCAGTAGTAGAATTCGATCATTACTTTTTGGCAAATTTGGCAAATTGTAACTAGTTGAGCTTCCCTACGAAGCTAAACTTCTAACAATCTTGAATTTTACAAAATGGAGAAAAACACATATTGGTACTTGTATCATGCATAGCCTGTTTTAAAATTGTGTGAAAGCATATCATTGCAGCTGAGAAAAATCAAGAGAACCTATCTTAGACATTTGTATAATAAATTGACTCGATCGACTAGATAATATATTATTTATATTAGTCGACTCTATTCAATTTATATAATTTATATTCTCTCTATTTGTACATGGAGTATTTGATATAAATATTGAAAACTCAACCACAACATATAACATTTTTTACTACAAAAGAAAACCTTATATTTGACACATCACACAGGCCCATAAATGAATTTTCCATTATTACAAATTTGTTTGTTTATGGGTTGAAAAGGTAATTAACACGCTAAACTGTAAGGGCTTGTTTAATAGGCGAGATGAGATAAAAGAGTGTATACTATAAGAATTGAGATTTTAATGATTATAAAAATTTATAATATGAAAAGTGAAGATTGTTTGATAGAGTGTATTAAAATATGCATAACAAAATATTGAAATGTTTGATAGGAGATAAAAGAATCAAGATATATGCTTAAATTACATTTACACCCTTTCTTTATATATTATTATTTACTCCCTCCGTCCCGTTTCAATGTTTACGTTTCTATTTTGCGCGTCCCATTTCAATGTTTACGTTTTCCTTTTTGGAATATGGGACCCACCTAAAACAATTAATATATCATCCAATACTAATACACCTACCAACTTTACATTAAATATTATATTTTTCCAACCACTATCTATTAAAATATTATACTTCTTAATCAACGTGCAAAAAGCAAACATAAACATTGAAACGGAACGGTTGAAGTATTTATTTATTATTTGTTAATAAAATAAAAAATTAATTTTTCACTTCTTTACTCCAAACCACCCCTCCCCCACCCATTTCTCTCTCCTCCCTCTGAATTAACACCCACCCACCCAAACCTTCTTTCTCCCTCCTCCCTTCCCCTTCCACTCCCTCTGAATATAAACTGACCCACCCAAACCTCCCCCCTCTCACCACATCTTCTTTCTCTCTCCTCCCCCTCTGCCCTGTCTTCTTTCCCCTCCTCCTTCCCCCTTTCTTTTCCTCTGTATATACAGACTTTATGAGGTAATTGGGGCGGACTTTACATGCAGGTAGCTGTTACCCTCTATCTAACGATCGGAGTCGGAGATTCGAGAGCCGTCGCTCGCGGTGCTTCTGAATGAAGGCCGCCAAGTTGCCATTAATTTGGGTGGCCTTCTTTATACTCTCTCAAACCCTTTCTCAACGAGACTGTTCTTAATTTCTCAAGGGTCAGATCTGTAATTTCAAATTTTTATATGTATTACTGTTAAACTCTTATTCTCAATACTGCGATTTTGTCCATATAAGCAATGTGAAGCTAACATTGATTTAGCAACGGGCTCATTGATAGTACCGGGCCCCTTCCTTTTTCAGTATTGGGTATCAAACAGCGTAAATGGTAGTACAAAATGCATGAAAAGATCATAATACAGCCTATCAAACGAGGCCTAAAGGTATAAGAGAACATAATGTAGGAAATAAATCCATATATCCATAAAACCTTAAACCCTATTATGATTAAATGAAATCCAAAATACAAAGCGGAAGCGTACTTGATCCAATGAGTCCTCTAAGCGGAACACGAGCTCGATCAGTGGTTTTATGACTTTCCTCAACTAAGATTCATTATTCCTTATGGGACCGTAGTAATCCCTCCCGATTGGGAGAAGTGAAGACCATGTGTGGCTTAGTGTATTGGGGACCATAACCTGTGAGTCTTTATATACTATACAGCTGGGCCACCCATAATCACTCAGTCATGGAGTATTGGGTATCTACTCAATTGACTCATATCAAAATATTATAGACCATGGACTTATCAACTTAATTGGATCACTTAATTAAGTTCATAAAATAATTGAATAGCTAATATAATTGCATAATAATATATTGCCCACAATTAGATTATATTGGAAATTAAAATTTTCCTTATAATTTCCCACTTGGGCTATATATTTCTCAAAGCAAATATATCAAGAGTCCTTAGTTGCGCAACTTTATGCTATTCCTCTTCAGGCTATACTTAACAATTTGGTCCATCTCATATACTAATATGGAACTACCGCGATATTCACCACATTACAAATCGTGGTTAAACCCCGACAATCACCATATCAATACACTTAATGACATAGATCAAATATGGTGAGTAGCATGGAAATTACATGTAAAATGTGATCAACATCATGTCTATTTCTAACTGGTCCTACTTTAACCTTTAGTGAGATCAATCCATAATGTAAAATATTACAAAATGAAAAATTACTTAAGTGAATTCACAATGAATTCAAAGCCATCAACTCCATTCTGCAGAAAACTGAATTATCTAAATTAAAGTGTCTTAAAAACTTTAAAGAGCAATAAATATAGACTCCCACTAAACCAATGTATTCTAAAATCATATAATACCCACATGAGTAGCTAGCTCAAATACAGGGCATTGAATACATAAGTGGCGAATCCTCATTTGGAGTCTATCACAATATGCTCTACTAAAATTTTATCTACACAAAACACTTTCTTTAACAACCAATAATTCTATGTCAATATGCTTGACTTATAGTACTCTTGTCGTTAATACTTTACTGGAAAACTAACTGTCACTATAAACTTTATTTGACAAAACTTTGTGACCTTTATTTCATGATTGGATGCCCTTTAGTGTGCTACTAATTTTGTTGTCATGGTTAAGGAGCTACAAGTATTTGTTTAACACTTTTACTTGTATAGCTCTCCAGACCAACAGAAGATATAGCCTGAAGTGGATCTTTTACTATATTGGCATCCAACAAACTCAGAATCAGAATTCCTCATGATCTCTAACAAATCTGATCCCTGATGTGCAAGCATATTATCATTAATTCTCTGTAAATACTTTATAAAGATCCATACTAGAGTTACTTTAATGCCTACTTAATACACCAACAACAGAAGCCAAATTAGGTCTTGTACAGACCTCATCATACAACAACTTCCAACAATCAAAACATATAGAATGTTTCTACATTTCTTAAATCTTTAGTTTAACTTTAGGGCACCTGATTGAGACTGCACTTGTCTCCCTTAGTTTAACTTTAATATTCTCCCACTGAATCACACAATCATCTACATTTATCTCAAAATCAAATGAGACAATTACTTCATGATGATGATGATTGTGATTCCTTTACGGGAAAGTTTTCTTGAATGCATAGATGGATTTCCTTTTAGTTCTTAAACTGTTGAGATCGTTTCATCAATGTTACCATCATGAAACTTTATCTTTACATCCATCTAATGTGATTCAAGATCAAAATGTGTTACCAATGTCACGATTATCTTAAAAGAACATTTCTCAGTAACCGGATAGAAAATCCCTTAAAACAATGCCTTCTTTTCCTTTTGAGTATAATCCATAACCAAGATGCAAACATGATCATCTTGTATTGATATAAACTCATAACTTATAGCATTAACCCACTTTCGAGTTTGGGACCTTACATGGCTTAATGAACATTGTTTGAATGTTCTACCATTACTTAATTCTATAGTGTCCCTTTATTTAGGAGAAAAACTATTAAATTATCTGAATTATCTATCTCCCAACTTTAGTGATTTTCTTAGTGACATTAATTCTTGAAGTTGTTGAATTTGTTATTTCTTAAATATTATTGACATTGTCTTATCTTATTCTGGATTTTCACGTTCTTAAAACATAAGTAGAGTCGAATCGACTCCCCCTCAAAGACAATGTCTATAATATTATTATTCCTCCCCAATCAATATCCTCAAAGAATACCGTATTACCTGTCTCAAATATCATCCGATTAATTGGATCATAAACTTTTATCTTTATTCATAACCAATAAAGTAGCTTGTATTTAATTGAGTCCAATTTTCTTTAGTAGATCCCAATGATCTAGCTTTAGTTGGATATCACCATATGTGAAACTCAAAGAGTTCTCACAACTACTTTGGTTGGAACTTTATTGAGACCATAAGGTGCAATCTTTAGTATTTCTCCAATTAGTAGCCATATGTTATGGAGTACTATTTTTGTCTTTTAACTACACCACAACACCATTTATACTAAATATTCTTAATGTGGTGTATTATAAAACAATTTCACAAGTCTTTAGGAGTAAACAAAAGGTTATACTTTAGTTTTGTCTTTAGCAGCTTTCTTAATGGGTTTTCTTGTATTGCCCTTATATTTTATTGAGACCAAATTTTCTTGAAGCCTTCTAGTCTCATCTTTATTGTTGAAGTTCTCATCATGTATGATTTTGTTGTTGATATAGGTTAAACTTAATTAGTACTAGACTTCTTATTATACAGATAATTATTGTAAAATAATTTATCATGCTCGCATTAAACTTTATAATCTTTCAAATTTTAAATAGTTTAGAATCATCTTGAGGAATCGAGCACATCATTAGTATCAAGTCCAATGACAACAATACTAACTTATAAGTGAGACCTTCTACGTAGTAGTCAAATACTGACAATAAAACTGTCAAGCAATAGTCTTCCTTTGGGCTGACTTATTACTCACATGTTAAACAAATAATTGTCACGTATTCACCACCACAGGTGCTTGTGTATTTCGGGCCAAATATTAATCTACCTTTGGGCCGATTAATACCCGCATGAAGATACACTCGTACAATATTATTAATTGGGGACCCATCACAAGACACCTTACGCAACATTAACCTCGTCTATGGACAAAATTAACTGCATGTGTAATCTTGGTGTAATAATCAAGTACCGATAATAAGTTCAGTCAAACAAAAGTCTATCTATGGACCGACTAATGTTCACATGAACAATTAAAAATAATTATCACATACTTATTATCACATGTGTGTTATTATTCTGTCAAACTATGCCTACCTATGGGCCGAACACAGAGCACATAAATAATTCTACACTCATCTATGTAATTTCAATAAAGTCGCACTCCACACACAGAAGCTGCTATGGCAACATGATGCTTTAATTGACTAGATTGAAAAATTACTAGACCAATTAAACAATTACTTAAAATAAATATTTATGTTTAATTGACGATATTAAAAAAATATCTCCCCAAATTTAAATTTAATTAAATTCCACTATGAAATGGGAATATTAGATGATTCATCCAAATTTAAAATTAATAAAAAAAATTTTAATTTAATCAAGAATTTCATATCCTAATTTAAAATAATTTAAATTAGGCCAATATTCTTTATGAGTTTAAAAGCACTGTGTGTAATCTAATGTTTGCCAAAATTGAAAATTGATTGATGCTCTTAAATATACAAAGAACTGTAATGAATCAGCCATATGCATGCTTTAATGGATTTAAAAATTCACGTCAACCCATTACCAAAATAAAATTAATCTCAATCAATTCAAATATAATCAAGCCATAAATAGTGAATTGATTGATTATTATAATGTAAATGAGAGCACCATAATAATATGGTACAGTTTGGAGCCAATC
Source organism: Pogostemon cablin (assembly GCA_023678885.1). NCBI lineage: Eukaryota > Viridiplantae > Streptophyta > Magnoliopsida > Lamiales > Lamiaceae > Pogostemon > Pogostemon cablin. The sequence goes on along the minus strand of CM042977.1, from coordinate 1,852,738 downwards.
CAAATTTCAGGGGCGGCTATTTGCAACCCGTATCTACTAAACGAACCCCATAAAATTATAAATTTAAAATAAATTCATATGAGAAGATATAAATAGCCTTTATGAATAACCATCACAATTAAATTTCTAAATACACCCCACTTAGATTTCTAAATACACCCCATCCTTTATTCAGCTCATAAACGTTTTGCAACATAATTTTACAAGAAATAGCTTCACCGGCGATCTCTCCATCACTGGGTTATTTTTTTTTTAAAGAATAACGTAAACCTTGATTTGTACATTGGAGATAAACCAACACCAAACTGAACAAAAACATAATACTAAGCCATAGATTCGACTGAACAAAAAACATTTGAATGTAAACCCTATCACTAGTTTTTAACCCTCTAATTCCTCCAGCTTCCCTCACCACGTAGTAACGGTCACCACCGTAGCCTCCACCACCGCCACCTCGGCAGCCGCCATAGCCACCCTCACGACGACCACCACCATAACCACCGCCTCCACGGCAAGGACCGCCGCCGCAGCCGCCACCCCTCCAGCGAGATCCTGCCCCGTTCATCGCTTCGATCGCATCTCTCATGGACTGTTCGTCGAAGCCTCTGGATCTACCAGTCTCGCGATCATTGATGATCTTCGATTCGATAACTTGGCAGTACTGAGAAAAGGCCTGCTCGAGTGACTAATCGGTGGTCAATCCACGGACGAAACATCGATATTCAACATCTGCAAAGGCCATTGAATAAGAGAAGAGGGGATGCAGACAGGAATTGATGAACCCGCCTCCAATTAGAATAGAGCGATAACAATCTCACTAGTTTAAGGATTCTGTATTTGGAGAACAACCGATTCACTGGATCTTCAATGTTTCGTTCAACGGGTCAAGATTAGCAACTTTTCTTCCACATCTTTCATCACGACCACTCTGTGTGGCGGACCTCTTGCTTTCTTTAATGATGCTAGTGGCAATAGCCTTTCAGGTCGGGCAATAGCAGGAATTGCAGTAGGATCATTGGCAGCATTGTTGTTGATCCTCATCGTCATCTTCATTTCTTACAAAAACATATTGGAGAAAGCCCAAAATCCTACCAAGTTCCCCTTCGAAGCCATTACAATATCAAATTCAAAGCCCTCAACCAAGTTTAGTTGCAGTCTTCAACATATCCTCATTAAAAATTGAGTTTAGAGTTCATCGTTCAGTGATTATTACAAGGATGGGGTTCATGTTTAGTGATTATAAGGATGGGTACTAGAAATTTAATTGGATTGCTTATAACTAATCTTATTTTATTATTTATAAAAGGTATTTAAGTCTTCTCACATGAATTTATTTTAAATTTATAATTTTATGGAGTTCGTTTAGTATATTCGGGATGCAAATAGTCGCCCCAAACACAATAGTTGATAATAATCACATTAATATCCCATGAAAAGAAACCAAAATTAATTTATGTGTTTTACACTCTAAAAATACAGTAATTAAATTCACGAATATAAATCCGTAATTCACTCGAACATGAATACTGAGTGACATTACAATAGGTGTGTTTCAATAATAGAAATCTACCCATACTGTCACATGCCATTAAGCAAATTACTCAAATACTAACACTTCTTGATGAAGTAATTTCAATAGTGACAATATTCAATTTCTTCTTTTATTCAATAAATCACTCTGAGAAAAATTAAATAATGCATACTACTATCAAAAACACACGACATTCCGTCCATTGATAATAAATATTCAAATTATTTAATTACCCAATAATCAATGCCAAGGCAATCAGTGAATCAAAACGCTAACTTTATGCTACCACATCAGCGCATTTCATTATAATAAATTAAGGTAATAACAATATCAAATCAATTCAAATAAATAATGATTTGAATAAAAAATATTACCGAATTCATTTACGAGTTTGAAAGAAGATCAAACATAAGTATTTGCTTAAATTTCAGAACACGGGAATAAATTTAGATAAACTATCAGAATCAAATCATTCAACCACCTACGTGATAAAAAAAAAAACACAAATATTTTAGTTACCAACATCAGTGGTATACCAAAATCCAAAACTTTAATATCAAAATTTAAAAAATTGTGATTTATCAAAAATATTTAAATACAAATATCTGAATTTAAACAAAATTTATAAATCTCAGATAATCATAAATAGGGTGGCTCTGGTACCACTTGTAGGAAATAAATCCATATATCCATAAAACCTTAAACCTTATTATGATTAAATGAGATCCAAAATACAAAGCGGAAGCGTACCTGATCCAATCCAATGAGTCCTCTAAGCGGAACACGAACTCGATCAGTGGTTTTATGATCTTCCTCAACTAAGCCTCCTTATTCCTTATGGGGATCGTAGTAATCCTCCGGGGAGCCTTTATATACTGTACAACTGGGCCACCCATAATCACCCAGTCATGGAGTATTGGGTATCTACTCAATTGATTCATATCAAAATATTATAGCCCATGGACTTATCAACTTAATTGGATCACTTAATTAAGTGCATAAAACAATTGAATAGCTAATATAATTGAATAATAATATATTGCCCACAATTAGATTATAGTAAAAATTAAAAATTTCCTTACACATAAACCACTAGAGTGCAAGATGAACTTAGTTTCACATATGTGTTTACCTTTTATATCAAATAACGTTTTATTAACGTTAGATACGTACATATTTACATAATAAAATATAGAGCTTCTGTTGTATATAAACCCACTGGAATTTTTAACATTGAATTGTAAGTGTAATTATACTTTATAAAGATTGCATATTAAGGAGTTTCTTACAAATATTAAGATGTCATATATGTTTACAAATTTTTAACAAACAAAATAAATAATACTAGTATTCAAGTAGTAATAAATTTATAACATTATTATTCATTAATATTTGTTTAACGAGTTAAATGCAATGTCAATATTACGAACAGCGGGTCGGGTCGGTCGATGATGTAGTGTAGAGTCAGTCAAAAGGTGCGATGGATCTTCCAAAGTTTAATTGTAAAAGAGATAATCCATTGTTTTTGTAAAACAACGTACGCACATACATTGAATAAAATTAAATAATTGTCACACTTGATTAGACATTAACTTATCCTTATCTCATAACCATTATCACTGTATATGTATTATGGATAATATATAGTACTTTGAAAATTATAACCCTTCATTTCTGTTAAATCATATAATCATAGATACCCCAATCATTAGTTATCTTACACTTTGACCCCTATAAAATATCTTGTCAATCTAATAGTAGTTTATATTTAAGGAATGAAATTTCATGCTCCATATTAATATACTTACGTGTAGTCTACAATAGCACCATTTTATATTTTTTACTTCTATAACGAGTTATTATTATTTATTAGGATATTATCACTTTTATTTTAAAATATTATTTATATTTATAATATAAAACAAAAACTTGTGTGCCCGGGAGCATGGGCATGGGCGCCTTTTGAGTTTCCATACATCTAAATTTATGAAGAATGAGTGGATATCCCGTGCATTGGGAATACGCGTGTACCCATATTTGTATTAATTATACTCTATTTAATAAATGTATACGTGTTCTTAATAAGTAATACTCCCTCCATCCCACATCACCCTTCACACAAGTCTTTGTCTACGTCTAAAATTTCTTGTGATGCGGTGTTTATGTGATTAGACATGTTTAATTAAAAAAGTATGTTTATTGGTTGTTAGATTATGTCTTCTTAAATTATAATGAATGACGCATTAAAATATATTTTAATATGATTCACTATAAATATACTTAATTATTAATAAACATATTTTATTTATATAATATGTATACTTTAGTAATTGATCGATCCCTCTCATAATCTATTTCACATCCGTGTCACAAAAAAGAGCACCCTAATATTAAATATTAATATGAGAAATTTTTTATGATCCGACATGTTTTTTTAAAATATTTATATACTTATCAATTATATGTACATTAATATATATTTTCAACAACTTTCTAGCTATGCCTTGAAGAAAAAAAAAACATTCGAATTTTAAATAAATTTCTAATTCTTTTGAATAATTTACAACACTGATGTATTAATTTGCCGTATGTATACCATTATCATGTTATAAAAAGAATTTGATATACCAAAAATTTAAATAAAATGGATAAATTAGAGGGCAGAGTCGTAGATCCGACAATGCATTAACAATGACCCATCAATTTAAATGTACAAATTTCAAATGCCATGCAAGAAAAGTACAGATTTCCCATGTTAAAATTAATTACTTTAGAGTAGATTTCTTACCACTCATTAAATTTTGGGAGTTCATTTCATAAATAAATCCAACCACTCATCCAATTCATTTAGTACCTTCCATATTTTCAAAAGTCTTCTATTTTTTTCAATGAAAGGATAAGACTGTCCCATGTAAAGATTTATATGAAACAAAAAAAAAAAGATAATTTCTATAATAAAAAATGATATTCAATTAATAAAAATTGATAATATTATTATATGAATAATATTTTATAAAAGTAATAACATTTTAAAGCGAAAATTATAACATTTTTTAGCAAAAGTGATAATTAATTTAAAAACTATAAAATAGTCCCACTGATACGGGACTGGCCCTTTTTTCAATAAATAATCTAGGGATGACCATTTTATTAAATTTTATAACATATTAGTTTTATTATTTCGGTCCATTTTATTACAAAATGTCTATTTTATATTTTTAGTAAATATTGGTCTCATATACCACTTTTCTTTTGATATAATAGAATAATTTAATTAAACGATTATAATTTTTATTAATTAAATATTACTTTTATTTTAAATATTTTAATTCTTATTAATCTCACGAAACTCATTATATGAAATTCTCTTACGAACTTCACTAAAAAATACAAAAATTGAAACCTTGTCAAAGTGATTTAACGGTAGTTGAGCTCCATCGCAGTTTTCAGGTTACAAATCACTTGAGACAATTTTAAAGATGGTAATTTTCAAATTGAACTCGATTAGTAGAGAGTTAAAAACTGCCTATATGGATATACACAATTTAACCGGAACCAACGGTTTCGAAACCAGCCAAAATGGAACCGAAACCGGATATATTCCGGTTCGGTTCCAGTTCCTCATTTCGTGAAACGGTTTTTCCTTTTTTTTAAACGTTTCAAGGCAAAAAAAAAAACGGAACCGAAATCGAAACCTTCCTACCCCGGTTCGATTTCGGTTCCCCATTTTTGGGAATCAAAAATCGGCGGTTCCGAACCAGCGTGCATGTCTATGTCTATAGACGTTAGAGAAAAGACTGTAGGTATTTAGGTACAATTAGCAAAAAATCGTCTCTAAACTATAGAGATGAAACTATGGGTATTCGGGTAAAGTTAAGGTTCAATAGATATAGTTTATAAGTCATTTATACGTCAAACTAATAATATGATAATATAATTAATAGGGTATTATTAGTAATCGAACTGGTGGTATATCACTATATTGTTATTGAGTGTCCATAAGAAAACTATATAGTTAAAGTATGTACTCGATCTCATTATGAGCTTGCAAAATTTGTTGCAACAAAGTTTGTTGCAGTTGATAACGTGTAATCAATCTAACTATGGTATTGATTTTCTGTAAACAGCTCATTAATAAAAAATAAGTAAACAAGTGAATCAACAAGGGTAAGGGATAATTAATTTCTTCTAGTATAATTTTTCTAATTACTTAACAATATCCATTTTCATCTATAACAAAATTTAAGCTTTTAAAATAACAATTCATTTCATATTAATATTTTTACAACTGCCAGTATTAATATTTTTAGGGTTAATTGCAAAAAAAAAAATCACAAAATTTACTCCTATTGCAATTTAATCCTCACTTTTGAAAAATCGCAAAAAAAAAAACATCACATTTAAGTATTGTTGCAATTTTGTAACAATACTTAAAGGTAGTGGTTTTTTTTTTGTAATTTCTCAAAAGTGAGGATTAATTTGCAATAGGAGTAAAGTTCGTGGTTTTTTTTTTTTTGCAATTAACCCATATTTTTATAATACCACAATACTTGCAGTTACTTTTACACTTAATCTAATAATTTTATGATTTTTTATGTTAAATTATTCAAAATATCTCTTACTTTATATACTAAAAATATTTTTTTTTTAAATATCGCTAGAGATGTGAATTTTGCCCTCCAGATTGAGTGTAATTTTTTTTTTTAACATTGCAAGAGATGTGAATTTTACCCTATAGATCGAGTTACACTCAGGTACTCGGAGTAACGGCAGGGATTGGGCGGCCTCTATTAGGTAATGAGTCGGGTAAAAAAACTACACATTTTTATTAAAAAAATATATATACATTATTAAATAAAAAAATCAATACTAATATGAGTCCGTGATATATAACTCTAAAAAAATTGGGTAAGAATATTTTATGATTGAGTTAATAATCCATGCTATTGGGTTGAAGTCTTCAGCAGTGCAGTTTATATAATCAATGGCCTATCTACTTTTGTTTTTAGGGGCATTCTCCATTTGAATTATTATTTCACGTGGCTCCTAATTATGAGTTTTTTCACTCTTTCGGCTGGCGTATTTTTCCTTGTCTTCTGGATTATGTGGCTAATAAGTTTGAGCCTCGCAGTATTCCCTGCATTTTTATGGGCTACAACAGCATTCACAAAGGGTTTAGGTGTCTCGATCCAAAGTCCTTCTGCATTTATATAACTTGGCATGCTAAGTTTGATGAATTCTGTTTTCCATTTTCAGTTAATCCTATCAACTTTTCTTTATCCACTCAAAGTCTTGTGGAATTTGTTGAACCTATTCGTTTGAAGGCTTCTTGTTTTCCAAATGAGATGTCTTCAGTACCTACTATTGCAATGCCTCAATTGCCATGTTCTCTTTGTGATTCAGTTCCTGAGGGCATGGCCAACTTCCACAAGAAATTCTTGGGTGTACACGTGCATCATATGTATATAAATTTTGGCTAATGTTATTGTGCATCTGGGTACAACACATGATATGGTGAACCAATTTTTATAAACGTATATAATTATGAACAAAAACATATACAATTATGATAAAAAAATGTATACAATTTATTTGTTAGTTTTTTTAATGAAAAATTGAGTATAAAAAATATATAGTTATTAAAAAACATGTATACACTATTGAATAAAAAGTTATACACATATGATGCTAGTTTTTTTAATGAAAAATTGAGTGTGAAAAAAAGTATACAATTATTAAAAAATATGTATACAATATAAAATAAAAAGATATACACATATGGGTGTACCTTGCACCCGAGTGCATCGAATATCAACTCATAAAATTTTATTGGGAGAGTTACCGATAGATACATTCTGTATTCCTACAAGATACACGGATCTACTAAAATTACTACGAGGTACATTTTTTCAATACGTAATCCCTATACTATCCTTCACCAGTTGAGCATTGAAATCCCTAAAACTGTGTTACCTATCTTCGAATTCCCAAAATTTTGGAGATTTCAGTGAGAAGAAACACCGTGCATTCCTCATCCTCTGATTAACGATTTGAGCGGATTCTTATTGCCAAATTTTGTGCGTGGATTATCGTCCGTGATTTCTGGAGCGGATTCGCATCGCCGATTTCTGGAGCGAATTCATGTCGCCGTCAAAAAGCATCAATAGGTGAGTGTTGCTTATCCAAGCCCTAATTTCGAGCCGTAATGTGGTTGGTGTGCTGCACTAATCACGATTCTAATTTCGAGCCCTAATTTCCAGATGTAATTTCGTTTGTATGCTGCACTCAGTTGCATGTTTCAATTTCCTTTGCTGTACTCCTTAAGAGTTATGTTGTTTAATGGTTGTGTTACTGCACATGGTTAATGCCCAATGGGAGAGTTGAGTTAATGGAGTTAATGGAGTTTCTCTTTGCAGCTGAGTGCAATTTATTGGGAAAGGGAAAAGCTTGCGAGAAACTTGTTTCTTCTTCATGTCACATGTAAGGGAGAAGCTTGTGAGAAAAAAAAATTGTGAAATTAGTGCCAACAGAGATTAATTTACTATACATTGATTAATCCTGAAGTGGAGAACTAAAGCATTCCAAGACTAAATGATAGTAAAGATCCTGGCGTATGTAGATAGCCACTCCTTAAAATAAATTAGCACACCCATCTTTCAAAATAGAAATTTGACCCCACTATTTGTTTAAACGTATTAATGTTGCATCACTGAGAAACTTGTTTCTTCTTCTTGTCACATGTAAAGGACAAGTTTCACCTGCACAATTAGTGAGTTAAAGAAACTAGTGTTTCTTCTTCTTGTCACATGAAAGATATTCTTACTAACCTGCATTTTTGTAATTTTTGAAGAAAGCTTTGTACTTTCTCATTCAAAGAAAGGATTGTTGTACTTCTTGTAACATTAAAAACAATTGAAATTTCTTATGAAAAGTTGGTAAAACAATTTAATTTCCACACCTAAAACCGCTTTTGTATAGCGTAGGTGTTATTGTTATATTATATGTGCAGCGTAACTTTTATACACTGCCTAGATTTTTTGCGCAGCTTAATTGGCGTGCTGTTGATGTAGGATGTTATGAGCAACGTAGATTTTTTTTATAAAATTAATACTATATTTTTCTGTGCTGCACTTATGCTATCGCTGATGTTTAGCGCATGTTTTATGTGCAACATACTTTTTTATGTGGTTGTATGTGCAGTATCTGTTATGTTTGCAGCATGGAAAATGTCTATATTTTTATCTTCTTTGTTATGTACAGTGTATTTTTTGTGTGCAGCACAGTATATATGTGAAGCGTAGCTTTTGTGTGTGGTATAGTTCCCGTTGTTATTTGTTATATGAAGCGTATCTTTTGTGTGCAACGCACATTTATATTCTTTTTTATATGCAGCGCATCTTTCATGTACAGCGTATCATTTACGTGTAGCGTAATTGTTGTATGCAGCGTAGTTCCCTCTTAATAGGTCTTCAAGTGTTTGGATTCATTGAAGGAGGAAGTGGCAGGAATAAGGCAAGTTTGATGAAAGAGTTAATCTATTTGGGTGGAAATCTGAAATTGCACATCAGATTAAAAGGTGGTGGTGAATTTGAGAAGGTGGTCGAGGATGCTCGGGAAGCTGAATTAAGAAACAAGACGCGGCTTGAGGAGCTATAATAGCGTTTGAGGATGGGAAAGATGACATAGAGTCAAGGTTGTGCAGATGGATGGAGTTAATGGAAGCCCTGGAGCCCCATCCAAATTTGCAAAAAATGTCTATTTTCTAGTACAAGGGCCTCAAGTTTTGGGAGGGGTGGATAGTGTCGCCTCTCAATCAGCTAAGAGAATTCAAACTTCATAGTTGCAATCGCATAACGTCTTTGCCCTGCTTTGGAACGCTACCCTGTCAAGAACAAATTGATATGTTTTGAATGGAAGAGCTGTAGTTTGTGCCTTGTGGGTCCAGAATCCTTTGGGATAATAAATAATTGTACTGGAAGCCAGCTACATTGCCTTCCCAAAGTTGAAGAAGCTTACATTCAAATACTTTGAAGGGATAGAAGGAGTGAAAGGACGTAATGGTGGAAGAAGAAGAATTTGCTTCACTTGAAATTTTGAAAATTGTTGATTCCGAGGCACTATGGAGGGAAAAAGGATGACTCTAATAATAAATTGGTGTCCTTAACCCTAAATAATCCACACCTTCACCTCAGTTATTATCCCATGAATTTTAAATCCAATGCAGCTCCAAGTTTGTTACTCCCTCCATCCCGTTTCAATGTTTAAGTTTGTTTTTTGCACGTTGATTAAGATGTATAATATTTTAATAGATAGTGGGTGGAAAAATATAATATTTAATGTAAAGTGGGTAGGTGTATTAGTGTTGGATGATATATTAATTGTTTTAGGTGCGTCCCATATTCCAAAAAGGAAAACGCAAACATTGAAATGGGAAGCGCAAAATAGAAATGTAAACATTGAAACGGGACGGAGAGAGTATTTATTAGCATTTGCTTTACTGTCATCTCATCTTTTATTTTATTTTATTTTGTTTTCTTCTCTGGATATTTATGTATGTACAATGTTTGCAGCACTTCCTTTTGATGTCTTTTGTCAAGCACATCAATATAAACCACGTATTTTACATTGACCTCTTTTATGTGCAGCAAATGTTATCTAAAAAATTTTATGTGCAGCAAATATTATGTGTAGCAAAGTAATTTATGTGTAACAAAAATAATATGTCCAACAATAAATATTATGTGCAGCAAAAAAAACGTCTAACAATAAATATTATGTGCAGCAAAAAAAATCGTAAATGTTATGTGCAGCAAAAAAGTCGTATGTATGTGCAATAAAAAAAGTTGTAAATGTTATTTGCAGCAAAAATATGTATGTGCAGAAAAAAAATTGTTAGGTCACATTAAGTTGAGGGTATATTGGGTAATTGATTTTAATATTTTGTATCTAGTAGTAATTATTTTAAATTGATGTATCTCATAGTAATAATAGGTGTTAAGTGTTTACCTAGTAGTAATTATTTCAATTTTATTTAATAGTTATATGTATGTATAATTTTTTTTACATTCAATTTTTTATTAAAAAATTAATAAATAACAAAGTGTATTCATTCTTCTTCGTAGTGCATATATTTTTATTCATAAATACTATAAATTTTTTAAAGTAGGTGCACCAACCGACTGCATACGATATTTTATCTTTTTGATTTATTTATTGTGTCATAAAAGAGAATGATCCAAGATAAAAATATTCAAGATCTCCATCAGTGTGTTACTGTGTGTAGATAAATCAAGAAGCAATAATAAATTAATAATTTTTCTCCCTGAATAAAGGTGAAATCTCAATAGGTCGTCACCAATTAAAAATTAGTCCACTTAAATGATAGACTCATCTAAAAAAAGAAAAGAAAAATATATTTAATTAAAAATTAGTCCACTTAAATGATAGACTCATCTAAAAAAAGAAAAGAAAAATATATTTAATTAAAATAAAGCGAAAATCAATCTTGTTGGCGTCTTTTGTGAGAAGGAAAAGAATTAGGAGTGGATTCGAAATTGGGAAATAAAAAAGGAATAAAAGCAAAACAAACACGCCATTAAAATCACCGACTTCAATTATTTCGCCAATCTACAAAACCCCAATTAAGTACACTAACCGAAGCTTGCGGTCCAAGCCATAAAGCACACTGTACAAAATCGCAGTCGTCTGATTCACTCCTCAGGGTTTCTTCTGTTTTTCGTTTATTTTCAAGATTGATCCTTTTTTCTTTCTGGGTTTTTAATTTCTTGAATTTTCTGATGTGAAAACGGTGGGATTTATTTTTTTTCTTTATTTTTGGGAAAAAAAAGTATTTTTAAAATTGAAAATTGAATGGAAGTTGGAGGAGAGAAAGAGGAGAGAGAGTGATGACTATGAGGAAGCCTTTTAAGGATTCTGTCAAAACGCTTGAAGCTGATATTCAACATGCCAACACCTTGTAAGATTTTTTTTTTAATTTTATTGTCTATATTGAATTTGTTTGTTTCCTTATTTAGTGGTCTTTATGTGGGGACTCATTAGCCTTTTCTTTCGTATTTTGAGCTTTTTTGGTGTTTAATTCTTTGGGTGAAAAAAAAGATTTGATTTGAGTTTGGAATACAGAGTTTTGGATTACTTTCTGTGAAAACTGAGAATGTCTGAATGATTGATTGTTTGTCGGTGGATTAATCATCAACATGTGAACTTTTGTAAGAGAAAAGGAGTGATCAAGATTTGAGGACAGATGGGGTTAAATAATGAAATTCTTTGACTTAATATATCTGACTTGTTCAGAATATTATATGTACGAATCAAACAACATAGTACTGTCGATACTGATTCAAGAACATCATCACATATTAACCTTTTCCCCCCTTTTGGATTTCACTTGTTGTAGAAAATGATATTTAGTGCATTGTTTTGTTCTGTTTTTGATGCATTCTATGTTATGACAGGGCTTCTGATTATACAAAAGGATATGATGGTGCATGCTTTCAGATGAGGCTTTCTTACAGCCCCTGTGCCCATGCTTTCCTCTTCTTAGTTCAATGGGCCGATTGTCACTTCGCCGGTGCGCTTGGCTTGATTAGGATTCTTATTTACAAGGTTACTTTTTATGCGTGTAATGTGTATTTTGGTTGTTCGATTGCATTGTGCTGCGATGACTGAATTTGATGGTTTGATGGTTAATATAGGTGTACGATGATGGTAAAACGACTATGTTCCTTTATGAAAGGAAAGCTAGTTTAAGGGAGTTTTACGGTGAGTACTTTTAGAACATTATTTTCTTGAGAAATGTTTAAGGTTTGTAGTTGTAGCTTTGGTATGAGTAGATTAGTACTTGATAGAGTGTTGCTTTTAATGAAAGAAACGATAGGTTAACGGAGTTGTATGATGAGCAACTTGAAATTATTACGTTTTCGAGGAATAAGTTTGAGCTGCATTGAAAAGGTAGGATTTCGTTAGTAGGCGATGAGTTTAGGAGTTGTTGAGACGTGTAGATGAGAATGAGCTCGATTAGTAGCCGATTAGTTCTAATGCTGGTATGCGTTGGGCAGGTGTGATATTCCCCTCTTTACTGCAACTTCACCGAGGTTTAACCGAAGTTGAAGAGAGGAAACAGAGAGAGATCTGCGCCACTAAGTACAGGCGAAGAGACGAGATGGAGAAGGGGAAGCTGTCTGAAATTGAAATCGAGAGAGAAGAAGAATGCGGTATTTGCATGGAAATGAACACCAAGGTCGTCTTGCCCAGTTGTAGCCATTCGTTGTGTATGAACTGCTACAACAACTGGTAACCCTATCACTACATCATTCGTACCAGCAGCTGATAGCTTGTCTTGTCCACTGATCATATTATCGTTTGATTTCATTGTCATTCTTACAGGCGTTGTCGATCCCAGTCGTGTCCGTTTTGTCGAGACAGCTTGAAGAGGATGGATTCTGGGGAGCTTTGGATCTACACCAGCAACTGTGACATAGTTGATTTATCTTCCATTGCAAGGGAGAATCTGAAGAGGCTTTTGATATATATTGACAAATTGCCGTTGGTTGTTTTTGATCCAATTATGGTTTCATATGATCCTCGTATTCGTTGAATTAATCATCTCTTGATTTCTGTAGATTAGTCACTCTGTATATATGATTTCATTCTGTAAATTTGTTATTTTAGCATCATACTCCCTCCGTCCCCTTGAAAGGTGATCGTTTGCTGTTTGCACGTGGACGGTTCTAAGGTCTTTATTTGCTTTTTGCACTTAAATTAAGGAGTATTATTATTATAGATAAGGTGGGTAATTGTATTAGAGGGAAGTAGTGAGTTATATTGTGTATTTTTTTTATTAAATAGAGGAAATTGATGTTTTTGAAGCGGATGTCAGAAATAGTGAAATGGATACCTCTGAAGGGGATGGATGGAGTATTTATGAACTGTAAATACGTATTTTGGTCATTTGAAACAGCTCATATGATACTCTGTTTGGTTGAGCATTTGGTAACCTTAAATTTAGGCATGTAAATACATGTTACTCATTAATTTAATTTAATTTATTTTTATATAGATTTCAATTTAAAAAAAAAAAATTGAACCCTGTATGACATGTAAAAGCACTAGTTTCATTGGTCATTTTAAATAACAGTGGTTTTTGCAGCTTTTTATAACCCACTAAAATAGAAATATGTAGCCTTTAGTCTTAAAAAAAAATAAAAAAGAATATATCTATGATGTCATACATTCAATATGTATACTCCATCAATGGAATCTTATATTCATATCTACTATATGCATATTACTAAAAGTTTTATTTGTTTTATTATTTTTGAAAATAATTTATTTTTTAATAAATAAATTATACAAAATGTGTGATGAGGTTATTGAAATATATTTTATGTCCTTTTATATGGCGTGAATTCGAATAAGGAATGAATAAAAATATGTAAACTTAATTTATGAATGAATGGGAAAAAAAAATTACTTTAAAAAAATTTATAATGTGCTCTGTGCACTCTGAAAGTGATAATTATGTAAATTAAAATGGATAGTAATTTTAATAATAAAGTATATTAAAAAAATTATTTATATGAAATTTTTACCAATTTATGCAATGTGAATTTATGCATCAAAATATATTTATTTATTTATTTTTCCCTTATAGATACACTAGATTAGTCACATTATATTACTCTTAATATTTTATTAAAAAACTAATAGTAGTATTTTTATAAAAACTTTACTAAAAATTCGTTTAGGAACCATAGTATATTAGTATTTAATTATTATATGCAGCATGTTTTTATTAAAAACGAACTAACTAATGCCCACGTATTATTCTATTAATACATAAAGCATGTATGTGTTAATAAACGCACAAATTAACGCCCTAGGAAAGAAAGCTAAGAATACCTACAAAAACGTAAAACTGGCGATGGAGAGACACAAAATTTCTGCAAATGATGTAGCAATGTTAGTTCTATTTATAATAAGAGTACAGAGTTTGCAGATGCAGAGTGCACTCTATGTTTACATACATACATGTATATAACATGAAGTAAGCGTACATGAGGAAAGCTATGTGTCGAATTCCTGAAAAAATGTAAACGGTAGCGTAAAAGTGAGGCGGTTAATTTTGTCCTTTATAGATACAATAGATTAGTTACACTATATTAAGACTCTTAATATTTTATTAAAAAAACTAATACTAGTATTTTTATAAAAACTTTACTAAAAATTCGTTTAGGAACTGTGTTAATAAACGCACAAATTAACACCACATAGTATTCCATTCATACATGGAGCATGTTTTATTAAATAAACACACAAACTAACACCCACATAGTATTCCATTAATACGTGGAGCATGTTTTACTAGTAACCGCACAAACTAACATCCACGCACAAGATAATTTTACGTTCACAAAACGCACAAACTAACGCCCGCGTAGAATTTCATTAATACATAGAGCATGTTTTATTAATAAACACACAAACTAACGCCCGCGCAGTATTCATTAATACATGGAGCATGTTTTATTAATAAACGCACGAACTAACATCCACGCACAAGATATTTTACTGTCACAAAACTCAAAAGCTAAAATTCACGCCCAACATATTTTGTATGAATAAAATATGTACTCTTTATTTGATAAAAAAATTGATATTTTGTATATAAATAAAATACGTAGTCTTTATTTGATAAAAAATTGAAAATCTTATTGAGCCATTTTTTTTAACGCAAATTAAGCAGTGGCATTTTGCCATTTTCCTTTTTTAAATTTTTTACTGCTAAATTTAGGCAAACCAAAGGGTGGCGCATTTCCTTTATACAACGTTCTCAAATTCCTTCAACACTGAACATCCTCTGCAAGATCAACACTCCACTCCACGACAACTACGATGATGAAATGAGCACTCGCAATCAAAATCACAGCGAAGCAGAAACTCATCAAACTATGCCCAAACGAAAACTACCTTCTCCCTCTCCTTCTCCTAATTCCAAGGTTAATTCTACTCCTACCACATTCTTGTTTTCTGAAATTTCAACATGTATTCTTAAGGGTTTTGAGGTTTTTTTTTTTTTTTTGTTGGGGGTTTTCTAGGGTAAGCAAAAGATTTCAGTATGGGAGTTGAAGAGGAAGCTGGTGGAGCAGAGGCTGATGGATCTTGAAGACACACTCAGGATTGTAAGAATCTTCTCTTCTTTTTAAATTTAGTGTAAGATTTAGCCATTTAGGGCGTTGATCATTTGTATTACCCGATTGGGTTTTTATATGAAATTGCTTCTTTATCTACTTTGTGTATATGATGTTTATCGACAAGCAAAGGTTTTTTTGTGTAGTAATCACCCCACCATTTGCCCTAAAGAGGATAAAGGGATCACCCCACATGTAAATGAATGTCGAAATGATTCTCCAACCCTCCCTGTTTTTTGTTATTGGTGGATTCTTTTTGTTGCTTTTCTTGCTGTTTCGATTATCTGCTAATGAGAAACCACTCTTTTAATGCTTCAGAATGGAGAATCTGTTTCACGGCCTATGGTTGAGTGAGTGGAAACAACATTATATCCCTTGTGGGGGTGAAATGCTGCTCATTAAGGCATATGTGTTTCTTGTTTGTTTTATCTAATGATCTTGCAGATACAAACCCAAGGACAGTGTCACTGATGATCTTCATGGTGCTGGTGCTTTGACATCTGCTGTAAAACGAAAAGAAGATGTTCAACCAAAGATGTCTCCAGGATACTCACCCTTAGTGTAAATGCTGTAGATTCTTACAAAGATTATGAATTAATTAGTGGAGTTCTTCTTATTGATACATGTGTTTTCTTGTTGGTTGACAGTTGTTTTGATGTTTCACTTTCGACTGTGGAACGAGCCAAACAGTTACAAGCGAAATTGCCTTTGAAAGATCCTAGTTTTTGGAAGGTTATGCTCAAATCACATGTATCTGGTGGATTTTGGATGGTGAGTGAAAACATACATTCTCTCTATGAACAAGACAAATAAATTTCTATCTCGAAACTGATACTCGTTGAATTTACAGGGTCTACCAAGGAAATTTTGCAGTAAAAATCTACCGGAACATGATGTGAACATAGTTTTAGAGGATGAAAATGGAGAAAAATCAAGCTCAAGTACGAAATAGACCACAAATTGGTCGAAGGAGATGTTGCAGTTTTTCAACTTGTTGAAAAGTTGAAGTTTAAGGTAATTGTGATCTTTGATATGTTTTTTTTGTTTGTTAAAGTTTGTATAAATGCAGACTTGATTTAAGCTTTTCCAAGTAAATATTTTCTATGGACTTAGAACTTTTCAGCAAGTGAACATGGTTGAAGGTTTCACTAGTTTCTCTGTTCACAAACACTTGTGTAAACCGAGTTCACGATGTAAAACCTGTGGTCCCCTCCTTCCAATCCCATATACCCTATGTATTGCTAGTGTGTTTAAATTAAGAGGGACCACTGGATTTACAAGATGTGAATCCGGTTTACAAGAGACTAACTCTTCTCTGTTTGGGTTTTCTCAAGGTATACATTGTGAGAGAGAGAGAATTAATCAAAGTGGGGCTATGGCCTTACTAAATCGAAAGTCTCACGACGAGCAAGGTAATGTGATCTAAACCAATCATGTATACTATTAGTCTATTACTCCAACCCCTGCAGTTAAAGTTCACTGAAATGATCAAACAGTGGAAGATTCTTTGGATGAAGTGTCACAAACTGATCAAATCATGCAAACAGCAACGACAACTTCGATCCACATGCCATGGATGATGATGATATTGGATTCATGGAAGAACCTCTCACCTTTGAGGATGTGAAAGGGATCAAAGATTTCAAGGTTCAAGTCAATGGCCTAATCATCGATTCAGAGATACCGAAGCATCTCAAGACGAAGTATTACCAGCTATGCTCCAGTCAAAAGATGTTTCTTCACGAGAATATTATCTCAGGGCTGAACAGCAGGCTAGTTGTTGGTATGATTTTCGAAACAATCAACGTAGCTGATGCTGTTCAAGTTGTGAGGCCCGACGTGGATCCCAAGGATTTGGAGACTTGGGATAGGACTCTTAAAGCTTTTGAGGATCTAGGGATGGTGGTAGGGTTTATCCGGGCTCGGATACAGAAGCTACTAAATGCAGTCCATGAATCCCGAGCCAAGATCCAACAAAAGAGAGAGGAGAAAAGGAAAGCTGAAGATGAAATGAAAGATCTCATGACGCAATTCGTGAATGCTAGAAGGCGTATAGAAGAAGTAGAAGCAGAGATTAGTGTTCTTGAGAAAATTGGTGTTTTTGAGAAGAAGGAATTCATTGGTGCTCCTTGGTGAAAGTACTCTTACAGTTACTACTACCAGTGTATAGTTTTTGCCTTTGCTCTGTTTGTGTGGAGAATTATGATTATTACATTTTAATTATTAACTACCAAACTTTGCAATTTTACTCCTTATGTAAAGATGGGATAACCTTGTTTTTAACTTTATGTGACATGCTATTTAGCTATAGTTTAAAAACTTGTTTTGCGTGACTTTACTTAGGTTCTCGTTAGACATGCATGCCCGTTCTAGTTCCCGAAAATGAGGAGTCGAAAGCGAATCCATTCTAGGGTGGTTTTGGTTTCGGCTTGGAACTGCTCGTTCCTGGTTATTATTCTTTTAAAAGCCTCAAATCACAAATTTTCAGAAAAGAAAAAGGAAAAAAATAGGAAAATCATACTGGTTTCGATTTTTTTTATGCATGTCTACTACTCATTATTAAAATTAAATACATATTCTTCTCAATTATCTATTGGAAAACTAATTATGTCTTAGAAATTACATTATTAAATCTTACGATA
The DNA here is from genome assembly GCA_023678885.1 of Pogostemon cablin. NCBI lineage: Eukaryota > Viridiplantae > Streptophyta > Magnoliopsida > Lamiales > Lamiaceae > Pogostemon > Pogostemon cablin. The sequence goes on along the minus strand of CM042977.1, from coordinate 1,834,358 downwards.
AAAATTATATCTAGTGTAGGATAAAATAACACAAATAATAAAAATGAAATATTAATGGACTACACAAGTAAATTATGTTTTAAGAACTAATAATAATTGCAAAATTACTGGAATAAATTTCTAGGAGTAGTTATGTTTTTCAAAATATATAATTTGAACGAATTTCAAGAAGTGATATTGATTTTTTTTATACACCGATATCCGATCCGTAGACTGACTAATCCGGGGAGGTCAGAACCCACCATCCACTAGTGGGATCCCCATTTCAAGCCAATATGAAAACTCCCTCGTGAGTAATGATAATTTATCAATCCACACAATTTCATTTGCACAATTTACCATGATAAAATAGGTAATTCCAATGTTACCATTTTAACGTGTACATTGAAGAATCCGACTTTTTTGTAAGAAACGTTTTTAGGAATAGAGAAGCAATTTGGGCCTTAAGCGTAGTCGCTAACTTAAAAATTCTCGACACTCAAAATCTATATATCAAATACTATACCTCCCACTCCCACTCCCACTCCCACCCTCGTCCACCGTCTAAACCGCCGCCGAATCCGATGGCAGCTGCTTATTTCACGAAGCTTTGGTGTTTCGACTGAATTCGAAACTCTGGATTCTCCTTGCTAAATTTGGAATGACCACTCCAAGTTTTCTGTGGAATTTAGCCAAAAAATATTTCACCGTCGGTGTAATTAGCCTCACAATATCTGATCGATATGCCAGCTTTATGGCTGTTCGTGGTTCATCAATGTCGCCTACTTTGAATCCCCATGCCAACAACTCCACTGGTTTTGTGTTTGGTTAGTTTTCTGTATTACTTCTCCCCTTCCTTCCTTTGAATTTACTGAGCGATTATTGCTTGATTGTGCTTTTTCTTTTTCTTTTTTCAGATGATTATGTATTGGTTGAAAAATTATGCCTCAATAAGTACAAGTTCTCGCGCGGTGACATCGTGGTTTTTTGGTAATTTTTTTTTTTTTTTTGGTATCCATAAATATAGTTCATCATCTTCTTGTTGCGATTCCACCATTGGATTGTTTTGAATAGAGCTCATTTTTGGTGTTGAAATTAAATTTTGATGAGCTATTGATTGACTAAGAGAAGGAGATTTATCCTATTGAACTGTTTGGTTTTTCAGAGCAGATTTAATTGAGCCTCCTTTAAGCTCTGTATAACGTCGTAATTTTTGTGTTGATGATTATCAGAAGAAACTTTCACTTAGTCAAATTAGTATAGATAAGATTTAAGAAGAAACTTTAGTTATTGATTGATTCCATGAACATCTATCTCTGCTTGCTTGTGAGATTTTCACAATACCTTTCTGAATTGTTCCTCTCTGACTGGAAAGTGATATACCAGAGTCCCACTGATATAGTTGGGGCTAATATAAATCTAGTATTGCTGAACATTTGCTGATTTACAACTTGTAACTATCTAATTTGTACCTAGTAATAGAATCTGCTTAAATCCTTTTTGCAGTTCCCCTAGTTTTTATAAGGAGAAAAATGTAAAAAGAATTGCTGGCTTGCCTGGTGATTGGATCCATCTATCTTCATTTGACAGCGTGAGGGTTCCTGAAGGGCATTGTTGGGTCGTAGGCGACAATGCAGCGTGTAGCCTAGACTCAAGATCATTTGGTCCAGTAAGACATGGAATAATATCGTTATACAAGAATTCATGTGTGATGTCTTAAATTTCTAATGTCCTGCATGTTCAATCATGGTTGTGTAGATGCTGGTTTGACCCTTCACCTTTATTTATGTATAATCAGGCTTAAAATTAAAAAATCCTTTCCTCTGGTGTTGCCTATGCAATTCTTAAACTGTCTGGGTATTTTACCTTTTGCTGGATCCTAGATTGATTGTGCTTTCTTTCATCAAGTTAGTGACTTCATTGATCTCTTTATTATATTAACTAGATTAGAGACTGTCTTGTGTGCAACCAGTTGTACATACACCCTCCTCAATTATGAATTGGAAAGACAATCATGCCCCACGAATTCACACTAAATCATAAGGGTAAAGATTAAACCTTAGGAGTGAAATAGAACATGGACTACGAGGGTGTAGCTGCAACGAGTTGCATAGAAGTCTTTGCCTCTAGATTATGCCGATATCTAGTTTTGTTGCACATGAATTGGTACTGCAGTATATATATCTACATATTAAAATGACATTTCTAGGTAACTCTTTGGAATCAGCAGTATATGTTCACTTGCACATTCATTTATCAAACTTTTATGAGCCGTAATCCATAATTGAGTCGAGCATTTATGTGGTAGTGTTCTCATTGGCAGATTCCTCTCGGTTTGATCTGTGGACGCGTAACCCATATTGTGTGGCCACCTCAAAGAGTAGGCGGAGTCGATAGTAGGATCAGCTTGTTGCCTAAAGAGGAAGTTCATATTTCAGAATAGCTACTTACTCCATTTGGTTGTTGAAACACCAATTCTGCAGCTTAGTTAGCAACTGCAACTCACCCTCCAAGATTTTTCTTCTTTTATTCATACAATCTATTGCATTTGTGTCCTCCCAAACACCAGATTCTTATCTGGTTGCATTCAGTCAATTGTAAAATTTTGACTCAAGAATTTTGATATTTTTCATGTTGACAGAAGTTGTTAATTTGTTAATATTATTCCTATTTTAGGAGAATATATATATATATATATATATATATATATATATATATATATATATATATATATATATATATATATATATATATATATATATATATAATCCTCTATTTAAATGAACTAGGGTTGTCATTTGTCAATGCTGGTAAATGTTATATTACTATTTTATTCTCATAATTTAGGATTTTAATTTTAGGATGAATTAAGGATTGATAGAATTAGTAGTAGGGATGACAATGAGATGGGTATTTTTGGGTACCTGGTCTACTTAAATCCTAATGGGTAGGGTACGGGTAGTTATAAACGGGTTTGGAACGGATACGGGTAGTTGTGAAAAATACTATTAGGGTTTGGGACGGGTACGGGTAATGCCTCAAATACCCGCAGGTACCCCGATTATATATATATTTTTTATAAAATTTAAATATATTATATAATTTATATATGATAAGATATTTTATATATTTAATTAATAGTTATAAGTTTTATTTAATCATATTTATTTAAAATAATACAATTTATATTATATTTATTTTATATATAATTAATAATAATGTAATTTTTATTATTATACTTATTTAGATAATAAAAAATATAAATATATATAAAATAAATGAATATTAAATGGGTATGGGTACCCGCAGGTATTGATAAACGGTAATAAGACGGGTACGTGTACCATAATAAATTTTTTAAACGGAATGGATTTAGGTGTTATTTTTTATAACAGATACGGGTACGGGTACCCAAAATAAGTGGGTACCCTACCCGTTGTCATCCCTAATTAGTAGGTATGTAATGTGATTTTTAAATCATGTTTAAAATAGGTGTTGAGTTTTCAAAATCGAAAACAAAGTTGAATGACTCTGGTATCAATTAGGCTCACATTAAATTAATTATGCACTTAAATATTTTAAATCTTAAACATAAATATTAAATGTAGGAATATTATATGACAAAAAGTCAGAAACCATTATAATTCATAAAACTGATTATTAGTACGAGTATTTACCAATAAATTTAACTTTGAAGAACAGTAAACAAAAATAACATTTAGTTTGATAGTGGGATTGAAAAATGGCAAAAAATTGTGTGCCTTTGTACACGCCGTACTCCGTAAACACAATCCTCCCCTCCATATTCTATTTAATAATATGCATCGTTAGAGAGTTTAAATTGCTAGAGATTTAAATTGAAAAGAGGCATGGTGTCCCACGGTAGAGGTGAACATCGGATCGGGTTTCGAGTATTTCGGATTTTTGGATCGGGTATCCGAAATTTCGAGTTGGGAATTTTATTATCCGAATCCAATCCGAAATTTCTTATATTCGAAAATTCGGGTACCCGAAAATACTTTTTTTTTTAATAAGTATTCTTATACTAATAAATTAATTAGATATAATTTAAATAATTTTTTTTATGTTTAATATTTGAGGTAATATTCCATTTGATTTCTTTATCATTTTTTTCTTTGTTTTTAAATAAAAACTAACACTAATACATTAGTTAACGGAAATAATGCACCCACATTAAAAAAAATTATTTTTACACTAATAAATAAAAATTTAATACTACATTTTATTAGCAAATTTCCTATTAATTTTTTTTTTAATGAAAATGTGATATTTGCCACACATGATGCTTGTTATAGCTTTCTGGACAAATTGCAATAAACTCAAGACAAGATTTAAATGGTGGTGATACAGGCCTTCCTTATGTGTTATATTTATTATAATAATATTAATTTTCATAATAAGGTTAGGATTTAGATAGTGAGTATATGTTAATTATGTTATGAGATATTTAAATTTATATATTTTTATACGTTATTTTTACTTAATTAATTAAAAATATTTATTTATACATTAAAGTATATGATAATAAAATTATTTATTTATTCATATTAAAATTAATGATATAGGGAGAATTCAAAATTAAATTTGATAAGATAAGGATGTAATAATACAAAATTATTTTTTATTATGTAAAAATAATTGATAATTTAAAAATAAATAAATTTAATTAAGTAATGTTTAAAGGATAATAAATATATTTTATGATTAAAAATTAAGAATGCATCAAAATATTAATATTTCATAAATCAAATTATTTTTTATAATTAGCATGAGTGTAAAAAAAAAACTTCGGGTACTCGATCGGGTATTTCGGGTACATTTTCAATACCCGAAACCCGAAATGAAGTTATAGCTTCGGATTTATGATTCGGGTAAATCCGAAACCCGAAATTACCCAAAAAAAATTGAGCTTTTTCGGATATTTTTCGAATTGGATCGGGTACTCAAAACCCGAAAAAAAAATGTCCACCCCTAGCCCGGTGTACAAGAGTCTCGTTCATGAAAATTTGAACTCAAGTAAGTCAATTTTCAAAATTTTACACAACAATTGTTGATTTAATTTACATAATAAGAATATTAATATATTATGTAAAGTTGAGAATACTCTCGGTTTATTCTTTTCTCTCCCCTCCGTACGGTGGCACGGATTAACGCTCACATGGAAATTGTTATTAATTAATAAATAAATAATTAAAGCTTAAAAAAACATAATAATAATGGAAAATAACACCACACACCTTCCAAATGCTGCGACGGTTTTGCTTTCTTTTTCCCATAACCTCTGCAGCTCGGGTGAGATCATCCTCCTCTCCTTCATATACACTCCTCCTTTTTTTTCAATTTTTTTTTCTGTGAAATGTGCAATTATGGTATCACCTCGTGATTCTTCTCTGCATTATGAAATTAATGTTTTTCAAAATTTTCTGGTTTTTTTTTTTTTTTTTTTTGAGTTAACATTTGATGCCAATGTTGTGGTTTAGGTGAGAAGAATTAGGGTGGTTCGATATTGATCGTGATAAAGAAGAGTGGATTGGAATATCCTCATGGGGAGGGTGTTTGTGATTGATTTGGAAGGAAACAGGTATACTTGCAAGCACTGCCAGACGCATCTAGCCTTGTCCGACGATGTCATTTCTAAGGTTTTTGTTTCCCTGAAATCTCTTGTATTTCATTTTCTACTGTTTTCGTTTCGAATCACTGTGCTGATTTTAAATTTTTTTGATATTTGGGTGTAATGGTGTTTCGATGGATGATATTATTTTTTGGAAAATATAGTGATTTGGAAGCATTGTACTATTGGTTGTTGAGTGGTATGAATTGTGTGACATTACATATGTTAGTCTTGATTGACTGGTTAAGCTAAATGTTTTCTTGGAGATCGGAATTTGGATTCCAATTCTTCTACATTTTCTGCTCAATGCCTGTCAGTAAGTTGTGTGGTAACATAGAGAAGGACTTGCTTGAGTCTCAGACTCCGATGCATTTAATTGAGTTCGCCATTTAGAGTATATAGTCCGTTATAACGAGACTTTCCATTTTGTCTGGAAGGAAGTACAGAGCATTTGATTTCTTGACCTGCTGAAAGAACTTTCCTAGCTGATACTTTTTGCTTGAAATGTTGGATGAAATTTTACCGTAAGTCTTCCTGGAGTGTGTTGGCACTTTGAAATTCGGCTTCTTCCCTTTGGTTTGTGAATTTGTTTCTCTATGTTAACATGTCTGAACCACCTCTAATGATGAACATGAGTAATTCAGCTTGCGAGCTATTTGTCTTAATTGTCGTTATTAGTTGTTTACTCACTATATCTTCAGCTTTTGTCATCAATATAACATATACAAACTACTAAAGAGTTTTACCTAGTTATTCGATTCTAGAGTGTATATGAATCAGGCAGAACAAACTGTAATGCCAACACTTTGATGTTGCCTTTCTTCCATATGTTTGTAATTTTTCTTCATAATCACATTGATAATTCCTTTTCAAGTTTGACAACTTTTGCAGCACGTAGTTTTGCAAGTCTGATAAGAAAATATCGTGGCTCCTGTTACTGTTTCTTTTTTGTTTCATTCCCTTCATCCTCATCCCTTTTGTATGCTTTTCTTGCAGTGTTCATTTACTTCTCTTCCCACTTCTAGTCCTCCTTTTGTTCTTTTGCTTTGTTGATCTCCTCTCTCTATAGGATTATTACAACAAAGGAAATTTGGATAAGCTATATATCTCACTTAGAGGTTCGGAATTTTCTACTCTCTCAATTCCAAAAGCTCAATAGAATGATTAATTTCAAAGATAATCTTCACATTTTTTATATTGGCTTGTTGATTTGCAGCCTCTTCTATGTTGTATCCAAGTTAAGTGGAGTCATTCTCCTCTTTGTTGCATCATATATTTTTTGTGACTGTCTTCTCATCTCCTGTCATGCCATGAGAGTTCAGCTTGAAGCCTTTCCTTCAGCCCCCATAATTTATAGGACTCAGGAACATGAGAATTTTCCCTGGTTCTGGTTCATGCATATCTACAATACAAATTATTTGATGAAGTGAAGCATTTTATGAATGCTTACTTTGACATGTAGATAGGTTTTACATTTATAGAAGTTAGGGATTTGAATGTAGGATAATGACATATTGTTAACACACCATGTCTGGTTCATATTCATTCCAAGATTCTCATGTTTACTTGTATATATAGAACATGTGGTGGACCTTTGACACTTGATTTTGATATTTTATTCCTTTCGGTAGTTGGACTTTGCCTGTTTCACAAATCTCTCTATTTCTGATCTATTGTTTTGCTTCCTTTCTTGCTGCCAGCATGGATTTGTTTCCAAGAATTGACCAATTGTTTTTTCACCTGTTTCCAGTCTTTCCACTGCAGACATGGGAGGGCTTATCTCTTTGAAAAAGTGTAAGTGTTCTTTTCATAATTGAAAATTTTTTTTTTTTGGGGGAACTTTTATGTGGATCTCTGATTGAGATTTGTAAGTTGTCGAGTGTTAGCAATAGATAATATCATATTTTACAATAGTTATAGACTATTAATTTCCACATTCCTAACCATTTCGTCGACGGTTAAGAAAATAACCATTAACCAGAGCTTACTGCTTACAGCAATCTACCTAGTTTTTCAAAAGCCGAAAATTATTTATTTTTATAGAGTACAAACTTATGTAGGATTCTTACATGCACAACCATTCATTTTGATGTATAGCTGGTAACATGATATTTGATGATATATAGTGTTAACATTACTGTTGGGGAGCAAGAAGAGCGGATGATGATCACTGGAATGCACACTGTCGTTGACATATTCTGTGTGGGATGTGGCTCAATTGTGGGATGGAAATACGTGAGATCCTTGACAATTTACATGCTTCTTCTCATCTTATTTCTGTATCCAATGCTCAAATGTTTCCGTCTTTGCGTCTCTTATTTTTTTCTCAGGAAGCCGCTCATGAAAAGAGCCAAAGATACAAAGTTGGAAAATTCATTCTTGAGAGGTATACCAATTGAGTATTTGTACTTTCGTAATAATGTTGTACACAATATATTTTGGCTGTGAAAACCTCTCCCCTTCTCTCTCTCGGATGAGTAGGTTTCAAGTGTTGGGTCCCGACGGAAGCAACTATTCCTTGGCTCAAGACACTCAGATGGCTGGAAGTGATGCTGATGAAATGTGATCAACTGACTTTTTCGAAATCGTACATCCTCCATCTTCGTCCCTCCTAATGTCAGTTCACAACCCTAATCCCTGTTCTTTTCTGCTAATATTTTGGTCCACAACTAGTGCAGGTGAACACATTTTAACTCAAGATTGACCAGTTATTGGACATGGTTTTTTAATGTCCATTTCTAGAAGAGAAGTTTAACATGCTCTATAAACTTGTCCTTTTTCACTCACGCACTTTCTGTGCTCCTGAAACCCAACTTCATTATTGCCTATTCAGTTCGTTACGAATTACCGATTTCTTTCATTACCAAAGTTATGTAGCTCATCCTTGTTGAGACTTAAGCCTTTACCATTTCACAAAAACAAACGGCCTTACACACTTGTATTTTGCAAATCCAAACATTAACTCGATTCAATCATGTTTATTTGTAGGAGAGTAAATAGAATTGATTAATGAATTTGATCCTAACGTGAGATACTTAACTTGTGATGTGAGTTTTACTTTTCCCCATCCCTTTTTATAGCTTGGAGTGGACGTAGTCTTTGAATCATGATTTTGGAAGGCCCATTTATGGAATACAAAACCAGTCGAAGGTGTCCATCAACTCATATTTATTGTGTCAGTAGATTCTTTTTTTTTTCCTAGAATCGATCCTAAATATATTCATACTTTTTTTAATAATAAATTAATAATATAATTATATTATGACAATTGGAGTAAACTTTCTTGAGACGGATTAAAATGATAATATTTTAATAAAAAAATGTACAATTGTGAAAAGTGATAACGATGTAGTGGAATATTTCATAAATAAATTATACTCTTGGTATAAATAAAATGTGACGATATTAAAAAAAATGATAACATCCTTACTTTAAAAAAGAAAAGAAAAGTGTGAAATGATTTTATTGCGGTGAGAAGTTGAAATAGGCTCATTAAACATGGCTAAAATAGGAAGTTCGTAAAGTCCTTTTGGGGTCAAAATGAAATGACAGCTGGGCTTAGATAGTTGAGGCGCGTGCTTCATAATAATGTGTCAGTGTGCAATAATATATTTTTGGGCAAAAGGTCAATTTGGCCCTCCAACTTATCTTCTAACATCAATTAAGCTCTTAATCTTATTTTTTAATCATCTAAACCCTTGATCTTATTAGATTAGATCAATTTAACCCTTTATCTTTTTAAATAAATTGTAAAGATCATGGAAACCCTTCATCCTATAATTCTTAATTAAATAAGTTCTTTATTAAATTTATTTTCTTTAAACAAGCCCATTTTCCATTTTTATAGATCAAATTAAAAAAATACTGACCCTCCTTTCAGGCTTCCAGACCATTTTTTTTAATTATTATTATTATTTATTTTGTTTTAATAATAAGTACATGTAATGTTGGTGTTTTTTTTCTATTCAACTTTAATTACTTAATTAATTTCATTTTGTAATCACTTTTTCTTTTTTTAAAAAAAATTTGTCATATATTTAATAATCAATAATTTTTTAAAATATAATTGGAAACTAAAAAATAATCAAAATAGAAAAAATAAAAAAAACTCGTATATATCTTTTTTATTGAAAAAAAATATAATAATACATTAATAATAATTTTAATTAATAAAAAAATAAAAGACGATGATTAAAAACATAATGAAAAAATGAAGCTAGACGTTAGAAATGTGTGTGAAGTGTATTCTATTATATTTATTGGAACACTTATTATTAAAAAAAATTGAATAACTAAAATATTAAATAAAGGGTTCAGTGGTTCCAATCATATAAAGGATTTACTTGATCCTTTTTCAAAAGGATAAGGGTTTGATTGATCCAATGTAATAAGGGCAAGGGCTTAGATGAACAAAATATAAGATCAAGGGTTTATTTGATCTCCAAGGATAAGTTGGAGGGCAAAAATGACCCTTTGCCCTATATTTTTTGGAATTTTGCAGTTCAGTCCTCCAATTTTAGTTCTCAACATTTCGGTACCTTTTTATGAAATTGTTCGCACTTTGAACACTATTTTTAATAAATCATTAAACTAAAGATAGTTTATTAAGTAGTATTTTAATGAAAGTTGGAATTTATTTAAAGAAAAACTAGTTAAGTGTCATTACTACTTTATAGTATGTTTTATTTTGAATTGAGCTCAAATTGTATATTAAAAATAATAATTGAGTTAATGCAGTTTGAGTTTGTCTAAATATAAATTTGTTGACTAATAAAACAAGTTTAACTCAATTTCGACTAGACAGAAATTTGTTAACACACAAAATTAGTTTAGCCAGAGATCATTTTGAGAAAGACACTAACAAATAAAATGAGTTTTAATATCGACTTGAAAAGGTTGAGTGATAAATCAATATTCTAATTTAATACTATGAAGTACTCGTTAATGACCTTTCAATTGAGCTAATCAATGTAGGGTGAAAGTTCGAATCTTACCTTTGATATTGATTTGATCTCTTGTAAGAACAGCTAAACAGTGAATCATCTATATAAGCCACTTAACGCATATTATGCGATTTATTTTTTTTACTAATCCTTAGTGCAGGAGCAGTTGGAGACCTCTAATAGTGGGGTATACAATTTTTTTAAACTTGTTAACGAAATTCGCCTTCATAACTTTTCAAGCTTGAATCAAGATTAGCAAACAATTTATCATGTCAAAAAAAACTCAAATAGTTGGAATAATTTGATTTGATTATTTCTTTAATCACTGGAAGAGGTCAAAGGCAATCTCAAAAACACGTTGACTAAAAAACGTTTAATTTATGGGAAACATTATAGGGCCCACTTTTAATTTTAAACCACACGAAGTTGAGGCCTACAAAATGTGGCCCACTTATATAATGTGATAAATCCATCAGAAGTGGGACTTAGGTAGAATATCTCTTGGGCCCAAACAGCCCATATTAACTTTTAAACCTATTTTTAATCAAACTTTTCTTTCCTAATCACTCTTTAATAACTATCTTAGTCAAAGATTATTAGCAATTTAGCATGTGTCTAGATTCTACACATAAATAACAAGGATTTAGTATTTGTGCAATTTTTTTATTTTTATATACTTTATTATTACTATACAAATACAATACTTTGCAAAATTCTATTTGCGTAGTATATTACTCCCTCAGTCCCAAAATTATAGTCATGTTTACTGTACCACGCTTTTTAAGAAAAATATTCTTTTTGACCAAATTTGTTGACTTTAAAGAGTATAGTAGTATTTTTAGGTAATAAAAAAGTATAAAGTAATTATATATGTGTGAAAAATGAGTGACAAATTTGAAATTAAATAATTTTTGAGGATGTTGGATAAAGTAATGTTTGTCATTTTTAAGTTGTGAATAAAAATGTGGGATGGACAAATGTAGAAACGTGAACAAAATTGTGGGATGGAGGGAGTAATACTTTCCCCTTTTAACTATTTTAATACTTTATGATATAACTTTAATAGTAATAATTTATGTACTAATTCGAATATTTGTTAAATTTAAATAGGATTAGGTCCAGTTGTACGAATACTAAATTCGTTTAATTGGTATAATTGAATATTAAAATTACACCCTAAATATTTGGTGCTACATCCTACTACTATATCCTAATTAAATATTATAAATATTTTTAATTAGAAATTAAGAAAATGACAGTGTCTTTTATTTGGGTTGTAAACTATTCCCTCCGTCCCATTACTATTGCTACTTTTACTGTAGATTATGTGAGAGCTTTTTGCAGTCAAAAGTAGCAATAATGATGGGACGGAGGGAGTATATCAGAGTACGATTGAATTATTAATAGTTAAAGTACTCCCTCGGTCCCATTCTAATGATTACATATTTTCATTTTGGGCATCCATTTTAATAGTTACATTTTCCTTTTTAGTATATGGGACCCACATAAATTAATTACTTCTCTCTCCATGACCCACACATCCCACTAATACACCCACCCACTTTACACTAAATTATTATTTCTCTCACCTCAATACACATTAAAATACTATATTCATTAATCCAATTGCAAAAAGCAAACATAATCATAAGGACGGGACGGAGAGAGTATATTTTTAAAGTGTTATAATATGATTCATTAGGAGTATACTAACTATTAATATGCATTCCATATTTTACCCATAATTATCATACTTTAATAATTTACACAACTATCTCAAAAAATATGACAAGATAAAAAGGGTATGCTGCACTCTAAATGTAATAATCTAAAAATAATTATATTCACATAGCATTTTAGCCCTTATAAGAATTTCCAAACTCTTGTCCACAATATTTGTGGTTGGAAACAAATTTTCTCACCAAAATAATTTATTACAGTCACAAGACAAGATAAATGATGTCCAAACAAGAAGTCCTTTTCATATAAATCCGCCAATTTATTTTCATTTTCTTCTTATTTTCAATCTTGACTTTATTAATTTGTAACGTCCATACTGATGTGATGTACTCAATAACTGAGTTCAAATCAGAAGAAAATGTATTTAATAACAATGTTTTTATTCTTAATAATATAATTAATCCTTTTAATAAATTTATTCTTACAACATGGTACTATTCGACATTTTTGCCCATACTTTTTTTTTTCTCTAATCAAATTATTGATTTTTTTAAAAAATAAATTAAAGAAAACCTACAGTGACCAGCATCATTATGCCAATCATATTTTAACGCCTATAAACTGAGAAAGTAAAAAGACAACCAAATTAAACATTAAAAATCGATTTTTTTATTTTTTATTTTTCTCGTTTCCCTAAAAGGGTTACTTTCATTTCTGTTCAATTCAAACAAACCTTTTTTTTACAGATCAAACCTGCTTTCAAAATCCTCCTCCATTTGAGCTGTGTTTTCTTTCAAGAAATAGTAAAAAAAACCAGAGACAATTTAAAAACAGGGTGTGCCCCTTGTCAAAGAAATCAAACAAAAATCATTACAAATTTACACAAATTCATCACACCGGATCTTCTGCGTCATTCTCGTGTATCATCTCCTGTTCCACGCTTTAAGTGATTGACATGTAAGAGGTGAATTAAATCCAACCATTGCCCCTAGGGTTTAAGGATTAGGGTATAGTTTTCTCTTTCCTACGTGTCGTCCATCCAACGGTTTGACATAGGAGATAGGAGATGATGTACTAAAATGCCACATAAAATCCGAGCCGCAAATTCATGAACTTCACCTTCTTGTTTCCCCACATTTCTCGACTCCCAACTTTTCCTTCACAGACAATATAAATCAAAAAAGAAAGCAGCTGGATAAGGATTCCATATTAAAATAGAGCCATATAGCATTATATCTGCTGCTTCATCAACAATCTTCTTGTATCCCTTTATCTCTCTCTGCAATTTACCACTCCTCTTTCATTACATGGCAGTAAGTGCTCTGTTTTTGATCCATTACTCTCTCTCTCTCTCATCTATCGGTGGTGTTTGTTTGTATGTGGGAGCTTTAATGAGGTGGCTAGAAGTTATAAAGATTGAAACTTTAGTTAGTTTATGCAAAAAAAAATTGTGGGTTTTGATTAATTTTTTCTGGGTTCTTACTTCTTCCACACATTGTTTGAATCAGCTAGAAATCTTGATTTTTTTTCTGCATTTTGTTTTGGGTTGTAGATGGTTTGCTTGGTGAGTGTTCTTACATTCTACTTTGTGTGTGTGTGTGTCTTTGATTTGGGTATAATGCCACCGGATTCTTCTTTTGTGGTGCAGAAAATGCTTGTCATTGGGTAACATAGAGATTCCTCTATCTTGATTTAGGTTCTTAATTGCTTTTTCTAGTTATGACTTTTAGGCTTTTAAGGTTGCTCCCACTTGTGTTAGTATGAGCTTATTAGCAACTAATGATTAGATTATAAAGACAATGAGTTTGAATCATGATGCAATTTGTCTGAAAAATGCAGGCATCAGTTCAAATTAGGCCACATAACAGAGATCTAGGGATGATAATGAGGGAAGTGGATGAAGATCTAGCTATTTTCTTGGGGATCCAGAAGGGGGAGATGGAGTCGAGTGATCGTGTTCTTGTTGAGGAATCTGATGAGTTTGATGACTCGAAACGTAAATGATTCTTGTTTTTACTATGTCCATCTTGTCATTTTTCAGACTATCAGATCAATGCTAGCTAGTTATGCATGTATTTATTGCCCTTTGTGTGTTGTGTTTTGGTTTTTATTCATAGGTTTGGCTAATTTGTAGGTGTGGAGTCGAAACCTGAGAGCTCGTTTGGTCCGAATGCTTCTCAGGCGGAGACGTATCCGGTTGAGGCTGATAATAATTCCCTGAATTTGGAGATGGAAAAGAGTGAAACTAATTGGTAAAGTTTGTAGTTTTTCTAATTAGAATGATGTATGCATCTTTTATTGGTTATACCTTTTACATTTTCGTGCTAAGCCTGTCTTAACTTGTACTGCTTTTCGAGCTTTTTCAAGCTGTCGACTCGTTGAATCTATCTACTGTTTTTTTCTTTGTGCAATTTGTTCTTCCTCAGCATGGTGAGTATGTCTAAATCATGCATGTTCTGATGTTATGAACTTATGATCCACTTGATAGTCCCATCTCCTAAAACGAGCATCTCACCGATGTTCCTTAACGTTGAATCTAATCTTGCCCTTAACCAGGCCTCTATCGCAACCGGATACCTCTCCACTTCCCACGGTAGAGGCGGACGTGCAAGGTCCCACGACGAGCCAGACCAATATGTTGGATGTTGAAGCCGTTTCTTTGAAATCTGAGGCAAGTTATGGTGCTTTTTATACTCATGAAAATTTTTGATTTGGTACGATGTTAAGAAATCGAGTGTGAATCATTGAGCTTGAAGTATTTCAGTGTTCTTGCAATTTTGGACAGTAAGTGGCAGTTTTTAGACCATTAATGTAACT
Source organism: Pogostemon cablin (assembly GCA_023678885.1). Classification (NCBI taxonomy): domain Eukaryota; kingdom Viridiplantae; phylum Streptophyta; class Magnoliopsida; order Lamiales; family Lamiaceae; genus Pogostemon; species Pogostemon cablin. Next base: position 1,819,307 of record CM042977.1, on the reverse strand, counting down.
GTATGATTCTCTTTTGCTGCAGCTTGAAAAAACCTGTGGAGAGAGCAATGGTTCCTCAAAGCTAGCAAAACCATTGGATGATCAAAAACCAACTCGTAGAGCAGCAACACCTACCGGACGAGCTTCCTTGCCTGCAAAACCGAAGACCTCCCGTGCTTCCACGCCTACTTCAAGACCTACATTACCTTCTTCTAAACCCGTCTCTGCTGAACGAAGATCTTCCACTCCATTGGGACGTACACCACGCTCGTCTACTCCAAATTCAAGGCCATCAATACCGATCATTTCAAAGTCCGTCACTCCTACACGAAAACCGGCCACCCCCTCTACCACTTCCACCACCTTGCCTACTCTTGACAGATCTTCATCAGGCCAGAAAACAGGCACAGCAATGGTGAGAAATTCGGGCCAGTCTCGTGGAACTTCTCCGACTGTTAGGTCTAGGCCGTCTAAGCCCTCGGAGCGTCTCTCTCTATCTCATGATGCTCCTCAGAACCCTAAGGTGTCCATGCCTAAAAGGCCTGTTTCTGCGTCCAGAGGAAGGACTAGCGGAAACCCTGCCCGTCTTTCTTCTTCGAATGAGAAACCAGGGCGGAAATCATGCTCGCCTCCTAGAGTTAGAGCTCCTATGACCACTGTTTACAAAACAGGAAGCAGAATACTATCAAGGAGTCGAAATGGAGATGATGTTAACCCTGTCTTAATGGGGACAAAAATGGTGGATAGGGTGGTGAACATGAGGAAACTAGCTCCACCTAAGCAGGACGAATACGTTTGTCATGATCAAACGAGGAAATCTTTGCAGGAGAATTCAGGCTTCGGACGATCACTCTCCAAGAAGTCATTGGACATGGCAATGAGGCACATGGTATGCATCATTTAAGCATAGCCTAGGTTTTTTTTGTCATTCCGACGATGTGTAATGAGTTGCTCGTTGCTGATACGTTTCCGTTCGAACAGGATATCAGAAGGAGCGTGGCGACGGAGAAATCAACAACTGGTTCTGGTAAGATCAGTACAGTAGTTAAGAATGCATCACCTTGAATGAGATGAATTGAGGAGTAGGATGGATATATATTGATTGAAATATTGCATTTGGACATGCTATTTTTTGTAATGATCCTTGGCAATATTAGCTAGTATTATTATTATTACATGAACTGCTGTTTTTAGTGATTCAACTGTGTGTAAACTAGTGTAAAAGAGCTGAAGGATTCTTGATTCTCTTGCTTATAAGTACAGATACTACCAGTTTCTATATTTTGGTTATAATACAGGGTAAATTCTTTAAAAATTCACCATTTGAGATTTTCAATTCTGTTATATATTTGCTCTTTTTTTTTTTTTTTAAATTCGATCCACTATCTTTTTTATAAGATGCATAAGGCTATTACAAAACGGTGGATGATGAATATATATACCGCTGTACAAAATGTTGAACGATATAATATGTTATTTTAAGGGGGTATTTATTTTAATCATAAGTGTATTATTTTTTCAATAAAAGAGTAAAATTGAAATATGAGGGATATTAATGTTTGAGTAAGAAAAATATTTATTTTTGTTGAAAATTAAGGTATAAATTTTTTTACTAAAAATAGTATAATTATTTAATACTAAATGGTAGTATAATTTTCTGAACCTCTCAGATCTTGGCGCACGCAAGTTTTCTAAACCCCACCTATTAGCTTTTTTTTTTGTTTATTCTTTTTTTAAAAATATGTTAATTTCCAATGAAAACTTTAAATCAAAATAAATACATCAATTAAATATTTAAAAGAACAATATAATTACTACATTAATGCAAAAAATCAATGGATGGTTCCACTAATGCCAAAAATTCTAGGTTTTGAGTTTGACAATTCTTACTGTTACATTAATTAGTAATTAATAATAGGAATCTATTTGATGCTCTCCCTATTAAAATTTTATATTTATTTATTTATTTAAATTATTGGGACATTTAGAATCTAGAGTAACGTTTGCCGCCCGGTGTGTTTCAAGAAATTGATTTAAAAATCATTGAAATTGATGTCAATCCTCCTACCTACGATCACAACATTAATTTATCAAACTTCTATTCTATAATTATTAACCAATTATAATCCTACATAAATAAATAAATACAATAATGATGTTGCAGAAAAATCTGGATCCATCAATACATGACAGACTCATTTAAAGTAGACAAAACAAGATTATTAGGTACGTGTATTTACCATACAACAGATAGGATCAATTTGAACACTAACAAATACTAGGATAGGATGTAATGGCTAATGAGTTGAATTGAGCACAACATATCTATATTTATCTACTACAATCTCAACTGCAACCTTAAATGAACCTAAAATTGGCAAGAAATTTCTGCAGAGTTCGTCGTCCCCATTGCACGTCGCCTCCCATGATGTCGCTTTCCATCTGCTCATCGTCATACTCTTTGTCGTCATCCATCACCATCTCACTGTTTTCTGTAGCATGCAAAGATGCTGCAGGGATGGATGCATCGTCTGATTGTTCAGTCATCTCGTTGCCATTGTGTTGCTCCTGTGTAATAATAGCAGTAAGTTAATGATGTAAAGATATGATATAATAATGTGGTTGAATATATGTCATCCAGTTAATTAATTATTACCTCATATTCAGTTATAGTACTTTCAACAATGATGTTGTTCTTCACTATCTCAGCTACTTCTTCTTCGTCTTCATTCTCATCCATTGATGTTGGAACTAAGCCCGGTACTAAAACAGGCACACCTTCATCTAGATCAAGCTCCGTTTCTTCTTTTGGAGGCGATAAACTACCCGTTTCTTCCAGTTTTTCATCAGTAATAACGTTCACTTCACTTAACCTCAAATCCTCTGATATTTTGTCTGAAAGTTCCTCTACGGCATTTTCCTCTTCTTCGACTAATGTTTGGTTCGAATCCTCAGCAACCACCAACAAATCTGAACTGATCAAAATCTTTTCATTCAGATCATCTACCAAATCATCCTCCTCAACTATGTTCTGAAGATCGGGACTTTCCCAATCTTCAGACACGGATATTATCCTTTCGGTATCCCATGTTTCAAGAACTCTATCAGGACCAGGTTGCCATGATATAGCTCCAGTGATTCCCTTAAGTATAAACTTGTACTTGATCACTTTTCCTATTGGTATATCCTATCAACCAACAGAGATTAAAAAAAAAAAAATGAGAATCTTGTTGAAGAATCAATGCTACAACCATACTACTACATTGACAGATTCTTACCACTTGTGCAACCCAAACATGGCCTTCAGACCAATTCAATGGAACACCCTCAGATGGATCCCATAATCCAAGCATAGGATCATCCCCTACCACTAGATATTGCTGCCCGAATGCGCACTCTTTGTTTAGTTTAAATCGAACGCTGACAGCTTTAGGCTGGTCTGAATGACATCCAAACCATACTTAGACGACGAAATGAATGATATGGAAAATGCCTTGTAAAAATGAAGGAAAAAAAAAGAATCACCTGATAAAACTAACTGGATTTCCTCATTTTCAACATTTGTCTGCAATAATTGTACCACATTCAATAATCAGAATCAAAATCATTGTTGCTGATTCATTAACAGTTCTTGATGAACTTCAATCTGTCTTAATTTTGAGTCAAATTAGGTTTGATTCAGTTTATGCAAACTACTGTCTCAATCAGGGCTAAATAACCTTTCATGCCACTAGATTCTTCATACAACATTACATAGCAAAATTAATGGCAAAAAACAGAGGGGGGGTGGGGGATTCTAACATCAAGATTTAATCCAAAGTAACGCCAAGAAATTAATAAACCAGAAATTAGGTTCACCTGAGCAGAAGAAAGAGCAGAAATGGAAGGAACACGCTTTTGGAGGAGAGAGAAAGTTGTAAAACGCTTTTGATGTAGAAGAAACCCGATTTCTAGTTTAGTGAGAGAGACATCTCTGGAACACCCAAACACCCTCTCTTTCCCTCTCTGATTGCTCAAACAAAATTTCCAGTAAGACCCACATAGTGTCTTCATCTCTCCAATTTTGAGCAAGATGATGATCAAGAACAGACAGCTGGTCAAGAAATGTAATGAACTGGACAGCTTATGGATATAATGAATCAATGATGGGGATACTCTGTGTGTGTGTGTGTTTGTTTGTTTTGGTGTGTGATTCAGATTTTATTTAATTTGATTTCTTACAATATAGTTTGTGTTAAACTTGTTAGAATTGAGATTGGTGGCTGCGAAAAAATTGAAATATTTTGGGAAGAAGAATGGGACCCACGGGAGGCAGTCATCTTGGTACACGTGGCATACAGCGGATGAATCGACAGTTGAATCTAACGGTAGAATCTTAGTACTCAACTGAATTGGGATTTGAAAACAAGGCACGAAATCCTATTTTATATGCCAATATTTTAAGGGGAATAAATTAGGTTTAATTATTACTCCATCCGTCCGCTCCCACGTGAATTAAAGAGTATTATTATTTAATGTGTAGTTGGTATTCACTTTGTTTTTTACACGTGAATTAAAGAGTATTATTATTTAATGTGTAGTTGGTAGTTGTATTAGTGGGGTGCATAAGTCTCATATATTTATTGTATTAGTGATGTGTGTGAATCTCATGTGTTTAAAAAGGAAAATGTAGACTTTTGGTATCGGACGCCAAAAATGGCAAAATGTACACATATCCGCCGGACAGGGAGTATTATACAATATACAAATGAAATAATATTTGTGTCTCCACTCAACAACGACAAATTATGATCTTGTAATTTTGTACTTAAATAATAATTCCTAATCTTAATATGAATACTACTCCTATTCTTAATTCTATTCAGAATCTAATCTTAATTCCTAATATTGAGAGAGGAGGGATAATCAAATGGATCACCTATTTTATTTTGAAGTACCATCTTTTATTCCACACACGGGTGTTTGCCAATAATTAGGGTATAATTTTTTTAATAAAAAGTAAACTAGGTAATATAGTATGAAATATTATTTTGAAATAGAAAATTCGAACCGAGAGAGGATAGTAGTATTTGAGACTTGTATAGCCTTCCGAGATCTTCAAAAAATTCACCATCACAAGTCGTTATTTTTGCTGCAAATAAAAATCACAACAATTATAAAATAGGAAAAGTTAATAAAAATATAAATGATAAATAGTAAATCTAATAGCAGCACTCCGGCTTTTTTTATAATATGTTGTAGTTTAAAAAAAAAAAATTTAACGGTGTATTGTAGTTGCATGACTCCTTAATAAAATAAGCAAAATTGCCACTTATAGAAATAACTTTGGTGAGATGGTAGATCCAATAGTGAAGTTGTCATTTACAGAGGTAACTTTTGCTTATGTGGACATGTACCATTGTGGGAACTTCTTTGATAGTGAAGTTGCTCTAAGGGCAACTTTTGCAATCATTACAAAATGATCACCCTATAATTATAATTTTATTTTTACTTGTAATGATTTACTCCTTTCGTTTCATTTCAATGTTTACGTTTCTATTTTGCGCGTTTCATTTCAATGTTTACGTTTTTCTTTTTGGAATATGGGACCCACCTAAAACAATTAATATCATCCAATACTAATACACCTATCCACTTTACATTAAATATTATATATTTCCACCCACTATTTATTAAAATATTATATTCCTTAATCAACGTGCAAAAAACATACGTAAATATTGAAACGGGACGGAGGGAGTATTATTTTATTATAATTCATAAATATATATTATTGTATAAATAATAATGTAATAAAATGATGATAATTATACAATGAGTGAGTTTAGTGTGAATCGGGTTCACACGTAAATCTTATTTTTTTGTAAAATTACTTTTTAATATATAAAAAAATTTACTTTTTTAAATTTTTTATTTCGAAGAATAATAGTATATCTCTTTAAAGAGTAAATTTTCATGTACAACAAATTATTCGAGTACAATAGTTTGAAGAGTAATTTTTATATTTAGAATTACAAATGATGCGTGTACATTTCAATGGGATGGGGGGAGTAATAATTTATGTCTTTAAAAAATAGTTTTTCATGTATTAAAGAGTAATAGTTGAAAATAGGGTCACGTGTGAATACAGTTTACACAAGTGTTTGCCTTATATAATTATATTATATTATTTTTATTTATTTAAAAAGTAACTATAAAAATATTTTAATTTTATCTTATTATATTATGGCAAAAACTTGTGTGCGTCCGGGCGCACAGGAGCACTTTTCGTTTGCCTTTAGAATTTTGTGTTAATTTGTATACCCTTTAGTATAAAAATATGTACCCTTTATTTTCTGAAGAAAAATAAAAAATTTTTAATGAAAAGTGTATACCTTTAGAACAAAATGGTGTACCCTAATAATTAAAGTGTATACCACTTAGAACAAAATAATGTACCCTTATCCATAATACTAAATTCTAAAGGTGCATGGTGTGCACCCGTGCGCACGCAAACCTCACTCTTATATTATATAAGTATGTAATTTTGTATTTACGTACTATTATTTTCATTTTCTAAAATGGAAGTAAATTTTTAAATTTATATATAAAAATTCTGACGTATATTATTAAAAATGAATATTATCAATCATGCGTTTCATATTATCAATCATATAATCAGATATATAGTAATTTTTTACATATTAAAGAGTATTTTTGCAAAAATAAAATTTACGTGTGAATCCGATTCACACCAAATTCACTCATTATATAATTATTATCATTTTATTACATTATTATTTATACAATAATATATACTTATGAATTATATAATAAAATAATAAATCATTACAAGTAAAAATAAAATTATATTATAGGATAATCATTTTGTAATGATTGTAAAAACTGTCCTTACTATGGGCCACTTCACTATAAAAAAGTCTCCCACAGTGGTACATATTTAGGGGTGGGAAAAAATACCGAAAACTCGGTATCCCGAGCTTGTCGTATAAAAAATTATCGAATAATGTCGAAATTTAGGTATATCGAAATTTTTGGTATGGTATGCTTGCCGAACCGAAAATTTCGGTACGGTATCTGTAACAAGTTTAAAAAATCTTGGTATTTCGGTATACCGAAAATATTTTCGGTATTTCTATATTCGGTATCGGTATACCGTATCGTGAATACTGAAAATTTTTTATATTTATTTTATAAAAATTTAATTATATATAATATATTTTTTAGTACATTTCTTATTATTAAAATTTATATATCTAACTTTAAAATAAATGACCTATATATATTTTTTAAAATTTTATTTAAATACATTTTTATCTTAAAATAACATATAAAATTTATTATTAAGTATATGTGTAATTATGCAACACATTTATTCATATGTATATATTTTTGTTAAGTGTGAAAATAAACTCTAATATTTATAAATAAAAATATGTTACAGTTAATATTAGAATATAGGGTGAGAAATAATAAATAAATTTACATACTTATTTTTTAATAAATTAGTAGTTGATATACATAAAATCTAAATAATTATCATGTCCATTGATTGTAATATAAAATGTATTAGAATATTTTATTTTATTTTTGTAATTAAAATTTTAAAAAAAATCGCTATGACTCGATATATTGATTTTTTTTGTATACCGATATTTCGGTATGAAACGATATGTCAAATTTTCAGTATAAATCGGTATTTACCGAAAAATCGATATAGAATCAATATCGGTATGGTATCGGTATGAAAATAAATTTTACCTAAATTTCGGTATACCAAAAATTCGGTATCAATATAAGTATGGAAAAATCCATACCGATATTTTCGATATGGTATCGATATTTTTCGGTATACCAATTTTTTCCACCCCTAAGATGTCACATAAAATTATAAAACAACTTCACTATTGAATCTGCCACCTCACCAAAGTTGCCTCTACAAGGACAACTTTGCTTATTTTATTAGGAAGTCATACAACTACAATATACGGTTAAATAATTTTGAAAACTATAATATTTTATTAAAAAAAGTCTAGCACTCCCAATACTCATGATGGGAAATATAACACCTATCAGAAAAAAATAAGTTAAATTAAAAAAAGAGATTAAAAAAACGTTACATTTAATTCTAATATTACTTCTAATCCTAATTTCTAATTTTAATACTGACACTTCTCCTTATACTAATTATAAAAGATAGTTATTCCAACTAATTCTTTTATTGAAAAAATAATAATTTATAAAATAAAGTGTATATCTTTAAAACAAATACTATTATACTCCCTCCGTCCCACGTATTTTTACCCACTTTCCATTTTGGGGTGTCCCACGTATTTTTACCCATTCCATTTTTGGAAAAAATACATAATATTTTATTACATACTTTTTACAATCCCAACAACTTTAATTACTTTTTTACACTTTATTCATCATTCCCAACAACTTTATTCACTTTTTCTTTTCAAATTACTAATTTATCCATAATTTCTCTTACATTATATATTAAAAAAATAAAACGTCTTAATCTCCGTGCCCGTACAAACGGGTAAAAATACCCGGGACGGAGGGAGTATTATTTTTAAAGGTATTGTGCGAGGAACAAGAGATCAACTCAAAGCAAATAAACCCTTTAATTCACCCAATTATCTTCGCATCTCCCGTCGTTTATCTCACAATTTTTGTATACATAAAAAAAAATAAAAAATCTCATTTAATTTAATGTAATAATTTTATAATACACTTCAATTTAACAAACTATACTACTAGTTAATGAAATTAATATTTTAAAAATAAATACTCCCTCCGTCCCACGTATTTTTACTCACTTTCCATTTTGGGGTGTCCCACGTATTTTTACCCATTCCATTTTTGGCAAAAATACATAATATTTTATTACTACTTTTTACAATCCCAACAACTTTAACTACTTTTTTACACTTTATTCATCATTCCCAACAACTTTATTCACTTTTTATTTTTAAATTACTAATTTATCCCTACTTTTTCTTACGTTATATATTAAAAAAATAAAACGTCTTAATCTCCGTGCCCGTACAAACGGGTAAAAATACCCGGGACAGAGGGAGTATTAAATTCTATAGTACCAATGCAAATTAGCATGGAAGGGGTATATTTCTATACCTAAGAATTACTACAAAATATAGCAACGAAATCAAATACTACTGTATAAGGGCACGTGGGCCTGTTTCATTATCCCAAGGTCATGAAGATCCAATGGGCAGTTTGGGCTAATGCAATCGGCCCAATATTTTAAACCATGTGCCAAAGGGCTCCAGATCTTGTTGGGCTGATCAAATGGCCCACATTTTTCAATTATTTGTTTAAGCAATTTTGGGCAATACCAATGATGGGCTCAACAGTTACGTACAATAGATATCATAGAATTCGGTAATTATTTAATTTTATTGATTTTGTAGGAATACTTTGTCATTTTAGATAACTTAAACATATCCTTTATTTTATTTATTTATAAAATAAAATTAAACTACTATATTACGAGTAAAAAGTAATATCATCTCACATCAGTGCCCAAACTACTGCTAGGGTCTGCTGCCTTATCTCGTCCGTCTTCTTTGTCCTTTCTGCAATTCTTTTATTTTTTTAAAATAAATAAATGACCCCTGAGGAGTTTTTGGTAATTTCGCAAATTTATATACAGAGTTCATTCCAAAGCAACGTAATTGCCTGTGTCATCCATCCATTTCATATGACACACCTTCTATTTTGAGTTATCTCGCAAAAGTTTGCACATTTTTTAAAAAGTAAAAAATCAAACACAATCATCTTTCCTCATACACTTTATTTACAAAAAAAACCACCATTACCTAACACACCTAACATACTTTATCATTTATTTATTACAAAAAAATATCATAATACCTCTAAAAGTTATCATTTTTCTTAATCTCCGTGCCGGAAAATGCATGCAAACTTTTGTGGGATGGAGGTATTAGCCATATTCAAAGCAATCAAAGATTAGACACATCACGAAATTATCTCTAACAATTGTAGGCTCAATTAGAGATTCTATATTTGGTAAATACTGTGTATTCCATTGTCATGGGAGAGATTGTAGCACTCTCTCTTGTATATATACTTGTACATTTCATCATTCTGAAATACAATTCACTTTACAATTATCTCTCTCCACTCATTATTTTATATGATATCAAGAGGCCTTTAGATCCACTATCATTCAAACAATGGTTACAGAAATCACCACCACCATCCCAAATGCTGCTGAGCCCACAAAACCACTTATCATTATTCACTTTTCCAATGTTCTCAAATTAAATTCCAGCAACTATACTGCCTGGAAAACACAGATCGAAGCTACCCTTATTGGCTATGATCTTTTTAAATTTATTGATGGAACTCATCCTGCTCCTACACCCACCATCATTGCTGAAACAATTACTTCTCCAAATCCAGAGTATATCTCATGGATGCGTCAAGATAAATTATTATTCGGTGCACTAGTGGGAACACTTACCACTGGGTGTGCTGCTCTTGTTACTTAGGCTCCTACTACACGTGATGCTTGGTTGCTCCTTGCTCAAACTTATGCGAAACCATCACGTGGGCATATAAAGCAAATCAAGCAGAGACTCAAAAATATTTCCAAAGGCAACCAAAGTATCTCTGAATACATGCTAGCCATCAAAGGGTGTTCAGATCAACTCACATCTCTTGGAAAACCATTAGATCCAGAAGATCTAGTTGATCATATTCTTAATGGCCTAGATGAGTCCTACCAATCGGTTGTTGATGCAGTTAATGCCCGTGATACACTGATTACATTTGAAGAGCTTCATGAGAAACTTATTAACAAAGAGTTATCTCTCAAAGCAATCGAAACCATACCCACTTTACCCGCAACGGTCCTAAATGTTCAATCCAAATACATCAACACAAATAAAACCAAAGGGCCATCCCATCAGCAACCATGGAAACCTTCCCAAAATAACCAACAACCTTGGTATCAAACCTCTCCTAGACCACCACAAAATCACTCCCATAGACCTCCACCAAAACAATTTCTGGGGCGATGCCAATGGTGTCGCGAACAAGGTCACGTCGTTACCTATTGTCCGTTGTTTCGACAACAAGTACCTACTCTTTACCCACCCGCTCCTTATCGCCCCCAAGCCAATATCACTACTGCTCAAAATACAAATTGGCTGCTTGACAGTGGTGCTTCTCACCATGTTACTAATGATCTCAACAACCTTGCTCTTCACTATCCGTATAATGGTACCGAGGAGCTTGTTGTTGGTGATGGAACGGGTCTTCCAATTACTCACTCTGGTTCTATATCGCTTCCTTCCTCTTTTAATTCATCTATTCAACTGACAAATGTTTTATGTGCTCCTAAAATCTCTAAAAATATTATTTCTGTTTCCCAATTTACTCGTCAAAATAATAAAAATGTTGATTTCTCACCCTCTCATTTTTCTGTAAAGGATCTTCACACAGGGTGGTTCAACTTAGAGGTCCTTGTGTTGATGGTGTCTACCTTTGGCCAAAATTTTGCCCCACTGCCCATAATACGACAGTCTCATCCACTCAAGATTGGCATCACAAACTAGGTCATCCTGCCAATTCTATTTTAAAGTTTATTACATCTAAATTTTCCCTGGGTTTTAAAGTTTCACATTCCACTGATTGTAATTCTTGTTTTATCAATAAGAGTCACAAACTTCCTTTTCACAACTCCACAATAAAGTCATCTTTTCCTCTTGAGGTTATATACTCAGACGTATGGACCTCTCCTATTTTATCGTACGACGGATATCGTTACTATACTATTTTTGTAGATCATTATACAAAGTATGTATGGATTTACCCATTGCGAAAGAAATCCGAAACCGCTGCAACTTTCATCCACTTTAAAGCCTTGGTTGAAAATTTCTTTCAAAAGAAAATCAAAATCCTCTACTCTGATAATGGTGGAGAGTATGTTGCTCTCACCTCTTTTCTTGCTACTAATGGGATTACTCATCTTACTTCTCCTCCTCATACACCTGAACACAACGTCTATTCCGAGAGAAGACATCGACACATCGTCGAAACGGGGTTATCTCTTCTCACTCATTCTCACATGCCCCTTATTTTTTGGCCATTTGCATTTACCACTGCAGCCTATATTATCAATAGGCTTCCAACCCCAACACTCTCATATGAGTCATCATATTTTAGATTATTTAGTGTTAACCCAGATTACACAAAACTCAAACATTTTGGAAGCTTATGTTATCCTTGGTTAAGACCCTACACACCTCATAAACTTGCTCCAAGATCTATTGCTTGTGTGTTTGTGAGATATTCTCCAACACAAAGTGCATTTTACTGTTTAGATCCCACAACCCACAAAGTCTACACATCTCGTCATATGCGATTTGTAGATACCACATACCCTTACAAAACAATAAGGTCATCCACACAACAAGAACCCATTAATCTTGATGAATGGTGTTCCATAGCACTACCAGTTACTAATAATCCATATACACCCAATGCAACCTCAAACAACTCTCCACCGCCAACTTCTCCACTCCTTCAGTCCTCAGAAATTGAACTATCATCTTCAAGTGATATGAGTACATCACAAAATGCACAAAGTGCTTCAAACCAGCAACAAATTATAGCACCTGAAGCAATAGTTGCCCCTACTACTCACACTGAAAACCGCTGCATTATCACACGTTCCAAAAATAATATCATAAAGCCTATCCAAAAGCTAAATCTCAATGTCCAACTCCAACCTCACATTGAACCAAAAACCATAACTCAAGCCTTAAAGGATTCTGAGTGGCGCAAAGCCATGACTGCTGAATATGATGCTCTCTGTTCCAACCACACTTGGGATTTGGTTCCCAATAACAACATTCAAAACTTGGTGGGGTGCAAATGGGTATATCGCATTAAATATAATCATGATGGTTCACTTGATAGGTACAAAGCACGTCTTGTGGCCAAGGGATTCTATCAACGTCCCGGGTGTGACTACACCAAAACTTTTAGCCCGATGATCAAACCAGTCGTAGTGAGAATGGTCTTGACTCTAGCTATGAGCCATGGATGGTTACTCCGTCAATTGGACGTGAATAATACTTTTTTGCAGGGTACTCTACATGATGATGTTTTCATGACTCAACCACCTGGATTTGTTAATAAAGATCATCCATCACATGTTTGCAAATTGCGTAAGGCAATTTATGGCTTGAAACAAGGTCCAAGGGCGTGGTATATGGAGCTGTGCAATTTTCTCATTCAGATTGGATTTGTTAAATCCACTACAGACACATCTCTATTTATTTATAAGTTTAAATCTGATGTTGTTTATCTACTTGTGTATGTAGATGACATTATTATTACAGGAAGCTCAAGCACACAAGTGCAGGAACTCATCAACCAATTGGCTTCACGGTTCTCCTTAAAAGACTTGGGTACTCTCTCATATTTTCTTGGTATTGAAGTGGAACCACAACCAAATGGTTTATTTTTACGTCAACGGGGGTATATTAGAGATATACTGATTCGAGCAAAAATGATTAATTCCAAAGCAATTTCAACACCAATATGCTCAACCACAGTTTTAACAAAGCTTGCGGGACAAAATCTTGAAGCTCCATCTGAGTATCACAGTCTTGTTGGAAGTCTTCAATACTTATCTCTTACGAGACCGGATGTGGCTTTCACTGTTAACCGTCTATCGCAGTTTATGCAGTCGCCCACCACCAACCATTGGATTGCCTTAAAGAGACTATTGAGATATCTTGCTGGAACTTCTCACTTTGGTATAAACATCGAGAAAACTACACATTTAAATATTCATGGTTTTTCAGATGCCGATTGGGCGGGGGATAAAGATGATTATGTATCCACAACTGGTTACTTGATTTATATGGGAAAGACACCTATTTCATGGAGCTCTCGTAAATAGAAAGCTGTGTCAAGATCGTCAACTGAATCTGAGTATAGAGCTTTAGCAGATTCCACCGCCGAACTATTATGGATTATCTCACTTCTTGATGAATTAGGGGTCCAAATTAAATCTCAGCCAGTTTTGTATTGTGATAACATGGGCGCCACTCACCTATCTGCCAACCCAGTCTTCCATTCTAGGATGAAACACATTGCTTTAGCTTACCATTTTGTTCGTGAACAAGTGCAAAAAGGGGTTCTTCGAGTTTCATTCATCTCCACGAAAGATCAATTAGCAGATCCATTGACAAAAGCATTACCAACAAACAGGTTTGCTGAACTTCTCTCCAAGCTTTCCCTTACCAAAAGGACGTTTAGCTTGCGGGAGGATATTAGCCATATTCAAAGCAATTAAAGATTAGACACATCACGAAATTATCTCTAGCAATTGTAGGCTCAATTAGAGATTCTATATTTGGTAAATACTGTGTATTCCATTGTCATGGGAGAGATTGTAGCACTTTCTCTTGTATATATACCTGTACATTTCATCATTCTGAAATACAATTCACTTTACAATTATCTCTCCCCACTCATTATTTTATAGGAGGGAGTATTAGTAATAAAAAAGATGTATTTTTTTTTATTTTTTTTTCTTTTTTAAGATCATAAGAATAAAATCTTGGGAAGAAAATTCCATTACCAATTTAATTGAGAGAATCTTTTGGAGAGGTTACGAATCCCGGAGTCCTTTGTATTGTCCAAAGTTTAGTAGTCAATATATATGTGTATCCCATTATTCAAAGGTCCACTTTTTAATATAGTATAATCTAATATATAATCTCTCATTCTTCTCATTACTATTACATGCATGTAATTTGGTCAATTAAAATTAATTTAACGATTAATTTAATTTAATTTAATTTTTTTAGATATATAGTAATAATTAAAATACAAAATACATTGGGTGTGTTTGATAGATGTATAACAATTCATAAGTATGTCCATTTCTCTATCTAAGTTGACAAAGAAATTTCATGTAAATAATGGGATCCACACAATATATATATATATATATATATATATATATATATATATATATATATATATATATATATATATATATATATATATATATATATATATATATATCATTTTAATTGACAAGAAATTTATACTAGTATTGTTGTCATATTTATTTATTCAATATTATCTTCACTCTTTAATCTAATAAAAAGAACATTGCTCACCATAAATTTAAACCATAGATTTTAATTTTGAAATTGAGATTACAACTTAATTAAAATACTTTATTTAATTTAGTACAAGGAAGAAAAGAAGTGACTAAATAAAGTCGTAAGTCAAAGTGAATCTCCCATGACTAATTTCGAGGTCTACCCTTTTTTTTACCCTTTTAAAACTACATCTTCATGGAATGTTCAACACAACCCCCCCCCCCCCCCCCTACCTACTACATTCTAATGTCATGCACATGCCCATATCATATGTACCATTGAAATTTGTGGCCATGCAGCTATGGACTATGGAGAGTGCTGTCAAAACTTCCTACACACTTTTCTGCCTCTTCAACTCTACTGTCAATTGGATTAACAAATAAGTACTCCAATTAATCATTCATGAGATAAGAAACTAGAAAGAAATTAACAACATAGCATAAATTTCACTAATTATATTCTGTTTGTTATATTAATTTATTTTAAGTAAAGAATTAATAACTCGACATTAGTTGAAAAACACACACAACCAGTGGCGGACGCAGGATTTGTATCGAGGGGCCAAAAAAATAATGCGAAGCATAATGTATAAATTGATATTCTATGTACTCGGGTTAATATTTGTACACCCAATCTGTATTATTGATACATGTTTTAAAATCAAAAATATTTTAGTAATATAGCGTTTAATACGTCCAGAAGTAAGTGAAACGAGTAAAAGAATGGGAAAAAGTAAAAATAATAAAAAGAAGAGTGTAAATGAATGGGAAGAAGTAAATAGTAAGAGTGTAAAAGAATGGGAAAAAGGAGAAATAGTGAAATAATATTGGAAAGAATGGACAAAAGTAAAAAATAGTGAAAAGGACAATGAAAAACTACACGGTGTGATGGGATGGATTCAAACTTGAACCTCTCAACCTCCATAAAAATAAATTTCCACTGGGCTACCATATATTATTAAAAAAATTATTATATATATAGTAAAAAAATTCAAAATTTCAGGGGTGTCATTCTCTAATAATCTACTTTAAAATTTTAACATGTGTTTTATTCTAATTGGTTGATCCCTAGCTAATTCTTAAATTAATGCATTAATTAAATTTTAACAATCTATAATTAATGTTTGAGGCTTAATTTTGTAAAGGCAAAAGCTTCTGTGCCCCGGGAACGCGGAGGGATACTCCGTGTCCCCATGTGAATACAACCCTCCCCTCAAATTCTATTTAAATCTATGTATTGCTGGAGGTTTAAATTGCAAAGGGGCATGGAAATTACAAAGGCGCACGGGATGTGCTCCGTGCACCCGGGTGCACAGAGCCTCACTCTTTTATAAATAAAAAGAAAAATTATGATCTTTGCAAAGTACTTGGCTCCACCACAAGTTGACCACTTGCATTTAAGTGGATAAATTAGAATACTTAATATATAATTAGTGCACATTTTTTAAATTTTAAGCCTTTAAAAGTTTTGTTTATTTAGATTTTTCTTTCAGGTTTAGGATCATGTAATTTATTTATTGTTCGTGGTTGGATTTTAGTAAAATTAGATTACATAAATCTCATATATCTCTTATATTAAATATTCACATCATATAATCTAACACACATTTTCTCCTATTTTATATATAATTTGATATAAAGTTAAATTATATCCTACTTAAATTCCTTCAAAACAAACATAGATTTCAATTTACTAAATTCAATTAATCCTAAATCCAAATTCCTTAATTTCTACACCGTCAAAACAAACACTACCTAAATAAATTAATTATTCTAAGGAGAGAGGTGGACCTAAAATTTGTTAGGGTCATTATTTATATATGTATGTACATATATAAATATTGGGATAAACTTTTGTAGACTATCTCACAGTAAAATAATCAGCCGTTTCTTCTTGTCATGCCTTTTCCTCTTTCTAGGCAGGAATCTTACACAAGTCGAATCTGATTCCCGATAAGCCTTCTGGTGGCGTATACATATCACATCCACTAGTGGTCTTCGAGAAGTTTCTCCGAGCTAGCTTAGAGAGGGGTATCAGTGCCACGCTCTTCCGTGCTCGTAGGTCAGGCGTCGATGAGCACATTGAACTATCCATGTGGCTGAAGCCCTCACAGCCCAGGCACAACGATGCAATTATCAGGAGCGCGCTCTACCACTGAGCTAATAGCCCGTCGGACGAAATTTGACAGCCAATTGCTGGCTCTGAATAACCAGCTCAGACCTTGAGTCGAGGCGCTGAAAGCGAGACTCAGGGATTTTTTGGGTAATCTGTTCCCATGTTGCAAACAATCAAATCTATTTTACGCTTTTATAATTAATTATTACTTTTTGTTAAGGATGTTATTACTTTTTTTTATACTATACATTATTCATGAAATATTTCACTACACCATTATTATTTTTTATCAATTAAATATCACTTTTCATTATAAAATATTATCACTTTTTATCTGTCTCATATTTGCCATAAATAAATATTTTGTTAATAGAAGTACTATTATACTCCCTCCGTCCGCCACAAAGGTGGACATTTGCTTTTTGCACGTGGATTAAGGAGTATTATTATTTAAGGTGTAGTTGGTAGTTGTATTAGTGGGTGTATGAGTCCCATAAATTTATTGTATTAGTGATGTGTGTGGGTCCCATGTGTTTAAAAAGAAAAATGTGGACCTTTAGTGTGAACACCCAAAATGACAAAATGTAGACTTTTCGGGTGGACGGAGGGAGTAATTATTTTTGAAATTCGGAAAGGGTAGACGATAAATGGTGCTTTAAGTAGTAAATACATGCTGCACCCTAATTTAGTAATTTCCCAAGTGACATGACATTTCATTACCACGTTATTATGATAATATTGTGACAAAGCAACACTTATGATTGGTTAATTTATCATGGAATGACAACAAATTCAAGTATTAAATCATGTAGTTCATTGTGGAACGACCACTGAGTTTACCAAAATATAATGCATTCTTCATATTCATCTTTCGTATTTTAAACTTTCATAATTTTTTTTTTTATAATGCTACGTATCATAATAATTTAGTATATCATCTTTTCTCCTTAAATTTAGGCATACCAATCTTTTTATTGGTAAAATAGACGATCATGGTACTCTTTGATATGTCATGAACTAAATATGACACATATATGTCATAAGTCACAATAGTAAAATTTTCATTTTATTCTAAAAATTAACACTAACTCATAAAAATAAAGATTAACCTAAAAAAAGTACTCCCTCCGTCCCCAAAGTATTTCACATTTTCCTTTTTCATCCATCCCTCAAAGTATTTCACACTTTACTTTTATTAAATTTGATAAAAAATACATTATAACAATACTCATTTTTTACACACATCCCAATATAATACTTATTTTTTCACATCTCCCAACAACTTTACACACCTCCCAACAACTTTGCACACATTTTTCATTAAATCAACTAAAATATATATTCTTTTTCTTACTTTATACACAAAAATACAAAATTATTTTAAACTCCGCATACACCAATACGTGAAATACTTGTTGGGACGGAGGGAGTAATATATAGTACATAAATTGCTACAATAGGTTGCAATGAGTTTTGCCTTTAATAAGTATTTTGCCTAACTATTACGAGTCGACCCATTTATCATTAACATGATTGGTATTTTTATTTCTAATTAGTATTCCCTCCGTCCTGGTCAAAGTGCAACATTTACTTTTTGCACGTAGATTAAGGAGCATTGTTATTTTTTATAAAGTGGATAGGTGTATTAGAGAGATGTGATGAGTAGTGGTGGGCCATTGGTGGACCCTTTTTACTAAAAGAGAAAAATTGTGCAATTTAGACGGGACATCCAATATAATAAAATTGTGTTATTTGAGCGGGATGGATGGAGTAATTATTTTAGGAAGAATCTCACAAGCACAACTTATTAAGAAGTAATGGGAACCCCATTTTGATTATTTTTCTTTTTTCTATCCTATTTTTAGTGAGACATTTATAATTCTCAATTTTATTAATATAGCCTTAACTTGGTTTGGGTTAAAAATAAATAAATCGATTGTATACATTTATAATTTAATTATTCATATTTTTATAATTTAATTGTACATGTACATGTCTTGATTTTACATATATACGAATCGATTAAAATTTTAAAATCGAATTAGAGGTGTTTTCATTATTTGGTGCATTTAAACATTTATTTGATAATAAGGGGGTATTAAAAAAAGGTCCAAAATTCGAAAGTACAGTAAATAAGTCTTCCATCATAATATCATTCATTCCTACAGTTGTAAAACTCTGTTTCTTGATTCTTGATAGTATGATTTGGACATAACTTGCTGAAATTCAGACACAGACTCGTGAACTATCAGACCTTGTTTATATATAAACTACAAAATCTTTCCCTCCAACATCACCATAACAATCTCACCACCTTCTTTGTTCATTCTCTCTCTCTTTCTCTCTCATGGCTTCCTCCTTCACAATCCTCGTACTACCACTCTTCATCACCCTACTTCACTCGCCATTCTCAGCATCTGCTAACATCATGAATACTAACGAAACAGACATGCTTGCATTACTCGCCATTAAAGCACAAATAACTGACGACCCACTTCAAAACCTCAACTCCTGGAATGATTCCCTCCATTTCTGCAAATGGGCCGGTGTGATTTGCGGCAATCTTCATCAGAGAGTTAGAATCTTGAATTTGTCGTCCATGGGTTTAGTGGGCACTCTCTCACCTTACATCTCTAATCTCACATTCCTCACTGCCTTGAATCTTGAGCTCAACAATTTCCATGATGGAATCCCGCCGGAAATAGGTGCTCTGTTCAGGCTCCGCCACCTCAATTTGACCAACAACTCATTCTCCGGTGAGATTCCGGCCAATCTTTCCGGCTGCTCTAACCTCGTACTTCTCAGGTTAGGGTGGAACAGGTTGACAGGGAGTGTTCCATTTCAGCTTGGAAATCTTAAAAAACTCGAAAGGTTTCATCTTCATTACAACAATTTTTCTGGGGTTATTCCTGAGAGTTTTGGCAATCTGTCTTCAATCAGGTCGTTTTCATTTGCTGCTAATAGTTTCCATGGAAGAATCCCTGCTGTTTTAGGACAGCTGAATACTCTGAATTTTCTTGGTTTGGGTGTGAATCAATTTTCTGGTGAAATCCCTGCTGAAATCTTTAATCTTTCATCTCTTATCAAGTTTACTCTGCCTTTTAATCTGATTGAAGGAACTCTGCCATTGAATTTAGGGTTTAGTCTCCCTAATTTGCAGGTGTTGAATGTTGGTCATAATTTTCTTACAGGGCAACTCCCACCTTCATTGTCTAATTCTTCAAATCTTGTTGAGTTTGATGCCACTGGGAGTAGGTTTACTGGCAGAGTGTTGATTGATTTCACAAATTTGAATAATCTTTGGTGGTTGATTCTTGCTGATAACCCTCTAGGTGGTGATCTAGAGTTCTTGAATTCTCTTACCAATTGTAGGAATTTGAAGGTTCTTGATTTGAGTAACTGCATGTTTGGTGGTACATTGCCTGATTCCGTTGCTAATTTGTCGATAAATCTGTTGTCTTTAAGATTGGGAGGCAATCGATTATCGGGTTCTATAGCTCCAGGAGTTGCTAACCTCGTAAACTTGACTGAATTGCAGTTGCAAAAGAACAAGTTTACGGGTGGAATTCCTGCAGTTCTAGGCAATCTTTCTAAGCTTCAGTTGCTAGATATGTCTGAAAATGAGCTTTTAGGACACATTCCATCTTCTTTATCTAGCCTAAGTCAATTGTATTTGCTCCATCTGAACAAGAATCAGTTAAATGGAAGCATTCCTCTCAGCTTTGGTGATTTTAAGTTCTTACAAGAGCTAGACCTTTCTTACAACAACCTTAGTGGCACCATACCCGGAAGTCTAATGAGTGTCACGTCTCTAACGCTTTCGTTGAATCTAGCCAACAACCAATTATCTGGTTCCCTTCCATCTGAGGTGGGAGCACTAAAGAATCTTGAATACTTGAATGTATCTGAAAATCGATTATCCGGTGAAATTCCTGTTAACTTAGGTAGTTGTGTGACTCTAGAGCGTCTTGATTTGTCTGGAAACTCTTTAAACAGCCCTATACCTTCGTCGTTAGGTTCTCTGGGTGGTCTCGAGTATTTGAACCTTTCGCGCAACAATCTATCAGGACAGATACCGGCTTCTTTCCAAAGGTTGTCTTTAAAGAACTTGAATTTGTCTTACAATCAGTTGGAGGGTCAGATACCAAGTGAAGGGATCTTCAGAAATGCATCTGCATTTTCCATTGTTGGAAATCATAACCTTTGTGGGGGTCCACCAGATTTAAGATTAGCAAAGTGTCCAAATAATGACTTGGATGTAAGAAGATCTCATCTCCATCTTCTGCTTATGATCATCTTACCATGTGCACTTCTTCCACTGGTTCTTCTTGTTTCCTTAATCATAGTACGTCGTCTGAGGAACGGTCGTGAGGAGCCTCCGAAGACACCTCCATGGGGGATAAGAATGTTTTCGAAGGTCACTTATGCTGCTCTATTTCAAGCAACAGAAGGCTTTTCTTCAGCCAACCTGATAGGTGCTGGCAGCTTTGGATCTGTGTACAAAGCAACATTGGAGTCCGAGAATCAAAAGGTTGTCGCGGTGAAGGTGTTTCGTCATGACAGTCGAGCGAATGTCAAGAGCTTCGTTGCAGAATGCCGAGCCTTAAGGAACATCAGGCACCGGAATCTTTTCAAGATCTACACTGTTTGCTCGGGCTCTGATCGTTCGGGTAATGAATTTAAAGCATTGGTGTATGAATTCATGCCTAATGGGAGTTTGGAGAAGTGGATTCATGGAGATTCAGACAATGATCTGAGGATCTTAGGGCTTGTCCAAAGACTAAGCATTGCTATTGATGTTGCATCAGCACTTGATTATCTTCACCATCATTGTGGGAAAACTATCATCCATTGTGATCTCAAGCCTAGTAATGTTCTTCTCAACGATGATATGGTTGCACATGTCGGAGACTTCGGCCTGTCGAAGTTTGTCCCCGAAAGCATCAGCAGATCCAACACTCTCACCAGCTCTGCTGGAGTCAGAGGAACCATAGGCTATGCTCCACCAGGTAGCTGATCGTGGCTAGTGAAAAGACTATAAAGCCCTCGCGTCGTGTGCTTAATTAACTAACCTTGCTGTGTCCATATCTTGTTGTAGAGTATGGCGTAGGAAGCAACTACTCACCAGATGGCGACGTCTACAGCTTTGGCATTCTTCTTCTGGAGATGTTCACAGGCAAGAGGCCTACGGACAGCGCCTTTGGGGTTGGTTTGAACCTACATAACTATGTTAGGACCGCGTTGCCTGAAGGCGTCGATGAAATTCTTGACCCCACGATAGTGCTGTCAAGTGGTGGAGGCGAAGTTGAGGTGGAATGTGATGGTATTGGAGGGGAGCAGACGAAGATGAATCAAGAACGAGAATGCTTGATCTCCATCATGAGAATCGGGGTGGCTTGCTCTGTTGATTCGCCTAAAGAATGGATGGACATTGCCGACGTAGTGAAGGAGCTACAACTGATCAAAGATGTTCTGCTCGCCTTCTCCACCAACCAGTGCTCGTCAACAAGCGGGTACAAGCTCTTCTAGACTTGCTTTAGTATGTTTGGTTCGTTCCGAGCTTTTCTTACAACGTTTCTTGAATGTCGTAGGAGCCTGAGGTTCGAAGGTTCGTCGAGCCGTTCAGCTGCACATAACTGGCAGAATGTGTTATGATCATTTGAGTACCCTCATCAGCATGGAAGAGGTAGGGAAAACAGTTTGATATTTTACATATATATACTATGTTTTCTAGGCTTATGTCAATATGTTGTCTGATATATGTGATCACTTTTTGTCTTTTGATCATCTGCAGACTACAACTTCAGATTTCAATTTTGGGAGTTACAAGATTGAATCTTTTTAGAATGGAAGATCCATGGCAAAACAGTTACTACATCATTGTGTAATAACCAAGTACATAGTCAATAATATACTATACAGAAGAAAGTTGTACACAAATGTTTGCTTTTGGAAAATAATTTTAATGAAATTAGATGTGAATTGAGAAAATGATATTAAAAAATCCTACCCCTAATTAAAACTCTCACCTTTCTAATCAACCTCAAGTTAAACTTGAATCTCCCACATCTCCAAAAATATAATCTTGGTAATCTCTTGTAAGACTTAGTCCTGATCATCTTTCGTTCGCATGTTTTTTCCTTTTTTCTATGTTGCTCGAACCGTTTGTTGGTTCGTGTAGAAATGACCATGTCTTGATCTTCAATTCTAGACCCAAAATCGCCTCCAAATCGCCTAATTTCGTCCCACGGATCGTTGTGAGCTTCATCATCGCTGCCCCACAAAGGAATAGGCTTGATGATGGGTGTTAGACTATAATCATTGAAGTGGTTTGCAAGACTAGTGTGCTCCATCTCGAATAACCGTCTCAACGACGTACTCCCTTCTTTCATCAAGTCGAGCAACTTGGTGCTCTTTGACGAGGAGGAAAAGGAGGAAGAAGAAGATGAAGAGGAAGATGATGATGAAAAGTAGAGGGTTTTTTGGTGATGTATAAGCTTCATGATCTTTGTTTTGAATGCTTCTTTGTTATGAGTGAAGAATGGATTAAGATCTTCATCTTCTGTAATTTCAGATGCCATTTTTGGAGGAAAGAATTAGGTGATTGTGTTTAATAGGTGAAGAATTTTTAAAATGAAAAAAAAAAATGGAATTCTTATACCACAAGAAATGGCAAAGCCGGCCATGAAAATGATTTAATTAACTGTTGAATTTTTCTTAATTAAAAGAAAATTGTAGATGTTGACAAAGGCTAGTTGGCAATATTCAATTTGACAAAACAAGGGTACTGACCTTGAATCAATTGTTCTAGTAAATAGTTTTATATCTTAAAATTAAATTTATTACTTATATTTTAATTGGTGCAATTAAGAAAGTGCTAAAGATTGTGGTTTCTTGTAACCTCTAAATTAATATTCGATAAATTAATAATCTCGATAAAACTAATAAACTAATAATTTGTCCTATTTCAAGTTGACCAACTTGTTCAAATTTAAGTACCAATAAATTAAATAATAAGATAATACTTTTTTAGAAAATTTTAAAGAATATTTAAGTCCCAACGATACTATAAATTAATAATTATTAAAAAAATCTCAAATATATACTCCATATATATATATATATATGTTATCAACCTCAATATTTTAAGACAATTTAGTAAAATATAAATTTACGGTTATTTACTTTCTTTTGAACTTCATATCTGCATTAATCCCATCTATAAATCTCTCAGTTGCACCCAAGTTGAAAACAAATAAATTAGATCAATATTTTATATTGATCTACTTTTATAAAATATAGATAAATATTATGATTACACAATTTATGAAGTACTATACTCATATAATTGATATTATTTACAAGTGGTAATTATGAATCCCTAAAGTATCATCATATATTCTAATCGATATATTCATAATATATATAAATAAGTTACGAAAATTATACTTTTTTTATATAACCTCTTCAAATTAATAAATTATTAATTTATTGATTATATAATACCTCTCTAAATTAATAAAATTCTCCAATCCCAAGTATATTAATTTATAAAGATTTTACTGTAGTTGGAAAAGAAATGTAAAATAATACTCCCTTAATCCAACTATTTTATGCACATTTTCTTTGTAATTTAAAAAAAGATAGTGTTGCATAAAATACGAAGGGATAGTCGCGTAGGATATTGTCACACTTTTAGTCATTACAAATCCCAAATAATTCATCATAGCCCAAATAATAGTAGCAATAAATAATTAGGCCCGGTAATGCATACTTGTAACTAATGGACCTTCTCCTTCGCAAAACAATTATGATCCAACATAAAGTCCAAGAATTCATCACATTATATTGTGGACCTATAAATAGTAGTAAAAATTAATAAGGCCTGAGAAAAGTCTACTTATTCGAAAAGGGTGTTATCTTGCGTGAGACAATTTTGATCCTTTTAAAGCCCAAATAATTCATTGTATTATAGAATGGGCCCAATAAATAGTAGAACTAAAAAAGTGAGTCGCTTCATAATTCAATATTTTTGGGCCAAACTTCAAGAATTATCAGTGGGCCAGACCTGTACAAGATTATTGAGTCCTATCAATTTAACTGTTGAGAATACGCCAAGAAAAGGGGAAAGTAAACCCACAAAACTAAGCCCACAAGACGATATATATCCATTATATGGGCTTCAACGATTAGGGCTTCGGAACATCGGCCCATTTAGCCCATCTGCATAACGGTCTAATTGGTGTTTTGATTTAACAGCTGGATTTGTTTAAAACACGGTGGGAAATGCATTTATACTTAATTCTAAGATAGACCATAAATGAACTATAAACTAAAAAAAAAACAATTACAATTATTCTTTATGAATAAAGACTAAATTCTAAAAATAAATATTAAATTCCATGAGTAAAATATTACATGATAAAATATATAACAAATAATAAAATTGAAATTATTAAGCTATATCCTAAAAATTAGTTCAAATCATAAAGGTAAATATTAAACTTTATGAGTACAATGGAATATAAAATATATAAGTAAAATTCACCAAGAACCATATTAGTAAAATTATAATTATATATAGTTTTAAAAAAATAAAATAATTATATACCAAAAGTAATATTAAATCATATAAATAGAATATAATGTTAATCATTCGAATAAAATACACTATGAATCATAATTTTGACACATCTCACAATCGTTCAAGAAAATATAGAAATAAATTGATGCTTTGTTTTTGACAATTAATACCTGAATTAATAATTATTTTAATTGAGAGTACAATCATTAAATACTTGAGAGTTATGTGATGTTTAATAATGAAAACATAGTACCTATAATTGAATCTCAATTAAATAGGCAGATTATGCATGTATGTTAGCTAGCCAACAACAAAATCAATGAGTCCTTATCAACGCGTTTTGCATTAATGCCAAATCTCTAGTCTCCCTTTTATGATCTACAATAAAATATGAGTTTCCATTCATAATATTCTATATAATAAATGAATTTATTTTCTATTTGATACGAGTAATACTACTATGTATATATATGATAAATTATGATAGTACATTTCAAAATGAGACATTTACTCCCAATTATATGCAAGTATCTCATTTTTTAATAATTTTTTTAAATTTTTTTTTAAGAAACACATAAACACAAATTAGAAAAGCACTAGAATTGTCCCACATAGCAATGTAGAGGATTGATTGACGGTGCAACAATGGGGAAGACAAGAACTAGGTTCATGCATGTTCATAGTTCACTTGCACGTGACTTAGTACTGCCATAGTATAGTATATAATTCACACACTCAAAGGTGGCACGTGACACAGAAGAGATAAACGTGCAGCCCATGTGAGTGGATTGGGCCCACGGCCCACCTCATCCCTTCAATCAGAATCTTGGTCAAAATTACTCTTAAACCCAAATTCTCCCACATTTACCTTCCTTTTTACTTTATTAAATAAATTCCATAGGTTTATTCTCCTAATCTTAAAAAAAAATATTAAAAATTTCAAAATTTTATTTGAAGTTTGAATCATGATTTTTTTGTTAACTATTAATTTTAAAAAAAAAGCTACCACATGAAGGACAAGAAGGTATCTAAAATTTTTAATAAAGCCTTTACTAAATCAATTAGCCTATTCTTTCACAATCAATCATCACAATTCAACACACTAATAACCCTAAAATTTATATATCAAAGCAAATTTTTTTTTTTTTAAAAAGACACACAAATGTAATTGCTATCTCCCGGTTGTATATTACAAAATATATGGGGAGAGGGAAACAGAGCACTTCCTTTGATCAATGGTGGAGTTGCGGCGGCGTTTGGTGGCCGGCCGCCGGTGGCGGCTTGCACTGATAGCATTTAGCAAACAGACCAAAAGTGTCCACCTGTTTCACAAAATTGGTCACACTGGCCCATCCTCCAAACCCGAACCCGATTACAAGTATCCATATCACTATGAAGGCGTTCAAGGCGTACATCGCCGTCCAGCTTGGCAAGAACGGAGGCGGCTTCTCCGCCGCATTCTGTAATAAAAACACCGTTGTATGTCGGAAAATAGGAAATTATACTGGTAAAAAAAATTAACTGTCAATTAAGACTCTTCTTGAAAGTATAAATTCCTTTTTTTTATTATTATTATTTTTTTCCTATCCTATATTATAAATTTATTTAAATAATTTAACTACTTGAAAATTTTATATAGTTTACATGTAATTTAAGACTATTTAAAATTTATTATAACTAGAATGACACGCAAATTATGTTGTAAATTTATATGATCATATATAGACTTTAAATTGATTGAAAAAAATAAAAAATTCTTACAATGGAATAGGAGATTTAAAATAGAGGGGTGACTTGGGTGACCACCCCATTACCGCACATTTATTTAATTTTTATTACTCATTTAAAAAAATTTTTTTTCATCTAACAATATACAAGATTAAAGAGCCCTATATATTCAGACTATTCTTTAGTGGGAACTATGAAAACAGATATGGGCAGTGTTACATATGAATCTCCTTGAAAAAGGAGGAAAAAGAGGCAACTAGAAGCTAGCTCATATGTGACAATAATACATACAAACATCAAGACTGTTGCATATAACTAAATTGAAAATGACTTACTACCTATATATTCTCAATTCTGCAAAATTTCCAAATCCATCATTTAATGTGTCACTGCCCTATGCTTTTTACTCTCTCTTTTCATCTCATCTCTCACTACCCAAAGCAGCAGCCTACTCATTAACTTTTTATCTAGCACTACTCCCTCCGTCTCCGTCCCAACGCTGTTTTCAGTAATGGAAAACAGTTTTGAGACGGAGGAATTACTAATTTTTTTTACTAATATTGAACTATAGTAAGTAATATGATAAAAATATTTACCTGCCGAGCGCTGGCCTTACGGTAAGTGAGCATATGGGCGAGGGCCGGGATAATATAGACAGTGAAACTGACTAAAAGGGCCCCAACGGCGGAGTTGATGGGGCCAAAAAACGGGAAGATTATGGCCAAGAACCATATAGGTATCACCACCGGGAGCCTAGCGAGCGCCCTCAAACATATGCTCCTTGTATCATGCATCCCGATCACCTTCTCCCACACGAAGTAGAGCGGTGTACATGCGAATCCGAATGTGATAAACTGAAATATTACAAAAGAAATGTGAAGAGCGTAGTGAGACCAAGGGAATAATGTACAATGACCTAATTCCTTGTACATTCACTAAATGAATAGTTAATGTTGTAACATTTCTCTATGTTATTTTCATTTACATAAATTTAATAAGGGCAAAAATAGAACAATCAATTAATTTTCTATGAACATAGAAAAAAAAAAAGGATCAAGACCTGATGGATGAGCATAAGGACGACGGCGGTGTCACGCCATCGCGTTTTTGGGAGGAGCGAGAAGGCGTTGGAGTGGTTGAGGAGCTGGTCGCCGAACGCCCAATAGACGGCGGAAGCCGACGGAAGAGTGAGGGTGAAAACATATAATGTGGCCAACAAGTAAATGTACTTGAACTTTTGAGGTTTCCACATTGCATGCATAATTTCCCTATATAAACAAGGAAATTTACCAAAATATTAACAAAATATTGTGGTTGAAATTTTAATGAGTTGTTACATCTCATTTTTTAAAATAAATTTAAATAAGATGCAAAATGAAAAACTGGTACCACAAAACAAGAATCAAATTACTAGTGCAGTATTTGTGACAAAGTATGGAATAATATGTTTGGGCAATTATTGTGTGATGCAAAAGTACTTTTAAGAGGATGCTGGCATTGGACTTATAAGGCCATGACTTAAATGTCCAAACTACCCTCACAGCTGCATCACATTATTGTACATGTAGTATGACTATGCTATTAATAGTTAAATTTTAAAGATACACGACATTACTCATCTCTAATGCACAAGGTACAACCCTGTGGAGCTTCTATGTGGGTGATTTGAATTTCACACTAAAATTATACTCAATCAACCTTTCACTAAAATAGACTCACTTTTTTATTTTGGAATATTCTACTATTTAGACCTATTTACTTACTATTTAAGACACTAATTAGTTGTAATTGGACTGAATTCTCCACATCCAAGATCTCTAGCTTATAAAAACTAATATTCCATTTGATAAATTAAAAAAAAAAAAGGGAAAAATCACATAGTGCCCCTTAAGGTTTGAGGATTGTTTTTATTTATCCACTTTTAGGCATAACTCTTTTTATATCCTAATTTACTTAAATGACATTAACTCGATTGGATACTTATAAATTGACCCAACTAAAAAGAACTTGTGAAAATATGACTTTTTTTTTACTCAATTGCATATTATAAAGACTCAATTAAATATGAATATGGCTTGATTATACATTAAATGTGATTCCGTCGAGAGAATTCAGATTGAATAATAAATAATTTTTTAATGTAGGTCGACTATGATTTTTAAATCGAATCATTAATCGAATAAAAGACATTATCGTTATTTCTGCATTTAAAAATTTATCTCTAAAATTGGGACATAGGAGTAAAAATGTTTTAATAAACTCTGCAGGGTTGTTTCTTGAATTTCTCCAATAAAAAAGAGTTGGGATAAGAATTGTTTACCAAAACAGTCTATGCATATCTCTACATTAATTTTCAACTTCTTTCATAAATTTAAAAAAATAAAAATAAACAGTATTTATGATTATGTCCGTTATCACAATCCACGAGGTGGCCGGCAAAATCTGGTAATAGAAACAGAGAAGAAGCACCAGAAAGAAGATAACACTCCCAACCAACACTCACACTATCTTTTAGAGAGAGAAAGGGAGAGAGGGAGATGAGAGAGAAAAAGTTACACAGTAACAGCATGGCCACCAAAGGTATACAGTATGTTGGTGGCTCCAGTGAAGTAGAGAACAAGCTTTTTTGGACCAGAGTGTTGAACATCTTCAACCTGTTTAATCCAACAATAAAGTTGACAAAAAGCTGTAATTAAAACAACCCCCTTTTACACATGTAAAAACAAAATCAAACAAATAATAACATAATTAAAAAAAAAAAAACCTGGCCATGAATAAGAGCAGCTATGGTCAAGTACCAGGCCGTATATGTGGTCATTCCAAGTCCTAAAAAGGACCAAATTCGGTAGTTATGAAAAGATGGAATAAACACTGTGGTGGCACAACAAGCTCCAAATATATACGTCCATGTCCTCTTGTCCAAATGATCATTTATGTAGTATATGTTGCTGTAACAAATTAACAATCCACACCACCACAATGTTATTAGAACATTAGAATTACACGAGATTATGGTCGTGAGTTGCTAATTTATTAACCTTGCACAGGCTATGAGCTGGATGACGGATCCGAAGAGGAGGAAAGTGCAGTTAAATGCCAAACCAGCTGCTTTCCAGTAGGGACCAAGTAATCCATCCAACACTTCGAACCACTGTGATTATGGATGAATGAATGTTCAATTCGGAGAAGTTAATGAATTGTTTGTTTGTTATATAAACAAACAAACCTGGATGACGTGATTCTTGAAGCTAACGCCTTCTTTCTCCTTCCTGCTTCGATACTCGATGTAAAGAACACTGATTAAATAGGCTGTCCAGCTTCCCAGAATGCCGTAAAAGATTTGGAAGATGATTCCAGACAGCATCCCAAGTTGTGAGAATGAATATGGAAGAGTTAGCAGCACTTGTGCAACCTGGTTGATGAGAGAGAATGGTGTTAATTTGTAATGAGAGAGGAAGATCTGTATATGCAAAGTGTATATATATACTTGGTTGGAAGCACAGCTGAACCAGGCGTCCCAGGAGGAGCCGCCGTGCCAGAGCATGTTTTTTACGCTGAAAATGGGCTCCACCGGCTGCTCCTCCGCCTTGCCGCCGCCGTCATTTTCACTAGTTTCGTTGAAACTCGAGACAATAGCCTCCTCTGCTTGCTTCTGAGCCAACATTGTCGTCGATTCCCACTTCTCGGATCAATTCAGACAGATCTGGAAAGACTAAAAATATAAAATTAACAATGAGACAAAATGAATTCTATCAAGAAAACGAAAGCCCACAAAGCAGATCCACACCAGAAATTAAAATAAAAAATAAAATCTGGAGTTTCACTGTCTGAAATACCTTCGATTAGTCTTTGTCTTGAATACAGATTACTGAGAGAAGAATGTAAAAGCGTGTTTTTAGAGGACACCAGAAAACAGAGTGGCAGTTCAACTAATCTTCATTACAATTCTCTCATTTAATGAAGAACACAGAAATTATTGCAGCTATATATGTACGGTGTAATGGCGAAATCTCTAGAGCCACGATAACTATGCTGCAGCCGCTAGAATTTCCTCAAAAGCAGCAGCTCAGAACAACTTTAGAGAGAGAGAGTGTGTACAGAGGAGAGAGAATTGTAACAGGGGAACTTTCTGCCAATATTTATGAAAGGCGTGTATAATATATATATGTACTCCTGTATTCCCGTATGTATAATTACAGTGGGAGTGTGGAGTCAGGAGTGAGTGAATTAATTATTATTAGTATTATTATTTATTTCATGTAATGAAAATTTCTCTACTGTATTCCACTAATGATTCGTTTCTGGGTCTTGGTTTGGTAGAGAGAGAATCCAGTGATTTGGGGGATTTTGGTTTCCTTATCATTTTTAGCAATCAAACTGAAGTATTTTTATCCTTATAATAATAATATATAGTACTGCTCCCTTCATTTCATTAAATTAAATCAATCTCCACTGCACTATTTTTATCCTTATAATAATAATAATATATAGTACTGCTCCCTTCATTTCATTAAATTAAATCAATCTCCATTTATTGGTTTATTTTATATGGAGTTTTTTTTTATCAGACAAAATTAATTTTATATGGAATTTTTTTTTATCAGACAAAATTAGTTAGTAGTATAGTTAATAATAATATATAGTACTGCTCCCTTCATTTCATTAAATTAAATCAATCTCCATTTATTGGTTTATTTTATATGGAGTTTTTTTTTTATCGGACAAAATTAATTTTATATGGAGTTTTTTTTTATCAGACAAAATTAGTTAGTAGTATAGTTAGAGTAGTATAGTTAGTTCACTAAATCTCCATACACCCTTATTTTCCCAAGCCTCTTTATAATTCCCCTCTTATTATTCGTTCCCAATGGGTATAATTCCCCTTCAATTCGTTCCCAATGGGAATCGAACCCGATCACTCACTTATGTGAGGAGCCCGGTGCCAAGTGGGCTAGCCATGAGGAACCAATTTATTGAGGGATTACTTAAATTTTAAGAAATACTCACTCCATCTCATAATATTTTTCACGTTTATTGTTTCCCGTTATTTAAGAAAAGTTGTACTTTTTGACTAACGTTATTGACTTTGGAGGGTATTATACTATTTTTAAGTAATAAATAAGTATAAAATAATGATAAGTGTGTGAAAAATGAGTGGTAAATTTGAAATTTAAAAAAAAAAAGATAAACTATATTTTGGGACAGGTGAGTATTTTCTAAAAACATACAATGCTTAGGGATGTAACCAAACCAAACCGTTCGCGAACTATTCGGGTCTTGGTTTGATTAAATGTTCGTTTGAACTCGTTCGTTAATCTTAACTAGCCAAACCAAACTTGAATTTTGGGTTCGAATAGTTTATCAAACCAAACTCAAGCCTAATGGTGTTCGGCTCGAAAGCTCGCGAACATATTCGTTTATAGGCTCGCTAATGGCTCGCAAACGCATTCGTAAATTTTATAGTTATTCTTTAGAATTATATATTATTATTTATTTATTAATATTCAATAATTAAATATTTCATATTAAACCACACAAATATGATAATAACTTAAGTGATTATTTAAATATTTAAATACTTTTTACCGTTTATTATTATATTTTGTTAGTTGTTTATTTAATATTATGAGTAACATTAAATGTTTATAAACGAAACATTCTTTTAATATCCAGACACAAAATTATTTAATTGTTCATGAAAATATATTCATAAACAAGTTACTTTATGTGTTCGTGAACATGTTCGTGAGTCTTAACAAATAGTTTGAGTTCGAGCTCGAGTTCGATATTTTTTTTCTTAACGAGTACGAGCTCGGGCTCGAGTTCGATAATTTCTTAACAAACGATCCTCAAACCTAGTAGTGTTCGACTCGACTCGGTTCGATTACATCCCTAAGTCAATGCTGGAATAATTCATCATTTTACGAAATTCTTAAATAATATAGGTTCAAAATTGAAATACATTTTGTTGAAAATTGCTATCTTCTTCCCACGAGAATTGTCCTATTTTTTCTTTAGGCTTTTCCACAAAATTTGTTCATTTTCCTAAAGTAAAAATATAGCCAACGCAGCTCACCCTCAATTTTTTTTAAAAAGACATCATACATGCGACACAATTTATTTTATACTTTATTTATTTAAAAAATACATATTTCATTTTAAATTTTTTATTTTAATGTTAAAATTAGTATTTTTTTAACTTGTAAACAAACATGATATCTATCTCAAGTCGAAGGAACAAATTGTATTACAAGAGTTACATTTATCTATTTTAGGCGTACAAAGAGTTACATATTTAATTTATATTTAAAAAAAAAACTAACATAAAATAATTAATATATTTTCATGATCACACACATAATACTAATACTATTGGTCACTATTCTATACCAAAGTATACATTTCAACTCACTACACATTAAAATATTGGGTAGGTTTTACGTGAGTCCATCTCACGTAGGATCATTTTACACTTTTTTTAAATAGTTATTATTTTTGCTATAAAATATTATCACTTTTCATTTACTTTAAAAATTGTTCATAAAATTATATTATCACTTTTTATTAATTAAATATCATTTTTCATTATGAAAATTATTACTTTTTATCCGTTTTATTAAGGGGTTATGTAAGACGGTTATAACACAGCCTCACATAACTTGCCTAAAATATTATGAGTATTTACAGAGTAATGATTAGTTGTATATCTAGTTTACTAAAATTGTCTAGTCATAATTACACCGTATGCATTAATTAGGTTTTAATTGGAATACATCAAATTAATATTTCCAATTCATTTAATTTCTTTACATTCCAAATACATTTTATTCGAGTCCTTCTAATTAATTTATAACCAATATGAAACGGTTATCAGGTAAAAATAGTAATAAAAATTGTGGAATAAGATGAAAAAGTATCACTCGTTTTTTTCTTTTTTTAATAATAATGATTGAATATCTTTTGCATGACAAGTTATATGCTCACTGATAAATTGTTATATTTTAATATAGGGAGTGTGAATTTTTAAAGAACAATAGTTTATCATTAAAAAAAAATATATGTTTCTTTTATACATTGTGAAATTATTTATGAAAGTTACCATTTATGATCCCATTGCACATAAATCTATTCCATGAATATAAACTTCACCTATTGGCATATTTTTAACGAAAAGTGAATATCTCTCTTACGCAATTGAACTAGCTACCATATTCGAAATTTAACTCGTAAATGTTTTCCAAAATTGAAAATTACCATTATTCGTATTTAGAAAAGAATATTTTATTTAAAGAAACAGAAATGATATATGATTCAAATTCAAATAAAGATGAGACATTGAAATCATGAATGGTCAAAGTAATATATAGTTCACTTCAAAGAAGGAACAAACATGCTTTCATTATCATTGAATTTGACAAATGATTATCAATTTTTACTTGAGTTGTCGTAAATGTTGGGAGGCAGTTCTATCAATTCCCAAAAGTCATAAGTGAAAAAAATATATATAAAAATCTAAAAATATAATAATAAAAAAGACCATTTCATGTCGTTTATTGCAATCCTCGTCATATAGTAACTAAATTTTATTGCCATTGCGAAAAGACTATAGTCTTTTTATTTTTATTTTATGCCAACTAGAAAGATTCTCATTGCATGTATTGACATTTGGATTCATTCATAAAAGTGTTTTAATCTTGTATTTTAAGTGTATATTTTCTCTAGTATTTGTAGAGTGATGGTTTTTATATAATTATCTACTTGCGTTATCAAATATGAATTTTTATTTTTATTTTTAATCAACATTAGATAAGAAATGAATATCAATGACCAACTCAATTAAAAAGTTTAAGCAATGAACATCATTTAATATTTAACCACGTAATTTTAATAATAACAAAATGTGTTTTGTGATTGTAGAGTGCTACTTTAAAGTGATTAACATTTATAATAAGGGCAGTCTTATATCATACCATGTCAGAGATTATTTTATTCTTTCATAATTAATTATTACTCTCTCCGTCCCACTAAACTTTTCATTCTTCATCTATAAATTAATTATTACTCCCTTCCGTCTCGCTAAGCTCTTCACTCTTCCTTTGTAAATAATTTAGCGGGACAGACGGAGTATAATTTTTTTATTAAAAATGTTATAACTTTTCTTTGAAATGTTATCACTTTTATATTATAAATTGTTTATTAAATAATTCACAGCATTATTATCATTTTTCGTTAATTAAGTATCACTTTTTCATTATAAAGAATATCACTTTTTATCTGTATCACAAAAATAATTTCGTGAAACAATCTTACACAAATCTCTGTCTTAAAATAAAATTCAAGATTTAATTTAGGAAATAATAAAATGACAATAAAATTCAGAATAATAGTGTGGGAAAAGCAAAAGGGGTGTATAAGAGATGGGGTGCAAAACGTGAAAGAGTGTAATAATCACGTGTATCCTTCAACTGAACCACCAATTCCTGCCCTAAGTTTTCACTTTGCACATAAGACATGAGCTGTTGTAAAAACCTTACTCATTCACGTTTTTTTTTCACTTAGTAGTTTATTCAAATTTGACTTTTGATTTATTTATTTTATTGTTTTTTCTTTCTTTCTTTCAATAATAGTATCTTGAAGAGTAAATGACTTTTCTTATAGGGATGTCCATATTCGATTCCAAACAATACATTATACACACTCAAATATACAACGTTCCAATTTTGCTGGACTTCGTCTGAATCACTTACTAACTTCTTGCTGAAATTCCACAATTGGAATTACAACGAGTATGAGTATAATATATGAGAAAAAAATAATTGAATAGTGAAGAGTATGGAGTTATTGAATTAATTAGAATAATTGAAGAATTTTTATTCTCACGTCATTATCCAAGCATCAACAATAAGAATTTATATTTATTTTTATTATTCCACCAGCTCATTAATTAATAATATTCCCTTTTTATAATTTATATAAACAATTTAACAGACTTTTATATATATATATATATATATATACTAGTATGAACCCTGCGTACTACACGAGATCATTTAATTATTACTTTTTTTATTAAATTTTATCTTATAACATAATACAATTGAGGATTATTTATTACTCACTCCGTCTCTTTTAAAAAATGTGCAATCACACATCTCTTTCTTGTATATTTATGCAGTTGATAGTATTTCATTTTTTTTCATTATATTTAAGTACAATTAAGATCAAAATATGTATCTTTTAGTAATAAATCATTTATTTTATTGTTTGTTTAAAATGAATATAAAATATTTCATAATTAAATTAAAATAATCCTTATAAATTTATTTTTAAAAAAATTCAATTTTTTTCTGTACAAGATTTTATTTGATACAAATTAATTTATGTAAATCGAAATATTTATTTATTAATTGCAATTAATGATACTAAAGTAAATAAATTATTATAGGAAAAAAAAGAAGACATTGATACATTATTTAGAAAAAGGAAATATTGAATAATGGAAATAATTGGAAGTAAATAATAAAAATATAAAAATATAAATTCAAAAATTCAAAAAATTAAGCAAATTACTCTTGAATCGATCCTCTTTCACTTTAAGAATACTTGAATCTATACTTTAGAGGTAAATCTTAAAGAATATTTGAATATATTCTTAAGAAATAAATTGTTTTAAGAATACTTAAATTGATCATCTACCTCTTAAAAATTAATTTTTAAGAGGTAAATTGATTTAAGAATAATTGAATCGATTCACTTTTTCTTGAAGAATATTTGAAAAGATAGAAGAATAGTTGAGTCGATTCTCTTCCTCTTGAAGAATACTTGAATCGATAAAATACTTGAATCGATAATTTAGAGATAAATTTTAAGCAATAAATCTTAAAGAATACTTGAATCACTATATAAATAAATCTTAAAGAATACTTATTTCGATCATCTTTTTCTTGAAGAATAAATTCTTAAGAGGTAAATCGATTCAAGGATTCTCTTCCTCTTGAAGAATACTTGAATCGATTTTTTCTATTCTCTTCAAGAGAGAATCAAAATTGATTCAAGTACCTCTTGAAGAATACTTGAATTAATTTTTTCTATCTCTTCCTCTTGAAGAATCGATTATTAAGAGGTCATTATTCTTTTCTATCCTCTTCCTCGATTCTTAAAAGGTAAATCGATTCAAGACTTGAATCAATTCTCTTCCTCTTGAAAAATACTTGAATCGATTTTTTAGAGGTAGATCTACTTAATTCGCTCAGTCAAAATAAATTTTTATACTTTCATTAATCAATTCTCTAGAGGAACTTGAAGAAAGCTCTTATTCCTCCTGAAATCAAATGTGTGTTTAGAATGAATAACCAAAAAGTCATTATTTATAGGTTGGGTGAGAGGGAATATTATATGAATTATTCTTTATTCCTTTTACATAAGATTTAATTTGATGCTAATTAATTTATTTGCATTAAAAGATTTAGTAATTAATTAATAATATCAAAATAAATAAATAAAATATTGAAATTTTATATATTTTTTTAAAGGAAATACTCCCGCCGTCCGCTTTTAAGGTGTCCATTTTACTATTTTTGACATCCGGTTCAAAAGTATTCATTTCCCCTATTTAGTAAAAAAGTACACAATATGGCTGTTTGCCTATTTTTGTAGCACTCACGAGCAAGAATACTCGATCGTTGTAGTAGTATATCCCAAGAAAAATTATCAATCCACAAAGGAGTTATGTTCGGACTAGCAAAATACGTGAGCTCATGTTCATGTCGTTTTTGTAAAGATGATAGGGGGTTTTGAAATTGATGTACAACTAAAACAAGTAGCAAGTAAATAAGAGAGTGAATAGGAGAAATGACAAGTAAAGAAAATGGGTGCTAAAGTTCAAGTATGGAAAACATGGGATTAGAAACATCCAAGCACACTCGATTCATATTATCATGCAAAAGGCATTCAACTCAATTGATGTAGACTAAGGGTGATCACGATTGTATCCTAAGCTCCCTTTCGGGTTACCAAGATTGTTGATCCATTTTAGACTCCCAAAAGCACTTAAGATCAAAGTCCAACATTAACCCCTTCCATCTTGGTACTAGTTAGATTAAACTCTCCTTTTTTATGTACTAAGGCCAACGAATGGATTAGTTCCCCTCATTGAATTCAAATATCCTTTCGGTCAAACTCAAACTCAATGTCTATTCATGCCTTCCTAATACTATAGAGGGTCATTTCCGTCTCACTCCAAGCAATACATACATGAACATCATGATAGCATTTAATTACCACAAATAATCCATTGATCAACAATCCATTAAACCAATAAACATTCATGAATAACAAACCATGCCATCACAACATCAAAACAATTAAACTCCATGAATAGAAATCAACATCAATTAAACCAAAAACTAATTTAA
Source organism: Pogostemon cablin (assembly GCA_023678885.1). Lineage (NCBI taxonomy): Eukaryota > Viridiplantae > Streptophyta > Magnoliopsida > Lamiales > Lamiaceae > Pogostemon > Pogostemon cablin. The sequence goes on along the minus strand of CM042977.1, from coordinate 1,780,305 downwards.
TCCACATGACAATATAAATCTAATATGTTCTTCATGCTCCTAATCCCACTAGAGGGATTAGCCTATCATGATAAAAGTAACAAAACAAATAAATGATTCATTACAAATATCCATAGTCTAAATCCAAAAGAAAATCAAGAGAGATGTAAATCTTCCCCAATAATTTCTTGTAGAGAATCTTCAATACTCATGGATCTCCAACTCTAGCTCTTGATTTCTTGAGATCTCTCACACCCAATGGAAGGGATAAAGTTTTGATGGAGAATTAATGGAGATGATGAAGATGGATGAAGGTGGATGAAGATGATGGTGGAAAATAGAAGAAATGGTGTGTGATGTGTGTGTAGAGGATGGGAATTTCGGATCTTCTTCCAATTGTTGAATAAAGGGGTATTTATACCCCTATGGAGGCTTCTAGAAGGATCTGGAAATTTCAGCAGGAACGTACACGGCACGAGTCGTGCTCTGCAACACGGCCACGAGGTGGCCGTGTTGTGTCTTCTAATGCTGCCGCACGGCCTCTCCTTACAGGGCCGTGTTACGCAACACGGCTCGTGTGCTGCAACACGACTCGTGCGACTGGACACGGCCTTAAGTTGCCCGTGTTGAATAACTAGGTGTCGCTAGGGATGGCAATTTGGGCCCGCCCCGGTTCGGCCCGCCCCGGCCCACCCCGATTGGGCCGGGTCCGCCCCGCCCCGCACAGAGAATGGGGCGGGTCCGCCCCGCCCCGTGTACGGGCCAGGTCGGATCTGGGTCTTAGCCTCGCCCCGCCCCTAAAATATAAAATTTTTTATTTAAAATATTTATTATATAATATAATTTATTAATTTATATTAAATATTATACATACATTTTTATTTAACTTAAATAAAAAAATCATATATAGGAATTATATATAACTATTACAAAATATTTTATTACAATATTATATATATCATTGAATATATAATGTAATAAAATAATTTTAAAAATGAAAATAAAGTTTAATTATTTAATTTAAAATTTAAATTTACTTCATTTTATTTTAATTTAAAATTTTCTATTTGAATTTATTATAATTTAAAAAAAAAAAAAAAAAAAACGGGGCGGGGCGGGGCGGACCCGCTCCGCATAGGGACGGGCACGGGTCCTCAATAGCCGACCCGTACCGGGGCACGGGGCGGGGCGGGGCGGGCCACCTAGGTACCCGGCCCGATCCGCCCCATTGCCATGCCTAGGTGTCGCCGCACGGCCTTCTCTTACAGGGCCGTGTTGGCTACACGGCCCGTGTTGGTGCTGTCTCCTGTATTTCTTCACTGTTTTGGCTTGTTCTCCCTCGTTTCAACTCCGAATTAAGCTCATTCATACACATTTCAATAAAAACACAAAACACAACCAAATAACACATAAAATACGGATAAAATAATACGAAAATACATATAAAAAGACACTAAAATCTAGGTGAAAATAGCTCTAATCAATGGCCCACCACTCCCTCTAATACAACAACTCACTTTATATATAATAATATTTTTTAATCCACGTGCAAAAAGCAAACGGATACCTTAGAACCGGACGAAGAGAGTAATATTTTATGGTAAATTATTGAGGTGCTGTCGGGCGCTGGGCGTAGATCGTCAGTGATGAGGCACGACCACGTATAAGAAAAAGAATGTTTTTAATTAAATTTTGTTCTAATATATAATTAAATAAATAAATATATTTTTAATTAATAATTTATTACCTAAATTAAGATTCATTATTTAAAAATAAGTAACACATTATTTAAAAAAAATATTAAATATGAAAGTACGTAATATTATAAATAATATTTAAATGGAGTATTACTTTTTACTCATGATTATGATTTAATATTTCTTAATTAACTATATAATAATAATTCTATTTACATTAATTGTTATTTTTAAGAAACTAATAATATATATATATATATATATTATATATATATATAATATAAACAAAATTAATTTATATACAATATTCTTTTAAATATTCATAAATTTGTAATGGATTTATTAATTTTAATTTAATTTTATTAGTTCTAAATTATATTATAATTCATATGAATAATTAAGATATACGTAAATAAATAAATATTAATATACTAAATTTAAAAAATTAATAAATATTTACATACCCAATTTAATGTTATTTGATATGAAATAATGATTTAACTTAAAGAACTTAAGCTTTCGATTTTATATATGAATTAGTTTTTCAACTTCTTATTCGTAAATCAATCAAATATTCAAGAGTACTTGAATCGTGAACCCTCTTTCACTTGAAGAATACTTGAATCAAATACTTTAGAAGTAGATAATAAATAATATTATTTTTTTCCTCTTAAAGAATCGATTCTTAAGAATTCAATAATACTTGAATCGATCATCTTACTCTTGAAAAATCATCGATTTTTTAGAGGTTGATCGAATCTCTACTTGATTTACTATATCGAAATAAATTTTTATACTTTCATAAATCAATTCTCTAGAGGAACTTGAAGAAATCTCTTATTCCTCTTGGAGAATCGAATGTGTATTTAGAATGAATAACCAAAAGGTCTTATTTATAGGTGGGGTGAGAGAGAATATTATATGGAATATTTTTTTCCCTTTATATATATATGATTTAATTTAACATATTTATTAATTTATTACATTAAAAAATTTAGTAAATAATTAATGATACCCAAATAAATAAATAAAATATTAAAAATTTAATCATTATTAAAAATAAGAAACATACTCCCTCCGTCCCGGCGTAAGAGGGTCATTTCTTTTTTGTACGTATATTAAGAAGTATTATTATTTAATGTGTAGTGGGTAGTTATATTAGTGGGAGTGTGGGTCTCATGTTTTAATTGTATTAGAGGGGGGGTGTGGGTCCCATATGTGTAAAAAAGGAAAGGAGACTATTTAGGTGGGACGATCAAAATGAAAAAATGACCCTCTTAAGCTGAGACGGAGGGAGTATTATTTAAAAAAAAATATTAAATAAGAAAGTTAATTAAAAGTAAATAAGAAAAATATTTAAAAAAATACTAAAAATTCAAAAAATTGAGAAAATTGCACATCACATTGGAGCGCTCTGAAGAAGAAATGTCAGCAAGAAAAGTTTCTGCTATAGTATACTTAAGATATACTCCATATATTAGCGATTTAGTTTTTCTGTTATATTTTGGTGTTACATTTGTTGTTGCGTACTGTTGGATGATTGACACGTATGATATGGAGTAATAAAACATACTCCTCCCGTTCCACAAATATTTGCAACCCTCCTCCGACACGGAGATTAAAAAAGTGACAATTTTTAGGAGTATTATGATATTTTTTTGGTAATAAATATATGATAAAGTATGTTATGTGTGTTAGGTAAGTGTGGTTTCTTTTGTAGATAAAGTGTATGTGGAAGAATGATTGTTTTTTACTTTTTGATTTTTTAGAAAGAATTTTTGTGGGACAACCCAAAATAAAAAGTGCGTCAATTAGGACGAAGAGAATATATACCCTAAAAATAAAGCTTAAACCTTAGTGGCAATGATTAGAGCTATTTTCACCTAGATTTTAGTGTCTTTTTATATGTGTTTTGGTATTATTTTATCCGTATTTTATGTGTTATTTGGTTGTGTTTTGTGTTTTTATTGAAATGTGTGTGAATGAGCTTAAACCTATGATTTTCACTTTTTATTGGATTCTAGATATGATAAGGAAAGCGTAGGAAAAAATGGATCTAAATTCGGAGTTGAAACGAAGGAGAACGAGCCGAAACAAAATGTGAAAAATAGGGGCATGCACCAACACGGGCCGTGTACGGAACACGGCCCTGTAAGAAGTGGCCGTGTGCCGACATCAGAAGATCTAACACGACCACCCTGTGCCCGTGTTACAACACACGAGCCGTGTTGCAGTACACGAGCCATGTTGCGTAATACGGCCCTGTAAGGAGAGGCCGTGCGGCAGCATCAGAAGACACAACACGGCCACCTTGTGGCCGTGTTGCAAAGCACGGCTCGTGCCATGTAAAATTCTGCTGAAATTTCCAGATCCTTCTAGAAGCCTCCATAGGGGTATAAATGCCCATTTATTCAATATTTGAAAAAAGGATCCGAAAATCTCATCCTCTACACACACATCACACACCTTTCCTTCAATTTCACACCATAATCTCAATACACCTTCATCCATCTTGATCCATCTTCATCATCTCCATTAATTCTCCATCAAAACTTCATCCCTTCCATTGGATGTGAGAGATCTCAAGAAATCAATAGTTAGAGAAGAAGATCCATGAGTATTGAAGATCTCCTACAAGAAATTGTTGGGGAAGATTTACATCTCCTTTGATTTTCTTTTGGATTTAGACTATGGATATTTGTAATGAATCATTTATGTGTTTTGTTACTTTTATCATGTTAGACTAATCCCTCTAGTGGGATTGGGGACATGAAGAGCATATGAGATTTATATTATCATGTGGATTAAATTGGTTTTTTATTTAATTGATGTTGATTTCTATTCATGTAGTTTAATTGTCTTGATGTTGTGATGGCATGGTTTGTTATTCATAATTGATTATTGGTTTAATGGATTGTTGATCAATGAATTGATTTATGGTGATTAAATGCTATCATAATGTTCATGTATGTATTACTTGGAGTGAGACGGAAACGACCTTCTATAGTATTAGGAAGGCATGAATAGACATTGAGTTTGGGTTTGACCGAAAGGATATTTTAATTCAATGAGGGGAACCAATCCATTCGTTGGCCTTAGTACACAAAAAGGGAGAGTTTAATCTAACTAGTACCTAGATGGAAGGGGTTAATGTTGGGCTTTGATCTTAAGTGCTTTTGGGAGTCTAAAATGGATCAACAACCTTTGTAACCCGAAAGGGAGCTTAGGATACAATCGTGATCACCCTTAGTCTACATCAATTGAGTTGAATTCCTTTTGCATGATAATATGAATCGAGTGTGCTTGGATGTTTCTAATCCCATGTTTTCCTATACTTGAACTTTAACATCCATTTTCTTTACTTGTCATTTCTCCTTTTCGCTCTCTTATTTACTTGTTACTTGCTTTAGTTGTTAATCATCTCAAAACCCCCCGATCATCTTTACAAAAACAACATGAACATGAGCTCACGTATTTTGCTAGTCCGAACATAACTCCTTTGTGGATTGATAATTTTTCTTGGGATATACTAATACAACGATCGAGTATTCTTGCTCGTGAGTGCTACAAAATTAGGCAAACAAGCAATAGTTGAGATTTTCTTTTTCATCACTCATCAACGCGTGTAAAGTAACTAAATATCAAAGTTGGTTTATTAGTATCCTAATCGAGCACTAGTGACAAGAATTTGTAATGTGATAGCACCAGCGGCCACTTTGGTAATGGTAGTGGCCATGAATGGACAATGTGACACACACCTACGGATTTCTTCACTCAAATTAATTCACAAATAATAATAAAAACATTAATTCATAATACTCCACATAAATAAATAAATAATAAAACGAATAAATATTATAAACTGAGGTAGCCCGTTCAGACGGGATCTGTCAGGCCGGAATGGCCCGCTCCTGCACACGCGTCTCCTTTGACTTTTGTTGACTTAATTAATTAATTATTATTATTTATTTATTTAATTAAAGAAAACTAATAAGATTTTTTTTTTCTTGAAAAAACCATGAGATAACATAGAAACTGAATGCAATGATTACCGATCGCTGAGTGTCTCTTAAATATGTCCAAGAGCATAGATTTGATAGTATTTTAATTTGTCATGTGTTATTGTACCAAGAGTCGAAATATGACAATTCTAGTTTTCTTATATTTTATTAATTTTAATTTTAATATCAATTATTTGGTAGAATAAGATTAGAGTATGATAAGATATCTCGTTTATGCACAATTAGTATACATTTATTAATATCTTACCAAAATATATATATATATATATATATATATATATATATATATATATATATATATATATATATATATATATATATATATATATATATATATATATATATACGTACATTTATTTATTAATAACAATATACGTAACACATTAAAATTAAATTTATGCAATTTGTTAGTAAATTTAAATTGCATTTTTTTTATTATGTTAAATTTTTTTTATGTAAAATTAATGGTAGTTCTATTGAATTTATAAAAGTACTTTACTTGTCTCAAAAAACTCTTTATTCTTTTTCATGTAAATTAAGAAAATTGTTACTTTAAGAAAATTTGTACTTTCCTTTTATGTTAGGAATTTTAGGTTTGATATTGTTGTGAGTAAAATATAAGGGGTTAGTTGTTTGGACTTTGGAATTTTTTATTATTTTAAGAAGGTGAAGGTATTTTTTGGACGGATAAAAAAAACATGAATTTTTGTTTTTTTATAGGATGGAGAAAGTAAAACATTAATTAAACACGTAAAAGAACTGAACTAAAACTAAATATATTTTGTTGCGAATTACAAACAAAATTTAGTGCTCTTTTCGTCCCGTGTTAAAGTTAACATTTTTTATTTTAGTTTATTACTATACGTTAAGGTTTATATTTATTTTTTTGTCAATTAGAACTCATACAAAATAATTAATTATTCTATATGAGACTCACTTACAATATTAATACAACTATCACTTATAATGAGTACATATTTGAAACAATTTCATATTAAAATATTATTATACTAACCTACATATAAAAAACACTTTTAAAGGCACGGGGTGACTACATAAAATTAAATATGTGAACCAATGTATGTATGGAATATCAAACTCTTTGTAATAATAAAAGGGTTAATTGCGTAAAAAACCACGAACTTTCAACGAATTGCAAATTAATCCTGACTTTTATAAAATTATAAAAAAAAACCACGACCTTTCATATTTGTGCAATTCGCACCCATCGGGCAGCTGAAGGCTGCCCGACCGCTGACGTGGCGTTGACCTTGCCACGTCAGCTTTTAGTTGATTGCAAAAAAAAAAAAAAACCCCCAACATTTACTTAAATTGTAATTTAATCCCAACCTTTGAAATTTTAGCAAAAAAAACCATAAATTTTTATTTTTATTTTTAAATTGCATCATCTAATAAAAAATTATATAGTATTTTATTTTTAAATTTAAATTCATAACTAAAGATTATATTAAATATTTATTTTTATTTTGTAAATGTTATATTAAATATTTATTTTTTTACAAAAACTTTTAAATTTTTATTTATTAATTTTTTACTACTCCATAAAGTTCAAATGTATAAGTCTTTTATTTAATACAAAATCTTTTTATTATTTAAGTATGAGATTGGTTTGTATAAATTAAATCTTAACGAATATTTTTTCTCATTATAAAATTTGAGTTTATAAATTAATTTTAAATTATTTTTTTAATAAATTGTAAAATTCTTGGTATATTTGTCATTCTTTTATATATAATGTGAAATTACGAAAAGATATTGAGACATGGTGAATACTTTGATTTTATAAATTATAATAATTTTATAATGTATACAAATATTTTAAAATTAAAAGAATTTAAATATTTAGAGATTGTATAACTTTTTTACTACTTAATAGATATAATTAATTTTATTCACATAATTTAAGTAATAAACATTTATTCATATAAAAATTTTATTATTTTATTTAATAATATTTTAGAATTTAAATTTAAAAATAAAATAATGTATAATTTTTTATTAGATGATGCAATTTAAAAATAAAATTAAAAATTTATGGTCTTTTTTGCCAAAATTTTAAAGGTTGGGATTAAATTGCAATTTAAGTAAAGGTTGGAGTTTTTTTTGCAATTAATTAAAAGCTGACGTGGCAAGGTCAACGCCACGTCAGCGGTCGGGCAACTTCAGCTGCCCGATGGGTGCGAATTGCACAAATATGAAAGGTCGTGATTTTTTTGGAAATTTTATAAAAGTCAGGATTAATTTACAATACGTTGAAAGTTCGGGTTTTTTAAGCCATTAACCCATAATAAAATTAGAAGGGGTGGGAAGATCTAAGAAAACGTATAGATTTCGTCAGCGCAATAAAGAGGAAATTAAGAATGGGATTAGTGTGAGGATGTAATGATTAAGGAAATAGATTTTAAGGCAGGAGGATGGAAATGTGTTTCCTTAGTTGATACTCTTGTGGCTCCCACCACAAATACCTCACTTTATCTACCAACATATGGATTTCCCATGTTTCCCACTACTCTCTTCTTCTTACTTCTTTTTCTTCTATTTTATTTTCTTCTCAAATATTTTTATATAGCATTACAATTTACACTAATCACAATTACTCTGTTTCTACCTTTATTAATTAAAGGATTCTCAACCTGTCAATAAACTATTCATCATTGCTCGTGCATTTCTTGAATCGCTTTAACATATTATTTCAAATACATTAGTATGTAACAAAGAAAAAGTATTTAAGATGCCATTTTTTTTAATTGATTAATGATAGAAATATAAGAAATTGTGAATCCAGATCTAAAATTTGATGACAAGCTCATAAATTTCTATTTAATTAACATGCCACCATGATTTATCTTCTCCACCAATTTCCAGATTAGGAGTGGTGGTAGCCCCAAATAGTGGGTATAAAACATGAAAAATAATTTATTAGAAAAATTAAAAAACAAATGTCAATTCGCACAAATTCAATGCAGTTGTCGTTAAAACATTTATCGATGTTAGGATTTTAATATCTTTGAGGTTCCAGGTTGTTTTCAAGTAGAAAATGGACGGTTATTCTTTTTTTTTTAAGTAAATGAAAAAATTCCATTATAAGTAAAAGATAGTTTTGTTGTTCTACCCAACTATATATTTATTAAAATAAAATTTAAAAAAAAATCCATTTTACTATAAAAAAAATTCTTTTTTAATAATGGAATTTATCTACGGTTTTGAATTTTATTGTTAATTATCAACGGATTGCCAATATAAATTATATTTTTCTTTTAGCAAGAAAATGTCAATGACTTTATAATGTCTTTACAAATGGAATTATTAATAATGGATTATCAACGGAATTAATTTTTCTTGGTAAAAATTTATCAACCATCATTTTACTAACAGAAAATTACCAATTAATTTTATAGCTAATATGTTAGATAAATCAATTTAACCATAAAATTAGGGTTATACTGATAGTATATTGATAAGAAAAATAATTTTTTAATTTTTTTTTAATGTTACTTCAAACTTTTTTAAGGGTGGAATTTCAAGTTTGTAAAGCAACATAATAGTATTTCTTTGACCTTTGGACTAGAATTAGAATTTAGGTTAGGGAATAATTTAATTGAAGTGTGGATAACATAGTACTTATCTTAAATGGAATAAATATGGTGCTTAATATAAGACAAATGAAGAGGTAGCACTCATTTTGGGTGCTTTGTTTGTTCATCAGTATTTTGAACTACATCCATCTTAATTCTGCAAAATTGACAAGAGCAACAATTATATATATCTAGGTCAAAAGTATTTGATGCTTATTCCACTTTACACTTCATCTTACCTTCCTTATCAATTTATTGATTTAAAGAGTAGATTTTCTCCATCATATATGTTAAATTGATTTAAGACGTGATTGGTACGATGAAATGGGGTGAGAATGGAATCGTCATTCCTAATTCTATTCATATTCCTGCAATTGATATGTTTTTAGTAATAGGAATCACGAATCCAAAGGAATGTGTATTCCCTTACATGTGGGAATGAACATTCCTCCCACCCAATGGTATTGTCCATTCCATTCCCTCGTTCCCCCACCCCACCCCACCCCACCCTCACACACACAAATATAAAATTATAATTATAAATAATATTCTTTTAATTTATATATACAATATTTATTTATATAATTATAAATATGTTACTATTTTTCAACTTAACATGTACTCTAATATTTATTAAAATCATTTACATTAAATTATTTAATAAAAAATAAAGTAATAAATCATTTAAAATCTAAATAAAAAAATTAAATATTTTTATATACTCAAATACTCAAATTGGTAAAAAATATATAATTAAATTAAATTCTTAAAATTTTTAAATATAAATATATATAATTATTTTAATATTTATTCAAAATAAAATTTAGTAAATTATATATAAAAATTAATATTATTAATTAAATTGAATATATACATGTAATATAAATATAAATATATTTTTTTATACATAGTTTAATATTTTTTAATATATATAAATTTTTTTATTTTTATTTTAAATTTTATTTATATTTAAAAATATTAATATTTTATTTTATTTATAATTTAATATTTTTCTATGATTATAAAATATATAAAATCTTCATTAAATTTTTAATTAATTTAATATTTCAAATAAATTAAATTTAAATATAATATTATAAAAATACTAGTATTAATGAGATTGAAATTATTAAGGAATACAAATTCTATTACTTGAATTATTCCTGAACGATACCAATCATGATAAAAATAATTTTTAGTCATTTCATTCCCATTACTATTTCATTCATAAGTTAATTTCATTCTCCTATTATTCCATTCCGTCATATCAATCTAGCCATTATAGTAATGTGTATGATGTTTCTCAGAAATAAATTAATTCGTAAAATGGACAAGCATACAACAATATTGAATTATTAGAGTAGCTTGATATTTTAGCTAATAAATGGAGTAAATTATAGATTAAGTTGAGTGTTAAAAAACAATGATAATTTCAAAATTAAAGTGTATTATTGAGCTAGCACTTTTTTTGATGTGAACACAGGTATAGCCTATAGGTCCAGACAAAAAATTAAAGAAAAAAATCATCCCTCTATAAGACATCAATTTTCTTTTTTTCTTGTCCGTTATAAAGATATTCATTTTTCATGATTTTTAACAAAAGGGTCTCACACATGACCTATTACTCATTATTAATACAATTATCCACTTTAAATAAAATAAAATAATAATACTATTAATTCCATGTAAAAACACAAATATATATATTTTTTGATGAATGGAAGATTATTAATTTTAAAAGAATAATTATTTTTCAATTTAAACATACCTTGATTAAATCTTTCAAAGCATCTCAAATTTCCTCTTTAAATTAAAATTTTAATTTTAAAAGTGGAGGAATTGGATATGGCTTTTGATTAGTGCATCACTATCTACAAAATTTCCCCTCCTTCAATGTTACTATTCTTTTTACCATTTTTATTCTTCGGATTCGATTTCGATTGTGATGCATCAAATTATGATTGCTTCTCTTTCATCTAACTAACATATTACTATTCTACACTATCATTCATCTTTTTCTTGCTACTTAATTCCCCAAATATATGATTGGAACCACCTTAAATCATGAGTTCTAATTGGAAGAATCTTGATATAACTTACATGCTTTCAAGAAAATATTTTTTTATATTTGCACATTTTTAAAAGTGACACGTTACACAATATCAACGTCTCAATTATATTATAATTTTATAAAAATATCACATAATTTTTATACTTTATTACTTAAAAATTAACAACTGTATTCATTTCCTCTTATTAAATTACCCAAAGTCTTCATATTTTATTTTACATTATATAATTAAGAGTCTAATTGTGGTGCACTTAGGGCACCGGTGATTTTAATTGTTAGATCAATTTTTTATTTAATCTCCATCACTAATTAAAATATAATATTAAAAAAAAATTTAATAATTACCCCTAGACCCTAACTTTTACTCTATTAATTCTAAGTGCACCACAAAATCTCCTTATGATTAATTAAAAGGTAATTTTTATTATATATATGCATGCGGAATTACCCAGAGATATATTGAATAACTCGTATATATTTAAAAAAAGTTATACGTAAGACGGGTTGAGAGATGGAGAAATGGATTGATTCATTATTAAAATGTACTTATAATTATGTAGGTGAAATATGTTGATTGGTAATTAAAATATGTTTTTATGGAGTCACATTATAACACTATAATCATACTTCAAAAAATATGTTTTAACTAACAATAAATATACTCTACCTATAGAACAATTATATTTTAACTAAGTGTCAAGAAGTTTTACATAAACATCATCTTATAGAACTATCAAAACATATTATACAAAGTTTCTATTAGGGTTGGAAAACTCAAACACACATTGATCACCACCATCTTCAACTCTGCTCTAATTTTCTCCTGGAATAAGCTCGAATTCGCCATCGGATGATGGTGAGCCCGAGCTGTTCTTGAATGGTGTTGAATGTTGAGGTCACTAACCACTCGAAAAATAAATGAATAAAAAATCAGATTTTAATGCAATGCAATGTATGAAAATAAGATAGGAGGAGGAACACATGAAATTGAGTTTATTGATATTTATGAGGTGGTAAGCCTCATACATTATTATTGTAGCCTAACACATAAATCAATTTTAAGAAAAGGGTGAGACTCTTGTGTCCCGGGGACACCGTGCCCCTTTGCAATTTCCGTGCCCCTTTGCAATTTAAATTTTCTAGCATTATATAGGTTTAAATAGAATAGGGAGGAGGAGGGTTGTATTCACATGGGGACACGGCGTATCCGGGGCAGGAACTTTTGCCATACTGTAAATGGGGGTTACGTTTAGTAGAATAGTCCCAATGCAAAATTAAGTGCAAAAATATAAATTATTCAAGATAATATAGAAGTAAATATAAATCATTCAAATTTTGATAGACCAAATTTACAAATCTAACACAAGCTTAATATTCCTAAAAAGTTATACTACAATGTTTTTTATAAAGAGTAAATATATTCTATAAATTGCAAAACATTTTAGGAGTATGTTCTCGGATGTAGATTATATATCACAATATTTGGATGACTCAACTATATATATATATAACATCAAATGAGGAAACAAACATTAAAATTTTACCTTCCATCTACCTATTTCATTAATTATTTTATATTAGGAGAAAGTCTTGTGTGACATTAATTGTTTATGTAAATTCTTATATGAGACGGATAAAAAGTATATTATTAATGAAAAGTGACACTCAATTCATAAGGGATAATAGTGGTGTAGTGAACTATTTCATGAACAATTTATAGTATAAATAAAAAATGATAACATTTTATAACAAAAAAATTTGATGATTAAAGAGTAAAAGAAGATATTCGAGGTTGCACTTATGTTATGTTCAAAAACATGGTTGGTGAGTTCTGAGACATAGTGTTCATTATGTAGAGAGGTGGTTGCTGACCCAAAAAAATTAAGAGAAGAGGTTTTCAAAGATCACCTGCTAATACATTAGATTATTAGATTTCCTTACATGACTACCGAGGAAGCTTTGATTTTTTTTTTTTTTAAATTTGAAAACACTCACCTTAATTTTAGTTAATGCGAAAAAATATATATTTAAATAATAAATATTTGTGTTAGATAGATCAAGGTCTACTTACATGAGATAGTTTGTGAGACGTATTAAAATAAGTCTATAATATATAATAAAGTATGTTTTCTAAATGGATTATGCATTAAAGTATGATTTTAGAGTGTTATAATATGATTTAATATTGACATATTTTAACTATAAATATATGTGAGTGATGGGTGTCTCACAACGTCTCACAACAGATCATATGATAGTTGTGTTTTTAATTTGAGATTTTTTTGACTTAAAAATCGTTTAACAGAAAAGCCAACAATATCATGCATGCTATTTAATGGAGTATATTGATTTTATTGACCTTTTAATTTTTATATTTTTTCCCAACTTATCCTAAAAATTATATAAATAAATAAAATTACATAATTATAATGCTTTGGTGACTTCATGTTTATGGATGATGATGCACTTTCAAAGTCCAATAAATAAGAATCAAAACAAACAGAGCCTACATTTTTTTATTAATTTATTAAAGTTTTTTTTTATCTGAGCAAAGAATATAAGAGTTCAATTATTGATGTAAAATGACTTATCGTTTAAAGTGAGTTCGGATAAACAATGGGTCACCCATTCCAATCTAACGCATGAAGCGACCTCAAAAATATTATGTCATTAGAAAATTTTTATTTAATTTAGCCATCAGATATTTAATTAGAGTTGCAAATTTAATCAGTTTATTTATTTATTTTTAAAAAAAGGTGTGCTAACGAAGCTCAAATCGAAAATTTTGAATACCTTAAAAAGGTTCCATGTTAACGTTCCTAAAACAAACTATTAAAAAAATATTTTTGTTTATTTTCAAATTAATAGATTGCCAATAAAAAAAATACAATTAACTCTAGCAACGAAATGCTAAGTTATAATATTTATACCAACAGAATAATATTTGTAGTTATTCACCAACGGAATTATTAGCAATTGATTATCAACCGAATTGATTTCTTATTAGTAAAATTTACTATCACTACTTTATTAATAAAAAATTATCAATAAATTTTGTTGTTAATAGATTGATAATTCAGTTTAATAATAAAATTAAGAATTTTTAAATGAAACTTGCTCAACTTAATATCAATCCCAATACTCGCCTCACATAAAAAAAGATCCGACCCGATGTTGAAAATGGACGTGACACAAGGATGCGAATATTATATGTACCAAACTGAATGGGACCCAACGGGTTAGGATCCGTATCCATCAAGCCATAAATTGCTACATAACAAAGTTGGTACCACTTACTTATTCTTAGTCTTTGGGTAAAATTATGATGGCCAAATTCCCTCTTTGATTGTCATCTTTAATTTTATTCTTCAATCATCGAATCTCAATTGAGTTTTAGATGCTCCATTTGGATAATCTCCCAAGGATATTTCATTTTATTTTAATTGTAATTAATGGCCTTGTAACAACAAATTTTGTATTTATAATAAAATAAATACAAATGAATTACAATAATAATCCGATGTGGATTGAACTTGATAATTAAGGAAACGATCTCTATCAATCCTCTGATTCTTCTCTTGAACCAACGTGGCTTGACTTGACTTTGACTTTGCCTTGTCTTTGACTTGACTTGTGTGTGCGCTGACTTTGTTGACTGCGCTGACTTTGTGTGTTGAGCCGGATCTTCAAACGAAGCTTGTCCGGACTCGAATTAGGGACTTGTAACGTTTATCCAGAGGCGTCGAGCCTTTGTTTGGATTAAACGTGTTTGATGTGAAAACACTCGATCTGGGGGGCTTAGCACCTTTATCCCGGGTCGTACGTCGTTCTTGGCTCGAAGAACACTGAAGAACTTAGTGTGTGGAAAACACTCGATCTGGGGGCTTAGCACCTTTATCCCGGGTCGTATATCGTTCTTGGCTCGAAGAACACTGAAGAACTTAGTGTGTGGAAAACACTCGATCTGGGGGCTTAGCACCTTTATCCCGGGTCGTATATCGTTCTTCGCCCGAAGAACACTGAAGAACTTAGTGTGTGGAAAACACTCGATCTGGGGGCTTAGCACCTTTATCCCGGGTCGTATATCGTTCTTCGCCTTGAAGATCTTGAGGAGCGTTGCTCGTGTTTCAATCTCTTCAGAGTGTCTGTGTCTTCAGATGCTTCAGTGTGTTTCAAATGAAGGGAGGAGACCCCTTTATATAGGTGAGAGGTGAAGACCCCCTCATAAATGCCCTGCATTCTGATTGGTCCAGAGTTATTTGGGCCATATCTTGCGGGCTTGGACTTCCACTGGTTTGGGCTGTAATCAGGCCTATTTTATTTGAGCCTGATTTAATTTGTACGGGCTTGGGGTCAGGCCTCATTTAATTTGGGGCTTGCTTGACTTGGGTCAGGCCTCATTTAATTTGGGGCTTGCTTGACTTGGGTCAGGCCTCATTTAATTTGGGGCTTGCTTGACTTGGGTCAGGCCTCATTTAATTTGAACCCCTTTTAATTTGTTGGGCTCAAATTATTTATTAATTTACTTTAAGAATTAATTTATTTAAATTCCAAAGTAAATTAATATTTAATTAATAAAATCCACGTGTCGCCATTTAATTGGACCGTAAATTTTAAATGCTTACAAATGCCCCCTTGCGGTTTGTTCACGGGCGCCACGTCTTGAGGTGAAGGAATCGCAAAAATCCATTTCTTTTTTTCAACCCTTGTAATGTGGGCTCTTGTAATTGAGATATTACTTTTTCCAAGTAATAATTTTTCTTGGCCCAAAATTTATTTTTTTCTAGTGGCCCTAATTTATTTATTTTTTTTATTATATTTTTTTTTTAAGTGGCCCAATTCATCTTCTTAGGCCCAAACCAACTTCCTTCCTTTCTTAATTACAAGAAGATACGGGAGACAAGAAATAGAGACAGATTTGTTTCTTGCTCATCAAGATACCTTCCATATCTTTGCTCAAAAATAAAGAAATTTCTTGAGATCCTGAGAGATTTCAATCATGCAAATAATTTCCATAATTTGCTCAGCCTCTCCACTATATAAGAAGGACCCGGTGCATTTGATTTCTTCATCAACAAAACGTAATACAATTACAGTTATAATTTCTTTTCTTTTCCTCATTTTTTTTTCGTTCTCCATCATCAAGCATTGCCTACTATTGTTGTAAGCACTCAATCCACAATCCATTTTTTTAAATCTGCTTTCTTATATCTACTTTCAATCCATTTTTTTTTTTTATAATCTGTTTTTTTTTTTTTTTTTTTTTTATGACTGCTGTATTCTTGTAATCTTTCTTGTCAACCCTTGTCATTCTTCCTTTTCGAAGGAATGTCTGATGAACCTCGTCTCTTAACGGTTGCCCCTTTATGGTTGTTCCTTTACGGAATTAACCATTGTCCCTCGATAGTCCCTTTACGGAGTTAAGGGATGTCCCTCGGTTGTCCTCGGTTGTTCCTTTATGGAATTAACCGCTGTCTTTGGCAGCAGTTGTGTGCGAATGTGGCTGCTCTTGAGTTACCAAGTTGTGTGTGTGACCTTATGTCCGCGTCCCTACTGGCTGTGCGTCGCTGCGACTTCTGGACGAGTGCAAAGCAGGCGGGGACTTGCGCTTTTCTTAACAGCGAGGTCGTACCTTTTCTACGGCGACAACGCGCGATAGTGCTCCATCGAAGGACCAACGGCTGATCGTGACAGCTCGTGATTGATTCTCCAAAGGCGAGTGCAGCCGTGATGTGGGAACGCGCGTACGAAGGAGGGACTCCGTTGGTAGCAAGATGTGATAATGGTGGTGCAGATCCATGCGCGAGCAACGATGGATGAAGTCTGACTCCGGCGTGAGACATGGTACTGCCGATGATGGGAATTGGATCCGGCACAGCTTGGCGAGGTTGAGGGTGTTCATCCCATACAGGTGAAACTAAATTGGTTGCTCGCGTCGATCGCTGGCTAAAAATTGGTCACGGGGTGATGGGGAAAGGGACGACCGCATGCGGTGATCGAGACATGGTGAGCGGCTGATCTCAACGGCTGCCGATCAGTCGCAGGTGGCTGGCGGCATCAGATCACCTGCGGTGGCTTTCGCATTCTCGTCGGCAAGATGGTGGCGACTTGCAGCGGCGTGGTGGGCGACGAGGTGACCGGCCGTGGCTGGACGATGATCTTGCTTGGTGAAGGCGACGATCGAGAGAGAGGTGGTGTTGATCGGTGGATAACACGACGGATCCGGTGATGTCGACGACCCGGTGAGGATTTGCAGTAGAGAAGGGCGACCTTGTCGTGGTCGTACTTCAGCGATTCCGACTGGATTCAGAGCGGCGGTTCCGGCGACAAGACTTGGCGATTGAGGGAGATCGGATAGCGCACGTCAGCGATGTTTCGTGATGGTGGCGCCGCTCTTCCGGCAGCACGTGGATCGTGAGGCGGTGGTGGCTTCACGCTCCTGGTGGTGTGGACGACGAGCGGCGCGCGGTGGTGTGGAAACAGCGACGAAGGACGATGGCAGCGACGTGCGTGGCCCTCGAGTTCGTGTCTCCGACGATGGTGGATTACTAATGGGGGTAGATCACGACCTTCCGGCAGCAGTGCGCCCGATGGCGCGGTGATCGAGGAATCGGCGGCTGAGGCATTCCGTGGTGGTGGCAGGTGATTTCTGGCAGCAACTGTCATGGATGGCGAAGAATTTTCGTCAGCCTGCTCATTTGAGAGAGAGAAGGAGTATCCCATTTTCAATTTTAGGAAAAGTGAGAGAATTCTCCAATTGATACACGTGATTGCCTCCTTTAGATGGGAACTAGAAAGGAAAGAGAAAAAGGGTGATTGGTGATTTGATTTGTTGGCAGCATACTCACGTTTTTTCTTGGGAAAAACAACTGACCCTTTGACTTTCCTTAATTTGCAATTTGATCAAAGATCAAATTAATTTATTATTTGGGCCTTAAATGGTTAAATCAATTCCACTTAGTGAAGTTGGGCCTGCAACAATACTGTCATGAATTTGGGCCATGGATTTTAGTCCATACATTGACTTGATTTATCAATTGGCTTCGATTTTTTTTTTCAAGCTCCTTTTAATTTATAATTTTGAATCTAATAATTAATTGGTCCCCTGAATTTATTTTGGGCCTTTTAATTAATTAAATTCATGCATATAAATTAATTTGAATCCCTTTTTGCTGATATATTCTCCCACATATTTCCTGCAGTTCAACTTCAAGATGGTTTACTTTGATAGTAGGGTCATAGACTCCAATAAGCGATTGGTGATCCTTGACAGTAAGAACTCACCATCAGATGGAGCAACTTATCTTCCGATTGAGAGACCTCTGATGGGTGCACCTATAGACAGAATTCCCTGCGAGAATAGCGAACCTGATCTAAAGACTTGGACTGAAGACCTGAACTTGGGTGAAACCAGAGTTGTAGTTTTGAAGGTGATTAACCATGTCGAAGATGAAAACCTTGACGCTTTGCCCACATTAGGGCGCCGAATAATTGACAATAATGCAGCGTGGGGCAATTCGGTGAATTTTTCTGGAGAATTCCGCTATACTCCTGGCTATTGGGAATGGACTGAAGTTGTCCTAAGCAGATATCATGATGGTCTTGCAAAAATAAAGATTTATGACCCAATTTTCGCATCTTTATTCACATACGACTGCAACCGAGAGATTATCAAAGCTTTCTGTGAGGCGTGGTGCCCTGTTACCAACACTTTGCTCACTTCATTTGGAGAAATGTCAATTTCTCTGTGGGATTTGTATAATTGGACGAGCTTGCCACTAGCCGGTCATTTATATGAAGAAGTTGTGCCCGATAAACCCGAACTCTTCAATGATCGTGACCCCAATGGCTCACGCATTCCATCTAGTTGTCGGCACTTGCTGCACGCCTATCATAGACTCCGCAGTCTTGATGGTACTGACTCTGTTTCACTCACTCGATGGGTAAAATTTTGGTTTTGTCGGCCTATAACATACAAGAAACCTCCTGCACGTGCAGAGAAGAGTAGGAAGAACCGCCGCAAGAAAACACACAACCCCAATGGAATTATTGGTGATCATAAGAAATGGACCTCTGCAGAAACAGGACCCTTCAAAATGCTCGGCATTGATGTTATGCACCAAGATGAGACGTATCTGGCTGCTCATCTGGCTTGCTGGCTCTGCTCTTTCGTACTCCCTACGGATGAAGTAGATTTAATACGTCCTGGAACCTTTAAGGTAGCGAGTTTGATGGCTACAGGAAGGTCAGTTGGACTTGTCGTCCCAGTCTTGACGAGTATCTATAGAGGCTTGAACAAAATTTCAAATGATCCTAGACCCTCTGAGCTGAAATCAACATTTCCCGTACACTTTGTGTACACCTGGTTGGCTCATTATTTCAATACTCATTATCCAAATCCACATGAACTGAAGATCCCTTTAATGGTAACATATTCAGGTGAGAATGGAGCAAAGTTCTTTACTCCAACTAATGCTCGCAAAAGACTTCAAAATGGAAGTAATGCTTCATTGCTTTGTAGTGTTCGTCGAATAAATAATCCAAGGGAGTATATTGATATTGACCAAGCATCTTGGCGTGATTGGAGTTTCTTCATTGCTATTCGTATGAGTTATCTTACTCTACGACAGAATGGGAGATTTTTTGTTGAACCTTATAGCCCACATCGATTCAGCCGTCAATTTGGCTTTTATCAAGAAGATACTCCAGGGAAACTGAGAACAGACTTTCGAGAGTCTACTTTAGAGCAAGGGCTTCAGCTTTGGAGGCGATGTATCTTACGCAATTCTCGTACTAAAGCGACTTTTCCATGCGCCCCCACAGAGTTCAGAAACTTCTGCTCACCAAAGTATGCTGAGTGGTCCTCTCAACTTCATGGGACTTATTTCATAGATCATATGACGGATCTAATCAGAATTGTTCCGAGCCATACTGTAGAGGAAGAAGTTGACATTATTGGCAATTCGGATAATGCCAAGATTGATGAAGCAACTGTACCGTTAGAAGCCCCACCTCCTCAGAAGGTGATTGTTGGAACGTCAGGTGTAGCAAAAAAAAGAAAGAGTGATATCTCTTATTCAAATGAGAGTAGCACAGACCGAAACTTGAAGAGGACCAAAAGAGGCGAATCTCCTGTGCACATCCTAATAACTCAAACCGAGGTTTTCAATCCCTTTTTTTTATTATGAATTCCATACTTCCATATATAACTATTTCTAATATCCCATTTTTTTTGTAGCATCTGGATGCTGTATTTGGCTCTGATTATGACGAACTTGAGGAAGAAGGATCAGCTTCCGCTGCAGCCCTTAAAGACTTAGTAGATGATGTAAATCAAATTTCTCCTATTGTGCCCGAGTCTCATCCTCCAATTACTACAATGGAAGCCCCAGAAATTACAACATTTAACTTTGATGCTGAGATCACGGATGCTAGGAAACTAGTTAATATGAAAGTGTGGAAAAGCTTTCAAGATAAGTTGAAAAGGACTTCCATCACCTCCTTATCTTCTATGCGAAATGAGGGACTCAAAATGGTGAATAATTTCAAGAGCGCTCCAGAGATTGACGGATCTGCTTTAGAAGCATCATTTGACTTCTTATTTACTAAAGCTGATGCGTATGATGCCGTGAAGATAAAACTTGCTGATGGGCTATCCAGGAGAGAAGTTAATAAGCGCCTGACCGATGCAAGGAAGCGTGCTGATGAACACAAAGGCAAAGAAGCTGTAGATATCAAGCAATTGCAAGAATCCAAGACTAGGTTGAAGCAGATTGCGGAAGAAATTAAGACCCTGTTGAAAGAGAAGGAAACAGTATCCCGAAAGGTTGAACGTCTTCGCGAATCCGTTCAAAATGCAAAGCTTGGAGCCCAAACTGCTGCCAGGGACATTGGTGTACTAAAGAAAACACCTATCCTAGAAGATTCCATTGCTGATGAATTAAGGACTGTTACACAAGCTTTGGAGGCCGCTCGAGATGAGTTATCCAGTATGAATATTTTTCATTAGTTTGTATTGAAACCATTTCATTTCAATGTCTTTTTTTGAACTGTAATGATATTATCAATAAAATCCATATTCTCTCTTATCTTTTTCTTTCTCTTCTTATTCATCACTGCATCTTTGGCTTTGCTTTACTGCTTTTAGGATGTTTACCTGCTGCCTTTATATCTTAATTTGCTTTTTGCTTCACGAATTTAATACAAACAAACGAAAACATGACTGAACTTAACAAATGTCAAGCTGCCTACGTATCTCCTTTAAAGATAATCAAGTCATAACGTAGTTCAAAGGGACATGGTTTTTGATTGGGGGTGCCGTGCACAGTTTATACTCATGCGGGCCAGGAGTGTGTCGTGCACAGTTTATACTCGTGCGGACCAGGAGTTTATCGTACACAGTTTATACTCGTGCGGACCAGGAGTTTGTCGTACACAGTTTATACTCGTGCGGACCAGGAGTTTGTCGTACACAGTTTATACTCATGTGGACCAGGAGTTTGTCGTACACAGTTTATACTCGTATGAACCAGGAGTTACATGCAGTTTAGGCTCATGCGTCACGGAGCATTGTGTATGTATTTCTTTTACGCGTAGTAGCGTTTCAAGAATTTCCCATTTATGGGGCCAATATTTACGCCATCTTCTGATATCAACTTGTAGGCGCCATTTGTGTATACTTCCTTTACAACATGAGGGCCATCCCATTTTTGGAGAAACTTATTTCCAACACGATGTGTGACCACAATAGGTCTTCTCACGGCAAGCACCAAGTCGCCAACTTGGAAAGAACGTATTTTCACTCTTTTGTTGAATGTTCTGGATAAGCGAGATTGATAACACTCGAGTTTTTGTTGTGCCTCTAATCTTTTCTCATCCAATGCCTCTAACTCTTGAAGACGCAACTTTGCATTTTCCTCTTCGGTTAAACCTTCTTGTATGGCCATCCTCAAAGAAGGAATCTGCTTTTCAAGAGGCACCACAGCTTCTACACCATAGACCAAAGAATACGGAGTGGCCTGAGTGGGTGTTCTATAGGTGGTGCGGTATGCCCATAGAGCTTCATTTATTCTCTCATGCCAATCCCGTTTTGACTTAGAGACCACCTTCTTCAATAGACTGCACAAGGTTTTGTTGAATGCTTCGGCCAGACCATTGGCAGCTGCGTTGTACATTGACGACTTCCTTTGTTTGAAGTCGAACTTCTCACACAACTTATCAATCCAACTGTTACTGAATGGCTTCCCATTATCTGTGATGATGTAGCGGGGAACACTATATCTGTAAATGATGTTGATTCGAATGAAATCCGCAATATTTTCTTTCTTCACTTCCCTTAAAGGCACAGCTTCGGCCCATTTGGAAAAGTAATCGGTGGCAGCAAGGATGTAGAGATGACCAGCAGAAGATTTTGTGAGAGGCCCCACCACGTCTAATCCCCATGCATCAAAAGGCCATGAAGCTACTGTCGGGTGAAGAGGCTCCGGAGGTTGATGGATCAAATTCCCATGGAACTGGCAGGCTTGACATTTTTGTGCATACTCCATACAATCTTTTACCATTGTTGGCCAATAGTAGCCCATCCTTTTGATTCTGAAGTGCAGCTTCGGCCCAGACTGATGAGCACCGCAAATACCAGAATGAGCTTCCTCCATTGCTTGAACAGCTTCTTCTTTACTTAGGCATCTCAAGAAAACTCCATCAAATGATCTTCTATACAACGTGCCTTTGAAGTAAATAAATCGAGGTGCCCGACGCCGAATATCAACCCTTTGACGTGGATCACTTGGCAATTTATCATACTTCAGATAATCCACGAGTGGTTGGCGCCAATCCTCTTCTTCAATTTCGAAGACTTCCACCAAATGATTTTCAACTTCTTCATAATCATCATCCTCGAAGATTGGTGGTACAACCCAACTTTTACATACTGCAATTTGAATTTGCGCCTCTGGCATAGCTATAGTTGATGCTAGCTTGGCGAGGGCGTCAGCTTGCTTATTCTCTCTTCTGGACAGATGTTCAATATCAACATCACCAAGCCAATTCATCAGCTTTTGAGCATACTTGTGGTACGGGAGTAATTCGGGCTTCCTCACTTCATACACTCCGAGTAATTGGTTTATCACAAGTAGCGAATCACCATACACCTTAAGGTGTAATTGCTTTATGTCAACGGCCATTTCTAAACCAAGTATGAGTGCTTGATACTCAGCCACATTGTTAGAGCAATTTTCTGTTAAGGAAAATGAGAATGACAAAACTTCACCACTGGATGTTACAAACACGACTCCAGCACCGGCCCCTTCTCTATGAGATGCTCCGTCAAAGTACATTTTCCAAGGAGACGCTATCTCCACAGCGAAAGCATCTTCATCAGGGAGTTCATCAGACAGTTCCCATTCTGCAGG
This sequence comes from Pogostemon cablin, assembly GCA_023678885.1. Classification (NCBI taxonomy): domain Eukaryota; kingdom Viridiplantae; phylum Streptophyta; class Magnoliopsida; order Lamiales; family Lamiaceae; genus Pogostemon; species Pogostemon cablin. The sequence goes on along the minus strand of CM042977.1, from coordinate 1,756,530 downwards.
CATGGGATGATCAGCTAGAAAATCTGCCAACACTTGTCCTTTTACGGCCTTCTGAGGGACATATACAATCTCAAACTGTTGAAGTTGGAGATACCACCTGGCAAGCCGATCTGAGAGTACTGGTTTTGACATGACGAACTTCAGTGGGTTAGCTTTTGAAACTAGCCGAACTGTATGAGCTTGGAAGTAATGCTTCAACTTCTGAATCACGAAGATAAGGGCCAAGCAGATCTTCTCAATTGGTGAATATTTCAACTCATTTGGAGTCATGGTTCTACTCAAATAGTAAAGGGCAGTTTCTTTTCCATCATCATTCTCTTGTGCGAGTAAAGCTCCAACAGAACGTTCTTGAGCAGCTAGGTAGAGAATTAACGGACGTCCAGGTATTGGCGCACACAACACTGGTGCCTTCATCAAGTACTCTTTAATGCTATTGAAAGCATTATTGCAAGCTTCATCCCATTCAAATATACTGCCTTTCTTCATGAGATGACTAAACGGTTGACATCGACCGGCCAAGTTTGATATGAATCTTCTCAAGTATGCCAATTTTCCTTGCAGACTTTTGAGTTCATGGATGTTCCGAGGCACATGCATCTTCATGATTGCATCGATCTTCGCCTTTTCAATCTCGATTCCTCGACGGCGAACAATAAATCCAAGAAATTTTCCGGATGTAACCCCAAATGCACACTTGAGTGGATTCATCTTGAGTTGATGCTCCCTTAAGTGCTCAAACACTCGCCTTAAATCATGGAGATGATTTTTCTTTTTCTTTGATTTCACCACAATATCATCAACGTAGCATTCGACGATCTTATGAAGCATGTCATCAAATATCTTCTGCATGGCTCGTTGATAAGTGGCTCCAGCATTCTTTAAGCCAAATGGCATCACATTATAGCAATATATTCCTTTCGGAGTACGAAAGGCTGTTTTCTCTTGGTCTTCGGGAGCCAGACCAATCTGGTTGTAGCCAGATGATCCATCCATAAACGAAAGGACCTCATGTCCCGTTGTTGCATCTATCATGAGCTCAGCAATTGGCAGTGGGAAGTCATCTTTCGGACACGCCATGTTCAAATCCCGAAAATCAACACATACTCTGATTTGCCCATTTTTCTTTCTCACTGGCACGATGTTAGAAATCCATGTAGGATACTTGACTTCTCTGATCTTGCCTGCTTCAAGAAGCTTATTAATTTCCTCTTCAATTAATGGAATTAACTCTGGTCGAAATCGACGCTGCATTTGCTTAATTGGCCGAGTTCCCTTTTTTATGGACAAATGATGCACTGCGATCTTTGGATCCAAGCCTGGCATTTCTTTATGCGACCATGCAAAAACATCCCGAAATTCTCGTAGAAGGCTGATATATTGCTCTTCTTCCTCATTACTTAGCAGGGCACTTATGTAAGTAGGACGTGAGTCGCTTTCGTCACCTAAGTTGATTTCTTTCAACTCATCGACAGTGGCTTTCACACCCTCCTCAAATTGTGGAGGGGCATCCTCGGCATCCACTTCCTCCACTTGAGAATCCTCAAGAGCAGTGATATGGTTGGTGGAAGCTACACTTTCTTTATCATCATCATTGTCTTCTTTAGTAAAGACAATCGTCTGCATCTTAGCCTTCAACTCTCTTCCACATGAGACTGTCAAGATATTTTGCCTCTTCATACGAGAAGGGATTCGACTTCGGAGTTTTGGAAAGCTAGGAGACTTGAAATTATTTTTCTTTCCAATCTTGTTCCTTTCACATGGTCCGAGCCTTTCGAAGACACTTCCAAGCCTTTCGAAGACAGAACTCCTCTTGATTTTCCTTCCACTTTCATCAAAAATGTCTTCTGTGGACGAAACTTCTCCCTCTGTGATATAATTTGTGTTTGCTCTTCTGATTGCTATGCGGACTGGCTTTTGAGGGACATATCCCAAACCTGGCTTAGCATTCTTGACAGTGTGGCCACTATTTTTCAACATTTTTTGAGTGGCATTGAACCCATGTTCAGATGAGATGACAGTCTCTTGAGGCAACTTGCTCATCACCGGTTTCTCCTTTGGTTCATACCCAGCCTTCTTAAGGAGTTTGAAAGCTTGCGGGCCATATGACTTAGATATTTCTGCTTCAAATACTTCACCATGCTCAGTTTTCGCTCCTTCAATAGGACGTACGAATCCTTTGAGCGGTGGAGAAGAAGTCTTACCTTCATCAATTTTTGTTAAAGGTAATGTTAGTTCTTCCAGGGCCTCAAGTTCTTTGCCTTTGCTCTTCTTGAGAGTGGTGGATGATGTGCTACCTTCCTCCTTTATTTGTTTACTGCCCCCATTATCTTGTGCTGGGGCTTCTTCTCGGTTCACTTCCTTTGTATTCTTGAAGAAGTATTTAGCATCAGCAAAGTAAGATTCAGCTTCAGTAAACGGCTTATCATCGCCGAATACCCTTTTCACACTGTTGCCTTCACTATACTTGAAACACTGGTGTAATGTAGAAGGGATCACACCATTCTCATGCAGCCATGGGCGCCCCAAAAGCATATTGTATGAAGTTTTTGCGTCTATGACATGGAAGAGCACCGTTGATCTCATCTCATCAATCATTAAATCAAGAACAATCGTGCCGAGGGTCCTTTGCCCTTCATGATTGAACCCTTGGATCATCAATCGGCTATGATTGAGTTCATCCACCGGTATCTCTAACTTCTTTAACATTCTTAAAGACAGGATGTTTACTGCTGAGCCTCCGTCAACAAGTATACGCTTTACTTGCAGCCCTTGCGTATAACCAGTTACGAATAGAGGTCGGTTGTGAGGCTGTGAACCCAACAACATGTCTTCATCTGTGAAGGTCACCTTCATAGAATAAGCTTTTTCCTTGTTCTCAACTCGTTCATCTTCATTACCCTCCTCACTCACTGCATGACAAGAGCCTTCATTGTGAACTTCTTTTATGGAAGTGAAGTTTGCGGCCGCTTCATCCTCCAATACAATCTTTCCCTCCTTGGCCAACTGCATGATCTTTTCCTTGAAGATGAAGCAATCATGAATGGGATGGCCCACCAATCTATGGTACTTGCAATATTTTGGGTCATTGGTTCGATTTGCTTCCTCTGGACGTTTCATTTCGGGGAGTTCGATGAGTTTGTCTTTCATCAGATCATCAAATATGCCAGAAACATCAGAGTTCAGAAATGGATACTCTTTTTCTTGCATCTCCTTCAGGGTCAACCTTCTTTGCCCCCACTCTTGAGCAACTTGCTTTCCTTTATCTTTCTTGTCATCTCCATTCTTTCGAATCTTGACTGTAGCAGTGTTTATGGCCATTGATTCTTTATTGGAGTTTCTTGCATAAGGCTTGCCTCCCTTCTTGGCTTCTTGTCTATCTCTAGACTTGTAAGAATCTGATGCTGGCGAGTGTTTGATTCCACTAGCAGCCATGCTCAGTTCCATGTCATGAGCTCTCGTAGCCAACTCCTCAAAAGTTTTCGGTTGAATCCCTTTAAGTATGTAGAGTAAATTCCACTCCATCCCTTGGATGCACATTTCGATAGCAGACTCTCCGGACAATCGATCTTTGCAATTTAAACTCAAGTTTCTCCATCAATTGATATAATCAATTACAGGCTCATCTTTCAATTGGCGAGTATTAGTTAGCTCAGTCATGCTAACGGTTCTCCTCGTGCTGTAGAAACGATTGAGGAATTCATGTTCCATTTGTGCCCAATTGTCGATGGACTCAGGCTGCAAGTCGACATACCAATCAAAGGCATTTCCTTTGAGAGAGCGAACAAATTGCCTCACCATATGGTCTTCATAAGTACCAGCGTCGTTGCACGTCTCGACGAAGTGTGCTACATGCTGTCTTGGATTTCCCTTGCCATCAAATTGTTGGAATTTGGGAGGTTGGTAGCCGGCTGGCATCTTTAAGTTATTCACTCTTTTTGTGTATGGCTTGACATAAGTGATGGCAGGCTTGGATGTCTCCTCAAACCTCTCCTTTATCGTTCCAAGTATAATGTCCTTCAATTGATCTACTTGGAGCATTCCATCAGCCGAGAGTTGCGCTCCCCTTTCAGTTTGCTCTTTTTCAGTAGTTTGGCGTTTTGTGAATTCTTCTAGCTCACTCTCGTCCATAACTCCTTTTCCGTTTGCACGGCTAGTCTCCGCGATGTCTCTTTTTTCCATCAATTGGGAGATCTTGGTGTCTTGGGCCTCTATGTGTTTTGAGAGCCCTTCGATAGCTTTCATCATATTTGCTAGCTGCTCCTCAATAGTTGTAGTGCCTGCCATCATTACTGGAGCTGCACTTGAATCAGATGAAGAGCTTGAAAATGAATGAGGGTGTGAGCATGCAGAGTCCTCGTCACTATCCTCCTTCATGGGTGGCTGTCTTCTCGAAGCCACGTCGACCGAAGAGCTGGATCCAGAGGAAGCCTCCGACTGAGCTTTCTTTGACATACTCCTTGTGACAACAGCAACATATTCATTCACTGAATCGGAGAGATTGGAACCAGCAGTCCTTCCCACTGTGATCTTGACAGGAGTCATTTTGTGTTTTTCAAAGTCGTAGAGAGAAGAGATGAGAGGTAGAGATTGTCCCACTGGGCGTGCCAAAATTTGTAACAACAAATTTTGTATTTATAATAAAATAAATACAAATGAATTACAATAATAATCCGATGTGGATTGAACTTGATAATTAAGGAAACGATCTCTATCAATCCTCTGATTCTTCTCTTGAACCAACGTGGCTTGACTTGACTTTGACTTTGCCTTGTCTTTGACTTGACTTGTGTGTGCGCTGACTTTGTTGACTGCGCTGACTTTGTGTGTTGAGCCGGATCTTCAAACGAAGCTTGTCCGGACTCGAATTAGGGACTTGTAACGTTTATCCAGAGGCGTCGAGCCTTTGTTTGGATTAAACGTGTTTGATGTGAAAACACTCGATCTGGGGGGCTTAGCACCTTTATCCCGGGTCGTACGTCGTTCTTGGCTCGAAGAACACTGAAGAACTTAGTGTGTGGAAAACACTCGATCTGGGGGCTTAGCACCTTTATCCCGGGTCGTATATCGTTCTTGGCTCGAAGAACACTGAAGAACTTAGTGTGTGGAAAATACTCGATCTGGGGGCTTAGCACCTTTATCCCGGGTCGTATATCGTTCTTCGCCCGAAGAACACTGAAGAACTTAGTGTGTGGAAAACACTCGATCTGGGGGCTTAGCACCTTTATCCCGGGTCGTATATCGTTCTTCGCCTTGAAGATCTTGAGGAGCGTTGCTCGTGTTTCAATCTCTTCAGAGTGTCTGTGTCTTCAGATGCTTCAGTGTGTTTCAAATGAAGGGAGGAGACCCCTTTATATAGGTGAGAGGTGAAGACCCCCTCATAAATGCCCTGCATTCTGATTGGTCCAGAGTTATTTGGGCCATATCTTGCGGGCTTGGACTTCCACTGGTTTGGGCTGTAATCAGGCCTATTTTATTTGAGCCTGATTTAATTTGTACGGGCTTGGGGTCAGGCCTCATTTAATTTGGGGCTTGCTTGACTTGGGTCAGGCCTCATTTAATTTGGGGCTTGCTTGACTTGGGTCAGGCCTCATTTAATTTGGGGCTTGCTTGACTTGGGTCAGGCCTCATTTAATTTGAACCCCTTTTAATTTGTTGGGCTCAAATTATTTATTAATTTACTTTAAGAATTAATTTATTTAAATTCCAAAGTAAATTAATATTTAATTAATAAAATCCACGTGTCGCCATTTAATTGGACCGTAAATTTTAAATGCTTACAGGCCTTTTTTTAAATTAATTTATTTTGAAATATTATATTTAAATGAAAATCCATTTATAAATATTTAACTATCAAATCTAAAGCTATTGGATTTTGATTTGAATTTGTAAGTTTTAGGTTTGTTCATGTAATTAATAATGAAAACTTAACAATGAATACTGTAAAAATAATTTTAAAAAAAATGTGTATATCAAGAATGATGCAAAAGGTCATTCTCGGTTCTCTCAATGTTGATGGAGGAGAAATCTAGTATTTTATGAGGTCTCGACATGGATTAAGAAACTTGATTACGTTCTAGTCATATTTGAAGTGGGTGCGCTTAGACAGTTCATAATGCAATTTTAAGGAAACATGTGGAGAATTTGGTGTATGAAGATTTCATCTACAAGTCTAAAAAATTTAGTAATTTTTATTCTATTAATCTTTTATGTCCTATCATCAACTCTCTGGCATATTATATAGCTTGGATTGCAATCAGTCACAAGCTATTATGGTTGAGTCGAGCCTCCTTACATTGCATATTTACACTTGTTTGATTTTTATTTTATTTTTAATGATACAATGATTTAGTTAATGAAAATTAACCACTATTTTATTTATTTATATTATAATGGTAAAAAGCAAGGGCCCAATTATTAGAACTAACAATAAAAGGTAACCTTTTCTTTTTCTTCACATATTGGGACAATTTTTCAGTTCTAATTAAACCTGATCTCTCAAACAAACAATATTTATATAGTACTGATTAATTAATTGATTATTGAGAGTGCTTAGACCTTGCAGTCTAGGTATTAATTATATTAATTTGTGGTGTTAATTTCACATGTGACAGCTAATTAATCTGGCATAGCTAATATATTAATTGTTAATTACTATTTGCTGGCAAGAAAACAAAGCTTCAATCATGAACTAAAATCTCAATCAAGCATGTGATTAGTTGATTGATCTAATCTAGTGGTCTGATTAGATTATCACCTTGCTCATTCATATTTTTGAAACATGCACAACTTGCTACAAACATATACTTCAACTAATCATACATATAAATTCAATTTTTAATTAACTCTCTAGGGTGTAACAAAATACTCCCTCCGTCCCAAAATACGAACAATACCTTATTATAAGTATGAGTGAGGCTCTTGTGCCCCCAGGGACATAATGTCCCTTTGCAATTTCTGTATCCCTTTGCAATTTAAACCCCTAGCAATACATAAGTTTAAATAGAATATAGAGGGGAGAGGATTTTGTTCACATGTGGACACGGTGTGTCCTCGGGAGCGCAAGAGTTTTTGCCTATAAATATTAGGTAACTGTTCGTATTTCATTGAGAATGAGGAGTATATGTTTCATCATCATTGGGAGAGAAAAGTAAAATTCAATTAAAATTATTTAGGTGCGAGGTAGTAAAAATTACGATAAAATATTATATGAACCTCAAAATTAAGAGTGTAATTATTACATTCCAAAAATTAATAAAAATAAAGTAGAATATGAACCATAAAAATGTAGAGATTACCATCAAATGTATGATATATATATTCTTAGTTTGTGTTTTCATGAAAATTAAGATGGTGTATCTTATTAGGGAAAAGCTCTTGCGCCTCGGGACATGGAGGGATACTCCGTGTCCCCATATGAACACAACCCTCTCCATTTATATTCTATTTAAACCTACGTATTGCTAAGTGTTTAAATTGTAAAGAGGCACGAAAATTGCAAATATGCACGAAATGTGCTCCGTGCGCCCGAGTGCACAAGAGCCTCACTCATTTTATTATTCACCAAGTAGTTTTTAATTACTAATATTTTACTTTCTTAACCACTAATTTTATTTTAAATTAATAAAATTGTGTAACATTGCATAATTTTAAGTGATCCCACCATCATCCATAAAACTCTTCACACTTTCTTTATTTATTTGTATTACAAACTCTTAATACCTTTAAAAAAACCAATTTATCTAATAACTTCAAAATTACTTTAATTTCAAAATTGTCACTAATTTTTCACACATGTATACATTACTTTATAGTATTTTTTTTTACTACCTAAAAATACTATAATATCCTCTAATATTAACAAAGTTAGTTGAAAAGTGTAATTTTTCTTAAATAATGTGAAATATAAAAGGGAAGTGTTCTCCAAAACAAAAGGAATACAAATTTTTATTTTATTTTTTGAGTGTGGGACTTATCTTCACTTAAAATTTTGTAGAAACACTCAAAATAACAGAATGGTATATATTTTCTGGTGTAATAAGAGTACGTGTGTGTATGGAAAGAAAGCTTTCAATTTTATGTTACGATGATTTTGTACAAATCGTAGCTTTGTGGGTCAATTGTGCCAGTGGGCAAAGATATAATTGTAATGCAATTTACATGATTAAAATCATAATCTTTGAGCTTTAATTTTAAGATAAAAGGATTAGGGCTTCAAAAATTATTTCTAATTTTGTAGTAATTGATTATTATAATAATGTCCCTACTTCACGCTAGAAGAGTCCGTGGGATTGATTTGTTTGGTTCCTCATTGACTAGTCACATATGTTTGATGAGACATTAAACATATGGATATATATATTTCACACCTTGTTTATATTAAATAAATAATTTGTAAGATTATGACCTAATCAATATTATTAAACGATTATCCTCTTCATCAATTTAAGTTTTTAAATAAGATAATCATTTAACTTGGTATCAAGTGATGATAAAATGGAGGTTCTTCAAAATTTGACGTGTAAGACTTGAGGAGGGAGGTGTTAGAACTTGTGACTTGATTAATTTAAACGTTTAAATAAGATAATCATTTTGCATACTTATTAAGAACTATGCATATTGTAATTATCATATATTGTTGAATATTAATAATGTAAGTTCTTTAATTCCTTTGTATAGAAGCAAATCCCCATCTCTCTAATTTGGAGAGGGTAGTTAGCACGTAACTATTAGTATAATTTTCACCCGATCGATATCATTATTTGCATGAAATGATTAGGGTTAGTATTTAAATTTATTTTTTTTTTAAAAATCATTTACTATTTTACTCTTTAAATTTAATATTTTTTTATTTTTTTTCCGGGATTTTTAATTAGGGGTAGTTTTTTGCGTGAGCTCGTCTCACATGAGACCATTTAAACACTACAAAAAAAACTACTCCATTTCTTACCAACGGAATATTCCGTTGGTAAAAGCCTTAATTCCATTGTTAAATTGGTTTATCAACGGATTAACAATAGAATCCGTTGATAAAGTGATGGTTGGTAAATTTTTAGCAATGAAAATTCAATTCTGTTGGTAATCCATTGCTAATAATTCCGTTGATAATTTATATAATGATTCCTTTACCAATCCGTTTGTAAAATAGAAAATAAATTCGTTGGCATTCTATTGCTAAAAGAAAAATATCATTTTTTATTGCCAATCAGTTGCTAATTACCAACTGATTGAATTCCATTGGTAAATTCCATTGCTAAAAAATATTTTTTTGTAGTGAAAATTATTATCACTTTTCATTTATACTATAAATTGTTAATGAAATAGTATTATCACTTTTCATTAATTTAGTATCACATTTCATTATAAAAGTTATTATTTTCTATCCGTCTCACGTAAGCCATTAGTGAGACGGTCTCCAAAGCGTGCTAGTATTAATTTTAAAATATAATTATACTTTTATTTAATATCTTTCTTGGGTACGTATATTATTGTACACAAAACAAGATCTTATTGCAACAAAAAAATTATATTATGCGAGGAGACTTATTTAATAATGATTAAAAAAATGCGATAAATGCCTTATAAATATCTAATGACTCGTGATTATATTAATATATAAAAATAGCAATAAGAACATTTGATTTAGATACACATATATACATGTACATAAGGTGCCCAACTTTATGGATACAATGGCATGTGAGTTATGTTTGAACTTTGCTACTACTTTTTTTTTCATGAATTTTTATGAATTCAAAAAAACTATATAAAAGAGGATGAATATTACATGATAGAATCTATCCTAAAAAAGAAGAAGAAGAAAACTAAACTGATATTTTTTTTCTTTTGTATTTTAACTTTGTTTAAACTTTAACGAATTAGTGTAAAAATTAATTTATATCGAATAAAATATAAATGAATACTGAAATTAACAGTTAACTGGGCCCCCTGGCCCATAGAATGCAACATATGGCCGTTATTTGATTGGGCCCATAAGATAAGGCGTTTGGGGCCCATTAAGATATGGATTGAATGCTCCCTAGCCCTACAACTTCACTTCCAGACCTAAATCCGTTGTTTTTTTGTTACTTAGCTGTAAGAGGTCCAGCCCAATCTCAAATCCATGGGCCCATATCTATTCTGTCTCTTAAATTATATTGTTACCTTCCCCTGATATGGTATGGATTCAAAGTCCTAGGTTTTATGGAATTTATTATGCAATATAATAATAGGGTATAATAATCGAATACATGCCGGATACGTATTATTAATTTGAATTTAAATTTTTTACTCTATTAAAATTTTAAATTTAAATTTAATATGTGACACTTTCTTATGAGACGAATATATAAAAAACGAGTTGCGAGATGGATCAACCTATTATTAAAATATGTTTATTATTTAGGTAAAATATATTTATTGCTAATTAAATGGAGTATATATTTATAGTTAATCATAATATAACACTTAGAATCATACTTTAATATATATTTAACGTTAAAATAATATACAATTATCAACAAACATACTTTACAGATATAACAATCATACTTTAACATTTTTCACAATACAGTTCACATAACATTTAATATTATAATCAAATTATTATGTTACCATTTTTATAAATTTTTAATTAACTAAGCAGTCGAAGCAAGGCTAAGGTATACGTTTAGGAAATTCAATTATTTAATTTATCAAACTACTAAACCAAAAAGTGTAATTGGTAAGCTAGTAAGACCAATTTATAAAAAAAAAAAAAAAACATTGGATCAAAATCAAGATAAGAATATACGTGATTGAAAAAACTAATCAATAATAAAATTATTATTATTATTTTATTGTATCATCATCGTTTGAAATATAGTATGAAAAATGTTGGAAAATGACAAAAATCGAGAAGCATTAATTATAATAAAAGTGACTTGTGAAAGAAATGGTAGGATATTGGTTGAGGGTTTAGATGACAGCCAAGGACAGACATCCGGGGAGGGGTCCCCGTGCATGTCACGTGATCCTTCTTTACATTTGCTAGCAATTTGGGCTTCGAAGTTTATGGAGACAACTACATAAGACATCTTTGCTATTTTTCGATTCTACGAGAATGCACTATTTATTTATTTTTAAAAAAAATTAGTGGCACTTTGTTCATTATATGATAGTTGCTAATTAAAAATCGACAACATTGATGAAAATCAAATCAAACTTTAATTACTAAAAAGATCAAATCACACTTAATTTATAAGCTTTATAATTATGACAAACTTAATCCATCCAACGTGTATTCCATTTTGTCGGCAATCTAAACTCATTATCACCTTGATTCTTCATCCCATGGTTTATAATCAAAATTGCCGAACTATTGTCTTTGATGCGATTTAATAAGTTAAGTTAATGTTAAAAAAATGAAAATAAGAAATTTCCATGAATGGTATAAAATAAACTCGATAAAGGATATATAATATAATATTTTCACTAGTTTAATTAAAATTCAGCAGTATTTAATATTGATCATCCCATAATGAAGTCTTTAGTAACATTTACAATCAAGCTCTTTCTTGAATTATAGTACTCGCTTCGTTCTAATATAAGAAAATGTGAAAGTATTAATTTTTGGGATAGAAAGAGTAAAATACATTTAATTAATGCATGAAATGTTTTATCATGATTATTATTAATTAAATAATTATTTATTTATAATTTGCCTAAAAGTTTTTTGCATAAAAATTATCATTTTGCTAAAGTTTTATTTCAATAAACACAATTATTTAATATTTCAAATTTTTATACAGATAGAAATAATAATAAAATAATATTTTACTCAAAAATCATGATCATCCTATCGAATTACGTGGAAGACAAAGTGTTAGTGGAGTAAAGAGGATAATAATAATAAGAAGAAGAAGAAATCACTTTAGATGGTCCAAAAAAATGCATGTGAAATAGTTGGCAATATAGGAGACCATTGCCCTCAAATTCCACTTCTTTTATTCTAAATTTGAAAACAAGAACAAGAGTGGGATTTTTCATTGGTCGACACTACTCATTCTCTTGCCTCTACAATATTCACTTTTCTTTAAACTCTCTATAATATATTATACTCCCTCCATCCCAAAATCGTTGTTTTAGTTATTATAGACACGAAGTTTAAGAAAAATTGATTTTTGACTAATTTTATTGACTTTTTAGAGGTATTGTGGTATTTTTAGGTAATAAATAAATTATAAAGTATGTTATGTGTGTTATGTGGGGTGATAATTTTGAAATTAAGATAAACTTTTGAGGTTATTGGTTGATGTGAAGTTTCATTTTTTGGAATAAGATAATTAATTTGGGACGGATGAAAACGGAAAGTAAGACAACGAGTTTGGGACGGAGGGAGTATTGATTAATCAATGCCAAAATATCTGAACATTTTAGATGTACCGTATATTGGGTGCAAATGTGCAATGATATTATTTTAGTTTTGTAATTTAAAACTTGAATTTTTTAAAGAGATTCAGTGTGAGTGCACAAGACATTTAAGGGTATAACATTTTGTTTTAAAGTGTATACATATATTTTAATTTATAGGGGTATTATTTCTTCAATAAAAGAGTCAGTTGAAATATGAATAATATTAATGTTTAAGTAAGATTTTTTTCCCCAAAAAATTAAGGGGAATAAGTTTTATACTAAAGAGTAAGACATTTAATACTAAAAAGTACAACTTTCTGAGGTCATCGAATTTGGGCGCACGTTGTGACTAGGGACACGCAAGTTTCAATTCATTCATAAAAATATGATATAATATGATATAGTTATAGTCTATAATTTTTTTTATATGGCATATACTTATGTGAGATCATCTCATGGAATGAATTTCACGAGACGGATAAAAAATGATAATCTTTATAATGAAAAGTAATACCTAATTGATAAAAAATGATAACAATGATATGAAATATTTTATGAACAAATTATTGTATAAATAAAAAATAATAAAATGAAATCGTTAGGTGATACTTAATTAAAAAACGTGAAATGATATTATTATGAGATGATTCCAATGTCTCCGTCCTTTTTAAGTCATTGCATCTCCTTTACAACATTATTAACATCAATCAATTCAATTAAAATTAAAAGAAATATATCAAATTTAAGAACATATAATTCATACATTGGAATCTCAGTCTGTCTGGACCAATTGTATACATAGATACGTTTATTTATTGTGATCGCATTCAATCGAGAACATCCACACGTGGATTGATAATGAGATAAGAAAGATCAAGCTCATGGTATCTAATATCATAATATTTTATAATATATTTTATTTTATTAAATATTCACAAAAATGTGGTCACCTCATGAGTTCAATAAATAACTAAATAAAAAATAAAAAGCACTCAAAGTTCTATAAAACTTTGAAGATGCCATAAGATGTAGGACTTGTTTTATTCATACGTTGTCATTATCATTTGGTTCTTAAGGTGGTATACATTATTCAATAATACTACCATGTATATGGCGTTATTTTGATAAAATAAATATATTTTATTTTAAAAGATGTGAGCTTATTAAATTTATGTAAATGAGTTTGACCAATGAATTTAACTTCAAAAAATATAATTTAATAAAATTTAAAGTATCACACTGTATATAAAAAAAAATATTAATAAAAACTGTCAGGTAATAATACTTTAAGAATATTAGTGTGTTTAAACTAAGGGATCACAGAGTTCACAATGATTTACGATGTAAAACCAGTTTACAATGAAATTGTTTCTAATTTAATGGCTGCAATTTCAAACCATGTTAATTTAATATGGTTTATAGTGTGCATCCAGGTGCACCTAAAAATATATACAAATATAAACAAAAACATATACAATTAAGAGTAAAAATGTATACAATTTAATTGTTAATTTTTTTAATGAAAAATTGTATATAATATTCAATAAAAAGTTATATACATATGGATGTTAGTTTTTTTAATGAAAACTTAACGTGAAAAAAGTATACAATTATTACAAAATACGTATACAAAATAGAATAATATGTATACAAAATAGAATAAAAAGGTATACACATATGGGTGCACCCTTGCACCCGGGTGCACCCAATATACACTCATTTAATATTATGCCACATTGAAATGAATTACATGTGCGATAAAATTATAATTATGTATCTTATATTCTGTGTAATAATAATAATAATTGGAATAATAAGTTAAAACAGTATAATGCCATGTAGTCTACATAGACCAGTAATTATAACCTCTAATTTGAATTGGATGTGGCCCAAATTAATAATGGGCTCCATGAAGTATAATCAGTAAAGCCCAATAGAGTTCGTTGACAATAGTTTAATGGACTTGTTAAACTGAGTCAGCCCAGCCCATCTTCATTTTATGCCAATGAACCATTAATGAAATGTTGGGTCCGTGTTGTGTAGCCCAATACATTAAAGATATTCTCAATAAATTATCCTATGCCAATTTAATACTCTTAACAATTCATACTTTCCATTTTGTGTGTGTATATGGAAAATTACTTGGGTGACATTGTTGTATATATTTTTTAATTAGTTATCACATTTATTTTTTATGTAATAATTCACGGTATTATTATCATTTTTCATGAATTAAATACGCTATTTATTACTTTTTCCGTTCCAAAAAAGTTTTTTATTATTTCTATTTTGATCCGTTGTACAAAAGTTTTCCTATTCTAAATTTTAAAAGATAAAAAAGTCAAAACAACCACTCTCCCATATATACTTTATTTACGAAAAAAAACTACTCATATATGACATACTCAACATACTTTATTGTTGAGTTCAAAAAAACATATTTTATTGTTTATTTATTTTAAAAAATTGTCACAATAACTCAAAAAGTTATACATTTCTTAATTTTGTACTCAATCAAAATGAAAATTTTTATAAAGTGAAAATAGTAATATTTATTCCAAAACTTATTTAGTGAGACTGTGAGAGGGTAGATGAATAGTCAATTGAAGGATGAACAGAGTAGCGACATGAGAAGTAATGAGAAATACAGCTGTATTTAATTTTGGCCATAAATATGAGTAAGTATATAATTGCACTTTGTTCCAATAGTAAGACTATAAATATGATGAGTTGTCAGAATTTACGTTCTTTTAACTACCACATCCAAACAAAACACACGGATTCACTAATTTACACTTCTTTTTTACATTAATAAAATTATATTTTTATTAAGTTAATATATAGGGCGGCCAATTTGGGTTGAACCCAATGGACTAACCCGCCCCGTCCCATTGAAACTCGCAAGTAATGTGATCCAAAATAAGCCCGTCCCACAGTAACCCGCCCTAAAAAAAGCCCGCCCTATACAAACCCACTAACAAGTGGGTTGTGGTGGGTTGTGGATAAACCCGCCCCAACCCACTAACCCACCATCAACTCATAATTTTCAATTCACCTGTTACCCTACCCTCACACTTACCACCCCACCCCACCCTCACCACCCCCCACCCTATTGATATCAATACCAAAATTTCAATATTCCGAAAAATTGATATTTCGATAAATATTTATTAATATCGATATTTTGACATATCGTTTCATATTGAAAAATTGACATACCCAAAAAAATATCAATTTATCGAACGATACAGAAAAATATATCTAATTTTAATTAAAATAATAAAATTGACATTAAATATTCCAAAATAATACATGTATTCCAAAATAATGTACTTAAATATAATTTCATATAATTTATTTTTAAAATAAATAAATAATTTTTTTTGATATTTTTATATGGTAAATACTTGTATGAATCGAGTTTACATAATTGTGTGAACTAATAGTTCATTTTCTAACATCATTAAAATCATAGGAGACATTTGGAAAAATCAAAAAATCAAATAACATCGAAAAATCGAAAATATCGAAAATTGAAAAATCGAAATATTGTCCACACCAAACTAATGGACACACAAAAAAATACATACCCTAATTTAATGTTTATTATTAGAGTTTAAAATATTTTTTTAAGGATACAAAAGTTAATGTGAAACATCATAAAAAATTTATTAAAAAATAAAATAAAAAATAAAAAAGGAGGAAAGTGGGTCAACCCGCAACTAACCCGCCCCGCGAGTGGTCCGCCCCACCAATGACCCGCCCCATAAGTGGCCCGCCTCACTTGAGCCCATTTAAGAGTGGTTTGTGGTGGTTTGTGGGTTAAACCGTCCCACCAACCCATTCTGACAGCTCTATTAATATATTACACACTTCGTTTATAATATAAAATTTGATTTTAATACGAAATTAACATAAAAATATTAAAATTAACATGCATAAAATATTTTTTTTAAAAAATTACTCCCTCCGTCCCAAACTCGTTGTCTTAGTTACTGTAGACACGGAGTTTAAGAAAAGTTGCTTTTTGACAAACTTTATTGACTTTTTAGGGGTATTACAGTATTTTTAGGTAATAAATAAATTATAAAGTATGTTATGTGTATTAGATGGGAGTGATATTTTTAAGATAAACTTTTGGAGTTGTTGGTTGATGTGAAGTTTTCTTTTTTGGAATAAGACAATTAGTTTGGGACGAATAAAAACAAAAAGGACCACAACGAGTTTGGGACGGAGGGAGTATCACTTAGTGTAATTTTATGCTTATTAGTATTCCATATATCCATCAAATTTATTTATACATATAATTTTTCATTATCATTACAAATAATATCAACACATGAGCATACATTAATTAAATAAAATTACATAATTATTGTGACAAAAATATATCATAATATATATACATATAATTAATTATTAATTTTAAAAAGATTAAAAAAATTATGCAACTATTTAGCATGTAAAAGTGCAGTTAAGGAAAATGAAATTTATTTTACATCCCTATTCACTACTGGAGGAAAAATCAGTGCTGCAGCCTCTATTTTTCTCTCTCTCACACACATATAATTAGTTAATCTAATTAATTTAAATAGTTGCTATAAACCTATATAACCACATAATTAATTATCGTAGGTCTCCTTAATTTCTAACTCTAGCTCTACCGCAACCTAATTTTCGGTCATTATTCAAAGCTTAAAGAATATGATAAAAGTTTTTGTGAGAGGGTTATATAGGAAGTATTAAAATATGATTGTTACATAAGTAAAATATGTTTATTAATAATTAAAGTATGTTTTTATTAAAGTATAATAAATTATGTATTAGTATAATAATTTGTCATTCTAAAATGCGCTTAGACTCTGATCTGATTCCTCAATAAAAATTTATTCTAAAACTTACCATACAATCATTTGTTTAGCATAAAAAATATAAAGCAAAAATAAAAATAAAAATAAAAATGACTTATATAATTTTGTGTATTGTTTTGGGTGAAATCAGAATATTGAAAGTGGGCCATAACTTCGAATTTGCAAATAGCAACAACGCATTTAATTCTTGATTAATTATCATAGAATAGTAAGCGTACCGTGATCATATATATCACACAATTAATAACGTGTACTTTTATATTATTATTAAATTAAATTAAAATTGACGTTAAATGCAGTTCGAAATAATAGAATCGATCAAACAATATTATTCACCTTTAGGTTTAAAATTAGTTCAATTTTAAGTAAATAAATTAACAGCACAATAAATTATAACTAAATCCAACCTTGACAGATGTTTAATTATTTGAACTATTAATTGCTTAGTCACAACCCTATGTCAAAAAATAAAATAAAATTTACTCATATAAAGACAAACTGTGGAATATAAAAGTCAAACAATAATAAATCTCTATCAACCGAAACAAATTTATTAATAGATTTGTGCGTGAGAGCTTCTACATGTTTGTAATTAGTTATGAGTTTACTTTCAAAATATTATTAATTTTTTATTTATATATAAACTGTTAATAAAATAATTTACACTTTTCATTTATTTATATTATAAATTATCAGTAAAATAGTTTACAATACCGGTATCACACGAATATATATATATATATATACACTCTTGTGTTAACCCCACCAACAACCAATGACCCAACTTGCTCACTTAGTTTCTTTTTAAAACCCCCATTTAAACACAACAACCTCAAGAAACAAATCGAGCCACACATACTCTACTCAACCTCTCCTCTCGACCCCAAGAAATGGGTTCTCGTCGGCATTTTGACCCCGTGTCAAAATGCAACCTCAACGACCGATCGGATCGCTCCGTCGCTTCAACCCTAGACGGCGTGCTCTTGAAATCAACGAGCGCGTTCCCTTACTACTTGCTCATCTCATTGGAAGCCGGTAGCCTCATCCGCACGCTCATCCTCTTATCATCCGCCCCATTCGTCCACTTCATCCACTCATTCATCTCAGAGTCACTGGCCATCCAAACCCTAATCTTCATATCCTTGGCGGGGCTCAAAATGCGCGACGTTGAGCTCGTTTCGCGGTCCGTTCTTCCCAAGTTCTACGCGGAGGACGTGAACGAAGAGGCGTGGGAGGTGTTCAGCTCGTTCGGGAAGAGGTACGTGGTCACGGGGAACCCTAGGGTGATGGTGGAACATTTTTGTAAGAAGTATTTTGGGGTGGATAAGGTTATAGGGACAGAGTTGGAAATCACAAAATGGGGGAGGGCAACAGGGTTTGTGAAGAAACCAGGTGTTGTTGTTGGCAAACATAAAAAGATGGCTGTTGTAAGAGAATTTGGATCAAATGTACCTGATTTAGGGCTTGGAGTTATTACACAGAGTGATCATCACTTTATGTCCATATGCAAGGTAATGTAGCTAGCTCAAGATCAATGTCATTATACACACTGTTACACACACACACCCCCCACATGTACAAATGCTTTTTTTTTTTAAAGAGAGAATAATAAATTAGAAGATAATTAATGCACCTCATTTCATAAATATATCTGATCTTTGATTAAGTATATATACTCTTGAAAAACCTATATATTAATTTAAATGAAATTTTAAAATTAAAATAATTATATTGCAAATGTACTTTCGGGTATACGCATGTTTTTTTCCCTTAATATTAAATTAGGTAGGGTTGGTGAGAATATAAAGATGTTTTATTGGCCAACCATCCTCCATATCTATGACCCATGCATGCAGATAGCCATCATGATTATTATTATTATTATTATTATTATTATTATTATTATTATTATTATTATTTTATTTTAAAATTTTTATCAAGATACAACTCAAGCCAGTTAATATTATTATGATAATAGTAAATATATGATACGTAATTGAGATTTCCATGGATTTGTAGAAGTAAGTGGAGTTATGACTATTGTTAGGTAGTAGTTAGAAATGAGCTGAGTATCTTCTTGCATTAATAGTACTTCTCTGCTTTAAATTCGGTCAATTATAATTTCTTGAAACTTTATTATATACTTTAATACACTGCACTATTAGTCTATTATTGTTCTTATAGACCACATGGGTGATATCTTTTAATTAGCAGACAACATTATATAATTAATAAAACACAAGCGTTTGTTATGTCAAAAGCAACTTTAATAACTTCACATTTTTGGTTAGTTTACTTGTTCACTTGTATTCATCAAAGATGTATATCTAAAAATTTATTCCTTTACAAGCAACATCTCATCCTCTCCTTGAATAATTGTTTGTACACTCATCTTTGTTAGGTAAATAATAATTATTTCTTATAAGAAAATTCTTACTAAACGAAGGGTAAACTATATCTATATTCCAAAATATATACAAATCTTTACCAAGCATTTTTTGGCCTTCAAAGTTTTTTTAACCGATTCATTAACTTAATTCAAACAATCTTTTAATTGAGTTAGATATCTCTTGCACCTTATCTATATTAATTTTTTTCAGTAATATATGTTATGTGATTCTTAATAATTTTTTTATATTCAGTTGTTCGTTAAAAGACTAAAGAAAAATTCACTAACAAATTATATAAATTTTTATTAATGGGTTAATTACAAAAAAAATCACGAACTTTACGCCTATTGAAAATTAATCCTCACTTTTAAGAAATTGCAAAAAAAAAATCATCACCTTTAAGTATTGTTGCAAAATAAACCCAATTTGTGACTAAAAGTATGGGTTTTTTTGGTGCGTTTTGCAATAATACTTAAATGTGATGGTTTTTTTTTTGCAATTTCTCAAAAATTGAGATTAATTTGCAATGGCAATAAAATTCATAATTTTTTTTTTCAATTAACCCTTTATTAATTTATTAGTGTACTCCATATTTTTTATTAATAAATGTATAAATTTTGAAAGCGAATATACGAGATATTTTGTCATTTTTAATGCCAATTTGCATTTAGAAAGACACATACTACTGCCTCCGACCCACCATAATTTTTGCACAATTTGTACAACGTTCAGACGGGAAGGAGGGACTACGACATATATACAAACTATAATTCATCTGCTAAAACTTAAGGTCCTAAAGCCTACAACATCAATGGTGGCCTAGGTTGTGGTGGGGTGGGATATATGGAATCATGTGAGGGGTAGGTGGGTGTATAATAAACTTCTTGAGTAAAACAAGGGTAATTTGGACGTTTTACACTCAAAATGGAATATTTTCTTATTTTTTAAGTTTGTGGGAGTGGGAGGCAAATATTTTACCTAGCTTCTTTTTTATTTTACTTTATTATATTTTTATATTAACAGTGTAGATTATATATATATATATATAATTAGTTTTTTATATTTAATTATGTCTTAATTTAATTTTATATTTTGAGATAATTTATTCAATTCGATTTTTAATTTAGTGATCGATCGGCTATGAAGACTCATCTAAACTCTTTATAACCAAAAATTTGATAAAGTTACATAATTAATTAAATAGATAAAAATTCAAGTCCATGATTTCATAAGGTTGAAATAGGTTGGATTAAGATCAAAATGAACAACTTAAGGTACTTATATTTTTTTTTTAGAAAAGTATTGTTGATGGTTGCTTAATTTCATGCAAGCTAATGTTGATTTCATCTATTAAAATTTGAAGAACTAATGAATTCTTGAATTTACAGGAGGCATACATGGTGCCAAGAAATCAAAGCAAAGCAACTCTACCAAGAAACAAACTTGCATCACCAATCATATTCCACGAGGGTCGTTTGGTCCAAAGGCCAACACCCCTAGTAGCTCTAATCACTTTCTTATGGATCCCAATTGCCTTCATTTTATCTCTAATCAGAATCTACCTCACCATCCCGTTCCCCGAGAGAATCGTGCGTTACCTCTACATGATTCTCGGGATCAAGCTGGTGGTGAGGGGCACTCCTCCACCGCCGCCCCATCAGGGCCGCGGCGGAGTGCTCTTCGTCTGTAACCACCGGACCATCCTCGATCCGGTGGTTACAGCCATCGCGCTAGGTCGGAAAATCAGCTGCGTTACTTACAGTATAAGTAAGTTTTCGGAGCTGATTTCTCCGATCAAGGCGGTGGCATTGTCGAGAGAGCGGGAAAAGGATGCGGAGAACATAAAGCGTTTATTACAAGAAGGCGATTTAGTTATTTGTCCGGAGGGGACCACTTGTCGAGAAGCGTTTTTACTGAGGTTTAGTGCGCTTTTTGCTGAGTTGACGGATAAAATCGTGCCGGTGGCGATTAGCGTTAAACAAAGCGTGTTTTATGGGACGACGACTAGAGGGTTCAAACTACTTGACCCGTATTTTGTGTACATGAACCCGAGACCTACGTATGAGATCACGTTCTTGAATCAGTTGCCACCGGAATTCACGGTTGCCGGTGGGAGATCGGCCATTGAGGTGGCGAATTATATTCAGAAGGTGGTGGGTGGGACCCTTGGGTTCGAGTGCACCAACTTGACCCGGAAGGATAAGTATTTGATGATGGCGGGTACGGATGGGCGGGTTCAACCCGAAAAGGAAAAGGGTTGTGATGAGAAGAAGTGAAGTTAGCTAGTGGCTAGATCGTAATTTATTGCACTAAGTTAAGTGATCGTTTATTTGAAATGATGTTGCAATTGTTATATTTTTTAATCATTTAATACATATTATATTTATAAATTGATCTCACTTTCAATATGCTTTGTGTGTTAGTGAAAATGTTAAACTCATTATCAAAATATGAATTATTTGTTATATAGACAAATATGTTTATAGGTAGTTAAAATATATTAGTAATTAATTATGTTATAATACATTAAAATTATAATTTAATGCATTATTTATTGTACTTTAAAATATATATATTATAATAATTAATAAACATGCCCTACTTATATAATTATCATATTTTCATATGTTTCATAAATCTTTTCACATTAAATACAGTCTCACATAAAATTTTGTCATTAGATAAAAAATACTACTAAATATTTATTAGGGTATGGGAGAAGATGCATATTTCTTATTTGTTTTATGGGTCACTTACTAAAGGGTACACAAAAAAATTCATAATTGCTTTAAATTATATGACTCAAAGCACTATTACTCCTAATTACACAATTATGACTGTAATACCATAAATACCCCTATATGTTTGCACAATTTGTCTGCACAAATTGATTTTGCAAAATTTGGTTCTGCACAATTTGTTTGCACATTTTAAATTCCGGCGGTGGCGGTCAACGGCCGGTCAACGCCGGTGGGTGGGTGAGGGGTAGGGTTGTTGGTTTAAAAGTGTATGGAGTATAAGGTTATATTTGGTATTTTACTTTAATATTTTGTATGTAAGAATAAATATTTAAATTTCATGTATCTAATAGTAATTTAGGTTAAAAGTGTGTATTTATTAGTGATTAACCCTTGTTTTATTATTCCACCAAATTAAAAGAAAAAAAAATGAGGTTGGAATTAGTTGAATTTATTAATTATCGGTCGCGATCATGATAGTGACGATGTTGGCATTATATATATACACATTAATATTCATAAAATATCCGTCTCAAAATTATCTATAATTCGCCCGAACTAACATCACCATAAAATAAAAACAATTATCAAAGTCAATAAATTTCTATTTTTAAAAAATGTGGTATAAATACGTGCATCTTTATATTATTTAAAAAAAAAAGTTGACTAAACAAATGTTACACTTCTTTAGGGTAAATATTAAAATTGGTCATGTAAGTATGACATTTTCTAACTTTAGTCCTTTATTATTTGTAATTCTCAATTTTGGTATTTTTTTATCTAGTTTTAGTCCTTTTGGTCCACTTTTTGTTCATTTTGGTCATTTTTTCAAAATTTTGTCTTTTTTTTTTTCACTTTTGGTCCTAAATGTATACACTTTCGGACCATTTTTGGATATCTTTTTAACATAAATGATTAAATTTGGACTAAAATAACTAATTTTGGACCAAAAGGATTGAAAGTGAACAAAAAGGGACCAAAATTGAAAATTGCAAATGATAAAGGACTAAAGTTGGAAAATAACATACTTACAGGACTAATTTTGATATTTACCCCACTTCTTTATTTAGGCTTTTTTTTAATTGTCATTTTGATTTTAGTTCATGCTCCATCCATTCCATTCAAAGATAATCTTTTACTTTTTCCATGTGGATTAAAGAGTAGTATAATATTATTTAGTGTGTAGTGAGTAGTTGTATTAGTAAGAGTGTGAGCCCTATATTTTAATTGTATTAGTAAATGTGTGTGAGTCTCATGTGTGTAAAAAATAAAATGTGACTCTTTAAAAGGCACGCTCAAAATAGAAAAAAAGATACTCCCTCCATCTTGTTTCAATGTTTACGTTTGCTTTTTGCATGTTGATTAAAAGTATTATATTTTAATAGATAGTGGATGGAAAAATATAATATTTAATGTGAAGTGGGTAGGTGTATCAGTGTTGGATGATATATTAATTGTTTTAGGTGGTTCCCATATTCCTAAAAAGAAAAATATAAATATTGAAATAAGACGCGCAAAATAGAAACGTAAACATTAAAACGAGACGGAGGGAGTACCTTTTTGGGGGAGGGAGTATTCTTTAAGAATTTTAAATTGATCTTATAAATTATCAAATTCGATTTCTAGTGTGTTCGATTAGAAGTAGTCACCTAATAGATTATGATTTTATTATTATTATTATTATTATAAAATCTACTTTATTGATTGAATGAATGACCTCTTATAATAGATTATTGAACTAAAAAAAACTTGAGCTTGTAATACGTGTTAAAATATAATGATTATATAGATAAAAATGTTTTTTTATCGTGAATATATGAGTCCCATATTTTAATTGTATTAATGGGTGTATATGGATCCTTATATATAAAATGAGATACTTAGGACGGATGTCCAAAATAGAAAAATGAGATTTTTTAAAATGAGCGAATGGATATAATTATAAAGTATTAGAATATAATTTACTACAAGTATACTTTAAAGCATACATTACCTATATAATTAACATATTTTAATAATAAATCAACCCATAACCCATCTTACATACAATCGTCGTCAATAATAACCCAATCAAATTTGGACCCTTACCGAATTTTAAAAATAATAATCCAAGAAAAAATGTAAATATCCTTGAACCTATGTTAATGTAGGGTGGGGCTGTGGGGGCTGCATTACCAGCTCATTTAATCTTAAATCACAATCAACAACAGTGAATTAATCACATAGGTTATTAATGAAGCCCACGTGGTCTTCAACTGTTGGATTTAATTGATTCTCTTTTTTAGCCATACATTTTCTTTTTTCTGTGAGGCCCAGAAATTTGTGGGAGGAGAGTTTTACAGCCATACATTTATTTAATTTAAATATTTGTATATTTTAAACTAACTACTCCTATTTTATTTATATCAGAATAAAATAAAATGTATTAGGGTTTTCTGTAAATATGGCTCAGGCCAACTCTCTCTCTCTCTGAAACTGCTTAGTCCAAGATATCACACAGATGCACAAAAGCCCAACTAAGGCCCAACCCACATAGATTAAGACCTCTGTCCTTGGCCCAAGATATTAGGTATCTCCTCTCTACTGAAATTCTGGAAAAAAAAAAAAAAAACAGCACTATTGCCACCCGACACTTTATTTAAGACACCTGAATATCTAATTTATTTTTAATAAAAATACTATGTTACCCCTACTTAAATTATACACCTAATTTCTTAAATTTTCTTCCAGATTTTTATTATTACTCTCTTAAAATAATTAAAACTGTTATGCAAAGAAATTAAGAAGAGAACTGATTTTGAATGGAGATTACAGCACCCATGTTTCTCTCTCTTCGTGTTCAATGGAATTTAAAACTTCAAAAATAATCCATAGAACCTTTAATTAATTACCTTTTAAAAAAAACTTGAGGTATGATATAGTTTTAGATAATTTGGCAGTGGGTTGAAGATCCCCAAAAAATAAAATTTTAAATGAGGAAGAAGATGATGAAATATGACCGAAAGGTTGAAGAGAGATGGTGGTTGAAGATCCCACCATTCATAGCTGAACTTCATCTCTAACAAATAAAAATACTAGCAGCGTAATTGAACAGAATGTCAGAATACCCGGACGGAGGGAGTATTAAAAATTTGGAAGAAAATTTAAGAAATTAGGTGTATAATTTAAGTAGGGGTAATATAGTATTTTTACTAAAAATAAATTAGATATTCAGGTACCTTAAGTAAAGTGTCGGCAATAGTGCCGCCCAAAAAGAAAATGCGCAAATACAATGTAGCATCACCTGGGCCAGTATAAAAAATTTATATAACCTTTTAGTTTTGGGCTTTCTAGGCCGTGTATTGGTATGATTTTGGGCTTGGGCCTAGTCTGGGCCTAATGTCATCTTTCTATTGGGCTCGGGGTTTTCGAAGTCCATATGAGAAGAAAGAAACTGAACAAACAGAGCCCAAATTCTACTAGTGTTCACTATTTCGATCGTTCCTTCTATTGCAGAAAATTCTAAGCGTTCTGTGTTCTTCGCCGCCGGTGGAATCTGCTTCACTTTGAGAATTGTACGTTTACTCTAACCTGGATTATCGTTAACTTTCCTGTGTTGTGTTTATGTATGAATATCTGATAAAATGCCATTTTAATGGAGAAACAGAGCTTAATTGTATGGGTGGGTGGGTGGTGAGATGGTGAGAAAGACATGGTATTGAGGTTTTAGGAATTGAAAGTAACTGGTTTGGGCTTAATTGATCATGAACTGTTTGAAGAAATTACTGACTTAAGAAGTGACAAGATTGGGCGCATTAACCTTCACCCTTAGTACATAAATTATTGGACTCATTGTGATAGAGATAGAGGGTGAACTTCTGCTCTTGATTCACTACTTCTTGAAAAGCGGTGAATATGAAATAACATTCTGATTTAATAGTTTCTTTTTGTTAATTGTAATGTTTTTAGTCTAAATGGCATGGTGCCTAAAAGTTGAAGACTGAGGTTGGGTGGGTGGATGGTGATGGTGGTATTGAGAAAGACATTGTTATGAGTTTTGAGATGCTAGGAAATTGGTTTAAAATCACGGGCTAAGTTGCTCATAAGTTGTTTGAAGATATTACTGACTTAAAAAAGTGACAAAATTCTTCTTGAATGATATCAAATTTATATGGTAGCAGGTGATTATCTTTCAGGGTCAAGAATCCCAGTTTAAGCGACAACGGTTTGACTTTTGCTTTGTTTAGTTAGGCAAATGGGAAAAGCATCTAGGGATAAACGGGTAATCTCTGCTCTACTACACTTTTTACTAAAAATCTTTTTCTTTCCACTTGTTAATTGCTTGATTGATGTTGTAGGATATCTACTATAGGAAAGCCAAAGAAGAAGGATGGCGTGCCCGAAGTGCTTTCAAGTTGCTTCAGATTGACGAGGAATTTAACATATTTGAAGGTTTTGCAAGGACTGACTTATAGCTAGAGTTTATAATGTTTCTTATAGTTTGAGCTGATTTAATGGAAGAATTTTTAATTATTCATCTCTGGCTGATTGATTATTAAATGAAAATTAAACATCAAATAACTGATAATGTGACGCCAAATGATGTGTACAGGGGTACAGCGTGTGGTGGATTTATGCGCAGCACCAGGAAGCTGGAGCCAGGTTTGATAATCAGTTATGATGGAAAAACATAGGTTTCTAATTTTACCACCATAAATTTGAAAATGCTTCGTGCCTGCCATATTTTTGGCACTGTTGGGTTAGTCATGAGAAAATGTTTAAACAAAAGTCTATTGATGGTTGAAGTTTAATATATTTGTGCTCCAAAAATAACATTTGAATGCATTTATAAATATCGTTTCAAAATTAATTTTTCAATAATGATGTCACTCTGATCATCTAGCATATGTTGAAGTAGAGTTTGGCAGCATGTGTTCATTTGCTTTTACTACACAGTTTGTATATTCCTTGATATTTTCTTTCTTATCTCCTTCTAAATCCCAAGTTACAAATTATGTTCTTTATCATTTTGTAGTACTTCAAAATATAGGAAATTGTTTGCATTTTCTACTTCCTCAAATTGATTAAGTAATGCAACAATTGTATTAAAAGCATAGGCATTAACTCGTCAGCTTTGAGAAAATGTATGTTTTTCATTCTTAGTTGGCATTTCATGTACTTCTGTCAAGTATGTTTCATTAGTTCTCTCTTATCAGGTTTTGAGTCGAAAACTTTATCTCCCAGCGAAGTCGTCCCATGATTCCAAGTATGTACTATTGGTTGAACTCTTTTATTATTGCTTATTGTTTGTGTTTATGATGACTACTTCATATAATCTTTTGCACATGTTTATGAGATTCCAAGTATGTTCTATTGGTTGAACTCTTATATTATTGCTTATTTCATGTACTTCACTTGTATAACTTTAGGGGTGAGTCTGTGTGAACCAAGTTGCTCATATTTGCAGGGATAGTGATCTACCACTTATAGTGGCCATCGATCTGCAGCCTATGGCCCCTATAGAAGGTGTTATCCAAGTTCAAGGGGATATAACAAATGCTCGTACAGCTGAAACGGTTGGACTTTCTTCCTGGTCCATCTGTGTATCTTTCTTTGAACAAGTGTGGATATATGTTTTATCCTGAATGTGTATCTCGTTCAGACATTTTAATAAGATGTATTAGCCAAAACTTTACACTCGAACCTGTTAGTAAACGTTGCTACATTCTTTCTCGTAGATGTGCAAAATTGCTTGAATCTGCTAGATACTGTCAAAATAATGTATGATCACTGTAAAATGGATCTCTATCTCAGAAGCAAGTCTTTAGAGCCTCGGCCCTAGGTTAATGCTGATGCTAGATACATAGGAGAAACAAGATGAAGCACCATCTAAATCAGTCATGTTTTTTCATGCTTTTTTAGCTTCTTATTTTCTTACCTCACATTATATGCTCTGCTCCCTGTTTTTTACATTTCCATTTTTTCAGGTCATTAGACATTTTGATGGAGGCAAGGCTGATCTTGTTGTCTGTGATGGTGCACCCGATGGTTAGTAAAATGGTTTTATATCATAGATTCAAGGTGATCTCCTAAACTATAAAAATGATGTACATAATATTTATGTTATTCTTCTGCATATTTCAGTGACGGGCTTACATGACATGGATGAATTTGTACAATCCCAACTCATATTGGCGGTTAGTATCTTTTTCCATGGGGTTTTTTTAATAATTAAGATTTGAGGATGGTGCTAATGTGTAAAGTTGCATTACATCGATGTCATCACATGTTTGCTATTCAATTAAAGATTCTGGCTTTTAGGAATTCTGCAGTTTTCAAAATAATTTTCTTTGTACAAGGGAAGCGTGATAAATTGATATCAACTATACTTGGAAATTTAGAACAGAACAAATGCCATTAATTTCCATCCTATTTGTCGTTATGATCTCTTGGTTTGAGTTCATGGCAATATGTAGATAATGATCAAGAAATGTATGCAGGTTCTTCATATGAATGTCCGGTTTCTTATGGCAAATACATCTTTTTATTTTTCTTATGCCTCACATTAATGTCAGAGGTTGGCAAAACATGCTTGCAGGGATTAACTATAGTTACACACATACTAAAAAGAGGTGGAAAGTTTATTGCAAAAATATTTCGGGGGAAGGACACCAGTCTCCTCTATTGTCAGGTTAGTGATGCTTACTCGATCATAATCTTATCATTTGATTTTTTGCACAGAAACCCGTTGTCTTTGTTTCATTTATGAATTGCACACTTTCGTAGCATCTATTAGTATCTAAAAAAATGTAAGATGGAGCTAAATCCATGGTCTCTTTCTTGCAGCTAAAATTATTTTTCGTAGAAGTAACATTTGCTAAGCCGAAAAGCAGCCGCAATTCAAGCATAGGTATTGATATTCCAAGTCATCTTGTTATTTCCAAAGTCTAGTAGTTCTCCACTTATGATGTCTATTATATCCATACAGAGGCGTTTGTAGTGTGTGAGAACTACTCTCCCCCTGATGGTTTCACTGAAAAAGATCTGCACCGTCTCCTCGAGCAAATTGGAAGTCCATCTGGTGCAAACGATCTAGGTAATCAATGGTTCTTGTGAGACGGGCTGTGGGACGTATTTACTTTTTCAATTTGATGGTTTTCATAAAGGTGGTAAATTGTGACAGATTGCAGCAGTGGGTGGCTGGAAGGGGCAAACAAGGTGTATATTCCGTTTTTGGCATGTGGTGACCTAAACGGGTTCGATTCGGATCGGTCGTACCCGCTACCGAAATCTGCAGATGGATCCTATCAGAGCTTAGATCCTGTACAACCTCCTATTGCACCACCCTACAAGAGAGCTTTAGAGATGAAGAAAGCTGCAAATCATGGAATTCAAGCTCTTGAAAAACTCTCTCTTCAATATCCCTCACAATGATTTTACATTACAATACATTTCTCTCTCTTTTTTTTTTTTAAGATGAAATTGTTGTTGGATCGAGATCTTTGGATGAGATTTTTAACAGATTATTATATTTTGCATTCTATAATTTCTTGTTATTAAAGGATATATTTAAAATAATTATAAAAAAAACTCTAAATCATGAATCCAAATTAGGGTGCAACACCTGAACAATCTTAACAATCTTAATAGTTAGATTAACGTACAATTCAATTTACACCATTAAAAAAATAATAATTATTTTTTTAAAAATAAAAAACTACTCACTACCTATTTAAATTTTAATCTATAAATTTGGGGTGCACCCGGTGCACCAGAATTACCCATAAATTATTAGACTTTTTTTTTTAGACAAAGTCTCTTGTGAGACGGGTCGATCCATCATTAAAGTGTGCTTATTGTATAGATAAAGTATGTTAAATGGTTGTTAAAGTATGTTTTCTAAAGTGTTGAATTATGCATTAAAATATAATTTTAATGTACTGATGGGTCGACCCGTATTACAAGAGAGTCTCTCATCTTTTTATATCTTTATTTATGGCATCTTCATTTGACTATCACTTATATATCCTCCGTCCTACCCAAATTTAATTTTTTTTTACTGTTTCATGTTTATTTAAATAAAAATGTATTTTTTATTAACTTTATTAATTTTTAAAGATAATATTATAATTTTAAATAATAAATAATGTATAAAGTATGTTATATAAAATAAAAATTATGATAATTTTAAAGTTAAAGTATATTTTTGAAATTTTGAATTGATATATTATTTTATTTTTTTAAGGAGTGAACTTAATGGTAGAATGAATAAATAAAAAATTATGAACTTAATTTTGAGACGGAGAAAATATATAACTTCACAAAACATAATCCCTAAATAATTTTAATATAACTATTAATTATATATTAAAATATTGTATTACAGTGGATTCAAATATTATACTCTTATTCTTATAATTTTCGTGTACCTCCAATACTCTTTCTCAAATTTGTGTAAATCATCACTCATCTTAAAATAATCGTAGTTAAAACTTATCCAAAAGTTGATTAGTGAATTAATTACAGCGTTGGTATGCAAAACTAATAGTAATTGTATTTAGGTAGAAGCTGTAGCCATTAAAGCCTATTTGAGGTAGCTTTATTTAATAGAAACTTATCATGATGGACTTGTTGACGTGGAAGTTTTGAAATTTTAAGATATTTATTCAAAAGTATAATTAATCAAATGAAAAGTATTCGCAAAAATCATACATTCATACTACTACTTGTTTTTGTTTTGTTTTATTTTTCATTTTCTTTTTCACGTCTACATAGTTCCTGGAAAAATGGTGTAACTCATCATTAGGGGCCCCACCGCCCTTGTCTTGGTTTTGAGGATTAGTAGAGGAGGTAAATCGCAGGATGTGCCTCAAGTGGCTTATAGGGAGGGCTCACTGTTAAACTTTTGCTTACAAGGGGACAAATCTATGCCAAAGTAGAATTCGAACCCTCACCCTGCAACAACCAAGCTCAGCTGGAAGACTCGTCTAGTTCCTCTCCAATCAATCGTGCATTTAAGTTTATTTGACTTATATTTGGACTATATATATAAAATGAAAAGTAAGGTGTTATAGATAAATTACTTATTAATAGTTAAAAAGTATATTTTTAATAAATAATATATATTTTATTACATTATTCATCATACCTTAAAATATATTTTTAAATATTTATTTATAAACATATTTTATTATATAACAATTATATTTTAACACGTGACATAAATGGTACACGTAAACATTGTATATAAGAGACTTTGTAATAATGAAAACTTATTTATCAACTCTAATTCATATTTATCTAACAAATTATATTCTAGCTAGCTATTAAATATTTCGACATAATATTAATTAATTACGAATCTACATTTGATTGATTTTTTAAACTTTATGATTATTGACAATTTATTGAGGAGCTTCAATCAATCTAAATTTATGTGTAATCACCAATTAATTATTTTAATCTCTAAAAGATAAAAATAAATGCTTTTAAAATTCAATGTTATTACAATATATCTAATGTTAATATTAAAATAAAAGCACGAAAATAATCTAACCATTATCTTTTAAAATACTATACAATATTCATGATTGCAGGGGAGTATATTAAAGCCTTGTGCATAAATTATGAAACCAAAAATCTTGATTATATCTATCTATCTTATTACAACCTAATTAAATTAATTAATTAATTAATTAATCAAAAACAGAAAGATTAATCTTCATTTACAACCAACAAGTGTTGATTAATTTAGCAAGAGCTAGAAACAGAGTTGGATCTCTGTAAAGAAGAGGAAGAATTTAAGAACTCGATGCAGTCTTCAATGGCTTCTGCTCTCTGAGAATCCACTGTTTCTGCATATGATCGCGACCTCACCAGGCTCGCCGACGACACTTTCCGGGAGCATCTCCGCCGCCCCGCCGCCGCCAAAGGCGGCATGGCTCTCGCCACCTTTTCTCCGATGTTCTTGAAGAAACTACGCACCGATGCTTCTCCGGGGAGTTTGAAGATCCATATTTTCAAGATTACCCTCGGCCTCTTGCTTCCGCCGCCAGTTTTGACGGCGGCGCCGCCGTGCTTGAAGCTCTGTTGATCGGGGCTGAAATTCACTCGTCTGCTCATGTTTATGTCTATTGGCTGCATTACCATGAGAGAGAGAGAGAGAGTGAGAAGGAGAGAGTGGTATTTATTAGGAAAATATATGAGGAGAGAGAAAATGGGAGAATATGTTTAAGCTTCTAAATTATCTTAGCTGTCTAGTAAGAAAAGCATTAATTATTATTTTTATTATAATTTTATATTTTATTTTAATAAGCTAAAGAAAATTTTTTAAACAAAATATCAATTTATGTAAGAAACAAATGTGGCAGGATGCACATATTACACTTTCTATCTCTCTCCATATTTTGTGCAAACTTTCTTTATAAATTATAAGGGAGTGAGCATAAAATATCATGATATATAGACAGAGTATTAATCAGCTTCGAAAAATATATAATTATAGCTTAATAAATTAAATTTTATTATGAATTTATGATTTTTAAGTCTAAATAAATTGTTTTATAATTTTTTAAAGTTGATGAATAAAATATTTGCAGTCTCAATTAGTAGTTAGTTATTTATTTTTAAATCTTGAATAGTAAAACCTCTAATATTTTATTAGTAATAAACAATAATGTTTTATGTATAAATTATAACTAGCTACCCATATTAAATTAAAAATTACTCTAGTATCTATACATATTAAATACTACTCCATATATTGATATATTATACATTATGTCAATTGTAGATTCTATTATTTACTCAACAGAATACATATAAGACAAGCAATTTATATTGTTTAATTGTATGAAATAATATATATTAGCATACAAAGTTTTTAATCTTGCACTATTAGATTTGAATTTTATATTTTATTGTTTATTAAGATTATAGTACAAGCTACTCCAATTAAATCTTGTGAACAAATCTCAAAATTGTGTTTCTTGCATAGTTATTTCCTACCTACATTAGACAAAGCCCTTGTCACAAGAAAATAAACATCCTTAAATAGGTTGTAACAAAATCCCAAGTAAAACATTTTGTGGTCAAAAGAAAAGAGAATTTGGGAGGGGCCCTTGAGAGCAACAACACACACAACATGTCTTCTTTATTTCACAAATTACCAACGCTAAAGGGCAAAAAGAAACCCTTGCATGCCCATCTCTTAAAACAAAACCGTTCGAGCGCTAAACGAGCCCGAACAGTGCATTTAGTTAGAGTTCAAACGATTGAATCGAGAATTTCATGATCGAATAAGATCTTTATCCTTTTGTCGAACGTTTGAAATACATAATGATATTATTACTCTTATAATTATCAGATAGTTAATTTTAAATTAGTATAATTGTATTTGTAAATGGGGCCAACATTCCTTTTAGTGTGGGCAGCTTTCATTGTTGCAAGGAATCAGAATTTGTAGTGATGGCCCCATTTTTGACCATAATTTAGCAACTGTTCCAACCTCTTTATGTGTGCCAATTTTTCATTCTTTTTAACTTTTATGAATTTTATCTAACCTTGGAATTAATGTTTTGTTTGAATGGGAAATCTTCTTTTGACTGGAATGCTTCACTGCACATAATTAATCATGGAGTTCAGATTAATTCCTTCTAAAGTTCTTTTATTCATGAATCTTCTAATTATTATATTAATTCTTTAGTTTGAAGGTGATGAAATCAATTGATCAGACAGTTTGATGTCAGTATACAATTTTAGGACCAATACAACAAATACGAACTAACCCTTAAAAGGGAATCTCAATTTATTTGATTTATTTTTTAATTTAATGGATCGATTGGAACATTTCGCTTTATAAAATTATCTCACGAAATGAATTAAACGTATAAGAAAGTAATAGTATTTTAATAAAAAATAATACTTTGAATAATAGTGGTGCTCTTCTATAAACTATTCAAAAAAAAAAAAAAGTGATACTCCCTTTATTTCTAAAGATTGCTCACTCTATATACCACATATATAAGAAAAAATTACTGTAAATACAAAATTTAAAAAAAGTCACTTGACAAATTTTATTGACTTTTGGAGGGTAATATAATATTTTTAAATAATAAAGTATGTTATGTATATTAAGTGAGAATGATAAATTTGTATTTAAGATATTTTTTTAATGTTAGAAATTGATATGATGTTTCCTTTATTGGGTAGAGCAATTTAATGTGATACGAGTGAAAAGAGAAAAGTGTGAAAATTAATATGGG
This sequence comes from Pogostemon cablin, assembly GCA_023678885.1. NCBI lineage: Eukaryota > Viridiplantae > Streptophyta > Magnoliopsida > Lamiales > Lamiaceae > Pogostemon > Pogostemon cablin. Next base: position 1,721,899 of record CM042977.1, on the reverse strand, counting down.
ATGGAGGGAGTATAAAATATTTTGCGTGTTATAAAAAATTGATGATATTTTTTAATATATATATTTTTTTTTAACGTGTTAGATTATGATGATATGTTTTTTTCCAGGAGATAACATTTATGTGGACAAAATATTTTCAATTAAAAGTGTGTCAATAAATATTTTAAATTAGATGTACAGTTCACTTGTTAAAAGACACCAACTGAAAAGTAAAACCCTATCTTTCCTAACAGTAGTTTACTCCCTCATCAGAAGGCTTAAGACCCATTAAGGCCAGGCCGATGAACCTTAAAGGCCCATCATAATATTATGTTGAAGCCCAGAGCTATAACAAGCCCACGAAGTGCAGGACATAATCCAATATATCAAATGTCAGCAAATTAAATTATATATTGTAATTTTTATTTTCATTTATTAAACTTAACACAACACATATTGCAGCAACTACAAAATCCAATATATGCAGATCTACCTAAATGAAAAGCGCAGAAAACAGAAGCCACAATCTTTAAGGATATCATTTAAGGATATTATTATATTTAAAACAATGTTTTCAAAATTGAATCGGACCGATCGGTTCGATTGGAAATTGGAGTCGGAACCAGTTCGAAATACTTAAAAAAATTATTTTTAAGGTTGAATCGGGCTGGACAGGAAAAACCAGTTGATTCGGTCAATTGGTTCTGTATAAATTTTTAAAAATTTTAGTTTTTAATTTTACGATGTTTTACCTGTTGGATCTGTTCAACCAATTTTTTTGGTCCAACCCAATTCAACCTTATATTTTAATTTTTTTTAATATTTCGGGTTGGTTCTGGCTCCGGTTTATGGTCTAACCAGCCGGTCCAACCCTATTTAAAAAATATTGCTTTAAATATAATATTTTTAAACATATTTTTTATGATATTATGAGAATTTTAATATAATGTGAAAAATTATAATTTTTTTCTGGTTAAATTATCACATTTGGTCATTTAAGTCTTTTGTCAAATTATTACAAAATTCGCATATGGTCCTTTAACTATTGCAATTTTCAATTTTTGTCATTCTTTGTCCAATTTTGGTCCTCTGAGGTAGGGTTGGATATCGTAACGGATTTAGGATCCGGATACCGAAATTTCATTACTTGAACCCGAACCGGTAATATCATTACCTGAAATTCTGGGTACCTGAAATTATCGGGTACCCAATCGAATTAGCCGATATTTTGCATCAATTTTTGATAATTATTGAATAATTTATCAAATCCTAGTAAAAAATTTAAACAAACAAGAATAAAATATCCATAAAACAATCAAATCTAATTCAACTACTCAAACAACACAAATAACAAAAGTTTATGAAATGTCCAAGTCCAACACTACAAAAACAAATTGAAGACACTAAATAATTTCAATCTCCACACATTAAATACTTAAAAGTTTTGCAATAAAAACAATCTAATTCAAAATATTAAAAAAAAAAAACACATTAACAATTGTTGAATCAATTACAAGATTGGTGAATTCTGCAAAACAAAAAGAAAAAAAATTATATACTCCATATATTAACAATTACTTATATAAATATTACTCCCTCCGTCCTGTTCTAAGGTATCCATTTATTTTTTGCACGTGAATTAAAGAGTATTATTATTATATGTAAAGTGGGTAGTTGTATTAGAAGGAAGTGGTGAGCCATATTGTGTACTTTTTTACTAAATAGGGGGAATTTTGCACGTGGATTAAGGAGTATTATTATATGTAAAGTGGGTAGTTGTATTAGAGGAAAGTTGTGAGCTATATTGTGTACTTTTTTACTAAATAGGGGAAATTGATACATTTGAAGCGGATGCTAAAAATAGTAAAATGGATACCTTAGAAGCGGACGGAGGAAGTAATACTAAACATCTAAAGATTCTAAACATTGTATAACATAAATAAAATACACCTCCTTCAAGAATTTCAAGCTCATGTATAGAAATCTTAGTAACTAGTCAATTACTCCATCCGTCCCACCGAAATGTCTCAATTTTACTATATTGGTTGTCAATTCCAAAGGTTTCCATTTTGCTTTTTAAGTAAAAGGTCCTACATATCCTACATATTGCTCACCACTCACTACTAATATAATTATCAATTACATATAAAATAATAATACTGTTTAATCCACGCGCAAAAAGCAATTGAGGACCTTTGCCCGAGATGAAGGGAGTAGTATATATTTAATTATAAATAATAGAAAAAAAATTGGGTAACCCGATCGGGTAATTCGAGTAATTTTTAAAACTCGATACCCAATAATAAGTAATCGGGTTCGAGTATACCCGAAATCCGAAATTACCCGAAAAAATTGGCTTTTTGGGTAATTATTTTAAGGGTCAGTTTGGGTATCCGAAATCGAAAAAAAAATGTCCACCCCTACTCTGGGGGACTAAAATTGAATAGAAATGACCAAAATTTGACAAATAAGGATTAAAATTGAAAATTTCAAAAAATATAGGAATATTTGTGGATTTAGTAGTAGTAATATTTAGTGAACCATTTGTGTGTTTTTTTTTTTTTAACAACAAATCATATAAAATGGGTATAAGAAATAGAATTACACATTTATAATCTTTAAAAATTTAAATGTGTGTATTAGAGTAGTATTCATTATCAAAATGGTCCCAAAGAAAAACGTGATGAACAAAATGATATCTACTCCAACCCTCCATCGATTTGATTGGAGAGGAAGAGGAAGAGCATATGCTTTCTCAGCTTCTCAAGAATATCCATTCTGATTTGAAGCCTTCACTGGCCCTCTCAATCCCGATTCCAAGATTGTAATAAAATCCAACACCCTCAAAAGATCTTGTTCCAATTCATCAATAATTAGATTAACAGAATCTCGTCATGTTCATTTCTTCTCTCTCTGCAAATCCTGCTCTCTCTCCTCCTTCCTGTTCTTCCTCCTGCACTTGTACATATTCACCTACATTTTTTGCTCCCAAAGATTCAAGAAAAGTAAACCCAATTGGCGTGAATTGTGGGAGGTCTCACTCTTTGCGGCATAGGAGTTCCAAAAGGAGCAAAGAATTAAGGTTATACGTAGAAAAATCATGTAGTGACCGACCATTTATTGCAGCTTGCAGTAGCAGCAATATGGGAATTACAGAGTTTAATGAAGAAGAGAAAGAGGAGAACCCTCCTTTGATTGATACCGAGATGAACTCTAAACCCAGGCGTATTGCTATCTTCGTCGAGCCATCTCCCTTTTCGTGAGTCAGTCCAATTATGATGTTTTTGCTTGCAAGAATCTGTTGCCCTGTTGATTTTGAGTTTCGGGGTGGATGTTTCTTTCTGTTTGGTGAAATGACTGTGTGGGATGTTATTGGATATCGTCTCTCTTTTCTGTTTGATGAATTGACTGTGTGGGATGTTATTTGATATCGTCTCTCTTTTGATTGTGGCTTCGAAAATCAAGGAAATTCTTTCTGTGATTCGTATAATTTGATGCTAAAAAAAGGATTTGCATATCATGTTAGTTGGTTTTCATTTGTAAAATGTTGTTTTGATATGATGCTGATGAAAAGTTGCTGGTTTTTATGGTATTGGCTTTACATTTCATATTGCATAAGGCTTTCTATTCTGGTAATCTATTTGAAAGTGTGACATTATTGGACATTTAGCACTGTTGTATCATGTATGTAATATATTTGAAAGTGTGATAACACTCAATTTATTCTTCATGCATTTAATATTTAAAATAGATATACTGTGCCATCAATCATTTTTCCTGTTGTTTATCCTTCTGCAATGACATATTTTCTTGTAAAATATATTGGGTATAAGTACTTGTATGTATTTATATGTTTTTGAATTGTGTATGCAGTTATGTCTCAGGATATAAAAACAGATTCCAGAATTTCATTAGGTATCTGCGTGAAATGGGGGATGAGGTATGTTCTCATTGCTTGTGGTCATCTGTGCTCATTAAAATAAAGATATTGATACATGAATATATGTTAATCAATGAACTTGGAAATCCTTGTCAGTTTTGTACCTTAAAATTTTGTACTAAGTTAAAGGTATATGATGCGTAAAACTAATTATCATTGCATAACTTCATTTGAACGAGACCTCTTCAGATATTCCATAATCCATATTACTGTGAAACATGCCATATACCATTACCAAAAAATAATGAAAAGAGAAAAAAACTTGAATATATTCCAGTGGATTACCTTTTTGCAAGACAAGTGGCTAAACCCTTTTAGTAAAGGCTAATTGTGATGTCACATCCTTGTTTGGCTAAGAGTGGAAAGGTGAATTGTTCATATGTATTAAAATATTCATGTGCAACCATGGGTTATTCCTTTAGTGGTAGTGGAATAGGAGTCAAAGTTTTAAGGCATTCGATTTTATTTTACTTCTCTCTTTCTCGACTTCCACTCCCAGGAGCCTTAACTGTACATGATTAACCTGAGAAGACTTGCTTCTATATACTCCATCCGTCCGCCACAATTGGTTCCATTTGCTTTTTACACGTGGATTAAGGAGTATTATTATTTAATGTGTAGTGGTAGTTGTATTAGTGGAGGTGTGGGTCCCATATTTTAATTGTATTAGCGGGGTGTGTGGGTCCCATGCGTGTAAAAAGGGAAATGAGACCTTAGGGGCGGATGACCAAAATGGAAAAATGGGACTCTTTGGAGCGGACGGATGGAGTATGTATTTAAAACAATGTCCCTAACACTGTAAGAAGTAAGGCATAAACAATTCCAAAGTTTATGTAACAATTTCCATGGCAATATGAAATTAATTTTGATTGCTTTTATGTCGTTCTTGTAAACAGGTTATGGTTGTAACAACTCATGAAGGAGTGCCCAAGGAATTTTATGGAGCTAAATTGATTGGATCATTAAGGTTAGCTGTACACTTATATCATCCATCTGTATTCTAGCCGAATCAACTGATAGTAAAATTGCATGATGATGCAGTCTTCCACATAAGTTTACACAATTGAGCACTTCCTTTTTTTTTTTTTTTCTCTTTTTTTCTCTTTTTAAATGTGTCAATCTAATGAAACAATGTCTTTGTAGCTTCCCCTGTCCATGGTACCAAAAGGTACCCCTATCACTAGCACTCAGCCCAAGAATAATTTCAGCTGTTGCTCGGTTCAAGCCTGATATTATACATGCATCATCTCCTGGCATTATGGTATATTTTACTATTAACTCTTAAATAATGTTTAGTCTATGCAGTTGTAACATTTTAAGAAACACTTTTTTATCTGATGTTGAATTATTTTAAGAAATGCTTTTTGACGTGTTTCCGTGTTGATTGCTCTCACCTGAGTGCAGGTATTTGGTGCTCTCATCATTGCGAAATTACTATCTGTACCTATAGTGATGTCATACCACACCCATGTTCCTGTGTATGTTCAATGTTTACATGTTGCCTATTTCACTTTTTTCTTGACATGAAATTAGGATTTGGGGCTGATTGTAAGTTTATATATTGCAGATATATTCCCAGATACACCTTTAGCTGGCTAGTCAAACCAATGTGGTTAATTATAAGTAAGTGAAGTTTATCCCATCATAACGTTCATTTTCTCTTGTTGTGGATGGATCATTGTAAAAGTTAGTGATTTTTTTGCTAGAGTTTCTGCATAGAGCTGCCGATCTTACATTGGTTCCTTCTGTTGCCATTGCAAAGGATCTAGAAGCAGCTAGGGTGACAGCAGGTGACAATTTAACATCTTGAATCTGCTCAAGTATTCTTCTAACTGATATTTCCATGAATGCTAGTTGCTAGTGTGATAACATTGATTTTCTCCCTCTTATCTAGTCATATATTCTCATGCAGTAGATATTTGTACATCACAAAATTTTCAATTAGATGGGAATTGAAATTGAACTTCGTCTTTGCAATTTGTCAGCTGACAGGATACGACTTTGGAACAAGGGTGTCGATTCTGAGAGCTTCAATCCCCGGTATCGCTCCCAAGAAATGAGATTAAGATTAAGGTGTGAAACTCCCTCCATTACTTAAGATCCCAATCACCTTAAATCATGAATGATAATTATTTATTTCAAAATGTCTTTATTATTAAATAGCAATGGAGAACCCGAGAGACCATTGATAGTTCATGTAGGGCGCCTTGGAGTTGAGAAGAGCTTGGATTTCCTCAAACGGTATTTTTTCTTCTTCTTTTTTTTTTGGCTATGAATGTTGATTCTCCTCCCGAGACTACTTTTATCATTGATTTTAAAGTAATCATATGCTCGAAACAGGGTGATGGATCAGCTGCCGGAAGCACGAATAGCTTTCATTGGGGACGGGCCATTCAGGTGAACTGGAATTACACTATATATTGCTAGAATGCTGCCATTCATTAGTATTTATGTTTTGTGTCGATGGATCCCGTATAAATGAATATCGTTGAACTTACATCATCCATATGGCCATGTATAGCTGAACCTGAAATGCGATGGATTTGAAATCCATAATAACAATGCCACTGAGGTCTGTATAAGTTTGAATAATCTTGCATCTTTTCTTGGTAGGGATGAGCTGGAGCAGATGTTTGTTGGCTTGCCTGCAGTGTTCACTGGGACGCTACACGGGGAGGAGCTCTCCCAAGCGTATGCTAGTGGAGATGTTTTCGTCATGCCTTCAGAATCTGAAACCCTTGGTTTCGTGGTTCTGGAGGCCATGTCATCCGGGCTTCCTGTAGTTGCTGCTCGTGCTGGAGGAATCCCAGACATCATTCCCGATGAGCAGCAGGGAAAAACTGGCTTCCTATACAACCCTGGTGATCTCGACGACTGCTTGAGCAAACTCAAACCACTCCTGCATGATCAAGAACTACGCGAGACAATTGGGAAAGCAGCTCGTGTCGAAATGGAGAAGTATGATTGGAGGGCAGCCACTCGAAAGATACGAAATGAACAATACAATGCTGCCATTTGGTTGTGGAGGAAGAAGAGAGTGCAGTTCTTGCGGCCGTTTCAATGGTTGTTTCGTCGCTCTTCCCGCGCTCCTGCAATTCAAACGTGATCCTACACTGCACCTTTTTCTTTGTAAGTATCAAGATTGTGCACAAAGGTATGTTCATTGTAGATTAGGCTTCATTTTGTTTACTTAATGTAGTAATTTGCAACTCCTTTTAATCCAAATTTAACCACAAACTATTACTCTTTTGAACATCACAGCATAATAGGAATTAAACCTTAGTTGAGATCAAGAAATAATTTTTCATTTGAAGAACTAAAAAGTTTGTATTAAAGTGCCATGGATCTTAATTTTATTTGTAGCTACCCTAATAATTTCAGGAGAAATCTCACAGAAATTTTGTATAAAATCTGAAAAAAAAGTACACAATTTATAATTATTGATTATAGCTCGAGTAATTTCTTTTATTTACTCAAGAAACAAATATATATATGCAACACCTCTTTCTTCCTTCTTCAACCGCCTGAAAATCCCTCTCCAGGTTTAAATCTCAATCTCAAAAAACAGAAATCTGTTCTTCTGATTCAACATTTGGGCAAATCTTTAGGAGGTGGCAATAGAGATTCGTTTTCGCCCTTTCCATTATCCACCAAGAACGCCATTTTTAGCCCCCAAGTTGTGTGGACTTCCAGATGGCAATGCATGAACCACACTCCTGCAGAAATTCGAATTCGTCGTAAGAAATTGGATTCTGAATTGATGGATTGTTAAATAGGGTTGATTATTTGATGTTTATGCTAATGTTTACCTGGATTATCGGCTATGAATCTGATGGCTACCCATCCACCAGATGGAACTCCCACTGTGTTCCTCTCTACCGGATCTACCAGATTGAAGTTTTTGGGATCTGTTTTAGGGTTAAAATTTCCTAATCCTTTTCCAACCACGAAGAAATTGAATCCATGGAGATGAATTGGGTGGGTTTCAGGTGCGATGATCCCTGTATCCTGCAAAACCACCTGAACTGTGGCGTTGTAAGGTAGCCTGTACACCTTTGTTCCACTTTCCGTTGCTAGATTTGCCGGCGGGTTTCCGGTGTAATTGAACGGATTCGGCGGGTTTCCGGGGAAATCGGTGGTGAAAACTCCTTTGATATTGGAAAAATGTGCTTGGAGAAGAGCAATGGTGGGCATCACGAAGGTGATGTTGTTCACACTCGCGACGACTCTGCTTCCATTCGTGGCTTTACAAGATGGACATGGATTGATTCCCAATCCCACGGCGAAGAACAGAGAATGATCCACTGTTTTCGGAAATTTTGCAGGGTAGGTGTTTGAGTTTAAGCTTCTGAGAGAATCAGAGAAACTGTTGGCGACTGGGGTGGCGTTTCGAGCCGGTGTGGCGGTGAAAGTCGTCGGAGAGCTAGATAGCGTCCCCGAGTAATGCACGGTGGCAGTGGCGGTGACGTTGTCCACCGCCACTACTAGAGTGTCCAAGAACGGCGATGCTGCCATTATGTATTTTCCGGGTCGTTTGTCGGCTGTTAAGATTGCGGTGGTTGTTTGGCCGGGGGCGATCACCACCGTGTCGGTTTTGAAGGGTTTAACGTAGGTGGCGTCGACTTCCACCACCGTCAGCTGGTGGCCGGCAACTTTGAAGAAGAGTTCTTCATTGAGTGCAGCATTGATCAGCCGGAGAAGGTACGTTTTTCCCGGTGTTACATCCAATTTATATCCACCTACAAAAATACACGTCAAGATTGTGTTTTTTTTTACGTAAGAAATCCAACGTTGAGTTCCGTACCGGTGGAGGTACAATTTTGGACCGGACCGGGATGGCTGTTGATGGTGTGGGCATCGGAGACGTTAGGTGCTAACCCCGACTTCATAGCCTCGTTGATGACGGCCTCAGTGTCCGATTTCCACCATTCAGCTAATCAAAACCAAGAATCACGACACACAACACAGAGAACATAACATAACATCAAAATGAAACAGGAGATTTGAACTGGCTAACCTAACACAATAACTCTTTCATGGTCGGGTTTTGGGAAAGGGTAGGGCACGCCGAGCTTAGGCAAGACGACGAGGGCACCGTGCACGGTGGATCTAAGCCATAGAATATGAGCATGCCACAAAAGAGTGCCTCTTTGGCCAGTGATGGTGAAATTGTAGATGTAGCTCTGCCCCGGCTGGATCGGACATTGCGTGATGTAGGCTGGCCCGTCCGCCCAACCGGTTCGAAGCTGCCGGATTCCATGCCTGCATTTTCATCCTCGTTAAAGGTCTCATACAAGAACACATACGTACATATGTGTATAGGGTTCTTACCAGTGGATGGAAACGTTATACTTGACATGATTGACAACCTTAATGAGCACATTGTCGTCTTCCCTAGCATAAATTGTCGGACCAGGGAACTTTCCATTTATAGTAACAATTGGTTTGGTTGAGCACAGTCGAGTAGTGTTTTGCATAACAACCTGCCAATAAAACAAATCAATTTTCATAATATTAAATTGAAATACGAGGTTAGATATTATTTTATATATTAAAATCTTGCAAGTTGATTCCGTACAGTTGCACTTACGTTTGCTTATAATTTAGGCCAACAAACTCAACTAATTAGTAATTAGTGGGAGGAAATTGTAATAAAAATCTCCGGTTAGCTTTTAAATCACTGTCAGATTTAGCATTTGCCAGCCTCATCATGGACTGGATAACTATTAAATAGTAATGATTATAATTAAGTTAGTAAGTCATTTTTATATTAGCTGGTAAATCCATATTATTGATGCTAACTCCACCATTAGTAAATAATAAAGGGATTATATAATTATATTTAATCTTGTTAGTTGTCGTATTTTAATTTTGGTATAAGTTATTTTCATTTTTTTTAAAAAAAATTGGTCTTGTGTCATTTTTTAGCGTGGTTATAAAGGGTTACCCAACAAGTTTTATTTATTTTTGAAATTGGCCATGCAAATTTATCAAATTCGAAGTGGCCTATTGAGTGACATTGAACTAGAAAGTTGAATTTAGTAACTTATAGACCAATTTAAGAAAATAAAAATAGTCACGATGACCAAATTAAAACATGGAGATAAAAAGAAATCCCAAAATATAAATTTTAAACTTCGATACAATTCATAGAATTATAATTATACGTAAAATGTGTGAATGCCAATTTTAATAAAATAACAACAATAAATAAATAAAATACATACATTTAATTATCAAAATTTCACTAAAAATTAAAATTGATACATGACTTGTCGAAGTATTCAAATGTTTAATAAATAACTGAGTGTGGACAAATATTATATCAATTCATTTGAGTCATCAAGAAAGGTTAAAAAAGAAAGAAAATAAGAAAAAAAAGGTTAGAAAAAACTGACATTGAACTTGTAATGGCGAACTCTGGATTCCACCAAGGCAGGAGACAAGCATGCTATCATCAACAAAACCCTAATCCAAGATTCCATTTTCACCTTTTCTGCGTGAAAATGTCTGTGTTTATGTTTATATATGTATGGAAATCAAAACTGTTTTAAATTTATACTTCCCTCTTCATACATATAGATATATTATATGTGTGTGTATTTATATATATGGTTGGAGTGAAGGAATGCAGAGAGAGAGAGAGATTACATATATATAGATACAGATAGAGAGAGAGAGAGAGAGACATATATAGGCCTTCTAGTGAGTTGCAGCCATAACGTCGTTGTTCCTTCGTTAGGTATATACTCTTCTCTTCACACATAAGCCTTTCTTACCCTAAACTAACTAAGTTTTTATTTTCTACATAATTATATTAATAATATATATCTATATATTTTATTATTATTAAATTTTGAACTCCTTATTATCTCGTGTGTTATTTTTTTATTCTATGTAAAATAATGCATTTCTCTCTCTCCGATAATATTTTAACAAAATCTCTTGTGATACGGTATAAACGTGAGACGTTTTGTAAGATCATGTGTTAAAATATGATTATTATATAGTGAATATGTTTATTGGTAGTTGAATTATGTAGATTTTTCTAAATATAATGAATGATACATGTATGACTCTAGCTAGTGTGTTATACAAAAATATTTTAATTACTTATAAGCATATTTTAATAATGCATCAATATGTTATAACCGATTTCATAAGAGAGTTCCCAAACATTTTATATTCAATTAAATAAGGCACGCAGAGTATTAACAATGAAATACTAATTTTCGCTAATATTAACTACTCCCCTCCTTCCCGGTTATTATATTTTTGGAGATTATAAAAAGGTAGTTTTCTTACTTATTTTATTAACTTTTAGAATAATATTAACATAGATTTTCTAAAGTATATTTTGTGGGTTAGGTTAGAATAATATTTTTTAAACTAAAGAATATTTTGAGGTTTTGAATTGGGATGGTACTGTTGCATATATAATTTTTTTAAAAAAAGTGTAAAGATAATTGAAGGGAACGAATAACGTGTTTAGAAGAAAAATAAAATTTATACCCTAACAAAATACTTATATAAATATTTAAGAGAAAAAGTTAATATTTAATTTTTTTAACCTCCTACGACATGGAGTATCATTCATCTTAACGGCTATGATAAATAAAAAATAATAATAATTATATATATATATATATATATATATATATATAAAAGATATATATATATATATATATATATATATATATATATATTTTATATACTAATTGCGAATACGCTACTATAAATAACCTTTTAAAAGTATGAGGTGTCGCGACGTGGTTAATTGTCGTATTTTTTATTTTAATTTTATATATATAATCTACTTTTATTTATTTATTATTATATTATTCATGTATATCTATAAATTAAATATTACCTTTAATATTTTTTTGATTGATTAGAAATAGATAATTAAACCAATCAATAAAAATATATTCAACTTATTATTATTATTATTCATGTATATCTTCAATTAAACACAAACTTTAATCATATTTTTTGATTAGTTATGAATACATGTTTTTATATTTTTTATTTTAATATAATAGGAGTATAATCTTTCTATTTTTTATTATTATTATGGAGTATTACTAATGTATATCTTTATATTTAAAATTAAAATGTAAACCTTAAAATGATAGATAAATCAATTAAAAAATATATATCTACAAAAAAATTGAGTATGTATATACTTATATTTAGAATTAAAAATGATAAATAAATCAATTAAAAAATATATATCTACAAAAATTTGAGTATATTCTCATTATTAAATTAAAATATGCATTTAATATTAAATTATCTAATTAATTCTCTTATAAAATATAATACATCTGCATATATATATATATATATATATATATATATATATATAGTGTAATTAAATACGAAAAAATGCAACGGGGAGATTTTATGTGAACATGAGATGCTATGCCATTTGTGTAACATGAGGAAATAATACATTCGAATCATCATGCATATATAAAGACAAAAATTAAATTAATATTTCTCTTTTGGAATTAAATATGTTTGATTAAGATATATATATATATATATAGTCCCAAGCAAAGTAATTTAATGATTATATATGTTAATTTAATGATATGTTTGATCAACACTTATTCTTTATTCTTATTAATGAAGTGTTTGCTAACTAGTTGATAGACTTAAAAATATGTTTGATTAAAAAACTTCCAAGCATTATAAGTGTTTGATTAAATGTTTCAGAGAAAAATACAATTATTCCAATTCATATATGTTAATTAATAAATGCATATTATATATTAGTGAATTTAAACTTTTAAATAAAAATGTTAGTTTTATAATGAAGAATTAATGGTATAAAAGTATAAGATAGTAATCATTGGCGGATCCAAGACAATATAATGGGGTGGACTGGTTAAAAAGAAAGGACTTTAATAGTTTATGAATATATATATACAGTGGCGGATGCAGGATTTCCGTCGAGGGGGGCCCAACTTTTTTCATACAATAGTTCATGTTTTTTGTTCTACAAATTTTAAGAAAAATTATTTTATTTACCAACTTTTATTAACATTTTTCTAAAGATGTTTTAGTATTTTTAATTGTATTATATAAGAGTAACAATTTTGAAACTAAAGTCATTAAAATTATTAAATAAATATGTTATTTAGAGGGAAAATAAATAAATAAAAGAGGAAAAAAAAATAACAGTGCTGCATGAATCGAACACGGGACCTTTAAAACTAAAACATTCTCACTTCACCACTTGGACACAAAAGTATTTCAAGAAAATTTCTATATCTATACTAGTAATTTTTAGAAGTTCAGGGGGCCCAGTGCCCCCCTACCCCCTTAGTGCGTCCGCCACTATATATATATATATATATATATATATATATATATATATATACTCTTTTCGTTCCACAAAGTATTGCATGTATTTTTGTACGTGGAATTTAATAAAAAATTATTTTTTATGTATGAAGATATATAAAGTTGTTAGAACATGCATAAAAAGTTGGTATTTTAAAAAAATTATGTTTTTAAAATTGATGGAATGTAGGTAAGAAGTGAATATTATTGAGATATGGAATGTTTTTTTTTTCAATTTTAGAAACATTCATAAGTACGGGGATGGAAAAATTCATTTTTATTATAATTGGGCTAAGAAATATATAAATAAGAAGGCATGAATTATTGTTAACTTTCTTTGGGGTGGACTTAATAATTTTTTGGACTGGGCTTCATTAAAAAAAATTAAAATTACACATATATATTATAATGGGCTCTTAATGGGCAGCATTGGGCTTGAGCCCGGTACTGCCCTCAAGATGATCCGCCCCTAATAGTAATATATTCATTAAGAAACATGTAGTATATATTATTGAATTAAAATTAATTTATTGCTACTGAATTTATTAGCTTATGTATGGATAAAGCGGTGGAGACGGGGCTCTTTGAACCTTTGACAGTTGGTGGAGGTAAGTGGAAGGTATCACACTTGCAATTTCAGATGACACTTTATTTTTGGAGGTGGCATCACTGCAAAATTCCATTTTCCTTAGAAGAGTGTTGATTCTACTCGAACTTGTTGCTGGTCTCAAAAAAGTGAATATAAATAAATGTCAGCTTATTGCTCTAAAAGGGGAAGATGGACTAATGGGAGATATGGCTGATTTGCTTGGCTGCAAGATAGGATACCTGCCTTTCAAATATCTTGGTGTGATGATGGAGAGTTCGCATCGTAAGGCCCGAGGTTGAAATTATATCATTCGAAAAGTTGAGAAGAGGTTGCTGAATTGGAGTAAGTTAGAATTATCCTATGGTGGTAGATTGATACTTATAAATTCTATTTTAAATGCTATGCCTTCTTATGTTCTTTCGATTTTTAGGGCACCTAAGTGTGTCATAAAAAGATCATTGAGCTGCAGAGGCAATTCTTGTGGAATGAGACAAATGGAAATAAGAGGATAGCATGGGTGAGTTGGAGATCTATCTGTAGACCAAAGGAAGTAGGGGGCTTGGTGTTAAAGATTTGGAGTTGCAGAATAAGGCTCTCCTTTGCAAATGAATTTGGAAGATTATGAAAGAACAAAATGGGTGGTGGACCAATTTGATCATTGCAAGGTTGGGAATTGATACATCATATGGGGATTTTGAGAGATTGTTAGCAAAATGTGATAAACTTAAAGGGTGGTGGAGGGATGTATTGAAGGCAATGGAAGATGTGGGAGGTAATTGGTTTAAAGAGTCTTTATCTCGTCGGGTGAAGGATGGTTCGAACACATCATTTTGGAATGAACCCTGGTTAAATAAGATGTGTCTCCGAACTCGATTTCCAAGGTTGTATGATGTCTGTGAGTCGAAGGAAGCATGCATTGCTTCTATGGGTTATATGAATGATATGGAGTGGAAATGGGAATAGAATTGGAGAAGAAGTTTGAGAAGTTGGGAGGAGGAGTCACTTAAGGAGTTGTTGGTGATGTTGGAGGAAGTTAGCATCAATCCAGGAGAGAGAGAGACAATTGGTGTTGGGGAGTTTGTGAGAGGGGTGGGTACAATGTTTGTGAAGCATATCGAGTTCTTATGGATAGAAAATTAGGGGATTATGAATAGGGCTGGGGAAAAATACCGAAATTTTGGTATACCGCCCTTATCATAACGAAAAATACCGATTTTACCAAAATTTTAGGTATGCCGAAATTTTTGGTAAGGTATGATACCGTATTGAAAATTTTGGTACGATAAAGGTATATAAATAATCAATACCGCGGTATTTTGGTATATGCCGAAATACCGTAAAATATTCAATTTTTTGAGTTATATGATACGATATTACCATATTAGATGATACATACAATTATAATTATTATTTATGTATTATAATTTTTAATTAAATTATATATATACACTATTTTATTAAAGATTAAATCTAAAATCCTACTGTATATTTCTTCATAATTATAAATTATTGATAAAGATCATTGACTTACATGATATTAATACTTATTTTTTAATTAAGTAATTCTATGTATATGAAAATTTAAAAGTGTTGATTTTAATATAAGTTCCATATATTTTTGTGTATATCTCTTAGGTACTATTTATTTAATGACAAACACTTTGTAAAACGGGTTTAGATATATTAATTATGTAAACTCGGTTACTGTTTAGTACATAAAAAATTACTCTTTAGCACATGAATTGTTACTTTTAAATTAAAAAATTACTCTTCAAATTCTTGTAAATCCCGATGTATCGATTACTTTAAGTACATGAAAAATTACTTTTTAGAGATACGAATTATTACTCTATTGTGTAAAAATTATTACTCTTCAAAGAGTTATTTTTTATATATTAAAGAGTAATATTAAAAAATAAGGCTTACCTGTAAACCCGGTTTTCATGAGACTTACTCTTATTTAATTTGGTCGTTTGCAGATTGTCGTATATTTTTGAATTTGTTATTTATTAGAGTATGTTTTATAGCTATCTTTCACTTTTCTAGTACATGGTTTTTATAAGATTTATTGAATTTTAGATGTATAACGGTATAACAAACTATGTAATAGGATGATATATACCGATATTTTAGGTATGATATGGCATACCGAAATATTGGTAAGTAGAAGGTATACTATTTTCTTATACCGAAATATTGGTATACCGAACTAAGGTATACCGAAAGGTTAGGTAAGATAACTGTATGATTTTTTAAATATCGAAAATTTCGGTACGGTATATGGTATGACCAAAAATCTTCGGTATGCCATACCGCCCACCCCTAATTATGAATCCCCTTTGGAACTCTATTCCTACATTTGAGATAAACATATCCCCCAAAAGTACAGTTCTTGGTATGGCGAGTCATTAAAAATAGAATCCCTACTAAAGTCGAGCTTTCAAAGAGAAATGTCATACATGTTTCTGCCGATACACATTGCCCAGTCTGCTTGGAGGAACCGGAATCTGTCTGTCATTGTTTCATCTTATGTAGAGGAGCAAGTGATATTTGGGTAAGAGTTATGAGGTGGGTTGGTGTAAATGGTGTTGGATTGTATACTAAAATTCTAGCTTTAGTATGAACAATGTCATAACAATATTTGAAATGAGAATCATTGATCAAATGATTGCATCTTATAATTTATTTTATATGCATGATGCAATAGTCCATTTACTTTATACTGTAGATAATATGTTGTGCGACAACACGCAGAAGATCATATTATCGGTTTCCTTATAAAGTATAAACTGATGCTCACAACTGAGAAAGACGGGGACTCTCTATCGGTATGGTTGTAGTGTGGTTTGGTATTAGCTTGTCTTGGCTATAGAATCATATTAGTGCACTTGTGTGTATTGAGCAGGACCGCCTGAGGTCGTTCTTCTTATACTGACTATATAGTAGAACTTGATCTCTGTTATTATAGAAGTTCGTGCTCTTAATTCCTATACAATAACCTCGACACGTAGGGCAGTATGTATTTCTTTGATTCATCAATGGGTGAGATTTATAAGTATTAAATCAACAAACTCGGTGAGTTGGGAAGTAGTGCTGTATATATGGTGTGCTGTTGATTGTAGAAGGAATCCATGTTCGTTATAGGTTGATGATGTCCCCTTGAGGAGCTCATAAGGTTTATCATGTAAATCTTGCAAGTGGATTAATTTTCGGCATGATAATAAGGTTGAGTGGTACTACTCTCGGATGAGATATTAATTAATTTAAGTTGTCAGTAACTTAATTAATTAATGGACATTGTATATCTTAAACATGGGGAGACTATCGGGCTTATAATTAGAAGGAGCCCAGAACATAATTTTGGGATTGGACGGGTAGTGCAATAATAATATTTTAGTGGACTATATTATTATTATTGGATTTAATTAAAAGCTTTGGGCTAAGCTTGGTTAATTAAATTCAATTGAGGCACAGCCCAATTTCTCCTCCTGGTCCCTGCTGTAGCCCAATATATATAGTCATCTCAGCTTCTGGAAACCTAAGTAATTACGCCTCTTTCAATGTGAGTTAGGGAAAGAAGCAGATTGAGAGAATCCTGCAGATTGTTGCCCACACAACAGCAGGATTCGACTTGGGACATACAGCAGAAGATCGAGAGGTGGTTCTCTGCAACTATCAACCTCTACACCAACCCAGAAGTATGGTAAACGGTTTAATTGCTTCCGCTGCTTATTGTTTACCTGTTAATCCTAACGGATCACGTTGAACCGCACGATCCAATTGCCAACAATTGGTATCAGAGCGTTGGTTTCTTGGTGAAACGTGATTTGTTAGGATAAGAGTTTTTGTGATTATATGATTATAAGATCATAATCTGTTGTAATCGCATATAACTATGTGATCTTCTGTTGTGTATTTCTCGCTGTTTGTATACACTGTTCACGCTGTTTTAATACACAAACACGTCTCGAGTCAATAACCCTGAGAAGAATCGATGGGATCACACTCGATTGCGATAGAGGGAGTCACTGTGGCACTCGTTTTATCGATTTGTGACGAGCGGCTTTACCGAGCGGGTGGCTAAGCGCATGGCCCGGCGGTAGTGCCCGGCATCACGCGCGGTGGGATGCTCATTTTGGGGATTCAGGTATCTCCGAGCGAGACTGCGTGCGGTGCGGCGCTCGTTTCAGGTTGCAGCAGCCAGGCATGAAGAAGCCGATGCGGAGGCGACTGCACGGGGAAGACGCTGACTGGCGTTGGTTGGGGCGCCTCTGCAACTCCCGATTGCTGGTGCAAAGGCAGGATCCGTGAGAGCCCAACTCGATCCCGGTTGAATCGGAGCAGATCGGCGTTGATTGCAGCGGCGTTCTGAGTGCGTAGAGATGGCGTTTGGGCTAGTCGTCCACGAGCTCTGAGTGACTGGTACCCGTCGGCATAGTGGATCGTGAGTCTGGCTGTCGTGGATGGCGGCACAAATCCATTTGGGTCGCCGGGAGTCTTCCGGGCGTGATGGTAGGCGGGTGCGAGTGGTGGCAGTCGTCGGCGGCAGCGCTGATGGTTGGCGACTAACCGGTGGCGGCGCTGTTGCTCAGCGGCGGGCCGATGCAGCTGCGGAGCTTCTGTCGACGAAGTTCGATGGTGCCAGGAGAGCTCCGGCCGCTGGAAGCAGTAAGCTGGCAGTGTTCAGCGGCGCCGGTGGATGCGAAGGGTCACGATTCCGGTTGGGCTGAAGCAGCGGCGCCGGTGGATGCTTCAGTGTTTAACGACGTGTGATCGCTGTCGTGAAAGGGGGCAAATGTGGCTGGGTCTTCTAGGGCAGCAGAATGGGTTTTGGGCTTCCTTGTTGGGCCTGAGTTTTTGTTGTTTCCTTGGGCCAGCTGGGCTTCATTTTTAATTGCTCGTTTATTGGGCCGTGCAGAAAGGGGTTTAATAAATGGGCTCATTTTTTATAAATGGGCTGTCTGTTTTGGCTGCCCCTTTAGGCTTTGATTTAATTATGGTTTTGGGTTGTAGTTAAGGCCCAAATATTAATTAAATGGTAATGGGCTGCTGGGCCTATATTAATTGCTGGTTTTAATTAATTGTGGATAATGGGCCAAGCATGATAATTAATTAATTATATTAATGGACTAATTTTGTGCTAGTGGGCTTGGTGGATTTAATTTAATTTTGGGCTGAGTATATGGGTCATGGAAAATGAGCTTGATTAATTATTTAATCTGCTGCTCATTTTGTGATACTTTGTTGCTCTAGGGCCCAAATTAATTAATCCACTATTTATACAATTAATTATGTTATATAACTGATTAATTGATTTATTTATCAATTATTGTTGTATATGTGAAAGACATGTTCTATGTGATTTATTTATTTAAATTGCTGTTAATAGAAGCATGTCTTAGATGTATATTTTATTTGAGATATTATATGCATGTTAAAACCCTCGGTATTAAATAACTAAGTGGGAGAGGGGATTGGTAATTAATTCCCGCGGCCTCCATTATTGGTTTGTAAGTGATGTGAGTAAACTTGCGTGTTGGCAATAGAGTCTTCCTCCCTAACGGATGAGTTTATTCACGGATCACTGGTACAAACTTCTTTAAATAATTATTGTTTGTAATGTGTTGCATATGGGCTTGCGCGTTGGCTATAGTGCCTTCCTCCCTAACGGATGAGCTTATATGCGGTTCACTAGTACAAACTTATATAATTGATGGTTGTAGAAAGTTATCTGAGCGCGTGTGTACTTCTCTAACAGTAAGGCACATAAGCTTGGGCAGCGGACTTGGGATCAAATAATGGTGTACACTTAGGTGTAAATAATTAGTATCCTCCCCAACGGAGTCACTGCTATTATTTGCATGGCTAAAGAGGAACCGACTATTAATTATTTTGTCATAAAGTTAGGTTGACAAATGAAATTAATGGGTAAAACCTTCTCTTGTAAATGTTCGGGTTTGTAAACGTCCACCCTAACGTGGCTTGCAGACTCACGGTGCTTGAGATGTCGGTGAATTTTATTTTTATATTGTTTTGAGGGAAATAATATAAAAGGATAAAATTCGAAGATTTGACCGGAAAAATTTGTTTGTGATTCTCTGAATTTCGAATGGTTTTATTTCACTAATTGTTAACTAAAAGACATTATATTTACTTGTCCAAATTAGATGATTAGAAAAGAATCTTGGTTTTGAAAATTTCTGCTTATGAAAATACATGTGTATTCTCACAAAGGACGTCTCATGATGCCTATTAAAGTCTCTAATGAAGAGATGAGAGGTTTATAGAAATATGATGGTCTCATATAACTCTTCGGATCCTTGAGTAAGTTAAAAGGCAGAAGATCATGGTTGAATTGATGAATGAATTGGAAAAGCTTGGAATAGAAATTGAAAGGGAAACCTAAATCAATTTATTCTTCACAATTTGCCTGGATGCTTTGTGCAAGTTCTACCTGAAATACAAAAGGTTGTATATGGTGGGAAACTTCTAAACAAAACATGGGGCAAAAGAAAGCCAATTTTCATCATGATGTGAACAAATTTAACATCTCATTTACTAATGGTTTAAACATGATTAGTGATGGCATCTACTGATACGAAGTATGTAGATATTGGAATCACTAAATGTTTATCACTGAGTAAGGATAAGATTGTTAATAACATGGGTAAAACTACAAAGGTAGTGACTATTGCAGTGGGAGTTGTTTATTTATCTCATGATAAGAATAAACGATTGATTATGAGAAATTATCTTTACGTACGTTTCATAGAAAGAATTTGATTTCGGTTTCTATGCATTAACGGATGGATACTTCATTTCATTTAAATGACATGGTCATAGTAATGAGGAATGAGGCTATAATCCGTTAAAGTACGTTGGTGGATAATATGTATACTCTTGAATCATGTACATCCCACAGATGCAATAAATAGTAATTAAATAATGCATCTTCTAATATTAGTAAGAGAAAGGAACCTTCGGAAATGAACTAAACATACATTTGGCATCTATCACTAATTCATTTTACTTAAGTAGGATTCAAAAGTTGATAGCCGATAGACCGTAAGGTTTATCTGAAGTGGAAACTATCGGACTTGCGAGTCTTGCTTGGAAGTAAAAATGATTAACTGCCTTTTCAAGGCTGTGGGGTGTAGAGCCAAAGATATATATGTTGAAATTAGTTCATTCTGATTCAAGCGAACCTAACAATATCCAGACGAGAGATGGTTATGAATATTCAAAGATTATTCTGGGAACCGATATATTTATTTGATGCACTGCATGTCTAAGTTCTTGGATTAATTCAAGAATTGTAAGGCTGGTACAGTGAGCGTCATGGAAAATATATCATATCATTACGATTCAATCGTGATGATGAAGACCTCTTAGGATAGTTAGGAACTAATAATCAGAAGTTGAGATTAAATCTCAAGTTGACTACACCGGGCATGCCTCAGCTGAATGGTGTGATGGAAAGAAGGAATAAGCCTCTTATGGTAATGATTAGATAGATGATGAATTATTTGGAATAATTAAAATTCGTTTTATGGATATGCCCTAGAAACAGTAATTCGTAAAACATTTGTCTGTTTGTGGGACATCCTGGAAAAATGAAGGTTGATTTATTTAGTCCAAAAGATCGAAGGGTGACTGTTAACACAAACACCAGATTTTTGGAAAAGGACTATGTAATAAATCACAAGCCCATGTATAAGTTGTTCTAAAGGAAGTGAGAGGAAAACACTAAGTATAAGTACCAAGTGTACAAGAGGATATACCACAAGGTAAACTGCAACGCGTGTCACGTCTGATACACAATTACATGTAGTGCCTTGTCGTAGTGGGAGGGTTGTATGACAACCCATAAATATATATTTTGGGAGAGTCGTGAGACTTGATCCCTAGTGAACATGGTATTATCCCACGAATACGACGTATCACTACAAGATTAAAATGCGGAATCTTAGTAAGTTGCAATGTATGTTGAAATAGAATCTACGGATTCTAAATTAAGTCTGGAGCTTGAAGGATCACTAAAATGGTGTAAAAGCCATTAAAAGTGGTCAAAGGAAATAAAAGAGGATCATACGGATAGGTGAAAATCTTGGAAGCAAAGCTTGTTGCGAAAAGATGTACTCAGAAAGAAATGGTTCGATTATGAAAGAACATATTCGCTGGTAGCTATGCTTAAATTGATCCGGATTCTTTTATTTATTGCTGCTATGAGGAACAGCAAATAGATGTCAAGACAGCTTTCCTGATTGGAAGTCTTGAGGAAAACATCTATGTAGAGCGACCAGAGTAATTCATTGCAAAGTACTAATAGCATTTTGATAGTAAGCTTAAAAGTGTCCAGCGATGGACTAAAGCAAGCTTTAAGATTGTGAATCATCTGTTTTGATTAGGTAATCCAGTGGCATGGATTTAAATCAATGAGCGGATGAGTCTTCTGTGTTGTAAAGAGTGACAGAAACGTGGTGGTATTTTTTATACTATACGTAGATAGTATCTTGCTCATTGGAGATAATGAAAGAGTATTATCGGGCGTATGGGTACGGTTAATAAAGCGGTAGAGATGAAGGACTTAAGAAAGGCAAAATACATTCTTTTGATCACGGTAATACGGATCACAAGAAAGGATGTTATGCTTATCTCAAGTTTCATAAAATGATACAGTCCATACTCATTTAACATGTAAATTTATCTTAGTAATTGTGTCTTAAGACACAAAAAGAAGATAAAGAGGATGAAAGCGGTTCCTTATGCTTCGGCGAATAAGGAAGCTTAATCTATGAAATGCTATGAACGATATTGGACATCTGTTTTGCTAAATGCAAGAACAGTGGGTATCAACGTAACCCGGAACAAGAATGATGAACTGTGGTAAGACATTTATAAAGTGCCTGAGAAGGACTGGAAATTATATGTGGACTTACTGGACAGATTCACTGCTTCTTGTGGATTACGTAGATTCAGATTTTTAGTCAGATTGGACGGCAGTAAATTCTCCTCAAAGGTTATGTGTTTAATTTTAGGAAGTAGAGTCATAATGTGGAGGAGTGTTATATAGAAATATATTTCAGACTCCGGACTCCATCATGGAAAGATGATGAATTGGAGCCTATGAGGTAGCCAAAGTATCTATATGACTCTAGAGACTTCATGATGGACTTTGAAGTGTTTCTAAGTTTGCCCAATGTAATCACAATTTACATTGATGATATTGGTGCAGTTGCAAACTTGAAGAAATCACAAGTCCATAAGGCAATTAAACACATGGAGCGCGAGTACCACCTGTTACGAGAAATCGTATGATGAGGAGAAGGTTGTTGTCGCCTAGATTGCATCGGATGATAACCTAGTAAACCATTTACAAGGACCTTAAGGCGAGAGCTTTTAATGGTCGTGTAGTGGGAGTAGGAATCAGATGTATGGCAGAAGACATGACAGCATAGTCTTTTAGTATAAGTGGGAGATTGTTGGATTGTATACTAAAATTCTAGCTTTAGTATGAACAATGTCATAACAATATTTGAAATGAGAATCATTGATCAAATGATTGCATCTTATAATTTATTTTATATGCATGATGCAATAGTCCATTTACTTTATACTGTAGATAATATGTTGTGCGACAACACGCAGAAGATCATATTATCGGTTTCCTTATAAAGTATAAACTGATGCTCACAACTGAGATAGACGGGGACTCTCTATCGGTATGGTTGTAGTGTGGTTTGGTATTAGCTTGTCTTGGCTATAGAATCACATTAGTGCACTTGTGTGTATTGAGCAGGACCGCCTGAGGTCGTTCTTCTTATACTGACTATATAGTAGAACTTGATCTCTGTTATTATGGAAGTTCGTGCTCTTAATCCCTATACAATAACCTCGACACGTAGGGCAGTATGTATTTCTTTGATTCATCAATGGGTGAGATTTATAAGTATTAAATCAACAAACTCGGTGAGTTGGGAAGTAGTGCTGTATCTATGGTGTGCTGTTGATTGTAGAAGGAATCCATGTCCGTTATAGGTTGATGATGTCCCCTTGAGGAGCTCATAAGGTTTATCATGTAAATCTTGCAAGTGGATTAATTTCCGGCATGATAATAAGGTTGAGTGGTACTACTCTCGGATGAGATATTAATTAATTTAAGTTGTCAGTAACTTAATTAATTAATGGACATTGTATATCTTAAACATGGGGAGACTATCGGGCTTATAATTAGAAGGAGCCCAAAACATAATTTTGGGATTGGACGGGTAGTGCAATAATAATATTTTAGTGGACTATATTATTATTATTGGATTTAATTAAAAGCTTTGGGCTAAGCTTGGTTAATTAAATTCAATTGAGGCCCAGCCCAATTTCTCCTCCTGGTCCCTGCTGTAGCCCAATATATATAGTCATCTCAGCTTCTGGAAACTTAAGTAATTACGCCTCTTTCAACGTGAGTTAGGGAAAGAAGCAGATTGAGAGAATCCTGCAGATTGTTGCCCACACAACAGCAGGATTCGACTTGGGACATACAGCAGAAGATCGAGAGGTGGTTCTCTGCAACTATCAACCTCTACACCAACCCAGAAGTACGGTAAACGGTTTAATTGCTTCCGCTGCTTATTGTTTACCTGTTAATCCTAACGGATCACGTTGAACCGCACGATCCAATTGCCAACAAATGGACCTTTGAGTACCGATCTTTGACAAAATTTTATGGAATTCAGTAACTTGTTGAATGGTGTGTTGGCTTGTTGTGTGTTGAGATGCATTTGGGCTTGTACGATTTGGACGATATGGAGACATAGAAATGATCTTGTGTTTGAGAACAAGGAATGAAAGGTGGATGAGATGCTAAATGAAGTAAAAAACCATACATGGTTGCTTAAATGCATATGTGGAGCTGTAGATTAATTGCTTAAATTGTTGTTTTAGTATTGTCCTTATGTTGATTTATTTGGGTATTTCTTGTACCCATTTCATTTAATGAAAATTTTCCTTTATAAAAAAAAATTAATATAATTTGTTATTATAAAAACACTGGATACAGTGTTTTGGATGTATAGCATGTCAACTCTTTAAATAATAATTAAGTTTGTCTAAAAGATACACATAATCTACAAAATAGAAAATAAAAGATCAAGTGTGTGTTTTATTTTGATACTTGAAATTTCTCTATTTTCTCTCCTTCGACTGCTTTGATTAATATATTGTGTATATATTTCATCTATACATAAACGTGATATTACTCCCATGTTTATGTTATTAAAATACACATTACATATTATATATCAAAGCAAATAATTCAAGCTGATTTCCTTGGATGTAGGAGGTTTACCAAATGGTTGAATTTTTGTAATTAAATTCATATTTTAATGTCTTAAAACTAAAAAAAACACCTTTTTATTTAAAATGATTTTTAAGGGGAGTTATTGGTAGGTCAAAAATATACTTCCTATTTATGAAAGATTTAAATAGGGTGTAATAATATAATATAAATTAAAAATAAAGCAAGAGCAGTATTAAAGGAAAATCGTAGTTGGAATAGCTCTTTCACGTATATATCAATAGCTAATCGCCAGCCATCATTGAATTGTTTATAAGCTAAGAATTTAATTATTTAATAGTACTATTTTGCCAAACTTTGGTACTTTTGGCCAACGAAATTAACTAACTCATGTCTTCTTATTTTCAGTCAATTTTATTACTATTATATATAATATATGCATCACTTGGGCTCCATCATCTATAATAAATGTATGTATATATATTTTAATTGGAAGATGTAATCGTAAAAATACAATAAAATTATAATAACTAATTATAATTAAACTCTAAGAATTATATTTAGGGTATTTATATTGGAGTGTGTACTAGATAACTTGAACAATATTTATATTAGTGACTTGTATAATAATAGTTCATAAAATGTTTTCATGGTATAATTATTAAGAAAAAAAATATACTACTAAGTTTAAGAGTTGATAGTTTCAATAGTACTATGCATTTTGTAATTTTCATAAGGTTCTAAAAATTAACTTTGTGAAGATTTGAGTTTTCTTAACTAATTTTTAATGGGAAGAATTTGTGCTACGTTCTCTATGTGAAATGGATAAGAAGGAGTTAAATATTTGTTTGGTCCCGTAACTTTTTTTCTTTTTAATTTTAGTCCCAAAAAAGATATTTGTTTATAATTAGTCCCATAACTTTCATTTTTCTTTAATTTTGGTCCAATTTTCGCCGAATTTGCCACCTGTTTCCGAAATTGGCAAGTGATGCTGACATGACGAGTCCAACCAGCCAAATATTGATGAAGCTTAAGAAGAAGAAGAAGGATAACACCAAAAATTGCAAAATGTTTATGTATGGGGTGACTATAAACGTTTTTGCAATCTTTGGTGTTGTCTTCATTCCTTTTCTTAAGTTTCATCAATCTTTGGTTGGTTGAGAAATAATTGGACTAGCCACGTCAGCATCGCTCGTCGGTTTCCGGCAACAAGTGGCAAATCCGATAAAAATTGGACCAAAATTAAAGAAAAATTAAAGTTATGGGACTAATTATAAACAAATATATTTTTTGGGACTAAAATTAAAAAGAAAAAAAGTTACGGGACCAAACAAATATTTAACTCGATAAGAAGTAATGGAGTAGTATTTTTAATTAAAAGTGATAATAATACTATACTTGATTATTTCATAAAAAAATTATATTATAAATAAAATGATAATATTTTTTTAAAAAAAATGATATCCTCTTTAATAATAAGTACTCCCTCCGTCCCGTTAAAATGTACGCATTTGCTTTTTGCACGTAGATTAAGAGATATAATATTTTAATGTATTGTGAGATGAGAGAAATAATAATTTAATGTAAAGTTAGAGGTGGGTAATATTGGTATACCGAAAATATGTTTGCCTTTTTTTTAGCACTCACGAGCAAGAATACTCGATCGTTGTAGTAGTATATCCCAAGAAAAATTATCAATCCAATAAGGAGTTATGTTCGTACTAGCAAAATACTTGAGCTCATGTTCATATTGTTTTTGTAAAGATGATCGGGGGTTTTGAGATTGATTAACAACTAAAACAAGTAACAAGTAAATAAGAATAGCAAATAAGAAAAATGACAAGTAAAGAAAATGGGTGCTAAAGTTCAAGTATGGAAAAACATGGGATTAGAAACATCCAAGCACACTCGATTCATATTATCATGCAAACGGAATTCAACTCAATTGATGTAGACTAAGGGTGATCACGATTGTATCCTAAGCTCCCTTTCGGGTTACAAAGGTTGTTGATCCATTTTAGACTCCCAAAAGCACTTAAGATCAAAGCCCAACATTAACCCCTTCCATCTAGGTACTAGTTAGATTAAACTCTCCCTTTTTGTGTACTAAGGCCAACGAATGGATTGGTTCCCCTCATTGAATTCAAATATCCTTTCGGTCAAACCCAAACTCAATGTCTAATCATGCCTTCCTAATACTATAGAGGATCGTTTCCGTCTCACTCCAAGCAATACATACATGAACATCATGATAGCATTTAATTACCACAAATAATCCATTGATCAACAATCCATTAAACCAATAAACATTCATGAATAACAAACCATGCCATCACAACATCAAGACAATTAAATTCCATGAATAGAAATCAACATCAATTAAATCAAAAACCAATTTAATCCACATGATAATATAAATCTAATATGCTCTTCATATTCCTAATCCCACTAGAGGGATTAGCCTAACATGATTAGGGTAACAAAACAATTAAATGATCTATTACACAAATCCATAGTTCTAAATCCAAAAGAGATTCAAAAGAGATGTAAATCTTCCCCAACAATTTCTTGTAGGAAATCTTCAACACTCATGGATCTCCCACTCTAGCTCTTGAAATCTTGAGATCTCTCACACCCAATGGAAGAGATGAAGATTTGGTGGAGAATTTATGGAATGGATGAAGATGGATCAAAGTGGATGAAGGTGGATCTAGATGGTGGTGGAAAATGGGAGGAAAGGTGTGTGATGTGTGTGTAGATGATAGGATTTCGGATCTTATCTGAAAAATATTGAAATGGGGTCTATTTATACCCCATGTGGGCCTTCTAGAAGATTCTGATTTTTTAGCAGGAATTACACCAACACGGCTCGAGCTCTGCACACGGCCACAGGGGTGGCCGTGTTGTGTAATCTGGTGTCCGCACACGGCTTCTAGGACAGGGCCGTGCGCGGTACACGGCCCGTGTTCTGCGCTCGACCCGTGCTCTGCGCTCGGCCACAGGGGTGGCCGAGTTGGTGTTTCTGGCGACATCACACGGCCTCATGCACAGGCCCGTGTGCGGAACTCGAGGCGTGTTCAAGACACGACCCGTGTTCCTGCACACGGCCGGCCGTGTTGTGCAGCTTCTTCTCCTCTTTCACTATTTCGGCTCGTTCTTCCTCGTTTCAACTCCGAATTGAGGTCCGTTTTAAGCTCATTCACACACATTTCCATAAAAACACAAAACACAACCAAATAACACATAAAATACTGATAAAATAATACGAAAACACATATAAAAAGACACTAAAATATAGGTGAAAATAGCTCTAATCAACCCCCCAAACTTAAGGTGTTGCTCGTCCCCGAGCAACGAAAATGACAAACCAAAAAGAGAAATTTTCACCTAGAAAAAGACTAAATGAACATAAGCAATAACATATCGTTAGCAATAATAACTACAAACTATGCTAAGTCATCCTACAATTTTAAAATCATGACATGAGAAATTAATAAGTTCAATCAAAAGAGAGTAATAGTGTAATATAGTCCCTTTTAGTCCAAGCCTCACAATGTATATCGATGTCTCTCAACACTCTTTTGAACTCGGATAAATCACACTCATTAATCGATTGGCTCGACTCGCTATAAGCTTGCTCGCGGACTATATTCACAAACCACCAAAGTTTCAATTAATGATCAAAAAGGTCTTTAATTAGGATGTAATGATAGGCTCTTTGGTAGGATAGGAAGTATATGGATAAGAGTGACTCAACAAGTGTAAGTAATCAAAGAGATGACCAATTTCCTCAACTTCTTCACTTTCTTTTCCTCCTTGCTTATCTTTACAAATCTCAAGCACTATTCATTAACTTCCCTAGGATTGAATTTCTTTTGTTGCATGCTTCCTTTCTTTGAATTTTGTTTACTTGAGCATTTTGATGTTGATTTGCTCCTTTCTTACTTTGAGGTTGCATGTCCATTTCTTACTTTTGCTATTTTCATCCTTTTTCTTGCTTGTTTACCATTCCTTTTTCTTCTTTTGCTAATCAATCAATCCTTTCTAGCTACCATCTCCTCAATCACCCACACAAAGGTATATATAAGCTTGAATGGGTAATTAAGGTTTGTAATGTGCTAAATTCACAAGAAATAGGTTTATTGGCTCAAAGTGGTTGACTAAGGATGATGTTCAAGGTAGGAACATATATGGCAATGACTATAATAACAAGGATGGCCTTAGATCATTTCACCAATCTCCACTAATCGGGCTCGTTCCTATAGTCCTTGAGCAAGTTCTAACTTATCAAACACAACCGATCCACTCATGAAGAAATACCATGTATGCATGGTTGAGGCTCAAATGCTCACAAGCTTGTGCTCGGACCTTAAGGAACTTATTACACCACATTCATCTCAAAATTGAACAAGTTAAGTAAAACATGTCACAATTTGAAAGTGTAGAGATTCTTAATCATAATTTGTCATCACTTATCACCACAACATATCATCACTCACATTCAAAAATGACTCACAACATCCCTAAACAAACCACCAAACATACCAAGAAAAGAATGAAAATACACACAACATACAAATAAGGACTCAACAAACAAGACACAACAACACAAAACATGCAAAAACACAAAATACCATCATCCATAAGAAAATTAAGCACACATTCATCCCAACCTTTATTGAAAAGGAAATCCTAATATACGAAAGTAAACCTCCCATAAACATAACAAATGAAGTAGCATGCTAGTCACAACAATCCAAATCAAAATCAATTCATTTTAAGTAATAAAATGATAAGGTGTAGAGTACTCCCTCAATAGGCATTTGGTAAGGAAAGCGTTAGCTCCAAGCTCCATCTTGCTTCCAATACCTCTCATTCATGCTCAAACCCTCAACAAACACCATTATTTCAACAATTTCATTATAAATATGGACTATCATGCACTTCAACACCACCAATCATGCCTAAATCAACCCAAACTCATGAGAAAAATTTTAAAAATTTTAAAATTTGTCCAATTTTACAAGAATCATACTCAAGTGGTGAGTCACACCACACACTCTCCCCCCAAACTTAAATCGAAACAAGAGTTGAGACTTAAGTTTGCAAAAAGTGGTGAGACTTACCCTTGTAGTTTCCATTGATGATCTTCTTGTAGAGAAGTAACCGCATCCACATGACTCAAGTTATATCCACCACGCACTAGCACCCCCCAAACTTAACTCGAGACAAGAGTCACGAATTAAGTTTGCAACAAGTGTTGGACATATCAACTTGAATCCATGAAGCATTTTTCTTTTCTTCAATATTCATTTTTCTCCATGAGCACAATCAACCTACAAGTCCAAAAAACAAAAACAAAGCAATAAAGATAGTGATGGGGTGCCTCCCATCGAGCGCTAAGTTTAACGTCTTCAAGCTAGACGAATGTTTAGCTCATCTTTCACATAAAGTATCCACAAAGAGGGTCTCCATTTGTGATGGATCCACATAGTGCTTCACACGATGACCATTTACCAAGAACTCTCCCCCGTTCTCATCTATAACCTTTAGAGCTCCCCCATCAAGTACTTCCTTTACCACATAGGGACCTCTCCATTTGGACTTCAACTTGCCCGGGAAAAGTCTTAGTCGAGAATTGAATACCAACACCTTCTCACCCTTTTCAAAGCTCTTCTTCCTCAAACGAGCATCATGCCACCTCTTGGTTTTCTCCTTAAAAATTCTTGAATTTTCATAAGCATTTTCTCTAAATTCCTCAAGCTCATTCAATTGTAAGAATCTTACATTCTTCGAAGCTTTCATGTCAAAATTCAACTTCTTAATGGCCCAATAAGCTTTATGCTCTAACTCCACCGGAAGATGGCAAGACTTACCATAGACAATTTGAAAAGGAGACATACCAAGAGTGGTCTTGAATGCGGTTCGAAAGGCCCACAATGCATCATCAAGTTTATTTGACCAATCCTTTCTACTCACACTCACTGTTTTCTCCAAGACTTGTTTGATTTGTCGATTAGAAATTTCAGCTTGACCATTCGTTTGAGGGTGATACGGAGTAGACACTCGATGCTTCACTCCATAAGTCTTGAGAATGTTCTCCATGAGCTTATTTATGAAGTGACTACCCCCATCACTTACCAACACTCTAGGTACTCCAAATCTTGTGAAGATATGCTTCTTTAGAAACCCCATGACTACTCTAGCATCACTTGTTCTTGAAGGTATGGCCTCAACCCATTTCGAGACATAGTCAACTGCCAATAGGATGTATAGGAATCCATTAGATTGAGGAAATGGTCCCATGAAATCGATGCCCCACACATCAAATATCTCCACTTCTTGAAAGCTCTTAAGGGGCATCTCATCCCACTTGGAGATTCCTCCCATCCTTTGACATCGATCACAACCCTCTACAAATTTCTTACAACTTTTGAACAAAAATGGCCAATACAACCCCGATTGTAAGACTTTTGCAGCGGTCTTTTGAGCTCCAAAATGGCCTCCACTAGGTGAATAGTGGCAAAACTCCAAAACACTATTCCATTCTTCCTCGGGCACACATCTTCGCACAAGAGAATCATTACACATCTTGTATAAGAATGGATCATCCCATAAGTAACTTTTAACATCATGAAAGAACTTCTTGGATTGATACTTATTAAGCTCATAAGGCCTCTTTCCACTAGCCAAGTAATTTACATAGTCCGCATACCACGGGCTTCCTTCTTGCTCCACTAAAACCTCAATTTGATAGCAATCACACTCCAAGATTTCTTCATCGGGAAAAACCTCCTTGATTAACTCATAAGTACTTTCACAATGCTCCCTCGACTCTAACCTTGAAAGATGGTCGGCTATCACATTCTCCGTGCCCTTCTTATCTCTCACTTCAATATCAAATTCTTGAAGAAGTAGTACCCATCTTATCACCCTTGGCTTTGCATCCTTCTTTGCCATGAGATACTTGATAGCGGCATGGTCGGTATATACAATAGTTTTCGTTCCTACCAAATAAGGACGAAACTTATCAAATGCGTATACTACCGCCAAGAACTCTTTTTCGGTAGTAGTGTAGTTCCTTTGAGCCGCATCAAATGTCTTGCTTGCATAGTAAATAGCTCGGAATTTTTTCTCTCTTAGTTGCCCCAAAACCACTCCAAGAGCTACGTCACTTGCATCACACATCAATATAAATGGCTCCTTCCAATCGGGGGTGATCAAGATGGGTGATGAAATCAAAGCTTCCTTTAGCACCTGAAAAGCATTTAAACAATTATCATCAAACTTAAATGTCACATCTTTTTCAAGGAGATGAGATAGAGGTTTAGAAAATGAAGAAAAATCCTTGATGAATCTACGATAGAACCCGGCATGACCAAGGAACGATCGTACTCCCTTCTCATTTGTTGGCGGTGGAAGCTTCTCTATAGCAACAACTTTGGCTCGGTCAACTTGCAATCCCTTTGAAGAGATGTGATGTCCAAGTACAATGCCATCATTTACCATGAAATGGCACTTCTCCCAATTCAACACTAAATTAGTGTCTTGACATCGCTTCAAAACAATAGCAAGGTTAGACAAACAATTATCAAAAGAAGAACCAAACACCGAAAAGTCATCCATGAAAACTTCCATTATATTCTCAATTAATCCTTCAAAGATTGCCATCATACACCTTTGAAAGGTGGCTGGTGCATTGCAAAGTCCAAATGGCAATCTTCGAAAAGCAAATATTCCATAAGGACAAGTGAAAGCGGTCTTTTCTTGGTCTTCGGGTGCTATGAGAATTTGGTTATACCCGAAATACCCATCAAGAAAGCAATAAAACTCATACCCGGCCAACCTATCCAACATTTGATCTAAGAAAGGTAAGGGGAAGTGATCTTTACGTGTGTTTTCATTAAGCTTTCTATAATCAACACACACACGCCATCCCGTCACCGTCCTAGTGGCTATGGTCTCATCTTTATCGGTCTTCACTATAGTCATACCCCCTTTTTTAGATACTATATGCAACGGGCTCACATAGGGGCTATCACTAATAGGAAAAATCATATCGGAGTCTAACCACTTAAGAACCTCTTTTTTTTTACCACTTCTTGCATGATAGGATTAAGTCTTCTTTGGTTTTGAACACAAGCTTTCCCTTCATCCTCAAGTCTTATCTTATGCATGCAAATTGTTGGACTAATTCCCTTCAAATCATCAATACACCAACCAATAGCCGACTTATGTTCTTTAAGGACATTAAGCAATTTATCAAGTTGACTAGAGGTTAGAGATGATGATACGATTACCGAATATGTCTCATTTTCACCAAGGTAGGCATAAGCAAGATGATCGGGTAGAGGCTTCAACTCCACCTTCTTTTCCTTTTTCCCTTCTTGCTCGAGTGGATCTCTAAGTGGTAAGAACTTTTCATTTCCTCTTGAGATGGCGGCTGCAACCTCTTGAGCTTCACTACAATCACCTAGATCAAGCAAACAATTAATCAATTCTTCATTTAAATCAAGAGAAGTAGTAGAAATATTAGAAAGAGATAGAGAATTGCTCAAGCAAAGTTCAAGTGGATCCTTGGTTACAATGGAAGGCCAACTCTCCTCGACACTTCCCTTTACAACATCCACACTTTTGCATTCTTCATCATTCATTGGATATTGCATGGCCTTGTATAGAGAGAATACCACTTCCTCATCATTAACCCTCAACTTCAATTCTCCCTTGTAGACATCAATAAGAGCTCTCCCGGTAGCAAGAAACGGTCTCCCAAAAATCAATGGCACATTTTCATCCTCCTCCATATCTAGAACAACAAAATCCACCGGAAAGACGAACTTATCAACTTTCACCAACACATCTTCAACTACTCCTTTTGGATGTGTCATAGATCGATCCGCCAATTGAAGTGTGATGGAAGTTGGCTTTACTTCACCTAATCCAAGCTTCTTGAATATGGAGAGAGGCATTAGATTAATGCTTGCACCGAGATCACAAATAGCCTTGTTCTTCTTGTTCTTTCCAATTTCACATGGTATAATGAAACTACCCGGATCCTTCAATTTTTGTGGAAGTTTCCGTTGTAGAATGGCACTACACTCTTCGGTTAGATTAACCGTTTCATTGTCCACAAGACTTCTTTTCTTTCCCATGATGTCCTTCAAGAAACGAGCATAATGAGGCATTTGATCCAAAGCATCGGCGAAAGGGATATTGATTTGAATCTTCTTGAAGATTTCAAGAAACTTTTTGAACCTCTCATCCAAACCCTTCTTCAAGAACCTTTGAGGAAAAGGAACCGGTACTTGAGTCTTGGGTATTCCCCAACTATCTCTTTCAACTTCAACTTCCTTTTCCCTTAACTCCTTTGCCTTTTTCCACTTTGGAATTCTCTCTATCTTCTCTTCATCTTTCTTTTGCTCAACAATTTCTTTTTTCTTGCTTACTTCCTCCATTTCAATCTCTTCTTGCACCAACCCTTCTTCCACCTTGCTTTCCACTTCCCTTTCAATGATAATATTATCTTCTTTAGGCATAGGAGGTTCCTCATACTCTTTTCCACTTCTAAGAGTGATAGCTTTGCAATCTTCTTTAGGATTAGTTACCGTGGTAGATGGAAACTTTCCTTGTTGGTGTTGAGATCCCACGGAAGAAGCAATTTGACCCATTTGATACTCAAAAGCTCTCATCCTATTGTCGGATTTCTTCTCATTTTCCTCCATTCTAGCCTCCATCTTTGCATCTCTTTTTTCCATGTAAGCCCTTGTATCTTTCATGAATGCCATCAATGTCTCTTCCAATGATGCTTTTCCTTCTCCATTTGGCGGCTTAGCACTCGGATCGAATCCCGGAGGATATGACACGGCGGCTTGAGGATTAGAGTAAGAAAGATTCTCATGCTTCCTCGGAGCTTGATAATTTCCACTTGATTGATTGAAATTGCTTCCCCGAGCTTGTCCTTGATATCCTCCTTGGTAATTACCTTGATTAGAAGGATAATTACCTTGGAAATTCCCTTGATGATGGAAATTCCCTTGGTAATTTCTCCTATCTAAATAGGCAACATCTTCTACACTTTGCATAACCTTGCTCTCATCATTCACCATAGAACTTGTGCTCCCCCCTTGGCTTACTCCTTGAGTGATCAAATTCAATTGCTTTGTTAACGCTTGAATGCTCTCATTGAATTCTTTCATTCCTTCATTTTGAAACACATCACTCTTCACTTTGTTCACACTCTCCACTTGAGCTACTTTTCAAAAGGCATAACCTCCCATTACTCGCTCGGAAGGCCATTGATAGGCATTCATCGCAATGTCTTCAAAAATATCCATGGCTTTCATAGCATCCACTCCAAATATAGACCCTCCGGATGAGGCATCTACATGCATCCGATTTTGTTGATTTAACCCTTGGTAAAAGAAAGCCACTTGTTGATTCTCATGAAAATCGTGTTGAGGACACTTTCGGAGCATCTCTTTGTAGCGTTCCCATGCTTCATAAAAATTTTCATCCGGAAGTTGCCTAAATTGAATGATAAGGCTTTTCAATTGGAGCGTCTTTGAAGGAGGAAAGTACTTGTTTAGGAACCTTTGCTCAAGATCTTCCCATGTATTACAACTTCCCAAAGGAATTGTATTGTACCATGCTTTAGCCTTGTCTCTTAAAGAAAAAGAGAACAACCTCATTCGAATAGCATCCTCCGACACTCCCTTCATTTTGACGGTGTTTGCAACCTCCAAGAAAGTAGATAGATGAGTGTTCGGGTCTTCAAGAGGACCTCCCCCAAACTGATTTGCTTTGACCATGTTGATCAATCCGGTCTTGATTTCATAATCATTGGCTTGAACCGGAGGAACCATATTGTGCACGGCTCTCGGTTGGAAGTAATCCCGAATTGCTCTAGGCCTTGGCAACTCTTGTTGTTGAAATATTCTTTGAGCTTCTTGATTGGCAAGCAATTGCATATACTCTTGATTTTGAGCAAAGAAATTCCTCATTATCTCCGCTTGATTCTCTTGCACTCCTTCTTGTACCCCCCTTTGATCTTGTAAAGGATCTTGGGGTAGGTCATAATTAACATTGTCTCCCCGTTGATTCTCCATATTTTTTTCTTTTCTAGCTTTACGCCTCTCTCGTTTCCTTTGTCGTGCGGTCCTTTCAATCTCCAAATTCAAAGGAATGATCGATTGATTTCCCTTTGATCTTGTGATCATAAAACACCTACGAAAAGGCCAAGAGTGAGACCACAAACACAAATAATAAATAAAAGAAAATAAAAAGAATCCTTATCAAGAACAACTAAAATAATAACACAGTACTCGACTAGTCCGTCAAACTCCCCGGCAACGGCGCCATTTTCTTGTTTGCCTTTTTTTTAGCACTCACGAGCAAGAATACTCGATCGTTGTAGTAGTATATCCCAAGAAAAATTATCAATCCAATAAGGAGTTATGTTCGTACTAGCAAAATACTTGAGCTCATGTTCATGTTGTTTTTGTAAAGATGATCGGGGGTTTTGAGATTGATTAACAACTAAAACAAGTAACAAGTAAATAAGAATAGCAAATAAGAAAAATGACAAGTAAAGAAAATGGGTGCTAAAGTTCAAGTATGGAAAAACATGTGATTAGAAACATCCAAGCACACTCGATTCATATTATCATGCAAACGGAATTCAACTCAATTGATGTAGACTAAGGGTGATCACGATTGTATCCTAAGCTCCCTTTCGGGTTACAAAGGTTGTTGATCCATTTTAGACTCCCAAAAGCACTTAAGATCAAAGCCCAACACTAACCCCTTCCATCTAGGTACTAGTTAGATTAAACTCTCCCTTTTTGTGTACTAAGGCCAACGAATGGATTGGTTCCCCTCATTGAATTCAAATATCCTTTCGGTCAAACCCAAACTCAATGTCTAATCATGCCTTCCTAATACTATAGAGGGTCGTTTCCGTCTCACTCCAAGCAATACATACATGAACATCATGATAGCATTTAATTACCACAAATAATCCATTGATCAACAATCCATTAAACCAATAAACATTCATTAATAACAAACCATGCTATCACAACATCAAGACAATTAAATTCCATGAATAGAAATCAACATCAATTAAATCAAAAACCAATTTAATCCACATGATAATATAAATCTAATATGCTCTTCATGCATACGGCCGGCCGTGTTGTGCAGCTTCTTCTCCTCTTTCACTATTTCGGCTCGTTCTTCCTCGTTTCAACTCCGAATTGAGATTCGCTTTTTCCTACATCTTCCTTATCATGTTTAGCATCCAATAAAAAGTAAAAATCTTAAGTTTAAGCTCATTCACACACATTTCCATAAAAACACAAAACACAACCAAATAACACATAAAATACTGATAAAATAATACGAAAACACATATAAAAAGACACTAAAATATAGGTGAAAATAGCTCTAATCAAAATACCGATATCGTACCGAAAATTTCGGTATGTAAAAATCCATACTGATTAGATCTATTTTCACCTACATTTTAGTGTCTTTTTATATGTGTTTTCGTATTATTTTATCCGTATTTTATGTGTTATTTGGTTGTATTTTGTATTTTTATTGAAATGTGTGTGAATGAGCTTAAACTTAAGATTTTCACTTTTTATTGGATGCTAAACATGATAAGGAAGATGTAGGAAAAAGCGAATCTCAATTCGGAGTTGAAACGAGGAAGAACGAGCCAAAACAGTGAAGAAATGCAGGGGCCAGCACCAACACGGGCCGTGTAGCCAACACGGCCCTGTAAGAGTTGGCCGTGCGGCGACACCTAGTCATTCAACACGGGCAACTTAAGGTCGTGTCCAGTTGCACGAGTCGAGTTGGAAGCACGAGCCGTGTCATCAACACGGCCCTGTAAGAAGTGGTCGTGTGCCGACATCAGAAGAGCCAACACGATCACCCTGTGCCCGTGTTACAACACACGACTCGTGTTGCAGCACACGAGCCGTGTTGCGTAACACGGCCCTGTATGGAGAGGCCGTGCGGCAGCATCAGAAGACACAACACGGCCACCTCGTGGCCGTGTTGCAGAGCACGACTCGTGCCGTGTATGTTCCTGCAGAAATTTCCAGATCCTTCTAGAAGCCTCCATAGGGGTATAAAAACCCCTTTATTCAACAATTGGGAGAAGATCCGAAATTTCCATCCTCTACACACACATCACACACCATTTCTTCCATTTTCCACCTTCATCTTCATCCATCTTCATCCACCCATCAAATCTTCCATTTTTGGTGCTAAAGACTTCAAAATCAAGAGCTAGAGGTGGAGATCAAGAAGAATAGAAGATTCTCTTCAAGAAATTGATAGGGAAGAATCCATTCATTTTGTATTTCTTTAGATCTAAGACTATGGGTATTTGTAATGAATCATTTATTTGTTTTGTTACTTTTATCATGATAGGCTAATCCCTCTAGTGGGATTAGGAGCATGAAGAGCATATTAGATTTATATTATCATGTGGATTAAATTGGTTTTTGATTTAATTGATGTTGATTTCTATTCATGGAGTTTAATTGTTTTGATGTTGTGATGGCATGGTTTGTTATTCATGAATGTTTATTGGTTTAATGGATTGTTGATCAATGGATTATTTGTGGTAATTAAATGCTATCATGATGTTCATGTATGTATTGCTTGGAGTGAGACGGAAACGACCCTCTATAGTATTAGGAAGGCATGAATAGACATTGAGTTTGGGTTTGACCGAAAGGATATTTGAATTCAATGAGGGGAACCAATCCATTCGTTGGCCTTAGTACACAAAAAGGGAGAGTTTAATCTAACTAGTACCTATATGGAAGGGGTTAATGTTGGGCTTTGATCTTAAGTGCTTTTGGGAGTCTAAAATGGATCAACAACTTTTGTAACCCGAAAGGGAGCTTAGGATACAATCGTGATCACCCTTAGTCTACATCAATTGAGTTAAATTCCTTTTGCATAATAATACGAATCGAGTGTGCTTGGATGTTTCTAATCCCATGTTTTCTATACTGGAACTTTAGCACCCATTTTCTTTACTTGTTATTCATCTTTACTTGTCATTTCTCCTATTCGCTCTCTTATTTACTTGCTACTTATTTTAGTTGTTAATCATTCTCAAAACTCCCGATCATCTTTACAAAAACGACATGAACATGAGCTCACGTATTTTGCTAGTCCGAATATAACTCCATTGTGGATTGATAAATTTTCTTGGGATATACTACTACAACGATCGAGTATTCTTGCTCGTGAGTGCTACAAAAATAGACAAACACATACCAATACCAATACTGAAATTTCGGTATACCGAAAAATCAGTATACCAAAATTTAGTAAATTAAATCGGATATCAATACCGTACCAAAATTTACATCATACCAATTTTTCGGTAAATACCAATTAATACCGA
Organism: Pogostemon cablin; assembly: GCA_023678885.1. NCBI lineage: Eukaryota > Viridiplantae > Streptophyta > Magnoliopsida > Lamiales > Lamiaceae > Pogostemon > Pogostemon cablin. The sequence goes on along the minus strand of CM042977.1, from coordinate 1,682,316 downwards.
AATATTGACATACTATTTCATACCGAAATATCGATTTACCGAAAAATAATATTTAATTTTAATCAAAATAATAAATTAATATAAAAATATTTTAAAATAATTAATTTTTCTAATCTCAAACATTCTACTTTAATGACTCTTATGTTGCTTTAAATTTATTCATGATTAAATAACAAATTTTTTATTTTTATATTTTTATACTCCTATATTTTAATTTAGATGTGTATTATATTTGAGTGAGGCTTGCGTGCACCCGGGCGCACGGAACACATTCCGTGCGCCTTTAGAAATTTTGTATTATGGGTAAGGGTACATTAATTTGGTCTAAAGGGTATACACTTTAATTACTAAAAGGTACAAAATTTTGTTCTAAAGGGTATACACTTTTCATTAATATTTTTTTTTCTTTAGAAAATAAAGGGTACACATTTTTATACTAAAGGGCATACAATTTAACACAAAATTCTAAAGGCGCACGGAGTGTTGTTCGTGCGCCCAGATTTTTCTTTAGAAAATAAAGGGTACACATCTGTATACTAAAAGGTATACAATTTAGCGCAAATTTCTAAAGGCGCACGGAAAGTGTTCCGTGCGCCCGGGTGCACAGGAGCTTTTGCCATTATATTTTTATTTATTTTTATTAGAGCTTATTTTAAATTTTAAAAAATATATATGAATAAATGTAATACATAATAAAATAAAAATAATTTAAATATATTAATAATATAAAATATACTACTTAAATATAGTATATTGTATAATTGAATTTTAAAAAAATTAATATGAAATTTTTGGTATATCGGTATCGGTATATTGATATCGAAATACCAACCAGGTGAGCTAGCCCACCTGGCGACATGGCTATTTATTTAAGTGAGAAACCCAGGTTCGATTCCTATTGGGAACGAATTAGGAAGGAGATATAAGGAGACATGGAGAAGGGATTGTATGGTGTTTGGTAAACTAACTACTAACATTTACCGATAAAATATATATATATCGAAATACCGAAAATAATTTTGGTATACCGAAATACCAAAAATTTTAATATTCAATACCGATACCGTACTGAAATTTTCGGTACGGCAAATACCGTACCAAAAATTTCGGTATGTTAAATCTTCGATATTTTTCGGCATTTTTTGATATGGCGAGCGTAGTATACCGAGTTTTCGGTATTTTTTCCGACCCCTATGTAAAGTGAGTAAGTGTATTAGTGTGATGTGTGTGCCAAAAGAGATAAAAATAATTAATTTATGTGGGGCCCTTTCATCAAGAAGGGAAATACACATTTTGTATTGGAACAGACCAAAATAAAAAAAAAACGTATGTTTTCAGTGGGACGAAGGGAATAATAAATAATTACTAAAAAATATAAAATGATCTTATACTGATACTGTCTCACTCAAGACTACCCATTTTTTATTTGTTGTTATATACTATAAAAAAGATGCGGATAATTATATAATGATGAAGTTAGATTTCGCAAGTTGCTCTTTCTTTAACATTTGTTAAGTGTACTTAATTACTAATATTTTATATTATTAATTAATAAAAAAAATATTGATGCTACTATATCACCATGATTGTATATATTTTAATGGAGATGAAATAAAACAGAAGATATAGATTAGGTGGACTTGATGGCACCCCATTTTCACGATAGTTACACCCAATTAACTTCATCTTTCAACTTTTAATTTGGTGACCTTCAAGTGTACGTTCTATTTCCTTTTTGCTGACTTTTTCCAACTTTCCCAAAAGGGAAATAATAAACTTGTAGATGGATGTGAATTAAATATTAATCAATGTTTATTTTTTAATTATTTAATTAATACTTTTAATTATATAAAAATAACAGTAATACTACTCCATTTATCGAAGATTTTAATATTCTATTTATTTAAAAAGAAATGTGCGACATCTAATATTTTTTATTTATACCTTTTTTTTTTAAACATGAATTATTTCTTGCCGCATCAAAAACATATACTCCGGTCGTCCCGGAGTTATTGTTCTTAGTCGCATTTCTTGTAAAATGTTTAAGAGTAAGAGACTCTATCGTTGTTGTACACGTGTGACCAAGCAACAAAATTTATAAGTATGTCGTCCCAAGGGAAAGTAAACTCATGGTTATATCCGGATTTGTTATTGATTTATGCTTTGTAAGAATGACAATATTGAAGGTTTGGTATTTAGACTACTTATTACTCTATTCAATTAACTAAGAATTCAACTAACAACTAAATGTATCAAATATCGCACAAGTAACAAGATGAATAGAATGTGGATAGAATTCACTTAAGAAGAGAGCAAGACTAATCATACTCATGGTTAAGAATCTAGCTAGATATGCATAACTCTTGATATTGAACTTCATTAATTGTGGACTAAAAGCTATCACGTTTTTACCCCTAATCCCTATGACCAAGGTAATTAGGTTCTCGACTCTTTGACAAGTCTAAATCTCCTAGTATTGTGCTTACCCTCAATTCCCTTAAGGTACTATGATCATAAGTTTGGTTCTTTTCACTCAATTTCTTAAGTATCCCCCTATGAATGTTCTAAGCATAAGAAGGGTATGGCTTACCCCCGCTCATACTAACATACATGCTCATCTTAATATATGATTCAATTAAACACCTAATCATAATATTGGAATGACCATCCTAACACTAAGATTAGAGAATCTAATCACACAAGTATTGAAATGAAACATGATTCATTAATCATAAAAGGAAATCCAAAATTAACTCAATTCAACATCTCAAATCCTACATATCTAGCATTCTTCTCAGCCAATCATATGATTAGTCCTACTATAGGACTAGCCACTACACATTGTGTTTAGATCAATACATTCAAAGGCTTGCTCCATTTGAACCAAAATAAGAAGAAAATCAACAATTGAAAAGTAGATTGACTTCCCTTTCATGGAGATAATCTTCATTCTCTTCAAAATGCTAACTTCTTCAATCATTGATGCTTTCCTCTTCTCAAGTGGTGGATGGATGGATTGTTGAAGATCAAGTGGAATTAATGGATCGAATATATGGATATGAATGAAATGGATCTAGTGTATGAAAATATGGTGTGGAGTGTGTATAACTGCTCTAATTCTGATCTCCTCCTCTAATTTTCGCACAAGTCATCTTTTTATATCACTTATGGGACTTCTAGAAGCTTCTGGAACATTCTGAAATCGGCACAGCTTTTTGCACTTACATGGGCCGTGTAGCAGCACACGACTCGTGTAGTGTACACCTACTTCGGCGTGTTGTGCGTGCTTCCGGACACGGCTCGAGCTGTGCTACACGGCCTCAGTCATGGGCGTGTAGCATTTTCTGACTACATTGCACGGCTTCCTCTTACAGGCCCGTGTTCTGCACACGGGGCATGCACTGCTGCACGGCTCGTGCGCCAGAACACGGACTTCCTCCTGGGCGAGCTCGCCGTTCTGATGGTAGTACACGGCCACCTCGGACAGACCCGTGTTCTGCACACGGCCCGTGTCTGAGCGTGCCCTGTACTTCCGTCTCCGTTTTGCTCCCTACTCCGTTTTTCTCCATTTCTTGACATGTTTTACACATATTCAAGCTCATTTACACAATTCTATCACTCCATACCATATTTCTCATAATTGCAATAACTCCACCAAAAGTCACACAAATACGGATAAAAACATCCGAAAATCCACAAACAAAGACACTAAAATCTAGGTGAAAATGACAACGATCAGTTATGTTCGCCGAAACTGTAGATATAGAGTTTAAGAGAAATTATTTTTTAATTAACTTTATTGACTTTTTAGGGGTATTGTGGTACTTTTAAGTAATAAATAAATTAATAAAGTATGTTATGTGAGTTAGGTGAGAATGATATTTTTGAAATTAAGATAACTTTTAAAGTTGTTGTTAATGTGAAGTTTTTTTTAGGTGGTGAAAATAAGTGTGGGACGGACGAAAACGAAAAGTGTGAATATAAATGTGGGATAGAGGGAGTATTACTCATCCAACTAAATAAATGTAGCATGGTATTATAAAAATCCCTTGTTTTTTTTTTCATTAGAAATTATACGTTGTACTATGTGTTAATTTATGAATCTAATTAGCATAGGTTATTTAGTTTAAAAGTTTGTATTTGTTAGTCTTTTGATATTTCTGTTCGACTGTTTGAGTTTTTTTTTTTTTAAGGAATGGTGTGTCCTCTTTGTAAGGTTTTAAAGTGTCGTAGAGGAGATATCGTGCGTGTATCATTTGTTCTCTTTGTTGTTCATCGAAGAGACCCATTTAGCCAAAAATGAAACCTATCATTTGGTGGGGGGTTCTAGCCATGGGCCAATCAAGCTGGGCCCTTTTCACTGGACATGGTTTGGGCTTATCAAGTCTGGATCTCGTGTTGGGCCCAAAAAATCAATTTGATAAGAAAGGTACACAGTCAAGTTTTTAATTTGCAGCTACATTCCATGTGCCAATCAAGCTGGACTCTATTTTCTGGAGATAGTTTGGATCACCCCAAAAAATTTTATGGGGAAAGGTAGACAGACAAACTTGCATCTGCATTACATGGGCCAATCTAGTGGGTCCTTTTACTGGACAAATTGGGCCCATTCTGTTCTAATCAAAGCTTTGTGCCCAAAATTTCTCAATTTGATAGAGAAGTGTACAAAGTCTAATTATCCATTATTGTGAAAATGAATGCGTAATATTGCAAGAATATTTAATTTAATTCATTATACACGAGAGATATCAATTTATCAACTGAAATATTAAATGACAATTTATATACTCCTATTTATCTATTCAAGATCAAAAAAATGTTCTACTCTCTTCTAATATATTAAAATTAAGAGTGAGTATATTGTGTGTTCGGGCATATACTTGACCGGTGTACCCAACCTGTTCTATTATTAAGTGGGTTATTTATAAATTAAAAAAAAAAAAAAACTCAATATGGGCAGGCTCAGACTTAGGCGCACGGTTTAAATCCGTGCGCCTGGGGCACAAGAGTTGCCTAAAATTAAAGGTATACTTAATACATTCTGCTAAAAGTTTACATTTTTCTTTTTATTTGTTTCATGATAAAATTTATATTTCCCTTTATACAAACTAGTTATTTTATACGTATGTTGCATGTCGGAAGCACGTTATTTTTTATGAAGTTTATTTTTTCTATATTTTTTAAATTTTAAATGTTTACTTTTCAATATAATAATAAATAATTTATTTATTAATTAGATTAAAACTTCTTCGTATGCAATTTACAACCACGTCATTCTTTGTAAAATTTATTTTTCCTATATTTTTTTATTTTTAAATATTTACTTTTCAATATAATAATAAATAAAATAAATTATTTATTTATTACATACATTAAAACTTCATATTTTTCGTTTTTCAATGTTCATCCAATTTATCAATAATCAATAAATTATTAAATAAGTAAATTATGTTTGTATCCTTTTTTTTTGTCTTTTTTTTATTTTGCACTATTTTAAATCTTACGCCGTAGTTATTCTAATTATAATATTGATAATTATATATATATATATATATATATATATATATATATATATTTTTTTTTTTTTTTTGATTATTAACTATGTAAATCTTTTTACATGAATAAAATGTTTTTATGTCATACTTTATAATGTATATTTTGCGTTAATTTTTATAAGTTTTTTTAGAATTCTTTTTCAAACATAAAAATAAATAATTAAAAAAGATATTCTATTTATTAATGATATTAAAACATCTTTACATAAGACAATATTTTTATAGATTTAATAAAGATTTTTGTATTTTTCATTGATTTGCATTAAAAAAGGTAATGTATAATTTGTTCATGTAAGAATATATATGTTGTGGAAGAAATATTCCTAATATTTTCAAATGTCTGCCCTTTAGCCTCATTAATTATTATTGCAAATAAAGTTTTACACGAAATTGTTTAGTATGAATTTGAACGGGTAAAAAAAAATTTGCTAGGGTCTTAGATCTCCATGAGATTTATTTTTATTATCTACATATTCATCTTAATTCATAATAATTAAAAAAACATAAATTCATTTTTAATTCCATTTATTTTATAAATTAATTTCCGTTATGTAATAAATTTTAGGGTTAATTACGTAAAAATATACCACATTTTCATCTTTTGTCAATTTAATCACAATTTTTTTTAAATAAAAAATACACTACCTTCCATTTTCTCTCAATTTAATCATAAAGTATCTTTTCATCAATTAAATACACAATCTTTTTGTATTTTTTCAATTTAATAATGATACTTTTTATTTTATAATAATTTAGTCATTTTTTTATGAATTATTTTAGTATTTGAGTTTATGTATATCATATTTAAAATTTTAAATATGTAACATGTAATACTTTTATTAATTAAGATAGTTATATATTTTATTGATAAAAATTTTTATGATTAAATTATAAAAAAATATAAATTCAAATTTAGAATTAGAACTGATCTACTTATTATTATGTAATTGTTTGATTTTTAAAGTTTCTGCGGAATAGTAACAAAATGGGCGAATAGATCGATAATTTAAGTTTAAATAATTTAAATTTAAAATTATTAACAAGAATAATAAATTCTAATAATAAAAATCAAATTTCTAACACACTACGTTTTTTTTTTCGGACAACACCACAGAAATTTAAATACAATTGATTTAAATTTCCTTATATACTTACTCAATACTGATTATAAATTATTTTTTAATTTTTTAATATTTATAATATGTAATTTATATATTATATTTTAAATATGTAATGTATATTAATTTTTACTAATTAAAATGGTCATAATTTATTAATAAAAAAAATTCTGTAAATAAATAGTGAAATAGGTGTATAAAAGATCATGTATTTTAAAAAAAATAATGATTAAATTAAGAAGATACAAAAAGATTGTGTACAGTATTTAATTGATAAAAAAAATATTTGTGATTAAATTGAAAAAAGATGGAAAGATCGAGTATTTTTTTCATAAGAAAAAAGATTGTGATTAAATTGAGAAAAGAGGAAAAGGTCACATATTTTAAAATTGAGATATTCTCTCGTGAGACGGGTTGTTTATAAGATGGTTGTGAAATGGGTCAATCAATTATTAAAGTATGCTTATTATATAGGTAAAGTATGTTTATTTGTAGTTAAAATATGTCGATAATGAATTATATTATAATACCCTAAAATCATACTTTATTTCATCATTTATAATACTTTAAAAAACATACTTTATCTATATTATAAACATACTTTAATACGTCTTACAAACCGTCTCACACTTTAATACGTCTCACATATGTAGTGTCTCACAAGAGAATTTGTCTTTAACATTAACCCTAAATTTATTGTTATCTTCTATAAATCTATAATACTCCCTCCGTCCCGGGCTAAGAGTCCCATTTGCTTTTGGGCACGTGGATTAAGGAGTATTATTATTTAATGTGTAGTGGGTAGTTGTATTAGTGGGTGTAGGGGCCCCATGTATTAATTGTATTAGTGGGTGTGGGTGGGTCCCATATGTCCAAAAAAGGAAATGGGACTCTTTGGGTGGGACGACCAAAATGGTAAAATGACCCTCTTAACCTGGGACGGAGGGAGTATATAATAATTAGTATAATAATTATTATTATAGTTATAAGTATAATTATAATATATTATTATTACTCTATTATTCTTATTATTATAATAATATATTAAATAATTAAATAGCTTATGAAGTATACGGCCAAGAAAATAAATTCAATTTCTTAATTTTCTCATCTATGGCATGTTACTACCACTTCTTTTAATATTATTGAAAATCCATGAAGAAAGTTTATTTTAGTATAGTTCATGAAATAAAATTAACTAAATTACTGAATGAACTAAGACAATCGAACAATCATTTCTATACAGAGAAAACAATTAATCTTACTGCTGTATAAACTAAGACCAATATAGAATTTTTTTTTAAAAAAAAAATCATATCTCCATTTAGAATTAAAAAAATATTTGCGTACTTACAATTTAAAAATCTAGAAAATCTTATTCATCCTTAAAATTTAGAATCTTATCACATCATCATCTGAAATTTTAAAAATTTCGCTGAATTAGTACGGCCATCACATTTATTTTATTAAATTAAAATATAATACAAATGAAAACTGGTTATAGAACTCAGATGCAGTGTTTAGAAAGATGCCTTTACGCTACAAAAATAGGCAATCTTGATAATCCAAGCAAAAAGCGATGAACATCAATCCCTCAATTCATAAAAAAAATATGAGCAAACTAATAAATTGGAAATATTAAAAGATATTATAAATCAATGATAAGCTTTACCTTTGTAATTACATCAATGGTTCTACAACCTTCAATTAGAGACTAATGAATGACATTTTATATAGAGTTATTTAATAAAAGGAAGTGAAAAGACATTATAATTAATAAAAAATTAATTAGAATAGGTAATAAGGTTATAAAAGTAAATAGAGAAATAGTTAAAGGATAAAATGGGAAAAAAAGGTTTCCTAAACTCTTCGGACTTTTAATATAGTAGGATAGGATATGATAAGAGCATACAAAATAATTAATTATTTTATATGGGTTAATACACAATATTAATACAACTATATACTATATTATTATATTATTATTATTATATAAATAAAGTATATATTATTAGCATATTTTACATATATAACAAGAGAGTTAGTCTTGCGTGCCCGGGGGTACACCGTGCGACTTTAGAATTTAGTATTATGGGCAAGGGTATATTATTTTGCTCTAAAGGATAAACATTTTAATTAATAAGGGTACATCATTTTGTTCTAAAGAATACTCATATTTTTTATTTTTCTTCAAAAAATAAAGGATACACATTTTTATACTAAAGGGTGCACAATTTAGCACTAAATTCTAAAGACGCACGGAGTGTACCCCCGTGCTCCCGGGGGTACACAAGTTTTTGCCATATAGTAACAATCATACATTAGCTTGTCTTACAAACCGTTTCACAAGAAATTTTATCTAATACTCCCTCCGTCTCGCCACAAGAGTTACATTTTACTAATTAGGGCGTTCCATTACAAGAGTTACATTTTCATTTTTAGTAAATGAGACTCACATAAATCAATATATCACTTTATCTTCGTGGGGCCCACACACAACATTAATACAACTACCCAAAATATATTAAATTTTTATATCTCACAACCAACTACACATTAAAATATTATATTTCTTAATTTTTGTGCAAACAGTCGTGCAAACAGTAAACGTAACTTTTTTATGGGACGGAGGGAGTACTATATTTTGTATGATTTGAGTTATTTATTTTAATTAAAGTATTACTTTTTTTATTAATTATAACTATTCTTTTTCACTTTTATTCTGTTATACTAAATATTCATAAAATAATAAAATAATTTAGCACATTCATGTGTCCATAAAATAAAATAAAAAATAGCATGAAATTTGTATTTATTTTGTAAGCTCTTGTATAAATACAAATCACAACGATTATTTGATTTAATAAATACGCTGATCAATGTCACTTCAAAAAAATAAATGTATATTTTGTGCATTAAATCTGTAATAACTAAATTCATAAATAATTTATCAATTATTATCAGATAGCCTCCTCCAAATTTGGAACAGATACCATTTATTCTATTCCATCGCTTAATTCTAGCAAATTACAATTAAACGTGTATCTCTTCAAATTATTAAAGTTCTCTACATTTTCTAGTTTTACATTAAATAAATTGGGTATTTACTAAGTATAATCAAAATTATATTCATTAAATTACGTACATACGATTTAAAACTCGCTACTTGAAATCTGGTCGACCATAGTGCATGACCAAGAATTTCGTAATACACTTACATACACATGACATCTAATTATGAATACACACATTATTATGTACATACATACATATGTATCATGCATGTATGTTTATATAAGCTGACATTTTGTTGAGATCATCATCTCATTCCTCTTACAGTGAATGAATTGCTAAAAGACAAGGATTTGGAGAAATTCCTGTATTTGCATGCAAATTCTTCAAACTCAATTTAGGTAATTTGATTTCTTCTTTCAATGGTGTTTTTTTTTTCTCGGTTTACTTAATTAGCTTTATTTCGACAAACCCCACATTCTATATGGTGTTCTTACAACTAATTTTTTATTCCTCTCTAGGTTTTCTTGTTAGTTCTATAATTTTATTGTGAGAAGTTGATAGATCTCTCTGAAATTTGTTTTAATCTTTATATTCTTTGAATTAGTGTAATTAGAACCCTTGATCATGTGGAGAAAAGACATAATTTAGGGTTTTTAGTTTCTGGGTTTTTTTCTTTCAATTGATTAACTATTTTTTATTTAAATTCAAATGAGTAATAGTTTTCGAAGTACATTTCCCATTTGTATGATACAATCAAATTTCAATTGGGATTTAAAAAAAAAAAAATTAACAGCAAAAAGGTTTTTATTATTAAGATTTTTAAAATGGGTATAAGGAATATCCGCAACATTACATTTCGAATCTCCTTAATACATTTTACATGAATTGGGATTTGATGCTTATAAGTTATAATCATCATGTGTTGATTATTACAAGAATTTGTGTGATTAATTTGATGATCGAACAGAAGTAGGTTGGTGTAATGGGGGAAGGTGATATCTATACAAGCGATGGAACAACGGATATCCACAAAAATCCTGCTAATAAGAACACAACTGGAAATTGGAAAGCATGTCGTTTCATTCTTGGTAATAAAATCTCACACATTTACTGCAATTTGATTTGATCCTATACTCATTGTAGGCAATTAAAATTTATTGCCTAATAAATATAAATGCAAAGGAAAATATATGAAATATTGATTAAATATTTATTTATTAAGGAATTTAAATAAATTAATTCTTGAAATAAATAAATAAATAATTGATAATTAATATAATTATTTGGGCCCAAATTCAAGTCAAGTGGGCTCAATTCAAGTCAAGTGGGCTCTATTCAAATCAAGAGAGCCTGACTCAAATCAATAAACCCAAGAAATAAATCATGTGAGCCTGGCCCAGATCGATAAGCCCAAGAAATAAATCATGTGGGCCTGATTCAAGTCAAACAAGCCCAGCAAATCAAGTCCAGCAGGCCTAGTTAAATTAATTAGGCCCAGGTTAAATCCTACGGGTTTAATTAAATTAAATAGGCCCGTATCCGGTCCAGCAGGCTTAAAGCCCAACATATCTTTTGAAGGAGAAAATATCTCCTAAGTGGTTATTTTCTCTACCTATAAATAAGGACCTTCAGTCCTCATTCAAAACACTCTGAAAATCCTGAAGACCTGAAGAACTCTGAAGATTCAAGTGAAAATCAAGTTCGATCAAGTCAAGTGAAGAATTCTGAAGATCAAGATCAAGCGAAGATTCAAGTAAAGAGCAAGATCAAGATCCAAGCCCAAGCTCAAGATCTTCAAGTCAAGTTCAAGATATATTCAAGTCAAGAATCACATCCGATCAAAGACCAAGGTGCTAAGCCTCTTTGATCCGGTGTTCTTTATCAAATTCATCCAGCAGTCTCCGTGAAGTCAACGTTCTACCAAATTGAGCGGCATACTTCACGACAAAAATTCAAGTCAACGTTTGATCCGAACAAAGGCTCGACGCCTCCGGATAAACGTTTTAAAACTTCAAGACAATCCCAAGCTCGGACAAGCTCCATCTGAAGATCCGGCTCCGAAAGTTGAAAAAGTCAAGAAATCAACTCAAGAGAGGAATCAGAGGACAAATAGAAGCTGTTCACTTCAATTCTCAAGTTTAATCCATCTCGGATTATCATTGTAATATCTTTTGTGTTTATTATTTAATAAATACAATTTTGTTGTTACAAATTTTGGCACGCCCGGTGGGGCTGTTTCTACCTCTCATCTCCTCTTCGAGCAAAGTAAGATGGTTCCGCTAAGGGTCAAAGTCAACAGATCAGCTTCTGTCTTCAAGTCTTCAGAATTACAAGTGGAAGACGTTAATGTGACAACTAGAAGCATGTCAAAGATGGCACGATCTGAAGCCTCTTCAGAGATAAATTCTTCAGTTGGAGTTACCTCTGGAGTGATACCATATGATGATAAAGATGAGAAAAACGACTCAGCTAACTCAACCCCTATACTTGAAGAAAGCTCATCGTCTGATTCATCCATAGCCTCGACAATGGCAATAAACACTTCGTCTGTCGAAGAACAGTTGGCAAGCTTAACTGAATCCGTCGCTGCACTTGCCAAACAGAACCAAGAACAAAATACTTTGATTTTCAAACTGATGGAGAAAATGGCTGGTGCTGAAACTAGCCATGCGAACAAAAAGCAAGAAGAAGATGCTGAAAATGAAATAGATGAGTCTGCGAAGCGTCAGACGATGGGAAAAAGGGTGATTGAAGAAGAATTGAACATCTCCCATGATGGAATGGTTCCTATCAGCCAGTTAAAAAGCATTATACTTGGCACAATGAAGGACCAATTCGAAGAGAGCTCTAAACCTTCATTCGCTTATGCTAAGCCTTATACTAGGAGGGTTGGCAACTTGAGGATGCCACCTAACTATCAACCCCCCAAGTTCCAACAGTTTGATGGCAAAGGTAATCCAAGGCAACATATAGCACATTTCATAGAAACGTGCAATGATGCTGGCACTCACGGAGATCATATGGTGAGACAATTCGTTCGCTCTCTGAAGGGAAATGCTTTTGAATGGTACACCGACTTGGAGGCTGAATCTATAGACAGTTGGGATCAGATGGAATATCAATTCCTTAACCGTTTCTATAGTACTAGGAGGACGGTTAGCATGATAGAGTTGACGAACACCCGTCAGTTAAAAGAAGAGCCAGTAATTGAGTACATTAATCGATGGAGAAATTTGAGCCTAAACTGTAAAGATCGATTGTCTGAAGTTTCTGGCATTGAGATGTGCACAGCAGGAATGCAATGGAACCTTCGTTACATACTTCAAGGGATTAAGCCTAAAACCTTTGAAGACTTGGCCACAAGAGCTCACGATATGGAGCTAAGTATGGGGATAAGTGGAGTTGTAGAACCACCGATTCCTGGATCCTACAAATATAAAGAAAAGCAAGAGGTAAGGAAAGGGGGCAAACCCTACAACAAATCTTCCGAAAAAGGGTCTATGGCAACAAATGCATCAACTGTCAAGTTCCGAAGAAATGAGAATGAAAAAGATGATAAAGTAAAGAATGAGTCCCAAGAAGGGGGGCAAAGAAGATTAACCTTGAAAGAAATGCAAGAAAGGAAGTACCCATTCCTTGATTCGGATGTCCCAGGCATACTCGATGATCTGCTCAAAGATAAACTTATCGAGCTTCCTGAAATGAAGCGACCAGAGGAAGCGGGACAAACGGACAATCCGAAATACTGCAAGTATCATAGACTGGTGGGACATTCTATCAAAGACTGCTTTGTCTTTAAAGACAAAGTTATGCGGTTGGTTGAGCAAGGGAAGATCTTTCTAGATGAGGATGCAACTGCAAACTCTACTTCTGCAGACGGTGGAAATAATTATTCATGCCATGTGGCAGGCGAAGCTGTTGTGCCTAAAGTTGAAAGTAAGGCCCATGCTATGAAGATTACCTTCACTGAAGAAGACTTACTGCTCGGTTCACAATCTCACAACCGACCCTTGTTCGTAGCTGGTTGCATTCAAGAGCAAAGGGTGAATAGAATACTGATTGATGGAGGTTCAGCGGTCAATATCCTACCTCTAATAACGTTGAAAAAGTTAGGGATTTCAACAGATGAACTTGGCAGTAGCCGATTGACGATTCATGGGTTCAATCAAGAGGGCCAGAGAACACTTGGTACGATAGTCATGAACTTAATAATAGATGAGATGGCCTCAACAGTTCTGTTTCATGTCATTGATGCTAAAACATCATATAACATGCTCTTGGGGCGCCCATGGTTGCATGAAAATGGAGTGATTCCTTCTACGCTGCATCAGTGCTTCAAATACAGCGATGGAGGTAACATAAAGAAGGTACTCGGTGATGAAAAACCATTTACAGAAGCAGAGTCATATTTCGCAGACGCTAGATATTTTCTGAAAAGTATCAAGGCCGATAAGCAAGAAGGAACTTCATCACAAGATAAGGGTGATGATAAACAAGAAAAAGAGAATGCAGATGATTTTTCATCCACACAGTCTAATGAAAGTAAACAGTTGATCAAAACTGTAGAAGGGTTGACACTACCCCTGACTAAGGTTGACGCTGAAAAGCCCTCTCCCCCTCCACTCAAAGGATTCACTCGCCCAACTCAAGCGGCTAAAACTGAGCACGGAGATGTATTTGAGGCGGCAGTTTCCAAATCGTATAGCCCACAAGCTTACAAACTTCTTGTGAAAGCTGGTTATGACCCTCAAGAAAAAGGTGCGGCAAATGAACTGTCTCATAAGACTCCTAGTAGAACCACCCAAGAGAAATTGAAGAGTAATGGCCGTACTTCCAAGTATACTAGAACAGGTATAGGATATGTTCCGCAAAAACCTGTTCGCATTGCGATAAAGAGGGCAAACACAAACTACATCACTGAAGATGAAATTCTCTCTGAAGAAGAGGAGTCTCATGAAGAGGATAGAAAGGCAGAAAGAATCTCAGTATTCAAGAGACTCAAACCAGTTGGAGCTAAAGGGACTTCAAAGTTCCCAAGGATACGTAGTCGCATCCCATCTCGCATGAAAAGACGACATTTCCTGACTATATCATGTGACACGGTGTTGAAAGCTAAGAAGCGAACAATAATCTTCACCCAAAGTGAAGAAGATGATCGGGAAAGTGTAGGCTCATCAGATATTATTCATTCCGTTATCATGCAAACAAATCTACACAATGCAGAAAGAGATCTACGAGGCAAGATTGTCGAAATGAGGAGAGATGGCTATGTAGTGGAGAGCATTGTTAAAGTGGGAGAAAATGAGCAAGTTAGATCTAATCCACATTTTCAAAGGCAAGAATTTCTGGAGGACGTTGCTGCAGTAAATCATGTCACTATACAAGAAGAAACCTCAACTGAAGAGGAAGATGCCGATGATGCTCCCCCAGAATTTGAGGAGGGTATTAAATCTACTGTTGATCAATTGAAGGAGATTAATTTAGGTGATGCTAATGATCCACGTCCAACCTATATAAGTGCTTTGTTGACATCTGAGGAAGAAAAAGCTTACATTGAGCTTCTTCAAGAGTTTAGAGACGTGTTTGCATGGTCATTCAAGGAGATGCCCGGATTAGATCCAAAAGTGGCAGTTCATCATCTAGCAGTAAAGAAGGGAGTCAAGCCAGTTAAACAGATGCAGCGTCGATTTCGACCAGAGCTGGTTCCATTGATTGAAGCTGAGGTTAATAAGCTCCTTGAAACGGGAAAGATACGAGAAGTCAAGTATCCCACTTGGCTCTCTAACATTGTGCCAGTAAGAAAGACAAATGGGCAGCTTAGAGTGTGTGTTGACTTCCGTGACTTGAACTTGGCATGCCCAAAAGATGATTTTCCACTACCAATCACAGAACTTATGATTGATGCAACGACCGGGCATGAAGTACTTTCATTTATGGATGGATCATCTGGTTACAATCAAATTAGCCTGGCTCCGGAAGATCAAGAGAAAACAGCCTTCCGCACTCCTAAAGGAATATACTGCTATAATGTTATGCCGTTTGGCTTGAGGAATGCTGGCGCTACGTATCAACGAGCTATGCAAAAGATATTCGACGACATGCTTCATAAGAATGTCGAATGTTATGTGGATGACATTGTAGTGAAATCAAAGAAGAAAAAGGATCATCTTAAGGATCTAAGGCAAATATTTGAGCGTCTCAGGAAATTTCAACTCAAGATGAACCCGCTTAAGTGCGCATTCGGAGTCTCTTCTGGTAAGTTCCTTGGATTCATTGTCCGACATCGTGGCATTGAGATTGACAAAGCAAAGATTGATGCGATAATGAAGATGCAGGTGCCTCGAAACATACATGAGCTCAAGAGTTTGCAAGGTAAGCTGGCGTATTTAAGAAGATTCATAGCAAATTTGGCCGGCCGATGCCAACCATTTAGCCATCTTATGAAAAAAGGCAGTCCATTTGAATGGGATGAAGCTTGCACTAATGCATTTAACAGCATTAAAGCATATTTGATGAAGCCGCCAGTGTTGGTTGCTCCGATAGTCGGACGTCCATTAATTCTCTACATATCTGCTCAAGAAAAATCAGTGGGAGCCTTGCTTGCACAAAATAATGATGAAGGAAAGGAGTGTGTGTTGTACTATTTGAGTAGAACAATGACTCCAAATGAGTTAAAATACTCACCAATTGAAAAGATTTGTCTGGCTCTCATCTTTGCAATTCAGAAGTTAAGACACTACTTCCAAGCTCATACTGTTTACTTGGTCTCAAAGGCCAACCCATTAAAATTCGTCATGTCGAAACCAGTGCTCTCTGATAGGCTTGCAAGGTGGTATCTTCAATTGCAGCAATTCGAGATTATATATGTCCCTCAAAAGGCAGTGAAAGGGCAAGTATTGGCGGATTTCTTAGCTGATCATCCCATGCCTGCAGAATGGGAATTATCTGATGATCTCCCCGATGAAGATATATTGGCTATTGAAATCACTCCTCCTTGGAAGATGTATTTCGATGGAGCTGCTCACAGAGAAGGAGCCGGCGCAGGAGTGGTATTTGTGACCTCAGATGGAGAAGTTCTGCCATACTCCTTCAATCTAACTGAAAATTGCTCTAACAATGTAGCTGAATATCAAGCTCTTATACTTGGACTGGAGATGGCAGTAGATGTAAAGCAACGACACCTGAAGGTATATGGAGATTCGTTGTTAATAATCAATCAGCTGCTTGGTTTATATGAGGTTAAGAAACCCGAGCTACGTCCGTATTATGACTATGCTCAAAGGCTCATGAATTGGCTTGGAGATGTAGAGATTGAACATCTTCCAAGGAGCAAGAACAAACAAGCCGATGCCTTGGCAAAGCTAGCATCAACCATAGCAATGCCTGAAGCACATTTCCAAGTTCCGATCTGCAAAAATTGGGTGGTACCTCCCTTCTTCGAAAAGGAAGATGATGAAGAAGTTGGGTATTGTGCCATAGAAGTGTTCGATATTGGGAGGGAAGATTGGCGACAACCGTTCGTGGATTACTTGAAGTATGATAAGCTCCCCAATGATCCACACCTAAGGGTTGATGTCCGGCGTAGAGCACCGCGATTCTTCTATTACAAAGATATACTTTATAGAAGATCGTTTGATGGTATTCTCTTAAGATGCTTAAGTGATGAAGAAGCTCTACAAGCTATGGAGGAAGCTCATTCTGGAATATGTGGCGCCCATCAGTCTGGACCCAAGTTACATTTCAGAATCAAGAGGATGGGATATTACTGGCCTTCTATGGTGAAGGATTGCATAGATTATGCACAAAAATGTCAGCCATGCCAGTTTCATGCAAATCTCATTCATCAGCCTCCCGAGCCATTACATCCAACAGTTTCTTCGTGGCCATTTGATGCATGGGGCTTAGATGTGGTGGGGCCATTAACGAAGTCTTCCGGAGGCCATCTTTATATTCTGGCTGCCACTGATTACTTTTCCAAATGGGCGGAAGTTGTACCCTTGAGAGAAGTGAAGAAAGAAAATGTGGCTGATTTCATCCGCATCAACATCATATATAGATATGGAGTGCCTCGATACATTATCACAGACAATGGGAGGCCATTCAGTAACTCTTTGATTGATAAGCTTTGTGAGAAGTTTGACTTCAAGCAAAGAAAATCTTCTATGTATAATGCAGCAGCTAATGGGCTTGCCGAAGCCTTCAACAAAACACTGTGTAATCTGTTGAAGAAGGTGGTCTCCAAGTCGAAGCGAGACTGGCATGAAAAGATTCATGAAGCTTTATGGGCGTATCGAACTACCTATAGAACGCCTACTCAAGCTACTCCGTACTCTCTTGTATATGGGGTTGAAGCTGTGGTGCCCCTTGAAAAGCAAATACCATCTTTGAGAATAGCCATACAAGAAGGTTTAACTGAAGAAGAGAACGCACAACTACGTCTCGAAGAATTAGAGGCACTTGATGAGAAGAGGCTAGAAGCACAACAAAGACTTGAGTGCTATCAAGCTCGCCTCTCCAGAACGTTTAACAAGAAAGTAAAGATACGTTCTTTTCAAGTCGGAGACTTAGTCCTTGCTGTAAGAAGGCCTATTGTCATCACTCACCGAGTTGGAAATAAATTCTTGCCCAAGTGGGATGGCCCACATGTTGTGAAAGAAGTGTATACAAATGGTGCATATAAGTTGATATCTGAAGATGGTGTAGGAATCGGCCCCATAAATGGCAAATTCCTGAAACGCTACTATGCGTAATCAAATCCAAGGAACGCTCCATGACGCACGAGCCTAAACTGCATGTTACTCCTGGTCCGCATGAGTATAAACTGTGTACGACGAACTCCTGGTCCACATGAGTATAAACTGTGCACGACACCCACCAAAGGTAATTATATGTGGTTAAACTATTAATTCACCCCACTCAGATATTTTAAGTGGTTAAAGCATTAAATATCCTACTTTGTCTAAAGTGGTTAAAGAATAGTCACTCCTGGCCCGCATGAGTATAAACTGTGCACGGCACCCCCCATCCAATTCAAATCATGTTCCTTTGAACTACGTAATGACTTGATCCTCTGCGAAGAGGTACGTAGGCAGCTTAGCACTTTGCTAAGTTCAGTCATGTCTTTGGTTTATTCACATCAAGTTTGTGGGGCAAACAATAAATTGGAGCATGAAGGAAGCAAATAAATATGAAAGACAAGAAAATAAAATAATGATGTAACATAAAGGAGAAGTAAGGAAGAGAATGGACTTTATTGATAATATCATTAGATGTTCAAAAACATAAAAAGGGGAAAGCAAATAAATAACTAAGGGAGCAAATTAAAAGAAAATCAGTCCTATGCTAAACAAGAAAGTTATCAGAGAGTATGCTTTGTAAAACAGACTTCAGAGCTGCTTTCTCATCTTCAGATGATGATTTTTTCAAGACGGTTGCATTGTCAAGCATAAGGATCTCTTCTCCTATGAGCTCAACTTCCTTCTTGGCACGACAGAGAGTCTGTTGGAGACGATCAGCTGCTTCAGACAAAGTTTTCTCTCCCTGCTGCAGATTAGTTATTTCTTTGCCTATTGACTCCAACTCTTCCCAAGTACTCTTTAGTTTTTTTGTCTCTGTCATATGAGTGTCTCTGCAATTCTGAAGGCGACCCTTGACATCGGTCAAGCATTTTGCATGATTTCCCGTGGATGCCGCTTCATCAGACTTCAATTTTGCAGCAGTATAAGTATCGGCCTTGTCAAATAGAGGTTTCAGGGCTATCTCTAAAGGAGAACAGTCGATTTTAAGAGCCTTCACTTCATTTATTAAAGAAAATATTTCTTGTCTCAGAGTTGATAAAAATTCGAGAGGGGTCCGTTTGAGTTTTCTTCTTATTTTACTCCATGCACTCCGAGCAAATTTCCCTTTAAGGTCACGAGTAATCTTCTTAGATATAAATTCTGAGATCATGGGACATGCCTTTGAAGAATTCACCCCTGTGGTTGACGCATCACTTTCAGTAGAATCATCACTCTCGTCAGAATCGTCACCGCTACTAGAATTTGAAGAGATGCCCAAGATCTGATAAGAGGAGAAATATGTTAGTATAAAAATAAGGATATACAATGAGAATAAGATAAGGGAAAGGGGGGAAACCTCATCTGCCAAAGTTTTTGAAGTAACAGCAGTAATTAATTCAGTTCCTTCAGCAGCCTTAGAGCCAGAAATTTTCGGCGCAACCTTCGATAATAAAAGAAAGCTTTGTAAGGAAAAATAAAGGGAAAAAAGGAAAAGAGGAGAGAGAATGGAAGAAACCTCATTATCTTGTTTTTCAGTATGATCAACAGATTTCTTTCTCTTCCAATGGCGTTCATTAGAGGCGCTACGACTTTCTGTAGAATGAGGGGAACTTTTCTTCCTTTTATGTACTGTAGGTTGTAAAACCTCATCATGCACCGGAGAAATATCCTGAACTTCTTGATTATCATCATCAAGGTCATTAATGATGTCCACTTCTTCCTCTAGAGGTTCTGAAACTAGGGTGGTCAAAGCCTTGATATGATCAGATAAGTAAGTTCCGTGGACTTGCTTCCACCACTCCTTATATTCAGTAGTGGAGTAGTTTTTAGGAGCTGGGGTTGCACATGGAAAGTAAGATTCGGAGGTAGAGTTATACGAAGTACAATGTCTCCAATGGTTGAATCCTTCTTCTAAAGATGCTTTCCTAAGGTTGGTTCTAAGCATCTTAGGAACATCTTGTAGGAAGCCAAATTGACGAGCAAACCTATGAGGGGAGTAAGGCTCCATCACAAAATGATTACCCTGCCGCAAAGTGAGATAGCTAGTACGGATAGCCACCAGATGAGCCCAATTATCCCATTTCTTATTTCCATCATCTGTGTAGTGGATCGCTTTGTCTTTTGAAAAAATATTGCAAGTCCATAAGGCATTATCAGCTGTGTGGATTCGTTTACGAGCATCTTCAGCATCGAAGTATCTTGCTCCCTGCTCTCCAGAGTATGTCACCATTCGAGGATATGCTGTCTTACTTCCAACCGGAAAATGAGTTTTGAAGTAGTGAGCCAGCCAAGCATGGACAAAATGAACCGGAAAGGTTGACTTAATTTCAGATAAACTCGATGAGTTTGAAATTGCATTCAAGCCATGGTAAATGTTTGCCAAAACTGGAATAGCGAGACTCACTTTTTTTCCTGCAGCCATTAGGCTTGCCACTTTGAAGGTACTCGGTCGTATCAAGCCTACCTCGCCACCCGGAAGTGCAAACGCACAAAGCCAGCAAGCTAAGTAAGCGGCTAAATAGGTCTCTTCTTGATCAGTTTGAGAAATGCCCAACTTTTTAAATTGATCTACCTCAGCAGACGTCCATGGCTGGTGACTCGAAATAACGCCAGTCGGGTTATAAGTTTTTTTAGGCCGAGAAGTCGTCTTTCTTTCAACGCGTGTAGGAGGTTCAAGGTATGTTATAGCCTTTTTAGACCAAAAATCTACCCATTGGTCAATGGTTACATTTCTTCTGTTAGCACCCTTGCAAAGTACGTGATAGGCGCCAAGTAAAGATCTACAGCTGCGCGGGATACGTAAACCATCCTTCGTGGAAAGCAATTCTTCTGCACAGGGCACAATTTCATCATACACATAACCCGCTATGGGTAGTCCCATCAAGTTGTATAAGTCCCATAAAGAAAGTGACATCTCTCCGAATTTGGTGAGTAAAGTGTTGGTGGAAGAACACCAAGCTTCACAGAAGGCCTTCATGATTTCACAGCTGCAATCATAGGTAAAGAGGGATGCAAAGACAGCATCATAAAGCTTTGTGTTTCGGAGAATGGATCCGCATCGGCTTAAAATATCTTCAGTCCATTCCCAGTAACCCTTGGTGTAGTGGACTTCTCCAAGGAATTTGATTTCCCCCCAGGATGCTTTTCCTTTTGCAATGCGGCGTCCCAAAGAGGGTAAAGGTGTTGAATTGATTTCCGGCTCAATGTCAGCTCCCTTCAAGGTCCAACTTATGTTATTTTTACTTGAAGAAGATTCATGAGACCAACATGCCAAGAAAAATTCATTTTTGCTTCTTGGAGGGACATAAGCACAGTTCCCTAGCAAAGATTGCCCGGGTAAAAGACGAGTTCCTTGGGGCAGAGGTTGGTGTGCATCTTCAAGAATGACCAAGTAGCTTGCACCGGACTTTCCCGTTACAGTTTTGAAGAAAACCATGCTGAAAGTTGAGTTAGCTGCCAAATAAACAAGGGAATATTAGAGATGAGAGGATGGGAAGATGTGTATAATTTAAGTTTATGGATTAAAAGGCCCAAAACAAATTTATGAGATCGATTAATTGTTGAAACTAAAGTTGTAAATTAAACATAGGAAAATAAAGCCCAAGTGGTTGTGAATGAAGAAATTAAAATTTTGGACCCAAGTTCAAAAGAAGATGGGCCTAAATTAAATTAAGGTTGTTGGGGAAGCAAAATTGAGCCCATTAAATGGGCCCAAATTAAATTAAGGCTTGTTGGGCTAAGTAAGTCAAAATTGGAGGGATAAGTCAAAATAGAGGAGAAAAGGGATTCTTCTTCAAAGCCGAGAGCTTCTTTGAGCTTCGCCAGAATTCGCTCGTCACGCCCATCGCACCGCCGCACGCCGTCCTTCGCTGCGTCGGGTCGTCGTGCCTCCAGCCCTCCATCACCGTGCGCGGCTCCCTCCATCACCGCCCAGCCGCCGCTGTCGAAGATCGCCCAGCTGCCGCTGCTGAGACCTCCCTCGCGGCTGCCCACCAGAGCTCAACACGCGCGCGCGGCGGTGCCATCGCTGAGTGGCGCCGAAGCATCGTTAAGATCACTCCTCACCAAGCAGCCGCAACCGCCGCACGCCGTCCTTCAGCTGCGTCGGGTCGTCGCGCCTCCAGCCCTCCTCACCAAGCAGCCGCAGCCGCAGCCGCAGCCTCAGCCGCCGCATGCCACCCATTGTGCCGCTGCCCATCACCTTCTTCGGCGACTCCGTCTTCACAACCGTCGCCTGTCACCCGAGCATCGCCACCCAGTGGATCTCTAACATCGAGGGCATCCGTCGACATCGCCTCCACAACCTGATCGTCGGCCTCGACGTCGAGTGGCGCCCTTCCTTCAACCGCAACAACAGCCCCGTCGCAGCTCTACAGCTGTGCGTCGGCCGTGGCGAATTCCACTCATCACGTCTCAATATTGTCGGAGATGAGAGCCCAACAAGCAACCACCATGGGTGGTCCGCCGTTGATTGCTTTTCACCTCGCGGTATGAGCCCGACAAGCAACCACCATGGGTGATCCGCCGTCGACCGCTCTCTACCTCGACGTCATTGATCTTGGCTTCCCGGGTACGTTAAAGTCTTCTCTTCTCTTCTCTTCGTGGAAAAAAAAAAGAAAGGGAAACAAGGAATAGAACGGGCAAGATACAAGCTTACCTTGGTTTGATTATGTGAAGACAAGTAAGCAGTTTTGAAAAGGGGAGAGAAAGGAAACAAGAAAAGGATCCACCATACAAAGCAAGTAAGAACAGAGGAAAAAGAAGTTACTGTATGTGAAGCTTACCTTGGTATGGTTATGGCGTGAGGGTTGATATTGCAATTGTGATAAATCCTTGGAAGAAAATCTGCAGAAAGAAAATTAAATTGTAAATCAGAGGCTATAGTGTGTCAAAGCAAGAACACTTCTTATATAGAGATGATATTTCCTGTGGATAACTCTTCTAAAGATTATATGATCATATAGATAACTCTTCTAAAGATTATATGATCATGTGGATAACTCTTGCAAGGATTACGTGAGTATTTTGAGATAATCTGAAGGAAATATTTGTTTTATCTATTTCCAGTATTGAAAGGAAAGGCTTAAGGAGGATATGGGCCAAGAAAGAAATTGAAAGCCCAATTCAAGGATTAGCCAGGCTAAAAAAAAAGAGGAAGAAAAAGATATGTGAGTATTGCAATTTGTCCACTTCAAAGAAAATTTTAGTGAACAAAATGCAAGGGGGCATTTGTAGGCAATTAAAATTTATTGCCTAATAAATATAAATGCAAAGGAAAATATATGAAATATTGATTAAATATTTATTTATTAAGGAATTTAAATAAATTAATTCTTGAAATAAATAAATAAATAATTGATAATTAATATAATTATTTGGGCCCAAATTCAAGTCAAGTGGGCTCAATTCAAGTCAAGTGGGCTCTATTCAAATCAAGAGAGCCTGACTCAAATCAATAAACCCAAGAAATAAATCATGTGAGCCTGGCCCAGATCGATAAGCCCAAGAAATAAATCATGTGGGCCTGATTCAAGTCAAACAAGCCCAGCAAATCAAGTCCAGCAGGCCTAGTTAAATTAATTAGGCCCAGGTTAAATCCTACGGGTTTAATTAAATTAAATAGGCCCGTATCCGGTCCAGCAGGCTTAAAGCCCAACATATCTTTTGAAGGAGAAAATATCTCCTAAGTGGTTATTTTCTCTACCTATAAATAAGGACCTTCAGTCCTCATTCAAAACACTCTGAAAATCCTGAAGACCTGAAGAACTCTGAAGATTCAAGTGAAAATCAAGTTCGATCAAGTCAAGTGAAGAATTCTGAAGATCAAGATCAAGCGAAGATTCAAGTAAAGAGCAAGATCAAGATCCAAGCCCAAGCTCAAGATCTTCAAGTCAAGTTCAAGATATATTCAAGTCAAGAATCACATCCGATCAAAGACCAAGGTGCTAAGCCTCTTTGATCCGGTGTTCTTTATCAAATTCATCCAGCAGTCTCCGTGAAGTCAACGTTCTACCAAATTGAGCGGCATACTTCACGACAAAAATTCAAGTCAACGTTTGATCCGAACAAAGGCTCGACGCCTCCGGATAAACGTTTTAAAACTTCAAGACAATCCCAAGCTCGGACAAGCTCCATCCGAAGATCCGGCTCCGAAAGTTGAAAAAGTCAAGAAATCAACTCAAGAGAGGAATCAGAGGACAAATAGAAGCTGTTCACTTCAATTCTCAAGTTTAATCCATCTCGGATTATCATTGTAATATCTTTTGTGTTTATTATTTAATAAATACAATTTTGTTGTTACACTCATCATTGTAAAACTAATTCTGACAAATTTACCCCCCACAGTAACTGAGTGTTGTGAGAGGTTGGCATGAGCACCAACTTGGTTAACTACCTCATCGAACGTTTTAACCAAAGCAATGCCACTGCTTCCAACAACGTCACCAATTGGTCCGGGACGTGCTACATTACGCCTCTAATCGGCGCCTTTCTAGCCGATTCCTATTTGGGGAGATACTGGACCATTGCTAGTTTCAGCATGATTTATGCTTTCGTGAGTGATTGTTTTATATCTCGTCTGTCTGTTGTTGTTGTTGTTGTTGTTGTTGCTCATTTAATCATACGTGTTGTCGTGTAGGGAATGGTACTCTTGACTTTATCCGCGACGGTTCAAGGACTAAAGCCGGAATGTGCAAACAATGTTTGCCATCCTACAGAGTTCCAAACAGGGATGTGTTTCGCCGCGCTCTACTTGATCGCGCTTGGGACGGGGGGTATAAATCCGTGCATGTCGTCCTTTGGTGCGGATCAGTTTGATGAGAATGACGAGAAGGAGAAGAAGAAGAAGAGCTCCTTCTTTAACTGGTTTTATATGTCAATCAACATTGGTGCTATGATTGCTTCCTCTGTTTTGGTTTGGATTCAGATGAACGTCGGGTGGGGTTGGGGGTTCGGTGTACCTGCCGTTACGATGGCTCTTGCAATCGCTGCTTTCTTCTTCGGTAGCGGCCTCTATTGCCTACAGATACCCGGGGGAAGCCCCGTTACTCGAATATTTCAAGTGGTGGTTGCAAGCATCAGAAAGTCTAATGTAAAAGTTCCATCAGATGACACTCTGTTGTATGAAACTACTCATCTTACGGAGTCGAAAATCCAAGGAAGCCGTAAGCTTGAGCATACTAACAAATTCACGTACTTTAATTAAGAGATATGTGTGATCATGTTTGTAGGATTAATATATTGATTATTACATACCTACATTGTCTTCATTAGCTTTATGATTGTAAGGATCATGGGGGGGAGGGGGTTAGATTTCCTTACGAGTAGCTCGCAAGCCCGGCTTGACTCATTTACATGAATGTTTTGTAGGTTATTGGACAAAGCTGCAGTAATGACAGAGCATGATGATATGGTGAATGTGAATCCATGGAGGCTCTGCACAACGACTCAAGTCAAGGAGTTTAAATCCGTTATCCGGCTACTCCCTATTTGGGCGACCGGGATACTTTTCTCGACCATCTATAGTCAAATGAGCACGATGTTTGTCATACAAGGGACACCATGGATCAATGAATGGGTTCGACGTTCAAGATCCCGTCTGCATCGCTCTCGCTCTTCGACACGTTGAGTGTCATATTTTGGGTGCCCGTGTACGATCATGTGATTGTAGGTATCACGAGAAAGTACACGGGCCACGAGAAGGGGTTCACGACCATCCAGAGAATGGGAATCGGGCTTGTGATCTCGATTATCGCAATGGTATCCGCTGGCATACTGGAGGTTGTTCGCCTCCAGTATGTCAGGACGAACAACTACTACGATCTCGAGACTATCCCATGTCCATCTTTTGGCAAGTACCTCATTACTTCCTCGTTGGATGTGCTGAGGTATTTGCCTTTATCAATAGGGATGTAATCGAACCGAGCCGAGTTGAACACTATTAGGTTTGAGGATCGTTTGTTAAGAAATTATCGAACTCGAGCCCGAGCTCGAACTCTTCAAGAAAAAAAATATCGAACTCGAGCTCGAATTCAAACTATTTATTAAGACTCGCGAACATGTTCACGAACACATAAAGTAACTTTGTTTATGAATATATTTTCATGAACATTTAAATAATTTTGTGCCTGGATATTAAAAGAATGTTTCGTTTATAAACATTTAATGTTATTCATAATAGGCAATTTATTGGGTGCAACTGGATGCAAGATTGCACCCAGATCCGACTCATTTTTACTATCCATGGTATAAATGTAATTTTCGACCCTTTCTCATTTTTCAGATCCGTGACCAAACCTTTGCCTTCCTTCTTCTTCCTCTTTCTCTCTGAAACCCTAGCTTCCTCCTACCTCTCTCCTTCTTCTTTCTTCATCTATCTGGAAACTCCAAATTAATTCTCTCTTTCTCTTCATTTCTAGATCTCGATGTCATCCTGATTGAGACGCCTTATGAACTGATTTTGCCCACGCACTTGAGAGCCACGGGCGTCGATTTTGACGGGAGTGAAGAGCGTGATGTTATTTTTGTCGATCCAGTTGTTCTTCGGCTTCCATCGCCATTGTCTGTCGAAGTACTTTGACCTGAACCTGACGTCGCGGTGCTTGTCGGTATGGAGAACTGCTTGTTGCCATCGTAGGAGTTGAAGACGAGGGCGTTCATGTAGTTGGAAGCGAATTGGTGAGATTATATAATGTAACTTGCAATCTATTATATACCTAAATTCTCTATTAAATTGTGTGGTTTAATCTTATTATATTCTTTGTTGGATAGGGTTGCAAGTATTAGAACAATTGAACTTGGTGATGTTCAACTTGCTGAATATCTATTATAAGAAAAAATTCAGTTGACAAATTTCTTTTGAGTAAGAAATAATTAGCTAGTAGCATATCACTCTTCATTTTTTATTTTTTAATAAATCTCATTTAACTTGTTCCTTAAACACAATTCATGTTCAAATTGAGTACCCATATTTCAGTGGAAAAAACATAAGATGTGAATTGAATTGGTAGACATAGTTTATCAATGGAGAAATATATCAGTAGAGGAGTAAATGAAGAAGAAGAGTCTAGCTCCAGCAAACAAATAGATCGACTGAGTTCATTACTAGATTGCTTACGTATTCACATTCTTTCTTTTATGGGTCATACTACTCTGTTTGGATTAGATGTTGTGAAGGAAGCTGCCATGACGACGAGCTTGCTGTTCTAAGTCATGGCAGCATCTTTGGACTGATTTGCCTAAGCTTCGATTTTGCGAAGGAAGCCAACAGTTTAGAAAAATTGATAAGTTTGTCAATTTTGTCAACACCCCCTAAAGTATTGTCGAAAATCTTTAGAGGAGATCTCAATTAGTTCCTATTACAATGGGCCAACCATGTTGATTTGTGGCTTGATTGTGCCATTAAATATAAGGCTAAAACTGTGCATTTATGGCCACTTAGTAATGGGTCCAATGAAGTGGGATGTGGTGTGTACAAAACTCGACGAGTAGAAATAACAAACTCTTGCTTTTGGGTTGATAAATCTGGTGATGATTTTGGGAATCAAATTAGCATAATTTATTGAAGGTTTGACTGTTATATATTTGAAACATGTCTCTCAGTATGTGCTAGTCGTTGAGAAATTTGGAATAAATTGTTTTGAAATCTACTCTTTGATGTCTTCTCATTTCACATTCCTTTATAAAATTGTGTACTGGATACAACATTAAGAAATATATATTTTCATGTTGCAGATGCTCCATTGCCACTCAAACCTAGGCGGAAACATTGGTTGTTCTAAATGGCACGAAGAGTGTCATGCTAATTTTTCTTGAAGATGTGCGGATGAAGTCTCGAAATTCTTGTACATTTATATACCAATATTGCTTGTATATGATTTGATCCATAGAAGTTCTTATTTTAATTCTGCATTGAGACTCTGTTGTTACTTTTTGTTGAGTTTTACGAACCTAGCTAATATGTAATATGTTATTAATAGATAATTTATATTTATTTTTTATTTTTTTCCATTAATATTTGAATCTACCCTGCAAAGATGTGATACTAGAATGTGTAAGCACAAATTAAATTTCGAGTACTTTTTTTTAAAGTTAATTGTAGCATAGTAATCATGAGTTAGAATTTTTACCTTGGATATATGTGTTTAGATATATGTACGAGTTTCAATTTTATTCATTATTCAGAAAAAATATTTTCTCCCTGCTTTGTTCCTTATATCTCATTAATTACCTTCTTATCACTATTATATGACTATTTATATTTTCTATAATTTGTAGTAGATTGTTTTGAAGTTCAGAATTGTCTTTAATACCAATTGTGTGTGATTTTTTTAGCAGGACAATGCATTTAGTATATTCATCCAAAAATTAAGAAAGGTTTAGATATATTGCTTCAATTCCACTCTTTTCTTGTCCATATTTATTTTAAAACAAGACTATTATTGTATTCTCATAAGATGTATTCATGAAATTTGATTCCAAATGATCAAGTTACTTTTACATATGATGATTAAACATGAGCTGCTTCTTAACATGGTTGATGAGTTTTTGAGTAAAAATTGAGAATCAACTGTGACTCTGTTTTCATACATATATATTTTTCTTGTGTACTCTAAATCCTTTTTCTCTTGCATGCTTGCAATACAATTTATGTATCTCCTCAAGTGTGTTCCTTTTTAATCCAACTAGTGAATCTGCGATTTTCTCATATTCTCTACTTTCCTCATCTTCAGTAGAACATAAAATTTGAATAGAATCTGCATAAATAAACAGAACTAGTTATTTCTATACTAGTAATGAGGAATATATATACAGTAAAGAAAAATCATCATTTCGAATGCATAATACTACCAACATGCTAATCATACCCATGTACAATTCAGAACATATCTATATACTACTAATCATGCCCATGTACAACTCAGAACATATTTATATACAATTAATGGAGAAAATATATACAGTAAAGATAAATCTATCATCCTGAATGTACAATGCTACCAAGATGTCTATCATGACCACATACAATTTAGAAAATATCTATATACAATTAATGGAGAAAACATATACAATTAAAATAATTCACCATACTTATCATGCCCAAGTACTATTCAAACTATATCTATATATAATTAATGGAGAAAACATATACAATAAAGAAAAATTCATCACATCGAATGTACAAAGCTACCAAGATGCCCATCACATCCACATACAATTTAGACAATACCTATATACAATTATTGGAGAAAATATATACAACTAAAATAATCCACCATACTCATCATGCCCATGTACAATTCAGACAATACCTATATACAATTAACGAAAAAAATATATACAGTAAAGAAAAATCCATCACATCAAAGGCACAATGCTATCAAGATGCCCATAATACCCACATACAATTTAGAACATAGTTTTATACAATTATCGGAGAAAATATATACAATTAAAATAAACATTATACTCATCATGCCCATGTACAATCCATACTGTACCTATACATAGTTAACGGAGAAAACATATACAGTAAAGAAAAATACATCACACCGAAGGCATAATACTACCAAGATGCTCATCATGACCACATACAATTCAGAACATACCTATATACAATTGACGGAGAAAACATATACAATTAAAATAATCCAACATACAAAACATGCCCATATATGATTCAGACCATACTTATATATAATTAATGGAGAAAATATATACAGTAAAGAAAAATTCATCACATTGAGTATACCATGCTACCAAAATGCCCATCATGACCTCATACAATTAAAAACATACATATATACAATTAACGGAGAAAACATATATAATTAAAATAATCCAACATACAAATCATGTCTATATACAATTCAAACCATACCTATATACAGTTAATGGAGAAAACATATACAATTAGATAAACAGAAACCAATACTAATTGTACACAGCATTAAACAAGAGCTTGGATTGGCAATGAGACAACAAAAAACATGAAAGCAAAAATGTATGCAATTGGTTTAAAAAACAAACAGGAAAGCAAAAATGTATACAATTGGTTTCAAAAAGTTATACACTAAAGCATAAAACATATACAATTGATTCTGACCCTATCCAATAGACTTTACCTACAATAAATATTATTCCAATTTAGAAAAATACAACAAAAGAGATTCATATACATTTGATTATCAACTCTTGTACAATAATAATCAACACCTTAAGCTTTGATTTAAAGGCACATATAGACAAATTGAAGTAAAATATTAGAGATTTAGAAGAAAAATTGAACGATTATTATTTATAAGTAGAGATTAATCAAACTGACTAGAAGAAATCTTAGATGTGAAGAAAAAATCTAACATTATTATTTGAAATCAGAAACTACAATTGGAGATAAGGTTACCTTTACCTAATTTTGGAATAAAACTTCTTCTTCTACAATGTAGGTTTGGCGGCGAAATCTGACGGCGAAATCGTCAGAACACGGGCAGCGAAATATGATGGCGAATTAGCAGAACACGTTGGCGCGATGAAACCGTAGGGGATGAACATCAATGGCGTGACGAATCTTGATGAAGAAATTGACGGTGGATTGAGAGTGAATTGTAGTGGATTGAGAGAATATCGATGTAGATTGAGAGAGAATGCAGCGAACGCGACTGGTTAGATGGAGTGAGGGAGCAGAATGAATT
This sequence comes from Pogostemon cablin, assembly GCA_023678885.1. NCBI lineage: Eukaryota > Viridiplantae > Streptophyta > Magnoliopsida > Lamiales > Lamiaceae > Pogostemon > Pogostemon cablin. The sequence continues at coordinate 1,651,162 of CM042977.1, read as the reverse complement.
TTTTACACTAAATTTTAGGTTTTATATGGCCCATTTAAAAATAGATTGACCCGGTGTACAATTGTAAAATCATGAAACTAGTTGCACCTAATATACACTCTTCATAATATTAAATAAACAAACTAACAAAATATAATTATAAACGGTAAAAAGTATTTAAATAATCACTTAAGTTATTATCATATTTGTGTGGTTTAATATAAAATATTTAATTATTGAATATTAATAAATAAATAATAATATATAATTCTAAAGAATAACTATAAAATTTACGAACGTGTTTGCGAGTCATTAGCGAGCCTATAAACGAATATGTTCGCGAGCTTTCGAGTCGAACACCCTTAGGCTTGAGTTTGGTTTGATAAACTATTCAAACTCAAAATTCAAGTTTGGTTTGGCTCTTTAAGGTTAACGAACGAGTTCGAACGAACATTTAATCAAACCGAGACTCGAATAGTTCGCGAACGGTTTGATTTTGTTACATCCCTATTTATCGGGCAGCTTGAGTTCTTCTATGACCAAGCGCCCGATGCTATGAGGAGCCTTTGCTCGGCTCTGTCGCTTACGACGACCGCGCTCGGTAACTACTTGAGCTCGTTTCTCGTGACGGTCGTCACGTACGTGACGACAAGAAACGGGGAGATCGGGTGGATACCGGACAACCTCAACCGGGGCCATCTGGACTACTTCTATTGGCTGTTGGCTATCCTTAGTATCATCAACTTCTTTGTGTATCTGTTGATTGCCAATTGGTATACTTACAAGAAAGTGGCTGATCTTAAGCGGAAAAGTGATTCCAATCAGACGGCCAACGTTTGATCTACTTATTTCATTTTGTGACAAACACTTTTCTGTATTTATTATTATATTCTTTAATTAGATCGCCATTTACTAATCGCATTGATCTTCATCACTGATTTTATGTATAAACTATATTAAGCTTTATCAATCTCAAACTTACTTTGGAATCAATTATGATGCTTAATACTACATTCGTATATGAAATTAAATTTCACATTTTCTAACTTCTTAAGTCTTATATTACATTAATCTCCAACTCTAAAAATATTTTTAATTACAAATTTAATTTTTTTCATTTAATACACATAATTTATTTTATAATTTATTTATTACTAAATTAATAAAATTGTTTAAGGAAATAATTTTTTGGAGTATATATACCTACTATGCTCGCGCTCTCTCCTATTATATTATCAACAAATTGAGGTTGTCGGGAAGTATTTATTGCCGGTTTAATTTCTTTGTATGTTTCTCAAAATTTAATCTTTCAGATGGAAAAAATAAATAAATTTCTAATATGAAAACGACATTAATAATAAACCAAAAGACGACTAAGTTACTACGTTGTCTATTTTGGTCATTGGAATTCACAAGCAACTTCTTGTGGAGAGTGAACCTTCTCTTTTTTCAAGTTTCTAGGATGTGTAAATAAATTGTTGAATTATTTATTAAATACTTTTACCAAACTTTAACTAATTACATAATGATTCTCATTTAAAGTTATGTATAAATTAAATATTTGAATTTTCCAACCATCAATTTTGATTTCAAACTTATGGTAATAAAATTACTATTGTCACAAAATGAAAAAAAGTGATTGTTTAATTGGGCCAACCCATCCTGCCTTAGTGGACCAAGGAAGCGCCGGCCCGTTGTCCCTCCACTGCCAAGAGTGGGAGGTAGTCGCTGCTCTGTTAAGCCAGCCTGGCGCGGTGCCCTCCACTCTAAGAACCACGAAGCCCAAACTTTAGAATGGACCGCATGGCCCAACTCCTCGCTTGGAGTGGGCGGGCCAGGATGTAGCTTGACAGGGCCCAACAAGTTGTTTTAGCCCAATATCCAATCACTTCAAAGCCCCCACTCGGGTTACAAGCTATCGTTATACAGCTCGGCGATGAGCAGCAGCAATTCTTCCCATTATAAAGGAAAATACATGCTATTTCCATTCCGATGTGGGATAACTTCCTCAGCTATTACACAAACATGGATGCAAATGATGGGATTCTATGCAAGTAGCCATTTTGTCCATCGATCACAAAATGGACTTCATACGTATTTGAGCAAACTAAATATGGAGACACATCAAGTTTCCACAAATTAGGAAACAATATCTTTGATTTAAACCTTCAAATGATTCATTCATTGCAAACAACAATAACAAGTTGGAGATGTGATTACACAACAACTGCACCAAACTCAACATGAAAATCAAACGAAAACTACATCGACTTTCCTTCCCATCTCAATACAGCCTTAGGACGCTTCTTGCAATCGAATGAGAGTTATTCGGCTTAACTTTGCTCGTTACTCCTCCTCCTCTTCGACTGCCCCTCAATGGTGTCAAGTAGAATCGTAAGAGTCCACTGTCAACATGGCTCGGAGAATACCTTGCACTCCGATTCTTCTCCAACACCACCTCGTCTTTCCTCTTCTTCACATTTCCATTCATTTCCACACCTGATTTCCTCATACTCCCAAATGATCCACCAATCAGATTACCATTCCTCCAACTTACACTACTATTGCTTCGAAACATATGTCTACTTAATCGACCTCTCGCATCTCCATTGCCCTCTGTTCTTAAATCTTGCCATGATTCAGATAAAGTCCTATCTACCCCATTTACTCTACTGCATTTCTCCTCCTCCTCATCCTCCTCTTTATTTCCCCCATTTCTTCGATGTATAAACCCCCATATTCGCCAGCTCCATCGCCTAGACTTTTTCGACTCCTTTCTATCCCCATTCCCTATCAAAGAATTGCTACTATCCCTATACCCACTACCCAATTCAAAACAATCATCCCTTAAAGACTGTGAATGATACCTTTCCCCCACCATAACCTTCGCCCCCTGGAAGTAATCCGCGGTGGTGGGGGAAACCTTGGCGTTCGACGCCATCTTCAACTCATCAATCTCAGCAACCACAACAGCTGCAGTTTTCCTAATCGAGCTAGACCTATCAAGACTCTTCCTCCTCCTGGAAGAAGAATCTGAGTAGTACTCCTTAGTTTGTGCTGATCCTCCAGGGATACCTTCACCCTCATTAACAACACAGTTCAATGGTGGTGGTTCCTCCACCGGAATCTGCATATCAGACCGCGAAACCGGCCCATCCTCCATTACAGAAACCATTGGAGCCATTCTTGGAAAACTCCTACCTATCAGATAACCATCCCAAGAAGCTCGAGGCTCATCAAAGGAGTATCTTGGATCATCGAAGCTGATTCTAGCAGCATCTAGAGAAAACCTAGGATCGGTGTCGCAGGATCTCCTCCCAAATCCATAATCAGCAATCTCCGACTGAGTCTCCCTGTACTGACTAGAAATCGGCTTCTCCACCGGCAATGTGGCGAAGTTGCAGCCATTGTTCTGCTTCTTCATCTTCTGTTTCTGCCGCCATTTGTGCCATTTCTTGCTAAACACCGACGCGGCGGCCCAAAACCCCCCTCCTGAACTCTTCTTCTCCTGAGTATCCAGATCAATGTGGTCTTTCATCTTCACGCTACTCACACTCACCACCTCTTCTTCCACTATTTCGCCACTATTTACCTCAAATTCAACTGCATTTCTTAAATTCTCCAAATGAGAATCTCGGAAAGATGTTATTTCGTCCCCATCGGCGCCGTCTCCGTCGTCGTCGTAAACAACAGTATCTTCCACGTTCTCGGAGTCCTTGAAATCCTCCTCATTTTCATTTTCCTCAAAAACGGGCTTATTCGCAACAGAAGAACCAATAATTTGGCTATTTTGGAGGTTCTGATGAGAGGAAGAAGCCGCTGAAGCTCCTCCAACGAAGGAGGATTTATTACCACCAGCACCAACTTTATTCTCGTCGTCGAGTGTAAACAGCGACCAAAGAGTATTCCTCACCCTAACATCGCAGGATTTTCTCTGCGGCTCAAGATTAAGCCCTAACGCCTCGTTTTTAGAAGCAGAGAAGGACTTGGTACGACGTAGTTCGGGGTAAAACGAAGCGTGTTTTGGGGGTTTGGGAAGCGGCGGTGGAGGGGGGAAATTATTAGGTTTTGTGTTGGACGAAAAGAGGGATTTAATTGCTGCGGCGGCGGCGGCGGAAGCAGACGACGGTCGGCGCGACGACGAAGGAGTGTTGGAGGACGAGTTATCAAGCGTGGTGAGACGTTCGCAGAGGCAAGTCGGACAGAAGCCCGTGAACTGCTCGCTAGGGTGGCGGTCGCAGCTGAACGATGACCGCGGCGGCTGCGGTGGCGGCGGAGGCGGCGCTGTTGGGTCTGTAGAAGTGAGATTCATAACCGTTAGAAGCAATTGTTTGCACCCCCTCCCCTGTTCATGTTAGTACCTGCAACAATCTTGCATTCCAGAATGTGCTACCATATGTGCGTGTTTCGGAGAGTGTGCAGTGTGTGAGAGAGCGAGAAAGGGGAGAGAGAGAGATGAAGCAGAAGAAAAAGAAAATGGCTTTACTAGTCTTTAAATTCACTTTTAACTTTTCCGTTGTTACCACTCTAAATTACAGTTTTGCCCTTTGTTGTTGAATCTTAATTTATTGGATTATTTATTTCGTTTATTAATAATTCCCACATTAACTACAGTGAATACTCCATCTTTTAATTCACAATTTTTTTAATTCATATTATGTGTGAATACATGATAGGTGAATATTTGTTATGTTATTATCCGCATTAAATGTTAATTAATATACTTTATTCCAAAAAGAATAATAATAGTTTAAAAAAAAATTAATCTAAGCATCTAGTCAAATTTTCAGTTTTCTTATTTAAATCTAATGAAAGATTATATTATAGTATATAGTTAGTTTTCATTGAATGAGAGAAATAATTGTTTTACATTTTTAATTAAATTTACCAATGCTCGACCAAAATAATAAGGGCTTGAAACTCTAATAAGTTGATATGCCATAATATTGGTAGTATGTTTGACATGATTGATATATTTTAATGTTATATTTTCTATTACTAATGGTTGAATGAATGATATATATGACGATTTATATTCTAAAGGGGCAATATCAACCTAAAAGAAAGGTTATATTTTTGTAACGCGTATGTTTTACTTATGTATGGTATATAATAGGAGATATAATATTAAAATGGATCATTACATCTTATTTTCGAAGCAAAAGAAAATAATAATAATAAAAGAAAAATACATATGATCAAAATATTTTTTTCTAAATACTATTTCATCCGTCCACTTCAAAGATGATCATTTCTTTTTTATCACGTACATTAAGAAGCATTATTATTTTATGTGTAATAAATAATTATATTATTTACTAGTAAATGATGGGACATATATAAGGCATTTTACTAAAAAGAGAAAATGAGTACATTTAAAATAGACATTCAAAATGATAATTTTAGACCTTTGGGGTGGACATGAGAGTAATAGGTTTGTTTTGAGTTTATATAGGATTTAAAAATCACTAAATATTAGTACAAGTTTATTTTGGAGTTTTTGGAAAGTTAGGCCTTATCTTGCAAGAGGTATATGGTGACAGTTCGACTCATATTACATTTTGGTATTATATCTCTTATTGCGTACCATTAAATTATTTATACATATGATATAATAAAACAAAATGGTGTATCCTTATTAATTAAAGTTAATACCCTTTAGAACAAAACAATGTACCCTTACTCATATACTAAATTCTAAAGGCGTACGATGTGTCCCGGGGGCACGCAAGACTAACTCATTATATATAAGATGTCATGAACGAAATTATAACGGATGAATGCCCAAGACTAACTCATTATATATAAAATGTCATGAACGGTAGACAAATTAGAATTAATGAGAGAATCTCAAATCTCAAATTTTATAAAGAACAAAATAAAAAAGAAAGAGATCCACAATCACAGTTTGAGAAATAATTTTTTTTTTTTTAAAAATAGATTAAGAAATCAAAATTTATCTTATTAATATATGAATGTATATTGGGTGCACCCAGGTGCAAGGATGCACTCATATGTGTATGTCTTTTTGTTCTATTTTGTATACATATTATTCTATTTTGCATACGTATTTTCTAATAATTGTATACTTTTTCACATTAAATTTTCATTAAAAAAACTAACATTCATATGTGTATAACATTTTATTAAATATTATATACAATTTTTTATTAAAAAAATTAACAATTAAATTGTATACATTTGTACTCTTAATTGTATATGTTCTTGTTTATATTTGTATATGGGTGCACCATATCTTTAGGTGCACCCGGGTGCACAAAATAAATTGCCTTAATATATATAATAATAATAATAATAATAATAATAATAATAATAATAATAATAATAATAATAATAATAATAATAATAATAATAAGATTTACGGAGCTGCGTACCCACAAATGTTTATTTGTACCACTTTTAAGGTGCTGAGTTGGCGAGAAGGTGTGGAGTTGGCAGTGCAAGAGAAGGTGCAAAATGTTTATTTGTACCCCTTTTAAGGTGCGGAGTTGGCAGTGCAAGAGAAGGTGTAGAATGTTTGTTTGTACCACTTTTGAGGTGCTGAGTTGGCGAAAAGGTGCGGAGTTGGCAGTGCAAGAGAATGTGCGGAATTGATGAGGTGCGGAGTTGGCATGCAAGAGAAGGTGCAGAGTTGGAGAATATTGCAAAGGTGCGTAGTTGTAATGTTGAACTTGAGAATTCAAAATCAATATGTCAAAAAAAATGAGCTATTCTCTCTCCATGGGGAAATGGGATCAATGCCTAGGAAATTGCACTTAATCACTTCTTTATATATAGTAAAACTTATTTGACAGATAGCATTTTGTTAAAAAATAATATTTTTTGATCTAATACCTTAGATTAAAAGAGAATTGATCTAACCCTAAATCTAAAACAAATTGTCATACTAAACCTATTAGAAGAATAAAACTTTAGCACCATCAATAATTAAATTAAAGAGCTCTCAAAAAGGAAGAGAGAGCAATAGCCATCAACAAATGAGAGTATATAAAAAATAAGTACTAATTTATAACACATTTAATTGCACGCAAACAAAATTGAGAAACCATATCAAACTTTATAGTGAAATAAAAAATGTATTCCTAAGTCATGACATTAAAAGGGGAAAAATCAATCGTATTCACTTTCTAATTTTAAATTTTATTTTTTCACTCAAATAGAAATACAGTTTTCTTATCTACTTTTTTGGTTTTCTTCCCGAAATAACTATGATTCAACTAGTTTTCAATTTTATTAAAAGAAAAATAAAATAAAAAACTGAGATGAATATGAAAAAAAAAACATAAAATGAATTAAATAGAAATTGATTAGAAAAAAGATTGGCTGAATAAATAAAACTAATGAGCTGAATAGGTAAAAATAATAGGTTGAAAAAATAAAAAAGATTGGATGAATAAAGATGCGTAGTACTCTCCGAGATCGTCAAATTTTAAAGTTTTATACTTCCTCCAATCATTTTAAAAATATTCATTTTATCGTATTTAGCAGTCAATTCAAGAGTATTCGATTTCCTTTTTTGACTAAAAGAATCACTAACCATTTCTCTTTAATACAAATAACTATAACTATTACACATAATAATAATAATAAATAAATAATCTTTAATTTACAAATAAAAAATAGAAAAAATTTAGATTTATATTAGGAGGGCACATTGGATTTTCAAAGATTCCTGTCGGAGAAAAAAGGAAAAGGTACCACGCCATGAGCTCTCAAATCTTTATTTTCCTTTTTGTTTCTTTTTCGATCACTGTGTGGTTTCCCCAATTAACATTGCCATTTGCCAATCCAATTCTCATTTCGGATTTCTGTTTTTACATACCCCATTCCAAACACTCTTCCAATCACCCAAACCTATCTCTCTTTCCCCATTCTACTCCCTCCTATTTCCAATATCTTTATTAATTTATACCCATCCTAATTCATTTTGAACCGTGTTAAGTACCCATTCTACCCCCTCCTATTTCCAATCATATATATTTATATATTGGTAGAGTGTTTAAATTAAGGGATCACATAATTTGAGTTTTTTAAGTAAATCCGATTTATAAGAGATTAACTCAAAAAATATACTCTCTCCGCCCCCTTGATACGTATCCAACATTCCATTTTGACCCATTACAAAATATCTATTTCCATTTTTGAATTGATGTGACCTACAACCACTACACATGACCTCACACTCAACACTAATACAACTACCTACTACACATTAAAATACTCCCTCCGTCTCGGGTATTTTTACCCGTTTGTACGGGCACGGAGATTAAAACGTTTTCTTTTTTTAATATATATTGTAAGAGAAAGTAGGGATAAATTAGTAATTTAAAAAGAAAATTTGAATAAAGTTATTGGGAATGATGAATAAAGTGTAAAAAAGTAATTAAAGTTGTTGGGATTGTAAAAAGTAGATAATAAAATATTATGTATTTTTGCCGAAAATGAAATGAGTAAAAATACGTGGGACACCCCAAAATGGAAAGTGGGTAAAAATACGTGGGATGAAGGGAGTATTATTTCTCTCACCTTACTATACATTAAATTATTATACTCCTTAATCCACGTGCAAAAAGTCAATGGATACCTTTCAAGGGGACGGAGGGAGTACTCCCTCTGTCCCATTAAAGTTGTTACATTTTTTTGGCACGGAGATTAAGAAGTACTCTATAATATTTTAATGTAGAGTGAAGTGAGAGAAATAATATTTATTGTGTAGTGAGTGTGTGTATTAGTGGTGTGTGTGGAGTGTGTATGACCCCATGTAAATATGTTAATATTTTGTGTGGGTCCCACATGCTTTAAAAGAAAATGTGACAACTTTTATGAGACAACTTAAAAAGAAAAATGTCACAATTTAGATGAGACGAAGGGAATAATATTTTAAGGGCAACTCTTGTGTGAAATTATCTATCACAATCTCACATAAGTCTTGTCCTATTTTAATAGTTAGTAGATTGAAAAATATAATTATCTCTAACTAGTTACAAAGGGAGTAACATTCATGGGATGCTATTCACTAACTGCAGTTTAGGAAACAAGTATGTTGTGTATCTTAGCATAAGAATTATGAAATTAAAGTTAATTTGAGATTATATCTTTAAAATTTGTACAGTGAAATATATTATTGTATATTAGAATGAGAATTATGAAATTAAAGTTAATTTGAGATTATATGATTAAAATTTGTAGAGTTAAATATATTAATATACAAAAATGTTAAGTTAATTTGAGATTATATGATTAAAATTTATACAGTGAAATATAAATATGTTTTGAAATATACAAAAATGAGAAGTAAGAAAGTTTGTTACGAGATAGGAGAGTATTTTGATAATTAGATATGTCACCCTAAATTTTTAATCATAAATCTACCTCTAGAGGTGTTAAATTTAGCAAGTTTGGCTCGATGTCGGCTTGATTCATAACTATTCGAACTCAATCTCAAGCTTGTCTTATGCTCATTTTGTTTATGAGTCAAACTCGACTCGATAAGACTCGATCATTTTAATAATAATTATAATTATTAATAATACTACTAATAATAAATATTAATTAATTATAATCGACTCATTTTGTTTTATGAGCCTAATCAAGCTCGATGGGTGTAAAAATTAGCATGTTCTATAGTCTAATTATACCCTGTTTTGTTGGAGTTGTATTCGTATTTTGGCATAAATCTATTGTTCATGATATATTTAAGAATTAAGTGTTATTAAGATGTTTCATTCTATTTTGAAGTGAAAACAATAATAAAAAGAATAGAACCAAATAAGGGTTGAAATTAGTCACGAAAAGACTGAGCTAACTAGCTCGAGTCGAGCTGAGAAGTGAATGATTTTAGAAGGCCAACTCATCTTTGGAAGATAATCCCAAGCTAGAAAACAATAGAAGTTCAGCTCGAGTCGAGTTGTATACCATCAAAAAGTTTTAGATGATCAGCTTGACATAGATTGAGCTCGCTCAAGTAATTTTCGAGTCGAGCTCGTTCTATGCTTGTTTCTTAATCAAGTTGAGTTCGAGCTCGGCTCAATAATTATATGAGTCGAACTTAAGCATGCACTACTCAAATTTGTTTGACTCGAATAATAATTCTAGCCTCTATCTACCCTACGATCTACCGAAACACACACCCTGTCAAACAATTTTGCTCAATATTTTGTACTCTTATATCACTTATCTAATGTAAATTAATATAATTTTCTTTTAGTGAAAAATGATTACTCCCTCCGTCCCAAAGATATTGACACACTTTTTTTTATTGTCCCATAAAAATTGACATATTTTCTTTTTAAGAATATGAGACCCACACAAAAATTATTTATTTATTTACATGGGCCCACACACACATCACACTCACCACTAATATAACTACCTACTACACATTAAATATTACTCCCTCCGTTTCACTCAAATGGTTCCTTTTTGCCATTTTTGTCGTCTCACCCAAAAGGTTCCATTTTCTTTTTTTACACACATGGGACCCACACACCCCTCTAATACAATTAATTAAAATATGAGACTCATACTCCACTAATACAACTACCCACTACACATTAAATAATAATACTCCTTAATCTACGTGTCAAAAAGTAAAAACTACCCTTTGAGCGGGACGGAATGCATATTTCTCTTACTTTACTTTATATTAAATTATTATATTCCTTAATCTCCGTAAAAAAAATTGAGTTAACACCTTCAGGACGAAGCGAGTAACAATTAAAGAAGGCCATAATCATTGATACTTTACGGATAGAATCATAGTGTTCGATTCCTACTAATTAAAAGTTGTTAAAATGTGCATTTTGGCTAATGCATTCAAATTCAAATAATTTAAGATATTAAATTAAATTATTTTTAATCATAAGTAAATTAGATTAAATAATTAAAAACTATTTATTACACCTTGTTATAAAACTAATATATATATATATATATATATATATATATATATATATATATATATATATATATATATATATATATATATATATAAAATTTAGAATGACCTTATTTTAATTAGACATAAATATAGTATTATGGCTGTCGGTTGGATGGTGTTTTGGTTTATGAGGCACTTTTCGTTGAGACAATATTTTATATTTTTTAAATTAGTTATTATTTTTTAGAGTTGGTCTTTTGTGTTCTTAAATGTACAAAATGTACATGTAATGGTACAACATTTTATTTTAAAGGGTATACACTATAATTAATAAGGGTACAATAGTTTATTTCAGAAGGTATATACTTTCATTAAAAAAAATTCAAAGAAATAAAGAACGTCCTTATACTAAATGATATACCATTTACTACTAAAAGGTATCAGAACGCACAATGTCCACACAAGTTTTTGCCTACTTTGTATTAGAGATGTTATCCTTTTATGTCCTTTGTTATTTATATTATAATAATTTATTTATTAAATAATTTCCTGCATAATTATATTTTTTATTCATCTCATCCTATTAGACGGTCTCACCCAAGTCTTTTTCTTCGTTAAATATGTCTCTCCCTAATTTATACTCGTAGTAATTGATAATTAAGATCATAATTATGCAATTTAACGACTTAACTCTAGCATTGTTTATATTAAATTTAAGAATATGAATGTTATGAATATAATATAGGTGCTCATTTTCAAAATAATAGTTTGACATGAGTAACATTATACCGTAAGAAAAAAATTCAAAGAAATAAATAACCTCCTTATACTAAATGATATATCATTTAATACTAAAAGTTATCTGAACCACAATGCCCACACAAGTTTTAACCTACTTTTTATTAGAGATGTTATCATTTTTTGTCATTTGTTATTTATATTATAATAATTTATTTATTAAATAATTTCCTGCATAATTATATTTTTTATTCATCTCACCATATTAGATGGTCTCACCCAAGTCTTTTCCTTCGTTAAATATGTCTCTCCCTAATTATACTCGTAGTAATTGAGAATTAAGATCATAATTATGCAATTTAACGACTTAACTCTAGCATTGTTTATATTAAATTTAAGAATATGAATGCTATGAATATAATATAGGTGCTCATTTCCAAAACACGTAGTTTGACATGTGTAACATTATTCAGTACGGAAAAAATTCAAAGAAATAAAGAACCTCCTTATACTAAATGATATACTACTATTTAATATTAAAAAGTATCCGAACGTACAATGCCCACACAAGTTTTAGCCTACTTTTTATTAGAGATGTTATCTTTTTTGTCATTTGTTATTTATATTATAATAATTTATTTATTAAATAATTTCCTGCATAATTATATTTTTTATTCATCTCGCCCTATTAGATGGTCTCAGCAAGTCTTTTTCTTCGTAAATATGTCTCTCCCTAATTTATACTCGTAGTAATTGAGAATTAAGATCATATTTATGCAATTTAACGACTTAACTCTAGCATTGTTTATATTAAATTTAAGAATATGAATGTTATGAATATAATATAGGTGCTCATTTTCAAAATACTAGTTTGACTACGGAAGAATAAAAGACTATTATATAAAAGAGTAATACCGTGTGTGCTTATTATTACGATGAAAAATGAATTAAAATATGATTTTAGGTGTTACATTAAATTATGATAAAAGATACATTAACACGTGATTTTAGGTGTTATTTTAAAATATAATGATGAATTAAAGTATGATTTTAGGTGTTATAATATAATAATTCATTATAAACATATTTAAACTATCAATAAACATATTTTACCTATAATAATAAGTATATTTTAATAATGGGTTAATTCGTCTCACAAATTTTGTGAGATGGGTTGAATCATATTTAAAGTATGATTATTATATAGATAAAATATGTTTTAGAATGTATCTTTATATTGATTATATTATAACACTTAAAATCATATTTTAATGTATTATTTATTATATTTTTTAAAAAATATATTTAAACTATTAATAACCATTTTTATCTTTATAATAATCATACTTTAATACATTTTATAATCTGTCTCATATCAACACCGTCTCACAATAAAATTTCTCATATATATATACCAATTAAATTAGTTACTTACTCTTTCAATTGTTTTACTCTTGCTTATATAATTAATCAGGTTCATATTTCTCTACATTTTATCTTTTGTTTTATAATATGAAATTTCCTTCTCCTAATTAAGCACTTCATATATTATTATCCTTAATTATTTTATAAATTAAATAGGGAATGAAGGAAGGTGGGGACATATTTAAATGAATCCAAAGTGTATTTCCTGGGGAGTCGCCCTGATAAAGATATGACCCTGCCACACATCTTTTTTCCCATTTATTCTATTTAAGCCAAAAATAAAATAATTACAAAAATATAATTAATACAAGAATATTCACCCTTCATTCTTTATCCAAATGGAGGAATTTGTAGTTTATTTATATTTACTTATTATTGTACGTTGTGTTTATTTTATTATTATACATAGAATGATCTAAATTATTTTTGCATAGTTAGGCAGCTAATTAAAATTTGACCTAGGTCCAAAATTATTATCCAAGTTTGAACACCGTAAAAGCTGTTGCAACATTATTTTTTAATTAAATAATAAGACTATGAAGACTAATTATGAGGCAAAAATAATAAGTAAGAAGTGGCAATGGTAATTGTTCGATTAAAATAATATATTGTCGATGAAAGTGATATATGATGATATAAAGGGACACCTGTTATTTAACAAATGATTTATATGATAAATGAAATACGATAACATTTAGGATTAAAAAAAAAAAGAAAAACTCTCCATGCTGACATATTTGAAGCCCATAACGAATAAGAAATATAGGACATCTTTGAAACATTATGTAAAAAATAGTATACTTATTAAAAATAAAACTTATATTTAATGAAAAAATCCTTTTGATAATATACATATACTTGATTTGTATAATACATCTTTTTAATAATTTATTTATTTATTAAACATTTTTTATATTTATAAGTGAAGACAAGAATTTATTAAGTTAATAAAGTTTTTATATGCATTAAGGACCTCAAATTAATAATAATACAAAACGATTAAATTATAATTTTATTAAATAAATATTTTACGATAAACTGTAGATTTTTATAGTTTGAGGACTAAAGATGGTAATCCTCTTTGCTATTTCTTGAGTCCATACTATTCTCTAGAGTTGTTAAAAAGTTCGAAAACTATGGACCTAACCCAATTAACCCTAAAAAATTAGGGTTGGGATCGAGAAATTTGGGCCCGTTTATTAATTAGACTTTTTTGTCTCAAATCGATTAGCCCGTGAACTAATAGGGTTGACATGCAGGCTAACCAAACTAGCTGTAGGGTTTGAAGTTATTATTATTATTATTATTATTATTATTATTATTATTATTATGTTTAATTTACATTAATACTCATAACTTATATATCAATCACCCCCTTCCACTCTACTGCCACCTCATCAAAGGACTTTCATCATCTTTTAATTTTCATTTCTTTCTCGTTATTTCCCCCACTCTAACCCACTTTTTTTTTCTAATAAATAAAATAATATTTTAATAAATATATTAAAATTAATTTAATTATCACAAATTCTATTAAACTATTAAATTATAGTACTCCCTCCCTCCCACGTATTTTTACCCACTTTCCATTTTGGGGTGTCCCACATATTTTTACCCATTCCATTTTTGGCAAAAATACATAATATTTTATTACCTATTTTTTACAATCCCAACAACTTTAATTACTTTTTTACACTTTATTCATCATTCTCAATAACTTTATTCACTTTTTCTTTTTAAATTATTAATTTATCCCTACTTTCTCTTACATTATATATTAAAAAATAAAATGTCTTAATCTCCGTGCCTGTACAAATGTGTAAAAATACCCGGGACGGAGGGAGTACTATGTTTTAACAATATTTTGCATGTATTAATTTTAATTCTATCAAATTTTAAATATGAATTAATTTTGAATTTGTTATATTATTTATAACAAATTAAAATTTATAATTTTTTAATATTTTTTTATCATCCGGCCCATTTAGCACAAAGCTCGTATAGATTAGGTTTATATTCAACTTTTAGTAGCCTATTTAAATAGGCCTGATTAATCCGAAACCCGTTAGGAATGAGCTGTTTAACATTTCTGCCTCTCACATAAGATTGACTTAATTACCAATTTACATAAATTATTATGTATCTAAAAATTAGATTATTTATAGTATATTTTATACACCATCCGTCCCATAAAAGGAATTATATTTACTGTTTACACAAAAATTATGAAATATAATATTTTAATATGTAGTAGGTTGAGAGATATAATACTCTCTCCATCCGCCGTATATATGGATTTTTTGTCATTTTGGGCGTCCGCACCAAAGGTAAACATTTTTTTTAAATACATGCGACTCACACACATCACTGATACAATTAATATATGGGACTCACACACCCCACTAATACAACTACCCACTACACATTAAATAATAATACTCTTTAATCTACGTGCAAAAAGTAAATGTCTACCTTCTGAACGGACGGATGAATAATTTAATGTATAGTGGGTAGTTATATTAATATTGTGTATAGGTCCCATGAAGATAAATTGATTGATTTATGTGGGTCTCATCTACTAACAAATAAAATGTAAATTTTGTAACATGATGTTTTAATTGTAACTATTATGGCGGGATGAATGGAGTGAGTAAATAATAGTAATTTATTATTTAAAATGGTAATAATTTATCGTATTGAACATAAGAGTTCGTAAATGATTCATAAAATTAATAATATTATACAGTCAATAAATAAATTGCATTTTTAATAAGCCGCAAACTATAGAGATTAGGGAGCTACAAATTAAACAAACTTCAATTATTAATAACATAATAATTAGGAAATAAAATAAATTAGTCGATTAGTTAGGTGAGCCGTACTTTGGAAATTACTAATTGGTGCATGAGTGGCCCCTCGTGTATACACACATAATACACGCATATAAGTGTGTGTTCTCGAAAAAAAAATTCTGTGCGTGCATTTCACCTGTCAGTGTGTGTCTACAATTTCATTATTATTGTCTACTGATCTTCTGCCTACCAATTTTCTGACTCCATCTATGTGTCTTTTGGGTGGGTCTTATGTTTTTATTTAAAATTTTTTTAAAAAAAATCAATATATTCTGAATATAAACTAAATCTCTTTTAAGACCATATTTATATGAAATGATTTTTTAGAGGTTAAGTTGCGATTGTTATATATAGTAAAATATATTTATTGATAATTAAAAAATATATTTTTAGTATGATGAGTTAATATAGTACTTTTATAATTTTAAAATTTATTATAATCATACTTTAATTATTAATAAATATAATTTACTTATATAATAAATATACTTTAATGATTGATTTACTCGTATCAAAATTTGTGAATCTCTCTTTTACATTTGTTTCATAAAAAATTACATGCGTAGTAGATGAGGTGTTCATAATTTTATTTATTTATTTTTAAGTAAAGTCATTATTTTTGTTAAAGAAATGGATTATGTTATAATAAAGATGATTAAATCATGACATTGTGAAGTTTTATGTGACGGAATTAAAAAAGTGCAAATTATGTTAAGACGAATTATTTAAAAAAATGAAGTACGTATGTGTGTGTGTGTTTTTTTTTAAACTGAACTTAAATACATAATTTTAATTAAAAGAAGCGTTTTGAAGGTCGTTAAACATAATTAGACAAAAAATTTAAAGCCATCAACTATGTACTTTTAACTTTTTTTTCCCAAGAAAATAAATAATAATAATAAAATTGATGTTTTAATTTAAAATGAAAGTGATATCAAATTATGATCTCTTATAATTTTTTTTTAAATTTAATCTTTAATATATTTATAAATCAATCATTAAAGAAAATGTTTAGACAAGAAGAATAGAAATTAATGGGCCGTGACTCGCCGCTAGATCACGGGCAACATAAGCCCGACGGTTCAAGAATTTAACCCATAATCGGGCCGTAGGGCCCACAATCTTTCGGTTGTGTATCACGGGGGCCCATTAACTCACATTAATTTTATTAACCAAAGAAAATAAAATAAAATAAAATAAAATGTTGTATTACCCAAACAGCCCCCCATGTGGATGGGGTATGAAATATACATTTTAATGTGCATGGAATTAGACGTGAAGTGAGAATCTGTCTTTAGCCTTTTGCTTTTTTCTTTTCTTTTCTTTTCTTTTTATTTATTTATTTCTTTTTTCTATCAATAAAAAGAATAAATAAAGTATTTATATTTGTCTTTCTATCACTAGGGCTTGTCTTTTCATGTTCTTGTTTGTTTTATGTAGTTTCTAATAATTTCATGGATATATATTTCAGAAAAAAATTCTCCCTGCTTTGTGGGTCCTATCGTCAGCAATATCCACATTTTACTTCAACTTGAACTATATATTAAGGATCCCAAAAAATAAATAAATAAAGTTTTCTGGTAAAAAATAGAGTCCATATATGAAACCCTTTAAAATATTGTTTGCTCTAAATTATAAGAAAATATCTAGTTATTATCCAAATATTTAATAAAATGAAGGATTTAATTATAACTCAAGATTACCAAATTTCTTTTTAAGCGTTTTTATAACTTCTTAAATTATCATCACTCTTGAAAACTGCATATACTCGAAGATATCAGTGAAGCACACATATATAATGATTAAATATAAAACTCAATATTAAAACATGTATAAAAACATATGACCTAAATGAACGAGTAAAATACGAGTATTTATCAATTTTAAGTGAAATTAACCAATTTGATGAACTACAAATTATTAATATGCCTCAAAACTACTTTGTATGGAGTGTTTATTATTAGAAGTATATATATAGTACCCCTAGCTTTATAAATGCAATAATAAAAAGTGTGATGCGTTAAACTTCAAATTGTGTGATAATTGTTGGCTGATTTGTATCCCAATGAGTGTGATTAAAAGAGAAAAAAGAAAAAGAAAAAGAAAAAAAACACTAGAATTTATGTATACCATCTCATCATTGTAAGAATACTAAACATATGATGTTCACATTGTATTCTTATCCATATATTACCACCACAAGATTAGTTACATAAAATACAAATATTGATCAAATGATTAATTATATATGTATATATATTAAATAAATTAGAATAAATCAAAATTAAAAGACAAATTAATTTTTTGAAACTAAAGAAACTCGGGGAAAATAGAACAATAATTTGCATACTCTTTGCCAAAATTGGGAAAATATCAAAATTAGTTGTGTAAGTATAATCGTTTTCAACTTTTATTTATTTTTCTTTTTTTTCTGCAATTTTCAATTTTGATTTTTTTTATTCAATTTTAGTCATTTTATCCAATTTAGTCCTTTTTTGTCTACTTTTAGTCCAAAATTATTTACTTTTTGATCAATCTTGAACATTTTTGAACATAATAGACTAAATTTGAAAAAAATAATTAAATTTTAATAAAAGGACAAAAATTGAATAAGAAAGGACCAAAATTAAGAATTGCAAATGAGAAGGATTAAAGTTAGAATCAACTATATTTACGGGACCAATTTTGATATTTTCTCTCCCAAAATTACATGCAGATACGGAGAGAGCACTCTCTCCATATTGAAGCAAAAATACATTGTTATAAGGTAAATATGTCAATAGAGGAGGGAGTAAATGTAAGTTCACATTCTACAATATTTTGAGCTTTGATTAATTCATTCTTTTTAACTATTTAGGATCCTAAATAGTTAACTTCATTCATTTTAGATGATTACATTGTCAATATGTCCAAAGTATTCATTATACACTGATTGATTATGACGAATTTGTTTATATAAATATCTTTTATGATAAGAGGATCATACTGTAAGCAATTAAAATTCACGGTCCAATCAAATGGCGACACGTGGATTTTATTGATTAAATATCAATTTTAATTTATTATATTTTATTTTGGGGATTTAATAAATTAATTCCTAAAATAGATTAATAAATAATTGATAATTAATTTAATACCCAATAAATTAAGTAGGGTTTAAATTAAGTAAAACTTGACCCCTAAGTTAAGTAAAGCATGGAAGGTTCCAGAATCAGGTCAAATTAAGCAATGACCAATCAAGCTGTGATATATTTGGAACGGCCCAAGCCCGCAGAACCAGGCCAAATCTGTCATAGACCAATCAGATTGCGAGATATTTATGGGGCATGCTCATTCCTCACCTATATAAGGAGCCCTCCTTCATTCGCTCCAGACACACTCAAATACTTGAAGACATAAACGCTCTGAAGAGATCAAGAACACGAGCAGCGCTCCCTTGAGATCTTCAAGCATCTTCAAGTCAAGAACGACAAACGATTTGGGATTAAGGTGCGGAGCCCCCCAAATCAAGCGTTCTTCATATACTGAGTTCTTCGGTGTTCTTCGCGCCAAGAACAACATACGACCCGGGATTAAGGTGCTAAGCCCCCCAGATCGAGTGTTCTTCGGATCAAGTACGTTTAATCCAAATAAAGGCTCGACGCCTCTGGATTAACGTTATAAGATCCAAATCCGAGTTCGGACAAGCTTCAACTGAAGATCCGACTCAACACACACAGTCAACGCGGTCAACGCAGTCAAAGTCAAAGTCCAAGTCAAGCCAAATTGGTTCGAGAGAAGAATCAGAGGATTGATAGAGATTGTTTCCTTAATCATCAAGTTTAATCCAATTGGATTATTATTGTAATTCTCTTGTGTTTATTTTATTATAAATACAAAAATTTGTTATTACAAATTTGGCACGCCCGGTGGGACCGTCTCTACCTCTCATCTCTTCTCTCTACAAGCTCGAAGTACGATATGACTCCTGTCAGGATTACGGTAGGTAGGACTGCTGCTTCTAAGCTCTCAGAGGCATTGACTGAATATGTTGCTGTTGTTACAAGGAGCATGTCAGAAAAAGCTCGTTCGGAAGCCTCATCTGGATCCAACCCTTCGGTTGAGGAGGTTTCGAGAAAACAACTACTTATGAAAGATGATAGTGATGATGATTCTGCATCTTCAAACTCTTCATCTGACTCCGTTGCAGCTCCAGTAATGATGGCAGGCGCTACGACTGTTGAGGAACAATTAGCAAACATGATGAAAGCTATCGAGGGGCTCACGAAACACATAGAAGCTCAAGACACAAAGATCTCCCAATTGATGAAAAGAGACATCGCAGAGACTAGCCATGCAAATGGAAAAGGAGTCATGGACGATAGTGAAGTTGAAGAGGTCACAAGGCGCCAGGCTATTGAAAATGAGCAAACTCAAGGAACGTTGCCACTTTCAGCTGATGGAATGCTCCAAGTAGATCAACTCAAGGATATTATACTTGGAACAATAAAAGAAAGGTTTGAGGAAAATTCCAAGCCTACTGTTACTTATGTCAAGCCATACACAAAAAGAGTGGACAACTTGAAGTTGCCAGCTGGCTACCAGCCTCCCAAATTCCAACAGTTTGATGGCAAGGGAAACCCGAGGCAGCATATAGCACACTTTATTGAGACCTGCCATGACGCTGGTACTTATGGAGACCATATGATAAGGCAGTTCGTTCGCTCTCTCAAAGGAAATGCATTTGATTGGTATATCGACTTGCAAGCTGAATCCATTGATAGTTGGGCACAAATGGAACATGAGTTCCTTAATCGTTTCTACAGCACGAGGAGAACTGTTAGTATGACTGAGTTAACTAATACTCGTCAATTGAAGGAAGAACCTGTGATTGATTATATCAATCGATGGAGAAATTTGAGTTTAAATTGCAAGGATCGATTATCCGGAGAGTCTGCTATTGAGATGTGTATCCAAGGGATGGAATGGAATCTCCTTTATATACTCAAAGGAATTCAACCTAAGACTTTCGAAGAGTTGGCTACTAGGGCCCATGACATGGAATTAAGTATGGCTGCTAGTGGAATCAAACATTCACCGATGTCGGACTCCTACAAGTCTAAAGATAAACAAGATTTCAAAAGGGGGGGCAAGTCCTATGTTAAAAGTTTCAACAAAGAGTCAATGGCCACAAATATTATGACGGTCAAGGTTCGAAAGAATGAAAATGATAAGAAAGACAAAGGGAAGCAAGTTGCTCAAGAGTGGGGGCAAAGAAGGTTAACTCTGAAAGAGATGCAAGAAAAAGAGTATCCATTTCTGAACTCAGACCTTTCTGGCATATTCGATGATCTAATGAAGAACAAACTCCTTGATCTTCCTGATATGAAACGTCCAGAAGAAGCCGGCCGAACTAATGACCCAAAATACTGCAAGTATCATAGGTTGGTGAGTCATCCAATTCATGATTGTTTCGTTCTTAAGGAAAAGATCATGCAATTGGTTAAGGAAGGAAAAATCGTGTTAGAAGATGAGGCGGGCACAAACTTCACTTCTGTAGAAGAAAGTCATAATGGAGGCTCATGTCATGTCGTGAATGAGGACAATGAAAGCGAACAACTTGAAACTAAGGGTGAAGCTTACTCCATGAAGGTGACCTTCACGGATGAAGATATGTTGTTGGGTATGCAATCTCATAATCGACCTCTATTTGTGACTGGTTATACTAAAGGGATGCGAGTGAATCGCATACTTATTGATGGAGGTTCGGCGGTGAACATTTTATCCTTGAGAATGTTGAAGAAGATAGAAATACCACTGGATGAACTCAACCATAGCCGATTGATGATCCAAGGGTTCAACCATGAGGGGCAAAGGACTCTCGGCACAATAGTTCTTGATTTGCTAATTGATGAGATGAAATCCACAGTCCTTTTCCATGTTATTGATGCAAAAACTTCCTACAACATGCTTTTGGGGCGCCCATGGCTACATGAGAATGGTGTGATTCCTTCCACATTGCACCAGTGCTTCAAATATAGTGAAGGTGACAACGTGAAAAGAGTATTCGGTGATGACAAGCCATTTACTGAAGCTGAAGCTTACTTTGCCGATGCTAAATATTTCTTCAAGAGTACAAAGGAAGTAAAACGTGAAGAAGCCCCGGTGCAAGATAATGGGGGCAATAAACAAATAAATGATGAGGAAGGTAGTACATCATCTGCCACTCTCAAGGAGAACAAAGGCAAAGGGCTTGAGACCTCGGAAGAGTTGACATTGCCTTTAACAAAAATTGATGCTAGTAAACTTTCTTCTCCACCACTCAAAGGATTCACACGTCCTATTGAAGGACCAAAGACCGAACACGGTGAAGTGTTTGAAGCTGAAATAACCAAGTCGTATAGTCCACAAGCTTATAAACTCCTTATCAAGGCTGGTTATGAACCAAGGGAAAAAGCGATGGTGAGTAAGGTGTGTCAAGAAACTATCAACCCACCAGGCCAGGGGCTCAATGTTATTCAGAAAATGATGAAAAATAGTGATCACACTATCAAGAAGGCTAAGCCAGGTTTGGGGTATGTCCCTCAAAAGCCAGTCCGCATTGCAATTAGAAGAGCAAGTACAAATTATATCACCGAGGGAGAAGCTTTATCCACGGAGGATAGGTTTGATGCGAGTAGTAGGGAAGTCAAGAGAATATCTGTTTTTGAAAGGCTTGGGAGTGTCTTCGAAAGGCTTGGACCCTGTAAAGGGAAGTGTAGGAGGCAAAATCATGTCAAGTCCCTTAACCTCCGAAAACTCCGGAGTCAAAATCCTTTTCGCATCAAGCGACGAAATATCTTGACTGTCTCAAGTGGAAGAGTGTTGAAGGATAAGGTGCAAAGAATCATCTTTACTAAAGATGATAGTGATGATAAAGAAAGTGTAGCTTCTACCAATCATATTACTGCTGTGGAAGATTCTCAAATGGAGGAAGTAGATGCTGAAGATGCCCCTCCACAATTTGAAGAAGGAGTGAAAGCCACTGTTGATGAATTGAAAGAAATTAACTTAGGTGATGAAAATGACCCACGTCCTACCTACATAAGTGCTCTGCTAAATGTTGAGGAAGAAACAAAGTATGTCAGTCTTTTGCGAGAATTCAGAGATGTCTTTGCATGGTCGCATAAGGAAATGCCAGGCTTAGATCCGAAAATCGCAGTGCACCACTTGTCCATTAAAAAGGGAACTCGACCAGTTAAACAAATGCAGCGTCGATTTCGACCAGAGTTGATTCCTTTGATTGAGGACGAGATTAATAAGCTTCTTGAAACAGGCAAGATCCGAGAAGTCAAATATCCTACATGGATTTCCAATATCGTGCCGGTAAGAAAGAAAAATGGACAACTCAGAGTATGTGTTGATTTCCGAGATTTGAATATGGCATGTCCAAAAGATGACTTTCCATTACCAATTACTGAGCTCATGATTGATGCAACAACGGGGCATGAGGTCCTTTCATTTATGGATGGGTCATCTGGCTACAATCAAATTGGTTTGGCTCCTGAGGATCAAGAGAAGACAGCCTTTCGTACTCCGAAAGGAATATATTGCTATAATGTTATGCCATTTGGCTTAAAGAATGCTGGTGCCACTTATCAGCGAGCCATGCAAAAGATATTTGATGACATGCTTCATAAGATTGTCGAATGCTATGTTGATGATATTGTGGTGAAATCAAAGGAAAAGAAAAATCATTTTCATAATCTAAGGCGAGTGTTTGAACGATTAAGAGAGCATCAACTCAAGATGAATCCGCTCAAGTGTGCATTTGGAGTTTCATCTGGGAAATTTCTTGGGTTTATTGTTCGCCGTCGAGGGATTGAAATTGAGAAAGCAAAGATTGACGCAATCATGAAAATGCATGTGCCTCGGAACATACATGAACTCAAAAGTCTACAAGGAAAGTTGGCATACTTAAGGAGATTCATATCAAACTTAGTTGGCCGATGCCAACCATTTAGTCATCTCATGAAGAAAGACAGCATATTCGAATGGGATGAAGCTTGCAATAATGCTTTCAATAGCATTAAGGAATACTTGATGAAGGCACCAGTATTGAGTGCTCCAATACCGGGACGTCCATTAGTCCTTTATCTAGCTGCTCAAGAGCGTTCTGTGGGAGCTTTACTTGCACAAGAAAATGATGATGGTAAAGAAAGAGCTCTATACTATCTAAGTAGAACCATGACTCCAAACGAGTTGAAGTATTCACCCATTGAGAAGATCTGCTTATCCCTTATCTTCGTAATTCAGAAGTTGAAACATTATTTTCAAGCTCACACAGTTCGGCTAGTTTCGAAAGCCAACCCACTAAAATTTGTCATGTCAAAACCAGTACTCTCTGATCGGCTTGCAAGATGGTATCTCCAACTGCAACAGTTTGAGATCGTATACGTCCCTCAAAAGGCCGTAAAAGGACAAGTGTTGGCAGATTTTCTAGCTGATCATCCAATGCCTGCTGAATGGGAACTATCCGATGAACTCCCCGATGAAGATGCTTTCACTGTGGACATAGTTTCTCCTTGGAAGATGTATTTCGATGGAGCATCTCATAGAGAGGGAGCTGGTGCGGGAGTCGTGTTTGTAACACCCAGTGGTGAAGTTCTACCTTTCTCATTTTCCTTAACAGAAAATTGTTCTAACAATGTGGCTGAGTATCAAGCACTCATACTTGGTTTGGAAATGGCCGTCGACATAAAGCAACTACACCTTAGAGTGTATGGTGATTCGCTATTGGTAATAAATCAACTCCTTGGAGTGTATGAAGTGAAGAAGCCTGAGTTGTTCCCCTATTACAAATATGCTCAAAAGCTTATGGGTTATCTCGGTGATGTTGATATTAAGCATCTGTCTAGAAGAGAGAATAAGCAAGCTGACGCCCTCGCTAAGTTAGCATCAACTATAGCTATGCCAGAAATGCAGATTCAAATACCGGTGTGTAGAAGTTGGGTTGTACCACCAATCTTTGAAGATGATGATTATGAAGAAGTTGAAAATCATGTGGTGGAGGTTTTCGAAATTGAAGAAGAAGATTGGCGCCAACCGCTTGTGGATTATTTAAAATATGATAAGTTGCCTAACGATCCACGACAAAGGGTTGATATTCGGCGTCGGGCACCTCGATTCATCTACTTCAAGGGTACACTTTATAGAAGATCATTCGATGAAATTTTCTTGAGATGCTTGGGTAAGGAAGAAACTATTCAAGCAATGGAGGAGGCTCACTCCGGGATTTGCGGTGCTCATCAATCCGGACCGAAGCTACATTTTAGAATTAAAAGGATGGGTTACTATTGGCCAACCATGGTGAAGGATTGCATGGATTACGCACAAAGATGTCAAGCTTGTCAGTTCCATGGAAATTTGATTCATCAACCTCCGGAGCCTTTACATCCGACAGTCGCTTCATGGCCTTTCGATGCTTGGGGTTTAGATGTGGTGGGGCCGCTTACAAAGTCTTCTGGTGGTCATCTCTACATTCTTGCGGCAACCGATTACTTTTCAAAGTGGGCCGAAGCTGTGCCTCTAAGGGAAGTGAAGAAAGAAAATGTTGCTGATTTCATCCGAATCAACATCATTTATAGATATGGTGTTCCGCGCTACATCATCACTGATAATGGAAAGCAGTTCAGCAACAGTTGGATTGATAAGCTATGTGAGAAGTTTGATTTCAAACAAAAGAAATCTTCAATGTATAACGCAGCTGCTAATGGTCTTGCCGAAGCTTTCAATAAAACTTTATGCAGTTTATTGAAGAAAGTGGTCTCCAAGTCAAAAAAAGATTGGCATGAAAGGATCAATGAAGCTTTATGGGCGTACCGTACCACCTATAGAACACCTACGCAAGCCACTCCGTATTCCTTGGTGTATGGTGTTGAGGCTGTTGTGCCTCTTGAAAAGCAAATTCCTTCTTTGAGGATAGCCATACAAGAAGGCCTCACCGAGGAAGAAAATGCAAAGTTACGTCTTCAAGAGTTAGAAGCGTTAGATGAAAAGAGGTTGGAAGCACAACAAAGACTTGAGTGTTACCAATCTCGCCTTTCTAGAACATACAACAAGAAGGTGAGGGTACGTTCTTTTCAAGTTGGTGATTTGGTGCTTGCTGTGAGAAGACCTATAGTAGTCACCCATCGCGTTGGAAATAAGTTTCTACCCAAGTGGGATGGCCCTCATGTTGTGAAGGAAGCCTATACAAATGGCGCATACAAGTTGATCTCAGAAGATGGCGTGAACATTGGCCCTATAAATGGGAAGTTCTTGAAACGCTACTACGCGTAAAATAAATACATGTACAACGCTCCTTGACGCACGAGCCTAAACTACATGTTACTCCTGGTCCGCATGAGTATAAACTGTGTACGACGAACTCCTGGTCCGCATGAGTATAAACTGTGCACGACACCCACCAAAGGTAATTATATGTGGTTAAACTATTAATTCATCCCACTCAGATATTTTAAGTGGTTAAAGCATTAAATATCCTACTTTGTCTAAAGTGGTTAAAGAATAGTCACTCCTGGCCCGCATGAGTATAAACTGTGCACGGCACCCCCCCATCCAAATCAAATCATGTCCCTTTGAACTACGTAATGACTTGATCCTCTGCGAAGAGGTACGTAGGCAGCTTAGCACTTTGCTAAGTTCAGTCATGCCTTTGGTCTATTCACATCAAGTTTGTGGGGTGAATTGGAGTGTGAAGGCAGCAAATAAATATGAAAGACAAGAAAACAAGTTAATGATGTAACATAAGGAAGAAGTAATGAAGAGAATGGACTTTATTGATAATATCATTAGATGTTCAAAAACATAAAAGGGGAAATCAAATAAATAACTAAGGGAGCAAACTAAAAGAAAATCAGTCCTATGCTAAACAAGAAAGTTGTCAGAGAGTATGCTTTCTAAGACAGACTTCAGAGCTGCTTTCTCATCTTCAGATGATGATTCTTTCAAGACGGTTGCATTATCAAGCATAAGGATTTCCTCTTCTATGAGCTCAACTTCCTTCTTAGCACGACAGAGAGTTTGTTGGAGACGATCAGCTGCTTCAGATAAAGTTTTCTCTCCCTTCTCCAGATTAGTCATCTCTTTACTTATCGATTCTAACTCTTCCCAAGTAGTCTTTAGTTTTTTTGTCTCTATCATGTGAGTGTCTCGGCAATTCTGAAGGCGACCCTTGACGTTAGTCAAGCATTTTGCATGATTTCCCGTGGACGCCGCTTCATCAGACTTCAATTTTGCCGCAGTATAAGTGTCGGCCTTATCAAATAGAGGTGTCAAGGCTATCTCTAAAGGGGAACAGTCGATTCTAAGAGCCTTCACCTCATTTATCAAGGAAAATATTTCTTGTCTCAGAGTTGATAAAAACTCAAGAGGAGTCCGTTTGAGTTTTCTTCTTATTTTACTCCATGCACTCCGAGCAAATTTCCCTTTGAGATCACGAGTAATCTTCTTAGATATAAATTCTGAGATCATGGGACGTGCCTTTGAAGAATTCGCCCCTGTGGTCGATGCATCACTTTCAGTAGAATCATCACTCTCATCAGAATTGTCACCGCTACCAGAATTTGTAGAGATGCCCAAGATCTGATAAAAGAAGAAATGTGCTAGTATAAAAATGAGGATATACAATGAAAAATAAGGTGAGGAAAAGAGGGAAACCTCAGCTGCCAATTTTTTTGAAGTAACATCAGTAATTAATTCGTTTTCTTCAGCAGCCTTAGAGCCAGAAATTTTCAGCGCAACCTTCAATAATAAAAGAAGGCTTTGTAAGAAAATGGAATAAAGAAAAATGAAAAAGAGGAGAGAGAATGGAAGAAACCTCTTTATCTTGTTTTTCAGTGTGAACAGCAGATTTCTTTCTCTTCCAATGGTGTTCAGTAGAGGCGCTACGACTTTCTGTAGAATGAGGGGAACTTTTCTTCCTTTTATGCACTGTAGGTTGTAAAACTTCATCATACACCGGAGAAATATCCTGAACTTCTTGATTATCATCATCAAGGTCATTAATGATGTCCACTTCTTCCTCCGGAGGTTCTGAAACTAGGGTGGTCAAAGCCTTGATATGATCAGATAAGTAAGTTCCGTGGACTTGCTTCCACCACTCCTTATATTCAGTAGTGGAGTAGTTTTTAGGAGCTGGGGTTGCACATGGAAAGTAAGCTTCGGAGGTAGAGTTATACGAGGTGCAATGTCTCCAATGGTTGAATCCTTCTTCTAAGGATGCTCTCCGAAGGTTGGTTCTAAGCATCTTAGGAACATCTTGTAAGAAGCCAAATTGACGAGCAAACCTGTGAGGGGAGTAAGGCTCCATCACAAAATGATTACCCTGCCGCAAAGTGAGATAGCTAGTACGGATAGCCACCAGATGGGCCCAATTATCCCATTTCTTATTTCCATCATCCATGTAGTGGATTGCTTTGTCTTTTGAAAAAATATTGCAAGTCCATAAGGCATTATCAGCTGTGTGAATTCGTTTGCGAGCATCTTCAGCATCAAAGTATCTTGCTCCTTGCTCTCCAGAGTATGTCACCATTCGAGGATATGCTATCTTACTTCCAACTGGAAAATGAGTTTTGAAGTAGTGAGCCAGCCAAGCATGGACGAAATGAACCGGAAAGGTTGATTTAATTTCAGATAAACTCGATGAGTTTGAAATTGCATTCAAGCCATGGTAAATGTTTGCCAAAACTGGAATAGCAAGACTCACTTTTTTTTCTGCAGCTATTAAGCTTGCCACTTTAAAGGTACTCGGTCGTATCAAGCCTACTTCGCCACCCGGAAGTGCAAACGCACAAAGCCAGCAAGCTAAGTAAGCGGCTA
Organism: Pogostemon cablin; assembly: GCA_023678885.1. Lineage (NCBI taxonomy): Eukaryota > Viridiplantae > Streptophyta > Magnoliopsida > Lamiales > Lamiaceae > Pogostemon > Pogostemon cablin. The sequence goes on along the minus strand of CM042977.1, from coordinate 1,622,428 downwards.
GATAGGTCTCTTCTTGATCAGCTTGAGAAATGCCCAACTTTTTAAATTGATCTATCTCAGCAGATGTCCATGGTTGGTGACTTGAAATAACGCCAGTCGGGTTATAAGTTTTTTTTGGCCTAGAAGCCGTCTTTCTTTCAATGCGTGTAGGAGGTTCAAGGTATGTTATAGCCTTCTTAGACCAAAAATCTACCCACTGGTCAATGGTTACATTTCTTCTGTTAGCACCCTTGCAAAGTACGTGATAGGCGCCAAGTAAAGATCTACAGCTGCGCGGGATACGTAAACCATCCTTCGTGGAAAGTAATTCCTCTGCATAGGGCACAATTTCATCATACACATAACCCGCTATGGGTAGTCCCATCAAGTTGTATAAGTCCCATAAAGAAAGTGACATCTCTCCGAATTTGGTGAGTAAAGTGTTGGTGGAAGAACACCAAGCTTCACAGAAGGCCTTCATGATTTCACAGCTGCAATCATAGGTAAAGAGGGATGCAAAGACAGCATCATAAAGCTTTGTGTTTCGGAGAATGGATCCGCAGCGGCTTAAAATATCTTCAGTCCATTCCCAGTAACCCTTGATGTAGTGGAAGTCTCCAAGGAATTTGATTTTCCCCCAGGATGCTTTTCCTTTTGCAATGCGGCGTCCCAAAGAGGGTAAATGTGCTGAATTGATTTCTGGCTCGATGTCAGCTCCCTTCAAGGTCCAACTTATATTATTTTTACTTGAAGAAGATTCATGAGACCAACATGCCAAGAAAAATTCATTTTTACTTCTTGGGGGAACATAAGCACAGTTCCCTAGCAAAGATTGCCCGGGTAAAAGACGAGTTCCTTGGGGCAAAGGTGGATGTGCGTCTTCAAGAATAACCAAGTAGCTTGCGCCGGACTTTCCCGTTACAGTTTTGAAGAAAATCATGTTGAAAGTTGAGTTAGCTGCTAAATAAACAAAGGAATATTAGAGACGAGAAGATAGAAAAATGTGTATAATTTAAATTTATGAATTTAATTAATTAAAAGGCCCAAAATAAATTCATGGGGTCAATTAATTATTAGATTTGAAATTATAAATTAAGTACATATGATAAAGGAGGCAAAGATGGTGATGGGGTGATTAAAATAATTCATGTGTAAGTTTAACTTAGCATATAACATGGATTAAATTTAATTTAGGCCTTAGAAGTTAAAGGTAATGGCCCAAAGTTTAGGCTAGGTTAAGCCCAAGGAAGTTGTGGGTTCAACAAATAAAATATAAATCTAAATCCATGGTTTAAGATTTTGGATTCAAGTAGTAGGCCCAAGGGGATGTTTGAAGTAATGGACCAATATTTTGATAAGGCTTATTGGGCTAAGTAGGAAAGGAGGGTCAAAATTGGAGGAATAAAGTCAAAATAGAGGAGAAAGGGGGGAGTTCTTTTCTTCTTCAAAGCCGAGAGTTTTTTTTGAGCTTCGCAGGCACCTCCGCTCGTCACGCGTCGCCGCAACAACCGCAGCCGCCGCACGCCGCCCATCGTGTCGCCACCCCATCGCCTCGCCGCACGCTGCCCTTGAGCTGCTGACGGGAACGTGCGACGCCTCCTCACCAAGCAGCCGCAGCCGCAGCCGCTGCACGCCGCCCATCGTGCCGCCGACGAGCACCCCTTTTCCCAAAGCTTGCTGCCGTCGCTGCTGCTCCCTTCCCAAAGCTTGCCGCCACGCCACACCATCACAGCCGCCGCCGCAACCAGCACTTCGCTCCGGTCGTCGCTGCTGCTGTCCGGATCGCTCCAGTCGTCGATGTTGCTGCCACGCCACGCCATCACAGCCCCGTTCCGTGCTCGTCGCGCCTCCTCACCACGCCGCCACCGAGGATGCCGCGCCATTAAGTATGTTGCGGCTGCAGCGGTCGCGTATTGCTAGCGGTTGATAGCCGGCGACTTCCCCGAAAACTCCGTTGCATAGACCGCACGATTGGAGAGGCCTATTGCAGCCACCGAATTGTCATCGCCGGAAACACACACCGTCACCTTCAAATCGAGCAACCACCATGGGTGGTCCGCAGTCGATTGCTCTTCATCTCAACACTACAACTTCAGCCTTCAAAGGTCTGTAACACCTCTCCACCCACTTCCGTCGGAGGTGTGAGCCCAACAAGCAACCACCATGGGTGATCCGCCGTTGACTGCTTTTCACCTCGCGGTATGAGCCCGACAAGCAACCACCATGGGTGATCCGCCGTCGATCGCTCTCTACCTCGACATCGTTGGTTTGATTGCTTTAAGCGTGTTAAAATCTTCTATTTTTTTTCTTCGCTTCGTTGTGTTGTAAAAAAAAAAAAGAAGAAAGAACAACAAGGAAAAGAATTGAAGGGATATAGAAGTAAATATGAGAACACAAGTGATGGGGCTTACCTTGGTGATTACGTGAAGACAAATAATCAGTTTATAAATAGAGAAAATAAACAAGAAAACAAGAAAGACAAATAAAAGAAGAGCGAATTAAAGAAGAATAGATTGAGACCTTATACTTGTGAATTGACAGCCTCTTGGAGCAATGCTGAAGAAGAAAAAAAAATTTTTAGAAACACTTCATGCTATACTTTGGAAAGAAAGAGAAAAATTCAAATAAGAGAAGGAAGAACAAGAACTGAAGTGAATATCTTGTTTGTTGGATAGCTTTGATGAAAAAAAATTGAATTCATGAAGTACCATTATATAGTAGTGGATTCATGGATAATTATGGATTCATGGATAATTATGGAAATTATTTGTGGATAATTATAGAAGCTACTAATGGACTCATGGATAATTATGGAGATTATTGTGAGGTGCGTAAGCTTTACAAAATTGAAGGAGATTCTTTACTACAAATAACTTTGACAATTTTGGGTAAGGTTCATGAAATCTTGGTGAACAAGAAATAAATTTTTGCGATTCCTTCACAACAAGACATTCTGTCCGTGAACAAATCGCAAGGGGGCATTTGTAAGCAATTAAAATTCACGGTCCAATCAAATGGCGACACGTGGATTTTATTGATTAAATATCAATTTTAATTTATTATATTTTATTTTGGGGATTTAATAAATTAATTCCTAAAATAGATTAATAAATAATTGATAATTAATTTAATACCCAATAAATTAAGTAGGGTTTAAATTAAGTAAAACTTGACCCCTAAGTTAAGTAAAGCATGGAAGGTTCCAGAATCAGGTCAAATTAAGCAATGACCAATCAAGCTGTGATATATTTGGAACGGCCCAAGCCCGCAGAACCAGGCCAAATCTGTCATAGACCAATCAGATTGCGAGATATTTATGGGGCATGCTCATTCCTCACCTATATAAGGAGCCCTCCTTCATTCGCTCCAGACACACTCAAATACTTGAAGACATAAACGCTCTGAAGAGATCAAGAACACGAGCAGCGCTCCCTTGAGATCTTCAAGCATCTTCAAGTCAAGAACGACAAACGATTTGGGATTAAGGTGCGGAGCCCCCCAAATCAAGCGTTCTTCATATACTGAGTTCTTCGGTGTTCTTCGCGCCAAGAACAACATACGACCCGGGATTAAGGTGCTAAGCCCCCCAGATCGAGTGTTCTTCGGATCAAGTACGTTTAATCCAAATAAAGGCTCGACGCCTCTGGATTAACGTTATAAGATCCAAATCCGAGTTCGGACAAGCTTCAACTGAAGATCCGACTCAACACACACAGTCAACGCGGTCAACGCAGTCAAAGTCAAAGTCCAAGTCAAGCCAAATTGGTTCGAGAGAAGAATCAGAGGATTGATAGAGATTGTTTCCTTAATCATCAAGTTTAATCCAATTGGATTATTATTGTAATTCTCTTGTGTTTATTTTATTATAAATACAAAAATTTGTTATTACACATACTTTTAAACAAATCTTTTAGACAATAATGTCTCTATATATATCCCAATATAAAACAATCATTTTACACGCACTAGTACGTATCTAAATTGAATTAATTAAAGTATCAAATTAGTGAAGAATTTGTTCCTTAATTCTTAAACTTAATTAGTGGAGGTTGATCTATTGTTGACTGATCTCGTAAAATAAAATTAAACTCAACAAATCTAGTAGGGACCAAAAAATAAATAAAAATAAAAAATAATGTTGCACTACTCATGTGAAATTAAATAAATAATTAAGAAATGAAATCCACATGCACATGGAGGCGTGCACCTAAGGTTCCACCAATTTAGGGGAAGCCATGATATATCAAATAATGTTGTCTTATATTAAGGGAGATTTATAATTATAGTCCATAATCACATAATTAATATTTGAATTATTCTCCTTAATTATCATAAGCTTCTAATTAATCGCTGCAATTATTTCCCAACACGTGTGCAATTGGGTTCATGTGATCTTCTATAACCGAGGTAAAATAGAACATAACTTAATTTTAAAAATTATTATTATAAAAAATCTTCAAAATAAAGATTAATTGTAAATCAGTATATATCATGATTGAACACTGATCTCCTGTACTTGTGTAAATAAATTCACAATTTTTTTTTTTAAAAAAAATTCAAGACCTGAAAAATTGTTAAACTATCAATTCAGAGATTGAATTATTTTTTCAATTAATTCGGGACATGAAATATATATAACTATCAATTTGGAGCCTGAATTTAGGCTCTAAATTGATAAAATATGAGATAATATGTGATAAATTCAGGACAGTTTTACATATTGTTAGAAAAAATAATTAAGGTCTCAGATGGATGGTTTACCCATTTCTCAGGCATTGAATTAATAAACTTTTTAATAATAATTAATTTTGAATTAATAATTTTAGGTAATAATTAATTTGGAATGGAATATAATTAGAATATGCAATTATAGGACATATAATGGTGATTTAGAGTGGAGAAAAAAGGAAGGTCCATGATTGTAAAGAAAGGTTGGACCCTTAATTTGGTCCACAAAATGCATTTTGTCGAATAAAGAAAAATTTGTTGAATGATATCCCACTACCCATATAAAGAAGCCTTCATTTTGGACCCAATTGCCAATTTTAAATATTGTTTTTTATGCTACCTATTAATGGAAAATAGTATTTCATTTGTTGACTAATATTTGGACTAACATTATTTGTTCCCAAGGAATTATGGCCCTAAAACTAATCTAATTAGTGGACGTTGACAGTAGTCACTCCACACATCTCTAGATGATTGGATAGAATGATTACTTTCAACATTTTTAAGTTGAGAATTGTAGAAATTAATTCATTTGTTACTTTTGTTTTAATCAGGATTAAAAGAGGATATATTCAAACTATTTAAAATTGAGTGCTTAATTCATGTAATTGGATTAAGAAAAGAAAAATTATTACACTTTACTATAAATCATAATTCATATCAAAAAGGGTTATACATATTACACACATTTTAAGTACTAAACTCCAACACATTTTTTACATTATTGTTTGATTAGTTACTTTATATTTTTCTTTTCCTTTTTCAATTCGTTCATCAAACTAATCATTTGATCCAAAAATGCATGGGATTAATTACTACCAACTAATTAGTAGTGATTGAATGGTCCAAATGCGCTCGTCATCTAATAAGTGGAATAAGAGATATAACATCAACTAAGATGAAATTGAGAGTGGTGATTCATTGTATTTATCAAACACAAGCATTCAAGATTTATAACATGCAGAAACCCTAATTAACAACCCTTTTGAAAATCCAGGAAATTAAAGTAGATAATGGCTCTCATGGCTAAAAATATGTGCATGATTATATATGATCCAGTAGCTACATATGTGGAATGAAGGAATCCCAAGAAATTAAGAATGTATGTGTACTAGGATTTAGGCATGTTACTAAAGGTAGACAAACCCTAGATATTGTACAACAGCCAGATTTCTAGGTTTTATGTAATATCTCTTGGGGATTCACAAAGATTCCAACAAACCCTAATTTTGATCCACCATATGTAATATCTATGATCGTTATTACTCATCATCTTTGGGTTCGTATAAACGTGTTTGTGTGTGTGTGTGTGTGTGTGTGAGAGAGAGAGAGAGAGAGAGAGAGAGAGTAGAAGGTAAGTGATAAAAAAGTAAAGATGACCACTGCTTTTCTTTCCCACTTTTTTGTTTGAATAGAGTAGAATTGAAGAGATAAGTGATGTGTGGGAGAGAAAAAAAGAAAACAAAATTACTCTAATATATTTATTCTCTTTTAGGCCATTTCTACTTAATTAAATGATGCATTGATGTATACTAAATCACAAATATTTAACCAATACTTATTTTAAAAAAAACGAATCTTTAATTAGTTTTCTTTCGCAAGATTAAAAGGATTCAACCGTACATGAATATGTTATAGTCTATCACTATTCATTTTTAACTTATGAATTATTTGCAAAATAGAAACGATCAGGTAATTATCATTTTTTATATATATCAATAATAATATTACTATTTTTATTATAATTGTAATTATTTCTTATTCATCTTATACAATATTAATTCCAAAATGCAATTTCCAAAATTTACCATAATATTAGACCATTATAAATTCAAATGTTAATTAATTAAAAAAAATAAAAATCGGGTGAGTGTTTATGAGACCATCTATATGCTTTCATTTCGTTGGTGGGAGGGAAAAAAAACACTTTTAAGGTAAAAGTAGATACTATGTACTCCATTTTGTGAGACTGTACTAGCTAGCTAGGAAATAAAATATTTAGAGAAATTAAATAAGCATAAATATTACTCATATGTATCATATAATGAAATTTATAATTACTCATGTGAACAAATCACAAAGAATTCTAATTATTCAAGATTTGGTGTACATTTTTATATTTGGTGAGTATTACTGTACTCTCTTAATCCTTCCCATTTTCCGTTTTATATTTTTTAAGAAAAGTTATTCTTTTTATCAAAGTTGTTGATTTTTTCTGAGGGTTGTAATATTTTTAGGTAATAAAAAATATATAAAGTAATTATATTTATTGAAAAAAATGATAATTTTAAAATTAAAATAATTTTTAAGATTATTGGATATTTTTCTTTTTAAGATATTTGAAAAGTTATATGAGACAAATAAATAAGAATAGTGTGAAGAGCTATGTGACAAGAGTGAGTAAAATGATAATAATTTGATTTCTTGATTTTGGAATTGAATTATTAATGGGCCCAAGAAAAGCTTTACAGGCTGGGTTTTTGCCATGTTTCAGAGACTAAAATAGGCCAACTTTAAGCCCACATTTACACACCCAATATTTACATTGAAAGATGTTACACAAACTTTCCACTTATTAAATTCTGTGCCAACATCTAATAAAGTTGCCCAATTCTTTCTTGCCTCTAATCAGATGTTCCAACTTCAAACCATTATTATGCACGTAATAATAAATCCATAGATATTATACATTTATCAGAAATTAATCTCACTCTGCGTACTAATTAATTTATCTTTAAAAAAAAGGGAAAATGATTATTATTTTTTTATAATTGATTTAGAGAGTTATTCCACTATTTGGAATTTGGATGATGATGATATAAATTAATGTTATATGATTCCTAATATATAGAACCCAAAATTTAAACGTCTTTTAAAAAGTAGTACAGCATTTTTATTTAAAATATAAAGTCTACTCTTATGTTCAATTTGACAAATTTAAATTAAACAAATGAATAACCCATTTGTTCATTAAGCCCAAAACATTGGGCTATGTATTAAAGCAATAGGCCCATTTTAATCCGTGGGCCGTGGCCCATGAGAATTAACAGCAAACCTTATCTTCATTAGAGTAGAAAAACAATGAACTGAATTCTCTCTCACATATATCCATGGCAGCTTTCTCCACAGCAGTCTCTCAGTACCCATATTTGTCCTCAGCTTCCACATTCACCCGGAGAAACCCGATTCGTTTAGGTGTCGCCGCCAACCCGACCCGATTACGTGTCAGGGCAGTTGACACGTCATCAGAAAATGATCAGACCACAACACCACCACCGCCACCTCCCAAGAAACCTGTTTTCTCCAGTCAGTTTTTCTCTCTTCCAATCTCTCTATATATATATATGCCATAGATATTTAGATATTTTTGTTACCTCTCTTGTGTAACAAGGTGTTGTATCCTTTAAATTCGTGTCATTAGTTTAATCATTTATACTAGAAGAGGTAACATTAAAACATAATATTTCGATTAGTTTCTGTGTACATATACACATAATTAAATCTACATTTGGACAGTGAAAAAGGGGCAGATTGTGAGGGTGGACAAAGACAAGTATCTGGCGAGTGTAAATGTATGTAATTAAATTAAATTAAATTAGTATGTAACGATTATTCATTATAGTGTGATTAATTAATTAATGTTTCAGTATTTATCAGTGGGGCATCCAATTTACTACAAAGGCCTGGACTACATATATGAAGATAGGGGCGAGGTATCATCATATTATTATCATTCATCTTATCTTAATTAATTAAAAACCACATACTTATTTTTATTAAATTTTTATAGAAATTATTTTCCCATTATTTATTATTTAAAATAATTATAAATTAATTTTAATAGGTGTTGGACCTTCGCGAGTTTGAGACCGGCCAATATGCACTTGTAAGTATACATCATGCATTTACATATATAGGTATAAATGAGTTGAGTAGAACGCTCTATTATTTAACATTGTTTAAAATATTATCGAACTTTAAAATATATATTTGAATTTATTTGATAAACAATCGAGTTGAGTTTGAAAAAACTTTAATAATTGAGTCAAATACAAGATAAGCTTAAATAGTTTGGCGATTGCACGCTTATTTTACCAATTTTTCGAATCAAGTTGAACTTTTAATTTTATCAAAATTTGTTCAAACTTATTTATTATTACAATGCAGATTGCTTGGGTTGGTGTACCGACTGCACCGGCTTGGCTCCCTTTAGACATGCTTATAAAGGTAGTACCTATTCTTATAATTTTGATCTGATTAATTAATTAATTTTTTGTAGGATATATTTATTATTGTTATTATTCTTTTGGAGTTTTATTAATCTAAGATTTAGAAAGTAGTTTTACAGACCTGAAAGATTTTATCAATTAATTAATTTGGATTCAAAAATTTCAGGATTATCAATTTAAGGATTAGAATTATGAAATGAAATCGTTAAAAATTATTCAACGTAAATTTATCTCGTAATTGACATGTCAACTTAATAATAATAGAATGTTAAAAGGCATGTGTTAAATATGAAAATTTAATTTAATGTAGTATAATTTTCATGTCAATTTAATGATAATAATTAGTGGTTAAAAACCATGTGTTAAAAATGAAAGTTAATTTAATGCAATTGTCATGACATTATTTTAATCAATTTTATGATTCTGTACCTAAAATAGGTAATTCATATTAAAAAACTAAAAAATATATATTTTATCCTTCTCGTTCTAATAGTTAGAGAGGAAGCCTACCTATTAGGATGTGATTGGAAGAGTATACGGTAATAATTCATAGTTAACATAATATTTTTTTTTTTATGTTTTTGATTAAAAAAAGTGAAAAAACACTTTATTAATGTTTTTTTAATTACTTTATAGCCCATATTAATTACTAATGTACTTGGAAACTTGCAGTCGGATAAGCTTGATTACGAGAGAATATGATACAGATGGAGCCACGTGTATAGTTATTAAGAATTTATCCCACCATTCTTATTGTAAGATTTTTTATTTTTTTATTTTTTGGAATAATTTTCTAAATCATTTTCAATTATTTTAATGCATTGAAAAGTGAGTATTTTAATTGTTTTTTTATAGGTTATAAGGTGCAGAAAGTGGCACTAATTTGTTCTTATGGAGATAAGCTTATGATAATTAATTTGTCTCTTATATTTACTTGTATCCGTTAATTAATCATTATTTATAAAGTAATCAATATAAGCAGACTATTCTATAATAATTCTTTAATTTTAAAATTGCCACAACTTTCTAATACACAGAATATATTTTGTATATTATTTATGATGTAAAAATATCATATTACACTTATAGTCAATAAAATTTATCAAAATTAACTCTTTTAAACAATGTGAAATGGAGTAGTAAAGATTAACATATATACATGGAACAACGGAAGGAGTAACAAAAATTGTAAAGAGCAGCATTTGTGATTGTTTTAAGATAAGATTGTTTTCTTCTTTAATTAATTATCACTGTTTTTAAATATACTCATTATTATTTGTAGTAAAACCTGTTTATAAAATAGTTCAATTAAATAATTATATTTTTTATTTAAATATTATAATTTATTCACATTCAAATTTATGACAAAGTTTTGAATGGAAATTAAAGTAAAAGAGAGGGAATATGGTGCAACCGGGTGTATCAATTGAATTGGTACAACATTGGTCTCCGCCATTCTTAATTAATTCATGCTCCTTCATTAATATTTTTTTTATTTATTTTTAAATTTATTTTATTTAAATGACTATTATACCCTAAACTCTAGGGATAAATTATACCCTAAACCACAAGTGTAAAATTACAATTATACCCTAAACCCTAGGGGATAATTATACCCTAAACCACAAGGGTAAAATTACAATTATACCCTAAACCCTAAGGATAAAGTATACCCTAAACCACAAGGATAAAATTACAATTATATCCTAATCTCTAAACCCTAGGGGATAATTATACCCTAAACTACAAGGGTAAAATTACAATTATATCTTAAACCCTAGGGGATAATTATACCCTAAACTAAAAAAAGAAAGAAAAAAGTAACGTACAGCGACAATTTAAAAAAAAAAAAAGAAGAAAATGAAGAAAACACACACACCAAAGGTGAATGAAGGAAATTGTACCGAGAGTTGAAGGTTGTACACGAGTATTTGTCAAAGTAAAATGAGGGAAATCTTTTATGGGAAACAATAAAAGGATCAACTTCATTACGTGATAACTTTAATTTTTGAATTTGAGGTCAATCAACAGATTGTTGCATTATTATTCTAAATAAAGATTAGTTGATATCTCGAAAATATTCATAAATACAAATCAATTTATTGTTTATAGAAACCAATGAGCCTTACACAACAATAAAATTTCCAACTATTTTTATATTACTGCAAATCTTATCAAAATGTAATCATTTATATATATTTCGGATTGGACATTCTCAAATCATGACTAGGGGGTAAACGGGTTAGGGTATGGTACGGGTACGTCAAATTCATACCCTATCCTATATATATTTTCTTTACCCATACCCTGCCCTATTACCCTCAAATGTATCGTTGGGTAGGGTACGGGTATTATTCATTGAATAATGAGTAATCCGTGGATAAATGGATATCCACCTATTTTAAAATGACCACCTTAGTTGTCTTCACTATTCTCATTTATCCCTATGATGTCGATACTTCTCTTTATCTTATTCGCCTCAAATAAATACAAATGCCAAACATATAAATAAATCATCACTCTCAACTACAAAAGAATCATGAATAAAACTACAAAATAAGACTTCAAGTTATACTAATAGCATTAAAAAACCCAAGTAGCACAATAAAAACTCATCAAACTAATCAAGCAATGTTTATAAAATCAACTTCAACTGTTGCATAACTTCAAGTTTACATAGATTTGATAACTTCAAATGTAACAAAGATCTTCATAGTTTCATAATCTCAAATTTAATTATCAATGGATTCATCCTAAAAAAAAATACATATATAAATATTAAAGGACATTTTTTAATAATTATCATTATAATAAGTATAAAGAAATAAAGAAATATCGATAAATATAAAGAAAAAATATATATATATATATATATAAGTATACGGGTAAATGGGTAGGGTAATCGGGTAGGGTAGACGGATATTTTATAAAAATCATACCCTACCCCTACCCTTAATATTTTAAATGGATACGGGTAGTACCCTACCCGATACCCAATTATACTCTACTCTACACTTACCCGATTTGGTATTACCCGCCGGGTACCCGAACCCGCGGGTAAAATTGACAACCCTAATCATGACAAATATCTGGAGTAATAAAAAAAATGTTAATTGCGTCAAAAGTCCTGATCTTTTCGCGAATTTGAAATTAGTCCAAACTTTTCAATATTTACAAATAAGTTCTAGACCTTTAGTCTTTTTGCAAATCAAGCCACCGGGCAGCTGGAGGCTTGCTCGGTGGCTGACGTATCCACCTTCATTCCACATCACCATTCCACGCGCCTTCCACATGTGAAATAAAATTAAAACTTTACTGTGATGCTGACTGGAGTTCAACAACCTCTCTTTCGTTTCGAAGTTTCAATGCGCTACACGCCACCGTCAAGCACGCCTCGCAATCTCCGGCCGACAGGTCCGGCGTGCACTGCACCAGCCCATATATAGTCGACGACACCAAATCAACTGCCATCGTGCTCCTATTCCCCAGACCATCCTTCGCCACGAGATCTCCGTCAGGCCCCTTGATCCATCTTAAATTGCGTCGTGTTGGCCGCTTTCAAAAGGGACGACGCCACCACCACCGGAGATTGTATCTAGACGTGTAGGAAGGATTACTTCCCCTACCGAACCACCGCCCTCAGTTGAAGAAAGGCTGAAAGAAACTGTTACTGTTGTTGTCGAGAAAGACTCCTCTTTAATATTCTATCTGCTTGTAATCAATGGAGACGAAGCTCTTCGGCGCCGCCACTTTCGCCGCTCTCACCTCCGGTAAGTCCAAAATTTCAGAATCTACTTTCCCATTTTTCGATCAAACGTTTTCTCCATCTCGATTCTCCAATTCCATATCTTCTACGAATGGCATACCGACAATCCCACCCACCGTCTCCGTTTCTTCCTCCAGGTTTAAAACCTAATTTTATTTTTTATTTCTCGATTCTTTCTGTTGTTTGTATATCAATCTGCCTTGATTGCGTCTCTGTTTCGATTTTGCTTCAATTCGATGTTGTTGCATTGCATTGCATTGTATTTTCGTTGTTTTAATTTTTTAATGTGTAAACCCTAATTGAATCTCATGAATTTTGGTTGTAAATGGTGAAAGCATCCATATGGTCATGGGCCATCACACTGTTGAAAGACGATATAAGCGATCTCATTCTGCTCAAATTCCTACACGCAAATCAGTAATTTTTTTTTTTTTTTTTTTTTACAGGTGGACCTCATTATGCTCAAATTCCTACACCCAGATCAATCATTTTTATTATTTTTTATTAATTTTTTTTAAAAAAAATACAGGTGGAAGGCATACAAGTGGAAGAAAAATGGACACGTCAGTCACCGGGCAGGAGCCCTGCCCGGTGGCTTGATTTGCAAAAATGGTTAAAGGTCAAGAACTTATTTATAAATATTAAAAAGTTTGAGCTAATTTGAAATTTACGAAAAGATCGTAACTTTTGGTGCAATTAAAAAAAATAGGTTGATCCATGGAAAAGAATATTCAAGAAAAAAAAATGCTAATTAAATGCACTTTAAATAATCATCCTATTTGGACTTTTGCATATCTTGAGTAATTAAGTTTACCAACTGCACACATTTTGGATGATAATTGACCAATCCCAAAAAATAAATAAATAAAGGATGAAAGAAAGAGATAATTGGAGAAATAAACATGATTTGATGAGTGGCCCCTGTCATTGTTTTCTTCAAGCTCTTCTCCTTCACACACACACATATGCTGTCTTTTTTTTATTTAATTTTTTAATTTTTTATCCTTTATGATAATGCAACAACTTTCTTATTTATTCCTTTATTAATTGAGCCACCTTCTGTTATCCTTTTTGCAATTTTATCAGTAAAATTGAAGTCAAATCAAAGAGATTCTTGTTGACTTCTCTCTCTCTTCAGTCTTGATTTTGCGAGACTCTGATGATCATGCAATTACAGATCTTGATTCTATTCCAAGATATCAGAAAACAAGATTTTTAATCCATTCTTGAAAATTGGCTTCAAATTCAGTGTAAAACTGATATGGGCTCAATCCAGATTGAAGATATGAATCTTTGTTGAATTTTGTCTTCTCTTTCATCATATTTGTAGAAAAATCTGATCTGGGATTTCTTCCAAGTGACTCACTCTCTCTCCAAACCAAACTTTTATTGAAAAATCTGATCTGGGCTGACTTCAAATGGCTTCAAAGATATGAATTTCAGGTAAAAAAATCCTCTCTCTTCCATCAAGAAACCATTTTTAATTGAAAACTCTGATCTTGATCATTTCAAATACATGAGCTTGAATTGAATTGCATTTTCTTCCATCAAGAATCCAAATTTCTACTCAAACTCTCATTTGGGATCACTCCATATATGTGAAATTCTTTTCCAGCCCATCAAGAAAGGGCCCTTTTTCATTCATCAAAACAAGATTTGTGTGTGTGTGTGTGTGTGTGTGTGTGTGTGTGAATTTCAGGAGCATGGATGAGTTTTGGGCATTTTACATGAACCAGCACTCAAAAGCAGCAACAAGAAGATGGCACTTTGTTGGCACACTTTGCAGCATAACATGTTTGGTGTATTCATTGGTGTTCAATCTGTGGATGTTGATTTTGGTGCCAATTTTGGGATATGGATTGGCTTGGTATAGCCATTTCTTTGTTGAGAGGAATTTCCCTCCATCTTTTGCCCACCCAATTTGGTCACTAATCTGTGATTTCAAGATGTTTGGATTCATGATTACTGGTCAGATGGATAGAGAGATCAAGAGACTTGGTAAAAGGCCTATATTGCAACCATATTAATTTTTATTTTATTTTTTTTCAGTTTTCTTCTTGTTATAAATTATAGCTGTTTTGGGAAAAATAAACTTGTGATAAAATTTATATGAATGTTTTTAGTTTAATATTCAAATATACCATGGTTAATTAATGTTGGGCTACATAGATTATCAATTTTGTAGAAGAGAAGTGAATGATTTATAAATTAAAAAAAAAAGTGTATGATTAATCTTCCTAGTATAATTTAAGAACTTGAAATTCAGTTACAGTAGCAAATTGAAATCGTTACATTTTAAAAATATTTTTTAAAAATGGTATTTAAATATCGTCTTTTTTTAAAATAAAATTAAGATTGTACTCCCCGTCAAGTTTTTTTTTTACAAAACTTTATTAATTTTTTTATTGATATTATGATATTTTTAGATAATAAATAAATTATAAAATATGTTATATGGATTAAGTGAGAATTGTATTTTTAAAATTAAAATAATTTTTGAAATTGTCTATTAATATAAAATTTTTTTTTTAGTAGTGAAAATAATTGTAGGACATATAAAAACGGAAATGGTGAAGGGTACAACATATTTGAAGTTACCTCTCTTCCGGTGGGATTTTAATCTCTCTGATGTTTACATATCAATTTCGTTAATTCCACTCCACTCAGATTTTAATCTCTCTAGTCTGATGTTTACATATCAATTTCGTTAATTCCACTCAGAAATAACTTACGTAAACATAATCAAATAGTTGAACCAAACTACAGGATCTCTAACATAAAAACAACAAATAATCAATTCCTTAAAAATTAGACATTGTATAAAAATAAAGATTTATCAAGTGCAAGTATACTGAGATTGAAAAAACAATTATCTCTAAAAAAACTATAAAGATTAAACCCTAACAATATAGTAGAGTACTCTATTCAAGTATATCACACTAGCTAACCACAATATTAAGAGTACAATCATACTATAGAAATTAGTAATACTTAACCAATAAGAATAAAGATGCAGCCAATTCATAGAAATCTTTACAAGAAAAGCAACCCTAAAACAAATAAATAAACAAACAAAAATACAGTGTGAATATTCATTCTTATGTACTCCATAATGTAGTGGAGTATATTTATCAAATTAACAAGTTTTAAGCATTCATTGTCCAAAGATGGCAAGAAATATGAAAGATTCTCAAGCTGCAAACAATCTGACATTAGATGGAATATGTTTAAACTACAATCTAAATTCACAATAACCAGATTGATCAAGATTACAAATTGTCATCCCAAAAATCTACACTTCTGGACAAATTTACCACTAACTTTTTTTTTTTTTTATAGCAGGAAAACCAACTGCAGCTGAGAGCAATAATATACAAGGACATTACCCTATCATCTATTCCTATGATCTAGGACACTACGAGCGATAGAGGAAACAAAACGCCTTGAGTTGAATCATGACATGAAACCACAGCACGGCGAAAAGAACGAGTAATTTTCAACTGACTAGTTGGCTATAATGCTGATATTCCATTTCTATCACCAACTTTGTTCTAAAAGATGCGCAGTACGATTATCGATCAATTTGTCACCTTCGGCGTGGTGGCATATGCTGGTGGGCTTTACTCTCGTTCTGTATTCTATCAGCATACATTGGAAGGCGGATGATCTCATGGATGTCATCCAACAATACTTCCTCCGTGATGTTGTCCTTTATACTTCTCATAACCTTTTTCAGATTTTGAGCAACATATTTGATACGAGTCGTAGCATTTTCAAGAAAAATAAGGAAAAATAAAATATGACGATGAAATATAGTACGTTACCTTCCTGTAGGTGTTAAATTCATTTGGGGTACCTTTGTCTACCCTGACCCTCATACACACCCATGCATTTTCTTCAGAACTCCAAGAACACTCGATGATCTTACCTGCGTATGCTGATGAATCATTCCCATCTGGTACCTCACAAAGAAGGGGAATTATCAGAGTAGGAAGAAACAACCGAGCTAAAAGGCATGTTATGATAATAAATAAAAGGACAATTACATGGACTGCTCTTCAGATTTGAATTGAAAAAAAAAAAACCCAATTAAAAGTTAAAGTAGAATTCATAAGTTTGAAAGATCATATTCCTTCCATCCCAATAGACTCTTCACATTACAGTAGATACAAGCATGTAAGATGAGATGATTTCTCAAGTCATTCAAAGAGACAACATTTCTTCTGAGAATGCGTTTGGGTAAAAGTTCGTTTATAAGATCAAATAAGTTCCTGTATCTTCTATAACATTCAGACAGCTTATTTTAATTTTTAATAAGCCCCTTATGCTTGGTTTATTGGCTACTACTGACATCTTCCAATTTAGCCATAGAAACTATTATGATATCCCATCTAGAGACACTATTGACACCTAACGTCTTATTTTGTGAGCTTATAATACATTAGAAGTTCTTTGAAAAAATTATGAGAAACTTGTAATAATCCTCTAAAAGAACTAATTATCTAGTTTAAGAAATAGAACATCATCTGATTTTGCTATTAGAGAAACTTGGAGCAGGACAAATGAAGACTTGACACATTAGAGGAGTATGATAGAAAGTAGAAACTACTAGAGAAAAAACAAAATCATCTCATTCCAAATGGGATTACTTCTACCAAGAAAAAGTGATATCAGGTTCACAACCATTCCATCCAAAGTCAATCAAGCCTCTCTAAGACGTGACAACAAAAGCGGAAAATAGTTCAAACCTTGTTTTTTAAAGCGATTTCCCTATGAGCAATTGAATCCTTATAGTTAATTGATCAGTTCTAAAGTAGGAATCACCTTAATGACAATGAGATGGAAGAAGCTCTAATTCAACCCCAAACAAGAAACAAAGCTTTAGGAAATAAATAATAAACTACTGACCAGGGAAGATGACCCTATTTTCCAACAATTTTTTCTTCCCCCGCTCGTGCAGATAAAGTAATTGGCGATTTTCAACAACCTGTTAGCATTGAGTAAACAAAAATTCCACATAAATACCATAATAATAAGAAAAATAAATACAATCGACAAACAAAGTAACTGGGAGCCAATTAGTTTTCCACAGGAAAGGTAAAGGAAGATAAAATTCCTAATAATAGCACTTACCTCAAAGAGAAAATCCACAGAATTCATCTCAGGGTATTTCCACTTCAACAGGCCCTCATGAGTTCGAGGAACATAAGGATCATCCCAACCCTGCCATGAAAAGACAATAGAATTAGCAATAAAACAGAGTAGGAGTAATCTGAACACTAGCAATAAAACAGAGTAGGCTTGATCTGAAACACTAATACATTTCTGATCACCAGAGTAGGACGATAAGGATCATCCCAACCCTGGCATTAAAAAGGTACCATATTAGTATTTCATTTGAACAAGCATATATCACTTTAACATTAAATAAGCGCATATTTCTAGGTGAAAGGCACAGGTAGAGTTTCTAATAATACTTCTGACATGAGTTGTAAATATTCATCAATTATATCATGAGTCCTTTAGAAAAATGTCATTTCTTCAATATTTAGAGGCCATAAACAAATATTGTCAAAGTAGAACAAAATTGAAACTGCAACAACTTTTAAGTCCTATGGTCCACTGAGGAAATCTAGATAGACAACACTATGGTACAAAAGATGATGATATTAGGTGTAGGATTTAAATTTCTAACTACCTGAAAAATAAGACCATCTGCATCATGTGAAAGCTTTGGAATAAATCACTGAGGAAATCTAGATAGACAACACTATGGTACAAAAGATGATGATATTAGGTGTAGGATTTAAATTTCTAACTACCTGAAAAATAAGACCATCTGCATCATGTGAAAGCTTTGGAATAAATCCCTTCAACAGTTTTGTAACAGTGGAAAGCAGCCAAAAGTCTTTCCTCCTTACCTATTAGGTTGGCAGAGCATCATAAGAAGTCCAACACAGTTTCATAAGTAAATTAAAAAAAGATGTAACCACATGCATGCACATTCCAGGTACACATGCAAAAGCAGAGGGACATGAGTGGGGAGATAATAAATCAGAGAGAGAGAGAGAGAGAGAGAGATGATTCAAACCCTGAAAGGTTCCAATTCATATCTATAATAAGGATTTGAACTCTGATATATGTGTTGCCTTTCAAAATTCCGAGGTTCAATCACTTCCTTCTCAATCATTTTCCAACGCTCATAAAATGGCCGCTGCATGTTTAGATAGATATTAGATTCATCTAAAACCACGATTAACATGGAAAAACAGTATAACCAAAGATATTGTGTATCCTAGTGGAACAAGACAAAAATGAGACTATTTGAAAAGAATATATTGGTGAATGACTAAATCAGAGCTAGGCCAACAATAATTGATATAAACTAAAAACCAATACTGGCCACAAGGTTCAAGATTTTTCAACGGGGCAAAATTTTTTGAAAAGATTGAGGTGCCCCTTTATGAGTTTACTAATTACATAAAGAAATCCATATTGATTGAAAAGGATAACAATCCATAGCATACATATCCTGAATATGACCATTTCTTGAAGCAGAGGCTAAGAAATTCAAATTGGAGAAAGGGCCACAGCATTATCAATTAGTAAAACGTTTTCTACATCCAAGCCCTTAATTGCAACCTTGTCACGCCACTCCATGTATTCAGGCATGCAGGAAGGTTACCACGTGTGTAATGTATTCAGTGTCCAAGATTAATCAGAAGTGTACAAGATAAAAACTTTTATAATACAAGTTATCAACTTTTGTACGCTCAACACAACTTAATTAGGTAATTGCATATAGCATACCAATGAATTTAAAGGTTCACCCATTTTCAAGGATTATATTATAAGAAAAATGTTTCTTCATAGACTGAAAGCAAAGGGTGGTGCGGAAGCAAGTGTCAAATGCAGAAAAGGAAACACTAAACAAAGGTAGAGGTATCACTACAATATGTTCTATAACCTACAAACGAAAACCCTTGCATGCTTATTAAATGTTAACATTTCAATAGTTTGTAATGCGAATTGAAGATACATTAGAGGTACATACAGAACCATAAAGCAAATATCATTACAATAAAGTACAAAATTAATGGCCAACTGAAAATTAAGATAAGAGAAAGTTCTACAAGCTGAAAACTCAATGATATAATAAGCTTATGAAAAAATCTTCATACATTACCTCTACAATGGACACCTGATTAATGGCCATCATATCATAAACAAGATATCTTCTTTCTTGCTTCTGTGAATCAGGCAAGGTATCAATCACCATCTCCCCATCAAGTAGAGTAAAATGATGATATGCTCTCTCTGTCATTCCCTTCTGGAGATAAAATTGCCAAGTTATAAAATGAAAAGATATGCCATCATAAAGTGGAAATACCCACACATTTAAATTACAATAGCACACATACTTCATTAACATGCCGACAAGGAAATCGCATCTGGACCCTTCGAAATTTAAAATGCCTATCAATCAAGTAACAACCATCCATGGTGATAAGCATCATATATCTAGTTCCATCAGCTTTCCATGTTGCATAATAGTACCGTTGCCTTAAAAGCTGTAAGTTTTCCCTGGATGGAGGAAATAAAGCACTAAATCATTAGTTATTAGATTTGCCAAAAAAAAAAAAAAAAATGGACAATGACCTTCAAGATACCAAAAATAAAATAAAAAATCAAACTTGAAGATGAAACTTAAGCCCAAGATATTGATGGAGTCATCAAGGCATCAACAATAAATTTTCCTTGGTTTTAACTAGGAATGCTAAAAGAAATTTATAAGAGAACCGTAAAATTGCAATGCTTTTGTAGATCAGTTAGTTAGACTATTATATCTGAAAATGAGGATACAATAATTTTAAGATGGATGTGTGGGCAAACTAATATAGACATAACAAATAATGAATACATTAGAAAGAAAGTTGGTTAGCCTCAACAGGGAGGACAGTAGATAAACAGTGATCAGATTTCATTAACTAAATGCAAAAGGGGATAGGATAGACTTTTAAGAACAAGGAAAAAATAAAAAAGATGTGTAAATACTTGCATGGAAATAAGAACGGTGTGTCTATTAGACTCACAGGATATGATCCATAAAGCTGAAGTCTAGGAAAAAGGCTTATGCCTAGTTTGGCTTTACTTTCATTCTCAACCCTCATTATAATTAGTTAGAGAAGTGCTGTTGGTTCAGTATTGACTTTTGTATGATATTAAGAATGCATTTGGTTTGTGATTTTGGTAAATAAGAACTTGCAGGTATGGAGATATGAGTATGCTAAAAAATTTTTCTGTTCTATAATAGAATTAAGACAATGTTTTAATTTATAAAACAAAGGTTGAGTTGGTAGAGGCAGTCCATGTTTCTTATGTAAGGTAAACGGATTATGCATGACTAGATACTTAATTAAGAAAGTTCGTGGAATCCAATATAGAGATCCCAAATGACATAAAGAACATGCTATGCCAGAACCAAACAATTAAATATGAACAACAAATTAAGGCATTTCCAAGACACTATTCAAATTTGAGCAGAATGTACAAAATAGAAAACATTTTTTAATTTAAGAAACTATATATATTGTTAACATCCTCCAAAACACTCTTTACTTGCTCTTTTTTCAATATTAATTTATTACTTCCTCCATCCCGTTAGTGTTTTCATAGTTACTATAACACGTTATTTAAGAAAAAGCAACAATATTGACCATCTTTATTGACTTTGAGGGTAATTTACTCTTTTTAGGTAATAAAATAAAGTAAAAAGTAAGTTGTGCGTTAAGTGAGGGTGAAAATTTTAAAATTAAAGCGTATAAAGAGGTTATTTATGTTTGAGTGTTTTTTACTATTTTTGGGTGTGAAATGTGTAATGGGTCAAATATACGAGGAAATGTGGAATCTGTTATGAGGAGTACATATTTTCCCTTCCTTTTCATTTACTTCCATTCTAATAATTTTTAAATATTTCCTATCAATGTGAGTACAAAAAAAATAAAAATTGAGTAGCATTTAATGTAATTAATAATTATAAATAGTGATTTTCACCCTTGAAATTTCGAGTGAAAGCCATTCTATAAAATTAATGTTAAATTGAAGAGGGTGTTGGGGATGATTAAGCAATCATCTTTCAAATTAGGAGTGTTTCTTATTTAAAGAGTTATTGGAAATGCTCAAAGGACACAAAGTTCCAGATCAAAAAAAGATTGACTAAGACCTGTTAAGAGAAACTGGATGTGAGCCCGGAAATTGTAGAGGTCTTCTATCCTGTAGATCAATAATTACACTTTACATCAGCAACAAGGTATTAATCAAACCAGACAAGACAGAACCACATGAATCGCAAGACATTTAACTAATAGCGTGCAAATTTTGAGCACTTATAACAGAAGCAAGTCAATAAAATATATACACACATATACATACATACATACATATATTTAAAGGCTTCAGATGATACTATATCAGACCACCACTTGAATGCCGAAATGAGATGTTCTCAGAGAACATACCCCTACAACAGTCAACTTCAATGTTTGGTAGCAGAAATGCCGCATTGCTTCTTCTTGGTCACTGGGGATATTGTCTCCCAGAATGTCATCATTTGTCAAGACTGCCAGTGTCTCATGACTCTCCTGAACATTTTCAGGGTAAAGGGAGGTGATGTTTATTAAATCAAGCGCAGATCTCTTAAGCACCAACATTTTTCTGAATTGGAAATTTTGATTTTCATCTTTTATTTACATTCAGTAGCACAAGCACAAGGAATTTCTTGACAAAAAAAGTATATACATACGTTTAGAGTTGCAGCATCCCCATCATCATCGTCATCGTCGGGCATGGCATCACCATTCAGATCAAGCTCAGAAGATCTTTTCCACTCTGGAGTCGGAGGGCAAACAACCGTATCCGGTTTCTTTTCATGGTAGAAATTATACAAGGCGTCAATGTAGTCTGGTTTGTAAATCCCAGGTGGTCGTGCATCAGCAAATGTTTTTATTTCCTGGTTAAAAAAACATTAATTGAGACAGACCATCTCCCTCTTCAATAATCAATAATGTGTAAAAAACAAACCAGCTCACCTGGGTGACAGATGTAGCCTGTGTTCGCATGAGATAATGGACAATCATATATCCTGTACGATTATGCCCATGCGTGCAATGAACAAGAATATATTTTTTTGGCTGCTTCTGCCGAGCCAGAAACTGCAAGACCTGAAAAACACATGCACAACTTACAATATCGGGTAGAGACTTATGAGGGAATGAACCTAAACACGCAGTACATAAACATCAATGATAAAGAGGGAGTTTACAGGTATGCAAGAGTTCAAAGGTAAGGAACTAATGCTTTCCTTAAATCACCTATAAGTTGACTTAAGATGATTCCTCTCCAAGTGTCACTCGCAACAGTGTAATGGTCAGACAATTTGTACTTCATAGCCATATGAGTTGAGCAAAACTTGAAAAACAGACGACAAAAACTTTGTGCTTCCGGTTGGTAATTTCAGTTTTCTGAAAAGATTTCAATTTCTCACGGGGCTCCAACCCAGGGAAGTGCATATATTTTTTATGGACGGGTCCTGATCATGTAAGTATAAGGTATACAACCCTAAAGATTACCACATATATTGGGACTTGGCACAACAAGTGGAGGAGAAGATGTAGTTAGAGGAGAAAACAGACATATGAATGGATTGATAATTCCCAAAAACAACCTCCCAAATCCAAGATTAGCTTAGCAGCTAAAAAACTAACTTGTTGATCAAGCATAGCTCCCCCAAACATCTAAGTATACCAATCGAAAGCATGCATCTGAAATTAAAGACAACGCCCATATCAAACAAAATATTACTTAATCTCACAAATATGTACTTCATGGAGGCATAAACATACCCCTTCCACAATAACGTTAAATCACAAAACCCTCTTATACCTTTTGTTACAAAATAAGATCAAGAAAAAAAATACTAAGAGAATTCTGTAAAGCAATTGCACTAAAGATACTTACCTCATACACAAACTTATTTACAGACTCATTATCAGGCACGGAATCACGCCCCTTGCATGCAATCTGAAGTATAAGGCAATGATCAGGAGCTAAAGAATCACACGCTCAGAAGTAATGGAAAATGAATACTCATCCAAGGAGACAAAGAAAAGAAATAACACACCTTGACGTGCTTAATACCACCTTCTTTCCTCAATTCACTAAAATTATAGTATCTAGTTGAGTTGGTCAGATCAATCACCAAACCAAGCTGGAAATATTCAGTAAAAAGATCAATAACACAATTGAAGTAGTAAATCTTACGAACTAAATAATGGGTGCATTGTTATACTAATGGACAGGAATGGAGATTCATAAAAAATGCCTAAACAGATAATACTATTCGCAGCTTTAAAAGGCCCTTAAAGTTTTAAACTAACTTCAATAACGAAATGTACAGTAAACCAACACTTCATAAAGTTGGCAATGCATCATATGGCCATCAAACAACATATCCACCCCCAACTTGGAACAAGCACACATAGATAGAGATGGAGACCAATCGACTATTTCTTAGGAGACTAAAAGCTAACTACTATTTCTCCCAAAAATAAAAAATAAAAAATTACAACGAAAAATAAGAAAAAAGTAAGAAAGGAAAGCAAATAACTTTACTCACCGTTCTATTTAAAACCCTCTGTTGATGAATCACCTGCCTAAATGAGTATCTTTTACCAGGGATAATACAGTCATTGAAGGATTCACCTAAAGGAACTTTTGAAGGGATCATATAGCCTATTTCTTGTCCAAATGGAGGGCAATCTAACCAACCTGCCATTTGAAGAGTTAAATGCCTGAATAAAAATATCAATAACAAGGTGTGTGTGTGCGAGCGTGCATTGGGGGACAGGAGATTATAATTGGCTGAAATTATTGAAGTGGTGCTCCTAAATTGAACCACAAATATATGTATGATCAAGAACCTGGGGGCAAGAAAGTGCACAAGAATGATCAAAACCCAGATAACCTGTCATAAGGTTGGAGAGACACTAAAACTACAGCATAAGTTGCCTTCTCAATATTCTTCTCCCACCCTCACCCCCAAAACACCCTGGGACACCCAACCCATCATGTCCATGACACATAATTGGCTTATGATATACCTGGAGGAAGTCTACTATTAGGTCTCTGTCTTTTTATTTGATAGCCATCACCATGCTGAGTAGGCTGATATCCATACGATGGTTTGTCATCAGGACGAGATTTACGCATTCGTTGCATCCTAAGCTCCCGCTCCTAATGCAAAAGAAAAAAATCAGAGAATATATTGTAATTTCAACCTTAAACTAAAGATTCATCAGTTGCCCAAACTTTATTTTAACAACACAACATTAAGAAGTATGCTTCTGAAGTATCTACCTATTCATTTTCCTTTATACGCTGCATTAAGAAGGACAAGAACCATAAAAGTAGACCAATAGGTCAGTGACAGTTATCAGGTGCCAAATAAATAGAGAAGGGCACAGTACCATAAGGAAAAGAAAGCAATGTATATACATTTACCAATTTCACTAGCAATGTATTATAAGATGGATGCTAAGCACGCTTTAAAAGAAAGCACTTTGTGATTTCTTAACACATGCAGCATACTAACGAATTCCATTTCTGATAAGTGGCTATTTTCAAGCAAAGAAAAGTTGAAAAGCAACAGGTCTCATCCAGACCACAGTCAAGCAAGGTCTTTACAATACTTATCGCAAATTGTCTGGATTTGAAAATGTTTAATCTTTGACTCACATCAAGACCAAAACCGTGTAACAATTAGTTCTCCCTACTGGGGGCAAAAACTCAAATCAGCACATGTAATTTAGAATGTATTAAGCACAATAATTGTAATAACAGAGTAGGGACTTGAGTAAAAAACTAATCAAATATGCCAACCATAATAGCAACTTAAAAAAGACAAAATACACCTTGCAACCCGAGCAAAAAGTATTTAAACCCAAAGAATTAAAACACATTAATACCCGGCGTACAATCTGAACAGCACTTTCCCCATGATCCACATGTTCATCATATCCTACATGTTCTTCTGGCACAAAATCCTCTTCTGCATGTGGATCAGGAAACACTTCATCTTCTTCTGGTTCAGGGGAGGCATTCAAGTCCATCCTGGCAATTATTCGAGTCCAATCAGAAGCATTTCCAAATGCACATCTAAGGACTGTATTTTTGCTGTCCTGTCATTAATAATTACAGGATTTATTGCCTATACAACAAGGTACAAAAATACATACATACAAATATATGTGTTTGTGTGTGTGCGCCCACAAACACTCTCACATCTTCTAATACAATGATGTAAAACTATCATATGTCAGATTATATTATCTCGCCACAAATATAACCAAGGAAATTAGTACTGCTGTCATTCAGCCAGACATGGTGCTTCCACTTCAACCTCTTTTTATCAATGACTTCCTGCTTTCTCCTTCAAATATTCGTTAAGGAGAAGTTGCGGACAATTTTAACACAATATAGGTTCCTACAGGAATTACAGTTATTAAATTATTAACAATGGAAATAAATTATATCTATACTTAAAACCGAGAGATAAAAGAATCTATTGTCAATAGCAGAGACTATATTTATTCAACTTAACAATAAAAAAATGCCTAGAGTGACAAGTTGAAAAACAACACATTAAATTCAGTATAACTTCTTGGAACTCTACTCAAAAAGAACATTAAATTTCTATAAATCACGTGAGTAAGATTAACTCGCAAAAGAATGGATCCCAACATCAGAGCGTTAAAGGTCAACAGTAATAGCATGAATTAGCAGACAGTATAAAGTCACATTCATATTTTTTGGCAACAGCTTCCGACTTTGGCAAATTATATATAACTCATATAATTAGTTCATCAATTTTTGTGCTTAAGAAAAATATTCAAATATGTAAGGGAAGGATAACAACATCAACTACATTCTGCTGCTATGTTAACAAACTTAAAACCCAAGTGGTGACGCTAATCATATCAGAATCATAAAAGGATATATTTCTTCTTTTTTAAATGATATCAATAGAACCCAATCCATCAGCATCGGGAGAAGATTGAAAAAGAGAGGCAATATCATGATGCTCAAATAGTAATGCACGTCAGGAGAAGAATTCAAGATTATCAACCACATTCAATCAATAACACCATACAAAGCACACTAAATAACTTATGTCATATTACAGTATACGTCTAAACTTAGTCAACCAAAACTTCTTTCATCGTATTCAATTTCGTGCAAATAAACCTGATAGAAAATAATTAGCCCATAAAAACAACACTAAGCCAAAAGTTAACGCCAAACATCCAAGAAAAAGAAAACACGCTCCAACTTCAAACCCCGAAAGGAGAGTCAAATCAAGAAAAGCAAGCCTTGATTCTTACCAGAAGACATCGAACAACCCCTTATGTCGAAAAAATCCTCCCAGCCAAGAAATTAAAAATCGACCACAACTCTTTCCCTCAATTCACGGCACGACTAAAACCGTACAATCAAACCCTCCACTTCACAAAACCCTAGAGAGAGAAAATCAGCACCCGTCGTCGTAGAGAGAGAAAGATCGCGGAGAAGAGTGATTCAATCCATGGGGAAACAAAGGGGAAAAATATAGTATTAATTAATGCGTGAAATTACAGAGAGCCGTTGATGTATGTATGCAGATTTATGTGGGTAGTGTGTGTATTTATAGAGGTTAAATTAAATTAATCAAAGCTGAGTCTTATGTGAAAACCTGCAATTAGGGTAAAGTTCAGGGGTGGAAGTGAAAATTACGAAAATACTCTTTGGTGGGTGAATCTGAGAAGGTGGGGGCAGTACAGTAATTTACCCAATAGGAAAGAGGCTTAAATATAGTTAGGTCAAAACTATATACAGTTATCAATTCACCCATATTGTATACTCCTATTAAATACTTATACGATAAATATGGATATTATTTAAGATATTTTTGTGTAATATATGTCACATTTTGATCGAATTCTCTGAGTCATTTGGTACATCATCTTTTGTTCCACTATTAGATGGGCATGTAAGAAAGAGAAACCATATCCTAAACCTTAAAAGGGGCAATGATTGGATTTATTTCCCCTCTTACGTGTCAATTACTTAATGTATGGTACAGAAGATGATGCACGGCGTAGAAGATCTGGCGTGGTCTCCTTATATTCTGGAGTGAGGCTTGCGTGCACCCGGGCGCACGGAACACATTCCGTGCGCCTTTAGAAATTTTGTATTATGGGTAAGGGTACATTAATTTGGTCTAAAGTGTATACACTTTAATTACTAAAAGGTACACAATTTTGTTCTAAAGGGTATACACTTTTCATTAATATTTTTTTTTCTTTAGAAAATAAAGGGTACACATTTTTATACTAAAGGGTATACAATTTAACACAAAATTCTAAAGGCGCACGGAGTGTTGTTCGTGCGCCCAGATTTTTCTTTAGAAAATAAAGGGTACACATCTGTATACTAAAAGGTATACAATTTAGCACAAATTTCTAAAGGCGCACGGAAAGTGTTCCGTGCGCCCGGGTGCACAGGAGCTTTTGCCTATATTCTGACTTTTAGATACCTAAAAATTATAAAGAATAAAAATTAAAGAAAAAATAAAATTACAGAGCTGTATTATAATCAAATCTTCTATACATTACATTACATGTACAAAAAAGAAACATATCTGATGTAATGTACAAAAAAGAAACATACTTATCTTTGATTTTTTTTTCATTTTTACTGTGTTTAGATTCCGTATAGTTTAAATTTTGACCGTGAATTTAATATTTACAATCTCAGCTATTGATCTTATGTATTATGCTGAAAATAAATTGTATATATTTTAATTTATTAAACCACAATAATGAAAATATTATTAAACTCTAAACTCCCACGTAGGTGAAATTATGATAATACCCTAAAATTTGGGTTTAAAATATTTCCTAAATTACTATAGTAGATTATAGCCTAAGGCCCTAAACCCAAGATAAAATTATAATTACCAAACTAGAATTAAAAATATATATATACTCCTCCCTGTATCCATTTACTTCATTCACGTGGATTAAGGAGTATAATATTTTTATGTGTATTGAGGTGAGATAAATAATATTTAATGTGTAGTGGGTGGTTGTATTAGTGTTGGGTGTGGGCCCACATTAATCTAAAAAAAATAAATAAATACTTTATTTTGGGACGGACCAAAATAACAAAATGGATATGGTACGGAGGGAGTATATATTAATAGGGGTGGGCGTATTAATTATAAGGGGAAGGGGGCCGGTTCTAAGTAAATAAGGAAATTCTATAAAACCCATATAAGTCTTCATTCTTTCATTTTTTTCCCATCGGATCTTTCTATGATATCCGTTTCTTTGCTCTCTCTCGTCTTCCATCCATGGGGTATGTTTTTCTTTTTTCTTTTCTTTTTTCTTCTTTTTGGGTATATTTGTTTTAATCCTGCAGCAATTGGTGGTGTTGATTTGAGTGTGGATATTGTATTTTCTTGTACAATGCTGTCATAGTTTGCTCTAGAATCATGTGTTCTTAAATCCCCAAATTCCAGTTTTGAATTTTGATCCGGCATACCTCCTCCAATTCTGGCGAATTTCCGGCAGCAAAGACCGCTTTCTTCACTCTCTTTAAACAACTTGGAGTAAAGTGCACAGATTCCATTTGATATTTCTTCTCTTCCTTAATCAGGCTTGTTATTGAGTTCTTGTTCAACTATCTGAAATGTTTCCAAATATGTTACTTTTTCTATTTTCTTTAAATTAGCTGTGGATGATGTGAATGGATCTTGATGCCTGAGTTGTATTAATCCTTGTTTCCCTGTTCTAGTGGATGTTCTCATTTTCCACAGGGCTGTTGAGTATTTCAACTCTTTATGGTTTTTGGTTATTGTATAATTTGATGATATTTATAACTGAGTATTATTAGGTGAACTTAAGTAGGTATGTGTTCATTTTGTTTTGTTTTGTTTCTTTGGATTCTTGAACTGAATGTTGATGGATTGCTTTTGCACAGTTTGATAACAGGCCACATGGAAAGTTCATCATTGCCTAGGTTTGTTTAAATTAAATGATATTCACTTAACAAATACATATGCTGTCAAGCATGTTTTCAGATCAAGAATTCTACAACTATTGTCTTCTATCCCTCTTCTTTATCACTCCCCCTACAATCATCTCTCTCCTTTTCCTCACCGCCCCTTACGGTAAGCACCACCGTGCCGGATGGGGCCCCACCATCCCACCACCATTCGCCTGGTGTTTAATGGAAAGCCCCACCATATGGCTCACTCTCCTCATCTTCCCCCATGGCAGAAATAGCCATAACCCCAGAGCCCTCATCCTCATCTCCCCCTTCCTCCTCCACTACCTCCACCGCACACTCATCTACCCTCTCCGGCTGTTCCTCCAAACCCACCGCTCTAAAGCCAAGAAACCTGGTTTTCCGGTGAGTGTGGCCATGATGGCTTTTGGGTTCAATTTGTTGAACTCTTACTTGCAGGCTAGATGGGTGTCTGAATACAGCAATCTTGATGGCGACAGGTGGTTCTGGTGGCGGATGGGATGCGGAGTGGTGCTCTTCGGCGGCGGCGCAGCCTTGAATGTATGGTCGGATAACTTGTTGATGGGCTTGAAGGAGGGTGGGGGTGGGTACAAGATACCTAGGGGTGGGCTGTTTGAATGGGTTAGTTGTCCAAATTATCTTGGGGAGATTTTGGAGTGGTTGGGCTGGGCTTTGATGACTTGGTCTTGGGCCGGGCTTGGGTTCTTTGTGTATACGTGTGCCAATTTGGTGGGGCCGGGTCTAGTCATGAGTGGTATTTGGAGAAGTTTGGGGAAGATTACCCTAAGAATAGGAAAGCTGTAATTCCATTTGTATATTGACACACAAGTAATTTAACATCTTTTTTTTTGGGTTATTTTCAGGTTTCGTTTTGCTCTCACTTTTATATTTTTGGTAGTCTATTGTTTTAGGCTTTTAGCATCACTTTTATATTTTGGGTAGTCTATTATTTATAGATATACTACCTCTGTTGTCTCGGATGTATTTTGCGTTTAAAAAAAGTTTGTTTTTTTATATACTCCATAAAGTAAGAAAGATTAAAAAAAATATATTACAATTAATTTTTTTTTAAAAAATGTGTTTAAAGTTGTTAGAATGTGTTAAAAAATACTCCCTCTGTCCCGGTCAAATTGCACTGTTTGACTGCATAAACGGTGCAATATGGTGCAATATGGGCGGGACGGAGGGAGTAGATATTATCATATTATATTGAAATGTGTGTAAAAAAATGAACATAATTACAATGTTTTTTTTACCATTTTTAGTAAAAGAAAATTTTGAACTATTTGGTGGGCAAAAAAGAATTTTGACAAATCTGTTAGTATATTGCTTCTTTTTATATATGCATAGTTCAATTTATTGGACAACTTGATCACTTACTAGTAGTAATAAGTGAAACCTTCACCAAATACAAGTATAAAGTATTTCACTTTTTTGATCATTAATGATTAGGGGAATCAATGATGTGACAGTTAATCTATATCAAACAACATTTAAGTTTTTATTATAACATGATTAAATAACTAACAATGTAGTAATAAAATGGAGATTTCCCAAGTGTTGCCAAGTTGATCTGCCACTAGTAGATTCAAAATAGTAATCACAAAATTCAAGTTAAATAGGACATTTCATGCCCTCAAAACTTAAAAAGTATATAGATAGTGGATTATTGAAGGTCTCTCATATTCAACAAACTCAGTTTGTCAAGACACATTTATGCATTCTTTTCTCTCTCAAAAAACTGGAAACATAGCCTATCAAATCAACTGAAAATACCATAATTGCTAGGGAAGTCATAAATATCTGGTTTTACGTTCTTGTTTCTGCAAATTCAGAAAAGCTCAAGTCTCTTGGAGAAGCTATAGCAGATAAACAACAGGTTGAAGAAGCTGCTCTCTGGTAAACCTGATGTAGTTTCAACAGATTAATCCACTTCCACGAGCATCACCATTTTCCCTACAATCTTCATCAGTAAACCAATATCATTACAACAGACAGCATCGATGAACACAGATCACAAGAAAAGACTGTTCTGTCTTCACTTGACACATCTTTGAACCTCAAGAATGCATGATGCTAGATAAATCTACTATCCCAACTCTCAAGCTTCAGATGCTCCAGACAATAAGAGTCTCAAGCTTCTGCAGACAACTTTGCCTTTTATAGAATGGCGGTCTTTTTATATGGCAAAATGGATAACGCAATAGATAGCTGCATTTTATTTATTTAGCATAAACGATCAAAATCATATTTAACTGAAAAGGATGTGAAGACTTACATCAGACTAGGCTGCGGTTGTTGTCCACGTTGACTTTAACTTGAGAATCTTCAATAGCTTCTTTACCTAAACTTCCATTTGATCCTACTGAAGATGTGGTTGTTTCAGATATCTCAGCTGCCAGTCTTTCATGCTTGTCTTTTAGCTCTGGAGTACTAATAGTGTCCGCAATGGCTTGCTTGATTTCCGCATACATAGCCTGAATCTTAACTTTCGACCCTTCATCTGGTGTGCTTCCAGCCTTTTCCACTTCTGCCTTGAGCAGCTCGAGCCTTTCTTTCAAATCCGAAGAGCTAACAGCATCATCTATAATCATGGTAACTTCTTCATCAAAAGCATTCGTTTTTTCCAGAACTTGTGGGTTGACCACCTCCAAACCAACAGATTTAAGGATAGCCTTAAATTCTGACTCCAATTCTCTAGTCAACTGCAACACCTTCTCCTTTAGATCTGGATTTGAATCAAGATCTGATCCTCCAATTTCAGCCTTTAGTGTCGCTATCTTTTGTTTGTAATCCGGTCGTTCCACTAGCTCAGCAAATCTCTTATTAACCTCCACTTTCAATGCATCTGTATTGGTTTTTTTCTCAGAGAGATTAAATGCATTATACAATTCTTTCAGCATATCGATTTTAGATACAAGGATGGAATAATTAGAAGCAGTAGGAAGTTTTTTGTCAAATTCATCCATCAGTTGTTCAAGCTTTTCCTTCATAGCAGGAAGGGCAGTCTGGTCATTTAGATTCCTTCCTTTTGCAATTTCTTCCCTCAACATCCAAATCTTGTCCTCCATGCCTAGAGCTTTTGCAGCCTCATCATATTCGTATTCAATCTCTCTCTCCAATTTATCAACCATCTCTTTTAATCCCATCTCTGAGTGCTCTGCTGATGACTTACGGGCTTCCAATAGTTTGTCAACTTCATCCCTCAACTCTGATTCCGAAGTCTTACTAATTGGAACTATAGGTTCCTCTTTCTTTTTCATGTTGATCTTCCTTTTTGGATCGATTGGAATTCCTTCTTGGAATCCACCAATCTTTCGGAACTTTTGAGTCCTGTGTTTTAATAAGGCTTCAGTATCCATGGTCAGAAGTTCCTGCAAAGGCACAAGATATTTGAGATTTTGATGAATAATTGAATATAGCCTTATACACTCACAAGCTTCGACTATTTGTTCCACTTACATCCATTGATTCAATAATTGCAGTTTTAATCTGTTGGGAAGTCCAGTATGGATCTGCATGAGCACCGCCAAGAGGTTCCTGAACGAAAGGATTCAAAAATTTTAACAGCGTATGCACATATTACATAAATCATACAGTATCAAATTGTTGATTGAGATAGTGCGAAAAGAGAGTTCATGATGCCCAGTTCCAGTATTGCTGAACACACGACCTCTTTGTTATTTATATCTTCCCCAATGCTCAAACAAGAAGCTCATAAAATTATTAATCTTTAACTCTATCTTTAGAAAGGATATCAGTTACGATGACATAACACAAGAAAGCAATGAAGGAGCAGAAGGTAAATGAATATTACAGGGATGATGCCATCAGCAATTTGTAGCTTTGTAAGCTCTTTAGCTGTGATTTTTAGCTTCTCAGCAGCCTGTAAAGAAAAAAGTAGATCAAGATACAATTTTTTGCATTCATGGTCTAGATGCATATCAGACAAAATATTAATTATCCACCTTTGGAGAAGCTTTTGCAGTCTTCCACAAGATGGCAGCACAAGCTTCAGGGCTGTCATGTGGAAATGGGGTAGGCTTTCATCAAGGTACATAAATGAAATACTTACTATAACATGAAAACACATGCTAAGCATTTTAAGGCATACTGTAGTAGCAAAAACTTTAGATGTAAACGCACCTGGCCACATAAAAGACTGCATTTTCAAGCATCAACAGCTTGTTAGCACAACCAATAGCTAGAGCTCCACCAGAGCCACCTTCCCCCATAACTATTGACACAATAGGTACTTTAAGTCCAAACATTGTTCTCAAATTCTGGGCAATGGCTTCCCCCTATTCATATATATATAATATAAAAAAAATTAAATAAATTATAGCATGCACATAGTTAGTCACTAAGATAGATTTTGCACAACAGAAATGAACAGTACTTGGCCCAGTTCCTCAGACTTGAGATCAGCATATGCCCCAGGAGTGTCTATGAAAGTAACAATGGGAAATCCATGATGATCTGCATAATGCATCATGCGCAATGCCTTCCTGTACCTGTTGAAAATAATAAACTACTATTAGCGGCAGATATTAAAAAAAATTCACATTTTGAATCATAAATGCTGGGATTTAGGGTTATCTTAAAAACAATATCAGCCAATTGGATTCTTGCAAAGCAAGTTCATGAAGAAGTACTGAACATAAAAATCTTTTCCTTATGCGTACATACCCATGAGGAGTGGGCATCCCAAAGTTTCTCTGTATATTCTCTTTAGTGTTTCTACCTTTTTGCTGGCCCATGAACATGTAGCGTCTGCCATTTATCGTACCAAGTCCAGTGACAATAGCAGGATCATCATATCCAGCTCGATCACCATGGAGTTCCACAAACTAGACATTAAAATTGAAAATTGTATCAAGCACTCCAGATAGAGGAAGGCCTCTCTTCTTTCTTTATTCAAAATTTCAAGTAATATTTATTTTTAAGAAATGCAAATTCTGAAGTAAAGCGTATATATAATCAAATGGAAATTTAGTAGATAACTAGATAAGGACTTGGATTATCGTACTTTCTCTGTGATGTTGAAGATGTGATCAAGAAATGTTGGCCTGTTGGGATGCCTGGCAATGTTTACACGTTGTATTGGAGTCAAATGCACGTACAGATCTTTTAGAGCCTGCAATTCATATGGTAAAATGCCAATATTTGGAAGCAAATATATTTGAAATAAAATATTACTTAAAGTTGCCTCCCAATTATCAAAATTGTGGTATGTTATAGAGGCAGCAAATATTTTGCCCATGATGGAAAAAAAATAGAGGTTATGTAAGAAAGCAAGAACCAGACTACTGGTTTAACAACCTGTTGATATTTATTCTCTAGTGAGATAATCTGATCACTGAAATCCAGACCAGTCTCATTTGCCATCTTTTGCACCTATATCAAGAGAAGCAAAAGGATTAACTTGAACCACCAAAATTTTAACTACATCAGACACTGTTAATAAGAGTCGTACATCAAGTATCTTTTTCTGCAGATCCAAGAGAGGCTTCTCAAAATCCAAAGTAACTGGCTTTTGCTTCTCTTTCAAAGGCTTGAAAGGTGAGAGGTGGCTGAGGATACCACCCTTCACATTGGGGTCAGGATCTTCCGGCCATGGATACTCATGCTTTTTCACTTTCCTAACCTTCGCTATAATAGCGAGATCTCTCCTTTTTGCTCCTAGATGGATTCTTCCAAGGGCTTTGAGGGGTACACCATAAAGATCATTGCTTGAGCTCCTTAGAAGGTCTGATGCTAAATTTCCAGTGGATGGCAATGAAGTTTGGGCCATGAAAGCCATTTTCCACTGTAATCAGAATAATTTGGACTGTGACTCCCTTTGAAAGAGAAAGAAAGGATAGAACCACCGGAAGAGAATACGAACAGGTAATAGCAATAAATAAATAAAAACTAAACAAGTAGAGAATGGAATTAAATACAGAAAATGATCTGTTCTTGGAATTTCAACACGAAGCGGTCACACATGTATCAGATAGAATCCACAGTTTATAATTTAAGGCTAATAATAGTGGAGACATAATTTCAGAATTAAAAAGAAAGAAAAGAAATTAGGAAGAGGTGAATGAAACTAAACACAAATGCTAGCAGAAAATGTTACTAGTCAGGGCATGAAGAAATATAAGAGCATTCAGAAGCTTGATTCGGTGAGCTCATGAACTAAGATATGGAAGTGCAACCAAATCAAAATCAGGCAAACAAAAACTAAACAAATTAGCAGTTTATCAAGCTCCAAAATCACATGATTCTACAATTAAAACAAAAGGGCTTAATTTCCACTGCCGTTTCTATTTCAAGAGAGCATCTCAATAGATTGATAACAGAAACACAAATCCCACTGAAGTAACAACAATTGACCAACCCAAACAACACTCAAATTAAAACGCCCAAACTCAACCTCACATTCAAATCAACAACACCGCACTCTTCCAGCATCATAGCGATTCAATTCTCATAAAAAATACATAAAAAAGCGAACAAACAAACCTAAAAGCAGTTCAAAGGAACGGTATGCCAGATGAATCGAAGAGATCTAAGGAAGATATCCTGGAAGCAAACTCTTAGGAGAATGGGGAAATTGAGAGGGATTTACAACAACGGAATCATAGTGGAGATCGTCGCCCAGAGAGAAGAACAAAGCAATTATATGCAATCGCATATATTTTTCGATAGTTCCTATGCAAAACGAAATGTAGAGAGAGAGAGAGAGATTCTACTGTGCTTGAGCGTCGTTAATAATGAGAGTGGCAGCGTTTTTCGGTTTTGCCGTTAGAGACCAAACTTCCCTTGAAGCTTATTAATTTCCCCATTTTACCCTTTCCTCCTTAATCATTAATAATTAGAAAACAAATCATTTCTTATAAATAGAGTATCAATCAATGCCTAAACAATAAATTAAAAAGGTGGTCACGTAAATCGCTCGTGAGTGTCACGTGAGATTTTGGTACACAAACAATTAAATTAATTAAATAATTTAAAATTAGTCCTAATTTGGTTTCTTTTACTAGGGTTTCATTTTTCCGATTCTAAATTTTGTTTCTTGCTTCAATTATATTTCAAATTACCTTTGTAATATGTTTGTGTATAAATATAAATGCTAAATTAATTAATGTTCATTTAGCATGTGTTTTTCCATTTGATAATTTATAGTACTTGTTTAAAAAAAATAGTCATTTATGGAGTATTATTAAATAGTATAGTATATATTAATAAACAATGAATTGTACAAACTTAAATAATTTGTTAAAGTTTTCATTCAAAATACCCTTGAATTATTATTTAAAAAAAAAAAAACAAGTTTAATTAGTCAAATAAATTTGATAGGGGTAGGTTACTTTTGGGTGAGAGTTAATAGTTGTTTATTTTAGAGCAATAGGTGGCAGTTGACAGGTGACAACTATGAACATTGATGGCAAACTTTCTAAAATAACCGCATTTCTTGTGTGATTGAAAGAGCAACGATTGAAAGAGCAACTTAATTGAAACAAGTTATCCGGTTTTAATTGTGTTTAGATCGGGGATTTGAAAATTAACAGTAGTATAAATATTGAATTATGACCTATAAATAGTACAACACCAACCAAATGCACTACATTTAATTAGGGTCGATTCATTAATTTGAGGGGATCGGTGCAAGAAAAATTTTTAGATCTTTTATCTTATACTCCCTCCGTCTCGTTTCAATGTTTACATTTCTGTTTTGCGCGTTTCATTTCAATGCTTAAGTTTTCCTTTTTAGGAATATGGGATCAACCGAAAAAAATTAATATATCATTCAACACTTATACACTTATCCACTTCACATCAAATATTATATTTTTCCACCCACTACCTATTAAAATATAATACTTTTCAATCAACGTGCAAAAAATAAGCGTAAACATTGAAACGGGACGGAGGGAGTACAATACTTCATTCATCCTGTCACTCATCAGATTTTAATCTCTTCTTAATGGTGGATTAGTGCGACTGTTATGGGAAGAAGAGGGATTAATCTGCGCAAAGCTAACATAGAGAGATTTGCCCCCTAGGCGTGCTTGTGCCTTTCTCCAGGAGATGAAGAGATGAATGTATTGCTATGGGGGTTTCCCATATTTATATTGGATAATCTGACGTCACCCTGGGTAAGTTGATAGATTATCGTGTACAGTGTGAGCATTAAATTCGTTTTAGCCTCATGTGACTATTTTTAGGATATGATCTAGGATATCCTCTACGCGTGTATCTCGGAGCAGATTCTGCGTATCTGAGGCAATTGGATCAAGTGGCTTATTTAGCTTAGTCAGGCGGAGCTTCTTGCTTCTGGCAGGGAGGCTCGTGGGCTCTCAAAGGAGTATTGGGCTAGCGGGCCCAATATATGAACAGGTGAAAGACCCATTCTCACAATTTATACCACACATCTCATTTCAATCTTTATATATTTTCAAGTTGGACGTTCCATTTCAATCTTTACATTTTCCTTTTTGATAAATGAGATCCACACAAATTAATTATTTCTCTCTCCATGGCCCATACATCACACTAATACACATACCTACTTCACATTCAAATATTATTTATCTCATCTTACTATACATTAAAATACTACACCCTCCATCCCATAAACAAATTCACACTTTCTATTTTTGTCCGTCCCATAAACAAATTCACACCCCCAAATAAGAAAATACACACAAATCAATAACCTCACAATACACTTTAATTTCAAAATTGCCTCCCCTTTATAACTCACATAACTTATTTTATAATTTATTTATTACCTAAAAATACTAAACTACCCCCAAAAAATAACTTTTTCTTAAACTCCGTATCTACAGTAACTGTGAACTTCTTTATGGGACGGAGGGAGTATAATCCTTAATCTACGTGCAAAAAACAAACGTAAAGTTTGAAATGAGACGGAGGGATATATAATAATACTCCATCCGTCCACCATAAGGGTGATGTTTCTTATTTGAACGTAGACTAAATGATTATAATATTAAAATGTATAGATGAAGAGAGATAAATAATAATTTAATGTATAGTGGGTATGTGTATTATTTATGTTGAACAAATATAGAAGATAAATTTAAATGAATTTAAGAGAATGAAGATAGCTGTTTATTTAATGAATTTTATAAAGGAAAAAAAAATTATTCTTATTACTAAAGAATGAAGATTTTTAATTTTCAAAATAAGGGTTATCTACTCAAGAATTTTATAAAGGAAAAAAAAAGTTATTCTTATTACTAAAGAATGAAAGATTTTTAATTTTCAAAATAGGTTATAATAGCAAAAATATTTACCATAATCATTATGCGATAACTAAGTACTCCCTCTGTCCCTTGCAAAGGTAATTTTTGTTTTTTGGCATATGAATTAATGAGTATTATTATTTAATATGTAGTAGGTAGTTGTATTAGTGGGTGTGTAGGCTCCATATTTTAATTGTATTAGTGGGTGTGTATGGGTCCCATGTGTTTAAAAAAGAAAACAAGACCCTTTGAGTGGGACGTCCAAAATGAAAAAAATGAACTTTTTAGGTGGGACGGAGGAAGTACTAATATAATAATTGTATTTGAAGCAATTTTGTTGCATATTAATCCTCACGTTAATAAAAATTTAAATAAAAGATACTTCCCAAACAGGATTCGATCCCGCGTGGAATTGGGACGGAGGGAGTACTAATATAATAATTATATTTGAAGCAGTTTTGTTACATAACGTTAATAAAAATTTAAATAAAAGATACTTCCCAAACAGGATTCAATCATGCGTGGAATTGGGAAAAGAAAGGAGTGGATGCCACCTAAACTACATAAATGTACTATAGATATTTAATGTTTAAAATATATAATAATAAATACATATATATAAATATATAATAAAAAATTCGGGGGCCCTCGTCGGGATGGGGCCCTGTGCGGCGGCACCTCCGGCACCACCCCAGGGCTGCCCCTGCATTTAATATTTGTAGTACTCTCTATAAGTCACTTGAGGTACATCCTGCAATTTACGTCTTCCATCAATTTTCAGAACCGGGGCGGTGGAGTCTCTTACGGTGGGATACACCATATTTAATATTTGCACTTACTTTATGATATATCTACAGTCTCAAGCTTCAATATAAACCTCAATAGTTTGGTTTGGTTATCAATATTATGTTTATTTCGATTTTACTTCAATACTCTGACCTTTTATCATAAGATCGACCATATGTACATTAAATAGAATACAAAAATTTGTAACTTGTTAGTAAAACTTGCACACATCAATGAGAAATATATTATCTTCTCAACAACACGCAACAACGAACCAATAATAAAACATATTCCCTTCTCAAAGAGAAACTGATGAAAATAAAGATAGCTTCCTATCCATAATCCAATCGACAATAGCTTTGATCTTTGAGATTCTTTATTATATCAACACTGAACAATCAATGTGTTACTTAAATCTATTCATTTTTTCTAATGAGAAATCACTAATGCCTTCCAAACTAAAATATGATAAGACTCCTCATGCATAGTACTCTCCATCCCAATTACTACTTGGTATTAATTATATTATGTGTGCATAGTTAATTATAATGATGTGTAAAAAAACGATTTGAACCCGTGCCCAAATAGGATTTGTCTTAATAGAATGAGTTTTTTCGTAATTCCGCTCTTCCTCTAAAAATAAAGAGAGCAAAAGCTCCTGCGCCCTCGGGGCACGCCGCGTCCCCATGTGAATTCAATCTTCCTACTCCATATTCTATTTAAATTTATATATTGCTAGGGGCTTTAAATTGCAAAGGGCCACAGAAATTGCAATGGGGCATGGTGTACCCGGGCACAAGAGTCTCACTCAACATCAAGACAGTAAAATTGTTAGAAATCCCAAATTAGGTCATGGGGAAAATATATAATTTCAACAAAAAATAAGGTAATATTTTGTAATACTAAAAAGTTTGAGGCAAAATATAAACTTTAAAAACATAATCTTTTGGGGGTATTTTGAGAAAAAGGAAAAAGTTGTCGGGATAAACTCCATTTCTTTCATTTTCACAGAAGACGGTTGAATTGAGTTCAGCACCTGCTCTGCCCACTCCGCCGCCGCACTCCGGTGGTTACGAAATGGTCGGCAGTTCCACAAACGGTAACCCTTTAGCGTATTACTTGTAAATAAATACACCGATTCTACCTTTTTCCACTGCAATTTTTTTTTCTTTTTCTGAACAGATGCTATTCTCCAACAACTCAAGGATGGCATTGCGAGCTTCGAGATCGCCTCTTCCCCAGTTCCTTCTGTTTCCGGCTTCTGCCGTCGAAGCCCACCTCCTTTCCCGTCCCTAGCCAACATCTCGCCTAGATTCTTCGCCCGGATTGGAAGCCCAGTGTATGTTCGCTCTTGAATTTCATCAAACAGCTGGTGTGCATACTTAATTTGGTGCTTAATGAATGATAGGGATTTCTTTTAATTGGTATTTCAAATTCTGTTGTTTTGCCATTCAGAGATGGCGGTTCTGCTAAGAAAGTGGAGCGGTATTCTGTTCAGAAAGTTACTGGTGATGGCCGCTGTCTTTTTCGT
Organism: Pogostemon cablin; assembly: GCA_023678885.1. Taxonomy (NCBI): domain Eukaryota; kingdom Viridiplantae; phylum Streptophyta; class Magnoliopsida; order Lamiales; family Lamiaceae; genus Pogostemon; species Pogostemon cablin. Next base: position 1,581,028 of record CM042977.1, on the reverse strand, counting down.
GCCTTGGTACGGTTAAGTACATGTTATAGTAGTTAGATTTTGTGAAACCTTGTATGTTTTTATCCTTTTAATGATCTAATGAACTTGTTCTTGGATTATTATCTGTATATGATCTTTGATGTCCATTTTTTTAGTTCCATATGTTGATTTCTTTTCATCTCATTATATATAGTGTTCTAATTAGTGATCGTCTTGGGAAATTCAGTTATATGTGGTGTTCTAATTACTAACTAGTGATCATTTCTGCCTTTACTTAGTTAGATTTTTGTGAAACCTTGTATGTTTTTATCCTTTTAATGATCTAATGATCTAATGATCTAATGATCTTGTTCTTAAGTTATTATCTGTATATGATCTTTGATGTCCATTTTTTGGATTGTTTTTTTTTCCATCTCATTATATGTAGTGTTCTAATTAGTGATCATCTTGGGAATTTCTGCCTTACTCTTTCGGAGTTTTACCTTATTAATACTTGGAATCAGGTAAAAGGAATGGCTTTCAATAAGGGGATGAGACTTGGCCCTGGGGAAGAGAGAGAGAGTGCAGGTCTGTTTGTGTATTAAGGATTTGTGTATTGTTTGTTTTAATTCTTGTAGGGTTATACATTGTGATGTTTAAAAAGTTTTTAGTTAACTCTTTTACTTGAATACTATTGTTTGTGATGATCTTGATCACAACACCTTTGCTATTATGCACAAGTAGGCTTATTTTTTTCACCACTGTCCTAAGACGCAAACGCAACATTTATGCTTCAGTAAGTAATTTGCACGCTTTGCACTATAAATCGGAAATTTATGTCAAGGTTACGCATGACAGATGAGTTACGGATGGCTGTAAAAGAAGTCATATGTGACAGTGCAAAAGATCGTAGTCAAAATGAGGAAGCAGTGATTGCAATAACTGTTGAGGAATCTTTGAGACGGTGAGACTTTAAACACTTCAAGTGGTTGGGTTATCTTTCTTCATCCCGGTTTACATTTTTCTAGTGATGATCAATCATAATCCACAATGCTTATGCAGTTATTGCCAACGTATCGCAAGACCAGATTTTTGGGGCGGAGAGGCTGAACTTCTGGTTAGTACAATATCTTATGCTTTGTTGATCCAGAAAGTTGTAACTAGTTCCACATTACTTTAACCTCCTTTTTCTTAATTGTTACGATTGGATGGAAAATCTAGCACTTTTTTTGTTGTATTATTTTCATTTTCTAATAATAAAGAAAAGGTAGGGTGTGTTAACAAATTAAAATTTAGTGATGGATATGGGGTAGTGACGGGTGATAGCAACGAGTGTTGGAAGCTTGCTCATTGCAACTACATGGTCGACATTCCCTGATTCTTTTAATGGGTGTTATAAACCTCCTTTTATAGCAAATAGATATATGCAACCGGTTATACCTACACAGTTTTGGTAATTTTATCACTTAGGTTTTATCTTTACCAATAAGGGCCACACTTGCTTGAGACCGTATCACAGTGAGACCATTTTATGCTTTATTAACTAATTATCACTTTTTATTAAGGATGTTATCAAAAAATATTATAATTTTTTATTTATATTACAAATTGTTCATGGAATAGTTCACTGCACCATTACCATTTTTCATCAAAATATTATCACTTCTTACCTGTCTCACGGAACATGAGACGGTCTTATATAAGTCTTTGCCAACCAATAATTGAGGAGGGTGTTTGTACACCTCGTTGTATGGCAGATAAGCTCTCTTTTTATAACATACATGATTCTCCTTTTAACTTTTTAATTAGGAAAAGATAAGAAAATATGATGATCTGTGTTTGAGTAATTTTACTAATTCTTGACAATGAATCAACGCTTTGACATATTTAAATTACTCTTGTTTACTTATGAATGTCTACACCATTAGGTGCTATCAAAGTTGTGCTGCCAGCCGATAGTGGTATACATTCCTGAACACGAGGTATTCTTCTACTCTTGCAACACTTGTAGACTCAATAATTGTCGTGAAATTTGGATGGTTCGAAAATAGTATCAGGATGTATTACTCGATGATGAGACCCTCTACTTTAAACGGTCTCTTTCTTCGTCTCGGTTTTACATTTACTAGTGGTGAATTCTTACATTGTTGTTGCTTATTAAAACATGCAGCATGGTGGACGGGGATCTGGTTTCATTCCAATTCAAGAATATGGATCTGAGTTTCATAAGGGTTGGAGAAAAGGAAATCCTCGGAAGGTGGTCCGATTATTATACACAGGAAGTAACCATTATGACTTGCTTGTCTGATAACTCTCACTTGGCACACCATGTTGTAGTGTAATACTATTTCTTTTTTTTCTTCTAATTAATAGATGCAATATTTCTAATTTAATACCTTGGTGTTGCATTTGTTCGATGAATTTGATGTTAAAAAGAGTTGTCAATTATCATTTATCCCCTATAAAATCGAAAATTCGATTCTGGAGTGTAAATTTTGGTGCAGTATCTAATTAATTAGTCAAACTGGTTACGGGTGCAGCTAGTTGCACTTAGTTACAGTGAATCATCAGATAAAATTCTCATTAATAATCATATTTAGATTAAAAAATAATTAAAAATGAAATAGAAATAAAATTAAAATTAAAAATACACTAAAAAAAATTAACTTGTGAACTCTAGGTGACCTGAGAATAAATAGAGCTGATTTAAAGGTACTGTTTTCCTTGTTAATACTCTTCATATTTTAATTGATTTTTTCAATGAAAAGAAATAATATACTAATATTTATTCACTGAAGTGTATACTTTTAGGAGACCAACTCGATTTAAAATTGAATTATTATTTTGAATAGTATATCTCATGCAAGTGCAACACTTTTGTGGTATCGTTTGTTTTTTTAAAAAATAATTATCATTATTTATTAAATATTACTATCATTTTTCACTAAAAATATTATCAATTTATATTTATACTAAAACTTGTTTATAAAATAATTTATTGCACCTCTATCACTCATCATTATTTCGAATACAATATTTTTTTTGTCCAAATGTTATTCCATCATTTCTATCTATATCATGAAAGTTTTTCTGTAAAATAGTCATGCGTTTGCTATCAATTCATCACCTCATACAAATATTCATACTTGTTTATTGTTTTTTCTTGCACATGTATCTACTTAAAGGATTAATTCAATTATTGTGTGTTTTGTGTATTTAGGTATACGGTTCACATTTAATTTTAATAAAATTGATGATAAAGAAAATAATCAAAGTTGTTGTTATTCCATTAAAATAGGAAATTTTCCAAAAATGTCATTTTCAAGACATTTTTTTTAAAAAATGCCACCCACGATAATTTTTTTTAAATATGTCACTTTTTTAATTGTTTTGGACTCAAATACCCCTTCACTCATTAAACCTTTTTTCTCTTCTCTCTCTATTATTCATTTTGCCCCATTCTTTCTTCTCACTCCATTATTCATTCTTCAAAGATTTTAAAGATTTGAGAAGACAACCACACGAGGAAAGCGACAACGGCACAACGCAACCCAATACTATGAATTTAGGTTAGTCGCATAATAGATTACACAGTTGGTTGCACAAAGATCACATGTAGGGTCGCACACTAAATCGCACAAAAGGTCACATACATGGTCGCGTATAGAGTCGCACAAAAGGTCGCGTACAGGGTCGCACAAAAAATCGCATATAGGACCGCACAGTTGGTCGCACGGTATTGTGCGACCTTTCTTGTTACTGTTTATGTAACCAATTATGCGACTATATATTTCTGTCTATAATCGCACAAGTGTCGCATGCAGGATCACACAAGAGATCGCATGCATGGTCGCACATAAGGTCGCGTGTGTTGTCTCGTAAGTAGTTGCATAATTGGTTTCACAAGAAGTTGCTTATACTTGAAGCGTATAGTCATACAATAGGTCGCATAAACAATCGCATGTAGGGTCGCTTATATGGTTGCATGCAGGGTTGCGTATGGTCTCATAAGCATTTGCGTGATTGTTCATGCAATTACATGTGTAAAAATCACGCAACTAAATTGCTTATAATAGAAGCCCATAATCACATAGTTGAAACATATAGTACAAGAATAAATATTAAAATCCTCAATCTGAAAGCTTGAAAAACAATTATTAAAGGAACTTTGAATACATAGAAAGTTAATAGTCCAAACAAAAATACCTAAATTTACAATGATTTGAGTACACAACTCAACAAAAATGCTAATATTTGCAATCATGCACGCGTGCGACTACTCACGCGAATAACCAAATAACTATGCACGCTACTATATATGCAACCATGAACGTGACTAACCAAGAGACTATGCACGCGTGCGACTACTCACGCGACTAATCAAGCGACCATGCACGCGACTACTCGTGCGACCATTCACGTGACTAACCATGCGATTAACTAAGCGACTATGCACGTGTGTGACTACTCACGCGACTAATCAATCAACCATGCACGCGACTATTCATGTGACCATGCACGCGACTAACCACGCAACTAACTACGCGACTGCTCACGCAACCATTCGTGTGACCTTACACGCAACCTGTCATGCAACCTCGCCGCAACTCTGCACAAATTGTAATTTTTATACCTCAAAGTTTAGATTTTTACCAAAATATTTACAATATATTTGTTAATCAATATTTTAAACATGTCAGGTGATGTATAAACTCTTATTAATCTAATCAAGCACCAAAATAACATCATTCCAACATAATTCACATGTTAATTTTCACAAAATCCTAAATTTTATTTATGAAAAACAAATTGTACTAATATTTATTAACTTATATTCATATTGAGTTACGTTGTGTCGTTGCCGCTTCCCTTGTGTGTTTGTTTTCTCTAATCTTTAAAATCCTTGAAGAATGAATGATAGAGTGAGTAGAGAAAATGGGGCAAAATAAACAATAGAGAAGAGAGAATAAAATTTAATGAGTGAAGGGATATTTAAGTAAAAAAAATTTAAAAAGTGGCACATTTCAAAAAAACTTATGGCGGGTGGCATTTAAAAAAAAATTATTGAAAGTGACATTTTTGGAAATTTCCTATTAAAATATTCATTGTCGTGAGCTAGCATGGGCAACTCAACTGGTCAGTCAAGTAAGAGAACAACCTCTTAATTAAGAGACTCCTTCTGTGATGGATTAATAGATGTAACCCTTATCCCTTTTGGTTGGTTGAGTTACCTCTTTAACAAATTGTCGTGTCGGTGTGCCCGTCTGGGTCCTCTTTTGCACAATATTCGTTGTTGTGCAATAAGTGAAATTAAACATAAATTGGGGACCCCAACGAAAATTTTGGAAACTTTGTTCAGAAGATTGAGAAAAAAAAGAAAGCAAATCTCCATTTCAATTTATAATGGTTTATGTAACTTTCGTTCTTCATCACAAATAACTGAACTCCATTGCTGAAAGCTGTATATATTTTCTCCACCATAATTAGGGTTTTAGAGAGAGAAACATGAATAGTCACGGTGGTGGAGGAGGCGATAGCAATGGAGGAATGTTGTACCACGAAGTACAAGAGTCGAAGCTCTGCGCTGTGCATTGCGTCAACACCGTCTTGCAGGGCCCCTTTTTCTCCGAGTTCGATTTGGCCGCCTTGGCTTCCGATCTAGATCTTACGGAGCGCCAGATGATGCTTGGCTCCGTCACCGGAGATTTCCTCCCGGAACACTCGCATAATGTCTCTCTTGATGGGGACTTCAGCATCCAGGTTTGATTCTTGGAAACTTATTTCTCTTCCTCCGGATTTCTTTCACGATTGTTTGAAGAATTTATATATTTGTTTCAAGTTTCTTTTTTTCTTGGTTTAGATTTTTTTTTTACATTACTGGTGCGTGATTTTATCTTCATGATTCGGTACAGTTGGAGCTTCAGGTTATGTGATTTTGTGATATTTTGGTGAAAGATGAGATTTGACTGAAGGAGGTGAAATGATATTTGCTTTTCTCTTTGCTTCCAAGGATAGCTGCGTGTGATTCCCTTGTGTGTTTATAGAATTAGAGATTAAAATATTACTCCATATAATTACTGAATTTTCCAGAACGTACTATTTTTTGCAGTATGATTTTAGGAACTGTTTACAACATTTTCATATACACTCACATAGGTTTATAGGATTTCTTGAATACAATTCAAATCTGCTTAAATGGGATTATAGGATGATAAACATTTACTTGAGAGAATCATGACTGGTCTATATCATCCCAACAGCATATGTAAACCCCGCAAGTTGCTGTATGTCGAATGTGTACTGTGCTGCATGCTAGTGATTATGAGATAATAGTGGGAGCTGTGAATCTCTTTCTCGTTTCTCTTTCAGAAATACCATTGTTATATCTCATGCACACCCTTGTGTGTTTTTTGGCTTCTTTTCTACAATGTGCTAATGTTTCTCTCTCTTTTATAATTCTTAAATGACGTTGTGGATAAGGATGAAGGTGATACTAAATTTCATAGTTTGGAGAGAGAACTTATTGGTGAGTTCATTACATGAACTATGAGAATGATGTATTGCAAGGATGAACAATGGCGTTGGAACTCTAATGAGCACTTTGATCTGATAACTAGCTGATCTTATTTAAGCTGAACAACACTTGAGAGATATTTTGCCCTGCAAGATTCATGAAATGCCGATATAGGGAGACTGGCAGAGGATTTGGGCAATACGTATGTCATGTTTAGTGACATCAGCAGTAGAAATGTAGAAATATTCTCACCTGTGAATTCTTTTTGTGCAAACTTTGTTGGCTTATTCAGGGGGGTGATAAAAATTGAAGCTTCATCTCATAATTTTAGTATTTAAATCTTTAATTCTTATTCCAGTGAATCGAGGGGTAGCAAATATTCCTTTAGAGTTTTCACTATGCGAGTGCGGCTCTACATTTCATGTATTTTATTTTCATACTCCTTCAGCCTGATGATTCTTGAACTGTGTTACCATACACCAAATTAGCGCTCATAGCATTTATAGATAATTAGATGCTAGAACTGCTTATTAAACTAGTTTTTTTTTCGATGCCAAATTATTGTGTAAAAATGGCAAACCATACTGAATGTGGGTTTATTTTATTGGTGGCAGGTTCTTCAGAAAGCTTTGGAAGTGTGGGATCTGCAGGTCATACCCCTGGATAGTCCGGTGGCTGAGCCAGCTCAGATAGATCCGGAAAAGGAACACGCGTTTATTTGCCACTTGCAGTACCATTGGTTCTGTATCCGTAAAGTGAATGGAGAATGGTACAACTTTGACAGCCTCTATACAGCACCAGAGCACCTCTCAAAGTTTTACCTTTCAGCTTATCTTGACTCTTTAAAGGGCTTCGGGTGGAGTATTTTCCTGGTGAGGGGAAACTTTCCAAAGGAGTGCCCCATGTCATCTGCTGAAGCCTCTAATGGTTACGGCCAGTGGCTTTTGCCTGAAGACGCGGAGAGGATCACCAAATCATGTAACTCAGCATCAAGAACACACAAGAGAAGCCGTCAACAACAGCTTCTAGATCCCTACAGCCAATACGAGGAGGCAGGAAACTTACTAGATGATGAAGATGAGGATTTGAAAGCTGCGATTGCTGCTAGTTTGATGGAGTCGCCCTCTCCAGCAATTGAAAAACAATTAGGTAAATCAGAGAATGAAGAGGACAGTAAGGCTAAAGAAGATTGAGAAAACATGTCTAAGAAGCAGAGTGTTGAAGTTTTCATACCTCAGATTTGTGTATGTACATTTTTTGTTATAATATAAATGAAAACTGTAAAAGCTCAGTGTATCAGAACAATTATACCATTTTTTCTTGAATAATATGACACTCCATTTTTAAACCAGATGTTAATAGCATTATATCATGTTGTACTTCCCCTGTTTTTGTGTTTTCGTTCTTTCTGAGTGGCTTTAGATGTCTGAAACGAGGTTTTTTGTAGTTTATTTTGGTCTTGTAAATGCAACCTTGTAAATAAACTATACCATGATCATCTGCTGTGGAATTTCAGAACTGTTGTAAAAATTTCCTTCTGTATAATCTGAACTTTGTATTGAGTGGCTAAAGTTCAATCACATAATCAAGTAGTTTTCTAATGAACATTATTTCAAATTTGATGTTTTAGGTCAATCTAATATTGTAGTTAAAAAAAAAAATCAGTATGAATGTACTTCATAGCCTCCATTCCTTTTCCTCTATTTTGTTTGCATTCTCACACTTCATTCAACATTCAAAAACTACAAAAATAATTAAATAAATAAATAAATAAAAGCAATATCCTTGCACGCATGCTTAAATGGTCTATTTCTTTTTAATTAAGAAAATAAAAAATAAAAAATCAATCCTCATACAAAAGGAACCAATTAAAAATGAAGATCGGTTCTATGGATTTGAAAAAGAAAAACAGGGGAAAAGTAATTTGGAAGACCTTTCAAGCTGGAACTTGAGAACCATGAACCCCACATGTCAACATCCTTCAATTCACACCTATACATACAATCACCAAATATATATATATATATATACTACACCACCAAGAATAAAAGAGGAGGTGGATTGAGGGCTTTACAGAATGGATACATCTTTACTTCCATATAAAGCATAGAAAGATCAAAATTTTCAAAATTTGGCAATTTTGTTATCTTGTGAAGTTCTTTTGAACATAGTTGATGGGCTCTTCCTGTTTCTGATTTCTTGAAATGGGTTCACCGAATATGCTGTTCAACAGACAGAGAACCGTTCATCAGATTCTTGGAGAAGGTTTTGGTAAGTCTGTATTAGTTGAAATTTTCTTGTCACCCCTGTTTTCTGATCATGGTTATATTCAAATTTTCAACACATAATATCACATAGTGCATAATCTTGGTATGAGAGAGAGAGAGAGTGATAAAGTTTGAGGCTCCTGTTAACAAGCTCTGATCTTTGCATCAAGAGTGAAGTAATTACATTTCATGTTGATAATTGGTGAAATTAGGGAATTTGATCAAGAAAAGTTTTGAAATGCCTAGCTATGTAAGAATGGTATTTGAAGAGAGAGAATTGAAGTTCCATGTTTGGTTTTCTTTAAACAGTTGCAGATGTGATGCTATGGAGAAGAAAAGATCTAACGGTTGGAATTCTAGTTATTACATTGGCTGCTTGGTTGATGTTTGAGATATCTGGTTACACTCTCCTCTCATTTGCCTCGACTGTGTTCTTGCTTCTATTTTGCATCCTTTTCCTTTGGGCCAAATCTGCATCAATTTTGAACAGGTTTACTCATGATTTCTCATCTTTTTAGACCAAAATAGAGGGGGGTTTTCTTACATCATTCTTGATAATTTCAAAACCTCATCAAGAGCAATCATCATATAGTTACCACCAAATTTTAGCCATAGAGTGTGTATACAACTAGTATATAACTTCAGAAACTTAAAATCTTTGGATTGATTATCTGGAAATCAGGCCTCCCCCGCCTCTACCACGTTTTCATCTCACCGAAGAAACAACAAACGAAGCAGCAACTTTCGTACATGATCATGTAAACGCAATACTCTCCGCGTCTGAAGACATTGCACTCGGAAGGGATTCAAGACTGTTCATGAAAGTAGCTATTGGTCTTCTGATGATCTCTGTGATTGGCAGCCTTGCTAGTTTCCTAATCTTGGGCTACACTAGTGAGTGAATAAGCTTGAAGAACATTTGATCTAGTTTGTCAAGATTCTAACACTAATCTTGTTTGATAATTCATATATTCTCTTGTAGGTCTTGTTTTGGTTCTCACAGTTCCAGCTCTTTATGAGAGATATGAAAAGCAGATTGATGGATATGGTTTAATGATGTGTAGAAAAGTGCAGCAGATTTATGTGAAATTGGACCAAGAATGCTTTTCCAAGATTCAGAAATGGATTCTGGAGAAAAATAAATTGGGCTAATGATTCAACACACTCTCTCCTCAATTTTTGTTTGGTTATTTTATCTATCATATTGAGTTTTTTCTTTCCATTTTTTCTTTAACATCTGCTGCAAAATTTGGTCCCTAAATTTATTTGCTACACTGTAGTTTTGAGTATTAAAATGACATGGAACCCATCATCTGATTTCTTAAAGAGCTCAATAATACACATGATTAACAATTCATCCACTGATTCAAGGCAAAAACTTAAGTGATAGTTTATAGGAATTAAAAGCTACAACAATTCAGCAGGAAATTTATTACTGCCAACTGCTGATCCATTGCAATAATTAATGAAATTACAAATGACATAAATCATATAATCTGAAAAATAATAGTAAAAGGAAAATGAAACTGAGGCTTGTGCCTAATCCATGCCTTAACGTTCCACCACTTGTTTCTCCCATAAAAGGTCTTAAAACATTATTTATTCCATTTATTGTAAATAATGTGAACAATGAAAGAGGTTAGAATTTCAATCTCTGTTTTAAGGCGATTCCAAACTACGAACAAAGCTTTTAGCCTGAAATGGAACAAGAATGAGTCAAGTGAAACCTTTATCCGAGCTCATAATTTTGGTACAAAGATTGGGACAGAGTCATATGATACCTGCTCTAACGTTAAAAACATGATCACATTCCATGATCCGAGCCGCCCAAAGTTGGGGATAAAGCCTTTGTAGAATGCTAAAGGACCCTGTTCAGTTAACACAAGACACTGGCAATGAGAATGCTGCTAAAACCCTTATCCCAGTCGTGTATAGTCATTGCATACGGTCAAGATGTATTTATTGTGTCTAGTGAAGCATGTATATTATCTAACAAAGGGCCTGTGATACTGGGGAGTTAAAACGATGCCCAAATCGAAGGGACCTATGATTCGGACAGATTTTATGCAGGCCGAGCTGAAGTTTCGTATGTGGTTCAGGGTTTTCAACCAAATCTTAGTGAGGTGAACATTTCAAAAGGCCAAATCTCAACAACTATCCAATCTAGGAAAAGTGGTTGCTTAACTTTTAACATGATGTTCAACATCTGTATAGATGCAGCTTATTCTAATCCTATCAGGCACCAACTTTAATACACAACGACTCAAAACTTGGGCGAACCACATCCTAGATTGAACAAACAAAATAAACACCAAGCAATGAGGTAAGGGTAGCAGAAGATGAGCTTACATCATTTTTCAACGTCTTAACAAAGCAATCAAGTGTACTTTTGTAAGCAGAATCTCCCATCATTCTCGATTTTACCTGCAACAGACAGCCAACTGAATTAGCCCAGTCTTTCTCGAACTCCCGCAACAGCAGAAGAACAAACACACATGCACACACAAAATAATTAGTTAAGGCAACTTACCACGTCAACTGGGGAGCCAATGCAGACAGCAAAGAAACCAGCTCCTAACCCAGCAAACAGATGGGTGACCACATTGTCCGTGAAACCTGGGATTTTCAGGATTGTCTATGCAAAAGCAACAGTCAACAACAGAAGGGAAAACAGATTGATTAGGTAGAAGGCCTATGTTTCGATACCTGCTTCACTTGATCATAACTAGCTAGTTCAGCAGCATTTATAATAGCATTGCGTGCAATATTGGGTCCAAGTCCAGTCCATAGCCTTCCAACTCCTTCCTGATTTCCAACAAAAATTTAAACAACAGGGATCAAGTTGGGTACAGAGTCGGGGTGTGGGTAGAGAGGGGTGGCTCTCATGGGGTTCAGATATGTAACCTGTTTTACAATCGTAGAGTAAGCATTTAGTGCTCCAGAATAACGCCTAGGCACACCGGGTGGTAGTTTCCCCTCAGCTTGAAGTCGTACTTTCACAAGATCAGTAGGGTTGGCAATAGTTATAGCTACAGCACCTGGTGATATTCACAAAAGCATTTATTGGACAAATGACTCCACTCCAATGTTCACATGTATAACTAATAGAGTTCAGAGATAAACACATTCTTATTAAAGGCAACTGCTAATTATATCATTCGAACGTTTTGACTTATTTATTGAGGGCAAAACGATAAGAAAAACCATCTGCATTGTGCTCTCACCAGTTGTGAGTGCAGCAAGAATTTTCTTTGATAATGGAACATCTCCAACATGATCTTTGCCCACATAAAAGTTTTTAACCTGTCAAGCATCTCAAGAAGTCAAAAAAACTTAAAAAAACCAACAACCAAAACTTTTCTACAATAATTCAAGGAGATAACCTACAGGTTCGTATAAGCCAATCCTTAAACCTCCAAACAGACATTGGCGATGTAATCCAGGCACAATGCCCTTCCATAGTGCAGATAGCCCTTCTTCCCTCGCAATAGTTCCAACTGTTCCAAGCAATCCTTTATATTTTGGTAATGAAATTACATCTCCAGCAACTGCTTTCTTCTGTAACTGAAGCCTGACCTTGGCAGTGTCCAATGGAATCGTGCAGATCTTCACACAAAGATCAAATGCAGTTCATACGCAAAGATAGATAAACCAAAAATTACACTGCAAACTTAAAAACAATTCTTGACATATTTGAGGCTGATCAGAGCATATCCAAATGAGCAAACCAGAAGAACAGAACAACCAAAACAAATTTAAAGAATTTTATTGAAAGCAAGGAGCAAAAGCTCATATAGGAAAATTTTGTTCATGAAAAGATATAAGCCTCAATAGTATGGTCGAGCATAACAATAAAAAATCTCAGATTCTCAAGAGTAAATTAGCAGATCAAACAATTCCGCAGAAGGCAGAAATTTTAAAAATTAACAATGCAGGCATCCGTACATTCTATTTCACCATCATTCAATATCAAAACTGAGACATAGAACCCAAATCAACACCATATATTTCGAGTTCAAAATTTAAAAGGAAAAAAAAATTAAAAGCAAACTACTACGAAAACATTGAAATCAACGCATACAAATTGTATCGTTAAAAACCAGAAACGGAAAAACAGAGAAACCCATGAGGCACAGCCATGGAAGCAAAAAAAATTATACCTCAGCAAAGCAAGCCGCAAAAGCACTACAACCAAAAGTTGCGGCGAAAGAAATGTCCGATTTAGACTTGCCGTGATCGCCCATCCCCAATCAGCAAAAAGAAGTCCAAACCAAGCGAAAAGTGCTAGGGTTTCGGCCACGTACAAGGCCGAAGAAGCGAAGTTACAGATAAGTGGGTTGAAGCGGAAGCTCCGCGGCGAAGCCTTTCAGAGAGGAGAGAGAAGAAAAACGAAGAGAGAGAAGTTGATATCACAGTAACAGAATGCGTAAGAGGAATCTAGGGAAAAGCGAAGAAAAGGCAGCGAATCGTGGAGTGCAATTGGATGGATCGTCGTCTCGTCTCTGTGTGTGCTTCCATTGTCAGTCGTCACCTCCATATTTATTGCCTTTTTTTTTTTTTTTCTTCTTTTTCTCTTTCTACCTTTTTCTTCACTTATTTTTATTACTCTCTCATTTTCGTATTTTTACCCACTTTCCATTTTGAAGCATCCACATATTTTTACTTATTCTATTAATAGTAAAAGTACATAATATTTTATTACCTACTTTTTACAATCCCAACAACTGTAATTACTTTTTTACACTTTATTCATCATTCCCAACAACTTTATTTACTTTTTCTTTTTTAATTACTAATTTATCCCTACTTTTTCTTACATTATATATTAAAAAAATAACGTCTTAATTTTCGTGCCCGTATAAATGGATAAAAATACCAAGGAAGGAGGGAGTGTATAGGAGGGAGTATAAATAAATTACGTAAGGCTTATAAATAAATTACGTAAGGCTAATTATACTGTTCACCCGAAAATAAAATGCATCCATTTTAAAAAACGTATACAAATATAAACAAAAACATACAATTATGAACAAAAATGTATACAATTTAATTGTTAGTTTTTTTAATAAAAATTTGAGTATAAAAAAATACTACAATTATTAAAAAACATATAGTATACACTATTGAATAAAAAGTTACTCCATACACATATGGATACTAGTTTTTTAATGAAAAATTTAGTGTTAAAAAAGTATACAATTATTAAAAAACACGTATACAAAATAGAATAACATGTATATAAAATATAATAAAAAATACACACATATGGGTGCACCTAATATCAAATCATTACGGAAAGCTTTCTTCAAAGACGGATATCGCCGTACAATTTTAATTTTTACTACTACCATATTAAATATTAATCCCTCCATCTCACGTTAAAGTTGACGTTTGTAGTGAAATGAGAGAAATAATATTTAATGTAAAGTAATTAGTTGTATTAGTATTGTGTGTGCGCCCTACATTAAATAATTAATTATTTAGTGTGAGTCCAATATGAAAAAAAAAATGTAAACCTTAATTTGGAATAACCCAAAATGAAAAACATAAACCTTAAAGCCAGATAGAGGGAATATAGTAGAAGTTTATACTTTTTGAATTTCGAATTTTTTTAAATAAACAATAATACTCTTTATATATATATATATATATATATATATATTTAAAAAAAAAACTGTATCTCACATTCTATAAAGAATACTCCATTTCACAATTTTTAAAAATACATACTTTTAACTATCAATAAATATAATTTATTAATACAATAAAATATAATTTCTTATGAGAGAATCTCTTGTGAAACAAGTCGACCCATCACTAAAGTATGCTTATTGTATAGATAAAGTATGTTTAATTTCTGTTAAAGTATGTCAATAATAAATTAAATTATAATAATACATTAAAATCATAATTTAAAACATAATAGAGCTGTCTTTCTTAATATAGTAGATTTACAAAAGAATTTGTCATTACATCTAAACAGTATTTTTATGGCACATTTTTTATCACGTGAAATACTAAGTATAATAATATTTCTATTTGATCTAAAATCACTTGATGATAAATTGGAATTATCACGAAAATTTAAATTAATTTAACTGAAATTAGATTTAACTCGTGATTAAATTTAGTTCAATATTGAATGGGAAGCACATTAATTATGACCAAAGTAGAGAATAAGTAGAGTATATGATGTGTGACTCGGCTAACAGTAGTAGTTGTCACGCTGGAGACTTTTATATTCCGGATATTATTCTTTAATCCCAATTCCTAAATAAATAAATAGTTATATATATGTACTTATTTTTTTAAATTTTTTTTTTTTTGAAAAACCCAACTAAACATTCTTAATTTGCTGGAGTTTAGTCACCAATACCATACCAATCCTAATTTAGTAGGATTAAAAAAAATTAATCATTTTGCTTTGAAATTTATATTTTTGTCATTATGTTTTGCAAATGTTTTACTCTTAACACTTCAACTTCAACTTGAAAACTTCTTCATTTTGGTCCTAAATGCCCAACTGTTATGAATATTTTTTTGGGCATTAGATACTACACATCAATTGCAGCCAAGTGGGAAACACATCAGATTCACTGGATAATACATAACATAAAACAATATTTATCATGCATTCATGTTATCATAATAAACATGTATATATTGTCCATCGTACGATGAAATTAAGGTGACAAAATCAAAGAACTTGCATCGAAAGATTCAGACACCAATGGTATGTATAAGCATGTTAAACAATCAATCCCATGTATTACCATAAAATCAAAGAAAGGTCAAAACTGATACAGTAAGTAAGCACAAAATGTTCTCTTAAATTTATTGTATGGAGAAGAATAGAAAAATGGCTAATAACTGAGAATATCCTAATCTCAAAACTATTAATTTAAATCTGGAAGTGCAGGCAGTGAACAAATGCTTCCAAAGACCCAACTTGATACAAATCACTGCAAAGTAGAACGAGAAATTTAGAAAGAGAGAGCAAAACTTAAGAGAGAAGAGTAACACAGCTACAGAGTCTTTCTGAGAGAGAGAGAGAGAGAATTTACACAAAATAACTAACATCAAAGATAATATTCACACGAACGCATCTCCTATGGTGTACATAGACTAATATACAAATACCAGAAATTTGGGGTGAATCACAGGTTTATAAAAGGTCAAAAGAATAGAGTACCATTTTACCAGTGTTACTGATACCAAGCTTATCGTCAAACATTTGATTTGGATAGGATTACATGCTAGAAAATATATATATATCACTTTATTAGCATATCCTTAGTCACCATGACTACGCAGAATTATTTAAGAAAAAGCCAAAATGCATTAGCATGGGACTTCAATATCTTTGTAAGAATTTTTCTTTTATGGTGTGCATGGAAAAGTTGACAAATTGTCAGGGTTAGGCAACCTAAGGTTAGGCAATAAGGTTCCCGTGGGGTAAAATTCAATACTTGAAAACCAACTAGTAGAAGGATTTTAAACAACACTAGGACAGATGGATGAATACAGGGCAATTTCACAGAGTAGAAAATTTACCTCAAATGTTGCTTGGGTACATAAATACCCTTACTTTGGCTCCCTGTTTCACAATGAAAACACAAAAAAGAAATCATTAGTGGAGAGAGACCATACTCATACTAAGGTTATAGTATTTGAAAGTGCGAGTGCACTAGGAACCTCTAACAAAAAACACCTCCACAGATTATTCAGGTTGGAGTTTAGTAATAGCCAAAGACCAATTATGAAAAAGGTCACATCTAGTAAAAAAATTAGAATGTTTATGTCGAAATCAAGCTCAAAATCCCAGACTGTGAAACTTGCTCTCCGCCCCCCAATTCTCTCTTTACCAGAGAAAACCATAATGGTTGCAGAAAAAGAAAAAGGCTAGTCAAACTTATAGCTTTGTTCTATAAACAACAACTAAACTGATGTATAGATGCCGTAATACGGATCTAATTAGATAAGAAACCTGGACTAGACATCAAACAAAGCACTAACCACTTTGTAGGCAGGGGAGAAGAGGGTAAAATCAGCAATAACATCATGAAAATGGGAGCACCAGATGCTCGTGTTCGATTAAGTACTCTTCGTGAGCAGTCAATTTCTTAGTTCATCTAAGAATGGGCTAGAATTCCTAAGGTTTCCAACGTTCTAAGTTTGTCAATATAATCTGTGATAACTTCGTAAGCTCAAAATTCCAATCCGTTAATCCATGTTACTAAGGTCAACTAATTATCAAAAAATATTTTTTTTTTTAAAAAGCATCTCATAGATAATTTTAAGGCAAAAAATGAATACGAAATCATAGATTTAAAGGAAACACACCATGGATTTAGGTGGAAGGTTAGACTTGAACTTAGCACGAACAACGCCGCTTTTACCGTGAGGTCGTGTCACTTTACCCCAAATGCAACGGTAGTGAGAGCCGTTCTTCTTCACCTTGGCTTTGTAAATGTAAGCCATTCGCTTCCCACGATACCATGCCACTTCCTCCTGTGTGTTCACTCCCTCAATCTGTATCAGCGACGTATTGGGATACTGATTCGACTTCGACCTATCATGAGATGAGTTCATCACAATCCGTTCTTTCTTCCATAGAGGAAACAACAACAGAGTTTAACAATGCCTTCTTAATTTACCTTTTGTACCCAAGAATTGTTCCACGAACATAAAGTCTACAAAACCATCAAAACAACAACAATCAGATGAAAAAGAACTTGAACATGAACAGAATATTACGAAGAAATGAGAGATTTTGAACCTAACGCGTTCACCCTGGCGCCCTTTCATGGCTGAATCGGAGATGTTTTCAGGATCGGAGCGGAAGACGATGTTGGTGGCAGAAACCCTAACTGATGAATTTATGAGGCTTTTATGATCAGATTTTGTGGGCTAATTTAAATTGGGTTTTTCTTTGAGATTTTGTGGGTTAATTCAAATTGGGCTTTTCTTATGAGATTTTGTGGGCTAATTTAAATTGGGCTTTTCTTACGAGATTTAGTGAGCTACTTAGAGATGGGCTTTTCTGATGAGATTTGTGGCTACTTTGAGATGGGCTTTTCTGATGAGATTTTGCGAGCTTGTTAGAAAAGGCTTCTACGATGAGAATTTGTGGCCTAGTTTAAAATGTGCTTTACTGATGAGATTTCATAGGCTAGTTTGAAATGGGCTTCTAAAGTTGGATTTATGTGAGGTTAGAAAATGGGCCTCATTAAAATGGGTTTCTAGTTAGGAGTAGGATGATAATAATATTCAAGTATAATTTTAAAATTTAATTTAAAAAAATTTATAGTTAATGCAACCCAAATAATGGCATGGAATAATTCCAACTTCCACCTTAAAATTTTATGTAAAACCGAACCAAGAAGTATTACAATTTTTTTTAATAAATATGAAAAGCTATTATTTTACTATTTATAAAAATTGATTAATATTTTGTTACATTAAAAAATAGTTATTTGTTAACCTGGTTCCAATTTAATAAAATACAATTAAAATGAATATTATCATTTTGTTGTTCAAAATAGTTAGCCTGCCCAGCATTTTTACAGTCATTTTCCAGGAATAAAAGCGGAAAAATCAATCATAGGTTTGGGAATATTCATATGGCATCACTAAAATTAGAGCCAATGAGACTGGGACACGTGGCAAGTTTATAGTTAATAATGGTGCACTATCACTATAGTCGTGCAATTAGCTCAAAAACGTGCTCATAATCAAACATTCCTCCACCCACGTTTACATATCACCAAACCCACATAATTATTCTAATAAATGGAGTATTATATAATGTTGATTAATTAAGTCTTCTTTTATTTTATTAATGAAATAATTAATTTAATGACGCGTGGATTCGAATAAAATCCAATTGGGGTCACCTATTCCACTTCCCTATTTCATCTCCTATTACATTTATTAGATTTTTGCCACGTGTATTAATTTAAGGTCTAAAATACAATCACATGCCCCAAGGGTTTATTAGTCATTAACTAGGGTATAATATTTTTATGGAAACAAGTTATGAAACAGGGAATTGTGGAATAGTGGAATCGGATTGAATAAAATCTCTCACAATACAACTTTAACAAAATTGTATAAAGAAAAAAAACTGTACCAAGTATAAATGTATAATGCATACCCTTTAGGCCTTTATAATTATTTATTTAGTTAATTAATTTGCACTCATTTTAAATATATATTTTTCTCTCCAGATTGTAGAGCGCTTTTCAAAGACAACAGAATCATAAAGATATGATTTTCATTTTTTATATCATCAATCTTAATTATTTGAGCCATATACTCGACATGTTAAAAAAACATTTAAAATTACTTTTATATTTAATTAATGAATTAATTAATTTGAAGTCTTTATGGTTGGTACTTGGTACTTGAATTAATTTTACTTTGATTCGTTTACCATGCAAGACCAAATTATAAAGACCAAATCCATTTGATCAATATGTGCAGTTAGATAAGCTCAAATTAATATAATATTTGTATATTTAAATAAATTCAAACAAAATAATTTCGGCTATCTAATTAAAATTACACACATACTATACAATACAAGCTGGCATAATGATGTTAAAATTTCTTGTTTTGTTAAGGCAAAATGTTCGATGATTAAAATGTACAATCAGATAACAAAGAAACATTTAGACAACATTCTGATGATTAATTGCAGTTTTTAGATTACTCTTATGTTTGTTTCTTGGGTAAGATATATGATCGGCACATAATGTCATTTAGCCCATCCAAAGGTGCAATACATCCCTATACATAAACAATATATTTTAATTTCTATAAGTGGAAGGATTAAAAAAAAATGCAAATGATTATATGAAACGATTACACAATAGAATTTTCTATGTAACCGAGACCAAGAAGAATTACCCTTCTCATTTATTCGTTATAAAAATAGATTAGCTTCTCATTTAGAATATTTAATTGATTATGCATAAAAGATAATAATTCTTGATTCGATTTTGGCAACGACTTACTTGAGTTCGTCTCACGAAATAATTTACGTGAAAGAGATAAAAAAATGATAATCGAAAAGTGTTGTTTAATTGATGAAAAGTGATAAAGTTTTTGTGAACTATTTTATAAATAATTTATAATATATATATAAATAAATAATAATAACATTTAAAAAAAAATGATAACATTTTTTAACAATTAATTACGAAAACGTGAGATAATCTTACTGCGAGACTCACAAACCTGCATCTTCAATTTTATATAAAATCATTTTTATGTAATGCATGACGTACTCTCCTTTAAAGTCATGTTACATCATTTACCGTTGGGTGTTACATGCATTCACTATGTAGAAACTAGAAAGAGAATCGGCAAGTTAAATTTAGTCTTTTTTTTATTTGAGAAGCTTCAAAATGTGGGCAGTAAAATTAAGAATTAATCTTAAAGAGTAAATTAATAAAAGTAGCATATTACATAATGATATATATTCTGGCATTAAAAAAGACCATTTTAATAGAAAGAATGAAAATGAATTGGTGATAGCAACTGCGTCATCCTACATTCTGTTTGATAATTATATAAAGATTAAAATAGAGAGTTATTAAAAAGATATAAGATTCTCTCTCTCCCCCCACATTCCCTCTCTCTCCTAAGTTTACGCCCCCCTCCAACGTAAGACCAACGAACAAACAAAAAACACCTTTCTTCTGTTCTTCATTCACAAACCCCCTTAAATCAAATGGATTTCTTTCTTCCCATTCCCTACCATATTACACTCATCAAACCAAGCAATGATTTCTTTTCTTTCTTCTCCTTTCGTAGTTTCACATAATTTATTCATTCATTTAATCA
The DNA here is from genome assembly GCA_023678885.1 of Pogostemon cablin. Lineage (NCBI taxonomy): Eukaryota > Viridiplantae > Streptophyta > Magnoliopsida > Lamiales > Lamiaceae > Pogostemon > Pogostemon cablin. The sequence continues at coordinate 1,560,439 of CM042977.1, read as the reverse complement.
TTTCTTGAATACATATATATATATATATATAGACAATCTGGGATTGATTGTCGTTCCGAAAAATGTCAAACGCCGGAGCCACGTCACCCAACGTCACCTGCCCGGGTGGGCCCACCTTGACGCATCAGCGCCGCCGCGTCGACACGGCCGCAACCGACTCGCCCGACTACGTCCACGTGGCTTTAGACCATGCTAAAACCGACACGGATTCAGAAACGTTGTTCAAGGAAAACACCACCCCTGGAGGCAATGGGGTTTACCAACAAAGCACTTCCTTCTTCCGCCACCACCACATGCTGCTGCACAACCCCATCATACGGCGGAGGCCGCCGGAAAGCTACGCCAAGTCGTTGAACCCAAGGAGCCACGTCGGCCGCGCGGTTTTCGCCGTTCTCCTCGTCATGGTGGTGTTCACCACCTGCTTGAGCTTCCTCTTCCCTATGCACGGCGGCGCAGCCGCGGATGCCGATAGGGTGATCGTGACGACGACGACGACGACGGAGAAAGACATTACGATTATTAAAAATATCAAGAATGATGCTTCGAACAATGTACAGAATGTTATTTCAGAGCCGGAATCGGAGTCGTCTGGTGGCTCCGCCGCGAAGCGGCGGCCGATGGAGGAATTTCCGGTGAGTTTAATGTTAACCATAATTTTTTTATGTTATATATTAATGGTTATAAAAATTAATTTTAAAAATGGAATTGAATTTAAAGCTGAATTTTTCAAGGAGTTCTAATTGCTCAATAATGGTTCTTCCATGTATTACTAGATTTTCCACTCATAGCATTAAATTATTAGCCATTAATTAAGCTAATAAGAATTTAAGGAATTTCCTAAAATTCTTAGTCATTAATGAGCTTTGGGTCAAAATTTAGTGATGAAATTTTGTTTGAACATTCAACTAAAAATGAATAATGGAGGAATACTTTTTTCCTTCAAAATAGCATTCAATTAGCACTCACACGACACCCAATTAGATCATAACCCCTAATCCACCTAATATATTTCTTATTAATTAATTAATAAAGTAAGATTCAGAAGTTTTGTTTATGGATGGTTATTATTCCGTGTTGTTTTTGACCCACGAAGGGGTTAGTGGGTGGCAACAAATTAGGGGAACACAAATTAACGTTGAATTCTACTAATAATGACTTGACCGTTGAACTTTATTTTTTACCTTCTCAATTATCCACAAATAAAAATGATGAATAATTCATATGAACCCTACAATTTTTTTTTTGTTGCAAACTTTCTAATTACTCCCTAGTTCTTATTAAAAAAGTGCTTAAATCAACGGGCAAAAAACAGCCTCTCATTGTCACAAAGGCCCTTAATCCAAAGAATTTTTTTTTTTGTTTGGTCACAATTATAATGGTACTTAATAAGTGCAATTATGACCAAATTCTTATTTATTTATTTAAATAGGCACAAGAAATATGGATGAAACCGAGGAGTGAGAGATTTCAAAAGTGCATCGATCGACCAAGAATTCGAAATCGTATGTCGAAATTCAACACTTTATAAGTATTGATCCACCCCCATCAACGTTCTTACAAAAATTGTCTGAAAATTCTCAATTTCAGGAACAAGATTAGGAACGAATGGCTACATTCTAATTCATGCAAATGGAGGATTGAATCAGATGAGAACAGGGGTAATTACGTTTCTAAGTTGACATCATTCTCTTTCAATTTTCACCCTCTGTAATAAACTTTTGACTCTTAGAGGAATGGAAATCTTACCAGATATGTGATATGGTTGCAATAGCAAAGATCATGGATGCCACTCTTGTCCTTCCCTCTCTAGATCACGCCAGCTTTTGGACTGATCCTAGGTATGCTTCTTTCTCTCTCGAGTTTTTCCATCCATGGCTTTATTTCAACTGATACCTTCGTCTTCCGACAGTGGTTTTAAGGACATCTTTGATTGGAAGCATTTCATCGAAGCTCTAAGAGATGATGTAGAGATCGTCGAACGGTTGCCAGCTAAGTATGCGGGGTTGAAGGTCGTGAACAAAGCTCCCGTTTCTTGGTCTAAGGTATTGAGCTAAGAAGAGCTGATTAGCATATATGGTGGTATGGTATCGAACTAGCATGAGTTCGCCTAACGTCTAGATTTTTATTTTATTACAGTCTGGTTACTACCGAGGGCCGATTCAATCTCTGCTAAAGAAGCACAAGGTTATCAGGTTTACACATACAGACTCACGGCTCGCCAATAATGGACTTTCGCCGACTATCCAGAGAGTAAGGTGCAGAGCAAACTACGAGGCTCTTCATTTTACACATGAGATTGAGCAGCTCGGAAAGAAACTGGTGAACAGGTTGAGAGAAAATAATGAACCCTTTATTGCTCTTCACTTGAGGTAATGAATAATCTAAGACAATTCAATGTCATACACTTAAGGATTTAATGATTTTTCATCTAGCTGGCTGAGTAGCTTATCTGTTTCTAATCAGGTACGAGGAAGACATGCTAGCATTCACCGGATGCAGCCATAATTTAACCGCAGTCGAGGCTGAGGAGCTACGTCAGATGAGGATGGACGTCAAGCATTGGAAAGATAAAAAGATTGACGGCAAAATGAAGAGGCTGGAAGGGGGTTGCCCAATGACTCCAAGGGAGGCAGCAGTATTTCTAAAGGCCATGGGGTATCCTAGTTCAACAAAGATATACATAGTCGCAGGAGAAATCTATGGGAAAAAGAGTATGAATGCATTTCGAGCCGAATATCCTAATGTTTTCTCACATTCAACACTAGCAACAAAGGAAGAGTTGGACCCTGTTAGGAAATATCAGAATCGTCTAGCTGCCCTAGATTATATCATAGCTCTAGAGAGTGACGTATTCGTATACACATACGATGGGAATATGGCCAAGGCCGTGCAGGGGCACAGAAGTTTTGAGGGGTTTCGGAGGACGATCAACCCGGACAGGTCTCTAATCTTTTCACATATAGCACTGCTTAGTTCTTCCCTTCATGCATATCTTTTTTAAAATTGAATCTGTTTTTCTATCCTTTCAGGTTAAATTTTGTTAAACTCATAGATTCTTTGGACAAAGGATCTATTTCTCAGGAAGATTTTGAAGCAGAGGTAAAGAGATTACACAAGAACAGAATAGGAGCACCATACCTCAGAGAAGTGGGACCATCGCCAAGACTAGAGCAGAACTTCTACGCGAACCCTTATCCGGGTTGTCTCTGTGAGAGATCACAGGAGCAACTGAATCGTCTGCAATTTGATCGAAGACCAAAATTTAGAGTTGCATCACAAAAATAGCTTCTTTCTATCAGTAGGCTTAAGTAGATAACTGAAAACTATAGTGTACACAACATCTTGTGTATTTCTCTAAGTGATAGCAGCTCACAGGATGCTTCGAGGAAATGAGCAGGAAACAAGACCAGTCGCTTCCTGAGAGCTGGGAAAGACAGCAACCTTTTGTTCATAAACATTGTACAAAACAGAAAGATTGCACAGAAAAAGACAGGGAAGTATACATTAATTGGTGTTGATGATTCACTAATTTGAAGTAGAGTGCTGATCAGAGTATTTCTGAAGGCAAATTTTGTGAAGAGCCATAAGAAAGAAAACTGATAACACGTCGTAAGAGAATTCCACTTCGCATATTCGTCTGCATGTTACAATGTTGAAATTCCTACACACTCTGCACTTATCTTACAATAGCACTAAAAAGTATTAGGAAGTAATGCTCTGATAACACATTCAGGTTCAGAAACCTTACACCAATAAACACTGCATGCATATACATCAATACATGAGTATTTAAGAATGCAAAAGAATCATATGAAAACCAACCAGAACTTGTACATTAATGTTTATGTTCAACCTACCACATAGATGGCACATACACCTGTTCTTTCAGATTTTGAGTAGCACTCTCTGTAGGAAAACCTCGTACTCCACCTATCGTCCATTGAGATATTATGCCAGCTGCAATTGCAAATCGAAGTTGCCTCTCCAAAACATCTTGATTCTCATACATCTCAGGTTGCGTAGTCAGCTTTCGTATAATTCCAGCCACAACAGCATCACCGGAACCAGTTCTATCGCATGTAAAGGGGGTTATGAGCACATCTTCGGTACCAACCACCGCCCCATCAAAGGTAGGGGAGTAATAATGAATTCTATATGTTCCATCAGTGACAAACAAGAATTTCAGTCTATCATGCCACAATGGCAAGATTTCCTCACGAGCGTAGTGATAATAGTCTCTTCTCTGCTTGGTTTGCTCATAACTATCAGCATAATATTGAGGCCTATAGTTTCTTCTCCTCTCATAGTGTTCTTCATCTAACAAGAATTCCAATTCTTGCTTCGTGACCTCAATGATGTCTGCTTGTTCCCATGCTTCCTTAATCAATGCCCTTGTCTCGTCGCGTGATTTCCACAATGGCAATGGTAGGTTCAAGTCAAAAAATGTAAGACCACCAAACTTTTTAGACCAAGCAATTGCTTTGAAAAGAGTAGAACGCATAGAAGTTGATGTTAGAACTTCAGAATTAAAATGAAAAATCCTGGCCTGCAAGAAAGCAGTTAACCACAAATTAAGAAAGTGAAATCACGTAAATTAACGATTGTTGTTAGATCAAGTTTGTAATTGACATCTAATCAAATATACTCAAGAAAATAAAAGAACAAAAATCAACTTTGAAACAATAACTATATGATCACATTAATCTACCTCTTTGAGCACAGAAAGATTCAACTCCGATGCAAGCAAAGAATCCTCAGGACATTCCTTAACCTTCTCCGCCCACATTTTCCCCTCCTCAATCTTGATCTTCATAGAAGTACACGCAGTTCGTGAATTATAATCAACCTTCACTCCTCTTGTTTGCACCTTCTCCTTGTTCATCATCAACACCAATTGCTCACCAAATTCATCATTCCCAACCTTCCCAAGGAACGCCGCCCTGCCACCAAGCCTCACATGCGAAATCGCCACATTCGAAGGTGGTCCACCGGGGGCACGAGCGAACTCCGGCGGATTCCACTGAAGCATTTTCCACTGCGAGTAAATATCTGGACTCATTTGCTCCGGCGCTACTCTCACAGTAGGCATAAATTCCTTCTGAGCAGCTCCAAAGCAACATATTAGCGGCGGATCTTCGTACTCAAAATCGATACCGTCGTCGAAATCGTAAAGCTCTTCGGAATTTTCGATTTCTGTAGATAATACTTCTTCTATTTTGGCATCTGCTGATGACTCGGAAGGATTTTCCGAATCTGTAAGTGATTCAGCTGTTTTCCTGGGACGCCTTCCTCTTTTTGTCGATGAAACTGGGGACTCCGGGGACGGACTCGGTGTTGTAGTGGACTTTTTGCGGCCACGCCGGGGGGCGGCGGAGCTTGAGCTGGTGGAGGCGTTACCACTATCGGAGGATTTAGAGGGCGACAATTTGTGGCATTTCTGAGGTTTGACGTAGAAAATTGGGAATTTTGCAGAGAAATTGAAATTAGGGTGTAGATTTAGGGCAAATAAGTGAGAATGATGGAGTTGGAGCTGAAGCGTTGCCATATTTTCAGTTGCAGGGCTTAAGGTTTACCCCTTTCCCTCTTCCTGTTTAGAGGAGATGAGAGAGAGTTTAGTGGATTGGGGAGAGAGTGTGCATAACCTGGGCCTATTTCCCAAATTCTAAGCCCAATAGCCCCATATGTTCAACAGACAACAGTATCCAATTGCAATTTTTTTTATCGTAAATATTACTCCCTCCGTCCCACAACAAGAGTGGCGGAACTTTTTTGCACGTAGATTAAGGGATATAATATTTAATGGGTAGTTGAAGGTAGTTGAAATGAGAGAAATAATATTTTAAGTGGGTGTATTAGTACGAAGTGTAGGGTTATGGAGAGAAAAAGTTAATTTGTGTGGGTCCCTTTTACTAAAAAGGAAAATGCACCTTTTGTGTTGGGACGGACGAAAATGGTAAAATACACTCCGGGACGGAAGGAGTAGTTGTTAGTAGTTAGTCGGTTAGTCACCAAGTATCCTTACTTCCCTTTCTCCAAGCCTCCTTATGAACGAACCTTAGTTGCAAAATTAAAAAATAAATTTGCTTTAATAAATAAATAAAGTCAATTTTATTACTACAATATCTCATGGTGTTAAACTAGCCGAGCGAGCCCAAACTCCATGTGTTCGAGATCGATTTGAATATTTATCGAGTTGAACTCAGTTCGGTAGATAACAAGCTTATAAACAAGTTGATTCGGCTTCAAAATTACTTGATCAAGCTCGAACTCAGTTTTGAGCCTTATCAAATTTTATCGAGTTTAATAATAATTAAATATTTTCTATTTATTATTATATTTATTGATAATATTTTGTTGGGTAGGTCTTGCGTGAGACCGTCTCAGTGAGACAATTTTTCACTTTTTAAAATAGTTATCACTTTCGCTATAAAATGTTATCACTTTTTATTTATACTATAAATTGTTCGTGAAATAATATTATCACTTTTCATTAATTTATTATCACTTTCCTATGTAAAAATTATCACTTTTTGACAGTCTCACGTAAGTCCTTACGTGAGACAGTCCCAGATAAGTCTTTGCCTATTTTGTTATATATTACTTATAATTTATATTAATATTATTATTTTCGAGCTTTAACAATCAATAAGTCACCGACTATAAGACGAGTTCGACTTCGAGCTTGAGTAGTTTCGAATCGAGCCGAGCTCTGGAGTACCTCTATTAATTTAAGAGCTCTAAATTTATGCCTAAAAGATTCTAAATGCAATTATAATCTGGATTGGATGTAGCGAGCATGCTTTATCATCTTCATTAATCCTTTACTTTACAGATGCCATACAAGCTAAAAAGAAGCAGCTATTTCCCACAATATGCTTCCATAATGAAATCTTGCGTTGCTCGAAAAGCTTTGAAACCAGGAAAGAAAATCCATGGGAAGTTATGCTTCAGTGGAAGAATCTTGCTCGACGTTAATCTAGCCACGCAGCTTGTTAATCTGTGTTCTGTTTGCAACACACTTTCATATGCCCATTACCTGTTCGATAAAATTCCTAAATCAAATATTTTCCTCTGGAACATTTTGATCGGCGGCTATACAAACGGCCCCTTACGAAGCTGCAATTCTATCTACCATCGATTTCTTGATCATGGGTTTGTTCCTGATAATTTCACGTTCCCTTTGTGCTCAATAAAAAGGCGTGCTCGAGCCTTTCCGCCATTAATGTGGGCAGAGAGATTCATAATCAAGTGAGAGAAACAGGGGTTGGAACGGATGTGTTTGTGGGTGCTACGCTTATTCATATGTATGCGAAATGTGGTTGCGTTGGCGAGTCGATGATGCTGGTAGAGTGTTTTACTAGATTGTGGATAGGGATGTTGTGTTGTGGAATTCAATGCTCTCTGCTTACTGTCAAAATGGGCATCCACAGGAGTGTTAAGAACTCTGCAGTGAGATGGCATTGCTAGGTTTTCGACCGACAGAAGCTACATTCGTTGCTGGTATAAAGGCTTCTGTTGATGCAGCTGCAACTTCTCAGGGACGAGTGCCTCACGGGTATTGCTGTAGATTCGGGTTTGAGTTTAATGGTGTACCCCACCATTAGGGACCCCCACCACCCCTGCCCTGGGGATTGGTGGAGGAGGTAAATCGCAGGATGTGCCTCAAGTGGCTTATAAGGAGGGCTCACTGTTAAACTTGAAGGGTTTGAGTTTAATGACAAGGTGAAAACTGGCTTGGTTGATATGTATTCCAAGTGTGGGAATGTGAGTGCTGCAAGGCTTTTGCTTCGAGGATTTAGTCGAGAAGAGGCTCGTTTCTTGAAATGCAATGATCTCGGGTTATGCAATGCACTGTCATGCTCGTGAAGCACTTGATCTGTTTAAGCAAATGACTGGAAAAGTGCGACCCGATAACATATCGTTTGTGGGGTTTTTATCAGCTTGCAAGCATGGAGGATTGCTAGATGAAGGCCACATGTATGTATTTCAAAGATGGAGAGTGCTCTTGTGGTGATTACTGGTGAATGTTTAGTTACATTAAGAGTGTATTATAGCCAACAGGCTTGAATTGCATTTCTTGAAATATATATATACACTTCAAAGATGTGCTACAACTTCATAACAATTCAACAACCCCTTTCACATTACAAGATATTTCTTACAAGCCAAATCTAAGCTGTAGTTTAATGATCACAACATAGTAAACTTTGAGTGATCATTAAACTACAGCATTACACTTTACCATCTTCGATGGTTTTCATTTCGAAGTTCTTGGAGTCGATCGCCTCCCGTTGCACAGGGAAGTCCTCAGGCACCACCACGGGATGCCTATTCACGAAGATAGTCCATAAAAAGAACAGAACAAAGGCTCCCATTGCTCCACATCCAATGCCAAGAATCAATGCACCAACTATTCTCAATGAACAATCATTCCTTTTATGAACATTCACCTCTTTTCTTTTCCTCAAGAAACCCTCAGGATCCATTGGCTCCGAATGCACCCAATGTGGAACGGTTCTTGTCCTAAAACCCCACGAATACAACCTACACTTCCCCAACGAACTCAATCCGAAGCTAACGCTTTCGCCTCTCCACATTTTCGACAAATCTATTCGATAAGAGAGCAATGGATCAACTGGCTTATTGCTGCCTAACTTGCTCAATCTCAACTCTAGTCTTTTACTACTTGCTTCATAATCAATCCATGATTGCAGCATTTCCCCACTACTTAGCTCCAAATTGATTGAAGAAACATTCCTAACATTGACAGATACAAGACTATCAACATCAACACCAACATGATTCCCATTCACATCACCATAAATCTCATCCTTAAAAGCATCAAATTCAACACCAAAGAACTTCATCTTTCCCTCTCCTAACATTCCCATTGAGCCACCATCAAACACATTCAAAGGAAAGCCAAAAGGGAGCATGATAAAAGCCAAGCCATCCTTGTTATCTATAGAAAACACAAAGTAATTTGAGAAAGAAACCATATTTCCAGATTGTAATTCAACAAGATTAATGGGTTTCTTGTAGATAATCCTTCCACCACTGAAAGCCCCTGAACTAGCCATTTGAATTGACATTCCATCATCAGCAACCATGGCATCACCATAGAGAGAAAGCTGTGACTCAAAGTTTGAATCTTTACCAAAATTATTGAAATAAAAGGCCTCATTTGGCTCTGACACAACTTGGAAGCAAAGTATCTGCAGAATGCAAGCCAATAAGAAGCTTGTAGAATGAGAAGAAACCATACTTGATGAGTTTTTGAGCCAGAAATTATGCTTCAATTTGTCTCATTTATCAGTAGATAAAAAATTCTTTCTAGGGTTGGAGAGCAGATATAATAGAAGTAGCTGAAAAGGCTTGGGAAATGGTTTTGGCCTATGGTGGGTGGGTAGGTCTGTGTAGGGTGCTCTGAGTCTTGAATTTGACCATGAAGACTCAGTGCAATGTGGTTACTCTACTCTGATACTCACCACCACTTCTTTAAGAATTATTAAAAAAGAAAAAGATAAGTGTAGGCGTGCCCATGTGTGTTCTTGATTAATGAAACAGTGTGTGAGTGTAGATACAGAGAATGTGTATGTATAGAGAGAGAGAGAGAGAGAGATGACAGGTTAGCATGTGGACCTCATATATTGGTTGGAGCAGATGGCTCACTGTTCCATAGATTTTTAACCCTCCTTTTATATGATATTATTACTATTATGGGATTGGGATGGTGGTGGTGGCCATGTGTATGCCCACCAAGGATGCAGGGAAACCGGGCACTCTCAGATATCCAGTCAACATCACAATGGTTAATCCGACCATATAACTTCAATTTTATTTTTTTTAATGTGGGGATTTATAAAAACTCTAGTCAAATCAATATATAAGAATATGTAAGAATGTATAAATTGATTTTATGAAAACTTCAGTCAAATTAATAGATAAGAATGTATAAATTTATGTAAAAAAATTGAGAAGAGGTAATAATGAAAGTGTAGATTGAGGAGAGATATGTATTGAAAGTAAACATGTTAAAAGAGTAAGGAATTTATATACTATGTATATAGTGATAAATTTTAAAATCTATAATTCTATATCTGTATTTTGAAACTAAAATCTAGTTTACATTGGTTTCCAAAGTTGAAACCAAACATCGAATATGTTTGTTTGAGCCTTTTAGGTTTATGTGAGATAATTTAGTATTTATTTTGGTTTTTCGCACAGTGAGTTTTAACTTTTATGTTAACCCCATATCTAAAGAATAAATGATGATATCTGAAGGTGATTATTAATTGATGTTATATAAGAGAAAAAAGTAGTTATAAAAAAGAGAGAGAAAAAAAAAACTCTCTGTCAGCCAAAATATCCTCATTCACTTACAAAGAATTAAAGAGTATTATTATTTGATATGTAATGAATAATTATATTAATAATAAATAATGGGTCAAATGTGAAATGTGACACTTTTTTTTATACTAAAAAGGAGAAATTGGTTCCTTTGAGTTGAATACCTCAAATGAAAAAATGAACATCTTAAACCCGAGAGAATATTAGTTAAGAAAAATAAATATTAGGATGGCTAGTGAATTGATGATTAATAAAATTTGTATTTGCTGAAAAAAAAAGTAATTTTTAAAATTTAGACGTGCACTTATAAAACTTAAAACTAAATTTTAAAACCCAGAACAAATTACTAAACAGGGGTGCAATAGATTCTAATTAAACTATGATTGGATTTTCTAAGAAGAAAAAATTGACCTCTTCAACTTAATGTGATCAATAAAATTAATAATATGAAAGATGCACTTTATCATAATTATTAGGGTTAATTGCAAAAAAACCACTAACTTTATTCCTATTACAAATTAATCATCACTTTTGAGAAATTGCAAAAAAAAAAAAAAAAACACCACCTTTAAGTATTGTTGCAAAATAAACCCAAACAAACTCTACTTTAGTAAAAAATTGGATTTATTTTGCAACAATACTTAAAGATTGTGGTTTTTTTTGCAATTTCCCAAAAGCGAATATTAATTTGCAATATGAGTAAAGTTCGTGATTTTTTTTTCAATTAACCCTAATTATTATGAATAAAGATCTCAACTTTTTACTTTATTTTATTTTATTTTATTATTTTTATCCAAATGAAAAGGATTTTCATATTTTGAAAATGCTGACAAGTATTCATGTTTGGTAGGATGGTGATTAGAGATAGAGGGAAAAAGGTTACTTTCTCGTGAAATTTGTATCACATTTATAGTTTGGTGACAAAATGATTCTTACTATTGGTTCACATGTTTCAAAATTTCCAATTATTATATACTCTACTCGGAAACATACGGACATGCTAGATTTAACTACTCATAACAAACATTCAATTTAATTTGAAACTACAACATAACATAGTTAGTGTCAGAAGTTTTTTTTTTTTTTTTTTTGTGGTGGGGGAGGGGGAGTCATGGGTGTGGAAATTGAAGTGGAAGAGAGAGTTAAGGATTAGTGAAACTAACATTATGTATGAGTTTCTTTCTCTTTCTTTGATTAATAGGTTCCAAATTCAATATTGAAATGATTGGTGGAGGTGGAATTGCAATAAACAGGGACACTATTTTGTTGGAGAAGTATGCGATATGCTCGAAAAAAGAAAGAGAAGAGAATCAACAACCATAAAGGAGATCTCAAGATTGATTTGGGATAGCGAGGCCACAACAAAGATCAAAATTCACGCTTGGAAGGTGATCAACAAAGGTATTCCGACAGCATCAAGGCTCTTTAGACGAAATTGTCTCCTGAATTCCGTTTCTAAGATATGTGCCCTATGCGACAACGAGAAGGAAACGGTGAAGCATGTAATGGGAAGCTGTAAGATAACTTAAAAATTAATGACAAAATGCAATGGATGATAAAGAATTCAGGTGCCGATGCATGAAGACCTAAAAGTAAGTCTTACTCAATTTGGAAATTCACTTGGTCATAAGAACAAAAATAAACTTATTTTGGATGTATTGCTTTGTTCTATTTGGATAGTATGAAAAGCTATAAATCATATTGTTTTTAATTCGGGTAGTTGGAACCAACAGAAAGTTTTAGAGGAAATAAAAGCACATACATGGTATTGGTGGAAGTTGAAAAAGGGAGGATTGGAAAATGGTGTTAGTTTCTCGTTGTGGAGTGAAAATTCTATAAATTGTTTAGCATAAAGTTCTAGTATAGCATATTTTGTGAGTTTTCGATCACTCTATTTGATGGATTTGTTTTTGTAAGCCTTGGGGTGAATCTCATACCCAAATAAATGAAATTTCCTTTTAAAAAAACATAACATAATACTTATTTATGATGAATGTATACAAATTAAATTATTCAACATTATCGAATATTGGTGAGCCTAATATATTAAATACATGAAATATGTTAATTTTTTAAGAAAATAATTTGGTTGTGGTTATTTTCTTTTATTCTTTAAATAAATTAAGTCTCAAGCTTTAAAGATATTGCATATTTAGTTTTGTGTATTTTCATGTTAAACCAAGTACAATTGTCTATTAGTAATTTAATATGATATTATTAAATTTCTATGATTATTTGAAATTGTAATAATTCTGGGCTCGAATGCATTATATATTCAAATAATTCATGTTATAAATATATATATATATTATTATTATTATTATTTTGCATATATATTGTAAAGAAGATGCAAGATTATTAAAGTGATTACAGAGAATTTTAGGTCCACACGAAATGGAATTGGGCCTTAGCCCAGTATACTTTATTGGGCCTCAGTCAAGCTTGGGCTAACTATTGAAATGTAGGCCAGTGAAATGAATAAAAAACTTCACATATGGCTATGTTTGGATGCAGATTTAAAATATGAATTAGAATTTGAAATCCAAAAATATACTCCTATTTATTTTTATCCGATTAGAAATCTCCAAAATTCTACTCTATAATACCTCCTTATTTGAAATATAGTTTTTTTTATATAATAAAAAATACATTACTTTTCATATTTTTATCTTTATTTTCTCACTTCTCTTTCATTCAATTATTATTATCAAATAATATAATATAATGATGTCATCCTTTTAAAATCTTATCTCATCGTAATGTTACAAACCAAGCATACTTTAATAAATTGGATAAATCTTTTATGAAATATGTGCAATTTATGAAGAAAAATGCATCAAAATTCAAACACCTTACCTACGTGAGGGTCCCCTCGATTGAAATCAACCCATGTTCCAATTTTCTCTTTGCCAACTTTTTTACTATATTAGGGTTTGATTTTAAGAGAGGATATTCCATCTTGGATTATTCAACTCCTAATTTTGTGACATTTGGGAACATGCCACGAACATAACCCAATTGCCCCCATCAACATCCATCCATGCACCCCATTTTGGGTATCAAATATTAGCTTGCATTCTATGAAATCCATTTCACGCGGAAATGAATTAAGAATGTTACCCTTCTAGACTCCCTCCGTCACAATTTATTCCGCATTGTTATTGTAGATACGGATTTTAATAATTTTTTTTATTAATTTTATTGATTCTTATAGGGTAATGTTGTAGTATTATGTAATTAATAAATTATAAAGTATATTATGTATGCTAGTCAGAAATGATAAATATGTAGTTAAGATGTATTTTTATGATTGGGGATTGATGTGATGTTTCATTTTTCTAATGATGAAGTTCAATTAGTTAAGATGTATTTTTAGAGTTGGAGATTGATGTGATATTTTATTTTTCTAATGGTGAAATTCAATATGAAATGGATAAAAATGGGAAACCTTAAATTTAACCTGTAATAGAAGGAGTAATTGTTATTTTTTTTTAATAATAATGTCATCCTTAGAAAAATCATGATATAACAAAAATAATTTTTTTTAATGGAATAATAGTTTGTTATGCAGAAATCCACATTTCAAATTTCAATTCCACATTCCATGGATTATTGCCAATATGAGACACAACTTGCTTATATTTGGCTATGCACGTACATCTTTCTCAATTATAAACTAAAATATAATTATTTCCTAAAAATTTACATCAAAAGAGTAATATTTTTGTTGAGATGTGTAATATTTTTATTAAATTAAAAGAAATGATTTTATGTTAAAAAGGGAGTAATTTTTATGTAGTAAAAGAGTAATTTCGATAAACTCAGTGTGCGATGTACAACGAGAGATAAAGCTCAAAATCAAAATTTACTATGTCACACAAAAATCTATCGCTATAATTATATTTACTTATTTACATTTTTTTTATACACGTGCATAATTACATTTATCAACTACAATCAAATTCTAATGTTCGATTAATTGAACGTTGTAAAACAATTTAGCACATATAGTATAGGTAGGAACAAATAGTATATCTTTTAGCTTTTCAAAAAAAAAAATTGTATATATTTTATATTTTACTATTATATTTAAGAACTTGAATTGTGTGGAGACGTGAGAGTCATTTATAATTTTATGGTATTTACGCTACCTTCTTTTATTCATATTTGTTGAATCTAGACATGTTAATTAGTTAGGCGCTAAGACATAATATCAATATATTATATAATATGAGTTGATATTCGGTGCACTCGGGTGCAAGGGTGCACACATATGTGTATAACTTTTTATTCTATTTTGTACACATGTTATTCTATTTTGTATATATATTTTTTAATAATTGTATAATTTTTTTACACTCAATTTTTCATTAAAAAAACTAGCATTCATATGTGTATAACTTTTTATTCAATAGTGTATACATATTTTTTAATAGTTGTATATTTTTTTACACTTAATTTTTCATTAAAAAAAACTAACAAACAAATTGTATACATTTTTGTTTATAATTGTATATGTTTTTTTTTTTCATAATTGTATACGATTATGAAAATAGGTGCACAGTAGTACTCAATAATAAAAAAAAATGCATGAAAAAAACTTAAAATAAAATAACTATACACATATTAAAGGATAGCCTGTTTGCATTTATATATATACATATATCCACCAATTAGTAAAAAATAAATTCAAACAATACTCCAATTAGTTAAATTTAAAATATAAACAAGCTCTTTTTTTTTTCCTCTTCTAATTAAATTACCACTCTTGATCTTGTCAGAATACCCTGAATAACTATATTATATAAACTGATCATAATGCAGGAATTAAGAAATTATAATAATTAACAATTTTTTTTATTGAGGGGATAGAAATAATTAATACGAGAAATTATTGTTTGGAAACAACCAGATTTTGTGAATGATTAGAAAGAATTCCCCTAAGTGGGAAATTCCAATAAAACGTGCGGACAACAGAACACGTCTTTACATTACTTGTTAACGTTTCTATTAAACTATAATTTAAATATATTTACACACCAAATGTGGAAACACTACATTTACGTATTACTCCTATAATTTTAAACCATCAATAAAATAAAATATACTATATTTTAAATGACTATATATACTCCACTTTTTTTTCTTATAGTTTTTTTTTTCTTCTACTGATAAATAAAGAATTAGTCGATCTTGTGTCACATAGTATAAAATTAGATTAATTTGAGTAGAGCCCTGATTTAATCTTTATTTCAGGATTTATTAAATTTTTATGGAGTATATTTTTTCGAGTGGTTCTCTTGCGCACCCTACGCATTATGAGGCGTTCAAATGTGTAATATTTTGTTCTGAAATACATACAATTTAATTCATAAGGGTATTATAGATTCAATGAAAGAGACTGTTGAAATATAAATATTTTAAATTATCTTTAAATAAAAATATTTTTTTCTGAATAATTAAGAATATATATTTTAATATACCAAATGAGAGTTTAATTTTAATGATGTGTCATCTCCACACTTTTTCTCGATTATTAAAAAAATAGAACTTTCTAAGAACATCGGATTTAAATTCACGGTAATCGAAACACACAACTTTTATCCATATTTTTCTAGCAGGCCCGTAAAATTTGTATCCTTACTTCTTAGAGTTCAAATTAATTAATTAATATTTTAATATTGTGATCATTTTAGATTTATATCTTTTAGAAAGATATATAGAATTCATATGTGCAACACATAGAATTACAAATTTATAAGCAAGTACCTAACTCTCTAGAGTTTGTAATCTTTCTTACTTATATTATATACATATTTTTTTCTAATCTCATAAATAATTCAGAAAATGCTTGAAAGTTGAGAGATTCACACACACGCGTATATATGTATATGTATGTACATCACCTCCTTATATAAACACCTCTCTCATTAGGTTTTTCTCCATCAAATCTCATTTCTTTCTTTCATCACAAGAAAATCTAATACATATTGCAAACAAAAAAAACTTGAAGAAATTAAGGAATGGCTTCTCCAATGAAATTGTCTTTCATTCTCTTCTTTGCCTTCTCTCTCTTCATCCAAGTAACTCTTGGTAAGTATTAAACCAACTCCCTCTCTCTCCCTCTTCACATTCAACTAATTGTTTCATGTTACAATTAATTAGTCCCCTTAAATCCATTTTAATTGGAGTAATAATCTACTTACACACTAAAAATGTACATATATATATATATATATATATACTAATTACAGATTATTAATTAATTATATATTTAATGATCAATGCATGAAAAACACATACTAAAACGGGTGTACTACGTACAGCCGACGTGATCTGCGAGAAGTTGCCGGAGAACATGTGCAGCTTCGCCGTGGCGGCGTCGGGGAAGCGGTGCGTGCTGGAGAACTACAAGAAGGAAGATGGAAGCTTCGGTTACACGTGTGAGACGTCGGAGGTGGTGGCGGAGACCCTTCATGCCGGCGGTTACGTTGAGACCGACCAGTGCATCGCAGCATGCGGCGTTGACCGGAGATTCCTCGGTATATCCTCCGACGCCTTCCTCTCGCCGGAGTTCACCCCCTCCCTATGCTCACCGGCGTGCTACCGAAACTGCCCCAACATTGTCGACCTTTACTTTAACCTCGCCGCCGGAGAAGGTAATTTTTTAATTAATTTTTGTTTGGTGTAAGTAACACTTTTTTATCCAACAATTGGATGGATTTTGCAATTATACTTTAAGGTGGTGGTTATTTTGACAATTTCTCAAAAATTAGGATTAATTTGTAATATAAGTAAAATTCGTGGTTTTTTGCAATTCACCCTAAAAATAATAGAAGTGAAATGAAATACTCTCTCCGTCCCACAACAAGGAGTGCATTTTATCATTTTCGTCCTTCCCAACATAAGATGTGCATTTTCCTTTTTAGTAAATGAGACACATACAAAATCATTAATATATCTCCATGGGACCCACACACCATACTAATACACTAACTCACTTTACATTAAAATATTATTTCTCTCACCTCAACTATCCTCAATTACCCATTAAATATTATATCTCTTAATCTACGTGCAAAAAAGTGATACGGAGGAAGTATATAGTAGTGATTTTTTTTTCTATGTGAAACCCATTTTTACAATTTCTTAGCTATCACTTTTAAAAAAATTATTACTCACTATTTTATATTAAAAATATTATCATTTTTATTATGCAGGTGTTTTCTTGCCACTTCTTTGCCGAGAGCAGAAATCGAACCCCCACCGTGCCATGTTTGAGCTTCTGAGTAGCAGCAGTGCTGCTGTGGATGACTCCATTGCTCCTTCTCCAGCTCCAACCCCCAATTAATTAATTAATTATAATTAATTATTATTATAAATGGAGTTCTGAGATTATAAGTGTTAAATTAATGACAAGAGTATTTGTTGGCATATATATATGTTGAGGAGAGGAGGGAAATTATTATGTTTATTTTGTAATTTTTTTTCAAGTTTGAGTGTTGTTCTCTCAATATTTACTCATCTATATATTAATTTATAATATATTATTTAAATCATTATTGTGTAAAGTGTTTCTTATATTCCTTATTATTACATAGTACTGCACAATTCTTTCCATAGTATATTTTGGTTCCAAATCAAGAAAACAATATATAAATTGGTACTATTTTCAAATTGTAAATTCTAATGATTTTACCAAGGCTTACACAGTTACACTAATGATTATTAAAAGCTCAAAATTTTTAATAATTTGTTATTCAATGAAATAAATCAATAATGAATCAACATTCATACTCTTGTATCATCCGTATTGACTTATTTAATGTAAGCAATTGATAGTAAATTTTTTCAATTAAAAATGCAATAAAATTTAAAAGTAAACATTATATCAAAATCACAAAGAAAATAACAATTACACATGAAAATTATACTCTAAATAATATACACTGTATATGAGGATAAATAGCAATTTAAATTAATAGACAATAATAAAATTTTAAAAGCATAGAAATTTATAAATGAGTTAAAATACTGTGCATTTGGGAACACGAATCAGTTCTCGAATTCAAAATTTATACACTTAGTTTTTTTTTCATAATAAATTAGATCGAATATAGATACAAGAGTACTAATCCATGCACCCGATGCAAATCATGCTTTCTCCATCATTTTCAAAGAGGTTTTTTTTTTTTTTCATTTTGCATATCCCACCCAAATAGTTTCCTTTCTTTTTTTACACACATGAGATCCACACACACCTACTAATACAAATACAATTATACTATGAGATCCACACTCCCACTAATACAACTAACCACTACACATTAAATAATATAATACTCTTTAATCCACATGCCAAAAAGCAAAAGACCTCTTAGTGACGGATGGAGTATACTTCCTTCATTCCACATTAATGTTTGCATTTTTCATTTTGGTCTGTTCTATGTTAAAATTTACATTTTCTTTTCTATCAAGTTTGGCCCACACAAAACAATTAATTATTTCATATAGCAACACTAATAAAACCACCTAATTTATATTAAATATTATCTTTTAATTTAGGTACAAAAAGTAAATGTTAACTCGGGACGGAGGGAGTATTTTTTCAGTATCAATAAGAAACCACAAGAGTAGTTTAGTAAAAAGAAAATCAAAATATGAAAGACTAGTTAAAGTTGTTGCATATAAAACCTGTAGCCAAACACGCCCTAATTTATAATTCTCAATCTAGTTAGGGTTTAAGCCTTAAAGGATCGATCTTCTTCCTGACTGCTCAGCATCGGCGGTGGATTTCTAATTCTCTCTTTCTTTGCCCGAATTGGACTTGAATTTTGATCGTTGAAAGAAATCTATAGTCACCTCTCTAGTTTTCTCCGTTTAGATCTAATGGCAGCGAACAACGTGAACCCGAGCGGCACCCCTTCTGCTTTTGAGAGGGAGCAGGTAGTCGCTCACAAAATTTGATGCATTTTCTATGAACTGGTTTTCGTATCTGAGATTTCATCTTTTTATTTTGTTTTCTAATGTAGATTATTGGAATGATGGAGAAGGAGATGGAGTACAGAGTGGATATGTTTAACAGGTAAGCAAACGTACTCTTTCTGTTTGTGAAAATGCCTCATCGTAGATTATTCGAATTAATTTCAATTAATCATTATCGTTGTTTACGTTTATGGTTATGGAGTTGCAATGGTGTTGATTTCTGTTATAATTTTTTAAAACTTGTGTTAATTTAGAAACTCTTTAGCATGAATTTAATTGATTCCATGATTTAGTTTTTCCTCGTAGTGTTTATCATGTTTCATAAATTAACCAGTTCTATATTTCCAAACTTGAGTGAGTTTCTGTGAATTGAAATGCTAAAAAGTTCTTAGAATTTGTGTATAGTGCGACCTGTTTTATGTTCAATATATGGGATGGGATTTGATTATACCTTCCTTTTGATTCAGGCTTACGCATACGTGTTTCAGCAAATGCATCGAAAACAAGTATGTCTTTCCGATACTAAGTTACTTCTTTTGCATAAATATAGAATCTTGAGGTTTAGGATTTGCGCCTGGATCTCTTTTTTAGAGAAAAGAAAAGGAGAAATTTATGGGTCCTTTAATTTGATTATTAATGGTATTGTAATCTCTGTTTTCAGATATAAGGAGGCTGAGTTAAACATGGGTGAAAACAGTTGCATTGACCGATGTGTTTCCAAGTACTGGCAGGTGATTAATGGCTTATGCACTTCCGGTTCATTTTATATTCTTATTCAACCACTTCAAATTCTGTGATTTTACTAGTATTCTTGGCGCTTGCTGTTATTACATGTCAAAATTATAACTCAACTCAAATAAGAAGCTTGAAGCTGATTTTGTAGCATGTAGATGAATCTCACTACAACTTGAATTCAATTACTTGGCAAACTATGACGAGCTAACATTATAAGTCGAATCAGTTGAATATTAAAGTGCGTGCCTTACTTGATGTATGTGACACAATGTCTTAGTATTACCTCTTGAAATCGAGTTCTTCCCTGGACAAATCATCTTTGCTTTATGGATTTCCAAATTTCGGCTATCTCTTTTAGTTTTAGATCTTTGTCTTGATTTTCTCTTTTGGACTACATTCTGAACCTATTTTGATCTTTACTGCAGGTGACAAACTTAGTTGGTCAACTTCTTGGAAATAGTCGACCTCCAATGTAGAGGGTATAATTTTGTTCTTGCTGTTTGAAGTGCAACGATATAAGCAAGTGCAATTTGTTGTATCGGGGTAAACTAGGCTCGATTTTTGAGCAATAAATACTGAAGCTGACTGGGTTACTTCTTGCCACAAATTGTTAGTCAAATTCATTCTCTCTTAGATGGAACCATTTATCACCACCAATGAGACGCTCCTTGATTCTTGCGAATGTTAGTCGATGATATTTTTATATAGTTATAATTCCGTTTTATGAATCTAATTATGTTCCTCGAATGCTACATTTGCCATTAATTTTGATCCATATATGAATAAACATCATTTTTGAATGTCACAATATTGTTGACGAAGCTGTGGTACACTATTTTGATATTATCAATAAGTAGAAAGCCCGTTGCAATTAAGACTTTTTTATTTCCTTATTATCATCTGCAATATATACCTTCTAGTCTTTTCTATTCGACGATATTCTTCTATTGAATCAACATAGGTAGGAGGTGTTCTTCTCTATCTCTAAGCTACGCTGCATCAGAAACATTAAACATAGTTCACTCAAGAAGTTTGGTAAAGCTGTTGATTCACATGAACAAAACTAGTGATTGATTTGGGATGATCTTGTAATGTTTGACAAGGGTTTGATAGTAAGGATAGATACATGAGATATTGAATCAAGAAAATGTGGATATCTATCTATACAGATTTAGTTTCTGTTTCTTTTGGCTTCAAAGTTTGTAGCTTCTTTGAGTGATTCTTGAGCATCTTTTTCCATTCCAAGTGCCAAGAGTGAAGCTGCTTGAAGGTATAAAGCAGTTGGCCATTCTGGTGAAACCACCAGAGCTTGAATGGCATCCCCAAGAGCTTCATTAGGCATCTCACTCATCAAATACGACAAGCAACGACGAGCATAGGCTGTCGGTGATACCATCGTCCCACCATCGATGAACTGCCACCAAACACAACATCCATCAATCCTTTCTTTAAACGTGTTGCGACATAGATTATTGAATCGAGGTGCTTACCTGGGTGTAGCAATCGATCGAGGTTGTGAAATCCTTAGCTCGAAAAGCAGCATCTCCATGCTTCTTCGAATTCAACGTCTCCTGCATTTGATTTGTCCACAAATGGAAAGATAGCTGCAAGAAAGAAAAAACCTCAGTACTAGTTAAAACGAAACATATTTCTTCATGTCAATAAGGCGAAGAAAAAACGAACCTCGTTCGTTATTCCTTCGTCGTCTTTGTACCCAGTTTTCTCCAGAATTTCATGTATGGCAGTGAGATCCATTCTAAGGCAAGCTTCACCCATGGGAGTTAACTGTAGTGGTTCATTACTGCTTTCATTTCCTTGAGGGATTCCAAGTAGAACGTAAGATGGGACCTGATATTTTTCCATTAATACCAGAATTAATCATACTCAGAACGTAAGATGGGACCTGATATTTTTCCATTAATACCAGAATTAATCATACTCAGTTAACAAGAGAATCAAGCCAGTGGTATGTTGTTTGATCATACCTCAGTTTCTTTCTGCAGAGACATGAGAGAAGTGACGAGAGTCTTCGCATTCGGCCTTTCACGCGCTTCGTACTGCAGACAACGCGTCGCCAACCTCACCAACTCCGTTCCATCATCGTTCGAGAAATGACCCTCCAAGCAAGAATCCATCAGCATCAGAAAATTCTTGCCTCGAATAAGATCAAGGGCCTAGAAGCACAACAACAATGTGTATTTGAATTCAGGTATTTATCATCAGAGCTAACAGAATTCTGGGTTTCTCAAATCTTAAGACGAGCGTAGGACGTACATGGCTAGGGGGTATATGCTTGCCACTTAGAAGATCCAGCAGCATCGTTCCGAAGCTGTAAACTACACTCTCCGGAGTCACTCTTCCTGCATACAACATACAGCGGAAATCACAATGCAGAATATCGTGTAGGGAAGAAGAGAAGGAGCAAAAACAATGAAGAAGATGCAGATTTCAGGATACATTCATTTCCTTGCATAACTGAAATAAACAGTTCAATTCTTGATAGCCATAGCCAATATGAATTATGTTATCTTAAAAAGGTTACCAGTTCTCAGGTACTCTGGAGGAGTGAAGGCCAAGTTTGTGCTGTAACTTTTTCCATCTCTACTATTCTTCATCAGTCCGAAGCAAGACAGCCTGGGGTTACCATCCTACACACACACACACCTGATTATGAGACATGGTAGTTAACAGACTGAGAAGAGAACAAACGCTTGATTTCTCACCTGATCAAACAAGACTCGGTACGCGTTGAGATCGTGATACAATGCTCGTCCTTTGACACTGCAGTACTCCAGAGCTTGGGCCAAATACGAAGCCACCCGCAACCTCATCTCCCATTTCATCGGCTGGTTCTCCCCTATTCAATTCAATTCACCAAAACCATACATCACAATTCTTCATCTCTAAATCTTGTTACATTTTAATGGCACAAGAAAGCATGAAAATTAGGTTGTGATTCACTTTTACCCCTTCACTATCCATAAACTCATTGAAAGTACACATTCAGATGAATTATAAATAAATGAACTCACAATGAAATAAATGCTTAGCCAGAGTTTCATTGGGCATAAACTCAGCTACCAGCAATCTCTCCTCCCCCTCACAGCAACAACCAATCAGATTTGCCAATCTTTCACTTCTCAGATTCCCCACTGCTTTAGCTTCATCCTTCAATTATTACCCACCCAAAAATCAAAACCCAACTTCAATTCTTGATCACAAAACACACACAAATCACATCATCAAACACTCAAAACCCAACAATGAATCTCACCAGATTCTAAAAAAAACTGCAGAAAACAATGATTGAAACACAAAATCAAGAAACATACTAACCAAAAACTGACGAGAATCAGGCCAAGCAGATCGATTAAAACGCTTAACAGCAATCCAACATCCATCATCAAGCAACCCTTTGTACACCACATTAGGAGCCTTCTCTCCATGCTCTGAAACTATATTCTCAGAGGAGAACCCATTTGTTGCACCTTCCAACTCCTCCCATTTGAACTCTCTGAACTTAGGAATCCACTCTTTCTCCCCATTTTCTACAAAACCCACATTAATCAAACATTCTTAACTAAACCCCACAAAATTCAAACCAATCAAAATAAAGAAACCAACCTGGATCAGATGATTGGAGAGCAGTGGGTTTGAGGTGTGAGTGCCACCAACACAGGGAAAATTTCGAACAACGCCCACCCATTTGAAGCAGATTTTGTTTTGGAGATTATCAAGTTGAATATCTTGTTCTAGTGTCAAAACTCAAAGATCAAGCATTAGAAGAAAAGAAATCAGTGAAAAATGGAGACCCTTTTTGGGTTTGTGGATCCAAGAATAGTGATTGATTCTCAGCTTTCACACTCCAAGAACATGCATTATTAGCATGGTGTGAGTGTGAATTACATGCTATGATTTTCATGGATTTTTTGCTTTGGTTAAACACTAGTACACTCCTTTATGTGTGCACAAAAAGTGTCCTTTTTTTCAAATTTAATTAATTAATAATTAAATAAAAATGCTAGCTTTCTGCTTTATGTTGTCTTTCTACTTCCTCATCATTCCTCTTTTCTTCCTTATTCTCTGGATTAGTTGGCAGATTTTAATTCTTTTTTATTTTCTCTTTTTGGGGTTAATTTTAGGGTTTAGCTAATTGGATATCCACTTAACCATTCAATTATTTGAGAAAAAATAAATCTTGTAAAACCATTCAACATTCTAATAATTACATAAGACAATAAAAAATAATTGTCTTATATTGATATTATTTTATTACTATTGAACTGAAAATTATTGGAAAAATAATTGAATTAAGTGGAAATTCTTGGTCAATATTCTTCACCACCCATACCCCAAAAAAAATATAAAAATAAAAAATAAAACAAAAACATTACATGTGACATATTTTCAATAAAAATAAATAAATCACATCGACCAAAAAAATGTTTTGGCGTGTTTTGCCGGCAATAGGTGGAGAAGATATCTTGAATCAAGGGAAACTTATTAATTAATTAAATGGAATAATCAAATACATTGACATGAGATTATAAGTTTACAAATTATATAAGTAATTTCCTAATCAACATGAGTACAATGTCTAAAATTATAATATATAATAAAATTGAGTTGTTGGAAGACAATGATTTTTAAAGATTCAAATTTTTATTTTTTTATAATTGACACTAATCATTAATAATAATATACTCTTTCCGTTCGTCAAGGAGAATGCCATTTATTTTTTATATTTGAATTAAAAAGTAATATTATTTAATATGTAGTGAGTACTATTAAAAAGTATTATTAAATAAGTAGTTATATTAGTTGTGTGTCAGTTCCATATTTTAATTTTATCAACGATGTCCGTGGATTCCATGTAGTATTTGAAAAGAAAAAAAAAACTTTTTTAGGGTGAACATAAAAAAAATGATAAAATGATACTTTTATTGGTGGGCAAATGAGAATTAACATATGATAGGTTTTTAGGTGGAGTCAGAGTCAAATATCCAGGGCAGAAACTTGAGTCACTAACATGTTTGTTTAATTGTGTTTAGTTTATGTTAAATGAGACCCACATTAATTAATTAGTACTCGCTAATTATGGTTTATGACCAAATAAAGTTGAGTTTAAGACATATAAAGTCATTTTCACAATATCCTATAAAAACTTCCACATCACCTTCATTTCTGTGTTATTTTTCTATTTTTGGATGTCTTTCCAAATATTTGAACTCATAAGGAAATTCTTTATTTTATTAAAATAAAATTTGGTGATAGCAAATATTGTACTCATTATTTGAAATTATGTTTTGGATAAATTTCATCCAAATAAAATAACTATAAATTTCGCAGAAATATAATGCACTTTTAAACCTCAAGTGAATTAACCAAATGAGGGGGGGAAAAAGTTGAATTCACCAAATGATTTTTATGTTAACATTATTTAATTTGGGAAACTATAGTAAAATATTGTCAAAGTTTTGATCATGTTTATTTTAGACAAATAGGTTTTGATATAATCAATAGAGGGGGGAAATTGAATTAATTAATATAATAATACTATTATACATCCACACATTTCATTACTTGAAGGTTTGAGCTAGTATTTTTTTCAAACTAAATTAATGAGTAAAAATAAATATATATAATTTGTATCTAGTTTAAAATCACACCATCCCATTCATGAAATATTTTATATACTATTTGCATTTATTGATATATTTCAAAAGCATTTATTTATTTATGTAAAAGCAAAGCCAAAATTATGACATATACTGTGTGATAATAACACTCCAAATCCCCCTTATACAGAAAAGGAAAATTTATTTAGTATTTGAATACTTTGTATACTCAAATTTAGAAACGCGATTTTCAAATTGATTTGGTCAAAGTCGCTAAATCCAAATACCCCACTCCAAGCCCCTCTTTTCTCTCTTTCTCTATACTATTTTTTAATTGATTAAAATCAAAGTAGTCCTATATATGCTTTGTTATCTAAAACATAGGTTAGTGGGGTATTCGACAGAATCCATTTGATATAATAATAATAACAACAACATTTTTTTTTCAATCACTTGACCAAAATATATGTCAAATGAGAAGGTTTATTGTAAGAATCGGTATATGTAAGACAGTTTAGAAGCGTGAATTATATAAAATTAATTAATAATTTTATAATTCTCTGAGTCTCTAATTGATAGAAAAAGAAAAAAAAAAAAGATTATCATTCACATCTAAGATTAGGGCTTAGTTTTAAGAGTCAAATAATATGAGTATATAGGCCAATTGTGTAGTTTTTGTGTTAATGAAAATGAGGTGGACAACATGAACAACGGTTTCATAGGAAAATAGAAGTGGACAGTAAGTGAAATGCACAAAAACGAGGGCATGCCATTTGATCTGGTCAGACTAAACTTCCTTTTTGTTCGACCAATACCGAATGAATTTTTTCATTTTGTTCGACCAGCATTGGACGACTTTTCACAATCTGTTCGACCAAGTCTAGTCGAACGGAATGAAAAAATTCGTCTGGTGCTAATCGAACATTTCTTAATTCATTAGTCCTGATTGGTCGAACAACCTTGCATACGGACAAAAAAATTCACACAAACGACTGCTTTTTAATCAGTTGAAATGCATAATATTACACATCTAAGGTTTTGAGTGTATCATTTCCCGATATTATACCACATTTTGGCGTATAAAAGGATTTATAAGGTAGGAGAAATTAGGGTTTTTTTAAAAAGATAATTTTACCTTAGTTCTTTAGAAAGATAGTTGGCGTATGGGGTTTTGATTTGTGAAGATACGAGGTGTGTTTATATATGATTTGTGGAGTTGTCAGTGTGAAGATGTGAGGTGTATATATAATCTTTGAAGTTGTGTTGTAATGTAAAGGATTTAAGTTTTAGGGGTATTATAATTATTTGTTACATAATTTTATGATTTAAAAAATCAAATGGGTTTGTGTTAATAAAATGGGGAGGTGAGAATATACAAGACAAAAATAATTTTCTCATTAGTCATTATTTTAAGTAGTATTCTCATTTTTTTCAGTGTTTGAAAACTAAAAATCATTAGATAATAAACATAGAGTACTAAACTATCCGATTTATTTAATGCTCCATGAGTCCCTTAACTATATGTCATCTCTCTCATAACATGCTCCTAGTCCCACTAGCACATGGGATGGGAGGGAAATTCCAAAATTTGTTCATTGTCAAATGAAGCAATGTAGATACAGAATCTGCATATTAACAGAAACAAAAATGAAAGTGTACCTCCCCACTCCACAAGATTCATTTCTCAACTGTCTGCCAACAGACCTGCTGACCGCGATGCTCCTGTCCCTTGCGCAGCTGCGCTCGTCTCTATCTCAAATGTTTAGTTAGTGATAAGGAATAAGAAACGCGATGAGAAAGTAAGCAATTGGGCGATCAGAATTTCAAATTCCTTTAATGCATTGTGGAGTGGACGATAATGACCACTCAGGGGGACTACAAAAAAACACATTGGGAAAACCTATCCTTTGATCTAGATTTACTAGTGTTGTTGTTTACTGGCCTTGTGGAACGGTGGGGGTGGTATTTCATGAGACGGGCTGTGAAGAGTAGTTGCACCAATTATACACCCTCGTCAGCTGATTCATATCCATCTTCCATACTCTTTCCACTCATAAGAGTTCGTGGTCTCTGAGCAAGAAAAAAGAAATATAAGCAGTTGATTGAAAGTGAGAGGGGGGAGCAGTTGCATACCCGTTCAGTAGAATCTCCAGGATTTCCATTCAGCAGTTTATGATTCTCTTCTTTCGACCTGTTATCCTTGCTCAACGGGAGCAACTGCGTTGCACCTCCATTTGACCGATCAGGCAGTTCTTCACGGGCCAAATCCAAGTCATAAAAATGTAAAAAGAAAGTACACACTATAAACTATTCAGTGAATTCAGCTTTTGGCAAACCTGGTAACTTCTTGTCTACAAAGAACACAACCAAATTAACTGTGTACCTGCATTCAGGATTAGACATTAATGACTTGAATGGAATTTCACTGGCTCAGAAGTTGAGACACCAGAACAAGTGGAGATTACCATGCTACAACGACGTCAACTGTGTAATGTTTACGGGATGCAACAATCAAAAAACTTTGCATAACTACGAGTACCCAAGCACACTGTTTCAAGAATCTGCAACACCAAACCAATATATACACATTACGTGATATCAAAGAGCCCTTTCTGAATAATTCAAGGTAGCACAGCACCACCTCTTCGCGTAATATAATTACCAAAGGAGTTACCTGTGAGTTCCGTATTTATTAAATGTTCGGACAAACACTAGAGAGAATATCATGTGAGATGAAAATATTAAATCACCACAGCCATAAAGCACTCCCCGAGGAACTGAACAACCATAAGACTTTAAGTAAGCAAGATATCAATTATTTCTTTGGCACATTAGACTCTAGCACCGGAGTTAAAAACCAAAATTGTCCCATATATTTCTTCTTTATTCAAAACAAGTCCCAAAAAAATTAAACTCAATGCAGTCCTACATCTTTTAAAATTGCGTTCATTAGTCCAAATTTCGCCAGAATCGCACACATGTCACTCTGCCACCTGAGCACCATGTACGTGATTGATTCTAGCGAAAATTACAATTTCCTGAAAAGTTTAGACTAAATTCTCGCAGTTTTAAAGTTGTGGGACCAAATTGATTTTTTTTTTTACTTTATAGGGATCTTTTTTAAATAAAATAAAAAAATTGTGGGACTATTTTGATTTTAACTCCACCATATACAAGATAGAAAAGGAGATTGCCACCTACAATTAATTAATAGAACTTCTAAAATATTATCAGGGCGAGCCAGCCTAGCAAGCTTTGAGCCCTACATCATTCAGAACAAACTTTCAAATACAAATTTGCCATTAGTTCACTAACAAGTTCTACAGTAAATGAAAACAATGATGTAGACCCCAACTGAAACAAGTAACGTGTCAAATTCAGCAAGAAAGCAAAACATGAATTAACTTTTACCTCTCTGCAATGATAATTTGGACCTGGCAACTGCGTAGAATAAAAAGTTATAATCCTAAGAAACTGGCAAGCCTGCAACAAAATACACAGAAAAAAAAATGTTTGTCATTGTCTACATATGGTTCATGGGAATATCAAAAAGCATATTAAATCATAAACAACTTTTTCTCATGATTTATGCTGAATATCCACCAATTAAAGAATCTAAAATGCTTACTGAGCTTCAAGCAAACGCAAATCATTATAAATTACACATTCAGTAAACCACTAAACACAAGAAAAATAAATTTAAAAAAATTAAAGAGGACAGCCAATAATGCACTTACAACTAAGAAAGCCAATACCCTGCACCATATCAAGACAGTGTAGATCTTCTTGCTCTTCAAAATAAAAGGATGGAAAGTCCACTGAATGCAGTATCGCAAATATCATCAAATTTTAAATTACCTAAAAATAGCTTTACAGAAAGAAATAACTAGGAATGCAAAACTCACCAAAACGAAAGATAAGAAAATGCAGGTAAATACAATTTCACTCATGTAAGCTTTCTCTCTCCCAAGCTCCTACAATTGGAATAAAGTGTAGGGCATATAAATAAACACTGAAGAAATGGTAACATAATCAACACATTACTAAAGACACATACTGGAAGAAAAAAGAAGCCAGCATCCTGTAGTGTTGGTCCTGGCCTGTGTAAATAATGAACTCCTCGCGCTGCGAGTCCATGTATGTACTGATAACAGGAATTATAGATTACATGTCATATTTCAGATATAAACTAATAACTGACTTAAAAATGCCTTTGGTTACCATTAAATGTTTCAATAACGAATTATTCTATGCCACTACAACGCTATAAATTAATAAGGCACACTATCTTTGGATATAAGTTGCAGGAAAAAGGATATTCATTTAAATAGACAGTATCGGCAGATAAAGCCATATAAGAATAACTTACAAAGCCAAATGCCATGATAAGACTCAAGACATTGCATCTCCAATTTGGGAGGAAATTATAATAAATGTATAGAAACTTTTACATTGGAACAGCTAAAGGTTACTTAAATGATATTTTAAAGTACTACTCCTATTATATAGGCTACCCAAAATCACAAATGTTATAAGAAGACAAAGCATGTAACTTCTTGAAAAGGACTTCCAACATAAGAGAACTAAGCACTGATGATACATTTGACGAACATTCATTACTTAAATGGATACAGCCACCACTATGAATTATGATCTCCTTAGCCAAGAGAAACAAGAAAATGTGACTTTTTAAAAAAAAAAAAAAAAATATATATATATATATATATATATATATATATATATATATATATATATATATATATATATATATATATATATATATACTTGTCAGGAATTTAAGCTCTTGATGGCATGAAATTTAAGCTAAAAAAAAAAAGAAAAAGAAAAAAGAATACTCCATATTACTGTACTCTGGATTTGATACGGAAACGTAAAGATACAAAAAAATTGGGCTTATGTTGCCTCCACTAGGACCACTATTGGTGTTCATATCAAGAGTAAATCCACACACACACAATGAGTTGTATTTATAATATTTCAGGTAAGCAAGTAAATACTGGTGTGATCAATTAAAAAAAGCAACAGATAGGAACAAACCTGAAATATGAGCCCCCCTAAAAGATACTTCCAATTTTCTCCAAGAAGTTTGATTTCTGTTGAGGTCTCTGAACAAATTCTCTTCCATAACTTCACAAGCAAATTTTTTAAATGATTACAGTTATTACGTCAATCGAATTAACATTAGATAATTACTATGAAAATCAAATCCGAAAAAAAAAATCCAAAAAAAATTACTGAAAATTCAACAAAGCGGCGAACCTTCGAAGCTTCGCGACCAATGTAGAACGACATGTTGCAGGCAACAACAGCGCCATATTACATCACAAACATTCCATTTTGATAATCGACATTATTCATTATTAATCCTCGATATTAACGAATAATCCAGTAATAATAAAGTAGTACAGGCAGTTTCGAATAGAGGTTTGTGGAAGATGAAGATTGATGTTAGCAATGGGAGTGGGAGATTGAAATTGCAGAAAGCAGGAGCTATTTTCTCTCACTAAAAAACTGGGTCGTGGGGAAGTTGGTGTTACTTCTTCTCTCTTTCTCTCTCTTCTGTGTGCCAACCCGCGAGTTGAACACGGAGAACAGTTGAGACTAACATTTTCTCTGGAGTAGTTTTATTCCAATTTAATTTTAATTAAATATCATTAATTATTCGGCTGAATTCCCACTTTTGTAATTTTGCAACATATTTCTTTTTTTAAAAAAAGGAAATAAGAAAACTACAAATTGCTATTATGCTACATATCATCATTTTGTTCATCCTCGAGCTGTGATTTTATTTGGAAGTTTGTTCAATAAAAGACTTCAAAGAAGTTAATTATTAACTAAGGATTTGAAAGATAAGTTAATTAGTATTAATTAAGAATTCTATGAAATTATAGATATCGAATACAAAACCTAAAATCATAAAATTAATTAATATAAAATAATAATAACTATATTAAAATTTTATATATTAAAATTATTTTTTAACCTAATAAGTATTTTATAATTTATTATCATTAAAATAATATATTAATTAATGGCAAGTTAATATAATTACGTTAATAAATTAAATTAAATTTATGATTTCAAGTCTTTTGTTTTTTAAGATTTAATTAATTATAATATTAAAAAAGGATTTTTTTTTTATAAATGAATTGTTTTATGATAAATCAATGAGGCGCGATCACGTAAGCCATGAATCGATGAGGTGGCGCCACGTGATAGAAAAAATATACTACAATTTTACTAATTTTGACATCCTACAACTATTATTATATTTCCCAAACAAGATTCAAACAAAACAATTAATATATATCTTCTTGAGACTTACACACAATAATAATACAACTATTCACTAAATATTAAAATATTATAGCATTTCTCAATCTATTATTTAAAATACTCCCTCCATCCCCTATCACCATCCCATTTATTGTACCATGTAACTTAAGAAAATTTGTATTTTTTTATTAATTTATTAACTTTTGAGAGTATTATAGTATTATTAATAAAAAATATAAAGTAATATTATGCGAGTAAAAATATGTGACAAATTTAAAATTAAAGTAACTTTTAAAATTGTTGTATAAAGTAATATTTCTATTTTAGAGTGTGAAGATGGTATGAGAGTGATGAATATAAGGAAAATTCGAATGTAATGTGGAACGTAAAAGAATATTACTTTAATATTTGTGCAAACAATAAAATAACAAGACACGAAAGCATTTCGACGGTTAGTTAAACGATGTCCATAAAATATTGTTATAGAAAATATACTTTACATTTAGAATATGATCCGACCAAGGAAAACAAAAAACAATACAAATTCTGATTCGATGTCTTAATTGAGTATAGATTCCATGAAACACCCATCCTAAATCCTTAACAATATATATACTTATCAACTTTACCAAAGTAAAATAAAAAGTGATTCCTTAATTCTCAAGAAACGGTTCAAAATATTTTGCGCTATATAGTCATATGATATTACATATTTTATTTGGAATTATTAAAATTTATACCTAGAAGGAAATACCAACTGTAAAGAAAAAGTTTGAAATTTTTTTCTACCGTACATGTATCACTCATCTAATGCCTATAAAAATTTATATAACATCAAAATATAATATAACATTCAGTATTACGAGAAAGATAAGTTTATATTTTAAAAAGAAAATATCAATTCAACGAAAAAAATATGGCATCTAGTGCCATAAGTCTACATTTTAAAAAGAAAATATCAATTCAAACAAAAAAAATCAGATTTTTCCTCCTATGTATGGTAACTATTACCCATATAATAAAAATTGTAATACTAAAATGTAAACGAGCACGTGTGACCCAAAGAATCCACGTGCTTTTAAAACAACTCAAGTTACTTAACACTTAATCCATGCAGTGAAATCTAGCTATAAATATTCAAACTCCTCATCACCACAACAAATCCTAAATTATTACAACATAACAACAAGAATGTCCCTCTTTCCCATCTTCAACAACAATCACCTCCATGGCCCCTTCTCCATGGACATGCTAAGGGATCCCTTCCAAGACGCACGCCACGTGTCAGCACCCCACCTCCCCTTCCACCACCCTCCGTCCGGGTGGAACGAGACGGCGGAGGGGCACGTGCTGAGGGTGGAAGTTGTTGGGATAAACACACGAATAATCAAATAATAAACTATTCGTCTACGCAGCGGAATGATCAATTATCCCTCTCTTGTGTGAATCTAGCAGGAAACAATCCTAATAATATAATGCACGATAAAGCAAGAAATCAACAACGCACAACACAAGCAATTTAACGTGGAAAACCTCCTCAATGTGAGAAGGTAAAAAACCACGGGACCGAAGCCCACCAAACACTTCACTATGAGACAAAAAATCCAAGAGTTACAATCTGCCACCACAGATGAACTACCACAAACGTATCAAGACAATCAATACTTGATAACAAACAACGAGATTAGAAAGACCTCACCAAACTACGCAAACTGACGTTCTGAGTTCGCAACTGTAGAACCTCAGAATCCGATCTCCACCGTCCAGAATCAACTTCTTTGAGTCCTGAACGTGCTGTCCAAATTACAGCTCGATCCAACGGTTAGTTTGTAAGAAACAACTCTTTCTCCTCGACTGCGCAGAACAAAATCGCCCAGAAAATCGGCTTCTGTTTTCGGCGAATTCCCGTCAACCCAAAGCTTCAAACACGATCTCCACCGTTCAGAATGTACTTCCACAAGTTCCGAACGTGCTAACCAAAATTCAGCTCGATCCAACGGTTGAAACTCTGGTTATTGCCTCTGCAATATCACTGCGCTGGATTTTCTCTCAAAAACATGAATTGTGTTTTTGCCCTCTTTTTCTTCTCTCTTCCGTCAATGACTTACGGGACAAGATAAAACCAAGTATCGGGCCTACTTGGGCTAACCTAACATTGTTGGCTATTGGGCTCTTCACATATTTGGAAACCCAACCCAACAAATCTCCCCCTTTCCGATTATGTGGAGAGACTAGCCATTCCGGCTATCACACGACATACCTCGAGCTTTTCTCTAGGCAATGCCTTCGTCATCATGTCAGCACTATTATCATCTGTATGAATCTTTTCAAGCTCAAGCAACTTATCATTGATGACATCCCTCATCCAATGATATCTCACATGAATATGCTTCGATCTTGAATGAAATGCAGCATTTTTGCTGAGATGGATAGTACTCTGACTATCACAAAATACTACATACCTCTGTTGCTTCAATCCAATCTCCTCCATAAACCTTTTGAACCATAACACCTCTTTACATGCTTCCGTTGCAGCAATGTACTCTGATTCTGTTGTGGAGAGTGCAACACACTTTTGCAATCTTGATTGCCATGACACAGCGCCACCTGCGAATGTCACTAGGTAAGCAGAAATCGATTTTCTGGTGTCCACATCAAATCCCATATCTGAATCGGTATAGCCAACTAACTCGGGCTTCCCACCTCCAAAGGTGAGTCTCAAACTAGACGTACCTCGTAGATACCTCATTATTCACTTCACAGCATTCCAATGCTCCTTTCCCGGATTAGACAAATAACGGCTAACAACACCAACTGCATGAGCTATGTCAGGCCTCGTACACACCATTGCATACATCAAGCTTCCCACAGCTGAAGCATATGGGACTCTTCTCATTGCTTCCTTCTCTTCATCGGTTGAAGGACTATGATGAGCACCAAGCTTAAAATGAGTGACAATAGGAGAACTAACCACTTTAGCTTTGCTCATATTGAATTTTTCAAGCACTTTCTCAATATACTTCTCCTGTGACAAGTGCAGCTTCTTGTTTGCTCTATCTCGGGTGATGTTGATACCAAGGATTTTCTTTGCTGGTCCCAAATCCTTCATGGCAAAGGATTTGCTCAACTGTTTCTTCAACCTGTCAATTCTTGAAACATTCCTGCCAACAATCAATATATCATCAACATACAGCAATAATATAATGAAATCATCATCCGAGAACTTCTGAACAAACACACAATGATCAGAAATAGTCTTCTGGTAGCCTTGCTCCCCCATAACTGACTCAAATTTCTGATACCACAATCTAGGTGCTTGCTTCAAACCATAGAGACTTTTCTTCAGTTTGCATACATGGTCTTCTTTTCCCTTCACCTTGAAACCTTCAGGTTGCACCATGTAAATCTCTTTATCTAGCTCACCATGAAGAAAAGCAGTTTTGACATCCATCTGCTCAATCTCCAAGTCAAGACTAGCAGCCAAACCAAGCACAAAACGGATAGAAGACATTTTGACAACCGGAGAGAAAATTTCTTCAAAATCAACTCCCTCTTTCTGACTGAAACCTTTAACAACCAATCTAGCTTTGAATCGAGGCTTTGAGGTGTGCTCATCTTGTTTTATCTTGTACACCCACTTGTTCTTCAAAGCATGCTTCCCCTTTGGTAGTTTCACCAGATCAAATGTGTCATTTTCATGCAAGGACTTCATCTCATCTTGCATTCCTTCCAACCATTCATTCCTGTGTTCTCCACGAACTGCTTCTCCATAGCATTCAGGCTCTCCCCCGTCGGTCAAGAGCACATACTGATCAGGAGGATACATCGTAGAAGGTACATGAGCTCTACTACTTCTTCTAGGTGGTTCTTGAACTTCCTGTTCTGGAACATCAGGTGGTTGCGGCTGATCGATATCCTCTTCATCATGCAAAGGATGATCGACATGCTCATCATTACCAAAATCAGGCTGATCCTGATTCTCCTCTTCAGCTTCTACTTGACCTTGACTGTGAGGAACAATTTCCAAGTCAATCAAGTCATCACCAGGTGTAGAAACTGAGCTATCCGTCTTCTCAATGTCTCTTATGGTTTGATCCTCAACAAACACAACATCCCGACTTCTGACAAGCTTCTTCTCCACGGGATCATAAAGTCTGTAACCAAACTCATCTTGGCCATAACCAAGAAACACACACTGTCGAGTCTTCATATCCAACTTAGACCTCTCATCTTTGGGAATATGCACAAATGCCTTACATCCAAAGACCCGTAAATGATTATAGGAAACATTTTTTCCTGACCAGACTCTATCTGGAACATCAAAGTCTAAAGGAACACACGGAGTAAGATTTAAAACATGTACAACAGTACTCAGAGCCTCACCCCAAAATGATGAAGACAATCCTGCTTCTGATAGCAGACATCTTACTCTCTCGACCAATGTTCTGTTCATCCTTTCTGCAAGACCATTCAACTGAGGAGTCTTTGGAGGAGTCTTTTGATGTCGGATACCTTGCTCTCTGCAATACTCATCAAAAGGACCAATGTATTCTCCTCCATTATCCGATCTGATGCATTTCAACTTCTTCCCAGTCTGTCTCTCAACTAAGGCATGAAACTGCTTGAATGCATCGAGCACCTGATCTTTCGTGTTCAATGTGTAGATCCAGGTCTTTCTTGAGTGATCATCTATAAAAGTAACAAAATATAAAGCACCACCAAGAGTTCTTGTTTTCATAGGACCACAAACATCAGAATAAATTAAATCGAGTATACCTGATGCTCTGGTAGGAGTTGAGGTCTTGAAAGCAACTCGAGTTTGCTTTCCCGCCAAACAGTGAGAGCACTTCCTTAAAGATGCATTCTTCAAGTCTGGAATGAGATTTCTCTTCTCTAAAATCTTCAATCCCTTTTCACTGATATGACTGAGTCTGCTGTGCCACAACTCAACTATCCCCTCATTCTTAACTGCATTAATAGAGCCATCAAGTAGCTTTGCTTGCATCAAATACAATGAGGAGTGTTTTTGACCTCTAGCAACAACTAAAGAACCTCTTGTAAGCTTCCACTGACCATCGAAGAACACACTGCAGAAACCTTCATCATCAAGTCTCCCAACAGATATCAAGTTCAATCGAAGATCAGGCACGTGCTTCACATTTCTCAAAACTAGTGTAGCACCATTACTAGTCCGCAAACATACATCTCCAACGCCAATGGCTTTAGCTAAGCCATCATCACCCATCCTAACATTACCATAGTCACCTGACATGTAGGATGTGAACATCTCTCTACGAGATGTGGCATGTATGGATGCCCCACTATCAATCACCCAACTGCTTTCACGACATGCAAGATTGACAACTTCATAATCACGAAAGATAAGGAAATCACCTGTTGCAGCAGACACTCTATCATTATCTTTCGTTTTTTCATTCTTTCTTTCTTTCCCATTTTCTTTCTTGTCATCTTGCTTGGGTTTTCTGCAATACCTTGCTATGTGTCCTGGAGTTTTACAATTCCAACACTCAACCTTACTGTGTCTGTTGGATTTACTCCTCCTGTCTTTTTGCTTGCCTGTTGGACCTCTACTATTACTTCTCCCCCTCTTCTCTGTAACCAAAACCTCTGATTGTTGTAAAGGACCCTGCGATTTTCTCCTTGTTTCCTCATTCAAAACGCTGCCCTTAACCAAATCCATTGTAATGTAGTACCATTGGGGGCTGAATTAGACAAAGATGTCCTGAATGTCTCCCATGAATCCGGCAATGTACCAAGAAGCCATAAGCCCTGTACTTCATCCTCAAACTTGATATTCATTTCCGACAATTGATTAATAATGCCCTCAAACTTGATATTCATTTCCGACAATTGATTAATAATGCCCTGAAATGAATTCAAGTGATCCGTCATAGGAGTGCTATCTTTGAATTTCAGATTCATCAACTGCTTGATTAGAAATAACGATTAATAATGCCCTGAAATGAATTCAAGTGATCCGTCATAGGAGTGCTATCTTTGAATTTCAGATTCATCAACTGCTTGATTAGAAATAACTTGTTGTTCCCAGTTTTTCTAGCATACAGTTCCTCCAACTTTTTCCACAATGTTCGTGCATGTGTTTCTCCACTAACATGGTTCAATACATTATCATCCACCCACTGCCTAATGTAACCACATACTTGACGATGCAATATATTCCATTGATCATCTGTTTTATCATCAGGCTTTTTAGTTTCAAATACAGGCAAATAATAATCTTTCACATAAAGAAGATCCTCCATCTTGCCTTTCCACACATGATAATTAGAACCATTGAGATTCACCATTCTATTAGTATTGGTTTCCATATTCACCACAAGGCACAGAGCAGAAACCCGCTCTGATACCACTTTGTTGGGATAAACACACGAATAATCAAATAATAAACTATTCGTCTACGCAGCGGAATGATCAATTATCCCTCTCTTGTGTGAATCTAGCAGGAAACAATCCTAATAATATAATGCACGATAAAGCAAGCAATCAACAACGCACAACACAAGCAATTTAACGTGGAAAACCTCCTCAATGTGAGAAGGTAAAAAACCACGGGACCGAAGCCCACCAAACACTTCACTATGAGACAAAAAATCCAAGAGTTACAATCTGCCACCACAGATGAACTACCACAAACGTATCAAGACAATCAATACTTGATAACAAACAACGAGATTAGAAAGACCTCACCAAACTACGCAAACTGACGTTCTGAGTTCGCAACTGTAGAACCTCAGAATCCGATCTCCACCGTCCAGAATCAACTTCTATGAGTCCTGAACGTGCTGTCCAAATTACAGCTCGATCCAACGGTTAGTTTGTAAGAAACAGCTCTTTCTCCTCGACTGCGCAGAACAAAATTGCCCAGAAAATCGGCTTCTTTTTTCGGCGAATTCCCGTCAATCCAAAGCTCTAAACACGATCTCCACCGTTCAGAATGTACTTCCACAAGTTCCGAACGTGCTGACCAAAATTCAGCTCGATCCAACGGTTGAAACTCCGGTTATTGCCTCTGCAATATCACTGCGCTGGATTTTCTCTCAAAAACATGAATTGTGTTTTTGCCCTCTTTTTCTTCTCTCTTCCGTCAATGACTTACGGGACAAGATAAAACCAAGTATCGGGCCTACTTGGGCTAACCTAACATTGTTGGCTATTGGGCTCTTCACATATTTGGAAACCCAACCCAACAGAAGTTCCGGGGCTGAAGAAAGAGGAAGTGAAGGTGAAGGTGAGAGCGGGGAAGGTTCTAAAAATCAGTGGGAAAAGAAAAGTGAAGAGAGAAGAAAATGGTGGGAATTGGCATCACTCGGAACGTTCCGTGGGAAAGTTCTCGAAGGTTCTAACGTTGCCTGAAAATTCGAGAGGTGATCATGTGAGGTCGAGCTTCGACAATGGAGTTGTCACTATTACTGTTCCTAAAAGAGATCATCATATGAATGATGATGTTGTTAAGAATATTCAAGTCAAGGGTTGAGATTAATTATGAGTTTGATGAATGTGTGTATTTTTAGAAATAATTAATTATTATTGGTGTATCTCATCGTTATTCCTTCTTCATCGATTATGTATTGTATGATATATGGAGTATAAGATTGTTGTATTTGATCTATTTGGAATTCAGATCATCTATTTTTTTTTATTTTTGCTATAATTAATATATAGTGCCTTCATTTTCTTTACCTGGGATTTTTTTTTATTCACAAATCTTCTAATCATATGCGGTTCGGATCTCCTGTTACATTTTGGTGTTTTATCTCATGTTACAAATAGTTGGATGATTGATACGTAGGATAAACTAATGTATACCCTAACAATCAACCCTAAGGGGAAAGAAACAGAAGATGTAACATCAAGATGTAATAGGACATCATAGAACACTATTTTAGTAATTAAAAATACACATATGTCCTCACTAATTATTACTCCTACCATAATAATCACCCAATAACTATCAGGAGCAACTCTTGCTTAACTCAAATAAGTTTTGTAAAAAAATAATTTTTTTTAAGATTAAAAGTAATAGTTTATAAAGGTAAATAATTCATGCAAAATAATTTCATGAATAATTCAATCACACCATTTTATAGTTGAAATTTTGAATTTTTTTTAAATAGTTATTACTTTTTATTAAAAATATTATTATTACTTTTATTTTTAAATATTGTCATCGCTTTATTATACTATAATTTGTTCTTAATGAAATAGTTTATTGTATCATTATCAATTCTCATTAATTAAGTATTATTTTTTATTAAAATATTATCATGATTTTTTAATCGTTTTTAAAAAGTCATCTCGTACAAGCTTTTACAATAAAGAATAGAGAATGTTAGTAAATAGTATGGGGATAAAAGATTAATAAAAAAAATGTGTGTACGTATAGATACTTTTTTTAAAACTTGATTTTAAAAAATCAAACTAAAATAGATATGTTTTATTTTTCAAAATTAGAAACTAACATAACCTTAAGAACTGCAAATATATAAATAAATAAAAATGATACATAGTTTAACCTCTTGTTTTTATACTTAATAAAAATAATTTAATTATATATACATACCCTGGCCTATGCCACTCCAAGAATAAAAAAAATATACTGTTCTTGATTTCCACTTCTCTAATTAGGGGTGGGGAAAAATACCGAAAACTCGGTATACCGCGATCGCCGTATCGAAAAATGCCGAAAAATATCGAAAATTCAACATACCAAAATTTTCGGTACGGTATGGTTACCGTACCGATAATTTCGGTACGGTATCGGTATAAGATATTAAAATTTTTGATATTTCGGTATACCGAAATTATTTTCGGTATTTCGGTATTTCGGTATCGGTATATATACCGAAAATTTTATATAATTTTTTTTTTAATTTAATTATACATAATACAATATTTAAGTATATTTTATATTATACATATATTTAAATTATTTTTATTTTATTATGTATTACGTTTATTCATATATATTTTTTAAAATTTAAAATAAGCTCTAATTAAAATAAATAAAAATATAATACACATCTAAATAAAAATATAGGAGTATAAAAATATAATAATAAAAAATTTATTATTTAATCATGAATAAATTAAAAACAACATAAATATAATGTTTGAGATTAGAAAATTTAATTATTTTGAAATATCTTTATATTAATTTTATTATTTTGATTAAAATTAAATATTATTTTTCGGTATGGTTTCGGTAAATCGGTATTTTTCGGTATGTTGAATTTTCGGTATGAAACGGTATGTCAATATTTCGGTATTAATTGGTATTTACCGAAAAATCGGTATGGTGTAAATTTCGGTACGGTATCGGTATCCGATTTAATTTACCGAAATTTCGGTATACCGAAAAATCGGTATACCGAAATTACGGCATCGGTATCGGTATGGATTTTTCCATACCGAAATTTTCGATATGGTATCGGTACGGTATCGGTATTTTCGGTATACCGATATTACCCACCCCTATCTCTAATAATCCAAACACAACCAAACATCTTTAATTTCTCCCACAAACTTTCAATCAAATTAAAATCCCTCTCAACAATATTTCTACCATAATTTCATCTTCAAAACAAACAGCAATGTCCAACATGTCCATGGATACACCCATGCCCATGCCCCCATCTTCCGACAACCATACCATGCCCATGTACATGGATGACATGGCCATGCACATGAGCTTCTTCTGGGGCAAAAACGTCGTCGTTCTTTTCGCCGGTTGGCCAGGGGCCGGCCGCCTCGGAATGTACATATTAGCCCTCGTCGCCGTCTTCGTTACGGCCGTCATCGCCGAGATCCTTTCGGCGTCGTCTACCAAATTGAAGCTGAGGGGTGTCGCCGGAGCAGCCATGCACGCCGCCGTTTACGCCGTTCGAATGGCTTTGGCTTACTTGATTATGCTTTCCGTCATGTCGTTCAATGTCGGAATCTTTCTGGCGGCGGTGGCCGGCCATGCCGCCGGACGTTTTGTCGTGAAGCTTAGAGAACTGACGGCGGTGGTGGACTCTTAATTAGATTGGATTTTATTTTGGATGAGTATTGATTTATGTGAGAATTTTGTGAGTTGTAATTTAATTTCTTCTTCATTAAATATTCCGAAATAATGAATTTTTTTTAATATAATTTCTTTTACTATTATTATATCTGTGAAATAGTGAATAACACTAATATTTCATGAGTTTATATTAGGTGCACCCGGTGCACCCTTGCATCCATATTTGTATAATTTTTTATTCTATTTTGTATACATGTTATTCTCTTTTGTATACATGTTTTGTAATAATTGTATACTTTTTTCACACTAAGTTTTTCATTAAAAAAATAAGCATTCATATGCGTATAACTTTTTATTCAATAGTGTATACATGTATTTTAATAATTGTACATTTTTTTACACTCAATTTTTTATTAAAAAAATTAACAATTAAATTGTATACATTTTTACTCATAATTGTATATGTTTTTGCTTATATTTGTACGTGGATGCACACGAAACTTCGTGTGCACCCGGGTGCACACTATATTTAGCCATATTTCATATTCTAAATTAATAATTTTACATATTTCAGATTTTGAATTAATAGAAAATATAATTTAAGTCTCAAATTAATTGTTTACCTATTTTTTAGGTATTGGACTGATAAAATTATTTTTATTAAAAATTTGTTGGTAATTATCAATGTAATTCAACCCATTATTAAATTTTGTTTGTAAAAATGATTTTTTTTATTTATTAGTTTTTGTATATTCTCACATTTATACACGTAAGTTGGTCCATCTTGACCGTGAAAAAGTTCGGCTTTGTTTAAATTGGACGATGAACGATTCGATTGCTCCACGTGGCAAGTTGATAAGAAGATATATAGTGGTGGCAGAATTAGATTTTTATTTTATTTTTCCTTTACTTAATTTCTCTTCTTTCCTTTTCTTTTCTTTTTTTTTTTTCATTCCATTCGAATAATAGTGTCATTTTCATAGAGAAACAACTTTTATCAAGTAAGAATCAAATAATATGAGTAGTGATTGAAAATGTTATAAAAATAAATTATATGGAGTATAATATATCAACAATTTGCTCAAATAGAAAAAAAAATAAATAAGTATCCTTAGGTAATAGTAAGCCTTGATAATATCGAAGCTCTTGTTCATTCTTGTTTATGAGTATTTTATTGTTTAGATTTATAATTACTACTCCTCTGTTCGAGAATATTTGCATCAATATTTCCTAGAGTAAATATAGTTTTCATAGATAAATGGAGTATTAAATACATTAATTAAGGTTAATTAAGGGAGTATTAAATTTAAGGGAGTGTTTGGTTAATATATTTGAGTTAATAATATTTTATAAATTCTAAAAATTTATTAAAAATAAGGGCAGGTCTTACGTGAGACTGAGATCATTTTACACTTTTTAAATTAGTTATCACTTTCGCTATAAAACATTATCATTTTCGCTATAAAATGTTATCACTTTTCATTTATACTATAAATTGTTCATAAAATAGTATTATCACTTTTCATTAATTTAATATTACTTTTCATTATAAAAGTTATCACTCTATGTCTGTCTCACGTAAACTCTTATATAAGACAGTCTCACGCAAGTCTTTATTTAAAAATAAGGAGTTTACACCCTAATTCATTTAAGCAAAGTTAACTTCTTTCTAAGTACATTAAAAGTAAGTGATTTGATTACACAACTTAAGAATAAGGTGGATTATACTATTTTATTAAATTAATAAAGAATTAAGACAATTTTTTTATTTTTTTATTTTTTTTAATATTTTTAAGGCAAAAACTCATGTGCGGGGACACACCTTGTCCCCATGTGAATACAAGAATTTTAATATTATAACTCTTGTGTTCATATGAGGACACGGTATGTTCTCAGAGACATATGAGACCAACTCTACTTTTAAACTTTTTTTAACCTACTTAATAATTTTAATATGTTAAATAAGGAATGATATTTTCTTTAAATTAGTATATTTTAAAAATATTAAATTTAAATACTAATAATTATTGTTTAGAAGTATCTGTATTGGGCTTTACATAACCATGGCCACAGTATTTTTTTATATAATAATTGCGAGATGAAACTAAATGTAAATTAAAATTTTGAAGTGGGCCCAAAAGAGGCCTATTTAATAATAATAGTACTACATGTTTCGTTAATGGGCCTAATCAGTCCAATAAGTGGGATAACATTTTTTTTATATTTGCTAAACTCACTGGATATTACTCATTAATTAATATATGGGCCTGCTTTAAACAGATTTTCTTTTTTTCCGCCAATAACACAATTTACTACATGATTTGTAGTAATATTGTACTTTCCTGTTAACTTGTGATCTTTAAATCGAAGATTAGTCTCGTTAATCAACTTAATAATTGTCATTAAAGAGTAATTTAGTAATTTATTTATTTTAAAAATATAATCGTCTCGGAAGTTGTTTCAAAAATGATTTACAAATGCATAATATATCATAAAGAATAAATCTTTACATGTTAACAAATAAATAAATTACAGATGGCCATATTACAAACCTCATACAGACAACATAAGTTGCAAAGCGAATATTATATAATGGGCCATTTAGAAATGGAAGAAAGTGATTTAAATTAAAATTTTCAATAGGTTTAAAAGACATGCATGTAGAAGCATTAATTATTTGGAAATGTGTCATAATAATATGAGCTACCCAAAAGATTTGTTTTAAAAAAAAAAAGAAAAAAAGGGATAATTTTGCAGGAATAACTTGTTGAACAATTTATTTAATTAATTAAATAGTTGGAATGA
This sequence comes from Pogostemon cablin, assembly GCA_023678885.1. Classification (NCBI taxonomy): domain Eukaryota; kingdom Viridiplantae; phylum Streptophyta; class Magnoliopsida; order Lamiales; family Lamiaceae; genus Pogostemon; species Pogostemon cablin. The sequence goes on along the minus strand of CM042977.1, from coordinate 1,515,604 downwards.
ATATGATAACTATAATAGGACAATGTTAAAAAAGATAGTTGTTGAGCAACTTCTGAATATAGGAACCTATTCTATTTATAGATGAATAGTGGTTGCAAATTTCCTTAAATAGATTAAACCATCATCCAATCCACTCTCCCGTTGCCATTTGTTAGTTTTTCCATACTCAATTCCATACTCATAATAAAGGTCACTGCTATTATAAATATTTAGTTTTTAGAAAGATATTTTTACCTACTTAGGAGTAATTTGATATTTTTAAGTGGGTGAGGCGTGCGTCCGAGTGCACATCGTGCGCCTTTAGAATTTAGTATTATGGATAAGGGTACATTATTTTGTTCTAAAGGGTATACACTTTAATTAATAAGGGTACACCATTTTGTTTTAAAGGATATATACTTTTCATTAATATTTTTTATTTTTCTTCAGAAAATAAAGAGTACACATCTTTATACTAAAGAGTATACAATTTAACACAAAATTCTAAAAGCGCACGAAGTGTGCCCGTGCGCCCGGGTGCACACAAGTTTTTGCCTTTTTAAGTCAAAAAAATTATAAAGTAAATAATGTGAGTTGTAAAAAAATGAAAATTTTGAAATTAAGGTGAGTCGTTGCTTTGTGTATTTTTTTTTAATTTGAATTGTGAACTTATTCGTTGAAGATGGATAAAAATTGTAAATGTAAATTTATTTGTGTGACGGAAGGAGGATTTTATTCACCCAATTCAAATTGATACTTGACTAAATACTTCGTGCCAAATAAAGGTATACTCTTTCTCCGCGTCTAATTTCAATATTTATGTTTTATTTTTGCACGTATATTAATAAATATAGCGTTTTAATATGTGATACGAGTCGATCCACTATTAAAGTATGCTAATTATATAAGTAAAGTATGTTTATTTGTTTGTAATTAAAGCATGCATATAGTGGCATATTATAACTCTCATAAACCATAATAATATATTATTTATCATATTTTGAGAGAATATATTTTAACAATAAAAAAACATACTTTATCTATATAATAATAATATTTTAACACGTCTCATAAATCGTTTCACTGTCTCACATAGTAAGTAGTATTTTCTTATATAAGAGATTTTAAGAATAGATATTTAGAAAAGATTTCTAGCAATTCAATTCAATAATAAAGAAAAATGACAAAAGTGTAAAAAATTCATTTAATTACTCCCTCCGTCCTATGTCTCGTCTTTTAATTGTATTAGTGAGAGTGTGGACTCATATTTTAATTGTGTGTGTGGATGTGCGTGGATTCATGTGTGTGTAATTCAGTGTAAAAAATAAAAAGATTGTATGTGTCGGTATGTGTGGGTTCATACGTGAGTAATTCAATGTAAAAATTAAAAAGAAATTCTTTGGTTGAGATGTTCAAAATATAAAAACACCCTATTTCAAGGGGGATGGATCGGAGTATTTGTTACAAAACACTATGCTGTATCATGATAAAATGCACAGCAGGATTTGGAATCTTTTATTTTTTATTGATATATAAATATAGGAAGTATTTATTTTAATAATTGTGTATTTATTAAATAAAAAGAAGTTAAAGTTGATGGACGGCATGATTTAGTTGTGGAACGGCCGTACTAATTAATCTAGTCAACCATGTCACAAATAGAGATTCATCGTACTCCCTCCGTCTCATTTTAATATTTACGTTTGTTTTTTGTACATTGATTAAAAAATATTATATTTTAATAGATAGTGGGTGGAAAAATATAATATTTGATGTGAAGTGGATAGGTGTATCAGTGTTGAATGATATATTAATTTTTTTAGGTTGATCTCATATTCCTAAAAAGGAAAACGTAAGCATTGAAATGAGACGTGCAAAACAGAAATATAAACATTGAAACGGGACTGAAGGAGTATTAGTTTGAGATAACATTTTAAAAAAAAAAATCAAATAATTGTTTTTTTTATAAGAGATTGAACTGAAAAAGAAAAAGAAAAAAATCTATAAATATCCAAATAATTGAGAATAATTGGCGTAAGTAACACTCAACAGTAAATAGTTGACTCATTACACAGCACAGTCGATAGCTCATACACCTACTATTTCTTCCCCTTGAAGCAATTAATTTTTTTATTGACAGTAAATTACTAAATAATTTAATTGGGCTATTATCAATCAAATAGTATTACATTTTATTTAAAATATTTATTTATTTTATATAAAAAAAATTCACACAAATTTTTACAAATAATATTTTAGCATCTTGAAAATTATATATTCACAATGGACGTGTGATATATTAGTACATTCAAGTATGACATATAACCATTAATAATTGAAAACTTAGGGTGAATTGATATTAAATTTCAACCGATTTCTTGTACAAAACTAATTAAGTACAATAACATTTATTCCGAAATTAACATATCTCTTTAATTAAATCTTTATTGCAGAAAAGTAGTATTTCATGTGGTCATATTCATTTAATCATTAATGTTGAATTTATGTGTAATGAATTATCCTATATACTTGCTTATAATATGGAGTAGTATATACTTAAACCCTCTCACCATGTTATGTACCCTTGTCTCATTTCAGATGTCACACTTTCTATTTTGGGTTGTCTTATAAAAGTTTGTATATTTCCAAAAAGAAAAAGGAAAAAGTAAAAAACAATCACCCTTCACCATACACTTTATTTAAAAAAAAACATCTCTACCTAGCATATTTTATCATTTATTTATTACAAAAAAAATATCATTATATCCCTAAAAGTTATCCCTTTCTTAATCTCCGTGCTGGAATTAGGGGTGCAATCTTTTGTGGGATGGAGGGAGTACTTTGCATCAGGAGCTCAACTTATTAGGTAACGGAAAATTTTGTATAATGATCAAAGATCGTGTGAGTAATCTCTTAATTAAAGGCTTCTTGTGTGGTGGGATAAAATGTTTAATCCTTGTTGGTTGGTTGAATTACCATAATTAACCTTCTTCACATACTGTCGGACTGGCATGTGAGTGCCCAGAGTGTACGACTCCACCTTAAAAAAGTTATGAGGTGAATTTGAAAATGTATTTCACATTTTCATTTTTAGTTCTTAACACAAATTATTTTATATTTTCATTATTTTAAGTGGTAAAAATTACATTTCGATAATATTCATTTCTTAAGTGCACCCCAATAATTTTACATATTTTTTTATTAAATTGCTTAAAATATTCCTTTTCCTTATTTTATACTCCGGCTAATTATAGTGTGCACCCGGGTGCACCCTAAGATAGGGTGCACTCATATACAAATATAACCAAAAACATATACAATTATGAGCAATAATGTATACAATTTAATTGTTAATTTTTTTAATGAAAATTAAGTGTAAAAAATATACAATTATTAAAAAAAACATGTATACACTATTGAATAAAAAGTTATACACATATGGATGTTAGTTTTTTAAAAAAACTTAATGTGAAAAAAGTATACAATTATTACGAAACACGTATACAAAATAGAATAATATGTATACAAAATAGAATAAAAAGTCATACACATATGGGTACACCCTTGCACCAGGGTGCACCAATATACACTCTTTATATATTTTTAAAAAAATAATTAAACTCTGCGTGTAAGATTACACAGAATATTTCCAGAAGGAGTAATAAGATAAATAAGCTTCATGTATGATTTTAATCTTCACCTCTTATTTACGTAGAACTCAATTAATAATATTCTTTTCGTATACCGGTTAGGTATCATTTGTTTTTATACATGTTTGAGAAGTATTAATATTTAACATGTGAATAATTATGTTACTAAAGTACGTGGATAGTTATATTAGTAATGTGTAACAAGTGTTATATATCTATAAAGAGAAATTGGACGTTTAAGAAAGAATTTTCAAAATCATAAAATGAGATCTTTGAACCAAGTGGGCTAGCCTACTTGATCATTGGGCTCTCACCTAAGGTGAGTGACCTAGGTTCGATTCTCATTGGGAATGAATAGGTGAGGAGTAATAAGGAGGATTGGAGATAAAAGGGTGTATGAGTACTTGGTGAACTAACTAGACTAACAACTAACTTTGTCCGATAAAAAAAAAACAAAATGAGATCTTTGATTTGGAGAAATGGTATATGAAAAAGTATTGTAACGTTAATGTGTATGATAACATTTTCATTTAATCAATAATGTTTGTGAATATAATATGATATGTAAGATAACATTAAAGTCCATGGGACTAAAAAAGCATGTTGGGTAGTGACAAAACAAGTTGAGCAACTACTTTTGATTCTCCCTATGCTTGACCATCAATTAAATTACTATCAAATTTCCTTGGAAATGGTGTACCCCACCATTAGGGGCCCCACTGCTTGACCATCAATTAAATTACTATCAAATTTCCTTGGAAATGGTGTACCCCACCATTAGGGGCCCCACTGCCCATGCCCTGGGGATTGGTGGAGGAGGTAAATCGCAGGATGTGCCTCAAGTGGCTTATAGGGAGGGCTCACTGTTAAACTTGTGCTTGCAAGGGGCCAAATCCATGCCAAAGGCAGGATTCGAACCCCCACCCTGCAGCAACCAAGCTCAGCTGGAAGGCCTTTCCACCCTCCCCTCTACCACTTGAGCTATGCCCTGGGGGCAAACTATCAAATTTCCTTGATAATACAAATAGCAATCTTTCATATTAATAAAATAATCATTTTCTTCTAAATCTAAACTTTATCCAAATTATGCAGTACATACAAATATAGTACTCCCTCCATCCCACGTATTTTTACTCACTTTCCATTTTGGGATGTCCCACGTATTTTTACCCATTCCATTTTTGGCAAAAATACATAATATTTTATTACCTACTTTTTACAATCCCAACAACTTTAATTACTTTTTTACACTTTATTCATCATTCCCAATAACTTTATTCACTTTTTCTTTTTAAATTACTAATTTATCCCTACTTTCTCTTACATTATATATTAGAAAAATAAAACGTCTTAATCTCCGTGCCCGTACAAACGGGTAAAAATACCAGGGACGGAGGGAGTACATAAATTGTTCATCACGACCTATGTGTATATTCTTAAAAGTAATGATTTATATCCTCAAGGATCAACGCCTATACTCCATATATTTTACAAAGAACATTAATAGTAATTAATAATTTAAATTTAATTAATAATAATAATTTTTCAACATATAAAAATGTTAATGTGCAAAAAATTTTTTATTAGAGTTATACTTTAATAATTAAATATTATACTAATTTATTTATTAAGCAATATAAATAATATAAAAATCATTATTTTACAAATATCAATTATGGAACAATTTTGAAAAATCATGACCTATATTATACAAGCAATATTTAATTTAGGGTTATTATGGGGGTGGGTGGATCAATCTAATTTTACCTTTTTATAGCATTTTCTAATTATTATAAACTAATTTTATAAAAAAATCTTTATACCAATTAGTAGGGAGTAATATATAAATTTATTATTTAAACCCATAGTGACGGCGCATGGAAACGACCAACCCTTTCTTATCCTTGAGCTTTGGCTCCTGGCTCGTTCACAGAATTACCCTCAATCAGTTGGGCTCGCGCCTCCTACAAGGTTGGATAATGCCGGTGGGGACCCAGATCTGGGCTTGAGATGTGGTAAATAGAGAGTTAGCGGTGGTTGCGGAACAAGTGGCGGCGTGGTAGTCGGGTGGGGAGGAGGCTTGCCTTCTTTGGCCATTTTTTGTTTTAGATCTACTTTTCTTGGTCTGTATTTTCAATTTCAGTTTACTTTACTCATTGTTGAGTTTTGGAGGTTTCATCTATCGATCTAACTAACATAGGTTGCTTAGTTAAACAATACAATTCGACTGTTTGAGTTTTGCTAATACTCCCTCCGTCCCGCGGCAAGGGTAGTATTTGCTTTTTGACACGTGGATTAAGGAGTATTATTATTTAATGTGTAGTGGGTAGTTGTATTAGTGGGAGTATGGGCCCCATGTTTTAATTGTATTAGAGGGGGTGTGTGGGTCCATGTGTGTAAAAAAGGAAAGAAGACCCTTTGGGTGGGACGACCAAAATGGCAAAAAGAGACCCTTGCTGCGGGACGGAGGGAGTATATTTTGTTTCCTTTAGGGAGCGGTGTTTCCTCTTCTTGAGATGTTAAAGTCTCTTTAATGAGATGTTGTAACTCCTTTATAGAGCTGTTGTTCGCTTGGTTGTTTACTGTAAAGATCCATGTAGCTCTTTGACTAAGTAAATGAAACCTATCATTTGATAATAATAATAATAAAAAAAAAAACTAGAAATAGAGAAGTTTAAAACTAAATCCAAAGAATCAATACAAATAATCTTCTAATTAATTGTATATATATCAATATAATAGTAAATTCTAATTGAAACCACCAACAGATTTTCACACTTCACAATTCCACACATAAATGGAAGCCATAACAAAGAAATTACCAAGCTATTACCATGTTTTTTTTAAATAGCAAATTTATTCCTGAAATTACCCTTTTTCTTGAATAAAAAAATTTATTTCTATTTCTTCTTCATCATCATCACTCCTACCTACCAAATTACTAGTTTACCACTACCACTGGTCTACTAATCACCTATGGCAGTACAGCTACCATCCATTACTGTATGTATCCTCCTTGCCAATCAAAATATGACACGTCATTCTCCCTACAGTTCTCTAGCATGTCCATTCTTGAGGAAGCCTTGCTTGTTGATTCATCATACTTCTCTGTTGAACCATCATCAAATTAGCATTTCTTTGATTCATAGCAGAGTCTGCATGCAATCACACAAGGATGTTAGATTTAATTATAATAAAATTATTAAATATAAGGGGATAATTCTTGGCATGGTATGTTACCATAATCTGCAGTGAAACTTCTTGGTTGAATCTGAATATCAATGAAGTTGGAATTTAGGGCTTGTACTACTCTCTCTGGTAGAAGAACAGTTGCTGGAAATTCAACAAAAATTTCCATGTCAGATTCTATGAACAAGAACAGAGCATCGAAACAGGGGAGGAGTGTTGGGAATAAAAAATTACCTGGTTTCTTGCGGGTTTCAAAAGGGGTTGATCCGAATCTTTGAGGAAGGAAAACACCGGTTCCAGTTCGTTCTTTCTTCGCCACCGGTTCACCGACAAAAACCGCCCTCATTCCTGAACCGTGTTTCTGTACAGTAGGCATGGATAAACCTTGAGTTCTGCCATCACCGCCGTTCCTTCTTCCACCCTGAAGCTGAAATTCCATGAAACCTTTACCGGAAACTCTGTTCTTCAGCATCTGATGTTGCCTCATCTGTTCAAGCTGCACGAACAGTTCATGAAAAATTAGTAAGCAGAAATTTCGAGTGAGAACGAAATCTTAATTAACTGAGGGAGTAAATATGAACCTTGGCTGCTTGCAACATCTGATAGGAGAGATGGTTCTGAGTCTGGCTATGGCTATGGACTTGTTGGTTCGGATAATACGGCGAGGTCGGGTTCAGGATCTGCTGATGAGCGGTGACAGGGCTGGTTTTGCCATGCGGAGAGTAGAGCTTCGATGAATAAAACGGCGCCGTTTCCTTCATCACTTGCATCCTCGCAACTTCCCCGGCGGCCGCGTAAAGCAAATCCCACCGCCGCTGGTCTTCAGCATCCGGAGGCGAACAGACGCCGGAGAGAGAGTTAGGGCTTCCCCTCGAACCGGATTTGCACCCGCACAGAGTTGATTGCGGCGAACCGGACAGACCACAGGCCTGAAATAATTTAAACATGAATAAAAATCCCTAAAATTAAAGAAAAAGCAAAAGAGAAGCGAAACAGTCGCATACCTTAGCTCTGTAATCGGAGGAGAAGTTGAATCTCTGCAAAGAAGAGTACGCAAGCTTCCGAGTCAACTCAGCGATGAGTTCATCGTCGTCGCTCTCAGTCTCCGTCGTGGGCGAGCTCAGATCAGAGCCAAAACCGTACGAATTCCCAAATCCATACGACAAATCATCGACTCTCTTCGTACCCAAACGGAAATCAGTCAACAGGTCATCATCCGTGAGAAACTCCGACGGCAACCAGAACTCCAAATCGTCAGATTCAAGCGCCATAACCGCAGAGTAGAGACACAAACAACCCCAAAATCTCCGTATATATACAAAAAATATCCGAAAGCGAAAAAATCTGGAAAGCAGGTGAAACGAAAAAAAAGCGAAGAGAGAGAATATGGATTTGTTTGCTGGTTCTTGAAGGATTAATTATAGCCACCACTGCACTCAAACGGTGGGAAAATCATCAGGGACCCAGCAAATTTCACATGAGAGAGAGAGAAGGGCAGTTTTGGAGAGAGAGAGAGAGAGAGGGCAGTTTATAATGTGACAGTCTGCAGGGGTAGTGTTAGGGAAAGAAAGAACCCTAGGAGGGCGAGTGGATTGACGCGCGAGGATGTGGTGGGACCCGCGTCTGACAGGTTCACCCGGTTCGCATGGGGTGGGACCACCCTAATTTGAAACTATGAACATCGGATTTGGCATAATTTCGGTATGGGCTGGTAGTGCTCAATAAGTCTTCCCGCCCTTTTCATTTACTACGCAATTGAAATTTTAGTGAATTACTATTAATTATAATGATTTTTATTTATTTAATTTCCTCATTTATAGAGGAAGTTACTTTTATATGAACTCCGTTCACAGTACTTCTTACTTATAAAATTATTTTTTTTTTATATAAAAATTTAGAAATTTTATCAATACAGGGCCTGAAAAATGGGTAATCTATCAATTCAGGGCTTGAATTATATATACTATCGATTAGGGTTCTGAATTATATAAAACTATCCATTCAGGACCTGGACTTAGGTCATAAATTGATAAAATAGGAGATAATATTTGACAAATTCAGGCATTGGATTGATAGTTTTACATATTTCAGGTCTTAAATTGATAGAAAAAATAATTCAGGCCCCTAATTGATAGTTTATCAATAATTCGGACCTTAAATTGATAAAAAATTACTATGATGAATACTATTTTGGTAAAAGCTCATGTACTAGGACACCTCGTGTTCTCATGGGAATATAAACTTCCTTCTTCCTTCTATATTTTATTTAAACTTATGTATTGTTAAGTGTTTAAATTGCAAAGGGACAATGTGTTCCTGAGAACACAAGAGCCCACTTTACTCTTTTTTACAATAAAAATTACTATTAATTCTCAAAGTTTACTCAATAAAAATATAAAAAGTTAAAATATTACTCCCTCCGTCCCACAACAATGAGTTCATTTTACCATTTTCGTTCGTCCCAACATAAAAGGTGCATTTCCTTTTTTAGTAAAAGACTCACACAAATTAACTTTTTCTCTCTCCATAACCTCACACTTCACACTAATACACATACTTAAAATATTATTTCTCTCACCTCAACTACCCCCCAACTACCTATTAAATATTATATCCCTTAATTTACGTGCAAAAAAGTTCCGTCACTCTTATTGTGGGACGGAGGGAGCATTAGAATTTAAAGAATAATACTGTAAATAGTGGAGTATAGTGTTTTTATTCTAAAAAGTTTCTCAAAAGAATAATTGTGATTTATATTATATCATGATTTATAAATTATAGTATAATTTAAAAAGTACTCCCTTCGTTAAAAAAATAGGTGTGTTTATTTTATGATAATATCAAATAAATGTGTTTGTTTATTTTTTTAACTAAGAGAGTAATATTTGTTTATTTAAAAAAATTATTAATGTACGAAGAGTAATCAGATAAATATATTAACAAAATTATAGGTCCTCATATAATTGTAGTAGTATACTATGGTTTACTAAAGAAAAGAAAAAAGAAAATAATTGTACTAGTATCTATAAATGAGATACAATTTTTTTATTAGTTTGTTTAGGTAAAGTGTGAACAGGTTCTACATAATTTTATGTCTTTTTAATTTTATATACTCCTATAAAGTACTTTTATTAAGAATTTTTGGCTCTAACAGATTAATTTAAATTTGAGATCTAATCCAAGGATTAATTTACTTTAATAAATCTGCTATGATTAGAGCTACTTCGTCAACTAAATGAACAATTAGTTCACATTAATTAAATTTCAAGTATCACATTAATTAAAACATAACAAATTATTAAGTCACAAATCATTTCCTATTCAGTCACATGTCTTTTTTAAACCTAGCACAAGCCTTAACGTACCCGGTAAAGTTTAATTTTGTGATATATAATTGTTTCAGGATACACTCGTATACGATGGTTCGAGTCATTACTAAAATGTATTCCATTTATTATATTGATAAAATAGTTTATTGGTAGTTAAAATATATTTGTAGTAAATCATATTATAATATCTAAAATCATACTATAATGTATATAATTTATTATACTATTAAAAGATACTCCCTCCGTCCGCCCGGAACGCATACATTTTTTTTTGTATATTAATGATGTGTATGGGTCATATGTGTTTAAAAAGATAAATGTATATCTTTAGTGCGGACGGCTAAAATAGCAAAATGAATACTTTTTCGGCGGACAGGAGAGTAATACTTTAACTACCAATAAACATAATTTATTTATATAATAATTATCAGTAGTGGACCTAAGGAGGGACCAAGAGGACGATCGCCTGGACTCCTAAAATATGAGGGGCCCTGATATGAAGCAAAATAGGGTTCACGGTCGACGGGGCAGGCTTGGGTCCACTTCCATGGACTGATCTTATTTATTTTAATTATCTTTATGTTTAGGGCTTGAGCCCATTATTTATTATGTTTTTATTTAAGTCCTTATGGTTTTGGTTTCTTTCCCTTTTTGGTATTTGTGAGTAGTAGTATTTAAGGTGTACTTAGAGTTTATGGATGGATATCAAATTATTATTGGATTAAGATGCCTGGAGGCTCTTTTGGGCAAACAGAGTCTTCCGTTTGATTGGGCGCGCAAACAGTACTACTGTTTGATTTTCTTTTTCTTTTATTTTTCTGTTCTTATCAATTGGTCCGACCTGCCTAATTCCATTTCCATCGACATGGAAACAACACGTTCCAGTAGGGAGAGATTTGTTAAACTCGAGGCTGATTAGACGGAGATGAAGAAGACGATGGCTGAAATTTTGGCTACTATGGGTGAACTTTCGAAAGTGATTCTGAAACTCTCGGGATCGCAACAATTAGCTGCAGATCTGCGTCGCAAGGATGTCACCACTACAGAGACCGAAACGGTGACTCTAGCGCTGGCGATTCACCCTCAACTGCAAATATATTCGGTGCAACTTCCGTCCTTCAATGGATCTGACCCTATTGGTTGTTCAAGGCTGCCTGTGGTTAGTAATATGGAGTAGGGGGCAGCAGTGTACAGGTTGGGTCAACCTACAGTTTCTCTAAGCCGACTGCAAATCCCTCGGGGATGAATTCAGGGCTGTCCGGGACAAATATGGGGTTGTCCGGACAATTTACTACTCATTCCAGATTTACTCATCTTCCACCAAGAGCCTTTGAGGACTTTAGAGCGAAAGAGTTATGCTTTAGGGGTAAGAAACCCTTTACACATTGGCATGACTGCCCATTCAAACAACTGAGAATGTTGTTGGCTGAGGAGGACGAGGAGTTGGGCCTCAAACAGTACGAGTATTGCAAGGTGACAGGGAAAGAGTTAATGGATGGAGAGGAAGAGTTTTTTTAGGAGAGGCGTGTGTTTCATGTTTACTCTATGGCGGTTGCCTGACTGCAACCTTGAGGACAAGGTTGTTTCAAAGGATGATGGAATTGATATGAAGCAAAATAGGGTTCACAGTCGACGAGGGCGGGCTTGGGTCCACTTCCGTGGGCTGATCTTATTTATTTTAATTATCTTTATGTTTAGGGCTTGAGCCCATTATTTATTATGTTTATGTTTAGGGTTTTGGTTTATTTCCTTTTTGGTATTTGTGAGTAGTAGTATTTAAGGTGTACTTAGGGTTTATGGATGGATATCAAATTATTATTGGATTAAGAAGCCTGGAGGCTCTTTTGGACAAACGAAATCTTCCGTTTGATTGGACGCGCAAACAGTATTACTGTTTGATTTTCTTTTTCTTTTATTTTTATGTTCTTATCATGCCCAAAATTTATATATATATAATAGTAATAATTGGTATAATTATATTTTAATAAAATACATAATTATATTAGCTTATTAGAGTTTTCATAAAATCTTGGCCATCAATTTATTGGACTTGAAAAGAGGCTTATATTTAAATTTAATAAAAGATAAAAACTTGAGGCCCAAAATAAATATGAATACTGCAAAATGAAGCTTTTCTAAAGTGTTAAAAACTTACTTGCGTTTAACTATGTAACAAAAAAGACTAAATTAATTAGCAATTTTATGTATTGAAAAAAAAAATGTTGAAACAAATTAATTATAATGATATTATCAATGAATTCTCTTCTCATAATGCTAAACAAAGTCATTTTAAATGATGATAATATATAGTGACGGAGTCAGAAAATAAATTCAGGGTGGGTCAAAATCGTATTGTAAAGAAAATACTTCATTCATATTGCAAAATTATTTGCGTTCTTTAAAAGAAGTTACTATTTTTTAATAACTTTATTAATTTTTTTAATAATTTGATGATTTTTTTTATAATAATAAAGTATACTATATATGTTAAAAATGATGATAATTTTAAAATTAAAATATACTTCTATATTTTTATTTGATATTTTTTTAAAATATATGTGATTTAATCTTGATCCATGAGGTGTATTTAGATTTTACCTTGATTTAGAATAAGTTGAAATATATATATATATTATAAATATAATAACATATGAAATAAATTTAATACAAACAATGTCAAAGGAAAAATAAAAAAAATAAAAATTATGCCATTTAAAATGATCAAACAGAATGAAAATTCTAAGAAGAAAAAAATTATAATATAAATAAAACTAATATATAAAAATAAATAAAATATAAATTAAATAAAAAGTAATCGTACATGTAAGGATAGAACCCTTGACCTTCAAAAGGTTAGAGAGGGACACTATGCTTATTATATTATGTTAATTTGAACATATATATACTAGTAGTTTTTGAAAAGCCAGGGGGCGTCACAGCCCCGGTACTTAACTGCCTCCGTCTATGATAATATATACTCCCTCCGTCCCCCAAAGTATTTCACACTTTCCTTTTTCATCCGTCCCTCAAAGTATTTCACACTTTACTTTTACTAAATTTGGTAAAAAATACATTATACTAATACTCACTTTTTACACATATCCCAATATAATACTTACTTTTTCACATCTCCCAAAAACTTTACACACTTTTTTCACATCTCTCAATAACTTTACACACCTTTTTCATTAAATCAACTAAAATATATATTCTCTTTCTTACTTTATACATAAAAATACAAAATTTTCTTAAACTCCGCGCACACCAATACGCGAAATACTTCCTGGGACGGAGGGAGTACTCCATATATCAATGAGGATTTAATTTCTTTATTCGTCCCGAGCCTAAAAAATATAGGACTGAATAATTATATTTTATTAGTAAGTATCATCTCACAAGAGATTTTATTTTTTATTTTTTACTATAAATTAGTGTAAAATTAACTTAATCGCGTCGAGTATATGAATATGTGATACTATTATTTTTGTTCTTTATATTTGGTTAATTATCATTTTTTCTTACTATAATTCATTTATTCAATTATCTATATGATGGTTAATATTAATTCAAACATAATTAACAATATATGCTCAACTCATAATACACTACAAAAAAACTGGCCGACAGTGACGGACTTTGTGACGGACTGACGGACTTTATGACGGGAAATCGTCCGTCACCCGAACATGCGTCACAAACTGTTTGTGACGGTCCCGTCACTATTAGTGACGGAATTTGTGACGAAAATCATTAGTGACGGAATTTGTGACGGTTTGTTTTAACCAATATTTGTGACGGACTTTGTGACGGAAAAAAGTCCGTCACAAACTTAAAATTCTAAAAAAAAATTAATTAGGTGGGAATCGAACCTTGTTGCTCATGTGAGTGCTTCATGGCACCAACCGGACCGGCTACCGGGTAGTCCATTTACATTTTATTATATTTCTACCCCTTATACCTCATTTACAATTTAATTGTATATATTGGCTCCCAACCGGGTTTGAACCTGGGTGGGTGCCAAGCAAGAGTACTTGTTAGCAAGGGTTGAGTCAATTTGGCTAGATATCTTTTGTGTTAGTTTTTAATAAATATTGTATATATTTAATTAATTTGTATTAAAATAGCATCAACCAACTTTTAAAATAAATATGATGGTAATATTGATTAATGTAATATACATTAATATGACTAATAATTATCAAAACATTTATTTATTTATTTTATTATCTATTTAAGAGAAATATTAAAATTTTCATAATTAAATTAAAAAATCCTCATAAATTTTAAATTCTCAATCTATAAATAATATCTAAATATATTATTATTTATAGATGTAAAATAGGTTAATTATCTATCTATATTAATTATTAAAATAATTAAAAAAATTGTGGAGATGACACCTCATCAAAATTAAATTCTCATTTAGTATATTAAAGATATATATACTAATTGCGAATACGCTACTATAAATAATTTTTAAAAGTATGATGTGTCACGACGTGGTTAATCGTTGTATTTTTTATATTTTATATTTTAATATTATATACATAATCTTTCTATTTTTATATTTTTTAATATATATTATGATTTATTATTATATCACTATTTTATATCTCCAAAATATTTATTTTTATCTACAATATATTTGATAAGTCTTTATTCAATTAATTATTTTAATATAATAATTATCTAAATATTATAATATATTGAATAAAAAATAAATCCATCATTTAAAAAAATTAAATCTAGACTCCTTTTATTTTATTATAAGACAATATTTAAAAGTTAATTACTCTAAAAAATTATTTAATTACTATAAAGCTTCTACTAAAAAAAAAGTAATATATTTATTTAATATAAATATTTGATTTATGAATATACACGGGCAAAAAAAATAATTATATAAATTATTAAATTAATCAATATACTTAATTAACATAAATATTGTGTTCATAATAATATTAAAATAATATATTTATTAATTTAAGATAAAGTATACTAATTAATCCGTGTATTACATGGGAGAAAAACACTAGTATATATATATATATATATAATAACAAATACACTGTTATAAATAACTTTTAAAAATATGAGGTATCGTAACGTGGTTAAATTTCGTATTTTTTTGTTTTCATATTACATATATAATATTTTTATTTATTATTAATATTATCATTATCATTATGCATATATTAAATCATACAATAAATTAAAATCACCTTTAATCATATTTTTTTCATTAAGGAATAGATAATTAATAAAATATATTCAATTTATTAATATTATTATTCATATACATCTTCAAATTAAATACCACCTTTAAGTATAATTTTTTTTATTAAAAATAGATAATTAAGTCAATCATACTTTTCTATTATTTGGCAAAGATTTTAAAATTAATATTACTATGAGTATATTCAATTATTTAAGTTTAATTAAATTCACAATAAATAATAAAAAATAATAATTCCTTTTTTTTTAAAAGTAACTATGTTCTTATAATTATTTTGATTTTAAAATTAATATTATTATACACAACAATACAATACATTCTATTATTTAAGTTTAAATAATTCACAATACAAATTAAAAAATAATAATTTAAAAAAAAAAACATGTAAGTTTAACCTTTTTGTTTCATATAATTAAATTAAATGGTATAATAATGTACATGTGTAATGAGAAGTACAATTTTAATAAATTTTTTTAAATTGTAATTTGTGACGGACTTTGTCCGTCACAAAGTCCGTCACACATATTTTGTGACGGAAAAAAGTCCGTCACAAATATTTTTGTGACGGAAAAAAGTCCGTCACAAATGCCATCACAAATATTAAAAATGATGAAATTTTAAACGGTTAACGGACTTTGTGACGGACAAAGTCCGTCACAAATATTTTTGTGACGGAAAAAAGTCCGTCACAAATTTTTCCGTCACAAATGCCATCACAAATATTGGAAATGATGAAATTTTAAACGGTTAACTATTAGCCGTCACTATTTTCAAAATATCGTCATAAAGTCCGTCACAATTGTGACGACAAGTTTTCCGTCACAAAAGTCACTGTAGAACAACTTTTTTGTAGTGATAGGAGTACTACTTAATTTCTCATGAGACAATTATGATTTTTTATGTTAATATATCTTTAACACTCAAACTCAAAAGTCAACTCCCACAATTTCAACTTGATCATTAATAAAATTTTAATTTTATGACATAGATAAACTGAATACTGATAGAATTTTTGGTTATGGCTAACATGACTAGATTTGATTAATTATATCAATATCAATTTCTTTGATTATTCCCTACGTGAACGTATTACATATAGTATCTTTTGGTCTTATCATCAAATCTCAATCAAGAAATAAAATGAATTATTAATTTAAAAACTTGCATTTTGATTTGCTTATAGTTTTCAAGTTACTAATGGAGTATTTCTTACCCTTATTGCACGTAGATTTATATCTATTTTATCTCCATGGTTAAAGATTAATTACATTTAGACTATGCTTGTATTTGTTTTAAATTTTGGATTTTGATTTAAAATAGTTAGGATTTGAGAGAAATATTGTGAGGCTGTCTCATCATATTTTTACATTTTTGTCAATTAATATTAATTTATTTTATTATAAGTATTATCGCTTTGATAAATTATACATACACCTCCTAATTATTATTTGTTTCTTATGAGAGATAATGATATTCATACGAGGAAAACAAAGACACCGTCTCTTATGGGAAGGTGCTTGTACAAGCGGGTTGAAATATGATTGTAATATGAATAAAGTATGTTTATTTGTTGTTAATGTATGAATTTTTTAAGTATGATAAGTATGTTTTCAGGATGTTATAATATAATTTATTACAGACATACTTTAATAATCAATAAATATATTTTATTTATACAATAAATATACTTTAATAATAGATCGATCAGTCTAATAACTCGTCTCCCATAAATCCGTCTCACAAGAGCTACAGTGCCTCAAAAAGCAGTGCATCATTTAAAGTTTAAAAAAATGATAATTTTGATAATAAAACTTTGATAAATTATAGATACACCTTCTTCTAGTGATAGAGATCTAGGTGTAACTAGTTCAATTAGTAGTGATGGCAGGTTTATCTTACACATAATTAATATTTGCCCTATTTTATTACATTATTTGTTTCGTGTGCATGTACAAAACATGTCCAAAAATTTTAATTAAATTTGTCCTGAAATTTTATTATATATACTTAGTACTGTTTAACAATAATTTTACAAAGGGTTGATCTGGAAAAATTGTAATTTTAGTCTTATAATCATTGTGGATTGTTTTACTATTGGTCTATAATTTTCAAAAATAATTAATTTATCAATTTAAATTTTTTTTTTTTTTTTTTTCAAGTACTAGCTCAATATATATTTTTTAAATAATAATATCTCTAATAAAAATTATATCTAAATAAAATAAAATATAAAATGATTGATCATACAAAGACCTAAATTTGGATGAACAATTAAATAATGATATTGATAAAGAGTAGGATAAATGGAGGTTGGTCGGGTGGGTGGGTGACTGAGAGCGTGTTTCCTTTTTAGCTAAAATCGTTGTGGGATATGCGACTTCTGTTAAAGCCTGTGGCCAGTGGGGCCCTCATTCAAAATCTCCCTGCACAAGATATTTTCATTTGTCATCCAGTTATAGTATTTTCATTTTTTATTTCTGAATAAATTTACATTTATTTCTTTTTATTTTTGTTGGAATATGCATTCCTGTAATTCGAAATAGCATACTCCGTTAAAATTAACAGTGATATACTAATCACCGTTAAAATTAGGGGTTTGAGCATAAATGCCCACTACAATAAACCAAAATGCAAAAATAACCACTTCTTAGAAAAATAGCAAATATGCCCATTTTGTATGTATTTTTACAAAATTATCCCTCATGTGATATTTGTTTGACTCTAAATATATTAATATAATTAATTAAATAATTTGAACATTTATGATTAATTAAAACTGGACAATATATTATTTATAATTATTAATTAAATGGTTGAGAATAACTTGTTCCAATTCCAAAATTTAATTATAATTAATTAACTGATAATTTAAATTTAATAAGTAATTAAATTATTTAGGAATATTACTATTCTGATAAAATTTAAATTAAAATAATTAATATTTAATTATTAAATATGATGAATTAAATAGGGAGGATTACTACTAGGTACACAAAAAAACCCTAAATTACTATGAGATACAAACATACAAAAGTATTACTACTAGGTACAAAAATATATAGTGATAATCCAATATTACCCCTATTAATGTGCTGCACATAAATATTGTGTGCAGCAAAAGTTCATGTGCAGCAAAGTGTGTGCAGCAAAAAAAGTGTGTGCAGGAAAAAAAAAGTGTGTGCAGCAAAAAAATGTGGTGGTCCGGCGGCGGCGGTCCGGCAGCTTTTCCGGCGGCGGGAGTTTTTCCGGCGACCAGTTTTTTTTTTCTTTTTTTTTTTGACGAACAGTTTTTCCGGCGACCGGCTGCCGGAGCTCCGGCGGCGGCGGCGCGGCAGCTTTCCGGCGACCAGTTTTTTTTTTTTTTTTTCCCTGACAAACAGATTTTCCGGCGACCGGCCGCCGGAGCTCCGCCGGCGGCGGCGGCGGTCCGGCAGCGGCAGCGGTGGTCCGGTGGTGGGTGGAGGTTGGGGTTAGTGTTTTAAAGGTATATGGGTTTAGGGGTATATTTGGTATTTTACTTTAATATTTTGTATTAAATAATAATTATTTTAAATCAATGTATCTAGTAGTAATTAGGGGTACAAAGTGTGTACCTATCAGTAATTATTTCAATTAAATACTAATAATCCATATAAATTATTAATATATATATATATATTCGTTTTTTATTTTATAAACTTTATAATTTCATTTTATTTTTTAAAAATCAGTATTATAGTATGCATTTATTAAATTTAAATAATTTAGTACTTAATTTTTTGATTAATAATTAGTTTCTATTTTCTTAATTTAATTAAATTAATACAACATACTTTATTTTATAAATATTTAAAGAAGACAAATAATATTTTTTTGGTGTGAATTTATTAAGGGTAATTAGGTAATTTAATAGAAAAGCGGGCGTATTTGCATTTTTTAAGTGAGGGTGGGCTTTTTTGATTTTGAAATGGTTGGATTGGGCAAAAAGTACATTTCCTCTTAAAATTATATTTATTGCATCATTAAAATTTTATATATTATATATAAACTAGTATTTATCTGGCCGCGCGTTGCGCGAACAAGGATATTTTTTAAATATTTTTATATGTAAACTTTTATTTTTTTATGAGGTTAATAATATTCTCTTGAAATTTATGAGTAATTTATTTTAATCTAAAAGCATAACGATCTCATGCATGACTTGATTGTGATTCTTAAACCGCTGTCATTAACAACTATGAGGACTAAAATGCTTAGTTTAAGAAGAAACATGAGAAATGTGATAGTTTTACCTGGTGATGATGATCAGATTGATGAGTATGCGTTGTCATTCTAGGTTGAATTTTCCAATTGTTGATTAGCATGTAATAGAGCTTGAGCATGTAACTAAATATTTGGAAGAATCTGCAAATTCATTGTCACAATAGATAGAACTTTTCATGAGGAAGATTATAGATATGTAATGATGAGAAAGGTTATCGATATGCAAAATAATGTGAGCAATGAATTATAACTCTGCTATGCATGTTAAGAACTAATTATGTCTGAACTATGATCAATTATAATCGTCATGGGTTTCTAATTCAATTAAGAATTCATTCGCCCAGATTTGTGCATATGGTTATTAGTTAAAAAAAACCTGGTTATTTGAATAATAATCATGAATACTTAGAATTTATCAACTAAAAATGAAAGAAAATATAACTACATAGAAAGAGTGATCGAAGGGTTATTAAAGTTATTACCAAATAGAAATATCCATCACCCGTGCCCATATCAGTAAATGTCCATCAGTCGTATATATCCGTATCTACAACATAGGTTTTAAAAGTTGACATTTTACAAATTCTATCATACTTACTCATTCACACTTTATAGGTAGATAATCAATGAATATGGAACTGCAAAGGAAACACAAAAACATAAAAAGAAAAAAATGAAAGAAAATATAAGTACAGAGAATGTGTGATTGAAGGGTTACCAAAGACATTACCGAATAAAAATATCCATAACCCATACTCGTATCCAGCTTAATGTCCATCACCCATATCCGTAACACCCGTATCTAGCTACAAAACTTTTAAAAGTTGACATATTACAAATTCTACCAAACCTACTGATTCGTACTTTATCGATAAATAAACGATAAATATGATCTTGAAAAAGAAACACAAAAAACATAAAAGTGAAAGAAAATATAACTAATGAGATTGGGTGATCAAAGGATTATCAAATCCATTAACAAAGAGAAATACCAATCATTTGTACCTGTATTCTAGTAAATGTCCATCACTCGTACTCGTATCTCATCAGAACATGATATGTTCAATAATAACTACTTTAATCAGCTGATAGATTAGATGAAAAAAAACTTCTTATACATTTTTTTTTTAAAAATAAACTCCTTATACATTTAGAGACATATTTATAACTAAAACAAAATTTTTTTTCTAATATACTTAAGCACATATATCCATGTGCAAGCAGTTTATTGAGAAAATTGCATGGTAAATACAAAATGAGGAGCTCAATAATGCTTTCTGAAATAATTATGCGCATATAATTTTTGCAATGCAAGTTCACTATAATTTATCCAATAACTTTGTACTAACAATTCTAAGCCCCAAAAGTACAATTCATTGAACCAAATCACAATATAACTTGAATTTTTTGTTGAGGTATTTTTACGGATACTTGGCATGCTTGATTTTTCTTAGTTTGAATTTTGAAGAGCCATGCATCAACTAATCACAAATTACTCAAAAAAACCACCAAACCATTTAATTTTCATTCATCATACGCAAACTACATCTTCTTACTTACATCTTGTTATGTTAGAAAAAAAATTGAAGAAGAGGAAGAACAATATCATATTTGAGAACGATTAATTATAAATTGTCTTAGTTAATTTATATGTACACATCCATATCCATGTTATTTGTTATTGTGAATAAGTGTGCGTATATTAAGAAATTAATTTTTTTAAAGATGTATGATGTAAAAAATTATACTTATGAAATAGCAATTATTTAAAAAATTTTGGAATGCCACAAACTCAGAGCTACTTCCACGAAAAAAAAATAAGATAAGAGGAATGAAGAAAACGACAGCTGATTTGTCATGGCATTTAGTACATAAAAATATAAAGATTTGTTAAACGGTAATTGTATTAAAGTAGAATTGTTATATAAATAAAATATAGTATTTATATAATTAAAGTATATTTATAAGTAATCATATTATTAAACTATAATATGATTTGATAGTCTTGTGTGTTTTGAAAAGATTATTACAAATAAATAAGTTGAAAAGGAAAAAATTATGGAAATGTAATAATAAATACTTGAAAGTATAAAAGAAGAAATTATAGAACTTGAATAAAAATAAGGGGAATTGACATTAATATTATTCCATTTAATTTCAAATTGATTTCACACACAGATGACAACGGTAGAGTACTCTTATCCATATTCATTTAAATATAAACTACTCGAATTCATATTCCATCATATTTTAAAAATATATATTCTGATACACGTAATCATCTCAAACTCGTTTATCAATATACATGTTACCGTACTCTTTTAATATTTATTTATTTATCTAAAACATAAAAAAACCTGCATATCTTAACACACTGTTATTCAATCTCGTGGCGAAGCTCAAGACATACTCACTACTGACATCCACGTTGTTCAAGGCCGTAGCAATCTATGTGCCAGTCTTCACTACCCAAAAATAATTTTGCTCCAAGATTGGGCTCCCTCGTCTTGCTGCGTTGCATGGGACAAAGATTTATACTCCCTTTGTCACATATGTTTACTGTTTGTACGGAAATTAAAACATATTGTATTTTAATGTTTAGTGGGTTGAGTTGAGAAAATGAGTAGTTGTATTATTTTTGTGTGTAAGCCCTATAATATAAAGATACGTATAGGACGAAAGTAGATATAGTAATGGGTAGGGTACTCGGCCGCTTATTTTGGGGTACCCGTACCCGATCAAAAACAATACTCATAACCATACCTATCCCATTTAAAAATTTTATTATAGTACTAGTACCCATCCCATACCCATTTGTCAATACTCATGGGTACCTGTATCTGTTTAAAATTAATTTGATTTTATATATATAATTTTTTTTGTTTAAATAAATATAATAATAAAAATTATATTATTATTAATTAAATGTAAAATAAATATAATATAATTTCTATTATTTTAAATAAATATTTAATAAATATGATTAAATAATACTTATAACTATTAATTAAATATATAAAATACTTCCTCGATTCCATACTTATGTTCATATTTTTCGTTTTCGTTCATCCCACACTTATCTTCACAACCCAAAAAATGAAACTTCACATCAACCAACAATCTCAAAAGTTCTCTTAATTTCAAAAATATCATTCTCACTTAACATGCATAACATACTTTATAATTTATTTATTACCTAAAAATACCACAATACCCCTAAAAAGTCAATAAAGTTGATCAAAAAGTAACTTTTCTTAAACTTTACGATCCCAAATCAACTACAACATTTGTTATGTATACATCAATAGTAAAAAATGTGCAACACTCTAATTTATTGGTCAATGACATACACTCATGGAAAAATATACTTTGTTTGTAGGAAAGGAAATACATGTAAGCCAGCAAACAAAATCCAATAATTTCAACATTTTTTCCGCATATTAAGGATCCGGGTACCGTACAATATTACTCTCTACCTGAGACTTCAGATGATAACCTTGCCCCAGCCCGCTCGTCTCTTTCTTGACCAGAACACCACATGTTATGGTCATAATTCCAAAACCAGCATCCCCGAAATAGATTTTTTTTTTTGCCAAACTTTAAGCCTACATCAATTTCATACTTTCAATAAATAAGGAAAATCAAATTAGTATTCGATATATTTATATGTATCCTTCTTTTGATGCATGAACTTTAAAGAAGAGAATGAAAAGAAAATCGTTAAACATAAAAATAAAAATATAAAAAATAAAATGGATAGAAAAGTGAGAAGAAATTACCAAATAATTCAAATAAATAATGAAATGGATACTTGGTCTCAAATAATTAAAAAAAAAAAAGGAAGCTTCATAAAAATCTTGAACCTCCTGTGAGTTATTTTGTAGAATAGTATGCATTCCTGTATTTTCATTTATCGTCCAGTTATAGTATTTTCATTTTTTATTTCTGAATAAATTTACATTTATTTCTTTTCATTTTTGTTGGAATATGCATTCCTGTAATTGGAAATAACATATCATACAATAAAATTAACAGTGATTTACTAATCACCGTTAAAATTATATTTATTGCATCATTAAAATTTTATATATTATATATAAATATAATAAGTTAGGTTTCGATTGAAAACTAATAAAATATTATTCATCTTAAAGTTTATTGTAGCTTTTCTATTACTCTAAATTTGCATTGTTTAGATTTCTACGTAACATTAGAATTTATTCAATCTTTATTTTTTTAAAATGATTTGAGGATTATCTCTAGTATGAATTGACGACCCTTGAAGAAATCTTACATAAATGGCTTGAGGATTGAGGATGAGTTCTATATAAAATTAATGGGTTAATATACTTGGGTCTAGATTGAGTAATAGTGCAGAGGATCTATATTATCTTCATATAATTTGTAGATTTGGGTTATAGTGCCCGGGTCTTAATCTCGCGATGGTATGAAGTACGTTTCATATTATCTTTATAAAATTTGTACATTCTTTAAACGAATTTGTTTTTATGAGAGTGAATATACGATCATCACTGATTGTGATGATGAGAGAACTTCTATTATATACACTTCAAGGCAGTACATGATCTCTATAAATCATGGAAACCAAATCAAATCAAGAAATAAATACAAACAATAATATACAAAAAATACAAGGTCAACTTTTTCCCTTAATACCCCCCGACAAGCACTGTGTGGGATGTAAGCAGACGCAAAGCTTGGAACGCAAGAACTCAAAAGCCGATCGAGGTAGCCCCTTAGTGAAAATATCAGCAAGTTGAAGATGAGACGGAACAAATTGAGTGTGTAACTTTCCCGAGAAAACCAGCACACGAATAAAATGATAGTCAATATCAATATGTTTAGCTCGCTTGTGAGAGACTGAATTCTGACTGAGGAAAATGGCACTCTTATTGTCACATAGGAGTGTCGCAGGAGTCGTAGGCGATTGATGAAGCTCTTGGAGTAAATTAGCCAACTAAACGATCTCTGAGCCAGCATTAGCCAATGCCTTGTACTCAAACTCATAACTAGAGCGAGCAACAGTGGGGTGCTACTTGGCACTCCAAGAGACAAGATTCTCCCATAAGAATATGGAATATTCATAAGTGGAACGACAAGTTTCTATACACCTGGCCCAATCGGCATCAGAATATCCTACTATCGATTTTTCTGGATGGTGAGTGAAACTAAGACCATAATGAATGGTACCCTTCACGTAACGAAGAATCCATTTTACGACGATGAAGTGATCATCAGTGGGGAATGAAGAAACTGACTGACTGAGTTGACAGCGAAGGATAAATCAGGCATGGTTATAGTCAGATACTGCAACGTCCCAACCAAAGAGCGGTAAAGTGTAGGATCATCGAATAATGATCCAGTACTCTGCAAAGAACTGTCAGCAGCTAGTGGAGTAGAGACAGGATTACAGTCCAGCATATCAGCACATTCTAGAATATCATGAGCGTATTTTGCCTGACCAATGAAAAGACCAGCAAAAGTATATGAAACTTCAAGCCCTAAAAAATAGTTCAGCTTACCCAGATCTTTGATAGCAAACTCTGCATGAGTGCGAGCTATGAACTGCTGCAGAAGACGCGGATCATTTCCTGTAAGGATAATATCATCCACATAAAAGAGAAGATATAGAAGAGAAGAACCTCACCGAAGACAAAACAATGAGGAATCAGATTGAGTCTGGCAAAATCCCAAAGTCAACAGATAAGAACTGAATCTTTTAAACCAAGCCAAAGGAGCCTGACGGAGACCATACAAAGCCTTTTTGAGCCGACAAACATGATTCGTAATGCGTAGATCAATAAAACCAGGGGGTTGAGCCATGTAAATAGGTTTTGGGAGCACACCATTTAAAAAGGCATTATTCACATCCAACTGATGCAGAGACCATTTATGATGCACAGCCAGAGCGAGAATGGTACGAATAATAGCAGCCTTGACAACAGGACTAAAAGTGTGATGAGAATCAGAACCAGGAATTCGAGTGAAGCCCTGAGTGACAAGGCGAGCTTTGTGTCGCTCAATAGAGCTATCTGACCGATATTTTTTATCCAAAATACCCACTTCGAACCAACGATATTGGTGTTAGGAGGAGGAGGAACCAAATCCCATGTCTGATTATTCATTAGTGCATCAATTTCCTCTTGCATGACAGCCATCTAATGAGGGAATTTGGAAGCTGACTTGAAACCTCGAGGCTAGAAGCAGTAGCAAGAGACGAAAGCAAAGCTGTTGAAGCAAGATCAGCAGGGTACCGGGGTTTGAAAATGCCAGCTCGTGACCGTGTAACCATCGGATGAGTAGACACAGGTAGCGCTGGAGGTGGGAGAACTGTGAGAACAAGGGGTCCCGGTGAAGGCAGGTTATCAGGCTCAGCTACTGGTGCTGGTGTGGTGGCAGCAGTTTGTGGAAGAACATCATCAACCAACTCTGGATCCAGATTAAGTCGAGACGGAGCAGAGGAGTTGGGAACCATCGTGCAAGGGGCAACGGGATCCAAGAAACTTGATATAGGCAAGTCTGGTGTTGACTGAGTAGTACTGCCAGTGAAGGGAAAAACCTGCTCATCGAACTGAGCATGACGTGTGATGTAGTGCGTGCAGAAGAGGGATTGAAGCATCGAAAACCCTTGTGAGCACTGCTATAGCCTAAAAAAATACAGGGCCGACTACGAGGTGAAGGCTTAGTAGCTGCATAGTCCCGAAAAAAAGGAAAAACCCTGCATCCAAAGGGTTTAAAAATAGCATAAGCTGGAACACTGTGAAACAACAATTCATACGGAGATTTGTGATCCAGGACAAAAGAGGGCAGCCGATTGATGACATATACAGCAGTGGCAAAGGCATCAAACCATAAGGTTGCAGGGGCAGAAGCATGAAATAACATGGAGAGGCCAGTTTCAATAATATGTCTGTGTTTTCGTTCCACTCTACCATTTTGCTGCGGAGTATAAGGGCATGAAAGCTGATGCAAAATACCATGATGAACTATAAAATCAGCAACTCGTTTGTTCACAAACTCAGTACCTCCATCAGATTGAAATACTTTAACAGGTCTAGAGAATAGTATACAAACGAATGCATGAAATCGAACTAACACATCATAGAAGGCAGATTTAGCACACAACGGATAAAGCCACGAAAAGCGTGAAAAATCATTAACAAACACAGCATAATAACGAAACCCAGCAGAGGAAGTAATTGAAGCAGGTCCCCACAAATCACAATATACCAAATCGAGAACAAAGGAGGCACGTTTCTCATTCAAAGAAAAAGGTAATTTTTTGCTCTTGGCCAACTGGCAAGGAGAACAAACAGTAGGATTCGGCAACAAGGACGTAACAGATAAATATCCTAATTTATTTAATAAAGAAATAACACCAAAGGAAACATGCCCTAGGTGCAAATGCCACAAATTAAAATTAACTCGTAAATCTTTAATGTGTAGAGTAGCAACCAAAGCCGAGCCACCTTTCTCTAGTACATATAGCCCATTTTCACACCTTCCCTGAGCCAGAACTGCCTTTGTCACTCGGTTTTGAATAGCAAAGGACTTGTCATAAAATATAACATCACCATCACAATCTGAGGTCAATTTGCTAATGGACAATAAATTTTTAGTGAGTTCCGATACCACCAAAACATCCAACAAATCAATATCAGGTGAAATATGACTCGAACCAATATGAGAAATGGATAAAGAACTCCCATTACCAACAGTGACTGGGCTATTACCAGAGTATGGTTCGAAAGACTCCAATTGAGTGCTGTGAGGAGTCATATGTGCTGAGACGCCAGAATCCACCTACCAATCCGAGCTCGAACCAAGAGGAGAGACATTGCAGGTGGCGTGAAAGGCTTAAGCAAGGTCAGTCGTGTTGGAGTGGGAGGCTAATCGAGCACTAGCCTCAGTTTGGAGCTGCAAGTAACGGGGACACTTATTGGCAAAGTGATCACCCTGACACAGCTGACACCATGGTATAAATGAGTGGCAGCCGCTACGGCCACCACTATCGGGATGACGCTGTATAGCGGGAGAGCCTCCACCTCCGCGAGGCCGCTGCTGTCCAGATGTGCAAGGACCCTCGTTGCGGGATTTGGAGGCAACAAACACGGCTGGAGATGCCGTGGCTGGGGCCCTTTTCATGGAGCGTGTCATCAGGTCGAATTGGACCGCCTGATGAAGAAGATCGCGGAATGACAGTACCGGATGCATGGCCATCCGAGTGTCAGCAAAATTCACGAACGAGTGGCCGAGTCCCCAAAAAAACCAGTGACTCTTGTCACCTTCATCCACTGGTTTTTGAATAGCGAACAACTGATCACACAACAACTTGAAGCGACGGCCATAGTCCTCCACCAACTGATCCTCACGGCGGAGGGACAAAAACTCCTCCCATAACTGGTTCGCACGCGACTTGGAGGCATTGGCGAAGGCAGACTCCAGTGTCTGCCAAGCGGAGTGAAACGAGGTGCAGTCGAGAACCTCGATCATGGCCTCCGGTTCTAGTGTCGCATACAACACACCAAGAAGCTTTTGTTCACGCAAGAACCAGGACTAATAGGCTGGATTAGGAGATTCTACGCCTGTATCTGAAGTGAGGGTTTTAGGAGGGATCGGAGAAGACCCATCAATGAGATCTAACATCTCGAATATAGTTGCCATGGAGAGAAACTGACGCTTCCACATTAAGTATGTAGAAGTTGATTGCTTGATCTGGACGAGGTTGATCATCGTCGTCGTTTGAGAAAAGGGGAAGTTGCCGGGTGCCGCCATGAATCGGCCGAGAAGAAAAGAGAAAAGGGCTGAGAGGAGAAAAAGAGAAGATGAGGAAGAAAAGAAAAAGCAGTTAGAGTTTACGATTTCTGGATGGTACCATATGAGAGTGAATATACGATCATCACTGATTGTGATGATGAGAGAACTTCTATTATATAAACTTTAAGGCAATACATGATCTCCGTAAATCATGAAAACCAAATCAAATCAAGAAATAAATACAAACAATAATATAAAAAAACACAAGGTCAACTCTTTCCCTTAATAGTTTTCAAGTTGAACATATATTTTGCTCCACCTGGGAGAGCATGTTGGAATATGCATCCCATAGATGGAGATAACGTATCATACGTTAGAAACAAATGATTATCATTAAAATATACTCTCAAAGTTTATGCTTATTTTTTTGCACAAAGATTAAAAAATATAATATTTTAATGTGTAGTGAGGTGTGATAAATAATATTTTAATATAAAATTGGTAGGTGTATCAGTGTGATTTTTGCTCCCAAATGTGATTATTTTATTCTCTCTGAGTTACTCAATCGCATTTCACTCCAATATTTTTAGGTTTCAATTTTATGTTTATTTTTTTTAAGAGTTGATATTCGGTGCACCCATATGTGTATACTTTTTTTATTCAATATTGTATAGTACATGTTTCTTAATAATTGTGTACTTTTTTAAATTTAATTTTTCATTAAAAAAACTAGCACCCATATGCATATAATTTTTTATTCAATAGTGTATATATATTTGAGTGAGACTCTTGTGTTCCGGGGGTATAGGAGTTTTTGCCTACATATTTTTTAATAATTGTATTTTTTTTACACTCAAATTTTCATTAAAATAAACTAACAAAACTAACAGAAAATGCACTAACGAAGTGTATATATATATTTTTCATAATTATATAGTATGTTGTTGTTCTTAATTGTATATGTTTCTAAAAATGGGTGCACCGTATCCTAGGGTGCACGCATGTGCACAAGAATATTAGCCATTTTTAATATGTTTAATCATTTTTAATTTATGTTGTTAATTATTTAAAATTTAAGAAAAAAGAAAAATACCATGTTGGTATTAAAATACAATTTAAAATATTGAATCACATGCCATGTGAGCACCATCTAATCATTCCGATTGAAAATCGGCATCACGTGACAATCACGTGCTGTTTTCCAATGATTTCAGCGTTTTACGGTGAAAATGAGACGTGTTTGGTCCTATTTCTGAGCATGTTGTACTAAATTGACAATTTTATCATTTTTTGAACGAAAATAGCTTATAAACAAATTTATGAAACTGAATTTGTTTTTATCTCAAATTTAAATTATTATACTCTAAAAACTAATTCTTATATTCTTATTTGTTTTTACAACCCACACATAAATTTTAATAAATTATGAGACTGTCTTACTGTTTTACATTTTATAACTATTTTATTAATAATGTTATTTTCTTTAAAATATTATAATTTTTTATTTATATTATAAATTATTTATTAAATAGTTTGCAGTGTCGTTACCATTTTTATTCAATTGCTATAATTTTTCACCATAAAAATTATAACTTCTTATGGTTCTCACGAAAATCATTTTTGGTAAGAATAGATTTTACCTTTAATAAAAGTAAAATTATACTCCAATGTAAGACCACCTATAAATAACAAAAAACAATATTAATTAAATTATGATACTCATAATTTTAAATAGATTGCCATTAAGTAGCTAGCCGCAAAACTTATTTTCCAAACCATAATATATTCGAGTATGCTGCCACTTGTGTTTCACAAGTATAAAATAAAATGTGGTAAAAATCAATAGGACAAAGTCCCATTATTTACTATTATATTATACAATTACAGAAAAAAAAAAAAAAAGAAGCATTGATTTGGTTGATGAAGTGAACAAACTAAATGTGAATGCTTACATAATTCCCTTATGACCTGGAGACGGCAGATCAACTGTCTACCTATTTTTGATTGGTATAATTATTTTTTTTTTCCGTCGTCTTTTGCTGCACTGATTACGCCGTCCTTCCGCCGCCGTCTCTCCGCCGTGGCCTTATTCAATACAACCCTAATTTTATTAATCGAATTAATGTGTTGTAATGCCTGCAATATTTAATATGGAATGTTCATGCAGTTGATGAAACCCATTCTTTTGTATCAAAATTTACTCTTGTTTAATTTAAATAAAATAATAATAAATTATTTAAATAAAAAATATAATAATAAATTAAAAGATAACATGATACAATATAGTAAAATATCGGGTAAATAAACCTTTTTTATCCATTAAATTTATCAAATTTTGAAATTAGTTTAGCAAAAACTTTCCGTGCACCCATATTATTCTTTAATATTAAATTGTATATCCTTTAGTATAAAAATATTTACCTTTTATTTTTTGAAAAAATTAAAAAATAATAATTAAAAGTGTATACTCTTTAGAACAAAATGATGTACACTTATTAATTAAAGTGTATACTCTTTAGAACAAAACAATGTACCCTTACCCATCTTATTCACCTTGAAGTATACATTTCTTTTTTTGGTTGATGTGACCCATATGGCCCCCACACACTACACTAGTACAACTACCCAGTACACATTAAAATATTATTTCTCTCACTTTATTACACATTAAATATATTAATTATTTTAGGTGGGACTCATATTCCAAAAAGGAAAACGTAAACATTGAAATGAGACGCGCAAAATAGAAACGTAAATATTGAAATGGGACAGAGGGAGTACTCCTTAATCTCTGTGCAAAAAGTAAATGTATACTTTGTTCCAGGACGGAGGGAGTAGTTTATATGTTTTCGAGTTTTTCACTTCTAACATGGCAAAAAAAAAAAATTATAAAAAATTAATCCTTTAAATTTGAAGTCGCATTTTTTAATTAGTTCAAATTAACTGCTTTAAATTTTCTAAATTGCTCCATTAACTTTCAAATTTTAAGAAATTTGTCAATTTATTAAGGCTAATTATACCGTGCACCCGGGTGCACTCTAAGATACGGTGCACCCATTTTAAAAAATATATACTAATATGAACAAAAACATATATAAATGTGAACGAAAATATATACAATTTAATTGTTAGTTTTTTAATGAAAAATTGAGTGTAAAAAAATATACAATTATTAAAAAACATGTATACACTATTGAATAAAAAGTTATACGCATATGGATGCTAATTTTTTTAATGAAAAATTTAATGTAAAAATACATACAATTATTTAAAAATACAAATACAAAATAAAATAAAAACATATAATAAAATAAAAAATTATACATATATGGTGCACCCTTTCCGCCGGTGCACCTAATATCAAATAAATTATGAAAATGTAAATTTATCATAAACAATACGGTTTGATATAAGTATACGATATGAAAAGCCGCTCTACAGGAGTACTATTTTAAGATTAATTAATTAATGATAAATATTGAAGGTGTAATTAATTAGGGTGTTGCTATTGCCACCCGAATTTTTACTGAGGGCACCCGAATATTAAAAAATAATACAATAAAAGTACTAAATTAACCCTACACCCTAAATAAAATTATACATTTAAGATTTTAAAATATTCACAATTAATTTGCTTTTTCCACCCAAACCACACAATACACATGCTTATCCGGCGTGGCAGGCATCATTTCTTGCCACCGGATCCCTTTTCTTCACCACCTTCAAGAATTGTCGGCAGCTCTCGGATTTCCATTGCTACTTAAATATCTATGAACAATAATTTTAAAATAATAGTTTTCCAACTCTGGCATCCATGGATTTCCAAAAACTGTATATAAGAAATAAATTCAAGGTCTAAAGAAGAATTTAAATGGAAGGACAACAAGTGCAGGAAAAACCAGTGTACATATTGCGTTTGAAGAGGAATGTTTGAAGAGAGATAAGCAATTTCCTGCCCTATTACATAGAAAGAAAAAAAAAGTCCAAAAGTGACAATTCGTGAACAATCGATGCCACCCTTCAACAACAATGGCGATAATGAAACGACTTCGTTATTCGTCGTCCATAAATCTCTACCATTTTTCCATCTCTCCATCACTGCCAACTTTTCCTATTCTTCCCTCCATCCTATTTTAATCAACAATGACCAACGGAGGCAATGATGGCGACGAGGGTTCATCCAGATCTGGCGGCAACCACCCCACCACGGACCGACGGCAATGCTCCTCATTCCAGCCCCGTGGCCACGGAAGCCCGTCTCGAAGACTCAGGGCTCCTAATCTGCCGATGGGTGTTCCTGGCCACTCCGCTCACTCCTTACTCTAGGCCGTCGGCTGCCTCCCTGCATTGGTTGTCGCAGGGATATAATGGGTGGGAAAAGCAATTTTAGAAAATTAATTAAAGACCATGTTGGGTGTGAAAAGCAATTTTAGTTAGAATATATTAATTTATATTGAATTTAAATATGGGGTTATAATGGTTTTCTCACTATATATTTTTTTAAATATTGGGTGCCTTTAGTAAAAATTTGGGTGATAATAGTGCCTCCCAATTAATTATAGATTGGAATATTTAAAATAATAATAAAAAAAAGAAAAATGATAATAGTGGAATGCTGTATGAAAGAAAAGCCGTGGCTTTAACGCGTGAAGAAAAGCCAAAAGCGAGTCGGCGTGTGTCTTTTGCTATGTTCTCAAATCTTATCCAAGTGGAGGACAAGGGCGTGTTTGGCAACACTCCTAATCAATTTATTTTTCTCTACTAGTGTAAAATTAATTACTCCGTATTTCCAAGGTGATGAGATTTGTTTTCATTGAATATTTACTAACTACTTACATAGGAATTTATTACAAAAGTACCATATGTAGCAAACAGTATCCTCATAATAATAATAAGATAATTTATAGTGTGCACCCAGGTGCACCTAAAGATAGGGTACACCCATATACAAATATAAATAAAAACATATACAATTAAGAGTAAAAATGTATACAATTTAATTGTTAATTTTTTTAATGAAAAATTGTATATAATACTCAATAAAAAATTATACACATATGGATGTTAAGTCTTTTAATGTGAAAAAAGTATACAATTATTACAAAACACGTATACAAAATAGAATAACATGTATACAAAATAGAATAAAAATGCATACACATATGGGTGCACCCATGCAC
Source organism: Pogostemon cablin (assembly GCA_023678885.1). Taxonomy (NCBI): domain Eukaryota; kingdom Viridiplantae; phylum Streptophyta; class Magnoliopsida; order Lamiales; family Lamiaceae; genus Pogostemon; species Pogostemon cablin. The sequence goes on along the minus strand of CM042977.1, from coordinate 1,482,021 downwards.
CCGGGTGCACCCAATATACACTCTAATAATAATATTAGAGTGTATATTAGGTGCACCCGGGTGCATCCTTGCACCCATATTTGTATAACTTTTTATTTTATTTAGTATACATGTTATTCTCTTTTGTATACGTGTTTTGTAATAATTTTATACTTTTTTCACACTAAGTTTTTCATTAAAAAAACAAACATTCATATGTGTATACTTTTTATTCAATAGTATATATATATATATATATATATATATATATATATATATATATATATATTTTTTTTTTTTTTTTTTAATAATTATATATATTTTTACACTCAATTTTTCATTAAAAAAATTAATAATTAAATTATATATTTAGCCATAATATTATTATTATTACTATGGAGTATTATTTTAATTCTAGCATTTTCAATTTTTTTTTTAAACAAAGGGTTAAACTAGAGTGAACTTGTAACATCGTTGCACCACAACTATTTCAATAGTTAGATTAAATTTTAATATAATCTATAAATAATTAAAAATAAAATAAAAACTACCTAGTTGGATATGTTAGTTAGAAATTGTATCGCAATGTACGTATGTACTTTGTAACCGTTTAAGTGAAATACATTTACCAATTTCATTAAAAAAAAACTACCTAGTACCTTAATTTTCAGCCTATAAATCTTGGAGTGCACGTTGAGCACCCACGATCACCCTAGAATTAAACCATCAAACCTAATAACTTTAACCTAGTGAATTAAAGAGTATTATTATTATATGTAAAGTGAGTAATTGTATTGGAGAAAAGTGGTGGGTTATATGATGTACTTTTTTACTAAATAAGAAAAATTGATACCTTTGAAGTGAACGCCTCAAAATGATAAAATTAATACTTTATAAGTGTTCGGAAAGAATAATTTTTAACGTGAATTAAAGTGCACCATAGTAATAAAAGTGTCATTTAAAAAGTGTATATTTTCTTCATTGTAGGTTTTACACCTAAAAAACATATTATTCCCTCCATTTATCTTTAATTTATTTATTTTACCATTTTGGATCGTCCACTCTTAATCTATATATTTATTCTTTTAGACATATAAGATCCACACCATCACTAATACAATTAAGACATGGGACCCACACCCTCCACTAATACAACTACCTATTATACAAAAAATAATAATACTCCTTAATCCACGTGCAAAAAATAAGTGAATAGATTGACGATGGAAGGAGGGAATAATGTTATTGGAAAGTTTTGCGATTATAGTCAAGAAAAATATACTTATAATACATTAAAAAATTATATTCCAGAGTAAAAAAAATCATAAATATTCTAACAAAAATAAAAAATTGATGGGGTGCTTGATATGAGATAATGAAAAAAAAGAGTATTGATTCTCGTTTTTCATGCTTGATAAGAGTTATGAAATTCGAAAATCTCAACCATTTACATTGATTCAATATATACTTCAATCAATTTTAGGGTAATTATGAGGTGCATCGGTGCACCTAAGGATTTAATGTTTTAAGTTTGGTATAATAGTAATTAAATATTTTACAAAGTTAGTTACTTATAAAAATTTAAGAGCGAAGATTAATAATTAAAAAATTTAATGGTTTAAATTTATAGGTGCTTGTCGTTTTCATTCTGAAATTTGAATCAAACGGCAAGTAGAAGTAATTTTTATTATTACTTTAAAAAAAAGAAAAAAAAACTACAGTTCCTCTAACGAGAAACTCTCTTGTGAGACGAATTTTTGTGAGAAGGGTCAACCCATTACTAAAGTATGCTTATTACTCCCTCCGTCCCTCGATGTATTTCACGTATTTGTGTGTGCGGAGTTTAAGAAAAATTTATTTTTTTAAGTATAAAGTATGTTTATTTGTAGTTAAAGTATGTCAATAATAAATAAATCATATTATAACACTCTAAAATCATACTTTAATTCATCATTTATCATACTTTAGAAAATATACTTTAACAATTATTAATCATACTTTATCTATATAATAGACATACTTTAACACGTCTCATAAACCGTCTCACATATATAATGTATCACAAGAAAATTTGTCTACATTTCCCTCCAAAAATTGGGAGGGCCCCACCCCATTTTATTAGTATTTGATCGGGTGGCTGGTCATTCATTTATAGTGCTTTAAAATGAAAAAAGATTAAATAAATTTACCAATAATTCCTATTTTCTTGGTCCAATATTCAAAGAAATCACTCGCACTGTCACATCCTCACGGGCTTAACCCTATTCTTCTTATTTCTAATTGAATGTTTTGTAATAAAAACTAAAAATAAAAAGTAAAAAAAAATGGGAAACGATTCCACAAGTAAGGATTATTGGTATAATTGAGTTAGAAAGTGTCTCATTTTCATACAATAAATTATGGGTTAATTCCCAAATAAAAAAAAATATAAACTTTACTCTATTTCAAATTAATTATCAATTTTGAGAAATTGCAAAAAAAAAAAAAACATTACCTTTAAGTATCGCTACAAAACGCACCTCTAAGTATTTTTAGGTATATTTTGCAACAATACTTGGAGGTGATGATTTTTTTTGTAATTTTTTAAAAATTGAAATTAATTTACAATAAGAATAAAGTTTGTGATTTTTTTCAATTAATCCATAAATTATTATCTATTCCATGACAAGTTAATCAAGCAACAATCACCCATAAAATCTGTTGTCCCATCATCAAATGCATTCTTAAACTTAAAATATAAACATCTCTTTTTTAGTTATTAGAGCCAAAATATAATGAAAATAAAAATTCCAATTTAGTAATGTGTGAGATTCTCGATTCCTTCCACCAATTTTAATTTTATGAACAAACCAAACAAATTAATTAATTTGATTTAGTACTTATATAAGTGGTAACTCCACTCTAACATGCTGTATGGGTCCATCCAATAACGAGATCTTTAATAATACTATAATTAATGCTACCTTCTTACAATAAAAAAAAAATACCCATTTTGTTGTTTTGAACTTTAGTCTCAAGAAGACCCATTTTCTTTTTACTAGAGAGGAATGACTTTTACGTACAACTAATACATCTATTAATTACATATTTAATAGTAACGGCATCCATTTAAACGGACAAGTGAGTATAATTATTAACTGATAACTATAAATATATTTGTCATATTATTACCGGTTAAATTGGTATGACTGAATAGAATAACAGGGGAATAAAATAAAATTATGAATGGAATAGAAATGAGAATGAAATGATTAAAAATTATTTTTATCATGATTGATATCATTTAAGAATAACTCAAGTAATAGAATTTGTATTCCTTAATAATTTCAATCTCATTAATAGCATTTTTATAATAATACATTTAAATTTAATTTATTTAAAATATTAAATTAATTAAAATTTTAATGAAGATTTTATATACTTTATAATTATAGAAAAATATTAAATTATAGTAGTAAATAAAATAAAATATTAATATTTTTAAAGTATAAATAAAATTTAAAATACAAATAAAAAAATTTATATATATTAAAAAATATTAAACTATGTACACAAAATTATATTTATATTTATATTACATGTATATATTAAATTTAATTAATAATATTAATTTTTATATATAATTTGCTAATTTTTATTTTGAATAAATATTAAAATAAATATATAGATTTATATTTAAAAATTTTAAGAATTTAATTTAATTATATATTTTTTATCGATTTGAGTATATAAAAATATTTAATTTTTTTATTTAGATTTTAAATGATTTATTATTTTATTTTTTATTAAATAATTTAATACAAATTATTTTAATAAATATTACATGTTGAGTAGAAAAATAGTAACATATTAATATATATATATATATATACCTTCCGTGAGAGAGAGAGAAAGAGAGAGGGGGTGGGGTGGGGGGAACTAGGGAATGAAATGGACAATACCATGAGGTGAGAGGAATGCTCATTCCCACATGTAAGGAAATACACATTTATTTGGAATCGTGATTCCTATTACTAAAAACATATCAATCACTGGAATGAGAATAAAATAAGGAATGACGATTCCATTCTCATCCAATTTATAGTAAAACAAATCAAATAAAAAAATACATTTTCTTAATCTATGTAAGACTATCCTATCAACAACCCACAACGGGTGGGGTGGGAGGAACGAGGGAATGAAATGGGCAATACCATGGGGTGGGAGGAATGTTCATTCCCACATATAAGAGAATACACATTTCTTTGGAATCGTGATTCTTATTACTAAAAACATATCAATCGCTGGAATGAGAATAAAATAAGGAATGACGATTCTATTTCCACCCAATTTGAAAAATTGGGTTGTCGTGGGTTGTTGAGGGATAGTCTTACATAGATTAAGAAAATGTATTTTTTTATTAATATTTGATTTATTTTACTATAAATAAATTGTAAAGTGGAGTATATTATATGTATTAGAGTGAAATGATATAATAACATTTTTGATTAAACTGTAGCCACTAATGTTAATTAGGATTTTAATTTATAGTACGATTTTATTATTGCATAATGTAGTTTGATAAAGAATAAATAAAAAATCTAAAAATTCCAAACTGAATATAATAGAAAAATAAAAAAGAAAAAAAGCGTGGAAGACAAAATGAGTCACAAAGATTTACGTATAAAGAAAAGGAAAAACATATATTCCATTAATCTTTTTTAATGCAAATAATTAATGAAAGTGTTATGCCCAAAATTTTGACCCATGGAAACATTGGTTATTAATTTCTAAAACTTTATTTAGGCTGTTTGTAATTTGGTTTGTTGTTGGAGGGAAATGTTAATTACAAAATTCCGACATTATCAATTAATTAATTATTAAAAAGGGGTCCATTTTGATTTAGTACTAATGTTGTGGATAAGTGTCAATCTACGTGTGTACAGTATGTTTGGTGCAAAAGCAAAAGGCTGGATGAATCTTGAAATATCACTTGAAATCTTTTTTGTTAGGTCACCAAATGATGTGACAGCACAACGTTAGATATATTTATGATTTCATGAATTAAAATATTAATAATCTCATATGTTTTGTACTAATAACTAATAAGAATTGATATTAATGTGATGTTTGATTATTAGTTTTAAGGGAAAAAAGAAAAAGAAAAAAAAAGGATGTGCTAATTTATTTTCTAATTAGTTACATAAGTCTACATCTTTCTTTCTTTGTAATTTATTTATTTAATTATTTTAGCTTCATGAGTGCAGCCAATCAATCACAATTCACATAGCAGTTAGTTAGTTATTTGTTCTTTGATCAATCGTATGAATGTTCCTTGTAATGGTTTTGTACCTTTATACTATATATCTGATTAAGTAATTGTTGTACCATTAAAAGAAGGAAATGTTTTGTGATCATACTTATATCACATTTACTATTTTATCATTGATATTTATTTAATTTTGTGAGTTAATGTTTCCTATTTATAAGATTTCGCTGATTTATAGTCTATTTTATTATTGGATAATTGAAATCTTATGGTTCATATGCTATTTCACTCCTATGATTTAATCTAATTAGTGTATCTACAGTCATATAATATTATTACATTCTAATTGTTTGATTCTTATGATATAATTATCTTTTTAATATATAATAATTAACAAGGTTCAAAGAATAAGTTAACACAAACTTAATACTATATTTTAACATGAAAAATGTAAATCACACAAGCTCCCAAATAAATACTCCTATAGGGTGAGATCGTGTCACGGTGACATCATTTTATATTTTTGTAATTAGTTAGTATTATTTTTTATTATAGACGTTATTACTCTTTTTTAGAATATTATCACTCAATTTATACTATAAATTATTTATGAAATAATTCATATCATTGTTATCATTTTTCATTAATTAAATATCACTTTTTATTATAATGATTATCATTTATTTTCTTATCTGTATTACGAAAATTAATTAACGAGACGATCTCAAATAAGTGTTTATCAAATAAATATTAATGAGAAGATGGTAAGATCCAAGGAAGATAGAAATAAAGAATAATCCATTTGAAGTGGATGGGGGAGAAAATAGATGTTAGTGAGATAAGTATTTGTTGATACATATCATGTTGTTGTAGTGGGTATTAGAGATAATACAGATCATGATCTAGAAGATCTCTAATATATTAGTAAATATTTTGTGTATCTTTTTATATCTTTTTGATTTATTTATTTCCTTAAATTGTAATTGTAAATATATTATATATATGAGTGTATATTAGGTGCATCCGGGTGTACCCTTGCACCCATATTTGTATAACTTTTTATTCTATTTTGTATACATGTTATTCTCTTTTGTATACGTGTTTTGTAATATTTGTATACTTTTTTCACACTAAGTTTTTCATTAAAAAAACAAACATTCATATGTGTATAACTTTTTATTCAATAGTGTATACATGTATTTTAATAATTGTACATTTTTTTACACTCAATTTTTTATTAAAAAAATTAACAATTAAATTGTATACATTTTTACTTATAATTGTATATGTTTTTGCTTATATTTGTACGTTGGTGCACACGAAGCTTCGTGTGCACCCGGGTGCACACTATATTTAGCCTATATATATTGATGTAATATACTGAGATCCCTGAATTGAGAAGATATTCCATTTTTACAGTGGGGTTCATATGAACATGATCATAATTTTAATTACAACAAGAAGATGGATATATATGAACATGTTTTGATGTCCCACAATTAAAGCTGCATTATTACATCACACCAACTAAGGCATGCCTTGCTACCCCATTTTTGGTTACCAACAAACACTATGTGCTCTCATTTCATGTTATCATTACAACATTGTTAATCTTGCCAATCATAATCATCACTATAACTTGTCTACCCTAAAAATGATCATATACTAGAGGGACCATTCTTCACATGCAAATATCTCCAAAGCTAGTACGTAATATATAGTTCACTTCAAAGCATAGAGTGATGGGTAGAGTGATGATTTGATTAAATATTAAAAATATAAAATGATTGTACTTGCAATATAATAATTTTTTTAATATAATAGATTAATACTATAATTTTAATTTATTATATATTTATTTAAACTATTAAAAATTAAAAAGATTACTTTGATGTATGAACGGATTCATACTAATGTTTGTTTGTATATCAATAATTATGCGTATGGTAAGAGAATTTTTTAGGGAGCAGCTGCCCCCATTTGCCTCCCCTAGATCCACCATTATGTATATTTTTTAATCTTATTATTAAGACACTACTATGTATTATCGTGGGAAAGAAATTAAAAAAAAAAAGTTGTAAAGTCATGTAGGTTATGTATATAAACAAGGTTACTCCATCCCACGTTGTATTATTGAATTATAGAATCTTCCATCTCAAGGTTCCAAATGTTTGTAGGATAAGAGGGGGAAATGCACTTATCCATTGTACGTGTTAGATCTAGATCCCTTTTACACTATTTAATTTAGTTCACATATTTAGTTTAGCAATTCAAAGGATCGATTCGGATTATCTTTATGCTATTTTGATATATTATTTTCTCTATTACACTGTTAATGGATGATACGTAAGAGAGATATTAATTGAATTTCTTTTCCCTTTTACGTATCAATTATACATAGCATATGACACAGAAGATGACGTACTCCCTCTGTCTGCCGGAAAGTATACATTTTGCTATTTTGGGCGTCCGCACAAAATGTATACATTTCCATTTTTAAATATATGAGACCCACACACATCACTAATACATTTAATATATAGATCCCACACACCTCACTAATACAATTACCTACTGCACATTAAATAATAATACCCCTTAATCCACATAAAAAAGCAAATATATACCTATTGGACGGACGGATAGGGTACGAAAATGGCGCTGAAGATCCTGTGTGCAAAAGATGCATTCAAAGAATTACTTCCTCCGTCCCAGATTTTTTGCACACTTCCTTTGTAATTTATAAAGAAAATGTGAAAAAAATTTTGGGACGGAAGAAGTATTTATTATTTCAAAATTGGTTAGTATAATTATTCAAATGTCTAAATGAAATGAGACCATTGGGCCCATTCTCAACCTCACAACAGTCCAAATAAAACAAGGGTGACACTATTGACATCCAAACTTTTACTTAAAGCACCCATTTTTCTAATTTAATTTTTTGAAAAGACAAAAATAACCTTACACTAAATTCACTTTAAATTTATTCAAACCTCAAAATCTTTTTTTGCTTCACACATCAAATCTCAAAATTTCAGAACTTGATCGCAGTAAAACAAAAAAATTATAATTTTGATGATTACCCGTTCTAATTTTGTTAATGAATTAGAAAATTTAAGTGAAATAATTTCATGAGATATTTAAGATCATCAAATATTGGAATGAATTGGCAGACCAATTCACAACTCCAATCCCCTGGTATTGATTCATAGTATTAATCCATTAAATACGACATTCAAAACTAAAAATACAAAATATTTTTGAGATGCAATCGATAGAATTAGTCATCAAGAGTTCTTATTTCCAATCATGAGTAATAAATTTAAAATATGTGGGTAAAATTGCTGCTTCTTTCCTTCTTTCACAGATCTGATAGTGTGAATAAACTTGTTGGTTTCTTTTCTTCATCTTACGCCAAAAGCTTGTTGGTATTGTTTTTTGTTTTATTTTCTGTATTTGCTTGAATTTCTTCGCCATTGACGAACTGAAGGAGAATTTGAGATTGGACAGATGAGGAAGGAGATTGTAGGGCGCAGACGGTTAATTAATTTTTTATGGTTATTTATTTAATTTTGTCTTAGAGTTATTTTAGTCTTTTTAAAAAATAAAATTTAGATATCGGTTGCCCTCAATAAAGGTTCGGGTGGCAATAGCGCCGCCCATAAAACAATCCATTACTTAATACTGGGCCTATAGCCAATCAATTCATGGGGCAGGCGGCCCAGGCCCATTAGTTATTTCAACGTCCTAGAAGATTAGGGAGAGTATGTATGTACTGATCATTGATTTTAAATTTATTTCTCTTTAGTAAATATCTCATCCCGTCTTATAAATACAGTATATTTCCTTTTTTCAGTTATTATATATACACGCACGTTTAAAACACTCTCTTATAAGACAGGTTATTTGTAAGACGAGTGTAAGATGGGTCGACCCATCACTAAAATATGCTTATTGTATAGATAAAGTATACTCATTTGTAGTTAAATTATGTTAATAATAAATAAATTATATTATAACACATTAAAATCATACTTTAATGCATAATCCAACATACTTTAAAAAACATACTTTAACAATCATTAAACATACTTTATCTAAATAAAAGATATACTTTAACACGTTTCACAAATCGTCTCACGTAAGTAACGTCTTACAAAGACTTTGTCTGCACATTTTTGTAAAAACGATTACGCTGAAGAGCCACCAATTTGTTGATCACACCAGCGGGAACTTTGAAGACTGACAAGGCATATAACGGAACTGCAGAGAGAACCGAGTTGAGCAAAGTGATTCTACCTCCGAAGGACAACTGTAGATGATCCCATTTAGAAAGTATTTTGCGGATCTTTTCCAACACATATGAACACTCATTAATTCTTTTATGGGTGGCTCCAGTCATGAGCCCAAGATAATGAAAAGAGAGGTATTCCATGTTTGCATTGAAAACCTCCGCCATATCCATTATGACACCGTGATCCGCTCCAATTCCATATATGTGGCACTTCTCATGATTGATTTTAAGACCCGATACCAACTCAAGCAAAACCAAAAATCTCCTAAGAAATAATGCATTCTTTAAACTGGCTTTACTAATAAAAATGATGTCGTTTGCAAATTATAAGTGACAAATTTTCATCCCACTACTAGCGGCTCAAACATACCTTTATCAACTGCACATTTAATCATCATACCAATGCATTCTGCAGCAACGATAAAAAAAACGGTGAGATAGAGTCACCTTGCCTGATACCTCTCTCCATTTCAAAGTCCCCAGACGACGGGCTTCCATTGACGAGGACAGAAAGATGGGCTGATGTGATGCACTCTTTTATCCAGCTAATCCACTTAGCACAGAAGCCAAACAATTCCAACATTTTCAACAGAAAGTTCCAATCAAGCGAATCATACGCTTTTTCGAAATCAATCTTATAGCAAAATCCTTTTCTCCTTCTAACTTTTGCATCATCAATCGTCTCATTCAAAGTAATTATACTGTCCACAATATGCCTTCCACCCACATAGGGCTTTGCTCCTTAGAGATAATGGAGTCTGCCACTTTCTTCAGAAAATTTGCTAGAATTTTAGATAAAATTTTGTATGGCCCTCTAATCAGCAAAATCGGTCTGAAATCCTTCAACTCACTAGCCTCTTCTTTCTTTCTGATTAGTGTAACGAAGGTGTGATTGAGGCCTTTAGTGATCCTACCGTATTGGTGAAACTCATTCAAGAACCTCATAATGTCTACTTTGCAAACATCCCAACATTCTTTGAAAACAGTCAAGTTAATACCATCGGACCCCGGACTTTTCGATCCATCACAATGCTTAAGAACTTCCCAGGTTTCGTCTTCAATCAGGTTAATACCATCGGGCCCCGGACTATTCTATTTCTATATATATCCACCCTTTTTCATTCCCTTCATTTCACTCCACTCCTGACCCCACTCACCAATCACTGTTGTGTGTATTTTCTTTAACTCCAACTCTCACCATGTTTGCATTTGGCAATGTTTATGTTAAAGGATTCCATGTCCGTCCGATAATATAATAAATCATTTGCATACCAAAATCCTTCAATTCAGTTAAGAGTGAGGTTCTTGTGCTCCGGAGACGTCGTGCCCCTTTACAATTTAAACCCCTAGCAATATATAGGGTTAAATAGATTATGGAGGGGGAGGGTTGTATTCCCATGAGGACACAATGTGTCTCGGGGGCGCAGAAGCTTTTGCATTCAGTTAATATATGTCTTTATTTATGTTCATATATCCACTCCACTAATAATCTTTATTGCAGTCGGAAACCTAATATATGATTGAGAAATCATGGGTGCAGTTAATATTTATTTACTCACCTCGTTCCAGTAGAGCAAAGAAGCTGTGAAAGCTGTTGGGACAGAGGAAGTATTAATTATCTCCACTTGTCGCTTTTTTTATGTTTTGTTGTGTTTTTAATATATCGTGTGTTATTGTATCAATTATTTTTGGGAGACTAACTTCTAATTTGTTATCTCCTCAAAAATATCAATAAATTTTGTGTTTTGTGTGTTTATATTCCTTCTTTCTTATTCTTATTCTATTTTCCTCCCCAACCGAACTTAATTGACATGCATTGATAACAAAATATCAAATATATATTCTCTCTATTGTTCATCATTATTATAGATACAGAAAAATTATTTTTATCAGTTTTATTGACTTTTAAAAGGTAATATAGTAATTTTTGGTAATAAATAAATTATAAAATATATTAGGTGTGTTGGATAAGAATGATAATTTTATAATTAACATGTAATTTTAGAGTTGGAGATTGGTGTGATATTTTAATTTTTTAGTGATGAAATTTAATGTGTCACAAATAAAAATAAATAGAAAATGTTAAACTTAACTTGATATAAGGGGGAGTAAATTTCATTATAATATTCGAAGACATTATGAAAAAGAGAGGATTAATTTCTCTCTCATCTTATCCATATATCTTTTTCAAACGGTCACATAAATTAATTTCAATTCACCCATCATCCTCATATCTCTATCATAATGAATGACCCTCCTGCCTCTCGTCTTCCACTACCACTTCCTCCAATATCTTGACCACCCCTTTTCCTGCGTCCATGTCTAAATTCACCATAATTAACTCATCAAATGCCCTGCTCTGTTTGGTCATACTCTTCTGTCTAATTCCATCTACTTGTACAATCCCTTCACATGGCTTTTTAAAATTCGATTTCCAAAATACATATTAGGGTTTAAACACCATACTTGTTTAACAAATTAAGAATTAAAATTTGATTGCGATACAGAGATTTATTTTTAGGGTTTGTGGACGCTTATATTTGGAAATTTTGAGTTGGAATAATTAATAATTTTAAAAAGGGTATTTATGTCTTACTAATATATAATGTTGGGGAAAATGTTTTTGGTTCTATACCACAAAGTTTAATTAAAAAAGGTCTCATGATTTCAAAATGATTCCGAAAATTGTATTTTTGGTTCGACTCAATAGAGTTTTGAATGAAAAAAAGTTGCTTTTTTTTTTTTTTACACAAATTCTAACCAGAAAAAAAAAAAGTTTATTGCATCAATGTACACAATAATTGTTGTTAAAAAGGTGGAACTTATATTCAATTAATGGGCCTATAAATTAATTTTGAACTAGCCCAAATTGTAGTAGGGTCGTATTCATAAATAAAAGAAAAGAAGCCTTTCATAGAACCCAAATCGTAGCCATTATCTTTGATTGGAAAGACCCATTTGTAATTAATTAAACAAATAAGCATCAGCCCATTTTCTTATAAACCTGATTATATAAAACAGCAGCCAGTTGCCGTTTGGAGTTATTTATAGAGTTGGGCCCAATTAATAAATCAGAAACTGGCCCAATGTAATTAATTTAATTTGATATAGCGGCCCACAATGTGTTCAAAAGAGAAGCAGAAAAATAATTCCATCGTCCAACAACATTTGTTCCACATTTTCAATTATTTTGGGCCCATGAAGTTTAAAAAATAAATAATAAATAAATAATATTATATTTTAAGACATTTAAGCCGAGTAGTTTCGTTGGACCCTGATTAATTAGCCTAGTAAAGTTGGCCCATTATGCTTTCCCACTGGCCCAGTATAATAGGCCCATAAAGAACTATACAATGGCCCATCAGAGGAGGTACAACGATGTGAAGATCTTTCACGTAATTTTGCCAGCTCCATACCTATCAATAAAATTGCATTTAAATTAGAACTTTTATTTGACGCAATAAAATGTGAGGGAAAAAATAATTAATTAATTTACATAAATTCTAGATTAACCTAAATCATCTTAAAAAGAATCGGTCTTGTGTAGAACCGCATATAAAAGTGATACTTCTTCTACCTTACATACATTTAGAAATGCATTTCAAGAGAAAAAGTGAATAAATTTTTTAAAGTTGATTAATAAAGTATAAAATATAAATGACATTATTATAGTTTTTTTTTTTTAAAAAAAATTACAGGAAATGTTTTTCTTTTAATTAAGATATGAACAATAAGTGACAACAATGTCCACGAGAGAATGAGATAATAGAAAGGAGAAATAAGGTGAAACACCATAAAAAAAAAGCTATAGATGCCAGGTTGTGTGCTAGAATGTTGCTCTCCCTTTAAATCCAACTGAAATCAATTCGTTCGAATGAGAAACAAAGAGAGAGGATATTCTCCACAACAATACCAAAATATGATAGGTCGAGTTTATGATTTACTAGGGCACGGTAAAGCATCTGAAAATCCATCTCCATTAATATTTCTATTATGTATTTTTTTTTATCGGTAAATGTTAATTATTAGTAGTTAGTTTACAAAGCACCCATATTTCCCCTTTTTTCAAGCTTCCTTATAACTCTCATCTAATTCGTTTTCAATGAGAATCAAATTTGGGTCACTCACTTTAGTGGTAGCTCAGTAATTATTTATTTATTTTTAAATCTCTAGGCCCTTTGCAAGTATCCCACCCAACTGAAAAAAAAAATGTTTGAATTTTTCAACGCAGCAAAAGACCATATTGTCTCACTATTATGTCATTCGCTACATGATAAATGATTACAAAAAAAAAAAAATTCATGTTTTATCTACATTAATCCATAAGAAGTAGCAAGAAACATTGGAGGAATTGCAACTAATTTGAATTAATTAATGTTCACATCTTACTAAACATTATTCGCATAATATATTTTCGCTAATTGATTATCACGCAAGATATTATTTCATCAATAAATATTTAGACTGTAAACCATTTCAAATTCAGTACTTAACCTATGGAAAATACCCCTTAATTATATATTTATTAGTATTTAAAATAAAATGTGATGTGTTAGTTAGAGAGGTGTTTTCAGAGTGTTGTTTTCTGTTAGAACCACCAGCTAGCACTATGGCTAAACATGGCACTAATTGGTGAGAAGAACCTACCTTAAACCCTTACAAGGCAAGTTTTTGAAATACAATTGTACTTACAAAAGATCTATGAAATCTTAATTACTAAAATTAACACTAACATAACATACTGTGGCCCAAGTTAAAATGCATCTCCAATTTATCTTATAAGCATGATGTCATCATTTATGTCATCATTCTAGGCTACCTATGACTCCTTTTTGGGTTACAGTAGGTGATTACTATATAGAGTGAGTCTTTTACTCTTTGTTAATAATCTTGAGAAAATAATGAACTAATAGTTATAAATCAAAAGAATAAAAAAAATAGGGTGAATTTAAACATAACACCCTATATCTTTTGTGTGTGTATGTGTACTCCAACGGTCTGATGTAAGAATATAATTCTAATTTACTTGTGCGATTTTGATGTGAATTTGGGCACAAAAAAAAAAAAAAAGTCTCCATCAATGAAGTGATGAGGTTGATCACTATGGGGAGTTGGAGCCAGTGAACATGATTTTTGTCACCTAGTATTGATGTAATGTTTTGGCAGCTCCAACCTGCATTTTGTTTTGGGTTCCCTCAACACTGCTACTAAAATGAAAGAATCTTCTCCTACAGCTGACAAGTATTTGCCCAATCAAGAAAACAAATTAAACTAATAAAAACATATAGAGATTAATTAATCAACAATAAACAGTGTTTTGGAGTAATAATTATGTTGGACTTTTCCTCGTTTGGGCAAGGTTTAGCAGAACAACGTTGTGAAAATCGCCTAACTTAAGCCAAGGGCCATTGAGAAGCTCAAGCCACATTGTCTATTCTCTCTCTCTCTCTCACTTGAGGGGGGCTTGTGGAAACTAGCTTTAAATAACGACTTCTGCATTCAAAACAAAACTGACAAACTGACACAGCCAAATTTCGACTTGTTCTTGAAGGTGAAATTGGATAGCTCTCTCTCCCTCCCTCTCTCTCTCTCTCTCTCTCTCTCTCTCTCTCTCTCTCTCTCTCTCTCTCTCATCAAGAACAAAGTTAGGTCATTGTGGAGAGCCAACCAAAAGTTAGCCACTAAACCCCAATCACTAAAACCCCCCCTCTTCTGCATTCTCAAAATTTGTCCGCTTTTGATGGTGTAGAGGATACAATGGAGGCTCTGGTTGATGGGGGTGAAGTATTGGAGGGGGAGAGAGAAGGGTTTGATGAGAGAGAATGCAAAGCTGGAAACTTGAATGGAGCAGAGGAGAGTGAAGAAATCTGTTCATCTTCAGACAATTTCTTGGCTTCTGAGGTTAATTTGAATGATGAACACAGCAGTTGTGAAGGCTCATCTTCATTAATTTCTCAACCAGCAACCAAAATCAATTTAGAGAAACAAGGATCATCTCTTTCAGGTGCCCTCTCGTTTTCTCTCTCTTCCACAATGGAGATTGATATTACTTGTAATTGCTTTCTTAATTTGGTGATTAATTACAGAATGTGAAATGATGAGAGAGAGATTTGCCAAATTGCTGCTTGGGGAAGACATGTCTGGTTGTGGCAATGGAGTTTGCACTGCTCTGGCAATAGCAAATGCTATTACCAATCTCTGTGGTAAAAACACTACACTCTTGAAATGTTGTTGTTTCTCTGAATAAGAATAACTTGCTCTATATATGATTGAACCTTTCATTTACTGTTAGCCACACTTTTTGGACAAGTTTGGAGATTAGAGCCCTTAAAACATGAGAAGAAATTAATGTGGAAAAGAGAAATGGAATGGCTTCTCTCTGTTAGTGATCACATTGTTGAATTAACACCTTCTTGGCAAACATTCCCAGATGGAACTAAACTAGAGGTGACCCATTTATGTACATGATTTGTGTAAAAAACAACACAAATGTGTAGTAATGATTTGTTTTGGTTTATTCAGGTTATGACATGTAGGCCAAGATCAGATCTTTACATAAATCTCCCTGCACTAAGGAAGTTAGACAACATGTTACTTGTAAGAAATTAAACCAATTTCATGTTGTGTTTTCTTCACATTTAGGTAGTGATTCTCTTCTGAATTCCAGCCTATTGTTGTAGGAAATATTAGACAGCTTTGAGCATTCTGAGTTTTGGTATGTTGATCGAGGGATCGTCACCTCGGACACCGAAGGTTTGTCTATATATCAGAGACCTCTGCCATGTCAAGAGGAGAAATGGTGGCTTCCCGTTCCACGTGTGCCAACCGGAGGCTTAAATGAAAACACCCGGAAGATGCTGCAACACAGACGGGACAGCACGAACCAGATTCTTAAAGCTGCAATGGCTATCAACAGTGCTACTTTAGCTGAAATGGCAGTACCTAGTTCATACTTGGAAGCCCTTCCTAAGGTAGTTTTTGTACTAATGTGATGAATTATTCTAGTTATTGAGTCTTGTAATGGTTTGTTATAGAATGGAAAGACGAGTTTGGGAGATCTTATCCATAGATACATCAGCTCTGACCAGTTTTCGCCCGAATGCTTGCTTGATTGTCTTGATTTGACCTCCGATCATCATGCTTTGGAGATTGCCAACAGAGTGGAGGCCACCATCCATGTGTGGCGTCGAAGAAACGGCTCAAAGCCAGCGCATGGTACGAACAGGGCTGGCTCGAAATCATCATGGGAAATTGTTAAGGATTTGGTGAGTGATGTGGATAAAAGGGAGCAACTTGCTGATAGAGCAGAGAGCCTTCTTGCTTGCTTGAAGCAGAGGTTTCCTGGTCTACCTCAGACCACCTTAGACATGAGCAAAATCCAACTCAACAAGGTGCAAATTTCACCAATTTTCTAAATTATTAGACAACAAACTGAGTTTTTTTTTCTTGGTTAGTTTATGTTAGAGACATATAATATCTGATATTCGTCCCTAAATGATTAAGATTTTAGACGAGGTGGTATTTTAGCATGGTATCAGAGCAATGAGCTAATAACTTGAACTTTTAGACGAGTTGATCAGTTAATAGCTTCTACTACAATACTAAGATAAAATGCTGTTTTTAGGATGTAGGGAAGTCAATCTTGGAGAGCTACTCGAGGGTTCTCGAGAGCTTGGCGTTCAACATTGTGGCGCGTATAGACGACCTACTCTACGTGGACGACATATCAAAGCATTCAGATCACTTCATGCCATTCTCTAAGGTTGGTACAATTAGTACTCATAACATCATTGGATTCTCAAACTCTACTACAGCTTTGCGACGCCTAGTTTTGTCTTCGTTGCAGCTGATTAGCTCTGCAAGGGGGGCTCGATCGCCCTACGTAGAAAGCAGCAAGAATTCTGTGCATGGTTTTGGATTCAAGAGGATTTTTACAGACTACTTGAGTGTTGATGGGAAAGGGAAGGAGCTGAGAAGGAATACACGGAGTTTGGACTCGTTTTTGAGTACAACACGCGGGGAGATGTCGGCATCCCCGTCTGTCGAATCCTCCGGTGGCTCGAAAGATATCATCAGCCCAAGAACGGACGAGACGGTTGAAGATGATGAATGAAGAACAATGAGACCTTTGGTTTCGTTTCTTTGTATGTTTTGATCATTTGATCATATTGTTGACAAAGTTGATTTTTCTTTTTGTACATTTCCTTTGATAGATAAAGATGTGCCAAATGAAAAAAATTACAGCTAATCGATTATACCTTCAATTTGTTAGTAGCAAATCGCAAAGGAGTTATTCATGTCCTATACATGATTTTTACTTTTATTATTTGTCCTAAATTTAAAATTTAAATCATATAAATATTATTAAAAAAAGAAAGCAAACAAGCAAGTCGTTGTAGTATAGTGGTGAGTATTCCCGCCTGTCACGCGGGTGACCCGGGTTCGATCCCCGGCAACGGCGTTTTTTTCTTTTTTTATTATTAATTTTGTCGGGCCTTATTGGGCCTATATCTAGGCCATTTAATTTTGTTGGGCCTTATTAATTTTATGAAATGGGCTGTGGCTTACAACTTGAAAATTGAAATCCTATGAAATGTGCAACGGCGATTTTTTTTTCTCCCAGGATTTTTCAATTTTTATTTTATTAAGAATATAATTTATACTTTGACTAATGTGTTTATTTTGCAATTTAAGATTTGTCTCGGTTTTTATTATGAATTTTTATAAAATTACATTAATTTTAATTCATTAACAAATTGCATTAGTTTTTATTTATTATAATATATGTATTTATTAATAAAACGCATATGAATTAAATCTAGATGTACAATTTCATAATCTAGATGAACAAGATATTATACTCTAGTTAATTAATTAATTGTACTACACGTAATATAGAGCACACTGATTTCATGTTATACTTGCAATTTTATTTAGGTTTCATCTCTCTTGTTACCACATAAATCATACAAAAAATCTAAACGGGAATAGAAGAGGAAATTTAATAACTATTTTTTAAAGTTTATACCATTTCTTTTAGGATTTTAATTTTTTTTCTACATCTCGTCAATCCAACAACTAGTACATGATATTTTATGTACTAAGTTCACATTAAAAAATACTCACTCCATCCCACATTAAGGTTTACGCTTTCCATTTTGGGTTGTCCAAAATTAAAGTTTACATTTTCTTTTTTATCAAGTTGAACTCACACAAAATAATTAATTATTCCATGTAAGATCCTCACACAATACTAATATAACTACCCACTTTACATTAAATATTATTTCTCTCACCTTACTATACATTAGAATATTATATCTCTTAATCTCCGTGCAAAAAGCAAACGTCAACGTTAACGCGGGACGGAGGGAGTATTCATTTAGAACTCTGTTGATATCTAGTACACTATTCCACATGCACCCTTCAATATTAAATATGAACATTTGTAAGAAACAGTCACCAAAAAGTATTTAAATGTAAATATTATGGAATGATAACATACCAAAGTATAATAGAATCACATGAACTCATCTTAGTAGTAAAGAGACCCTACATTAAAAAAAAAAGAAAAGAGAGTTAGGGTTGTGTTTGGACCAACATGTCACACAAGGTTTTATCATGTCATCACAAAACATTAGGAAAAAAAATTACGGGAAATCTATTTTAGCATGTTATAAAAAGTGATAATTAAGTTAATGAAGGTTGATAGTAGTATAGTGGTGCAGTGATTTGATTTATTTATAAAAAACGTAAAAACGATCTCACACGAGCGTTGGTTATAAAATTTTACCCTGCCACCAGTTCCCTCTCGAGGCACTACCCGAGTCCTCCTCTTCTCCCACATCCTTATTGATCTGTTACAAAACAAAATTTTGTTTTAGTTTGTATTCATATAAAAGTGTATTTAGATATTGAAAAGGTTAAAAATAATTATTACATTAATTATTTAAGAACTCAAATCAATTGAATTTGATAAGCATAATTCAATAAACAATTGTAAAATTGAAGTTGTAATGAAATTTAAAAACTCGATTCGATTTATTTACCGTCTTAGGATTACTCAAATCAATTGAGTTTGATAAGCATAATCCAAAAAACAATTGTAAAATTGAAGTTGTAATAAAATTTAAAAACTCGATTCGATTTATTTACCGTCTTAGGATTACTCACGGCAGTGGCACCGGAGTTCTGGGCACTCGGTGGCGGAGAATAGACGTCTTGGCCACCGTAGTATATCGAAGAGTTGTAATGAAATGGCTGTGGTTTTTCTTCTTGGAAATAAGTTTCCTTTTTCTTTGTGCTCAACTTTTGCTCTTGTTTACCTACACCATAAGGATCCCAATTATAGTCCAAAGTTCATCTGTCACAAGATTGATTATAATTTTTTTTTATCAATAAAGAAAGTTCCATTCACATAGGGTATAAGACAAGATTGATTATAATTGTTCTACATTATTTAATAAAATAGGTGGGCGTGGATTAATTGTCGTTGAATTTAATTAATTATGTGCAATTTCCAATTATTTCGACTTTTAGATTGTTTGTTGAATTTGTTTTATACACTTTTACTGATATTTTATCCATTGAATATTAAGATTTTTTTTTAATCTACTCTTTTTATACACATAATTCAATCTTTTTTAAATAATAAATAAATAAATATCTCTCTAAAAAATTACAATAGTATATATTCTTCTTATTATTTGGGGTTGATTATTTCAAAGATATTCATTTCTTTCATTTGGAATAAGGTGTCTCTATGCAAGTATACATTTCTAATACAATTATCAATAAAAAATATTTTTTTAGTAATCGGATTTATCGACAGAATTCAATCCGTTGGTAATTATCAATGGATTAGCAACAAAAATTGTCATTTTTATTTTAGCAACGGAATATCAACGGATTTATTCTCTATTTTAACAATGGAATTAATCCGTTGGTAATTACCAACGAATTATCAAGGAAATCATTATATAAATTACCGATTACCAACGTAATTAATTTTTTGTTGCTAAAAATTTACCAACCACCACTTTACCAATGGATTCCGTTGCTAATCCATTGGTAAACCAATTTAACAATAAAATTAAGGCTTTTATCAATAAAATATTCCGTTGGTAAAAAATAATTTTTTTTTGTAATGTATTCATTGTTACATATAAGATAATAATACTCCTTATAAATTCACGTATAAAAACAAACAAATACCTTCTAACTGAAGGAGTGAGAATATTTTATAAGTATATTAAAGTTATATTTTCATAGTGTCATTTTCTTATTTTAACACATTCAAATAGAGAAAAAAAAGTGTATAAAATGTAGTGTTTGAGGGAGTAATAGACATGTAAATAAAATGCTAAAAACAAATTAAATCCAAAATTTTTCCTAACATTTTGGTAAAAATTTCCTTGGAAATATGATCTAACTAACATCTATTCCCATGTAGCGCTTCACACTCCGTACATTTGTTCGTCTAATATCATACACCCATACAGAAAACAATTACTACTCCTTTATGCATAACATTAAAAGTTAGTTAAATTTCAAATATATTATTCTCAACTAATTCACATATCATTAATTTTAATATTTTTTTATCACCTAAAGATATTACAATATCTTTTAAAATCAATAAAAATTGATAAAAAAAAACCATTTTTCTTAAATAACATGAAACCAATATCATTACTTTTAATATTTTTTTTATCACCTAAAATATTACAATATCTTTAAAATAAATAAAAATTGATAAAAAGAATCATTTTTCTTAAATAATAACTTGAAACCGTAAATGTGGCGAGTTCCCTACACGGAGTGAGTATAATTTATTAGTAATATAACTAAGTGATGAAGCTAAAATTGTTTGTGTGTGTAAGCATATATATATATATATATATATATATATATATACCTGAAACTGGTTGAGCTTCGGTGTGTGTTTTCTTCTCAGTTTCCGACAAACAAGATGCTTCTCCTTGCCCCTAAATTCACATATAAAATTCAATTCCAAAAAATCAATTTCAGCAATAAAAAACCACCCCCCTATTTTTATAAATCAAAGTTTGGATATTAACATACTCCAGATGCTTATAACAATTAAGATGGGATTATGTAATGAATAATTTAATTAGATAGAGATTATGTATGTAGTAGTACCACAGGAGGAGGTGGGGGGAAGATAGATGTTAATATGGGAGAAGATGGAGAAGAATCCTTTGCTCCAAAAACATCTTTGCTAAACCATGCCTTTCCTTCTTCCATTCTCTCTCTTACCCTCACTTTCTCTCTCTTCTCACAACCTTCCATACACACTCTCTAACTAACAAACCTTGGAAGAATATATAACCAGAGACAGAGAGAGTGAATGGTCTCTGTTCTATTATATCATGTCCTTTTCGCAAAGAATTAAGCTTGCAACAATTTAATTAACAAATATTCAAACATATACTTTAATGAGTTGATAAATAATGTGGGTAAGGGTAAAACATTTTGTTCTAAAGAGTATACGTACACTTTAATTAATAAATAAAAGTACAACATTTTGTTTTAAAGAGTATAACACTTTCATTAAATTTCTTTTTCAAAAAATAAAGGACACACGTTTTTATATTAAAGGGTATAATACCATTTAATACTAAAAAGTATCTGGGCGCAATGTGTCTATAAGGACACAAATTTTAGACTACTTTAATTTGCCTCTTTTCATAAGGGTTTATGATATGGTTACATATTCAACGGAGTTGTAAGATAATTCGATCCATTATTATTAAATATTCCCTTGGTCCCACATTAAGGTTTGTACCAAGTTAAGATTTATATTTCTTTCTTTGTCAAATTGGGTTCACACAAAATAATTAATTATTTCATGTAGAACCACACACAGCACTAATACAACTACCCACTTTATATTAAATATTATTTCTCTCACCTCACTATACATTTAAATATTATATTTCTTAATCTCTATGCAAAAAGAAAACGTCAACATTAACGCGGGACGAAGGGAGTATAATTATTATATTATTAAAGTATATTTTTAAAAAATATATTTTAATTATTAATAAATATATCATATAAAAGGCTTCTCTAACTGAAATTTCCTTTAATATATTTTTAAAGATAAAAATTGATTTATCCATAACTACTCGGTGAATCTACCCGTATATGTAGACTTTAGGAGTGTGTGTCTCTATATTACTTTATCCATTAATTTATTTTAATCCATATTAAGTACTTATAAAATAATCACTCCTTTTAGAATTTATGAATAATTCAAAATAAAATCCTTAAATAGATATTAGGAGTATATTTAATCTTAAATAAAAAAAAATAGTAATATAAATTAATTACTCCAAATACACACTACATGTATTTCAATTTTCGCGTATTATCCCATATGTTAATGTTACTGATTATGTAATTAAAAGTATCAAAAAAATTCAACTATTATCTCTAGAGTTTATATTTTATTTTTTTATTAGGATATAACTTTATTTTCTCTCATGTGTTATTCATTTTAACAGTGTGTGATAAAAGATGTCACATAAAAAAATGTATATACTCTCTTTTCATAATAAACTTTATATTTTTTATTTTTATTCATTTCACAATAAACTTTACTATTAAAAGTGAAAACATCACACAAATCATATAACATCAAAACATATCTTAATAATAATATTGTCACTCATTAATATACATGGTATACTTTATAATTTATTTATTTATTTAAAAAAAAAAGATAACAATTGATTTAGCTTAGAGATTGAGAAAATACACTTTTTTTAATCAGAATTATTGGTTTTTCTAGGATAGTTAATTAGTCCTTTTAATAATAAAAATATATAAAGTATAAGTGTTAATTATTGATGACAAATTTAAAATTAAAATTTATTGTAGGATTATTAATGTTTACAAATACTTGTGTAAATCGGATTCACGGTGTAAATCAGATGGTCCCTCTTCCAATCCTATATACCATATGTATTGTTAGGATGTTTATATTAAGGGAGACCACATAGTTTACAAGAATTTATGATATAAATTCGATTTAGAAGAGACTAACTTGTTTAGTGATTTTGCCATTTTTAAATAGTTCACAATAAATTGATATGAACGAAAATAAAAATTACTCCCTCCGTCCCGTTTCAATATTTACGTTTGCTTTTTGCACGTTGATTAATGAGTATAATATTTTAATAGATAATGGGTGGAAAGATATAATATTTAATGTAAAGTGGGTATGCGTATTAGTATTGTATGATATATTAATTGTTTTAGGTGGGTCCCATTCAAAATAGAAACGATTGAAACGAGACGGATGGAGTATTTGTATTGCTTTGTGATAAAACGAATACTAAGTATTTTTAAACTCCTTGTCTACGTTACCCTATCCTGGAAAAGGGAGTAATTGTTTATCTACACTAATTGCAACTATCTAACTGCAATGCCAACTTCTTTGAAACAAGTCAACATCACTCAACTCATCTAAAGATCGAGTGGTGAAGAGATACCTCAATTATGTGTCCAAATTACAAAAACAATTTTAAAAATTCACCTATTAAAAAAAAAAAAAAAAGAATACTCATAACAGATGATTAAACCAATCTATAGATCAATTGGTACACCAGAGGATCACCCAAATCACGCCACGTAGCACTCATCATGCCACCTCACTAAGGGTATATCATTGTCGTTTCATACTTAAATATTCTTAAAACCTTCATTAGCTATATATCATTATCCAATCGTAATTATAAAGTTTATAACTCCAATTTTACTTCCAACTTGGTCCTTATCCACACTCTAAAAATATCTTACCTGCATTTTATATCTGATTATTTAAATTTGTATAAGTGAATTTCATTGGATCCTAATTTTGGACATAACTATAAAATAACATTAATTTATATAAGAAAAATAAAATTAGATGTAGCACAACTGCACAAGTAATGGATTGGAAAGGATTTAATTCAGAGGTTTCATACATCACAAAGATTAATTATGCAGACAATATAATTTCAAATTATTTTCTCCACACATATATATAACATTTTTTATATTTATTAAATAGGCCCATAAATTTTTTAAAATTTTTTTGAGTAAAACCTTTATTTTTACGGAAATTTTCAATTCAAGACTTAAATTTGTCATATATATTTTTATTTATAAATTCAAAGCTTTTATAATTTTGTACTATATTTTAAATTTCTAATTAATAGAAAAAATAATTTAAATAGTTTATTAATTTTTTAAAATTTGGATTGAAAAATAAAAAAATAAAATTTTAATCATTTTGCTCTATTTTTTATTACTATATTTTACTCCATTTTGTATGATTGATGGTAGATGGAGTATACTCCCTCCGTCCCAGGCTAAAAGAGTTATTTTTCCATTTTAGTTGTCCCACTCAAATAGTCTCCTTTCATTTTTTACACACATGAGACCCACACACCTCCTTTAATACAATTAAAATATGAAACTCACACTCCCATTAGTATAACTACCCACTACATATTAAATAATAATACTCCGTACGCTGGAACAGAGGGAGTAAATTAGATACAGATGGGATTAGTGGGGAGTCCAGGCAATATTGGATAAAGGGGCCCACAAGAGGCTATGTTGGTTGCACCACTAAGAGTCGCCGCATGCTGAGTATTGATCGTACGTCCACGGTTGAGCCACGTGTCGCCCTCTTAATGGGGATAGGAACCACTTCTCACTTCACTATCATTACCATACTTGAAAGTTGAAACTTTTCTTAGATGTATTTTGGTGTTAACATAAGGATATATAAGCGAAAGATAAAATTTAATTATATTAAAAAAGAAAAAATATACTATTCATTTTTAAAGAAAAAGTAAAGATTTTCTTGCGGTGCATATCACCATAGTCTTTAACACATTTTTTTATATAAATTTAATCTATCCTACTAAATGTCATAACAGAACAGATATATGTTACTCCATTTACTGGTGTTCAATATATGTTACTCTATTTACTGGTGTTCAAACCCAATGTAAACTGAAAATAAATGTATGCTACTATTCACTTAGTTTTCAAACTCCATGTAAATCGAAAACAAACGTAACACTATATTTGTTTTTAGTTTTCAAAATAGGGTTTTAGTTTTCAAGATTTACACATAAATTTTTAAAACCAGTCCTGTATATTCCTACAAATATTAACTTCTAATTCATACGTATTTTATATTTTCTCTCTCCTTAATTAATATACATTTTCTATATTTCTCTTTCACATCGCTTAATTAATTAATATATTTTTACATATGAGTATATATATCTTCAACAAACAAAGTTAAAGGTTGGAAATCGGTACTTCCATTGCTTTTTAATTTTGGCTTCAAATAACCAAAAGAATAATCTATCTTTATTATTTTTGCATACATCTTTTTTAATAATTACATAAACAATATGTAGGAAAGAAGAAGATTTCTAATTATTTATGTGGCAAAGGAGATATATTTTATTATTTTAACACAAATAATTAAGATGTCTAATTACAAAAATATAAAAAGAAGACAAATGTCCTTTTACGTGTGCTTCTCTCTACTAATTTCTCTTACTTTTTTCTCTTTTCAAAATTTTGAATTGGAATTAAATTGAGTATGTTTTGAAATTCTCTAAAATCTCTAGAAAATCAAAATCAGAGTAATCGATTCTTTAATAAATTTATCATTACGAATTTCAAATCCATCAATCCCAATAATTTTTCCCCCTAAATCTAAATAATTAGAGCGTTTAACAGTCTATTAAAATTCCTAATTTATCTAGCACAATAGCAATCTAACGATCTATCAATTGCCTTAGATTTCCTTTATAATAACATTTACACAATCTTTTTATTTTTTCTTTCCAAAAAAATATTAAATCTCATTGATGTATATATTCTCCCTGTTTTTATACGACGTCGTTTGGACTTTGAGTAGAATCGGGCTGAGCGGGCTTCCGAGTCTTACTTGCAACAGATAAATCTGAATTAGTGGGCGAGCCGGGCTCGACCGAGCTTCTTCTTGTGGCCCGAATATAACAAAAGATCGCCACCAAGAAAGCGGTGACTAAGCCGGCGACGATCACCCCACCACCCGCCACCGATTTATCAACGGAGTGGTGGCGGTGGTGGTGGTTGATCTCCATCACCTCCTCCTCTCCACCGGAGGCGCTCACCTCCGCCATTTCTTCGCCGCCTTTGGGGGCTTCCGACGGGCTGATTCTTGATTCTCCGATCACTACAAGCTTTCTCGACAACGGCACCGGAGAATCCACCATTGATGTAGCTAAGTGGGGTTTGATCACTAAGATGATCAAGATCAAGAAACTAACAAGAAATTTAGCCATTTCTAATTATAGTGCACTTTTTCTTGAATGAGATTTAGTTATGCATTGATTCAATCTTGCATCTTGTTCATATATATGTGTGTGTGTTGGGGGGGGGGGGGGAGGGGTGTTGGAGTGTGTGCAAGCATGGGGGTGGAGGGAAGTTTCGGAAATGTTGGATTTGATGGGTGGAGATTCAGACAGAGTATAATTAAGGGGTGCATAAATGGGGTTGTCTGAAGAACATGGAAATTATGAACATGTGATGTTGGAGGGATTAATTGGTGAAACAGCTGAGCTGGAGGGAACATGATTTCTTTTGCATCTGTTTATGTTTATTCCTCAATCTGTACGGACGTTTTCTGAGTAGGGTATTTAAATTGAATAATTCATATCAGCAGTTGAAGGAAGGTGATGTGAAATTAGAGCTACCAAACACAAGTTGATCAATTTGCAACTCATTTTGCTTTGGTTTATACTACCTCCGGCATTCCACGTACGTCATGTACATTTATTTTTTCACGCAAATTAAGAATATAATATTTTAATATATATTATTTAATTATATTAGTGTTATATATGGATCCACATAAATTATTAATTAATTTATTTGATTCTCATTTATCAAAAAAATGAAATGCACGCTTTTTATTAAGACTAGGGCGGATAGAGTATTGAATTTTATAGCAAACTAAAAGATCATTTCTATTTTAAAATAAAGTGCTTCTAGCTTTAAATATAATAATAATAATAAATAAATAAATAAATTAGAATCAATTTAAAATTATGAGAGTTTTACGAAAAAAATAGTCCTTTTATCAACACATTGAATTTCCAGTAACACTTTCATGTATAAATTTTTATATTACTGGTTATAATATTATTGATACGAAGGATAGCGAGAAAATCTAAAAATTTATAATTTTTTAGGTATAAATTTTTATTTCTTTCTTATATGCATCATTAATGTGTCAAATGACACAAGATAATCGAATCGATTTATAAGAAAAAATAAAATTTTGTTTAATCATTTGAAACAAAAATTTTTAATACCATGGCCCATTGCAACTCAAAATAAACCCAATCATAGAGAAATTGTCCCATGGCAGACATATATATTAATTTGATGTAGAGATATAATTGTGCATGAAAATCAAACAAGAATCCTGCATGCACCATCTTTGTAATCTCTAAACCCAAATTTCAATAATTACGAGTTCCCCTGAAATGGTACCAACCAGAAATGATCATACGAAAGACAAACTTATTCAAGACAAGCCCACATTAAATAGTGTATCACTCTACAAACAAACCTTAATTAATGTAGAATTCGATCCCCATTTGGTAATATATATATATATATATATATATATATATATATATGCATAACTGCCCCCAGGGCATAGCTCAAATGGTAGAGGGGAGGGTGGAAAACCAATTGAGCTTGGTTGCTGCAAGGTGGGGGTTCGAATCCTGCCTTTGGCATGGATTTGGCCCCTTGCAAGCACAAGTTAAACAGTGAGCTCTCTCTATAAGAGACTTGCACAAGTTAAACAGTGAGCTCTCTCTGTAAGTGACTTGAGGCACATCCTGCGATTTACCTCCTCCACCAATCCCCAGGGCAGGGGCGATGGGGGCTCCTAATGGTGGGGTACACCATATATGCATAACTATTTTATGAAATATTTGAAATATTATATGTTGTTAAATAGTGGAGTTTACTTGTAAGAAGAAATTAAGACAGGTGAAAGTTCAAAATAGATTGATGAGGAAAATAGAATAAACATGATGCCATCTCATAGGAAACAAAATTATAATTCAACACAACAGAGTTTCAATTTTATATTTTAAGAATTTATTTTTGTCAGGAAATGTATACTGCCATTATAATAATTAATTATATAATCTGATATTATTAGTTGGTAATTAGTTTAATATGATTCGCTGGCGATCTTTCATTGTATCGAGGAGGCAATTCATCATTGGTCAACTGCACGTGTAACTCTAGCTGGGTATCAAACTATTTTTTTTATTTGTTTTTATAAGATATAATCATTTAATTCTATGTTAATTTATTGAAGCCGAATTAATTATGTCTTTAAAAAAATGTAAGTAAATATCTTAAGAATTTATTGGTCTTTTTTTTAAAAAATTTAATAATAATATGATTTGCTTGCGATTATTTTAGTATCAAGTAGGCAATTTATTGGTCAGCTGCACGTGTAACTCTAGCTATATATCAGACAGTTGCTTTAGAAAAATGTAATAAAATCATTTTGTTTACATCACTAAAAAAATTACTGAATAAAAATAAAAAATAGAGAAGGTGTATGTAACATGTCAATTTGAAAGGGTCTTAAAGACGGTTTTTTGACATATAGACAGTCGTTTGGTCTCTTATATTAGAGACTGCTTTTAAGAATTAAGACTACAAAATTTAAAGACAAAGTCACGTCTTTAATTTTGAAGAAACGTCGTCGTTTTCAATTTGAAAAAGCAATTGAAACGAATATTTGTGACGGTATTTGAGATAGATTGTGGTAGAGACGATGTCTAAACCGTCTCATGTGGATTTTTATCTTACTTATCTATTTACACACTAATCCAAATTATCCAATATGGCCAATTTATTACCATTGATGATTCAGTATTCGATCTATTGATGGAATCAGATTTAGCAAAACTCAGTCACAATTTAAGATAATGTTTTAAATTCAAAGAAAATTTATAATTATTTTTTGGGGGAGGGAGTGGTATACTAATGTAAGCAAGCATGCTTTTTTATACAAAAATTTGAACATTTATAACGTTCTTGAATAATATTATTGGAAATTCATTTTTGGAATTTTAAATTATTGTGATGCAATAGTTGTGAATTTTTCAATAATTTGGTTTTGACAAGTAGACAGGCTACAATGATAGTGGGTTTAGAAATTAGAAAAGCCAGGCCTGACTAGGATCGTTGAAAAGATCATCAAAGCCCAATAGGCCCAAAAATTAAAAAGTTACGCCTCATGTGAATACCATTGAAGCCTAATAGGCCCAAATTTGAAATAATATTAGGCCTGGCACGTCTGGGTATCACAATTTTAAAAAAGGGTGGCGCTATTGCCACCCGAGTATTTTCTTAAGGCACCCCGAATAGAAGACGAAAAATGTGTGAAATTTCAATTATAACCCCATCCCTTTTCTTAACACTAACCCATTAATTAAATTAAAAGAAAAATTCATTTTGCTTTATACACCCACCCATCACTACACCAAAAACACACACTAAAAATACACTCACACCAAAAACACACACACATCACACGCACTGCTACACCAAGAAAGACAATCGAAGAGTACAGAAGGAAAGAGAAAAGAAGAAGAAAAGAGATGAGAAAAGAAGAGAAAAAGAGGAGAAGAGAAAAAGATAATTAAATTTCACACCCAAAACATCAAAATATGGAACAAGCAAAATAATTAAGCAAAAGTATTTAATTTTACACTATATTCTTCATCAAAATCATATTTTTTATTATAAGATAAGTGGGTTAGTGAAATTGTATATTTAATTGGCAAACTATTGATGAATTAGTAAAATTATCGATGTAATTTAAGTTTAGTATATGGTAGCAATACGGATTAGAGTTTTGTGATGTTTTGGTATTGAAAATCAGAACTTTAAAATTTCAACTCTGGTTCATCGAAAATACGGTTAAACATCGGCTGTTTGTGGCCAAAATTTTGTTCAAAAATTCATTGGGATGCTTCCGAATAATTGACAAAATTTCAATCAGAATTAGCCGATTTTTTTTTTTATTAGCCATTAATATTGCTCACTCCTGAATCCCTGATACAGTAGCCCAGCCCAATTTGGTACATTAATATCAGCAATTTTTTTCTTTAATGCTTGAAATGATGTGGAAAAGTATAAAATACATTTCAGATTGGATTTTTTTTTGGGTGAATTTATATAAACTCAATAGCATTATTAATTTTAATTCCAATCTAGCATGTTTAAAATAACATGAGAGATTAAATTATATACATTTCAGAATGTTTAATGAAATAACATGAGAGATAAACTATAATTAAATTTAGAATAAAACAAATATCATATATTTTTTAATAAGTTTAATGGGATAATATAAATTTTGATCTTTTTTTTTCCTATTTCAATTTAATCAGTTTTTTTTTTTTACTTTTATAATCTTATTGATTTATTTTCATTTTAATTCTCTCATTTTTTTTTAATATTGGTAAATTTTCAAATTATTTTCAACCACCAGAAAAAAAAAATGAAGGGGCTCAAAAAAAAATTTATATTATGGAACAAATTACTTTTGCTAAAACATTAATTGCTTTTGTCATAAATGCAAAAATGAATTGCTTATAGAAGTGAGTCTGGCAAAAATAAATTTCGGCTGACCTTCACCGAAATGTTCTCAAATTTTGAAAGCATCCCATTGAATTTTTGGAACAAAATTCGGCATTAGTTTTTACAAATTTTCAGACAAGTGTCCAGCCGAAATTTAATCATAATTTCAACAAACCAAGTTCGAAATTTCAAACCTCCAATTTTAACATCCAAACATCACAAGTGTTTAATTTATGTTGCTATCATATATTAAATTTAAATTATATCTATAATTTTATCAGTCCACTAATAATTTAACAATTAATTACATAAATTTACTAACCCACAAAATCTATTATACAAACATGATTTTGATGAAAAATGTAGTGTAAAATTAAGTACTTTTTCAATTATTTTGATTGTTTCATATTTTGATGTTTTAAATGTGAAATTTAATTCCCCTTTCTCTTCTCTTCACAGCTTTTCAATTATTTTGATTGTTTCATATTTTGATGTTTTGGGTGTGAATTTTAATTCCCCTATTCTCTCCTCTCTTCTCTTTTTTTTTTGGTGTAGTAGTGAATGTGTGTTTTTGGTGTGAATGTGTTTTTAGTATGTGTTTTAGGTGTAGTGGTGGATGGGTGTAGATAGCAAAATAAGTTTTTTTAAAAAAAAATTAATTAATGAGTTAGGGTTTTAAAAAAGGATAGGGTTATAATTGAAATTTCATATATTTTTGTCTTCTATTCGGGTGCGTTAAGAAAAGACTCGGGTAACAATAGTGTCGCCCTTTAAAAAATAAAATAAAAATTCAAACAAATAATTATGTTTTTAGATTAGTTAGAGAAAATATTTTAGCATTATCATTTAAACCAAAGATCACCACTAACTCCACTCTGCATAATGCGTGGTTGGTGTGGATTTTGAAATTTGAAATTTAAAAATTAAGATTATTCAGGTTGCAATGGTGCCGAGTGAACACAAGAGTTTATTGGGTAAAAATTAGGATATATTGGATAATTATTATATTTATTTTTAATTATTTTATTTTATTTAATGATTAGGATTAAATAAAAAATTGATGTAATAGTTTATATTATCCAGGTGTAATATAATTTGACTTAAAAAATATTGGTTATGATATTAATTGTAATTCACAATTTTTAATAATTGGAGTATTATTATATTTTTCAAGATAGAAATTTCAAAATTCTAAGTAGAAAATTTTAAATTTTAAATATGTGAAAAAGCGAAAGTCCTAAGAAAAGAAGAAGAAAAAAAGAAAAAAAAAGTTTTAGCATGATGAGTTAAATCAAAATGACTCCACTGCTTCCACTTTTTTTAGAGAGTATCTTGTTCAACTTTTTTATATCCAGTAATAATAATTAAAAAAAAAAAGCAGCTAAGAACTAGAAAAGGATTTTTTTTATTATTTTTTTTAAAAAAAAAAAACAGAGATTGGCAAGGTCAACATCAATATATATGTTAGTAGCAATAAATTTGGAAAAAAGAAGAACTTGCATCCCTATAATTGGCTTGAAGATCAAAATGAGTGGAAAATGAGTTGCTAATAATTTTGGAACATGAAACCCTAATTTCTTTGAATCTAAACAACATATATACATATAAATGTGTAAAAATCTTTTTATATAAGTCCAAATTTTTTAAAATGTGTTCCTATAGATAAGGGTAAAAAAAGCCTCAGCATTAAATTTTCTGCATCATTTTTTTTATATTCATCTCCTATATCATTAATAATATAATATGGATGTATAAATCTAATAATTGCTCTTAGACTTTGTAATTTTCTCTTTTATGTTACACTCCGTTTCCTTCTATTCCTCTATATATTATACTAGTATGGATCCCATGTATTATACGGGTTTTAAAGTTACAATTTTAAAAAATAGTATAATTTAATAAATAAAATTTTAAATAAATAATATTTTATTATACCCTAAAATAAATTAATTAAACCTAGGTACACCTCAAAATCACCCTAAAAGTAAATAAATTTAATATTATGTTTTAATAAAAAGAAAATAAAAAAATATTAGAAAATTATTATAAAAATAAAGAAGATAAATATCACCCATTATAACGAATCAATACATATATTAATAAAAATAAAATAAATAATTTAATATTTCTATTTATTATAATATTATAACCAAATCCATATATGTATTAAATAACATAAATAAAATAATTAAATTAATAAATTTTAGAAATAAAATAGTAGATAAATGTTTTAATTAAAAATACGGAATTAACAGAAAAAAATAAATAAATAAATTTAAAAGTTAAAAAAATCGTCACAAAATTAAAGAGAATTAAAATAAGTAAACTATCAATTATATTAATAAATCATTATAAGTTAAAAGAAATTTAAAATAAAATTATACCAAAATTTATCAAAATAAATTTTAAAAAATTAAAGAAATTAAAAAGAAAAACTAATTAATCAAAATAAATTAAATAAAATAAATAAAATATTGAATACTAACTTGAAGAAAGGTTCGGGGGAATAATTTCCGTGCGTGTGTGAAGTGAATGAATAAAAGTTCTTATTTATATGTAAAGAGAAAATTAAATATATTTTGTGCTTCCAAATATGATTTAATCATATCCATATTCAAATCTTTAAGCAAATACATGTATATATCTATATTAAAATTTAATTAATAATTAATTCTGATTCGATCATATTCATATTCAAATCTTAAAAAATACATGTAATTATCTATATTAATTCATAATTAAAATAATTGAGAAAAATTGTAAAAATAATTATTTATTATATCCTAAAATAAATCAATTAAACCAAATCAATTAAATCTAGGTAAATCCCAAATCACCCTAAAAATAATTAAATAAATTTAGTATTATGTATTAATAAAAAGAAATAAAAAAATATAACGAAATAATTATAAAATTAAAATAATAATAATAAATATCACCCATTATAACGAATCAATCAATACCTTTATTAATAACAATAAAAATAACTAATTTATTATTTTTATTTATTAAAAAAATATAACAAAATCCATATATATGTGTGTGTGTGATAATTGACAGAAATAAAATAAATAAATAAATAAATTTAAGAAATAAAATAAATAAAATTGATAAATGTGTAAATAAAAAAAATGGAATCAACAAAAAAGTGATTTTGAAAGTTAAAAAAAGATCATCACAAAATTAAAGAAAATATAAATAAATAAGCTAAATTATATTAATAAAAAATCTAAAAAAATTTAAAATAAAATTATACCAAAATTTATCAAAATAAATTTAAAAAAATAAAGGAATTAACAAAAAAAAAATTAATAAATAAAGTCAATTTGAAAAGTTAAAAAAGATCATCACAAAATTAAAGAAAATAAAAATAAATAAACTAAATTATATTAATAAAAAAATAAAAGTTAAAAGAAATTAAAAATAAAATTATACCAAATTTAACAAAATTAATAAATAAAAAATTAGATATCATCAATTCTTTAGAATTTGAAAAAAAAAGCTTAAAGAGAATAATTTGCGTATAAAAAAGTTTAAAACATGAAGAAAGCTTAAAAATAAAATTTTTTGTACTCTTATGTAGTTCAATGACAAAATCATAACAATATTAGAGGAAATAAATAATATATAAATATTGGACATCAAGCATAAAGAAATTCAAAAGAAATGAATATGCATTAATCAAAAGAAATTAAAAATAAAATATAAAAAATTTAATTTAAAAAAATTAAATAAAATTAATAAAAAATTGAATACTAATAATTCATGTGCATGTGAATTGAATGAATAATAGATCTTATAATTTATAGTAATTTATAGGTAAAGAGAAAATTAAATATATATATATTTTTCTTTCAAATATGATTTGATTTTGATTAGATCATATCCATATTAAAATCTTTAATTAAATACATGTATTTATCTGCATTAAATTTTAATTAATAATTAATTTTGATTTGATCATATTTTATTCAAATCTTAAATAAATATATGTAATTATCTATATTAATTAATAATTGAAATAAATCCATATTCAAATCTTTAATAAATACATGTATTTATCTTCATTAAATTTTAATTAATAATTAATTTTGATTTGATCATTTTTTATTCAAATCTTAAATAAATATATGTAATTATCTGTATTAATTAATAATTAAAATAATTAAGAAAAATTTTGAAAATGACACATCATCAAAATTAAATTCTCCTTTAATATATTAAAGATATTCAACAATGTGGTGCAAGAGAACAGAAAATTTAAAGCGTCGGCAAAAACTAGTGATGTTGTTCTGCATCCATTTCTACTCTATACTCCCTCCGTCCCGGAAGTATTGATACATTTTTTTTGGGCACGGAGATTAAGGAGTATAATAATTTAATGTAAAGTGAAGTGAGAGAAATAATATTTAATGTGTAGTGGGTAGTTGTATTAGTGGTGAGTGTGATGGGTGTGTGGGTCCATGTAAATAAATAAATTATTTTTGTGTGGGTTCCATATTCTTAAAAAGGAAATATGTCAATTTCTGTGGGACAACCCAAAAAGGAAAGTGTGTCAATATCTTTGGAACGGAGGGAGTATATTTTTCTTCCATTATGCTGCATTTATCATTACTTGCACCTTCACTTTGTTATCTCCAGCTATGTTGTACGGTTGTCCCCGGTGTACAGTACACCTGCCAGGCCGTGGGTTCGGGCCTCAAAACGGGCTGTCATGCAATTATAATTACTGTGGCCAGAACTGTATCACTATTGGCCATCTGAGGGGGACTCGTAATGCGATTGGGAGTTGGATATTCCAGTATTGTTATTGCTCCTTCACCCTCGCATACATCACATCATCATTTTTACATTAATTTCCTCCACCATTTCCATTTCCGTACACACACTGTATTAATACATTCACGATACTACATCATCGTTTATTGTTAAATGACCACTCACACCTCACTAAGTTGATAGAGAGAAAAATCGTATCATATATATACTTAATCAGGTCGCTCTAACACGTTCCTTTTGCTAGGTCATGAATCTAATATATGTTAAATGACCACCTCATCTAAAAATTTAAATTAATAGAGACGAGAATCATTTAATACTTAAATCAAGTAAGTCTAACACTTACTTTTTACCCCAAACCTTACAATTTATACAAAATTCTCATTAAATTACTTAAAATGTCTTTTATCTTACGTTATGCACCTAAAATGCATTTTTTATATTTATTTTAATGTCTGCGCACAAAAATGCATGACTAAATTACCAGATGGTGGGAGTATATTTTATGTATAAATTAAGTGATTCGTTTTTCAAATTATTATTTTTTTTGAAAAAGAAATATTATTGCTATCGGATATGAGATTTACCCAAAACAAATGAATACAAGTTACAAAGATAGCACACTTATCTTAACTTTACTACAGGACAAACATATCAACCATAGTTACCCATATTTCAGTATACAATTGTCAGGGTCTTCATACCAATCAACGTATCTGATATTCAACTTCACTCTTTTCTTTCTCCATATCCACCAACTCCATATTTGGGATTTTATTTCGTCCATATTCTTCATTAGATTCCAGCCTATATCTTTAAAGACTATATTGTTTCCACTTTTCCAAATAACCCACACTGTGCATAACCATATATCAATTGCTAACCTATTCATCTCTTTTTCTTGAAATAAATTGCTAAATAGCATTAAGTTCACTTGGACATTGTTACTCAATGGAGTCTGCACCTTCATCCACTTGAGAGTTTCTTCCCACAATTCTATAGATTATTTGCACTCGCAGAACAAGTGAGAGATTGACTCCTCGCTTCTCCTACATAACGGGCATGATGTGACTCCATTTGGTGGTAAACTCCTTCTTTTCTGCAGCTCGACCGTAGTCGCCATCCCTCCTTTGATGAGCCTCCACGCCATAACTTTAATTTTTGGACACGCATTATTGTTCCAGATTATTTTGTATGCTTCCAAGTTTGCATCTGCCTTTGTCTTCCTCCCCTTCAATAAATCACATGCTTCCTTTACTTTGTAGTCTTCTTTTGAGTTTGGCTCCCATTTCTAATAGTCTGCACTAAGTTTGATTTTGTACCTGTCAAGTAGTTCAAACAAATTATCATATTCAACAAGTTCCCAATACCTAAGATTTCTTTCCAGACCCAACTCCCACCCATTCACCCATTTCATTTACATAGTTATTCCTCCCCATACTCAACTCATATAATCTAGGAAATTTAATTTTAAGACTCGACTCACAACACCATTTATCCAACCAAAACTTTGTATTCACCCTTCTACTACCACTCTCCTAATATTCTCTTCAAACCAATTACCCCTCTCACTTTTAGACTTGCCAACACACACCCCCACCAGCCTTTCCCTCTCTCTCCTAGACCTAAGACATCTCTCCCCAGTAGCCCTTCCCGTTGCCCAAATTGTCTAGCCATAGTAATTTTCATCGACAAACTATCATTTTCTACCAACGCCTTCCAAGATTATTTTCCCAGCAGACTATTATTATGACACACCAAATCCCTGTTAGATTGTATACTAAAAGTCTAACTTTAGTATGAACAATGTTATAACAATTTATTTGAAATGAGAATCATATGATCAAATGATTACGTCTTATAATTTATTTATATGCACGACGCAATAGTCCACTTACTTTATACAGTAGATAATATGTTGTGCGACAACACGCGGAATATTATATTATCAGTTTCTTTATAAAGTATAAACAGATGCTCACAACTGAGATAGACGGGGACTCTCTATCGGGATGGTTGTAGTATGGTTTGGTATTAGCTTGTCTTGGCTATAGAATCACATTAGTGCACTTTGTGTATATTGTGCAGGACCGCTTGAGATCGTTCGACTTATACTGACTTATAGAAGAACTTAATATCAGTTATTATAGATGTTCGTGCTCTTAATCCCTATATAATAACCTCGACACGTAAGGCAGTATGTATTTCTTTTATTCATTAATGGGTAAGATTTACATGTAATTAAATCAACAAACTCGGTGAGTTGGAAAATAGTGTTGTCTCTATGGTGTGCTGTTGATTATAGAAGGAATCCGTGTCCGTCATAGGTTGATGATGTCCTCTTGAGGAGCTCATAAGGATTATCATATAAACCATGCAGGTGGAATTTATTCCGGCATGATAATGAGGTTGAGTGCTACTACTCTTGGATGAGATATTAATTAATGTAGTTGTCAGTAACTTAGTTAATTAATGGACATTGTATATATTAAACATGGGGAGATTAACGGACTCATAATAAGAAGGAGCCCAAAACGTAATTTTGGGATTGGAAAGGTAGTGCAGTAATAATATTTTAGTGGACTATATTATTATTATTGGACTTAAGTATAAGCTTTGGACTAAGCTTGGATACTTAAGCCCAGTGGAGACCCAACCCAATTTATCCTCATGGTCCCTGCTATAGCCCATATATAAGCCATCTTAACTGTCCATAAATCCTAATTACATGCCTAACACTGCGAGGGGGTGAGGGAACAGCAGATTGAGAAGATCTCGAGGATCGTCGCCCACACGATGTCGAGATTGGACTTGGGAATACAGCAGAAGACCGGAAGGTTATTTGTTGCTGCTGTCCACCACCTTGTAAAATTTATATAAAATCGTACAGTACTCCAAATTTGATGTTTAATATACTGACGGAAAGCTGCCAAAGAGAGGATCGTCTGAGCGTATAGATCACTCCAATTGAAGTTCAGATGTAGAAGTTATGGCCATTCTCGTGATGATGCGTAGGTTACCGGTGAGAATCAACCTTCTTCAACATACCCTGGTGAAAGGTAATACATTTCTTTTTTTTTGCTTCCGTTGCATATTAGAAACGTATGGAATCCTAACGATCACGTTAACCAAATGATCGCGCCAACAATCCCTCACCCCCAAACCCCCCAATTTTTTTGGACGAGTAATGTGGTCCCATTTGACCCAAGAGAGTTTCATAGAGCTCACCTTCCCACCCCATAAAAATCTTCTCTGAAGAGTCACTATAGATTTCACTACACTCAATGGAGCACGAAAGATCGACATAGTGCATGTAGGAATAGAAGAAAGTATTGAGTTTAACAAGGGCAGAGTATCGAGTTTAACAAGATCACTTTGCCCCCATGGATATATTCAGGCTTTCCCATTTATTGATTCTACTTCTGGCTCTATCCACGATGTAGTTCCAATCACTTATTCATTTGTGTGAGCATCCAACCTTTGTTCCCAAATATTTCATTGGTAATGATCCAATGCAGCACACTAGAACCTCTGCTACATCCGCTGTCGTCCCATTTTCTGAGTTCAAACAAATCAGAGAGCATTTAGAGACATTTATCCTCAGTCCAGACAACCATTCCAACAATAAAAGCATCATTTTCATGAATACTGCATTTTTTAAAGACGCTTTTCCTATAAATACCATGTCATCAGCATATTGTAAGTGCGTAACTTTCAACCTTCCTCCCACTATCTCCAAAGGTTCGTACATTCCTAAACTCGAAGCCTTCCTCATAAGAGAGCTTATACTCTTAGCAGCCATAATAAATAGAAACGGCGATAACGGATCACCCTGCCGTAGTTCTCTTTCCAACGCAAAATCTCCTGAGGGGCTTCCGTTTACTAATATAGATGCATGTGTTGTTCTGACACACTCCATTATCCAATTCATCCACTTGTCATCAAATTTGAAGGCTTTCATCATGTCTTCCAGGAATTGCCAGTCGATGGAGTCATATGCTTTAGCAAAATCTATCTTGTAGCACATGCAATTGCTCTTTTTTCCTTTACATCCTCTAGAATACCTTGTAAAGACATTATACTCTCTGTGATTTGCCTTCCTCCTACAAAAGTAAACTACTCCTCCGAAACAATACCAGGCAAAACTGCACTTAATCTCTTGGCCAGAATTTTAGCCAAAATTTTATATGGCCCTCCGATTAAAGAAATGGGACTAAAATCTTTGATATCCTCTGAGTTTTCTGTTTTTCGGATCAACGTGATGAAAGAATTATTTAGCCCCTTGGATAATCTTCAATATCTATGAAATTCATTGAAGAATCTCATGAAATCCTTCCTAATTATGCTCCAACAATCCCTCAGAAGAGCAAGATTCATACCGTCTGGAATTGGGCTTTTAGTCTCATTACATTCCTTTAAAACTTTTTTTACTTCATCTTCAGTGAAAGGCTTGGTGAGGAACACATTGTCTTCATTAGAGATGGATTTGTTCACAAAAGAATCCCTAATTTTTGGCCTCATGATGTTCACCTTCTCGAAGTGCTTCTTAAAGGTCTTATGAATCTCCCTTTTAATAGAAATAACATCTTGCACCCATTCTACATCAATATACAGCCCATTGATCTCATTACCTTTATTGCGACCCTTTATCAGTCTATGGAAGGTGGCTGTATTCATATCACCGCTCGTCACCCAACTTCTCTTTGATTTTTGTCTTAGTACACTTTTCCGGGCTTTGATGTTGCATAGAAGCATTGCTCTTTCATAACTTCTTTTAAGAACCTCTTCTTCATTTAGCCCCTAGTGTATCATCAATAGCATCCAACTTCCAAACTTCATTTCTTCTATTCTCAATCCTTTTGTCCAAACTCCCGAACACTTCTCTGT
This sequence comes from Pogostemon cablin, assembly GCA_023678885.1. Lineage (NCBI taxonomy): Eukaryota > Viridiplantae > Streptophyta > Magnoliopsida > Lamiales > Lamiaceae > Pogostemon > Pogostemon cablin. The sequence goes on along the minus strand of CM042977.1, from coordinate 1,441,126 downwards.
TCCATAATTTCAAGTCTTCTCGAAGTTTTTTCAGCTTTTCCTTCACAATGAATCCACCCCATCCTTCCACTTGGTAACTCTTCCAATTATTTTCTATAAAATTTTTGAAGTTTGGGTGTGACAACCACGCATTTGAGCTTCAGAATGGTTTCGGGCCCCAATTGATCGACCTAACTTCAATCAAAATGGGGACATGATTCGACAAACATCTCTTTAGACCTCTTTGATATATATCAGGCCACACAGTTTGCCACATGGGGTTGATCAAAATTCGATCCAGTCCGCTTTTGCAAGACCCATCAATCTTATAATAAGTAATGATCTCCCTGATAACGGTAAATCTACTAGATATGTATTCCATATAAACTCATCAAATGCTCTCATTTCTGATCTGTTTATTCCATATAAACTCATCAAATGCTCTCATGTCTGATCTGTTTCTCCCAACACTCCTGCCTGCTCTTTCGGTTTTTTCCTTACTGCATTGAAGCCTTCTCCGACACAAATATAACATTCTCCTACTTGTTCTATAACTCCTTTTATGGTATCCCTTAGTTCTTCCTTACCACGCCTATCGCAAGGTGCATATACATTTATAAATCACACAACTTTGTTCCCATCCAAAGCGACTCCATTGACTATCAGAGCCCCATCAATATCCCACCAGCTTCTAGCTACAACATTGTTATGAGACATGATAAGGATACACAATGTATGTAAAAATACATGATATGAGACTATCGGAATTTAAAATCAAAGCGATTCGTTTTTCAAAATACACAATGTATGTAAGGATACATGATATGAGATTATTGGAATTTAAAATCAAAATCGTCTCATACAAATTACTTTATGCAAAATAGTCTCATTACTTTTAAATTCTCACAAAAATGGTCATTTTTACTAAAAATGTCTAATTTTTCAGATTCTGTTGGATGGGACTAAATTAGTGTTTTTACAAAGTTATGGGATAAAATTGATAAAAAAATATTATTTTAGAACAAAATCAAAGGAAAACTAAAAAATTTAAAATAAAATTAAATGTTTTAATTTTTTGTGATCTTTTCCAACAAAGTTAATAGGTATGAGTTGGTATGTTTTGTGGAAATGTTAATGGTTAGAATTGCTCTAGGGGTTTTGGTATTATCATGTCAAAAGCTAATTGGATGTAGGGTTGAACTTGTGCTAACTATGTGATGATTTGAATCAAAGCCTCCAAAATGTATAATTACTCCCACCTAATTAATAAAATGAATAAATGAATAAATAAATACTTAGTCAATGGAAAACATGTTACTTAATTATGGCTTGTGCAGGTGTAATATTATCTTTTGAATAAAAAATAGAATAACATACGCTTATGAAACATGAGTGCCTTCAAGAGTGGTGTGAGTGCTACATTATAACCAAAACTCCATTTTTTCCAAATTTGTTTAATTTATATATGTGGTGGACATTAATCCACAAAATATATATACATGCACGTTCTTTTAACATCGTAGATTTTAATTTTAATTTTTTCATATATTTGTCTCATATAATAATAAATATATAAATATAATTTTTTAAAACTATAAAACTAAGAGTAGTAGGCTTGTAGTAGGTCATACCATGATTTGATCAATGGTCATTTTGGTCTAGTGATGAGTTAGTGGACTAAACTAGTGTGAATAACAGTAGCATTTGTATTATTAATTCTTCAAAACCTATTATCACTGATAATGGGAGTTTAAAACATAAATTGTCTCATATTTTTTAATTTTATTTGAAAATATTTTAAAATAGTTAGAACATTTATTTTCATCCTGAATTAGTTTTTTGTAAATCGGGTTTACATCATAAACTCTTGTAAATCCTGTGAATCCCCCTTAATTTAAACACCCTAGCAATACATATATAGTGTATATAGGATTGGAAGAGAGATCATATGATTTATACCGTGAACCTGGTTTACACAAGTATTTGTACTTCATCCCAAACAGGTAAACCTTTCGATTTTACAATATTTTTACATCAATTTTATTCCATAACTCTGTAAAAGCACCAATATTTCATTTTCATTCAATAGAATTAATTAAAAAATAGAATATTTTTAAGTAAACATAACTATTTAGGTGAGAATTTAAAAGTTATAAGATTATTTTGAAAAAATTAAAATTTTTAAAATTATTTTAAATAAAATAAATTTGCATGATACGATTTTAATTTTAAACTTCAATTAATTGTTAATGGGTTTCGACCTATACTACAGTACATACATCATCCTTTGGCATATCCACATGATCATAATGCAATAGGCAACTATCTACGTATGTGAATTATGGGAAAATATTCATTCCACTTTTATATGATTAGTTGAAAGACGTTATTCCAAAAAAACTAAATTCAATTCATCTACAGCAGTTTTTATAGTAAACATAAAATGTGAACCACACTAATTTAATTACGTATGGCAATCAAATGTTGAGCTTATTAAGTGATATTCACTCATTCCCTTGATATGTACTATCTCTTTGTATTTTCACCACTATCACATCCTCGGTGTCATTTTTGTATATTATTTTTGTACCACATTTTATGTAATTGACATGTAAGAGGAGAATTAGAATTTAAACTTTATTTTTTAGGGTATAGTTTCTTTCTCTTACATATCATCCATTCAATAGTGTGACACAAGAAATGATGTACCAAAATGATATAGAGATTTCGAACCATTTAAAGAATATATTAATTTAAAATATAGTAGGTTTAAGAGTAGAGATGATCGAGGATATGTATATAACGTGTGTTTGAGAATTATACTGCTGGTAAGTGTATGCAGAATGATTTTTTGAAAACAAAAACCTAATTTTTAAATTTGGAAACACATCACACTAAATATATTAATCAATTGCATACATATGAGATATGTGTTAAAATAATTAAGTAAATCTTGTGTCAACTAATAATATAAAGTAAATGTGTCGTCTTTTACGAACAGGAGAGAGTACAAACTCTAACGAGTGTGAGCTTTTAAGCAAATTATTAAGCTAGCTAGCCTATTTTTATTTTTAAATAATTCATACACTCCCAAAATTATAATAACTCATAATATTCTTACAACACTATAATATTGCCGGAATATCATCAATATTTTAGACATAATATTGCCAAAGTTAATAATTTCATATACTAGTATACTTTAATTTTGTAAACGTTAACAATTTTATGTATTTTATCCCATTCAATTGCTCATAATACTCTTTTTTCTTATCTTCAAGTCAAAAAAATTAATTCTCTTAAATTAATTATGCAATCAAATACGTGCAAGTCTTCAGTGATCGTAGAAAAAGCAGTGGAGTACTAATAAAGTGAGGGTTAAGCAAGGTTGATTTAGTTAGTTAATGGTGTAGAATCTACTTAATTTATTGGTGATTAATGAATAAAGTTACATTAGAAGTATGTGTTGGAAAATATTAAATAAATACAAACAAATTAACACAGTGGGGCTTTTAATTTAGGATTAAACAAGTTCAACAATAAACATTCAACTAAAGATAAATAAAGATTAGGATTAGCTTAGATCGAAGCACGCCGTAGCGCTATCTTTAGAGAAGTAGCGCCCCCACTGCACTGGTATGATATTCTTGATTTACACGTTCTTCTCCCAAGATTCGACAACCCGATAGTCCTCTCGTGTACAACAATGAGACCCCCGAACCACAAAATACTCAATACTCAATAGAAAATATATTTGTATATAGAAAATGTTCATATAGTATGTAGAAATGTATATTGTGTAGTATGTAGATATGTATATTTGTGTAGTGTATATGTGAATGTATATCAAAACATATGAGGGTGATAGGAATTTTATACACATCTCATGCAACAAAAAAATTTAATACATATTCATGAGAATTAATATCAATAATGGGGTCATAATTTAGGATATGTTACAAGACCATTAGGAGGTATTAAAACATGAAATAAGTATAATAATAATTATAATAAAGTATATTATTTTAAATTATAAAATATCCAACAGAATGGTGTGCTTAAGTTGACAAAAAAGAAAGGACGTCTTTCTATTTTGATTTTTTTTTTGGCTATTCCCTGGTCAGACAAACATTACCACATAAGTGGAGAATCTAAGTTGGATTCTTCATGATAATAAATGATAATGATTGTTAACAAAAGTATTTTATTTATTTATTATTATTATTTTTTTTAATCAACTCTCACTAAAAAACGATTTTTTACTAATGAAATATTCTGTTGGTAAAAGCCTTAATTTCATTGTTAAATTGACTTACCAAAGAATTAGCAACGAACTTCGTTGCTAAAATTCTGTTGGTAAAATGGTGGTTGGTAAATTTTTAGCAAGGAAAAATCAATTCCGTTGGTAAATAATTCCGTTGGTAATCCGTTGCTAATAATTCCGTTGGTAATTTATATAATAATTTCCTTGGTAATCCGTTGGTAATTACCAACGGATTGAATTTCATTGTTAAAATAGAGAATAAATCTGTTGGCATTCCGTTGCTAAAACAAAATATATTTTTTATTGTTAATCAATTGGTAATTACCAATGTATTAAATTCCGTTGGTAAATTCGGTTGCTAATATATATATATATATATATATATATATATATATATATATATATATATATATATATATATATATATATATATATATATATATATATATATATTTGTAGTGTCTCCTAATTATTTGACAATTTGACTAATTATTTTAGGTCTATATAATTTTAGCCTCCATCTATAACAAAGATTAATATACAAATTAGAAGTCCTATTTTATGGAATTGATTCAAATTAAGAGTGATATATATATAGAATTAACAACTCACGCTTATGAGTAATTAAATATTTATTATAGATGAATTATTATTTTATTTTGAAGAAGAATTATTATATTTGGTGCAGTAAGTATGTCAAATTTTGCAATTAGATCTTTAATTATTGTAATTTTCAATTTTAATTATTTTTTTAATCTAATTTTGATCATGAGAAACTAAAATTGAACATAGAATGACTAAAATTGAAAATAGCAATAGTTAAACTAAATGCGGATTTTGTGATAATTTGACAAGATACTTAAAGGATCAAATGTGATAATTTGATCGGAAAAAAATTATAATTTCTCATATTATATTCTCATAACATCATAAAAAGATGTTCAAGGATATTATATTTAAATCAATGTTTTCAAAATCAGATCTGATTGGCTAGTTCGATTGGAAATTAGAGCCGGAACCAATCTTAAACACCCAAAAAAGCTATTTTTAAGGTTGAACTAGGGTTGATTGAGAAAATCGGTTGAACCCGTCCAACCAGTTCTTTATATATATATATATATATATATATATATATATATATATATATATATATATATATATATATATAATTTTATTTTATTTATTTATTTATTTTTCATTTTTTCAATTATTATTTTTTATTTTAGAATTAAAATATGAATTTTGGTATATTATTAGTATGAGTTCTAAAATGAAAATATTTATATTTCATTATATTTTTATTTAAATTAAATTTTAATTTTATAAAATAATTTTTTTTAATTTTATATTTTTTTAAATGGTGATTTTATAAAATATAATTAAAAATATGTAAAATAAAAAATTCTTGAAACGGTTCTACCGTTTGAACCTTAAACTATTGTTTTTATCGGTTCAATTTCTGATTCGGCTATACAACATTTATTTAAAATACTTATTTTAATAATTAAATTAATAGAAGTAATTTTTTTTATTAAAATGGTCGGATGAAATATAAAAAAATATTAATGTAATAATTTCTCATTGATATATATTTTTTTAATTTAAAAAATTGAAGGTAATATAATATTTTTGAACACCCCTCTTATGATATAATGTCAGAAATTATAACTTTTTCGGTCAAATTATCACATAATCCTTTAAGTGTCTTGTTAAATTATCACAAAATCATATTTGATCATTTAATTATTGCAATTTTAATTTTAATCTTTCTTTATTCAATTTTGGTCTAGATCGATGAATTAAAATTGGAAAAAAAAACGAATAAAAAATAATTAAAATTAAAAATTGCAATAGTTAAAGAACAAAATCATACTTACCTGACCAAATGTAATAATTTCTCCTTAAATAAATAGATGACACTTATATTTATTTCATAAAAAAAAAAATATTACTTCCATACAATCATTTGCATATCAATAAGTATTATTTATTTATTTTTCTATGGATCCTTTATTAGTTGGTTGTCACTATAATGATCAAATACCTCACTAACGTAGGAAACCTACTCTCCACTCAAAAAAAGTCTGTAAAAAATCAGAAATGATAAGAGATGAGGGGCCAAAATGCAATTACAGAGACAAAAAAGTCAACTAAAATAATTAGCTTTAAGAAGTAGATATCTCCCCTATACTATATAAAAAGATCACCACAGAGGAAAATTATAGTACTCCATATTCATGTGTTAGATTTAAAAAAAAAGAAATTAGTTAATAAATAAATTAATGAAGAGGATGGAAAATGAAAAGAAGAAGAAATTAGAAGGTGGAGAAGATGAAGAGAAATGGGTTGACGATTCTTCTATAGATTATAAAGGAAGAATTCCTCTCAGAGCTTCCACTGGTGCTTGGAAAGCTGCCCTTTTCATCATAGGTATATATTTATTTTCACCCTTCAATATCAACCCACCCCCCCCCCCACCCCCCACACACACATATGCCGTTGAATTAATCATGAAGTCAACTATTTACAGTGTCAAATAATTACTCCCCATTTGAATTAATCATAAGTCAACTATTTAGGGTGTCAAAAAATTACTCTCCATCTCAATAAACATTTCTTTGTAAATTACGAAGTAAATATAAAAGGGTATTGGAATGGATGGAGTAATGAATAGTGTTTAGGGTTATTCAAATCCATCACAAAATGTTTCATGGATTCATTGACATTGAGTACATTTGTTCATGCATGGAACTGATTTAACTAATGTAAATCAAGTTGCAATTTCTCTCATTTAGGTATATAAAATTTCAGTAGTTTTATACTATTCGCACCTTTTTTTTTTCAATTTTATTATATTCTTCGTACTTTATTTTTGTTTATTTATCGTATTACATTACTTATATATATATATATATATATATATATATATATATATATATATATATATATATATATATATATATATATATATATATACTTCATTTTTTGCGCGGTGGTTAAAGAAGAAGACAAAGTCTCTTGTGAGACGGGTTATTTAGTGAGACGGGTCGACCCATCACTAAAGTATGTTTATTGTATACATAAAGTATGTTTGATAGTTGTTAAAGTATGTTTTTTAAAGTGTGTTGTATTATGCATTAAAGTATGATTTTAGAGTGTTATAATACGATTTATTGTTAACATACTTTAACTACAAATAAACATACTTTAACTCTACAATAAGCATACTATAGTGATGGACCGACCCGTCTTATACCCGTCTCACAAATAACCCGTCTTACAAGAGAGTTACTCGATGAGGTATGAGTGCGCATGTATTGTTCTTTCTTTAGTCCTTTTGTATTTGTATTTTCTTTTTCGAGTATGAGCACAATTTAGCTCTGCTTTCTTTTAATAAAATTTAGCTTTTTCAAAAAAAAAAAAATTAAAAAAATTGAATATACTCCTTCCGTCTACTTCAAAGAGTCCCATTTTTCTATTTTGGGCGTCTGCCCTTAAGGGTCTCATTTCTCTTTTTACACATATGGGACCCACACACCTACTAATATAATTAAAATATGGACCCACACCTCCACTAATACAACTACCCACTACACATTAAATAACAATTCTTCTTAATCCACATAAAAAAAGCAAATGGAACCCATTGTGGCTGACGGAGGGAGTAGTATTTTAATGCGTAGTATGTTGAAAAAAAGACAAGTATATATTTTAGGGGCAATCCTGTGTGATACTATTTTACACTTTCGTAATTAGTTATCATTTTTCTTTAAAATGTTATAATTTTTTCATTTATACTATAAATTATTCATAAAATAATTCAGTGCAACATTATCACTTTTCATTAATTGCATACGAATATTATAATGTATAGTTGGTAGTTGTATTAGTATCGTGTGTAAAATTTATGGAGATATATTAATTATTTTATGTGGGTCTCATATAAAAATATATATATATATATATATATATATATATATATATATATATATATATATATATATATATATATATATATATATATATATTAATTTGTACTTCAAATTATTAATTGTAAACATAAATTTATACTCAATCCTAAATTTATGATAATAATAATACTTTAGATAATTTATTACTCCATCAAATAGTAAATTTTTTATAAGTACTGCATGTTGTATTCAAAAGTTTTTTTTGGATCCCCTCTTGAATGGAGATATTATTATTATTACTGGTATATTATACTCTTACATTCTTAATGTCCGAACCTAATTAATAATCACCCGATGTTAATAAAATGCAGAGAAGGATGCTAAAGCTTTCAATTTTTATCTTTTGATAAAACTCCATAATTTTTCATAAAGTATATATATGTACATCCTAAAAAGAAAAAGAAAAAAGAAAAAGATATATCTTCCAATAAAGGCATCATTGATTGTGACCATTCAAATATTGGTCAAGAAAAAAGGATACCACTCAAATATATAAGTGGTACTAAAATTTCCCCAATGCATAGCAAGTCTTTTTCATTATTACTTTTATTATAATTTTTATATTCTTAATTTGTTCTAATTCCCTCCCCACCCAACTTAGATTACCACCACATCAACTCAGAATTTTCCATCAAATCAATGCATGTAAAACATGCTCCCGTCGTCGGTTTCGATTCCTTTTACATTTTTGTGTTAATATCATGAAAATCTTAATCATTTTAGGTAATATTGATATTTTCTTTTATAGTATAGATTTTGTTTCTCATGAACTACGTGCATGTCACTCATCCAACGATTTGTAATATGAGATCTAACACAAAAATGTAATAGAAAATTCAAACCTTCATCCATCTCATAATGAAATTTAGAGTTAATGTAAACACGGAGTTCTTAAAAAAAATTGGAATTGGTTTAGTTAGCAGTGATTTTGATTTTTTTAATTAACAAATAAATTACAAAGTATGTTATGTGAGTTATAAAATTATAAAATGATGACAATTTTGAAATTAAAATATGTTGTAATATTGTTGGATTATGAGTTATTTCATTATTTGGGATTGTGAACTTATTTATGTAAAAGACAAAAATAATAAGTGTGAATTTGTTTATTGAACGGAGAGAGTACAATACAATAACATGTTCCAATCTTCTATTGTATTTTGTTGTGACATTTAATGCAATAGTTGGATGAATGACCAACTCGATGGTCATATTTTCTTTTTTCATTTTTATCCAAATTTATTTTTTTATGTTAAAATTTGGAATTTAACTTTGGTGCACTGGAACAATTTTAATCGTTAGATTAAATTTTAATTTAATTAAATTAAATTATTAAAAAATAAAAATATAAAACTACCCACTACCTCACTTTTAGCCTATAGATTATGGGTACCCACAATAACCCTAAAATTTGAGTTCAAAATTTGAAGAAAAAAAAATTTTGACAAAAAGAATAAAAATTGGATGGACACTACCAAAAAAACCTAAAATTGGAATCAAGTCATATTTAAAGAACGAATTCTTATGAGTGAGGCTCTTGTGCCCGAGAACCGTGTCACTCTGCAATTTAAACCCCTAGCAATACATAGTTTTTGCCTTTTCATATTTTCGCATGAAATTACGAAGCAATCCCTCACAGTTTTTTCCTTGGACAGCAACGGAGTTCAGTGAGAGGTTGAGTTACTTTGCCATAGCTGTAAACTTGATCATATACCTCACTAGGGTTCTTCACCAAGACCTTAAAACAGCTGCAAAAAGTGTCAACTATTGGGCTGGATTAACCACCATGATGCCATTGCTCGGAGGTTTTCTTGCCGATTCTTACCTCGGCAGATTCAACACTGTTCTAGCATCCTCCATTGTCTACCTTCTGGTATGAATTCAACATTCTCATCACTACAAACAATTCTCTGATACCAGTTTAGATTTTCTGTGCTATTTTGTACTTCATCTCCTGTATTATACGTTGGATGGATGATACGTAAGAGAGAGGGAAATAATACCCTAAAAAGAAAAGTTTAACCCCTAGGGCAATGGTTGGATTTCTTTCTCCTCTTACATGTCAATCATATAACGTGTGGCATAGAAGATGATATACGAAAATGGCACAGAAGATCCGATGTGCTCTAATACTAATCCAGTGTTGTGATGCAAATTAGGGTTTGCTTCTTCTGACAATGTCAAGGTTGGTCCCTGGATTGAGACCATTGGATGGAGTGAACTCCAACGAACCTAGTAAGATCCATGAGGTGGTCTTCTTTCTTGCAATATACATGATCTCAGTTGGCACAGGTGGCCATAAGCCTTCTCTCGAGAGCTTCGGAGCCGACCAGTTCGACGATGACCACGCAGAAGAGAGGAGGAAGAAGATGTCCTTCTTCAACTGGTGGAGCTTCGGCCTCTGCTGTGGCCTGCTGCTCGGTGTCACCGTCGTCGTTTACATCGAGGATCACGTCGGTTGGGCTGCTGCAGACATCATTCTGGTATTAGTTATGACTTCCACCACAGTGATTTTCTGTCTTGGAAGGCCGTTCTACCGGTTCAGGAAGCCGACGGGGAGCCCGTTGACTCCGATGCTGCAGGTTCTAGTAGCTGCATTTGCCAAGAGGAACCTTCCTTATCCATCAGACCCTGATCAACTGTACGAGGTTGCTAAATTGGACAAAACTCGACGGGGGAGGCTTCTTTTTCACACCAAGAAACTTGAGTGAGTTGATCAGAAGATGAGTTAAATGCACCTTCAGTCCTATAATTTTTGCCAAATTCAATTTTAGTCCCAAATTACTTTAAATTTTCGGTTTAATCTCTTAGCTATTTAAAAATTTAGATTTCGTCCCATAACTAATTTTTCGTTGCAAATCATCTCATAACTACTCAAAAATATTTTCAAAATCATCCCAAATTTTGAAAGCTTCCAAAATTTGGGACAATTTTGAAAAAAATTTAAGAGCTAATTTGGGATGATTTTTGAAAAATATTTTTGAGGAGTTATAAGACGATTTACGATGAAAAATTAGTTATGGGACGAATTCTAAAATTTTGAGATAGCTACGGATTTAAATCAAAAAATTTAAGTAATTTGAAACCAAAATCGAATTTCGCAAAAGCTCTAAAAGTACATTTCCTTACCTTTGCCATTTTAGTGTGACATTTATTGTGTCACAACGTTGTATGTATAACATGTAGGGAGAGAGGGGAAAACTATATCCTAAAAAGGAAAACATAAGCCTTATGGCAATAGTTGGATTTCCTTCCCCTATTACGCTGACAATCACATAACTAGCGACAAAGAAAATGTAGTACGAAAATGAATTGAGAGGACAAACTTAATTTGTATGTGATGATATGATTATGGTTATGATATGCAGGTTCCTTGACAGAGCAGCCATAATAGAAGATGGACAAGGTTCCTCTGAGAAACAGAATCCATGGAGACTGTCAACAGTAACACAAGTAGAAGAAATGAAGCTTATTCTCAACATGATTCCAATCTGGCTCACCACATTACCATTCGGCATCTGCGTAGCACAGACCGGAACATTCTTCATCAAACAGAGCACCACTCTGGACCGTCGGATCGTGCACGATTTCATGATCCCACCAGCATCCGTCTTCGGCCTATCCGCGCTAGGTCTAATAGCCGCCGTCGCAGTCTACGACAAGCTCCTCGTTCCCTTCCTAAAAGGAATCACGGGGAACGACAGAGGCATGAACATCCTCCAAAGAATCGGAGTTGGCATGACATTCTCCGTCATGACAATGATAGTAGCAGCCGTGGTGGAAAGAAAAAGACTAGACGTAGTGGATGCAAGTAACATGAAGAGCTCGAGCTCCATGAGCGTGTGGTGGCTAGCGCCACAGTTCATTATCATCGGAATAGGGGATTGCTTTACTCTGATTGGATTGCAAGAGTACTTCTATGATCAAGTCCCCGACTCGATGAGGAGTCTGGGGATCGCGTTCTATCTGAGTGTGCTCGGAGCGTCGAGCTTCCTCAGTAGTCTACTGATAACTGTAGTCGATCGTGTGACGACGAAGAGTGGGAGGAGCTGGTTTGGTAAAGACTTGAACAGCAGTAGGTTGGACTACTTCTATTGCTTGTTGGCAGGGATTACTGCAGCCAACCTGTTTGTTTATGCCTTAGTTGCGAGGTGGTATCCTTACAAGAATGTGAGAACAAATGTGGCTGCTGCTAATTGTTATCAAGGTAATAACATGGCAGTTTGAATGTGCTTTATCAGACATTTGTATATATGTCTGTATGAACTCGATCAGATATATTTAGAGTTATATACTATATGATTTTATCCTCAATTTCTAGCTACTTTAGTGACTAGAATTTAAAGTCTTAATTATAGCTAACTCTATTACATTGTAATCACTCTTGAATAGTTCCAAAGTCTGATGCTATAACTATGCATGTGATTGTTTGATCCGAATATTCTATTATATTTTGGTGTTACATTTCTTATTACAAATTATTTTATGATTGACAAGTAAGATATAATAAAACCCATCTTATAAAGATTGAAAATATAACCTTAGGAAGAAAGGTTGAGATTTTCCTCGTCTCTAGGAGGAAAGGTTGAGATTTTTAATCTTTGATGCCTTCAACTAGAATATAATTCTGGATGACTAGTGAAGATTTTGTGTGGCAATCAATATAATTGGAAGCAAAAGTGAAAATCTTGAAATCATGCAAGTGTAGGGTGGATTTAATTTAATTGGGCCATTGAATAATTGGGCCTTTTTCTTTAGTTGGGCCGAATTCAATGCTCTGCATTTTTTATTTTTCTTTTTTGGGAAGAGCCCAAACAATGAAAGCGTGATCTCGTCCTACACGCTTTCATGAGAAGCAGAAAATTATTCCGAGGAAATAAAGGAAATATTCTTTTAAAATAAAATATTTCTATTAGGGTTTTTCCATAGGGTTTTTTCTCACCAAACCCAAAATTTTCGAGATGAAAATGGAAAGGGAACAGCTTCACAATTCAAATCTCAGAAATTCCAAAAAAATGCGATGATCCTGTAAAACCCTGAGAATTTTGAGGTATAATAAAAAAAATTTGATTGAGGAGTTCAGAGTAATTTGCGACTTAATCGATGGAAGCTAGAGTGGGAGTGGACGGCGGTTCCGCCACGAGGAATCTTCTGCAGCACCACCACTCACGGCCAACCCCGCCACCGCAGCAGCCTCAGCAAATTTCCCAGATTGGCACAGTGTCGCAGCTTCTCGCCGGTGGCATTGCCGGAGCTTTCAGCAAGACTTGTACTGCTCCGCTTGCTCGATTGACGATTCTCTTTCAGGTTTTGATCTCCCTTTTCGTTAATATCAATTAATTTTGGATTTCCCTTTCATGCGATACTCTTGATCATCGTGCTCGGTTCCGAATGAAGGAAACTGAGAAAGAACCAGCTAGATTCTTTTGCAAGAAATCTTTTTTTTTATTTTTTAAATATTAAATCTGTGTAATCTAAAAAAGGAACTCTTGCGTGAGGTCTATATTTTACTTTATTTTATATATGCTGTTTTTGGAATATATTTTTTTCACCTTTTTAAGTTATTGTCTAACTAAAATTAAAATATTGTTTGCAGAGCTTTTTTTCCTTGTTTTAATCTATTTACAGGAACCCCCACATTTCTTCATTATTATATTATAATAAGGTAATAATCACATAATTAATTTTTTTTATCCTATCTTACTGCTGAAGCATTTTGATCAGCTTAGTTCTCCTTTTTAGTTCATTTGTTTTCCTGGTTTTCTTTTCTTTGGAGCAACGTTTGGAAATTAATGTAGCCTTTGTGAGTTTTATGAGCATTTTGGATATTTCTCGGTTCTTTGTGTGCAGTAGATTGCTTGTACGATTCTTATTTTAGTGTTGATTTGTTAGAATATGAATCTTGTTTTGTTGGCAGTTCTCTGTTTTCATGTTTTCTTAGATCAAAACTTTCAATAATCCTTCCTGTTAAGGTTCAAGGCATGCACTCGGATGTTGCTCTGTTGAGTAAGCCTTGTATATGGCGTGAAGCACTGCGTATCGTCAATGAAGAAGGTATCAGAGCTTTCTGGAAAGGGAATTTGGTTACAATAGCTCACCGCCTTCCTTATACTTCCGTAAATTTTTACGCGTATGAACAGTACAAGCGTGTGAGTATTTATATGAAGTTCATCACAGGTTAAAATGCTATCAAAGAATACTTTTTCATGTTATATGATGGTGCCAATTACTTTGTTAGGCTTTGAGAATGATTCCTGGCCTTGATGGACAAGGGGGAAACGCTAGTTCGGATGTTTTTGTGCACTTTTTTGGTGGTGGCTTGGCAGGAATAACTGCTGCTTCTGCTACATATCCTTTGGACCTTATCAGGACACGACTTGCAGCGCAGGTGCTATTATAAACCCAAAACGCATGTTTTTTGTCGTTTACATGGAAACTTGACACGTGCTTCGTAACTTTGCAGAGGAATGCTATTTACTATAATGGCATAAGTCATGCGCTACGCACTATATGCAGAGATGAAGGTTTTCTTGGTTTGTACAAAGGCCTAGGGGCGACATTATTGGTATTTTTCCTTGTTTACCTCCTTTAAAATATCTGTATTTAAAATAGGAATCATCATATTCATGCTATTTTCAATTAATTTTAGCTACTTCAACTTTCAGGGTGTCGGACCCAGCATTGCTATAAGTTTTTCAGTTTATGAGAGTTTAAGATATTATTGGCATTCTCAAAGGTAAGAAAAAGTGGTTTTATTTGATGGGGTCATTTAGTTGAAATTCCATCTCGAAGTGCTTAACATTAGTATTATGCTTCTTCATTAGGCCAAATGATTCTACGGTTTTGGTCAGCCTCGCTTGTGGTAGTCTTTCTGGCATGGCATCATCAACAGGTGGGAGCTCACTACATCCTAATATTCTTAAAACTTCATTGCTGCAATTATATGCTTGCCTTTTAATATTTCTGCGGTTATTTTTTGTTTTACAAGTTTATTGTATCCTAATTCATCACTCAGTGGGAGTCTTGAAAAACTAGGGTTCTAACTTCTAATGGTAGAGTTAGTTAATCATGCACTAGAATAATAATTATCATGTAGCCACGTGCCAACACTATTGGTTTCTTTGGTAGAACGTGTAACTTTCACGTGCTGCAATGAAATGAAGCATGTGAGATCTCTTTTACATCATGCACTTTTTGACTATTTACCTCTGTATTTCCCTACAGTAACATTCCCATTGGACCTCGTGAGACGAAGAATGCAATTGGAAGGTGCTGGTGGTAGAGCCCGAGTGTACAACATGGGGTTGTTTAGGACGTTTGGGCACATTCTACGTGCAGAGGGCTTGCGTGGTCTTTATAGAGGGATCATGCCTGAATACTTAAAGGTTGTTCCGGGTGTAGGGATTGTTTTCATGACATACGAAACTTTGAAGAAGCTACTATCAGATGGACCCTTCAGTTAATTGGTACGTCCTACTCAAATATGTCGAATGTATCGCGTACTCATGTCGTTCCAACATCACTCTTACCGATGTGTTGGTGTTGCTAATTCGTTTTCCTTCTATATATGTAGAGTTGGGCCATTATGAAATTTTGTTATTGCACCATTTGGTTGTATCCTGTTCCCGTAGTTTTTTGATTAAAACACAACATTTTTACTCGTTTATATTCTATGTTGATTCCAGTAATCCTTCTTACGTTTCTGTACATCATGATCTCTCTTTCCCAACCTGATCACCAGAGACAAAATCTCTAACCAAAAGGCAAAGTATTACTTGCAACGGGCTGCGGTTTTATATCGTATTATATCCTTTTATTCTTAGGATTTAGAACATTTAAGGTTATAATTGTCTTTTCAACTTACTATATAAGAAGAGTTTACGGTACACCCTGTTCGTGTAGTAGAGGTTGCGTACAAATTTGTACTAAGAGCACACCAGAATTTGTACATGTTGATGTTAATCTTGCAAAGGTACTATAGGAAAATCTGCAAGAAATTATAATTAATATTATAAGTTGCCAATTAAATTTTAAACGATTTGTTCTCAAAGTAGGAATTGGGTCCATATTTTTTTATCTTTAAACAAATATAATTATTATGTTCCCATGGAGAATAAATCAAGAAAATATGATCCAGTATAATAATATTTATCCAAATCTTCATATTAAATATGGTTAACAATTTGACCTCAGATGTTGGATTTATTAGTTAAATCAAATATAATGGTTGTGTATCTTCATGATAAATATGATTAATTTTGTAGTATAAAATCTTCTTCATTCGATGCAAATTTTCAATTAGAAAATTTCAATTTTAAAACGTTCCTCTCCTACTCATTAGACTATGCAGCATTGATTGAGAATTTGGAAATTAGCAACATGAGGATCTATAGGATAGTTTCATTACCTTAAAAAAATTATTACTGAAGAATTCATAAAAATAATGTTCTCCTTAAATTCTGTATTAACCTGTTGGTCAAGTAAGTAGTTCCCATTGAGTAGTCTACTCTATTCTATAATTTCTATTCCATCTTCTTAGTCATGGAACCTTCCAATGACATATAGGAATTTCCAAGAATGCCCTTCCCACATTCCATCATATTTAAAACTATCCTTTTTAAAATTGGTGGTCAATCATGAAGCTGCTCCATGTAGAGGTGACCTTTCGCCATTATAGTTCGCCCAAACAAGGAGAAATAATAGAAACCCAATATCTTAGAATTAAATGATGGCCCAAATTGGAATCCCAATTTGGGTTGATTGTGATTGTTTTCCAAAAGGGTGAAAAGTGACTAAGTTTCTACGGGAAGTTCATGACTACATCCTCGAGAGAGAGTTCATATAGACATCTACTGCACATTGATCAGAGTGATTTTACTTGAAATATCTTCGGTTCTCTAGTTTTTATTTTCTTATCTCTCATTATAATTGAATATTCCAAGAGTGATCTCGTGTTTTGGTGAAGATATTTCTCTATTTGTAAACAGTGAGATTGAACTCTTGCTTGATTAGTAGACTATTTTTTGACCAAATCATGTAGTTTTTACCCTTAATTTATGGGGTTTTCCACGTTAAAATTGTTTATGTTTATTTTCATTAATTTTGGCAATGTTTACTGTATTTAGTTTGTGATTCATTGTCTATTGCTATGTTGTAATAGAAAATTTTGAGTATTGGTATTATTGGAACATTTTTGTTGGGTTTTCGTTCATGCCGAATAATGTTTATACGTATCGTTATTCTAATTTCGATATTACATCCTCCCATAACAGTATCTTGTTGTGATTAGAGATGAAATCTCTCACTAAATCTTAGCTGCTAATTTCAGGTGTTGTGTAATAGAGATTGAGTACTTCACATAAAATTCTGAGTAAGAGAACACCATAAGTTGTACTCCATATTAGAATTGTTGATGTTTAATCTTGTAAAGAGGGAATGCTGGCCCATTTAGTATAAGCTAAAACTTGCTAGTACAAGTGTCCCAAAATAAGTATACCCTTTACTTTTCAGAGAAAAAAAATTCAATCAAACACTTATACTATTCCAAAAAAATAATTTTTTTTGATCAAACCCTTATACTATTCATATTTTAGTCGATATTTTCATTAAAAAAAATTATACCTTACTAATTAAAGTGTATACCTTTTAGAATAAAATGTTATATTCTTAAACACCTTTTGTACACAACAACATTAGAGACCAACTCTTTAGTATACATCTAGAAGAATATTAATCAAATTACACAGGTTTATTACCCATTTCCGTGACATTAACTTGTAATTTTGTTCAAAAGGGCAAAATATAAAAGTGTTGTTGGTAAGTAATTTATATAAAGGTTTGTGAGAGAATAATTGTATTGATATATTAAGAGAATTATATACAATGGGTACAAGGTAACAATCATATCTAGAATACGATGTGGGATACAACAATATAAATACATTATTAATCCCTAACACGCCCCCCTCAAGATGGAGGTGGTGAATCAACGCCAATCTTAGACATGAGACGAGCGAGCTGAGGTCGGGCAAGCGGCTTTGTCAGAGCATCAGCAAGCTGATCAGAAGAGGAGACATGAGAAACACGCAAAGCAGACGATTTAACTAGATCCCGGACAAAATGGTAATCAATGGCAATGTGTTTCATGCGAGAACGAAACACAGGATTCGAGCACAAATACGTGGCACTGATGTTGTCACAGTAAACAGCTGGGGTAGTGGATAGTGAAGGAATACAAAGTTCGTGAAGGAGAGAGCGAACCCATTGGACCTCAGCTGCGGCAGAAGCAATAGATCTATACTCAGCTTCAGTAGAGGAACGAGCCACAGTGCGTTGCTTGCGGGATCGCCAAGAAACAGGGTTAGACCCAAGGAACACCACATACGCCTCAGTCGAAGATCGATCATCAGAATCCCCTCCCCAGTCAGCATCCGCAAAGCAGTGAAGAGACGAAGGAGAGGCAGCACGAAGAGACAACGAATGATGCCGAGTGCCGTTGAGATAACGAAGAAGCCATCAAGGGAAGAAACAGGAGAACTCCAAACATCAGAAAACAACAGTTCAAGTGGCATAGTGGCATTTAAACTAGAATCACCAAAAGGCAGTTTATGAGATTTAATAGATTTGCAAGCATCACAAAGTTGTTCAGTATGTGAGAAAGATAAATGGTGACTGTTCAAAACATAACGAAGTATTTTGGGGGCGGGATGACCTAGACGAGAATGCCATAGACGAGCGTGATCCTTGGATGTAGTGAGAGCAAGTGGCGAAGATGTGGTGGACAATTGAACAAGTGGCCAAAGGTAGAGTCCATTAACCCGTGCGCCTTCCAGCAGAATGGTTCCATTCTCCCGACTCTTCACCTGAAAGGATGTGGGAAAGAAAACAACAGAGACATTATTTTGGCGACAAAGCTGGGAGACAGAAATAAGATTTTTAGAGATGCGCGGGACAACAAGACAATTAGAGAAAATTAAAGAGTCTAAGGCATGAAAAATTAAAGAGCCTGTGTGTGTGATAGGTAAAGATGTACCATCACCAACGATAACACTATCCTGACCATCGAAAGACGAGTGAAGGGAGAGGTTGGACATGTCGGTAGTGATATGGTGCGATGCCCCTGAGTCCAAAACCCAGTCACCGGAGGAGGGAGAGGAGACGGCCGAGTGCGCCGTGGGAAGCGCAAAGCGCTGCTGTTGCTGTGGGCGCCGGGTGTCATCAGGAGCAGCAAGAGGCAGCTCCGGACGGGTCCTTGCAGAGTGGCCCTGGACGCCACACAGTTGGCATCGGCCTTAGTAACCCCGACCACGGGCAGACCTGGACGAGGAAGGGCCTGATGCAGCGGCAGGCTGGGAGGCGCGGTCAGATCCGTGAGGCGTGCGAGAGCCGCCAGCACGCTCACCATAGCATCCGCCACTGCCAGACCCGTGCTGTGCGCGCCGACCGCCACTGTTTTGGACACCCGCCTGGAACGCCGTCGCCGGCAGATCAGCAGAGGCGCGGGTGTGATGGGCTAGTTGAGCTTCGGTGCTCAACAGTTTGTCGTGGAGCTCTTCAAATGAGATTGGGGAGTCTCGGGCCTGGATAGCGTAACCCAACTCCTTATAAGAATCATCCAGTCCATTGAAAACTTTGATAACCAAATCTTCAACGTCGGTGGAAACGCCAAGAAGAGCAAGCTCATGGACGATGCTCTTTATGTCAAGCATAAAATCCGTGATCGATCTATTCCCCTTGATCGGATTATGCAGCCTGTTCTTGAGTGCAAGGATGCGCCCGCGGGATGTGGTGGCAGTGGCGATGAAAGGAATGAGCGTCGGGGTAATGGAGCCGACGAGGGCACTAAGGATCAACTGATCCTGCCGAGTCCAGTATGCGTGCACCGGATTTGGTTGGGACGCACCAGCCACGGTGATGGTGGCGGAGGGACGCAAGTATGATCCGTCAACAAATTTAAAGAGATCATAACCCGTGAGAAGCGTCCGAAGCTGAAAACTCCACGCCGCATAATTCGTGGACGTGAGTTTCAGAGGTGCCTGCGAGGCAACATTGAAGGCGATTGGAGTGAGGATTGGGTCGGTGGGGGCTGATTCAGTCGTGGGGTTGGTGTTAGCAGAGTACAGATCGGTGGTGGTGGCCATGGAAGGCAGAATGAAGCAGCGGGGAGAAGGTACCGAGATTGAGGGGATGGAGAGGAAAAAAAAGGAAGGTATGGCCAAGAAAATAGGAAGGAGGATCGGGAAAAAAAAAGGCATTAAGCCAATATCGCTCTTATACCATATAAAGGTTTGTGAGAGAATAATTGTATTGATATATTAAGAGAATTATATACAATGGGTACAAGGTAACAATCCTATCTAGAATACGATGTGGGATACGACAATATAAATACAGTATTAATCCCTAATAATTTAATCATGTGGAAATTAAAAAAGAGCCATGTTTGAAAATTAAGAGTTCCGCATAAAAATTTATGTGGAATTTATTGCCATTATTTTTGTGGTCATGCCTTATTTTAAAAATATAATTGTAATTCCACCTTATGTGGTATAAAAAATCCAATTTTAAGTCCATCAGCTCATAAACTAAGTTAAAATTCCTTTGGAGTTGACTCAACAAAAAAGGAATGTTGGAAGAATGATGTATCCCGCACATTGAATAGTTCATCCCATTTCATCTTCTTAGTCATTAGTCCAAACTTTTGCCTTTGCGTATGCGTATACGTCTACCACGTTAATATTCCTAGACACTACACTCTTGTAAGTATTTAAATTAAACCATGTTTGGTGTTGAAACCACAACTCCATCTAATATGAGAAACAAAATCCTCCAACCTCTTCATCTCATCTTCTCACTTCACCTCTCTCCTACTCTTTCACTCCAGCAGTTTCAACATCTCAATCTAAGTTGCAGAGAGGACGTTCCATATCCGTCTCCGACTACATCGTCTCCCCCGACAACACATTCACTTGCGGTTTCTACAACTTCGGAACCAATGCCAATTGGTTTGGAATCTGGTACACCAACTCCAGAGATAAAACCGTCGTTTGGACAGCTAATCCTAACAGGCCTGTCAATGGCGAAGGCTCCAAAGTAACACTCCAGCCAGACGGGACGATGGTCTTAACCGATGTGGATGGGAGTGTCGTGTGGCAAACTAACACCACCTCCACTGATGTTGCCTCTGCTGAGCTTCTTAGCACGGGAAACCTGGTCTTGAAGAGCCGACGAGGGATCATTCTCTGGCAGAGTTTCGATTTTCCAACTGATACACTCTTACCCTCTCAAGCATTGACCAAGAACACCAGACTAATCTCTGCATTACATGAAGGGAGCTCTGAATCAGGACACTTCACTTTAACCTTTGATAGTAACAAAGTTTTGAAGCTGATATCGGATACTCCTGATACATCCACTGCGTATTGGCCAAATCCCGATTATGATGTGTACAGAAACGGAAGAACAAACTACAACAGTAGTAGAATAGCAGCTTTAGATGATAATGGCAGGTTTCTATCAAGTGATCAACTCCAATTCAGTGCTTCTGATAAAGGGCCAGGGATAAAGAGAAGGCTAACAATCGACCACAATGGAAACCTAAGAGTGTACAGCTTGAACAACTCTACTAGACTATGAGGTGTAACATGGCAAGCTCTTAAACAGCCATGTAGCATTTTAGGCGTATGTGGAAGAAACGCCATGTGCGTTTATGCACCCGAACCCAGGTGCGCGTGCATTCCTGGATTCGAGGAAAACGATCCAAGTGATTGGAACCTGGGTTGCAAGGCCACCATCAACCAAACACTGTTAAACTCTAGAATGGTGAAGTTTTTGGAGATTCCCCACTCAGATTTCTATGGTTATGATCTGAATGCAACGTCTCCGGTTGCATTCGACACTTGCAGGGAGATCTGTTTTAATGATTTCCGATGCAAGGCCTTTAGCTACAGGCTGACAGGACTAGGGCTGTGCTTTGTAAAGAGTGAATTGTTGAATGGTTATGCCTCTCCAGATTTTCCTGCAACTATATATCTCAAACTACCAGAGAGTTTTCTAGCACCAATGGGTAAGTAATTTATATAAAGGTTTGTGAGAGAATAATTGTATTGATATATTAAGAGAATTATATACAATGGGTACAAGGTAACAATCCTATCTAGAATACGATGTGGGATACGACAATATAAATACAGTATTAATCCCTAATAATTTAATCATGTGAAAATTAAAAAAGAGCCATGTTTGAAAATTAAGAGTTCCGCATAAAAATTTATGTGGAATTTATTGCCATTATTTTTGTGGTCATGCCTTATTTTAAAAATATAATTGTAATTCCACCTTATGTGGTATAAAAAATCCAATTTTAAGTCCATCAGCTCATAAACTAAGTTAAAATTCCTTTGGAGTTGACTCAACAAAAAAGGAATGTTGGAAGAATGATGTATCCCGCACATTGAATAGTTCATCCCATTTCATCTTCTTAGTCATTAGTCCAAACTTTTGCCTTTGCGTATGCGTATACGTCTTACCACGTTAATATTCCTAGACACTACACTCTTGTAAGTATTTAAATTAAACCATGTTTGGTGTTGCAACCACAACTCCATCTAATATGAGAAACAAAATCCTCCAACCTCTTCATCTCATCTTCTCACTTCACCTCTCTCCTACTCTTTCACTCCAGCAGTTTCAACATCTCAATCTAAGTTGCAGAGAGTGTTGGGTTGGGTTTCCAAATATGTGAAGAGCCCAATAGCCAACAATGTTAGGTTAGCCCAAGTAGGCCCGATACTTGGTTTTATCTTGTCCCGTAAGTCATTGACGGAAGAGAGAAGAAAAAGAGGGCAAAAACACAATTCACGTTTTTGAGAGAAAATCCAGCGCAGTGATATTGCAGAGGTAATAACCGGAGTTTCAACCGTTGGATCGAGCTGAATTTTGGTCAGCACGTTCGGAACTTGTGGAGGTACATTCTGAACGGTGGAGATCGTGTTTGGAGCTTTGGGTTGACGGGAATTCGCCGAAAACAGAAGCCGATTTTCTGGGCGATTTTGTTCTGCGCAGTCGAGGAGAAAGAGCTGTTTCTCACAAACTAACCGTTGGATCGAGCTGTAATTTGGACAGCACGTTCAGGACTCAAAGAGGTTGATTCTGGACGGTGGAGATCGGATTCTGAGGGTTCTACAGTTGCGAACTCAGAACGTCAGTTTGCGTAGTTTGGTGAGGTCTTTCTAATCTCGTTGTTTGTTATCAAGTATTGATTGTCTTGATACGTTTGTGGTAGTTCGTCTGTGGTGGCAGATTGTAACTCTTGGATTTTTTGTCTCATAGTGAAGTGTTTGGTGGGCTTCGGTCCCGTGGTTTTTTACCTTCTCACATTGAGGAGGTTTTCCACGTTAAATTGCTTGTGTCGTGCGTTGTTGATTGCTTGCTTTATCGTGCATATTATTATTAGGATTGTTTCCTGCTAGATTCACACAAGAGAGGGATAATTGATTATTCCGCTGCGTAGACGAATAGTTTATTATTTGATTATTCGTGTGTTTATCCCAACAAAGTGGTATCAGAGCCTGGTTTCTGCTCTGTGCCTTGTGGTGAATATGGAAACCAATACTAATAGAATGGTGAATCTCAATGGTTCTAATTATCATGTGTGGAAAGGCAAGATGGAGGATCTTCTTTATGTGAAAGATTATTATTTGCCTGTATTTGACACTAAAAAGCCTGATGATAAAACAGATGATCAATGGAATATATTGCATCGTCAAGTATGTGGTTACATTAGGCAGTGGGTGGATGATAATGTATTGAACCATGTTAGTGGAGAAACACATGCACGAACATTGTGGAAAAAGTTGGAGGAACTGTATGCTAGAAAAACTGGGAACAACAAGTTATTTCTAATCAAGCAGTTGATGAATCTGAAATTCAAAGATAGCACTCCTATGACGGATCACTTGAATTCATTTCAGGGCATTATTAATCAATTGTCGGAAATGAATATCAAGTTTGAGGATGAAGTACAGGGCTTATGGCTTCTTGGTACATTGCCGGATTCATGGGAGACATTCAGGACATCTTTGTCTAATTCAGCCCCCAATGGTACCATTACAATGGATTTGGTTAAGGGCAGCGT
Source organism: Pogostemon cablin (assembly GCA_023678885.1). Taxonomy (NCBI): domain Eukaryota; kingdom Viridiplantae; phylum Streptophyta; class Magnoliopsida; order Lamiales; family Lamiaceae; genus Pogostemon; species Pogostemon cablin. The sequence goes on along the minus strand of CM042977.1, from coordinate 1,416,777 downwards.
TTTGAATGAGGAAACGAGGAGAAAATCGCAGGGTCCTTTACAGCAATCAGAGGTTTTGGTTACAGATAAGAGGGGGAGAAGTAATAGTAGAGGTCCAACAGGCAAGCAAAAAGACAGGAGGAGTAAATCCAACAGACACAGTAAGGTTGAGTGTTGGAATTGTAAAACTCCAGGACACATAGCAAGGTATTGCAGAAAACCCAAGCAAGATGACAAGAAAGAAAATGAGAAAGAAAGAAAGAATGAAGAAACGAAAGATAATGATCGAGTGTCTGCTGCAACAGGTGATTTCCTTATCTTTCGTGATTATGAAGTTGTCAATCTTGCATGTCGTGAAAGCAGTTGGGTGATTGATAGTGGGGCATCCATACATGCCACATCTCGTAGAGAGATGTTCACATCCTACATGTCAGGTGACTATGGTAATGTTAGGATGGGTGATGATGGCTTAGCTAAAGCCATTGGCGTTGGAGATGTATGTTTGCGGACTAGTAATGGTGCTACACTAGTTTTGAGAAATGTGAAGCACGTGCCTGATCTTCGATTGAACTTGATATCTATTGGGAGACTTGATGATGAAGGTTTCTGCAGTGTGTTCTTCGATGGTCAGTGGAAGCTTACAAGAGGTTCTTTAGTTGTTGCTAGAGGTCAAAAACACTCCTCATTGTACTTGATGCAAGCAAAGCTACTTGATGGCTCTATTAATGCAGTTAAGAATGAGGGGATAGTTGAGTTGTGGCATAGCAGACTCAGTCATATCAGTGAAAAGGGATTGAAGATTTTAGAGAAGAGAAATCTCATTCCAGACTTGAAGAATGCATCTTTAAAGAAGTGCTCTCACTGTTTGGCAGGAAAGCAAACTCGAGTTGCTTTCAAGACCTCAACTCCTACCAGAGCATCAGGTATACTCGATTTAATTTATTCTGATGTTTGTGGCCCTATGAAAACAAGAACTCTTGGTGGTGCTTTATATTTTGTTACTTTTATAGATGATCACTCAAGAAAGACCTGGATCTACACATTGAAGACGAAAGATCAGATGCTCGATGCATTCAAGCAGTTTCATGCCTTAGTTGAGAGACAGACTGGGAAGAAGTTGAAATGCATCAGATCGGATAATGGAGGAGAATACATTGGTCCTTTTGATGAGTATTGCAGAGAGTAAGGTATCCGACATCAAAAAACTCCTCCAAAGACTCCTCAGTTGAATGGTCTTGCAGAAAGGATGAACAGAACATTGGTCGAGAGAGTAAGATGTCTGCTATCAGAAGCAGGATTGTCTTCATCATTTTGGGGTGAGGCTCTGAGTACTGTTGTACATGTTTTAAATCTTACTCCGTGTATTCCTTTAGACTTTGATGTTCCAGATAGAGTCTGGTCAGGAAAAAATGTTTCCTATAATCATTTACGGGTCTTTGGATGTAAGGCATTTGTGCATATTCCCAAAGATGAGAGGTCTAAGTTGGATATGAAGACTCGACAGTGTGTGTTTCTTGGTTGTGGCCAGGATGAGTTTGGTTACAGACTTTATGATCCCGTGGAGAAGAACCTTGTCAGAAGTCGGGATGTTGTGTTTGTTGAGGATCAAACCATAAGAGACATTGAGAAGACGGATAGCTCAGTTTCTACACCTGGTGATGACTTGATTGACTTGGAAATTGTTCCTCACAGTCAAGGTCAAGTAGAAGCTGAAGAGGAGAATCAGGATCAGCCTGATTTTGGTAATGATGAGCATGTCGATCATCCTTTGCATGATGAAGAGGATATCGATCAGCCGCAACCACCTGATGTTCCAGAACAGGAAGTTCAAGAACCACCTAGAAAAAGTAGTAGAGCTCATGTACCTTCTAGGATGTATCCTCCTGATCAGTATGTGCTCTTGACCGACGGGGGAGAGCCTGAATGCTATGGAGAAACAGTTCGTGGAGAACACAGGAATGAATGGTTGGAAGGAATGCAAGATGAGATGAAGTCCTTGCATGAAAATGACACATTTGATCTGGTGAAACTACCAAAGGGGAAGCATGCTTTGAAGAACAAGTGGGTGTACAGGATAAAACAAGATGAACACACCTCAAAGCCTCGATTCAAAGCTAGATTGGTTGTTAAAGGTTTCAGTCAGAAAGAGGGAGTTGATTTTGAAGAAATTTTCTCTCGGGTTGTCAAAATGTCTTCTATCCGTTTTGTGCTTGGTTTGGCTGCTAGTCTTGACTTGGAGATTGAGCAGATGGATGTCAAAACTGCTTTTCTTCATGGTGAGCTAGATAAAGAGATTTACATGGTGCAACCTGAAGGTTTCAAGGTGAAGGGAAAAGAAGACCATGTATGCAAACTGAAGAAAAGTCTCTACGGTTTGAAGCAAGCACCTAGATTGTGGTATCAGAAATTTGAGTCAGTTATGGGGGAGCAAGGCTACCAGAAGACTATTTCTGATCATTGTGTGTTTGTTCAGAAGTTCTCGGATGATGATTTCATTATATTATTGCTGTATGTTGATGATATATTAATTGTTGGCAGGAATGTTTCAAGAATTGACAGGTTGAAGAAACAGTTGAGCAGGTCCTTTGCCATGAAGGATTTGGGGCCAGCAAAGAAAATCCTTGGTATCAACATCACCCGAAATAGAGCAAACAAGAAGCTGCACTTGTCACAGGAGAAGTATATTGAGAAAGTGCTTGAGAAATTTAATATGAGCAAAGCTAAAGTGGTTAGTTCTCCTATTGCCACTCATTTTAAGCTTGGTGCTCATCATAGTCCTTCAACCGATGAAGAGAAGGAAGCAATGAGAAGAGTCCCATATGCTTCAGCTGTGGGAAGCTTGATGTATGCAATGGTGTGTACGAGGCCTGACATAGCTCATGCAGTTGGTGTTGTTAGCCGTTATTTGTCTAATCCGGGAAATGAGCATTGGAATGCTGTGAAGTGGATAATGAGGTATCTACGAGGTACGTCTAGTTTGAGACTCACCTTTGGAGGTGGGAAGCCCGAGTTAGTTGGCTATACCGATTCAGATATGGGATCTGATGTGGACACCAGAAAATCGATTTCTGCTTAACTAGTGACATTCGCAGGTGGCGCTGTGTCATGGCAATCAAGATTGCAAAAGTGTGTTGCACTCTCCACAACAGAATCAGAGTACATTGCTGCAACGGAAGCATGTAAAGAGGTGTTATGGTTCAAAAGGTTTATGGAGGAGATTGGATTGAAGCAACAGAGGTATGTAGTATTTTGTGATAGTCAGAGTGCTATCCATCTCAGCAAGAATGCTTCATTTCATTCAAGATCGAAGCATATTCATGTGAGATATCATTGGATGAGGGATGTCATCAATGATAAGTTGCTTGAGCTTGAAAAGATTCATACAGATGATAATGGTGCTGACATGATGACGAAGGCATTGCCTAGAGAAAAGCTCGAGGTATGTCGTGTGATAGCCGGAATGGCTAGTCTCTCCACATAATCGGAAAGGGGGAGATTTGTTGGGTTGGGTTTCCAAATATGTGAAGAGCCCAATAGCCAACAATGTTAGGTTAGCCCAAGTAGGCCCGATACTTGGTTTTATCTTGTCCCGTAAGTCATTGACGGAAGAGAGAAGAAAAAGAGGGCAAAAACACAATTCACGTTTTTGAGAGAAAATCCAGCGCAGTGATATTGCAGAGGCAATAACCGGAGTTTCAACCGTTGGATCGAGCTGAATTTTGGTCAGCACGTTCGGAACTTGTGGAGGTACATTCTGAACGGTGGAGATCGTGTTTGGAGCTTTGGGTTGACGGGAATTCGCCGAAAACAGAAGCCGATTTTCTGGGCGATTTTGTTCTGCGCAGTCGAGGAGAAAGAGCTGTTTCTCACAAACTAACCGTTGGATCGAGCTGTAATTTGGACAGCACGTTCAGGACTCACAGAGGTTGATTCTGGACGGTGGAGATCGGATTCTGAGGGTTCTACAGTTGCGAACTCAGAACGTCAGTTTGCGTAGTTTGGTGAGGTCTTTCTAATCTCGTTGTTTGCTATCAAGTATTGATTGTCTTGATACGTTTGTGGTAGTTCGTCTGTGGTGGCAGATTGTAACTCTTGGATTTTTTGTCTCATAGTGAAGTGTTTGGTGGGCTTCGGTCCCGTGGTTTTTTACCTTCTCACATTGAGGAGGTTTTCCACGTTAAATTGCTTGTGTCGTGCGTTGTTGATTGCTTGCTTTATCGTGCATATTATTATTAGGATTGTTTCCTGCTAGATTCACACAAGAGAGGGATAATTGATCATTCCGCTGCGTAGACGAATAGTTTATTATTTGATTATTCGTGTGTTTATCCCAACAAATGTTGGTTGAGTGTCAACCAAAGTCCCACATCGGTTAGAAGTGGGGTTGGCGAGGGGTTTATAAATGAGGGATGGACTCTCCCTAGCATGAGGCCTTTTGGGTGTGATACCCAGAGTTGTAAAACCGTGCGGGCCAGTGGGCGGCCCAAAGCGGACAATATCATGCTAGTGGATTGAGTGGGTCCGGCTCCCTGGGCGGATAAACCCAACAAGTGGTATCAGAGCCAGGCCCCAGACTTAACCGGCCCAGCCCGGGGTTGGTGGGATGTTCGGACCTCAAACTGGATGGTCTAGCTGCGGGACTTTGTTTGAGGGGGAAATGTTGGTTGAGTGTCAACCAAAGTCCCACATCGGTTAGAAGTGGGGTTGGCGAGGGGTTTATAAATGAGGGATGGACTCTCCCTAGCATGAGGCCTTTTGGGTGTGATACCCAGAGTGGTAAAACCGTGCGGGCCAGTGGGCGGCCCAAAGCGGACAATATCATGCTAGTGGATTGAGTGAGCCCGGCTCCCTGGGCGGATAAACCCAACAGAGAGGACGTTCCATATCCGTCTCCGACTACATCGTCTCCCCCGACAACACATTCACTTGCGGTTTCTACAACTTCGGAACCAATGCCAATTGGTTTGGAATCTGGTACACCAACTCCAGAGACAAAACCGTCGTTTGGACAGCTAATCCTAACAGGCCTGTCAATGGCGAAGGCTCCAAAGTAACACTCCAGCCAGACGGGACGATGGTCTTAACCGATGTGGATGGGAGTGTCGTGTGGCAAACTAACACCACCTCCACTGATGTTGCCTCAGCTGAGCTTCTCAGCACGGGAAACCTGGTCTTGAAGAGCCGACGAGGGATCATTCTCTGGCAGAGTTTCAATTTTCCAACTGATACACTCTTACCCTCTCAAGCATTGACCAAGAACACCAGACTAATCTCTGCATTACATGAATGGAGCTCTGAATCAGGATACTTCACTTTAACCTTTGATAGTAACAATGTTTTGAAGCTGATATCGGATACTCCTGATACATCCACTGTGTATTGGCCAAATCCCGATTATGATGTGTACAGAAACGGAAGAACAAACTACAACAGTAGTAGTATAGCAGCTTTAGATGATAATGGCAGGTTTCTATCAAGTGATCAACTCCAATTCAGTGCTTCTGATAAAGGGCCAGGGATAAAGAGAAGGCTAACAATCGACCACGATGGAAACCTAAGAGTGTACAGCTTGAACAACTCTACTGGACTATGAGGTGTAACATGGCAAGCTCTTAAACAGCCATGTAGCATTTTAGGCGTATGTGGAAGAAACGCCATGTGCGTTTATGCACCCGAACCCAGGTGCGCGTGCATTCCTGGATTCGAGGAAAACGATCCAAGTGATTGGAACCTGGGTTGCAAGGCCACATTCAATCAAACACTGTTAAACTCTAGAATGGTGAAGTTTTTGGAGATTCCCCACTCAGATTACTATGGTTATGATCTGAATGCAACGTCTCCGGTTGCATTCGACACTTGCAGGGAGATCTGTTTGAATGATTTCCGATGCAAGGCCTTTAGCTACAGGCTGACAGGACTAGGGCTGTGCTTTGTAAAGAGTGAATTGTTGAATGGTTATGCCTCTCCAGATTTTCCTGCAACTATATATCTCAAACTACCAGAGAGTTTTCTAGCACCAAAACCAAATGTATCACATGCTTCTAACCTAAATTGTGGATCGGTTGAAGCAGAAATCATGATAGGGTCTCCTGAAATGTATAATCTAAGCAACAAAAGGGTGAGATGGGTGTATACATACTCGTTTGCAGCAGCATTAGGTGCAATTGAATTGGTGTTCATGCTAATTGGATGGTGGTTTCTCTGGCAAAAAAAGGGGTTCCGGCGTCTGTTGAAGCTGGATATCGGATGATCTCGAGTCAGTTTAGAAGGTATACCTATTCAGAACTGAAGAAAGCAACCAATAATTTCACGGAGGAGATCGGAAAAGGAGGTTCCGGCACTGTTTACAGAGGCGTATTACCGGAAAACAGGGCTGTAGCGGTGAAGAAATTAGGGGATTCCTTTCAAACACGAGATGAATACTTTGCAGAAATTAGCACAATTGGGAAGATCAATCACATGAATCTAGTAAGAATTTGGGGGTTTTGTTCAGATAGAAAACATAGGCTTCTGATATACGGATACCTGGAGAATTTATCGCTGGATAGGCATCTCTTCGGCTCGACTTTCCTCGGTTGGAGAGAGAGATACGCCGTGGCAGTAGGAACTGCGAAAGGTTTAGCGTATCTCCACCATGAATGCTTAGAATGGATAATCCAATGCGATGTGAAACCAGAGAACATACTTCTCGACGGAGATGGTAAGGGGAATTAGGGTTCACGATTGGGTGGACGACGACGGCAAGGATGGTGGAGCAAAAGTGGATGTTTTCGGGTATGGCGTGGTGATTTTGGAGATGGTAAGGGGAATTAGGGTTCACGATTGGGTGGACGACGACGGCAAGGATGGTGGAGCTCTGAAGAATTTTGTGTGGAAGATTGAGGAGAAAATGCGGTGTGGGAGCTCGAATTGGGTGGAAAGTGTGGTGGATTCGAGATTAGACGGCAGATTCAGCAGAAATCAAGCGGCGGCGGTGATACAATTAGGGTTCCGTTGTGTGGAAGACGATAGGAAGAAGCGACCAACAATGGCGAATGTTGTGCAAACTCCGCTGGAATGTGAAGATGAAACATTGGTTACAAAGAGTTCATGAAGTCTACGTGATTATGTATTGGGATGGCAATGGGACTACCCGAATCTTAATGGGTAAATACCATTAGGGCTTGGAACGGGTACGGGTAATGCCTCAAATACTCGCGGGTAATTGAGATTATATATATTTTTTTTATAAAATTTAATATATAGTATTATATAATTTATATATATAATATATTTTATATATTTAATAAATAGTTATAAGTTTTATTTAATCATATTTATTAAATATTTATTTAAAATAATACAATTTATATTATATTTATTTTATATTTAGTTAATAATAATGCAATTTTTATTATTATACTTATTTAGACAATAAAAAATATAAATATATATAAAAAAAATTAATATTAAACGGGTATGGGTACCTGCGGATATTGATAAATGGTAATGGGACGGTACGAGTACCCTAATAAATTTTTTAAATGGGACGGATACGGATACGATAGTTGTTTTTTTAATCGGATACAGGTACGGGTACCCCAAAATAAGTAGGTACCCTACCCGTTGCCATCCCTAATTATGTATGATGAGAGATATTTGCTTTTTAACTATTGCAAACTATTTAAAAATAAAATAAAATTGTCTTTTTTTTTATTCAGTTTTGTCGCCTTGAACTAAAATTGAAAAATAATAATAATAATAACTTACATTGAAATTGAAATACTTCAATGCTTTTCTGATAATTTGACAAATTATTTTAAATGACCAAGTATGATAATTTGACCAATTTTTTTTTTTTTTAATTTCTCACATTATGTTAGAACTCTTATAATATCATAAGGAAGATGTTGAAGGATATTATATTTAAATCAATATTTTTAAAATTAGTTAAAATTGATTCGGATCAATCTGTTCGACTAGAAATCAAAATCAGACACCAAATTTTTTTTTTTTAAGGTTGAACAAAGTTGAGCCGGAAAAATTGATAAAAAATAAAGGTAATATAATATTCTTGCCTCTTTAATGATGTTGTGAGAATTTTTTAATTTTTTTTTTTAAGGTTGAACAAGTTGAGCAGGAAAATCGATTGAATCGATAAAAAATGAAGGTAATATATTCCCTCCATCCGCCCGAAAGGTCCACATTTTGCTATTTTGGGCATCCACATCAAATGTACACATTTTCCTTTTTAAACACATGGGACCCACACACATCACTAATACAATAAATTTATGGGACTCATATACCCCACTAATACAATTACCAACTACACCTTAAATAATAATACTCCTTAATCCACGTGCAAAAGGCAAATGTCCACCTTTATGGCGGACCGAGGGAGAGTAATATTCTTGCCTCTTTAATGATGTTATGACAATTTTTAATATAATGTGAAAAATTGTAATTTTTTCCAATGAAATTATCACATTTGGTAATTTAAGTATTTTGTTAAATTATCACTAAATCTGGTCTTTTAACTTTCCGGTCAATTTTCAATTTTAGTCATTTGCTTAATTTTGAATCCGACGAAGAAGAGAAAAAAATAAAAAATTAAAATAGTTAAAAGGACCGGATTTTTGTATACTTCTTCAAACGCTCAATGTATGAATATGATACTTTTTTTTTTTTTGTTTTATTGATTATAGGCCGAATCCAACATTTCACAATCAAAGAAAACCATCTGTACAAAAAGAAATGTAGCAGTCTACAGTGTAGCATGAATAAAATCACTGAAATAAAAATCAATATGAATACATGTATATATACACAATGGAATGTCACATGCATCGCCAGTTTCATGACAGGCGGGGCGGATCTTCATCAGCCCTGAAAAGAGCCATTCGTTGAGACTGTGTGATGCTTTGCCTGTTATTCAGCACATCAATGTAGTTCTTAATACGATACCGATCTGAGCTCGTGAGCGAAAATGGAGGATTCAGAATGAGGCAAGGTGCTTCCACTAGTAAAAACTGTAATAGACGCGCAGCTTTTGAATAGAAAATCCCAGCGTTTTCAATATCACCCATGTATTCATCAACCTGGAAACGAAGTGGGTAAATAGAAATTATTTGGGGTTTCCAGATATGTCCAGTGATTTTATATTCATTCATCATTTAATACACACATCTTAGATTGCAGAGTGATAGCATAGACTAGTCAGCTTGTGAGATTGAACTGCCATTGTTTAATAGAGAGCTTAACAAAAGCAACAAATTTAATAAATGAACAAGTACTTACTGCCCCTCGTCTCCCCAATGCAAGGGCCGACTGGTATATGAGCTCCATTGCATCTGGCATCTCCATATTTCCTGTAATGAACATGTAGCGTTAGCAGATCTACATGTCCAGAGATTGCAACTAGAGTTCTTGATCCTAATCAAGGACATGTATGAGTATATATGTAGATTTGAAATAGATTAAGGGCAACCACAATATCATAACCAAGATGGGAAATTTAAGAAAATTGCTGCTAATGCTACATTGACCACGGAAGAAAGAATTGTAGGTTCTCAAAGACAATGCTTAATGCAAAACTAAAAAATAATAATCATACCAAAGTCTATCACTTTAGCAAGCCCCTCTGCATTTTCAACTTCATGAAGAAATTCTCTCTCAATCTGTGCACAGATATCTTTTAGCCCCTCACTTTTAGAGATATCATGACATTCTTGGGCATTTGCACTATGTTGAAACTTAGAGACTTTTCTCAATGTTGTAGTATCTTGGCTCGAGTTTCCTTCAGTAGCCGATGCGGCAGAAGTATGACAAATATCGAGTGCTTGCTTCCATATAGCAAGAACTACAAGAAGAACTGAAAAAGCCTCTAGATGCTTTCCTCCATCAATCTAGCAAATGACAGCAATTTGTATCAGTATAAAATTATGATTGTAAGATAGGACTCATGTATGAGGACAGAATTTAAGAAGATAAAGACAGTATAAACAGGAAAATTTTCCATGTCATCACTTGTAGGGAATTGGAACTAGACGCCTGTTCCATTGGGGATTGGTACTAAATAAGCTTATTATCTTATAGGAGGATATAAACATCTCACACACCATGTTATCAAACAATGGCATATAAACGAGGATAGGCTTATTTTGTTTCAGTCTTGGGATTCATGTGCTTATTTTAGGACAATTAGCATTTAAATTTCTGTTTTATAAACAATAGAAAACACTAACTCAAAACTTTACATCACTTTCTGAATATTCCAACTAAGTACAAACATAAAGTCTTCTCATCTCTGATCTCACTATTAATATCCATCTAGCTATTATGCATTCTCTATTTATCTGCTATCAGTCCTATAAAAAATATTACTTGCGTTTTATAATACTAATAAGTAGCCGGGTCCTACATCCGTCACATAATCATTATCAACAAAGGGAATACTTTCTACAAATTTTTAGTATTCCTAACATGAAGCAAAAGAAACTTTAGCCCTCTGTGATACAAATCCAGCTAACTGGCGTGGAGCACAAACAAGAGTCACCAGCAAGTATTATTGAAAAAGAACACCATTTCTGAGCAACTAAACAAAGAAAAATACGGTGTCTTAACTTTCAGCAACATATATCCAAATCCTACATATGGAGCATCCCACATGATGTATACACACCACCCGTCCAGCATAGTCACTCATTCAGACAAAATTGCACACAAACCCATTTGGAAGCATCCTGTTATAAAATGTATTGCACCAACTAACATCTACTATAGCATACTGTAGAAATTACCTTTATAAACACTATTTCAGTTATAGAAGAAGCACAATGTTGCAATGACTTTATTCTTGACATGCAGTCAGTTGATGGTTTCTCTGATATGTTAGCCATATCCATTGATTCTCGCGAAGTCCTAGGAGTGGACATGGGAGTTCCAGCACTCCCCGTGTCATCAACTCTACCAGTTACTCCAATCATTGACATTGGACTGTTGGCTGTGTCCATATTTCCAGGAACAAGTGGCAGGTTAGCAGATGGGAAATTGCTCGTCTTGGACGTAATTCCTGAAGAGGATAAGTCTAGTGGAGGACCTGACACAATCACGTACTCCTGGTCGATCAACTCCAGTGAATCCATAACTGTGATGTTGATATATGATTAGAAACAGAGAACTGACTAGCCAAGAAATCACCGACAAATCTTAGCAGTGTACTAAAACTAAAGGTTAATATGTAACCACCTTTTCGATGATAATCAAGTGATCCAATGTCTGGATTTTTATGAGATTCTTTCATGTTTCCTTCTGAATTTCTGTGGCTGCCAAGACCAGACCTTGTAAGTTTTGTTTTACTTTGGGCATGATTATACTGGGGAGAATCTGTTCTGTGATCAAAATTAAAAAAATCCTTCGGCTTAGATTTTGAATCAAGATACATGGTACTCATGGTGGACCTCCTTGGGGATGATGGACTGCCATCAGGTATACTAGAATCATCATCCAGACTGAACGGTAAGCAATCTTCTTGTGAACTTTCTTCTGTATTCCTTTCAGCAAGAGGAAAACTGTGTACAATTCCATGCAATAGCCTATCTCTGGCACTATGAAGAAGTATCCCTTTATCGTCAAACCTATAAAACATTTAATTGTTTAGATAATGTAAACATCGAACTTCTTTTACCTGAAAGGTTCAGTCAGCTGCTTGTTAGAAAGGTATGGATGGTTAAAGAATTCCTCGAATGTCAATCGTTCCACTGCCCAACAACATATTGACCATTCAAAGTTAATCCATTTTACTCTTAAGGATCAAATTTGCTCAAGCATCAAGCTTGTTACACCAAATTGATATTCAACACACAATGAATACCCGGATTACGCCGGAGCAGTTTTCTACACAGATCTATGCAGTGTGGACTCAAATCCCTGGCATCTGGTGGGAATTGCAATGCGGATGACTTTAAGATGTTTTGTAGCAACTTCAAAATGAAATCAATAAATGGTTTAAGAACTAGAGACGTTTCCATGAACTAAGCCAAATAAAAAAAATATCAGAACTATTCAAGGCATGAGATGAGGATGAGGGTACATGTATCTGATTAATTCCCGTAAATGGGGTTTTCCCAGTGACAAGCTGGAAGAGAATAGCACCAACACTCCAGAGATCTGCCTGCATCATTAGCTCAAAGTTAACTGAGGAATTAGACCAGGAAGGCTTCATCTTTCAATATATAGCAAGTAAATTCACCTTAGCATCATATTTCTGAAGCTGCATAATTTCTGGAGCCATGTACAGTGGTGAACCACACATGGTTTCTGCAAGACCTCTTGGTTGTAGAGATCTGCAACAAGAACAAGAATTTTTTATGTAAAACATAGATCCTAAAACTATGGCGTGTATACTTGCAGATTCTGGAATCAAGGGCATCAGAAAATTTTAGAACCAAGGAAATTCCCCAATACAAATTTATAGCAATAAAAAATTCATAATTGTATAATGCACAAACTATCTTTTATAATTGTATAAAGCACAGACTATCTCACTGGATATCACACTGTTAATTCTAGAATCTGAGGCTAGATTTGAGTTAATCCAAAGCCCGACAAGTGGGTTAGCTCACATGGCCACTGGGCTCCTCACTTGAGTGAGTGACCCAGGTTCGATTCCCTTTGGGAAAGAATTAAGGGAGTTATAAGGGGGCTTGAAGTAAATCTTGGAGCATGGGTGCTAGGTGAACTAACTTCTACTAACAACTAACCTTTACCAATTAAAAAAAAAAATTCCAAAGCCCAACAGGATAACTTTTTCCTGTTCAAAGCAAAAAAGATGTCCGAGTCTCTAAAATAACCAAGATTGCAGAAAATCCTGCATTGTGAATTACCATTTGCGTTTGCCTTAAAAAAAAATATAAGCTAGATGTTGTTTGGCTCAAAATTCGAAATGGCACTAATAATTCGTGTAAATTTGGCCAACACTGAAGTGCATATATAGGAGAGCAAGTAGAAAGGCACCCAACAAAAAAAAAAAAAGGACGAGGCTCATGAACTGAAAAGCTATCTTTAAAAGAATGTAGTGATACCTTGCAAACCCAAAATCAGCAATCTTCAGGATGCTGTTATCATCATTGGTGAAAAGGAGCAGATTCTGTTCCAGGAATGAGATATATACAAATGGAACATGTCAATGAAAAGAGGCTCTTGTCCTATTCAAGAAGAACTGAAAGAAGTTGGGGGGACGGTCTGGGGGAAAGAAAAGAAAGGGCACGAACTGGCAGATCATACAAAGATGGCGTTTTATGCGAACCTGGGGCTTTAAATCCCGGTGTATGACGTTGTTTTCCCGAAGAACTTTCAGGCCCTTTGCTGCATAAGTATGACATACAGCGCATATATTATTTAAGAAAGAAACACGAAAGAGCAATAGGAAACCAGGACATCAAAAGGAGAGAAACCTAGTTGTTGCATAAAGTGCTTTGCAGTTGCTTCAGGAATTTTCCCATTTCGTTGTTGAATAAGTTTTGAAAGATCACCCCCTTTGCAGTACTCCAATACAATGTATATCTTCCCAGGTTCCTACAGACACACACAGTATAATTCTTTCGAGTCCAGCAAAAATCAACTACTCTGTAAACCTAGAAGAAGAAAAACATCTATCGTTCCTTGACACTTCAGAAACACATCAAGCATAATTTTTTTGTCCGTTAAATGCATTCAATTAACATAGAGAACATCAGTCTTTCATTCCTTACTCATATTCTGCAATTTAGCAAGGAAGATGGTAAGCCAAAATCACATTATTGCTATTGTATGAAAACGTCAGTGTGAAGCATAGATTTTCTTCAAAGTGCAGTGGAACACAATTTCATTCAACAGCAAAGCAAGTCTGTTGAAGGCTCACAATCACACCGGATTCACTAGTATCTTATAAGAAGTTAACACTAGCAAATTTAATAGCGTGAAATATATATTGTATCTCACAACAATAGCATGGACTTGAAAAGCTACAAATTTCCAATTCCCTATTGCTTGATTCTTGCAATCCTGTAAAATTCTTTCTATCTTTACTTCATCTAGTCATCATTCATTCTTCAACTCTATCAATCCAAAGTGCACCACCGCAATGCCTTCGGTGAGCCAAAATAGAGCCCACAACTTAAGAACAATTTTTCTTCATGACAAACTTTTTTTAAAAAAAATATTATATCCAAATTCCATATATCCCAAGTATCACAACGGCTTACAATTCATGAGCGATTAACACAAACATAAAGGCATGCATTCCCTCTAGATATAATTACTCCGACAGAACTACAACAATCATAAATAAACAATTCACAACTAAGTACCAAACATAATCACTTCGATCGATCTCCTTCCAAATACAATTTCAAATTTAGGTTAACTAAACAACAAGAAATAGGATCGCGCACCTCCAACATATCGTGCAAGCGGATAATATTAGGGTGATCGATTCTCTTCAGAATGAAAATCTCCGACTTAAGGCTTTCCTGCAATTTCGCGGTCATCCCCGATGTGAGTATCTCTTTGATCGCAACTTCTGTACCATGGACGCGGTGGCGGCCGTGCCACACCGTCGAGTATGCACCCGCCCCGATTTGCCTCCCCATTATATAATCGCCGATGGAGCAATACCTTCCCATCGATTGAGCCATTAGAACTCTTCAATTATCGACTTGCAGAGTTAGCTCAATTCAATCCAAAAACAGAAAAAAGAAACTCAACACATGGAAAAGAGGAACCAGAAGGAGGGATTTTGGTGCCACTTTAATTTCTCCGATTGATTTTGTTTGGGGTTATTGAAGTGTTGAATATCAATGATTGGGATGAGATTTAATGAAGAAGAAACATGGAACTGAAGAATTGCATGTAAGATTGCGGATCGGATTATCCATGAAATTCATCCTATTTATTTTGTTATTTTCTAATTTCTCATTATGGACTATGGAGTACAATTTTCTACTTATTAAAAAAAAAAATCTGTTATATAATCGTAAACTTAAACTTGAGTTGTAGTCCCATGGCCATGGCCCATGAACTCCGAGTGGGATCACCTGTGCCACCCATGTTTCATCTCATGTTACATGGGGTGGGATGGGTGACATGTGTCCCATTTCACACACATTGTGTGAAATGGGACACATGTCACCCATCCCACCCCATGTAACATGAGATGAAACATGGGGTGGCACAGAGAAATTGAATTGCATGAACTTGGACAAAGGGGCTCTCGAGTTATTTTAAGTAGCCTTTTTTTACCTGAATAATTTAAATCAAAATTATATTTAATCCTAACTATTAAATAAATTAAAATAATTAAAGATAAATTCAATAATTATTCACTCTATCCTAACTTTTACTATAAAATTAGGGTACACTTCACAATTATCCATAATTTAATAGTTTAAATTATTTTTGCAATGACACAAGACTGTCTGAATTAGATAAATAAATATAATAAATAATAATAATTTTTTTAGTAAAGAAAAAGGCTTAAGTTTATTTTAGATCTAAGTGTATTTTAAAAATCATGAATGTTTATCTACATTTATTTTAGATTTTTGATAAATTCAAAATGTAAAAGAGATTATTAATTAATATAAAAAATGAGTTGAGAGGAAACAGAGAAAGAGAAAAAATATGTTAATTTATAATAAATAATGTCATAGATTATATGAATCGAGGAATATTAGAGTTTGTATGTGTGCATAATATAATTTTCAAATTATAAATTTGAATTTTGAAATTTTAAATCTGATTGTTCTCTGTCCAACACTTATTTTTATACCATCTGTCTTCGTCCATCTTACATTTATCTTCATCAACTTCTAATTTTTACCATATCATGTTTTAAGATCCTGAATGGTGTGCTTAATGATATCAACTCAATGATGCGAAAAATTTGGTGGTGCTAAAAAAAACATAAGCGAAAGGGATTAATTGGATCTCATTGTTGAAGATGACACTTATAAAAGAAGTTGGAGAACTTGGTTTAATTTAGAGATTTAAAAGCTTTAAACCTGGCACTTCTTTCAATACAGGGATGGAGAATTCTGAATAGTCCTCACATGAATTTTATTGCTTATTAAATAAAATATATGGCAAATTAATGAAATAATTATCAATTAATTATTTATTTATTAAAGAATTTAAATAAATTAATTCCTAAAATAAATGAGTAAATAATTGATAATTAAGTCTTATCCAGTCCAATAGGCTTAATTAAAGGAAAAAAGCCCAACATATCTTTTAAAGGAGAAAATATCTCTCAAGTGGTTATTTTCTCTACATATAAATAAGGGCCTTCAGTCCTCATTCCAGACACACCAAAACATCTGAAGACGCGCTTCTGAAGAGATCAAGAATACGAGCAGTGCTCCCTTGAGATCTTCAAGCATCTTCAAGTCAAGACTTAAGATCATCAAGTGTCTTCAAGTCAAGAACGGTCTGCGATCAGAGATCAATGTGTCAAGCCCCTCAGATCCGGAGTTCTTCCATCCAACCGCCTCCAATCAGAGATCAAGGTTCTCAATCCCTCCGATCCGGCGTTCTTTCAGCCATCCGCCTCCGATCAGAGATCAAGGTGCTAAGCCTCTCCGATTCGGCGTTCTTCCAGCCAACCGTCTCCGGTCAGAGATCAAGGTGTCCAGCCCCTCCGATCCGGCGTTCTTCATATCAAATTCATCCAACAGTCTCCGTGAAGTCAACGTTCTACCAAATTGAACGGCGTTCTTCACGACAAATCTTCAAGTCAACGTTTGATCCGAACAAAGGCTCGACGCCTCCGGATAAACGTTTTAAAGCATCAAGTCAACCCCGAGCACGGACAAGCTTCATCCAAAAATCCGGCTCAGAAAGTTGATAAAGTCAAAGAAGTCAACTCAAGAGAGGAATCAGAGGATAGCTAGAAACTGTTTACTTAAATTCTCAAGTTTAATCCATCTTGGATTATCTTTGTAATTTCTTTTGTGTTTATTATTTTAATAAATACAAAATTTGTTGTTACAAATTTTGGAAATTTTAGATAGTTTTAACTCGTATCAAGGAGTATAAACTGTCCACATGTTATACTCCTTGATACGAGTTAAAACTATCTAAAATTTCTCAAGCAATGCTCCTCGACACGAGCATAAACTGTCCACATGTTATACTCCTTGATACGAGTTAAAACTATCTAAAATTTCTCAAGCAATGCTCCTCGACACGAGCATAAACTGTCCACATGTTATACTCCTTGATACGAGTTAAAACTATCTAAAATTTCTCAAGCAATGCTTCCCGACACGAGCAAAAACTGTCCATATTATGCTCCTTGATATGAGTTAAAACTATCTAACTTAAATCAAATTTCCTTGAGAAGAGACGAAACTCTCTGCATGTTATGCTCTTTTGATACGAGCCTAAACTATCAAACTCAAATCAAATCTCCTTGAGAAGAGACGAAACTCTCTATATTTTATGCTCCTTGTTACGAGTCTAAACTATCAAACTCAAATCAAATCTCCTTGAGAAGAGACGAAACTCTCTATATGTTATGCTCCTTGATACGAGCTTAAACTATCCCACTTAAATCAAATTTTCTTGAGAAGAGATGGAACTCTCTACATGTTACACTCCTTGATACGAGATTAAACTTTCCAACTCAAGTTCAAGACTCCTTGAGAAGAGTATAAACTGTCTACAAATCAAATTGAAGACTCATTGACACGAGTATAAATTGTCAGCAAATTCAAGTTTAAAGCTCTTTAACGCACGAGCATAAATTGCATGTTACTCCTGGCCCGCAAGAGTATAAACTGTGTACGGCACTCCATTCAAACCAAATTATGTCCATTTGAACTACGTTATGACTTGATCCTCTGCAAAGAGGTACGTAGGCAACTTAGCATTCCGCTAAGTTCAGTCATAATTCAGGCTATTCGTATCAAGTTGGTGAGGCAAGCAATAAAATTCAGTCATGTTGATCAATAATAGAGTATCGCAATTTGTTCACTTCAACACAAAGATGTCCGTGAACAAAATGCGAGGGGGCATTTGTAGGCACATGAATTTTATTGCTTATTAAATAAAATATATGGCAAATTAATGAAATAATTATCAATTAATTATTTATTTATTAAAGAATTTAAATAAATTAATTCCTAAAATAAATGAGTAAATAATTGATAATTAAGTCTTATCCAGTCCAATAGGCTTAATTAAAGGAAAAAAGCCCAACATATCTTTTAAAGGAGAAAATATCTCTCAAGTGGTTATTTTCTCTACATATAAATAAGGGCCTTCAGTCCTCATTCCAGACACACCAAAACATCTGAAGACGCGCTTCTGAAGAGATCAAGAATACGAGCAGTGCTCCCTTGAGATCTTCAAGCATCTTCAAGTCAAGACTTAAGATCATCAAGTGTCTTCAAGTCAAGAACGGTCTGCGATCAGAGATCAAGGTGTCAAGCCCCTCAGATCCGGCGTTCTTCCAGCCAACCGCCTCCAATCAGAGATCAAGGTTCTCAATCCCTTCGATCCGGCGTTCTTTCAGCCATCCGCCTCCGATCAGAGATCAAGGTGCTAAGACTCTCCGATTCGGCGTTCTTCCAGCCAACCGTCTCCGGTCAGAGATCAAGGTGTCCAGCCCCTCCGATCCGACGTTCTTCATATCAAATTCATCCAACAGTCTCCGTGAAGTCAACGTTCTACCAAATTGAACGGCGTTCTTCACGACAAATCTTCAAGTCAACGTTTGATCCGAACAAAGGCTCGACGCCTCCGGATAAACGTTTTAAAGCATCAAGTCAACCCCGAGCACGGACAAGCTTCATCAGAAAATCCGGCTCAGAAAGTTGATAAAGTCAAAGAAGTCAACTCAAGAGAGGAATCAGAGGATAGCTAGAAACTGTTTACTTAAATTCTCAAGTTTAATCCATCTTGGATTATCTTTGTAATTTCTTTTGTGTTTATTATTTTAATAAATACAAAATTTGTTGTTACAGTCCTCACTCTCTCATTGTTAGTGTTCTAAAGGCAAAATATTTTTTTAAGAATTATTTCTTTGATGCACAACTAGGTCATAAATCCTCTTAGACATGGAGAAGCCTCTTAGAAGGGAAAAGTATTTTTCAAGCAAGTTGCAAAAGACTTATTAGCTCATGAACAAATACTCACATATTTTTGGATAGATAGTTGCCTGAAACTTTGAACAGAAGTGCCTCATTGTAGTTACTTTGGATAATGATTCTCTCTTCTAAATCTCAATTGATCAAATTTCTCATTGTTGGAGGTCTGACTTCATTATTGCACATTTCACTCCTGAGGATGCTTCTCTCATTCCTTCCAATCCTAAACAGCACACTCACATGCTTATAAATGGAGTTAGAGTTATATAAAATCTGACTAGTTTATGGTATAATGCGCATATCATGCCGTACTTAGAGATTCTGTAATCAACCTTATTCCTTTAAAGTATTGGTCCAAATCAAACATGGAAAATACTTAAGAAACTCAAGCTTCTACCACGCATTATCTATTTTCTATGGCAATGTTGCAATTACTCTCTTCCAATATTTGCAAATAAGTTTGCTTGTTGAGGTGTCATTATTACCTCTATTTGTCAACTTTGCTCTTCAAGCAATGGTTCATTTTGTCATTTATTTTTCGAATATGAAGCAATCCACATTTATTCCCAAGATCACAATACGCACTAGTTTCAGGATATTATTCTCTTGGGAGATCTCTCTACATTTGGTTTCTTTGGAATCCTTTGTTATTTGATATGGTACTATCGCAACCAAAAAAAATATAATAACAATAATTGGGATGAGTTAGAGTCAGATGAAAGTTCTCTTGTCGCCTCTACTGTAAAATTGCTCAAAGACTTTTACACCGTAAATCTATGGCTTGAAAGACTGCCAAATGCCCTTCTTAAGCCTCCCTTGCTATCTCTTCCAACCAACACATTCCATATCTTTTTTATGGGGCTATTTCTACTGGCTTTTCGTGTGCAGGTTGTGGGATCTATATTACTGATAAAGACAACCACTTTCATCTTGGTTTCTCTGAAAAAATTTCTCGGGATTATCCATGCAGAAGTGCTGAGTTCTTAGTTCTACGGGAATGTCTTTTCCTTCTATAGCGTCTTGAATTTCATCCTGCTACTATTTTAGGAGATGTTAAGTACGTCATTCTTGATACATTGGGAGATGCAGATTGTTTGGCTATTAATATCTTACTTCTTGATTAGATCCGGATTATTTTAAGATCAACTTCTTTTTCAGACATTTTTCAGACTCATTATTCCAATAATATAATAGCTCATGAAAAAAAAAAATTTGCGACACACATTTCAGGAAGTAAGTACACCTGGCACTTCCTGACTTCTTCTTCTCAATCAATGCTACGTTGATTCCAACTTTTTAATATACTAGATGTAACCACGTGCGTTGCACGTTACATGTTACTCCTTTCATTTCGGTTGTTCTTTTATACTAAATATTTCATGTTGTTTAAAGAAAAAGTCCTTTTTTCTATTTTTTTTTTAAATTGTAAGTAATAAATAATAAAGTAGTAAATAATAAGAATTAGATTAAAATTATCACTTTTATATTTAAAATATTATTTCACTTTCTATTGGTATCATGCAAACCTTTAGTAAATTGGTCTCACAAAAGTATTTGTCTTGTGATGATTATGACTTATTGCATTTAATTCTCAGTTATTGTATTTTTATTTGAGCAGTTTTTTTTTAAAATATAATTTTATCATAAATTAATGAATTTTATACATACGTGCATATATAATTCATTATTTTAGTTATCTGTAAACTTCAACTTCACACGCTTCATAATTATTCTCAGACATTTTAATTTAAAAATAGTCATCTAATCTTTCCACACAACATACTTTACAAAATTTTAATTATTAAAAAATATCAAATTACTTTTAAAAGCAAATCAAAAGGCAATTTTTTTAAATTTTTGTATAAACGGTAAATGAGAAGACAAAATTGCTAAAATTTGCATGTTCCCGGGAACACCGTGTTCCCAAATTCTGCATCTTTTTTAAAGTTATACCCTTTAGTATAAAAAATTGTATACCCATATTAATTAAAATGTATATTCTTTAAAACAAAATTTTGTAACTTTACACGACTTTTGTACTCGGAGACCCAAAAGACCAACTCAGATAAAAATAAGACAGGAGGAGTATTTGTCACATGAAAGTGTCATTTTTTAAATAAAAATATGTTATGAAATCATTGAATCAAGTCCTATTATTGTATAAAGGGTTAATAGCACCAAAAATCCCCACCTTTCTTTCAATTACAAAAAGTCTCAACTTTTAATATTTAGCAAATAAAACCTTCATATTTATATTATTTGGCAATTTAAATTATTTGGGCAGCTGCAGGGTGGCAAATTTCTTACCTTTTCACCATTAATCCTATTCCTATTCCTATCCCTACCTGCCATCACCACCTCCAAGAAAATCGATATCACCTCCGCCAAGCAAAGATTGCAGAGAATCTTCTGCCACCACCAAAAGCATTCAGCAAACCTCCGGGATACCGCCAAGCCCTCTGTTGCTGTTAATCAACTGCATAACCGCGAGTCATGGCATTCTGGTTTTGAATAATTTGCAGAACCTGCAGGCGCTCATGTTATCATATTTCTTCACCATCATCATTTCAGTTAGATTCCTCCTCCTTTTCTTTTTACCCTTTTATTATTTCCTCTGAAAATGACAACTTCCAATCTCCAAGCAACCCTCGAAAACCGCAAAACCATCGATGGGAGTGACGACGACGCCGTTTCGTCCAAGTGCCTTCCCTTTTAGATATTTGATGCTTTTGCTCTGTTCTTGTGCTGATATTTGGCGCTGTATGTTCACTCCCAACTGCCGCCTGAAAACCCATATATGGATTACTCATCATAACATGAGGCACGACACTCTACGTACTGCATCGCAGCAAAATGTTGAACCATCAGAATCGATCTAGAGCCTGCGGACCGGTTCTTGCGCATCAAATTCACACGACTTGCACCTGTAAAGCCACTAGGAAGATTACACCCGAAATCACAGTCTACTTAACCCTTTCAAAATCCAACCATTCATCTCCATCTGCTATCCTTCTCTCATAAGACATATCATCCTAATAAGGATGCTCAACAACACCAACACCACCACAGATTCATCATCAGATTTAGATGGATAGTCATATATTATATTTCAATACTTCAAAACAAATGTAAAATAGATTGTGAAGCAGTGAATAAATCCCTTATACCTTTAATTTTCTCAATCATGCCTGCAGTGACCTTCTCAATGATCATTAGAATTCTGCAAAATCGTTTGACTGCCCGATCCACCATCTCCTCTTTCATCTTCCATACTCCCAAAGTATTCCAGACAAAAAAAACTCCAATAACAAAAATAAAAGAATCAACATCAATAAAATTGTAACAATAACTTATGATCAGAGATAATTTTTCCAATGTGTGTGGCATTAGTTTCATTTGTCCCTCTCTTTCTCACCTTCATCCCTCCAACTATATATATTCCAAATGTATTTTGATGTAATAATTGCACAACTTTAAAACTTTCATTAGTAATAGAATATGAAGCAAATATTAATAAATAAATACTATTAAATCATTAGGGCTATAGAGGTAAAAATAAAAAATTATTAGGGATAAAATTGTCATACTTTTAATATATTAAGATTTATTTGTTTTAGAAAAAAAAAGAATATATTTATTTGATTTTTCCCATTCGTACACTTGATACTCTTTTGTTGTTCTCGTTACATTTTTTTATTTTATTTTAAGTAGATTTTATTTAGTCATTCTTCTACAAATATCTTGTTTCATAGTTAAAATTAGGATAAAATATCTTATGCATCCAAGTTCATAAATTTCATATTTGTGTATATAGGAACATCAGCCTATGTAAAAATTTAGAAAAAAAAATTCATCATGATGAAAAAATTGAGGGTGGAATTGAAACTACTTAAATAATTGATAAAAAGAAAATTATTTTACAATATAGCCGGTAAAAAATATGCTGTAAACTTATTAATAGGAATTATGATTTTTTTTTCCCAAAAAGTAATAATAATAATAATAATCAATAAAAAGTGAAATTGCCATGCACACAGCACAATTTAGAGTCCAACTTCGGTGCACCTAGACGATTTCAACCATTATATTAATTCTTAATCTAATATCAACCATTAAATAAATTAATACAATTAAATTTATTTTAAAAAAGATCAATCATTACCCCTATTTTACTTTATTAACATGGAGGTGTACCTCAGAATAACATCACAAGATATTCAAATATATGAATTGGAATAAAAGAGATTATAATTGTTACGTTCCAAAAGTTTATGAAAACAGTCTGGGTGGTGTAGTGGTTATCACGCTAGTCTCACACACTAGAGGTCCCCGGTTCGAACCCGGGCTCAGACCTGCCCACTACACCCTCACATTTAACCCTTAAAATTTCAAATTTCTTTTTCTCCACGTCTCTTTGATATTTCAACAATTTAATTTGATTCATTTCACATAGAAATACCAAATCCAATCAGAACTCATTCTATCAATCTAAAATCTCACACGCAACAAGAAACCCCCTCATTTTCATCGGATCTTCTTCCAATTTTTGCTCTTTTTTTTTTTTCAGAAAAAAAAACACACACACACACCTAGGGTTTATCGCTATCAATCGCACGAATTGGAGGATATAATGGATTGGAGCAACGTGACGGCGGAGGATCTGGTCGAGGCGTTGCGGGAAGTAGACTGGTCGGCGCCGCCGCGCCCTTTTTCGGAATTCTTTTCTCGATTCACCGTTCCTCGTTCGTACGCCAAATGGAACAGTCGCCTCAAGTGCAACCTGTATTAGTACGATCTCTTACTTGATCTCAACACTTCAATTATGTATCTGTTGCATTGTTAATGTAGATTAGGAATGATTGAGAATAGTGAAAATGTGAAAGTGTGTAGTTATGTCTTGAGAGTTAGCTGTTGGCTTTTTGTTTCTTTTTGATTTTCGTGATTCTGAGCTATTATTAGAAGAGGTTTCTGGCTTTCGTGATGCTATGGTATTTAGAATTGATTTACATTTTTCATGTGCTTAATGTATTTACTGTTATATCTTTTGATTTCGCAGCTACAGGACCAATTATTTCTTAATGATAGTTTTCATTCTAGGTAAGAGTGTTAATGATGTTGAGCTAGTTATATTGTGAATGGATACCCTTGATGTGTTATTTTAGCTAATGACTTCTAATTTGGTATTTGCATGAGTTTCAGGGATAGGATTTCTTAGGAGGCCGGTTGCTATTGTTGCTGCGTTGATGACTGCTTTGAGTACAGCATTTCTAAATGACAGGTATGTGTTTCTGAATGGATTATCTATCCACTAATTTTTCTGTTTCTTTTTTTTGGTTACGAGGAACGGTAGTTAGAATTTTGAAAGCAAATGAAAGAAAAATAACGTGACTACTGAGATAACGATATTGTTCAGGAAAGATGTGCGTAGTTAGGCCTTCTAGTCAGAGAAGGTGAAATAGCCTGAAAGTGCTAGGAGGGTGTTTTTCGCTATGGTGAAACGTCTGTTCGTTTTAAATTAATCTTTTATCTTGAAATGGCTGGATGCATGGAAGTTTTTTAAGCTTGAATGTCATCTCCATTTACTTTCCTTGGATGATAATTATAGGTTTCTTTCTTCATATTGATGATAAAGTGGAAAGTCGAGCCTTATTATTGTGTAGCTTTTCTATCACTCATATGCTAAAAATAGTGTTTTTTTTAAGAGTCTTCAGTCATTATTCTTTTTATTTTAAATATTTACCATTATGTT
The DNA here is from genome assembly GCA_023678885.1 of Pogostemon cablin. Classification (NCBI taxonomy): domain Eukaryota; kingdom Viridiplantae; phylum Streptophyta; class Magnoliopsida; order Lamiales; family Lamiaceae; genus Pogostemon; species Pogostemon cablin. The sequence goes on along the minus strand of CM042977.1, from coordinate 1,391,940 downwards.
TGTTCAGTTTTGCAGCTACTTTCAGTGAAAAGGTCACAAGAACTGTCCGGCAGTTTTCTCCCCATTTAGCTGCTAAAATGAGAGCTCCCCTCACGTAAGTATTGATTTTGCGATAAATTGGCCAACCATTTGAAACTGCGTCTTACTCAAAAACATGCAATTTATTCAGGCCTGTTATTCGTGGGCGCCCGTCTGCAAAACGAGCAATACACATCTGTGGATGGCCTCGATGGGTATTTGTCTTGGTGTTTTCTTCTGGTAATTTTTTTTCCTTTCATTATTGTCCACGCACTTGCTCTCAGGCTTAATGAATTATGTTATTTCATGTACAAATTATTGGAGAATTATTGTCCTCTGTGCAGTGAGTTTTTTCCTCTGGATTGTTTCTTGTGGCATTCTTATGGTCTTATGGGCATTTGCTATCGGACTTCTCGGTAAATATCTTGTTAATTATTAGTTTGCATTTTGCATTTGATTGTTCTTAAGTATCTTATATCCCCCACAGCCACTGTGATTCATGCAAGCTTTAGGACACCAAATCTGAAAGCACGTCTGAACACATTCCGGGAAGAATTTCGAGCGGTTTGGCGCAATTACAGTGAACTGTAGCTTGAGTTTAGCAGAGCACATGTAAGTTTTTTGGATCCAAAAATGCATAAATTATAGTATAATTATGTATTTCATCTTCAATTTCATTCAACTTGTTTTCTTTAGATTTAGCTTGTGAAAGACATCATCTCTCGCCCTCTTTTGTTGGTCAGAATGGGTTTCATGCACTTCTTGTACAAGATTCTGAAATGGTCATGATAGGGTTTATAATCAACCTGGGTGTATAGCGAACACCATATTGGTATATTTTTGGACTTGCTGCATGTCGTTGTCCCAAAATAGTCCTCTATAGGTGATTTAGTATAAATTCTTAAGGAGTGTTTGGTTCATATATTGAGTTAATAATACTCCATGAGCCTAAAAATTTTACTAAAAAGGAGTTTACACACTAATTGCACTTAAACGGACTTGATTTCCTTCTAAGCCCGTTACTTGAAAGCAAGGGGCCCGGTGGTTTACAACTTTAGGGGGAGGTGGGTTACAATGTCCCATTAAATTAATGAAGAATTATGGCGATTCCCATGCTAATTCCTTATTTATGACATTTTGAAGCTTTGTTTACCCACCTAATAATTTTAATGAACCAAACACCCCTAGTGGAGACAAGAATAAGATGAGTTTTCTTGAAGTCTTTCTAGTGGCAATGTGGAATTGAATCATGTAGAGAACTCAAATTTGATTGTTGCCTGCGTAAATATCCCCCCTCCACCCAACGCACAGAAGTGTTGGGGTAGAGCGTAGATGGTAAGGAATGAATCTCGTCGCCCATTTTTGGCGTTCTCCCATGCTTTGAGAGCGTCCTCTCCTACATTATAATTTCCCTATGATCTTAAATGTTCAGGTCTTGATAATTTTTGCTTTTCATAGGGGCTTGCGTTGTTTAAGAGATGACGCTTCGTTTTTCATGCTCCATCCAGCTGCGCTCGATTCTCAAAATTATTGAGGCTGCTAAAACCCGCAAATTAGTAGGGTACTGTAAATTTCTTGAGCTCCTTGCTTAGGTAGTTACAGTAATAAATCGATTATGGTAATTCTGTGTATTGATGTGAAAAAAGGTGATGGGTCACTCTTAGCCATCTATGAAGAATCTTATTGCCATTAACTGGATAATAATGGCCAATCTTTCTAACAAAACCTTAATATGTTGTTTTTGTTACTATACAGTGTAAATTTTGATGTATCAGTTGTAAAGAATCTCGAAAATTTGTTGCCATCTTCGTTTAGAATTCATATTATTCTGCTGGGGAATTTTAATCTGGCTCTATTTGTGGTGTTTTTTCTTTTTAAAATTGATAAAAATGCTATCTACTGACTGTAAACATATTTTGTGTACAGAGGATAAGAAAATATATAAATTTTCTTTAGATGATTTGGTGTTCTTTTAAAATTTTAATAATATGAATTGAGTAGGTTTTGTGTGAAGCCGTCTCATAAGCCCTTATGTGAGATTAATAAAAATGATAAAATTATTATCACTTTCGCTATAAAATGTTATTATTTTTTATTTATATTATAAATTGTTCATGAAATAGTTCACTATATCATTATCATTTTTCATAGCTTGAGTATCACTTTTCGTCAATGATGTTATAACATAGATAATAAATAAATAGGAGTTAATACCATTCCAATTGTCATTACAAAAGTAATGGTGAGTTTTGTCATTAAAAGATATTTTAGACTAGTAATTAATCCAAAAAAAACTTAGTTTGGCAACAAAACCAATCATACAAGGTAATGCAAGGGTGGACATAAAAAATAGCGAAATACATTGTATAGCTAAAAAGGAAAATTTAAGCAAAAACAACATTCATATGAAAAAATCCCATTAATGAATTCCATAAAACAAACATTTTTTATCCGTCTCATGTAAATTCTTACGTGAGATAATTTCACACTGGTCCTTGTTTATCATTTTTTTTTGTGATAGTTAAAAATAATAATACATTTTAAAGTAAAATGTAATAGAATGTTGTTTCCACTCTTTTAGAATTCTGTAAAAAAATTTATTGGACTACAACATAAATAATATGATCTCTGTTTTATATTAAGAAATTATTGTAAAAAAAAAAAAGCTCACGTTTTTGTTGAAAACCATCAATGCATATATTACCCATATTAGAAATTTGATATCAAAATTAGGATGAGTCAAACTACTTAAGTCTGAATGGTCTTAACCATTGATTATATTTTTATTCAATTTTTACCGTTAAATAAAATAATTAAAATTTTAAAATATGAATACCACTAACCTCTATTTTTAACTATTAATCCTTCACTGATGCACTACAAAATCACCCAAAACTAGAACAACTTGATTGGAGGTAATGAGTGAGGCTCCTGTACACCCGGGTGCACGGAGCACATTCCGTGCACCTTTGTAATTTTCATGCATCTTTGCAATTTAAACCCCTAGCAATACATATGTTTAAATAAATTGAAGGGGAGAATTGTATTCATATGGAAAGGGCTAATGAGCTTTTGCCTTTCCAAGATTAGTTAATTACTCCATTACTCTCATTAATTACTTCCTCTCACATCCATCAATCAAACCTATTAACTATTAAATAATTCCTAGTATCATTTCCATTATTATATAATTTATTTATACCATGCATCCCCTTAATTTCTTACCGAAGAACTGAATCTCATCAATTCAATGATTTTATTTTTTCTATTATATGCCACTAATTTTATTTAAAAAGGCAAAAGCTCACAACTCTCCCCTCCATATTCTATTTAAACTTACTTGCTACGGGTTTAAATTGTAAAGAGATATGAAAATTGCAAAGGGACACGGTGTCTCGGGCACAAAATCCTCATTCTTTAAAGAATAATACTATATTTTAGAATAATATTAGATACTAAGTGCAGTATTAAGTAGTTATTATGATTCACTCCGTCTTTTATTTAATGATGATTTCATGTTTTTTTTTTCTTCTTCAAATTATTATGATTTCAGCCTTTAACGTAATTCCAAATTAACCTATAATACTAAATATATTATAATTATGGCCTGTGAAAATTCATGCAGTGAAGAGCGCATAATAAAGATGAAAATATGTATAATAAATTTTAATTTTCAATAGCGAAAAATAGACAATTCATATGGAGTACATTTAAAAAACAAAATCCCTTAATTTCTGAATAATAACAAAATATAGAACACTGAAATACATTCTTAAAAAAAAAAGTTAGAAAGATACTTGGGAAAACATTTTTCACTAATCAAAAATAATTCTCTACTACATAATCAAACATATATTTATAATAATAAATTTTGGAGTTTGTGTGCACTTATACTCACTCCTTAATTTATGGGGGTAAAAATAAAATCATAAATGTAAATCATACAAATAAATCAAAATATCTTCAAATATCTTTAATAACGCGTTACTTTATCATGTACACATTAATAATAATTATTATTAATTTGCATACTAAATAGAAATTAATTACTATGAATTTACCCTGAATAAATATTACTATCAGACATCTTACGATCGTAACTCATTTAAATCTACTTAAACTAAAAATACAGAAACAAATAATACTTCCCTCAACATGGGGGTATGGTCAAAAAAAATTGTTTTTGGTAGGAATATGGAAATCTTAATCATTAATTACATTTTGCATAAGATTATTTATTTATTTTATTAATAAGGATACTTTAGTCTTTGTGTGATACGTAAATTTCGAAACTCCGCTCGTAAGCTTCGTCCCAAACTGCCAATTCCTCTGTATTTCATATTCCCTCTGCATTTTTCTCGGAAAATAAATCAAACTTCGCTCGCCATGGATCCTACCAGAGATTTTGTGAAGAATGTCAAGCGTGTTGTTTTTAAGGTATGATACTGATTAAATGTTTGATTTTTTTTTTAATTTTAATTTTTAATGTACGGTTCCATGCACGTACTTGATTTCAATGAGTTCATGGCGACACTGAATTTCTACCATTGTATTGTATACACTGGAATGAATGTATGATGCTTCTCTCTCTGATCTGAATTGATGATCTGCTTTAGGTAATTTGGTGTTCTTTTGTTTTTCATCCACAAATTTTTTATTGATTGCACTATCGGAATTCGCACGGTTGGGAATCGGAATTTATTTAGGGCTAAATTGAAACAATACTGCATTATTGAATTTGTTATATTCTGGTTTTGTGGAGATATAAATATGCAAAATTGATGATATTGAGATACTCATTGTAGGTAGGGACTGCTGTTGTTACGCGTAAGGATGGAAGATTAGCAGTTGGCAGAGTCGGAGCCATCTTTGAGCAGGTTCGTCTTCCGAGTTTCTGATCTCTGGTTGGGATTTTTTCCTGTATGCGATTCTTTGGTTGATGAGTGAGGAGTGTAATTAATAATTAATCACCATCATCGTCCTTCTGTTGTTCATCTGTAATAGGGAAAATTCTAACAGTGTGAACTTCTGTATATAATGTTTAATGTATACATCAAATGGACTTATCTGCTAAATATGGTCATGGTTCAGCTTGAAGCATTGAACTCTCAGGGCTACGAAATAATTTTAGTTACATCTGGGGCTGTTGGAGCTGGTCGCCAAAGGCTTAAGTATAGGAGACTGCTAAACAGCAGGTTAATGTCTTTATCCTTCATTAATGATTCAGTGGTGGAAGTTTACATTCTGCAAAAATGTGCACTTAGTATGAGTAGTCATTTGCTTGATTGTGTTTTGCTTTTCTTAGAAATTAATCTTGTATCGCAGTTTTGCTGACTTACAAAAACCTCAAGTTGACATAGATGGGAAGGCTTGTGCAGCTGTTGGACAGAATGGTCTCATGGCACTCTATGATTCTTTGTTCAGCCAGGTAATCTTTTCTACTGCATTCTTGAATTGGACGAAAATTAATGATATGATCAATACTTACACGTATATCTGTATCTATACTTGTTAACAGCTGGACATTACTTCATCCCAACTTCTGGTAACAGACAATGACTTCAAAAGTCCAGAATTCAGACACCAACTTTCTCAAACGGTTAATTCGTTGTTGGCTCTAAGGAGCATCCCTATCTTCAATGAGAATGATGCCATCAGTACGAGGAGAGCTCCGTATGAGGTAAGAATCTCCTGTTCACCTTTCTACTGCTGGATTAGTTTGAGAACAAACATAGTGTTGGCAGGATTCGACAGGTATCTTCTGGGATAACGATAGTTTAGCGTCTTTGTTGGCGTTGGAGCTAAAAGCAGACCTTCTGGTATTATTGAGTGATGTCGAGGGCCTTTACACTGGTCCTCCAAGTGATCCAAATTCAAAGCTGATACGCACATACATAAAGAAAAGACATCAAGGAGCAATCACATTTGGGGATAAATCAAGGGTCGGAAGAGGAGGGATGACAGCGAAAGTAAAGGCCGCCGTCAATGCAGCAGATGCTGGAACACCTGTTGTCATTGCCAGGTAAAAATCACTGATTTTCATTTTTATGACCAAAAAACTCTAGAGTGTAGTTGTTTGTAGTTCATATAGCTTTCTTTTTTTCCCGTTCTTGGAAGTGGTTTTGTGGCGGAGAATATTTCTAAGGTGCTAGAAGGTCAATCCATAGGGACCCTTTTTCACAGAGATGCACAATCATGGACTATAATCGATGAATCTGGTGCTCGAGATATGGCCTCTGCAGCTAGAGAGTGTTCGCTGCGCCTACAGGTTGGTAAATGTTCTGTAGTTGAAGGGACACGGATGATTTGACCTAGTTGATCATGCTACTGCTGATGTTGTTACAGAGCCTTTCATCTCAAGAAAGGAGGAAGATTTTGCTAGACGTTGCAGATGCATTATTGGAGAAAGAATCTCTGATCAATGTTGAGAATGAAGCTGATGTTGCTGCTGCTCGCGCTGCTGGATATGATGAGTCATTGATTTCTCGTCTGTTGTTGAAGCCCGGGAAGGTACATTCAAACGAAGAATTAGATGATCATGATCTGTAAGATCTATGTATGAATACAAGCAGTTCTGTTCTATATATTGTTTTATCTTTGTGTTTTTTCTCAGATCTCCTCTCTTGCAAAATCTATTCGCACACTTGCGGAGATGGAAGAACCAATTGGTCAGATATTGAAGAAAACTGAGGCAACTGAATAAACCTTACTTCTACTTCAGTTATTTCATCAAATCAAGTAATAACTCTTTTTCTTTTTTGACTTTTCTCCATTTTGTAGCTTGCAGAGGGGCTTGTCTTGGAAAAGACTACTTGCCCTTTAGGCGTTCTACTGATTATCTTTGAGTCTCGACCCGATGCTCTAGTTCAGGTATTAATTTCATTGACTAGTGGATTAGAAGAGTCCTGTGTTCATTCGAGGTGATACTAACTTCACATAATAGATTGCTTCACTAGCAATACGGAGTGGGAACGGCCTGCTGCTCAAAGGAGGTAAAGAAGCAAGGCGTACAAACTCACTTCTTCACAAGGCAAGTATCTTCTTCTTCTTCTCCTTTTCGTCATCCTTCTTCTCGTTCTTTGTTGAACTAAATACTGTGCTGTTTATCATGCCAGGTTATCACCTCAGCTCTTCCCGATACAGTCGGTGAAAAACTTATTGGGCTAGTGACTTTGAAAGAGGAGATACCTGATCTGCTCAAGGTAAGCCTGAAAACACCATCTAGAACTATTTTTTGTAAACTTTAATTAATTATGTTGTTCTTGCATCAGCTTGATGATGTAATAGATCTTGTGATTCCAAGAGGCAGCAATAGACTCGTTTCACAGATCAAATCTGCCACGAAAATCCCTGTTCTTGGACATTCTGGTAATCCATTTTTGATCTCTTTTACCAACGAATTGAAGCAAGGGAGACTAAACCTGATTTCCTTTTCCTTCTCCATCTCCATCTCCATCAGATGGAATCTGCCATGTTTATGTAGATAAATCAGCCAATATGGAACTTGCAAGACACATTATCGTGGACTCCAAACTCGACTATCCTGCAGCATGCAATGCCATGGTACCCGCATTCGAGCCACTACATTGACATTACATCTCTTAGGCTGCATTAGCTGCAACTATTTATTACGTTCTCTGCTTTTCCAGGAGACACTCCTCGTTCACCAGGAGTTGTCAGATGCTAATGGTTTTCAGGATCTTCTGGTGGAACTCAACCATGGAGGTAGTAGTCCTTTTAGATTTTAGTTGAAAACCAAAGGAAAAAAGATTAGATTTCTCAAACATTGATGTGAGAGCTTGAGAAACCTCTTCACGTGTATTTCGTTGTAGGTGTTACATTGTACGGTGGACCGCGAGCAAGCGCACAGCTAAACATTTCAGAGGCCAAATCATTGCACCATGAATACAGCTCAAGAGGTTGTACGATTGAATTCGTGGATGATGTGAATGCTGCAGTTGATCATATTCGTAAACATGGAAGGTATGCACGCATGCAACTTTATTTGTGAATTTCGTTTCGTTCTATAAAGAAAATACGTGGCTTTATAGCTTTGTGATTCAATTTCAGTGGCCACACAGAATGCATTGTTGCAGAAGATAAAGAAACAGCTGCATATTTCTTAACTCAAGTTGACAGGTAATGAACTGTATACAATAATTATTGATGATATGAAACCACAAATCATAACTCTTACAAGTAATCAATCTCTTGTTCCAGTGCGGCGGTTTTTCACAACGCTAGCACAAGATTCTGCGATGGGATGCGTTTCGGCCTTGGAGCAGAGGTAACATGTCTACAAATGGTAGCGTTCATTGATGTTTTTCCATCTAGTTGCATTTTTTGTTGACAAGAGAAAGCACATTTCGTGAGCATAGGTTGGAATAAGCACGAGCAAAATACATGCCCGAGGTCCAGTAGGAGTTGAAGGACTTTTAACCACGAAATGGTAGGATCATACGTTCCTTCTCGTTTTTTCATTTCATCAAAGTTTGACGTTTATGTTGATTTTGAGTGCAGGATTCTTAGAGGCAATGGACATATTGTGCAGGGAGATGAAGGTGTAGTTTACACTCATAAGAATTTAGGCATCAATGAGAGATAGTTTATATTATTCCTATGGTCCAATTTTGTTTTGAAAATATGAGTTTGAATTTTCTTAATAATACTTTGACTATTAAGTACTGTGATCAATATGCAAACTGGTGGCCTCGCGTAATTGCAGTGTTGATATATTGTATATATTTTATATATTGATATTTTCTTTTTGTGTAGATATACTTACTTGTATATATTTTATATATTGGTATTTTCTTTTTATCATTAGTAAAAGGTAAAAAGTAGTAGATATTACATTTAGTTAATAATTAAATAACATCATAACTACGTAGGGGAAAAATGAACTTAAACATTAGTTGCATGTATTCGAATGTTGAAATGTTCAAAAATTGTAATGAAAGATTGTAGAAGTTGTATCAAATTATCAATGAATTAAGACTACACAAAAGGTGTAAATTCAAGATTTCCCAAGTACTATGAAAGTTGTTCTTTAGAGCTCTTTTAATGAAAAATATTTCATTACTTTTCAATAATTTTTGGGAGGATTACTATTGGATACACAAAAAAATCCTAAATTACTATGAGATACAAACATACAAAAATATTACTACTAACTACAAAAATATATAGTGATATTACAATATTACCCCTACAATGTGCTGCATATAAATGTTGTGTGCAGTAAAAAAGTGTGTGCAGTAAAAAAAAAGTTTGTGCATCAAAAAAGTATGGTGATCCGGCAGAGCTCCGGCGAAGCTCCAACGGCCGCGGTCAGGCAGCTTTTCCGGCGGCCGGCCGGTAGTCCGGCAGTGCTCCGGCGAGATCAGATTTTCGACAGTGGCGGCGGTATTTTCCGGCAGCCGGCGCGGCGACGGCGCGGCGGTCAGGCGGTTTCTGGCTGCCGGCGGCGATGGTGGTCCGGCGGTGGGTGAGGTTTTGGGTTTGTGGTTTAAAAGTGTATGAGTTTAGGGTTATATTTGGTATTTTACTTAAATATTTTGTATGTGATAGTAATTATTTTAAATCAATGTATCTAGTAGCAATTAAGGGTACAAAGTGTGTACCTATTAGTAATTATTTCATAATTGTTTATATTCTTGATAAACAGAATTTTAGGAGTTTTTTTTTAAATTTTAAAGAATAATAGTTAATCTTTTTAAAGAATATTTTTTTTATAAATTATAGAATAATTTAAAAAAGATAGAATTTAGGGTGAATCAGTTCACACAAAATAATTAATAATAAGAAATAATTTTGGACATAAAATATGCGAAGTGGAGTGATCATAAGAGGTAAGAACAAAAATGGCCTTCATTCGTAACTAATTAAATATTTGAGGGTGACTTGGGTGGAACCAATTCTTCCAAATGAATTGGTGAAATTATACCGTAAACCTAGAGATAAATTATACCATAAACTACAACGTAAAATTACAATTATATATTAAATTCTAAACCCTATGGATAAATTACACCAAAAAATTATTATGATAAAATTACAATTATACCATAACCCTAAACTCTAAGATTTAAATATACCCTAAATCATAAGGGTGAAAATTATAATTATATATCCCAAAAATTAAATAAATAAATAAAAACAGAAAAATAAACAACTCAAAAAGTAATAAATGAGGAAAGTGCAAATAATTTAAAAAAGAAAAACAAATTGATGATATATGTATAACTATAAACGTGCGCCCGGACACCTTTAGAATTTAGTATTATGAATAATTGTACATTATTTTGTTCTAAAAGGTATACACTTTAATTAATAAGGGTATACCATTTTGTTCTAAAAAGTATACATTTTTCATTATATTTTTTATTTTTCTTCAAAAAATAAAGGGTACACATCTTTATACTAAAGGGTATACAATTTAACACAAAATTCTAAAGGCACACGGTGCTTCCGTGCGCCCGGACACACAAGTTTTTGCCTTGTAAAATAAAGAGTACACATCTTTATACTAAAGGGTATACAATTTAGCACAAAATTTTAAAAGCACACGGAATGTGCTCCCGTGTTCCCGGGCACACACAAGTTTTTTCCTAAATATAAATAAATTAATAACAGTATGAGAAGTCATCAAAGAAAGTGCGGCCACCACCATCAAAGCGTCACCGCTGCCGCTACAGTCGAATCGACCGGCAACTATAGTTTCTCATACAGTCATACTGCTATTCGATGTCAGTCATACTGTTATTCGATGTCATTGACACCACCGTATGTCTTTCTCGGTTTTCTTTCTCTGATTTTCTCATTCCCCCTCTTCTTCCGTTAATTTTTACGTCTCCTGCTATGCTTTTGAGAATTGTTTATATTCCATATTTTACTCTGCACCGTTTTCTTTTTAAATTTTATTATCTTTCAGATGTAATTTTATAGGCATACAATTTTGTTCAAGAACTAATTTGGTTCAAAAACTCGTTTCTTGATGTTGTTCACTACGAGTAAGGACCACTTCTTGAAGCTCTAGTGTATATATATATATATATAAATATATAAACGCCCCACATTTTTCCATTCCTCTATATTAAATTCTTTTCATTGTTGACATTAAAAACTATTCATTTTCCCATAATTTACATAAAAATTGATATATATATATATATATATATATATATATATAATTACTTTATTTTACGTCAAATTATTTTATTCTTTGCAAAATATTCTCAATCGTAAAATATCACGTGATTTAGATATGATTTATCTCATCACTTTCAAATGGATTACAATTTAAAAATATTTTATGTTTTAAACTAATTTACGTTATCTCTTTCAAAATTTATCATGATATTGAAATGATTTGTTATATATCAATTGACATTTTTACGTGACACTGAGATTGATATGTGATATGATTGAAACTTATAACTTATATTTATACGTGATACATACGTGACATTGAGGTTGACATTGATTTCTTATTATTCATGAAATTTATGTGATTTATACATTGCATCGGTTCAATGAGTGGGTCAACAACACAGTTTCATGAAAAGAAAGGAAAATGTTTAAGTGTTACATTAAACCGATGAGTTGACCCACATTACAGTTATATACATTAAATTGATTCAATGAGTTGGTCAATGGTACAGATAAAGGAAAGGAAAGGGAAAATATTTACGTATTGCATTGAATCGATGAGTTGATCAACGACACAGTTATAAATTTGATTTTGGCTGAAAAATTGATTGAAACGTTATGAATAAGAATGTGATTGAAACCTTATAATATGACACATTACGATATGATGATTCTTATGTGGCAAAGGTTGACTGATATTTTATGTATACTTGACTGCGACAATGTAACCCACTGTACTCACCTGAAAAATATTTCTAAAATTTTAGGATGAAGGATTAGCGTGGTGGACAGTGAAAAGGTTTTTATTAAAGAGAAAAAGTTTAGTATTTTATTTAAATGTATCTATATTTTATTTAAATGATTTCTTATAGATACGCTGAAATTATTTATTTAAATCTTAATTATTTTGGTATTTTATGAAATTATGTATGAAAGATCATTCTTTTATCAAAATTTCAATGTAAGTCTTTTGCAGTGAACAAATATGATTTCTTTCTTTCTTAATTTTTATATGTTATATTATTCCCTAAAAATCCGAGATGTTACAATATATCACACTGGATTCCCTTCAATTTGCTACCTCCGTCAACAGTCAATTTATCTATTTTACGTCGTCCACTCTTAATCTATTAATTTCTCCTTTTAGATATGTGGGACCCACCCACACACTAATACAATTAAAATATGTGATTCATGCCCCCCTAATACAACTACCACCACTACACATAAAATAATAATACTCCTTGTACAAAAACTAAACGGATAGACTTAGTATAATCTTGATTTTTGAATTTTGACTTCTTAATTTACTTTTTTTTTCTTAATTTCTTTTTTGGATGGGCCCTTTTAGAGTGGTTTAGGTTGTGAATTGATGTTTGCATGTTAATTTGGTATGTTGTTATCGGATGCAATTTTTTATTGGCCTTGGAGGAACAAGTGATGAGTATATCATCACCTAAATTTTAGTATCTTTTTATGTCCGTTTTCATAGTATTTTATTCGTATTTCATGTGTTATTTGGTTGTATTATGTGTTTTTATGGAAATGTGTGAGAATGAGTTTAAACATATGTAAAACAGGTGAAAAATGAGCAAAAATAGAGACGGGAGCTGAAACAAGCTCACGGGACCCAACTCGAGTTGCAAGGGCAACTCGAGTAAACAACTCGAGTCGAGTAGGGGTCAGAAAAAGTCCAAAAATTGTCCAAAGAGCTTACTCGAGTTGCAAGGTCCAACTCGACTTGCAACTCGAGTCGAGTAAGGAGCAGGGCAAGTGCCAAAAATTGTACAGTGAGACAACTCGACTTACAAGCTGCAACACGAGTTGCTAGCTCGAGTCGAGTTAGGTTCCGAGAGATTTTCAACTTCAGAGCCTCGCAATATGACCGAACAGGTGGATGCACGAGTTGCCAACACGAGTCGAGCTAAGTCTATTCGAGTTACACATAACGTAGCTCGACTCGAGTTGCAACTCGAGTTGGGTAAGGCCAACTCGAGTTGCATATTATTGGGCCAGAAATCCAGATTTTCACCTGCCAATGTGTGTAAGTATGTGTAAAAAGCCCAACTAATGTTAAATTCGTAGCCCAACTTGGAGAGGGTATAAATAGCTTCAAGTTCAACATTTGAAGAGAGATTGGAGATTCCACCAAGGGTTTGCACCAAAACACATAGATCACACACCATTCTCTCCATTTCACACCATCATCTTCATCCATTTACATCCATTCCATCTACCATCATCCCACTATCAAAACCTTCATCCAATTGAGGAAAAGAAGCAAGGAAGAGAGGAGGATTGCAAGGGAAGGAAGAAGATCACCATTGGAGACATCCAAGGGAGTTTTCATCCAACTTTTGTATTGAAACCTTATTGTTTCATCATGTTTTGTAAGGATCTTAATGTCTATGTTGATTTTCTTTTGAATATGGTAGGCTAATCACCCTTGTGAGATTAGCAACATGAGAGTTGTTGGATAATTTTGAGATTTGTGTATTTAAATTCATATGTTGATTGGGTTAATTGATTTTCTATCATTGATGCTTTAGATCTTGATGTTTATGATGATTTGTGTGATTTGTTGTTTTAAACATGTGATTAGATTGAGAAGTCAATTGCATATTTAGGATAATTAATTGAATCATCTTGTCATACACATCATGTTCATTATAGATCTTAAAGAGATAGAGATGTCCTTTAGGATTTAGAACCCTTTGATAGAACATTCGATTGGTTTGATCGAGAGGTTGATTAATCGTGTGAAGGGATTCTTATTTAAGCTTAGTACCTTGTTGGAATTGTTTGAGTAAAAACCAATCCTTTGAGCTATGTTGGGATTCTTAAACGAATCGATATCCTATTCATCTCGAGAGGGAGTCTAGGTGAACTTAGTGTTGGCCCTTAGTCTTAAGCCCATGATTCATATAAATTTTATGCGTGTATCCTAGGATTTTCACTTCTTAATTGTTGTTATTCTCACTTTTGCTTAATTTGGTAAATCACTTTTCATCCATCCATCTTGTTTGTTGATCATTGCTTTGATTACTTCTATTTACTTGTTTGAACAACCACTCCATTGATGATTCGTCTCTATAAAATTATAAAAAATGTGAGATCGCTTAAGCACTAGCGCCTACCTCACTATGGTTCGATAAATTATTGAATTGGTCATCCCAACTACAAAATGGCTAATCAACAAGAGATTCAAGAATCAATACAATGTCTGGTTTCTTGAATTTATGTTAAGATTACTAGCAAGATAGGGACTAATAAGAGATTATTGAGTTTGATTAGGCCTTAATCTAATATGTTTTACTTTGGCACCTTATATTTAGTGTATCAAGAATTAAAATGTGTAGTCAGAGAGGGGGGAAAACTTTACTCTGAGATGGCTTTCCTTGTCTCGCTGGCAGCAGCTGCCCAATTTGTGGTTGCAGTTAGTCTCACTCTATCACAGAACGATCTTGTGCAGTTGGAAGCGAATGAAACTGTGATCACACTGTATGAAGTATTGGAGGGTAAACACAACCAAGACATCAAAGGAAACCTTGAAAATTACCTTATATCTAGGGACAGATGGTGGTCATCCGTCTACAGAATGATCGAATGTAAACAGTAACATAAACTTCCTCCGTCCGCTTTCAAGAGTATCATTTTTCCTTTTTGGGTGTCCGCCCCCAAGGATCTCATTTATTTTTTTTATCCACACACACCCACTAATACAACTAAAAAATGAGACCCACACCCCCACTAATATAGCTACCCACTACACATTAAATAACAATACTCCTTAATCTCCATGCCCAAAAGCAAATGACACCCTTAAATCCGGACGGAAGGAGTACATACATACATACATATATATTAACTGCGAAGAAGTACATAGCATCAATGTTATCCTTTTCTGGTTGTAGGTCTTGCCAATTGCCATGATTGTTAGAGTTAGCATTACCTTAAGCTTGCTTAGCTAATAAGTTATCTTTATTAGTTAGGTAGTTAAGATTATTAATACTCAGTTAGAAGTTCAGTTAGAAAGTTAGTTTTCTACTCTATGTTTTTAGATTGTATAAATAATGTACAATTGATCTATTTTTATTAAGTTCAATAATATCATTTTTCAATCTCTATTTTCTGCTATTCTCTCTCTCTCTCAAAATTTCAACATGGTATCTTAGAGTCAGTTATTTTCTCTCTCTCCTCTCTCCCTTTCTCCCTCCTCTCTTCCTTTCTCTCTCTTCATTTCGCCCCTGTTCTCATCTCCAATGGCTCTTTCCACATTCATTACTCTACACATCCGGTTAGATCGCAACAATTACACCTACTGGAGATCGCAAGTTTTGGCTACAGTTCGTGCTCATGGATATGAAGATATTCTGCTATGCTCGGTTGATTCTGTACCAAAGGCATTGCTTACAGATTCGACCACGGGATCGACAAGTCTAAATCCTGATTTTCCTCTTTGGCATAGGAAGGAACAATTTCTCTTGAGTTGGTTGCTCAACTCCATTTCAGAATCAATGATTGGTTATGTTCATAAATGTGTTTACTCTTTTGAGGTCTAGAAGGTGTTTGATGATTTGTTTCGGTCTCAATCGAAGGCCTAGGGATGCATCTTCGTTTTCAGCTTCAAACGTTGAAAAAAGAAAGTTTGAATATTGAAGAATATATCCTACAGATGCGAACTATTGCAGATGGAATTCAAGCGGCAGGTCAATCTCTAAGTGATGAAGATTTGGTGATGTATATCCTTGGAGGTCTTGGTCCGGAATTTGAAGCAGTTGTTATTAATCTAACAACTCGTGGTGATCTATTATCCCTTTTTGAAATACAATCTATTCTTCAAACGCATGAGATGCGTCTTCTTCAATCAAATCACCGTATATTTTTTGAAGGAAATCCGATGTTGAATGTTGCCATGAAAAATTCATCACCTAGAGGTGTTTCGGGTAGATTCCGAGGTCGAGGTAGATTTTTGGGAAGGCCTAAGGTTTTTTGTCAAATCTATGGAAAAGCTAATCATGTAGCTGCTAAATGCTACAAGAGGTTTGATACTACATATACTGGTGTAGAAAATGAGCAGAATTTTGGTAATTCACATGCTCAGGTTCATATGATTCAGCAACGTTTTGAGAATAACTCTGTTCCTCCCATAGCAAGTGAATTTGTTGATTATCAAGCTTACACTAATCCTTCTAAACCTTCATCTTCTTCTCACCATAACTCAAGTTTGGAATGGTATGTTGATAGTGGAGCAACACACCATGTCACTTCTCAGCTTGGAAATTTGCAAATTCAATCACCATATCAAGGTACATCTCATCTTGTTATTGGTAATGGTTCTTCTGCCTCTATTAAACATATAGGATCTATGTCCATCCCAAGTCTTCAGTCTTCTAAATCTGTTCAGCTTAATAATGTGCTTCATATGCCTGATATTACAAAGAATCT
The DNA here is from genome assembly GCA_023678885.1 of Pogostemon cablin. Classification (NCBI taxonomy): domain Eukaryota; kingdom Viridiplantae; phylum Streptophyta; class Magnoliopsida; order Lamiales; family Lamiaceae; genus Pogostemon; species Pogostemon cablin. Next base: position 1,375,323 of record CM042977.1, on the reverse strand, counting down.
TATGAGCATCTCTCAATTTCTAAAGGACAACAATGCTTGTATTGAGTTTCACTCTTGCTTTTGCATTGTTAAGGACTTGAGAACACACAAACCGCTTCTGAAAGGAGTGCTTAAGAATGGTTTATATCAGCTAGATTTGGAGCATTTTCAGCCATCACCACATGAAGTTAGTTCTCAAAATTGCTTGTCTTTAGCTTCTTGTAGCAATGCTACTATGATAGCAAATAGTAAGAAAAATAACTTCTTGTTGTGGCATCATCGACTTGGGCATCCGTGTGCTTCTACGCTTTCACAAGTACTTAAAACTTTGAATGTATCTACTACTTCATCATCTAGTATTTTCTGTGAGGCTTGTAAATTTGGAAAAATGCATCAATTGACACTTCTACTGCTCCACTTGAAATTATTCATGCTGATGTGTGGGGTCCCTCTTCTACCACTTCTATGGATGGTTATAAATATTGTTTGGCCTTGGTTGATGATTACACCAGATATACATGGATATATCCTATGGCTGTGAAATCAGAAGTTTCTGCTATTATTCCTCAGTTCATTTCTTTGGTGGAAAGACAATTTACATGCAAGGTTAAAGCCTTTCATAGTGATATGGGGGGGGGGTGAATTTGTTACTTTGCACAGTTTTTTTAAACACTTGGGCATTTTGGTTAAACACTCATGTCCATATACCCATCAACAAAATGGTTTGGTTGAGAGGAAGCATCAACATATTACAGAGATTGGGTTATCTTTGTTGGCACAGGGCTCTATTTCTATGAATTATTGGTGGGATGCCTTTCATACTGCAGTGTTCCTCATTAATACACTTCCTACCCCTGTTCTCCAAAATCTTTCTCCTTACCAATATTGTTTCACAAGTCCCCAGATTATTCATTTCTTAAAATATTTGGATGTGCATGCTATCCTTTTCTCAGACCATATAACTATTCCAAACTTCAGTTTAGATCTTCCAAATGTGTTTTTATTGGGTATAGCTGTTTTCACAAAGGTTACAGGTGTCTTCATTCATCAGGCAGAATTTATATATCCAAAACTGTTGATTTCAATGAAACTGAATTCCCGTTCCCTTTACTCTTCTCCGAAAAATCCGCTCCTCCGTCTATCACTCCTTACACTTTTTCTACTCTTCCTGTTCTTCCTTTACCACATTCATATATTCCATCCCCTGTTTTAGAAAGACATGTTGGGTCAAATTCTCATCAATCTGCCCATTTTTCTTCATGTTCCTTTGATTTCTCTAATTCCCCCTCCCATCAATCTGCCCAATCTCCTTCTCATTCTTTTGATTCCTCTGAAATCCCTTCTCCTGCTCCAAAAAATTCTTCCATTCCTCAACCTGTTCATGCTGAAGAACCTCCAGTTACTAAGTCTGATCATCATATGGTGACAAGATCCAAATCAGGCATTTATAAACCAAAACTTTTCCATGTTACTGTTGTGCCTTCTCCATCTTTTGAACCTGATTGTGTTTCTCAAGCCCTTCTTGTCCCTGAATGGAAGAATGCTATGCAAGAAGAATATGATGCTTTGCTATGGAATAATACATGGAAGCTTGTTCCTTGGTCTCCAGATATGAATCTAATCACCACGAAATGGATTTTTAGAATCAAGAAACATAAGGTTGGTTCTATTGAGAGATATAAAGCTAGGTTAGTGGCTCGTGGTTTTCAGTAGAACGCTGGTGTGGATTTCTTCCATACGTTTAGTCCTGTTATCAAACCTATTACTCTCTGAATTATTTTCAGTCTTGCTGTCACCAAGGGATGGACCATTCAACATGTTGATATTAACTATGCCTTTCTACATGGAGACTTAAAAGAGGTTATTTTTATTCAACAACCAGATGGATTTCAAATTTCAACCAAACCAACTCATGTTTGTAGATTGGTTAAAGCATTATATGGGTTGAAACAGGCTCCAAGGGCATGGTATGATACTCTTAAGGCCTTTCTAGTGCAATCTGGTTTTATGCATTCAAATTCTGATCATTGCTTATTCGATATGATTGATGGTGGGAAAATGACACTTTTGTTAGTTTATGTTGACGATATTCTGATCACTGGAGATGATTCTATTCTTGTGTCCAAGCTCATTCAAGATTTGCATCACAAGTTTTCCTTGAAGCATTTGGGAGAGGTCAACTATTTCTTGGGCTTGGAAGCTAGTGTTTCTCCTCATTCCATAAAGCTTACTCAGTCTAAATATATTAAGGATATACTTCTTCACACTAATCTTGATCAGTGCAATCCTTGTCCTACTCCATGTCTAGGTTTCAAATTATCTCTTCTTGACAGTCCATCCTTTGATCAACCTACTCTCTACAGAAGTATTGTTAGGGCCTTAAAATACTTAACACTCACACGTCCTGATATTTCATTCAGTGTTAATAAACTGAGTCAGTTTCTTCATGCACCAACTCAAAATCATTGGAAGGCTTGTAAACGGGTTCTTCGTTACTTGAAAGGAACACTCTCGCATGGTTTATCATTTTCACCAGTGCATGATTTCAGACTAGAAGGTTTTGCTGATGCTGATTTTGCAGCTTGCATCGACGACCGTCGCAGCACTAGTGGTTATTGCATCAAGCTTGGCACTAATCTTCTCTCGTGGAGCTCCAAGAAACAAAATGTTGTTGCTCGAAGCAGTACTGAAGTAGAATACAGGTCCCTTGCCATGGCCACTACAGACTTATTATGGATCGGCACTCTTTTCTCCGAACTTTGAATTCCGCTTGCCAAACCTTCTGTTCTTTGGTGTGACAACCAAGGAGCAATTACTTTAGCTTTCAGTCCTGCTTTTCATTCTCGCACCAAATATATAGAGATTGATGTTCATTTCCTCCGAGAAAAGGTACAGAATCAACAATTGGATGTTCGATACATTCCAACAGAAGATCAACCGGCAGACATTCTTACAAAGGCTCTAACTCCAATAAAATTTCTCCTGCTTCGTTATTTGCTTTGTTCTCCAACAGAAGATAGTCCACATTCAAACGGAGCATGTTAGAGTTAGCATTACTTTAAGCTTGCTTAGCTAATAAGTTACCTTTATTAGTTAGGTAGTTAAGATTGTTAATACTCAGTTAGAAGTTCAGTTATAAAGTTATTTTTCTACTCTATATTTTCAGATTGTATAAATAGTGTACAACTGATCTATTTTCATTAAGTTCAATAATATCATTTTTCAATCTCTATTCTCTGCTATTATCTCTCTCTCTAAAAATTTCAACAATGATGAGTAGACTTGGTCGAAACAAGCTTCATCAGGCGGATAATTTCGATGATAGAACAATCGAATTGGGACCAAGTGTGAATCCTAGAATTTCGAATAAATGATGTAGCTGCTTCAAAACTGTAGCTTCAACGATATAGACATGGCATAAGTAAGACGAGCGAAGCTGGTGGGAAGAAGGTGTGATATTCATCAAATTATGATACTCTACATATATTACTATTTTATTCTTGACCAGCTTTTGTTCTCTTCAATGTCTGAATTTGTTTTGAGTTAATTTTGTTTGTTTGATTTTGAATTGAACACATTTTGAGCATTATTGATAGTCTTTTATTAATGCAAAAGGCTGAGTTCTTTACATCATAATTTTAATATTTTCTAATTTCTACTACTTATACAATCTTAAGATTAAGCCAATGAATATAGATCTATAGACTTAGTTGAGGTATGCTCTTAAATGCAAATAATACAATAAGAATCTGCTGATTATGCATTGCTTGCATAATTTGCATAATCTAGTGAAATTCTTATAACTTTGTATTCACTTCCCTTGATACAGTCAATTGAGATCACCTTTGGCTGGAGGTTTTTTTTTTTTTAATTAGTAAGATAAGATGGAAAATCTTATGAATTAACTCATAATCAAATAATATTAAAAAAAACACGCCCAAAATTAATTGGGCCGAAATTCTGCCCAATAACTTCTAACAATGGGCTCTCCTCGGTCCACAGTTTAGAGTTATCTCTCTAATCGGAAAATATAATAAGTTTGCTTGCACATGCAGAATTAATACAAGACATAGTATTTGTGAAACGGGTCGACCATCATTAAAGTATGCTTATTTAAAAGGTAAAGTATATTTAATGGTAGTTAAAGTATATTTTCTAAAGTATGATTATGCATTAAAGTATAATTTTAGTGGGTTATAATATGATTTATTATTAACATACTTTAACTACAAATAAATATATTTTATATATACAATAAGCATACTTTAATGATTGGTCAACCCGTCTCACAAAAGAATCTCTCTTAATACAATAGTGTTTTTTTTTTTGTAATTAATTGTGAATTTTGGTAAAAATTATATAGTTAGTTATATAATTTTGCGCCAGCAGTCAAATATTAATTCACAATAGGAAATAAATATGTGATTGAATCTCGTAGAAAATATGGCACAATATATTTGATTTGGGAAATAAGCACGAAATAATGTTGACTAATATTTAAATGGCTTAAATAGGAGAATTAAATCATCCTCTGGATAAAATTTTTTTTAATACCAGCCATTAAATTACAAAATATTCATAAATAATTACTTGATTACCTAAGCAATTTAACATGTGAATGGAAAGAGAGGAGAAATACTTTTTCTTTGTTTATAATTATTTTGTTATAAATTTATTTTAAAATAAAAATATATCAAATTATTATGTTTTTAAATATGGTTGATTTTAACCTTTTTTTTTTCAATTCTCAATTTTGATATTTTCTTATCTAATTTTAGTCCATTTTTCAAAATTTGGTTATTTTTGTCACTTTTGATCCAAATTTAGTATATTTTTAATTAATTTTGGACATTTTTTAATATAAAAGACTAATTTTATTCTTTAAAAAAAAAGCCAAATTTGCAAAAAGACTAAATTTGGATAAAAATAATTAAAATTAGACAGAAAGAATCAAAATTGAAAATTATAAATAAAAAATAAATAAAGTTGTAATAACATATTTACATAACCAATGTAATATTTTCTCTTACTATTAATCATATATTTATTAAAAACATATTGGCCTGACATGCTTAGGAAAACAAAAATAACATAACATAGAACAAAAAATTAAAATAATAATAATAATAATGACACCAACATTTATAATCCATCTCATATGGCGTCGTCTTTATTCAAAATTCGCAAATTGTAAGTATAACATAATTAACATTAACATAACATATATATATATATAATTAATGACATCATATTATACATCGCCAAAAAAAAAAAAAGGTTTTCACACACTACATTTTGAGATGTGTGAACCCTGCAAACTTATTTAAAATTTTAAATCATTAAAAAAAAAAAAAGCATGCATCACATGGCAGTGGGGGAATTGGTGAGACGGTGGTCTTTGGGCGGCTGAATGACGGTGGAAGCGGCGGCGGAGATGGCCGGAAAGTGGTCGGAATCGCCGGGAAGTCTGATGTAAGAAGCGGAGGGAGATTCGCTAAGCCATGTAGTGAAAGTGAGAAATCTTTGTCCTCTATTCTTCCTGTATTCAGAAATTGCTCTGTATACGAATGGAATTAGGCCCTCCATTCCATCACACACTCTCTGTGTGTACATATGTGTTTTTTATTGTCCTGATGTGGGTTTAATAGGGGGAAGTTTAATTGGATGACGGGTCGGGTTATGATCCATTGAGTTGGAGGTGAGTTGTCCACGTCGATAATGAAGTGTTGGTTTATAATATAAAAAGAGAGAATAGAGGACAATTTTATTATGAAGATGCTTTGGATGCAGTGTATGATACAAGTGTAGATTAGGCTCCAAAAATCATTCTAATATGACATTTGTTATTGATTGTGTTTACGCAAAGAATTGTCATTGTTCACGTGCAAAATTATCACTGATTTTGTTCACAGAAATCAATTAGGGATCGAAAAATTAGTTTTATTAATTCTGGATCTAAAAGATGTAATACTATCAATTTAAAATCTAAAATCATAAAATCAAACTAAATTTAACATAATTCTATAAATTTATCATTAATTAGTATATTATTTTAATGATAATAAATTGTAAAATATTATGTTAAAATAATAATTTTAATATATGAAATTTAATGTAGAATATTATTTTATTTTAATTAATTTTATGATTTTATATCCTATATTGATAGTTTCATATTTTTCGGGTTCAAATTAATAGGAAAAAAAATTCGGATCCCTAACTGATAGTTAAGCTATGTTTCGGGTCCTATATGAAAACTCCTAAAAATTGATTATTGGACTAAGCTCAAAGCCTAAAATTTTCGATTTATCTTTACATAGTATCACTAAATTTTGAATAATTGATAGAATAAAATCACAAAATAAATAAATAAATCATAACTTAAATAATAAGTTCTAAATTTAAATATATGGTTATAAATGGAGTACAAAATTAAAATGATGGATATAATTTAGGGTGATTCTGCGGTGCACCTGGTGCGCGGTGCACCCTAGAATGTACAGGCTAAAAATATAGGGTAGTGGGTAGGTTTTTTAATTTTATTTTTAATTATTTTATTTAATTAATGGTATAGATTAAACTAAATATTGATCCAACGGTTATATTCGTTCAGGTGCACCGAAGTTAAACTCTATAATTTAAATGGAGTTATAACATTTTGGGTGATTCTACGGTACACCTGCGGTTAATGGGTTAAAAATAGGGGGGAGTGGGTAGTTTTTTTTTTTAAAAAATTAATTATTTTATTTTATTTGATGGTAGAGATCAAATTAAAATATAATCTAAAAGTTAAGATCGTTCAAGTGCACCGAGTGCATAATAGTTGAACTCTAACATTTTTATTAAAAATTTATATCTAATTTGATAAAGAGAGATGACTATTTAAAAAAAATGAAAAAGCAATCTCAATTTAGACAATGTTATATCAGTGTTGCCACTAAATATAAATTAAAATAGGTTTATAATGAATTAGTATATTATAATATCTAAAACCATATTTTTAATGCATTATTCATCATCATATTTTAAACATACTTTAATTATCAATAAATATATTTTAATTATTAATAAACATATTTCATCTATATAATCAACATTCTTTAATATATGTCATAATTCGTTTGAAATAAGTAGCGTCTCACAATAAACTTAGTACATTTTATTTGAAAAGTACGGAAGCTTTCGTGAATTGTGACATAATTGAATTATTAAATAAAATTTGATACAAAATCAACATCAATTGTATTCAAGGGTTAGTGTTGCGTGTTACCGTCTCACGTGAGATTATTTTACACTTTTTAAAATAGTTATCACTTTTGTTATAACATTTTGAGTAAGTCTTATGTGAGACCGTCTCACGTGAGACCATTTTACACTTTTTAAAATGATTATCACTCTCGCTATAAAATATTATTTTTTTCATTTATACTATAAATTGTTCATGAAATAGCATTATCACTTTTTATTAGTTTATTATTACTTTTCATTAAAATCTGGATATATGTCATATGTAACATTAACTTTGTGAAAAACGCCACTTTTAATAGTTGATTTTGGAAAAATGATACCCAATAGAATTTTTTTGAAAAAAATGCTACTTTATGACTTTTTTGCCCATCTTCTATCACATAATTAATACATAGTCGTTTACTGTTATTGCATATATGTCATATGTGAATAAATAACATGTGAATGGTCGCACATCTAGTCACATGTAGGGTCACACATATAATTCGTGTATGATGGCGTGTAAGTTTCCTGGCGTAGTCGCAGAAGACTTCGCAGATTAAGATTTAATTAGTCCAAAATTTAAAAAAAAAATGAAAATTTTTTCAAAAAATTTATAATGAATGTCATTTTACTAAAATAAACTATTAAAAGTGGCATTTTAAATTGGTGATACCCAATTAAAAATGGTATAAAGAAAAATAGCTAGATCAAACAAGAAATATACAGAGTACATACGAAACTTGATTACAAACCCTTAATACTAATTTTTGTAAAAATACAGTTTATGTGTAAATCGGTACTCACACCTAATTAATTGATGATTTTCTATTGATTTATAATCATAATGCCCAAGATTAAACAATATTCGAGATTTAAATCGATTATAATATATAATTTACATCCCAATAACATCCCGCCAAATCAGATTAGAATATAGTGTCTTATGCAATACTATACTTGCTCATGTTTGATTTTAAATTCATATAATTGTGAGTTTAGGTGGCCTTAATCTACATTTAATCATATTTTCGTTGGTTGATGACAACTTTTAGGTTGAAATTACATAAGAATCCACAAAATATAATCTATATATATCGTTCACCATTAACTTGATTTTGACACCTTTTGATTAACGCAAAGAATGATGTGAAATTTTCTTAAGAAATAATATACAGATAAATAAGAATGTGATGATTTTTTTAATAAAAAGTAATACTATTTAATTGATGCAAAGTGATAATAAAAACTACTTCATGAAAATTTCATGGCAAAAACTTGTGTGCGCCCGGGCGCACATGAGCATTTTCCTTGTTCCTTTAGAATTTTATATTAAATTGTATATCATTTAATATAAAGATGTGTACCCTTTATTTTCTGAAGAAAATAAAAAAATATTAATGAAAAGTGTATACCATTTAGAACAAAATGATGTACCCTTATTAATTAAAGTGTATACCCTTTAGAACAAAATAATATACTCTTATCCATAATACTAAATTCTAAAGGCGCATGGTGTGCACCCGAATGCACGCAAGCCTCACTTAAATTTTATAATATAAATAAAATTTGATAATATTTAAAAATAATAATATCATCTTTAATAATAAATAATAATTAATTACGAATTGTTAGACGGTATCACAAAGTGTACCATTTAATTAATTCTAATTTATATAATATATGTTGTGTTCGTTCCTCAAATGATCTAAACTTTGAGGAATTATTAAGCTAGTGAAAGCGCAGCAATAATCCACGTTTCAAGACGTGTTCAAGCTAAATTTTGAGGGAAAAAAAACTCCAATTAAAATAAAATAAAATAAAAATTGACTCTCTTTATCACCTTTATTATACTCTCTCCGTCCTGTACTTATGTCCACCTGCACTGTAGATATGAAATTTAAGAAAAATTGCTTTTTGACCAACTTTATTGACTTTTCAGGGGTATTGTTATATAAATTATAAAGTATGTTATGTATGTTAGGTGAAAGTGATATTTTTGAAATTAAGATAACTTTTGAGGTTGTTGGTTGATGTGGAGTTTCCTTTTTTGGGTGGTGAACATAAGTGTGGGACAGACGAAAAAGTAAAGTGTGAACATAAGTGTGGGACGGAGGGAGTATATCACAACGATTATCTCCAACGCGACAAACAGTTACTCATTTATTTCTTTTTTTATCATGATTTAAAAATAAAAACTAATGATTATCATATAGTATAATAATAATAATATCTCTTGTGAATGTAAACGTTTTATTCTTGATAACACACACACGTTTCACTCTATTGATTGAAGCTTATGATCACACAATCACTCATATGAACAAATCGAAGAACAACAAAGAAATTATAGTGGTTCGGCTTGATGAAGCCTACATCCACTCTCAAAGGTGTTTGAATCTTATTGATGATACAACTTGAGGAGAGAAAACTGAAAATTTGAAAATGATCACTTACTACTAAACTCTAAACTGCTTCTTCTCTTTTATATATAAGGATGATCACTTGCAGATGGTGTAATCTGCATGGCTGTGTGTTTGTTAGTCGGTTAGATGGAATCTTCAACTGCAAAACTACCTCAGCTATTCTTCCTTCCATCTGATCAATCAACCCTCAACCATTTGATCATTCAAGTAATCTAATGGTCCATCCTTGAGCCAACTCATCAATCCTTATCTTATGTTTGATTTACTAGCTTCACTAATCTCCTTCTTCCACGTATGAGCTACTTATCATACACACAAATCTGTCATGCATGCATGTGTCTATACTTCCTAATAATTCTCCACCTTATAGACACTGCAGCATCTCAATAAGACTCAAAACACCCCACCCTGCTGTTTTAAGGGTACAACTACCCATTCTCTTCTTTTATTGCATATTGAACAAGGTTTTACACAACTCAAACTTGAGAGTTGGCAATGCCTTGGTCAATACATCAGCTGAATTTTCTGCAGTGTTGATTTTTTTTACTGCAACAATCCCCTTTTCAACCATATCTCTTATGAAGTAAAACCTTACATCAATGTGCTATGTTCTCTCATGATATCCCTGATGTTTGGACATATTAAGAGCACTTTGATTATCACAAAATACTTCAAAAACTTCTTGCTGAATCCCAAATTCCTTCAAGATTCCTGTCAACCAAATACCTTCTTTCACAGCTTCAGTGAGTGCCACATACTCAGCCTCTGTAGTGGACAATGCTACCACATGTTGATGTGTAGCTTTCCAATTAATAGTTGTACCAAACATGTTAAACACATAACCTGTCAGTGACTTTCTTGAATCAAGATTTGCAGCATAGTCTGCATCAACATATCCCACAATTGCTTGATTACAATCCTTCCTTCTCTGAAATTTTAAACCTACTGATGCTGATCCTTTAATGTACCTCAAAGCCCATTTCACTGAATCCCAGTGCATTAATCCTGGTTTACTCATGAACCTGCTGATCAGACTCATTACATATGCTAAGTCTGGTCTACAGCATACCATTGAGTACATTAAATTCCAACTGCACTTGCATATGGCATTCTGTTCATTATTGCCCTTTCTTCATCTGTCTTTGGGCTATCTTGTAGTGACAGTCTCAGACCTTGCTTTGTTGGTACTAACACTGGCTTACACTGATCCATATTATATCTCTTCAAGACCTTAATCAAGTAGGACTCTTGATTCAGCAGCAAAATACCTGTTGATCTATCTCTTTTAATTTGCATACCTAGTATAACACTTGCTTCTCCAAGATCCTTCATCTCAAACTCATTTCTCAGCACTTCTTTTACTGTGTTTATACCTGTAATATTCTTACATGCAATCAGAATATCATCTACATATAGCAATAGGTAGGTGAAATTTCCTTCTTCATTCTTTATATATACACAGCTGTCATGCAAGCTCCTATCAAAACCATTTGATGTTATGTATTCATCAAACCTCAAGTACCACTGCCTAGGACTTTGTTTAAGCCCATACAGAGACTTAACTAACTTGCATGCCTTGTTTCCTGATCTGTCAATATTCACCCCTTCAGGCACTTGCATATATATGTCTTCTTCAAGATTACCATGTAAAAACGCAGTAGTGACATCCATCTGATGCAATTCAAGGTCAAACTGAGTCACTATAGCAAGTAAGATCCTAATGGAACAATGCTTCATAACTGGGGAGAAGATCTCATTGTAATCAACACCCTCCTTCTGTGAAAATCCTCTTGCAACTAGCCTTGCTTTGTATCTAAATCCACCTTCTTTACTTGTTACTGGTTTTCTTTTGAATAACCACTTACATCCAACAAGCTTCTGATCTGTTGGTTTATTAACAAGTATCCATGTATTGTTCTTCTCCAAAGATAGTAACTCATCTTCCATAGCAGCTAACCACTTATCACTCTCAGTGCTGGAAATTGCTTCTGAGTATGATCTAGGCTCATACATTTTAATATCTGTGGCTACAAACAATGCATAGGACACAACATCAGCTTCTATATACCTAACAGGAGCTCTTACCTGCCTTCTCAATCTATCCCTAACTAACTGATAGCTACTCAATGATCTTCTTTCAGCTGATGTTTGACCCTCTTCTGATGTTGATGTGTTTTGATCCCTCACTTGTTGTTTCTTATCTGTTTCAAGCTCCACCTCAAGCTCAACATTATCTGTATCAGAAACTATACCAGCTGCTCTTTCAATTAAAGGCATTTTCTTCTCATTGAAACTTACATCTCTACTAATAAGAAACTTATTTGCCTCATAACACCACAACTTGTAACCTTTTGTCTCTTTGGGATATCCAACAAGTACACATTTAATGGCTCTTGGATCTAACTTATCATGTTTCTGATGTGCATAGGATTGGCAGCCTATAACCCTGAGATGATCATAACAAGGAGGCTTTCCAGACCATATTTCCTCAGGAGTTTTAAACTTGATTGCTGCTGATGGACATATGTTAATGAGATAAGCAGCAGTAGTTACTAGTTCACCCCAAAATCCCTTAGTGAATCCACCACTACTCAGCAGACATCTTACCCTTTCAAGTAAAGTTTGATTCATTCTTTCTGCCACCCCATTTTGTTGAGGTGTACCTGGGACAGTCCTGTGCCTTTTGATACCTTTCTCTTGACAATAACTGTTGAACTCTTGTGATACATATTCTAATCCATTGTCAGTCCTCAAACATTTAAGCTTGCACTCTGTCTGATTTTCAATTTCAGTAAGCCATGTCTTAAATATTGTCAGTGCCTCATCTTTTGTTTTTAAGATCCTTACCCACAACTTTCTTGAGTAGTCATCAATGAAGGTTATGAAGTATCTTCCACCTCCCATAGTTGTAGTCTTGGATGGCCCCCATAAATCTGAGTGAATATACTCCAGTCTTGACTTAGTGTTGTGCTCTGCAGGGCCAAACTTACTCCTTTTAAGCTTGCCAAGTATGCAAGCCTCACACTGCTCCAACACAACAGATGAACTAAGATTTAATAAACCTTGTCTTGCCAACTCTTGTAATCCTCTTTCACTTACATGAGCAAGTCTCCCATGCCATAGTAATGCTTCATCTTTTCCTTGTGATGTATTGATCTGTCCAGTGATGACAGACCCCTCAAGAAAATACAGATCATTTTTCTTGATTCCCCTTATCACAACTTTAGATTCTTTCAAGATAGTGAGTATTCCATTCTTAAGCCTACTTTCATATCCTAATGTATCCAACATACCAAGAGAGATCAAATTTCTCCTTAAGCTAGGCACATATCTCACTTTATTCAGCAATTTGATAGATCCATCAAACATTTTCATCTTAATGGAACCTATGCCTTCAATATTACATGTTTGATCATTTCCTAAAAGGACAGACCCCTCATTAAATTCAGTTAACTCACTGAACCATTCTTTAATAGATGTCATATGAAAAGTACATCCAGAGTCTAAAACCCATTCTTCTGAAATAGAATCAGATACTACAGACAATGCCTCAATAACATCATTCTTAGGTTGAATGTCAGTTACCTGATTTGCATGGTTCTTCTTATTATCAGCTTTTTCTGCAATTTTCTTGGCCACCATTGCCTTCCATTTGAAGCACTGTTTCTTGTAGTGCCCAGGTTTGTTGCAATGGAAGTAATTATTGTTATCTTCATCTGTTGACAAACTCTGAGACTTAGCAGGCTTCTTCTTGTCAAAACTGACCTTCTTATTGTTATTGCTCCAGGTTCCTTGCTTCTTGGCAACCAATACTTCACCACTAGCCTGTACATCTGAATTCTTGTGTAACACTTTTGCTCTCAAGGCAAGTTGTACTTGATCTAGAGTAATGGTCTCATTATTACCAAACAGCAGTGTATCCTTCAATCCTTCAAATGATGAAGGAAGGGCTGACAGTAGAATAACAGCCTTATCTTCTGTATGCAGGGCTACATCTATATTTTCTAGATCATCAATTATCCTATTGAACTCATCTAACTGCTCAAGAATTGATTTCTCTTCTGTAATCTTAAATGAATACAGCTTCTGTTTCTTATACAATCTATTAGCAAGAGTCTTAACCATGTAAAGTTCTTCTAACCTTTGCCAAATACCTCTGGCTGTTGTTTCTTTTGCAATCTCCCTTAAAGCCTTGTCTCCCAAACACAGAATGATTGCACTCCTTGCTTTAGATTGTTGATCTTGATCAGCTGCAACCGCAACTACATCAACCGCCACAGCTTGATTTTCAGGTAGTGGTTTGATTGCATCTGAAAGACCTTGCTGGATGAGGATGGCCTCCATCTTCATGCGCCACAAGCTGAAGTCTGACTTTTCTGTAAACTTCTCCACATCGAACTTTGTTGTAACCATGGTGATCTCCTTCTTCAATCAGATGCCAGTAACTTCCTTCCCACAGACGGCGCCACTTCTTGTGAATGTAAACGTTTTATTCTTGATAACACACACACGTTTCACTCTATTGATTGAAGCTTATGATCACACAATCACTCATATGAACAAATCGAAGAACAACAAAGAAATTATAGTGGTTCGGCTTGACGAAGCCTACATCCACTCTTAAAGGTGTTTGAATCTTATTGATGATACAACTTAAGGAGAGAAAACTGAAAATCTGAAAATGATCACTTACTACTAAACTCTAAACTGCTTCTTCTCTTTTATATATAAGGATGATCACTTGCAGATGGTGTAATCTGCATGGCTGTGTGTTTGTTAGTCGGTTAGATGGAATCTTCAACTGCAAAACTACCTCAGCTATTCTTCCTTCCATCTGATCAATCAACCCTCAACCATTTGATCATTCAAGTAATCTAATGGTCCATCCTTGAGCCAACTCATCAATCCTTATCTTATGTTTGATTTACTAGCTTCACTAATCTCCTCCTTCCACGTATGAGCTACTTATCATACACACAAATCTGCCATGCATGCATGTGTCTATACTTCCTAACAATATCCAATTAAATGATTTTATTAAGGGCAGAAAAAATAAATTTTTTATATTTTATTTTTAAAAAATACTATCAATTATTATCTTTTTGGAAATGATAATATGCTACCTTTAAAAAAAAATGAATATAATAATTCGTAATTGCAACAGTTAATGCGACTATACTTGCAATTATGTTTACAACCCTATACGTATCTTCATACGACTACCCCTACAATTTTACAAGCAAAAGAGCAAAGGAGACATTTTTTAAATAATAAAAGGAATTTGAAAAAAAAGAGCGACATTTTCAAAATCAATTACTACTCCGTGGCAAAAACTCCAGTTTCCCCATGTTCACATGAGTTTTAATACTAAAATTTTTGTGTTCACATGGGACACAGTGTGTTTTCGGGGCACAGGAGACCAACTCTTTATACTTTTCTCATTTGTTTGTCACACCACCAAAGAGAAACATCACTTTATCTACAAACTCAAAAGTTACTTTAATTTTAAATTTGTCACTCATTTTTCACACACATCTCATTACTTTACCCTCTAAAGTCAATAAAGTTGATCAAAAAGTACAAATTTTCTTAAACAACGTGGAACAGTAAACGTGAGAAGTATTATGAGATGGAAGGAGTATTAATTTGGATTTTTTTAAAAATATTTTTTTTCTTTTTAAATACATTCGATGGTTATCATTTTCCATCATCGTATATATAACTCGATTGAACTCACCCCTGACAAATTAACACAAATTCTTTGGCTTCGAAAAAAAAAAAGTAAAACACTATATAGTAATAATGATTATTATGCAGTGCAGAACAATTATACTATCAGATTTCATATACTAATTCAATAATAATTTTAAGTTAATTTAACGATATAGTTATCGAGTTGAGATTATTGTGATATTTTTTTAAATTTAATATGTAGGTACTTTAATTAATATACTTAGGGGAAAAATTAATTTATATTATCTGAGTATAGTATACTACTCCCTCCGTCCCATAGTTAAGTTCACCAACACTGTAGATACGGAGTTTAAGAAAAGTTACTTTTTGACTAACTTTATTGACTTTTTAGGGGTATTGTGGTATTTTAAGATAATAAATAAATTATAAAGTATGTTATGTGTGTTAGGTGAGAGTGGTATTTTTGAAATTAAGATAACTTTTGAGGTTTTTGGTTAATGTGAAGTTTTATTTTTTGGGTGGTGAACATAAGTGTGGGACGGACGAAAACGGAAAGTGTGAACATAAATGTGGGACGGAGTGAGGTGGACTTATTTAGGTAAGGTGTATTTTTCTTTGAGAGTGGCCTGCACGAACACTTTAAGCCGTCCCTCGTATCTTATGTCATACGATACGACTGCGTTTTGATATCCGCAAATTTCGATTCTAAATCTCTCACTTAATGCTCTAGGGACCTACCCTACCCACAACAATAACATTTACAATTTTACATTATTAGAAAATCTAAATTTTCTTTTGTGATTTTTCGTATAAATAAAAAATAATACTAATAGCGATTTTTCGTATAAATAAAAAATAATACTAATAGCTAGGAGAAGAAAATCTTGAAAAGAAGTTTTTTTTCTCTTGTGAGACATTATATATGTGAGACAGTTTGTGAGACGTGTTAAAGTATGTCTATTGTATAGATAAAGTATGTTTAATAGTTGTTAAAGTATGTTTTCTAAAATATGATAAATAATGAATTAAAGTATGATTTTATGGTGTTATAATATGATTCATTATTGACATGTTTTACCTACAAATAAACATATTTTACCTACTAAGCATACTTTAATAATGGGTTGACTCGTCTCACAACCGTCTCACAAAAAATCCGTCTAACAAGAGAGTATCGCACAAAACAAAATTGGCTATACTACGTGATGGAGATTATGAAAGATTTAGAATAATTATAGTCTACATATATTAGATTAATGATGGATATTATGGAAGATTTAGAATAATTATAGTCAAAATTATATTAATATAATTTTGACTATAATTATTCTAAATCTTCCATAATCTCCATCTACGGCTACCTTTGTTATGCCCACAATAAAATTTCTTCCTCCGTACACTGCAATAAAATTTCTTCCTCCGTACACTGCAAACATATTCGTTTGTATTTTGCACATTGATTAAGAAGTAATATTATTTTATATAAAGTATGTAGTTGTACTAGTGGAGAGTGGTGACTGGTGAGTTATGTGTGGGTCCTTTTACTAAAAAGGAAAAATTGATACTGGTAAGTTATGTGTGGGCCATTTTGCTAAAAATGAAAAATTGATACTTTAAGATTGGACGACCCAAAATGACAAAATGAACACGTTAGTGATGGACGGAGGGAGTAATAAATATAAAAATAAATATACATATATCAATTGAAGAATAATACTCACTCAGTCCCACGTATTATTACCCACTTTTCATTTTGAGTTGTTCCATGTATTTTTACTCATTCCATAAATGATAAAAATATATTTTACATCTCACCTACTTTTTACACTTTATTCATCAATTTCAATAATTTTGTTTACTTTTTTACATTTTATTCATCATTCCCAATAACTTTATTTAATTTTTCTCTCAAAATTATCAATTTATCCATGCTTTTTAACTTTTTAATTTTCGTGTCCATACAAATGGATAAAAATACCCTGGACTAGGGATGTCAATTTGGGCCCGGCCCGCGGGTACTCGCCCCGCCCCGCGTGATTTGGTCCGTCCCGGACCCACCCCGTAACGCAAGCGGGCCGGGTCCGGGTCTCATTCTAGACCCGCGGGTACCCGACCCGGCCCGGCCAGTATGCACATATTTATATATATATATATATATAATATGTTATTTATATTTTATTTATTATTTAAAATTATTTTTTAGAATATTTTCTATTTTCACTCACACTACTACCATCATTATTATTATTATTATCATTATTATTATTATCTAAAATTATGGTTGTTTGTAAAATTTGGTAATTAAGAATAAGGAATGATAAGTTGCGACAACAATTAATTCTTGTAAACTAACGGTCTAATTAGTAATTATATTTAAGATGGTAAGTCACAAGCATTTACGTATAAAAATGTGAAGTTTCAAAAGTAAAAAAGGAAAAAAAAAAAGGGGAGGGGCGGGTCCGACCCGCTCCGTACGGGTCTGGATCCCTATACTAAACCCGTACGGGTCACGGGGCGGGTAATTTAAAAACGGGCCGGGTCCGAGTAGCTAACTACCCGGCCCGACCTGGCCCGTTGACATCCCTACCCTGGACGGAGGGGGTAAGTCCAATGATCCTGACTGTGTTAATAAAACATGATTACTGCACCCACTCCATTAATGGTTTATTTTGCAGGCAGTGAAGTCATTTGCAGTCACAATGTGAAATGAGTGCATAATTAATTTACTAATTATGTTATTTTCCAAAGCAATAAATAATCAATAGATCCCACCTGGGGTGTGGATTAGGTGATGATGAAACTACACCTCCTCAACCATCACCAATTCTATTTTCGACCAAATGGTTGAGACAGCCATAGCCGAATCAAATGTCTTTTCTAACTTTAAACAGACATACCTCAAAAGATAGAAACATGTTCATTAAAGATGTCATGATGGAAAAAAAAAAAACCAAATAATAGACAGTAAATATACAACTACCATATTAAAACATGTCTAGTTATTCCTCAAAAATGGCATAAAGTAATTCCATGGTACAGACAGAGAAAAACCCAGAAAGGGAAATGAAAAACAGAAGAGGAAAAATAACAAAAAGAAAAGGAAAATGAAGATAAACAAACAACATTCTGCACTGTACAACCATGGAAATATAGCCAACTACTTTGGTGGAATTGTCTCACACAGCAGCAGCGTATGCCACCAACCGCAAGCGATATTCTTCGGTGTGTAATCATCGAGACGAACCAAGGCAGGGGTATTTCGATCGATAGTATCTCCTAGGCCAAGCTGGAATTAGAAGAATAGCTACATGTTACACGAGAAACTCCATAATTAGAAGAATTTGAACTTCAACCTTTGTCGGCTTGATAAACTCACCTGACCGTATTTGTTCCATCCCCAACTCAAGATTTTACCATCCTCTGTACATGAAACCACATGATCAATTTGTGATTTACTAGACTAGATTATGTTTGTGTACTTTTACAACCAACTTTTCAGCTTTGTTGTAGAATACAACATCTATATCCTAGTGACATATAGTTTAGACTAAGCTAGTAGTAGAGCATTCTACCTGTTAATATAGAACTGTGACGAGCTCCGGAGGATGCCATAACAGCTTTCTTATTCTCCAGTATTGAAGCATCTAAAAGCCTGGGAACTATCTGTAACGTAATTGAAATCACAAAGTCAAGAACCTTGTTAAAACGTGTAACAACGAAATATTCGAAGTAGAAAACTAACACCTGATGTTCGAGGTACCCTCAAGACCTTTTCCGAGTATTTTCACAATTATTCAATTTGATAACTTTCAGTTCCTTGAATTTTACATTGGTATGCTTGTGTGTCAGTTATGAGTAACATATGTTACTTTTTGATATACCATCAAGTTTTCTCAGAAAATGTAGCAGTTTTGACGAGAAGGAAAGTGACTGCTAGATCACTATCTTTCCTTTCACTCTTCTAGTTGGTTATCATTTTGACCCTTATGTGGATCTTAGATTCAATTTAGCTGTGAACAATATATTCTCAAAATTGCACAATAAGAATACCTGCATATTCCCTTTCTGAATTGTAACTTCACACCAGAGTAGTTGATATTAATGGGTTCTGATCAACTTCTATAAAATAGAACAGAAAATTGATAGGTTCAGAACCAATATCAAACAACACTAGATGAAGTTACCTCACATTGGTCGGAACTTGTTCCCAGACCAAGTTGCCCAAACTGATTCCCTCCAAACACGTGGACACGTCCATCTGCACTTATGCAAATTGTATGCCAAAGTCCAGCAGCAATTGCTTCTATCTGAGAGTCCAGTAGAGAAGGCACAAAAGTTGGTCGCAGCAAATCATCAGTATTTCCTTGTCCACACTGTGTAATGAAAGCTGATAAATGGACTAATCGGAATATAGATGGTTGATCATCAAAATAACTACTCAGTTAGCCATTCAACTTGCTTGAAAAGATTCTGCACACGCATGCTAAAAAACGTGAAAGAGGAGGTGTTTGGATGTGTTTTATTGGGTGAAGTTTCAAAAATGCACATCACATAATTTACCTGTCCATATAGTCCCCATCCAAAGGCAAGAAGCACACCAGTATCTGATAATGCAAAGAAAAATAGCATCAATAAATAAATATAATTTCAGCAGATTGATCATGCCGTGGAAATTTTTTCTACAGCTACCTGTCACCACTACACTGTGCCTGCCTCCACAAGCAATTCTCTTAATAGAATTTCCTATTGATTTATGTTGCTCGGCTGCCACTCCATCGCTTTCTTGGTTATTTACAGCAGAACTATCTCCTCCATTTGATGACGTGTCAAGACAAGGTATAAGATGAGGAGACGCCACCATTTTTATCCTAGATCCCAGACCAAGCTGGCCTTCGCCTCCATAGCCCCAACCCCATACCTGTCCCACATCTAAATCCGGTAAAAGTACGAAGCATCAGGTCTTGTTTATATATAAATATCTAATCTTCTTCCATAACATTAAAGATCTTCGGTATCTTCATACTTCAAAAGACCTACAAAACTATGATTTGTAATTACAAAGAAATGGCAGTAGCACTACACTGAACAAGTGCAGTCCCCAGACAAAAGTTTGGAGAGTAAGTTTACCTGACAATGCTAGAGTATGTCGCCCTCCAGCAGCAACTGAACTGATCCTCACCCCAGGATCCAGGTTTACAAGACAAGGGGGCATTGAGAGGGTTTCATCTGCAGGCATTGAAGTCTCAATTTCTTGCTGAGTGGTAACCTTTCTTCGCTTCATACTATCATCTCCAGATATTTTATCACTTGGACTAGAAATTGGTATGGTCGTAGATTTTGACATATGAGAAAGAGGACTCCCTGTTACAGCCAGCTTGTGGTTTCAAGCTTCACTCTCCAGCATTATATATCTATATCTAGGCACAGTTCATATATCTCTACAGCTCGGGACACGTATGGTTTAGTTTTAATCTTACAACATAATTGTCTACAAGTCACCTTGTTCAGTTATTGTTAAACTCTGTTTCGTGGCAGTTTCGTCTTCACAGATTCTCACACCAGTCCAACTGCGAGTGATTTTTACAGATGGAACACACTCCTTCCATCCCCACGTGTATACTTCACCTTTATCTGCATATCATGTGGAATTCATTCAACTATTAGTTTAACATCAAAATAATTCACTAAAACTTGAGAAGCTAATGCTCTTAGAGCAGGTTGGATGAAACTAAAGGATCTAATTTAACTGTTATATCTAAGTAAGAAAATTTTTGTATCTGTGGCGGAATTTTCAACTGCACCTGTCAAAGAAACGCAGTGTGCCCAACCAGCTGCAGCTTCCACAATTGGATCAGTTGTTGGGAGGGGATAGATTTCGGGAGTCTCCTACACATAACTTGATGAATGAGAATACTAAACCAAATAAAAGATTCGGAGTTGTCTTAGGAAACCCTTTGTAGCTAGAAATTACCCCATGCTTCCCTGAGGTCAAATAGCTCTGACCTTGATCATCAGCGGAACCCCATGTTATTAGTTTTCCAAAGGCTGCCAAAGAATGTACACATGAAATCATCTCAAGGAGAACAGAAGATGACCAATATAAATACATTGTATAACCTAATTGATTTGCTATATCCTGAGACCCAAACATGAACACTCAAGTTTGGAAATCACAAACTTTCTAGCTTAGATAGCATTTCTCATTCTTTACAACTTACTAGGGTATTACAGCTAGACAAAAATTTTAGTCCACAACACCATTGTCCATCGACAATCAGAACACAGAAAAACACAGATCAGGAGTCCTTGTGTTTCTTAGTACCATATTTAAAATTTCTTTCCAACTGAGCTCATCAACTGTCAGAGGAAAGCAATGTTTGAGTGTTTCTTCAATTAAGGAATACTAGTAGATATATGGTGTAAAGGCATACTCAGAATTTGCATTCCATTAATGTTAATTTCATAAGAGGGGCATCGACGTTTTGCTTGGAATTTGCTGTCATTAAGACTAATCTTTGTGTTCTAAGAGCATTTATCAATATTTCTCGCTACCTCCAAAGGCTGAAAGTACTGCAGCCACATCAATGAAGGTACTCCAATTAAGTATTCGGATTCTAGAATGAGCAGGTTGAGATCGGATTACAAGCATAATTTGATAGATTCGCTCTATGGTCATCATATTAGTGAAAAAACAGTTTCGTCACACAATGTTCAAATTACATGAGCAATGATTGATTTAAAACGAATCAATTATTCAAAGAACTACTCTGAGAGTTACTTGGAAGGATGTGCAAAATCTAATTCGGCAAAGCACATCGGTAAAGTCAAAAACTTATCACAACTCGCAGCTAATTCGAGATTCAATAGGAGCAACTAACTAGATTTTGTCATATGAATTCAAGAGGAAATCGAGCTGAGAATTTACAGAAGGTAGTTCGTTACAGCAAATATACGATTTACTCCCAATTATCACATCGACAGATCTCGCAACCAAATGTAATACAAACAAAAAATTAAGTAAGGGAGAGATCAACCAGAAATAGCCATGCCGAAGCCACATCCACCGGCGGAAACATCTTTCCAGGAATCTCCGGCTTCTTCCACCTCCGGAAACTGCACCACCATCGGAGAAGTCAACAGAGACCGTTGTGCCGTCACTCCCGGAAAATACCCGCTCATTAACACCTCCAACCGCTTCTCATTCTTACCCTCAACACCTTCATCCGCCCTACCTTCAACACCTCTCATTGCTCACCAAACAATTCAAGCATCCAAAACACAATTAACAAGGCAACAAGAAACTCCCAATCGGAAAAACTCCACTTCACTGGTTCGATTTGCAGCAGATTGCAATGGTCGTTTAATAACTTCAGGGAAGGGGATAGGGGCAAAAGGGGAAAACGCTGAAAGATTTGGGGGATTAAAAAAATAGGGGGGGCGTATCATTTGCAAGCTCAGCGAGAGTGCCACGTCGGACGCGAATGGTCATGGTGGGACACGTGTCGGCGTGAGGGAGCAGTAAATGGTGCAGTTGAAAATATAAAATACACACAATTAGAGCCCACGAATAAGCTGGAAGTTTCTAGAAAGTGAAGCGTGATTTCGAATCTTCTTAGCTTCAGGAAGGTTCGCACAGTGGGTCGACACGTGATGGGTCAGATTTGAACCATCTCGAAATTTAATGATTCTTTTATCATTTGTTTTTAGTACAACTGTTACCATTCTACTGGTAGTAACAAAGTCGAGGCTTTTTCTTCCTTTATTTTTTATTCTTTTTCAATTAAATGATGACAACAGTGATTCAATCTTAAAGTGAAAATGTTAGTAATCAATCAATTATTAAATCATCACAATTTTCAAATTTAATTTAGGGAATTGTTCTCTAAATATGTTTCAGACAGAGAGATGAAATGTGTGACGATAGACGAAAATTACTTTAGGAAAATGTACTTGATTTAATAATTTTAATTAAAAAAAATGTTATCTTATACACAATACAAGCTATAATTTTAATTAATAATTTGAGAAAGAATTTGGTTTAAATTCTCTTATAAATTATCCAATTTCTTTTGAGTTGGTGTATTATGCATATGAACACACACGATATTCAAGAATATAAATTTTGTTTTAAAGGGTTTATACTTTGATTTATAAAGGTATAATTGAAATATTAATGAAGTCTGAAGTCTTGATAAGGAACTCATCAATGAAGACCTTAAACTCAGCACCTTTGAACAAAATGGTCCAACTATGAAGTGCCAACTCATCAAGAGATCACCAACAGTCAGTCAATTTCACGAATTTATCTGTTCTGATTGGGATGGAGTTACAGTTCATACTTTATATGGTTGGAAAGCTCTTGAAGTCTAGGTTTCTACAAAATTTACGGATCTCAAAAATAATATTTCTACAGGAAGTTATGGTTGTTTGACTGAAGTATGACAGCCTGCTGCAGCTTGCGAGAACTTACAGGACTAGCTCTTATTATGCTGATTTTGATGATTCCTCTCCTCAACATAAACCTTGGTATCTACATATTCTTAGTCTTTATTTATCTTTCATTAAGTTTTACATTTATTAGAGTCAAAGTCCTTATTTTCTATGTGTATTGAGAATGTTAAGTCTAATTTATTTCTTTTGACTCATTTGGAGGGTTGTTTCAAGTCTTGCCTATATAATGGCTATCCTATGTAAGCTCTTAAGCAGCCAACTTTGAAAATTAAACATATTAGAGCTTTCAAGCTTGTTTAGGAGATGTTATCTTCTTGTATCTTACTCTAAACTCTTTTGGTGGATTCCTAGAGTGGTGAGCGTACCTCTTAGTCTTTTGGTGGATTCCTTAAGACGACGAGTTTTATTCCAAACTTGTGGTGGATTCCATAGGTGAGGAATTTATCCGAGTGTGTGCTTGTGTTACCTCCTACTTCTCGAAAATCCCGATATCAAAGTGGTTATCAGAGCTTTGGTTAGCGATGACAACTCATGATATTGAGTTAGAAGATTTAAGGAGACAAGTGCAACTTCTCAAGCAACGCCTTGTGCGTGGCAAACATCTTGAACGTGATGTTGAGGGTCATGGTTCAGATGGTGGTTCTGCAAGTGATGATTTGGATTTCAATCCAATTCATGGTGATAGAAGTAGCAGCTCAAGTTACAGTGCGTCTCGACGTCTACAGGTTCAAAGGAGCAGTGTTCGTAGTAAATCTTTTGATTTTAAAGTTGATATTCCATATTTTGATGGAAGAGATGATCCCAACGAATTCATTGATTGGCTCAATTCGATTGAGAGAGTCTTTGAATTCAAAGATATTCAAGAAGAATATAAGGTGAAACTTGTGGCTATCAAATTGAAGAAACATGCGTCCTTATGGTGGGAGCACCTTAAGAAGCAGCGTGCTCGTGATGGCAAACCGAAGATTAGAACGTGGGACAAAATGAAGAATGAGTTAAGGAGGAAATTTTTACCGGATTATTATCTACGAGATTCTTTTCCTCACAACTCCAAACAAAAAGAATCAAGTCATTTCGGTGGACATTTCTCGTTGAGTAGTGGAGCTTCTAACCGGGAGAGTTCTTATACTTCAAAGAACAGTCCAACCACAAAGGATACAAGACAAAAAGTTGCTGCAAATAAAGAAGGTAGTGCTGAATTTTTGAAACCAAGTGCTGCAACAAATCAAAAAATTTATTTCATGAAGTTCAGGGGTTTGGACACATTGCTATCGATTGTCCAAATCGGAGGATCATTACTCCTGTTGAGAAAGAGCAAGAAGAGGTAAAGATAGTTTATGACAAAAGTAAAGATGAGTATGAAGAAGAGGATCATGATGAATCAACACCAATTTATGATGAGTATGATGAAGATGTTGATTACGAGGATCATGGTGAAGATTTGGTGTTACGGCGTAGCCTCGATGCCACCTATGTGGAGGATGATCCATGGCTTCACAATAATATCTTTCAAATAAATTCATGAAAATCCTTTATATGAACCAATGGATGAGTATGAATTGATGGCTTTATATGAAGAGGGTGATGCCATACCACTCCAAGTTCAAACTTTTCTGCAGGAGTTTCATGATGTGGAACCTGAACAGATTCTACTAGGCCTTCCTTCAATGAAGAACATTCAACATTGCATTGATTTTGCAAGCGATGCTTCTTTATTGAATAAGGCAATTTATCAAATGAATCCGAAGCATCATGACGAGTTGCAAAGGCAGGAACAAGAGCTTGTGGATAAAGGTTGGCTACGAAATTTTTTTGAAAAGGTGTTCGAAGTGGGTTGCGATGCTTTAAATGTGGGAATCGAAAGAGTTCTTAGTCATGAAGCATGAAATACTTGAATTCACAGCAAAAGTAGAATCCATGGCATGGTAAATGGGTCGAGTTTTTGCAAACATTCAACTTTGTGATCAAGCACAAATTTAGTGTGCTAAATCGAGTGGCGGATGCTCTTAGTGGACGGCACTCTTTGTTGGCTACTTCAAAATTGAACGTGGAGATGACAGATCCCTACAATGATTCATACTTTGGCAGAATGTGGGAGGAATTTTTAAAAGCTTCATTCAAACTTTTCTTAATTCATTATGGTTATCTCTTCAAAGGTAACTTGCTATATGTTCTTGATTGTTCTTTAAAGCTAATAATTATTGATGAAGCAAATAGTGGAGGTCATCTTGCTGGATATTTTGGAAGAGATGTCAAGAAGAAGTATGTTGAAAGATGCAGGAGTACGTATCATGGGCAAAATTCAGGTCTGTACACACTTTTGTCATTATTGTTATATCCATGGGAAGATATAAGCATGGAGTTTGTTGTTGGGTTGCCTCGCACCCAAATGAACAAAGATTCGGTGATGGTGGATGTTGATAGCTTATCAACGATGTCTCATTTCATTCCTTGCATCAAAACAATGGATGCAACTCATGATCTTTACTTCAAGGAATTGCATGAGAAGGTTTGCAGAGAGATTGACAAGCAAAATATAAGATTCAAGAATAATGATGATAAGCATCGACGGATGAAGGAAATTCAGAAGCAAGTTTGCGTGCAGTGGAAGCGATTGATACGGAAAAGATTACAGCGCATATTGGGTAAATTCAAAATAATTCTGGTACTGAGCGGGAAGGATTCAGATAGTAAGAAGTATATGAATAGAAATCTCTTTCAGTCTAGTTTCAAACGCAATAAACGGAAAGTAGTTTGGAATTTTCTACAAGGAGTTATGTCCATTTTTCTGGAAGGTGGCACGTGTACTCGAGAATCTGCCAAGTTCAAGCAATAGAAGTTTTTGGAGTCTTTCTAGCTATCCTTTCATGGTCAAGTGATCCTATTTTCTATATTAACAGCTACAATAATGTTGTACATTGTTTTTAGTGGTCAAAGAGGGATTAAAGGTGGAGTTGCTAGTGTCTCGACTACTTTTAAAGTTGCTGATCTTTCTCCATATATTGATGATGACGAAGGTCCAGATTCGAGGACGAATCTTTTCCAACCAGGGGAGAATGACGTGGGGATTTTTGGTATAGAGTTTAAGTCTGAAGTCTTGATAAGGAACTCATCAATAAAGACCTTAAACTCAACACCTTTGAACAAAATTGTCCAACTATGCAGTGCCAACTCATCAAGAGATCACCAACAGTTAGTCAACTTCACGAATTTATCTGTTCTGATTGGGATGGAGTTACAGTTCATACTTTATATGGTTGGAAATCTCTTGAAGTCTAGGTTTCTACAAAATTTATGAATCTCAAAAATAATATTTCTACAGGAAGTTATGGCTGTTTGACTGAAGTGTGACAGCCTACTTCAGCTTGCGAGAACTTACGGGACTAGCTCTTATTATGCTGATTTTGATGATTCCTCTCCTCAACATAAACCTTGGTATCTACATATTCTTAGTCTTTATCTATCTTTCATTAAGTTTTACATTTATTAGAGTCAAAGTCCTTATTTTCTATATGTATTGAGAATATTAAGTCTCATTTATTTCTTTTGACTCACTTGGAGTATGGGTGGGGAAAAATACCGAAAACTCGGTATACCGCGCTCGCCGTATCGAAAAATGCATAAAAACTCTTTATCTATCTTGCATAAAAACTCGGTATACCGCGCTCGCCGTATCGAAAAATGCATAAAAACTCTTAGTCTTTATCTATCTTTCATTAAATTCAACATACCGAAATTTTTGGTACGGTATGGTTGCCGTACCGATAATTTTGGTACGGTATCGGTATAGGATATTAAAATTTTCGGTATTTCGGTATACCGAAATTATTTTCGGTATTTCGGTATTTCGGTATCGGTATACCGATACCGATATACCGAAAATTTTATATAATTTTTTTTAAAAATTTAATTATACATAATACAATATTTAAGTATATTTTATATTAAAATATATTTAAATTATTTTTATTTTATTATGTATTACATTTATTCATATATATTTTTTAAAATTTAAAATAAGCTCTAATTAAAATAAATAAAATATAATACACATCTAAATAAAAATATAGGAGTATAAAAATATAATAATAAAAAATTTGTTATTTAATCATGAATAAATTAAAAAAACATAAGTATAATGTTTGAGATTAGAAAATTTAATTATTTTGAAATATTTTTATATTAATTTTATTATTTTGATTAAAATTAAATATTATTTTTCGGTATGGTTTCGGTAAATCGGTATTTTTCGGTATGTTGAATTTTCGATATGAAACGGTATGTCAACATTTCGGTATTAATTGGTATTTACCGAAAAATCGGTATGGTGTAAATTTCGGTACGGTATCGGTATTCGATTTAATTTACCAAAATTTCGGTATACCGAAATTTCGGTATCGGTATGAATTTTTCCATACCAAAATTTTCGGTATGATATCGGTACGGTATACCGATATTACCCACCCCTAACTTGGAGGGTTGTTCCAAGTCTTGCCTATATAATGGCTATCCTATGTAAGCTCTTAAGCAGCCAATTTCAAAAATTAAACATATTAGAGCTTTCAAGCTTGTTTAGAAGATGTTATCTTCTTGTATCTTACTCTAAACTCTTTTGGTGGATTCTTAGAGTGGTGAGCGTACCTCTTAGTCTTTTGGTGGATTCCTTAAGACGACGAGTTTTATTCCAAACTTGTGGTGGATTCCATAGGTGAGAAATTTATCCGAGTTTGTGCTTGTGTTACCTCCTACTTCTCAAAAATCCCGGTATCAAAGACTTTGATACCGAAAAATTAGAGAAGAATGAGGAACCACAAGAGAACACTCACCACTCTAGGAATCCACCAAAAGAGTTTAGAGTAGGATATAAGAAGATAACATCTTCTAACAAGCTTGAAAGCTCAAGATAAGTTTAATTTCAAAATTATCTCCTTAAATCTTCTAACTCAATATCACGAAGGTCTCTCTGACGAGCTGCAGGATCGTCAACTTTTGGTCCATTCCTTCTGCGACCAGCCATTGCTAACTGAAGCTCTAATAACCAACTTTAATACCGGGAAATTAGAGAAGAAGGAGGAACCACATGAGAACACTCAATACTCACCACTCTAGGAATCCACCAAAAGAGTTTAGAGTAGGATTTCTTGAAGTTATTGATGTTATTTCTATTGTAACTCTTTTTTGGGTATTCCTTATACCCATTTTATTATTTTAATAAAATTTTTGCTGTTAAAAAAAATTGAAATATTAATGTTATCAATATTTGGAGTCCAACTAGGGTGCACTTAGACAATGTTGACCGTTAAAATTAATTTTTAATTTAATCTCTACCATTAAAAAAATAATTTAATAATTTTTTAGGAAACAAAAACTACCCATTACCTCATTTAAGCCTGTAAATCTTTGAGTGTGTAGGCACTTGAATTTTATTGCCTATTAAAGGAAAATATGTGGTAAATTAATGCAATAATTATCAATTAATTATTTATTTATTAAGGAGTTTAAATAAATTTATTCCTAAAATAAATGAGTAAATAATTGATAATTAGGCCAGATCCAGTCAAATAAGTTTGACTTAAGGTCTAAGAAAGTGAAAGGCCCAAGCCCGTAGAATCATGTCAAATCAGTCCTGGATCAATCAGACTGCGAGTTATTTATAGGGCGTCCTCACCCTTCACCTATATAAGGAGCCCTCCTTCATTCATTCCAGACACATTCAAAGACCTGAAGACACAAACGCTCTGAAGAGATTGAAACACGAGCAACGCTCCTCAAGATCTTCAAGCATCTTCAAGTCAAGAACGGCAAATAATTCGGGATTAAAGTGTGGAGCCCCCAAATCAAGCGTTCTTTATACACTAAGTTTTTCGGTGTTCTTCGCGCCAAGAATAGCATACGACTCGGGATTAAGGTGCTAAGCCTCCCAGATCGAGTGTTCTTCAGATCAAGTACGTTTAATCCAAATAAAGGCTCGACGCTTCTGAATTAACATTATAAGGTCCCAAATCTGAGTTCGAACAAGCTTCAACTGAAGATTCGACTCAACACACACAGTCAACGCGATCAGCGCGGTCAACACAACAAGTCAAAGTCAAAGTCCAAATTGGTTCGAAAGAAGAATCAGAGGATAGATAGAGTTATTTCCTAAATTATCAAGTTTAATCCAACTGGATTATTATTGTAATTATCTTGTATTTATTTTATCATAAATACAAATTTTGTTGTTACAAATTTTGGCATGCCCGGTGGGACAGTCTCTACCTCTTATCTCTTCTCTCAACAAGCTCGAAGATACAAAGTATGACTCATCTTAGGATCGCAATAAAAAGGTCATCTACCTCAAAGCCTTTAGAGCTACAAGCTGTGAAGACGCAAGTCATGACTCTACTAAATATTACGATACGAAGGAAAATTGCATCAAAGCCTCCAGAGTCGCCAATTGAAAATGTTAAACTCGTTACAAGAAGTATGTCTGAAGCCTCCTCAGAGACAAACCATATGGTTGGGATTGCTCTTAATAAGCCATTGCATAGAGACAAAAACAGTGACGATAATTCTACCTGCTCAACTCCTCACTCAATGCCAAGCTCACCCTCTGCCTCAACTGCAATTACATTGATGACGACAAGTGCCAACCATTGAAGAACAACTCGCAAGTATGATGAGAGCCATTGAAGGACTCACTAAGCATATGGAAGCTTAAGACGTAAAGATCTCCGTACTTATGAAGAAAATGGATAATATGGAGACAAGTCATGCAAATAAGAAACAAGTTGAGGATGAGCACGGGAAAGAAGACTCAACGAAGCATCATCTATCTGAAGAAAAGCCAGCTGAGGATATGATATAAGTTTCAACTGACGGAATGCTTCCTATCAACCAACTAAAGAACATCGTATTGGAGACGATAAAAGACAAGTTTGAAGGAAGTTCCAAATCTTTTGTTGCCTACAAAAAGCCATATACAAAGAGAATTAACAACTTGAGGATGCAAGCTGACTATCAACCTCCCAAGTTTCAATATTTCGACGGCAGAGGCAACCCAAGACAACATGTGGCCCATTTTATTGAGACATGCAATGATGCTGGGACCAACGGAGATCACATGGTGAGACAATTTGTCCGATCTCTAAAAGAAAATGCCTTTGATTGGTATATCGACTTAGAAGCAGACTCCATTGATAGTTGGGAGCAAATGGAAAAAGTATTCCTCAACCACTTCTATAGCATATGAAGAATTGTTAGCATGATAGAGCTAACAAATACTCGTCAAAAGGATGAAGAATATGTCATCGACTACATCAATAGATGAAGGAGTCTAAGCCTCAATTCCAAAGAAAAGCTATCAAAAACTTCAGCTATAGAAATGTGCATTCAAGGGATGCAATGGAATTTTAGCTACATACTCCAAGGAATTCGGCCTAAAACTTTTGAAGAGTTGGCTACAAGAGCTCATGACATGGAGTTAAGTCTGACATCAAATGACATCGAATGGCCCTCTATTCAAGACTCTTACGAATTTAAATTCATGTCATTCGATGAGTCCTTGGAAGAGAAACCACAAACAAAGGCCGTCATTTCTATAAAGATTAATAGAAATGAAGTTGAAGTAAGAGAAAATAGTGCATCCCAAGATTGGGGGCAATAAACTGTTGATAAATCAAGACAAAGCTCCTTCATATGAGCAAAAAAACTATCTCCATTACGCTCCTTGATATGAGCTTAAACTATCTAAAATCCCTCAAGTTACACTCCTTGATATGAGCTTAAAAAAATGAAAATCCTTCAAGTCAAAAATCCCTGATACGAGTCTAAACTATCAATCTCCACGCAAAGCTCCATGATATGAGTTAAAACTGTCTACATATTACGCTTCTTGATATGAGTTAAAACTATCTAAAATTCCCACATGTTATGCTCCTCGACACAAGCTTAAAACTATCTACATTACGCTCTTTGATATGAGCTTAAACTATCTAAAATCTCTACAAGTTACGCTCCCTTATATGAGCTAAAACTATCTACACACAATGCTCCTTGATATAAGTATAAACTATCTACACATCAAATCAAATCTCCTTGAGAAGGGAATAAACTCTCTAAAAATTATGCTCTTCGGCATGAGCGAAAACTGTTCACACAATACTTCTTGACACGAGTAAAAAATGTCCACACAAGATTCCTTGACACGAGTATAAACTGTCTACAAGTTCAAATTCAAGACTCATTGACACGAGTATAAAATGTCAACAAATTCAAGTTCAACGCTCCATAACGCACGAGCATAAATTGCAAGTTACTCCTGTCCCGCATGAGTATAAAGTGTATACGGCACCCCCCATTCAACCCAAATCATGTTCCTTTGAACTACGTTATGACTTGATTCTCTTCAAAGAGGTACGTAGGAAGCTTAGCACACTACTAAGTTCAGTAATAATTCAGGCTATTCATATCAAGTTGGTGAGGCAAGCAATAAAATTCAATAATGTTGATCAAGAATGGATTATCGCAATTTGTTCACTTCAACACAAAGGCGTCCGTGAACAAAATGCGAAGGGGCATTTGTAGGCACTTGAATTTTATTGTCTATTAAAGGAAAATATGTGCCAAATTAATGCAATAATTATCAATTAATTATTTATTTATTAAGGAATTTAAATAAATCTATTCCTAAAATAAATGAGTAAATAATTGATAATTAGGTCAGATCTAGTCAAATAAGTCTGACTTAAGGTCTAAGCAAGTGAAAGGCCCAAGCCCATAGAATCATGTCAAATCAGCCCTGGACCAATCAGACTGCGAGTTATTTATGGGGCGTCCTCACCCTTTACCTATATAAGGAGCCCTCCTCCATTCATTCCAGATACATTCAAAGACCTGAAGACACAAACGCTCTGAAGAGATTGAAACACGAGCAACGCTCCTCAATATCTTCAAGCATCTTCAAGTAAAGAACGATAAACGATTCGGGATTAAGGTGCGGAGCCCCCCAAATTAAGTGTTATTTATACACTAAGTTCTTCGGTGTTCTTCTTGTCAAGAGCAGCATACGACCCGAGATTAAGGTGTTAAGTCCCCTCAGATCGAGTATTCTTCGGATCAAGTATGTTTAATCCAAATAAAGGCTCGACGCTTCTAGATTAACGTTATAAGGTCCCAAATCTGAGTTCGGACAAGCTTCAACTGAAGATCCGACTCGACACACACAGTCAATGCGATCAGCGCGGTCAACACAACAAGTCAAAGTCAAAGTCCAAATTGGTTCGAAAGAAGAATCAGAGAATAGATAGAGATTGTTTCCTAAATTATCAAGTTTAATCCAGCTGTATTATTATTGTAATTCTCTTGTATTTATTTTATCATAAATACAAATTTTTTTGTTACAGAGTGCACCAGGTGCACTTCAAAATCATCTTATTTGAGTAAGAATTTTTTTTTTCTTTTCAAGAAATGAAAAATATAAGTTTTTATTTAAAGAGTATGATATCTTAATACATCTATTTTGCAGTTATCTTCTGCTAACTTGTAGTGTCTCCCTACTCTCCTCGATGACATAGCATCACGAGAGTGTTTGGAGCACTTTCCATTTTATTTTTATTTTTATTAGATTTTATTTTTATGTTTCTTTTTTTCCTTTCTTTCTGCTTTAATTCTTAATTTTGCTTTTCTTTTTTAGTGTTTCATATTTACGTTATTAAATTAAATGTCATTAATAGAGATTGTGACAGACGAGATTAGAGGGAGAATTATATTTTCCATGTATATTATTGATTTGGTCAACTATGCTGATTGTAGTTTCCTTATAGATAGGTGTTATATATTTTCGTTTGATTTTGTATCTCCTTGTACACTATATTTAAGTGTGAATATACGATCATCACCATTGAGGTGAACAATATAATTCATTACATAGTATCATCCTAAACACGTTCCTCTCTCATAAATCTGCTTTCTTCACTCTCTTTCCATGGCCGATTCCTCCTCCTCGGATGCTTCTTTGTCTTTTTCGACTATGGTGCATATGCTCACCATACGTCTCTCTTCCTCAAACTATCTGTTGTGGCGTAATCAAGTAATTCTCCTTCTTCACGGCCAAAATCTTTTCCAATTCATTGACGACACTTTTGCCTCTCCACCGCCCACTGTCACTTCTGCCACCGAAGAGACCACACCGAATCCAGCATTCGAGTCCTGGAAGCAACAGGATCAGAGGCTTGTTAGTCTCCTAAATTCTTCACTATCAGAAGAAGCCATGTCCGAGATCCTCCATTGCACGACCTCCCATTCCATATGGTTGGCTTTGGAAGCATCCTTTGGAGATCACTCCATACAAAGATAAATAGGCATCTGCGATCAACTCCTCCAATTGACAAAGGATAATTCTTCTGTGCTTGATTATGCCAAGAAATTCAAGGCTTTTTGTGATCAATTGGCTGCCATGGGTCGACTGGTCGACGAGATGGATAAATTCCATTGGTTCTTTCGCGGCCTCGGTCCTACTTTTACCAGTTTTGGTGCTGCTTAGATGACAATACGTCCCCTTCCCAATTTTCTAGATCTGGTTTTCGGTGCTCAAAGTTTTGAGCTTTTTATACATTCCATGGACACTGCTCCTTCTCATGCAGCCTTTAAGTCTCAGAAATCACAGCAGTCCAGTGGACGTGGCTTTTCTTCAAAGGGGCATTCTTCGGGTGGTGGCTATAGGAATTCATGTGGCCGCGGGCAGCCTTAACGTGGTGGCCGTGGTCAGGGGCGCAGCTACTACAAGCCACGCTGCCAAATCTATCAAGTCAAGGGCCATTATGCTTTCTCTTGTCCATGTCGTTATGATGCTTCGAATTCTGCTAGTGCCGCACAATTCGCTAAAAACTTTTCTGCTTCTTGCAATATCGCTTCTTCGCCAACCTCGGATTGGTTTTTGGATTCTGGGGATTCTGCACACATGACCCTAATGCAAATACTCTGGATTCCGCTGAAAATTACTCTGGTAATGATAATGTTTTTGTTATTAATGGAACTGGTTTACATATTTCTCATATTGGTTCTCACCGTCTATCTTCTGATGTTAAATTATTGGATGTATTGGTTGTTCCTGGATTAACAAAAAATCTTGTCTCCATTAGCAAACTGACCCATGATTTCCCAGTGGATGTGAAATTTACTGATAGCTCGTTTGTGATTCAGACTCTGGAAACTGGGCGAATTCTGGCCAGAGGAATGCATGAGCATGGACTTTATTTGTTGGACAATGGTCATGAAGCATTTATTTCTATTTTGAAAAATAAACGTTTACGGGGTTCTTTTGTCCTTGTGGCATTCCCGATTGGGTCATGTCAATTTTGATATTATTGCTAGTTTGAATAAGTGTGGCAAATTATCTTTGACATCTGTTTTATCAAATCCTTCAATTTATAGTCCTTGTCAAATGGCCAAAAGCAAGCGTTTGTCATATCATATTAATAACAAACGAGCTGCTAATGTTTTGGATTTAATCCACTGTAATCTGTGGGGACCTGCATCTGTTTGTCCTATTTCTGGATATCTATACTATGTTATTTTTGTGGATGATTTTTCCCGCTTCTCCAGGTTGTATCCTTTGCATCACAAATCAGATTTCTATGATATATTTGTTCAATTTAAACAGATAGTGGAAAATCAGTTTGCACGGACTATTAAAACCTTTCAGAGTGATGGAGGCACAGAATTTACAAACAACCATTTGCAAGATTATTTTCGGACTCATGGAATTCGCCATATTATGTCTTGCCCTTACACACCGGCTCAGAATGGGCGTGCTGAGCGCAAGCATCGCCATATTACTGAGACTGGTCTAGCTATGCTTTTTCATTCTCATGTTCCCACTAACTATTGGGTTGATGCTTTTTGTGCTGCTATTTTTACTATTAACAGGCTTCCATCTGCTCTTCTTGATTACAAATCTCCTTTCAAGATTCTTTTTGGTTCGTCTCCGGATTATGGTAACTTTCATCCCTTCAGGTGTCGGGTGTTTCCATGCTTACGTGACTATGCATCTACTAAGTTTTTACCCCGGAGCATTCCATGTATCTTTATTGGGTATAGCAGCCAGCATAAGGGATTTCGTTATTTGGATGTCTCCTCATCACGTGTTTACATCACTCGACATGCGCAATTTGATGAGGAATATTTTCCCTTCTCTGGTGGTCACTCTACCTCCTCACCTGCTGAGCTTGATTTCTCAAATTTTGATGAGCCAATTGATTTTTCAGTTGCTTCTCCTCCTCCAGTGCCTGCTACTGAGCCCTTAACAAAGTCTAATGATCGGCCTTTACCATGCCGTCTTTGCCCACCTATGCCTCAGGTGTAGCCAATTGTTCCATCTGTTCCTCCAGCAATCGTTGCTGCATTGCCTCCACCTGAACAACCTCCACTACCGCCACCTGCTCCGACCTCATCTCATCCTATGGTCACATGGGCTAAAGCAGGTATTTTTTGGCCGCGTCATATTACTGATCTTGCCACCATTCCATCTAATGCGATCCTCTCTGTTCTTTTGACTACCTCTGAGCCTAAAGGATTCAAGTCCGCTGCTAAGCTTCCCGAATGGTTAGCCGCTATGAACGAAGAGATGATGGCTCTTTATAAGAATGGTACGTGGGAACTTGTGTCTCGGACTTCAGAAAAAATATTGTTGGCTCTAAGTGGGTCTTCCGGACCAAATATCGTTCAGATGGCTCAGTTGATCATCATAAAGCCCGTCTAGTGGCACAGGGTTTTACTCAGCTCCCAGGACTTGATTATGACTGTACTTTTAGTCTGGTGATCAAGGCAGCTACTGTTCGTGTCATTCTTTCTCTTGCAGTGTTAAATAATTGGTCTCTTCATCAATTGAACGTTAAGAATGCATTTCTTCACGATCATCTGTCTACCGTTGTTTATATGGAGCAACCGCCAGACTTTTTTAACCCTCGCCTTCCTGGTCATGTTTGTCGTCTCAAGAAAGCTCTCTACGGTCTCAAACAGGCTCCTTTAGCCTGGTTTCAGAGATTTAGCACTTTTTTATCTCGTCTTGGTTTTATTCAAAGTACGGAGGACACCTCACTTTTTGTTCTCAAACAGGGTTCTGACCTGCTATACCTACTAGTCTACGTCGATGATATAATTCTCACGGGGAACAATAATGTATTGATTCAGAAGTTCTTAGCCCATATTCGCACTGAGTTTGACATCAAGGATCTTGGCCTCCTTCATTATTTTCTTGGTCTTGAGGTTCATTACACATCTGATGGTTTATTCCTCAGTCAGTCCAAGTATGCTCGTGACATCTTAGTTCGTGCTTAATTATTGTATTCTAAGCCGGTCTCCACTCCTTTGGCCAGTGATGTTCAGCTCACGAGTTCTGGGGACTCTTTCTTTGATCCAACCCTCTATCGATCGTTGGTTGGGGCTTTACAGTACCTTACAGTCACTCGCCCAGATATCAGTTATGCTGTCAACTCCGTCAGCCAATTTCTTTAGTCCCCAACCCTTGACCATTTTCAAGCGGTGAAGCGCATTCTTCGTTATGTCAAGGGAACCATGTATTTTGATCTTTCCTTTAGCCGTAGCTCGTCAACTACTATTCTTGGATACTCTGATGCTGATTGGGCTCGTTGCATAGAGACCCATCGTTTAACTTATGGTTATTCAATTTTTATTGGTGATAATCTTATTTCTTGGAGTGTCAAGAAGCAGCCGACTGTGGCTCGTTCAAGTTGTGAGTCAGAATATCGTGCTATGGCCAATACGGCTGTTGAGCTTGTATGGCTTACCTATCTACTTCGTGAGCTTCATGCGTCTCATGCATCGCCTCCTGTTCTTCTTTGTGACAACAAAAGTGTTATTTTTTGAGTCAAAATCCAGTCGCACATAAATGCACAAAATATATTGATATTGACTATCATTTCATGCGTGAGTTGGTCATCTCCGGCAAGCTTACTACTTAATTTATTCCCTCACACTTGCAGTTGGCGGATATCTTCACTAAGAGCCTTGCTCGTCCTTTGTTCGAATTTTTTCGATCCAAGCTTCGCGTTGGTCCTAATCCCACGCTTTGCTTGAGGGGGGTAACAGACGAGATTAGAGGGAGAATTATATTTTCCATGTATATTATTGATTTGGTCAACTATGCCGATTGTAGTTTCCTTATAGATAGGGGTGGGCGGTATGACATACCGAAGATTTTTGGTCATACCATATACCGTACCAAAATTTTCGGTATATAAAAAATCATACCGTTACCTTACCTAAACTTTCGGTATACCTTAGTTCGGTATACCAATATTTCGGTGTAAGAAAATAGTATACCTTCTACTTACCAATATTTCGATATGCCATACCATACCTAAAATATCGGTATATACCATCCTATTAGATAGTTTGTTATGCCGTTATACATCTAAAATTCAATAAATCTAATAAAAACATGTACTAGAAAAGTAAAAGATAGCTATAAAACAAACTCTAATAAATAACAAATTCAAAATTATACGACAATCTACAAACGACCAAATTAAATAAGAGTAAGTCTCATGAAAACTGGGTTTACAGGTAAGCCTTATTACTCTTTAATATATAAAAAATTACTCTTTGAAGAGTAATAATTTTTACACTATAGAGTAATAATTCGTATCTCTAAAAAGTAATTTTTTATGTACTTAAAGTAATCGATACATCGTGATTTAAAAGAATTTGAAGAGTAATTTTTTAATTTAAAAAGTAACAATTTATGTGCTAAAGAGTAATTTTTTATGTACTAAACAGTAATCGAGTTTACATAATTAATATATCTAAACCCGTTTTACACAAGTGTTTGTCATTAAATAAATAGTACCTAAGAAATCTACACAAAAATATATGGAACTTATATTAAAATCAACACTTTTAAATTTTCATATAAGATAGAATACTTAATTAAAAAAGAAGTACTAATATCATGAAATTAGTCAATGAACTTTATCAATAATTTATAATTATGAAGAAATATACCGTAGGATTTTAGATTTAATCTTTAATAAAATAGTGTATATATATAATTTAATTAAACATTATAATACATAAATAATAATTATAATTGTATGTATCATCTAATATGGTAATATCGTATCATATTACTCAAAAATTGAATATTTTACGGTATTTCGGCATATACCAAAATACCGCGGTATTGATCATTTATATACCTTTATCGTACCAAAATTTTCAATACGGTATCATACCTTACCAAAAATTTCGGCATACCTAAAATTTCGGTAAAATCGGTATTTTTCGTTATGGTAAGGGCGGTATACCGAAATTTCGATATTTTTCCCCAGCCCTACTTATAGATAGGTGTTATATATTTTCCTTTGATTTTGTATCTCCTTGTATGATATATTTAAGTGTGAATATACGATCATCACTAGTGAGGTGAACAATATAATTCATTACAGATTGTATTCCCTCTTCATATAAAAAGGCATTTGCTCACTCATTTTTTCAATATTGAAAGCTTTTCTCCTCCGTCATCAATTAAATATTTAATTTGGTAGTTTGAAACTTGTGCCTACGGTAAGAATAGATTGAATCATTATATGAAAATTTTTAAAGTTGAGTTTGCTTTTATTTATTCAATATGTGATATTTAAACATTTGATTGTTTGTTCTAATGTTAATTAGTTTATATTTTTAATTGAGAATCACTTTTTTCCTCTGTATTAATATTTATCTTTTATTTCACTTTTTATAAAATTATATTGGTTCATATCTAACCATTTGAAATTTAATGAAATTAAATTTTCTCATACTTTAATAGTTTTGAAAGTGTGTTCATCTTGATGCACAAGATAAATGTTTAGAATTGCTCAAAGTAATTATTGATTTTATTTTGCTCCTAAAATTGTACTAAACTTATTTATTCGTCTACTTTTATGTTAGAGGTTTTTTTATTGTTTAAAATTTATTCCTTTTTGTGAAATTTAATTAAATTTAATTATAATTTGATCATTTGAGAGTGTCGCCTCTTTTTTTATCATTCTTTGTTATTCCAAATTTCAGGTTATTATTAACATACAATACTTCTTTGAAGATTTACAAGAGAGAGAGTGTTTAATTTTATCTCACCATAAAAAATTGAATTTGGATCCAGTTTGACATCCATGCCCAACATAAAAGCAAATGTGAAAATTTTAGTATGATGTATTTTAATAAGATTATTTATTAAGAACTGAGTATAATTTTATGAATTTTGTTAGTAGCTCATTCTTTATGATTGAGTGTATATTTATTTTATTATTAGCTTGATTTAAATCAATATTGTACATCATTTGTTTATAACAATTGTTTTAAATTGTCAATCAATTCATATTGATTGACAATTTAATTGTTTATTTTATTTATTTATTTATTTTTTAGTAGAACTATATTTTGTTATTAAGTTCATTATTAATTATCAATTATAATCTTTAATTAATAAAACTTTAGTCATATTTATTTTATTATTTGCTTGATTTAGATTAATGTTGTACATTATTTGGTTATAAAATTTGTTTTAAATAGTTAAGCAATTAATATTTAATTGTTTATTTTATTTGTTTGTTTTTTAATTTTAATCAATAATTTTGGTTTGAATTAATTTGAAGATAAAAAAATTAATAAAGAGAAATTTTAGATTAACTTAGGATCAAAACGAAAAAAGATATCAATGAGCATTTAATTTTTATTAATTATTATGTCACCGTCATAATTATTATTAAATTTTGACTTAAAATAATATATTATTCTTTCCATATTTTTTATCCCTATTAATACTCAATCATAAATCCTTAATCATGCCATTGTTTATTTAATTATAATTATTTATATTTATGGTAAAAATTTTAAATATTTATTAAGTAATAAATTTGTTATTAATATTCAAATTATTAATAATTACTATTCAATTTATAGTAGTGTAAATTAAAGATTGTATGTCATCATTAATAAAAAAAAATTACATATTTTGTGAATTAGTATTTAATATTAATTTTCATTTAGCATGCTTATTTAAATAGTTAGTTTTAATCAAATTTTATAGTCATTCTATTATTAAAATATCTTAATCATTAAACTTAAAGATTTCAATCACTATTAATAAGAATATCAAAAGTTCACTTACAATATCTTACTATCCTACTATATATAGTTTAGTTTTAATCATCATCATCAATCAATTTTATTAATTATAATATTTAAATATGTCAATTATCATTAATTGATTGTATTTTAATTTTAACTCTCTATCATACTATATAATAAATCATTATTATTAAATTTTATCAAGTTTTTAGATGTCTAATTCTAATTTTAAATCATGATTACACTCTACTTAATAATTTACTATATTAATTTAAGTTGTTAATTTTAATAATATTTTATTTTTAATTTTATGACTAAATTATCTTAAATCATGTAAAATAAAAATTAAATTTATTAATAATCGATTTATTATTAATTACTGGATCTAAGCGTAGGCTTTTCCTTTAAATTCAGCATGTTAAATTTAAATTCAAATTTCTAAGCATACAAATTAATGAGTTAGTCTCTTGTGAGACGGGTTATTGGTGAGACGGATGTGAGACGGGTCAACCCGTCACTAAAGTATGCTTATTTGTGGTTAAAGTGCGCTTATTTGTGGTTAAAGTATGTCGATAATAAATCAAATTATAACACACTAACATCATACTTTAATACATAATCCAACATACTTTAAAAAACATACATTAACAACCATTAAACATACTTTATTTAAATAATCGACATACTTTAACACGTCTCACAAACCGTCTCATGAAAGTAGCGTCTCACAAGAGACTTTGTCCAAATTAATTACTGGATCTAAGTATAACCTTCAATTTATTAATAATAAATTCATCATTAATTATTACTTTAAATTATTCACTGTAAGCTAGCTATATAATCAAAATTTACAGAATAATTACTCTCAATTTTGTAATCGTTCCTTGATTGCATTAAAATAATGACTACCTTTTATATAAAAAAATTTATATAAGGAATATTTATAATTAAAAATAAAATATCAAATTCCCTAAATTTATTATAATCATTCCTTGATTGCATTCGATTACCTTCTATATAAAGAAATTCATAGGGATAAGTGGTTTGAATTATGATTAGAAATCAAATTTTCAATTACCTTATTTAACACTTTATATTTATATTGATTTACTTTATATAAAATTAGATTTTATTTTTTATGAAATGAGTTACTTATCTATCCATTAATAGAAATCATCATGTCAATTATCTTAATTATCTTATTTAACAATTTCCATTTATATTGATTTTCCTTATTTAAGAAATATTTATATATTATATTTTTTTCTATTAATTAATAAAATTTAATTTTTATTTTTTTTATCGAAATGATTTAATTGATTTAGTAATATTTAAAATTATATCAAATAATTCAAGGGTAGGTATTGCGTGAGACCGTCTCATATGAGACAATTTTTCACATTTCAAAATAGTTATCACTTTCGCTATAAAACACTATCACTTTCGCTATAAAAACATTATCACTTTTTATTTATACTATAAATTTTTAATGAAATAACATTATCACTTTTCATTAATTTATTATCACTTTTTTTTTATAAAAGTTATCACTTTCTGACCGTCTCATGTAAGCCCTTACGTAAGACGATCTCACACAAGTCTTTGCCATAATTTAATGAGATTTATTAATTTATTAACATAAACACTTTGATAATTTGTCTATACATATGAAAATCTATGACTTTTATGTATTAGTTTTCTTTTCTCTCGAAAGCAGCATTTTTATGTTTCAATTTTATTTTTCCCTATGAAGATTTCTAATTACATATGGAAATCTATGACTTTTATGTATTTGTTTTCTTTTCTCTCGAAATAGCTGCTTAGAGCATTTTCATGTTTCAATTTTATTTTTCCCTATGAAGATTTCTAATTTAGAGCGTCCTATTAAATGAATTTTTATTGTTCTTTTATTTTTTTCCTTTAGGTTACTACCAAGTTGGGAATTCATCGCTCAAATCAAGAAGAATTAATCAACGTCATTTCTAAAAAATAAAAAGGCAACACAAAATTTGAAATTTAGTTGCTTGAATTTTTTCATGGTAGTGGAAATATAAAATTTTCTTCAAAGATAGAAATAGTTAGTTGTTGAAATTGAGTATATGATATGTTTATTTTTATTTTAGCTTATGTGTAATCATGGTTCTTGGATCACAAAAATTATTTAAAATATGAAAAATTATTATTATATTTGAGATTTTATTTAAAAAATTAAGAAAGATATAATAAATAATATTGCAAAATTAAAAAAAAAATATTTATATATATTTAAAAATAAATGAATTTTAAAATAATTATAAAAAGAGATTGCAAAATTCTAAAGAATATTTATATATTTTAAAAATTGAAATACGTTTTAATTTATTCTAAATAAAAAATATTTATGTTAACATTTAATAGTATTTAAAAAATGGTTAAAAATGTATAATTATTTATAAATTTATTTATATTTATAAAATATTAAAGTGCATTTATATTTTCATGTCATTCTAACATTATTTTAATTTCTTTCACTTTTTCTATTTTCGAATTTTTATCTTTAACATTTTTTAAATTAAGTTTTTATTAATTAATTAATTAATTAATTAATTAATTATAATATCAATCAATCTATAAATTATCAGATTTAATCTTTTGAATTTAATATGCCAACTAATTTAATAAAAACCATATTTAAAATTTATAATTACGCAATAAAAAATAATAAATGGTACTTCCTCTATCCATGCAAAGGGTTATTTTTGCTTTTTTGGCACGTGGATTAAGGAGTATTATTATTTAATGGGTAGTGGGAGTGTGGGGTCCCTTATTTTTATTGTATTAGTGGTTGTGTGTGAGTCTCATGTGTGTAAAAATGAAAATGTGACCCTTTGAATGGGACGACCAAAATGGAAAAAAGTAACCCTTTGAGTGGGACGGAGGAAGTAATACATTCTCAATTACCATAATTTTTTTTAACATTTTTAACATTTTTCTAAATTTATTTATTCTATTCATGTGAGTTTTCTACATTTTTCCACATTAATTTTCGTTTTTATTTTAATTAGATAAATGTCATATACCACTTTTATCTTTTCATATTTTCCTGTATTATATACTCCGTATGTGATTTTGTAATTTGTCGTGCTATAAAAATTAGTGTTTTATATGGAATACTGTTAATATTAATGAATTTTTTGTTATTAACCTTTTTTT
The DNA here is from genome assembly GCA_023678885.1 of Pogostemon cablin. Taxonomy (NCBI): domain Eukaryota; kingdom Viridiplantae; phylum Streptophyta; class Magnoliopsida; order Lamiales; family Lamiaceae; genus Pogostemon; species Pogostemon cablin. The sequence goes on along the minus strand of CM042977.1, from coordinate 1,331,245 downwards.
ATATATAAATCTAGAAGATTGAATGAATAACATGGTAATATTTGAGTTTTAGTAAATGACTCAAATTAATTAATAATAGTAATTAATAGAAATTTTCACTAATGAATGGATAATTTATGAATTTTGAGTACGCTATTAGTGTCATACCAAATATCATCATTAATAATTGGAGATAACTTATAAAAATTGTATAATATAAAATTTTTTAAAAATTAATAAAAAAAATATAAAATTTTATAATGTAAAATTTACAAAAAAAAATAATATTATAAAATTAATAAATTTATTAAATTTTTATATAAAATTTCAAATAATAAATAAAAAAGAATTTAATATTAATATATTAGATAATTTAATCAATTCCGTGCATCGGACGGGCTGAATACTAAGTGGTTTTGTACAACTTTTCGATATCATAGAATCTGGTGCGCCTAGGGCTCCAAGTTTTATACCTTTCTTTTATAGTTTTAAGATGTGTTTTAAAGTTTTATTTAATTTTAGAGCAATAATTGTATTTGGGATAAAAATTATTTTTGCTAGTAATTAAGTTTTGCCATATACAATTTTTGTCCAAAAAAAATAAATTTTGAGTTTTTATTTCAATATCTTTCTATTTGCGCCAATATTGTCCCGTTTTCGTCGGAAATTAACAATTTTGCCAGAATCGAGCACGTACATATTACGTAACCACATATTTGGCATTTTCCAGTAAAAATAGAGCAACGTTAGTGCAACCAGAAATATAGTGAGACAAATGCCCAAAATTTATTTTTTTGGGAATAAAAGTTGTACATGGCCAAATTTATGAGACATAACTTATCTTCTTTAGAGTTCTACCAAAATAAGTAAAGTTTGGAGTTTGCGTTAAAAGATAATTAACAACAATCAGAAAATTTGTCTTCAAAATAATTTCCTCATATACTCATTCACTATGCCAAAACTGTGGAAAGACAACGGAGAATCCCCGTTGTCGTAGCCCCAAAAACTCCGTTGTTAACCCGGCAGTTGTTAAAGGTCCAGACTTTTAACAACGGTGTTTGAACCGTTGTCGTAGCATACTTTTAACGACGGTGTATCCCCGTTGTCGTAGCTCTAAATATCCGTTGTTAAATCAAGTGTTGGTCACAAAAATATATTTTAACAACGGGGAATCCCCATTGTCGTAGCCCTCTACAACAATGGATTATCCCCGTTGTCGTAGCCCTGAAGCTCCATTGTCAATCTGGGAGTTGTTAAAGGTACCACACTTTTAACAACGGTTTTTGACCCGTTGTTGTAGCTTCTCTTTCACAACGGGGTATCCCCGTTGTTGTTAGTGATATCCCCGTTGTTGTATCTCACTAAGACAACGGTGATTCCCCGTTGTCGTAACTCTGAAACTCCGTGGTCAATCATGGAGTTGTTAAAGGTTCAACACTTTTAACAACGGAATTCAACCCGTTGTCGTATCTTATCTTTAACAACGGGGTATCTCCGTAGTCTTAGGTGGTATCCCCGTTGTTTGAGGTATTATTAAAACATGCAACTTTTAACGGGAAACCACCGTTGTCATAGCCATTTAACTTCTTTTTTTTAATTTAACCTACTCCAAAATTTAATAAAAAATAAAAAATTCATAATATATTATTGAAAAATTAATCAATACAAAACATCATTACACACTAAAAATTTAACAAAAAATCTCTAATGTATTCTCCGACACAACAACTAAATCAATATCATGTTATTACATTTACATCTCATGAGTCTCACACAAACAATCTAATAGAAACACATTATTACACAAATCTATCACAATCTTGTACTTCTAAATGTATTCTTCATATAGGGCCTTGCCGCAAATTATAATGAGAATATACCCAATTCTAATCTCCACCTCCATTCTTCCATATCAATGATATTTTTAGCCATTAACCTACAAAAATTCATTAAAACCAATTACTATGATTTAAAGATAGTATTAGAGACATAATTAACAAGTAATATAATTAACAGTAATTAGGACATCAAAACTGATCATGAAATACGAAGATAAGCATGTGTATGTGAGCCAAAAAAAATATAAGCACATACAAAGATAAACTTTTCATGAATAATGTCGTCCAAGATATCTCCAATAGTAATCGGGAAATAGCCACCAAGTAGATGCATTGATTTAATCATACAGGAATAGATGCATTGATAAACTTTTCATACACACGAATTAATGTTTTCCTTCAGTAGATGCATTGATTAAATCATACAGGAAAATATATGAAAAATTCTGCAACATATGTTAACCATGCAGGACTCTATTTTGGAGTTTGTATCATATAGAGAAATAAGTTCCAAATTTAGATATGCAATAATATGTTCAGTCTGCAGTACTCCAAAACCAAAAAAAAATTAGCAGGTCTAATGATATAACCAATAAGTTTCAAGTCAGCATAGTTAGTTACTACCTGTACAAGTACAATATGACACTAATAAGAGAGTCAATTAATATCATAAATCACAAAGCTTCAAACTCACCTTTGTTCGAGCAACAACATTTGAAATAGTATAACTTTTCTCTGTATTACTTGAGTATTTTTCCCGTCTCAGCAGAAAACTCAACCTGCCAGCATGCCATACGCAACAATATTCAATTTACTAAAAGGAAGAGGATCTGAAACTTGAGATAGGTGTTAAGTGGTTGGAGATGCCAGATTTTAATCATTTATATTCAAGCATAAAGTGGTTAGCACACTATTTAAACATGGTATCTGCACTTCACTTTACAAGGAAACGTTATCCATCATAATCCTATCTCACTTAAGCCAAGACACAATCAAGATAACCACTGCTATCTGAATTACCAGTGTAATTTTAGCAAAAAAATACGATCTAAAGATGGCACATTGATATTAAATGAATCTTGGCGCGCAACTACCGTTGAAGTTGGGTGTTCTGATTTGATAAAAGCTTTTGGCATGATAAACCAAGCAAACTCAATCAAAATGCTAACAAGGTAAGATAAACAAAGCAAACTCAATCAACTATTTGATTCATATTGTTGGTCTCTGTTTCCTATTTAAGAAATGTGGTCTTTTTGGTGAATATCTTAAAGTTAAAGAACAAATACCACCTAAAGAAAATTTTCAGTATACTGAGGACATTAGTAATACCTTTCTTGATTTGAGTGTGAAACAGAGCAATCAGAATTGGCTATTTGAACTTCTTTATAGCCATTTGGTTCGGAAAGATTTAATTCTCTCTGCTTTCTCATTTTCCTGATTGAAGGATCTGCTTTACATGAAGTATTTGATTTTTCAAATAAACCTATAAAGAGCAATCAGTAATTGTGTTACATTATATTGTAAAGGAGAAATAGTAATAAAAAATAAATCTTATAAATGATATTTTAATCTATACAATTATATACTTTACTAAAGATAAATACATTAAGTTTTTTAGCAGTTTTCCAAGTTAATGAACTCTTAACAAGGGCCATGTACAAAATACTCTTCATTATCTATTAGCAGATTTAACTTGTAAAAATCATAGAGGAAAAATTATATGTATCTTTTCCAATAGAAAGAGTATTCTATAGAACCATTTCCATGTAGAACCTCCTTAATCTTAATTATAGTGAAACTGAAAACTATACTAAAAAAATCATCCCTAAACCCTAATGGCAAATCTAAACTTATAGATAAAATAATTCAATAACCATAACAATGAAATTGCAATAATATCTTAATATAAGGATTAAACCCCAAGGTAAAGATTAAATCATAAGTAGATAAACCACAAAATTTCAAATCAAAATCAATCCACCTCAACAACCAAACGTGAATAAGGAACAAAATAGTAACAAACATAAGAATATAGGCATGATAAAATTTTCATAAGACAGAACTTACAAACAATGACTAATATAGAAGTTCAACAAATCATGTATATTAGTTAAATTCTCATAACTTGCAAGACATATATCGAATTGTCAAAATCATCACCTACTTCTAATCTAAGTATTGAATCAGATGGCATAGGTTATAGAAATGAAAGGCAGACCTCTATCCGATGAAGAGTGAGAAACGTTGTTACATTTACTGATCATAAATAATGATTACATTGCAAAGTGTGAACATATTAGGTAATGGGAAAAGTAAACAAAAATTTAGAGGCATTCAGCATTCTTCTACTTAGTGCAAAAACTCCGGAACGAAATGCATAACAAAATCAAGATGCACTCTAAAACTTGTTATATTTGAGGGAAAAGACAGCACTCTATAGGCTGAAATGAGACTATTGGTACACAGTAGAGGAAACAAGAATTCTGCCACTCACTTACCACCATAATCATACTAATACAATTAATATTATACACAAAGTCAAGGCAATATACCGAGTAGAATTCATCACAACAGTATAATTTCTACAAAATCATTAAAGCAAAACTACAACAAGTCCAAACTCAATGGCAATCTTTCCCCAACTAAAAAAAAGAACTCCTAATCAACACATAAAAGAGAGTAGCAGAATTATTTCAAACTGACTTATAGAGTAGCAGAAGGAATGGCGACGTAGTACTCAATCAGAGCCATTTTACTGACTTTCTCTTAAAGGGCAACCTGGGAGAGAAGGCCTTTCAATCTTGCTTTAATTGGAGAACTCAAGTCTTCGTAAATGCAGCTCATAGCTCAAGTTCTTCTTCACTGAATTTTGATTTTGCCATTTATTGCTTGAAATTTAACAAAAAATAGTTAGTTTAGAAAATAACGGAACTGAAATGGGAGAATATGGATAAAATTTACATGCAACTGTTATTTAATAGAAAACTTTTACGATATGTGTCATCTTAAACTTTCACACCTTCCAATTTTTTAAGGGAAACTCTATCAATAACAACATATAACTAATGAAGATGTCAAGTAGTAATATACTAATGAAATAACGAAAAAGCATAACTTGGGTAGGACTGAAATAACCTGCCCATTCAAATAACCTGCTCATACAAATAAAATGTGTATCAAACTAAATATTTAAGGAGATAAACAAATCTAATTAAGATCCACTATCCACAGGACTGATTAATATTCAAAATTTTATTTGATTGGTGAAGTACATATTGATAGCCGAAGCAAGAGGCATAAGTGGTATCTTTGGGATGGCTCTAACCATGAGGAACATAAATATGAATGTGTTGGTGAGGATGAAGAGGTTCAATAGCACATAGATGCATTTTACAAACCATTATTCATTGCTCATTGTCAATCTTTTATTACTTTTGTGGAAATAATCTTAAAAAGACATTATGTAAAGTTTTCGAACAAGAATTTCCTTCATTCAATCAAAATACGAAGAAAAGAAGATTAAATAATAAGATAAAGGCAAGTCTCACAGCCGCAAATCAATTCACATATGACAAAAATATTTCCTGAAACACATCCTGAATACTCATTCTCATTGTTGAATTAATAATATAACATGAAGTTTCTTCAAGAAAAAAGGAATTCTAGCCCAATTTCAACTTTGAAGAAATGGGCATGGTTGGAGAATGAGAAGGAATAGCCCTAATTGCACAATTGAAAACTATAATCACCACATTAATCCACAAGATCTGTACCCAACACATTAATCAACAAAATGTTACAGAAACCACACAGATATTTAGGGAATAGAGCATTGCCTTCAACGAAATAAAAAATAGGGTAAGAGGGAAATAATTATAAAGGTGTAGCAGTGAAGAGGTCAAAGATGCTGCTGGAAGAAGGGTACCGGTGCGCCGATGGTGAATTAACAGGGGACTATGGAAGCACCCGACAATACAACTGCTGCAAGAAGGTACCAACCGTGGTTTTGTTTAGGGTTGGAGTGGTTCGCAGGATGAAGAGGTTCCACGGATGATTTTCACGGCTAGAGAGTTTAGCCGGATGAATTTCAAGGCTGGAAAAATCATAAGTAGGGCTTGTATTAGGGAAGAATGTCGGGCAGAGAGGGTGTCGCCGGCTCCGGCGCAAAGAAGGATGGACAGAGTGAAATTAAGAAACGTAGAAAGCTAAAAAAATGAAATTGTCGACCGTCTCTTGTATGGCAGGGAGAAATGAAGAACGCTGATTCTAGGGCAAGAAAAAATACCTCGTCGAGCAGAGTGGGGATCGTTCGGTGGTGGCCATCAGTCGTCTCTTCATCGCCGCCGGTCGTCTCTGCAGCGCCGCCGGTCATCGGCTGTCCCTAACAGCGTTGTCTCTGCTAGGGCTTTGGGAGAACGAAGAGAAATTCTCAAGTGCTGTATTTATACCCTTAGAATATTTTTATAAATTAAACTAGAAAATTAAAAAAAATGATAGAAATTAAATTAACAACGGGCATACAACAACGGAAGAAAATACCCGTTGTTAATGCGCGTTTTTTTTATATTTTAACAACGGGTATTCATTTTCAGCTCTTTTTGGCCCATATAACAACGGGTTTTCAATTTTCCGTTGTTATTCCACCGTAGTCTTTCCACAGTTTTGGCATAGTGATTATATGGCATTATGGAGCTCTCTTCAAAGCTAAGGCCATTGCAAATTCCACCTCAAAATTTTTAGATCATTATTCCAAAAATACAAGAGAACTTCTTCACCATAATTTCATGTCACCATTGCTATCGCTGGTCTACAACCCCGATAGATGCATCAATGTTCAGATTTATCATATTACCTACAAATGCATCCATATTAATTACTCCCTCCGTCCCGCACCAAGAGTCTCTTTTTTCCATTTGGGTCGTCTCACCCAAAGGGTTTCCTTTCCTTTTTTATACACATAGATCTCATACTCACTCACTAATAGAATTAAAACATGGGTCCACATTCCCACTAATATAACTACTCACTACACATTAAATAATAATACTCCTTAATCTACGTGAAAAAAGCAAAATGCACCCTTGGGACGGAGGGAGTAAATACTTTGCAACTATTCAGAGATACGAACATATGAATAATACAAATTTATTTATATATTATAGTTTTATATATTATAGTTAATAATAAGCGGGAATAATACTATTTTATTTATTTTATTATACTCCACACATGCAAATACAATTTTCCTTACCACTACCACACATGCGTGATGAGGTCATCTAGGAATACGACATAGTAGAGAAACCATAACAGTATTCCATATTTATATTCATTAATCTTATTATTACTTATATTAGCATAGTAGTAATTAATAAATGTCATAACTCATAATTAAAGTATTTATATAAGTAGGTTATTTTGTTATTCTACACCATTTCTTCATAATTAAATTCATCTTGGATGGTTTGTTACACTTAGTGTTACATCTTCTGTTACAAGTGTTAGATGAGTGACATGTGTGCGAGACACCGTCTCACGTGAGATCATTTTACACTTTTTAAAATTAGTTTTAAATTAATTATTACTTTTCCTATAACTATCACTTTTTATTTATATATTATAAATTGTTCATGAAATAGTATTCAAGTCTTTGCCTTAATTTAATTTAATATGATAATATTGTAGAATTTTATGAGTATTAATTTTTTTACAGGCTCATTAAAAAAAAAATGTACAGATTCTAAAATGTATTGGACAAAAAAAAATACAAAATATATGGAGTATATGTTATAGTATAAATGTAGTATTAGATTTCAAATTAGTGCGTTTAGAATAAGAGATTGTACTGTATTTCATAAAATAAGTTAGGTGTCGAATTAATTAATTAATTAGAAAAAATGTATCACATTTTTACACGATAATTTAATACTTTCTTTTATCATATTCCCTCCTCCCATAAAACTCTTCACTTTCCTTTTCACAATCTCTTCATACCTTAAAAAAAAATCATTTTATTCAACAATATTAAAGTTATTCTAATTTCAAATTTATCACTTCATTTTCTTTACATACATATACAATTACCTTTTTTTTCTAAAAATATTACAATACCCTCTTAAATTAATAAAATTATTAAAAAAAATTCTTAAACAACATGAAATAGTAAACGAGAAGAGTTCTCCGAAAAGGAGGAAGTAGTATATAGGAGAATATAGTGATCTTTAGTGCTATTAAAATAAACGAGTTGCTCGAGGGCTCGCTCGACTCGTTAAAGCTCGAGCTCGGTTCGATTCGTAATTACTCGAGCTCGAGTTTAGGGTCGCCTTATGCTCGTTTCATTAAGGAGTCGAGTCGAGCTCGATAAGAATAAAAAAATTCGACTCGTTTTGCTTAATTAGGCAAATCGAATCAAGCTTAACTCGAGAATCACTCGTTCAAGCTCGAGCTTGAATATGTGATACTCAAGCTCGTTCAACTCGTTTAACGGGTCTACATGGTATCCCGAAAAAATATTATGGCTGAATAAGTTAAATGGGCGAACCAAGCATACAATTTTAAGTAATTATTTTTTAGGTTTTAATGTAGACGTGTTTAGTGCTTACATTAGCGAAAGCACGCTTTTTTTAGCGGGTAATCTAATATCACCACTCGACGTCATATTTCATGCCATTCTTTTACCGCTATTGATTGATAATCCACTACGACCATTTGATTTTAGAATCTGACATTTAATAATTTTTTTCATTTATATATACGCAATTAATGTTAGATAAAATGGTTTATTAAAAGAGATAAATAGTCGAACTATTATTTAAATTAAAATAATATGACGAGTAAATCTTATATTTTATTCATTTTGTTTAATTTCTTAATTTTAAGTGACATGAGACTTAATTAAAATATCTAATTTAATTTTAATTTTTTACCTTACAGGTTTTAAATATAAAATCGTTATCACTTTATAAAAATTACAAGGTGTTTTTCATTCTTCTACGTGCTTAATTAGAATTTAGATATCTACAATATTGAAAAATAAATGATTTTTACGTAAAAAATACAATAAAGTGTATAGATAAATAATATGAATTTAATATTTTAATGATATAATATTCCATTAATTAAAATAAAAAATTATCTATTTAAAAGTAATAATTTACTGATTAATGCATTAAAAAAAACTAAATTTTAACAATTTAATAATCAGATGAACTTTATTATAAAAATTACTATAACTTAACATATTAAATTTTGAGAAGAAATAAATTTTTTAGACTACTTATAATTTTATTCATATAATATATACTTGTAATATACAATAGGAAAATTATAAATAATTAATAAAATAAAATACAATAAAAATTAAATGTTGCCACGTTGATATATATATATATACGTTCTAATCTCTCAAGTAGTTTAAAGTTTGGTACGTTGATTGAAACAATTAATGAGTTAAAAGTCGATTTTTATTTAAATAAAATAAAATTCGCAGTAAAAAATAAACATAAAAATAAAATTATATTGGTAGGTGTTCGATGAAATGTCTCAACGAAACTCAAAGCACGCTTGCTACGTAAACAAGTCTACATATTCATAAACTACAGCTTTTTTAACAATTCAAAATCCCTCCATCAACGCTTCTCCAGCTCTACCCTCCGATGAGCATCGTCGAGCCATCGAGAAAAGCTCCGGTGGATCGAGAAAAGTTAATGTTGTACAGTTGCAGTTTCTGCAGACGAGGGGTTCTCCAATGCTCAAGCGTTAGGTGGGCACATGAACGTCCACCGGAAGGATAGAGCTAAGCTCAGAGAGTTTTCCGGCGAGAGCTTTCTTTCTTTGGATATCGGCAAAACTAGTACTGGTTTTGCCGGCGATGTTTCTCCGGCGAAGGTGGGTAATTCTGATGATCATTGTAAAGAGGAAGAGCTTCATGAATTTGTAGTTACAACTTTGAATGAGAGTATGGTGCGACGTCGTTTTGATAATCATCTAGAGAAGAGTAGGGCGGAGTTGGATTTCCATGGTGAAGTAGACCTTGAACTCCGATTAGGGATGCAATTATAATGTTTTTATTATTATTTTTTTCTTTCTTTTTTTGCGATTGAAATATGAGATTGAATTCAACGATGATGGTCCTGGAGAGGCCATAATTTATGTTACGAATTTATTTCTCTTAATTTTGTTTCGAACTAGTACATCTATTGTATATACACCGATCATTATAAAGGAATTAAACTTATAAAAAAAAAAACTTTTTTTATAGCCATTGAATTTACCGCGGAATTCAATAACTAATAAAGAATTGTCAACAAAATTACATTTTTTCTTTAACAATTTATTGTGTTTTTACAATCGAATAAAATGACGGATTACAAACGAGTACGTAGATGAAAAAAAAAAGAAAAAAAAAAGACAAACACTAGTGTGGTACCGTCTTTTAAAAATATATATTTTCGTGAGACTAGTCGATAAATAAAAATTGATTTTAAAATTAATAAAAACTGATATTTGTATTAAATTATTTAATAACATTTTATAATATAAATATAAAGAGATAATATCTCTAATAAAAAATATAACATTTCTTTAAAAAAAAAAAAAAACAAACAAACCAACCTCTGTATGGGTAGAATCTCTATACGTTAGATATGATTGAGAATAGCTTCCCACTATTGATTAATTAATTATTTATTCCTTAAGGAAATAGTTGAGTGCACATCTTATAAAACAATTTTTTGACACGCGAAAAAATACCCATAATGCCAAAGTTGTGCGCCCCCTAATAATGAATGAACATTATTGAAACATTACAATAAATTTAATAAAATAATTTACGTCCAACATACTCTATAATTAATTTTAATTAAGGTTCAATGTTAGCTTCCATATATAAGACACTCATTCAATTTAAAACTGAAAATTAAGGGGGAAAAGGGTCAATTAATGCTTACTATCCTTCTTATTAATTAGTACATTGCACTACATTAAATTAAATTAAACAGGTAGAGCATATAATAAGATCTTCAGTTATCATTACACCCTTCCCTCCCAGATTCTGATTCATACCAAAACGTAAATCCCATATCCATTGAAATTGAATTCTCCATAGTCTGATTGAACTTATTTTCAAAATTTTATTTATTTATTTATGTCTGTAAATATGATCCAGGGATTTCTAAAACCCTGGAAATATTTTCTCTCCCATCCTGTAATTTTCAACCCCAATTTCATGAAAGGATTTCTTGCTGTCTGCCTTTTTGCATCCATTTCTCTCTTTTATCTCTCATCGCTTCCGACATACAAATTTCGGACAATTAATTGCTCCGAAAATGATCAAAGTTTCATCCAATCATCGTACATCAACGCCGCCGCCGCCAGCGGCGGCGACGGCGGTGAGGAAAGTACAGATATCTCACATATCCTATTCGGCATTGGCGGCTCAGCCGAGACGTGGGGGCGGCGCCGCCACTACTGCTCCCTGTGGTGGAAACCCAACGTAACCTGTGGGTTCGTGTGGCTCGACAGGGAGCCGGACAACGGGGGCGAATCCTGGCCGCAGGATTCGCCGCCTTATAAAGTGTCCGGCGACACGTCGAGATTCAAGTACACGAACCAGGACGGGTCCCGGGCTGCCGTACGGCTGGCCCGGATCGTGAAGGAGAGTTTCGAGCTGGCCTCGGCCAGCTCGAAACAGGACGTGAGGTGGTTGGTGATGGGAGATGATGATACGGTTTTTTTTACGGAGAATTTGGTGAGTTTGCTGAATAAATATGATCATAAGAAGATGTATTATATTGGTGGGAACTCGGAAAGCGTTGAGCAGGATGTGTTTCACTCTTATACGATGGCGTACGGCGGAGGCGGGTTCGCCGTGAGCTACCCGTTGGCGGCGGCGCTGGTGAGGATTCTCGACGGCTGCATTGATCGGTACGCCGAGTTTTACGGCTCCGATCGGAAGGTCGGCGCCTGTATAAATGAAATTGGTGTTTCTCTTACAATAGAACCTGGCTTTCATCAGGTAATTAATTAATTTTATTTAACTTAATTCTTATTAATATTTATAATCAAATTAATTACAATTTCCAAAGAAAAACATATTAGTACTGACTTATAAAGTAGCATAATTAACGTGATTCTAATCATGTTTTCCATCAGACAATTCTTTGGTGAAACATTATATATATATATATATATGAGACAGTTTGTGAGACTTGTTAAAGTATGTCTATTATAGTGATAAAGTATGGTTGTTAAAATATATTTTTTAAATATGATAAATGATGAATTAAAATATGATTTTAGGGTGTTATAATACGATTCATTATTGACATACTTTAACTATAAATAAGCATACTTTATCTATATAATAAGCATATTTTAGTAATGGGTCAACCCGTCTCACAAGAGAGTTTCTTTTTGCATTTTAGTGTCTTAATTTCTGTTAATTGTTTTAATTTAAGAAAATTGTGCTTTTTATGAGGGAGGTAACTTTTAATGTAGGCATCATGTTAGAGTATGAGATTTTGTTTATTTAGTATGACAAATCCTATTTATGAATTCAAATTCATGCAATTTAATTTAAAATTTATATTAATGAAAACTTATAAATTTTGTTACCAAAATTTTCAATTAATGTTTTAGTATCGACTCGTTTAGATTTATAACGTAAATTTAATTAGTTATTTAATGTTTGATAAATGCAACCTACATACAATATATATGTTGAAAGTTTGAATTGTTTACGTGGAAACTAATTTATAATGTAAATTAATTAACGTCACGTCTAGTAAGATTTATATAATTTCTCTGATTTTGTTATAATAATTCTTAGGGAAAAAAATTATGAGACGGGTATATTAAGATGGATCGATTCATTCATTATTAAAATATGTTGATGATAAAATATACTATAACACATGCTATTTTAACCATAATTCAAATATATATAATTTAATTACCAATAAACATATTTAATCATCATACCTTAATACTTCTTCCCATCTGTTTCAGCACTCTCTCACATGAAACTTGTGTAATAATTATATTTGTATATTTTTTTTATAATTTACCAAAACCATTTCTTTATAATTTCAGAAGACTTTATAGTAAAACTTACGAATATTACTAATGGGCCGTTACATTGTACAGATGGACATACGAGGAAGCCCATTCGGCTTACTTGCGGCCCACCCAATAGCCCCTCTAATCTCACTCCACCATCTGGACTACGTCCAACCCTTGTTCCCGGGCATAACACGGGTCGGCTCCATCAAGAGGCTCATCCGGGCCTACAATCCGGATCCAAGTCGGATACTACACCACAGTATCTGCTACGACCCGAACCGAAACTGGTCCATTTCTGTTGCATGGGGCTACAACATCCAACTCTACCCGTTTGTGGTGAATCCGAAAGATTTAATCACTCCATTGCAGACATTCTTGACGTGGGGAACATGGAGCCAGGAGCCTTTCACGTTCGATACCCGGCCCATAAGCTTCGACCCGTGTCGACGACCCACCCTGTATTACTTCGAACGGATTGAGGGGTCCGGGTATGGCGAAACGACGACGTTCTACAGAAGGCCGGGTTTGGAGCAGCGGAAACTGTGCAGTGAGGAGAGTTATGCCGGGGCTTATCGGGTGAAAGGGTTTAATGTATCGGCGGATGTTCTTCATCCTCGCATTTGGACTAAGGTATGCATTTATTCTTCCGGAGTATTATAAGCACCAAATACTTGTGAGACCGTCTCATGTAAGTGCTTACGTGAGACGACAAAGTGATAATTTTTATATTAAAAAGTGATAATGATATCTCATGAACAATTAATAGTATTAATGAAATGTGATAATGTTTTATAACGAAAGTTATAGCTATTTTAAAAAGTGTAAAATGGTCTCACGTGAGACGGTCTCACGCAAGATCAACCCATTATAAGCATGAAAAATGGATAAACTATTAATTTGGGTCTTTAATTATTTTTCTATCGATTAGAAATCTGAATTATACAAAACTATCCATTTAGTATCTGAATTAAATGAATAAATTATTAATTTGGGCCTGAATTATTTTTTCTATCAACCTGAATTTCAATTCTTTTAATAAAATTGATAAGTAATATATTTGATAAAAAGTAATATTTATCTAAGGGCTAAAACTTGTGTGCCTGGGGATAGCGTGCAGTCAGATAACTTTTAGTATTAAATGTTTATACCCTTTAGTATAAGGATGTGTACCTTTATTTCTTGAAAAAAGAAAAAAAAGTAATGAAAAGGAAAAATTGTAGGAGGTCACCTATTTAATTTCTTTATTTTAAATATATACTCCCTCCGTCCCCCAAAGTATTTCACACTTTCCTTTTTCATCCGTCCCTCAAAGTATTTCACACTTTACTTTTACTAAATTTGGTAAAAAATACATTATACTAATACTCACTTTTTACACATATCCCAATATAATACTTACTTTTTCACATCTCCCAAAAACTTTACACACTTTTTTCACATCTCTCAATAACTTTACACACCTTTTTTATTAAATCAACTAAAATATATATTCTCTTTCTTACTTTATACATAAAAATACAAAATTTTCTTAAACTCCGCGCACACCAATACGCGAAATACTTCCCGGGACGGAGGGAGTATATCACTGTGTCACAATTATTTTTTAAATGAGCATGGGTCATGAAGGTTTTATTCAAGAGCGAGGCTTGCGTGCGCCCGGGCGCACGGAACACATTCCGTGCGCCTTTAGAAATTTAGTATTATGAGTAAGGGTACATTGTTTTGGTCTAAATGGTATACACTTTAATAATAAAAGGTATATCATTTTGTTCTAAAGGGTATACACTTTTCATTAATATTTTTTTTTCTTTAGAAAATAAAGGGTACACATTTTTATACTAAAAGGTATACAATTTAAGACAAAATTCTAAAGGCGCACAGAATGTTGTTCATGCGTCCAAATACACACAATGATTTTCTTTAGAAAATAAAGGGTACACATCTGCATACTAAAAGGTATACAATTTAACCCAAAATTCTAAAGGCGCACGAAAATGTGTTCCGTGCGCCCGGGCGCACAGGAGCTTTTGCCTTTATTCAATTTATAATTCTACCCTACATAATATTCATGTTTTCGCGTACATGATTTTATTTAATACTCCTACTACAATTTGCATATATTTATGATATTCATAGCTTAATTTTATATAAATATAAAATATGTATAATTTCTTCTTAAAAAACAGGAAGCACGTCGACAATGCTGCGAGATAATGAACGGCTCAGATGAAGTAGAGGACATTGTACAGATTAGAATCAGAGGCTGCCATCAATGGGAAACCATAACCCCTCCTTAGAATTATTTTTTTATTATTAATTAAAAAAAAATTAACGAGTAGAAAAATAGTACCTCAAATGACCTTGAAGATGTGTATGTACTACTCATGTTATTGTAGGATGTATCTTCATTCTTTTATGCACTTTGGGATTTTAATATAATCTCAAAATGGTGTACATTGATTGTGTTTTAGTGGTTTTATTTTCATAAATAAATGTATTTTGAAAGTCACAGTGTTTTTTTAATAAACGCGTATTTGTGTTTCACTAATCTTCTGGAGATCTCCTATTAGTGTTATTTCTTGTGTTATAATGAGCAGGATGATTGATTCATATGATATAATAAATTAATAATACTCCCTCTGTTCATTATTAATCTATTCATTTTATCATTTTTTGTCGTCCATTCTTATTTATCCATTTCCCTTTTTGAACTATGTGACCCACCCCCTCCACTAATACAAATAAAATATGGAACTCACACCCTCCACTAATACAACTACCTACTACACATAAAAAATAATAATCCTTAATCGATGTACAAAAAACAAATGGATACGTTGAGGATGGATGGAGGGAGTATGATCTATTCACTCCATACCTAATTTGTCTCAAATTAAGATTTACATTTCCTTTTTTATTCAAGTTGGACCCACCCAAACAATTTATTATTCTATATAGGGCCCACACACAACACTAATATAACTATCAACTTTTTACATTACATATAATTTCTCTCACCTCACCACACATTAAAATATTATATTTCTTAATCTACGTGCAAAAAACGTCAAAGCAAAAATCAAACGTAAACGTTAACGCGTGATGAAGGTAATATACCCAAAAAAGAAAATATCACCCATATAACATATGTAATACTGTATGAAATATGACAGAACTCCGATATATCTCTCACATTCACCCAATCAAAACTTATACTCCTTCTAGTACGCTTGAAAAAATCTTTTTTTTTTATTTTGGACGTTCGGCCCACAAAGAGTCATTTTTTCTTTTTTATATATGGGCGGCTATTTGCACCTCCAAAATTGCTAGACGAACCCCAATAATTTATAAAATTAAAATATGATTATGTGAGAAGACGTAAATACCCTTTTATAAATAATCACTAAATTTGAAAAAGAAAAATCTATTAGATGTTTGTGATCAAACAGTTGGATAATTTTTTCTCACTGTTCGCTTCCTACAACCGAATATATACGTGTGTTCGGTTGTAATTATTGAACACCCTTACTTCTTCTTTTTTCTCATTATTCGCTTCCTACAACCGAACAGATACGTGTGTTCGGTTGTAATGATCGAACACCCTTTCTTCTTCTTCTTTTTTTTCTCACTGTTCGCTTCCTACAACCGAACAGATACGTGTGTTCGGTTGTAATGATCGAACACTCTTTCTTCTTCTTCTTTTTTTTCTCACTGTTCGTTTCCTACAACCGAACAGATACGTATGTTCGCTTGTAATTATCGAATTCCCTTTCTTCTTCTTCTTTTTTTTCTCAATCAAGGGGCAGCCTAATATATATCCAAAATCAAATGCTCTACTAAGTACGCCCGTTCACTTCTTCTTGATTAATTGGTGCAATAAAAAAGTTACGAAATGAACTTTACATTCAGATCAGCAGCACACCCAATTGCATCGCTCTGATAATTAATCTGAAGCAATTCTAGAAGACAACAAGTTGGAGGAGAACAAATTATTTTCAATTCAATATTTAATTCCAAAAGTTTCAATTTCAAACCCTAAAATTCATTTTTTTAAAGAAAAATCTCCAAATGTCGTTATTGTCGAGAAGACGGACGCCCGTCGCCGCTGGAGACTTACAGGTGGTTGTGGTAGATAGAATGTATTATTCCCTCTCCTTTCTCTTCTAAACTGTCGCGGTACATCCACAGCGCAGTTCCTGTTCTTTTTTAATACTCTTACACTTTTTTTTTAATCTTGTAATTAATTAAAAGGGTAAAATTGTCTTTGTATGTGGTGTATTTAGTAATTTAAATATGTAAGTTTTAATTTTAATGGGGTACGTTTAGTAATTGGGGTTCGTTTAACAATTTCGGGAGTACAAATAGCCGCCCCTTTATATATATATGGGATCCACACACACCCATGACTCACACCCCACTAATACAACGATTCATTACACATTAATAATACTTTTTAATTCACGTACATATATAAAACGAACTCATCCAAACTGGATGGGGGAGTATATAAGTAAAAAACAGTAGTGTGATTTCTATTTAATTAAAGTTGGCAAAACTAATCCCACACTCAATTACTACATCCACACTTATTTCACACGACTTCAATATTTGGTTCACATATGGGTCAAGTCATTAATTAGTCCATCACTAGAATTATATATATGTAACAATTGATTGATGTTTACCTTAAGAAATACGATAACTAGTTTAGTCTTGAGGAAATTCAATGGAAACCCTAAAAGCTAAAGAAGATTTTGAGGCAATCATTAATTAATAAATAAAGACAAAATTAAATCAATTAATTTCGACGCGGAGATTTAAAATATTAATTAATTAATTCAATAATAGTGACATCCATCCGTCTTTGACAAGAGTTTGAAACAATTTTGCTGACTTGGTAAAATATAATTAATATCATAACAGAATATTCCAATTTTAATTACTGGATACTATATATGTCCATTTAAGATACATATAAATTGAAAACTTTTTATAGACAAAAGCTTCCACTATCACGTAATTAATTTTATATGATGAATAAATAGAGATAATATTAACTTAGAAAAAATTGATATTTGATTTATAAAAAGTTATAAGTATTAAATTAGATTATTTCGTGAACAATAGAATACATGAAAAGTTAACATCTTTAATTTAAGATAACACAATTTTTAAAGGCAAAAGGTTGTGTGTGCCCGCACACGGAAGCACATTCAGCGTGATTTTAGAATTTTGTGCTAAATTGTATACACTTTAGTATAAAGATGTGTACCCTTTATTTTACAAGGCAAAAATATTTGTGTGCCCGGGTGCATGAGGAAGCACACTCCGTGTGCCTTGAGAATTTTGTGTTAAATTGTATACACTTTAGTATAAAGATGTGTACCCTTCATTTTCTGAAGAAAAATAAAAAATATAATGAAAAGTGTATACCCTTTAGAACAAAATTGTTTACCCTTATTAATTAAAGTATATATCATTTAGAACAAAATAATGTACTCTTATCCATAATACTAAATTCTAAAGATGGGTTAGAAAGGTCAATCCCTCCCCTACGACACCAAAAAAACCGGGCCGAGCTTCTAAACAAAACAGCCCGCCCGCTTCCATAGAACAATATCGTGGCAACGTATGCCTAAGTGGTCATATTGAATCTTTGGGAACCATCACAAGTACGATCGGCGCACGCAAGCCTCACTCATTTTTAAAACCACAAACAAATGTGAAATTCGCAGCATTTAGTGATTGGAGGATAAACTTATATAAATACAGAATATTCGTATTTTTTGCACTTAATTCATCTTACATCATTGAATTTAAAATATTTAAATATATAATTATTTTTTCTACTCAAAGATTTAACGTACAAATTGATATATTACTACTAGTTAAAAAAATAATAAATAAATTAATGATGTCCTCGTTCTCAAAGGCCATTGCTTGAAGCTTAATTACGATAATATTTTCTATATTTCATTAATAAATTTATGTTCTGCCATCTGTCGAATCTGAGGTAGTTTAATCGGAATGCTCAAATTTCATTACTATTAATTAATGTTGAGGATAACGAATTTGATACTTAATTATCGAGAGTTTAAGTCAATAATCATTAATAAATTCTGGACAGCTTCTTTTTTCTATTAAAGAAATTTCAAAGAATTTAATTTATTAAAAAAAAATTGTGAGGAATCTAGATATTATACAATTATTATTATTATTATTATTATTATTATTATTATTATTATTATCTTTTTTAACACTAGAAATTTTAAAAAGAGGCGGAAACTATTGTATAAGAGAATGCATGAGGCACCTTTTTAAGAATAATTAAAAAGATTTTATTAACATTGTTAATAATTGTTAACAATAGTAATAATTTTTTGAAATATATATATATATATATATCAAAATTAATATCTAAATATATAGACCGTCTGACGTGAGATAATTTTACACCTTTTGAAATAGTTATCACATTCGCTATAAAATATTATCACTTTCGATATAAAATGTTATCACTTTTTATTCATACTATAAATTGTTTATGAAATAACATTATCATTTTTCATTAATTTAGTATCGTTTTTCAGTATAAAAATTATCACTTTCTGTCCGTCTCATGTAAGCTCTTACATGAAACAGTCTCACACAAGTATTTACAATAAATAAATATAAATAGTTACATATAATTTAAAAAGGAATTCTCCATTATCTACTTTTTAAACACACTGAAAATCAATGACGGTGCCACATTTTCAGGTCTGAGGCACGTGCCCCCACAACTATGTAAGTAGGAGTCTACATTTTGTTTTTAATTCTAATTAAGTGAGAAATTATGCCCATAATTTTTTTCCCCTTCTAAACAAGTTCATTTTAAAAAAATAGAATTGTTCTTTTGGATGTATAAGAGAATTTGTTATTAATATTAATTCTTGATTGGATATATAATATGAGTATATAATATTTCAAAATAACATTTGTATATTTCTTATAATTAATCCAACATATATAACGGGATTGTACGTGGTTGTATTTGTGAAGTGAATTTAATATTCTTACATAATTAACTTTTTCAAATAAAGATATACTTTAGAAATTCATATATTCTCATATCACATGCAATCTTGTTGACCTTAGTTCCATATTTTCAATGCACAACTGTAATCAAGAAAATTTCGTTCGAAATATTCACATGTAATCAAATAATTATCATAGGTTAATTATGGATTTTTATTTTTCATATGTTAATTAAATTTTTAAAAATACATTTGGTTTTTGGTGTGAACTCTGTTTCATGGAGACATATATATCCTATTTAAAAATTGTAAAATAATTTATATTAAAAGTAGATTTAGAATTATATAAATTTAGTAAATTTAATAAATAGTATTAATCTTTTTTTTATCAATAGAATATAAATACACTTTATGTCCTCACTCAAAATGCAAAAACTCCTGTACACCCGGGCGCATGGACCACATTCTGTGCGCTTTTAGAATTTTGTGTTAAATTGTATGTCCTTTAGTATACAGATGTGTACCCTTTATTTTCTAAAAAAAATTATTGTGTGTATCTGGGTGCATGGACAACACTCCGTACGCCTTTAGAATTTTGTGTTAAATTGTATACACTTTAGTATAAAAATGTATATCCTTTATTTTCTAAAGAAAAAAAATTTAATGAAAAGTGTATACCCTTTAGAACAAAATGGTGTATCTTTTATTAATTAAAGTATATACCCTTTAGACCAAAGCAATGTACCCTTACTCATAATACTAAATTTTTAAAAGTGTACAGAATGTGTTCTCGTTCCCCAGCGCACGCAAGCCTCACTCAAAATTAATATGTATGAGCATGACTAAGAGATTGCATGTGTAAAAGAGTTGTGATGTCGTAAAAGATAAATTAGATTTATAAGATCTAGTTCCATTAACTAACTTAAACTCAAAAATCGAAAGATAATAAATTAGAAGGATTCACCTAAGTTATTATGAGAATCAAGTTCATGTAACTATTTGCCTTAATTAATTTTTATTTTAAGGTTTAATATTAATTTTAAAATTATTATACTCTATTATGAAATGGGTAAAAAATTTAAAATCTAATACTTAATTTTAAAATTGTTATACTCTCCATCCCGGGCAAAGAGATACATAGGTTTTTTACACGTAGATTAAGGAGTATTATTATTTTATGTAAAGTGGATAGGAGTATTAGAGAGATGTGATAGGTAGTGGTGGGCCATTGATGAGTCCTTTTTACTAAAAGAGGAAAATGTTGCAATTTGGAGGGGACGCCCAATATAGTAAAATTGTGCTATTTGGGCGTGACGGAGGGAATATGTTAATAATAAATCATATTATAACACGTTAAAATTATACTTACTTTTATGCATAATCAACATACTTTATAAAACATACCTTAACAACCATTAAACATACTTTATATATACAATAAGCATATTTTAGTGATGACTCGAACCGTCTCACACTTATTTTATAAATAACCCGTCTAACAGTAAACTTTGTCTTTTAGTTTTGTAGTAAAAAAGTGAAAAAAAAAAAAACTTAAAATAAAATATGTGCAAAAATACTGAAATATTGGCGCGGGAGAGAAAGTGTATTGTGCACTCGAGATACATAGTGTATAAATTAATAACATTTCATTTTAAAAGAGATATTATACACTAAAGGTATAAATTAAATTTTTTATTGAAAAGATGGATCGAAGAGCATGAATATTTGATTAAAATACATTACTTAATTATTTTATTTTAAAATTAAAGATATAACTTTTTATACAAAAAGTAATAAAATTGAAGAGTGAAGCTTGCGTGCGTCTTTAGAATTTAGTATTATGGATAAATGTACATTATTTTGTTCTAAATTATATACACTTTAATTAATAAGGGTACACAATATTGTTCTAAAGGGTATATACTTTTCATTAATATTTTTTATTTTTTTTTTCAGAAAATAAAGGGTATACATCTTTATACTAAATGGTATATAATTTAACACAAAATTCTAAAGGCCCGCCCAGGTGCACACAAGTTTTTGTCAAAATTGAATTTAAGTGCATAGAGCTACATCTGTGCGCACGAGTAAACAGTCAATACTCCATTCGTCGCATTTCAATCTTTATATTATATTTTCAATTTGGGCGACTCATTTTAATCTTTACTAGATATTACTCATCCGTGCGTTGCACGAAAAGAATTAAAGTTTATTATAATTATATACTTTTAAGTTGGGTTTGAATTGAGTCATTTCAAATCTAATTGATTTGAGTAGATATTAAATTCCTTGAAAGGATTTTAAATTCATAATTCAAAAATTATTTTTAAAATAGAATTTTATATATGATAAATAAAAATAATAAAATTTTATTATATTAAATATTAAAATTTAAAATTTTACTAAAAATAATTTTTCGTGGAGGAAACTCTATCACCCAATCTACCCCTACCCACCCCACGCTCAAAAGAATTTTTTTAAATAAAATTTTAAATTTTAATATTTAAATAATAAAAGTATTACCACTAAACTCTAACCCTTTCCCACCCCCAAAACCCCCGCCACCCCATTCCACCCACGCCCATAATAAAAGAAGAATGATACATCAAATAGAATGGTTGAACCTGAAAATAAGATCAACTAAAAGTATAAAAGATCAAATAAATTAAAGTATATAAATAAGGTTTATAGAATTAAAAAGAAAATAAAAAATCGTAGAGAAACGAAAATAAGATAACAAAAACTAAAAAAGAAGAATGATACTTCAAATGAGATGATTGAACATGCACATAAGATGCACATAAGATCAAATATGCGAATGATTGAACATTAAAATAAGATCAAATAAAGTATAAAAGATAAAATAAAGATAACAAAAAAAAAGAAGAATGATACCTCAAAATGATTGAACATGCACATTAGATCAAATCAAAGTAAAATATACATAAGATCAAATATGAGAATGATTGAACATAAAAATAAAATCAAATAAAAGTATAAAAGATAAAATAAAGATAACAAAAAAAAAAAAAAAAGAATGATACCTTAAAATGATTGAACATGCATAATAAATCAAATCAAAGTAAAATATAAAAGATAAAACAAATTAAAGTATATTAGAAATAGTATGAAAGTGAAATAGGGAAAAAAATAAGAAGAAAAAATAAGAATTTGATTAGGTAATGAAAAGGTTTATATAGAATTATTTGAAAGAATAAACGATCGTGATTGAAAGCAATCAACGATGTAGGGAAAATGTAAAAAATTATCAAAGATAGCGTTGAAAGATTTGATATTAAAAAAATTAGTATATTGATTAACAATTAGTAGAATATATGCCAATAATATTTTTTATATTTATCAAATTTATATTATTGATTAAAAAATAAATAAATAATTTATTATTAGCATAAATAGAATCTATGATTGAGATCAAAAGTAATAGACGATCAAGATTAAAATTGAAGATAAAAATAAAAATTAAGGTTGCTTATATATATATACTAGTATTTACCTGGATCCGTGCGTTGCACGGTCATGGATTTTTATAATAGAACTATATATGTAATGGGTTGTTTAATTTTAGTGGAAATATGAAGCATTACAATCCAATTATGCGATTGTAAAGTTTTAATAACTGGATAATAAAAAAACACTTAGTCAGATTGTATAAAAAAAATACATACATAAATGAAAATTTGATTATGAAAAATTTAGTAATTATTAAAAAAAATAGAAATTTCATAAAGTAGTATCATTTTCAAAATCCATATAAAATAGAAAGTCATAAATTTCTAAAAACTTCTCTAAAAACAACATTCTTACAGGTACTGCTGTCAACGTCTTTCTTATCACAAAGCATGATTTTCAAACCTTTACGATTTGTAACTCTAGATACCGCAACGTACAACTGATCGTGACCAAAAATTGATCTCTTTAGGTAGATGCCAACGTGGTTCAATGATTGTCCCTGACTTTTATTTATTGTCATTGCGTAAGAGACTATTATTGGAAATTGTCTCCTTTGGAACCTAAAAGGAATTCTAGAGTCTGAAGGTGTCAATGTTAATCTTGGAATTAGAACACGTTGACCTGCACTGTTACCTGTTAGGACTTTAGCCTGCAAAACTCTGTCTCCTAGTTTCGTAATCACCAGCCTTGTCCCGTTAATCACCAGCCTTGTCCCGTTACACACCTAAAGAGAAAATTATAATTCTTAAATAATAAAGGATTATGATTAAATTAAAAGGTTTCCAAAATAGGTAAAATTATAAAAGGGGGGAAGAATTGAGTCCAATTTTAGCAAAATCATTTTGCTTTTATATATGTATGTTTAGTGGTGAAGATGAATTCTTAAATAATAAAGGATTATAATTAAATTAAAAGGTTTCCAAAAGAGGTTTTTTCTGATCGGCTTTGTTGTACATTAAATCAATTGATATCAATCTGTTATGATGATTTTGGATTTCTTCATCTTTAGGTACAGACATCCCTTCAAAGTCCTCAAGGGTTTATTTGAAAACTTTCAATGCATGATCTATCTCACGAAGACAACCATTCTTAATTTCATCTTCAGTCATGACCAATTCTGAAAAAGAAGTATTAAAATTTATTGAATAAAAATATATAAATAAATTAGAAAATGAGTTACTTAAAATTTGTTGAATAAAAATGTCAAAGGATGGTTAATGGTGAAGATGAATTCTTAAATAATAAAGGATTAGGATTAAATTAAAATATTTCCAAAAGAGGTAAAATTAGAAAAGAGGGGAAAAATTGAGTCCAATTTAGCAAAATCATTTTGCTTATATTTATTTTTTAATTTTTTTTTGGTGTTTATGATTTGTTTAAGAAAAATGAGGTACTTAAAATTTGTTGAATAAAAATGTCAAGGGATGGTTAATGGTGAAAATGAATTCTTAAAACCCTAAACCCTAAAATCCTAAACCCTAAACCCTAAACCAGACTGAGATTTGGTTTTAAACCCTAAAGGAGGTACTTAAATTTTTAAATGACAATTAAAAATATAAATAAATTTAAATGACAATTAAAAAATATAAATAAATTAGAAAATGAGCTACTTAAAATTTGTTGAATAAAAATATATAAATAAATTAGAAAAGGAGGTACTTAAAATTTATTGAATAAAAATGTCAAGGGATGGTTAATGGTGAAGATGAATTCTTAAATAATAAAGGATTAGGATTTTTAAATGACAATTAAAAATATAAATAAATTTAAATGACAATTAAATTAGAAAGAAGCTACTTAAAATTTGTTGAATAAAAATATATAAATAAATTAGAAAATGAGGTACTTAAAATTTGTTGAATAAAAATGTCAAGGGATGGTTAATGGTGAAGATGAAAAATTTGTTGAATAAAAATACTTAAAATTTGTTGAATAAAAATATATAAATAAATTAGGAAAGGAGGTATTTAAAATTTGTTGAATAAAAATGTCAAGGGATGGTTAATGGTGAAGATGAATTCTTAAATAATAAAGGATTAGGATTAAATTAAAAGGTTTCCAAAATAGGTAAAATTAGAAAATGGGGAAAAATTGAGTCCAATTTTAGCAAAATCATTTTGCTTTTATATATGTATATATGTTTAGTGGTGAAGATGAATTCTTAAATAATAAAGGATTAGGATTAAATTAAAAGGTTTCCAAAAGAGGTTTTTTCTGATCGGCTTTGTTGTAAATTAATTCAATTGATATCAATCTGTTATGATGGTTTTGGATTTCTTCATCTTTTGGTACAGGCATCCCTTCAAAGTCCTCAAGGATTTATTTGAAAACTTTCAATGCATGATCTATCTCACGAAGGCAACCATTCTTAATTTCATCTTCAGTCAAGACCAATTCTGAAAAAGAAGTATTAAAATTTATTGAATAAAAATATATAAATAAATTAGAAAATGAATTACTTAAAATTTGTTGAATAAAAATGTCAAGGGATGGTTAATGGTGAAGATGAATTATTAAATAATAAAGGATTATGATTAAATTAAAATATTTCCAAAAGAGGTAAAATTAGAAAAAATGGGAAAAATTGAGTCCAATTTAGCAAAATCATTTTGCTTATATTTATTTTTTAATTTTTTTCGGGTGTTTAGGATTTGTTTAAGAAAAATGAGGTACTTAAAATTTGTTGAATAAAAATGTTAAGGGATGGTTAATGGTGAAAATGAATTCTTAAAACCCTAAACCCTAAAATTCTAAACCATAAACCCTAAACCCTAAACCAGACTGAGATTTTGTTTTAAACCCTAAAGGAGGTACTTAAATTTTTAAATGACAATTAAAAATATAAATAAATTTAAATGACAATTAAAAAATATAAATAAATTAGAAAATGAGCTACTTAAAATTTGTTGAATAAAAATATATAAATAAATTAGAAAATGAGGTACTTAAAATTTATTGAATAAAAATGTCAAGGGATGGTTAATGGTGAAGATGAATTCTTAAATAATAAAGTATTAGGATTTTTAAATGACAATTAAAAATATAAATAAATTTAAATGACAATTAAATTAGAAAAGAAGCTACTTAAAATTTGTTGAATAAAAATATATAAATAAATTAGAAAATGAGGTACTTAAATTTTGTTGAATAAAAATGTCAAGGAATGGTTAATGGTGAAGATAAAAAATTTGTTGAATAAAAATACTTAAAATTTGTTGAATAAAAATATATAAATAAATTAGAAAATGAGGTATTTAAAATTTTTTGAATAAAAATGTCAAGGGATGGTTAATGGTGAAGATGAATTCTTAAATAATAAAGGATTAGGATTAAATTAAAAGGTTTCCAAAATAGGTAAAATTAGAAAATGGGGGAAAAATTGAGTCCAATTTTAGCAAAATCATTTTGCTTTTATATATGTATATGTTTAGTGGTGAAGATGAATTCTTAAATAATAAAGGATTAGGATTAAATTAAAAGGTTTCCAAAAGAGGTTTTTTCTGATCGGCTTTGTTGTACATTAATTCAATTGATATCAATCTGTTATGATGGTTTTGGATTTCTTCATTTTTTGGTACAGGCATCCCTTCAAAGTCCTCAAGGGTTTATTTGAAAACTTTCAATGCATGATCTATCTCACGAAGACAACCATTCTTAATTTCATCTTCAGTCATGACCAATTCTGAAAAAGAATTATTAAAATTTATTGAATAAAAATATATAAATAAATTAGAAAATGAGGTACTTAAAATTTGTTGAATAAAAATGTCAAGGGATGGTTAATGATGAAGATGAATTCTTAAATAATAAAGGATTAGAATTAAATTAAAATGTTTCCAAAAGAAGTAAAATTAGAAAAGATGGAAAAAATTGAGTCCAATTTAGCAAAATTATTTTGCTTATATTTATTTTTTAATTTTTTTCGGGTGTTTATGATTTATTTAAGAAAAAAGAGGTACTTAAAATTTGTTGAATAAAAATGTCAAGGGATGGTTAATGGTGAAAATGAATTCTTAAAACCCTAAAATCTTAAATCCTAAACCCTAAACCCTAAACCAGACTGAGATTTGGTTTTAAACCCTAAAGGAGGTACTTAAATTTTTAAATGACAATTAAAAATATAAATAAATTTAAATGACAATTAAAAAATATAAATAAATTAGAAAATGAGCTACTTAAAATTTGTTGAATAAAAATATATAAATAAATTAGAAAATGAGGTACTTAAAATTTGTTGAATAAAAATGTCAAGGGATGGTTAATAGTGAAGATGAATTCTTAAATAATAAAGGATTATGATTAAATTAAAATATTTTCAAAAGATGTAAAATTAGAAAAGAGGGGAAAAATTGAGTCCAATTTAGCAAAATCATTTTGCTTATATTTATTTTTAAATTTTTTCGTGTGTTTATGATTTGTTTAAGAAAAATGAGGTACTTAAAATTTGTTGAATAAAAATGTCAAGTGATGGTTAATGGTGAAAATGAATTCTTAAGACCCTAAACCCTAAACCAGACTGAGATTTGGTTTTAAACCCTAAAGGAGGTACTTAAATTTTTAAATGACAATTAAAAATATAAATAAATTTAAATGACAATTAAAAAATATAAATAAATTAGAAAATGAGCTACTTAAAATTTGTTGAATAAAAATATATAAATAAATTAGGAAATGAGGTACTTAAAATTTATTGAATAAAAATGTCCAGGGATGGGTAATGGTGAAGATGAATTCTTAAATAATAAAGGATTAGAATTTTTAAATGACAATTAAAAATATAAATAAATTTAAATGACAATTAAATTAGAAAAGAAGCTACTTAAAATTTGTTGAATAAAAATATATGAATAAATTAGAAAATGAGGTACTTAAATTTTGTTGAATAAAAATGTCAAGGGATGATTAATGGT
Source organism: Pogostemon cablin (assembly GCA_023678885.1). NCBI lineage: Eukaryota > Viridiplantae > Streptophyta > Magnoliopsida > Lamiales > Lamiaceae > Pogostemon > Pogostemon cablin. The sequence goes on along the minus strand of CM042977.1, from coordinate 1,302,970 downwards.
GAAGATGAAAAATTTGTTGAATAAAAATACTTAAAATTTGTTGAATAAAAATATATAAATAAATTAGAAAATGATGTATTTAAAATTTGTTGAATAAAAATGTCAATGGATGATTAATGGTGAATATGAATTCTTAAATAATAAAGGATTATGATTAAATTAAAAGGTTTCCAAAATAGGTAAAATTAGAAAAGGGGGAAAAATTGAGTCCAATTTTAGTAAAATCATTTTGCTTTTATATATGTATAGATATATATATTAAGCTTATTTAAAATTAGTCAAATATGTCAAAAATATATCTCATATTTACCAAATTTATATTGTAAAATAAAATAGTAAAATTTAAATAATAAAATCCATTATTAGTATAATTAAATTTTATGATTGAAATCAAAGCATTACTTGGACGGTCAATATTAAAATTGAATTATTTCTAAATAGAGTAAAATTGAAAAAAAAATTAAAAACAAAAGTAGAAGTTTAGATTTACTTTTATATATGTATAGATAGATGATTGAACCTTTAAATTTAAGGAGAATGATTGAACCTAAATTATAAATAATATGAAAGTAGAATCTGCAAAAGAGAAAAAAAAAGAAGCATTAGAGGAAAAAAAAACAAAAAGAAGATTATAAGAAGAACAAAAGATAGAATATTAAAATATAAAAATATGGTTCATATAATTATTATAAAGCAAACACAAAAATTGAAGAGAAAAAATATAGACAAAAAAATAAAGAATGATACCTGATTGGACTTACCAATAAGATCAAATATGAGAATGATTGAACCTAAAAATAATATCAAGTAAACGTATAAAAGAATATAAAATAAATTAAAATATAAAAATAAAGTTTATAAAATTATTTAAAAAACACAAAAATCGAAGAGAAAAAAAATAAGATAATAAAAAATTAAAAAGTATAATGGTACCTTTAATGAGAATGATTGAACCCGCATATAAGATCAGATAAAAGTATAAAAGACAAAATAAATTAGAATATATTATAAATAATATGAATGAAGAATATGTAAAAGAGAAGAAAAAGAAGAAGCATTAGAATAAAAAAACATAAAGAGAATGATTTGACCTGCAAATAAGATCAAATATGAGAATGATTGAACCTAAAAATAATATCAAAGTATAAAAGAAGATAAAATAAATTAAATTATGAAAATATGGTTTATAGAATTATTGAAAAAACACAAAAATCGAAGGAAAAAAAATAAGATAACAAAAAATTAAAAAGTATAATGATACCTTTACGAGAATGATTGAAGCTGTATATAAGATCAAGTAAAACTATAAAAGACAAAACAAATTAAAGTAGATTATAAATAATATGAAAGTAGAATATGTAAAAGAGAAGAAAAATAAAAAGTATTAGAGAAAAAAATAAAAAAAGAATAAGATCAAATATGAGAATGATTGAATCTAAAAATAATATCAAATAAAAATACGTATAAAAAAAGATAAAATAAATTAAATTATAAAAATAGGATTTATAGAATTATTAAAAAAAATACAAAAATCGAAGAGAATAAGATAACAAAAAAATTAAAAAATGATACATTTAGGAGAATGATTGAACCTGCAAATAAGATCAAATAAAAATATAAAAGACAAAACAAATTAGAGTTGATTATAAATAATATGAAAATAGAATATGTAAAAGAGAATAAAAATAAAAAGCATGAGAGAGAGAGAGAAAAATATGGAGAAAGTAAGAATTTGATTAGGATGAAAAGATTTATATATATAATGATTTTAATAAATAAATGATCGTGGTTGAAAGCAAATATTTATAGAGACGATTCTAATAAAAATAAAATTGATACTATATTAATTGAAATTAAGCATATATTCATAAAAAAAATCAAATTTATATTGTTAAATTAAATCAATAAAAATAGTAAAATTTAAATAATAAAAAATCAATTATTAGTATAATTAAATTTTATGATTGATTGAAATCAAAGGATATCATAGGTCCTATGTATAATAAATTAAATTATAATATATGAATATTGATTGATATATTAATTTAAATTAAGTATATATTGATTAAAAATTAGTTAAGTATACCAAAAATATCTCTTATATTTACCAAATTTATATTGTTAAATAAAAAAGTAAAATTTAAATAACAAAATACATTATATTAGCATAATTAGATTATATTTTATTATTGAAATCAAAAACATTAATTGGACGGTCAAGATTAGATTTTATTATTGAAATCAAAAATATTAATTGAACGGTTAAGATTAAAATTGAAATAAAAAACATTAATTGGACGGTCAAGATTAGATTTTATTATTGAAATAAAAAATATTAATGGGACGGTCAAGATTAAAATTGAATTATTTCTAAATAGAGTAAAATTGAAAAAAATTGAAAACAAAAGTGGAAGTTTGGGTTTGCTTTTATATATGTATAGATATAGATATAGATAGATAATTTTTTAAAATAAGACTCACACAAAATAATTAATATATTTTCATGGACTCATACACACAACTAACCACTTTTGCATAAAAAAATGGCAAAAACTTCTACGCCCCCGGTACACGCTGTGCCCTCATATGAACATAACTATCTCCCTTCATATTCTATTTAAACCTATGTATATTACTAGGAATTTAAATTAAGGAACATAGTGTCCCAAAAACAAAGGGTCTCACTAAAATAGAGAGAGGGATATATTGAGGCCGTCCTAACTTTTATTTTATTTTTAATTAAAAAAAACTTGAAACCTTAAAAGGGAGTAGTCTGGTAATAGCATAGAATTCCGGCAAAAGACGTAGTCAAATACTTCATCGAACTCTCCACTAGCACTACTCATCATTCATTTCAATGGTGTACGCCCCACCACCCTCTGTTGATGGAGATGGTAAATAGTAGAATATTCTTTCTCACTATTATCATTCATTTCAATCACTACAATAATGATGATCAATGATGGTCACCTGCAAACCAAGTAACCAACCTGTCAACTGAGCAATTCCCTTTCTCACTACTCCACCAATCGTTTTACGCGGATTTCCCCCCCTAAATTTCTCCCCCTTTTCCCATCATCCGACATCCATTTCGCCATGGATATATAACTAAACTCACACAACCCAACAATCTTATCCACTCCTATTATCTTATCCCGAGATTCTACGATTGATTAATTCGATAATTAACAGTGATGGTTGGGTTCAAGAATCTCGATTGGTTGCCGGACCACGCTTTCCGGCGTCTCTCCGGCGAAGTGAAGAAGGAAGGGGACAACCTCGGAATCCTCGCATTCGAGACCGCCAGAACCATGTCCAGATTGCTCTCTCTCTACAAATCTATTTCCGATGAACAGATTTCCAAGCTCAGAAACGACGTCGTCAGATCCAAGGGAGTCGCGTTCCTCAACTCCGCCGATGAGGGCTTTTTATTGAATCTGGCGTGTGCTGAGAGGGTGGAGGATCTCGATCGGGCCGCCGCCGCCGTTTCGAGATTAGGCAAGAAATGTAGTGATTTCGGGCTCAATCAATTCGATCGGGTTTACAGAGACATGAAACTCGGAGCTACGAATACCCGGAAGCTGAAATACGGGTCGGTTTCGGCCGAGAGAAAGATCCGGAAAATGGAGAAGTTAGTTTCGGTGACGGCGTGTCTGCACGAAGCTCTGGAAGCTCTGTCGGAGATGGAGATGTCGGAGAGAAGGATGGTGAAGAACAAACAGAACGAAACGCAGAGAGCAAATTTCGAGATTTTTTACAAGAATTTGGAGAATCAACGCAAACAAGTTCGATTTCTCAGAGAGATTTCACTCTGGAGTAAATCATTCGACAGGAGTGTCGATTTAATGGCGAAGATCGTGTGTGTTCTTCACGCCAGAATCTGCGATGTTTTCGGGCCGGCGAATTTGGCGGTGAAAGCGAAGATTTTCCCTCATTCGGGCCCACTGTTGACTCAGTCAAAGCCCGTTCTTGTTCGATTCTACAGCAGTAAATTCGAAAACGACGCCGTTGAAGGGAAACCCAAACCCAACAGGATTTTCCACTCCGCCGTGTCCTCCACCGTCGGCGGCGCCGGATTGGCGCTGCGGTACGCTAATGTGATTCTACTGGCGGAGAAGTACTTGGATTCGACGATGGCTGTCAACAACGACGAACGGGAATCGCTGTACGAGATGCTGCCGGAGAATGTGAAAGCCATGGTGAGGACGAAGCTGAGCAAGAACATGAGATATGCGGAGAACGATGCATCACTGGCGGCGGGGTGGAGGGACGCGGTGGCGGAGATGATGGAGTGGCTGGCGCCGGTGGCGGACGACACCGTGAAGTGGCAGATGGAGAGGAATTTCGAGAAGATGAAGTTCGACGCCAAACCTTCCGTGCTGTTATTGTAGACTCTGCATTTTTCCGACAAGGAGAAAACGGAAGCCGCCATTGTTGAGATATTGGTCGGATTGAGCTGCATTTTCAGATTCGAAAACCGACCGTTAAGTGATTGATGACGTGGATTTTTTAAAAATTATTTTTATTTTTGGAGTTACAATTGGAAGAAAGGAAATTTGGGGAGGAAGGAAGAGTGAGAGATTAAATTCATTGATTTGTTATAGGTTATATCTTGAATAAATGTTTGACACTTGAAAAGATTTTTTTGATAGTATAGAATACACTAGTTTACACAGATCATGTGATGATTTTCTTTGTCATTCTTGAATGAGATGATGATTTAATTCATGACATAAACTTGTTTGAATTCTCTTGTAGTTATTTTTATTCATCAATATAGTTTTACTTTATGATGACTAAACCAATATTAACATTGGCTTGGAAGGATTTTGGGTTCAAGAGAAGAACAAACGGCTAACATCCCCTCTCATTACAAAAAATTATTACAATAAATAGTAAATCATGATTCATATTTTAGTTCGTTTTTATCATTTATGTGGGGTAGTGCAACTCTTTTGCTATGAGCAAACATGGTTGAAGAAATTGGTAAAGAAAAATTAGAAAATGAGAAGGAGATCGAAAGGGTGAGAAGACAAAGAAAATAGCAATGTGAATGGGAGGGGAGGGAAATGGTAGAAAGAGAAACACAAAAAATTAAAATAAAAAATAAACATATTTTAATATTTATATAAATCAAACTTTAATTAGCGAGTAGGATCAACTCGGATAATAGTATGCATCTTATGTGTATTAGAATTATTTGCCTATTATACGTGACTCTTTATTTTAAGTCTTTTAAGATGAGAGTTACATCAACTATTATAAACCTTCTATTATTTTAAAAAATTATAATTAAAAATTTTGGGTTGATAGTTTTCATAAAACGAATTAAGTACATAAATATCTACTTTTATTTTATTTCTATGTGCTACGCATCTACTGTGTCATAGTCTATTAGTTTTGTTTGTTAATTTAAACTTTAAAGAAACTATTTGGGCTGACCCATCTAATCCAAATTCCACCATAATTGGCCAAGCTTTATTTTAAAATGTTTTAAATCATGATAATATACTATATACTAAAGGATGTTTTGGATTTATTATGTGGCATCATGTGAGCAATTTAGGTGATGTGTCATTTTTATAGATTTTTTAATTTTTTTAATAATAAACTTGCTTAGGAAGAAAGATAATATAGTTACTTTATTTTATATAACCAATCAAAATATTTTATTTTTCTTTATATTATTTAAAAATTTTCCTAAAACATTAAGTGTTTTAAAATTTTTATTTTTAAATAAGATTTATATAAAAATTATATCAAATTAATTATCTTTTCATGATCTTTAATTTGACATCCATATTACTAATAATATATGATTGGAGAAATAGATTCTTAAATTTAATAACAATTTTTATATTGTAAAATATTCTTTAATAAAATATATTAATAAATAAAATATTTTTAAAAGAATAAGAAATTATTTAATATATTTAATCTATTTATTCTTAGAATTTTGAGTTCAATAAATTTAGTTAATTATAAAATTCTAAATGAGGAATTTCATGAAAAAATAAATCTTAATTGGCAAAAGCTCCTGTGCACCCGGGCGCACGGAACACTTTCCGTGCGCCTTTAGAAATTTGTGCTAAATTGTATACCTTTTAGTATACAGATGTGTACCCTTTATTTTCTAAAGAAAAATCTGGGCGCACGAACAACACTCCGTGCGCCTTTAGAATTTTGTGTTAAATTGTATACCCTTTAGTATAAAAATGTGTACCCTTTATTTTCTAAAGAAAAAAAAATATTAATGAAAAGTGTATACCCTTTAGAACAAAATTGTGTACCTTTTTGTAATTAAAGTGTATACCCTTTAGACCAAATTAATGTACCCTTACCCATAATACAAAATTTCTAAAGGCGCACGGAATGTGTTCCGTGCGCCCGGGTGCACGCAAGCCTCACTCATCTTAATTTAATATTAATTAATTTTTATAATTTTTTATCGTTAATTATTTATTTTATATTTATTTTATTATTTTTAATAATTTAATTTTAATTATATAATAATTTATAATTATTATATACATTTATTAATTTTATTTATTAAATGATAATAGTTAGGGATGGTAATAAAATGGGTATTTCAAGTAACCATTCTATCCAAATCTTTATAGGGAATGTATGGGTAATTGTAAACGGGTTTGAGACGAATACAGATAGTCGTGAAAATTACATTAGAGTTTAGAAAGAGTACAGATAATACCTCAATACCCGCAGGTACTATATATATATATATATATATATTACACATAAAATTTAATGTATTTATTTAAAATAATAGAATTCAATTTATATTTAATTCATAATAATATAATTTTAAATAATAGAAAAGATATAAATATTTATATAATAAATTAATATTAAATTAGTGTGGGTACCCGCATGTATATTGATAAACGGGTATGAAATTGGTACGAGTACTATAATAAAATTTTTAAATGGAATGTGCACAATTTGTTTTTATTTTAAAATCACATAAGAATACGAGTACCAAAAAATAAACGGATACCCTATGCGTTGTCATCCCTAATAATTTAATAATTATGATTTCTTAAGATTATACTTTTCTGTAATAATTTAAATATGATAATATAAGAACTTAATATATAAAAATAAATATTTTGTATTGGCAATATAATATTGAAAATTATATATATATTTATATTACAATGTTATGAATTTTTTAATAAACTTTACAAAAGTTTAATGTGTTGTATTATTTTTTTTTTGTTTAAAAATTTTAATATTCAAAAAATAGGTACAAACGTGATTTTAAAATAAAAACAAATTGTTAAATGAAAAATTGAGTGTAAAAAGATATACAATTATTAAAAAACATGTATACACTACTGAATAAAAAGTTATATACATATGGATGCTAGTATTTTTTAATGAAAAACTTAATGTAAAAAAAGTATACAATTATTAAGAAATATGTATACAAAATAGAATAAAAATTTATACAGTGTACCTTTTGCAGTCGGATGCACCTAATATCATCTCCTAGTAAATTAATATGGAAAATGCAAGAAGTAACTTTAAAAATTAATAATTCACAACTATAAAAAATAAATTTTCCGGATTAATAGTTAAAATACTTGAAATTGTGTTGTGCTTAATAACGATAAAAAAATAGGAGTAATAAATTAAAAAGCCAAAACAGAAAGAGTTGGTTAACTGAAGCCCCAATCAATCTGAGTAATCGACCCAATTGCTGATCCCAAAATCCAGACAGCCTGTTGCGCAGTCCATGAAGTGTAGATCGTTGGCCTGCATATGGTCCGCCTCGCCACCGCCTCAACGAGTAACCGCCGTCGCTGCAATCCCCGAACCGTACGCTCTTTACACTGGCGGATCAGATGGCTCCATCATCTGGTGGAACCTCCACTCCTCTACTGAAAAAACGGTAATGCAAGTTTTCAGTAATTGTAGTTCAATACCACATGATTTTTTCTTTCTTTTTCTCAATTCAGCTATTTGTCCTCTCGCATATTCGTTTCTTCTACTTAATTTAATCATGTAAATTCGGAACTTCTGGTATTTTTCTATGAATTTGTGGTGTTTTTTCTCTAGAAAAGTTGGAGTGACTGACTTCGTTTGGAGTTTTTGGCTGTCGCTCTGAATGTATAGCCTTGCCGCGACTTCTTAGGATTAGGATATGTAGTACTGGGGTGGATAAAAGAGCTACAACTTTTTACCATCTGGGGTTAGTGGCTTAGTTATATGTACAAAATTGACTAAATTCAGGCCTTGAATATGAGAATTGAGATCATGATTTTTTTGGTAAAAAAATAAATAAGCTACTTCAATTCACTGTCTGAATGAACAGTTTCAGTTCTTCACTAGAGACTTCAAATGGTGTCATGATACAATGATTTGGTGGGCTTCTGATTAGAAATGTTTAATTCAACAGGTTAATTCTGATATCAAAGGGGCTAGGCATAAGCTTTTTTGTCAAATTTCTATGCATAGTTAAAGGTGCGACTTGGCTGAGGCTATAATCTTTGTGCCTTCAAATCATGGCATCAAGTCGCTGGTCTGAAGCCAGGCTCCTTTTGCACCTTCGCGCATCTTGAGGATCGTGCTATTTTTCAGCTTTTCTAGTGCTATTTTTCAGCCTTTTTAGTGCTTTTTTTGAGGTTTTTATTATTGGAATACCAACTTTGGTTAATTGGATAGTAACATTTCCATTATATGATACTATATATACCTTACTTATTCACTAATAATAATAGAAGTTAGGGTCTACAAAATAGCTCTAAGGTTTCATACACACTCTTCTCGCCTCCACTCCTCTACTAGCCACACAGCCTTTGCTACCACCAGACGCTTCCGGCCAATTAGGTGTTTTTTGAAACTTAATAATAAAAGGAAGTTACCTCTCTAAATATACAATTCTAGTGTTGGATGGGTTAATTATATATTTCATCATTATGCTGAAGGTGCGCCTCAAGCACTAAAATGTCTTGGTGCGCCTTGCGTCCTTAATTACTATGTTACGTCTCTCATCATTTTCAAACTTAGTAGCTCCAGATTCAATCAGCTTGTCCATGTTCTGCAATCTGCAGTATCTAATAAGTTAAATGAAAGCGTTAGAATAATCTCAATTAAGCATCCTAATCCTCTATATTCTAGTTGCACATTAAACTATTATTTATTTTTAACTCTTTACTCTGAAAACTAATCCCTATTGCCATAATTTTATGGTAGAAAGTAATGTACGTAGACCTTGTATCTTCCTGGGTACTATGTTGAACTTTATTTTTAATTTATGTAACACATTGACTTCTTATCACACCACAATGTTTGTTGATCAGGAACTGAGGCCACTTGCAATGTTGTGCGGTCATGCTGCTGCAATAGTTGATCTAGGGATTTGTTTTCCCCATAAGACATCTGAATATGGAAACTTGAGTGATTCAAGTAAGGTTCCATCATATCATAATTCATTTAACTGTGGTGCACTAATGAGTGCTTGCAGTGATGGTGTCTTATGTGTTTGGAGCAGAGAAAGTGGACACTGTAGACGGAGAAGGAAACTTCCTCCTTGGGCAGGGAGTCCAATCTTAATTAGACCATTGCCCAACAACAATAGATATGTATGTATTAGCTGTAGTTTTGTCAACCAAGATCATCATTTAATGAATTCAGGTGAAGGGCACGAGTCTTTGGAGGAGGAGGATATCGAATTACAGAATCCAAATCCTTTAAAGTGTACTGTAATAATTGTAGACTCGTATACTCTTACAGTAGTCCAAACAGTCTTCCATGGAAATGTCCCTATTGGATCTTTGAAGTCAATGGCTGTGATTTTTGCCTCAGAAGATAAGGAGAAACAGTCTGTTATGATTTTCGATTCATTTGGTAAGGTAATATATTTACCAATTGTAAAGGATTCTGCCCGGAAAGGACAAAATGTCTCTGTTGTTTCAAGTGATTCCTTAATTTCAGAAGTGATGGATTGGGCAGATGACTCCAAGGAGAAGGGATTTTTAGTAGCTTATGCAAAGCATGCGAATGTTTTGGCCCTTGTACACAGAACATATTGCACATTTAGGCAACCAGACAATGGAACTGTTTTGGGCAAGATAACTTTTATAGATCATCAGCTGTGCTTTGAGGACAAGATATATGTAATTGGTGGCATATTTCTAGGGGGTGATGCTAAATTCTCAAATAATGGTTTTGTAGAAGAGTTTGTAGCATGGAATAACCTAGGCGCAGCTGTTATATACAGGATATCCTACTCGAACAGTATATTTAAGTTTGATCCTCTTTCTATTATACCTGCAATATTGCATCCGCATCCAACGAATCTGTTCTTTTCTTTTGTACGATTAAGTAACTGTCTGCTTCGTATTGAGTCAATTTGCTTTAACGTTGAGCAACATAAGTTCTGGAGACCTAATGTTACTGTCTGGTTTTCACCCCAGCAACATGATAATTATGGAAAACCTCCATTACAGTGTATAATGCTTGCAGAAGGCAATCTTTTTGATGATTGGGCTACAGTCTCCTCCTTTTTGAAAACTGATATTTTTAAAGAAGGAATTAATATAATTGATGAGATGACTCCTCTGAAAAGTAGTACCCCATCTCTAGGAGAGGCAGATGGTAAAGACTCAAGTTTTGTCACTTACCAAGGAGGTGAACTAGTTTCTTCTTCCATGGTCATATCTGAAAACTACCTTGTGCCTTATGCTATTGTATACGGCTTCTTCAATGGTGGAATTAAAATAGTTAGGTTTCATGAGTTCTTCTCAGCATTGGATTTACCTACCCAAAATTCATCTTCAGAAGCAAATTCAAAACAGATGCATCATTTGCATGGGCACAAAGGAGCAGTGTTGTGCTTAGCTTCACATCAAATGGTGAGTAGGTCTGGAGTGTGTAGTTCAAATCATGTTTTGTTGTCAGGGGGCATGGATTGCACAGTCCGTGTTTGGGATCTTGAATTTGGTAATCCCATTATGGTGTTCCATCAACATGTAGCTCCAGTGCGTCAAATAATTCTTCCTCCAAGTCAAAGTGAATACCCATGGAGTGATTGCTTTTTAACTGTAGGGGATGATTTATCCGTTGCCCTTGTCTCGCTTCAAACACTAAGGGTGGAGAGGTTATTTCCAGGACACATGTACTTTCCTGTAAAAGTCCTGTGGGACAGTGTTAGAGGTTACATAGCATGTCTATGTCCAAATTATTCAGAAAAAGCTGACATGCATGACATTCTATATATTTGGGATGTAAAGACTGGTGCTCGTGAGCGAGTTCTTCGTGGAGCTGCTGCACATTCAATGTTTGACCATTTCCTTAAGTCCAGCAAAGGAAGTTTTTTGTCTGGCAATTTAACGAGTGGAAATACTTCAATTTCCTCTTTAACTTTCCCAGTGATTGAGCCAACAAAGTTATCGCAATCTAATCCAAAAGTTCTTGGGAAGGAGACTCCTCCTGGAATATCCACAGCTAGTAAAGTTAAACCAAGTGCTACTGATTTGTCAAATTCTATGAAATTAACTGGTGCAGAATTGAGTGGGCACAAATCAGTGGTTTTCCAAAATGAGAAACACCCAATTACAAGCTCTTCTCCGTTTCCTGGAGTCTCTACATTGTGTTTTGAGCTCACTTCCTTGATGTCACTATGCTCTATGAATGAATTTTTCGAAGATAGTAGCCACATCAGAGAAAAGAATCATGTGAAGGAAGCTGGAACTAGCCCTCATAAAGATGTTTCTTATGGAAGGACGGATGCTTCCCCTAAGAAACTAGGGCCAGATATACCTAACCCTCATCATGAGAATGGGAAAAACAGTTCTGATGGATCTTTTGTTACAGTAGAACACGATGAATGGGTTCGAGCTCTTGAAGGGTGCCTACTAAAGTTCAGCTTGTCATTTTTGCACCTGTGGGATGTTGATGCTGAACTTGATAGCTTACTAATAACTGAAATGAAGCTCAAACGACCTGATCCTTATATTGTATCTTCTGGAATATTAGGGGACAGGGGTGCTGTGACACTAACATTTCCGGGTTCTAATTCAACTCTAGAGGTATGTTAATTAACTTATTTAATTTTGACTGTTCCCTGACTCACTTTGCATCTGAATGCATTAAAATACTGATTTTACAGCTCTGGAGATCTTCATCTGAGTATTCTGCTTTGAGATCATTAACAATGGTGTCTCTTGCACAACATTTAATCAGCTTATCTCATTCTTGTTCATCAGCCAGTGGGTGAGATACTTTAATTTCACAAACATTCTTAAAATAGATAGGTTCTTCATCTTGCTTTCATCTTTCTCTGTATTACCTTCTTGGCTAATTATGACTTATGAAACTGCCCATGTTATGGGGATTGGCATTTCAAAACATGTGCTTTGCGGCATGCTTTATTATTTTGTTACATGGCATACCAAATCTAGGTGCTAGTAGTAGAATGTAAATTTATCATTCATTGTGAGAGTTACTGGTTTTAATTAAGTTGTTGAAGCATGTGGATATGTGATTACCTGCTACATATGTTTAACCCTTTCTAATTGAAAATGCTTATATACTTATTAATGAAAAGTTTCTTACCTGCAGTGCTTTAGCAGCATTTTATACACGGAAATTTGCTGAGAAAATTTCAGGCATAAAACCTCCTTTGCTCGAGGTAACATAAATCATTAACCGTACATATTTTATTGCTTTTTAATTACTGAAAGTCTTGCCATTAAAAAATTAATTAAATTGAGTTTCTGCCATACCTTATGAATTATCTGAAAATAAATATCACTCAGCCAAACAGGGAAAAGATGGATTAAAAATAAACCATCTTTGACTTTACACTTAGTTTATGACGACGAAACAGTTTTCCCATACTCTACACTTTTCCATTCTAGTAACTTGTGTATTCAACAAAAGAATCAGGGTTGTTCTATTTTTTTTATCAGATAGTTGGGTTTATATATTACTACTAGCTTTGTGTGCTTTAACCCAGTGTAATATAGGGTTACTTCACAGATGTAACAAACATGTATAATTTTCCTTTAGTACCTTTTGTAATTTATAGTCTACGCCGTGTTTCCATTAGTAAAGTACATCATCATTTGATTTGATGGTATATAATTTCCTGTATTATTTACTTGTATTTAAAATCAAAACGTCTGCATGAAATCTTATTTAAGAAAAGCATTACTTCGTCATGGTTTCTTTTAGAACTTTTTAGAAACAAAATTTAATCTACCTTGTAAAGTTTTTAGGTTGAAGGTTCTGTTAATCATGATGTGGCTGGATAATTCTGAGTGGGTCTTTTGCAGCATTAGCGTGATCATGATTGTCTAATTTCTCTAATCCACAGCTCTTAGTAAGCTTTTGGCAGAATGAGTTTGAACATGTGAAAATGGCTGCTCGCTCTTTATTTCATTGTGCTGCTTCACGGGCTATTCCTCCTCCACTTTGTTGTTTAAAAGCCTCAAAAGCCGCTCATCTTGTAAATACCCATGAAAGTCCTTATAGTGTATCAGAGGAAAAGCAAGAAAATACAACTGCAGTATGCTCTATATCTAATGGGGATATAAAAACTCAAGAGAATTTTGTAGAGGAAGAGTCAGTGATAACATCATGGTTGGAATCATATGAAGTACAAGATTGGGTTTCATGTGTTGGTGCAAACACACAGGATGCAATGACTTCTCAAATAATTGTTGCTGCTGCATTGGCTGTCTGGTACCCTATGCTTGTCCTACCAGGACTTGCCATGGTTGTGGTTCATCCTTTAGTTAAATTGGTCATGGCCATGAATGAGAAGTATAGTGGTGCAGCAGCTGAGATTCTAGCTGAAGGTATGGACAGTACATGGAAGGTGTGCATTGGTTCTGAAATACCTCGCCTGATTGGAGACATATTCTTCCAAGTGGAGTGTGTCAGTGGTACATCATCTAATGCATTTTCACCAAACTCTGCTGCATCTCATAATATTCGAGAGACTCTAGTTGGAATTCTTCTTCCGAGTTTGGCAATGGCTGACATACCTGGATATCTGCATGTGATAGAAAGTCAAATTTGGTCTACTGCATCTGATTCACCAGTTCATGTAGTGGCCCTCATGACTTTGGTCAGGGTTGTTCGTGGCTCTCCTAGAAACTTAGCTCCATATCTGGACAAGGTGGGTTGAAGCAATTCATAGTTTTCTGTCTTTATGTTTAAGATTTCCAGATTTTTTCCCCTCCCACGGGCAACGCATCTAGACTTGCTATAGTTGTTGATACAGAGTGCAATACTTTAAACCTAAAATTGGTTTCTGGAGAATGAACAATTTTATGATGTATATGGGTTTATATAAATTTCAATAATTGCTTATTTAATTGTACTTGATTTGTCAAATATTATCACTTCAATTCTATAGCCTTGAGGTTTTGGTTTAGAAAGGTAGATATTAGTATACTTATTTTGCTGTTATGATGTTATCCTCAGTCAAGAGTTTAATTTTCACATGTATTCTTTTCTTGTGTTTTGAGAAGATGGCGTTGTGCTAAGTGAAAACAACAGGAAAAATCACCATACTGTAATTTATGTTTATAACTTTATTATGGTGATTTTCTTCTAGTAAATCATTATTTCAATCAAATCTCTTTTTACCCACCTACCACATCTTTTTTAGCTTCTCCTGAATTCTTAAAATCTTACATGGTCCAAGTAACAAGTTATGGCTACTTCAGTAGTTGTTTTTACCATCCTAACATCTAGACAGGTTTGCAGGTGACCGTTTTCATATTGCAGACAATGGATCCTGGTAACACAACAATGCGGAGGAGTTGCCTCCAAAGTGCTATGACGGCGTTGAAAGAGGTTGTACGTGTGTTTCCAATGGTTGCCCTAAATGATATATCAACTCGGTTGGCAGTTGGGGATGCAATTAAAGAGATCAACAATGCTAGTATTCGAGTGTATGATATGCAAAGGTAATAATTTGGCTGTTGAAAATGCAAATTGCTCTGATTTATTAAGTCACTTTATATTTGCGATAATCACATTTGTTAATAGAACTTTCTACTGAGGTGTTAGGTAATCTTTTAAAGCTAACTTATATATGATTTTCATTCTCTCCGTTCGAATATGTATATGTTATTGGTAAATATATGGGAAACTAACTTGCATAATATATTATATGTTATGATATTCAAATTATTTGTCATTCAACCTTTGAACAAGGAAAAAGTTCGGCGTTTGATTAAAAGAATCAGATAAATTTTAAAAGCTAACCCTTTTGCCAATTTTTATTAAAAAAAGAGTTTTTCCTGCACATAATACATACATACATGATTTCCTCCATTTCATGTCATTTGCTTCTAATGATGTGCATCTTTATGTAATTTTTTAAAAGAATTTCACAATTTTGTTTTAGCATGAGCAAAATTAAGGTCTTGGATGCCAGTGGACCTCCTGGACTTCCAAGTTTACTTGGAGGAGCCTTGGATACAGGAATAACTACAGCAATATCTTCTCTAAACTTCTCACCAGATGGAGAGGTAAACTCCATCACGAACTCAACTTCTAATATTCTTATTTGATGGTATCTAAAATTCTAAATCATCGTGTGTTGGTTCCCTGCCCACCTGCAAGTAAGAATTCTGCATAAACTCTGCTAAGCTGAGATCCTATTCAATAATGTTTGTTGAAGATATAAATTAAATATTCAAGGATGCTCCTCTCTATAAAGTTAATCTTTTTGATGAGGTATAACGTGATATCAGGGTATAGCTAAAAGAAACCTATGTGTTCATATTTTACTGCCACCCGTGTATCCGAACATATTCCACATGCAATGGTTGGGTCCAAATTAACCCACCTGCAATGTATATATTTTTATGTGATAGGCTCCTTATCACTTGACTGTAATTACTGTAACCCTCATTTTGTGATATTCTAAAATAAAACTCCCCCTGCCATCCTCTTCGCAGGGGCTAGTTGCCTTTTCTGAGACAGGTTTGTTGATTAGATGGTGGTCACTGGGAAGTGTGTGGTGGGAAAAACTAAGCCGAAATCTTGTTCCGGTCCAATGCAATAAAATGATTTTTGTTCCTCCATGGGAAGGATTTTCGCCTAATTCTACCAGGTCGAGCATAATTGCTAGTGTATTGCATGAAGATGGACAAACCAATTCACCGGTAATTTTTGATTGCCTCTTTCACTTTACTTGTATTACTGTGGTCAGTGGTGTAATTTAAGCAAAATGATATATAATTTGAATCACTTCATTCTTTAATACTCCAACTTATAATAAATCCACAAGCTGTTTAGGTCACATTGATCTGTTATCTTGCACCAAAAGTGAGTGTATTCATTTGTGTTGCAGGGAAATAGCAAAGCATCGAGTGAAATGGATAGGTTGAAATTGCTGGTTCAGAATCTTGACTTGTCTTATAGGCTTGAATGGGTTGGTGAAAGAACAGTGAACCTCTCACACCATTCCCATCATCTTGGCACCTTCCAGCTCTAACCAACTGCTTAAATTTATCTGATGAAACATGCAAGCAGAGAACGTGTCGCGTCGTATTCGCATACCTTCATTTTTGGTTGTTGGTTGTTGGTTATTTGTTTTTTGTTGCAAATAGATGGATACGCCCACCCCAGGCTCTCCCACACTCCGACCCGACAAAGTGGTAGAGGGGTAAATCATGGTAACTCAATCATCGACCCGACAAAGTGGTAGAGGGGTAAATCATGGTAACTCAATCATCAACAGAGGTTAGTGAGGCCAACGGCTATTAGTGTTTTGTTGCAGCTTGCGCAGTCCTGAGTCCACCATATCTCTTCCTTTTTTTTTTTTTTTTTTTTGAGCTTCTACTAATATGTAAAGATAAAAATAAGTTTTTAAATTTCACACATGAATATAAATTAAATGTCTGTCAATTTGGGATGAAATTTTCTCTGGCATTTCAAATATAAAATTATAGATTCAACGCCTTAAATAATATGAAACTATAAATGGAGTAACGACAAAAATAGTCTGATGGTACTTACATTAAATTCTCTTATATTGAAGATCTCTTAAAAAATATTTTTAATCATTAAAATGTCGTGAATTATGTAATAAATTTATTTAATTACCAGTAATAATTTTTAACAATTTATGATTTCAATCCTATTTTTTCAACACCAAAAGAGTCCAAAATAGATATGAAGTCAACATCTTCTTCATATACATTTGATTTGGTCACTAGAGGAGTGAGCATGTGAAAAATGTAGGATTTATTATTTCAATGATGTGAAAATATAATCTACTTTAGGGTAATTATGAAAAATATAAATAATTGCTACTTAAAGTTTCTTCAGTATGCACTATGCACCCCTCTTAAGCATGGAAATTAAGGAATGTTTTGATATTTTACCTTTTTTTCTTTTCTTTTGGTACAAACTTTTATAGCACGATCTAAAATAGAGAAACAATGGAGAGTGAGTATATAATATGGGGTTAAATTTTTATATACCTTATGGATTTTTTTAAATATTCTATATTTTGTGATTATTGTTAAAATGTCCTAAATGAGTTAAACACTCTTAATTTAATTTGTGATTTGATTTAAAAATTTTAATCAAGTTATAAATATATACAAACAAGTCATAATATATACAATTAGTTATCTATTTTAATTGAATCGAGTCAATGTCATCTTTGTCAAATTGATCAATTCTATAATACTCCCCGTCCGCCGAAAAGGTATATATTTTGCTATTTTGGGCGTTGACACAAAAAAATATACATTTTTCTTTTTAAACACATGGGACCAACACACATCACTAATACATTTAATATATGAGTCTTACACACCTCACTAATACAACTATTTACAATACGTTAAATAATAATACTTTTTAATTTACGTGCAAATAGTAGATGTATACATATTGGGTGTATAGAGTTATTATGTTAAAAGATTATGCTCACTTGTCATCAGCTAGCTAGTTTATTCGGCAAACTTGTAGAGCTATTTAATTTTCATTTTCAATATTAGTACTCCCCTCCCCCGTCTCCTAGATTTTTCATTTTTAAATACAAAGATAGGTGAAAAGTTTAATGCGATTATGATTTAGTTTATAATTTAACTTGTTGGATCCAAATTTGATTTATAGTTGTTAATTGTATTGCTTAATCTTAATTAGTCGAAAACAATAAAGTAAGGGTTATATTCGTAATTTTTCTTGCTTCTTTGTATATCACCTACCGACCTATCAAGTTAGGATTCAATTGATTTTATTTAAATTTTGCAAGAGGCCCTCATTTTTGTGACAGTAATATATATGTATATATATATATTTTTTACACTTTCTTTTGTAAATTAAAATGAGGAGTAAACATATGAGTAAGATGGACTATATATATATATGTGGTTGACGAAACTCAAAATTTATTTGTTTATTTAGTTATTTATTTATATATCTTTCCTTTTTTGTTTTATTGTTTTTTAATTAATGTCATTTTTTACAATTGTTGAAACTTGAAATGTCGAGAGATTTAATAAATAACTTCTTAACAATTACGAGTATTTTTATTTAGTCACGTTTTTTAGGGACATATATATATTAATTCCACCTTTCTCATCCTTCCCATTTCTCCGCACGATTTCGACAACTTTGACAACGACTCTACTCTCTCTCTACTTAGGGAAGTCCTTTTCATTTAATGGTTCAAATTTAATTTAATTTTAAAAAATAAACTATAAATTGTTTATATAATAGTATGTATATGGAGTTTTAATATGGATCCAATGTCGAGTTCTTTATGGAACACAGACAATCCACGAGTGTAGATATTCAATTTATTTGAAATACGACGTAACTTTTATGAGATTAATTTCATTCATATACGTGCCAATTACAGTTGCGAAAAGAAATATACACGTGTATTTTCTGGCACGGAGTTTAAGAAAAGTAATTTTTTGGTAGTGTGAGGTAAGAAAAAGAAGAGGTATTTTGGGTAATTGAGTAGAATAAAGTGTATGATATGGTTGACTTTGACTAGATTGTGCGTAAAAAGTAGATGACATTGTAACAACAAAATTTGTATTTATTAAAATAATAAACACAAAAGATATTACAATGATAATCCGAGATGGATTAAACTTGAGAATTTAAGTAAACAGTTTCTAGCTATCCTCTGATTCCTCTCTTGAGTTGACTTCTTTGACTTTATCAACTTTCTGAGCCGGATCTTTGGATGAAGCTTGTCCGTGCTTGGGGTTGACTTGAAGCTTTAAAATATTTATCCGGAGGTGTCGAGCCTTTGTTCGGATAAAATGTTGACTTGAAGATTTGTTGTGAAGAATGCTGTTCAATTTGGTAGAACGTTGACTTCACGGAGACTGCTGGATGAATTTGATATGAAGAACGCCGGATCGGAGGGGCTTAGAATCTTGATCTCTGATCGGAGGCGGTTGGATGGAAAAAACGCCGGATCGGAGGGGCTTAGAACCTTGATCTCTGATCGGAGGCGGTTGGATGGAAGAACGTCGGATCGGAGGGGCTTAGAACCTTGATCTCTGATCGGAGGCGGTTGGATGGAAGAACGCCGGATCGGAGGGGCTTAGAACCTTGATCTCTGATTGGAGGCGGTTGGATGGAAGAACGCCGAATTGGAGGGGCTTAGAACCTTGATCTCTGATCGCAGACCGTTCTTGACTTGAAGATGCTTGAAGATCTTAAGTCTTGACTTGAAGATGCTTGAAGATCTCAAGGGAGTACTGCTCGTATTCTTGATCTCTTCAGAAGCGCGTCTTCAGATGTTTTTGGTGTGTCTGGAATGAGGACTGGAGACCCTTATTTATATGTAGAGAAAATAACTACTTAAGAGATATTTTCTCCTTTAAAAGATATGTTGGGTTTATCTCCTTTAATTAAGCCTGCTGGATTGGATAAGGCTTAATTATCAATTATTTACTCATTTATTTTAGGAATTAATTTATTTAAATTCCTTAATAAATAAATAATTAATTGATAATTACTGCATTAATTTGCCATATATTTTATTTAATAGGCAATAAAATTCAGGTGCCTACAAATGCCCCCTCGCACTTTGTTCACGGACGCCTTTGTGTTGAAGTGAACAAATTACGACACTCCATTATTGATCAACATGACTGAATTTTATTGCTTATCTCAGCAACTTGATACGAATAGCCTGAATTATGACTGAACTTAGTGAAGTGCTAAGCGGCTACGTACCTCTTCACAGAGAATCAAGTCATAACGTAGTTCAAAAGGACATGATTTGGTTTGAATAGGGGGTGCCGTACACAGTTTATACTCGTGCGGGCCAGGAGTAACATGCAGTTTATGCTCGTGCGTTAAAGAGCTTTGAACTTGAATTTGCTGACAATTTATACTCGTGTCAATGAGACTTCAATTTGATTTGTAGACAGTTTATACTCTTCTCAAGGAGTCTTGAACTTGAGTTGGAAAGTTTAATCTCGTATCAAGGAGTGTAACATGTAGAGAGTTTCATCTCTTCTCAAGAAAATTTGATTTAAGTGGGATAGTTTAAGCTCATATCAAGGAGCATAACATATAGAGAATTTCGTCTCTTCTCAAGGAGATTTGATTTGAGTTTGATAGTTTAGGCTCGTATCAAAAGAGCATAACATGCAGAGAGTTTCGTCTCTTCTCAAGGAGATTTGATTTAAGTTAGATAGTTTTAACTCATATCAAGGAGCATAATGTGGACAGTTTTTGCTCATGTCGGGAAGCATTGCTTGAGAAATTTTAGATAGTTTTAACTCGTATCAAGGAGTATAACATGTGGACAGTTTATGCTTGTGTCGAGGAGCATTGCTTGAGAAATTTTAGATAGTTTTAACTCATATCAAGGAGTATAACATGTGGACAGTTTATGCTCGTGTCGAGGAGCATTGACTTTGTTAATAGTTCATTGCCCCCAATCATCGGGTGCATTACTTTCTCTTACTTTAACTTCATTTCTTTGAATCTTTATTGACACCGGCTTCTTTGAATGTGATTCCTCCTCGAGAGGTTCATCAAGTGAAATGTCTTCAAATTCATAAGAGTTGTTGCTTGGCAATTCGAAATGACTTGATGTCATACTTAACTCCATATCATGAGCTCTTGTAGCTAGTTCTTCAAAAGTCTTTGGTTGAATCCCTTGAAGGATGTATCGCAGACTCCATTGCATCCCTTGAATGCAAATATTGATGGCAGAGACTTCAGACAATTGATCTTTGCAATTCAAGCTTAGATTCCTCCATCTATTGATGTAGTCGATGACATATTCTTCATCCCTTTGACGAGTATTTGTTAGCTCCATCATGCTAATAGTTCTTCGTGTGCTATAGAAGCGGTTGAGGAATACTTTTTCCATTTGTCCCCAACTGTCAATGGAGTTGGCTTCCAAGTCGATGTACCAATCAAAGGCATTTCCTCTCAGCGAGTGGACAAATTGTTTGAGCATGTGATCATCAAAGGTTCCAGCATCATTGCATGTCTCGACAAAGTGCGCTATGTGTTGTCTTGGGTTGCCTTTACCATCTAATTGTTGAAATTTAGAAGGCTGGTAGTCAACTGGCATCTTCAAGTTGTCAATTCTCTTCGTATATGGCTTATTGTAAGCAACAGAAGATTTGGAGCTCCCTTTAAACTTGTCTTTTATCGTCTCTAGTACGATATTCTTCAGTTGATTCATAGAGAGCATTCCGTCAGCTGAAATTTGTATCACTTCCTCAACTGGATTTATTTCATATGGATGGTGATTAGCGGAGTCCTCCTCCTCGTCTTCATCCTCAACTCGTTTCTCATTTACATGACTTGTCTGTGCTATCTCCATCTTTTTCATCAGTTTGGATATCAACAGACATTGTTCTTGGCTCTGTTTGGTGAGTGAAGCAACAGATTGAGTCAAGCTTGCCAGTTGTTCTTCAACAGACGAAGTATTTGTTGCCATGGCGCAGGCTATGAATGAGTCATACGCCAAACTTTCTATGGATCGAGGAGTTGGGCAGATAGAGTCCTCTTCACCATCTTTAACGTCGTGCATTGGCTTATCGAGAACAGTCCCCACTACGTGGTTTGTCTATAAGGAGACTTCAGACATACTCCTTATAACTACTTCAACATCTTTAGTTTGCAACTCTGAAGGTTTTGAGGCAGTAGACCTTCGTATCGCAATCCTGAGTGGAGTTGTTCTTTGAATCTTTTCAGTCTGCAGCTCTAAAGGCTTCAAGGTAGAAGATCTTCTTATGGCAATCCTGAGAGGAGCCATACTTTGTACTTTCAAACTTTCGAAGAGAGGAGATGAGAGGTAGAAACTGTCCCATCGGGCGTGCCAAAATTTGTAACAACAAAATTTGTATTTATTAAAATAATAAACACAAAAGATATTACAATGATAATCCGAGATGGATTAAACTTGAGAATTTAAGTAAACAGTTTCTAGCTATCCTCTGATTCCTCTCTTGAGTTGACTTCTTTGACTTTATCAACTTTCTGAGCCGGATCTTTGGATGAAGCTTGTCCATGCTTGGGGTTGACTTGAAGCTTTAAAATATTTATCCGGAGGCGTCGAGCCTTTGTTCGGATAAAATGTTGACTTGAAGATTTGTTGTGAAGAATGCTGTTCAATTTGGTAGAACGTTGACTTCACGGAGACTGCTGGATGAATTTGATATGAAGAACGCCGGATCGGAGGGGCTTAGAACCTTGATCTCTGATCGAAGGCGGTTGGATGGAAGAACGTCGGATCGGAGGGGCTTAGAACCTTGATCTCTGATCGGAGGCGGTTGGATGGAAGAACGCCGGATCGGAGGGGCTTAGAACCTTGATCTCTGATTGGAGGCGGTTGGATGGAAGAACGCCGAATTGGAGGGGCTTAGAACCTTGATCTCTGATCGCAGACCGTTCTTGACTTGAAGATGCTTGAAGATCTTAAGTCTTGACTTGAAGGTGCTTGAAGATCTTAAGTCTTGACTTGAAGATGCTTGAAGATCTCAAGGGAGTACTGCTCGTATTCTTGATCTCTTCAGAAGCGCGTCTTCAGATGTTTTTGGTGTGTCTGGAATGAGGACTGAAGACCCTTATTTATATATAGAGAAAATAACTACTTAAGAGATATTTTCTCCTTTAAAAGATATGTTGGGCTTATCTCCTTTAATTAAGCCTGCTGGATTGGATAAGGCTTAATTATCAATTATTTACTCATTTATTTTAGGAATTAATTTATTTAAATTCCTTAATAAATAAATAATTAATTGATAATTACTGCATTAATTTGCCATATATTTTATTTAATAGGCAATAAAATTCAGGTGCCTACAGACATTTTTGTAATATTATAGTATTGTAAGATTATTGATATTGTGTATTATTTTCATTTTTAGGGGATAAAAGTATCTTGGGACGGGCCAAAATAGAAAAGATGAATATATTCTTGGGACGGATGGAGTATTATATTGGTTCCCTATAAAAAGTATTAATTTCAATGAAATTTTAGATGGATTGATGTGAATTATAGCTTTGGCTTTATTAAGACACGAGATATGTAAATGTTGATTGTATATTATTTCTTCCAAGAAATGAAGAAAATATATTATTCATTAAAAAAAGTATTCAGCACTTAAATGAGTATATAAACAAATAAATGTATAAAAATTATTAAAAATATAATAGAGTATTGCCCTCAAAATGCGAAAAATTGGGGAGTGTAATGTTCCCTTTATTGAGTGTAATTTATTGGCTTTTGTGTTATTTCGATGTATTGTAAGGTTCAAACTGAGTTAGTTTTTACAAAACTCTTAACTAGTTAACATGTTACGAAGAGATTATCCATAAAACTATTGTTAAAAAAAATAATAATAATAAATAAAAATAACTAGTACAGGCTGTACATACCAACAAAACTGCACATGATGAAACCATAATAAAGTGTAACATGTTTTTATTACATTGATCAATACTTTTTAATTTTTATTTTTATTTAACTTTTAAAAAATAATATTCCAATTTTACGATTGGTCTGTTTCTAATTTACTAATTGGAATTTTAATTTTTAAGTTGATTAATTAAAAAAAAAAAATTAGTCACAATTTAGATTCAATGTCTGTAAAAGTCGTGATTTAATTTTATAATATCTACCCATTTCAAATGTATATTTTTAAAATTCAATTATACATTCTCTTGTATACTTTTGATCTTATTTCTCACATTTTGATACTCTTATCATATTTTTCAATAATAATTCAATAATTACTGCATAACAATGGTAAGATTTTTCTTGCATTCAAATTCACTTTCACTCAATATTATTTTTGAGTGCATGAAAAATATTCATTAAATGATATGTTACGATTCTTTATATTTCTATTTAAATGATAGTGTTCCCGAATCAATAATTTTGATCATCAGATATTTCTAACACTTATTGTAAGAAACTAAAAGGAGGCCCTGACACGGTGTAGGTGGTACTGCAACCGCATATAATTCACCCAAGGAGAATATTTTGTTTATAATAATAATAATAATAATTAAAATGTGAAAAAACATATACTTCATTAAAAGTTTAGGTGGGTAAGGTTTTTTTAAAAAAATAAAATAAAGGAGAGATACTCTTATGTAGCCGGATGTAAGTATTATTCTTTAAAATATTGAACGAAAGAGACTTTTTATTTATTTATTAAATTTAGCACCGGCCACTCAAAAGTCAAAATGTAGGACCAATTACACATTATTATATTTTTAAGCGTTTGCCCTAATTTATTTTTGCACCATAGATTATTAGGTTGATTTTTTTTTAAATATTAATTTATCTTGATATAGTTTCATTTTGTGATGCACCTTAATAAAGGCAAAACAAAGACCTCCCTCCCTCCCCCCAACCCAACCAATTAATTGTAATTGTAAAACAATTATGGTGATCTCAATCAATTGTTTACATTTGATGAGATATTTCAGAATCTTGCACATGCCCACTGATTTGGATAAGAAAATTTTTTAAAAGCAAATAAAAAGAATTTGAGTTAGAATTTGAATTTGCAAAGCAAAAGGGATATTGTATGTTCACAATAATTGGGAAAGATAAGCCCCAGGCATAGACATAGCTCAAGAGGAGAGGGTGGAAAGGCCTTCCAACTGAACTTGGTTGCTGCAGGGTGGAGGTTCGAATCCTGCCTTTGGCATGAATTTGACCCATTGCAAGCACAAGTTAAACAGTGAGCTCTCTCGCCACTTGAGGCACATCATGCGATTTACCTCCTCCACCAATCCACATAGCAGAGGCGGTGGGGGCCATAATGGTGGGGTACACCATAATTGGGAAAGATAAATCATGCAAAGTGTTCACATAAAGTTAAAAATTCCACTTCTTTATATAGCTGCATTATTAGCCTTAAGCTACCTTACAAATGTATTGCGTGTTGTACTACAAATCATCAATATATATTATAATTGTAAGATCCCAATTACTCCACCTGCAAAACATTGTCAAACAACCTATATGTTATTACTCTCCCAGTCAAAGATGTATTTTACGTATTTTTTTAGTAAAGTTTAAGAAAATTTTGATTTTTTAGGTACGAAGTAAGAAATAAAAGAAATGTTTTAGTTAATTTAATAAAAAAATATTTAAAATTATTGGGATGCGAAAAAAGTGAATATTTTATATGGTAGATCTTTTATCAGTTTTAATAGGATGTGAGCTACTTTATGGAACCAATAAAAAAAGTGTGAAAAAAATTGTGATTACTATCATTGTTGGATAGATTATTAATCAAAGGATATGTGATTTTGGAGTATATAAGTACACCATATGAATGAGAAGGCAAAATATAATAATATCTTTTTAATGAATTTTTAAGTTGGTGGAGAAAGTAAATGAGTCGATCAAATATCATAAATTCAATTTTTTTCTAGTTATATTTCTTAATTTAGTTCAAACCATATATACATCATGTATCTTGTGAGTACTTTTAGTGCAATTTACTTAACATAAATTTGATCATTTGTAAAATATTTTCGAAATATCTTGATAAGAGTTCAATAGACACCTAACATTAGGAACTGCTATAAAAATCATAGACAAACATTGAGTCTTTTTTTTTTAAATTAGTAAAAATCATTAACTTTAATAAATATCGGATATAAGATATACCACACAAATACATGCAATTTACATCTAACTCTTAATGAGTATTTTATGATCAACTCATTTACAATTTACATTGAGTCATTTATATAGTCATTTAAAATACATATTATGATCTTCTCATCTTATCATTTTTTAAAACAATAATGTAATTTACTATCTTCACCAATTTATGTACGGGGTGGTGGCCCTTGTGATGAGTACATGTACAATAAATTATTAATTACAACGATTAATTGAACACTAAAAGAGGTATCATAAATACTAATCATTAACGATTGATCACAAAATCTTTACATTGATATGAAACTTAATTAAAAAAAAGAATAGTGTCGTTTGGGGCATAAAGCAAACAATTCACTAAATTTATTACACTCCCTATCGCATTGATTCGCATTCATTATAGCTAGATAGGATGTAATTAGATTAGTTATGTTAAAAGATAATAATTAAGATATCACATCATTAATTTCAGTACGACAATGAAGTTAGTAACGGTTACACTTGATACGGATATTTTATTAATAGTTAAATATATTTGTAGTATGTTTGTAGCGAATAACATTCTAAATTAATTTATTACTCTGAATCTATTTTGTATTTATTTGTGGAGTGTGAAAAGATGGCGGACTTGTGGGATAGAGTGATGAGATGGATGGGAGTGGTTGGACTACGACAAATATGTATAGAAAATATTTTTTGGAGTTTAGAAGTTTTTTAGAATGGAGTGTGGGTAATTTATTGGCTTCTTGTGTTTTGATTTGTACGATTTGGGTTATTTGGACAAATGTTGAATAACATGGCATTTAAAGGAGGTTGTTGGAACTCGAAGATTCTATTGGGTGAAATTAGAACTCAAGTTGGGGATGGTTTGCTCTCAAGAAAAAATAGTTAGTGAAAGGTATAGATATTCAAAGGTTGAATGAAGATATTAGGAGCATACTGCAGAAGATTATATGATAAAAAAGAGATGATGATGGTGGTGTTAGTTTGGTACTGTCTTTTATTTTGAACTTTTCTTTTAGCTGCTATATCTATCTTTTATTTTGGGCTTTTCTTTTAGCTTTTATATCTGTTGTATTTCTGTTGTAACAAGTGGGTAAATCTCGTGCCCTTTGAAGCAATAAAATTGTTTTCCTGATTAAAAAAAATTAATTTATTAATGTATCATTCATCATATTTCAGAAAACATGTTTTAACTACCAATAAGCATACTTTATCTATATTACAATCATACTTTAGCACGTTTCACATGAACCCGTTTTACATATCGTCCCACAAGAGACTTTATATTAATAAAATAATATTTTTCAAAATTAAATTAAAAAAAAAAAGGATGAGGTAGCATAAATGGAGATCATAAAATAGATTCCAACGTTGTTGCGAGTGTGACGAAACAAAATTTAAGATCTCCGTTGCTGTAGCTTTCACACAACAACCAACACATACTACACGACATCTTCTCAATTCTTACAAATTAGTACCAATTATACCATACATATTAATTATATATATATATATATATATATATATATATATATATATATATATATATATATATATAGAGAGAGAGAGAGGGGGAAGGACCATCCAGCAAAGTTGGTTCAAATAATTGACAAGCAAAATATTTTAATAGGAAGAGTGTCAATTATTGCGTTGCGTGTTATAAAACAACAATCACAAATTATCCTGTAAGATTGCCCGGGTAAATATCAATTTTATTGCTATGCCAAAAATTCGTATGAGATCGTCTCATATGTAATACGAACAAAAAGTGATAATATCATTAATAAAAAATGATACTCAATTAATGAAAAGTGATAATGGTGATGTGAACTATTTCATGAATAATTAAGTAGTATAAATTAAAAGTGATAACATTTTATAGTGAATGTGATAATTAATTACGAAAACGTAAAATGGTCTCACCATGAGACGATCTCACACCAAACTTACCCAAATTTAATAGAATTCAATTTTAATTCTATAATATTTTGTTTTTATAATTTTAATGTAATCAGGAGTAACTTTTTAAAATTTAATATTTTGGTTATTTGCAGAAAGTATTTACTCATGTAAAATTATAGGACTTGCAAACAATAGAGGAGGTAACGAAGTGTTTATAGCTGGAAAGTAGTAGCAACACTAGAAAAGTAACTCATATTTGGTAATTTTATGGGACTAGATTGTCCACACTAATTCTTGCTAGACCCAATTTAGACAATTTCCCTCTAGTGAATGACAGATCACAACTTCTCTATATATGAAATCAAGAGTGAGGCTCTATGCACCCAGACGCACGAAGCACATTTCGTGCGCCTTTGCAATTTCCATATCCCTTTGTAATTTAAATTCCTAGCAATCATAGATTTAAATAGAATTTGAAGGGGAAGGTTGCGTTCACATGGGGACACGGAGTATCCCTCCGTGTCCCGGGAGCGCAGGAGCTTTTGACGGAAATCAATTTCACTATAATGAAGAACTAAAGGATACCTCAAAATTGATTTAGTAATAAACTAAACAACCATGTGCATCTTTTATTTTTAAAGAGATTTTACACATTATTTAAAAAAAAATTAACATACTTCATTGATTTTCTTAAAGTAATTTGTAAAAAATATTTTAATTAATAGAATAAGAAACACATTCATCCATGACTAACCAAAATAATTAATCCATCCATCCCACAGAAAATATCTAGAGAATTGTACCTTTTTATGGCCCATATTAGGATAATATCTACATCACTCACAAGTACAATGGCGCTTTTTTTTTTTAAAAAATAATAATAAAATAAATAATTATTTATTTATTAATTCAATTTGATGGTGCATATTATAATTTAATAAGGAAAAAAGTAAATGGATACATTGATAATGGACGGAGGGAGTATAATTTAAGAATATAATAAAATTGAGTCGAGTTGAACATTATTAAATTTACTAGATTTGAGTATCGTTTGTTAAGGAATAATTGAACTCGAGCCCGAACTCAAACTCATCGAGAAAAAATATATCAAATTCAAACCAAATTGAGACTGTTTGTTAAGGTTCACAAATGTGTTCACAAACGCATAAAGTAATTTTTTCATGAATATATAAATAATTTTTTTCGTATACATTAATAAAACATTTCATTTATAAACATCTAATATTATTCACAAAATATCAAACGTGTTTGCATACTAGAACTCGTTAACGAATATGTTTGCAAGCTTTTGAGCTAAATATTCTTTGATATAATTTTGTTTTAATATTAAGTTC
Organism: Pogostemon cablin; assembly: GCA_023678885.1. Classification (NCBI taxonomy): domain Eukaryota; kingdom Viridiplantae; phylum Streptophyta; class Magnoliopsida; order Lamiales; family Lamiaceae; genus Pogostemon; species Pogostemon cablin. The sequence goes on along the minus strand of CM042977.1, from coordinate 1,273,582 downwards.
AAAATTTGAGTTCATTAACTAAAAAAAATTAAATTGATGAGATATTGTTAATAGTTAATGATCAAGGGCAAAGTGGAACTTTCACATTAATTCGTGCTGTGCAGTTGCTCAGAAAGGCTGTAAAACGCGCTTTATGAAATCCTTAAAACGTTTTTTACGTGAATTGATTTATTTATTTTATTTAAAATAAAAAAAATAAAAACCAACTCTCTGGTTTATTTGCCCATTTAAATGCCTCGCATGTCTCCATATCTCCTCCCCCTCTCCTCCCTTCTCAATTCTCTTTCATACAAACTCAAAACCTCTCTCTCTCTCTCCCTCTCTCTGCAATTCTGCTACATCCCATTAATTTAGGTACTTCCCTCTCTTGGGTTTTCTTATTATCAACATTACATAATGATGTTCATTTCTCCATGCATATAAATGCACATACATATAAAGATTTCAAGAATCCTAACAGCTAATAGGCTGAAACTGTTGACAATCCTACACTTATTAGAAGGGTAATCTTGAAATTTTATTCTTGGATTTCCCAACATTTTGTTGGGATTTTCTCAGAATTCTGTTATTAATTAAGTTGGTATACTGTTGTTGGGAGTTTCTTTTAATTATTGAACTAGCTTTTTCTTAATAAGCTGCTGCTTTGGGTATTTTCTTTCAGTGGAAGTAGATATCATATAATCATAAATGTCAATTTCTTAAAGTTGTCATTTTCTAGCAGTGAGCATATACATATATATAGAAGTGGTTATGATTGCATATAGTCAAGAACCCCCTCATGAGTAATAGAGCTAATTTCAATACACATTTTTCAATTCATAATACTTAGTGATGTAATGATGTCTTTTTCTTGCTACATAGCTATGAGTGATGAATCTACACTTGAACTGACTCTTTATTACATGTTCTTTTTTTCTCTTTTTTACTATTGAGTTGAAGGGTGGATGGGGGTGTTCTTGAACACAATGCTTATCTTTCAAGTTGTCTACTCTACTTGTAGTAACTTAAGATGGAATACGTGGATCAATACGGGCAAGTTCAGAGGTCGAAATACGATTGCCTTGTTTTTGGTAAGCCATCTACCTCTAGATCATAATCCAATGATTTCAATTTTTATGTTAGTTTGATCAACTTATGTTGTTTTACACTTGTTTAGATCTTGATGACACACTTTACCCTCTAAGTTCTGGTTTAGCAACATCAGTTCTTAAGAACATTCAAGGTAATTAAGCTTGAGTGATCAAGAGCTCACTATTTTACTGCGTTTCCGGTTCACTGGATTTGAGTGTATTCTTGTTTATTTCCAGATTATATGGTCCAAAAGTTGGGCATAAATGAGACAGAAATCTATGATTTGTGTAATCTTCTCTACAAAAACTATGGCACTACAATGGCAGGGCTTAGGGTGAGTAATATTCTTGTGTGTTCTTCTATCCACATGGTATTTGTGTCTAAGATAATGTTTCACATGTCTTAAGGTTTATATTATCTTTATGCAGGCAATTGGCTATGATTTTGAATATGATGAGTATCATAGGTTTGTTGATAATTCTTACCATATTATACCTCTAAAGAAGAGATTAACTCTATTTTTAAGGTTGCTAAATCAAGAGTTTGGCTTCTTACAGTTTTGTCCATGGAAGATTACCTTATGAGAATTTGAAACCTGACCCTGTCTTGAGAAGCCTTTTGTCGAGTTTGCCCATCCGTAAAGTTGTAAGCATGTTTTTTCGCGGCTTCTGTATACTTTTTAGCTCAAGCATTTTCGGTTTTTCATGGAAGGATGTTGTTTTTATGATCATCTTGTGTGTGTCACAGATCTTCACGAATGCTGATGAGGTCCACGCGATCAAAGTTCTGCGTAGGCTCGGTTTGGAAGACTGTTTTGAAGGGATCATTTGCTTTGAGACCCTTAATCCGATTCACAAGAGCAGTGTATCTGATGATGAGGATGATATTGCATTTCTAGGACAACCTAGGTCATCTAATGCTTCGACTCGAGTGTCTGAGATCTATGACATTGTTGGACATTTCTCTCGGCCTAATGCAGGGTCCAATGGACTGCCAAAAACTCCAATTGTCTGTAAACCATCAGAGTCTGCCATTGAATTGGCTCTTGAAATTGCTAAGATTGATCCACACCGAGCAGTATGTGTGATTTCGTGTTCATATTCATTACATTGCCATTCATTTCTTGATCTGTACTTGTTTGGATTCATGTTCTTATATGTTTTATGCAGCTGTTCTTTGAGGACAGTGTTCGAAACATTCAATCTGGAAAACGCGTTGGAATGGATACCGTGCTGGTAAGTTCTATAATGCAACCTTCAATATCACATTGTGCTGAAACATTTACATAATTGTACAATACAAGCTAGGACAACGCGCGAAGAAGGCCGTTTTCTTTATTCAAATTAAATTGAACTATTGAAGTAGCTAGATGAATCAATAGCAGGCAAAATGTGCATAATGAGTAAATGGTAAGCATATGAGAATTAGGACTAAGTTTTGTTATTACAACGAAAAAATCCTGCCTTGACATCGCCCCAAACATAGTCGTTTTTACAAGAACGAACCAAGTAAACATATCTCATGTGTCTAGTTTTATAGCCTTTCCGTTTATGTGGTAGTGTTTTACTCAACTCGAGTCGTGATCTTCGGATGCAGGTTGGGAAATCGCAGCGAACGAAAGGCGCAGATCATGCATTGGAAAACATTCATAATCTGAGGGAAGCCATACCAGAGCTTTGGGAGGCTGATAAGCCTACAGAAGTTAAGTACTCAGGGGTTGCTGTGGAGACCTCTGTGATTGCTTAACTTATTTTCCTAGTAATTGAAGGGTGGATGGTGGTGGGGTGGGGGTTGGACAAGAATCTGTGGACCACCCCTTGTATGAATTCATGGTGCAATGACCATCTCAGTTCAATGATGTAAATGTTTTGTTGCTATCATGTAGTATTAATTTTTAAATGTTTTCTTGGAATAATATCTGCTTACAGCCAATCAAATCCAAATTTCAAAATATTACACCTTTTATAACATATACTCCCTCCGTCCCAAAATTGATTGCACTGTTACTGTAGATACGGAGTTTAAAAAATGTTGACTTTTTAGGGGTATTGTAGTATTTTTAGGTAATAAATAAATTATAAAGTATGTTATATGTGTTAGGTGAGTGTGGTAAAGTTGTAATTAAGATGAACTTTTAGGGGTGGGTATTGATGTGATATTTCCTTTTTTGGAAAGGTGCAATCTATTTTGGGACGGATAAATGTGGAAAGTGTGTAATCAATTTTGGGACGGAGGGAGTATTCAAGTTAATTAAGAAATGTTATAAATGAAAATTCTATATTTATTTGTTAAGGACAATATTGGAAAAGATTATACATATTTGACTATCAAATTCATAAAAGATAATTACTTTGATTTCAAATATATATATATATATATATATATATATATATATATATATATATATATATATATATATATATATATATATATATATATATATATATATATAAATGAGTAAAATATATTACTTCCTCCGTCCCAAATTCAAGTTCACATTTACGGTAGATACGGAGTTTAAGAAAAATCACTTTTTGACTTACTTTTGAGGGTAGTATGGTATTTTTGGGTAATAAATAAATGATAAAGTATGTTATGTGTGTTAAAAAAGTGATGGCAAATTTGAAATTAAAGTATGTTAGAGGGATATTAGTTTGTTGCTTTTTCCTTTTATGGAAGTGTGAAGTTGAATTTGGGACGGACCAAAACGGAAAGTGTGAAGTTGAAGTTGGGACGGGGGAGTATGAAATTTAAGAGTAAAATATTAAATGATGCATAATAGTGGAAGTATAATTATATCATAAAAATAAAAATAAACTCTTTAAAATTAAAATTTAAGAATATATATATATATAATATTTTTTAATCTATCTTTAAACAAATATTATGTGGACGGAAATAATGAACTAAGTAAAGAAAGTGAAGTGAAAATTGAGATGCAACTCACTTTCAATTCATTTATTTTTGGAGACATAATTAAACTGAAATAATTATGGGAATAATGATTAGTGGAGTCTAAAATTATTTAATGAATAGATAGGTGGGGTGACAAAATGAGATGCGAATAAAAAAGGAGGGGTTAAATAAAAGTCAAACAAAGGAATGGCCAAGATTAATGCACCCACTCACCCTAGTGTGTAGTGTTGTCATAGGACGGTTGTGATTTACCAAAAAGTCCTCCACGTTTACTTGTGGACTATATTTTTCATTAATATTTAAGCTTGTCATGTTCCCATAATGTCAAGAAACTTTGTTGATGTGACAATATATTTTTAATGTTAAACTTTTCTTTTGATGCTACATGATGTATTGATGTGGTCCTATCAACATTTGTTTCCTAATGTCATTATTAAATCATGTGTGAATTATTCATCACTTTCATGGGAAGTGGGAACCACCAATCTAAACACCAATTTGATTTTGAACATTAAAAAAGAAGGGAAATAATATTAGCGGCTCATTACTTATATCAAGCACACAACGTTGAAGAGGCCCAACAAAAGCCCAATAAGCCTGTACAACAATAACTAAAATAAGCCCATAATAACTCCAGTTGAACTCTTCCAAACAAAGTTCAAAACATAAATGAAATGATTCTCATAATACTTTATTTCTAAAGGTCCCAAAATAAATAGAACATCTATGCGTCACAAACCTTTCACTTTTATTCTAATTTTATCTCAATTTTCTTTTTATTAATTTTGTCTCAAAATTTTATAAAAACATCTATTCAGTCTCATCCCATAAAATTAGTAAAAATTGAACATTTTTAAGTAAAAAAAAAATATATATATATACTTTAATGAGAATTTAAAAGTTATGAGATTATTTCGAAAAAATAAAATTTCTTGAAACATTTGAAATAAAATACTTTGTAGGTGACGATTTTTTTATTTATTTTAAACTCTAGTATTAAATAGTATCGTATACTCACTTTGTCCTAGGAAATTAATCATATGTATTTTTGTACATAAAGTTTAAGAAAGTATTATTGAGATTTTTTTATATGGAGTATATAATTTTCAGAAACGTACATTAGTGTTGGGATGGATAAAAAAATGACAAAAACTTGTGTACACCTAGACGCACGGACCACACTCCGTGCACCTTTAAAATTTTATGATAAATTGTAGTATACACTTTAATATAAAGATGTGTACCCTTTATTTTCTAAAGAAAAATAAAAAATATTAATGAAAAGTGTATCCTTTATAACAAAATAGTGTATCCTTATTAATATTCCCTTTAGAATAAAGCAATCGAGCACAAGAACCTCACTCCTAAAAAATTAAAATGTAAACCGTGAAGTAATTAGTGGGAAAGAGAGGGAGGGAGTTATCTTATTTGAGCATTCAAAAAATATACTCAAATTGCAAACATCCGTACTGATATTCCTGCTGCACTTTCTCTGTTAAACTGAATTACATAGTTTGAAAAAGGAGTAGTAACATATTTTGGATGTAAATTTATTAAATTATTTTACAAAAGAAATCAGAAATAATGTCCCACCACTAATGTGTACAGTCAAGAGTACTTATTAATTAGCTTGCATTTCACCCAAAATAGAAACCAAGCATCAACATTTAACAAATGAAAATTTCCAAACAAATTAACCTTGTCAGAATTGATCAACAGTTGGCTACAATATTTTTATACACGATATTCGTTCCATAAACCGACTAATCCAACACTGCATAATTCAGCTTTGGAACTAAGTACTTGTGTTAACTGTTTTCAATCAGATTGATAAGTCCCTCTTTCAGCTTGGATACATCAATGCTACCCATCTCTTCATTCACCTATTCACATGATTAATAAAATTAAGTAAATTACGACGACAAAGATTATATTCCCTTAGTCCCAGAGCAATGCAAAGAATTTCTATTTCCAACCATCCCAACACATTGTGAACAATTCAAAAATGGCAAAATCACTCAACACAATAACACCACAAATACTTTAATTTAAAAAATATTGGCATTAATAACCAATGCACATAAGGTACATGCATTATATTTTTTCTATCACATAAAAGACTAACAACCCTAAAAAAATTCAATAGAATTGATAAAAAAAAAGACTTTTTATGTGCTTCATAACAAGTGGAGTAGATATTAGTCAAGAAAATTAATTAAAGAGACCCTATTAATTATTGAGATCACATGTCATGTTTGTTTATACTACATATCAATGATGATGGATGAAGTGTGTATATACCTCATGAATGTGGAGTGTATATAGACAAGATTGATCAGCTTCTCTGCAGGTAGTTGACACACATGTTATTACATCCAACCCTAATCCAATCAAATGAGCAACCACCTTGGAAAGAGGAAAACTGCAATATCCATCATTTAACTTCCCACTATGGATCAAGATCTCCATTGCTCCACCTCCAAGAACATTCACACTCACACTGCATGAATTTGGGATCTTGTGATTGTAATTACGTGACGACGATAACTTCTTCTTTAACTTGTCTCTTCTCATCTTCATTTCATCCATCTTCTTGTGCATATCTTTGATGTACTTCACTGCTTGGTCCATGTGATCTGATATAGCACGTTTTCCCTAGTACCCCATAAATTAATTTATGAAAATACCACTTAATTATGCACCACATTTAATATTGAACAATAAAAACCCTAACCAGGGAATGTATTATAAACCACAAGAATAAACAAAAATAATAAAGAAAATCTCATTTTTGATCCAGTAAGTTTGCTTGAATCCAATTTTGGTTATTTAACTTCATACATTTTCAATTTTAGTCATTTTGCATCAATTTCAGTTCAGTAACTTCTAACTTTTTTAATTTTAGTTTTTTTGCTAAAAAAAATTCAAACTTACAGTTAAAGGACTGATATTGATACAAAATAACCAAAATTAAAAAAGTTAAAGGATCAAAATTGAGATAAACCAAATTATAGGACTAAAACCGATATTAACTCAAAAGTAATATTACAACATTGGGATAAATTGACGATAAAATCCCTAGAATGCTTAGAGATAAAGCAAGCATACGAAGGTTAAAATAGTAATTTCGAACAAATAATTAAATGAAATGATTTATTTACCTTGACATATTCTAGAGGAAGAAGGGTTCTGAGGGATGCATAGAGAGCTGCCATTTCTTGCCTTCTCTGCCTTTCAATGTCCCTGTGAACACTTTTCTTCAACTCTTCCGCGCCATAATTAATCTTCTTCTTCTTCTTCGTTTTTCTTGTCAAATTACTCGCAGACGCATTGCAGTCTGCGAGTAGATCTTCCAGGATGTTATTATCCTGGTCTAATAACATTAATGAAGGGTCCTCAAATATTAGCTCATCACTTTCATATGTAGGAAACATCTTCATTTACTCACCAACCAAAGATGTCTGCTGCCTTTCTCTTTTGTACCTCCAATATATATTAATATGAACTTTATTTAATTATTTATAATTTGTATATACAGTTAGGCTACGGTCTTAGATTTTTGTATTGGCATTTGGCCACTTGGAGATGCATTATTGGTTCTTATTTAAGAAAAAAATAGATTTTGCTTAAATTTTTTTATATATTCATCAACAGTAGGAATCCAATGATAGTGCTGAAAATAATAAATAATTAATAAATTAATAATTTCATTGTCCCAAATATCAACAAAAAATCTATGGACAGATGAGACTAAACAAATTCACAATCACAAGTACCCCTCTCATGGGTTTCAATAGTAGTATGTGAAGATATATTAATTATTTTATATGAGATTCCATGTATAATAAAAAAAAGAATGTAATTATTAAAATGGGACGTCAAATTTGAAAATATGTAACTATTATTGTGGGATGGAGTGAGTATAACAAATGAAATGATTCCTTTATTTAAGCAAAGATTTGTGTGAGATCGTTTAGGAATTACTTACGTGCGATAGATAAGAAGTAATAACTTTTTATAATAAAAAGCAGTGGGATAGATAGAAAGTAATAACTTTGTATAATAAAAAATAATTCACCAATTGATGAAAAGTGATAACATCTTTAATAAAAAATGATAACTAATTACGAAAGTATTTAATGATTTCACCGTAAAAGGTCTCACACAAATGTTCCCCATATTTTATTAATTGTGTACCCCACTATTAGGGGGCCCACCGTCTCTACTCTAGAGATTGGTAGATGAGTAAAATCATTGGATGTAACTCAAATAATTTATAGAAATGTCTCACTGTTTGACTACGTTTGTAAGGGGACCAAAGACAGAATTCAAACTCTTACCCTACAACTATCAGTTTAGTTGAAAGATCTTTCCGGCTTCTCTATATCACTTTAGTTGTGTCATGACCCTTTATTTTATCATAAACACTTGTATAAGCTAGGTACATGGTTTAAATTCTTTGGTCCCCTTCTAATCCTATATACCCTACGTATTGATAGGGTGTTTAAATTAAGAAAAACATAAAGTTTACAAAGATTTACTATGTAAACTCAATTTATTATTTTATTGAAGTGGCTGGTGAGAGGGGTTGGCATAAACAACCATATGTCATGGTACGGTTGAGACTTGAGACATTTAATATTTAGATGTATTATAATAAAAATTGCATTTAACATTTAATTTAGCTGTTGCACTAAGCAACCCCAATGGCATATTTGACCCAAATCACCAAATTTTTGGTGATTCGGTGCATATGTTTTTTATTCAAAATTTGGTGAAAATAGAATATTTTATAGAATTTTATTAAAATATTATTTTATTAAATTTAAATAATTATAATATTCTAAATTGATTATTTATCCCTCTAATTTTAAATTATTAATTAAATAATATATTTCTATTTTGTATTAATTAATTTATATTTAAATTTTAAATTTAATTTTTAAATTTTAGTGTTGTATAAATTTTACCAATTACATCAAAATAAATATCAACATGAAATTAAAGAAATATATAAACAACACATATTTTATTGATAATTGCATAATACAACATATACAAATAAAAGGCATAAACTTTTAAATTTTAATCCTCAGATGATACAGTTCCCAAATATGATCAATTAATGCATCTCGAAGTTCATAGTGAGTATCTCGATTTTTTATCTTTCTAAATCGAGTCAGAAATTCCTGAAATTGAGAATCGTCATCATCCCTCATTTCAATATTTATAGCCGGTGATTCTACGTGGTCAATAATAGGTGCATCAAGATCACGTTCATCTTCAATTATCATATTGTGTATAATTATGCATGCTGTCATTATATCTCCTAAAACTTCTTTACTCCAAAATCGTGCTGGATTTGTGACGATAGCAAATCGACTTTGGAGAACCTCAAATGCGCGTTCCACATCTTTTCTACATGCTTCTTGTCTTTGTGCAAAATTTTTTTTTAGGCCCACGTGGTTCATGAATAGTTTGCATAATAGTTGCCCATTTGGGGTATATACTATCAGCTAAATAGTTGCCCATTTGGAGGTTCGGGGAGTGATTTACCCCCATTTTAATTGTGAGAATAAAAATTATGTTGTTTTATTTTTTAAGTATTTGTGTTTGTATTTTTATTTATCGTAATAGTGTTTAAGTTTTAGGATATTTATTTATATGTCTAGTATCCAATGTATTTGTATGTCTATCTTTTTTAATGTTCAATGTAATTTTTTAATGTAATGTAATTTTAATTGTGCAAGAAGTAATTTTTTAAATTATTTTAATGACACATAATTTATTATATATTAATTATATAAAATATAAAAAATATAAATATATATTTAACAATTAAAAATAATTATTAAGAGTGGTTAAATATATATATATATAAATAATTATTTTTAAATTGAACATTAAAAATAATTATAAAAAAATGGGTAATGGATTTTGACCGATAAAACCCAAATTTACCCAAATTTGGATAAGGTTCACCTTTTACCCAAATTTTTTGGGCAAGAGAATTAACCATTAAAGAAAGGTGGCCCTTTTACTCAAAAATTTTGGGTAAAAGTGTCACCATTGGAGATGATCTAATAAAACTGACCGAGAAACATGTTTGTTGTGCAAAATTATTAGTGAATTGAATATTTTATTGTAAGACGTAAATCATTATTGATGAGGCTACTTGAGTTTTTTTTTTCTTTTCTTTTTCCTTTATTTTTTTAGTTTGCATAATTAGGTTAAAAAAAATGATTAGGTTGATTGAAAATTTTGACCGGAATATTCTAATGCCCACTACATTAACTAATCTTTTGGTGAGGGTGACATCTGTGTCGACGAGCCAAAAATCATACAGTAATTAATTACACATTCTTTTCATGCCTATATTTATATAATTATAATATTTGTATGTCATATTCTGCTGATCTATTATAGATCTCTTCAGTCCAGTGCTTTTTTTTTTCCACATTGATTATAGCTTAAGAAATAAACCATCGTCTATTAAAATTATATTAATGTGCATCATTCTTTTATAAATTATAAATAAATGGTTCATAAAATTATAGAGGGGATGGAGTATTATTATTTTATGTATATTGATGGATGGTTATATATATTTGTGATGAAAAAAAAATATATTTTTGTTACTTTTAAAAATAATACTATAAAATATTATAATTATGAATTGTAGATTTTATATATTTCCTAAAGTTTTTCTTAACACGATTCATACTTGAAAATGAAAATTAAAAAAATAATAATAACAATTGAGCCCCTAGTCGAGGATTCAATCTGAAAATTTAGATTAAAGGCCCAAAAATTAAAGCCCAATAAGACTATACCTTCACATTTAAATAGGGCGGTGCTATTGCCACCCGAGGTTTTGCTTAAGGCACTCGAATTGAAGACAAAAAATGTGTGAAATTTTAATAATAACCCCAACCATTTTTTAAATTCTAATCCATTTAACAGATTAAAAAATATTGCTTTGCACACCCACCTCCCACACTACACCTAAAATACACACTCACACAAAAACATAAGAAATACACACTCACGCACACACAGCACATTCACACCATTAAATTGAAAATAACAATAAAGAGAATAGAGGAGAGGATAAGAGGAAAATCTTAATTTCACATCTAAAACATTAAAATAGAGAACATATTATCAAAAGTAAAATAATTTACATTACATTTTTCTTCAAAATCATGCTTCGTGGGTTAGTGAAATTATGTAGTTTATTGATAGAGTATTGATGGGTTAGTAAAATTATAAATGTAATTTGAGTTTAATAGATAGTATGAAGATGAATGTATGTTGTTTGGTGTTAAAAATCAAAGGTTTAAAATTTCATTACTGGTCCATCGAAAATATCACAAAATTCCGGCAAGAGGTTGCTGAAATTTTGTTAAAAATTCGACAAGAGTCAGCCAAAAATTTTCATGATGCACAAAGTGAGCAATTTCCTAATACCCTCAATGGCCTTTAGGGTGTTTAGTTTTAGGCGGATGAATTGCGAAACAACATTCAGGAAGAACAAAGGAATTCAATGGAGGAAATAAGAACAACTGTTGATGACCGTAGGATAGGGTGAAGGGTGTCATCATGGCAGCGGGTTCCTGAAGCAATGAATGTATATCAGATGGAATTTCACATCAGATTCATGTTGATATATGTATTTTTGGTGTAATCTTTGAGTCATTCCTCATTTAATGTTTCTGAAATTGGAGTTCTCTTCTCTTCTCTTCTTTAATGGTGTGTGTACTGTGTGTGAATGGGTGTACAAAGCACTTTTTTTATGTTGTAAATGGATTAGGGTTTTAAAAAAAAGTAGGGGTATTATTAAGATTTCATATATTTTTTTCTTCAATTCGGGTGCCTTAAGCAAAACCCCGGGTGGCAATAGTGCCGCCCATTTAAATAATCTAATAAAATATAAATATTATAACCAGTGCAAAATAATATGAATGATTTTGGGTGCCTTGATATAAATTAGGAAGGATTATAAAATTATTTCATGAACTTTTAATATAATAGCTGAAAAATATATAACAACTTTAATTAATAAATAATAATGGGTTAATTGAAAAAAAATCACGAAATTTACTGTTATTGCAAATTAATCTCCACTTTTGAGAAATTGCAAAAAATCACCACATTTAAATATTGTTGCAACACACCCAAAATACCTCTACCTTTTAGTCACAAATTGGATTTATTTTGCAACAATGCGTAAAGGTGGTGATTTTTTTTGCAATTTCTCAAAAGTGATGATTAATTTACAATTGATGTAAAGTTCATAGTTTTTTTTGCCATTAACCCAATAATAATAATAAAATAAATAAATAAATAAATGGTCTATGAGATATTCTCACATAAAATTAAAATTTACTCAAAATCATATTCATGACAAAGGGATTACATTCACTTTTTTTTTTCTTCACATAGATTTAAAAAACCCACTTTTAAAGAGGAATATGATATTTTATAATTTATTCAATAATGAATAAATTATAAATGATATGATGTATATTTGATAAGAATAATATAATTATTATAAAACAATTTGTTCTGAGATTGTATTAAGTGTATTTTCACATCTAGTTATGTGCAATCTTTGTATCTTATCTGATTTTTTTAAGGGTTAATTACACTAAAAGTTTCGATCTTTTCACGAATTTTAAATTAGTTCAAACTTTTCAATATTTACAAATAAGTACTCTACCTTTAACCGTTTTTCAAATCAAGCCACCGGACAGCAAGAGGTCTGCCCGGTGACTGACGTGTCATTTTTAATCCATGTCATCCCCTCCACCTGTTAAAATAATAATAATAATAATTAAAAAAATACTCTCTATCCTCTTTATCCAAGGAGGAAAGTTACCGCCCCTTGCAGTAAGAAATCTCTTCTCTCCATCCCGCGACCTGCTCTCCACCACCCGCCGTCCACCTCCAGCCGGAGATCGCCGTCAAGTGGGTCAAGCATCCCCGCCCAGTCGTTGCTTCCTTGGTACTCCCGCCAATGGCTCCCGATGTTAATCCGGGGGAATACTCCGTCAACTTGGAGAGGAGCCGCTTGAGCCGGTTCAAATTCCGCGGCGACATTTCCTCCGCCGCCTGCATTTCCGGCCAAACTTTGGACAGCGTCAAGTTCCACAAACCTGAATTGTAGTAAACGATGGAGTTGTTCCCAGTGGCGGACGCAGGATTTCGTCGAGGGGGCCCAACTTTTCTCATACAATAGTTCGTGTTTTTTGTTCTACAAATTTTAAGAAGAATTATTTTATTTACCAACTTTTATTAACATTAACTATTAAATAAATATGTTATTTAGAGGGAAAATCGCCTGCATTTCCGGCCAAACTTTGGACAGCGTCAAGTTCCACAAACCTGAATTGTAGTAAACGATGGAGTTGTTCCCAGTGGCGGACGCAGGATTTCGTCGAGGGGGCCCAACTTTTCTCATACAATAGTTCGTGTTTTTTGTTACCTGAATTGTAGTAAACGATGGAGTTGTTCCCAGTGGTGGACGCAGGATTTCGTCGAGGGGGCCCAACTTTTCTCATACAATAGTTCGTGTTTTTTGTTCTACAAATTTTAAGAAGAATTATTTTATTTACCAACTTTTATTAACATTAACTATTAAATAAATATGTTATTTAGAGGGAAAATAAATAAATAAATAAAAGAGATGAGTGGCGGACGCAGGATTTCGTCGAGGGGGCCCAACTTTTCTCATACAATAGTTCGTGTTTTTTGTTACCTGAATTGTAGTAAACGATGGAGTTGTTCCCAGTGGCGGACGCAGGATTTCGTCGAGGGGGCCCAACTTTTCTCATACAATAGTTCGTGTTTTTTGTTCTACAAATTTTAAGAAGAATTATTTTATTTACCAACTTTTATTAACATTAACTATTAAATAAATATGTTATTTAGAGGGAAAATAAATAAATAAAAGAGATGAAAAAAATAACAGTGCTGCATGAATCGAACACGGGACCTTTAAAACTAAAACATTCTCACTTCACCACTTGAACACAAAAGTATTTCAAGAAAATTTTTATATCTATACTAATAATTTTTAAAAGTTCAGGGCCAGTGCCCCCCTAACCCCTCAGTGCGTCCGCCCCTGGTTGTTCCACAACAGCGTCAAGTTTCCATTTCTCAGAAGCTTGAACGAATACAGCCCAGATGTAAGTGTGTGGGCAACATTAAAGGTCTGATTGGGCACGATTGCATCAGTTGGGTGGTCAAAGGTTGACCACACGGTGGCGCCGGAGGAATTCTTGAGTACGAACCTGTCGGACTCTTCAAGTGAGGCGGCAGCGACATTTAAATTAACGGTGCCGGAGGACCAGAGAGGAGTGGCAGAGGTGGCGGATGGAAGGAGCTGGAGGTCACCGGAAGGGAAGAGGAGGAGCACGGCGGAGGAGTTCGTGGAGGGCCCGGCTTGCCAGATAGATATATTGTTGTAGGCGATGGCGGCGGCGAGGGTTCCGACGGAGGAAGGGTCTGCAATGAAGGAAAGTGTGAAAGTATTATTAGACGAAGTCCATTTGGAATTGAGGTCGGAGGCGTAAATGGTGGAGCCCAAAGGGATGTCCGCGGCGGAGGCGGCGGCGGTGAGGAGGAGAAAGAGGATGAGGGGTGGTGGGAGTCTCATTACAAGCACAGAAAGATCAGAGCTTTATGCATTAAATTACATATGAAAACATATGGGATAACAATTGAGAGAGAATTGAGAGGAAGTATGAACATAGATATGATATACTCCCTCCATCCGCTTTCAAGAGTATCATTTTTTTATTTTGGGCGTCCGCCCCCAAAGGTCTCATTTTCTTTTTTATCCACACACACCCATTAATACAACTAAAAATGGGACTCACACCTCCACTAATACAACTACCCACTACACATTAAGTAACAATACTCTTTAATCTCCGTGCCCAAAAGCAAATGACACCTTTGAATCCCGACAGAGGGAGTAGTGTGTGCGGTGGTGGAGAAGACTTTGAGAAAAAAATGGAGGTGAGAAAAAAATGGAGGTAAGGAAACGCCATGGAAGATTACATAAAGAAACAAGTGAGTGCGTTAATGGTGGAAGAAATCTTAGGAAGTAAGGAAAAGGTAAAGTGGTGAAAAATTTACAGGTAGAGAGGGTGATGTAATAAAAAAAAATGCCACGTCACTACCGGACAGGTCTCCTGCTGTCTGGTGGCTTAATTTGAAAAACGGATTAAAGTTCAAATGCTTATTTGTAAATATTAAAAAGTTTGGTCTAATTTAAAATTCGCGAAAAGGTCGGGACTTTTGGCGCAATTAATCCTTTTTTTAATATTGTATCTTTTAATATAAGTCACATGTACGAGGAAAAAAAAATCTGAAAACTTTCTTTAGAGTTTATAGTATTTT
The DNA here is from genome assembly GCA_023678885.1 of Pogostemon cablin. Classification (NCBI taxonomy): domain Eukaryota; kingdom Viridiplantae; phylum Streptophyta; class Magnoliopsida; order Lamiales; family Lamiaceae; genus Pogostemon; species Pogostemon cablin. The sequence goes on along the minus strand of CM042977.1, from coordinate 1,258,186 downwards.
ATTTTTCTTCTATGTTTTATTCATCTAACAATAACAAATGGGATACAAAAAAACTAAATTTTTGTGGAAGAAACTAAAAATGAATAAAAATAAATAAATAAATAACTCTAATAAAATGGGAGGAGTAGTATATCTTTTCCACATTAAAGTATCCATCTACTAGCTGCTCCCTCCATCCTCTCATAGTTGTTACTACTTAGTATTATAAATTTGGGTGTTTCATATCAATTTTTTTTATTTCATACTCACACAAAACAATTAATATATTTAGGATTAATTGCAAAAAAAACTACGAACTTTACTCCTATTGCAAATTAATCATCATTTTTGAGAAATTGCAAAAAAAAAAACCACAACCTTTAAATATTATTGCAAAAAAAACCCAAAAAAAGCCTACTATTAATTGGATTTTTTTTGCAACAATACTTAAAGGTTGTGATTTTTTTTTCCCAATTTCTCAAAAGTATGGATTAATTTATAATTGAAGTAAAGTTAGTGGTTTTTTTTTCAATTAACCTATATATTTTATTGGATCTAAACATATACTAATACAATTATCCAATTATATAATAAATTTCAATTGACTTTTTTATTGAAAAAAGAAATTACTCTTCTAAATTAAAGTGGATGTGAACAGTTGGGCGAACAAGAGACCAATTTATTAAGATAAATTTGGGTACAACCCAAAATCACCCCATTATTAAACATTATTAATATTTCATATATGATTAATTAAAAAAAATTGAAAAAGAAAATCTCATTTGCAGAGAATGCAGATAAGGTAACTGAAAGGATAAGAAAATAATCGACACAGTAAGAGTCATTTTTCCGATCGTTCGAATTCTTCGCCGGCAAGCGCCGGATGGGCAGTAATTCGTCCTGCTAACGGTAACTGAGTTGCTGCAGTCATGACACGTATCCCCTCCACCTTCACGCCGGCGAGTTTAGTCACAATCACTACGGTTGCACTTCCACTCGTCTCCAATTTTACTAATTTCTCTCACGGAAAAGCCAAAACTACTCAGAGGTTTTCGGTGGTGGCGATGTCTAGCTCCAGCAAGACAACTGTTCTGGTCACCGGCGCCGGTGGTAGAACTGGTACTCATTTACTTTCTCGGAACTGTGCTCTATCTAGAAATTATTTACGCGATTCTTGTAACGAATGATGATTTGCATTTTACAATTGCAATCAATTTCAATTGGTATTGTTTTCTTAAAAATATATATATATATATATATATATATATATATATATACACACACACATATTCAATTGGTATTGTTTTGTTGGATATTTGCTGGAGACTTGTGAAACGAGGTTTCATTTCGTTTGGGGATTTAAGGAATATTGTTTTAAAAAAATTGTTTAATTCACTAAAATTCTGAGTTATCATTAGTATTAGCTTGAAAAAATGTCATTCAGAAGCAAAATTAAGGGAGGAACGAAGCTGTAATGTGTTCTTTCGTTCTATATTCTTCTGCACATTTTTAGCCCTTATACATTGCAGGATTTTTCTGCTTTTCTAAAATTTGTTATTGAGTTCTTTCTTGTTGATTCGTCAAGCATGAACCCTGGTTTTAAGACGATGGAACTATGAAAATTGTGAATGTGTTGCCACATTCTTTGTTCTTGGAAGAATATTACTAGATTAGTTACTCGAAGGTAGCTGTTTATGGACTTTGGGTGTTCCCTTGTTAGTATGATGCTTTGGAGAATACTATTGATTAGATGTCGCCTTAGGAGAAACAAGCGTGAGTTTACATACAAAACATATGGAGCATGATAGTTGTAGATAAGACAACGTAATAGATTAAGTTTAGTTTGTTTCAGTTTCACATCTTGGCAATCTTAGTTATCTGAAATATAAAGCAGCACTACCATTATGGAATTACGTCCTCGATCCTTTCCACTACGAGATTGTCTCCTGTAGTAAACATTATAATGGGACATAAACCACTCGGGTGCAATGAATACTTTGTCTTGCTCAAATGCGTTATGGTTTGGCCGTTGCAGGCCAAATTGTTTACAAGAAATTGAAGGAGAGACCAGACCAGTATACTGCTAGGGGTTTTGTAAGAACAGCAGAGAGCAAAGAAAAGATTGAAGGAGAAGATGATGTTTACATTGGGGATATAAGGGATGCTGAAAGCATAGTGCCAGCAATTCAAGGTATTGATGCTCTTATAATTCTCACAAGTGCTGTGCCAAAGATGAAACCTGGTTTTGACCCATCTCAAGGTGGAAGACCAGAATTCTATTTCGAAGATGGAGCATTCCCTGAACAGGTTCTTTTCTCTTTACTCTAGGCTCTCGTGTTTCTCGTCCCATGTGTTTAACATAGCTAATGTCATCTATTCGTTTCTAGGTCGACTGGATAGGGCAAAAGAACCAAATAGATGTTGGTGAGGACCTTTACTGAGATTACTCATTTACATATGTTAATGTTGTCTATATTATGATGAGTATTTTTTACACCGGTTGCACAGCCAAAGCTTCTGGAGTGAAGCAAATTGTTTTGGTTGGGTCCATGGGAGGAACAAATATAAACAACCCCTTAAACAGCCTTGGAAACGGAAATATCTTGGTTTGTTCTGTTCTTGACTACCTTCACTTGTGCTTTTGTTGTTGGATTTTCCTTGTCATGATATCGAACTCTTAAACAAAATCTTCACTGCTATGAACTCTGAAAGTAATTTACTTTCTTCTCACCAGAAGAATGATTGTGAATGCAACTTGGATTACAGGTTTGGAAGAGAGAGGCTGAGCAGTATTTGGCTGACTCGGGAATACCATACACCATCATACGGTATGACCTACTTCCTCTCTGGACGGCATGAAATCATTACTTTTGGTTGTTATTAACAAAGAACAAGGTTCATGGTCACTCTAACTGTGGTCATTACTTTTTCGTGTGTATTTTGTTGGTATAGTGCTGGAGGGTTGCAAGATAAAGAAGGCGGTATAAGAGAGCTACTAGTCGGAAAGGATGACGAACTTCTTGAGACAGAGACACGAACAATTGCGAGGCCTGATGTTGCAGAAACCTGCATTCAGGTAGATAACATGCTTTCATCTCCTACATCGTTCGTATACTCTGCATCTCTTTGAAGCTTTTCTTGAATTGCGCAGGCACTAGTTTTCGAGGAGGCAAGATTTAAAGCATTTGATCTTGCCTCAAAACCAGAGGGATCTGGTACACCAACCAAAGATTTCAAGGCTCTATTTTCTCAAATCACTACTCGTTTCTGAAGCAGCACCACCTCCAGGACCAACGATTTACGTGATTCGATTCGAGATATGTTATTGCAGGAAATCCAGAAACTCTACTGTCTACAATACTACCAGAATAAATGTCTTTTTTCTATTACATGAACCAAAAGTGTTTACAAAGAAAGTATGCAAAGACGGAAGGAGTAATACAAAAGACATTTGAAATCGAGATCACGTAAACATTTCTTACGTATGGATTGAAAAAAGAATCATACCTTAAGAATTAAGTTTACTTACATGAGTAAAATGTGATGTATACACAAGGGTAAAATATTACAAGATGCCTTAAAAATGAATAAAATATGATATTAACAATTGTGTGCATAATTATATATGCAACAAGGGCATGAAATTATTTGTCATTTGTTGATATATCTCTATCATGCAATCATGTAAGACCACTATGTATTTTCTTGGAGTTGTTTAATTTGAGTCACTTTGCCAATTCTTCCTCAAATCTCAGTATTCATTGGAAGCTTTAGACTCTATTACCTGTAAAACATACCTTAGCCAATCGATATTTGATTATCAACCCAACAACATGTATAGTTAAAATATACATTTAATTACAATCCCTATTTCTTATTGGATACTGTCACTTTCATTTGAAAATATAATTAGGTGTCTAGCCTTTTTCATTTGTTGTCCCCTTGCTGTCATTTTGAACATCTTCAAATGTTTACTTTTAAGAATGAGTCACATCATAGTGATGGCCTGGCCCACCATTTTATCCTCTCAATGATTCTTTAATTGTTTATTTCAAATGTTGTGTTCATTCAACATCGTAAGAAAACGAGTTTTCAAAAGAAGATGGCCCACCATTAAACTGCCAAAATATGTGGTAGTTATCAAATCTTGATTCCAAGCTTGAGATGATATCAGTCAAATGTATACAACGGATTATGAGACAGAAATTATCTCAGTTTCCTGTTATCCATTTTGCACATTAAATAACAATCAAACTATTGACCATACATACAGCAATTATACTACTCCATAAACAATTCTTACAAGGAGGTGATGAACTATGAACTACTCTTGGTATCAAGTATAACAATAACATTTACTGTAAAAAGCCAAATGCAGAGCAGATTTTTTTTCTTTCATTTCAACAAAAAATAACCCATTGATTCACTATCAGCAATTCAGTATAAACAATGCTTCATGAATGATGAAATTACTCTGTGTGACTCAACGAAAGAACCAAAATAATCAGTTCGCCTGCCCTAAAAACTCATTCCTAGTATCATTCCTCGTATCGATAGATGGCCTCAAGAACATGAATTGCGAATAAGAGTAAGGAAAACTGGAGATTAGTTGAGTTTACCTGAAAAGGAAACAGTTGATGTTGCAAATTATGGACTAAATTGAAACTAAATCATCTCTTATACAGGTTTCCAACATGATATAGCGTAGATTATCCTCCCTTTCCACCCCATCAACAGCCACTGATTATCTTCATCGATCATAAAATCCTTGTGGTACAACGTTGTCACCTTCTCCATTGCCCTGCACATGATCTCACGTTCGAAAGGAATTTGCATAAACCCAGCCCTCATATCACGTACTTGCCACTGCTTGTATGTTTCGGGCCTTTCTACTCTTTCCCACCCCTCACAAGCTATGACATTCAAAGCTTCCCGTCCAAATATCTCTCTCTCGATCAACATCCTTTCCGGTTTATCGCGAGGTATATTCGTTTCCAGCATGTCAAACAGAGCAGAAAAGTGGAACAAAACCTCCCGGAACCGGGTGACGAAGAAAGGTGCACTATAAGCTCCATTGACTATACCATGTATGAAAATATCAGGATTGATTTTCTTAATAAGGTTGAGAACCGTAGTTCTTGCACTTTCAGCAACCACAGTCTCATCAAGTAAGTTTATGCACCTATACAAACAGTTCACTACTAAAAATTCATCCTTCTCAATCTTAAGGTCCTCTACTTTAATGGTTTCCCACTTCTGTGCTATAGCATGATACTCAAATGGCACCTTGAATGTTTCGGCATAATGGGCCAACCTACGCCCTGTTTCCTCGATCTTTTCTGCTGGTCTGAATCCAGGTTGTGGAAAGTCTATGCCAGTAATCCTAAGTTTTGGAGGACCACCTTCTCTGTCAGCTATACGTTGGATTAGTGTTGGATACTGGAAGCCATACAGGATGCCAAAATCAATAACGTGAAGCCTCGTTGCTTTTTTTGATTTAACGATGATTGTCTTGTTTGTGGAAAAATTTGAAATCTTCCTGAATGGTGATGAAGCAAGGTAGGTATAGTAAGCTTTCAAAAATTCAGCTGCAGTTGTTTTCTTGTTGACAAGGGCTTTATGAATCTGGCTCCCCGTTCCTGCCATACGTGCTTCCAGGCCGTCCGCAAAGTAATGAGCCAATCTCTGATTCCCATCACCAAAAGGAGACGAATGTTGTCTAATCTGTTTCAACAATTCACCGGCATTCCGGAGATCATCAGCAGCAACAGCCTGAGCACAAGTAATCAAAAGAGTCCTCAAATCTATCACTTCCTTTTTCCTGTTCTGTTTCTTCCCACGGCCCTTTCCACCAGATGCTCCTCTTGTTTGCCCATTTCTCTGCAAAACTTTGCTCGTCGCATTTTTCAGGTCTTCTCTGTGAGCTGCGAATCTCTTCCTACCGTCTCCCAAGGTGTGAAGTAGCATACCGTCGAATTCCTCTATAGGAACATCAGACTGTCCTGAAACTGCTGGCAGTTTGTTACTTCTCTCTTCTTCTGTATCTGTATCCCGATTTTTCTTATCCCTTGACTGTAAAGGTAACCTCCTCTCCTCATCCTTCTCGACTCCTTCTTTTGGCTCCTGAACTACAGAACCATTAATGCCCACATTTACCAACAATTTACTTCCATTACTGAGGAAATTACCAGCTTCATCAATCCCCTTCCTGAAATTCCATAAAAGTTGGCTCTGACTATACACATCATGCATTTGAAGAGGACTTATTGGAGATTCAGAGAAACCATCCATAACATTGTTCAGTCTACTTGATGAGCCAACACATGATTTAGACACATCATAAGCCGCATGACAAGGAACACGAGAGGTTTCATAATCAACACGACTGTGAATCCAATTTGGACCGAGTACATCAATTAGGTATCCACTACCATCACTACTACTAGTAGTTGAATTGTAGCGATTAACATATGAGCCATCATCCACATTCTCACCATACTGACTAATAATATTTGATTCTTGTAGGGGAGAAGGTGGATACTTCTTACCGAGTACCTCATAGAACGATCTTTCTTTCGCCTGAAAATCCAACGACTCTTGGAGCATATGAGTCTTCTCCTCCATATCCTCTTCCATCAACATTCGATCAATGTATTTCAATACCTCATCCGAGAAATCACAATCATCATCAATATCCGTAAACGAGCTAGAAACAGTCCCATTCGATACGGATTGATTTTCGGGCAAATGCAGACCCCCAATATCCTGTTCTTGGCATGAAGAATTCAGGTTCCTACATGCATCGACATGTTCCTGATCTGGATACGATATCTCAAACCTAGCTCCATTATTGAATTTCCCATTGGAAAAATCAATCACGGATTGATTCTCCAACAGAAATCCACTCGAAGAACTCAATCCGTTAAAACGCGGATCCATTATTCAACAGAATTTATCAACGCAATGTGTATCTTAAAATTCAACAGTCAACTCCACCGGAAATAACTCATCAACCAAATCATCTAAAAAAATAAATCCTAAAGGCAATCAATCGTCTACTCGAAGAAAGAATACTGCAGCGATTCCATAGAATTCATATTCCATAGGCGATTGCCGAAGAAGAAACAGTAAATTTGACTGAACAAGGGTAGGAAATTAGCGATAATTTTCCTAACCTGGATTAAAACTTCACCGAAATCAATCTCCTCCAAAAATCCCGAGCTCCTTCAGATTGTTGTTCTCTGAATGAGCAGTAAAACCGTAGCGGAGAGTGCGAAGAGCGAGAAAACCTCAAAATGAATACGACTGTAGGTACATAGCTCAACAAAAGGTAAACCCTAGTGATTGCAGAGGAGAGAGAGAATCATAGGAATGCATAGAAGTGTGTAGTACATGAGAGAGAAAGGGAGAGCATTGTACTTCAATGAGAGCATTTTTTTTAGTAATTTTTAATTAGAAAGACTGATAACAAGTTGAACAAGTTGAAAAAAAAAAAAGATCAGTACCGCCCCACTGCCCCTACTATGGGGATTGGTGGAGGAGGTAAATCACAGGATGTGCCTCAAGTGATTTATAGAAAGGACTCACTGTTTACTCACTGTTTAACTTGTGCTTGCAAGGGCCAAATCCATGTCAAAGGTAGGATTCGAACCCCCACCCTGCAACAACCAAGCTCAGTTGGAAGATCTTTTCACCCTCCCCTCTACCACTTAATCTATGACATGGGGGCCACGTCGTAATAACATAGGATTAGGGCTCGTGGACCAACCCGCCCCAATTCATCAAAAACCCGCTAATCAACCTATTTATTGTCAAAAAGTTTCAAATCGGAATGAGTATAATAATAGAAAATGATAATGGATTTGTTATTTATAATTATGTTATTTGATTGATAGTAGGAAATGACATTCATTATTATTAATTTTGATCGGTATGATTAAATTCTATAGAATCGATTCATAATTTTTAAAAATTATATTTTTATTTGAACGGAAAAAATTTATTATTTTAATATTTATAATTTATAATAAAATTTTTATATCATTAAAATTTTAATTAACAGACGCAGGGGTGTGGTATGAAAGTCATAGATGCCAAAATGGGGGAGAAATGACCCATTTCTAAATTTTGAAGAATTAAAATCACTGTGCTACTTCCATTCCATCTAAACAAACAGCTTTTTATCATTTCATTATGATTCCTTCCACCCATACCCACCAACCAAACAATTCATAAATCCTTATCATAATGCTGAAATTAAAAATGATAATCCACTACAATAAACTATCAAATTCCAACAAAAAAATTTCAACGAAAAGCAAATTCGTTGTAAATTTTAGAGTTCCAACGAATTTTCCAATGAAACTTTAAATCGTTGGGAAATTCCAGCGAAAATTCTCATGAGAATTTAAACTGTTGAAAATTTCCAATGCTAATTCCAATAGTCTGATAAACTATTGAAACTTTCCAACAAAAATTCCTATAAAAACTAAAACGGTTGGAATGTCCCAACTAAAATTCTCATATAAATTTAAATCATTGAAAATTTTCAATACTAATTCCAATAACTTGATAAACCATTGAAAATTTCCAATATAAATTCCATTTAAACTTAAGCCGTTCGAAAATTTCAATAAAAATTCCATCGAATAAAGTGACTTCAATAAATTTAAATGTCAATTTATAACATAAATTATATACTTGATAAATGATAAGGTGATATACTCAAGAGGTCAAGGGTTCAAATCTGAATAAAAGTTTTTTTTATCATTGGCCACTTTTCCAACATAAAAAATTCGTTGGAGTATCTGTTATAATCATGAATTCTAACGGTATTTTTTCATATTCCAACGATTTTTCACCGTTTGAATTCGACAATTTTCTTATAGTAATCATTCAAGAAAAGAAGCAATCTTCCTAAATTTTTCTCTCGCCCTAAGCCATAAAAATACTCTTATTTTTATTATAGGGTTAATTGCAAAAAAAAAACCACGAACTTTACTTATATTGCAAATTAATCTTCACTTTTAAGAAATTGCAAAAAAAAAAACCAAACTTTTAAGTATTGTTGTAAAACACACCCAAATTTTGATTAAAAGTAGTTTTTTTTTTGTTTTTTTGTAACAATACTCAAAGGTGGTTATATTTTTTGCAATTTCTCAAAAGTGAAAATTAATTTGCAATAGTAGTAAAGTTTATGATTTTTTTTTGCAATTAACCATTTATTATATCATACAACACATTTGAACATCTCCATATTCCACCACCAAACTTAACTCTCTAGTTTCCCTCTCTCCTCATTTGTCAGCTCGAAATCTCTATACAAAGAAGTTATAATATTTGCTCACAAACTATTTGGTTTATTTAAAAATCTTCAACTCCATTACCTAATCGATGACAAAATTGAACCTTTTCAAACCTCTAATTTCTAGACACTCTTTTTTTTTTAATTACAAATATTTTTTCAGTTTATTCATTAAATTTTATTATCTCACATCCTTCTCAAATAAAGTTGCGTTGAATCTAAATAATGTCAGTCTCTCATAATCTTTTTTAGCAAGCGATAAAAAAAAGAAATAAATTAATATTGAATAAATAACTGTTTAAATTAACGAGATTCGTCCAAGATATGCTTGTCGCTCTACAAAGCTATATTTTTTTTTCACTATCTTTACCCACTCTGTCATCCTTTTATGATACATTCTTACATTCAGACATATATATGAAAATGGAATAGATCTCATCTCACACCCAATTTTGCCATGTCTTCTAAGTTCTTTGTTCACATATAAACTCATTAAACTACATTTGTTGAAATTAACTTTAAAACCAGAAAAGAGAGTTCAAAATTTTTTAATATATCATTAATAGCTAAATATTTACTAAAATATTTTTCAATTTCACCGAGCACATAAATATTCCATTCGTTTCATAATTATTATGACATTCATTATTTATACAGAGATTAAAAAATATAATATTTTAAGGCAAAAGTTCCCGTGTGCCCGGGGACACGGAAAGATGCTCCGTGTCCCATGTGAACACAATCCTCCCCTCCAATCCTATTTAAACATATGTATTGCTAGGGGTTTAAATTGTAAAGGGGCATGAAAATTGTAAAGGCGCACAGAATCTGCTCCGTGCGCCCGGGTGCACAGGAGCCTCACTCATATTTTAATATAATATGAATTTAGGATATAATACTTAATTTATAGTGAATAATTATATTAATATTATGATAATGAAACTTTGACGTAGTACATGATTACGGAGTACTTAGTAAAGAAGTAGCAGCACGTGTAAGAAGCAGACAGGGTCCACGTGCTGTGCATATGATGAGTCATCGGGGTTTGAAACTTACTCACAAAGCGAGTCCGAGGACGAGGTTGCACCCTCCCATGTGTAAACGGAGCTCCATTTTGTCATTTCCCGGGTTTAGGGTTGTGGCCTGTGGGCCGGGTGGGACCCTCCTGGTTATAGAATCTGACTCCAAACTCTGCCTTATCATTGGCTCTCATAAAGATTCAGGGCATGTTTGGTTAATTACTTTTAAACAAAGGAATGGCAATGGGAATAAAATTTGAAGTTTGGTGAGCAACTATGATTCCAATTAATAGTAATTTGATATTCCCAAAGTTGGGAATTACCATTCCACAAGTTTTTGAGTGGTATCACTATTATTCCATTCAAGTTGCACCCTTTGTTCTTTTTTTTTATATTTTTTTTCTTAAAATTATTTTTAATTTTCTATTAAAATTTATTTTAAATAAAAAATAAAATTTTATTCAATGAATATTTTAAAAAAAACATGATTTTGATTCTATTCTTATAATGAACCAAACAAAATAAATGACTATAATAGTGATTCCAAATATTAACGAAACACTACACTTATAATGTCAGTACTTATTCTCATTCCTCAATACTTTCATTCTCATTCTCATTCTCATTCCTCAAAACATACCAAACACCCCCTCACTTTTTATACATTGATTGGCAAATTATCATTGCCCTTCGATATCATCCGTTCAATCAACGGTCCTGATTGACCCATTTATTTATCTTATAGTAAGTTCTATTTTCTCTTCACCCAATTTTATTTTTCTTTTTAATTGGAGCAAATAATTAAATTTTTTTTTAATGTGATAATCCTTGGGCATGTTTGGTTGGAACTTTCAATACTAAAGAAAATGGAAATAGAATCAAAGATAAATATTTGGTATTAGAAGGGAATTTGAATGATTAAAAAAAATAATAATAAATAAATTAAATAAAAATGAAAAATCAAATTAAAGTAAAAGACATATGCCCTCATCAACTGGCTATAATTTTTATTGTTATTAATACAAAATTAATAACAGCACTTTGAAACTTTAGAAGGCACATGACATCCATTACTTTCAAACCCCATTATACACATGAATTAGTGATGATTTTTTTTAAAATCAAATTTTGTTTAACATAACACGTTAATCAAGAACATGTGCCCTACAACCACAGAAGTAACTTAACTTATTTCCTTTAATATATTGTTAAATTAAATAATATTATTAGGATTTAAATTAAAGGAGATCATATAATTTATATCGTGAAATTGTTCACGATTTATAGGAAACTAATTTTTAAGATATGGAGTAGTATATATACAGAGAGAGTGTGAGAGTGAAGGATGATGAATTTCTTTGAGGGCCTTACTGCTTAATTATGTAATAACAATAGAAAATAAATAAGTTGAATAGTTTATTTTTTCATTATTTATTTTTCCCACAAAATCATTTACCTTATTTAAAATAAAATGCTCTTTTTTTTTAGATGAATAATTTATAGCTAAGGATAAATTGAATGAATTTAAAGCTCATCCCAATAAATATCCTCATATAATTATCACCATAAGTCCCAAAAAAAAATTAATGATAATAATTTTTTGTAAGTATATACTCCCACCAAGTGATATAAACTTGATATGCTGATCAGTGTTTTGAAAATTATCATTTTTATTTATTTTAAAAATTTAACTCCCACCCTCTTACATGAAGATTAACGTTATACAGTCTTTTTTGTGGACACATCAGAGACAGGTATAAGAATGATAATTAGAGATGAAGAATGTATATTCGTTGCTTGCAGATCTATGGTAATTCCGGGAAACTTTCATGTGGACGAAGGTGAGGCCATAGGTCTCCTTGAGGCGATGTCTTGGATAAAGGATTTAGGGCTTGAACGTGTTATCTTTGAAGAAGATGTCAAGACTGTCTATGATGCGATTTCAAAAACACAAGGGGATATATTAGTGTTTGGAGACTTTATATCAAAATGCAAAAGTTTTCTCACAACAAACGTTTCTTGTTCAGTTCATCTTATTCCTCGTACTGTCAGTACATTGATACATTGCATTGCTCGGGCTTCTCGATTAGTCGCTAGTCCCCATTGTTGGGTCGAACCTTCTACTTTTGTGGAAGACCTTCTCAATCGCTTTTGTTCTTGTTCTTGTTCTACTTAATAAATGAATCTTTGTTTGATTTAAAAAAAATTAATTAAATTAACTATTGTTTGCCATCGTAATAACAGCTCTAACATTAGTACTTAAAAAAAACATAATAGAAAAACAGTAATATTATCCGACGAGCAATAATTCAGGGCCGCATGTTTGTGTTGGGCCATCAAAATATTTACATGGGCCAGCCCAAACTCATGAAAAATATTTAGAACCTAGTGGGAGTATTATGTTTCAATTTATTTTCTTATTTTTCTGTGTCATTACTTTTAGAAGAAAAAAAAAGGTCTCACTAATTAAAATAGATTTTTTTCTTTATGATAACTAATTTATTTTGAAGGAAAAAGTGAATTTATTTTTTAAAATGATACCTTCGAAAAAATTTTGATGTTGTCACACTCACTCAACACACATATTATTAATATGGAGTGTAGATAGCAGAATTAACCCGCTCTTAATTATGGGTTGATGTGGCTGTTTAAGAATAATAAGGGAATTATTCGTACTAATCTAACATAATGATTTTAGTAGAGAGAGGAAGAATACTCGTTTGTTTCCTCCATGCGATGTTGTGCCTTTTTTGAGGTGAATATTGTTGTTTACATTCTTTCTGGGCTATGCCTTATATATCTAGTGGTCTGACGTCATCCAAATCTCCGGATATATCGTTAGGTCACATCATAATTAATGCGTACAGTGTGGGCATTAAATGCAGTAGCCTCACGTGATTATTTTAGAATCTGTTATAGGATTTTTCCTATACAGATATCTTAGGGGATATATGTGTAGCCTCATAGCTGGAAGGGAGCAAGTGGCCAACTTGAAGAGGGTGGCCGAGTCGTCACAGCCTGGTGAGTGATTGACAAGCGATAGGATGCTCGCGGGACCGAGGCCTTCTCTAATGGGCCTGATGATATTGGGCCGCAGTTGCATTTGATTTGGGCCTTAGGGCCGGTGACCGCAAACGCCGCATCCGAGGGCCCAGCTCCTTGGGCCCTACTACATGGAGTATTATTTAAAATTACTAAAATACTTTATAAAGTCAATAAAATTTTATTGAAAAAAATACTCCTTCCATCTCAAAGAGAAGTTTTAAACGATGATGGTAGATACGGAGTTTAAGAAAATGTTATTTTTTGTCTTATTTTTTAGGGTAGTTTGTTTTTTAGGTAATAAATAAATTATAAAGTAAGTTATGTGAGTTGTAAAGGGGTGACAATTTTGAAATTAAAGTGTGTTGTGCGATTATTGATTTGTTTGTTTTCTTTATTTGGTTGAGTAAACTTGTTTGTGGAACGAATAAACATATAAAATGTGAATTTATTTATGGGATGGAGATTTTTTTTTAAACAATATGAAACAATAAATAAATCTTCTTATATATTAAAACAAAATAACTTTCCCAATTTAGATTTTATAAAATGTGAGGTGTCAAATTGTGGTGAGTTATCATTTATTATTTTTATGAATTTGTGAGGTGGCATAATGTGATTTGTTGGATAGTTTTGAGGAGGTCACAGGTTCAAACCTCAATGAGTGTATTTATTTTAAATTATTTATTTATGTATTTTCTTAAATTATAATCTTAAAGTGGGCTATGACTGTGTGATAGGTTGGACTGAAAATTTAACTAATAAAATAATAATAAATGAAGTTATTTTTAAAAAAAATTTAACATTAGTCCAATTTTTATAATTACAAAATAAGTTGGGTTGAAATCTTAAATAACAAAATGATGCATGTGTTTTTTATTTAATTTGAAACATCAAATATTGAATATATATTTTATGTTACAATTTGTTAAATTATGATTAACTTTTGTTTTTAAGTTTACACGTATCATTCTCAAATTAATTTACATTTTTAGTAAGTTTTAAAAGACTAATAGCTACGTAGATTACAAGTTTATTTTTTTATTTTTTCCTAATGACAAATTAATAGATTGAATTTTATTATTAATTTAAAAAGATAATTTTAATTAAATTCAATAGGTATATAAATTAATGTTTAAATTAAAATTATTACAAATAATCATATTATATTAAATAAATTAATATTGCATATCACCGTATTTATATCATTATTTTGCTATTATATAATTTATTTATTAATTAATTAATCAAATTTTATTAAATATGTATTAAAATTTTATGAAATAAAAAATGCATCTTTTTGCTTTTTCTTTAATTAAAGAAATTAATTAATAGAAGCCCGTAATTTAATCATGGTTGTTTTTAAAAATTATTTTGGAAAATTCATATCTCATATAAATAATAATAATAATAATAATAATTAATTAAAAAGGATAATATATAGTTTTAGAATTTCTAATATTTCAAACGTTAACTGATGATTTACTAATTGAATTACTAATTGAAATGTAACTAATTGAAACGGATAATATATAGTCTTAAAATTTCTAATCTTTCAAATATTAACTGATGATTTGATTTTTTTTCCTTTACTTTTCATGTAAACCAAATATTTTAGTTTTAACAATATATAAATAAAGAATAGTAATCAAACTTATTCAGTTCAAATTAATATAACTTTGTAAATTAGATTTTTTAAAAAAATCATGATCAATTAGGCATTTACATCAACAATAAGATTGATTCTTTATTTTTATTATAATTATTATAATTTTGATCGGTGAATTGACTGGATACTTAATTTTCTATTTTTAATACGTACTGCTAAATTAGATAAAAAAAATATGACCAATTAAATAATAATAAATAGACATATTTTTTAAAAAAATTAACATTAGCCCAATTTTTATAAGAGTAACTCTCTTGTGAGACGGGTTATTTGTGAGACGGGTGTGAGACGGGTCAGCCCATTACTAAAGTATACTTATTGTATAGTTAAAGTATGGTTATTTGTAGTTAAAGTATGTTAATAATAAATCATATTATAACACACTACATTCATACTTTAATGCATAATCCAACCTACTTTAGAAAACATACTTTAACAACATTTAAACATACTTTATGTATACAATAAGCATACTTTAGTGATGGGTCGACCTGTCTCACTAAATAACCCGTCTCACAAGAGAATTTGTCTTTTTATAATTACAAAATGAGTTGGGTTGAAATCTTAAATAATAAAATGATGCATGTACTTTTTATTTTTATTTTATGTCAATAAAAATCTAAACTTTACATTTATTCAAATTTAATAGTGCATATCCATGATTTATTTGACACATCAAACATTGAATATATTTTATGTTGCAATTTGTTAAATTATGATTAACTTTTGTTTTTAAGCTCACACTTATCATTCTCAAATTAATAAATATTTTTAGTAAGTTTTAAAAGACTAATAGCTACGTAGATTACATGTTTATTTTTTTTATTTTTTCCTAATGACAAATTAATAGATTAAATTTTATTATTAATTTAAAAAGATAATTTTAATTAAATTCAATAAGTATATAAATTAATGTTTAAATTAAAATTATTACAAATAATCATATTATATTAAATAAATAAATTAATATTGCATATCACCGTATTTATATTATTTTGCTAATATATAATTTATTTATTAATTAATTAATCAAATTTTATTAAATATGTATTAAAAATTTATGAAATAAAAAATGCATCTTTTTTGCTTTTTATTTAATTAAAGAAATTAATTAATAGAAGCCCCTAATTTAATCATGGTTGTTTTTAAAAATTACTTTGGAAAATTCATATCTCATATAAATAATAATAATTAATTAATTAATTGAAAATGATAATATATAGTCTTAGAATTTCTAATATTTCAAATGTTAACTGATGATTAATTGAATTACTAATTGAAATGTAACTAATTGAAACGGATAATATATAGTTTTAAAATTTCTAATCTTTCAAATATTAACTGATAATTTGATTTTTTTTCTTTACTTTTCATGTAAACCAAATATTTTAGTTTTAACAATATATAAATAAAGAATAGTAATCAAACTTATTCAGTTCAAATTAATATAACGTTGTAAATTAGATTTAAAAAAAACATGATCAATTAGGCATTTACATCAACAATAAGATTGATTTTTTATTATTATTATTATTATTATTATTATTATTATTATTTTAATCGGTGAATTGATTGGACACTTAATTTTTTATTTTTCTTTACGTACAAACCATATATTATTTTAGTTATAATCAAATTACAATGAGACACTCTCTTGTGAAACGGATTTTGTGAGACGGGTGTGAGACGGGTCGACCCATTACTAAAGTATGCTTAGTATATAGATAAAGTATGCATATTTGTAGTTAAAGTATGTCAATAATGAATCATGTTATAACACATTAAAATCATATTTTAATTCATCATCCATCATAATTTAGAAAACATAATTTAACACCCATTAAACATACTTTATCTATATAATTGACATACTTTAACACGTCTCACAAACCGTCTCACATAACTAACGTCTCTCAAGAGACTTTGTCAATTACAATAACTTAATATTTTTCTTTACGTACAAACCATTATTAATTTTAATTATAATCAAATTACATAACTTAATACGTACTGCTAAATTAGATAAAAAACATGATCAATAAAGCATTGAATCAACAAAAAAAAAATTAAAAAATGATTTTTTTTCTTTTATTATCATTATTATTTATTTTTTTTATTTTAATGGTGCATACCAATTCTTAAATTATTCTTATTAGTACGATTACTCAATTATGAGTTTTATATATCCTAATCATAATAAGTTATGATTCTAATAAATATTAGATGTTCCAATTCTCTTTTACAAAAAATTAAAAAAAATTAAAAAACTTTCATTATCATAAATTAATATGTTTGATTTCTATTAAAAATAAAAATTTTAAAATAATAAATAAATAATAAGATACAATTACCCGCGTCGCACGCGGGCATCGTACTAGTAACAATAAACGTGAAGTGATTTGGATGGGAGAAACGGATAAGGAAAAGAAAAAGCAGATAGGATGTAGGATTGGTTTTTCCAAGTGATAAATCTTGAAAAATATATTAAATCATCTTGAAAAATATATTAAATCGGATTATTAGCTGATTAGTTGATAAATCTTGAAATAGATTTGCTAAAGTCAATTGATAAACCGTCAAAATTCTCATTTATAAAACATGATTAGAATGGTTCGAAGATTTAGTCAAATCACATTATTAAATTTTAATTTTCAATATCTTTAAAAAATACTCCATTTAATAATTAAAAGAAAACATATAAATAAGTAATTAAAACAGGGGGGAAAATATTAATTAAAAAAAAATGAAGAACGGCTGGCGGAACTGGTATTCCCTTGCGAAGATCACACACAACTCCAATGATTTCACATTCACCTAATCCTCTCTCTCTCTTCTACTTTCTCTCTCTTCTTCAACCACTCCGCCACCAAACCCTGAATCTATATTTGTGGTGGTGGTGTATTAAAGTCACCGGCAGAAATTCCTTTGAAATTGTGCTCCGATGGCCGCCGCACCGGACGAAGTACCCCTACGACTTCACTCACGGCGGGGTAGCAACACCATCCACCCCGTGTCGTTGGAGTCTCCGCCAATCGCCGCCGCAAGTCCCGATAGAGAGGTCAAGCATTTCAAGCAGTGGTTTCCGTGGTTGATACCTCTCTTTGTTGTAGCTAATATAGTGATGTTTATCATTACTATGTATGTCAATAATTGCCCTAAAAATTCTCTATCGTGTGTTGCTGGATTCTTGGGAAGGTTTTCCTTTCAGCCCTTTAAGGAGAATCCTCTTCTCGGCCCTTCCTCTTCAGCGTAAGCACTCTAATTAGTTTGTTTGTGTTTATTATTTCTAAGTTTCTTACTACTTTTGTTTTTGGGGAAGATTATAGCATTAGCTTGTTAGAAGTTTTACTGGATTCTTGTTGTGCTATACCATGATCAAATATAGCTATTCTTCGAATTAATATGAGAGCTAATCAATGAGGAATTGAGAATTATGGCCTTGCTCATTGTTTGGAAAATAGATTGATTCTGGTGAAGAATAACACCTCATAATCATATAAACAATTTTCTACTCTTGTTTAGGTTAGATAAGATGGGTGCTTTGAACGTGAGGAAAGTTGTGGACAAACACGAAGGGTGGCGTCTCATCACTTGTATGTGGTTACATGGTGGAGTGTTTCATTTACTTGCAAATATGTTGAGCCTTATTGTTATTGGCATTCGGCTCGAGCAAGAGTTTGGATTCGGTACGTAAAATACTGTATTATCACACTGTCTATCAATATTGCTCAATTTATCTCCTAGTTTTATTTGTTGAAGTTCGATCTTCCCATGGATATATGCCATTAGCATTGTTGTTTTATCATGACTACGAACACTAGTTGGTTGCGCTTTTCATAAGTGTCCTCATGCTATCTTTCTTAAGATTGTTCGTGTTTTTCTTGAGTGAATTTCTAGATGTCAAGTGAAACATATAGTGATTGGCATTTGGTTTCGTGGTAGTTTTATCAAATTTCCTTTGTCAAGACTTCCTATTTTTCACTTTTAAGAAGCACATTCTCGCAGGTGTTGTGTCAATATTAATTTGATTGTAGTATCATGATCTTGTAGCCAGAGTAAATGGTGTATATCTGTGGTTTACTTCCCTTTTCCAAATTATTGCTGCTATTCACTATAAATGTTGCTATGTGTCTTTTTTCTTCTTTTTGTTTAAAGGATAACACAACATCTATCTCTTTAGTTTAGATGATGTTTATTGGTGTGTATTAGTAACATGTGTGATATTTTACAGTACGCATTGGTATACTTTACCTCATCTCTGGATTTGGTGGAAGTTTGTTATCTTCCCTATTTATTCAGTCAAATATATCAGTGGGTGCTTCTGGTGCACTTTTTGGATTATTGGGAGGAATGTTGTCTGAGCTAATTACCAATTGGACCATATATGCAAACAAGGTATGTTTTTACACAATGATTAACAAACCTTCTTGAAGTTATAAACATTGTTGGGACCTGCATTTTCACTCTCTTAACTGTAAAACTTCTATTGCAGATGGCAACTTTAATTACCCTTGTGATAATCATCGTTATCAACTTAGGAGTGGGAATCCTCCCTCACATGGATAACTTTGCTCACATTGGAGGATTTTTATCAGGTTTTCTTCTTGGTTTTGTGTTTCTGATCCGTCCACAGTTTGGATGGGTTAGCCGGAAATATGCTCCTCTTTCTTCACGAGCATCTAAACCTAAATTTAAGGCATACCAGTGCGTTCTTTGGGTGCTTTCGCTGATCTTACTCATTGTTGGGTAAGCTCATTTACTTATTTTAAACTTACACGCAATTTATATTTCATTTAGACATTATAAAGTTAGAATCTGCCACTAAATCAGAATACTATTTTGTCGTTGTTGTGTTTATCAAATTCGCTGATTTCGAAATCAGAGTTTTGGAACTGATCTATTTGCTTAACTTGTTAATACCAGCGAAAGGATTTTAAATAAGTATCAACAGTTTCTATATTATTTTCTTAAATTGACTTGTGCATTAAAATCACACATTGGCTTTTGGTATTGTCTTTATAAAAGTATGTCTTCATTATAACAGTGTTCTTTTTGGGGAATTCATTTCATACATTCAATTTAATGTAGCCATTTAAATATTTAAATGCCTCAACATATATATTCAAGAAAGCCTGATGCTAGTGTAATTTCTAGTCCATGTGCAGAGTTATCTACGTTACCTTGCTACTTCATCCTCTAACCAGTTTCAACAATTATAGTGTACTTTTGTGGTAAAGAATGGCTTGATTCAATTCTATTTTGAGCTGTTGTCTTTTTATCTGTGGATTCTGGCATTCAAAATTCGAGAATTGCTTGGCTGATCATTACCATTCGATGATCTCTCTACACTCAAATTGAAGTCCTTTAATGGTCTCTGATACTCTATATTTTCCAAGTTCTTTGATGTGTTGCTAAAAGATTTTGCCTGCAGATTCACCGTTGGGTTGGTCTTGCTGCTTCGGGGGGTTGATCTAAATGATCATTGTTCATGGTGCCATTATCTCAGTTGTGTTCCTACTTCAAAGTGGAGCTGCAACACACAACCCGTCTCATGTCAGGTAAAGAAGCTGCAAAATCCCCTTTCTCGTACTCTGTTACTCATTTACTGTCATAATCTTGATTATAGAATGCACAATTGTTGGAGCTACCAATCGGTATGGTCTTCAAATTTCTATGTTGAAAGATGTTTAACACAATCTTTCAGAACTTGAAACGATAGAGTTATAACCTATCGTTGCAATGCCTGGCGCAGCAGCACTAATCTTTCGTTTTTCTGTTAGGCGGAGCAAGTCGGAAGCCAATATACATTAACGTGCTCGAACGGAAAGAGCAGGTCATATTCACTAATGAACCCAACATCATCTCAGATTCAGGGATTATGCACACAGCTCTGTCGATGATAAACAAGGTTAATGTGGTAATTCCATCTTCATCACTCTGTTATTTGCATATATGGTTTGCATCACTGCATTGTGCTAAATTCTTTGTAAATTTGACTGCCATTAGCCATTCTCTTGTTGAATCTTTATTTTAAGGGGTTTTATTGTCAATGAGTGATACAATTAACCTATTGGATTTCATGCATTATATCAAACTATCATTTTTATTGTTTATGAAATAGTCCAATTTAACAGTTATTGTTTTTCATCGATGTAGTGTCATTTTTAATTAAAAATATTATCACCCTTAATCACAACTTTTTATTTTCTATTCAAGTGTTGTAACATTAATTTTTATTTTTTTAAAGGAGACAAACATTTTTTAATTCTTAAATTAAATAGTATAGCAATCACTTCGATAGGTATAAAATGGATTAGCAAATACAGACAACTAAGAAAAAGTTGCATGGATGTATATGAGACAAAGATGGTATATGCTTTAATTAATTAATTAATTAATAATGATTGCACTACCAATTTTACTAATGTCACACCTTCATGGTCCACAGGCACAGTTCATTGGGCCTATGACTCTCAAGAATGTGGATTAATTATCCAAATTGAAAATATCCGAAGAAATTACGTAAATGAGAATTTGAACTCAAATATATATGTGGGTCTATCACTTGTTAACCCACACATTAATTAAACAAAAAGTCACGTATGACAGTTCGATTGAAGAAAGTTGTAAAACTTCATGCCCATCTCTCTTTGCACTCATATATTCGAAAACGATATCATAAAAAGAAAGCATGAATTCTAGAAGTAATGACTGAATTTTTCTTCACTCTCACGCATTAATCGTATGTATAACCGGTAGCATAGGAGATGTTACATCAAAACGCCACAAAAAAACCCATGTACGGGAGATAATGGTAACATAGGAAATAGTATTACATCAAACGCCACAAAAAGTCTCGTGCCGTGTTTAAGGGTCCATGTGTTGTGTAGTAGAGGGTATATATAGATGGGCATGGAAGTTGATAGAATAGTATATATGTAATGGATGTAATAAATAATAGGGTCCATATGAGTTATGAGAGGTCCATTTATACATTCCACTCTACCAATCATACTGCACCCTCTCTACATGTAATAAACATCCATGTGTAATAAATGGCCTTAATAAATACCACCGCTAATATATATAAATATATGGAATATACAATTTTTTTAAAAAAATAATAATAAGCCACATCTCCCTTTCATTGCCATATTGTAATTTTATTTTATTTTGTTGAGTTATTAATGAGTTATTTGTTTCGATAAGGTCCAATCTAGCCCAAGAATCTATTTGTAATTTGAGTGAGGTGAACCTTTTATTTAGGTCCCATTGAAAACATGCTTAAAATTTCTAAACTTTAAGAATGAGTATTAAAATTTATATATTAAGACATAAATATTTGGATACAAGATTAAACTTATGCTTTATCTTAGTAAACTTATGCTCTTTTTAATTCTAGTGCGACGGATTGTTTCACGCAAATAAAAAATACTATATACTTTATTTTAATAAATAATTGTATATATTACAAAAATGATACAAGAGTACAACTATAATTTGATCATTTCTCCTAGGTAATTTTTAAAAGGCAATTATTTTGAAACAGATTTACGAATCTAGCTAAATTATCAGCTAAAATGGAAGGTATGAGTAGTACATGGAGTATATATTTTATACTTGAATATAATATTACAAAATTATTAATAATATCTTTTTGTCCTTTTTCTTTTTTCAGAAAAAAACTATTTTATTCACTAGACTTATATACGAAAAAAATGCTGAACTCTACGGATAAAAAATAAAATTTGAACTATATTAAAGACTTAAATAAATAATAATATCATACTCGAACGTAAGATACACTGCCCATATGCATGCTTAGTGTTCAAGATTTTCACAAATTAAAATTAATTCCTTTTTCAATTTTATTTTTCAACTATTGCACATTCTTCAAGGTCTCCAATTTCTAGCTAATAATTGGATAAACCTCGTTTTTGTGTAATAACTCATGAACTGCATGTTGGAAAAAAGAAAAAATAAAAATAAAAAATCACACTACTACTATGTACATAAAGTTTTGTAGAATAGATTGAATAATGTGGAGACATATATGTCTGAAATAATGTTGGCAAAAAAGATAATAAAAGAAGAATAGTACTAATATATAGATATAGGGATATGTATGTATAGATTGACGAGTGGTCGCATTCTTGGTTTTGTGTCCACCATTTATGATGTCCCATTTCCATTGGACACACAATGTGTTGGAAATCAGATTACTCTCAATTTCTGTGAAAATATTTAGTTATTACATGTATGTATGTTAGTGTATATATTATATAGATAGATGTGTTTGTTGGGAATTTCACTTTTGAAATTAATGCAGGAGCATACATAACTCCCTTATTCACACTTCTTCGTTAACTTACAAAGAAAGTGCAAATAAAATATTGGAATAGGGGAGTAGTACCTATTCCCTTCATCCTTAAATTAAAAAGTATTATTATTTAATATGTGGTGAATAGTTGTATTAATAGAATATTTGAGTTTTATATTTTAAATATATTAATAATTGTGTAAGTCTCATATGTCTAAAAAAAAACAAGACTCTTTGATGCAAACGTCAAAAAGGGCAAAATGAGATCTTTATTAATGGATGTATGAAGTATTTAGTTGAAGACAGCTAAATTTAATGCATCCTTATTAAAAAAAATTATAAATTCAATTCTCTTTAAAAAAAAAATTAGAAGAAAAAAATTATGTACATTACAGAAGGTCTAATTTCATATTGAATGTAGGAATCGAACCACCACACTACAACAATCAAGATTTTTCACTTTTCATTTCATTTTTATTCATACACGAAGTAATTAATGTGTATGATGTACTACACAAAATGCTTGAGGATTATGAATACTCTATTTACTTTAATAGATCATCTTGTGACGATGAAACCTTGTAAATATTCAAATGATGTATTATTAAATTTGAAATAATTGAAATTAAATTTTGTTTATAAGTAAAGTAATAGACTAAAAAAAACTTCTTCTTTATTTTATAAATATTTAGTGACATTTTTAATGTATATATATATGGAACATGATCAAGATTATAATGCATTCAATGTGATGATAGCCATACAAAAATAAAAGAGAATATTTAAAAGAAAAGTCCAACTTCATGTAATTCTAAATTACTTAAGTTTTGATTTTTTTTTATTTATTACCGACCAATAATGAAATAAAATAACAAATCATTAATATGATAATAGAATATTATATAGTGAGCAGCATGAATTTATTCTCTTGCTAATGAAGCGGTACGGAAGCATTAGAATCAAAGTACAGTACTCTACAAGCCTAATCAAACTTAATTGTTTCTCAAGGAATTAAATTAATAATTAATTCATTTGCATAGGTAAAAGTGTTCTCTAATTAACTATACTTTTCTTTATTTATTAATGTTTCAGAAAAGTCAGTTAATCGTCTTATAAATGAATTCAAATTTTTATTTATTTTTATTTTAAAATTATCTTCAAGCATCTGCCGAAGAACATGTATTCAATCAAATAATTTCACATTCATTTCAATTTCAAAGTTGACATTTCATATTAACACTCAATATACATTATATGCTTTATTTATGTATTTATTATTACAATTCATAAGTGTTAAAATAAATCTTGTCACCAAGAAACTTATATTTTACCCTATATGTCTCAAAATAAATTTCGCAGTAATCGTTTTCTCGTTCCATAATAAACTTATCATAAAAAAAAAAAAACATCACATTAATTCTATATACAAAGTCATCTTTATTTAAAAAATATTACTTTCACTTAATACACAACATATTTTATACTGTATAATTTATTTATTTAAAAAAATATATTATCCCTTAAAAAACCAATAAAATTAATTTAAAATTTGATTTTTTTAATAAATTCCATATCTATTAGACTATAATACTGATCCAATATACTAACTATTAATGTGTGACGGAAGTAGTATGACTAGCTACATATTATTATATATCTTCGTCTACTGTCAATCTATTTATTTTATTATTTTGGGTCGTCCACTTTTAATTTATCAATTCTCTCTTTTAGACACATGGGAACCCACACACTAATACAATTAAAATATAAGACGCACACATTTCACCAATACAAATGTTCACTACACATAAAATAATAAGTAATATTCTTTAATTTAAAATTAAAAAAAAAGAAAGAATAAAAAGAAAAAGAAGAAGAAGAAGCAAACGGATAGATGATAATGCACTGTGGGAGTACTTTGACCTACGACAAAAAATGTGATCTGCCCCATCTCTTATCTCACAAGTCACAACTAGATTAAAAAAATAAAATTATATTTTATGATAATTTTATTTAATTAAACTTATGTCTGATCTAAAATGAACTCCTTGTATAACATGAATGTAGACTAGGATCATCCATGTTTGCATTACAATATTTTAACAATCCAAATGACCTTTTTCTTTTTCTTTTTTCAAATATATTAGTCAACGTACGTACGAATACGATAGTTGAATCTGCTTATGCCTTAGTTATTGAAATTGAAATGCACCTCTTTTCAATATTTTAATGAAAAATTCTATTCAAATTTAAGAATCATAAGCTATAAAATAAAATCGTTAATTAAAAGAATATTCATAAAGAAAATAAGACTTTTCGATGATGCAAGTGAATTGGACAGAATTAATCATTGTCGAAGTTTATAAATTTAAGACTTTTTATTTTTCAATTATAATGAAGTTTTTTTTTATTGATGATTGCACT
This sequence comes from Pogostemon cablin, assembly GCA_023678885.1. Classification (NCBI taxonomy): domain Eukaryota; kingdom Viridiplantae; phylum Streptophyta; class Magnoliopsida; order Lamiales; family Lamiaceae; genus Pogostemon; species Pogostemon cablin. Next base: position 1,232,429 of record CM042977.1, on the reverse strand, counting down.
TTAAGTGCGAGTATTCGATCTTCATTTTTTTTTTAAATTTATTTGATTTTCTTGTGTTTTTGTAAACAATAGGAAATTAAATAAATCCCATTATCACAAGTGTACACATGCATTGAATTAATTAAGGGGTAGGGTTGTAGCAATCTTGGTGTATAATTCACATGGGTTATCATGGCTAATGATCTGTTGACAATTGTGTTTCATACTCATACATATATACATATAAATAAATTAAGATAATAGAAACTCAACTGTAGAATTCTTAAAAAGAAAAAGTTTATTTGTGACCAATCTAATTTAGTTTTAAATTAATAAAACATTTTTATACCTAACAATTGTATTTTGTGATCTGAAAGTGTTACCCTAATTACTTTATGCATGACAAATTAATACTTTTTCGAATAATATTTTTATATTCTTCGAAAACTCATAGTATAGTAGAAAATTAATAAAATTTTCGGATGAATTGAGTTGCAATAGTTAAAAATTTATCTTAAAAAATTGATACATATCTTGATTCAAATCCATAAGAAATTATAAGATGAAACAATTTCACAGAATTATTCATCCTTTTATATATATATAACGTGGGCCATTATCATATGTCTTGTAGGTACATTTAAGATTTTATAGTTAGAGAAAAATGATGCATTGGTTTCCATTAAAATTAAACAAATAAGACAAAATATAAAATGATTACTCTTATACAATATAATTAGGATTTGGTGGTATAGTATGTATATAGTGGGCAAGTTGAATAATTTACAAATTATGCTTCCAAGTGAAGAAACTCTCTTTTTGTTTATTATATATTATTAGAAATAAAAAAATTGCTATTCAAATAAGTATAGCATGTGATTGTCTAATATTAGAAGCAACAAAACCATAGTTATATATCGTCTCATGTATACATGATATGCTAACGTATAAACTTTTTCTTTTTCTTTTCAACATTTTAATTTAATTTTATATCCTTTTTTCTTTTTTTGGTTGTCATCAAAGATAATTGAATTTATAATTAATAATTATTAAAATATAATTATAATTATCTACTTTTACTTATGGACAGTCTAGAATAACATAGAAATTCTATAGACATTGTACTTTTAAGTTTAAAAAAAAAGGAATGAAAAAAAAAAGAATAGTGACTAGTTGTTTCTATCAACGAATTAGGCTCATCATTTAATTGTAAAGATAAGTTTAGGTCAAATAAAATTTAATTCAAAGGTCAATGATGCTTTATTACCAATTTGACCTAAGATGGAAACATTAGAAAATTAAAGAAAAGAAAGCACATAAGTCCTATTGAATTTGCAGATGGGAAGAGTAAAAGGGGAAGTCGAGGGGGCAAAATTGGAAAATAAAATAAATGGCCCCGTCGGTTCACATGGGGGAGGGTTGGGAAGGCAAACAATAGTTTTTTTTTTTTTTTTTTTTTTTTTATAAGGTAAAATTTTTTTAATAAGAGAATTTGGTATGAGTATTACCAAAGCTCTTACAATTACATTAATTATTCAACCCATCAATCACAAGAGATTCTATTAGAATATATAATTATTTTCTCTTATCTAATTGCTCTCCCATGACTAATACACCAATTTTGAAAACTCTGCTATGTACTAAAAGGATCGTATAACAGAAGGCAGCTAGATGTATAAGAAGTACTCCCTCCGTCCCCCAAAGTATTTCACACTTTCCTTTTTCATCCGTCCCTCAAAGTATTTCACACTTTACTTTTACTAAATTTGGTAAAAAATACATTATACTAATACTCACTTTTTACACATATCCCAATATAATACTTACTTTTTCACATCTCCCAAAAACTTTACACACTTTTTTCACATATCTCAATAACTTTACACACCTTTTTCATTAAATCAACTAAAATATATATTCTCTTTCTTACTTTATACATAAAAATACAAAATTTTCTTAAACTCCGCGCACACCAATACGCGAAATACTTCCCGGGACGGAGGGAGTATATAAATTAGTATAAAATGATTCTTGAATGATGAAGAATGCACGTGGTAGTACAGTGTATTATTTTATAATTAATTTGTAGTTAAGAAATGATAATATTTTTATTAAAAAGTGATATTCACTCTATTTCAATAATATTTGCACACCTTAAAAATTAAAATGATAAACAAAATTAATAACCTTATGATATTATAATATTATAAAAATATCACTTTCTTTTACATACTATCTAGTCAAAGTCAATTATATTATAGTACATTTTATTCTATTCAATTACTTAAAAATATCTATTTTCTGTTTTACATCATTACAATAAAAAAGTTTTTTTAAAAAAAAATTAAGTATCACCAAATCCGTGTATGTATTTTTGGGACAGAAGTAATTATATATTCAATAAAATTTGAAATTATTTTTATAAAAATATAAAAAGGGTCCCACATAACACATTCTCATGCAAATGTGATCGGTTGGAAATGGAGCTTCATCAATCCAAACTGCATTTTTTTGAAAATTTATTTTACAACCTAGCCATTTGAGGGCAAGTGACCTTCAATGCAATTGATGCGACTCTATTTAATATTTATGAGCATATATGTTTAAGAGAGAATATATATATTATTTGGTAAAATATAAATAATTTGTTGCTTGAGTAGATATATGCATACATATATGATGGGAGTTGGACTTTTAGAATTAATAAAGAGTATTATTAGTCCCTAATAATCTAGCTAAAAGAGAATATAAGTTGGATAAAGCTCTATTAGTCTATTTATAGTAAACTATTAGTGAAATTAATACGTATTACGTGTCTTCATGCATGTTGTTCACTTAATGGACACTTGTTCCTACTTTAATTTCATATTTTGACACAGTATACAATTTTTATTAATCATTTATTCCAGCTATATTTTAGCTTACAATCGTTTTGCTTACATCATTTACACCAAGTGGAGTAGTATTTCATATTTTGATCACACGGACTCAAACTTTGAGAAAAGAAAAAAATAAAAATTGGAATTGCAAATCCCAACTCCACATACAAGTGAAGATGTAAATTATGATGAGTCAATTATAGTATGGATTAGATTACTATTACTGTACACAAATTACAAATAGTTCCTTTATTTTAAGAAGTTGCGAACCAATAGAGTGGTCGAGGAATAAATTATAATAAATCAACTTATCAATAGAGACTAGACTGCTATCTACTGCATACAAGGATTCCTCCTATATTGAGAAGTTACTGACATTAGAATTTGATCCTTAATCCTTAATACTCTAAGATGTCACTTTGAGATCCCATGATTAATTCAACTTCATAGCTCAAATAACTTAAAATATGAGTATTTTAATTTAAAAAATAATTCCCACTCAAAAATATACTCTAATTAATATAATTTATTTGTTAATCGAAAAAACCATTACCTTACAAAATTTACTAATAAAGTTATATAATCAATATAACAATTCTTTAAACTTAGACAATGTTTGTTTACGGTTTTCAAATCCAGGTTTTGGTTTTTAAAACCCACATCTAGATTTTAAAAATCACTTATATATATACCTAGTACATTCTCTCTCCTCAATTAATACACTTTATCACTTTATATCTCCTCTCTCATTTAACTTTTTAAATAAATTAATACATTGATTTGACATAAAGTTAAAACATATCATACTCAAAACTCAAAACTCAAAACAAACATAGAACACACTATTCATGATTTTCAAACTCCACGTAACCCTAAACCAAACATTACCTTATTGTTTATAACAATGATGCAAATCTTCCGGGAGTAATTTTTTTATAGATCATTAATGATTATACCTTATAAGAAGAAGTATTTCTTAGTAAACAAGTCAACCCCTATAATAGAAATTATTACTATCAAACGATGAATTCATTTTTGTAACATTGTTCTTCATAATAATCCAATTTGTGTACTAATATAATTTTTAAAATTATTTATTTAAAAAAAAAAAGTGGGAAAAGAAACACTTTTTAGAAGGTTTAAAGAAAAAGTGGAGAGAGTATTGATTGCTCTCCTAATTTCCGTATGCAAAGGCAACAAACAGTTGTGATTGGATGGGTGGTGCCACGCTGTACCAATCAAAATTCAAAATACAGGTGAACGTACAATTAACTATACGCAATTTGGGCCCCTTGTTTTAATTTTATGTTTTGTACTCCACATTTTTTTAATTAATTTTTTATATTTAATTAATTTTTGTGTGATTTAAATTCTATCAATAACTTTTTAATTGTTGAGAAAATAGCAATAAGAAATCGTAAATAATCTGTTTACTAAATTCGTCTTTATTCGAAAGATTACATCACAAGGTGACGTGAAGTAAAATAAAATTCACTACAATTTTTAGATTATTAATAATTAAAGCTAGTATAATTATAATTATAATTATTCAATTATTTTTAAAACTCATAATTTTAAGAGATTTAAAAGCTCATATAAACCCCAAATGCAAATACAGTAAAAAATCTGTATAAATTAATATACACGAAGAATTTTATAGAAAGATATTATATAATTGATAAATTAATAATTTATTAATTTAAAAAAGAAATATGTCAATTTATGTGGGATTATCCAAAAAGAAAAGTGTGTCAATATCTTTGAGACGGAGGAAATATATTTTAAACTTTTTAATAATTTATAATTTTATTGAGACCAAACAAATTATTAATTTTATTGAAATTATTAATTTATCAAATATTAATTTATAGAAGTTATACTGTATACTTACAGGTAAGTATTCAATTTCAAAACTTTTTTCGCACAAAATTCAATTTATTGAATTGCAACTTAATTAAATTAATTAGTAATTGAAATACAAAACCACACCCATTGTGGCACATTGTTATACTAACACAAGCATCAAAGTACGTTTTTAAAATGGTTCAATTTATATATGATGAATGTATGATATTATATTTTATAAAAAAATAATTCATTTAAAATTAAATGAAGGTTTGGAACTGTAATACTATGTCCATCACCGAGTTGTATTAATTTAAGACATTTTTCTTCGAGACGGGTGCGTAATGTATTAAATTAGGAGTAATGGTTATATAAATAATATATATTTATTGGTAGTTAAAATCTATATTTTTAAATATGATAAATGATATATTTTAAAGTGTAATAATAGAGTATAATTTATTTAAATTTTATTTTAATTATCAATAATCATATTTAAACCTTTTATCCGTATGGAATATACCGTTTGAAAAGAAATTGCAGCTAAATCAAAATGAGTGAATTATAAATACAAGAGTTTCAAAATGAATCATTAGAGAATTGAGATTTCGAATCCCATGATCAAAGAAAATTTTAAATTACTCTACATAAATTTCATTTGTTATTATTATGTAAAGAGAAAAAAAAAATGTAAAAGAGAAAACAAAATAAATAAATAAAATAGGAGTAATAAATAGGAGCATTAATTAGGGTGTGAGAATTACGGTGACTGCCCTTGGTCACAGTAGCCAGCCTTCCCACCATAAGTACCCCTTCACCTTCCTCCCGCTTTCTCACTACCCCCCAAAACCCCTAACCCTTCACTTTCTCTCTCTACCCTCCTCTCTCTCTCTAAATCAAAACTCGAGAGAGACTGTGAAGCTCAAAAATGGCGGTTACAATGAAGTCGCTCCTCTGCATTGCCTCAATCCTCTGCTTTACGACCTCCGCTTATGCTAAAAACCTATGTGCTTTAATTTCTTCAGGCGGTGCTTGTGGTTACGGAAATTTATACAGCCAAGGGTACGGCGTCAACAACGGCGCGCTCAGCACGGCGCTGTTCAATAATGGACTGAGCTGCGGAGCCTGCTTCGAGATCAAGTGCGACGCGGCAAAGGAAACCAAGTCGTGCAACGCGGGGAGCCCCTCCATACTCATCACTGCCACCAATTTCTGCCCTCCCAACTTCGCCCTCCCTAACGACAACGGCGGGTGGTGCAACCCTCCGCGGCCGCATTTCGACCTAGCTATGCCTATGTTCCTTAAGATCGCCGAGTACCGCGCCGGAATCGTCCCCGTTAACTTCCGCCAGTAAACTCCCTAACTCGACGTTAATTAGCTTGTTAATTATCGTAATTATCCATGATTTTTTTTCTATTTATGGTAAATTACTTCTGAATATAATGTTAATTTCAAATCATTTTTAGGAGTATTAAAAGAAGAAGTATTACTAAATCTGTATACACTGAATTACAGTTTCCTGCAACTTTTAATTATCATTATTAATTTATTTAAAAAGGAAAACTTTATAAATTAATTATTTGGGTGAGATTTGGTTGCAGACTGCGCGCGGTGTCGTTTTAACTAACAAAAGCCCTTTTACGCGCTTTTTTTAGTGCCTTTTACTGCGCCTTTTCCATACGAATTTACTACTTTGTCCTCTTCAAAGTATGCATTCATCATCACAATATATTATCAGTAATTTACAATATTGCCCTCATGCGATGAATTAAATTTTGGTCCATTACTATGCAACCACCTGTAAGATTATTGTCCTTTCACCGTTATTCCACAACCAACTTGTCGTTGCATCATTTTATTCTTTAAAAATGATGATTATTAATATTATTACAGGGTACCATGTAGAAAGCAAGGGGGGATCCGATTCACAATAAACGGGTTCCGTTTCTTCAACCTGGTTTTGGTAACCAACGTGGCGGGTGCAGGGGATATAGTGCGGGTGAGCATCAAAGGCACAAACACACAGTGGATCACCATGAGTCGTAACTGGGGGCAAAATTGGCAATCCAGCGCTCTTCTCGTCGGCCAAGCCTTGTCCTTTAGAGTCACCGGCAGTGACCGGCGGACCTCAACCTCGCTCAACGTGGCGCCAGCTAATTGGCAGTTCGGCCAGACTTTCAGCGGCAAGAATTTCAGGGTTTAAACGAAATAAACCTAGGAGGGAATGAAGTTTCCCGTATTTGCAATTAGGTCCCCCGTTTTAAGTTTTTTAACTTTTTCCCCCTTGGAAACTGTAGTGTTAGGAAATTGCTGTAGAAGGACAAATTTTAAAAGAAGTGTGGATGTAGCTGAGGTGGCTTCAGGAAACGGGGTGTAGCCCGCAGCTTCACAAAATTAAAATTGTGGTCATATAATATTATTATCTTTTCTTTTTTTTTTCTTTTCTTTTTTTCGAATTTTTATATAGTTATTTTACTTTTATCAGCTGGAGTAATAATTGACTGAGTTTGTCAATAATTTCACATGCATGTGTAGATATAAACGGATGAATGTCAGCAGAAGAAAGAGCAATCGATAATGTACATTAATTTCCATAAACAGTTGCATTTGCAGTCTCAAGGGATCTTCTATGTCTCTAAGAATATTTTTCTTTATTTTATATTTATATTTTACTCATCCAACAACAAAGGTGAAATAACCATGTCACCCATTCAACAATGATATGGAGTTACGAATTTTAAATTTAAATAAGTCGTATGAAAGGAATTTCAAAATCAACCAATTTTTTTTTCTTTCTTTAAAATGAGTTGGTTAATTAAAAATAAAATAAAATTGAACTATATGTTTGTCAAAAGTTTTTAATGAGTTTTCAAAATCAGGTTTCAAAAGGCATGAGTTTAGGGTGAATTAAAATTTAAATACGTCAAATGAAGAAAAAAAAGGACAAGTTAAGAAGCTTTAGTCAGTCTCTTTTCGACTTTCTCAAGAATTATTTAGCAAAAACCAACCTACATTTGGTCATGATTAATTGACATGCCAATTCCAATGCTATTCTACACCAACACCACCAAATGAATGTATGATGAATGCCACTCATCTGGCATGGTTGAAACCAGTGATTAGAAAATCGGATCAACTGGTTGAATCGAAAACCGGGCTGGGCTTTGGTCCGGAAGCACCCATAAATCCGGGAGAATCGGAAGACCCAAAAAACCGCCGGTTTCGTAAAAAAATAAATAAATTGATGGTCTCACTGTACATATTCACTGAAAATTTCACACCCTCCATTCCACAAACTCTTAAGTATGTAGAAGTATACACTAAATCTCCCAAGGTTTTTGTAAGGAGAATAATAGAAAAATAAATCTTTAAAAAATTAAGAGGTCTCTCTTCAAGGGAGACGCCCGCCATCGAAGCCTCCACAAATCTTCGAATCATCATGACAAACTTCTTTGAATAATCTCATCGGCAGGCAGTTTGCTAAGAGAGAGAGAGAGAAAAATTGAGAGAGGCAAAAAAGAAAATTGGGAGAGAGAGCTTTAGTTATGGTGTACTCCACCATTAGGCCTAGGAATTGGTGGGAGAGGGAGCTTTAGTGAGATAGCTGATAGCGGCGCATCTGATCTGATGGAGGAGTGGGGATAACTAATGCTCAGCTAACCCTACCTCTATTAAATTTAAAATTTTCATACAATCCAAAATTATTGGGTGGGCCTTTTGGCCTTTGGGCTTTGATTTAATAAAATATATTAAGTGGCTTTGGGCTTTACTTTCAATACTTTTATGTTTATTAAAAGATATTTATTATTATTTTTTTAATAGCTATTTTTAAATATAATTAAAAATATATAAAATTTAATTTTCCAATTGAACCGCCTGGTTCGACCGGTCTGACCTTGAACCGTTATGGTCACTGGTTCGGCCTCCGTTCCGATTTTCTAATCACCGGTTGAAACACCAGATGGAATACCACTTGAAATAGTAAAAATGTATGATGAATGCCATTCATCTAGTATTATTAGAACACCAAATTGAAATACCACTTGAAATATGAAATTTGAAATAGTAAAAATGTATGATGAATGCCACATCATACATTCATCTAGTATTATTAGAACACCAAATTGAAATACAGCTTGAAATATGAAATTTGAATCCGTGTTTGTTTTGGGTGTAAATAAAAATAAAGAATTTGGATTTTGTAGTTTGATTTAATTTAACTAGTATTTACCCGGATCCGTGCGTTGCACGGTCATGGGTTTTTATAATAGAACTATATATGTAATGGGTTGTTTAATTTTAGGGGAAATATGGAACATTACAATCCAATTATGCGATTGTAAAATTTTAATAACTGGATAATCAGAAAACATTTAGTCAGATTTTTATAAAAAAAAATAATACATACATAAATGAAAATTTGATTATGATACATACATAAATGAAAAATAATACATACATAAATGGTGAAGATGAATTCTTAAATAATAAAGGATTATGATTAAATTAAAAGATTTCCAAAAGAGGTATATATGTTCATCAATTAAAATAGACAATTAAAAAAATAAAACCCTAAAACCCCAAACCCTTAAATCCTAAACTCTAAATCCCTAAACCCTAAACCAGGCTGAGCTTATTGAGTCCAATTTTAGCAAAATCATTTTGTTGAATAAAAATGTCAAGGGATGGTTAATGGTGAAGATGAATTTTTAAATAATAAAGGATTATGATTAAATTAAAAGGTTTCCAAAAGAGGTAAAATTAAAAAAGGGGGGAAAATTGAGTCCATGTACTTAAAATTTGTTCAATAAAAATATATAAATAAATTAGAAAATGAGGCACTTAAAATTTGTTGAATTTAGAAAATGAGGTACTTAAAATTTGTTGAATAAAAATGTCAAGGGATGGTTAATGGTGAAGATGAATTCTTAAATAATAAATGATTAGGATTAAATTAAAAGGTTTCCAAAAGAGGTAAAATTAAAAAAGGGGGGAAAATTGAGTCCAATTTTTAAAAGGTTTCCAAAAGAGGTAAAATTAAAAAGGGAGAAAAAATTGAGTCAAGGTACTTAAAATTTATTGAATAAAAATATATAAATAAATTAGAAAATGTGAGTCCAATTTTAGCAAAATCATTTTGCTCAAAGGATGGCTAATGTTGAAGATGAATTCGTAAATGATAAATGATTAGGATTAAATTAAAAGGTTTCCAAAAAAGATAAAATTAGAAAAGGGGGAAATACCCTAAGAGATTTGTTCCTAAACCCTAAAGGAGGCACTTAAATTTTTAAATGACAATTAAAAAATATAAATAAATTAGAAAATGAGGTACTTAAAATTTGTTGAATAAAAGTGTATAAATAAATTAGAAAATGAGGTACTTAAAATTTGTGGAATAAAAATGTCAAGAGAGTGTTAATGGTGAAGATGAATTCTTAAATAATAAAGGATTAGGATTAAATTAAAAGGTTTCCAAAAGAGGTATATATGTTCATCAATTAAAATAGACAATTAAAAAAATAAAATCCTAAAACCCTAAACCCTTAAATCCTAAATCCCTAAACCCTAAACTAGGCTGAGATTATTGAGTCCAATTTTAGCAAAATCATTTTATTGAATAAAAATGTCAAGGGATGGTTAATGGTGAAGATGAATTTTAAATAATAAAGGATTAAGATTAAATTAAAAGGTTTCCAAAAGAGGTAAAATTAAAAAAGGGGGAAAAAATTGAGTCCATGTACTTAAAATTTGTTGAATAAAATATATAAATAAATTATAAATGGAGGTACTTAAAATTTGTTGAATTTAGAAAAGGATGCACTTAAAATTTGTTGAATAAAAATGTCAAGAGATGGTTAATGGTGAAGATGAATTCTTAAATAATAAATTATTATGATTAAATTAAAATATTTCCAAAAGAGGTAAAATTAAAAAAGGGGGGAAAAATTGAGTCAAATTTTAGCAAAATCATTGGTTAATGGTGAAGATGAATTCTTAAATAATAAAGGATTAGGATTAAATTAAAAGGTTTTCAAAAGAGGTATATATGCTCATCAATTAAAAAAAATAAAACCCTAAAACCCTAAACCCTAAACTCTAAATCCCTAAACACTAAACCAGACTGAGATTATTGAGTCCAATTTTAGCAAAATCATTTTATTGAATAAAAATATCAAGGGATGGTTAATGGTGAAGATGAATTTTAAATAATAAAGGATTATGATTAAATTAAAAGGTTTCCAAAAGAGGTAAAATTAAAAAAGGGGGAAAAAATTGAGTCCATGTACTTAAAATTTGTTGAATAAAAATATATAAATAAATTAGAAAAGGATGTACTTAAAATTTGTTAAATTTAGAAAAGGAGGCACCTAAAATTTGTTGAATAAAAATATCAAGAGATGGTTAATGGTGAAGATGAATTCTTAAATAATAAATGATTATGATTAAATTAAAAGGTTTCCAAAAGAGGTAAAATTAAAAAAGGGGGGAAAAATTGAGTCCAATTTTAGCAAAATCATTGGTTAATGATGAAGATGAATTTTTAAATAATAAAGGATTATGATTAAATTAAAAGGTTTCCAAAAGAGGTATATATGTTCATCAATTAAAATGGACAATTAAAAAAAAAATAAAACCCTAAAACCCTAAACCCTAAACCCTTAAATCCTAAACCCTAAATCCCTAAACCCTAAACCAGGCTGAGATTATTGAATCCAATTTTAGCAAAATCATTTTGTTGAATAAAAATGTCAAGGGATGGTTAATGGTGAAGATGAATATTTAAATAATAAAGGATTAGGATTAAATTAAAAGGTTCCCAAAAGAGGTAAAACTAAAAAAGGGGGAAAAATTGAGTCCAGGTACTTAAAATTTGTTGAATAAAAATATATAAATAAATTAGAAAATGAGGTACTTAAAATTTGTTGAATTTAGAAAAGGTGGTAAGTAAAATTTGTTGAATAAAAATGTCAAGGGATGGTTAATGGTGAAGATGAATTCTTAAATAATAAAGGATTAGGATTAAATTAAAAGGTTTCCAAAAGAGGTAAAATAAAAAAGGGGGAAAAATTTGTAAAAGGTTTCCAAAAGAGGTAAAATTAAAAAAGGGGGGAAAAATTGAGTCCAGGTACTTAAAATTTGTTGAATAAAAATATATAAATAAATTAAAAAAGGAAATAATAAAGGATTATGATTAAATTAAAAGGTTTCCAAAAGAGGTATATATGTTCATCAATTAAAATAGACAATTAAAAAAAATAAAACCCTAAAACCCCAAACCCTTAAATCTTAAACTCTAAATCCCTAAACCCTAAACCAGGCTGAGATTATTGAGTCCAATTTTAGCAAAATCATTTTGTTGAATAAAAATGTCAAAGGATGGTTAATGGTGTAGATGAATTTTTAAATAGTAAAGGATTATGATTAAATTAAAAGGTTTCCAAAAGAGGTAAAATTAAAAAAGGGGGGGAAATTGAGTCCATGTACTTAAAATTTATTGAATAAAAATATATAAATAAATTAGAAAATGAGGCCTTAAAATTTGTTGAATTTAGAAAATGAGGTACTAAAAATTTGTTGAATAAAAATGTCAAGTGATGGTTAATGGTGAAGATGAATTCTTAAATAATAAATGATTAGGATTAAATTAAAAGGTTTCCAAAAGAGGTAAAATTAAAAAAGGGGGGAAAATTGAGTCCAATTTCTAAAAGGTTTCCAAAAGAGGTCAAATTAAAAAATGGGGAAAAAATTGAGTCCAGGTACTTAAAATTTATTGAATAAAAATATATAAATAAATTAGAAAAGGTGAGTCCAATTTTAGCAAAATCATTTTGCTCAAAGGATGGCTAATGGTGAAGATGAATTCGTAAATGATAAAGGATTAGGATTAAATTAAAAGGTTTCCAAAAAAGATAAAATTAGAAAAGGGGGAAAAACCCTAAGAGATTTGTTCCTAAACCCTAAAGGAGGCACTTAAATTTTTAAATGACAATTTAAAAATATAAATAAATTAGAAAATGAGGTACTTAAAATTTGTTGAATAAAAGTGTATAAATAAATTAGAAAAGGAGGTACTTAAAATTTGTGGAATAAAAATGTCAAGAGAGGGTTAATGGTGAAGATAAATTCTTAAATAATAAAGGATTATGATTAAATTAAAAGGTTTCCAAAAGAGGTATATATGTTCATCAATTAAAATAGACAATTAAAAAAATAAAATCCTAAAACCTTAAACCCTAAACCCTTAAATCCTAAATCCTAAATCCCTAAACACCAGGCCGAGATTATTGAGTCTAATTTTAGCAAAATCATTTTATTGAATAAAAATATCAAGGGATGGTTAATGGTGAAGATGAATTTTAAATAATAAAGGATTAGGATTAAATTAAAAGATTTCCAAAAGAGGTAAAATTAAAAAAGGGGGAAAAATTTGAGTCCAGGTACTTAAAATTTGTTGAATAAAAATATATAAATAATTTAGAAAAGGAAGTACTTAAAATTTGTTGAATTTAGAAAATGAGGCACTTAAAATTTGTTGAATAAAAATGTCAAGATATGGTTAATGGTGAAGATGAATTCTTAAATAATAAAGGATTATGATTAAATTAAAAGGTTTCCAAAAGAGGTAAAATTAAAAAAGGGGGGAAAAATTGAGTCCAATTTTAGCAAAATCATTGGTTAATGGTGAAGATGAATTCTTAAATAATAAAGGATTAGGATTAAATTAAAATGTTTCCAAAAGAGGTATATATGTTCATCAATTAAAATAGATAATTAAAAAAAATAAAACCCTAAAACCCTAAACCCTAAACTCTTAAATCCTAAACACTAAATCCCTAAACCCTAAACCAGGCTGAGATTATTGAGTCCAATTTTAGCAAAATCATTTTATTGAATAAAAATGTCAAGGGATGGTTAATGGTGAAGATGAATTTTAAATAATAAAGGATTAGGATTAAATTAAAAGGTTTCCAAAAGAGATAAAATTAAAAAAGGGGGAAAAATTGAGTCCAGGTACTTAAAATTTGTTGAATAAAAATATATAAATAAATTAGAAAAGGATGTACTTAAAATTTGTTGAATTTAGAAAAGGAGGCACTTAAAATTTGTTGAATAAAAATATCAAGAGATGGTTAATGGTGAAGATGAATTCTTAAATAATAAAGGATTATGATTAAATTAAAAGGTTTCCAAAAGATGTAAAATTAAAAAAAGGGGGAAAAATTGAGTCTCATTTTAGCAAAATCATTAGTTAATGGTGAAGATGAATTCTTAAATAATAAAGGATTAGGATTAAATTAAAAGATTTTCAAAAGATGTATATATGTTCATCAATTAAAATAGACAATTAAAAAAAATAAAACCCTAAACCCAAAACCCTTAAATCCTAAACCCTAAATCCCTAAACCCTAAACCAGACTGAGATTATTGAGTCCAATTTTAGCAAAATTATTTTGTTGAATAAAAATGTCAAGGGATGGTTAATGGTGAAGATGAATTTTTAAATAATAAAAGATTAGGATTAAATTAAAAGGTTCCCAAAAGAGGTAAAACTAAAAAAGGGGGGAAAATTGAGTCCAGGTACTTAAAATTTGTTGAATAAAAATATATAAATAAATTAGAAAAGGAGGTACTTAAAATTTGTTGAATTTAGAAAAGGTGGTAAGTAAAATTTGTTGAATAAAAATGTCAAGGGATGGTTAATGGTGAAGATGAATTCTTAAATAATAAAGGATTAGGATTAAATTAAAAGGTTTCCAAAAGAGGTAAAATAAAAAAAGGGGAAAAATTTGTAAAAGGTTTCCAAAAGAGGTAAAATTAAAAAAGGAGGGAAAAATTGAGTCCAGGTACTTAAAATTTGTTGAATAAAAATATATAAATAAATTAAAAAAGGTGAGTCTAATTTTAGCAAAATCATTTTGCTCAAGGGATGGCTAATGGTGAGGATGAATTCTTAAATAATAAAGGATTAGAATTAAATTAAAAGGTTTCAAAAAAAAGGTAAAATTAGAAAAGGGGAAAACCTTAAGAGATTTGTTCCTAAACCCTAATGAAGCATTTAAATTTTTAAATGACAATTAAAAAATATAAATAAAATATAAATAAATTAGAAAATGAGTTACTTAAAATTTGTTGAATAAAAATATATAAATAAATTAGAAAAGGAGGTACTTAAAATTTGTTGAATAAAAATGTCAAGGCATGATTAATGGTGAAAATAAATTCTTAAATAATACTCCCTCCGTCCCGGCAAGTATTTCACGTATTGGTGTGTGCGGAGTTTAAGAAAATTTTGTATTTTTATGTATAAAGTAAGAAAGAGAATATATATTTTAGTTGATTTAATGAAAAAAGTGTGTAAAATTGTTGGGAGATGTGAAAAAGTAAGTAAAAGTAAGTATTATATTGGGATGTGTGTAAAAAGTGAGTATTATTATTATGTATTTTTTACCAAATTTAGTAAAAGTAAAGTGTGAAATACTTTGAGGGACGGATGAAAAAGGAAAGTGTGAAATACTTTGGGGGACGGAGGGAGTAAAGGATTATGATTAAATTAAAAGGTTTCCAAAATAGGTAAAATTAGAAAAGGGGGGAAAAATTGAGTCCAATTTTAGCAAAATCATTTTGCTTTTATATATGTATAGATAGATAGATAAATAAAAAAACTATGTTTGATTAGGAGTGATTTAAATAAAGTAAATTTTAATTTTATGTCAAATATTAACTAAGAATAAGGGTAATTTTTATGAAATAGTAGGATTTTGTTGTAATTCGATTTTATTAAACTTCCAACAGAAAAAATAATACTACACCTAGATTCCGCTAGTTTCCATTGAATTTGAGATTTTAAACCAAGTTCAAAACTTCTACATTTTTCTTTAATGTTCTAAATCGACAAAAAAAAATAAAAAATAAAAAAAATTAAGTGGAGTAATAATAGTTTACAGATCTTTTCTGATTGAAAAAATTGGAATTATAATCAGCTTTTTTCACTTGTAGAGGAAAGGATAAAATTGAGATGGAAATGATCGAAGTAGAAATAAAGTGATACATAGAATAACAATACAAACATGTAGGTTTTTCTCCCACTTTCTTTTTGACAAAACTACAGTTCCATTATCTTTCAAAATGGAACTAGCAAGAAATCATCTGCCAACCTGCTCAAACTACATTAGAAAAACACAAGCATGCATTCCCAAATACAGTATATAAATTTAAATAGAAAAGAACCTGTACAAGCTTCGGATCGACAGCGGATCAATCGTTAATAGGCTGAGGCTGAAGGTCGGGGGTAGGACGACACTATGCGTGTTCCTTCCGCTGTTCGTTTGAAGGACCTGGCCCCGCTATTCGCTTGTGAATGTCTGCTCAAACGTGGGTTCTTTTGCTCGTTTTTTGAAGTGTCTTTCGAGCTCTGTAGCTGCTCTAAAGCTTTTACCACCTCATCCATATTCGGCCTTGACCTAGCGTCTGAGGCTAGGCATTGTAGAGCGAGCTGGGCAGCCCTCACGGCTTGTCCTAGCGAATGCTGGCCTTCTAGACGAGGATCCAGAATGTGGAGAACTCTTCGTTTATTGGTCAGGTATGGCTTAGCCCACTCGACCAGGTTGTGCTCCCCTGATGGACGATTCTTGTCTATCGCCTTCTTACCGGATAGAATCTCTAGAAGAACAACTCCAAAGCTGTATACGTCGCTCTTGGCAGTCAAATGGCCTTCAACAAAATGGAAGTTGGATTTTTTGAGTCATATTATCAACAAAATGATTACATTATGATGATGTAGCTTAATTGTACCCGTAGACAGATACTCTGGAGCTGCGTATCCGTACGTTCCCATGACCCTAGTCGAGACGTGACTCTTGTCACCAGTCGGCCCATCCCTGGCCAACCCGAAATCAGAAAGTTTGGCATTGTAGTTCTGCAAACAAGGAAAAGACAAACATTATCCGACTGATTAACTGTAAGTCACCATGCACAGAATGCATACTGTTGAGTAAACTCATACCGAATCGAGCAGAATATTAGAAGCCTTGAAATCGCGATATATAACTTTTGCTTCGTCACTATGGAGAAACGCGAGCCCCTTCGCAGCACCAAGAGCAATTCTCATTCTCAGGCTCCATGATAGTGGCTGGAAGTAAGAACCTCCTAGCTCAACAAGAGAAATCAATTGTTTAATTAGATTCTCAGAATGTAATCGACAGTAATTCAGAGTGCAGAAATCAGGATATTGTGCACTCACTTCTGAATAGGTGATTTTCCATGCTACCCTTTGGCATGAACTCATAGACCAATAGTCTGTGATCATCCTCTAAGCAGTAACCAATCAATTTTACGAGATTAGGATGGCGCAATTGCCCAAGATAGTTGATTTCAGCCTGTCAATATTGAAAAAGTAGCAAGTCAACAAAAAGATATCATAAAAAGATGAGGCAAGAGCGAAATGAGTCGAGGCAACATAGATTCTTTCTCCTTAAGACGATACTGACCTACATTTGGTGTTCTTAACATGGACAACTGTCTCCCAGAATACAGCTATGGGTTACAGGCTACTTACAGTTTGTTTAACAATGAAAAAATTACAAGAAATGAAGAATGAAAGTCCATTAAGGCGTGGTTTGTGATCGGGTTCACCCTTAGTTTAGCTCATATTGGATCGAAATTCCACATCAGTGGTCACTTTTAGATCAATGATCGTGGCTTACTAGTTCGTATTGCATCCATTTATGAACATTTGGTGTTCTTAACATGGACAATTGTCTCCCAGAATACAGCTATGGGTTACAGGCTACTTACAGTTTGTTTAACAACGAAAAAATTACAAGAAATGAAGAATGAAAGTCCATTAAGGCGTGGTTTGTGATCGGGTTCACCCTTAGTTTAGCTCATATTGGATCGAAATTCCACATCAGTGGTCACTTTTAGATCAATGATCGTGGCTTACTAGTTCGTATTGCATCCATTTATGAACATTCTGAACTGTTAATTTACATCTATTGCACATGAAAAGATGCATCCTTCCACAAAAACTTCAGAATCCAATAAACACCAATTCGAATTTATAATTTACTAATTCTCCCGGTTCACGTTCAACTAAATTACACGAAAACCTTGACAAAATTCCCAAACTCAAGCACTACAACATTCAAACAACAATGGCTATGTTTCATAAAAATTAAGTCGAATGAGGTGGAAAGATTTACATACCAACCATTCCCTGTGTCCTTGCCACCCTTCTTGGTTTAGCCTCTTAACAGCTATTACCATTCCCGAACCGGGTCTAGATGCTGCAAATGTATGCTCGTCAATCCAGCCTTTGAAGACAGAGCCGAAACCACCTTCCCCTATTACGCTATCTGGACGGAAGTTTCTTGTGGCTGCCTTAAGATCATTGAGTGTGAAGTCTTTCAAGTTAGAGGAATGCAATATTTCATCTTCACTTCGAGATGCTGAAGATTTGCTGCTTAAATTGCTCAACTCAATCCCCTCTCCACTGACCATTTTAGATGAAGAAATAACACCTCCATCTATAATTTGATCAAATGCAATCAGATTTTTAGCTCAATTCAAACACTATCATCCAGACTATTTCAAAGTCCTTTCACTGATACCTAAAAGTAACAATTCAAAAAATCTGAAAACTGATGCAAAATCATTTTATAACATATCACTAAAGCAAGATATTAGCACCCCCCCCAACCCCCACCCCCTCTCTCTGTCTGGTTGAATTCACTTTTGTCAAGCAGAGCACTAGGAAATTTGATTTCATTTCCAGCTACAGAATTTATTCATCCCAAGAAAGATCATAATATGGCAAACAAACATCAGATATACACGTAGATGGTAGATTATACAAGATCAAGAGCCAAAAAGACACCAAATTGATATAAAATCAAGACCCCCAAGAAAAGGGGCTTCAAAGAAAAAGTCCCAAATTTAGAGCAATTTAATCATTCGAGCCTTCAAATAAATGATTAAAATAAAGAGAAAATGAACATTATTACAAAAATAATGATAACTATGAGATTCACTGGCCTTCACTTAAATGTAAAAAAGTGAAAGATGATTCCGAATATACCATACCAGTTTGAAAAGAAGTATCAGCCTTTATCTGGTTGCTCAAGCAAAGCCCCATCACAATCCCTAAAAAACCCTCCAAAATTCAAACTCAAATCTCTCTAACACCTTCAAGAAACACCCCAAATCTTCAAACCCACCTCCAAAATTAACTCTTTCTCTATTACATGCAGACAAACAAACAATCTGTTCAGCTCAGATGATTATATGAACTGAAACAAACCTCACTACCAGTTGCAGATCTAATGTGAATCCCCCAAAATTTTCTATTTCTTTAAGTAATCAAGTTAGGTGTTTAAGTCCCCCCAACCTCACTGCCTCTCTCTCTCTCCCCCAAAATGAACAAAAAGATCCAAGCTTGATGAAGAAGAGGTGACTTTTCCTACATGAAACTTCGAGGATTGGAGGATTAATTTAATAAAAAAAATGTTTCTTGCTATTTGGGTTCATATAATAAAGAAGACGCCTTTGGAAGACCTTCCTTTTGGTATGCAAGATTGACCTGTTTGTTGTCTTTTCCACCATTCAAATCTTTTTATTACATAGTTTTATTGTATAGTTTTTTATTGCAACTATTATTAGAATAATTGTCATAATCTAGAGGAAATTATAACATTATTATCTCAACATGTCGTTATTAATTCTCTCCCATGTGGCCTTTCTAATAATAAGTTACATTATTGCCAACGGAATTTTTTTTTCTTTTACTTTTTTAAATGTTCTTATAGGATGTCTATATCATTTATTTGCATCTTATATGAGATCAAATAACTCTAATTAATGGTCTCTTTACTGTCTTTATTTTTTATTTATTTTATTTATTTTTTTGTGTTGCGTATCAAAGCATGATAAATGTTGCACCATTTTAGCATTAAAAATTCGAACCGTACACCACCAGTATAATTCATTTACTCTCATTTTTTATTTTATTATATAAAAGTAAATAATATATTCAGGTCTTGAATTAATTATAAAAGAAAAATCTTTCAAATCACTAATAGATAGTTAATTTATATATATACTTGAATTAATTATAAAAGAAAAATCTTTCAAATCACTAATAGATAGTTAATTTATATATATATACTTGAATTAATTATAAAAGAAAAATCTTTCAAATTGCTAATAGATATATATACTTGAATTAATTATTATCTATTAGTGATTTGAAAGATTTTTCTTTTATATATACTTGAATTAATTATTATCTATTAGTGATTTGAAAGATTTTTCTTTTATAATTAATTCAAGTTGTAACAACAAATTTTGTATTTATAATAAAATAAATACAATATTGAGTACAAAGATAATTTCTTGATGGGTGTAATTTGAAGAAGATGTAAGCGGGTTATAATCTCAATCAATCCTCTGATTCTTCTCTCGAACCAATGTGGCTTTGACTTGACTTGTGATTCTTGACTTTGACTTCTTTGACGAAGTGTATGCTGACTGTGTTGACAGCTTGTGTTGACTTGACTTGTGTGTTGAGTCGGATCTTCAAACGAAGCTTGTCCGAGCTCGAGTGTGTAGTCTTGAACGTTGACCCGGAGGCGTTGAACCTTTGTTCGGATTAAACGTTGACTGAGAGCTTTCCACGAAGAACACTTGATCTGGGGGGACTTGGAGCCTTGATCCCGGATTAGTAGCTGTTCTTGACTTGAAGCTTGAAGATGCTTTGAGGCTTGAAGCTTTGGAGGCTTGAAGACTTGAAGCTTTGTTAGAGATCTTGAGCTTGAAGCTTTCGAGGCTTGAAGACTTGAAGATCTTGGGCTTGAAGCTTTAGAGGCTTGAAGACTTGAAGACTTGTTGAAGATCTTGAGCTTGAAGCTTTGGAGGCTTGAAGACTTGAAGATCTTGGGCTTGAAGCTTTAGAGGCTTGAAGAGTTGAAGACTTGTTGAAGATCTTGAGCTTGAAGCTTTGGAGGCTTGAAGACTTGAAGATCTTGAGCTTGAAGACTTGAAGCTTTGAAGATTTGAAGACGCTTTGAAGATCACTTGATGACTTGAAGATCCTTGAACGTTCTTCGCTTGAAGCTTTGAAGATTTGAAGATCGTTCTTCGCTTGAAGCTTTGAAGATTTGAAGATCGTTCTTCGCTTGTTCTTCGCTTGAAGATCTGGAGAGAGCTTTACTCGTGTTCTCGATCTCTTCGAGTGCGTCGTCTTCGAGTGCTTGAATGTCTGTCTCTCCCCTCAAATGAATGGTGGAGACCCCTTTTTATAGGTGAAAAATGAGGTCCAGGCCACCTTTGGGCCTCACTTAGCGGGCTTGGGCTTCAGCCTGACTGAACCATAATTGGGCCTATCTAATTTGGGTCTGATTTAATTTGTCTGGGCTTGTTTGACTTGGGTCAGACTTCATTTGACTTGGGCTTGACTGACTTGGGTCAGGCCTCATTTGACTTGGGCTTGATTGACTTGGGTCAGGCCTCATTTAATTTAAGCTCATTTAATTTATTGGGCTCAAATTATTGATTAATTTACTTTAGGAATTAATTTATTTAAATTCCAAAATAAATTAATATGTAATAAGTAAAATCCACGTGTCGCCATTTAATTGGACCGTAAATTTTAATTGCTTACAAATGCCCCCTTGCGATTCGTTCACGAACGCCACCTCTTGATGTGAAGGAATCGCAAAAAAAAAAAACTTTATAACATTTGTAATGTTGGGCTTGAGAAATTACTTTATCCAACAAAGTAATTGTATTTTTTTTCTAGCCCGAATTTTATTTCTTAAGTGGCCCAACTCAACTTACTTCCCTGCCTTAGTCCAATATTACGGGAATAAACAGATTTATTTCCTGCTGATTCTTTAAATCTGATTCCAATCAGTCTGCAATCAATCTTTCCTTAAATCAGTCAATTTATTTGCAGTAAAAGAAATCTGGGAGATTCGCTAATTACTTTTCCAATCAATCAGTTTTATCTGTTGTAAAAGAAATTTGAAAGATCTCAATTACGCAAATCACTTCCATAACTTGCTGCAGGCTTATCACTATATAATAAGAGACTCAATGTATTTGTTTTCTTTCATCCGCAAACAGTAAGAACTAAAATTCTTGTCTTTTTATTTCCTTTCTATTTTTTTTTTTATTGCATCTAATGTATTCTGTCTCCTACAGCTTTCTTTTGGAATATCATTATTGAAAGATTATCGTTGCAGCACGCACGGCACAACGAACTCATTGCCTCAGGGTGAACTTTCAATCCATCTTTTAAATCCTCTCTCTTTCGACAGACTCATTACTTGTTGCCAAGGTAACCCCACAACTCTCCTGTCCTTAATTCACTTCTGTCTCTTATCATACATAATTTCACACTCATCATTTTAAATATAACTCAAAGCATATTTGAATGTTTGAATCATCACACCACATTAGACTTGCTTATAAGAACATATACCATATCGAATACTCCGTGTAATTCCAATAAGTTGGGTCGATGATGTGACTGGCGAAATGCTTCCGGACTGATCGGGCTGACAGTGGTGATGGATGGAAGATGGCAAAAAGCAACCAGCAGCAAGATTGATCTGGCTGACGATGGTGCCTCTTCGGCGAGAGTGCCCAATCCAACGTCGCGGAGGGGGAGCTTGGTGGACGGCTGACAGCCGCCGTCGATGTGTTAGCGTCGTCGACGGGCTTGCTTGCGGAGAAGATGGCCTGCGGTGGCGTGCATGATTCGCGGTGGTTGGATGTCCGTTTCAGGCAGCAGTATGCGGCAATGTGCAAGGCAGTGTTCTTGATGATGGGAAAAGGCGGCGGCCCTCGCGATTTTTCGGCGGTTGGTAAAGCGTCAGTGGCTCATGCCTTCGACAGCAACCGAGGCGGTTGACGGATGTCGGGCGGTGAGGCCATTCATGGTGGGTCAGCGACGGATCCTTCCGGCGCGATAGTGGTGCGGTGTTCTCAACTTTGGCAGCCGCGAAGCTCCGGATCTGCAGCGGCGTGGCGACTGGCGTTGAGTTGCCGACAGCTGGAGGTGGTCTGCGAACCAGAGAAGTGGCGACAACTGACGAGTTCCGACGGTGCTTGTGGATGCGTCGGATTTCTGCAACGGGGAACGAACCTGGCGGCGGATCTCGATCTCGGCAAAAGCAACAGCGTCACTCCGTGATTTTCGTCAACGCATGGAAGTGGGGAACGAGTATCAAGCAGGATGATGATGGCTCAAAGCTGGTGAGGCTCAGCGTGTTCACGATTTCGGCCGTGCAGTGATCGACAACAGATCCGGTGGCTCGGCGTCGACGAGGCCGACGAGTGTGACGGGGCGGCGACACACGGGTGCAGCAATGAACAACAACAGCAAGATGTGGTGGCGGCTGTTGTGGAGGCGACGTGGTCGCGATCAGAGAGAACGATGGCACAGTGGTCGAGAAATCGACGGGCGGCGCTGGCGGTGCATCAATGGTCAACGGTGGTGTCGCGGCTGGGCTTTGGTGGCAGATCCGGTGGGAACGCGGTGGCGAGGATTCCCGGCGATGGCTAGTCAAGGTGTGGCGAGGCAGCAGTAGCCAATCCGGCAGCGGTCGTCGATTGAGGGGACGGCTGATCCCGCGGCGCGCGGCAACGACGATGGAGGGCGAGGCAACCGGCGGCTGCTGGCGAGCTAGCGAGAGCGACGGGTCGGCGCTTCTCCAGCCTGAAATGTTAATGGGCGCGGCGCTGTAATTTCCCGACTGAACGGCGAGCCGGAGAAGCAACGGAAGAGACGGATGGCAGGAGCAACTCATCTGCAATTCGTGGAAGCTTTCTGCTTCTGAAGAGAGAAACCACTCTTTCCAATTTTGACTCCGTTATCTCAATTTTGACCATTAATTGGGCTCTCCATTTAGTCCAACAATTTTAATTCAACTTGGGGCTTTTTTTTTTTTTTTTTTTTTTTTTAATAATCAACTTTGGGTCCATTTTGTTTTGAATTTGGGTCCAAACTTTAAACCATGGATTTGGGCTTATACTTAAAATATCAAGATACTTAGACCATTTATTTATCAAAGCATATCTTCAATTTTCGGGGTCTAAATTAAATTTAATTCATGTTATAGACTGAGTTTAATTTAATTAAACTTCACATGAATTAATTTAATCACCCATCACTTCATCATTATCGTAACCCCTTCGTCATGTGTGTTTAATTTATAATCTCGAATTAATTAATTGATCCCATGAATTTATTCGGGGTCCTTTAATTAATTCAATTTTAAATTAACTCTCACCCTTCTCCTTTTCTTTATTGCAGTAGACTCTACTTCAAGATGGTCCAATTTGCAAGTGAGAAGATGTCTTCCACAACACGTGAATTGGTGATTTTTAACACCGGGCGCCAGCAAGACAAGACTCGTCTCATGATTGAAAGACCTCTCTTGGGGAAGCCTATAGAGAAACCCTCTCGTGAAAGTGAATTTGCCATGACGGGATGGACTAGAGATATGTACGTGGACAAAATCAAGGTTTCAATCTTGAGAGGAGCTCATCATATCAAAGAGAATCCAAGCGCCACTCCTCTGCACACACTTGGGCGCCAGATAATTTCTAATAATGCAGCATGGGGACAGTCAGTCGAGTTCCTTGGTGACTTCCACTACATTAAAGGGTATTGGGATTGGACTGAAGATATCCTAAGCCGTTGCTACTCTGCTCTTTGGGACATAAAGCTCTACCATGCAGTCTTTGCATCTTTGTTCACTTACGATTGCAACTGCGAGATAATTAAATCCTTCTGTGAGGCGTGGTGCCCTGCTACCAATACTTTGCTGACGTCCTTTGGGGAAATGTCAATCTCCTTATGGGATTTGCATAGCGGGGCTGGACTACCATTGGCTGGTCACTTATACGAAGAGGTAGTGCCTGACAAGCCTGAACTCTTCAATGAGTTGGACGCCAATCGTGTACGCATCCCACCTAGCTGCCGGCACTTACTACATGCTTACCATAAGCTTCGTAGTAATGCTGATAGTGAATATGTCTCACTTACTGAGTGGGTAGAGTTTTGGTTTCGTAAGACTGCAAAGCATAAGCGACCTCCACCTCGCACCGAGAAGAAGGGCAAATCACGTCTCAAGAATACTCATAATCCGAAGGGAGCTATTGGAGCTCACAAGAAATGGACTGCAGCGGAGATGACTCCTTTTACAGAACTTGGCATTGCTGAAGCACAACAAGAGGAGACATACTTAGCTGCTCATCTAGCCTGTTGGCTTTGTTCTTTTGTCTTCCCTAGTGACGAGGTAGATTTGATACGCCCCGGCACTTTCAAGGTAGCGAGCCTGTTGGCTACTAAAAGATCAGTTGGTCTTGCTGTTCCGGTATTGACAAGCATTTACAGGGGTTTGAATAAGATTTCAAATGCACTACGGCCTTCTGAAATTAAATCAACCTTCCCAGTTCACTTTGTGTATGCTTGGCTGGCTCAATATTTCAACACTCATCATGCAACTCCGCATGAGTTGACCAAACCCGCCATGGTGATATATTCCGGGGAAAATGGAGTGAAGTATTTTGATGCGATCGATGCTCGTAAAAGGCTTCAAGTAGGAGATACTGCTACCCTATTCTGCAATGTTCGCCAAGCTCCACTGTCATTTGTTGACCATGATGACAAGACATCTTGGCGCGACTGGGGTTATTTTGTTGCCATCCGCACTAATTATCTTACTCAGCGACAAAATGGAGTTTTCCTTGTTGAGCCGTACAGTCCTCATCGATTTAGTCGCCAATTTGGGTTTTACCAAGACATTCCTGGAAAGATGCAATCAGACCTTCGTGAAGTCTCTTTAGAGCAAGGGCTTCGGTATTGGAGACAGTGCACATTACGCAATTCTCGCTCTTCAGCCTCTCTTCCGTCCGCTCCTTCAGGGTTCAGGAGATTTTGCACACCCGAATATAAAGAGTGGTCATCCCGCGTACATGGTACCTATTTCGTAGATCATGTAACAAGTTTAACCGAAACTGCTTCTGAACATGCTTTAGAAGAAAACTTAGGTATTCCTGGTATTGCGGACAATGCCGGAGGTGCTCAAGATATTTTATTACCAGGAGCTCAGCTTGCTCGAAAGCCAATTACAGGGAACTCCACGGAAGCCAGTAGAAGGAAACATAGTACTTCTCACTCGGTGGAGAGTATTGGTTCAGACTGTTGCTGGAAAAGGACCAAAAGGAGCAGATCTCTGGTTCATACGGAGAAGAGAAATGAGGTTTTTGAACTCTTTTGATTATATCTTCATGTATGCATCCGTAATCTTATATATTCTTGACATCTTTTCCTTCTTTTAGGCCTTTCTTGAAATCTTTGGCTCTAATCTTGAAGAACCTATTCGAGATCGATCAACCTCAGTTGCGACTCCGAAACAAACTGCTGATGATACCTCCGACAAGCTTGACCCCTTTATTGAGTCGACATCACATCCACACATCACAGAAGTTGAAGATCAAGAGCCCTCGCGTTTTGTTGGTGAAGCGTTCATTAATGACTTTGATAAGAAATATGCTTCATTAATGTGGAAGCACTTTCGGGAGAAACTTATGAAGATTCCTCTAAAGTCATTGTCTTCTATGAGGGGCGAAGTATCTGTAATGGTGGATAGATGGAAGGAAAAACTTCGAGGGATTAACTATTCTTTCATAGAATTATCCTTGAGTGAATTATTTGACAAAGCCGACGCTTATGATGCTATGCAATCGAAGGCTACTGATAGTATGCCCCAGCAAGATGTGGATAGATATCTGATTGAGGCGATGGACCTTGTTCTTGACTGCCAAGCAAAAGAAGCTGCAGGGGCAAAGAAACTGCAAACCATTGACACCAAGCTGGAAGAAATGGCTAAAGAGATTGTTGAATTGAAGAAGATGAAGGATCAAGAAATCCAACTTCTCGAGAAAGCAAGACTTGATACCCAGGCTGCCAAAGACAGAGTTCGGAAACTTGAGAAGACTCCGATCTTGAGCGATTCTGCTATTGAAAAGTTGGAGGATGTGAAGCAAGCCCTGGAATCTGCGCGTGAAGAACTGCCACTTACTCATACCTTTTAACTTTATTTTGCACTTTCCCTTGTATTGAATCTTTAATGACTTCATCAATAAAGCTGATTCTTCCTTTTATTCTTCTTTATTTGTTATTATTGCATTTATTCTTTCTTCTCTTACACTTAATTCATGTACTTGCATTCATACTCAATCTCTTTACTTCTTTCATAAGCTTGATAAGAATAACTTGAATCATGACTGAACTTAGTGAATTACTAAGCTGCCTACGTATCTCTTTAAAGAGAATCAAGTCATTTACGTAGTTCAAAGGGACCTGGTGTAATTTGAATGGGGGGTTGCCGTGCACAGTTTATACTCATGCGGGCCAGGAGTTTGTCGTACACATTTTATACTCGTGCGGACCAGGAGTTTGTCGTACACATTTTATACTCGTGCGGACCAGGAGTTTGTCGTACACAGTTTATACTCGTGCAGACCAGGAGTAACATGCAGTTTAGGCTCATGCGTCACGGAGCATTGAACTTGAATTTGTTGACATTTTATACTCGTGTCAATGAGTCTTGAATTTGAACTTGTAGACAGTTTATACTCGTGTCAAGGAGCCTTGCATTATTTGTGTCAGATAGTTTAAACTCGTATCAAGGAGTATCATATGGACAGTTTTAGCTCATATCAAGGAGCGTAATGTGTATCTCATAGTTGTTTTACGCGTAATAGCGTTTCAAGAATTTCCCATTTATGGGGCCAATGTTTATGCCATCTTCTGATATCAACTTGTAGGCGCCATTTGTGTATACTTCCTTTACAACATGAGGGCCATCCCATTTTTGGAGAAACTTATTTCCAACCCGATGTGTGACCACAATAGGTCTTCTTACGGCAAGCACCAAGTCGCCAACTTGAAAAGAACGTATCTTCACCCTTTTGTTGAATGTTCTGGACAAGCGAGATTGATAACACTCAAGTCTTTGTTGTGCCTCTAATCTCTTCTCATCTAAAGCTTCCAACTCTTGAAGGCGCAACTTTGCATTTTCTTCTTCGGTTAAGCCTTCTTGTATGGCCATCCTTAGAGAAGGAATTTGTTTCTCGAGAGGTACCACAGCTTCAACACCATAAACCAAAGAGTACGGAGTAGCCTGAGTAGGAGTTCTATAGGTGGTGCGATACGCCCATAAAGCTTCATTTATTCTTTCATGCCAATCTCTTTTAGACTTGGAGACTACCTTCTTCAACAGACTGCACAGGGTTTTGTTGAATGCTTCAGCTAGACCATTGGCAGCTGCATTATACATTGACGACTTCCTTTGTTTGAAGTCGAACTTCTCACACAACTTATCGATCCAGCTGTTGCTGAATGGCTTTCCATTATCGGTGATGATATAGCGGGGAACACCATATCTGTAAATGATGTTGATCCGAATGAAATCAGCAACAGTTTCCTTCTTTACTTCCCTCAAAGGCACAGCTTCAGCCCATTTGGAAAAGTAATCGGTGGCAGCAAGGATGTAGAGATGACCACCAGAAGATTTTGTGAGAGGCCCCACCACATCTAATCCCCAAGCATCAAAAGGCCATGAAGCAACTGTCGGGTGCAAAGGCTCTGGAGGTTGATGGATCAAGTTCCCATGAAATTGGCAAGCCTGACATTTTTGTGCATACTCCATGCAATCTTTCACCATTGTTGGCCAATAATAGCCCATTCTTTTGACTCTGAAGTGTAGCTTCGGCCCAGACTGATGAGCACCGCAAATTCCAGAATGAGCTTCCTCCATTGCTTGAACAGACTCTTCTTTACTTAGGCATCTCAAGAAAACTCCATCAAATGATCTTCTATACATTGTGCCTTTGAAGTAAATAAATCGAGGTGCCCGTCGCCGAATATCAACCCTTTGGCGTGGCTCATTTGGCAATTTATCATACTTGAGATAATCGATGAGTGGTTGACGACAATCCTCTTCTTCAATTTCGAAGACCTCCACCAAATGATTTTCGACTTCTTCATAATCATCATCCTCGAAGATTGGTGGTACAACCCAACTTTTGCACACTGAAATTTGAACTTGCGCCTCCGGCATAGCTATATTTGATGCTAGCTTGGCGAGGGCGTCAGCTTGCTTATTCTCTCTTCTGGGTAAATGCTTGATATCAACATCACCAAGCCAGCTCATCAGCTTTTGAGCATACTTGTGGTATGGGAACAACTCAAGCTTCCTTACTTCATACACCCCAAGTAGTTGGTTTATCACAAGTAACGAATCACCATACACTTTAAGGTGTAATTGCTTTATATCGACGGCCATCTCTAAACCAAGTATGAGTGCTTGATACTCGGCTACATTGTTAGAGCAGTTTTCTGTTAAGGAAAATGAGAATGGCAAAACTTCGCCACTGGATGTTACGAATACGACTCCAGCACCGGCCCCTTCCCTATGAGATGCTCCATCAAAATACATTTTCCAAGGAGAAGCTATCTCCACAGCGAAAGCATCTTCATCAGGGAGTTCATCAGACAGTTCCCATTCCGCAGGCATTGGATGATCAGCTAGAAAATCTGCCAACACTTGTCCTTTTACTGCCTTTTGAGGGATATATACAATCTCAAACTGTTGAAGTTGGAGATACCACCTGGCAAGCCGATCTGAGAGTACTGGCTTTGACATGACGAACTTTAGTGGGTTAGCTTTTGAAACTAGCCGAACTGTATGAGCTTGGAAGTAATGTTTCAACTTCTGAATCACGAAGATAAGGGCCAAGCAGATCTTCTCAATTGGTGAATATTTCAACTCATTTGGAGTCATGGTTCTACTCAAATAGTAAAGGGCAGTTTCTTTTCCATCATCATTCTCTTGTGCGAGTAAAGCTCCAACAGAACGTTCTTGGGCAGCTAGGTAAAGAATTAACGGACGTCCAGGTATTGGTGCACACAACACTGGTGCCTTCATCAAGTACTCTTTAATGCTATTGAAAGCATTATTGCAAGCTTCATCCCATTCAAATATACTGCCTTTCTTCATGAGATGACTAAACGGTTGACATCGACCGGCCAAGTTTGATATGAATCTTCTCAAGTATGCCAATTTTCCTTGCAGACTTTTGAGTTCATGGATGTTCCGAGGCACATGCATCTTCATGATTGCATCAATCTTCGCCTTTTCAATCTCGATTCCTCGACGGCGAACAATAAATCCAAGAAATTTTCCGGATGTAACCCCAAATGCACACTTGAGTGGATTCATCTTGAGTTGATGCTCCCTTAAGCGCTCAAACACTCGCCTTAAATCATGGAGATGATTTTTCTTTTTCTTTGATTTCACCACAATATCATCAACGTAGCATTCGACGATCTTATGAAGCATGTCATCAAATATCTTCTGCATGGCTCGTTGATAAGTGGCACCAGCATTTTTTAAGCCAAATGGCATCACATTATAGCAATATATTCCCTTCGGAGTACGAAAGGTTGTTTTCTCTTGGTCTTCGGGAGCCAGACCAATCTGGTTGTAGCCAGATGATCCATCCATAAACGAAAGGACCTCATGTCCCGTTGTTGCATCTATCATGAGCTCAGCAATTGGCAGTGGGAAGTCATCTTTCGGACACGCTATGTTCAAATCCCGAAAATCAACACATACTCTGATTTGCCCATTTTTCTTTCTCACTGGCACGATGTTAGAAATCCATGTAGGATACTTAACTTCTCTGATCTTGCCTGCTTCAAGAAGCTTATTAATTTCATCTTCAATTAATGGAATTAACTCTGGTCGAAATCGACGCTGTATTTGCTTAATTGGCCGAGTTCCCTTTTTTATGGACAAATGATGCACTGCGATCTTTGGATCCAAGCCTGGCATTTCTTTATGCGACCATGCAAAAACATCCCGAAATTCTCGTAGAAGGCTGATATATTGTTCTTCTTCCTCATTACTTAGCAGGGCACTTATGTAAGTAGGACGTGAGTCGCTTTCGTCACCTAAGTTGATTTCTTTCAACTCATCGACAGTGGCTTTCACACCCTCCTCAAATTGCGGAGGGGCATCCTCGGCATCCACTTCCTCCACTTGAGAATCCTCAAGAGCAGTGATATGGTTGGTGGAAGCTATACTTTCTTTATCATCATCATTGTCTTCTTTAGTAAAGACAATCGTCTGCATCTTAGCCTTCAACTCTCTTCCACATGAGACTGTCAAGATATTTTGCCTCTTCATACGAGAAGGGATTCGACTTCGGAGTTTTGGAAAGCTAGGAGACTTGAAATTGTTTTTCTTCCCAATTTTGTTCCTTTCACATGGTCCGAGCCTTTCGAAAACACTTCCAAGCCTTTCGAAGACAGAACCCTTCTTGATTTTCCTTCCACTTTCATCAAAAAATGTCTTCTGTGGATGAAACTTCTCCTTCTGTGATATAATTTGCGTTTGCTCTTCTGATTGCTATGCGGACTGGCTTTTGAGGGACATATCCCAAACCTGGCTTAGCATTCTTGACAGTGTGGCCACTATTTTTCAACATTTTTTGAGTGGCATTGAACCCATGTTCAGATGAGATGACAGTCTCTTGAGGCAACTTGCTCATCACCGGTTTCTCCTTTGGTTCATACCCAGCCTTCTTAAGGAGTTTGAAAGCTTGCGGGCCATATGACTTAGATATTTCTGCTTCAAATACTTCACCATGCTCAGTTTTTGCTCCTTCAATAGGACGTACGAATCCTTTGAGCGGTGGAGAAGAAGTTTTACCTTCCTCAATTTTTGTTAAAGGCAATGTTAATCCTTCCAGGGCCTCAAGCTCTTTGCCTTTGTTCTTCTTGAGAGTGGTGGATGATGTGCTACCTTCCTCCTTTATTTGTTTACTGCCCCCATTATCTTGTGTTGGGGCTTCTTCTCGGTTCACTTCCTTTGTATTCTTGAAGAAGTATTTAGCATCAGCGAAGTAAGATTCAGCTTCAGTAAACGGCTTATCATCGCCGAATACCCTTTTCACACTATTGCCTTCACTATACTTGAAACACTGGTGTAATGTAGAAGGGACCACACCATTCTCGTGCAGCCATGGGCGCCCCAAAAGCATATTGTATGAAGTTTTTGCGTCTATGACATGGAAGAGCACCGTTGATCTCATCTCATCAATCATCAAATTGAGAACAATCGTGCCGAGAGTCCTTTGCCCTTCATGATTGAACCCTTGGATCATCAATCGGCTATGATTGAGTTCATCCACCGGTATCTCTAACTTTTTCAACATTCTTAAAGATAGAATGTTTACTGCTGAGCCTCCGTCAACAAGTATACGCTTTACTTGCAGCCCTTGCGTATAACCAGTTACAAATAGAGGTCGGTTGTGAGGCTGTGAACCCAACAACATGTCTTCATCTGTGAAGGTCACCTTCATAGAATAAGCTTTTTCCTTGTTCTCAACTCGTTCATCTTCATTGCCCTCCTCACTCACCGCATGATAAGAGCCTTCATTGTGAACTTCTTTTATGGAAGCGAAGTTTGCAGCCGCTTCATCCTCCAACACAATCTTTCCCTCCTTAGCCAACTGCATGATCTTTTCCTTGAAGATGAAGCAATCATGAATGGGATGACCCACCAATCTATGGTACTTGCAATATTTTGGGTCATTGGTTCGACTTGCTTCCTCTGGACGTTTCATTTCGGGGAGTTCGATGAGTTTGTCTTTCATCAGATCATCAAATATGCCAGAAACATCAGAGTTCAGAAATGGATACTCTTTTTCTTGCATCTCCTTCAGGGTCAACCTTCTTTGCCCCCACTCTTGGGTAACTTGTTTTCCTTTATCTTTCTTGTCATCTCCATTCTTTCGAATCTTGACTGTAGCAGTGTTTATGGCCATTGATTCTTTATTGGAGTTTCTTGCATAAGGCTTGCCTCCTTTCTTGGCTTCTTGTCTTTCTCTGGACTTGTAAGAATCCGACACTGGTGAGTGTTTGATTCCACTGGCTGCCATGCTCAATTCCATATCATGAGCTCTCGTAGCCAACTCCTCGAAAGTCTTAGGCTGAATCCCTTTAAGTATATAGAGTAAATTCCACTCCATCCCTTGGATGCACATTTCGATAGCAGATTCTCCGGATAATCGGTCTTTGCAATTTAAACTCAAGTTTCTCCATCGATTGATATAATCAATCACAGGCTCGTCCTTCAATTGGCGAGTATTAGTTAGCTCAGTCATGCTAACGGTTCTCCTCGTGCTGTAGAAACGATTGAGGAATTCATATTCCATCTGTGCCCAACTGTCGATGGACTCAGGCTGCAAGTCGATATACCAATCAAAGGCATTTCCTTTGAGAGAGCGAACAAATTGCCTTACCATATAGTCTTCATAAGTACCAGCATCATTGCACGTCTCAATGAAATGTGCCACATGCTGTCTGGGGTTTCCTTTGCCATCAAATTGCTGGAATTTAGGAGGCTGATAACCAAGTGGCAACCTTAAGTTATTCACTCTTTTTGTGTAAGGCTTAACATAAGTGACGGTAGGCTTGGCATTCTCTTCAAACCTTTCTTTTATTGTTCCAAGTATAATATCTTTGAGTTGCTCCACTTGGAGCATTCCATCAGCTGAAAGTTGCACTCCTCTTTCAGTTTGCTCTTTTTCAGTAGTTTGGCGTTTTGTGGACTCTTCCACCTCACTCTCGTCCACAACTCCTTTTCCGTTTGCACGGCTAGTCTCCGCAACGTCTCTTTTTTCCATCAATTGGGAGATTTTGGTGTCTTGAGCTTCTATATGTTTCGTGAGCCCTTCGATAGCTTTCATCATATTTGCTAATTGCTCCTCAATAGTTGTAGTGCCGGCCATCATTACCGGGGCTGCAATTGAGTCCAATGAAGAGCTTGAGGATGAACGAGGGTGTGAGCATGCAGAATCTTCATCACTATCCTCTTTCATGGGTAGCTGTTTTCTTGAAGCCATTTCAACCGAAAAGTTAGAACCGGAGGAGGCCTCTGACTGAGCTTTCATCGACATACTCCTTGTAACAACAGCAACTTGTTCACTCAACGAGGCGGAGAGCTTGGAGGCAGAAGTCCTTCCTACTGTGATCTTGACAGGAGTCATGTTGTATCTTTGTAGGGAGAAGAGATGAGAGGTAGAGATTGTCCCACCGGGCGTGCCAAAATTTGTAACAACAAATTTTGTATTTATAATAAAATAAATACAATATTGAGTACAAAGATAATTTCTTGATGGGTGTAATTTGAAGAAGATGTAAGCGGGTTATAATCTCAATCAATCCTCTGATTCTTCTCTCGAACCAATGTGGCTTTGACTTGACTTGTGATTCTTGACTTTGACTTCTTTGACGAAGTGTATGCTGACTGTGTTGACAGCTTGTGTTGACTTGACTTGTGTGTTGAGTCGGATCTTCAAACGAAGCTTGTCCGAGCTCGAGTGTGTAGTCTTGAACGTTGACCCGGAGGCGTTGAACCTTTGTTCGGATTAAACGTTGACTGAGAGCTTTCCACGAAGAACACTTGATCTGGGGGGACTTGGAGCCTTGATCCCGGATTAGTAGCTGTTCTTGACTTGAAGCTTGAAGATGCTTTGAGGCTTGAAGCTTTGGAGGCTTGAAGACTTGAAGCTTTGTTAGAGATCTTGAGCTTGAAGCTTTCGAGGCTTGAAGACTTGAAGATCTTGGGCTTGAAGCTTTAGAGGCTTGAAGACTTGAAGACTTGTTGAAGATCTTGAGCTTGAAGCTTTGGAGGCTTGAAGACTTGAAGATCTTGGGCTTGAAGCTTTAGAGGCTTGAAGAGTTGAAGACTTGTTGAAGATCTTGAGCTTGAAGCTTTGGAGGCTTGAAGACTTGAAGATCTTGAGCTTGAAGACTTGAAGCTTTGAAGATTTGAAGACGCTTTGAAGATCACTTGATGACTTGAAGATCCTTGAACGTTCTTCGCTTGAAGCTTTGAAGATTTGAAGATCGTTCTTCGCTTGAAGCTTTGAAGATTTGAAGATCGTTCTTCGCTTGTTCTTCGCTTGAAGATCTGGAGAGAGCTTTACTCGTGTTCTCGATCTCTTCGAGTGCGTCGTCTTCGAGTGCTTGAATGTCTGTCTCTCCCCTCAAATGAATGGTGGAGACCCCTTTTTATAGGTGAAAAAGGAGGTCCAGGCCACCTTTGGGCCTCACTTAGCGGGCTTGGGCTTCAGCCTGACTGAACCATAATTGGGCCTATCTAATTTGGGTCTGATTTAATTTGTCTGGGCTTGTTTGACTTGGGTCAGACTTCATTTGACTTGGGCTTGACTGACTTGGGTCAGGCCTCATTTGACTTGGGCTTGATTGACTTGGGTCAGGCCTCATTTAATTTAAGCTCATTTAATTTATTGGGCTCAAATTATTGATTAATTTACTTTAGGAATTAATTTATTTAAATTCCAAAATAAATTAATATGTAATAAGTAAAATCCACGTGTCGCCATTTAATTGGACCGTAAATTTTAATTGCTTACACAAGTATATATATATAAATTAACTATCTATTAGTGATTTGAAATATTTTTCTTTTATAATTAATTCAAGACCTGAATATGTTATTTACTTTTCATTTATGTTACATACTTTCCTTTCAAAATGTTATCACTCTATTAACAAAAGCATATCCCATATAAATCCGGGTTCATCATGTATTCTGATTTTATCAAAATTACTTTTAAATTTTATTTTTTAGAGTGATAGATCATTATTATTATTATTTTAAATATAATTTTTAGTCATATTCTAAATGTCCCGATTTTTTCGTGATTTGTTATAACCTTGTTGAGATGAAAAATACAGTATTATTTTTCATTTAAAAGAATATTAATTTGTCACATTAAGTATTTTTTATATATTAAAAATTAATTTTGATAAAATTAAAGTGATTGATGAAATACTTTGTCGAAATCACCTCTCAGTCCACGATGCTTGTTATGCTGAAAAAATCACAAATTTTATAAAGTTGTAGTGTTCATTAAGAAAAACTCACAAGTTTTTATATAGTTATAGTTCATTAAGAATAAAATAATAGTATACTTATTTAAATTTTGTAATATTGAACTTTAATATTAAATTCAATTGCATCAATCTTTCGAATGCGAATTTGTTTGCTAATCAGCTCGACCACCTGAATTATTCCACCTTAATTAGACAAATATGAAATTCAAATTAAATCATAAATCATAAAACAATGAATATTTAATAAGTACTCCATTTATATCGGAAAACTAGCTAGATTGATTCTGCATCAATATATATGAGATTGAAAATTCTTTATCTATGAATCGAATTTATGGTAAGATCCTATTAATTATAAATTTGGTCAAATGATTAAAATATAATCAATCTTGATTAATTTTGATTTAGAACATGATTAGGTTTTAAGATTTGATGAGCTGTCTGAGTTTCTGGTCTACAATTATGTGCTAGATATTCAAGATAAACATAGAATCATTACAATTTGGAATTGAAATGTCTTTAAAAAATTAATTAAAATAGTAAATGATTTTTTGATTTATTTTTAATTATTATAATTATAAAAGGTTGGAATATACATTCCACCTATATAACATAGAAATTGCGCACATGATAAATAACGATATGCTATTTTAGATCAGCAGAAAAAAAAATTGAAAACAAATAATATAGCCTAAAAATCTCTACATAAAACGTGTCTAATTTAGCTAGGACGGCTATTTGTACTCCCGAATTTACTAAACAAACCTCAATTATTAAATACACCCATTAAAATTATAATAAATAATCATTAATCACTAAATATACCCATGAATGACCTTTTTACCCTTTAATTATAATTGAACATATCATACTATTTTTATAAAAATCCCTTAAATAAAATATATATTAATTAAAAGAAATTAAAAGGTTAAATAATAATTGTAATTAAATAAATAAAATTAAATAAATGAATTTGAGAAAAAAATTATTAAAAACGTGAATTTGTTTGAAAAAAGTGATTATTTAATTTGTTTTTAAAAACGTGAATTATATCCACTTCGTTAATTTAAAAATAAAATGCGAATAATTTAATAATTATATCCATTTCGTTAATTTTTTTTTAATTTCAGAAATAATTATTTTTTACGTTAATTATTAAACAAAATTCACGTTTTTAAAAAATTATTAAAAAAACGTGAATTTGAGAAAACAAATTATTAAATGATTTTTTAATTTAATTTGTTTTCGAATTGATTTATATATATATATATATATATATATATATATTAATTTCTATTTTATTTTATTTTTATTCGACTCCAGATTTATGGAGTATATATGTTTTTTTTTTATTTTTTTTTATTTTTTATTAGTAAATTTTTGAATCTATTAATTTTATTTCCTTAAATATTTTATTACTAATTTTTTTAAAATTCAAGTATTTTATTTTTTATTTTATTTATTTAATTACAATTATTATTTTAACTTTTTAATTTCTTTTAATTAATACATAATGTATTTTATTTAAGGAGTCTATTCATGAAAATTTTATCATGTATTATTCTAATTAAAAGGACAAAATAGTCATGTATGGGGTATGTTTAATGATTAATGCATATTTATTGTAATTTTAATGGGGTGTAGTATTTAACAATTGGGGTTCGTTTAATAAATTCGGGGTGCAAATAGCCGTTCCCTTTAACTATATAGGAAATGAGTTTTTATTACTTGTGCATAAAGATTTATTCTGTTCATGACCTAAAATAGTATTAAGACAATTAATGAGTAATTAAAATTTTAAATTTTCTTCTCGACTGAATGAATTATTAAATAAATAAATTTAGAGGCATGACCTGGTAGTTTTCATAACTAAAAAGGAAAAAACTTATGTGTACTGAGCATGTCCATACCCTTTAATATTAAATTGTATCCTTTAATATAAAGATGTGTACTTTTTATTTTCTGAAAAAAAAAATTTAATGAAAAGTGTACACCATTTAGAACAAAATGATGTACATTTATTAATTAAAGTGTATACCCTTTAAAACAAAATGATATACAGTTACTTGTGCACTTGGTGACACAAGATACCAACTCAACTAATAAAATATTGTACTTTGCTAATTTTTTTTATTTTTTTTTTCAAGCTGAAAAAAAAGTAAATTATTACTCCAGTTTGGACTCAAAATTTTTTGTTCATTATTTAAGTAGTATTAATGCCACGGTATAAAACTAACATTTAATAGTTGAAATTAATCAGGTGGGCTAGCATACCTGACTATTGGGCTCCTCACATGAGAAAAAAAATATAATACTTGAAATTATGAAGGGTAATATTCGAGTGTACCAACACATTCACTAGAGGTAGGCTTAAATTTGTATTGAATTTATATGTACACTTTAATTTATCGATTACTAGTAAAATATAATAAATTATTTTTTAAAAAGATGAACTATTACTCTCCTTGTTGACGGCTATTCTTAGCTCGCTAATTAAGTATGTAAAAGGTTTAAGATTTTAATTAACAACACCAAGAATGAATACCATCAAACACAATAATCTATAAAATCAAGACAAATAAGGAGATTAAAGCTTATCCAAGACTCAAATTCCACCAAAGAACATCATCGATTTTATTACTCTCCTTTTAGAACAACACTCGTTTCTCCCAAATTTTTACAAGTGTAATGTCTAAAGTGTGCTCATGTCCTGTCTTTCTCTTGCGAGATAGGCTACTTATATCACCCCTAAAACCCTAAAGTTGACCCAATCGTGTTACGCCACCTGGATGAAGACAATTTGCCTTCAACGCGGTTGTCTGGTACGCCGACCAACTGCAGAGGAAACCTGGGCGCCATTTGTTGCACAGCAGGAGGTTTGCATGGTGTCTCCGTTCTTTGTTGGTCTCCCATTGGTTGTTGGAGTAGGGCGTGCCAGTCAGTTATTGTCTTCTAGTTAGGATTGTTGTCCAAGAGATCTCCTCTTCCCGTTAGTGTTGTCCTTTAGCCTGTAGTACCTGTATTCTCTTATTATGATGCATGTCCTTTATTATCTTGTTCTCGCCGTCCTCCTTCGATCTTCGGATAGGTTGTTCTCGCCGCTGAGAAGCCCCTCCGAGGTCTCGGCCAGGAGGAAGGATAACTGCCAAGGTGTTCCTCCAAAGCCGAGGTTCGCTTCCCAGTTACGTACTTGTTCAGCGGGCTTGACTTTATTCATTATGGGCTGGGCTTTTGGACTGTTACGTTCCTTATTGGGCTGCCTTGATTCCCTTCAGTTTTCTGTCCTTCAATTGGGCCCCTGAGGGGTTGGGCCTCCCTTTTCTAGCGTCATGGGTCTAAT
Source organism: Pogostemon cablin (assembly GCA_023678885.1). Taxonomy (NCBI): domain Eukaryota; kingdom Viridiplantae; phylum Streptophyta; class Magnoliopsida; order Lamiales; family Lamiaceae; genus Pogostemon; species Pogostemon cablin. The sequence continues at coordinate 1,193,380 of CM042977.1, read as the reverse complement.
GGGTCTATTGGGCCTCTTGGGTCTGATAAACCATGAGGGATTACCCATAACATTAGCCCCTCGAGCCTGAATAATTTCATGATTTGAGATTGTTCAGGGTCGACTCGTACTTCATAGGTTATATCCCTCATGCTTCGGCCCCTACGATATTAGGGTTCTTTCTATCTCGGCTTTTCGTTGTTCCCCTCCGTTGCCTTCCCTTTGCTCTATTCTTGTCTCGTCTGGTTATCTATGTCACCTCGAGATACTTTCGTTCTGGTGGGGGGTATTTCTAGTATTTGGGTGTAATCTGTCGATTTGAATTTTTTATTTTGAATTCTCTTTGCCAGTTTTTCTTTTCTCGCTTCCCCTTACTTCTCCCTTTGATTTTGCTGGCGGTTAGTGTTCCCATTATCTGGTGCGCTCGTGCTCTTCTTTCAGGTATTATTTTCCCCTCTTCCTTTTTTTCCTTTTTTTCTTGATTATCTCTCTTTGCTTTTCTGGACTTATCACTGTCGTTGCCTTAGGGTTTCTCCTTCTCTTCCTCTCCCAGCGTTTCTTTTCTTTTTTCGATTATGGCTTGCGAGGGTTCTTCTTTTCTTTTTGGATCTCCCAGATCCCCCTCTCGTTCTATCGATTCCTCTCTCGGTAGATCTGGGTCATCTTCACCGTCATCCTCCTCGTCTCTGGAGGAGTGTCCAGGTCCCCCCTCTTCATCTCGAATTGCCTTTGACCAACGGGTGGCTAATTTTATCTCTGTTTTTATGTTGGAGCCTAACCCTGACATGGTGGACGCGGGTCCTGGGTTGTTGGGCCATCTCGGGGAGCTTCCATTATGGGGTAAGGATACCCCTTTTTTGATTGCCGGGGTTCTTTCATCCCTTGACGACTCATGGTTGCGGAAGAGCCCTGTTATCGCTCTTGGAAAGTTTCAGTGCGGGGAGGACATTGATTTCTATCTTCCTTCTCCTGATGCCCGTATGTATTATGCTCCGTCGAACACTGTAGCCGCTTATGAGTTGCAGCTCGAACTCGGTCTTAGGTTTCCCCTTCATCACTGCATCCGAGATATTTTTGAATTATGGGGTATAGCCCCCGCTCAATTGGCTCCTAACGGTTGGGCAGCGTTAATGGGAATTTTGGTCCTTTTTCGAAAAAGAAAGTACTCCTTCTTGACCACTGCCGAGATCAATTTTCTCTATCGACTTATCCCGAATAATTGGATAAAGGGGTATTATTATCTGGTGCCGCGCCACACCAACCTTGTTTCTTCTTTACCCAGCTCAGTTAAAGGATGGAAGAATCTGTGGTTCTGGGTTCGTGGGTCTTGGAGAGGGAACTCCGTTTATGACCTTGGGGACCCTCAAAATCCCGGCGTGCTCCCTTGGAGTTCCTTCTACAAGCCTGACCTTAGTGCGTGTATGTTTCCGTCGGTTATTTTTCATGTTACGTGGGACACTCTAACATTTTTTTCTTTTGCTCTATGCAGTAGGTGACATATGTACCCTCGAGACCCTGCCGGCTGGATTCCGGAAGGCTTTGCACCATATTTGCAGACTCTCCGAGAAGAGGTGAAGTTACCAGTGGGTTCTCCGAGGATCAAATCTTTTTGATACCGGCTTTACTACCACGTCTATAGCCATGCCAGGTAGTCCATCCGTGATTAGTTCCTCGATTGGAGTGTTCATCGTACAGTTTTCCCTTCTTGTATTAACTATTTCTTTGTCTTTTCTATCATGTCTAGGGGAAGGAAGACTTCCTCATATTATGCTTGACCCCGCTTGCACGGGTACCCTCCCTTCTGCTCGCCAACGGGCTGCACTCTGCAAAAAGAAGAAGAAGACTTCTCAGACTTCCTCTCCGAAATCCTTTCGGGTCACACTCGCCGTGCAGCCCCTTACCTCGGTTAGGATGGGGGAGGTTTCAGATCTTATCTCCCGAAGGTTGAAATCCGATCTTGTGCGGGTGCCAGGTGTGGATCTTATGAAGAGGGGTTCTAAAAAAGCCCCTCGAGCCCCAAAGTCGAAGAAAGTGGGGTCTGAGACTGAGGTCTCTAAAACCCTCATTTCGAAGCAGAAGCTTAAATTGGTGGACGATGTTTCCGAAGAGGATATTCATGATAGCACTGCTCTGGTTACACGTCTTTCAAAGAAGGCCAGAGACGATGGTACAGGTGTTATCGTTGTAAGCTCTTCCATGGCTCCTCTGGATATGGTCAAAGTTTGTGACATCAGTTCCTTCCCTTCTCCTGATGCTTTTACTCGTTCTCCTTTTGTTATCTTGGGGGCTCCGAGTGGTGTCGTGCCTTCTGGGGTTCAGCAGACTTTTTAGTGGTACCTCTTACAATCCCGCGCCTTGTTGTTCCCCTTCCGACATGTGGCGGTACTACCATGGGAAGAATCCTCTACAGTTCTGGTCGCACGGCGGTTCTTCCTCTGAGGGTGCTCTCCCTGCTTTGCCACTGTCTGATGATGCTACTCCGTTCCTCCCTGTGAATCCTATGGTCGATCAGAAGCTCCTGTCGAAGTATGGTCATCTGGATGAAGCGGGAAAGACCTTCCTCCGAACTCGGGAGCTTCTGTTTGATTTCGATGCTCCCGCGTGCTTGGCCCGTGCTGCCACCTTTTCATTTAAAGGGTGTACTCGAGAGCTCCTCGGACACATGGGGAATATGTCTGCCAAAGATTCTCTTTACAGTATTTCCTGCCATGCGGGGTGACTATCGTTCCACGCCGCTAATGCTTTACATAGTATTTCTAAGCTAGAAATGAGTGACTCCCGCTGGCAGGGCGAAGTTACCTCACTGACCCAAAAGGTGAGTGAATATGAGAGGAAGGCTTCCGCGGCCGGTGAGGCCTAGGCTTTAGTCAGGGGTCAGTTGAGAGTTGAGCAAGATAAGATAGCCGAGCTCCAATGAACCTTTGATGTCCTCCACCTTCGATATGATAGCTTTTTAGGTAAGTCTGCAGAAGAGAAGAGTGCTTTAGAGCTTCGGAACCAGGTGCTTTTGGCTGAGATCGCCGCGCTGAAGGCTAAGCATCAGGAAAAAATCACAGCCAAGGAGAATCAGCTCCAAGTCGAGCTATCTTGGGTTCAAATAATTTCCAGGCCTTTCGAGCGTCCTCGGAATAGGAACTTGACAAGGTGCGGCAAGAGAAAGAGGCGTTTGAAGTTTCTCATGCCCAGAGGATCAAGACGTCTGAAGAAGTGGTTGCCGAGATTTTGAGAGAGCGCGGCCTGGACTTAGCCGAGGTAGAGCGGGTTAAAGAGGCTTTTCTCCTGTCAGAGGCTGATAATTTGTACTATAAGGATGTTCTTCGCCCGAAAAACAGGATTCATTGCTTCTGTTCTTGCGCTTCCGCCTTTGCTCAGGCTTCTGCCCAGAAGCCTTATCCTGCTTGCCTCGACGACATGCGCGATATTCTTCATTAGGCTATTAGCAAGGAGAAAATACCTCATGGAGAGACCCTGAAGGATGATCTTGATTTTGGAGTGCTCGGCGAGTATTCTGACTTCATCACCGATGTCCTCAAAGGGTCGTTCGATGATTCTGAGGAGGGCGGATCCAATGAGGAGTTTGCCGAAGGCGTTTTAGATCTCGCCGGAGGTGATTCTGAGGTTAGGGGGCCATCTGCCGTACTCCATGTTAAGTTTGGGGCGGTGCTGGTTCAAGAGACCCTTGTGGGGGCTAAGTTTCCTGTCATTCGCCATACGCAAGATCTGGGTTCAGCTGCCACTGCTGTTGTTTCCGAAAACCCGCCTGCCAAGGGCACTGCTGCCCTTTCAATTTCCGCCGATCCCCGAGATTAGTTCTGCCTCGGACCGCACCACTGATGCCGATATTTTCCCAAAGTCGACGACTGCCGAGGCTTCCTTGGGTGCTTCCGAAGATGTGGCTCTGAGAAACAAGGATCCTCAGCCTATGAAGATAGTCGGTCCTGAGACCTTTATAGCTGATCCCTGAAGTATCCCCGAGCCCCTAGCTCACTTTGTATCTTCTTGCATTCTTTTTATTTATTGGTTGATAGAACTTTGAGTTGTTTCCGTTGTAGTTGTAATCCCTCTATTATGAATGAAGTACTTTTCTTTTCCACCAATAGATATGGTAGGGGTGTTTTGGTACTTTACTTTTACTTTTAAACATAACTGCCATTTTTTTGTCACGGGATGTCACGTCCTTGGTCAGGCTCTACGTGGTTCAATCTGGGCCCTTCTTTTTCCTAGAGAGTTGTAAAGTCTCCTTCTCCTAGCCATTAGATCGCAGTCGTTTTTATCTCTTAATTTCTAATGATGGCGCATGTTGCCTCTCACATTGTCAGACAGGTTCCATCTTTGTTTTTTTAATTTCAAATCTTTTGCACCCTCCCTCTGTCTTCCCATTTATCTCATTAACTTAATCCCCTGATATCTTGGCGATTTCCTAAAGTTTTTTGCTATCTTTGTGTATCCTGAGAATCTACTTTCTCCTGTTTGTCGATTCGTTCAAAACCCTAATTTTTCAATCATTCGTTTGATTTCCTAACAATGTCTGGTGAAGGCACTCCTCCTTCGGTTGATGTCCAAGAAGTGAACACTTCCGATGAATCGTCGGTGCGGAGCATGCGGCTTGGCGCTCGTAGTTCTAACCGTCTTCGTCGGATGCCCCATCCTACACTGAGGGACTTGTCTACCTCTTCTTCTTTCGGTGGCAATCCAGCCCCTGTTGACTCTCCAACTAGGCGGCCAGTTCCGTCAGTGCCTACAGCGGGTGTCGGCGGTGCTACACTCCTTCTTGACGCTGACTTGGGTGCCATACTTTCTCTTAACGTGGGGGATTATCTTTTCCATCGTCGAGATGTTGGTGACCTAGAGGTTGCCCTCCTAGAGACGGCTCGGCGTCTCGAGTGGGTGCCTCCTTCTAGACTATCGTCGAAGCAGTTGGACGAGCTCAACAGGAGATATGGTGCCCCCAACATCATGTTCGAGCTTTCCATGGATGGAGTATCTATTTTCGATCCTCTCTCAGATCGTACCGCATTCAGCTATTCTCTCTTCCTTGCCGGCTTGCAACTTCCTCTTCCTCCTGTCCTTGGTCTGCTATTGCAGCGATGGGATATGACCATAGGCTAGTTGTTGCCTTCTTTCTGGTTGCGCTTAATCTCTACCATGTCACTGTTTCATGTTTTGGGTCATACTATCTGGGATCCGTGTGAGTTGGAATTTCTCTTCTTTTATGTTGTGCCTGGCCGATCCGATAATTTTTACCACTTGCTGCCTCGAAACCACCATCATTTTGTAGCCATCGGTCGAAGCTGGGAGCATGTTTGGTTTTGGCTAATTGGCGACTATCGTGTCCGCGTTAATGGTGCCCCAGTAACTTTTCCTGTTCGATTTTGGCCTTTAGACAAGTGTATGATCCTTTCATGTTCCCATGCTCGGCCCTAATGCTTCATATAACCTTTGGTGTTATTTCTGTGCAGGTCCTCCCTTTCGTTCCCTCGATCGGCTAAGTGATGGCTTTCGCCGAGTATACGAGATCTTGTCTCGTGGAGGAAATTTCTACCGTGTCTCTCCTCTGCTGTCCGAGCCTGTCTTAGTTTCGGCTGGGTTGTCTACTTTGGGTCGCAGTACCACCACTGGTGCCTCTCTTTTCTTGATCTCTTCTGATCCCGTATCCCATGGCTGACTTTTCTTTCTTGTCTTATAGGTAAACTTCAGAATGCTCTTTCCCTGGTGGGGTCGACTGGCTCTGTGGCTGGTCTGTCTTTGACGCCATACAAGCACGTTTATCGATTTTCAGATGAGGAGGCTGATCCTGATTATCATGCTCGCTCTCTTTCCCTTGACGACGACGAGGCTATGGATGATTTGTCTTTTGGGTCCGAGGATATGAGGCTTAATGAAGACTTGTTGGTTGTCCAATTTACAGAGGATGGGGTCTTGCCCCTAATGTCTCCACCCCGTCAGTATTTGCGCCGCCCTCGAGTCTCCCCTTCTGGTGTTTCTCCCATTTCTGGTACCGGGTCTGTTTCTCTCTCCCTGCTTGGAAAAAGGGAAAGAAGTGTCTATGAGCACGTTGGACCTTCTCGGTCGACTGGAATCAGCTTCGTGCCTTGTTCTTCCCCTGTTGGTGAGTTCGACCTCCTTGCTGAAAAATTGAGGGGGATAATTGCCTCAGTTCGAGCTTCTATTTTATTTTTTTGTTTGATGCATTCTCACCCGTGGTATTCTTTTGTAGATCCTCCTCTCATCGTGCCCGAAACTAGAGGGCAGCCTGAAGAAGATCCGTAGGAGGATCCGAATGAAGACCCGGAGGAAGATCCCAAAGAGGATCCGGAAGAAGTGGTCGATGGAGTTGTTGCCGAAGGTTTTGTAGAGGGTTCAGACGGTGGTTCAGACCGGGATGGAGAGCTTGACAATTATGACATGATGCTAGGGCCGAGGGAGAAAACTACTTCTGAAACTGGTACCGGTTCAATCCCCTTAAATCCCCAAGCTGTCCTTACAGTTCCTTTTCCCGATCCGAGCCCTGATGGTGCTGTCGCGACAATTAACCCTGCCGAAGCCGATGCCGAGGCTGCTAGACTAGCCGCCGAAAGGGCTCGTGTATGGGGAAAAGGCAGGGCCGAGGAAACCGATGAGCCCGACCTTTCCGAGCTCCTGTCAGTTGTTGTCTTCTAGTTAAGATTGATGTCCAAGACATCTCCTCTTCCCGTTAGTGTTGTCCTTTAGCCTGTAGTACCTCTATTCTCTTATTATGATGCCTGTCCTTTATTATCTTGTTCTCGCCGTCCTCCTTTGGTCTTCGGATAGATTGTTCTCGCCGCTGAGGAGCCCCTCTGAGGTCTCGGCCAGGAGGGAGGATAACTGCCGAGGTGTTCCTCCGAAGTCGAGGTTCGCTTCCCAGTTACGTACTTGTTCAGCGGGCTTGACTTTATTCGTTATGGGTTGGGCTTTTGGACTGTTACGTTCCTTATTGGGCTACCTTGGTTCCCTTCAGTTTTTTGTCCTTCAATTGGGCCCCGAGGGGTTGGGCCTCCCTTTTCTAGCGTCATGAGTCTAATGAGTCTATTGGGCCTCTTGGGCCTGATAAACCATGAGGAATATATTACCCATATCACTCCTAATTTTAATATATTTTGATATTTTATACTCTTATTGAGCAAAATTTAAGGAAATATTTTTTATTTTAAAAAATAAAATTTATCTCTCTAAACAATAATATTTTATATGTAATAAAAGAGTAATTTAAAAAAAAAGCAATGGTGCATGTTGAACCACTCACATGAGATTCACCTTTTTTTTTATTGATTTGGTTGTTTTAAATATGATACATTAATAAACTGCACGTACTTAATTAACAAAATCTGTTACTATATTTTTTTGATTTAGATAAAATGCAAATCTTCAAATATTAGAGCTAATATAAACTCACATTATATATTACATAAGAGATGCAAGCAAGCTGATTATTAATCAAAATCACAATAATATATGGCATTATGTTGACCCCATGAATCACAAAATTACATGTAATTCTATCATAAAATTCAATTATTATGATAACAAAGATCTCTATTAAGTATATTTTGACTATGAATATATATATATTTTATATATAATAGGCATAATGAATTTAAACAAGTCATTTCAAATATATTATACGTACAGAGAGTATACCTAAAATAAATGAGAGAGGAAAAAAATGTGAAGAAGAGTTTAGCTTATTATTATTATTATTATTATTATTATTATTATGAGTGAGGCTGCGCCGGGTGTACGTCGTGCGCCTTTAGAATTTAGTGTTATAGATAAGGGTACATTTTTTATTCTAAAGAGTATACACTTTAAATAATAAGGATACACTATTTTGTTCTAAAGGATATACACTTTACTAAAGGGTATACAATTTAACACAAAATTTTAAAGGCACACGGAGTGTGTTTCAGTGCGCCCGGGCGCACACAAGTTTTTGCCTTGTAAAATAAAGGGTACACATCTTTATACTAAAAGGTATACAATTTAGCATAAAATTCAAAAGGTATACGGAATGTGCTCCCGTGTGCCTGGGCACCCACAAACTTTTGTCTATTATTATATTATGAGAAATTTTATGTAAAACTAAAATTAAAGATAAATTCCCAGGGTCAAACCAAATCAAACAGACAAAGATAAGATGACAATGGCATGTTCATGGAAAGGTTCATCTTAGACTTTAACGAAAATGGAAAGGGTAATTATGTCAATTCACTTAAACTTGACTTTCAATTATTAAACCACCTCACCATTTTGTCAATTAGGTATAAAGAAATAATTCAACAAGAAATACTAGTATTGTCCTCATACAATCTAGGTTGAGAATATGATATAAATTATAATAAGAGAGAGTGTTTTGAGTAATTTTTAATAATTAAAAAATTGATTATTTTATATCGTTTTTAACTTATGTGAAATGTTCTAGAACATCAAATTTTGTAAATAAGATAATTATATAAATACTCGAATCCTTTTCATTATTCAATTGTTATATTTGGGCCGTTATTGGTATATTTGGGCCGATAATTGGATCATCATGCCAATGAATTGGGGCTCACTTCCAAGCCCAACATCACATGGATAATATATACTAAAGTAACTCTGTTTGACCCAAAAATATGGACTTTCTAATTTCTAAACATAAAAATAATAATAAATAATAATACTAATAATATAAAATTTCAAATTATATTCTCGAACACTCTAATTTGTCATTTTCTTAAACTACACCTTTTTTTCTGTCCTAAAATTATAATCACTGTCAAAATCACCTTTTCTCAAGAGTTTTTTTTTTTAATAAAATCCTAAGAATTCCCATCACAGATCCCTATGAAATCTGCAGTCTGAGACTTGTACCTTACAGTGTTAATTTGAAACAATCACTCCACATTCTAGATTTATGTGAGATTTTTTTTTCTTTTCATTTATTAAAAAAAAATCAAGATTATGTGCATCAATAATTTTTTTTAGGAAAATGTGAATTCTTGTAGTATTCAATCTAGTGTCACATTATAACATCCTCAAACTCATTTGAGAAACCCCAAATGATAGCTAGAATTGGAGGGTTTTTCTTAGCTGTTTCCCTTCTCACATGAAACCAAAAAAATGAACAAGAGAGACAAAGGTGGGTCGGGGGGGTGGGGGTGGGGTGGGTCAGTGTTAGGGAGAGAGGATCAGATCAGGATCTCCCTCAATTTTACAATACGTTTGACATGTCTACATCTATACTTTTCTATTCCAAACATACCCCTTGAACACCACCCTAACCCCACCCCCTCAAGATAAAAGGGGGGGGGGGGGGGGGGGAATTGATTGATTATATTAATTTGATTCTTTAGTTAGATAAGTTAAAGAAAAAATAGTGTTATGAAAGTGCAATGTTTGTTGTAATGAAGGCGACATGTTTAGTGTCCAAAGATGAGAATATGGTTAGATCATATGGACAAGAGTTTATTTTTTGTTTTAATTAACTGTAAAACTTCGCATTTTATTTTTGACAAAATCTTGTATGTGGACACAAGAAACTAATTATGCACGCTCAAATTTATTTTTTTTATTTGTATGCGTTTATTAAGAAAGTATTATTATTTAATGTATATGGTTAGTTGTATTGTATTAGTGAATTTGTGACACATTTTAATTGCATCCAAATCAATTATTACTACTTAGTATGGAAGAGTAATTAGCTAGTGCTCTCTTTCATTCCTGGTACTCTCTCCGTCTCACCGAAATATCACCATTTTATTATATTGGACGTCTCATTCAAATGTTCTCATTTTCCACTTTTAGTAAAAAGGTACCACATGTGGCCCACCACTCACTACTAATACAACTATCCACCACATATAAAATAATAATAATCCTTAATCTACGCACAAAAAGCAATCGGTGACGTTTGGACGGGACGGAGGGAGTAGTATGTTACTAAAAGAAATTGAACAATTTTAAGATGAAGCGTATTATTTTTATTTATTTTATAAATTGTTTATTAAAAAATTAATTAGATAATTTTTATTTTTCATTGATCATAAACCACTTTATAAAAAATAGTAAATCATTTCTTAATGTGTATTGAGGTATGAGAAATAATATTTTAATATATACTAATGGGTAGTTGTATTAGTATTGTATTTGGTTCTATTAGAATATATTAATTATTTTCTGTGGATTCTATTTATTATAAAAGGAAACATAAACCTTTTCATAAGATGCAAAAAATGAAAATACGTACTCCCTTCGTCCTATGTAAATAGTATTTTTTTTATTTTGGGCGTCTCACCCAAAGAATTCCCTTTCATTTTATACACATATGAGACTCACACACATACACCCACACCCACTAATATAATTAAAATATGGGGCTCACACATCCACCAATACAATTACTCATTATTTATTAAATAATAATACTCCTTAATCCACGTACAAAAGCAAAAACCACTCTTTGCATGGGCATTAACACTTGTGTAAACTGGGTTCACGGTGTAAATCCTATAGTGCTCTTTTAATCTTATATATCATATGCATTGCTAGGGTGTTTAAATTAAGTGGACCACAAGATTTACAAAGACTTATGATATAAATCTAATTTATAAGATATTAACTCTTGCATGGGAGGGGAGAGTAAATGTTATTGTGGGATTGAGAGAATATAATTTTGGAATAAATAAAATCTAGTTTATTTTTAAAATGGTTATTGAATGATAAAGCCTATATATATAGTATAATTTTATTTTATTTAAAATTAAGAAACAACAGTAGACTCATAGCTGATACTGGTTGTATTACTGTTTTTGAAAGAAAGAAATGTGAAAAAAAAGAGTGAATACTACATGAAAGCTAATTGAAAAGGAAAAATCTTGTATAAAGATTTGTTGTCCCCTTCAACATCCTCTATTCATTGTCACACTCATCTCTAGCTCTAATGTAGGCTGTAGCCCTCTACTCTTCAACAGCACCTATATCCACAGGTTTATCCTTACTCTCATATATAGACACAGAAATTAATTAATTATTTATTTATTAATCTGAATATATGTTGGAGATTTACATGAAAATTGGTTACAAAAAGCTGCTATCTTTTCTGATAAATAAGTCCACCTTCATAACAAAAAGGCTAGATGCCCATATTGGTTGTTCTCATATATTGGAATAGAATGCTCTACAATTAATTACTACCACTAAATTTATTACACAAATAGTACTCCAATAAAAGATTCTCAATTTTGATTCCATATTACTTACTACTCCTATAATATTCGACTTTTAAATAATCTTATGTATGAAGTTATCATACACTTTCAAATTATTTCAGTGATCTATTACATGATGATGTCATTTAGCTTGTCACCGTTAAAGAGTCTAACTAGATAAACTTACCTGACGTATTTAAAAGTAGTAAAACCTCATGATCCAACTCATAAATAATATTCTTATTACTTAAATTAAAAAATTTTAGAATAAAAATTACAAGAAATGATCAATAATAATGGAGATCCTGTTTTCATAGTTAAAGATTTTTTTAATGATATATGTTAATAATATTAGGATTAACTCATTTTGAGTAATGCACGTTTATTCATGAATAGTGGGTTAGGGTTCAAGTGTTTGAATAATTAATGGAAAATTCATTCAAGTGAACTAGTATATTTAATTTCTTTCTATATATCATCAATTCAAAAATGAATTATTCACTCAGTAGTGACGTTGATAAAGTATTTAATTTATGGGTGAATAGCCCAAATAACTAATTTTAAAAATTGGAAATCATTGTCACCCATTAAATAACTTACTCCCTCTATCCGGCACCAAGTGTGCATTTTATTTTTTTTGCACATAGATTAATGAGTATTATTATTTAATGTGTAGTGAGTAGTTGTATTAGTGTGAGTGTGGATCCCTTGTATTAGTGGGTGAGTGTGGGACCCATGTGTATAAAAAAGGAAAGGGAACTCTTTGGTGGGACGACCAAAATGGAATCCCGATATAGCATTCTGACATGGTAAAAATATCTTTGTCCAAAAATTATTATTTGGGTATGGATGTTATATAAGTTATTTGATGGGGTGACAATAATTTTTTACTTTCTATTTTGATTATTTTTGACAATTAACTCTTTAATTTATCATTTAAATTATTTACTTTAGAGGTATAAATTTTCTTTTTCACTAAAATGATCCCAAACATGTTTGATCACTCATCATTAATACAATAAGTCATTTTATATATCCACGTGTAAAGATTTTATGATATAAAGTATTACTATATACTTTAGTTTGACTATTTGTTTTTGGTTTAAGTAAAATTTAAAAATTTGAATTTTGAAATCAAATGAATAGTTATAATACTCCTTTCGTCCGCTTAAAGGAGGATATTTTTTCTATTTTGGTTATTAGCCCTACAAGGAGCATTTTCTTTTTTACACACATGGAACCCACACATCCTCACTAATACAACTAAAATATGGGGTCCACACTCCCACTAATAAAACTATTCACTACACATTAAATAATAATACTCTTTAATTCGCCTGCACAAAAGTAAAAGACCCTCTTTCAGATGAACGGAGAGAGTATATACTACTCCTTTCGTCTCACAAAATGTTTCATGTTTACTGTTTCATATTATTTAAGAATTTTTTTTTATCAATTTTATTAACTTTAAAGGCTATTGTAATACTTTTAGGTAATAAAAAAATACTATAAAATAATATTATGTGTATGAAAAATGATTTGACAAATTTGAAATTAAAATAATTTTTAAGGTCGTTGAATAAAATAATGTTACTTTTTTTAGAGTGTGAATGGTTTTTTAGTACAAACAAATGAAAAAATTGTGAAAGATTTTGTTGAATAGATGAAATATTTGTTTTGAGTATTTTTTATATTAAATTAATATGTATGATCGCAAATGACGATTTGTAAGACTAGAAAAAGATACCAGCCCGTATATATATATATATATATTACATTCAATTCAAAGTAAAATTAAAATTTCAAAACTAATATTTGAACCTTAAAACGGTAAAAAGGCTAGCGTTACGCCGTTACCATGATTTGAATTAGCGTTATAGGTGGGATGTGGATAGAGCTGTTACACGAAACGAACCGCTCGAAAGCTCGGCTCGACTCTGTTCGAAAAGTTTGAGCTCGTCTAAATACTCGGTACGTTATCGAGCTGATCCGATAAGGCTCGATAATAATAATAATATTAATATAAATATTATATATTGATAATTATATATATTAATATAATAATTATTAAATATATTAATAAAAATCCGGCTCAATTAAGTTCGAAAACTCGTTAAGACTTGAAAGCTCAACTCGTTTTTCTTAAATGAGTCGAACCAAGCTCGAGCTCGAGCTCACTCGTTATTAAATCGAGCCGAGCTCAGTTCGATAACTACTCAAAACGAATTCGAGTATGCCCTACTCAAACTCACTCGAGTTATCTAACCGGCCTAGATGTGGAGTAAGTAGGGTAGTTTAGAAAAAAAAGTAGGGGTTGAATGGAAAGAAAGGGAAGTAAAGGGAGGTGAAAGTGGGTGAAAAAGTGAAAAACAGACGTAACGTATCACTGACAACACTGAGAAAGAGAGGAGAGGTTGGGGCAGGAAGGTCCTGTCTCTATCACTTTCGTCTCCTTATGCCGTGAAACCCGGACTACAGTCCCACCACCCACCCTCCTTTACGTGGCCCCGTCTTTTTCTCTAATTTATCACATCACATCCCTTAACCATCCTTTCTTTTCAAATTACTCCCTCCTTATAGTTAACGTTTGCTTTTAGTACGGGATTAATAAATATAATATTTTTATATGTATTGAGATAAGAGAAATAATAATTTATTGTAAACTGTGTAGATGTATGAGCCCATAAAGAGAGAAATAATTAATGTATGTGGGTCTCATAGGCTAAAAAGGGAAATGTAACCATTAAGCATGGAACGCCCAAGATGGAAATATATAACCATTAGGATGAGACGGAGGGAGTAACTGGTTTTTGTTTTATTTGTGCACGTTGAATAAGGAGTATTACTCACTTCGTCCCAAATTCTTCACTTTTACTGTAGATACGAATTAAAAAAAAATCACTTTTTGACTTGCTTTTGGGGGTATTATGGTATTTTTGGGTAAGAAATAAACGATAAAGTATATTATGTGTGTTAAAAATGTGATGAAAATTTTGAAATTAAAGTACTCTCTCCGTCCACTTTCAAGGGTATCATTTTTTCATTTTGGGCGTCCGTCCCCAATGATTTCATTTTCTTTTTTATACATATGGGTCCCACACACACTCACTAATACTACTAAAAAATGTGACTCACACCTCCACTAATACAACTACCCACTACACATTAAATAATAATACTCCTTAATCCACATGCAAAAAGCAAATGACACTCTTGAAGGCGGACGGAGGGAGTATGGTAGAGGGATATTAGTTAGTTGTTTTTTCCTTTTATGGGAATATGAAGTTGAATTTGGGATGGAACAAAATGGAAAGTGTGACGTTGATGTTGCACGGAGGGAGTATTATTTTATACTCCATTCGTTCCATAATATTTTGCACATTTACTGTTCCACGTTGTTTAATAAAAGTTGCACTTTTTGACCAACTTTATTGACTTTGAAGAGTATTGTAGTATTTTAAGTAATAAAAATATAAATTAATGATATGTATGTGAAAAAAGTTTGGCAAATTTGAAAGTAAAGTAACTTGAAGTTGTTAGATAAAGTGATGTTTCCTTTTTTTGGGTGTGAAAGGTTTTGTGGGACAAATAAATAAGGAAAGTGTGAAAAGTTTTATGGGACATAGGGAGTATAAATTAGGCAGTTGTATTAGTAGTGAGTGGTTGGTAGGTGTGAGACCCTTTTATAAAAAGGCAAAATGGATACCTTATCAGTGGACAAAGGGAGTATTATTCAGTATGTAATTAGTATTTGTATTATTGGGTGTGTGGGCCCCATATTTTAATTGTATAGTGAATGTGATGGTCCCGTGTGTGTAAAAAGAGAAATTATACTCTTTGGATGGGACGACCAAATTGAAAAAAATATCCTCTTTGAAGAGAATGGAGGGAGTATAAATTAGACGAACTTAAAAAGATTAAAATATTTATTTTTCTTATTACTCCCTCCGTCCCGGCCATAGGTCCCCATTTGCTTTTTGTACGTAAATTAAATTAAGGAGTATTATTATTTTATGTGTAGTTGTTAGTTGTATTAATAATGAGTGGTGGACCATATGTGAGTCCATTTTACTAAAAAATGAAAATGATAACCTTTGAATGAGACATCTAATATAGTAAAATATGGATCTTCTGGTGAGATATAGAGAATATATAATATAAGTGTTATATGACATTATTAGTTGGATGACATACTTCAACGGGTAAACAGATTAAATTTTTGAATTAAAAAAATGTTTAATGATTCGATTTTAAAAAAATTCAAAGTAAAAAGTATGGACTAATTTAAAAGATAAGTAAAATTAACGGATTAAAATTTTTATTTTACATAACATAGAAATAAGAGTAATTCTTATATTAAATGAAACATAAAGATACGAGTAAATAAATGGATTAGAAAGAGCTAAAAATAGGGGAAAAAAATAAAGGGTTCCATGCTACAGTGCCCACGGTCATTTTGTACAAAACAAAAATGCCCTATTTTGTACAAAATAAGCAAAAATGCCCATTTTTTAATGTAATTGACCAAAATACCCTCAAAATTTGATTTGATATGTTTGACTGACATTCCAATCAGTGCAAACAGTGAGCATTTATAATTTAATAATGTAGAGACCGAGTGCTAATAGTGACCGAGTTAAAATCTAATGTATTAAATATGTATTTATAATATACTCGGTCTTTGTCCATAATTATGCCAAAATAATAGATTTGTAATGAAAAGATCGAGTAATTTAAAAAAAAAAGGGAAGTCCGAGTAATGTTTGTAAATTATAAAGGAAAGCCCGAGTAACTTATTTAAAAATAAATGAAAGTTCGAGTACTGATTGTCGTTATAAAAGAAAAAAGGAAAGGCCGAAGGATGGAAAACCCGGGTAATGATGGTTAAAATAAAAAAGGAAAGCCTAAATAATTGTTTTTTACAAAATGGTAAACCCGAGTTAATAATTAATTTTTTTAAGATAATTAGCATTAATTTAATTACCATAAATAATTATAGAGTATCAATTATACCCAATGTAACTATAATTAATATTTAATTAATTTAGTTGATAACGTTAAGACCAAGTGATAAGTCATAATTTAGCATAATTATTTGGTTGAAATTCATGTTTATTTGATTAGCTTATATGCTTATTAGGGTGCTAAATTGACTTATCTTGTCTTTGGTTAATTGAGGATTTAATGATATAAATTGATGTGAAACGGGCTGTTTTGTGCAGGAAATTCGTTGCTGCCAAATTGACTGACACTGACCCCCTCAGTGTCAGAAGGGACTGCGAAAATTCAGCATAAATAAGGAAAGTGTTGTTGGACATATTCTCATATTGTCTCTTAAATTCCAGCGAAGAGATCAGCTAAAATCAGGCCCGTATCATGTGGAAAAGTCACGATAGATTAGTCAACAAGAAAATAAAAGATCCTTGAGATATTTTAGGAAGTGATAAGTAAGGAATGAGATCAAACAAGATTACTTGGGGATCAAGATAGAGATATTTATGGGAGCAGATATACGCTATTTTTGGGGGAGCATCATACACGATATGGAGAGCAGATTAACGTGAGAAAAGAAGCACGCAGATAACACGCATACGGAGGACGATCCGGACAGGCCGGAACTCAGATTGAAGGAGTTCCACCATGAAGAACACGGTTTTATGTTCTAATTTATTTTGAATTTAATTTTGATTATGTAATTTCGTTTCTAGTCTGAGGGTTGTGAACCTCCCATGAATTATTTATTTTAATTGTTTTGAATTTTATATTGCCAACTTTTATATAAATTTATTCTATTACATGCTTTTATGTTCTTAATAACACTTTGATAATTATTTTAGTCTGGCCATCTAATTTAATTATTTAATTGTTTAACGTTATTTCGTGATCCACAATCCGTAATTGTTGTGAGGAGTGAATTAAGTAGCAAATAGAGATAATTCCCTCTAGGTGTAATAGGGTCTAGGTTGTATAATTCCTAGCCGATTTTCGTAGCCTAGTAATTCTATGTTTGGAGTCTTAATGCATTTGCGAGTTCGAATCCGCTATTTTTGGGGGAGCATCATACACGATATAGAGAGCAGATTAACGTGAGAAAAGAAGCACGCAGATAACACGCATACGGAGGACGATCCGGACAGGCCGAAACGCAGATTGAAGGAGTTCCACCATGAAGAACACGGTTTTATGTTCTAATTTATTTTGAATTTAATTTTGATTATGTAATTTCGTTTCTAGTCCGAGGGTTGTGAACCTCCCATGAATTATTTATTTTAATTTTTTTGAATTTTATATTGCCAACTTTTATATAAATTTATTATATTACATGCTTTGATGTTCTTAATAGCACTTTGATAATTATTTTAGTCTGGCCATCTAATTTAATTGTTTAACGTTATTTCGTGATCCACAATCCGTAATTGTTGTGAGGAGTGAATTAAGTAGCAAATAGAGATAATTCCCTCTAGGTGTAATAGGGTCTAGGTTGTATGATTCCTAGCCGGTTTTCGTAGCCTAGTAATTATATGTTTGGAGTCTTAATGCATTTGCGAGTTCGAATCTATAGGGTCACTCGTAAATAGTTCAATTTAGTGGTCGTACCCTAATTGATGATCTTAAGAACATTCGGGTTAATTTGGTCGTACCATTAGCCTAGGAATTTGAGTTTGTATAATTGTTTGCATGTTTAATTATTGAGATTTTATGAATTAGGATATGGGAGGGGATCAAATCATTTGACTAGGTTGTTAATTTATTTGTTCTATTATTTAATTTTATGTTTGTTATTTTAATTAATTATTTTCATGTTTATTAGTTGTTAATTCAATCCAAAACCCCCTCCGGTTACTCATTTGAAAACACATAAATTCAATTACTCCATTGGGTTCGACCCGTACTCATCCTACTATATTTTAGTGGATTTGTTCGAAAATTTTATAAGTATTATTTTTTTGTGCCGGCGACAGCACATCACCAAGTGATACCTTAACTTTTTTTTAAGCAATTAGCTAGTATTAATTTAATTAGGACTAATCAATATAAATAATTACAGAGCAATAATGACAATTATAAATAATTGTTTTTACAAAAAAATGGTAAGTATGAATTAATTTTAATTTGTGATGTAATTAATTTTTTTTAAAGTAACTATCATTCATTTAATTATCATAAATAATTTTAGAGCAATGTGTCAATTATACGTAACTATATTTAATACTTCTTTAATTAATTTAGTTTTTACTCTTAAAACCGAGTCATATATATTCTATAAATTCTCAAAATTTGAACATACATAATTGAATGAATGAGTCATATATAGTAATATGTATATTTTTAAAGACACTCAGTCTTTCAATATAGTAATATGTATGTCAAAATAATAGATTTGTAAGCTTATAAAAAATTAAATCTAATGTATTAAATGTGTATTTATAATACACTCGGTCTTTGCCCATATTTATGCCAAAATAATAGATTTATAAAGTTATAAAATTTTAACATCTAATCTATTAAATGTACATTTATTACACTCGGTCTTTGTCCATAATTATGGCAAAATAATAGATTTGTAATGAAAAACTGAGTAATTAAAAAAATCCGAGTAATGTTTGTAAATAAAAAAGGAAAGCCCGAGTAACTTATTTTAAAAAAATGAAAGTTCGAGTATTGATTGTTGTTATAAAAGAAAAAGTAAAGACCGAGTGATAGAAAACCTAAGTGATGATGGTTAAAATAAAAAAGGAAAGCCTAAATAATTATTTTTACAAAATGGTAAGCCCGAATTAATTTTAATTTGTTAGAATGTAATTAAAATTTTTAAGATAATTAGTATTAATTTAATTACCATATATAATTATAGAGCATGACTATAATTTAATATTTCTTTAATGAATTTAGTTGATAACGTTAAGACCGAGTGATAGCTTAATTTTTTTTAAGGTAATTAGCATTAATTTAATTACTATAAATACTTACGGAGAATAATGCCAATTATAAATAAATGTTTTTACAAAATGGTAAGTACAAATTAATTTTAATTTATAATGTAATTAATTTTTGTAGGTAATTATCATCATAAATAATTTTAGAGCAATAATATCAATTATACCTATAATTAATATTTCTTTAATTAATTTAGTTATTACCATTAAGATCGAGTGATATATATATATATATATATATATATATATATATATATATATATATATATATATATATATATATATATATATATCCGACTGAAACCTTAACTTTTTTTAAGGTAATTAGCATTAATTTAATTACTATAAATAATTATAAAATAATAATGTCAATTATAACGTATCTACAATTAATATTTATTTAATTAATTTAGTTTTTATTGTTAAGACTATATTTTTAAAGGGATCTTTCAATATAGTAATATGTATGCTAAAATAATAAATTTGTAAACTTATAAAAATTTAAATCTAATGTATAAATGTGCATTTATAATGCACTCGGTCTTTGCCCATAATTATGCCAAAATAATAGATTTGTAAACTTATAAAAATTTAAAATCTAATGTATTAAATATGCATTTATAATACACTCGATCTTTGCTCATAATTATACCAGAATAATAGATTTGTAAACTTATAAAAATTTAAAATCTAATGTATTAAATATGCATTTATAATACACTCAAGTTTTGCCCATAATTATGCCAAAATAAAAGGCATAATAGTACATACTCGGTTTTTAGCAAAAATAATACCAAAAATACAAATTACTCGGTCACTCAGCCATTTTTATATTGTCTTGTAGGCTGAAAATATCTTACACATACGGGGTAATTTAGTAAAGTTAACCCCAAAATAGATATTTTTGCTCAATTTTAGTCAAAGTAGGCATTTTTCGGATCGAATTTCCTGTGACACTTTCGTAAATCATCTCCTGTGCCACCGCTCGAATCGTCGCTACGTAGGAGGTGAGGGAAAAAAAATTAACTACCCACGTAATGCTGTTAAAAATCAGTTTTATATTTTTATTGGGCCACTTGACAGCATTAAATGAAAACGTTAATTTTTTTTTTATCTTCTACATGGCGACGATCTAAGCGATGACACAAAAGATGATATAGAAAAGTGACATATAAATTTGTATTTGGAAAATAGAAAATGGGCAACGGATCACATTTCTCAAAAATGAAAAGGAAGATTACGGGTTGAAAGGTGTCACAGTCAATGTGTAGTAGTGTAGTCACGTCGAGGGAGCAGGTTTTGCAGATATTAGAAAAAAGTCTCTCTCTCTCTCCTCCCCCTTTCTCTCTCATCAACACCACTCAAATATACACTCCCCAATTCCCATTTCCATGATCATCACCTCACTCTTTCCTCTCTCAGAGTTGACTCTCTCTCATCTGCTTTCGTATGTATGTATAATTGTAAATCAGTGTTCATCAATGGCGCTGTGAACGTCACCAAATTCCTGTCAGAATTCTTCTAGGAATGAAGAAAGAGAGTCTGATTCTTTAATTTTATTAATGATTTTGTTTTTTACTCCCTCTCTCGCGTGAATCTTGTTTGTTTGCTTCCTTTCTCGCATTTTATTCGCCAGATCTCCTTCTCTCTCTCTCTTCTGCGCTCTGTATTAGAGATACCTTCTTCGTCACAAATGGACCGTGGATTGAAGAACAGAGTCTCTTGAACACTCCTGTAAGTCTCTCCTCCGGTGCTTGTTTTTTCATGCAAACGTTTGTTCGTGGAAAATATTTTGGTAATTGTTTATATCGAGCATATCCTTAACGTGCGGCATGAATTCTATGTATAATTCTCAGGAATTACTCTGTAATTATTGCATTTTGCCTATTTTCTGGATGATATGTTTAATTATTCATGGTTGTTTAGTCTGTCCATTCTTCGGATCTCTAGCTTGTTCATTTTACTTCGAATTTCTGTTTTATTAATTCGTTGCTTTAACTTTATGGTCAGCATTCTTGATTTCATTTAAAGAGAGATATATGCATGAACATAGATAGATTTGAGGGTAAATGGTTAAATAAGCAGCTTGTTACTTGGAAGATAGTTTTTCTAATCAACTTAAGTTCAAGAGTGAGTCTGCTGTCTTTCTATTCTGAATCCTACTGCTTCAATTATGGATGAATTTATATTTCAGATGAGCTTGATAATCATTCTTTGTCTCTATGAATACAGTATACTTGATCAATGAAACTGTGATGAATTGTTTGGTTAATGTGGTTGATGAGCATATATCACATAAATTAGGAAAGATATTTATCTTTTCTGAATTTACATATACTTGTATCCTACTTCTTTCAATTATGCATCAAATTATATTTTAGATAAATTAGAATATCATTGTTTGTTTCATTAAAGTGGATATGATTCATTTGAGCAATGTACCTGTGTGATGAATTGTTGAATTAATGTGTGATTTAAATGGTTGGTGTTAGATAATTATGAAGAGTTTGAGGCAATGGGCAGTGGTTTCGTGGGGAGATGAAAGAAAGGCAGCGTTGGCGAGCTGAAGAGGATGCTGTGCTGCGTGGTTATGTGAAGCAATATGGTCCGAGAGATTGGCACCTCGTTTCGGAGCGCATGAAGGAGCCTCTCAACCGCGACGCCAAGTCCTGTTTGGAAAGGTGGAAAAACTATCTCAGACCAGGAATCAAGAAAGGATCCCTCACTCAAGACGAGCAGTGCCTCGTCATCAAACTGCAGGCAAAACACGGCAACAAATGGAAGAAGATCGCAGCTGAGGTGCCTGGTCGTACTGCCAAGAGATTAGGCAAGTGGTGGGAAGTCTTTAAGGAGAAACAACAGAGAGAACACAAGGTTACACAGCCAATAGACGAAGGAAAATACGACCATCTCTTGGAAACCTTTGCGGAGAAGCTTGTCAAGGACCATAACATAAACATCACAATGCCATCTACAAGTGCTGCATTTATCCACACTGATCACCCTGCCCCGTCCCTGCCTTCTGCGCTCCCTCCATGGATGGCTACTTCTAGCTCCACTATGACCGTTAGACCTTCATCACCATCCGTCACTTTGAGCCTCTCGCCATTGACAGTCCCACCTAACACACCAATCCCATGGCTACAGCCTTCATCAGATAGAATAGTACCTGATAACACCACCCCACATGGCGTGATGGCTAGTATGCCGATTGCTCCTCTTGTTGGAGAGTCCAACCCCGTCGTGTCTGATCTTGTGGAGTGCTGTAGGGAGTTAGAGGAAGGTCATCGAGCTTGGGCTGCACATAAGAAAGAAGCTGCTTGGAGATTGAAAAGGGTGGAATTGCAGCTGGAATCAGAGAAAGCAAGTAGGAAGCGAGAGAAAATGGATGACATAGAAGCTAAGGTTAAAGTTCTTAGAGAAGAGCAGAAGGCTACACTTGATCGGATCGAAGCAGAGTACAGAGAACAGTTAGCAGGGCTGAGGAGGGAAGCGGAGATGAAAGAGCAGAAACTGGCGGAACAGTGGGCGGGTAAGCATTCGCGTTTAACTAAGTTCATCGAGCAGATGGGATGTAGATCGATGGCTACTGAGCCTAATGGCCGATGAAGGTGAGCTGCACTTTCGCGCGACTCGTTCCTCTATACGTATACTGAATCATATCTGGGAATTATCGAATAACTTGTTAGATTTCATGTCTAACTTTAAACTTCATATATGTGCAATCCTTCCTTGTATTCCATTAGATTACTTAGCTTAGATCTTTTGATCATCAACTTGGCTGTTTTACTACAGATAAATCATGTGTACTAGACTTATTATTATCATAGTATTTAATGAATTGTAATGAATGAACCTGATGTGCAATCATGATTCTGTGTTCTTGGATTTGCTAGATATTGCAATTTGCAAATATTACTTTAGATTCTGATGGAGATGCACAATTTGGTTGTAGCATTGGTTGTCTTTTTATTCTTATTTTGATGAACTTAATGTTTATCTACTAATGTTACTTTATTATAGCTTAAAATAAACACCTTTTTTTAGTTTGAGAGAAAAAGATAGGGAGAAAAGTTTTTTTATACAAATTTTAAAATTCAAAATTAATACCGACACTTTTGTTTTGAAATTATCAATTCTATCAAATATACACTTTTTGGATACTATTATCCTCCAACATTAACCATAAACCCTAATATACCCCAAATCCTTAAACCCTAAACCCCCCACCCATCATGCTCATGAATGCAGAAATCAGAATCCCTCTGATCAGCAAGTAGACAATGCCAAAACTCCTATGGCAGAACAACCTTTCAAGCAGGCAGGGAGGAAAAGAAATCGTAACAATTGAAATAGGAGGCATCCAGGGGTGAAACGACCTCAAACTCAGCACCACAAACACCCTACCCAAACTTATCCACCTCATCCTACTCACCCTCCAACCCCGCACCCTTTCCACACTTCAACTCCTCATCCTCCACCCCCTCATCCGATTCCTTCTCACCCTAATCATCTTACACATCCTAAACCACCCACACCACCTCAACCCCCTGCTCAATCTCCCCATCACACCCCTGTCAATAAATATGGACAGAAACCAGCCACCCAAACACAAACGCAGAAAACTCCGAGTGTTGATTCCCACACTTCACAATAGAATCGACTCATCCCCAATAGTAAAGCCACATGGATTCCGATTTTTAGCAGTGGAAAATCCTCGGAATCGACAGGGAGAAACTTCAAAAGTAAAAAGGCCAAATCAGTTGGAGATGATGACAGTGTGGTGAATTTTGAAGACTATGATGATTGGATGGGAAAGAAAATAGCTGAGGAAGGGATTCCATCTTCGGAATATTCCTCATGAGTCTCCTATTTTGGAATGTGCATGGGATGGGCCGCACGCCAACCCATAATGCACTTAAGAAAATTGTGCGGGATCATGATATTGTATTGGCGGGGCTGCTGGAAACTAAATTATCCATTAGTAATGTTGATAGTGTTGTTAATAAAGTCTTTCCTGGATGGAATAGTAAACTTTGAGCTTTGTCAGGGGGCATAATCCTTTTACTTTGGGATTCCAGTAGACTCCATTTGGAGAATTTTGTCTTGTTTAACCAAGCAATTACTGCCAACGCTCGTTGTGTTACTACCTCGAAAGAATTTGTTCTCTCTGTGATCTATGCTTATAATAGATATGTGGAAAGAAGATCCCTGTGGCATCACCTTATTTCTTTCTTCCATTCCAACTCTTTACCGTGGATCATAGGAGGAGATTTCAACTGTGTAAGATTTGATGGAGAAAGAAATGGCACTTATCTGAATTCGGGTATTAGAGAGATGCACGAGACTTGTTCTATCTTGGGGGTGGAAGATACCCGATCTGTTGGCTGCTTTTTCACTTGGGCAAAAGGAGTTTCTTGCTCAAAAATTGATAGGGTTATGACTTGCAAAATATGGAGGAGTATGGGATGTGATGTTAGCACTTCTTTCCTTCCTCAAGGAACTCATTTAGACCACTGCCCATCCATAACCACTTTCCAAAATTCTAGCCCTCACTCTATAAAACCCATCAGATTTTACAACTTTTGGACTAACCATGATAATTTTATTTCTCTAACTTCTGTTCATTGGCAGGTCTTTATTGCAGGTACTCGACAATTCTCTCTTCGTAAAAAATTGAAGTTACTTAAGAAGCCTTTGAAGGAACTGCACAATCAACACTATAATCATATTTCAGAGAGAGTAAAAAAGGAAAAGAGCGGTTGAACCATCTCCAATATCTGTTTATGGCAGATCTCAGGAATCATGATCTTCATAGGGAGATAGGAGACGAGATCAATAAGTTGAAGCATTGGGAAGATTGTGAAACTAACTTTCTTATGCAGGTTCTAAAAAATTCTCACATCAAGAACCATGATCGTTCTACCAAATACTTCTATTCTCTTATCCGAAGCAACAAGTTGAGAAATGGTACTTACTCTCTGAACACAACTAGCGGCCCGACAACCTCTTATCAAGAATTGGTTGATTCCTTTGTCTCTTACTATCAATCAATACTTGGGGAGGAGAGTCCGACTACTAGTACAGTGAATTTGGAGGTGTTAGAAGGTGGTGCAAGGTTGTCAGCGGAAAATGCATGTAGATTGGAAGAAACAGTTGATGATGCTG
Source organism: Pogostemon cablin (assembly GCA_023678885.1). Classification (NCBI taxonomy): domain Eukaryota; kingdom Viridiplantae; phylum Streptophyta; class Magnoliopsida; order Lamiales; family Lamiaceae; genus Pogostemon; species Pogostemon cablin. Next base: position 1,168,089 of record CM042977.1, on the reverse strand, counting down.
AGATTAAGAAGGCCTTATGGGACATCAACAAGAATAAATCACCGGGGCCAGATGGTTATACTTCAGTCTTCTTCCAAAGTGCTTGGAGTGTGGTGGGAAATAATGTGGTGGCAGCAGTGAAGGAGTTCTTTTGGAAAGGCAAACTACTCAAGCAAATCAATGCTACTTTTGTGTCCTTAATTCTGAAAAAACTCATGAGCCGGGAGTCCAAGATTTTAGGCCTATATCTTGTTGCAACACAGTGTACAAGATTATTTCTAAGATACTGGCAGCCCATCTCAGATCATGCCTTCCCTCATTGATAAGTCCATCCCAGTTTGGATTTATCAAGGGACGGAAGTTGAGGGATTGTATTATGCTGGCTGAGGAGATTTTTAGAGGTTATGGCAGGAAAGAATGAACTATCTCTCTTAGAATGGCAATCAAAGTGGACATTTTCAAAGCTTATGACTCTGTGAATTGAAAGTTTCTTTTTGAGTTGCTTACGGGGTTGGGTTTTCCGCCTACTTTTTGCAAATGGATTGTGCAATGTGTCACCACTACTTCTTATTCCTTTCTCATTAATGGTAAACCGGAGGGGTTTTTCAAAGGTAAAAAGGGACTTCTTCAGGGAGATCCTATCTCGTCTCTTCTTTTCGTTATTTTCATGGAGTATCTTAGTAGATTGTTGAAGAGAGCTGTTGATTTACATGAATATAGATTCCATTCTAGAATCTGTAAACGTGTAGATGTATCTCATCTAATCTTTGCTGATGATCTGTTGATTTGGGATATGGTGATGTTGCTACAACCTCTTCTATTAATCACATCTTGAGCCTTTGCCAATGTCTCGGGACTGGTTGTTCATCCTCAGAAATCGAGCCTTATTACTTCAGGAGTTTCGAACCAATTTTGAGAACAAATTGCTCAGATACTTCATTTTAATAGAGGTACCATTCCTTTTAAATACTTGGGTATTCCTATTTGTAGTAAGAGGATAGAAGTGGAAGATTTTGCGCCTCTATTGAATGATATTAACAGCATGATATAATCTTGGTCCTTGAAATTATTGTCTTTCACTAGTAGATTGGAGCTCATAATCTCGAGAATTTATGGCATTATATCATTTTGGGGTGGAATTGTTAAAATTCCTATTGTGGTGATACATAGAGTGGAAGCATTAATTCGGAGGTTCTTGTGGGGTACAAAGGTGAGTCCGGTGAGCTGGAAAAATATCTTACAACCCAAACATGCGGGTGGATTGGGGTTGAAAGATATAGCTACTTGGAATAAATCACTACTCTCGGCTGCTCTTTGGGATGTACACAAAGAAACCTCTTCTCTTTGGGTTAAATGGATTCATTCAGTCTACCTTACCTCTACACATTGGTAGTGATCTCCCCTGGTGCTAACTCTACTCATTTATGGAGAACGCTGATCAACATAAATAACACTATTGATAGAGAGGTGGAAGGTAATGAGACAGTGGAGCAAATCATGGAGAATTGTTGTAGCAGAGGTGATTTCAAAGCTAGTCGAATGTATGCACGACTGAGGAGGAATTATGAAGCCGACTCTAGCTTTGTTTACAATCAAATATGGCACAAATGGATAGTCAGAAAGTACAGCTTCAGACTATGGCTCGTTCATAGAGAAAGATTGGCAATAAATGATAGAGCTTGGTGTGTACGAGAGGATGGAAGGTGTGGATTATGTTTCGACCTTGAAACAGTTCCACATGTCTTCTTTCAATGCCCCTACACCAGGTACGTTTGGGAAGAAGTGAAAAGATGAATTGGGTGGAGAAGAAGAAATATCACATCAGTCACTGATGCCTACAGAAAAATCATAGCAGACACGTATGGCAACAGGAAGGCTCGAAGACTCCTATATATCACATTTGCCATATATGTCTACTACGTTTGGATGGAAAGGAATGCACAATATTTTGGGAATAGGATGTTATCTCCAGCTCACATAATAGATAGAATTAAATTGCAGATAGCAATATTGTATTTGAATTATTGATGTATTCACCCTGAGCTTGCTTAGGTAGGTTGGATAAATTTGTATTCGCATGTACGTAAGTATAATGTAAACGTTTCCAGTGAAATATACATTTACCAATTTCACTAAACCCCTCACCCAACCGCTGCCGGTCACCGGAGGCAGGCCGCCGCCTCGCAGTCGCCGCCGTCACCACCCATCCGCCGGCAACCGGTGGCCGCCGCTGCGTCGTCGCCGGAAAGTTCGCTGGAGCGGCTGCGCGGAGATGGGTAGGTTGGGTAGGACCCCTTGGTAAAATTGATAAAATACAATGAGGGGCAATATAGTTCAAAAAATGTCAATTAGTTAATAAATATAATTAAGTTAAATGATCGTAGGTATTAATTTTTCACTATTCATTTTGGATAATTTTATATATTGGCACAAAAGGATATTTTTAACAACGTATAAGTTGTTTATACCAATTTTCTTTTGATTGCAATGATTTGTAGAGTTCAAATTCAATTTCACACTATTGAATCACGGCACGACGCTATTTTTAATAATGTCATTATCTTAATTATACTATAGTAATAAATGAAAAATAAATAAAAAATAATTGAAAAATAGATTAATTGGAAGAAAATTTCCAAACATTTATTCGTGAAAATTAATTTTCATATTTGAGAAATCGCTGAAAAGAACATCATCTATAAATATTGTTGCAAAACACATTCAATGTGTAATATTTTTCTCAAAGGTGAGAATTAAAGATGATGTTCTTTTTTAAAAATTTGATGCATTTTGCAACAATGCTTAAACATGAATTTTTTTTTTTGCAATAAAAAATAAATAATGATATTTTATTATAATTTTTTCCCTTTTTAGCCTAATGGGTACAATTTAATAATGTGTAAAATTAATATTAAAATTAGAATTTCTTTTTTATTAAAGAAATTTATTTATATACTAACTTCGTCCCGCCTTAAGGTTAAAGGTTGACGCTTCCTACAAAGGAAACTTCGACCTTACGACATGGATCGACCCGACTCGGATTTTCTGTGCCACTTTCGTACATCATCTCCTGTCGGATTGTCGCCACGTAGGAGGTGAGAGAAAAAATAAACGTTTTCATTTAACGCTATCAAGTGGCCCAATAAGAATATAAAAAAGATTTTTAACAACGTTACGTGGGGAGTTAAGCGGTGACACAGGAGATGATGTACGAAAGTGGCACAAAAAATCCGATCGGGATCGACTGTCTCTCAAAATAGTACCCAATTTATAAATAATATAATAATTAATTTAATTTAAAATAAAACATATTATACATAAAAATAATAAGCTGGCCCACCCATCCGCCCACCATAAAGCTGGATGGGCTTAACATTTTCAGCCCATTTCAGGCTAGCTCATCTAGGTCCACCAAATAGTGGGTTACAGGTCCGCCTTCTCCCTCTAGTTCGTATGGCCCGTTTTAAATAAAGTTAGCATTTTATATATGTTATACCCATCAACAGCACCTAAATCTTTCATAGTAAATTCATGATATTTTTATTTTTGCTCGTCTAATCATTTATGTATTTTTCTAAACATTATAATATTATACCATATACTAACATTCTCACAATATCAGAAAAAGTAACAATTCTGTGTATGAAATAGTACTAATATTTTACATTTTAAAAAGTAAAATTTGAATGCATTTACTAAAATATGATGAATATATAAAATATGATTTTATAATATTATAATATAAGATACTAGACTTTGTCATCTATTATATTTTGTATGTGAAAATAAAAAGTAAAATCGTAAATGGTATTTTTTGTGATATATACTATACTCCATGCAAATAAAAAGTGAATTTTTGGTAAATAAAGAAAGGAAACAAAAACTGGAGACCTACCGAATTGAATTAACCCTATCCAAATCCAAGTACTACTGCTAAAGACGATTCGAGAGAGGGATACGCTTAACCGTGATTTCTCCTGTACAACACTTACAGCTGTACGTACAACCCCCAAAATATATCCCCGATACAAAACAGAAGATCATCAAAAAGTTTAATGGGGTTTTGAAAATTGTTTCTGTCTATTGCAAATTGATGCGATTTTCATCTCCTGTGTGTGGAGTGACGCCGAGCTTCAGTCCTGGGTAGTGAAAGCTGTGGAATCAATCAGTGTTTTTGCATCGGTTGGATAAAGACAATGTTTCGAATGGACATTGATTCGTCGCCTGAATCCGCTGCGCCGTCTTATTCCGATCTTATATTTCTGGTTGGTTTTTTGCCCGAACTAAAATATTTATATCTGTTCGATCAATTTAGTGATTGAAGTTTTTATGCCACTCCTAGTGTATGCTACTTTTTATTTGAAAGATCACTTGCGATTAAAATATGTGAAATCTTAAGTTATGACCTGGCCAATTTATCTAGAGACCAAGGTTACTGTTAAATATGACACTGAAGTGTATATTATGTTAATAATTATTATGTTAACTCCTGAATATTGAATCTTGTTATATTTTCTTCAAGAAATTTAGTGCTTTATTTGTACTAAAATGTATTTTTAATGTCATGTTGAATGAAGCAAGGTCTCATTGCTAACGTGAAGAAAATTTTAAGGAAAAAAGTGTAGTGCTAATTTTTGCATGATGTTATAGCAAACTCCAATTTCAGTGTTCTTTTTTTGTAGCAATAATTTCCTAGTTCTGTTTGTGGGATACTTTCTTTATCGTCTGAATTTGTAAATTGAGAACTGTACCCCAGTGTGGATTCTCACTGATGTATGCATTTTGTATCCCAGAGACTCTCGAGACTGGGGGTTCGCAGGGATAATCTGAATCAAGGACCACGTGGTTTGGTTGCTTTTGCTAAGGGTAACAGATCCCTTGTTGGAGGGTTGGTCTCTGCCATATTGCCAGCCGAAGAGGAGGTGGATGAGGAAGTATTTGATGACAGTTTGAATTGGCTGCAGTGGTTGATGTTTGAGGGTGATCCTGAAGTGGAACTGGAGCACCTTGCCAAAATGAGTGCTGATGAGCGAGGTGTTTGTGGGGCTATTTGGGGGAACAATGATATTGCATATCGCTGCAGAACATGTGAGCATGACCCAACATGTGCAATTTGTGTTCCTTGTTTTGAGAATGGAAACCACAGGGACCATGATTACTCTGTTATATATACTGGTGGTGGGTGCTGTGACTGTGGGGATGTTACTGCATGGAAGCGCGAAGGATTTTGTTCGAAGCACAAAGGTGCAGAGCAGATTAGACCTCTCCCCGGTGAAGTTGCGGGGTCTTTGGGACCTATTCTGGATTTATTGCTTTGTTATTGGAAAGACAAGTTGCTTTCTGCGAAAAATGTGTCAGGAGGAAGTCCTAGAATGGTTGGTCATACTGCTGAAAAGGCGGCAGAGGAGTTGACCTCTAGTGTAGTGGACATGCTTTTGGAATTTTGTAAGCATAGTGAAAGCTTGCTCAGTTTTATTTCTCAGAGAGTGTACTCTTCAGCAGGTTTACTGGATGTTCTGCTGAGGGCAGAGAGGTTCATGAATAGCAATGTCGTTGGGAAGCTTCATGAGTTACTTCTCAAAATGTTAGGGGAACCAGTATTTAAATATGAGTTTGCAAAAGTATTTGTACACTATTATCCAACTGTTGTGAATACAGCCATAAGCGAGGGCACTGATAGTGCTTTCAAAAAATACCCACTTCTATCAACATTCTCTGTCCAAATTTTGACTGTACCTACACTTACCCCACGTCTTGTAGAGGAATTGAATCTGCTGGGTGTGTTGTTGCACTGTTTGGGAAGTATTTTCTCTTATTGTGCCGGAGAAGATGGAAAGCTGCAGGTGTGCAAGTCTTGTCATTTAATTTTGTGCTTGTATTATATCCCAGTTGTATGCATCACTTGCCATGATTACGCAAGCATCCTTTGAACCAAATCCCAAAGTTGATCATCGTTTAACTAGGGGTGAGATTCTTGGATGTTTGGATTGTTTTGTTTTTAAATCTGTAAATTGCTATAGATATGGACGAATTTCTTTCTGGGGTGGGGTGTTTGTGTTAAAAATATTGGAATTGTATACTGCTTATTTTCTGACCCAGTGCTGATGCATTGTGCATGGGTGGTGATCAGGTAAAAAGGGATAATGATGGGTTATTTAATTCTAAACTTGGTAGCATTTTATCAAGAACATGCGCGCAATGTGAAACTCATTTTGACATGAACAATGTGGAGACTTCCAACTTGAATATTAAACACAATTTCCCAGATGCCATGTGTTCCCTGGCAGTCACAGTATTTTATTCACTATTATCCACAATAGGGATACTTGTGTTCTTCTACTAAACTGTTGCAATGATCTTGGATGGCAATGATGCGGCATCTTGAATTGAATTATGACTTAGTGGAATATATTGCTTGTCGCTTCTTAAATATGACTACCCATCAGTATTTATTTGCTTGACGAAACCCACATTTGTTGTTTTGTTGGATTGGAAGGGTGCTCACATCTTTAGTTGTGGAAGTATGATCCAGCCACATATAGGATGTGTATTTAATTTTTATTGATCCTTGGTTCAGAATTCAGATGAAAGTTAAATATAGAGGTCGAGAATGCTGTAAATTTTCTGTATGGGTACTGAAATTCTCTTTTACACTTTTGTGAATCATATGGGTGCGTTATGTAGATGCATATTTTGATATTTTTCCGCATATATGAATTGTTGTTTGTCTTGAGAATGTTAGTGTTGATGACACTGCAAGCGATTATATTTCGGTATAGTGTTATTTTCCTTGTGAAATTAGCTCGTTAGCATGTAGTTGTTCTACATCCATCATTGGAATATGTGGTGCAGAATTTTGAAAAATAGTACAGCATAGAACATTATTTACTATTATGATTTGAGGATCCTCTAATGAATATTGTTTTGTCACTACTGACAAATTTTTCAACTCATAATGTGGATTTTGTTGCATGAAAAATTTATGGAAGGTTTATCGTAATCTATCTGAGAGCTTTCAGATTCAATAATGCTGAAAGCAGCTATTTTACAGGTTGCAAAGTGGGCAAACCTCCATGAAACTACTCTCCGTGTGGTTGAAGACATTAGATTTCTAATGAGTCATTCTGCTGTACCCAAATATATCTGCCAGCGCAGGCGAGATTTAGTTAGAGCATGGATGAAACTCCTGGCTTCTGTTCAATGGATGAACACTCAAAAGAGAGAGACTGGCAGTCACATAGAAGATGAAAATGATAATGTCCATTTGCCTTTTGTTTTATGTCATTCCATATCAAACATTCTCTGTCTACTTGTGGCTGGGGCTTTTTCAGTGAATGCAAATGATGATACTGGTGAAGAACTTTTCTGTGGCACGTATAAGCTAAATCGTGAGGACCAAGACAACCCTAGACATGCAAAAGTTGGAAGACTATCTCAAGAGAGCTCTGTCAGTAGTATTACAGGGAAGAGTACATTGGACCATGAAGCCAAGTCTGCTGAGAGTATTCCTGTGCCATCATCTGCTTTGTGGTTAGTATATGAGTGCTTGAGATCTATTGAAAATTGGATGGGATTGGACAACACATTGGGTCCTCTCAGTGCCTTATCTCTAAAGACAAGTGATGGCTCTGGCACTAATTTTTTGGCTCTGAAAAGGACACTCTCTAGATTCAGAAGAGGCAGATATATATTTAAATCATCTACTTCACCAGATAGTAAGTCTATCAATTCAAACGAGGCTCTTAATAAACAATATTCACCATATGTTGGTGGTTTGAACATTGCTTTAGGGTTGGAGTGCGGCCAACCTACAGGACAAACTGCTACTGGTGGTAGTGATGACAATATCCTAGAAGGAGAGAGCTCCTCTGAGCCAGAAGGCCTTCGAGTTCTGAGTGTATCAGATTGGCCTGATATTACATATGATGTTAGTTCACAGGAAATATCTGTACATATTCCATTACACAGACTTCTTTCAATGATTTTGCGGAGGGCTCTTAAAGAGTGTTATGGTGAATCTGTATCGACACATGTCCTGTCTGCTAGCACTGCTGATAGCAACTTCCTTTGCCAGATTTTGGATGGAGCCCATCCGTGTGGGTTTTCTGCCTTCGTGATGGAGCATCCTCTGCGAATACGGGTGTTCTGTGCACAGGTTCATGCTGGAATGTGGCGTAGAAATGGGGATGCTCCCATATTATTTAGCGAGTGGTACCGTTCAGTCCGCTGGTATGTATTGCTGCAATGGATAGTACGACTCACAAATATCTATCCACTAGAACCCTATTTTGCTTCTTGCTTTTGTATTTATTCGCACTTATTTTTGTTTTTTATATGGTCTAAAATTTTGTTTCTCTTTGATTTCTTAATGCAGGTCCGAGCAAAGTCAAGAGCTTGACGTCTTCTTGCTCCAGTGTTGTGCTGCCTTAGCTCCACCAGATCATTATGTCCAGAGAATCCTGGAACGTTTTGGGCTAACAAACTATTTGTCATCGAATCTTGATCAGTCTAGTGAGTATGTATTTATTGATTAACTTATTATTCTGGAATCTGAACCTCTTATCATTTCATTTCCTTTCTGAGCATGTTTTTTCGCAAGCCTTGTAAATAAGTTGTTTGGTCTGTAGGGTTCCAATCAACTGATTTTATTTTATTTTATATTTTTTAACAGTAATGTGGTTCGCTATTGGGTGATTTAAGGGCTGCCTGTAATATGATCATGTTATGCCTCCCGCCTAATTTTAGTGTTCAGTGAAATTCTAAACAGTTATGTGCGGGCCAATTTATCTTCTTCCAACTCTAGGGAAGCATAATTGTAGCAGAACTAAATAGTTTTAGTATATGATGTTTTCTTTGGTTAGTTGGTGAAATCCTATTTACTTGTGAATTCCATTATCATGCATCGTAAACCCTGTTATTTTTATGTACATTACAGTTGTGTATATATATATATTTTAAATAAACCCTTGAAATATCAAAATATCTTTGTGATTTTGACTTTCAGGCACGAACCAATTCTAGTTGCTGAAATGCTCACTCTCCTAATACAAATAGTGAAAGAGCGGAGGTTTTGTGGGCTAACCAATGCAGAGTGTTTGCAAAGAGAGTTGGTGTACAAGCTTTCAATTGGAGACTCTACTCGTAGTCAGCTGGTCAAATCTCTTCCTCGAGATCTTTCTAAAGTTGATGAACTTCAAGAGGTTTTGGATAAAGTTGCAGAATATTCACATCCATCTGGCATGACTCAGGTGTGGTTTTTCTCGGTGAATAATCACCGTCATAGTCAAGTATTAAATACAGTGGGCCACCTTATCTTTATTTTCTTTTAAATCTCAGGGCATGTATAAGCTACGGTCGTCATTTTGGAAGGACCTTGATTTATATCATCCACGCTGGAACTTGAGGGACCAGCAAGCAGCAGAAGAAAGATACCTGCGGTTTTGTAATGTTTCTGCGCCCACCACTCAACTTCCTAGATGGACCAAGATTTATCATCCTCTCAAGGGGATAGCTAAAGTAGCCACTTGTAAAACACTCCTCCAAATTGTTCGCGCAGTTCTGTTTCATGCGGTTTTCTCTGACAAGGTCACTGCCCTTCGTGCTCCTGATGGTGTTCTTTTAACTGCATTGCATTTATTGGCACTGGCACTGGATGTCTGCCGATTACACAGGGAATCAGGAGACCAAACTTGTTATGTGGGTGATGTGATTCCAATTTTGGCATTCACATGTGAAGATATATCCACTAGCAAATATGGAGATCAGAGCATGCTGTCGCTGCTTGTCATTTTGATGAGTATGCATGAGAAAGAAAATGTGCCATACTTCACAGAAGCTGACAATTTTAATTTATCAACTCTAATTTTAAGTTTAATAAAGACCCTCGTGGAACTTGAACCGGGATGCATGCTCAAATTGCAGAAACTTGCACCTCATTTAGCTAATCAATTTTCACATTCTATCTCACATGATAATTCAAGAGACATGGATTTGTCTGATGACAGTGAAAAGCGCAAAGCAAAGTCTCGAGAAAGACAAGCTGCTATATTGGTGAGACCTGTTTTCTTTTTTGGTTTCATATGTATGGCTGAGCACTGAGTTATCCATTAGTCGAAGGAAATTTATATGCCTTGATTAATCTGTTTACACCTCAAATCTCTTGCAACTGAACCAAAGATGTCGAGAACTTCTCCAAGTTCACATTTATTGATGTTAAGGCACTATTTGAAAACATCATGTATCCAATGATTCTCTATGACTCAATTTGTGTTATAAGTATGCAGTGAAAATGCATGTAAAAGGTTGTCCTCCATCCTTTCCTTCTCTATTTCTTTATTGTCGTTAATGATTTCGCATGCTGATGTGTGCTTGTCCCTGGAAATATTCAAATTGAAACTTAATCCACAATATAAATGCAGATAACTAATCCTTCTGTGTGGTCTCATGTATTAAGTAAGTTATTTCTTGGTTGGTTGGCTGGTGCATGGGAAATGAATTAGGTTCTGCAGTAGAAGTTAAAATTGGCATATACTTTCTAGCTGATATAAGTTGACATTGACTGAGTACCATTAACTTTCTTTCTGATTGCTATTTAATATTTTTATGTTAACTAGCTGAGTGTAATTTCTAGTCTCTGAAATTGGATACAGGAAAAAATGAGAGCGCAGCAATCCAAGTTTATGGAGAGCTTCAATTCTAGCAAAGATGATGAGATTGGAGATGCCCAACTCGATCAAGAAGCGAGTGATTCTGAAGGCAGTAGTGACACACAGGAGTCTGCTCACGTAATGTGCTCCCTGTGCCATGATCAGAAGTCTAAAAGTCCAGTATCTTTCTTAGTTCTTCTCCAGGTAAGTGAGAATTTTTTATATTACTTGTCATGAAGATTCTAATATGATGTGATAATAGCTTCGCTCCGCATCTTGAATGATTCGATTCTGATTTGTCGACCCTTTTGAATAAAGAAATCCAGGCTTTTGAGTTTTGTGGACCAAGGCCCCCCTTCATGGGATCATGTTAGCCGATCTGGTAAAGAGCATGTTTCTAATGATACAACCCCACCTGTCGGTTCACCTCAAAGCAGTATATCAGATGGCTCAGATATCTCATTGTCTCAGTTGGAAAATTTGGTTCGGAGTGTTGTAAATGATTTTGCTTCTACAGGACAACCTCAGGAACTAAATGCATTTATGGAATATATTAGAGCTCGATTCCCTTCCATTAAGAATGTTGAACTTCCTTGCATGTCAACTGATTCAAGGGATATGACAGCATCCTCTTTAGAGACATTGGAACAGCAGATGTATTTGATGATCAGGAAAATACAATTCAGTTTGAACGGCTCAGATTCTCTTGAAAATGAAGATGATTCAACTGCTGGAAGCAGCAAGGAAAGAGGTGGCAGTGTTGAATCTCTTTTGCTTGGTAAATACATAGCTGCTCTCCCTAAAGAGCCACAAGATAACCTTCTGGCTTCAGAGAACGGATCTAGTAGTGATTGGATGAAATTGGAAACCAGTACATTGCATCCAAGATATGATAACTTTAGTCCATCTGGTGCTGATGGTATTTATTTTTCTTCCTGTGGACATGCTGTGCATCAAGGATGCCTTGATCGTTATTTATCATCACTGAGGGAAAGGTAGGCCTTTCTGATCCCTTCTTATTCCCACTGATTGACAAAGAGACTACCTTCTCTTTCATCTTGTTTCCCTTTACCGATGCCCCTTACTAAGGTCCGCTGAAAGATCTTCTGTACTTACTGTTATAGCCATCATTTGCTAGATTAGTTTAGCCTTGATTTTTTAAATCTGGCTATCACTTTCAAATTGGTGTTTTTCATTGCCAGAAAGTTAATCAAGTGAAAATTTTAAGTGTGAATTATGTGTCTGCTATGAACTTCATACCCATATTAAACCTATTTCACGTCTGAAACTGAAGTGACAAAATGAAATGATTTTTTTAGATCTATTCATTGATTCAGTGAGGTGAAGTGGTAGCATGAGGACCATAGTGTTTACAAGTTATTTCATACTTGCCCCTAAATAGGATTGCATTGTTTTCTATGTGCACAGATACATTAGAAGAATAGTTTTTGAAGGAGGGCACATTGTGGATCCAGATCAGGTATAGTTTTGTTTCCTGAATTTTTGCTGTTGAGGTAATATTGGTTTGAGAATGTTCATATATTTTGCCAGGGTGAGTTCCTTTGTCCAGTGTGTCGAGGGCTTGCAAACTCTGTCCTTCCTGGTGATAAGAGAAAGGTGTTACAGCCACCTGTTGTTTCAACAACTTGTTCTACGGATGCTAGTAGCGCTTTGAATTTTTTGGACATAGCCCACACATTTAAGCTCCAAGAAGCTTTGTTGCTGGTACAGAGAGCTGCGAGTATTTCTGGAAATATTGGAGCTCTAACAGCATTACCAGCAGAAAATGCCCAAATAAAGTCAAATTCTGAACCCATCATTCGTTTGTTATGTGGAATGTACTATCCAGGCCAAGATAAGATTTTAGAAACTGGCAGGATAAGCCATTCACTGATTCTGTGGGACACACTGAGGTACTCCCTCATGTCAGCTGAAATTGCAGCTCGATCAGTAAAAAATTCATTGAGTCCAAATTACAGCCTTGAAGCTTTGTACAAGGAACTTAACTCTTCCAGTGGTTTTATCTTATCCTTGCTTTTAGACGTTTCTCAAAACACTAGATCTTCAGATTCTCAGACTGTTCTATTAAGATTTCAAGGAATACAGCTGTTTGCTAGGTCTCTATGCCCTGGTACTTGTCCAGACGAATCCTCCAGTTACACTAACCAGCCAGAAGGTATGTTTTATTTATTTATCTTTTATGACTCATTACTACATTTATTCCAGAAAATTTGTTGTTTCATTTAGAGCTACTTCCTTTTGTTATGCTAAAGGAAATTTGTGTATGATGTGCCATCCCAACAAACATTTGATCATATAGATATATCATATAGCTAATTTGCTAAGAACATTAGTCATAGAAGAATAATCTAATATTGGTTGTTGTTTTTATGCAGTTTATTTTCACCCCCATATTAATTTATTTAAATAATAATCTAAATAAAGAAAATTAAAAAACAAAATCTCAAATGAAATTAGAAACAATATTAAGAGCAACTTTAAATCAGAGATAAATGCTCATTAACTAATGCAAGATTAAGAAATTAGCCTAATTAATCAATATATATAAACTGCACATGATTTTCGTTTTATTTAATTCTTCTAATGAACAGCTTTTCTTGTACTTGAATTCAGCACAATTGAAGTCTTTGTTGCATTTCCTTAAATGTCCTTGTCGTCCCTTTGAATTTCTTGTACTAGAAGAAGCATCCAATCTTAATTTATGTCGAAGCTGCATGGTAGAACCTTTTTTTATTTTTTTCCCTCTCTCTCTCAGAAGGCCTCGAGGTTGAGTTACTGAGTTAAGTTGGATTATTGGGGTTGTGACGGTACTTCCTGTGAATTTTCTTGTTGAGCATTGTTATTTTTGTCGAATTGATTAGCTAGAATCAATGGGACTTTTCTTAAAATCTGCGCAAACCCTAAATGTCTTTGTGGGATGAAATTTTGGTTATGGATCCTCCTTATGTGTCTGCCATACCCAATTTGGACAGTGCAAAATTGGCGAAATTTGCAACTATTTTTGGCTAACAAATAGCAAAACTTGGATTTGCCAATAAGGATCCTTGGCCTTTAGCTCGTATGTAGCTGTTAAAAGTCTTTGGATCTCTGTTTCCATTTTGAGATATTTGAAACCATGAAAAAGTTTCTCTTATGTGACAATGTACAGTTACACATTTCTGGATACTTGGTAGCATGTCCAAGTTGGTTTTCCATGCTCGTATAAATAATTTCTATATACGAAGGAGAATATTCGATCCAAAAATTCTATATGATGCTGATTATTCCTTATAATAGATGAATTTATTATATTTGTGTGAACTCTGCATCATGTTTGTCATTGTAAGGGATTGGAATGGGTATTTCCCAAGCCCTTTTGTATATGGTGCAAGTTACTTTGCATAAACATCTCTCACATGTTTAATGCCTGTTGAATACATTTGTTTTATTTCGAGTTTTTCTAAATGCATGCTTTTGTCCATTGTGATTTGCAGGTAAATTGCTATATATCTTGAGAAATGCTGAGCTGGAAACTCGTTATGCAGATATTGAATTGTGGAGACAAGCATATGAACCTATCCTTGCTCGTGATGCCTTTTCATCATTTATGTTGATGCTTTTCTGTCTTCCATGGCCAATGTTATCCTGCAAGGAATCCTTTTTATCCCTGGTGCATGTATTCTATGTTGTTACTTTAACTCAGGTACTAATATTTCCATTTTTTACCTTTGTAGAGGTATACTTGCTGCAGCCTGTGACTTATTACTTTTTGTTGTAGGCTATAATTACATGCTTCACGACATGGAAAACCAAAGAGACTGAGCTAGGACAGTCTGATAATATGATCAGCGATATAGCTAAAGCAATAGGCGAACATCAAGAAGCTGTGCTGTTTTTTGAGTCCAAATGTGTTAATTCTGCATATGATATGAATGATGCAGTTCGAAGCTTAACTTTTCCTTTCTTGCGAAGATGTGCCTTGCTTTGGAAACTGATAAACTGCTCTAACAATATGCCATTTGGCGAAGGGGTACACACCTGGGATGGATTTCCAGATGTAGTCAATGATATGGAATATTCTACTGGCACTGTGAAAGAGCTTCTAGAAGTTAAAAAGTTGGAGAAGATGTTTAATATTCCTCCCCTTGATACCATTGTTACTGATGAAGAGTCCCGATTGGCAGCTTTGAGATGGTTGGCTCATTTCTGCGTAGTATTTGAAGCTCACAAATCTTCTCATGTTTTGAGATGTATACCTGCCATTCCTTTCAAGCTGATGGTCTTGCCTCACATATACCAGGATCTGTTGCAAAGGTTTGAGTTGTGACTTTTTTGTAGTTTCTTACTTCTTGTGAATTGTGAATACATGTATATTCATCAATTGCATGGGTTATTTTCTGTACATCAGGTACATTAAAAAGTGTTGCCTTGATTGCGAAGCTGTAAAGGAGGAGCCTGCATTATGCTTGCTTTGCGGGAAATTGTGCTCGCCAAACTGGAAAACTTGCTGCAGGTTATCACTTACCTAATTTAGAATATTTTTGCAGATTCTTTCTATCAGACCTGGTGTGTGTGTTGGAAGGCGCCTAGGCCTCCTTGATTATCATCTGTATGTATTTCTGACTGGGTCATTTATTCTCAAGGGAAAGCGGTTGTCAGACTCATGCAGCAGCCTGTGGTGCTGGCATTGGAGTATTCTTATTGATTAGAGTATGTTTAGAACCAGTTTATTTCATTTCTTGATTCGGTTTTATTTTCTTAGGAAACTATTGATATATACACTTCTTTTTTTCAGAGAACTACAATCCTGCTTCAGAGATCTGCACGTCAGGCACCTTGGCCTTCTCCATACTTGGATGCATTTGGTGAAGAGGTAAAATACGTCTTTCAGATGGTTTACCTGAGTAGTGTTCTTTATATGCTAATACAAGACATTGATCCGATATGGATCGCCTTTCTTTTTTTTTCTTTTTTTTTCCCCTAGAAGTTTCTGCCGGCTTAAACCCGATACAACACGTCTTTTTTTCCCCGATATGTAGACAATAAGTGAAGTTGTGAAGTGTAGCTAGTCAATGAATTAATTGAACTCAACTGGCTGTGTGTACACTACGAGAACTGTTTATTCTCTTATGTATTCATGTTAATTTGATTATATATTGTGCTCGTGAATGCCATTACTTAAAAGAAATACTGTTGTGAATTGACTGTCATTTAACCAATTTGGATCTGTTAATTCTCAAACATTTTGCAGGATGTAGAAATGCACAGAGGAAAACCATTGTATCTTAATCAAGAAAGATATGCAGCCTTAACTCATATGGTAAATTGGCAATCTTTACTTTCCTCTCATTGATATCTAATGTGAATACTTTCTACTTCCTCAAGACAGTTTTCTGGTGTTGCTAAATGCTAATTAAAGATATTTACTTTTGTCTGGGAAGAATTAGTTCAATGATTGAATATATAAACGCAACTTTTGTTCACAGTGGGGAACTGGTTTGTTGCAATTGCTATAGTTTGATTTTTTTTTTTGGACAACAACCTCGTTTGGTTAAAAGATTCCTGCCATGCTCCTTGTACTCACTTCTCTGCCGATCATGCACTTTTTTGGGAATTTTTATCATTGATTTTGATTAATTCTTCTCGCAAACAATTTAGGTGGCTTCTCATGGGCTTGACCGGAGTTCAAAGGTGCTACGGCAAACAACTATTGGTTCTTTTTTCCTGTTTTAGACTGTCGATATCTTCTACCCTTCTGATGAGGTCTGGCTTTATCCTCAACTTGCAAGAATGCGTACTAATTTTTTATCTGTTTTATTTTGTTGTCTGATGTTAGTTTCAGCTTGTGTCCTTATTGGTTTCTGGCTGTATATTGCAGGTGGGATAGCATTCTGATCTCGAATCAGAGATGGTGTATAGTTTCAGATTCAGGCAGCAATAAAGGATCAGAGTGAGTGGGCCATGTTCGATTTTTGAATGTACATATTTCTCTCAAGGTTAGCATGTCTCTGAACATAAACAAAACAGAAAACAAGGTGTAGAGTCAGGGAAACTTTCTTGGCTCTACTGCCTATCAAAGTTATCTCAATACTTTCATCAAGATGCCTAATATCTGATATTATTCTCGTCTTTTAATCAAGGCCGCTTGTGTTTGATCTACTCAATAATTCTATTCTCAGGTATGTGAATTGCTCTCCAGCTTGAAGCTTCTTTCTGGCAGTTGTTTCTTGGAGAAGATACCTATTTCTTTCTCCGATCCATTCCCAGTTCGTAGAGTGAAATATATATCTATACATATCGTACATAAAGTTGCGCTACTGTCGTTTAACATAGCATGTGATGTCTTCTATGTTGTTAGGGAAATGGTGGTTTTGTAAATGGCGGTCGAGCAAATAAATTTGGTGCTTTCAAATAGTGGTATATTACTTATATTCAATGGAAGAATACCCTTTCCTTTGATCCTGAAAATGAAGTAACAGATTGATTAGTTTCTCCCCTCTTGCCAGAATGTAATCTCAAACCTGTTCCTAGCTTGTGTTGGTTGAAGGTTTTTTTGTCTTTAATTCGTAATTTATAATTATGATGATTCCAATTATTTTGTTTAGATAAATATTTGATAATGAATAATTGAATATAAAACTCATCGGCTCAGATTATTGCCATAGTGTAGAGTTATAGTATGGTTTTTCTTGATAAAAATTTCATGCAAAAAATTCTAATGTGATTGTCTCACGAACGATGGAGAAATCACAAAAATTGAGATGTTCAAAAGTTATGATATCCTCATCTCTTAGACATGCACATTTTAACTAGAACCGACTGTTAAAATCTGAACTGGAATTGATTGTTCCAAAATCGTTCAAAATGCATCCGGAATTGATATTATTCCGATTCGGTTTTGGTTTTATGAAATGAAGAATCGGCAATTCTTTCTTTCATTTTTTTGGTTTGAGGCTTAAAAAAAAAAAAAAAATCGGCAACCTGTGTATCTGAACCGAAACTGAAATTGCCTAAAACTGGTTTGCTTTCGGTTCATTATTTTCCAAAAAGGAACCGGTGGTTTCGAACTGGGTGCGCGCTTGCTTTGCCTCGTAATAAGATGTAATTATTATCATTTTGGATTGTCTACATAGGTTGTTTTTTTTTTTTAATAATAATAGTAAAATATATATGCTTAAGTTAACAATTAATATCCCTAGAATTTATACAATGGTTCAAAAATTCAAATTAAAATTAAGAATAAAAAAGTAAAAAGACAACATTTATCCATTCTTTAACATCCATACCTAAACCTTGGAATGAAGTATAAGCAAAATGGAGTATATATTAGACTGTAAAAAAGTGTCATAACGAATTTTTCTTGTGTTGTGTGATGCTTAATCTTTATATTGTGGAAAGAAGAGGGTCAGAGTCACCCACAAGTTTGTTGTGTAAATATGATATGTCAACTGATCAGCCAAAAAAGAGAATACAATAAATACCAAAGTTTGAGTGAGAGAGGGAACTCTAACATCCTGCTGAGTTATTCCAATCTATCTGTTAGGTGTATAATAAGGAATGATGATTATTCTACTTTGATAGCAAACCTGACTATACTTCCAAAATAAATTCTACCCCACCTCCATTTGGAGAGTTACTGTACATCTTCAGTTACAATTTGAACCACATGAGTTGGTGAAACTCAGTTATTTTGTACACATGAAAGTGATCAGCATCCAAATCTCCATTTTCTTGCCGATCGAAAGGCAAAAATCTTCAGCACGCATATGATGTTCCGATTGACAGGCATCTTGTTAACTGATCGACAAAGAAACCAACACGAAATCAGCAGGATAGATATAGAGAGAGCATAAACTAAGTGAAGATAAACCCGATCTTGTGATGCCGGAGGAAGCACAAGTCATCACACTACAAAGAATCAGCAATAATACAGCAAATGAGATATAAAGTGATAAATTTCACATAGGATACTGTTGTTTATGAACCAAAAGCTGCATTCTTTTGCAACATGAACTTGTGAAATAATCATGTCTCTCTAATTGTAACAGTATGAAAAGAACATGTTTTCCAATGACAGCATTGCAAACCCAGATAGTAAGAACTAATCTTCTCTATTAGCAGTTGACAAAACACGAAAAATTAAATGAAAGAAGTTAAAAAGAACTAAGCTACTTTATTTAGCACTGCTTCCTTATCCACTATAGGCACATGAAGTTGTGCCCCTAGTGGGTATATTCTCTACTCTGTGCTTAAGATAAATTATTACCAATCAAGCTACGGAACCAGCTATGCTCGTCTTTGACGCTTGTAGACAAACTTTGTTACAGGACGATTCTGCTTACTCTCCGTATCTCCAGCTTTCGTACCATTAACATGACACTCTTGCTCTGTGGTGAAGTCAAGCTGCTTCTCAACAGATTTATGAACTGAAGTTCTTCTCAATTTTAACCGGAATGGAGGGGATAAATTAAAGGACTTGTTGCTGCTTAACCCACTCTCATCATCCCAAGTAAGATCTGCACATTGACTATTATTTTGCAAACCTGAATTTTCAGAACTTCTCATGTGATCATGATCACGCAATAGAATAGTATCCCTCATCTGGCTCAAGGACTTTCTCTTTCTTAGTATGGATGGAGTGTTTACAAAGCTCTTTGCAGCAATTTTCAGAATAGATTCAGGAGTTTGTACAAAGGAGCTTCTACTGTTTACACTGGGTGGAGTAAGAAAAGGTGTTGGTGACCCTGCAAGGCTAATGTCTGATTCAGACTGCATCAGTAAAATATTTGTAAGACTTGAATCTAGCTGGCCATAGTCGTCTAAATTGGGTGGCACATAACATAGAGTCCCGTGGATTGGAGTATCACAATGCAATGATACTCCACCAATAATATGATATTGATCAACTTTTCCACATATTCCATGTCTCACAAACTTGGGTTCTTCATTTGGGTGATTAGTCTCTGCTTCAGATGGAACTGACTCGCACTTTGTGCACTCAGCATTCATAGACTCACTTTGCTGGTCAGCAGTAATATCATGATATTCAGTCATTATCTCTGGCTTATCCTTCCCATCTTCAGCCCCACATGAATCAACGGCGGTTTCACATGTGGCAAGAACAGTTGAGTCTGATCCTCTATTTGAACCAAGAAGAAGCTCGCCGACTGAAGAAGTCCTATTGACGTCTCTAGCACCATTTAAAAGAGCGTTCTTAGGCACTGGAGGCAGATTCCCAGTTGCAAGATAGAAATCTAACTTCTTCTTCAACGAGCTATTCCAGTGATTCTTGATTGCATTATCAGTCCTACATATCAGAAAGAACCATGCATCATCCTTACATAAGCATTTGAACAAACATTGTAACTAAAAAAATAGACTACATGAATATTGCTCAACGTATGGGCATGAAAGTGAGGGAAGAAATTATAATCCGTCCAACTCAGGTAGGCTTTATTTGACCATTTGTGGGCCGACTGTATGGTTATGGATCAAATTCAATATCTAATTTAAAAACAGTAGAAATTTCTTAAATTTACAACTTGCCAGTACATTCTATAAGAAGTATCTCCTTGTCCACTCAAGAAAGTAAATTGCAGGAAAGGTAAAGCGCCAAATCAAGTTAAACTCTCATGAATTGCAGAATGTCCGTATAGAGCTCCCTTGCCTGTACCACTACCTCTAAAAGAACGTTTTCTGGCTTACTTTTTTCCTGATGACTCTCTACAGAACCCAAGTAATTTAATGTACAATGGAAAGAGAAACATATTCAATAATTTTAACCCAATTAGTAAGAGAACATAATGGAGAAAGGGCTTCAAGAATTTTGACAGTCTGAGTGACTAATTTAAAGCAAAATTTACACTATTGCAAAGAACAGGGCAAAATTCTTAATCACCCTATCATATATACCCTTACTTTTTCCCTCTTCTCAGACTCAGTACTATAAAAATTACCTTCCTGGTAGGAGCTTAGCTAATTCAGCCCATTTATTCCCATTGACCCGATGAGCATTGAGCAGTATAAGCTCCTCCTCCAGAGTCCAAGCATCCTTCTTAATATGTGGATTCAAATGATTGTGCCACCTGAAAGTTGAAAACAAAATTTGACCTTCTTACTGAACTAATTGCCATTTAAGCATGAAAGATAAGACTATGCAAACACGTATTGATATTTTGCTTGGTCAAGACTTATTTATATTCAAGTGAATGAAACCACATCTCTTTCTATTTTCTAGATAAATTTCTACTAGAAACCACATGAATCTCGTTTTATTTCTTTATTTCTTAAGCAATACGTGAACGATAAGTAAAAAAAAAGAATCAACTTTTTTACGATCAATATTTTCATAACTCATTACTGAGAACTTGGCATGCAGAGACCACATATGTTACCCTCTTATGTTGAAAATGTATACTGAATCAATCTGCCACACATCTACCCACAGAACTTATTAGGAAATAATTAGATATGAGGTAGTATATTGATATTACCTCTCACGGCACTGCTTCCCAATTCGACCTGGCAATGACTTTGCTATGACAGACCATTTCGCAGGTCCGTATTTAGCTACAAGTTCTGTGATTTTCTCATCCTCCTGCAGGTAAGACAGATAAATTTGGATTATACACACCAATGAATGCCGTGAACATCTCAAACAATAGCATGAAAGAAGCATAAAGAGATGGAAGAGATAAAGTTGCCAACCTCTGGTGTCCAAGGACCTTTCACAAGCTCGGGGTTTAGAACCTTTTGCCATCGGTGCAGGCATTGCACTTCTGATCTATGGGGAAAAAACTCGGCTGCACATATTAATGTCAGTGAGGACACATAATGTCAAGATAAGTGACATTGTTAAGACATTATTGAGTTCACGTACATATTAAATTATTGAGTTCAACAGCAAATGTTAAAGAAGACACTAAAACACAACCAACTCATGACAACCCAAACATAAACAACTTTAGCAAAATTAGAACCTCGTTTCATATTATTTATACTAACTTCATCCAATTAACTAAGATGAAAACTAGTGGCAAGATAATTTAAAAAATCATTTACCAAAATTACATTCCAGTAGAATATGAACATTTACGGAGCAATAGTTCAAATATATTTGATACCTCTGAGGCTCTGGCAAACAAGTTTCCTATAAATAGCAATTTGCTTCAAGCTTAACATGGTGCTTGTGGGTATGTAGTTTTGTGTATGGTGGGTGCCAAAAAAATTTTTCGTGCAGGTGTGTGACAAGTGAGTGAAGCATTAAAAAATTGAAACATTGATTTAATCAATTCAAGTTGCAAGTAAAAAGATGCAAACTGCAGACTATAAAAGAGAGTGAGCAGTATACCTATTTTCTTCCAAGACTTCCCACTGTAAGCTGCGACCGCTTTTTTTAATGTATCATCCTAATGGAAAATTCAAATTCAGGTATAATATAATGCTAATAATAAATGCAAAAAAAAAAAAAAACTTTTTCAACTTTTGCCATTACTTTTTCTTGACAAGCACTTCAAAAAAGTTATTACCTCTTCTGGAGTCCATCCTCCTTTCGCTCTTCTGATTGGGCCCGAAGTTCTTCTGTTAACCAAAACCAGTAGCAGTGAGTTTTAGATCATCATAATCCCAAAGAAAGTTTAAGGAATTTCAAAGTTCAACTTTTGGAGAGAGCATCTATTAGAACTATTAGATTAGCTCATATTAAACCAACCAAATGCCAACCCAGTTAAGAACAACATCTTACTTTTTATTCTATGTTTTCTTATCAACAAATTTTCGAAGAACACATGTATTCATTCATTACAAGAAAAGCATTCCGAAATATGTTACCCTGATGCTATTTCATAAAAAAATAAATTGAATAGGATGACCAAGAAGAACGTGCCAATTCTCTGGTTTAATGCAAAAGACAAAACCTTTATGTGATATGTGATGTGCATATATGGTAACAAGTAGTTATCAACAAGATAAATCGAACTCTGATCCATTGCTAATTAAGACAGCAAATCATCTTAACTAAAAACCATAAACCACCAGTTTAGACCCAAGGAATTCTAAACAAAATAATAACACAAAGCATATCGAAATATGTTACCCTGATGCTATTTCATAAAAAAAGAAATTGAATAGGATGACCAAGACGAACGTGCCAATTCTCTGGTTTAATGCAAAAGACAAAATCTTTATGTGATATGTGATGCGTATATATGGTAACTAGTTATCATCAAGATACACGAACCCTGATCCATTGCTAATTAAGACACCATATCATTTTAACTAAAAACCATAACCCACCAGTTTAGACCCAAGAAATTCTAGACAACATAATAATACAAGAACATCATCAAGATACGAGACTAATAACATCTCAGATATAATTATGTATCAGACAAACAAAAATCGTCACATATTAATCTCAACACAAAAGCAATACCTATGAGCTGGGGAAGCATTGGGACTACTTATCCCAGGTGGCGCGATGCTGCTACTATTCTCCGAAATAGATGAGCTTGAGGCAGCAACATATTCCTTGTTCTCCAGGCAAATATCATCCAATTCCACCTCCGCCATAAATCCCAATTGATCAACAGACATCCATGTATCCACAACTTCCTGAAATTCGGAATTCACCAATTCGATTAAAATTAAAACTAACTTGTAAGTATTCGCGTTAAGTAAAACCGAAAATCTAATTGACGGAAATTCTTTAGCTATAATACTAAGCTAAACTAAGTCCAGATCTCAAAACAAATAACAATCCACGAAAACGATAAAAGATAATCCCTAATCACAAAACAGTATCGCGAACTAAAAAATAACAAAAATTCAATTAAATTCTCGATTGATCATGCCTCATAAAACGGATTAAACACGTTTAGCTTGATCAAAAAGCAAAGGAGAGAAAACGCACACAAAAAAAACGAAATAAAATAAAATAAATCTTCATTCCATAATCTTGAAATATAATACAGTGACTAACCTTATGAATTGAATAATAACCTCCGCAGGTTCTGAAGCCCTAAGATAACAAAAAAAAGTCTCTGAATTTAGAGAGAGAAAATTCCGAATTGCAAAAAACCTTGCCCGTTGAAAGAAGAGAGAGAAAAGAAGTAAATATTTATATATAATTTGTATGTAACGAATACTTACGAGGGGTTAATGACGGCACCGTTTAAGGACCGTTAAGTGGAGGGATGGGAGATAGGACGATTTTAAACGCCGCACGTGACCGTTAGGGAGAAAAAGTTTGAACCTCAAACGGCACATTTCTTAGCTGGGAGAAAATCATTATTGCCCAGTCTCAATTTACAAACATCTATTCTGCCCACCAAACTAAAAAGATTAAAGCCCAATATTTTGTTTACATTCCTAGATCAAAGCCCAATATTTTGTTTACATTCCTAAATTAACCTTGATGAGTCAGCACTAATAAAGTCTATTCTGCCCACATTAACTAAAAAGATTAAAGCCCAATTTACATTCCTTGATCAAAGCCCAATATTTTGTTCACATTCCTAAATTAACTTTGATGAGTGAGCACTAATAAAGTCTTTGACTAATATAGTGTGTGAATATCCATATTTAAAATAAGAATAAAAATAATAATAATAATAAGTTGCTGGAAGAAAATAAGAATGGTTTGAATAGACCAAGTAAAATAAAAATAAAAGAATGGCTTGAATAGACAAAGTAAAATGAAGCGAAAAATTAAATTTTTTTTAATGCATTTTAAATAAAATAAGTGACTTTGAATTATTTATCTATACATATATATACATATATAAAAGTAAACCTGAATATATTTTTGGCATATTTGACTAATTATTAATATAATAATTTTCAATCAATATATAAATCAATGTTTAATTGATTTAATTTAATTTAATTTACATAAGATTTATATTTTGGAATTTTTTTTCTTAATATTAAATTAATCTATTTAAATTATTTAATTTTAAAGATCATATTTTTTTATTAAATTTATTTTAATTTTGGTATATATTTTTAATTTAATATTTACTATAAATGTCAATCACTCACTACTAATACAATTACACACTTTATATAAAATAATGATACTCATTAATTTATGTTAAAAAAGTAAATGGATATTTTACGTATTAATAGAGGGAGTATTATTTAAAAAAATAATGTAGTCAGCAAGTGTAGGAATTGTTTGGGGGCAGTTTGAGTTAAAAATGACAATGGAATGCGAAACCGAAGACAACTGAGTCGACTCCGATCCGATTGAGGCGGTTTTATTGACTTTTGATCGGTATGGTTCGGGTTTTGGGAAAATCGAAAAAAATTAATACAAACGGGGCGGGGATAGTATTTAAATACCTTTCCCCGAACCCGCCCAAAAAAAATATACTCCCTCCGTCCCTTTTCAAAGAGGGTATTTTTTCTATTTTGGTCGTCCCACTTTGAGTCTCCTTTCCTTTTTTACACACATGGGACCCACACACCCACTAATACAATTAAAATATGGGACCCACACTCCCACTAATACAACTACCCACTACACATTACTCTCTTCGTCCGGATTCAAGGGTGTCATTTGCTTTTGGGCATGGAGATTAAGGAATATTGTTATTTAATGTGTAGTGGGTAGTTGTATTAGTGGAGGTGTGAGTCCAATTTTTTATTTGTATTAGTGGGTGTGTGTGGATAAAAAAAAAAAAAGACCTTTGGGGGCGGACGCCTAAAATGGAAAAATGATACCTTTGAAAGCGGACGGAGGGTAATAATAAAACTCCTTAATCCACGTGCCAAAAAACAAAAGACCCTCTTAGTGAGGGACGGAGGGAGTATATATAAAGTAATAATCAATTTCTGCGCTACTTTGAATTATACATTATTATCTCTTTTAGTTAATTTATTTATATTTTTTTTATGTATTTCAGATTTTTTTGGTTAAGGGACTGCCGCGGGTCAAGCCGTAGAGGGTATCGCGAGACAGCCCGAGGCAGAGGGAAAAATACGAGGTACTCTATTGTTTAGTTTAGCTTTTATGGAAGCTTTAATGATTTATGGATTGGTTGTAACACTAGCACTTTTATTTGCGAATCCTTTTGTTTAATCTTAAAAATAGGAAAAATTCATATTTTCCTATTTTTTCAGCTTACCAAACACCACACAAAGGTGGATATAAAACCTTTTTACCCCTTATTAATACCAACCAAACGAGTCCCTAGTAAAAACCGCCCCATACCCGCCACATTGTCAATCCTAGTTTGAGTAATGACTAATAATGTAGGACAAAAGGATGTTTTTAGTTTGTGTGGGCAAAAAAAGATTTTACAAAGTTTAAAGTGGGCATATTCAACCATATTTTCACTGAGATTTCGATGTAGATGATATTTTCCAGGTTAATAAGGGCAGTTGATTTAATTATGCAGAGAGATTTAATCATGCGGTGGCGTGATTGATACGCAATACTCCCTCCGGCCCGTTTCAATGTTTACGTTTGCTTTTTGCACGTTGATTAAGGAGTATAATATTTTAATATATAGTGGTTAAAAAGATATAATATTTAATGTAAAGTGGGTAGGTGTATTAGTGTTGGATGTAAGACATATGGTGATATATTAATTGTTTTAGGTGGGTTCCATATTCTAAAAAGGGAAACGTAAATATTGAAATGAAACGCCCAAAATAGAAATATGTAAACATTGAAATGAGATGGAGGGAGTAATCAGTTAATTCACGTCCTAACAATGTATAATCGAATATCTCGGGGTCACAGGCAGCCGTTAGATTAATCATTGTCGAATGTATTAACGGAGATTATGATACAACAATTGTGGAATTTTATATTTTATTTAATTATTTAGTTATTAACACTTAACAAGATGGCTGTTAATTAAGAGGAAAAGAAGAAGAAAAAAAGAACTACACATGCATATCAATAGTATTTTAATTTTATACTCCTTCCGTCCGCCTCAAAGGTGGACATTTGCTTTTTGCACGTGAATTAAGGAGTATTATTATTTAAGGTGTAGTTGGTAGTTGTATTAGTGGGGTGTATGAATCCCATAAATTTATTGTATTAGTGATGTGTGTGGGTTCCATGTATTTAAAAAGGAAAATGTGGACCTTTGGTGCGGACGTCCAAAATGACAAAATATAGACCTTTCGGACGGACGAAGGGAGTATTAGATTAGAAAAATGTACATTTACATATATTAATAAACATATGTCAAGTAATTGAATACATTTTAATACATCTTACATAAATATTATCTCACGAATATTGTGATCCACTAACTAATTAGGTAAATACTTATTACATGGAATTTCATAAATAATTTTAGAAAATATTCCATCCATCCACTCTAAAGAGTTAATTTTTATTTTAGGTGTTCGTCCCATAAAGTTTAATTTCCTATTCTATACATATAGACTAACACACATACTAATACAATTAAATTTATGGGGTCTATATACCCATTAATACAACTATCAACAATACATTAAATAATAATACTTTTTAATCTATATGTATTTAAAGGTAAATGGGACGAAGGGGGCATATTTTTAATAATTCAGTTGGGTCTCTTTGACAGAAGGGAGTATATTTTTAATAATTCAGTACAATATAACTGAAAGAAAAAATAGATACAAATATTATTGATCTATATATTAGCAAATAAATGAAGAAAAACAAAGAATAAAGAAACTTTTGAAAATTTATGTACGTTTTATTACAATTTACAATATTTCATTCCCAAATTTATTTATTTTCTTTTTAAGCAAATTCACGATGCATGAATTTAAATTCTTAGAGCATTTCTAGCAGTGCACTGTAGCGCCACTTTAGCTGAAATTGTATGCTTCGGCAGTGCGCTTTTCTTCACGCTAAATTAAAATTTGCTACAAAATTGCACTACATGTGGCGCAAATAATTTTGCACTATCTACCACGCTATCCACTGTTATATATATATATATTCCAATTAGCTTTCTTTTCTTTTAAATATGCAGTAATTAATTAAAACCAGGTGGTGTATTTCTTTTTACACTTTAGTTAAAATACAATTATTTTAAAAATTATTTATTATTTATTGTTATTATTTTAATTTATTTAAAATTAGTTTTAATAAAAGAAAATTGATTTTATGATAAAAATTAATACTCTATCCGTCCGCTTCTAAGGTATCCATTTTATTATTTTTGGCGTCCGCTTCAAAGGTATCCATTTTCCCTATTTAATAAAAAAAATACACAATATGACCCACCAATTCCCTCTAATACAATTACCCATTTTACTTACAATAATAATATTTCTTAATTCACGTGTAAAAAGCAAATGGATACCTTAGAATCGGACGGAGGAAGTAATAAATATTTAATTTATTAAATCATAAATTAATTTTAATAATATAGTAGAGTATAATTTATTAAATTAAAATATCATATAAAATTTAATAATATAAAATGAAATATTTTATTTAGTGCGAAAATATAATGCAAACTGTTGAGGTTGTATTGTAAATTTTACGCTAAAATAGTGCAAATCTACATTAAAATAGAACGAACTACTATAGATGACCTTACACTTTGCCATTGGTCTCCATATCCACACCCACCGATTTACTCCATACACCTATGTACCTATTACTCAGTACACTTACTCAAATTATGTACACACCTTCCTCACTTTTACGATTATACCCTTTTAGATCTGTACCCATTCACCCACCCATTTAAAACTACAAATTACTCCACGTACACAATTACGTACACCCACCGCAAGAAAGAAGAAAAAAGGAAACGAAGGAAGAAAAAATAATCAGATCATCAATTCAACCCATCAGATTTTTGGAGAAAGAACAGAAGGAAGAGAAGAAAGAAAAGAAGAAAGAAGGAAGAAGAGGAGACTCAGGTCCAAGAACATCAGTCCAACCTATCAAATTTTTTTAGCGAATCAGATCCAAGAATATGACGGGAACGAGATTCAATCCAACTTATCGAATTTCTTTAGCGATTCAGATCCAAGAACATGACGTAAACGAGTTCAAAATCTAGAATTTTCTAATGGAGTAAGAATTAATGGTTGCGAATCATGGTTTAAAGTCGATCCTGGTCTGCTGATTTTTCTGTCACTAATCGACGACTAGTGATCGATTTTTTTTGTCACCCTTCGACCACTCATGGTCGATTTTTCCTCAATCGTTCGGCAGTCGATGGATGGTGATCGACAACTTCCAAAAATATCATCGGATGTTCGTCGACACTCTCTGGAAGTTTTCGACCATGGATTGTTGAATTATGAGTGAAGGTTACGGGCAGTATTTTTGAAAGCAAATACTTATAAAAAAAATATGGGCTGTATATTTATTCATGGCCCAATTTTGGTCCATATAACACAAGTGGGTTATAAATATTTGTGAATAGGCCTTGAAAATTAATGATGGTGAGTGTACGTGGTAAAATAGCGTGTGTGGATAGTTGGGCCTTTGCCATTTGGATATTCAGTTTACTCGAATTCTAGTAGGACATGTATGGATAGTTCTTTAAGATGGATATATATATAATAAATATAATTTTTTAATAAATATATTTTAAATTTATATATATATGTATATATATTTCTTAATAAATATATATAACTTTTTATATTCAATTTTTAATTAAAAAATTAATAAAAAATTCGCTAATATTTAGAATCGAAGCTAATTAATATTCTCAAAAATTATTACTATAAAAAATGCCTTTAATCATTGATAATGATTTCGAAAGCATGTTTTGCTTAATAAATAGAAATCTATCAGAATTCAATATCCAAACTCTCAAAATTATACATAAAAAATTAATGAATCGATAATAAATGAATATTTTTAAGAACTTTAATATCAAAATTGAGAATAATACTTTTAAAATGCAAAATATTGATGGTTGTTAGGGCATTGACATAAAAATGCATAAGATGTTTGTTAGGGCATTGACATTTTGACTCATCAGCTAGTAGAGTTCGGAGGGAGTGAATAAAAAATAAATGAATATTTTTAAGAATTATAATCAAAATTGAGAATAATACTTTTAATTGATGGTTGGATAATGATTTAGCCAACAAATATTGATGATTGTTATCAAGACTCTTACGATCAGGGCAACGTTATAAAACCAAATCGTAAATTAACTTAAAATGGCAAGAATTATGTAATTTTATAAATCAATTAAGCACTTGCCTTTGTTTATGTGGAAAATACACCAATATATTTAGGGGAGATTACTACTAGGTACAAAAAATCCTTACTTACTATGAGATACAAACATATAAAAATATTATTACTAACTATAAAAATATATAGTGTACCCCTACAATGTGGTGCACATAAATGTTGTGTGTAGCAAAAGTTCGTGTGCAGCAAAGTATGTACAGTAACAAAAATGTGTGCAGTAAAAAAAAAGTGTGTGCAGCAAAAAAATGTGGTGGTCCGGTGGAGCTCCGGCGGCGGCAATTTTCCGGCAACGGCGGCGGTCCGGCGGTGGGTGGGGGTTTGGGTTTGTTGTTTAAAAGTGTATGGATTTAGGGTTATATTTGGTATTTTACTTTAATATTTTGTATGTGATGGTAATTATTTTAAATCAATGTATCTAATAATAATTAGGGGTACAAAGTGTGTATCTAGTAGTAATTTTTCTATATGGTGGGAGGATTATTTATTACTTGAGAATTTTATAATATTATGGAATACTATAATTAAGCATTTATAAATTTAGTACATTAAATGTTTTTAAAAGGAAAATACAAGTATATATGATCAAATAAATGAAAAATATATTGTATTTTACAATATCACACAAATAATTTATTTATTAATTAAAATAGAGATCCAGAAAATTTAATGGTGTCACATGTTATCTTTTTATTCCCTACTAATAAATTTCCTTTACACTCTTACTAATAACTTTCCAACTTTCTATGGTAATTCCATGTCAAAGTTTATTTATTTCCTCCTTTCTTATATATTACTCAAACTTGTATACCCATTAAAGAGTATCCTTTAACACTAAAATGTATGGGCACAGGTCCAAGCACACGAGACCAACTCTTTGATAAATTACAAAAATACCAAAAAATATCACCACCTTATCAAGTATTGTTTGCAAAACCCTTGTGCAAAACTCTTTTAAGTATTATTACAACACAATACCACCCAATTTGTCTTTTTAAGTATTATTGTGTTTGTTTGCAAAACCCTTGTGCAAAACTCTTTTAAGTATTATTACAACACAATACCACCCAATTAGTCTTTTTAAATATTATTGCAAACACAAACCAAACCCACTTGTGTAAACTTTTTAAGTATTATTGCAAGCACAAACCAAACCCACTTGTATAAAATGGGTTTAGAACGGTGTAAATCCTATACCCTATGGTGTTTAAAACCCTATGGTGTTTAAAACAGGAATTTATTATGTAAACCGATTTACACCTCTATTGCAAAATAGAGCCCATTTGTGAATGTTTTTGTAGGGAGAGATAGCAACAAATTATAATTGGAATGGCACAAAGGTTTTTGTAGGGAGAGATAGCAACAAATTATAATTGGAATGGCACAAGGTTTTTGTAGGGAGAGATAGCAGCAAATTATAATTGGAATGGCAAAAAAGTTGTGTTCCAGAACAAAGAGACCAACTCATTGGAATTCTAATTGTTTTAGATTGCCCACTGTTTTATTAAATTACATTTTACTTTAAAAAAAATGCACATACAATTTGAATCTTGAAATTTCCATATTTCTTTCTACTCTAGAGAAGTTAAAAATAAAATAGAGTAAAATAATAAAAAATCATATACTTATTTAATAAAGAAGAAAGGAGTTTTCCATTAGTTGAATCCAAACTTCCACCATAACTAACAATACAATCAGCAGAGATGGCATTACTAACTCAATTGCAACACGGAAATACAAACTCAAAAGCAACCACTTTTTATTTCAAAAGGGGCCTCAAATCCCATCATTACAACATGATGATAAACGATTGATTTCGGCCTCCTTTTAGAAACTCACACACATACTTAATTATATAATAATACTACTATATACTATAATTAATTAATTTATACTAGATCTTCTTCATCTTCATCTCTGCCTGTTAATTCCTATTCATTTGCAGTTGCATGGATTGCAAGTGCAGTTGGCTCCACACTTGCACCCATTTTCCGCCACTTCAACCGACTCTGCTCCGCCAAAATTTCTGCGCAATTGGATATCAAACAGAAATTGAAATCAAAATGGATCGTATTATATAACAATTATTCGAAAAATTAAAACGAGTGAGTACGTCTGAGGAGCAACGCCGTGAACCAGCGTTCCGGTGGTGGCGGCAGCCTCGGAGTAGCTCAAATCCGGGTACATCTTGCACCTGTGTACACAAATCATTATTTTCCCGATGATCGGAGTAGGAAACAGATCAACATGCATGGATGATGGAATCACGAAATTAAAATAAAAAAATTCAGAAAAACAGACAATTAATCGAATGAAAAACACGATCACACACCAAATCACTGTTTCTAGGTCAAATTTAGGCCAATTTGGGCGGAAAAATACCATGCATGAATGATGAAACCACAAAATCAAAAAAATTACAATAAATCGATAAATCGGAAGGATTAATCGAACGAAAAACACACGATCAAACGCGAAATCACTGTTTAGGTCAAAATTGGGGGAATTTAGAAAAAGGAGAAGGAAAATTTCCGATGAATTACCCGCCGCAGCCACTACCGCAGCCGCAGTTAGCCCCACAACCACAGTTTCCTCCGCAGCAAGACATCTTCCTTGATTAAGAAAAATTGAAATTAAAATTATATTTTCTGGAGATTTCTTGTGAACGATAATCCAAGCCACAACAATGAGGTTGATTTATAGCAGAGCGACAGGAGAGTGTGTGGGATATCCACCGTACACGTGGCAAGATCTGGTGGAGGTAGTAGTCCTCGGAACTCGGTCCCACATCACTAGCGCCATATCCCTCCACGTATCTGTCGTTATCAATTTACTGTTTCTTTGAAAATATTGGAAAGAGTGATGATGGTGGAAGTTTTAATTCAAATCATATCTTCAACAAATAATATCCAAAATCTGTATTTTATTTCTCAACCTATGATATTTTTACATTGAATTAATTGGTCATTATGATTTATTTGAAATGATTGTGGTGTAAAGGTTGACGCGTTTACAGTAAAGTGTGTTATTGTGATTAAATACTCCCCCTATACTCCAAATCACAAATATTTTCCATTTCGTAATTTCTTCATAAAAAGGCAATGGGGTAAACTTGACACTGTCATTCCGTATCGACCAAGTCACGTTTGTTATGTGAGACGGTTTGTAATACGTGTTAAAGTATGCCTATTACATAGATAAAATATGTTTAATGTGTGTTAAAATGTGTTTTCTAAATTATGATGGATGATGAATTAAAGTATGATTTTAAAATGTTATAATATGATTCATTATTAACATACTTTAACTACAAATAAACATATTTTACCTCTATAATAAACATACTTTAGTAATGGATCGACTCGTCTCACATCCGTCACACAAAAAACCCGTCTCACAAGAGAGTGTCTCTTCCGTATCAATTCAGAAGAATAATTGAAAACCTAACTATAAAAAAATACTCCATCACTTTTAAAGTGGGTGTTTTGTTTTTTCACGTGATTAAAAAACATTATTTAATGTATAGGAGATAGTTGTATTAATGAATGTGTGAGCCCCATATTTTAATTATATTAGTGGGTGTGTATGAATCTCATTTTTGTGTAATAAAAATAAACCCTTTGGGTGGGACGGTGAAACTGAAAAAAAAGTAACCCTTTAAATAGGACGTATGGAATATACTTTAACGATAAAAGATAATACTCTCCTCGTCCAACATCAATGTGTCCATTTGCTTTATGCATGTGGATTAAGAAATATTATTATTTTATGTGTAGTGGGTAGTTGTATTAGTGGAGTGGGCGAGTCCTATATTTTATTTGTATTAGTGGAGGGTGTGGGTCCCATATATTTAAGAAGGAAAATGTATAAATTAAAAGTGGACGACAAAAAATAGTAAAATAGATAGATTAAGGATGGACTGAGAAAGTAATAAAAGTTCAACTCAAATATGTTTGGTGTAAATCGAGTGTGAAACTTGTTTTTTAAAATTATTCTTTAAAAAGATGAATTATTACTCTTTTAAATAAAAAATATTACTCCCATAATATTTTTTATTTAATACACAATAATAATCCATATTAAAGAATAATTTCACAAAAACAGGGTACATATCCGAGTCCCACTAGGCTCACTCATATGCTTCAACTTTTAAGGAAAATATTACCTATTTAAGAAATTTTAAAGAAATAAGTATGAATACTCTGAAAAAGTTTTTAGTTTTTACAAATGACAAAGTCTCTTGTGAGACGCTACTTTCATGAGATGGTTTGTGAGACGTGTTAAAGTATGTCGATTATTTAAATAAAGTATGTTTAATGGTTGTTAATGTATATTTTTTAAAGTATGTTGGATTATGTATTAAAGTATGATGTTAGTGTGTTATAATTTGATTTATTATCGACATACTTTAACCACAAATAACCGCACTTTAACCACAAATAAGCATATTTTAGTGACGGGTTGACCCGTCTCACATCCGTCTCACCAATAACCCGTCTCACAAGAGACTAACTCTTTACAAATATCCTCTAAAAGTTTTACTATTGGATTTAATTCTAATTCCTAATCAATTTTTAACTAATGCTGTAATTAAAATAATTATCTGCATTAATGAACATCAAATTACCACATAAGATGTGAAACGAGATTTGAAATCAAGTACTGCAATTTTAAAAATCTAAAAATTTGTAATTTTTAAACAATTAACTCTTTATTAATACATTTCTTAAAAAAATCAAATAATTTTACTATATTTGGAAGCAATCCATTTCTTATTGGGTAACAAGTACTATTTTATTTTCACATTTTTTTTCATTTATCATATTTTGGTAATTGATGACGCGAAGTTTGTTCCAAACATTTTTATTTATTTTTCTAAGCATCGAGAACTTTTTTTAAGATTTAAAAGAATTGTGGGTGAAAGGAAGAACCACGTAATTATATGATTAATTGGAAAATTTGAAATAAATCCTCATCCATTGAAAATGGAAATAAAGTTAGGATTCAGGGCATATGGGCTATGATTAAGATAGCAGCCATTAGCTGTGCTTTTCATATAGTATCTAACATTTTAATTCATTGTTGTTTGATAATTGATAGCTATACATGTATAGTTAGCTTTTGGTCCTAAATTTTTTTAATCACCAATATAAACATGAATTCAATAAGTGTTTAGTGTGAAAATCTGCATATTTTAGGGTTCAATTTAGCACCGTTTTGTGAAATTTATATTCATATTTTAGCATTAAATGGTTAATTTTTACTATATATTTAAGATATTGGTGCATTTGAGGTGTTATTTTGTGTTCTTAGGTGGAAAATGGATTAAAAGTGCAAAGTTGGAATGAAGAGTGAAATCGTGAAAGAATGCTAAAAATAAATGTCCAATTTGCATAATTTTTCTGTATTTGTGTAGAAGTCCAAACTGATCATGTGATATATGTTTGGAAAACTACAGAAGAGAAGACCATTTTGGCTCAAGAAACACCTCAATTGGAGGTCAGATGAGGGAGTTATGATCAAAACGGTGAAGACGCACAAGTTGTGCTGACCAAAATGACTCGTGCCACTTTGCACGACTCGTGCCCTTCAAATGTTGGAATTTTTGTGAGTCCTTTATGTGAATAGAAAGTTGAGGAAGAGAGGATCGCGTGAGTGCAAAAAGTACCTCAATCGGAATTCGGATGAAGAAGTTATGAGCAAAATCGTGAGGTCGCGCAAACTACTAAAGAGTGGCACGACCCGACGACCCAATTTTCGGCCCGTTCGTGTTTTTGACGTGAAAAAGCCCTATTTTGAGGTGGAATCCGAATTTTATCTGCCCTCAACTACAAAAGGAGCCTTTGGGGTGTTCCAAACAATAACTCTCCATAACTCTCTACCAAACCTTTTGGGCTACACAATCTTAAAACATCACCTTCCACCATCCATCTCTACCCTTCACCCGCCTTTCACCTACCACCCTCACACTCAATCACGATGTTTGCTACTTGAGAAGGAGAACGGAAGAGGATCATCAAGACGGAAAGAGAAGACGGAGAATTATTCCAAACAAGGGTTTTTCTTCCTTCTTTAATTTCTTATTGTTGATTTATAGACTCATGGGTAAGTTTTCATCTTTAATCATGTTGCTTGTTGATTTATAGAATTGAATATTTTGTGGTGAATTTGGATTGTGGAGATTTTATAATTTAAATATTATATTAGATGAATAATTTATATTAAGTAGTGTTTTGAAGGATTATTTAATATGAAAATTTAATTGTTTTATGGGTATTTATATTTAAAATATAATATAGTAATTTAAATTTAAATTACCGATGGAAAATTTCGTCAGCAAATTTATATATTCTTTTTAAATATACATAATTTACCAATGAATTTTTCCGTCGCTAATTTACCGACGAAAAAATCCATCGGTAAAATCGTCGTTATATTATCACTTCCGATGAATTTGTATTGTTTGATTACCGATGGATATCTTTCTTTAATGACGAAAAATTCGTCAGTAATTACCAACGGATTTAAAATTCCGTCGCTAAAAAATTACTGACGCAGGTTTTTACGACAGATTCATTTCTGTCGGTAATCTATCGGTAACTAAGTTAGCGATGAATTTTTTACTATTTACCAATGGAATTTTCCGTCGGTAATTAAACAGCTTCTTGTAGTGCGCTGAGCTGCAAATGATTCCCTACACTTGGGGACACGTAAAAAGGTGAATAAGTTATAAAGTTTATGTAGAATTATAAGTGCTATTTTGCTTTTGTAATAATGATAATATATTTTGTGTAACCTAATGAATAGTGCATGTATAGTTAGATGTTTTACTCTCAATCCCACATTATAGTTTAAAATTTTTTCACTTAAATTAAAAATTACTCCATTCATTCTAAGATAAGGTTTTGTTATTTTGATTTGTTTCATGATGATGTTTAAATTTTTCATTTTGACAAATGGGATCCACAAAACAATTAAACACTATGTTTGTTTACAATTTTAAAGTTCAGATTTTGATTTTGAAATCTAATCTTGGTTTGATTTAAGTTTTTGAAATGCCAAATTTTATAGAACAAATCAAAATAAAAAGCGTGAAAATTATTTAGAAACAAAGGGAGTATTATATTTCTTAGGAAATGTTTGATTCACATTTAGTTAAATATGATTTAATGTACTCTCTCCGTCCACTGTCAATCTATTCATTTTACCATTTTGGGCCGTTCACTCTTAATTTATCTATTTTCCTTTTTAGATACATGAGACCCACCCACACACTAATACAATTAAAATAAGGGACCCACACACCCTACTAATACACCTATCCACTACACATAAAATAATAATACTCCTTAATCTACGCGCAAAAAGTAAACGGATAGATTAATGTTGGACGGAGGGAGTAATATTTTCTTACCCTTATAATAAACCAAGTGTAAATGTTAACGGAACAGATAGAGTATAATATTTGAATATAAAAAAATTTATTGAAGAGGGAGTGTATGATGTAAAATATCTGAAGGGAAAATATCAATTTTGCTCATTTAGGATAGACCAAATCCATTTTTAGTTCTAAGGAATGGTAAATTCTCAAAAGTGGTTCTCCGGTGTCCAATTTTTTTTTGATCGGTAAAGAATCTCCGGTGTCCAAAATTAATTCTTTTAGTCCACATTTGGTCCCTTTTAGTCATCTTTTGGTCATTTTATCGCCGGGATTTACTAACTATCGCCGGAAAATTGCCAGATTCTGAAGAGAAAATGACAAAAAGTGAACTAAAATGACTAATTTCGTATACTGGAGGACCACTTTTGAGAATTTACCAATCCTTAGTACCAAAAATGAATTTGACCTATTCTAGAGGACAAAAATTTGATATTTTCCCAATATCTGAATGTTGGGTGATTATTAAATGTAGAAGAAAGAAATGATGAATGACTTAGTTTATGGGGAGGAAATGGTAATGGGTGACATATCAAAATCTGAATAAATTGGAGTCGTTTTCCGTGGAAGCACATGGGATGTTTGGCTACATCACCACACATCACTACTTCTCTTTTTAACCGTCCGATGATTTTGCTGTTAACTCACCTTTAATTCATTCAACGCAAACTTACTTATACTGATAATCTCTACTATTTGGTTCTTACGGATGCTTGCCATCTAAATGTTTTTGTAAATTTGGTCGGTTTATTTTTATGATGATATAATATAATTAGTACCTATTCATTTCTCTTTTGTGTGGCACCAAGATTGTGCTTCTACCTCGTTAACATAAGCATCTTCCTTCTATTGACCTTGACCTTGACCTTGGAGTGTCTCTATTATTTCATAAAAGGCAATAACACTATTTCTATTAATTAACATAAGAATTAGAGTAATTGTGTTAGTATTAGTAATTGAAAATTTTCAAAAGTTTGAAAATGAGATGGGAGTAGTAGTAATAATAGGGTAAATATCATAATTGATCCCGTAAGTATGACCGATTCCAACTTTAATTCTTTATTATTTGTAAATTTTAATTTTGATCATTTTTGTCAAATTTTAGTCATTTTCTCAAATTTGGTCATGTTTTTTGTCCAAAATTAGTCATTTATGTTAAAAAATGTCCAAAATTTGTCCTAAATGTATAAATTTTGGGTCAAAACTTGACTAAAAAATGGATTAAAAATGACCAAAATTGGACAAAAGGACCAAAATTTAGAATTACAGAAAAAAAGAAGATTAAAGTTGGAATCGATCATACTTACAAAATTAACTTTAATATTTATTATTGATATAAAAAGTTTGTATGAAGTAGTGGTTGATTGTGTCTTAAGAAATAATTACAAGATCTTTCAAGACAACTGAGATAGTTTGAGAGATCAGGGTACTTCAGGAATGTGGAATGTAAAGAATTCATATCCATACTTCCTCCTCCGTTTGTTAATAAAATATTTATTTTTTCATTTTAAATGTCCACTCAATATGCATTTGCCATTCTTATTTTAAAAAAGCTCCATATTATTTGCCACTTATCACTAATATAACTATCAATTTTATTAAAACAATAATAATTTTTAATCATGTTAAAAATAAAATAAAAATGTTACGAGTTTGGCATGGCATTGAGATCTTGAACGTAACACGTGGCAATAATTGAGATAACGCAGAAAGAAAGGAAAGCAAAAAGCTAACAACAGTAATACTTTAAAGAGAGCACACTGATTTTGAGGTGGGGTATAATGGAACTTGCTCCGTTTGGTGTGGATGGAGAATCACTTTTGTTGTGCCCAATAATTAAAATCTCTTGTACTTTTTTGACTTATTTACCCCCACTTTAAGTACATTGGAATGTTGTTCTCCACTCAATTCCCATTTAAGCATATCAATTTCTGATATTTTATTTTTTATTAAATTAACCTTTAAAAAAAATTGAAAATCTATGTTAGTATTTAAATAAGTACACACTTTGTATATTTTTAATTTATGAATGGTGTACCTTACCACCAATAGGCCCCACGGCCCCTACTTTGGGGATTGATGGAGGAGATAAATCGCAGGATACCCCTGCCTTGAGGATTGATGGAGGAGGTAAATCGCAGGATGTGCCTCAAGTGGCTTATAGAGAGGGCTCGCTGTTTAACTTGTGCTTGCAAGGGGCCAAATCCATGCCAAAGGCAGGATTCGAACCCCCACCATGCAGCAACCAAGCTCAGTTGGAAGGTTTTTCCACCCTCTCCTCTATCACTTGAGCTATTCCCTGGGGCCGGGGCAATATATATATTTTTTTATAGGTTTCGTGTAATGGTGTGACCTCTCCTGTAATTAATATCTCCTTATGAAATAACATGTGTTGGGTGGAGAAATTCAATTAATTATCCCTAAGGTTGACTGATCGACTTATGATATAATTTCTATTTTCTCTCTTACACGTTACTCATCCAACAAAGTGATATAAGAAATGTCACATCAAAGTGATACATAATTTCCAAACTTTTGGTGATCATGTGTGAGACTCTTTTTCAAAAAATAAAAAATAAACAAATTATGAGTGAACTACTAAAATGACAAAATGAATACCTTAGTCTCGTGGGAGGGAGTAAATTTGAACAACGATACATACTTCTCTAATTCTCTTTATTGAACTTGAAGAATTACAATTTTATGAAAACAATGGAAGACAAAGTATTGCGTGCACTTTTTCGCACGGATCAAGTTCTGTTTGTCCAAATCCAATTTTTTACTATTTAATATGGAATGTTATATACCATTTAATATAACAACTTCTGTCCTTATTTTTTGAGAAAAAATATTTTTAATCAAGTATTTATAACTCTTTATAATTTAATAAAAAAAATTATATACTCATTAATTAAGATATATTATACACTTTAGAATAAAATATAATACTATTGTGCAACTTGTATTTGGATGCAAAAGAGATCAATTCAATATAATAATGGAATAAAGCCAATGTATTTTACTTATCACACTCACCTACCAATGCGTCGATATTTTTATATAGAAATACATACTTTCTCTTATGAAACGAATGTATATGAGATGAATGACTCATTGTTAAAATATATACAGTAATTGTTATATGGGCACATACCACTTCAACGTCATGAAATTATTTGCATACCAAATCTTCAATCTTTATCGTCTTCTCTTCAAAGCACCTCTTAAATCTTGTTCTGGTTGACAGGGAAAGTGGGTAAAAAAGGAAACGAATTTTGATAAAATAGAAATATTCTTTTATATATATATAAACACAATGATAGGCAAAAAAGCAATATATGGATAAGGTCGTTGTTGTTTCATAAAGCCAAGTAAATATGAGGGTGAAAAACACTAAGTGTGATGATTGATGGATGGAACTGTAAGTGATAATAAGCATGAACTAATTTATAAACAAAATCGACAGAATTTTTAGGGAAAATAGATTTTTTTGTCCGCTAACTTTGTCTAATTTTGAATTTAGTTCATAAGTTTTTTACTTTTTGAAAATCGTCCATTATATTTGCAGAATTTTGAAAATCGTCCATTATATTTGAAAATTTTGAAAATAGTCCATCATGTTTATCAAGTTCAACAAAATCGTCCGTTTCAACAGGTCATTAGCAGATTATTCTAAAAAAAAATGTAATATATATATATATATATACTATTTTTAAAAAAATAGCCTCCACTAAGAAGTTATATTATACTCTCTCCGTCCGCCCGGAAGAGGGCATTTTGCTTTTGTTCACGTTGATTAAGAAGTATTGTTATTTAATGTGTAGTGGGTAGTTGTATTAGTGGGAGGGTGAATCCCATATTTTAATTGTATTAGTGGGTGTGTGTGGATCTCATGTGTGTAAAAAAGGAAGTGACCCTCTTTGGAACGGACGACAAAAATGGAAAAAAGATCCTCTTTCGAGCGGACAGAGGAAGTATCAATATTTAGTCAAATTTGCTCCACTTTAGTAATGAGATTAATATTGTCTATTTGGTATACGGAAGTGAAAAATGAAAAGTGACATAAAATTGGTTAAATAAAAATATAATATAGATTAATTGGAGTAAAAATATTCAAATGACCTGCCATAGCAGGTCAAAGGACCAAAATGTTGAATTTTATGAAATTAATGGTCTAATTTCAAAATTGTTATAAAATTAACGGACTAATTTCAAAATTAAAAAAATTAATGGACTAATTTCAAAATGAATGAAAGTTAGCGGACGAAAAAATCTATTTTTCCTATTTTTAAAAAATGTAATAATTGGCTGATAAAAATATTAATTGTGAATTGAGCAATTATATAAATTAATTAGAAAAAATATACTATTAATTGTGAATTGAGCTATTTTATAAATTAATTAGAAAAAAAAATAAAACAAATAAAAATTTAAAAGAAATAAAAAGTCGCCCACCGTGGGGCTCGAACCCACGACCACAAGGTTAAGAGCCTTGCGCTCTACCGACTGAGCTAGACGGGCTTTGTGCTTTATATTAATTAGTAATAATAATTAATGTAATTTAATTTATAAATAAATATTTAACTGTAGCAATTCATTTCACTCCAAAAAAAATTTCAAGAAAGAGAGATCAAAAGTACAATTCCAATTATTAAAAAAACAATATAGTTCTCTATTCCTACATCCATTCTTGAACCAAAGAGTAAGAAAGAATTTGTACATTTAAAAATAAAAATAAAAAAATGATGTGATCATCCTAAGCTTATAGTTATAATCTATTCAAGTTCATCATGCACACATTATGGGACTGCTACTCATGAATGATACCTACCCCAATATATCTTCTATAAAAGCTACATAACACTCATCTCTTTGTCGTATCACATTATTCAAACGGTGTGGTGCAGAAGATGTTACATCATTATGAAACTACGATATACCTTTATCTACTACACCATGATCTCATCAATAAGATCATCAAATATCATCTCTTCCAACTTAAGCCCTACACACTCTGCATCAAGCTGTAGATTCATCCAACCGTCATTCTTCGACATGTCCCGGCTGACCGCCTCATCGATTGCTTGGTCAAGCTCCGGCCTCCACATGAGCAACCAACTAATCTCCGACCATACTTCTTCCAACACACGACGTCCCTTGGGGAGTTGGTGCATTCGGGAGAGGCTAGTGAGAGGCCTTGGCCAATAGCAAAATGACCTCTCATGGATTCTAAGCAAAACCTCATTGATTGTGTCGAACAAAAGGACATGATCACTGCTTGGTTCACACTCTTCCACCTGTTCAAACACGGATGGATTGAGAAGGTGCTCGGCTGACTCCCATGTCGCCCTTTGCAGCGCGTCCCTACTGAAACCGGAGAGCTCCAACACGTCCCTCACGTAGTTGTACTCTGCTTCGTTCTTGGAGTCGACGTGATGAATGTACATTAGGTCATTGTAGAGCTGCTGGATTTGGCTTTCTTGAGTTTCTATTGTTTGTGATAGCATTAGTGGATCAGAGTTGGGTGAATCATGCATGTTGGCTGATGGATCGTCTTCGGATGGGAAGAGGATGGATGGATCAAGTTTCGGATCTGTAGTAAAAAAGAAACGAGTTAGTCTTGTGTACAATAGATTGTTAAATGACCACCTCATCTAAAAGCTTAAACTGTTAGAGAGGATAATCATTTAATATTTAATCAAGTCACTCTAACGTAGCATGCATCCGGATTAAAAGAGTAATAAAAGCACAATCTTTGTCATATAAAACTTTGCACACAAGGAATAGTTAATGACATGATGATAAATGAAGGTTAAGAATCATACAATAACTTACCTATTGAAAAACACACCTCAATCTCATGGACAATTTCATCTTCTGACATCTCATCCAACTTCAAAGGAGTCGAACTCAACACACGTTCGAGGATAATATCGGTCGACGAAGCCCCCTCAGAGGGTTTCGACTCGACCAACTCATCCAAACCCTTTCCCACATCTAACAAGTTTTCTTGGCTTCCACTCTCTGATATGGAACATATGATCTGAGGTTCACTTAAATCCAATAGCTTGTGTTCGTTTACGACGACTGTTTCTTGTGCAATAAGAGAGGCATTGGTTGCGGAATCATCAATCTGAGTGGAAGAGTAAGATCTAAGATCAGGCAAGGAATGAATCCTCCCTAGTTTAGCACTACTCTTTTGAACAGGTGGTTGTTTATCCCCTGTTTTGAACCTTAATCTATCAGAAACATGACCTTTTGCTTCTTTGTTTATGCTAATCTCTAACAACTGATTGTATCTGTCAAATGAATCACTAAAGGAGGATGTCCTTTTGAAAGACTTCATTGAGGTTTTACCAAAATCAGAACCAATTTGAGCATCATTCTTGGACACACTGCGGTCGCACGGTATCTTATGGTGCACCGCGTCTTTCATGATCCGGTTCTTCTCCTTCTTCTTATCTCGGATCACATGTTTGAGCTTGGCTGTAATGTTCTTGAAACTATTGATCCCAACTTTGTTTTCATTCTTCTTTCTTACCTGATCAGCTGAATCACTACAGAGCTGATCATGATCCTCCTTATCCGGACAGCCATTTTCGCCCGTATCTTCCATCTTTTCTTCTCCATCTCTTGCACAGAAACCCTCTTCTTGCTTCAGGGTTGGATTATCCGAGTCACAGTCCCTCTTCTCGGCTGCTGCAAACGACACGGACTTGGTTAATCCGAACCTCAGGTTAGGAGTGCTCTGCCTAACCTGCCACTGATGAGCCAATGAAGAGGTGGGGTCTTGTAGGATCTTCAAGAAAACCTCCTCTCT
This sequence comes from Pogostemon cablin, assembly GCA_023678885.1. NCBI lineage: Eukaryota > Viridiplantae > Streptophyta > Magnoliopsida > Lamiales > Lamiaceae > Pogostemon > Pogostemon cablin. The sequence goes on along the minus strand of CM042977.1, from coordinate 1,124,023 downwards.
TACATTGAGAAGATCCAATGCGTCCATGAAGAGCTTCGACTGCTGTATCGCATCGCCTTTACTCGGCTCGACTGCATAGATTGAGTTGCCATGAAGAACTGTGTGATCTCTTACAGGCTGTTTTCCTAGCTTATCAACCTCATTCTGCTTCAAGTAATTCACCTTCATCATCGTGTCGCAGAGCTCGCACGACGGTCCGTGGCTGCTGCTGTTCGGATTATCCGAGGAGTGCACACTTGGAGGATCTTTAGGACTACATGATTTAGGTGATGATTCTTGATCTGTAATTGTTGGTGGTTTATCTTGATCTGGTAAGTGTTTCCTTATGGGGTAAGAAGAACTCCTCTTATGCCTGCCTTTTCTCCTATGCATCTCCTCACTGATCAAAGCTTTAATCCTAGATTTCATGGAGCTTTTATGAGCTGAACCAGGAGCAGCAGTCTCAACCTGACCAAATCAACATGTTATTACCACCACCTTAATTCAGACAATTTTTTTTTTTTTATCGGTAAATGTTAGTTGTATCAAGCACCCATAATTCCCCTTTCTCTATAGCTCCTTATAACTCCCCTCCTAATTCGTTCCCAATGGGAATCGAACCGGGATCACTCAGTTTAGTGAAGAGCTTTCAGACAAATTAAGTTGAAGAAATTAATTGAACATACTTTTTCGATGTTTTGATCTTCAACTTTTGCAGTAGCATCACAAGCGCTTCTGGTTCTACCATGATCTGCCAATTAACATGGATGTATGAATTAATTATGAATCCAACCATTAATTAAATGAACTTAAAGAGTAGATTACCAATAATGCGTTTACGAGGGAGTCTTTTGACAACATGATGCCATCGATTATGTTGAAAATGGTGAAGTATTCCCCACATGCATCCTGGATTGTGGTTCTTTAGGGTCAATTGAGGCTCCGGTGGATTCAAATTCTTACCCGTTTCTTTCGACATCTTTTCGGACATTCAGATACTTCTTCTTCTTCTTCTTCCTCTGCACACATTCACATTCATTCATTCATGTTCAAAATACGTACATTGTTAGAAAAGGGAGATCAGAGAGAGAGAGAAGAATTTTGAGTCACCTTGTTTGGTGGTGGGTAGTTACTTTCTTCTTCTTTTGGCGCCTGTTCCGGCGGTTAACTGCCACCCGTTATCCTGAAAAGACCAAAATACCCTGCATACTAACTATTAATAGGATCTGCAGTTTTGCCTTATTATTACACTTGTTAATGTGTGGGTTTTTTTAGAGACTAAATCTTTTTATGCAAATATATAAAAAAAAATATTAATTAAAAATAATTCTTTTTAAACCCTTTTTCTGAATTAAAAACAATGTACACTCACCAGCCGACTATAGACCAAACAGGTTTTTTTTTTATTTGTTTATACATCAATGATCAATATAATTTTTGTGGGTCTCACGGAATTACACTAATATTGGGCTAATTATTGTAATAATATAGGGGCCTATTAGCCCGTTATTTTGTTAATGGGCTAATGTCCATGATTTTAAATCATAAGTGGGCCGCTCGATATCTACTTCACAATAATGAAGTTGGATTGCATCTTAAAATTAAAATTAAACAATGCACAATTCATCTGATTAAAATTTATTGCGTATTAATTAGCATGTGATATTACAATATTTTAAATTTTTAATTCAATTACACAAATATATTAACTTTAGAAGATGCTATAGTAACAAAGTACTCATCAAAACACTTGTATTACACTGTCTAATGCAAGACTCCGTTAGATGCATTAGAAGTGATACTCGAACTAATAAAATTTTATAATAAGATAATGAATTATTTCATAAATAATTCGTAATATAAAAAGTTATAATATTTTTAATAAAAGATAATAATATATTATATAAAATAATCATTTAAGAGAATATAAGAACGATCACAATTATAATAACAATTATAATAATAAAGATTGAGGATGGGGTAATACATATAATAGAGATGTTTGGTCGTTTAGGCAGACTAATAACACATTCTTGTTTCGAGTTGGCAAACTGACTTTTCTAAAGTCAAAGTTTAAATAGTAGAACAACTTACCTGTAATTGGGTCTTAGTCAACCACTGATACACCTCTTTGTTTTATTGGATGATATTTTTTCATTTATAACAAATACAAACTCCTTGAATATATAAATAATATATTTATTTTGGGCTAAAAAAGAGAGAGTATATTGAAAAGTCAATGATTTTTGTAAATAAATTCATGTATTATTAATATACTCTCATGAGAGGCATATGTGGGAATTGGTAAATTTTGGATTATTCTTCAATTGATTAATATTTTCTATATGAGATTAAATATGGAGTAAGTTTTAATTTTCTTTCATCTTCAATAACTCTACTTGTAAAGTGTTGTTTTCATATATAATAATGGACAATTACTTTTATGTACCAAGAGTAAACTTCTGTAATACATAAATTCTTTAGTAAGAGTAATATCAACATTTTTGAGAGAAAGGTTTTTTTTCTTTTTCTTTTAAGGATTATGTCGCAATTCACAATAATAAATAGTAGAATAATTTTAAGTTATTTCTAAATTAATATTGGATAATGTAGAATTTATTGCATATATATGAATCAAGTAACGTATTAGAAAGAAATCAAATCCCATTTTAAATAGTTTTTTAAGACTTAGTTTTTTTTCTTTTTTCTTTTTTCTACTATGCAAATAAGCAGATATTCTTAAATTATGAGTTCAAGAACATGAGTAAAAATCAGCCCACATTCATAAGCCAATGAACAAGATCAGTCACTAAATATCAATTTAAATTAATTTGATTTATGTGTTGAATCAAGCTGAAATAAGATTTTAGAAATCTACGTATCCAACAATTTAATTTGAATTGATTCAATATTATAATTTACAGATGTTAATAAATTACATGCCACGTGTAACTCATCGAAGCATTATGGTGAACCAAATAATGAGTGGATGATGTGAAAATGTAAGTAAGGAAACATAATAATAAATGTTGCAAGAGAAGGAGATTATGCACTCTTACTTTATGCTAATTCTCTCTCCCATCAAAACTAAGTGGGCAGCATTGAATCAAACGTGAATAATTTGTGTCTAAAAAAATTAGAATAAATTTTATGGAATATATCTTCATAATATTAGTCTACTTTTATATCATGACACTGAGATACGTGCTTATTTGTATTCACATTAGAATATCATATAAATTAATAATTAAAAATGGTAAAGAATTATACCATCAATTATTATAATCCTAATGTAAAATAAATTTATAGAGTTCACATTCCTCGATGGCTCGATCCATATTAGCCTTTCATACAATATATAAACGAAATCTAAGATTTAAAGGGGGAGCGTACCTTGGATCCATTAAGTCTTAGTATGGTGGAACACGAACTTATCGATCTAGTGGCATTGTGATCTTCCTCAACTAAATTTTTTTTATTAGCAGTATTATGATCGCGGTATTATGATCTTTCTCGACTAAACCTCCTTATTCTTTTATGAACCTTCGTAATCACTTTCGATGGGAAGAAGAGAAGTACGGAACCTTCGTAATCTCTTCCGATGGAAAGAAAATACTCCGTACAGTTTAGTATATTGGGTACATATTCTCTTTCATACAGTTTAGTATATTGGGAACATAATCTAGAGAAACTTTATATACTATACAATTGAGCCACCCATCATACCCAATTGGGTCACCCATCCTACCCAATTGATCCATGTCGTACACATTCTCTTTCGTACAATTTAGTATATTAGGAACATAATCTAGGAAAACTTTATATACTATACAATTGGGTCACCCATCTTATCCAATTGACCCATGTCGTTATTATTATAACATACTCTTAATTAAATCACTTAAATTCATAAAATAATTGAATAGTCAATATAATTGTATAATAATATATTGTCCACAATTAGATCATATTGATAATTAAAAATTTCCTAACAAATATGTGGCATATTCCATTTACTTTTTAATTAATTCATAAGTATATTTTTATATTTTAATGTGAATAATACCCACCTCCCATCTTCTTCATATATCCTATAGATATCCGTTTTATAACACCCTTCATATAATTAAAAAAAGGAAATAATTCGTTTATTCTTAACTTGAAAACTTAATTAAATTTTAAATTTATCACTATTTTCTCATACATACTATTACTTTATACATTTTATTAACTAAAAATTACTAGAATACCCTTTAAAATTATTAGACTTGATATAAAAGAATAATTTTTTAAATAACATGAAATAATAAACATAAAGGGTTTTTTTAGAATAAAGGGAGTATTATATCACTCTTATTTCATTTACTCTTTATTTTAAAATTACGCCCATATCTTAAGGTTTAATATTATTTTTAATAATTATAAGGTTTACCTTGAATTCAATATTAATTAGGATTTATTATCTTCGAATGTTTATATTTTTCAAATAAATTTTAGTCTATGATACATACAGGATTAACTTTATATATATATATATATATATATGAGGTAGATTGGTAAATTGATATATCATCAATACTTATACGTCTATATAAAATTAAAAAAAGAAGATAAATATTAAAGAATAACTAGAAAATAGAATACAATTTTGAAAATGATAAAGAGTTATAATAGTAATTTTATCCATAGGAAGAGTAGACAACTTATTTTTTTAAAAAAATGGGTTGGGGGACAAAATATCAACAGGAGAGTCTAAGTTACTTTAGATGAATTTGAAATATGTATAAAATAAGGGTATGTACTGACCACGCCCCTTATTTTACTTAATACACCAAGTCAAAGATCAATTTTTGCTGAAATATCAAAATTATCCTTTTAATTTATTAAAATTACAAATATGCCATTATTTAATACACTCATACTTTACTTAATACACCCAAATGTCAAAAAGTCAACGTTTGACCAAAAAAGTCAAAATTAAGTGTTGAAAATTTCTATAAAATTATAGAATTGCCAGTGTGATTATTAAAGTATTTTAATCCCTATTTTCGTTCCGCCTTCGATTTTAAAAATGGTATCAGAGCCCTAGGTTTATTTATTTATGAATGAAAAAATTTATTATATACTTATATCACTTAACGAGAGGAGAGTTTCAAATAGATATGGATCCGAACGCAAGTTCGACATCCGAGAGTGACAGGACTATCAGCCCTGTTCCAAGCTGGGGCAACAGGGACTTCTGGCCTGTTAACTACGATGAGATAAGTAGTTCTATACAACAATATTATTGTGTGTTGTATAGACAATATGCAGAAAAAGAATACGAGAAAGCCGATCGATTTTAGAAAAACCTTGATCGAAGGTTTAAACTGGTGGAAGCCCGTGCTAACCACACCAAAGAGGAATCTCTGGAGGAACTACGCCAGATGGAGATAAGATACTCGAAAGAGGTACCAAGAAATATTGTGGAAATTCGAAGTTTCACCGAGATCCATGGACGTATCCCCAAACAAGAACAATGGAGGAGACGATCAAACCAAGGTCCAAGAGAGATCTGCAAGCCCTATCACTTTGCATACTTGACAGAATGACAAAGTGAAAGGCAATCGAGGAAGATAACTCTAAGATGAATCAAGATCTTAGAGAATTACAAAAAACGGTGATATTCTTTGGAGAATATTGCCAGAGCATATCCAAGACAATGTTCGAAATCAGCCTTAAGATGGATAAGGTGGAGAAGTTGCAGAACAAGCAACTCGACCTCATCATGAAGCTGACAGAACAGGTAAAGTTCTTGGAAACTAAGGTGACAGGAAGAAGGCCAGGAGGAAGGTTGCCACCAACCTTTGGAATAGAATCCCTTTTACATCAAAAGAGGAAGACGACAGAGGTCACAAGGCCAAAGTCCGAAAGCGAGAAGATGATTGCTATCCTTCGAGGAGAATCCACATCCACGGATGGAAAGAGTAAATCTTGAAGATCTACAAGATCTATATGAGTCCTTCCAAGGACTATCAATTGTAGATCTAAAGATGAATGTTGGAGAATCATCAAATTCCCAACAACAGTCACAGGTTCAGCAAGATCGGAGCCAAAATGAAGGAACTTCTGGATCACATGGAGTCCATGAGGCGAGACAAGAAGACACATTCCAACAACTAGGAAACTTCAAAATAAAGGCAATAGGAATGTCTACAGGAGCAAGCCGAGTTCGAGGATCTAATCTACACAACACCTCATATGGTCGGTCTCATCTTGAACCAATAAATCCATACGGGTTGATCTTAAACCTCGATACCCTCGACTTCAAAAACAGAGAAACCTTGATCGATGAATGGACAAATGCCATGAAGATCGCAGGAGGTACACTAGAGCTGGATAAAGAAGGGTTCATAAGATTCCTAACCATGAGCCTGGAGGATCAGTAAAGTGCGCCTGGGAGGTACTCTCAGACGAAGTCAAGAAGGAGGCTATGGAGGGCGAAGATCTAGGCAACATTGTTGATCGCATGGCCAAGATCTTCAAGATCCACTTCATCGGAGTAGGCTACTTCGAAGGAATTGAAGAAGAAAAGAAGAAGAAGTATAGGAATGCTCTATACAGCCTAGAACTACTTGACATCTGTCACGTAGATGAGTACATCAAACTCTTCACAGAGTATAGATGGAAATCAAAGATCAAGGAGGAGCAAGTATTCCACCTATTCTTTGTCAAGATTCTAAGCCCATGGAGGGAAATGCTAATCAAAGAGTATGAACTATGTGAGCTGGATTCAATAGCGAGGAGGATGTCTTTTCTCAAAGCCAAGATTGTGGAGTGATGTCATCAAGTATCGCTACACAAGAACTACAAGAGATTAAGGGGAATCAACAAAATGGTACCCTTAAACAGTGAAAGTAATGATCTTCCAACTATCATTGGGAGAAATCCAAGAAAGCAGAAAAGGATGAAGAAACATCATCCTTACACCTAAAGGAGCGGAGGATAGAGGTCCAGAAGACCAAGATCCTTTTGGTCTAAACAGAAGGCCCAAAGCTATAAATCAGGGCAGAGATCTGGACCATCAAGATGGAGTTCAAGAAGTCAAGCCTCATCCTCAGGATCAAACCAGAGGAGTACATGAAGAACTCCCACAAGAAAAATATTCTGAAGAGCGGCTACACAAGTCAATGAAAGATTTAAGGATTGTAACTGCTATACGTGTGGAGCTAGGGGGCACATCTCACCAGATTGCCCAGAGAACCAGAAGCGGGGAGTACGACAGTTCGAAACCACTCCAGAAATAGAGGAAGCTGTTTACTTCCAAGATCTAGTTCAAGTATATCAATTTGAAGATATACCCTCAGATGAGAGCATCTATGAAGAAGAATTCTTTAGCCAAGACGAGTCTTCTGAAGATGAATCGGAGTGAAGAAGAAAACTTCAGACAGGAGATGCAAGAAGATATGTCGGGATTCTTTTCCCAGACATCCATTTCTCATAAAGCCCTGATGAGAATTATGAAGGAGGATCCAAGGCTCAACCTATACGATGGATTCATCGTAGGAAGGATGGACAAATTCTTTCCAAGCTTCAAAAGAAGAAAGCACAACATCATATATAAGGTGACCGAAGGGAAGATAGCAATCCCAATGGAACTCACAGAAAATATGATGGAAATGCAACTGGTTCCTTATGAAGAAATCAGGAGGGAGCTTGGTAAGCTCTAGAAAGAAGTATCCAAGACTGTCTTGGGTTCATATAGGAGCTATTCGAATCCTCATCAAAGCTACATTAAAAGACAGAATCGATACTCCAATCGATATTGCCATCTTTGATAAGAGGATCAAGAATCCAAGAGAATCATGCCTGGGAGGAATCTCAGGGAACTTATATGCAGGCAAGGTGACATTCTACATTTATCCGAGAATTGCCTATAATCTGGCCGATAGAGATTTTAGTAGAGCACTCACCCTTCATCAAGATTTCAAGAATAAAGACCTGATGAAAGAAGGGAACCGATCCTACTCTATTACCTACAGTATCTCATATGCTCTATCCAATATTCATCATTTGGATTTATTCCAAATGAAGGAGTATATCGAGATACCAGAAGTGTTTGAAAGAGTTGCATGTGCAACCAGGCCAGAGATCATGGAGTTACCGCCGATTCACGACATGGATTTGCGGATCAAGGATAAGCCGATTTGAAGTAGATAAAACAGCCTCAGATTCGAGCAAAGAAGGATTTCTTTCCAAGAAGACAGGATGATCAGCGAGAAATGGGAAAAAAAACCAATCGTGGAGGTAATCCAGGAACCGGAGAAGTTCACAACCAAAGGTGAACTAAAATGCCCAGAAGGATGGAGAGGAGTCGAAGTAATATTCGATATCACTAAAAAAGAAAACTCTATTCCTTATGATGTCTTGTATTATCTTCAACAACCAACAACTGGGAGATACCAAGGACAACTCAAACTTGGTGATCTTAAGCTAATAATCGAGGGAGTAGCAGGAAGATTCCCAGAACAACTAGTACTGAGATTGGAGTTTCTCGAGAATCATAAACCTTGGGAACGACTACAAGATGGAATGGAGTTTACGGTCAAAGGGAAAATATATAAGGTTTACTAATAGAGGCTCGGGCTTATGATCCACCTATGGCCACAAGTCCGTTCTCAATATATATCACTGTTGGGATGATATATAAGGAGCATCGTGCAGAATATTTTGCAGCCTACATTGATTCAGGAGCCGAGATCTGCACAGCAAAAGAAGGAGTTTTTCTGAAAAACTCAGGTGAAGAATTGCCAACGGTACTAGGAAAAGATTTCTCTCAAAGGGTCCTATTCCTTAACAGATGAATCAAGCAAGCGGAAATCATGATTGGAGGAGCGGATCGTACCCCATGGTACAAGGTAAAAACTCCACCAATATATTTTCACGGCACCGGAGCAGATATTCTATTAGGAAATAAACATTCAAGCGTTTTACCAAAGAAAACGCAACAAGGAGGCTTATTTTCACAACCCTTTGTGAACATAAGATCATCGCACCTAGACTGCATAATGCATTTCAAAGAAAAATGCCAATAAGATTTCGCAGCAAGCGTGGTGATGAAGGAAAACTTAGCCATCCAAAGATGAATGATCGAAGAAAATATGACGAAGCGGTCTTTCAAATGAGAACCGAGACCAGAGGATGATGGAAGATGGAGAAACTAAAGAGAGATACAATCCACCTTCTCAAAGCAATCTTGAGAGAAAGCTTACAGAGAGACGTCACAATCGAAGAACACACATCTTTGAAGGACATCAAGAAGAAGATACAGAAGAACTTCAACGAGGATCCTCTAGCCTGGTGGGACAAAAACGAACTCAAAGCTTCACTCAAAGTAAAAGAGGGAAAGGTGCATGAATTCGTAAGGTACAAGTCTATCCTAATGAACCAAGAGAATCGAAAGGATATGCAGCTAATACTTAAGAAACATTTAAACCTTAAGTTGATATCACCAGGAGTATCTCCATATAGCAGTCCAGGATTTCTGGTACAAAATCATGGAGAAGTCAAGTGGGGAAAGTCGAGACTTGTGATCAACTACAAAGGGATCAACAACATCTTGGAATTCGATGGATACTATATACCAAGTAGGGAACACTTGGTTAACTGTATCAAGAATGCCAGGGTATTCTCAAAATTTGATTGCAAATCTGGGTTCTACCAGATTATGATGGAAGAAGGGAGCAAGAAGTTCACAGCATTCTCCACACCACAAGGCCACTATATCTGGAATGTCATGCCTATGGACTTGGCGAATGCACCCCCGATATACCAAAGGAAGATGGATAATCTGTTCAAAGATTATTTCTCATTCCTGTTTGTTTATGTGGATGACATCCTCATAGCCTAAAAGAACATGAAGGAGCACTTGGCGCATCTGGAAGTATTTTCAGAAGCATGTCACAAGGAGGGATTAGTGCTTTTTGAAAAGAAGACGGTAATTGCAATAAAGCAGATCGAGTTTCTTGGAGTCGAGATCGATTAGTCTGGGATCATCCTACAACCACACATTGTAGAAAAGGTTCAAGAATTTCCTGAAGATCTCAAAGACAAGAAGCAACTCCAAAGTTTTCTAGGAATGGTCAACTTTGCTGGAATGTTCATCAACAATCTAGCACAATACAGGAAGGTGTTCAGTCCTCTGTTGAAAAAGGATGCTGAGTTCAAGTGGGAGGAATCACACCGAGCAATGGTAAAACAACTAAAGAAGGTTTGCAAGAAGCTTCCCAAGTTAGCTATACCGAATGACAAGGATAAATTTGTACTCTATACAGATGCCAGTGACCATTAGTGGGCAGCAGTTCTTACGAAGTCCACACCAGAAGGAAAAGTGTCATGCAGATACTGTAGTGGGCTCTTTACGGAGAATGAAGCGAAGAGGTGGCACATCAATGAAAATGAGTTATTTGCGGTTCGAAAGACGTTCAAAAAATGGCCGCTATTTCTTCTCGTGAAGAAATTTATCCTTAAAATTGATAACACAAGCGTCAAAGCCTTTTTGAAAAATAAAATTAAATCTAAACCTGAAAAGGCTAGACTACTAAGATGGCAAGCAGAATGCCAATATTATGATTTTAATATTGTCATTATTAAATCTGTTGATAATGTTTTGGCAGATTTCCTGACGAGAGATGGAAGGAGCTGAGATAGACTCCATCCTGACTGTTTCAAGGCACCTGATGGACAACCTGAAGTTGCTCCAAAGGGAATTCGAGAATCTAGCACTCAATGCAATGCGTGCTGGAAAATTACAAGAAAGCGATCGGACCAAAGTGTCTAATTGCATACGAGTCTGTATTCGTAATAATGCGAGTCTCTTCGAGTCCTTACGAGAGCCACTCCTCCGGACTGTTAATGGCAATAGCAATCGACAAAAGGAGAGTAGTCGAGAACGAGACTCTAAACTCAGAGCAAGGGATTCAAGTACCCTTAGCACAAGTCCTAGTCTGGAACCTACAAAAGAGGAACCGGTCCAAGGAAAAATCGAAGACCTGGAGTCACATCTAGAGTCGACGAGTTAACCCAGCACCTCTGGGATCAAAGAGGGATAGATCAATCTTAAGCCTATGTCGGGCACTGCTAAGGTTGGTATTAACTTAGTTGATTTCTCTTATTGGCAAGAATACCAGGCCAGTTGGGATAAATTGAACACCAGACAAGGAATCCGACCGGAGAAATTCCAGGTGGATATATCGGGGAAATATCCCCGAGTTTGGATGCGAGAGGGCTCAAATCCAATGGATGTAAAGCAGTGGTATGACTTTGGGGCACTAGCCTCGATCTATACTGTTGCACCAGGTTTCCCAGAACTTGCAAAACTTCCAGATTGGTTTGGAGAAAAGGTTTTCAAGGCATGGAAAAATAACTTGACACTATCTAGAGATGATGTATTGGAGCTGTATTTCACTAGTGCGGCCCCAGAACCAGTCGGGAAAGGCAACCACGAGGCCTTCCATTTCATCAAGCTAAGAAGACCCGATGTCTCAGCATCAAATAAGATTAAAGAGTCTTCTGGAAAGGAACCAGTCTTGATTTCTATATTTTTCTGAAGAACAGATCTCTACGCGAAGAGCTAGGGGTTTGTATGCCTGCATCAAAGCCATGGTGGAGGTGAAGTTCCCATTCAAGTTCGAGCATAAGTCTTTGAATGGGTCTTTCCTGTTGAATACTTTAGCAGGGAAGAAGACAATGTTTGCGGAGAAAGCGTTCCAAGAAAAACAAGAACTTCTCTGGAAAAATAAGATTCCGGTGAGTAAACAAACTCATCGGAGATATTGTAACATGGCCCATTTTGGGCAGTGGACAAACAAGGTATGTTCGAGCTGTTCCATCCAAACAGAGCCGGAGTTTGGAAAAGGAATAAGGCTGGGTATCGGGATGATCAGAACTGCTGATCTACCCTCAAATGATACACGTGGAAAGAAGAGGGTAAAATCTCTTCGGAATACCCAGGAGCCGGGAGAATCATCAGGCACTAAAGAGGAAAAATGACTCCTAAAAAAAGCAAGAGTCAGGTGACCTTTCCAAAAGGGTAAGAGACATGTGACCGACAGGAAGGATGACCCACAAAAAAGAATCTAATAAAGGAGAAGGACTAGCCAACTACTAAAGTTGGATCCAATGTAGATAACGTAAGTGCTGACGCAAGAACAATGACGTAAGCAGTGACGCCACAAAGATTTGGAGGCTTTGAAATCCGAATTTCAAATCCGAAAGCCTCTATAAATAGGTGTGTTGAGGAAGCAGAAGGCATCGACCATCACCCTCTGTTTTCTCTTTCTAAAAATAAATATTCCTTTCTTTTCTTTATATGAGTGTTCTGAGTGCAGCTATAATAGGTAGTTAAAGGAGTTATCTCCTCTTGTTCTGTGAGGATGAATGTGTAATAAATTCTTCATTCAATAAATAAATAATCTTAGGCTTTTGCCCGCATGTAGCCTTCTATTTTTTCTGCAACTTTGATCTCCATACTTTTCGACGAAGAACAGTAGCAACATCCTGTACACCCGGTATAGGAAACGAACTAGGGTTGTGCTGAGGTCCGCTGAAGGAACATGATTGAACCATCACACTGCGGGGCGAGTGGTTGTCTGTGAGGAGCAGCTGTAAAACCTCCTGGATACCCGGTGGATTGACGATCAAAAAAGGTACTGTTACTGTTCTTAGTCGATTAGTTATGAGATTAATTTTGTTTAATTAATGTACGGAAGCATGATGATCCTGATATGATCGTAATGGACTATATCCGTTTTTAAAAGAAAAATGGAGAAAGGGGATTAAAAAAATCAGAAATGACAAAATTGTAAATTTCTTGTCAACTGTTAGTCAAACGTTGACTAGTCAAAATTGGGTCAAAATTTTGGGTGTATGCATTAAAGGTGTATTGGTGGGTGTATCTAAAAATTTAAGACATTAAGGATAAAATTGTAAAATTTTGATCAAAATTAAAAAAAGTTAAAATTGGGAGGTGTATTAAGTAAAAGGAGAGGTGTGGATAGCGAATACCTAGAATAAGAAATAAATAAGAATATGATTATACATAATGATATGTAACAGCAAAGACATGATGAAATGAAATAAGTGATGTTTATAAATTCCAAATGAAAGGAGCATATTAGAATATGACATCCCAATCAGCATTCCACCCTACCCTTCATATTTGCTATTATAATTATCGCAAGTGGTGCCTTTTGACTTTCTATTTCCAATTAATTTCTCTCTCTCCCTTCTCCACTTGTTCTCACCATAAACACTTAATTAATCTAAAAATATACATCACTATAATAAAAAAAAAAAAACTTACTACCTCTATCATTTATGCATGTAATTTTTAAGTGTACAATAATATAAAATAAATGAAGGATATTTTAAGTAGTTTAATAATAAAAAATACATTAAATGGTTGGGTTAAAATTAATTATGGAATTTTGAATTAAAATGAAATGGTAATAAATTTAGGAGTAATTCTTAGAGGCATCATAAAATTTATAAGGTAAAAATTATGATACAATGGGTAATTATTATATTTATTTTTAATTATTTAATTTTATTTAATAGTTAGAATTAAATATTAATTTGATTTAATGATTTAAATTATCTAAATCATAATTCCACATTAGTTAAACTCTTTTCATAGAAACTAAATTAATATTAAAATGGTGTCTAAATAAGGTTAAGGGTCTTCTTTAAAATGGCTAAATTATAATTAATATTTTATGAATATAATATAATGCGTACGAATCAAAGCTAGAAAAAAAAAACCCTCAAATAGTCCATATATTCCCATACTATTCTACGACTACTATTCTCTATTCCATTAACATAAGCATTCACAATCACGCGTAAACACAACCTATACATACACATATACATACATGTTCATAGTCAACTCCTCACCTCACCGTAATGCACATTTAAGCATCCAATATTACACACACACACAAATCTGAATTTCAATCTCAACCCCCCCCCCCCCCCCCCCGCCACCCCCTCCCCCAAAAGTCAACTCTATCTCTCTCTCCTTCAAATCCAATACCAAACCGTGAACTTTCAACTCCAATCTTCTCAACCTCTCTGTCTTCGTTTCTAGAGAGAGAAACGTTAGAAATTTTTTTAAAGAATGGGAAATAGTATAGGGAAGATTAATCTGTGTTTCGCCGGCGACCCCGGTGAGATTTCCCGGCGGCGGAACGACGTCGCTGTGTGTCTATCGGACCCTCTCGATGAGGGCTTGGGTCACTCCTTCTGCTACATCCCACCCGACCCGCTTCACAAAATCCAGTCTTTGGAGGATTCCGCCGAAGCCGCCGGCCCACAGACGACGGCGTACCGGACAATCTCCGGCGCCTCCATCTCCGCCAACACCTCTACTCCTCTCTCCACCAATGCATTCGCCTACATCAATTCCTCCTCAATGGACAAAGCTTCTGCCTTCGAGAGCTCCAATTTCTTCTCATCCATCCCCCTTCAACCGATTCCCCGAAACCCCATCACCACGGTGAAATCCGGCCCGATTCTGAGGAATTCCGGCCCGATTTCCGGCCAGATGGAGCGCGGGTTCCTGTCGGGCCCCATCGAACGGAGCTTCATCTCCGGCCCGTTGGAGAATCAGTTGGATCAGCTGCAGAGATACAAGCCCAAATCCAAGAAATGGGCTCTGGTTAAGAATCTGAAAAAGGTGATGTCGAAATCTTTCTGGGGTTTTTCTAAAGAATTGAGGAGTAGTGATAATATTGTTGTTAGTGGGAGTAACAGTGGAAACAGTAGCACCATTACTAGCCATAATCTGAGTACAGATATGAGTTTAATTGATGAGAGTGATGATGTTGGTAATGAATCTTTTAACAGTCAAAATGTGCAGTGGGCACAGGGTAAAGCAGGGGAGGATAGGGTTCATGTTGTGGTTTCTGAGGAACATGGATGGGTTTTTGTTGGAATTTATGATGGATTTAATGGCCCTGATGCTACTGATTTCCTGTTAAACAATCTGTATTCCTGTGTGTTTAAGGAGCTCAAGGGCTTGCTATGGTGTGATAAGGGCGAGTCGACCGAAAACACAGTCGACAGCTCGTCGTTTATGTCCAAGAGTTTGGACAGTAAGGAGAGGGTTGAGCTTGATAGGAAGCTGAGGGAGAGATTGAGTAATATGGGGCCTGATGGGATTGCTGGTAATGTGATGAAAACTGTGAATCACTTGGGAGTGTTGAAGGCATTGTCTGAAGCGTTGAGAAAGACGGAGGCTTCGTATTTGGAGATTGCCGATATGATGTTGATGGAGAATCCGGAGTTGGCTTTGATGGGATCTTGTGTTTTGGTGATGGCGATGAAGGGAAACGATGTTTATTTGATGAATGTTGGGGATAGTAGGGCGGTTTTAGCGCAGAAGAATGACGAGCGAAAGGCGAGGATGGATTGTGAGGAGTCGCTCTATGGTTATGAGTATGAGAATGTTCATCATCTGAGCTCTTCTCAGCTCACCATGGATCATAGTACATCTATTAAAGAGGTGAAAGCATGTTTGATTGATTTAAGGTTGGATGTTGTTATGTTTGATGTTCTTTGTCCTAAATGTTGTGTTTCTTTACATCATCTCAGGAAGTGAGGAGGATTAGAAATGCCCACTTGGATGATCCTTCTGCGATCATCAACGATCGGGTGAAAGGTTCGTTGAAGGTTACTCGAGCGTTTGGAGCTGGATACCTCAAACAGGTAAACCCTGTTTCTCAGATTTGATCTTTCATTACATCTCTGATTACTCTTGTATAAACTTATGTTTCCTAGTGCTGCTTTTACTTAGCTTTCAAGTATAATAACAACAAATACATATGATCAAAATGCAAATCTTTAGACTTAATCTTTAACTATGAATTGTATATGGGGTTTTAAGTTGATCCTGTTTCTCGTCTCATTTTCCAGCCAAAATGGAACAACGCCCTCTTGGAGATGTTTAGAATCGATTACGTTGGAACCTCGCCATACATCACATGTTCGCCGTTTCTTTGGCACCATAAATTAGACCCCAAAGACAAATTCTTGATCCTGTCTTCTGATGGCCTCTACCAATACTTCACCAATCAAGAGGCGGTTTCAGAAGTCGAAACGTTTATGTCAATGTTCCCTGAGGGCGATCCGGCTCAGCATCTTGTCGAAGAAGTTCTGTTCCGTGCTGCCAAGAAAGCTGGTACGTCTCATCGAGTGCAGTGTGTTGTTTTCAGCAAAACTTGATGATTTGTCTGAACCTAACATTTCATGAACTTTGTAGGAATGGATTTCCGGGAACTGCTCGATATCCCACAAGGCGACCGACGGAGATACCACGACGACGTTTCGATTATCATTATTTCTTTCGAAGGAAGGATATGGCGTTCATCAGTGTAGCTGCATTAGGATTATAGAGTAGAAAAGAAAACTGAAAAACATAGGGTATAGAGTAAGTTTACAATCTTAAAGTTGATAGAATACTGTGTGTGATAATACCTTCCAGTGTGTGCATGGGGGTTGTAAATCCTGATTAGTAGTCTTCCCCCTTTCTGGGAATGTGATATAATCTCTGAATTTTGTAATTTTTGATGCAAATCTTGAAGCAACACATTCTTCTTCAAGACTCTCATTACATCCTTAATAGACAGACCAACTAGGTCTAGTTCTTTTGTTCATACATCATGCCATGATTTTTCCAGAATTTCTTGTAAATGCTACAATAAGTAGTCTACATCTTGACAAAATCGCCCATATACTTCCTAATTCTAATAATCTTGAAAATTCAAATTGAGGGGTAGCAAGGTCATTTTGTACACATGATTATTAGAGCTTGTACTTCATATACTCTCTCTGTCTCACCAAATGGTCACTTTTTCCATTTTGGGCGTCCCACCCAAAGAGTTCACTTTTTCTTTTTTACACATATGAGACTCATACACACCCACTAATATAATTAAAATATGAGCTACATACTCCTACTAATACAACTACCCACTATACATTAAATAATAATACTCCTTAATCCACGTGCAAAAAGCAAACGCTGCCCTATGAGTGGGGCGGAGGGAGTATAGAAGTATGGGATATGCTTAAAAGTGATACTCTCCCCGTCCGCAGTAAGAGTTTCATTTTATCGTTTTAGGAGCCCGTTTCAAAGGTTTCATTTCTTTTGAGTTTTATTTTATCGTTTTAGGGAACCGTTCAAAAGGGTCTCATTTTTTTTATGAACATATGAGACCTACACACATCACTAATATAACTAAAATATGAGTTTCACACACCCTACTAATACAATTATCACTACATATTAAATAATGACACTCTTTAATTAAGTGCAAAAAAACAAACGCGGATGGAGGGAACACTTCATTGTAAATTCGATTTCACATGAAAAAAAACTTATTGTGAAACTAGTTCATACAACGAAGTGATATTAAATGGCTTTATTAATTGTGTAAACTTAGGAAAAAAGCATGTGTGCAGATCGATTGTACTAACTTTATATCATATATCTAGTGAGTCATCTATAGTAGTAGCCAATTAAAATTCAGTTTTAAATATAAATTAAAATCATTTATTGGCAGTAACATATAGTATAGTTGACCAACAGAAACAAACAAAAGAAGATCGCATGAGGCCCTATATATAATTCCATGATTTGTTGGATGATGATGCAAATAAAAACTGGGGTAGGTTTCTAATTAATGCCATGGTTGCAAAAATAAATTAAATAATAAAAAATAAGATACATGACAAGCAAGTCAAGGTTCATGCAACTTTGTCATAATCATAACAATAAAAATAATTATTGATACAATTGCTTGTGGTTTAGGTATCTCTGACATATCTCAACTTTGATTAAATTTTAAGGTTGAATATATATAAAATTTGGTCTGTAATTTTTGGAGTGTCAGCATCAATTATGGAGGGTTGTAGAGATGGTGATTGTTGTGTCCTTTTAGACCTAATTTGAAAACAACTAATCCATATTAATGGTCCATCTTAATTTGAATTAATTTTGAAATAAAGACATGGTTAATGTAATCTCCCACATTTTAGGAATGTTAGTTGATATTTTTTGTTTTGAAAATGATTTTGATCTTTTCTATTAAAAATAATAATAATAAATAAATAAGAGTAATAGGTAAATCATCACTGTGATTTTGGTAAAAAGAAGAATGAATAATATACAATATATATTAACTTCCTTTTGGAAAATAAAATCGCATTAGGAATTTAAAAACGGAGTTTTTAAGATGTCAAGAATGAAAACATTAATCCTAACTAAGAAAACAAATAGATATAAAGAATTTCAAGAAGTTCAGAGGGCTAAATCTCTCAAGTCTTCTCACCTGCCAAGGGAACCTCAGTAGACTTATTATTTGTTTATAATCCTAAATTTATTTATAAAGGTTCAAAAGCTTATAAGCTCAGTTTTAATGTTAAATCTATCTTTTAATTTTAACCTCAAAATTCTATTTTGAAATTGTTAGTTCTGCTCACGATATATAGCCAATTAAGAAAATGGAGTAATAAATTTAAGAGTAACTATACTTATTTTTAGTTAAAGTATGTGAATAATAAATCACGCTAAAATCATACTTTAATGCATAATCAAACATATTTTAAAAAACATATTTTATCCATATAGTAAACATATTTTAGTTATGAGTCGACTCGTCTTACAAGAGACTTTATTTTTTTTCCACTGTTAAAACTGAAAAAAAAAAAAGAAAAAAAAGTCAACACAAATTAATATTTTCATTTTATATTAAAAAAATATAATCCAAAACCTGCAGTTTTTGCAGGAATAAAATCAAAAAAAGAGGAATCAAATCCGACATCAAAAGCACTATACATGTAGAAGACTTAGTATATAATAAATGTTAGAGATCGTATCTGGTCGTGAGTGTGATCTTTTGGCATACGACAAACTAAAACATATGGAAAATTATTTTTCTTAGAGAACTATTAATATAACAGAAATTAAATAATTTTTAATAATTTGTGATGCAAAAGAATAAGCGTTTGTGGATGACTTGGTATAAAGTCAGAATTAGATTGCCATTTGCAGGTAGCCATGCAATAACCCATTAAAACATTGAGAGTTGACCAATATATTTTACATTTACAATATATCACACAACTAATAGTTTTTTTTTAAGTCATCGTGTATTCATTCATGGTTGATGTGACCACAGCATACATACATACATACATATTTTTGGGCTTTATTGTATTCATATAATCTTGATATATAAAACCCAAGTATTCTTGGGGCAAAGAGATTCGAATGTTCTCTCCCCACTTCCTATTTCCCCACTTGACAAAAGGATTGGGTGACACAAAGTTGACTTTTACATGCATATATTCTTCAACTTCTCCTGTGCATAGCTCAAGTGGCATAACAGGGCTTCTTACGAACCACAAACACTCGTGTAAATCGGGTTCACGGTGTAAACCCTGTGATCCCTCCTTCCAATTCTATATATCTATGTATTGTTAGAGTGTTTAAATTAAGGGGGATCACAGAGTTTACAAGAGTTTATGATGTAAATCCGATTTATAAGAGACTAACTCTTTACGAACACGGTCAAACAATAAGTCCTCAACCTTAGAAAACATCCCTAACTAATTAGGACCCACTAAGTTCAAATTCCGAGATGAGAATGATAATGAGAATCATTAATGAGGATAATCATAATAGCAATTGGAACGAAATTGATTGAAGGGGGTGGAGTCCTCATTGAATCAATAGAATAATTGAGGAATTTGGATTCTCATAAGGAATGAGAATCGATATCCTTTCATTCACGTTGCCCTCCTCTAATATTCTTTTACCAGTGTGTGCTTTTGTGAGTAGTAAGTGATAGACTATTTCATCCACTAATTAAATTCTAGAAAAATCAGGCAGGCCATATTGAAAAGCAGGAATTCCAGGTAAAGCCTAACTGGTAACCAGCAAGTATACAACGGAGGGTAAGACTGGAATTTATGAGTTAATAATGACGTCAGCTCGAAGACAAGTAGATGCAAGAAAAGAAAATGAAAGTCATCATGCATCTAGAAAATACACATGAGCTTAATTAGCTGCTTGATTTTAACCAAAGTCAAACTGTGGATGCAGTTAACTTTGCTTTTTTCTCATCTTTCGCATACACATAAGCACGTAAATGAATCTTCTCGAATCGAATGGAGTATAACTGTTCAAACACGTTAAATTTTTCATTGAGCTTAACCAATCAATTATGAACAAGAATAATTCTTTTTTTTCACTCTCAAGAATAGTCAAATGTATTATTTGGAAAATCACAATGAATAAATTCATAAATGTGGAATATGACTTGGCTAAAAAAACTCATTGTTTGACTTTGTAACAAGAATTAGAGTCGGTCACCTTATGAGTTCTGAGGATGAGGGAGAATCCTCAAACATACTCTTCTGGAGATTCAATGGTCGTCCAATTTAGTCATGCTGAACTCTTTCGAGCTAGCTGAGAGAATGAGACGAGGCAATAGCGATCCCTTGCTTAATAGTGATTGCATCATCCAAATGGAAGAACTAAGTTATAGCAAGTAGGATTGCAGGGAAAAGGACAATCAACTTGCATTGCTGCTGCTCGTTCAAAGTACCAATCACCTACTGTTTCCGCAATGGTCTGCGTGACAAACAGCAAAGAATAAAGTTTATTTAGTAGTAATATTGGGAGTTTAATTGATTATTCATTGATTTATGGTAAATAGATTCATCAAAACAAAGAATGATAATAATCCATGGTGTCCAAAACTGAAGCAACATGAATCACAATGTGAAATGCAGAACCATATTGGCAAGAAAGATCCACGTATAGATAGTAGTTACTCAAGCTCAGGCTGTAAACGTAAATCACACTTAACAAGTCGTTAACTTGAATAGCCCATCTGTGTGTTTCCAAGATGGGGGGTTGATAGGTTTTGTATAAAAGCATCTTTTCTCAGAATGATGAACACAATGACATATGATATTAAAATACGAACTCTATTGTTGATTCTTGGAGAAGTGGGCGAATGCCATGTCAAAGGCGACCATGTCTGGCAATGGACGAAACATGAATTGATAAACACTCCCCCTTTCCGATTTTGCTGAAATTCACCAAGTGTCTTGAGCAATAAATCTCTATAGCCTGCATACGAGTAATACTTATTTTATGGAATCGGAAGTGATCAGTTTTCATGCTGAATTGCTAATCTAATTTTGAGCACCTCAGACTGGAGGTAAATATATGCAGGCCATGGTAAAATATACTAGGATGATTGAAGAAGCAGTCACTGGTGTAAAAATATAATTCTTATCAATATGGGTGGAAAACATTAATTTGCATCAAAATGCAATGGGTACTGAACTCGCATTTTTTGTATCACTGATGGTTACACCACATATTTCTGCCCAATTTATTTATGTGGAAATAGGAGCTCCAATCTGCCACCCCTTTCCTGCCTCATCATAAGACTGGAATCCTTCAATCCACGACACTCTTTCTGACTCAATGTAAGAAACCTTTTCAACAATATCCCTGATTTTTTACTTTCTTACTCTGCAATTACCATCATTCTCCGTTGGAGCTCCAATTTCCATATGTAGTAAAATCAGGTAGAAACTTTAGATAGGGTTGTTGGTTATCAGAAAATGTAAGCTTAGTACTCATTCTTCAGGGAAACAGATGTAAAGGCTTTGCACATTATTGAAGTAAGCATTGAGACATGTCATCTAATATAATACCATGGAGCACTTTTAGCTGGTCAGAATCACAATCCAAAATACTTCGTCTGCACCTACTCCAACTGCCACCAGAATATGATGAATTGGGCACCAAAATATGCGCTATCTGAAAGGTGTAAAACATTTTCATGTATTTGCAATATGTACAAATGAACAAAAATTTGGTATGAAATAAGCAAATACCTGCCAAAAATCATACGCTGGCTGAACGAGGAAGACAGGGGTCTTTATATTTAAAATGAATTCTTGAGGAAAGAAACACTGGAACCAGAAAATGATGAGACCAAAATTGAACATTGAAGAAATATTCCATATTTTGTCAAAACAAGGGGACTCAGATAACCAAAAATGAACCCAGACTCATCAATAAAGAAAAAAGAAAATAGACCTTGGAAGGTTCATATCTGGCAATACAATTATGGTCCAAACTTTTAGATATTCCCTGGAATCAAGGTCAGGCAAGCACAGAAATTAGACTTAATTTCAAATTATTCAAAACAAATGATAGTTGCCAAAGTGAACTAAAGAATTTGGATGTGAATGTGTAATCAGATAAATGAAATTATAGAACATGGACTATGAAAAAAAATAACTAGATGAGTTTACAATTATGTTGGTCAATGAGAGAGGAAGTACTAGAACAGCAATAATACAGACTGCTTGATACTTGTTGAATGCCCACAACTAGAGAACTTCTCAGTTAGCTATATTATATATCGGAACCATAAACATTCTTAATTAATGGATCATATCATAAGCCTTGGGGATACAAAAAATCTTTCAGATGATTGAAAAAGGTTGAGAGTTTCACAGAATATAATTTCATTTTCATTCATTAAAGATTATGCACACAGATTTTGAGACAAACAGAGTCTTTCTTTCTGTTTGATACTCAGCAATTTTGAGTCTGATTATTATGCTAAACTTAGATCTAAAAAAAACTGGTCTTGTAAGTGAATAAACGCAAATGCCAAAAAATTATTAATACACAAAAGTGTAAAAAGTTTCATAATGAATTTTCTTATATCAAAAACTGTCTAAGATAAAAAGTGACATAAGCAATCAACATGTTATGAAGCTAGAAACAACCTGGAGATGTACGACGTCGTGATAAAAGGATTCTATGGTGTGACTCCCACCAATATCTTTCCTATCCAGAAAAGCAAATCCAGTTTCAGTTTAAACAGGAAAAGCTTCAAATCAGTTCCCTTTGATTAATAATAATAATAATAATAATAATAATAATAATAATAATAATAATAATATACCACAGACAGCAGTCAAATACCATTTTATATCCAGGAATGAGTAGTCACTGGAAGTTATTTCTATTTTTATTTCATTCTGTTTATACATAATAATTAGAAAACCAACCAAATGGGGTAACCCAAGTTGAAGCAGGCAAGAACTCAGAAGCTATATGCCCTTAGTCATTCTCAAATACTATGTGCAGTCAAAAGCTTCAACATTCTTTATGAGCAAGTTGGTTAATTCTCCAAAGTTCATCTTTCAACAATCTTGAGCATGCATGTATAACTGGCAGGTTGGTTAATTCTCCAAAGTTCATCTTTCAGACTATTATTCTAGGTCATGAACTTGCAACCAGTATAAATTAGCAACATCTATTTGGCGCAAATTTTTAAGATAAGTTCGGTAGAGATATCCAGAGAGATCAATTGAAGATACAGTCAACAGACAAGATTAATAAAGTGAGAGATTGTAAAAAACATACCCATTTAGAAAAAAACCTGCATCTGCAAGACACTTTACATTTGCATTTTTTGGCAGAAGGTCCCGAAAAGCATCACAATGTATAAGGGTGGCCAAACCGCCAGCAGAGCATCCAGTAAGGAGGGCCTGTTTAGTTGCCAAAAAGCACATGTAATTGATCACGAGGAAGGGACTTGACGCAAAATTGATACTTATAAATGGAAAATATAGAAATATCCAGGAGAACCATATAATTACATAATTGAAATGTAATTGATTAAAACCCCAAAATAATTAACACATAAACTCATGACTACCTCTTTAGCGTTAGACATTCCAATTGACAAGAGCTCATCCATAAGCGTGTGCCAGATAAGTTGACCTCTGAAGAAAAGTTGTGTTCCATTCTGGAGGATAAATGAATGGATATATGTATTTAAAAACTGCTATCATATAATTTCATGCCTTCCATAGGCGTGGTAGATGGTTGTCCAATCATCTCAATTCAAGGTAATGACTCACTTTATACTCATTATCAGGATGACTGGAAAATGATGATCCATCACAATACCGTACTTTAACCTTGTTCCAATTGAAAAAATCTGAAGATGTAGTAAAAAAAATCAATAGAATCATTTCTCAATAGCATACAACTAATTCACAGAAAAAAAGTAAACAATGAAGACGTAGAACTCATTTTGGTTCAAGAACAATATGTTAAGGTTATCCAAATTCCAAAAGATATCAAGAAGAAGAATTAAAGCAATCATTAATAAAAAGTAAGAATGTTAAAAGGCTTATGATATACCAGGATTCTCGAGTGAGTCATGGCTCAGGATTCCAAAGAATTCAACTTGGTCTTCCATAAGGGTTGATGAACCTAGTTTTGTTCTCTTCCGATCAGAACAAGTTGTTATATTTTCGCACCACCCTCCACCCTACATAATAATCCAATATAACTATTCGAATTACCACATCAAAATTCAATTCAATGAAATTTTCTATAGGATTGAAATCTAATTGATCAAGAGCATTGCAGGGACAATTATTATTATAGCAAGTAAACCAGTAAACTTTAAACCTCAACGTGAAGAATCCATCTTTCAGAACCAGATCCAAAACCTCTCTCTAAATGATACCCAGGCTCACTCCCATCCAAACATACTGCAATTACAATTACAATTCCAAAATGATTCAATACGAATGCGGAAATCAGTTCAAAACAATTTCAATTCCTTTTTTTTGTTTTCGGAAAAAATCAAATTAACAAGAGAGAGAAATTTACAGGCGGAATTCTTCTGTGCTTTGGATAAAGGCGTGAAAGGCACCCAAGCGGATGCTGGTTCTGAATTCGTATCTGTATTTGTCAGTGAACTCGGGGTCTGGAATGGAGAGATGATGATGAAAATGAAGAGGATAAATGCGGCGGCGATGGTCCACTCCAGCTTCGATAATCTAGGCCACCACCACCATGAAAAGCCGCCGTCGGCGGAGGAGCGAGGAGGCCTATGGTGGCTCGCCGGCATTTGATATTGGACGTCGGAAACTGATATCAATTAACGCCAATTGTTTTATCTCCGATTGGAGAGTATCCGGAGTTCGGTGGCTCAGGGAAGTTGTACCTTGAGGTACTACCACACTGACCAGACACCGTTTTAATTCAGTTAAGGGTTTAAACGGGAAAACAAAATATTTTTCTGTTACTTTATTTATTAGAGTATTTATAATTACAATTTTTTACCAAACTAGTGATATCTTAACCTATATAATTAGAAAGTAGTTTCCTAAAATGAATTTTTGTAAAATGTCATAATCAGAATGATTTGCATTTTTCAAAACACGTGTTGTTCAATTATTGGTTGATTTATATTTATTGTAATTAAATGCTTTAAAATCTTAATTAAAAATATGTATAAATAGTTGTTAACATATCTGTGGATATTTGGTGCATTCTTTGAATTTTTTTTATATGTGCTACTTTTTTTATTGGTTGGTATTTATTTTATTCTTTTTATTTTTACTTTGTGTAATTTAATGATTTACTTATCAATATTATATTGCATTTAATTATGGAAAATTTTTTATGTGTTGTTCTTTTCATAGATTAAGCATTAATGATTAAATATATTTTATTAATTTCTTTATTTTACATTAATTATATAATAAAAATAAATATTAAATTAATTAAGACATTTAAAACCTATAATAGTAAATTGATTCTTATTAGTTTTGTCAAATCCAAAATAAAAGAAAATAATCTATCTATACATTTAAAAGATAAAGTGCATAAATTAATATTTAATTTAATTGATTTATATTTTATTTAAAAATATCCACAAATACATAGAATATCAATTTATTTACATTAGAAGATTAAAAAAATATCACATAATAATATTTTCTATATAAAAAACATAAAATATTAATTATAAAGTTTAAAAATGTAATATGCGGGTGTATTTAACTATTAGTATACTAATACATTCGTATTTATTAAATAATATATTTTAAATTTAAAATAAAAATTTTGTAATCCACGCGCAACACGCGGGTACTATACTAATTAGGTAGAATTATTAAAGGGTTGGTCTCTTGTGTCCCATCATTATGTATCCCGGGCACACAAGTTTTTGTCTTATTAAATGGGTTCAAATTTAGTGAATGTGGGAGTTTCAAATTTGAAATTGAGATGTAATTTTAGGGATGAAACTTGGTGTGATTTTTTATTATTTTTTTTGTCTCTAATTTTTACAATTATATTCTCTTTCTGATTGAATTTTTGCAATTGAATGTAGTATTTTTCAATTAATTAATTTTTTTCGATTGATTTTTGTGTGATTGAGAGCACGTTGGAGCCGCACCTAAGTTGGCAGAACTCGTGGCGGTTGATTTGGTGGCAATATGATAGAATTGAAGAAAGAGATATTGAAAGAGTTACGATGCGAAGTTTGGAGAGGACTGAATTAGATCTGTATCTATATGATGGAAAGAGATATTGAATTGTATCTGTCATTTTCTGCACATTCTCCTACACATTAGGAGTAAAGTTTGTATTATTGAATCTTGTATACTTTATAAAAATAAAGTGTATAAATTTTATTGTAAAAATGTATAAATTTTATTGAATTTTATTTATGTAATATATAGAGTTGGTCTCTTGTGTCCCAGGTACACAAAATGTAAGGGTACAACATTTTGTTTCAAAGGGTATACACTTTAATTAATGACAAAGACTTGTGTGAGATCGTCTCACACGTAAGCCCTTACGTGAGACTGATAAAAAGTGATAACATTATTAACGAAAATTGATTAATCGAAGAAAAGTGATAATAGTGCAGAGAATTATTTTATGAACAACTTATAGTATAAATAAAAAGCTAAAGTGATAATGATGTTATTATTTTTTATCCTTCTCATGTAAGTACTTATGTGAGATTGTCTCACACAAGACCTAGTATATTTCCTTATACTAAAGGGTAAAACATTTAATACTAAAAGGTATCTGGTGACATGGTGTATCCGGCGCAGATAAGTTTTAGCCATCAATGTATGGATATTGCACATATATTTATTGGATTATGGTGTATATATTTTTATAAATAATTGTGAATTGAATATGTGTGTTTATAACGAATGAAAAAAAAACACTTATTTATATATTTATAATGAATGACAAAAAAAACACTTACTTATACGTGTGGTAAGAAATAATATTATGGAGTTCAAAAAAAAGAGATCATATTACGGAGTATTCTCCTTTTTTTCTCCTCTATATATGATTTGATTTAGTATTAACCAGGTGGGTTAGCTCATCTGACCACCAAACTCCTCATACAAGTTAGTGATTCGGGTTCGATTCCCATTGAGAACGAATAGGAGGGGAGTTTACATGTCATTTCCGATAGCTCGGAAGACTACTCAAGAGGAGGTATATATTATGACTAATATAAAATTAGTAATTTAAATATATATATAAAATAAATAATCGTAATACAATTCATTAGAATAAAATATAGTAAAATCTAAAGTCATTAGGAAATCATCCATACATATAAAAATTTAAGACAATTTTGTTTTAATAAAAAGAGAATCTTTAATATAAAAAAGAGATATGTAGAAATCATCCACAATAAATAAATAAATAAATAAATAAATATAACAAATATTACATCTATATTCATGCAAAAATGTCATTGTTTCTCAGATTGCAGGCTATATATATATATATATGACAATTATATATTCATGCAAATATCATTGTTTCTAACATTGCAGCCCTAAATATTTATGTGACAAATATCACGTAACTTGTAATTTGCACCATGTCAGACCATTGTGACAATTTGCAAGTGTCATCCCAATCTCAGTCCACTACTGCGGCAACGATGGATAATGGAAACGAAGGAGAAGATAAAGTTAGAATTGATGCTAAAGAAGATGAGAGACAAGAAAATTTGGAGAATTTAGAATCTGAAGAGGACAGAACTCCGCCGTCTTCCGATCATAGAATTCCGACGGAACTGGAACATAATCATGAAGAGGAAGACGGTTTCAAAACTCCGACATCTTCCGAACACAGAATTCCGGCAATGACAGAGTGCCCACCCCCACCCACCAGGCCTAGAATGAGTCCTCAGCCTCAAACTTGTTTTAATAAAACAAAGTTTAAGAGGAGGCTCCTGTTTGTGGATGACATTGAATTTTTGGCCAAAGATGATATTGTGGATCAGAAAACAAAGAGACCTCGAGAGAGTGAAGATGATCAAGTTTGAATCAATTTGTTACGAGTTCTTTTTTTTTTTTTTTTTTTTCGGTTAGGGTTTACTAATTTACTATCACTGTTCTCTTCTCTCAAGCAACCAGTTTTGGCAATCCGAATTTCCGGGTTTGACCCGCCGGATCTAAGCCGACGTGGTGGGGGTTGACGTTTTATTTTTGCTACTAGATTAAGACAAAAAATAAAAAAATTTTATTGCTAATATAAGATTAATCTGTACGGTCGTTTTTTGGGAATAAGAGATAAAATATTTTTATGGTACTATTTAATTGTAATTTTACATTTTTGCCAATAATTTTTAATTTAAATTAATGGCAAGTTGTGTTTGGTTTTAATTTTATGATGATTCTTTTGCAAAAAATTAAAATATATACCTTCATACAAATCAAAATGACAATATATATACTTGCACATTTTTCAGAAAGTTTAATGCAATCTTTCTTTTATTAGTAGTAAACTGATATATTTTGTTTTAATAAGTTTTGAGTCACTAATTTGAGACAATAATCACATGAAAAATACATAAAAATCACTAAGCTGGTGGTAATAGTTTAGTTTCCTTAAAGGCTATAAGCCTATAACTATAGTTTAGTTTCTTTAAAAGCTAAAACTTGTATGTTCCTGAATACAGTGTCCCCCAATTCCCACATTTTCTAGATTTTGTACCCTTCAATGTTAAATGTTAGTATAAGAACACGCAACTTATCCAGGAGACCAGCTCATCTTTAAAAGACGAACAGCAATGATTAGTAGTATAAAATTTTAATTAAAAAAATTCCAACCATGGGACTACTCATGGCATAAGAGAACTTTTTGGGACACTATTCTATTTACTCCATAAGAATCGAAATATTTCACAACAGTAAAGTGCTCAATTTTGAACAATAAAAAAAGCATTATATGAAAATAATTCTTGTATACTCAAATTAAGTGTTTCTTGTATTTGATTGTACGAATTTTGCACTTTGACTTTCTAAGTAAATAATGAATCAATCAATCAAACAATCCTACTAATTGATTAATAAACAACTAACACAAATTAATTGATTATGTACTATATTGATTCGGATCTTCTCTGATGATTGACACGTATTATACCCTAAAAGGAAAATATCAATCTTATACGTGTCATATATCTAAGACGAGTAACATGAAATGTAGATCAAAATGTAATAGGATATCCAAGATTATACTCTACAAAGAATTGTTGAATTATCAGCCAACTCAATCAATTCATGATATATCTAGACGTGAAGGGAGGTAATATAGATTTGAGACAATTATTGACCGTTTCTTTTCTCCTTATAACATAATATGTAACGTCTAATGTATTAATCATCCTTCCTTGTTTTCCTCCCTTCCACTTCTCCTCTTTCCACTTCCAGCTCTCTCTCTTTCTCTCTCATCAAGATTCACCAAATTTTCTGAAACTTTCTTTCTTTCCTTATCCATTTCAATTTCTACATCCCTAATTTTATTGTGCAAGTAATAAGCAATGCAATGTGCAATGATGAATCGAAGAACACTTGCCATGGATTGGGATGGTCTCGGAGACGACGAGGACGATCATTTCTTCGAGTCCCGGGAGAGAGCATCATCAGCTGCTCCTCTAGATTTGCCTTCGTCGGGCTCGGATGAAGATGACTTTGAGGATAGTCGAATGTCGTTCAAATCAACAGCCTCTTCAGCCTCCTTTAAAAGCTCGAAAGCTTCATCCACAATGGCTGCCTATGATATGTGGATGGCGGAACCGGGGGACATCAGGGAGCGGCGTAGGCGCCTCCTGCAAGGCATGGGCCTAACAAGCACCAAAGACATGCTCAGGGTTGCTAGTACCAAGATAGCAGAAGCTGTTACAAGAAAACACGAGATCAACCATGACTCTGGTAGAGCTCCGAAAGAAGTAGAGGTTGAAAGAAAACCTGCTCCAGAAGTAAAAAAAGTTGAATCTTCTCCAATGAAGGATGAACCTCCTTCATCTTCTTCTTCGCCAGCAGTTCACATTAGGTCAAGGTCGGATGGTGATATAGAAGCTTTATCTGCGAAAACAAAACAGAGAAAAGAAGAGTTAATTGGTCCCATATCGAAGCAAAAACTTACAAAGACAATGTCAGGTATGTGCCAACACTCTAGTGGTGTTAAGATAACCCCAAAAAGAGCAAAAAACGGGTTATCAAAGCCGAACAATGATGTGGTGCAATCTGTAGCATCGGATGAGGGAATAGGTTCGTTTTTCTTGATAAAGAATTTGGACACTGGAAAAGAGTTTATTGTGAAGGAGTATAATGAAAAGGGAATGTGGAACAAGCTCAAGGATGTTCAGACAGGGAAGCAACTTAGTATGGAGGAATTCGAGAGGTCCGTAGGATATTCACCTTCGGTGAAGGAGTTGATGCGCCGAAAGAACACTGACAATTCACAAGATGACAAGAAACTCAACCACAATTCATACTTCAAAAAGGGTTTCAGAAATAGCAAGAGAAAGGGAGCATCTCTTCTGAAGAATATCAAGGGAGTAGCAAGTTCGAAGAGCTTATCGCAAAAAAACCATGAGCAATCTTCATCAGAAGAACAGAAAGCAGAAAAAGCTCCATCACAATGGGTGAAATCTCATCAACATGGTAAATCATACAAAGAATTTACGGCATTGCATATGTCTCAAGAAATTCAAGCTCATGAGGGTTCAATCTGGACCATCAGATTCAGCTATGATGCACATCTTCTAGCAAGTGCAGGAGAAGATAAGGTGGTTCACGTATGGGAAGTGCAGGAATGTGACGTTATGTCGACAAGATCGATGGATGATTTAAGCTCCATCAGTGGCACGCCTGTTCATCAGATGGCTGGTATTTCAGAACGTTCTCCACTTGCAGAGATAACACCTATGCCATCAGAGAAGAAGAGGAAGGATAAAAACAATAGAAAAAAGGGGAACTCGAAACCTGATTACGTAAATGTGCCCGAGACTGTTTTCGCACTTTCAGAGAAACCAATATGCACTTTCAAAGGTCATCAAGATGAAATTTTGGACCTAGCATGGTCGAGATCTCAGGTACCTTCTGACAATTTTAGTTTCCACATATTTGAAAACTGTCATCAATTCTATTTGATTCCTATATAAACTAGAAATGAATTATTTAGTTTATACATTAGTTAATACAAGCAAAAACATAAGGAATTGACTTTTATAACAAGTAACAACTAACAGAACTGTGCAGTTACTGCTTTCATCTTCAATGGATAAGACCGTTAGGATGTGGGATCTGGAAACACAGAGCTGTATAAAGATGTTCGCCCACAATGACTATGGTGAGATCAAGATTATTATGCAGTTATTAACTACTCAGTAATCAATCCCTTAGAAGTGGCATGACAAGTCATACAATTTCATGTATCATAGTTTACACCTAATGAGTCTATGATATGGCAGTAACTTGCATACAGTTCAATCCAGTTGATGATAACTACTTTATAAGTGGATCGCTTGATGCAAAGGTTCGGATATGGAGCGTACCTGATCGTCAGGTTGTTGACTGGACAGATGTTCATGAAATGGTCACTGCTGCTAGCTACACTCCCGATGGCCAGGTATTTAGAAGCAGTTAAGAATCCTGCATGAGATTAATTGCTAAGTGATAATTACATTTTATCTTTTCATGTAAAATTGGAACAAGAATGCATGTTTCTGCTGTAGTTTACTAGTTTACAGAAATCACATAAGCCTTCAAATATAACATCTGCTAAATGACATAAAATCAACATGAGAAAGAAAGTACTATGGTCCAAGTTACCCCCATGGTCCAAAAGGAAAGAAAAATTTTACACCTTTCTTTTTATATTTGAAGGGTGCTATCATTGGTTCTCATCAAGGCATATGTCGATTTTACACTATTGATGGTAAGAATGGCTGCCAACTCTAACTTCTCTTTATCATATTTTAATGGTCCCTTATCTTGAGTGAGTGTTATTTATACACATGTATATATTCCTAGATTGCAAATTGGAACACACCATAGATATCCAGATGAAGACAAAATCTCAAGCCAAAAAACTTCCTGGTTTCCAATCTCAAGTTCAAATAAAAAAAGTTACCGGTTTTCAGGTAATTTGAATTCGGGGCTTCAGCATCTTCCTTTCAACATATTGCCAGATAATTATACATTTTTCTTTCCTCAGTTTGCCCCTTCAAATCCGTCTGAAGTGCTCATTACTTCCACTGATTCTCGAATTCGAATCTACAATGGACCAGAGCAAATCCAAAAATTTAGAGGTGAGCTTCTGTGACTAGTCCATTCAGAACTTTATCAAATGCACTCTCATTAGAATCATATACTTCACCATTTAAACACAGGATTTCGCAACACTAGCAGCCAGATTTCAGCTTCTTTTAGCCCAGATGGAAAACACGTCATCAGCGCAAGCGAAGATTCTCAGGTCTATGTATGGAAGGTTGCAGAGTCCAAAAATTCAGGTGGTGGAAAGAAAAAAAGCCAAATCACAGTTCAAGCTCACGAGCATTTCCAATGTAAAGATGTATCGGTTGCAATTGCATGGCCTGGTAGTTTAAAGAACGAGCCACCAATCGTAGAAATACATTCCAGAAGGCATTCAAAACGCCTAACAGCTCCTCAACCAACGTCTCCAACACTTGATGATAACGTGATTGGTACAAGTAGCAGGAGGCAGTTGCCCCCTCTGCCCAAGAAAAACAATGGTTCGGAGAGAATTGATAGTAGTGGAGATGAAGATTGGGGTCATTCTTCTCGAACAGATCCTGGAATTGGTGTAACTGATTCATTTCGTTCTTCTTCTGGTAATCTAAGTTATCGAGACTCACCTTCCATATCGGCCTCTTCTCCATCTCAGTCTTGGTCCTCTCGGTCTTTCGTTGATAATGGGAGTGGGCAAGGAGCTCACACAGTCCAAGCCACCGCATGGGGCATGGTCATTGTAACAGCAAGCTTGGAAGGTGAGATAAGAGTCTTTCAAAATTTTGGTCTACCTCGGAAAGTAGCCAATCTTTTCAGAGATTAGCTGTTGCACTTATTTTTGTACAAGCCTGTAGTATGCACAAAAAGAAGATAGAATTTTGGTTCAAGCTTAAGCAAAAGCATGGTTTTTGTTTCCCAGTTGAAGAGAAGATAGAATTTTGGTTCAAGCTTAAGCAAAAGCATGGTTTTTGTTTCCCAGTTGAAGAACCTAGGGTATGAACAATGAAACAGTACAAATCGAGCACATGTTCATCATCTCCATGCATTACACGGGAAAAGAAAATTTCCAAAAAAATCAAATATGTTGACTAGTAGAGCACAGGTTGATCATCTCTCATGTGAACAATGAACCTAGGTAACTTACGTCTATAGTCAGATGATTCAAATCAAATTATCATCGATAAAATGGGCATATAACCAGAAATCCACTTCTCTTATGGAAATAGATACACTCAATTAGATTGAATTACAAGTTTATGCGCGTGATACTTCTATTTGATCATTGAAAATAGGCAAATAAATCAATATCAACAAGATTAGAGTGTTTTCAATCATTCAGCAAAATCAATAACATGTTCTTCAACAATTTCAATAATATATTCAAATTCGGAGTAATTTTTAGCTTCGCACCTTATCAAATCCAGTGAATCTCGTTTTCATTCGCTTCACGGCGTTCAGCAAAATCAATACAATGCTCTTCAACAATTTCAACTATGATCTTAGAATCAGGGTGGTTTCAGCTTCGAATTTCGAAACTCTTCTACAATTCCACCGGAATCTCGTTTTCATGGGTTCAATCAGGGCGTCTCGGACAACGCTTTTGCTTCAGCACTGTGCTTGCTGAATGCTGTGTGCTGATGGCTTCAACGGCGACCGGATGAAGGCCAAGTTATGGGCTGGGCTTAAATCTAGCCCAATTCATTAATTGGACTCATACATTAGCCCAGTAGAGTCAACACTGATAATCTAGGCCCATTAAGTTTTATATTTATATATTATTTCAAAATTCCGGTTTAAAAAAAAAAAGAAAGAAAAAAAACCAGCAGCAAGATATTGTTTTATATTTTCTAAATAATTTTTTAATTATCATTTCTCATTAAAAATATTATATTTTTTAATAAAAAATTATGACTTTATTAATGAAATAGTTTACCACATCTGACATCACTGTCATTTTATATTAATTGAATATCAAAATTTTTATTAAAATATTATTAATCTTTATTCATCCCTCGAAATTATAAAATAAATATTTGAAAAAAAAAAGTGATGCTTAATTCGTCATTGAAGGTACACACTTTATTTCATTTTTATTTATTTTTGGCACAAAATGGGGATATCGATTAGTTAAAGATAAGTAATAAATAAATAAAAACATTAAATATGAGAAATAAAAAATAAAGGAAAAAAAAGAGAAAGTGGGTGGTCACGCAATCATGCATGGGATGCATGGTGCGATTCACGAGATGACCACGAAATCGTTAAAACCACTATAAAAACCAAGTGGTCTAAAATCGTGTTTTATGGGATTTTTTAATCGAAACGCGACAACCCACTTTTTAAAAAGGTCTACATCTCCAAATAGAAGTTTAATTATTATTAATATAAATAATAACCCCCCCCCCCCCCCCCCCCCCATTATCATTAATTCCTTGTAATATAATTTGCTCTGCACAATATTTAATTTAATTATTTCACAAAAACTTTTGTAGTTATGTACAATATATTGATCGAACATATATAGACACTCTCTCTTGCTATTTATATTTAATTTATCTTGTATTCATATTTTATTTTATTTTTAGAATTTAATTTTTATTTTTAGAATTTTGTAGTCATCTTTTAAGCATTATTATAATTCAATATTGAGTGTTTAGTTCTTTAAAATTATTAGATATGTCAATAAAAATTGAAAATGTTAAAAACAAAAAATGAACATGTGTGAGTATTGCCTTAAATTTAGTTTCATAGAATATTATATCATATCTCCCTTTTAAGTTATGATTCAACTGAGCCTTTACTTTTAATTAATGAATTTAGAAAAAAAAAATTAAGTTCACTTAAGTGTAATTAATATGTAAAGACTTTTATTTTTAATAAGTTTTTTAAGCTCATAAATTATTATATATATATATTAACTCAAATATGAACCAAACACCCCTAATATATTTTACGCTAATAGTTATGTAGGAATTTATCTCTAAAATTTAATCATTAGTATTCTCTTATGATATATAAATCTCAAAGACATAATTATCATTTCAATGAATTTTGATGAACAAAATCAGTTGTATAGATGAACCAGCTCAAAACTGTAATTATGAAAAGGTAATATTTTTAAAGAAAAATTATTTAATTAATTAATAATGCTTTATGTTTCCTAGGGCACTTATTAAGAAAAAGAGTAAATATCAAAATTGGTCCAATAAGTATGGCGTTTTCCAATTTTAGTTATTTTTCTTTTACAATTCACAATTTTGGTCCTTTTTTGTCCACTTTTAGTTCTTTTAGTCTAAATTTAGTTCTTTTGATCCAAATTTAGTCCTTTATGTTTAAAAAAGTTCAAAAATGATCCGAAAGTGTATACATTTAGGACAAAAAGTGGACCAAAAAAGGATCAAATTTTGATAAAAAGACCAAAAATGGACCAAAAGGACTAAAAATAGATAAAAAAGAACCAAAATTGAGAATTGCAAAAAAAGGACTAAAGTTGGAAAACGTCATACTTACCTGACTAATTTTAATATTTACCCTAAGAAAAATTATTGATCCATCATATCCTAAATATAAATATAACTATAATAATGTACGCATTGATAAATGATTAGGTGGTAATATAATATAGTATTTTAATTAATTCTTCAAATATATATACATCAACTATTGCAAGTTGGATGAGTGAATATAGCTATTCAATTGTCTATATAATTTCATTATACAAGTACTCCTAATTAATATAAAAAAAGAGAGATAGAATGATCTACCCATATATTTTTCGAGATAAACATAATTTAATCTTGCTCAACCTTTTTTAAATATTTTTAATTAAATATAAATCAATGAGACTTGTCCCTTTAAGATAAATTTTAATAATATTTTGACTACACGTTTTATGAAGTTCGTTATTCGAATTGATTGACAGAGTGGACACCACTTCAGTTTTCTCTTTTCATTTTAAGAATTCTATCTTATTTTAATATTTGAAAATTTAAATCATGATGAATGAAAGTCTGCACAAAAAAAAAAAAGCAACTCAAAAGCTAAACTAGGCGACGTATAAAAATGTTAAAATGACTAATAAATTTATGGGTTCTAACACAAAATATATATATATATATATATATATATATATAAAAGATATAAGTAACTATTTGGAAAAAAATTACTCAGTAAGCATAATAGATTTCTAACTCTAGTTATTTTTTTAGAGACACTCTCTTTTGTGAGACGGATCGATCCGTTACTAAAGTATGCTTATTATATAGTTAAAATATATTTATTTATAATTAAAGTATGTTAATAATAAATCATATTATAACACCATAAAATCATACTTTAATTCATCATTTATTATATTTTAGAAAACATACTTTAACAATCATTAATCATACTTTATTTATATAATAAGTATATTTTAATACGTCTCACAAACCGTCTCACATATTTAACATCTCACAAGAGAGTTTGTCTTTTTTTTATTGAATTCTCAATTTTGATTTTTTCTTATTTAATTTTAGTTTTTTTTTCAATATAAGTCTTTTTTCTAAAATTTGGTCTTTTTTCTTCCACTTTTTGTCTAAATTTAAAACTTTTTTTATTTTATCAATTTTGGATATTTTTTAATATAAAGTAGTATTAAATTTGAATAAAAAAATCTAAAATTTTATGAAAATGACTAAAATTAAGAATTGCAAATAAAAAATAAGTAAAGTTGGAATCTACTAACTATATATATTTGAAGACCATATATATAATTTGTAAGATTAACTTCGTATTTTCTCATGTAATTTTTAGACAAAAATGAAACATAGGATGCTTCAAACTTGTCAATCAACAAAGAGTGGATATCTTTTTGGCTTTGTTGTGGATTAAAAAGAATTCCAAAATTTTAAATAAAAGCAAGAAGAGAGATGAAGGATAATAACTTTTTTCAAGGATAAGTAAATCATGATGTAGCATAAGTACATATCCAAGAAAATTTTTATTTTCCATTTTCTTAAATTAATTAAAAATGTTGTTAAATTAATCTTATACATTAATAATTCGAAATATTCACATGTGGTGGATAGTAATTAATTTTTAGAGATAAATAATTCCTTGGGATCAATTCGTAACTCTCCAATTTTATCATTAGCAATAGCAATGTTAATTAAATAATTATTATCATAATGATTCTGCTTATTGCACTACAAAAAAACTGTTTTTTACTAACGAATATTTTGTTGGTAAAACCCTTAATTTCATTGTTAAATTAGTTTATCAACGGATTAGCAACGGAATCCGTTGGTAAAATTCCATTGGTAAAGTGGTGGTTAGTAAATTTTTAGCAACGAAAAATCAATTTCGTTGGTAATTCGTTGTTAATAATTTCACTAGTAATTTATATAATGATTCACTTGGTAATTCGTTGGTAATTACCAACGGATTGAATTCCGTTGCTAAAATAGAGAATAAATCTGTTGGCATTCAATTGTTCAAACAAATTAAAAATGTCATTTTTGTTGCTAACCCATTAGTAATTACCAACGGATTGAATTCAGTTGGTAAATTCAATTGCTAAAAAATATTTTTTTAGTGTAACTACCTATTAAAATTAATTAATCTACATATTTCACTTTTCATAAACAATTCTATATTGTGAATAAAAAATATATAGATACAGGAATTGAGTATGAGATTGTGACTAACATATTGGGAAAAGGTGAGTAAATTTTACTTATTCTTCGTAAAAGGACAAGCATATACTATATGATAAAACTATTAGAATATTAAATGATTATAATTTAATTAAGTCTTTTGAGCATTTACTAAATGACAATTATTCTAATATTAATAAAAACGGAGTAATATTGCTCCTATCCCGATATATTACTTTGCAAAAATATTGTAGATCGATATGAAATTAAATAATGGCTAATTATACTTTGCATTCGAGTGCACCCACTTTAAAAAATATACAAATATATAAATAAAAATGTATACAATTTAATTGTTAGTTTTTTTAATGAAAAATTGAGTGTAAAAAAATATACAATTATTAAAAAAATATGTATACACTATTGAATAAAAAGTTATACACATATGGATGCTAGTTTTTTTAATAAAAAACTTGGTGTGAAAAACATATATAATTATTAAGAAACATGTATACAAAATAAAATAAAAAATTATACACATATAGGTGCACTCTTGCACTTGGGTGCACCTAATATCAACTCTTAGATAATATATATACTTTTGAATAATTTTATACATAATATAGTCTTTGAAGACAATAAAAAAAATTATAAATTGAGTCTATATGATAATTTTAAAATTAAAATATATTTCGAAATTATACACAATAATTAATGTGTTATTTCATTTTTTAGATAATGCATGTTATTGTATGACAAATAGAAAATAAAAGAAGCTTTTTCAATTCAAGGTACACCAAGTGTTCAAAAATATAATATTTTATTCTAAAAATATAAATTTTAATTAATAAGGATATTATTTTTCAATAAAAATAAGTCATTAAAATATGAAGAGTATTAATAATTTTGGAAAAAACAATAGTATAATTAGTTTTTTATGTTATAGAATATAATATTCAATATTAAGGATATAAAAATTGAATTTGGACCCAAGGAACCGTTCCATGCATGACAAGATTTTACCAAACAAAAAATATGTAAATAATCATGTAACGATGAGTGTATAATAAAGTGATGGCGGATATCCACAAAATTGATAGAAAAATATATAAATTATTTAAAAACCATACTAATAAAAAATAAAAAGAAAATAGTGAGTGTTTTGTTGTGGTGGGAAATAAAAAACCTGGAAACGAAGAAGGAATCAGATTCTCATGTTATATGATTTAGCTGGGGAACGTGATCACTATCACCTCCTTGGAATCTCAACTCTCTAAACTTTACTACAACACACTTATTTATTTATTTTTTCGATAAATGTTAGTTGGTAGTATAATTAGTAGTTAGTTTATTAAGCATTCATATTTTCTCTTTATCCAAACCTCCTTATAACTTCCCTAATTCGTTTTTAGTTGAAATCGAACTTGGATCACTCACTTTAATAATGAATTTAATGGACAGACGAGCAACTCACCTGATTTACAACAAACTTATTATTACTCTTTATTTTTTTTAGTAATAATTTAGACATGGATTATAACTCATAATATATACTTTATATGGTATGCATTAATAATTAAAAGAACGTTTAAAAAGCGAAAGCTGCAGGGGACAGTACACACAGAGGTGGTGTATGTGTGTGTGGGGATTATGGGGCATATATTTCCATGGAAAACAGGAAAAGATCTAACTTGGAATTCCGAGCCAAATAAATTTTAACATCATTAATTCTCATCTTTACAAATACTATCACTTAATAATTATAATAATAATTAATTGACAATGTGTGTAACAATCTTGGGATCACGACAGGGTACTAAATTAATTCCCGTAGATTACTCTATCTTAGTGACTAGTCACCCAAGAAAGAAGACAACTAACCGACAAATAATCAAATCTGCATGATTATCTCCGAATATATGCATGTGTGTTTGTTTATATATATCTATAGAGAGAGAGAGAGCTTGCTTTAGTTTTGAGGGGGGTGGGATGGGGGTGAGAATAGTGACTTTATTCGTTGTTGATAGGCAGCCTTGATTCTTACAAAAGTGAAATTCCAAAGATTCCTTGTCTCCAAGGGTAATGAAATTTTTATCTCAATAGGTTGCTAGATGTGGAGATTAATTCTTTTGAATTGCACTAGTGTGTGTATAATTGTGACTAGTGTAAATTCAATACTCCCCCTCGTAACGGAATAGTTAGTTGATAAAAACCTTAATTTCATTGTTAAATTGGTTTATCAACGAATTAGTAATGAAATCCATTGGTAAATAATTCTGCTGGTAATTTATATAATGATTCCCTTAGTAACAACGAGTTGTATTCCGTTGCTAAAATAGAGAATAAATCCGTTGGCATTCCGTTGCTAAAACAAAATTATCATTTTTGTTGCTAATCCATTGGTAATTACCAACGGATTGAATTTCGTTGGTAAATTCGGTTACTAAAAAAATACTTTTTTTGTAGTGCCTCCCATCCATAAAAAGAGTTACATTTACTATTTACAAAGAAATTAAGAAATATTATATTTTAATATGTAGTGGGTTGAGAGATATAATAATTTAATATATAGTGGATAGTTGTATTAGTATTGTGTGGGTTCCAATAAAGATAAAGTAATTGATTTATGTGGATTTCATTTATTGAAAAAGGAAATGTAACTCTTGTAGCAAATCACTCTAATTAGTAAAATGTAACTTTTATGGCGGGACGGAGATAATAGTACTTTCTTCTTGTCACAAAATGGTTCACATTTATTTTTCATGTTAGTATGTGTGTAAAAATAAGTGACAATTATTTGAAAATAACGTAACTTTTAAAATTATTAGATAAAGTGGTATTTTCTTTTTTGATAATACGAAGAATTTTATGGGATAAATAAAAAAAAAAGTGAAGCTAACGTCGGGTTGGTGGTACGAAGGGAGTAGTACGTATGATGTTTGCGATATAGTGTAGCTTAGAGTTAAAAATGATATGAATACTATTTATTTTAATAAGATAATTTACACAAATTAATTATATTCCAAGAACTCTTGGATAGAGTGTATCGATAGCGATTGTATAATTTTTTTTAAAGCAATTAATACTTAATTCGATCGTTACATATTTTAATGATTACACACTATGTATAAGCAATAATAATGAAATTAAATGCCAAATGGGACCATTGAGGTTTAATTAATTAAAACTGTATAGTTAATTATAATTAATAGGTCCAATTAAGTTATAATTGCATTCACACTTAATTTGTTGAGTTGAAATTAAAAGACGACTCGAGTCAAAAAGTAGGGTAAAATTTTCCAAAGTTCAAATAACTTATTAGTCAATGAAATATTCCCAATTTAACATAGTTATATTCTCCTATCACTGGGAATATTACAAAGGAATAACGTAATTCTTTTAAAAAGATTTTGTCTTTTTTCAGGAGATGCATGGAATTCAAATCTCACAGAATAATTGACAAGTTTCCAATTTCTTACTTTCAAGCCAAACAATTTAATTTGGTAGAAAGGAATAATTACAAAAATGATAGTAAGGTTTTGTTATTGCAAATGTGGTCACACTTCCATTAGTTTGAATATACTATACTACTATTAGATTAATTTATATATTGGCATACTATGATAAATACTAATTTATCTAGTTCTCAGTTTTGTATTTTATTTTGTGAGCACATGATGAGAAGATTTGTCATTATGATCATACCAATGTTAGAGTGATTTGATTAATTATTAAACGATACATTTCTCTATCAGCTTAAACTTTTAGACGAGGTGGTCGTCTAAAATGGTATCAGAGCTCATGGTTAACAAAGATCCAGTGATTAACAAAGGTTCAGGGTTCGATATATTTCTCTATCAGTTTAAACTTTAGACGAGGTGGTCGTCTAACAACAAACTATATTTATAATCGACATATTAACTTAATGTGAACCAAACACTCTCAAAGATAAAAATTCAATTTTATAGGTAAAACGATACATAAACCAAAAGAGTGAATATACAATTATGCCATAAGAATCAACAATTTAAACCCTAAACGTAAAGATTAAACTGAGGAGATAAAATAATAACATGAGAATTATAAAGACAAAGATTAAAACCCTGAGAATTATAAAGACAAAGATTAAACTCTAAGATGATAAGTAACACATGAATCACAAATTTTGATAGAATCAATATTTGTGTTTATTAAACAAGAAAAGAAAAGAAGAGAAGATCCAGTACATTTCTATTGTCAGAAGCATGACCAAATTAAGTGTGATAGATAGGAAATAAACTGACAATTCCATCTCATCATCACTATAGTATCTAAGACCAAAACTCCATCTCTCACTCATTCAAACACAAAACACCTTCACGCCTATCAAAAAAGCCTCTTCTTCGACTAGTAATTGTCTCTCTCTCTCTAACAAACCTTTTTTTGGGTTTTGGGACATTGAATACTACTTTTTTGGGTTTTGGAAATGGAAGGAGAATGATTTTTTGTATGAAATTGAGTGCGCATGAAATTGGCTGTCTTTTGAGAATCTTGTCCAAATTCTATATATCTGTTGAGTTGAATAACTCACATGATCATTTTCTTGGAAACTATAATTGAGAAATCATTGTAAATTCAAGCTCTCTCTATGTGTGTATATATTGGTGGTTAAAGCAAAAGGATATATAATTTAATTTATGTAAGTTTTCTTGGAGAAGTATTCAAGGTAGATTTTCTGAAGAATAGGTCAAAAGTGAATAGTTTGGATTTTTCTTGGCTATGGGGTACAATGTAATCAGTAGGTAATTATTAGCCATCAAGCATTGAACTTTGAGCTTAATTAATCTGTAGAAATTTTGCTTTAATTTGGAATGTTACAATTGGCAGGTCATATACTATATAATAAAATAATTTATGAATGTGTTTACACAATTTTGACTGCAATATGTACATTATGTTCATTTATAATTGAGGTCAGCATTGATAATTTGGAGTATAATCAGCAAGAAAATTTATGAACTGGTTAGCACACAATATATAGGTAGAATTTACAAAACAAAGAGTTAAATATTTGTTTGGTCCCGTAATTTTTTTTCTTTTTAATTTTAGTCCCAAAAAAGATATTTGTTTATAATTAGTCCCATAACTTTAATTTTTCTTTAATTTTGGTCCAATTTTTATCGGATTTGCCACTTGTTGCCGGAAACCGGCGAGCGATGCTGACGTGGCTAGTCCAATTGTTTCTTTACCAACCAAAGATTGATGAAACTTAAGAAGAAGAATAAAGACAACACCAAAGATTGCAAAAACGTTTATAGTCACCCCATACATAAACATTTTGCAATTTTTGGTGTTATCTTTCTTCTTCTTCTTAAGCTTCATCAATATTTGGCTGGTTGGACTCGTCATGTCAGCATCACTTGCCAATTTCGGAAACAGGTGGCAAATTCGGCGAAAATTGGATCAAAATTAAAGAAAAATGAAAGTTATGGGACTAATTATAAACAAATATATTTTTTGGGACTAAAATTAAAAAGATAAAAAGTTACGGGACCAAACAAATATTTAACTCCAAAACAAAAGTAACTGCTGTAAGAAAATTACAGTGTATATAAGTTTATAAGGAATTAATAAAAAAATTTACTTCATTGCAATGTAATTATGAAACTCTGATTTGTCACAAAGTTCAGTATACAAATCAGTATAATAGACAAAATTAATTTAATACACATAATTTAAGGCATTTATACTTTTTCCCCCCTCTTATTAATTCTACTTCCTATAAATTTTGAGAAATCAGTTATTT
Organism: Pogostemon cablin; assembly: GCA_023678885.1. Classification (NCBI taxonomy): domain Eukaryota; kingdom Viridiplantae; phylum Streptophyta; class Magnoliopsida; order Lamiales; family Lamiaceae; genus Pogostemon; species Pogostemon cablin. Next base: position 1,080,148 of record CM042977.1, on the reverse strand, counting down.
CCTCATTGATCTAATCTTGTACAAATAGAAATCCATGTCTACCACATTGCATCTCTCATTGCATCTCAATGCACATTGCATTTCTCATTAAATTACTCTCAAATATTAATCAATGCATGTGAGTATGATACGTTTAAGTGCGTCGTTGTCACTAGTATTTTCTTTTGTATAAGTGAATTTAGCTTTCCGTTTGTTCGTACTGAAACCCCTTTTCAAAATAAACATATCAGTATATGGTTAACGCTTTACCAACGATTTTTCAAAGGATTTTTTGTTAAGGTTTTAATTAAGCATACACAAGTTTTCTTTAGAGCCTTTTTTGGCATTGCAGGTCACTTTTGAGCCTTCATGTTTTCATTTTTTCTTAGGTACAATCTCACTTATTAATAGGGTTAATGTGATTTGGAACCAATTAGCAATACCTAAGAGAACCTTAGGTCACATTTTAATGTACCAAAATGTTATTAACAGTCATAAGTCATAATGCACGAAGCAAACGACCTGGAAGAGAGAAAATCGAAACACAAAACAACGACGCCTATAACTTATGGAGTGATTTATCGACCAATTGTGATTGTAAATCAAGATCATGAAAATTCATAATACGCCTACGATGAATCAATTGTGATTACAATCATCGTGTAATTAAATTCAGAATTCGCGTACACTTTGCAAAGTGAATACTACATGGGATGTAATATTCGTCACAAGTAGAACAATTCTACACTATGAGCAAAACCAATTGTGGACAATACATCTTGTAATAGCCAATGACTTAATTAATTACATTCATGTATTAATTATGAGTGTAATGATCTTCATGGAAACCTGAAAATGCCCTTTAAATATATTGAGGATATAGAAAGAATTAACTCACATCATCAATCATACATAGACCATTATAGTGTGAACTGATCATAATTAATCTTAAGCTTTTAGAGATTAATAAGGATAAAAAAAAATCAAAGATATCACAAATGGAGTAAAAAATTTTAAGGAAAAAAAAACATTCTTTTTTCTAAGCACTCTCAAGCAATACAGAGTAGGCATATATATATTAATTAGACTACAAATGAAAATTGATGACAAACAAATATCCAAATTAAAATTAACCTACCAAATCTAGGGTTTTCATACCCCTACTGCAGTCTTCCATCTCCTTGTAATAATTAATAAATGAAGTTCTTACAGATGATAATCAGGACTTCATTATTAATTATTAATTAATCTTGATTGATTACAAGTGATTACTGGTGGAAGATGATAGCTCAGTCCAATTAGCAGTTGAATTCCACTGTTGATCATTCCCTCCCACCAATTGTGATCTCCGATCAGGGTTTTCCTCCATTTTCACCGACGCTAACTGCGACAGCAACGAGCTCGACAGCTTCGGCCTCGTCTCCGCCATGAACCCCGTCTCTCCGCCGCCTTGGAATTGATACATCCCCGCCGGAGATGGATCCAACGCGCCGCCACCCAAGAAAGGAAACTGCTGAACCTGCTGCAGCCGCCACGGTTCAATGCCGCCGCCGACGCTCGATAAAAGTGACGCCATCCCTCCACCACCGCCGCCGAGGAACCCCATCTCGCCCATCCCCACCGTCGACGGAGCTGAGAAGTTGTTTAACCCCATGTCTCCTGTGTAGACGTCGCTGAGCTGACTCAACGGAGACATGAACCGGAGCGTCGGGAATGGCGGCGTGAGGCCGAGCATATTCGCCGTTCCACTGTTTGTTGAGAGAGTGCTAGTCGACGTTGAGGTGGTCTGACGATCACTGCTCGCCGGAGACGACTTTGAGGTGGTGGATTTACTTCGTTTGTTCCGTCGGCAACCGCCTCCCACCGGAACGTTCCTCAACGCGCCGCCTCTCGTCCAGTATCTCCGACATGTCTTGCAGAAGTGGCGCGGCTGTGAAAGGCTGTAGTTGTTGAAGTAACAAAACTTGGTGTTCGTCGATTCGCACCGGGGACATTTCAGAGCGGTTTCCGGCATGGGTATGTTCGCCATACGTGCCCGCTCCGACATGGACCCGGGGCGAACCGATCCAGCTCCGCCTCCTCCGACGTGAGGCGGAGGAGGCGGAGGTGGAACAGCCGCCGCTTGCGGCGGCTGTGGAAGCAAGTGGTTCGTACCACTACTTCCAATTATATGATGATTCGGTTGCTGCAAAAATTAAAATTCAAAAGGAAAAAAAATCAGAAAAATGAAAACACGTATATTCAAAGAAATTAAAGAGATTATTAATTAGAACATTAAAAAACGAAGAAGATCAAACCCAAAAAAAAAAAAGGTGAGAATATATATTTTTTTTCTTTTGAAAAATTCTTGCTTTATTGGCAAAGAAGCTATCCATGGAAAAAAAAATGATCAAAAAAAAAAAAGAAGCCTAACCTGTTGCCAGTTGGATGGATCAAGATAAGCTGGAACAGAAGAAAAAACCATGGCTGTTGATCTTTCTTCCTCTTTTGTAAAGGTTAAGGAGGTCTAGTGGAGAATCACATCAACTGGAGGGTTAAGGGAGAGAGAGAGGGGGGAGGAGAGAGAAAGAGAGAGAGATAAAGGGGGAATGAGAATATAGAAGCTAAAATAAAGCAGTGGGCTTTATGCTTGTATATATATAGATACAGATATAGAGATAAGTAATAGTATAATGGAGTGCTACAGTGATTCATAGAGACAACTACAGTACTAATTTGTTTTGTTTTCACTCTCTCTAGTTTTGTTTTGTTCATTGCTTTTTAGGGTTTCGAGAGTATTACTTAGCTTTTAAGCTTCTTTTTGTGCTATTTCTATATTGCATGCAATTGTATTTGTTATTTTTTGCTGTATTATTTAACTGAATGTTCATCTTGCTCTCCTTAAATCAGTATATAATTTCTTCATATTTGATGTTTTTATTTCATTCATATAAATAATGGCTAATGATTATATGCAACTGCAAAGATTAATTTTCGGTGGATTCCAATCGTGAAATATCAATCTTTTTATAGCGGTTTGATCTCTTGTTACATTTCGATTTACGTCTCCTGATGCAAATGTTGTTTGAATTTGGTTTGATGTAAAGCGGATAGTTGTATTAATGTGATATGTGAGTTCCATAGAGTTATATAATTATTTTGTGTGAGTCCCATAAGCCAAAAAAATAAAATGAAAAATTGAAATTTGATGCTCAAATTGGAAATATGTAAGGATTGAAGTGAATTGGATGGAGCATATTAAAAAAAATCTCATAAAATATAAATAAAAATATCATGATAGAGTTAAAATCACTTTTGGTCCAATAACAATAGGTATTTTTATTTTATTCCAAAAAATATCATTTTCAATTTAGTCTCGTAACTCCCAACATTAGCCGATTTTGGTCCCAAATCGACGGAAAGCTCCAAATTGAGGGGTCACGTGCGGCGCACGTGCAAAATTCCACCAAAAATTTTAATTTTCGGCGATTTTGGGACCAAAATTGGTCAATGTCGAGAGTTATGAGACTCAATTGAAAATAATCTTTTTTGAGATAGAATCAAAATTTTCATATTGTTATGGGACGAAAAATAATTTTAACTCTAAAATGTCGCTCAACAAGATAGTGCATTTTAATTTTAAATTTGTAATTCTTTCCAATGTATATAATTTATTTATGGCTAATATTACTGTGCACCTACACCCAAGATATGGTGCACCCACTTTAAAAAAACGTATACAATTATGAACAAAAACATATACAATTATGAATAAAAATGTATACACTTTGTTAGTGAATTTTTTGTTAATTTTTTTAATGAAAAATTGAGTGTAAAAAAATATACAATTATTAAAAAAACATGTATACACTATTGAATAAAAAATTTTATACATATGGATGCGCCCTTGCACCCGGGTGCACCGGATATCAACTCATAATTTATTTTATGGAGTAATTTATTTATTATCTATAAACATCAAACAACTCAAAAATTGGATAAATTAAGTTCAAAAATTATTTTTCTTAATTTCCGTAAATAGATGTGTGCTTATACGCTTGAATTACGTAGAAGCATATATCGAATTACGTAAAAATAAGATTCAGAGAAAAGTTGACATGAGATCATACACTTAATATGTTCCGTGAAGTGAAAAATAAAATGCATTTTCAAGAAAAATATTTACTGAAGAGTAGATATATATTATTTTGAAATAGAAAATTAATGGTATATGTAATTAAGCGCAAAAACCATTGTTTGATTGCAACTAGCACTAAGCCAAAAAATATGGTACTAATAAACTATTAATAAATAATAATTTATTTATAGAAAATTCTAATAGCGGATAAAAAGGAAAAAGGCCTGTTTAGAGGAAGGGTTGCTTTTGTTTGAAATAAACATTGTGTCCCAACCTAATGAAACTTTTATTAACTATATTTATTTATTTTGTTATCCCCTCAAACAACCCCCCACCCCAACTCCAAATATCACATGAATTCCTCAATCGATTTTAACTTTAATCTTTTATATTTTCAATTCTCAATCTCGATCATTTTTTATTTTATTTTAATTATTTTTTTCAATTTTAATCATTTGTCCTAAATTTAGTTTTTTTTTCTAAATTTGAACAAATTCTTATATACAAGACTAAATTTAAAAAAAAAAAGACTAAATTTAATATGATGAATCGATTTGAACAAAAGCGACCAACACCAAACAAAAAATATCAAAATTGAAAATTATAAAAAAAAAATTAAAATTGGAATTAATCATAGTTACGAGACGAATTGTGATATTTTCTTTATGCAATTATTAAACGTGTGGGATGAAATAATTAAATGATTTATAAAATAAAATTAAAAATATAGTATAAAATTGAAACATGTTATGGAAATAGAACATGCAGATTGACCTACTGATTATTCTCTCTCATCTTTATCTTTAATTTGCATGGGACAACTTGTACTCTAGATTGCACCTACCCATAATGCTTGTAAATATTTATTTTATGTTGCAACAAAATATTCATCAGATTGTTGCTTGAATTTGATTGATTGTATATAATTACTCTAGTTTAAAATCAAAATTTTCTCAAAATTAATTTTATTCAAAATAGTCTTAAAAGATTTAATTTCTCTGAAATAATTCTATAATTTTTAAATTCTTGTTAAAAATGTCTTTTTTTTAATAATTAAAATATTCAATTTTTTTAATTTCATGAGACACTATAAAAAAAGCTTTGATTAGAGACGGTATAATAACCGTCTCTATTTGAGACGGCTTATGAAACGGTTTTTTGAATTAGAGACTGCACTGGTCAACAATAACAAATTTACTTTTGAGACGGTATTAGAGACGGTTTAAAGTTGAGATGGTATTAGAGACGATTTTTGCCGTCTCAATTAGAGACGGTTTTTTGTCGTCTCTAATTAGAGACTCTAATTAGAGACGGTATTAGAGACGGTTTTGATTTGAGACAGTATTAGAGACGGTTTTGGAGACGGAAGTGTTGGCGAACTTGATCGGGTAATTTAGAGACGGCTTTTAACCGTTTCAATTTTGAGACGGATACAAACCGTCTCTTTTTGAAATGGTGTTAGAGACGGTTTTAATTTAAGACGGAATTAGAGACGATTTTCTGCCGTTTCAATTAGAGACGGTTTATTGCCGTCTCTATTTGAGACGGTTTTAGAGATGGATAGTGTCGTTAGGCCAGAGAATCGGATCGATTAATTTAGAGACGGCTTTTTACCGTCTCAATTTGAGACGGTTTCGATTTGAGACAGTATTTTGCCCTCTCTAACCTTTAAATTTATCAAAATGAACGGATTGAGAATATATTAGCATTTGTCTTTTGTATTATATAGCATATATGAATTTTATAATCAAAGTAATAAAATGATTAAGTGCAAATTATTAATTAAGGCAATGCCGTGCGCCCACCGTGCGCCATACCCTTTACTATTAAATTGTATACCCTTTAGTATAAAAATATGTACCCTTTATTTTTTGAAAAAAATAAAAAATATTAATGAAAAGTGTATACCTTTTAGAACAAAATGATATACCTTTATTAATTAAAATGTATACCTTTAGAACAAAATGATGTACCCTTACAAACTTTGTGTACCTAGGGATACAAGAGACGAACTCATTAATTAAATTAACATAAAAGATTATAACTGCAAAACTAATATATTAGACAAAGTGCAAAACGATTAAGAGTAACAAAAAAGATTAAGTGAAAATTATTACTTAAACTAACGGATTAAATGTTCAACGATTATCTACAAAATCATTAATAAAATAACATATAGTATCATAGCTATATATGTGTCATATTGTGTAACAATTCTTACATTAATTAATATGTATATATAGAATAAAAGATTGACTTGAGGTTTCAGTTTTGCATGGAGTTAAAGTGTAATATAATTTATTGTTTGATAAATAGAATAATTTTAATTATATAATTAAATTATATACTCACTTTATCCCCTTATTAGGTAATCATTTTCTTTTTGCACGTGGATTAAGAATTAAGATAATTTAATATATTGTGGATTGGGGATATAATAATATATTTTAATGTGTAATAGGTAGTTGTTTTAGTGTTGATGGTCAGCCCATATGTAATGTATTTGATATAATAATAGTTTTTTGTGAGTCACATCAATTCCAAAAGTGAACGAATACTTTGTAATGAGATGAATTAAAAAAAAATTGATATGTATTGAAGGGTGGAGGGAGTAATATATTTTAATGTATGTAATATAAAATTAACGGCTAATTAATATTAAATATAATTAAATATTAAATAATTATATATATATATATATTATACTAACTGCGAAAACACTGCCTTAAATAATCTTTTAAAAATATGATGTGTTGCGATGTGGTTAATTGTTGTATTTTTTATATGGTTAATTGTTGTATTTTTTATATTTTATTTTAATATTACATATATATATAATCTTTCTATTTTTATTTTTTATTATTATATATTAATATTTATTATTATATCACTATTATATATTACCAAAATATTTATTCTTATCTAGAAAATTGATAAGTCTTTATTCAATTAATTATTCCAAATAGATAATTATTTAAATATTATAATATATATATGGAATAAAAAATGAGATTGCCACCTTTTTTATATGTAATTTTAAAAATTATATTACTCCTTTCATTCATTATAAAATTACACTTAAAAATTAATTACTCTAAAATTTTGTGTGTAATTATCATAAATCTTCAATTAAAAATATAATAATGTCTATAAAAATATTTATTTAACATAAATATTATATTATTTATTATTATATATAAATTTTAATTATTTAATTTTATAAATTTAAAATAAAGTAATAAAAATATCATATAACACATGATGCAAATATATATATATATATATATATATATATATATATATATATATATATATATATATATATATATATATATATATATATATATATATATATATATATAAACAATTATATATATTAGTTATTTAACTATAAATATTTAATTAATATAAACATGTATTCATAAAAATAATAAATATTGTTAAATTAATTTATCTTATTAATTTAAGATAAAGTAAATTTATGAATCCATGTATATTATAGGAAAAAAAAAATTTTGCCTACGTGTCGTCTTTAGAACTCTCTAAAATGATGTGTAATTTTCATATTTTTTATGTTTAAATATTCTATATAACTATTGAACGAATATATAATATAATGTAGGTGTTCTCTTGTGAGACGTATACATGAGAGACTGGTTTTGAGATAAGTGGATCCATTGTTAAAGTATAGTAGTTATATAGGTAAAGTATGATTATTAATAGTTAAAATATATTTGTAGTGAATTATATTATAACATACTTTAATTCATTAATTATCATACTTAAAAAAAATATTCTTTAGCTACGAATTAATATAGTATTATTCGTTTTCAACGATTAACATAAAAGATTAAGTGCAAACTATTATTTAAATTAATAGTTTAAGGGTACAACGATTATCTACAAATATTAACAAAATAATATAAAGTATCATAACTATATATGTATTATATAAACTGAGTGTGACAACTCTAAAATTATTTAATATGTATATATTCATTATAAAAGATTAACATGCGGCTTTCAGTTTTGCATGAAATTAAAATGTAATATTATTTTTGTGGGATAGATTGAGTAATTTTATTTATACAATTAAATTATAATATATTTTAAATGTATGTAATATAAAATTAAAAGCTACTAAATATTATATATATATATATATATATATATATATATATATATATATATATATATATATATATATATATATATATATATATAATGTAATGAATACATAATAAGAATTACTCCTAGTAAAAGTGTCACACATAATGACCATAAGGGCTCCCAATGCCTACAAGCCCAGGTTCAAACCCTCTTGAGGACTTGAAAATACAATATTCCACAAAATCAAAATATATCAAAATATATATATAAATTCTAGTGAAAAAAAAAAAAGAAGGATGGTGGCTGGTCTGGTGGTTCGAGATGAGCCGAGCCATGGTAGCTCTGGTTCGAACCTGGACCAATATTTTGGCATAGCTAATAATTAGAGAGGGTTTTAGAGACGAAAAAAACCGTCTCTAATTGAGACGGAAAAAAACATTTCTAATATCGTTTCAAATTTGAGACGGCTAAACACCGTCTCTAAATTTTTCGGCCAACTCTCCGGCCGTTGGCACAAATGGAGATGGTTTCCAAAACCGTCTCAAATGGAGACGGCAACAAACCGTCTCAAAAATAACCGAATCGGTTCGGTTTAGAACCATCGCAAATACCGTCTCAAAATAAAATCGTCTCTAATTTCGTCTCTATTCTAGCTACGCACAAATTGTAGACGGCCGTAAAACTATCTCAAAAACCGTCTCAAAGCATTAAAAGTCGTCTCTAAAACTGTTTCTATTCATCACTTTTTTGTAGTGGGGATTGAATCGGTATTTTTACAAAGTTATGATACGAAATTGGTGAAAAAATATCACTCCCTCCATTCCATCCATAAGTCACAGTTTGTTTTTTCACATGGATTAAGAAGTATTAGTACTCCCTCTATCCCATAATTAACTTCATATTTTCCATTTTTGTTCATACGTACCACATTAAACTTCACCACCCAATAAAGAAAATATCACATCAATCTCCACCCCGAAAAGTGCATCTTAATTACAAATTTATCAATCTCACCTAACACACATAACATACTTTATAATTTATTTATAATCTAAAAATACTACATTACCCTCCAAAAGTCAATAAAGTTGGTCAAAAAATATTTTTTCTTAAACTTCGTGTCTACAATGAAGTTTATTATGGGACGGATGAAGTATTATTTTATGTGTAATGAGTAATTATATTAATAGTAAGTGATGGGTCATATGTAGGTTTTTTTTATTATTGAAATCTTTGAAGGGGACATTCATTCACCAATATAGTATAATGGGGAATTTTCGGATGATCGGAAGGGATATATTTTAAAATGAAATTTGAGCAAAACTAAAAGGTATTTTATGAAAATAAATGTTTTAATTATTTTGGAATTTTTTCATAAAAGGATTTTATATTTAAAACTCATAATCACTGTACAATATCATAATATGATTGTTGCAGATTCTGTCAATATATGATTCATGTTTATTATGAAACTCAAACTTTAATTTGATTCCTTTGCATGACGTTGTAATTAATATTTACTTTATAATTTCTTCGAGATGTGAAATTTATGAACTTTAATTTAAAATAATAAAGAAAATTACAAAATTTATAAACGAGATGCGCATATATATTCTGGATATGAAGTAGAATATGAAGGGATTAATAAAGCTGCAGGAATATTCTTATGCACACTATACACATTTTACCTGATAATAGTAATACAGAAAATGAAGTGTTTAATTTTAATTAAGGAGGTCACTCTTTAGAGAATATTACATATATAAATAAATAATCTTATATGTTTTAAAACAAATTAATCTTACATTTCATTTTAATGTCGATGGTATGAATTAATTCTATTTAATTTATAGTTGAGCACATTACCATTAATTTAAGTACAGTAGGTTATGTATGATGTATCTATATATGTGGATTTCCACATATATCGCAAAAACATGATCAATCTCTATATTAATATTGTAATTAATTAAAATGTACTTAATTGTAATTATAATTATATATATATATATATATATATATATATATATATATATATATATATATATATATATATATATATATATATATATATATATATATATACTTCCTCCATCTCCCGAAGTATATATTTCACACTTTACTTTTACTAAATTTGGTAAAAAATATATTATAACAATACTCACTTTTTACACACATCATAATATAATACTTACTTTTACTTACTTTTTCACATCTTCTAAAAACTTTACACACCTTTTTCATTAAATCAACTAAAATATATATTCTCTTTCTTACTTTATACATAAAAATACAAAATTTTCTTGAACTCCGCGCACACCAATACGTGAAATACTTGTTGGGACGGAGAGAGTATATATTAATTTTATGTAATTACTTAGTACAGCTCCATAATAAGAGAAATATATGATTGAAGAATTTTAACAAATTAGGTTTAATGCAATGGAATTAAATGTACTCCTCACAAAATCATCTTTATACTTTCCTTTTTTGTACCTCCATAATATTTGTACCACCAAAACATATCGAAATACAACCTTAATCATATAATCTCAAAATACAATTAGTTTCAAAATTTCACATTAATCCAACACAACATATTTTATATTACCTATAAACACTAAGTAAATTTTAAAAATTAATAAAATAAGTTAAAAATAATTTTTATATCCACAATATATCAGTGTAATAATATTTTCCGGAGAAGAGAGTACCAACAAGCTACACCCAATTCCACATATATCATTCATTCTCATAATATATACTAATATACTTCTCTCCCTTTTCTAATATTCTCGTACTTTTTTTAGTCCATTTCACGATATTTAATCGCCACCCAACAATAAAACATCATATTAACCCTATAATCTTAAAAATACATTTTAATTTTAAAATTAATACATCCATATCTATTAACCGACGATATTCCTAACAGTCTTTATAATCTTTTTAATACTTAAAGGACTATATTAACCCTAAAAATTAATCAAATCAATTAAAAGTAATTATTTTAAAACTCTATATCTAGAATGAGATGCAATTTAATTGAAATGGGATTATAATTTAACTATATTGTATTTTATTTTTAAAAAAATTTGAATATTGTTTTAAGAAAAAGTTTGTTGCAGAAGTTAGTGACGCCCACATGGATTATATTTGGACATTCGAACACTGCCTCCTTTTTGTTGGGCCCAAAATGACCACATTTTATTTGGCCCAAAACCATGTTTTCTCATTACAACGACTTTCATACTTATTTTCCAGCTTTTATTTTAGTACTAAATTTTTTTAAAATATACTTTAGCCATTTTCATTATTTTTTTTAGTTTCATAATTATACTAATTAATATGCCTAATTTATTTTACTTCTTCAAAATAATAGTAATAAATTTGCTATTATTATTATTTTCCTCAAAATAATTTTCCTCGAATCTCTTATATTCTCACTAACAAATACATGACTTAGATGATCACCTTAAAATTTTACTTTATACTTATCCAATTAAACTGTATCAAACTTAAGAGTTTAAATTTTATTTAAAATTTTAAAATTAATTATATTATTAAATATTTTAAATCTTAAAAATAAATCATTAAATTCTAAAGGTATAATTCCACACAAATCACTATGATTTACATAATTAATTATGTGAGATTCACCCACCTGTTTGTTTGTAAATTTTGATACATTTTTATCGCGCATTTAATTATCTGGATTCTGAAAGCATCAAATCACTCCTATAAGTAATAGAGAAAAAAAACACCATCATCGCTTCCGCTAGAAGACCGAATAGAATCCTGTTGTACGTCATCTTCTTCTTCGACAGTCCTATTCCCGGGGTCATCATCATCATTATAACCATCTACATCATCCTCACTCTCACCAAAGACTTCAACATCTAGAGATTCTCTAATACTTAGGAAACGAATAAAATCCTAGATGCGAGAGTCGTCGCATCCTTCTCTGTCTTGAATCCTCCTCTTGGTTCTCCTCTTGATTCAACAGACGAATCTTCAAAGTGATGGATGAATGGAGGAAAGGATATGGATGATGGTTGGGGGGTGTAGGATGTCTCTAAAGTTCAAATCTGTTTTCCCCCCTCTCCACCCCTCTGCCCGCCCCTCTCCCTCCCTTCCCTCTGCGACGGCACTGTCATGTGACGGAGCATGGAAGCGATCAGTCCCGTCTTCTCAACTAGTTTAGATCTTGGCTCGTTTTATCCTCATCCGTATGGGATTTTTTTCCTGAACGGTCGGAGAAAGGCGACAGAGGTCAAATCTGGGCAGATTTGTGGTGAATGAAGAGTTGGCGTTGGATCCGGAGCAGGTGGCGGTGCGGTGGTCGGTGGAGAGGAGGATTGCTTTCTTTGGCTGATTTTTTTAATTTTTTAGATCCATTTCCTATGCTCTGTGTTTGTTTAGTTCTCTGTTATTTTTCTCATTGTTGGGTTTTGGGAGGGTACATCTATGGATCTAACTAGCATAGGTTGCTTGTTCAACAGTTTGCATTTGTTTCTCCTGATGTTTCTCTTTCTTTTGCTCGACTGTTTGAGTTTGCCTTTTTATTTGTCTCCTTTATGGAGTGTGTCCTCCTTGTGAGGTGTTAAAGTCTCCTTCATGGAGTTGTAATCCCCTTTGTGGAGGGACTGGTCTCTCGGTTGATTACCGAAGAGTCCGACGTAGCCTGTTGGGCTAGTTTATAAATGAATCCTATCGTTTGATAAAAAAAAAAGACTAGGGTCTTTTGATCTCATCTCTAATTAATTCATGCTATTTCATTAAAATATCATAACATACATAACGAAGGAAGAAGGTTGTATATTTTAAAATTAGTACCTCTCCCACCCTAGTTATTGTAATAATTGTATGATATTATTAAACAGGTGGAATCCAATTTGGGTATTGTCACTTGTCAATAATCTGTGGTCCAATTTATAAGAATAATAATTCACGTTTATTAATGTTTAATGTCATATGTGTAGGGAAGAAGATAATGTTGCTTGTCCTACTCAAATGTGGTCATTATTGTGACACATCATATTTATGATGTCACCTATATATGAACCTCTCTTTAATATATATATATATATATATATATATATATATATATATATATATATATATATATATATATATATATATATATATATATATATATATATATATTCACTTTCTTTGGTATCTATGTTTTATACATTGGTGAGATTAAAATACGAAACCATGAAAAATTATTTTTATTCTATGCACCAACGGCTATAATCTACTGCATTTTACTTTATTTAATTAATACTCTCACAGGATTGTTTGTATTTCAAGCAGCAATTTTATGTGTCACCGCATATTGATTTTATATTTATGTAATTAGTTATTATTTTTTATTAAAAATATTATCACATTTTTTTTAAATATTACTACTCTTTATTATATTATAAATTGTTAATGAAATAATTCATAATAAAAATCATTTCGTGACACATTCTCAAATAATTTTTTTCTCCAATATGTAGACACAAATCACAAATGTGTACAATATTATTATTTACTTTTTTAAGAACATGAAAAGTAATTCTAAGAAATTGTTTTGTGAAACATATTCAATGTTAGGGTAGATTATCTCTTCCTTCATTAAGTTTAGTGAGTAGGATGAAATTTGCTTTACATCTTGCCTTTAGGGACTTTAGACCCACAAAAATAAATCTCTTTGGGCCTAATTTAAGCCCAATAGATGTAACGAACAAACGATCTGTATAACAAGTGAAGTGATCCGCAAAATAAAATATAATAATAATATTGTTTATGTGGCCCAATTTGCTAAAGAAAAATTAATTGTGGCAGGAGAGATAAATTTGACATCAAATGAATAGAGATTGGCTGAAAATATGTAACCTAAATCGAATTGTAAAATTTTTAAAATATATATATATATATATATATTGTTCATGAAATTGGGAAAAAAAAGTGACAATTAAATTTAAAATGGTGGAAAGTAAATTTTATATGAATGAACTTAATTATAAACTTTGATGTGTGACAGGCTATACTACTACGCATCTAAATTAAATATTTCTTTCATTTTTAAATACTAATTTAATTTTCTATTTTCTTTTTAATTAATTTAAGTCGAAGGGAGGCAGAGGAGGTGAAACTCCCAGGAAAACACCTGAGTCTAAAGAAGAGGTGATATCTGAATCAACCTATTTAAACTAAGGGATTAATTCTAGATTAATTAATGATTATAATTACATAGTGTTTTTTATATTAATATAAATAATACCGAAATATAGTTAATTATCAATTATGAATCTAAAATATCTTTTTCATCCATTCAGGACTTAAAAGATGTATTTGTCGTTAAAATTGAGAAATATAGTAACAATAATATTTAAAATTGAGGAATACTCCCTCCGTCGCCTTTAAGGGTGTCATTTGTCTTTTTACACGTGAATTAATGAGTATTATTATTTAAGAGTGAGGCTTGCGTGCCCTCTGGCGCACGTCGTGCGCCTTTAGAATTTAGTATTATGGATAAAGGTACAATATTTTGTTCTAAATGGTATACACTTTAATTAATAAGGGTACACCATTTTGTTCTAAAGGGTGTACACTTTTCATTATATTTTTTATTTTTCTTCAAAAAATAAAGGGTACACATCTTTATAATAAAAGGTATACAATTTAACACAAAATTCTAAAGGCACACGGAGTGTGCTTCCGTGCGCCCGGACACACACAAGTTTTTGCCTTGTAAAATAAAGGGTACACATCTTTATAGGGATAAAAAAAATTTTGCCCCATAAGTTTGGCCATGTACAATTTTTGCCCCAAAAAAGATAATATTGGGCATTTATCTCACTATCTTCATAATTGCACCAATGTTGCCTCATTTTCGTCGGAGTCAATCACGTGCAGGTCACGTGATCATCAGACGTGGCATTTCCGGGCAACTTCGCCTACTTGGCGCACAGTTAGCATCCCTGTCAATAATAATAATAATATATTAATTATAATTTAATAAAAAAAATAATTAAATAAAAAAAAACTAAAAAATAAATAAATCCTGAAAACAAATAACAAAAATCAAAGAAATAAAAAAAATAATTAAACATCAGAAATGTGTTTTTCTCGTAAACAAAAAATCCCTATCAAGCAGCAACAACTCTCCATCAATCCTTCTAGCCCTCCTCCTCCACCGGACCACCGCCGCCTATGGCCTTTCTTCCGCCGCCTTCGCCGACCCCTTTCATGGATCCGATTCCACCAATCCGACATTCCACTTTCCCAACCTAGACCACCCCCTTCCCACCGGATTCGGCTTCTCCGATTTGTGCGCCGCCCCCAGTGGGGACTTCGACTCGGATGAGTAGATGGCGAGCTTAATGGGTGGCGGAGATTCCACCGAGAGGCACACAGATTGTGACGCGTGGCACACCTCCCCCGAGTTCACTCATCTCTATCCTTCTGCCGATCCCTTCCCGAGTCAGAGTCCACTCTGCGTCAACTCATACTCAGATCTCATCCTCCCAGTCCCGTCCGCTCCCTGGGTTCTTCCTTCCCAGCCGCAGGAATCCAAGCCAGCAGCAATCGCCAAAGACGACGTCGCTTTGCCGAAAGCAAAGCCAATTCTCAGGGCCTTGATAGACTGCGCTCGTCTTTCCGAAACGGAGCCCAAAGCCGCCATGAAATCTGATCCAGCTGGAGCAATCGGTGTGCCAACACGGAGATCCTCTTGCGCATCTCAGGCATTCCCGCCCCGGCTCTGGGCAGTTCTCCGCCGGCCTCGCTCTTGGCTATCGGGAATCGGCTGCATGAGTTTGCGTGATTATTTGAGAATGTTCTCTTCAATTTGGGGATTTTATGTTTATCAGAAAAACATATTTCTGATGATTCATTTTTTAGTTTTAGCGTTTTATTTTATTTTTTATTTCTTTGATTTATTTATTTGTTTTCAGGATTTTTTTATTAAATTATGAATATATTATTATTATTATTATTGTTGACAGGGATGCCAACTGTGCGCCAAGTCAGTGAAGTTGCCAAGAAATGTCACGTCTGATGATCACGCTACGTGCACGTGATCGATTTCGGCGAAAATATCAAATTCCGGCAAAAATAGGGCAATATTGGTGCAATTATGAAGATAGTGGATAAATGCCCAAATGTTATCTTTTTTAGGACAAAAATTTTACATGACCAAATTTATGGGGCAAAAAAAAAAAATATCCAAATCTTTATACTAAAGTGTATACAATTTAGTACAAAATTTTAAAGGTACACGGAAGCACCTTCCGTGTGTCCAGGCACGTGCTTCCGTGTGTCCAGGCACACACAAGCTTTTGTTAAGGCACACACAAGCTTTTGTTATTATTTAATGTGCAGTAGGTAGTTGTATTAGTAGAAGTGTGGTAGTTGTATTAGTAGATGTGTGGGTCCCATTTTTAATTGTATTAGTAGGTGTGTGGATAAAAAAAGAAATGAGATACTTGGTACGAACTCCAAAAATAGAAAAATGATATCCTTTAATCGAACGAGAGTGAGATAAGAAATGTAGTGATCAACTGTCACTTACAATGTCCAAACGGCACCGTCGCGCTCTAGCCCGGCAATATTCGGTGCCGGCTTTTACTTCACCACTTCCTTCTATATATAACACTCTTTTCTACATTAATATTTTCTTCTTTTTCTTCTATATTTTAATTTTATTATTTATTCATACAACTCCTGGTTGTTGTGAGAATTGCTTAAACACAATTGGTGCTGTATTATATTATTACAATAAATTATTGGGAGAAGGGATTGAAGGATGAGGATTTTGAAGACGATTGATTCATCTCGGTGCCCTAATTTTTGTGGATTTTTTGTTGTTAAAGCTTATCCCAAGAGGTATTCTTCCAAGATCCCTTCTGATTTAGTCCTTTTCTTGGGCCTTGGCTTCATAGATTGGTAATTGCATATGTGGATACAGTATAATACACAGATTTGGGGGGTTTCTTTTTTCGTTTTGACCAATTTTAATTACGAGAAGATAGATACGGATTATGAATTTATAGGGCTATGATTCAATGTCTTTGGAGGTTAGGATTGGATTAACTTTTCTTGGTATAGATTAGGGTTCTTGGTTATTTGCCTTTGTTCAGCTTTTGTTCTTGATTTGATTACTTGGGAGGGAAATTTGGGGGTTTCGATTTGATTTGACTTGGGTTTTTGGGTCTCTGGTTGATGATTGTTTGTTGTTGGGAGTGTTTTTAGAGATGAATAAATTTAGGGCTTTGATGGAGGTGGGAGTTTGTAGCTGGGATTGACATTAAAGTTTTTGTCAAATGTTTATTGGGGTGAAATTAGTCTAAACTTGTCCTCAGAGGAAGGGATATTTGTGGAGATGGGAGATTCACTTCTAACTGGTTTGACAATGGAGAATCATCACCCTTCAACCATCTTGTCCATGGATTCTAGTGCCTCCTCCTCACACGAAGAATTAGACCTAGAAATGAGTCGTCAAGTCACTCTGACACGTCCACCTGATATCAACTTGCCCCTTTCGGCTGAACGAAGCCCCCCTCCCCAGCCGTGGAACCCCGAACACTGTGATATTCTTGATGTTGGACTCGGTACTCAAATGTACGAGACCGAAAGCTTCCTTAGTGCCCCAAAGGTCGGGAGGAAGTGTGCCAAAAGGGTCGATAGCATTTGGGGGGCTTGGTTTTTTTTTAGCTCTTACTTTAAGCCAGTTTTGAATGAAAAAACTAAGGCCAAAATAGTTCGTGATAGCAATGGAATTTCTGGTTTTGATAAAAATGATCTCCAGCTCGATACGTTCATGGTTCAACACGATATGGAGAATATGTACATGTGGGTTTTCAAGGAAAGGCCGGAGAATGCCCTTGGTAAAATGCAGCTTCGGAGCTACATGAACGGGCATTCTCGTCAAGGAGAGCGTCCCTTCCCATTCAGTGTTGATAAGGGCTTCGTACGGTCTCACAGGATGCAGCGAAAGCATTACAGGGGGCTTTCCAATCCTCAGTGTGTTCATGGTATTGAGGTTGTATCTGCCCCAAATCTTATGGCTCTAGACGAGGATGATAGAAAAAGGTGGACGGAGCTCACTGGGAGGGACATTAACTTCACCATTCCGCAGGAAGCTAGTGATCACGGTTCTTGGAGGAATCTGCCCAACACGGAATTTGAACTCGAACGACCGCCTCCTCCAATCAAGGCTAATACTAATACACAATCCAATTCCAAGAAGCTGCTCAATGGATCCGTGCTAAATCTTTCGACTCAGCTGACCAATCACACCAACGGGGATTTGGATCTATCTCCCGGAAGCAACAAAAGGAAGAAAGACTTCTTCTCACAGGGGAACGACGACGAGTGCTTTTTGGCAGTTAATGGTCCTGATCGGGTCCCTGATTTGGAAGTTCATCCAAACGAACCACACTGGCTGAACGAATTCACAGGAGTGGTGAGGAATGTTTATGGGCCTGTTACAGCTGCTAAAACAATCTACGAGGATGAAGAAGGTTATCTGATTGTGATCAGCCTACCATTTGTGGATCTTCAGAGGGTGAAAGTTTCATGGAGGAACACTCTCACACATGGGATTATTAAGATCTCTTGTATAAGCACGTCTCGGACACCTTTTATCAAGAGACAAAACCGGACATTCAAGCTCACAGACCCATCATCGGAGCACTGCCCGCCTGGAGAATTCGTCCGAGAAATCCCTCTGTCCAACCGAATCCCTGAAGATGCTAATATCGAAGCATATTACGATGGACCTGGCACGGTGCTCGAAATACTGGTTCCAAAACTGCGGGAGGGGCCTGAAGAACATGAAGTTCGTGTATGCCTTCGTCCTCATCATGGTGGGAATGATCTTAAGTTGACCTAAACAGGGTGAGAGTCCTAGTATTCGTGATGCGTTCACTAACATTGGTGTCTGATATTAATTTGGTTATGGTGTATGTTTTACGAGCTTTAAGTGCTGTGGTTTTTTACCCCCATGCATCTGGCTTATCTTTATGTTGCAACTCTGTTTTTGCTATGGAAATTATATTTTGAATTATCATCTTATTTGTCTTCCATGTGTTTTCTGATTGGATTAGTATGGATTTGATGTAGCTTCTTGTGTTATTTAATGTTATCAAGTGTCTTCCATGTGTGCTTGTTGCGTTATTTAATGTTATCAAGTGGATGCAATTAGCTGGATAAATCTCAACTGCGTTCTTCACACACAGTTGATTTGATTTTTTTTTTCTTTTTTAATTTTAATATTTAATTTCTCCTCTCTCTCTCTCTATATATATATATATATATATTATATGTTTGTACATAATCCGATGAATCTGTGGAGACAAGTGATGCTACCAGGTCCGCATATTGGTGATAACTGGTAAGTAAAAGTCTGTGGGTGATATGAGACAGGTAACAACTAACAACTAGTTGTCCAAGTTGATAGGTAGTATCATATACTAACTCAATTACTTCAATTAATACTATGAGGAAACTCCAGTTTTTCTTTTAATTATAAGGAAAACAAAAGAATATATTTTTCTTCCATCATTTTATAGCTCCATTTAAAGAAACAAAAGAATTTAATATTCTTCCATTATTTTATAGCTCCATTTTAATTACACATTCATAATCC
Source organism: Pogostemon cablin (assembly GCA_023678885.1). NCBI lineage: Eukaryota > Viridiplantae > Streptophyta > Magnoliopsida > Lamiales > Lamiaceae > Pogostemon > Pogostemon cablin. The sequence continues at coordinate 1,060,298 of CM042977.1, read as the reverse complement.
AGTTATGTAATTTCAACAAGGCAACTACCAAACAGAAAAGTATGCAAAATTTCTTGAAAATACAGACAAATAAAGTGCAATGAATATGCAGAAATAAAAAAAAAAGATGATTTGTTGATAATAAGCTGCAACTATCAGCAGTTAAAAAAAGGAGAGGTTAAATTGACATGAATTATAATACCTCCAACCGAGGAAAATTGGTATCAGAAATATCCAACCCATTCAAAAATTAATAAAAACAAAAAAATCCAGCAAATAAATAAAACTAGCGAGCTTAGTCGACCTCCTCAATCTTGGGGCCAGCACCGCTACCACCAGACGGAACAGCATCATCATCCATGGGAGCCTCACCACCAGCTCCCTGATACATCTTGGCAATGATGGGGTTGCAGATGCTCTCCAGCTCCTTCATCTTGTCCTCGAACTCATCAGCCTCCGCCAGCTGGTTCCCGTCCAGCCATTGGATGGCCGATTCGATAGCATCCTCAATCTTCTTCTTGTCCGCAGCTGGGAGCTTGGATGCAATCTTGTCATCCTTGATGGTGTTCCTCATGTTGTAAGAATAGTTCTCCAGGGCATTCTTGGCTTCCACCTTCTTCTTGTGCTCCTCGTCTTCGGATTTGTACTTCTCCGCCTCCTGGACCATCTTCTCAATCTCGTCCTTAGAGAGCCTTCCCTTGTCGTTGGTAATTGTGATCTTGTTCTTCTGCCCAGTCGTCTTGTCCTCAGCTGACACGTTGAGGATGCCATTGGCGTCAATGTCAAAGCACACAGTGATCTGTGGCACTCCCCTAGGTGCAGGGGGAATGCCCGAGAGCTCAAACTTTCCGAGCAGGTTGTTGTCCCTGGTTCGGGTTCTTTCACCCTCGTAAACCTGGATCAACACACCGGGTTGATTGTCCGAGTAGGTAGAGAACACCTGCTCCTTTTTAGTAGGAATGGTTGTGTTCCTGGGAATCAACACGGTCATTACACCTCCAGCAGTTTCCAAACCAAGGGAAAGGGGAGTAACATCGAGAAGCAAGAGGTCCTGGACCTTCTCATTACCCTCACCGCTTAAAATCGCAGCCTGGACAGCAGCACCGTATGCAACAGCCTCGTCTGGGTTGATGCTCTTGCAAAGCTCCTTCCCATTGAAGAAGTCCTGCAACAACTGTTGTACCTTGGGGATACGGGTCGACCCACCAACAAGGACAACATCGTGAACAGTGCTCTTGTCCATCTTGGCATCTCTCAAGCACTTCTCAACAGGCTCCATACACTTCCTGAACAAATCCATGTTGAGCTCCTCGAACCTAGCCCGAGTAATGGTGGTGTAGAAATCAATACCCTCATACAGAGAGTCAATCTCGATGGTGGTCTGGGCGGTGGAAGAGAGGGTTCTCTTCGCTCTCTCACAAGCTGTCCTCAACCGTCTCAAAGCTCTGGCATTTCCACTGATGTCTTTCTTGTTCTTCCTCTTGAATTCCTGAACAAAGTGGTTCACCATTCTGTTGTCGAAATCTTCGCCTCCAAGGTGAGTGTCACCAGCAGTGGCTTTGACCTCAAAAATACCCTCCTCGATTGTAAGAAGAGACACATCAAAAGTTCCACCTCCAAGATCAAAGATCAAAACATTCTTCTCACCAACACTGGTGGCCTTCTTGTCAAGACCGTAAGCAATGGCTGCAGCAGTGGGCTCGTTGATGATACGCATCACATTGAGACCAGCAATGACTCCAGCATCCTTGGTAGCCTGACGCTGGGAGTCATTGAAGTATGCTGGAACAGTGACGACGGCATTCTTCACGTTAGAACCAAGATAGGCCTCAGCAATTTCCCTCATTTTCATCAAAACCATTGATGAGATTTCCTCAGCTGCAAATTGCTTGTCTTCGCCCTTGTAGTTGACGACAATCAATGGCTTCTCGCCCGGTCCGGGAATAACCTTGAATGGCCACAATTTGATGTCACTTTGTACGGAAGAGTCGGAAAATCTCCTTCCAATCAACCTCTTGGCATCTGCATATGATTAAAATCGTATCAATAATCCATATCTTAAAACTACCAATTAAAATAAATAAACTACAAGAACAAACAACTTATAAAAAATTCATAAACAGAAAACGAATCAAGAACCTAAGCATTGAATACACAACATGAATACCAAGCTAGTAGCGTCAAAAATAATATCATGTATCAGGTTTAATTAAATCAGAAGACCTAAATCTAAACCGAAGCTGGTTTTTTAAGAAAATCATGAAACTCAGGATTGGATATAAAATCATGGATCTCGTTCGCAATGATCATATCAAAATCTATACAGCATGTGTAATTGAATCTATAAATAGTGCGTCGATATAAAGCAGATCTGATTATCAGAATCAAGTTTGGGAAATTCGTTCAATTACGAACACATCGAGCAACACCCACATCAAACAACAAACATGCATAACCTACATTATAAAACAGATTCATCTACAACAGAACACAGCAAATCCACTTACAAGATTAAACGTAATAGATCCAGAATATCATCAATGCGAAACATATAAAGGCAACTCTAATTCGAAACATAAGAACCCACTGAACTACAGCATAGATCTAAACAAGATAACCAAATAGAAAACGATAAAAATAGATTCAGAATCACTTACCGAAGACAGTGTTCGTGGGGTTCATGGCGACCTGATTCTTAGCAGCATCACCAATAAGCCTCTCGGTATCTGTGAAACCAACATAAGACGGTGTTGTTCTGTTACCCTGATCATTGGCAATGATCTCAACACGATCGTGTTGCCAAACGCCGACGCATGAGTACGTGGTTCCAAGATCGATACCGATCGCAGGACCTTCTCCTTTACCGGCCATTGCTCACAATACAAATCGTAGATCTAAAGAATCGGCTAGAGAAATTAATCTAGAGAAAGAGATGTAAAACAAAGAATAGTCTATAACGAACTAGGGCAACTGAGAGACGAGGAGGAGAGGCGCGAGTTTTTATAGGTGGTGCTTGTGTTTGGTTTCAGGTTCCAGAATGTTCGAATGAAACCTAATGGCACGGCAGCCGTGGGATTGAGATTGGACGGTGGGAGATTGAGTTCCGAATTTTGCGCAAGAGTATTTGAACTGGCTACTTGGCCGCCTGATTCCTTTGCCGACCTACTTTTTCCTTTTTTGCATTCCTAAGGAAATTAGGTCATATGTTAATATTGATTTTTTTTAATGTTTTGTTTTGGGTTTAAATTTTAAATTTGGAATAATATCTTACTACACTAGATACAGTATTCAAATATATTTATTATTATAGTACAAAATAATGAATGGATATACTTAATATAACCTTATCACAATATAACCCTACTTAATATAACCTTATCAAAATATAATCCTAATTTATCTGGTCTAATTTCTACGCCACGAAAATTTATACATATGTAAAAGTAAATCTAAAGTTAGTATGGGAAATATTATAATATAATAATAAATTTATTATTTAAATTTTATTTTTTTATTTTATAATATAATAAATTGGGTTAATTACAAAAAAAAACCACGAATTTTACTTCTATTGCAAATTAATCCCCACTTTTAAGAAATTGCAAAAAAAAATTACAACATTTAAGTATTGTTGCAAAAAAAACTCAATTTGTGACTAATAGTAGTTTTTTTTTTGTTTTTTGCAACAATACTTAAATGTTGTGGGTTTTTGTTTTTTTGCAATTTCTCAAGATTGAAGATTAATTTGCAATAGAGTAAAGTTCGTGAATTTTTTTGCAATTAACCATAACTAGCGTTTACTAGGCCGCGCGTTGCGCGGACTGGGAAATTTCTGAAATATTTTTTTATATATAATTTTTCTTTTCTTATAAGATTAATAGAATTTCCTTGGAATGCGATGAGTATTTTTTTATGCCGGCCATGCTTTTTTTTTCTTTTTATATATTGTAATTTTTTTAGAACCATTCAACGTATGTTTCTTTTTTTTTCGGTATGTTGCACGGGCAAGAATTTTGTTAAACTTTTTTTTATCTAAACTTGGATCGTGCTTGATCTATGTAGGAATGACAACAGGTAGGGTCCCCACTTATTTTTGGGTAGCCGTAAATATATCCGATTAAAAAATAACAATACGTACCCGTTCCATTTAAAAAAATTATTATGGTCCCGTACCCGTTTAATATGAATTATATATATATATATATATATTTCATTGTTTAAATAAATATAATAATAAAAATAACATTATTATTAATTAAATATAAAATAAAAATAATATAAATTTTATTAATTTAAATAAATGAATTGTTTTGAAAAATATATTATGATACCCTTACACATCCCAAACCCATTAATCAATACTCATTTATTTTATAGTTATTTATATTTTTTCTAATATTTTAATAAAAATTATACTATCATTAATTAAATATAAATATAATATAAATTCTATTATTTTAAATAAAATTTAATAAATATAATTAAAAAAAATTATGACTATTAAGAATTGATATGCTAAACCCCTAAAACCCTAAACTTTAAAACCCCAAACCCTAATTATACAGATATGGGTGCAACTTATTTATATATAATTTTTTATTCAATAGTGTATACATGTTTCTTAATAATTGTATAGCTTTTTTTACAAATTTGAAGATCAAGAAATAATGTACTTTAAATATATAACGAAACAAAGTAATGATAAATATTGACCCTCCATCCATGCAACATATGCTTAATTTTAGCAGTAAGAAGATCAGAAAACATCGCATTTTAAATATATAATGAAATAAAGTAATGAAAAATATTGTGGGGTATATAAAAATTTTGACACACAATATTATCAAATATTAATCATATTGTTAATAATACCCGTATTCGTATAGGGTACTATTAGGGATGATAACAGATAAGGTACCCAGATTCACATACTCGACCTAAAGTCACATACCCGTAGCTATTTAATTTTCAACCACTTGTATCATTACATGTCCTGTATAAAAAACTCATTATGATACCAATAGTCTTATGGAGATTTTTTACAACTATAAATTATCAATAATACAATATTTTTAAATAAATACTAAAATTTTTACAATTATAAATCTTACATAAACCCTCTTAACATTATTCATCTTTATTGTATCATGGATATTTAAAAAAAATAAATTTTTAACTAACTTTATTGACATTAACGTGTAAGGTAGTATTTTATATAATAAATAAAGTGGAGTATAAAGTAAGTTTTGTAAAAGAATGGATGACAATTTTGAAATTAATTTGTACTATTAAGGTGCTAGACTGAAATGATATTTATTTTTTTAGGGTGAACAATTATGTGAGACAAACAAATGAAGAAAGAGTAACGATCTTTATGGACTGAGGGAATATTAAATATCCAATAATATATATTTTAAATATATTTTATATATTAAATATATGTTTAAAATTTTGAACAGTATATATAAAAATTCATACATGCGGTACTCATGACATATATTCATCATACTTTTTCAAACTCTAATTATTTTTTTAACTACCCTTATTTGACTGTTTGCACTTTGCCGTATGGGCACATTAAAAAAATTCATATCCTGTATCCACTTAAATTTTTACCATCAGTATCCAGGGATGACAACGAATATAGAACCCGCTTATTTTGGGGTATTCGTACTCATATCCAATTAACCTTATATTAATATTTTAATATATAAAATATTTCATAAATGTATAAATTTAACAGTATGCTTTATATAAAAAAATTACATAATACGTGTGTAAAAGGTTATCCACATGAACCCAATGTATATACTCGTACTTGTCGATGTTAGGGCCACCCATAACTTGTATTTATGTAAATGTCTACCACCCGTATCCGGCATGTACCTTTTAAAAATTCATTATGATATCATCTCAATCCTTATGTATTTTTGGGTTTAAATTAAAGGGAACTATGGAATTTGTAAACCCAATTCATAAGAAACTAACTCAAATTGAAGTTATTACCTATAAGAAATCATGATAGAAGAGTTCGTAATGTCTCTTCTTTGATAAAAGTTTGCAAAAATGCCAGTGCTAGATACACTACTTGGAGAAGTGCTCTAGTTGACTCTAAATACTCACCACATACTTGCATTTGCTCAAAATAATATACCTAGAACTTCAAAAAAGAAAAAAAGAAGAAAATAATAGAAATGTAGATTAAATATAAGAACCTCCTCCAAATGTTACTCACTCCGTCTAGCCGAAAGGTCCCAATTTTCCTCTTTTAGTAAAAGAGTCCCATGTATGGCTCACCACTCACTATTAATACAACTACTCACTACACATAAAATAATAATAATACTCTTTTAGCCCCCAGGGCATAGCTCAAGTGGTAGAGGGGAGGGTGGAAAGGCCTTCCAACTGAGCTTGGTTGCTGCAGGGTGGGGGTTCGAATCCTGTCTTTGGCCCCTTGCAAGCACAAGTTTAACAGTGAGCCCTCCCTATAAGCCACTTGAGGCACATCCTGCGATTTACCTCCTCCACCAATCCCCAGGGCAGGGGCGGTGGGGGCCCCTAATGATGGGGTACACCATAATAATACTCTTTAGTTTACTCACAAAAAGTAAAAGGGGACTTTTGCCCGGTATGGAGAGAGTACATTATGATATCAAATAAATAATCTCAAATGCACTACGAACTTCACATAGTCCACAAATGACAGGACATGAATATGATAAGGAAAAATATAAAGAACAATAATATAGGAAAATACCAAGAACAATTGTCCATTATATCAAGGCAAGAATAATTAAAACAATTTAAAAAGATTTAGAACATTACAATGGACAATCTTTCGTCATTCATGCCAACCTACAAACATAATTTAGAATATAGATATGAAGAAATCTGCTTCAAAGAACTAAAAAAAATCAAAACTTTCTTATCAGCACTAATGAATAAATCAAAATGTTTATGAAAATATAAATAGATTATTAATCGATCATTAACCAAATAAGTATTTGCAAAACCCATATTTATTTAATCATTAGCTATTTGAGCAAATAGAAGGAGAATTTTGAAAATTTGAAGAAAAAAAAAGGTCATACTTACATTAATCTATAATTAAATAAAATAAAAAAAATAGACATGTGTTCTTTCCCTGAAATGAATTTAACATGCTGTATCACCGGTTACACTTCTACTGCACAGATGACACATGCGGTATATTGTGAATTGAACTCTAAGGTTAATGACCCAAGAGGGCATGTTGTGGAAGCTGCTGCTTATGTGGAAGATTATTGTTCTACTGCTGCAGCTGCATCTTTCGATTTTCAACTATAAAACAAAATAACATAATTTATGTTATTGAGATTAATTCTCATCCTTGTACTCTTTACATCATTGGAGGATGGGGAAGTCAACCTCGGTTGAGCAAGCATAAGTTGCTACAGGTGCTGAGAAATTAGCATCTTCAGTTGATGAAAAAGTTGAGGCCCCTACAAAAATGAGTTAGGCTGCTGTCGAAGCCTAACGAAATTGATCTAGGCCATAAAGATGAAAAAAAGTTTGTTTAAGTATCAACATGAGAAAAAAGCTAAATCCTTCCGCATTCAGCACCGAAAAGAAGATATTTCCATGACATGTCAAAACCATAATACTTACTATCAAGGGTTATCATTTAAAGTCAAATGTTACCATCTTGATTTGACCCTAAAACATAGATCAAAGATGACATTTACTATTAACTACAACGTATAAATGGAACATAAATTAAAGTCACAAATGGATTACTACATTCCAACCCTATCAGTGTCACATGATAACTTATCATTAGTATAACTTATAAGGCCAAAGAGTATGACATAACATTGAAGAAGTAAAACTTATGTTGCATATTTACAGAATTATCAAATATTGATGAATTACGTGAAACAAATAACATCAAGATCATTCTGTATTGAATCTAATAGTATAGTATGAAATGTCGATATAATTCTAATAAAATGCCACTGCATTCAAAAGATTTGGAGTTATAAATATTGAAATTCTAATTTGGCCAAAATTTCATTAAGTCGTTAAGATTAATCTAGCACAAACACACATACTATATAATATTTGCTAATAGAACTCCAACTGAAGCAGGTATATCTAAGGGAAACACTTCAAAAATGAATCATCATAACATTCTTGAACAACCACCACAAAGGTCACCGACCTAATTGAAATGACCAATCATTAATATACATACACCACAAACTAAAAAGGAAATGCATCAAAATTGGGACCAACTATAATTTCTTGGACAATAATTTATTATACATCCACCATAAAATGTCTCATGTAAAGAGGCTAGCACAGATGAATCACTTAATTAAAAATGTAGGCTCATAGATTAAATAATATATCAAATAATGAATAATAAAAAAAAGTAACCTTCACTGAAATAGATCAAATACTAACCAACCCTGTGATAAATATCGAACCCGTGTATATTGACCCGCAAATTACTCGTACCTTTATGGAATTTTTTTTTAATTTTTTAATTTTTAAAAATTTAATTTTTTTAAAAAAGCTACAAACTCCACATAGCTAAAATTTCAAAACTGGAGATAGTATCAATTAATTAAAATAAGAAACAACAGATTATAACACATCAGTCAATCCACTAACTGAGCTAAAATATCAATTTCTTACTATGAAATCTTATTCAACAAAGTTGAAATTAAAAAAAATGCACCAGCACGTGAAATTTCTTTCTATGTATTTGGAAAGATAGCAAGAAAACTCTTATATTGAACTTACACTTTAATGGAATGTCAGTTTGAATAATCCGATTCATCAATTTAAAACTTTTAACAACTTGGTCTTAAAAGCCATTTACTTATGAAATCTTCAACATTTCTACAACAGGGACTTCTAAAATGCATTAGCATAAAGTAGATTCAATTGAAAGGAACCTCACAATATGAAGTTTAATAGTCTTCATCTTGCTCCACAGTTTGAATCTTCCTGTAACAATACATGATTCAAATATAGGCTCACTTACCAAGGAAAAATATTAACATGGTATTTATGCATGGTCACCTCTTGAATCTAAGAAATTTTTAAACAAAAAGGTTAAAATCACATTCATTTCTTATACAAAAATATTACTACACATTAATGTTTATCCTCTTTTTCCATGGGATGTGTCTAACATTTTACCTCAGCAACTGGATGCGTATTTATTTAATATAAGCTTAATGCATTGTCAATAATGTGTACTTCCAGGATGCGTAAGTGACATGATTAATTAAATATATCCTAGAAAAATATTGTTAATTTGTATAGCACCATTACCCAAATTTCAGGTTGTCGTACATAATTGTCTGAAGGTGCAATGCTAACAACCCAGTTCACTTTAGTGGCATGCAACAGGACACAATGGCAGGAGTTTTCAAAATTAGTATCAAATAAGTTTGCATGTATAATATGTAGAGTAGAGTTACAATCAAATTTCTCTATGTCAAATATAACGATTATATAATTCAACCTTGTCCAAGTAAAATCAATTGGAGCATGCTTATATATAAAAATTCTTAAGCAATAAGCTACGTTTTCTTACCTAATTGATCCAAGTCTTATGAAATCTCATTCAATTGGAGTGAAAATGGAGTTTGATTCCTCTCCATGTACACCTGAAATAACACATAATTTCAAATTATTATTACTTAATATTAATATAGTCTTCTTCATAAACAAAATTCTTACAAAACACAACACCAAATTCTTCCAAAAACTATGTCATACTCATCTCCAATTTTTTGCAACAAAAATTATTCATTAGATTTAGCAATCAATTAAGAAGCAAATGAAATAGAGATTCAAGACATTGATCAAGAATAAAATTAGAGAGGTGGGAAAATGGAAGCGGAAAAGATTATAAATAAATGCAATTGAATGACTTCACGGTTTAATTAATTGAATGCTAAGATAAAAACACCTCGACAGATTAATGAGATCAAAGATATTATCTTTCTTTACCACTAATTCTAACTAACTCTTCTTCTAGATGAACAAACATTCAATTGGCTCTAAGACCAAAAAATTAATAGAATAATACAAAACCATATAAATGGAGCATGAAGATGATAGGAGAGATAGGAAAAAAACCACTTACTGTTAAAACTGCAATCTTTTTTAGATCACAAAAAATAATTGCTCTCGATAACAACTTAAAATATGAAATCTGACTACCAGTTAATTAATAAAATCAGATAATAGATGTTGGATTTGTATAATTTCCATACATAACTCATCTCTGAATTTTTGTAGTTACTATAAGTAGCATACGCTTGGGCTGCAATGGAAACATATGTGCATGTGCTCTCCAAAATTTCTTACTAAACTGCAACAAAGGAAAACATGTAAAGTTCAAACTATAATTACAACCAATGATGTGCAAGATGAGAGAAGAATGGTCATTCTAATATAATTGGAAATGTTCACCAATGGTACAATTTGTGAGGGAAAAAATATATAAATTGTCATCCAAGTATTGAATTCCCAACTATATTATTCAAAGATTGTGTAAAGTGTATTTGAGAAAGGTACTTTAATAGCCTGTTTATTTTAATGCATTATGCACCAGCCTTACCAACCTATCCAACATGTTTTTATATTGATGACAATCTATTTTTACATTCCATAAGAAAAAATATGTGCAACAATTTATAGAACAGGTTATCAAAGACACCAAATAAAAGTATATAAGAATGACAAACAAATTATTCAATCAAATGACATAATAACATGTTATTTATATTCAAAATTTCAAATATTAGAAAATATAAAGATACATAAAAATAAAAAATCAGTAGAGAAATTAGATTTGAGAAAATTTATTGATGAGAAACAATACATATTGAAACTACCTTCAAGAAATCTCCATTCACTCACTTCAGTGCCAGAGACGCACGGCTCTTCCATGAAACCAAAACCCAAGACTTTAATGAACATCATTTTTCCTAAGATGAAAAACACTCAACTTTGTCATATCTTAAACCAAGATTAAGAGACACATTCCTTATTTAGAAAATTTTAACCGTGAATAAAAGTTGCATTATCTAGTCTACCCGTGATTTAAAAAATTAAAATGAATAAATAAATATAACATTCTTTATAACATACCACAATCAAAATAGCAAAAAGCTGTATTAAAAGTTAATACTCAATTTAGACAAACTTACCCGCTATTAATAAACTTGTCAACATTACACAATATGTAGCACCAAAAAAAAAAGAGCTTCCTCATCTTTTAACACTCCTTTAGCACCTCAATCATAATTTAGAAGCATAGGATATGAATGCTTCTTGCCTTTTGTACTCCACAAACATGATTAAAAAGCTCTGCAATGGATAAAACTTCTCCAAAATAACCATAAATGTAAACACATTTTGGCTGGTCCTATAGAGTGCGCAGGTCCTACCCTTTTCCTTCAGTGGTCATTAACACCTAATGACACTCAAAAAGGAAAATTCAAAGTGAATATTATGTTTACTCCAGAAAGAATGATAAAATTCATCAACTCCATAAATCAAGTGTTGGAGGAGGGGCTACCTCATCACTAACCTAATAAATCACTAACCTAAAGAATAAAATAAGAAAAGAATCACTTAGAATAATACCAATGGCGGGCCAAAGAGTCACAATATTTCTTCTAATAGGTTCTTCACCACATTGCCATGCTTGTTACCACATGCAGCATAATAGTCCCAGGCCTTCAGAAGCATATAAGAACCTCATTTAAGAGCACCAAAATTATATTTTCTATCAACTAATTATTCACTTAATCACTTTGAGGAAAACACCATCGATTTTATAAAGTATTAAAAAAAATACTATACCACACATTGCATCTACCCTAAAAATAAAAAACACTACACCATACAATCTAAAATCTTAAATTATCCATTATGATATATCTTAAATTTTTCACCACAATCTATTGCATGATCAATCATTGCTCGCAAAATCAAGATCAAAACTTGGCAAATTTAAATTTTCACATATGATTTTTCTATCAAAGAATCGTGAAATGCGTGACTATTAAATAAACAAAAAACATTCGACATCTTGATCTTTCCTTTCTTGTAATATAATTAAGTAAACATAATTAATCATATTCTTTATTGGAGCATGTACAAACACTAAAGAGACAATTAGATTATAAGATAACAATTCATGAGAATTCATTATATATAAGCAATCTTAACCCATAATATATAAAATTGTTTAAAAAACAAACACGAAAAATGCAAGTGAAACTCAATATTAGTGGTTTCATGCTGAAAAGAGGATTACCTAATTATAAGCATCGGCATCAAAAATTCTTAATGAAGTGTATGACTACAATTTGTCAATAGAAGAAGAAGAATAGGTGCTGCTATGTTGTTTGTTAGAGATTTGCTTTCCCATACAGTAAAAAAGTCTGAAATGAGAAAAAAATTATAGAGTTTAATTAGCAATACGTTAATGGTGGATTAGCAAAGATTGAAAGAATCCATCGATTGACCAAAAGAAAAAAAATAAAAAAGAACAATAAAAAATTTTACCCCGCGCTAGAGAAGAACAAATCAGCCAACCAATCAATTCGAGCCTGGAAATAGAGCAACAAAACAAAAAATATACACAGAGCCATAAATGCATTTCATGTAAATAAACTACATTATCTAGTACTATTGCTTTTTTCATTTTAGCAGCTATCAAGTTCATTAAAATTGTTGTAATAAAAAAGGAATTTCAAACTTATAATATCTATATCAAAAGGGATTTCACTAAATGGTAGAATTATATATAATTGAAGAAAATCATATTATCACTAAACCATTTTTTTTTCATTGAGATATTTTATGAACATAGGGAATGCTTAGGTTTTGTTAGTTGTAAAGTTGAAGAGAAGGGCATCATTAATCCAAAATTACTCAACAACAATTCACCAAGAAGATTCAACTTAATCATGTTAATAGAAAAAATGTATGTGATGCTCAATACAATTTCTAAATTTCCCCATTATGCTAGAAAACGATTCGAAGAAGGTAGAACATACATTGCACTTACCAGATCAAAGAACAAATTCCAAGCGTGTCTACAAACCACCGCGATTCATTTGAAGCTAAAAGGAGAGAAGCGGAGATGCAGTAAGACAATATAAAATTTCAGTACAAAAAATACACTATACATTGATGAGAGAAAATTTTGGATCAACAACAATCTTACCGAAAAAAGAAGTGTTATCCAGATCAATTAGGGCCCTGTAAAATCTGATTCAAACAGAGATAGATGATAAGAAGATACAAAACGTACATGTAATGTGCCAAAATACCAAATAGAACAAAGAAAAAATAAAACAAATAAATCAACAAATCTAGATGGGAATGCGTACAGATCCCAACAAATGAAGAAACGTTATGTCGATCGACTTAAGCAAGTGCAAAATACATTTCAGACAGAGACATAAAATGAGAATATGGGAGAATTGTACAATCGAATTCAGAAGAAGAAAGAAGATGAGATAAGAAAAATATTTCAACCAATTGTGCCACCAGCTATAATACCATCTACAAAATATAACCAAACAATACAATAAATTATAGAAAAAAAATGAAGATTCTTTCACACGTGGACTTTCAAGCATGAATTAGCAAAAACATCTTCAACCATGAATCTAGGGTATCTACATAATATTGAAGCATGAATTTTTTGAAATAGAGAGTGTGAAAAACTCAACTTACGGTGGAGGCGGCACAGGCGGAGACGGCAACGGCTTCAGCGGGGTTGGCTACTGAAAGAGCATGGCGACCATAGAACGACAGGAGGTTTGGTGAGAGCAGGGGAGAGAAAGTCATCGTCAGATTAGGGTTTTCAATAGTTTTGTTCAAGAAAGTTTTCATAATTGCTAAAAGATCCTAAATTTCTTTTTAATTAGGTAGAGAGCACCGAATTTTTAATAAGAAATAAAAATGAAATTATCAAATAAATCAAAGGTGGAGATATACTCATTAGTAATGGATGGTTCAGATTAAAATATAAATTGGTCAAAATTGGCAAAATCATTTTGCTTTTATAATAGTATAGATAGATAGATAGATATAGATAAATTTAGTATGGGAGATATTTTTGGCATAATCTCCATCTTTTCAATTTTAGTAAATTTAGTTTTTATTTAATTTTAATAATCTTAACCGTCAAATTCATACTTTTGATCTATAGATCCTATTTATGCTAATAATAAATTATTTATTTATTTTTTAGTTAACAATATACATTTGATAAATATGATACATTCTACTAATTGTCAATCAATATACAAATTTTAATAATATCAAATCTTTCAATGCTATTTTTGATAATTTTTCACCTTTTTTTCCTTCGTTAATTGCTTTTAATCACAATCGTTAATTCTTTTAAATTATTTTATATAAATCTTTTCATTACATAATCAAATCCTTATTTTATTTTTTTTCCTTTTCAGTGCTTCTTCTTTTTATTCTCTATTTCATTTTCAATATTATTTCTAATCATCTTTTATACTTTACATTTATTTGATTTGATCTAATGTGCAGGTTCAATCATTTTCAATATTATTTCTAATCATCTTTTATACTTTACATTTATTTGATTTGATCTATTGTGCATGTTTAATCATTCTCTGAGATATCATTCTTCTTTTTTATTTTTTGTTATCTTTTTTTTTTCTCTTCAATTTTTTTATTTTATTTATAATTATATAATCCCTATTTATATGTTTTGATTTATTTAATTCTTTATAATTTTATTTGATGTTATTTTTATATTCAATCATTCTCATATTTGATGTTATGTGCAGACTCAATCATTCTCATTTGAAGTATCATTCTTCTTTTTTAATTTTTAATATCTTATTTTTGTTTCTCTACGATTTTTATATTCACTTTTTAATTCTATAAACCTTATTTATGTACTTTAATTTATTTTAGAGTGAGGTTTGCGTGCGCCCGGGTGCAGCCGTGAGACTTTATAATTTAGTATTATGAGTAAGGGTACATTATTTTGTTCTAAATGGTATATACTTTAATTAATAAGGGTACACCATTTTGTTCTAAAGGGTATACACTTTTCGTTAATATTTTTTATTTTTCTTTAGAAAATAAAGGGTACACATATTTATACTAAATGGTATACAATTTAACACAAAATTCTAATGGTACACGGAGTGTGGCCCGTGTGCCCTCCTTGCGCATGGGCGCACACAAGTTTTTGTCTTTATTTTATCTTTTATATTTTTATTTGATCTTATTTTCAAGTTCAATCATTTCATTTGAGATATCATTCTTCTTTTTTATTTTTTGTTTATCTTATAATTTATGTTTTTTTCTTCATTTTTTTTGCATATTCTTCATATTCTATAAATCATGTTTTATAATTTTTTTCAATCTTATTGATTTTATTTTTATTTGATCTTATTTGCAGCTTCAATCATATGAATTTTATTTTTGAAATTTTGTGATTTATTTTCATTTTTCTTTCAATTTTATTTTTATTAGGATCGCCTCCATAAATATTATTTTAATATTTATAATTTATTATATTAAATAATATTTTATATTTTATTTTATCCATATGTTATTCAATTAAAAATAAAATATAAAATATAAATTATATTATACTATATATTTATTAAAAAACAGTAATTGAGTTTTAAAATCTATTTAAAAAATAAATAAGTATTAGAAAGTTAATATATATATACTCTATTTATCTTAAATATCGAATCAAATTTAATGTTATAAAAAATAAGTGTATAACAATGCAATTTAATTGTTAAATAGAAAGTTAATATATACTCTATTTATCTTAAATACCAAATCAAATTTAATGTTATAAAAAATAAGCGTATAACAATGCAATTTAATTATTAAATATAAAATTATGTTATGTTAAAATAAATATATTTATATATATTATACATAAAAAATTATTAATTTTTATAAAATACATAAATTCAAATAAAATAAATATATATATATAATATATATATTTTATTAAAATAAAAAAATAAATATAAAAGTACAATGGGTAATATATAGTTAAGAAAGAGAGAACATATTGAAGAAGCCAATCCCCTCCTCTATTTCAACCCTCAAAACACCGTCGACTGCCCAATTCATGAAGAATTGCAAGAAGCCCAAAATTATGTGAGAAGAAAAACGGAAAAGGAAGAACACAGAAGACAAAAAGGTAATTTAACAAGAATTTCGGATTTTACGAATCTACTCGATTACACTCATCATTTACAAATTACACTACCAATTGTGATTTTACCTTCACATGCAAAGCCAATGGCGGTAGAATAATTCGGCGACCATGGACCTTTATTGTAGTTTACTAACTTTTCAGAGAATTGTTTGAAGGAATGGGTTCAAGTCCAATCACGCCCATCGGGACATCCATTGCTCACTTACTGGTGACGCCGCCGCTCATCAGATCGTTCACCAACCCTCAACGATGACGCTCACCAGATCTAGTTTGAAAGTGATTGCAGAAGGAGCAATGACGGTGGTTGATTTATGGAATTTTTCCTCACAACGTTAAATTTGAAATTGCAAGATATTTAAAATTATTGAAGAGGATTGGAGCTGCTATGCAAGTGAAGTTAGAGCCATAGGAATTCCATTGGTCTTTGCATCCTATATAGTTGTTTGTAGAAATCTAAAATATACATTAGTTGTGAAACAATATAAATATGTTGTTCATATTTGTACTCAACTATGCAAAATATTTAAAGGATTATGCAATAATATAACTGTGTTGTGCTACAATCTAATTAAACAATTGAGAATTTTTATAAATTCTCAATGTACATATTTTTATGTTGCGCATATTTATATATTAATGGTGCAGAAATATACTAAGTTGTGCAAAATATTTAATGGTTATGCAAATATATCACGCACGTAGCATACCCAAATTCATAGAAAAATCAGATTTGCGAAATATTTTGAAATGCAATAAATTTGGGAATTGAAAAATCAGATTTGCGAAATATTTTGAAATGCAATAAATTTGGGAATTGAATTGATAATGCACCTGGTGCATCAGTGTATTCGAACGATCTTACCATGAAATAAAATAAAAATAATTAAAAAATTAAAATAAATAACTACTGACTAACTCTTAATTTACACCTATAATAAAGTGTAGGTGCACCCGATGCACTTTAAAATTACCCAAATATTTTTAATATTATAATATCTTTATCATTATGATATAATAAAGTGAAAGGGCAGGGTTGAACTTGCACAATAAAAATTTATATCTCAAAATAATAATTTTGAGTCCATGTATATCTCTTAATAATAATAAGAATTGCATTGTGCCTAATAATAACTATTCCTTTAAATTTAATTAGGATTTAAAAAATAAAAAAAGATTAGATTTAGAATTGAGTGAATTTAATAAATTTAACAAATAGTGATAATTTGATAATAAGTTATATTTTTTTTAAATTTTATATTAAATTAATCTTTAGTATACTAAAGGAAGGTTATGATTTGATGAGTTATCAACTTGAGAGTAATTTAGGGATGACTTGGCATTTTCTTAGAATTTTGAATTTATTTTACTAAACTTGCTAAGAAAGAGTTGAGTATTAACCAATTAAATTATTTCACTTTTTTTTATCTTATTTAAAAGTTAACTTAAAACTTTAAATATTTTTTATTTTTTATTTTTAAATCGATTTTATATAAAAATTATATCAAATTAATCGTCTTCTCATGATCTTCAATTTGACATCCATATTACCAATATAATATAATTTAAGAAATAGATTCTTAAATTTAATAATAATTTTTTTTATTAAAGATAAATTTTAATTAAAGTTTATCAATAAATAAAATATTTTTAAATAGTAAGAAATTATTTATTCTATTTTTAACTTTATTGTAAGCAAAATATTTGTATAACATAAAAAAATGGATAAAATATGAATATATGAAATTAATAAATAAATGTATACACAAATAAAAAACTCTTATTATCAATCATCATTTACTTTTATAAAAATATTTATGCTCAATAAATGAGAATATGTTAATTTAATAGTGTTATAATATATATATATATATATATATATATATATATATATATACTATATATTTAGAATAATAAGATTTATATACTTTTATATATATATATATATAATATTATTATTAATATATTTTATTATTATATATAAGAATACAAGGCCAAGAAACTATTTAGTAAACCACCAAAATAATTTAATTTCTTTTATTGTGAATTTTAATTTATTAATATAGGTGCAAGACTTCCAAAAGAAGACAATTGCAAAACTTCCAAAAGAAGATTGTGCAAGACTTCCACAAGAAGACATGTACAAAACTTCTACAAGAAGATTGATATTTGACTATATATAAGTGGTCATGAGCAAAGTATTATTGAGTCTCAAGGTAGGTTTGTGAATATGGTTGCCCATGTCGATTGCGGACTAAATATGGGGGCCGACGGCAATGTGGAGGAGCCGGCACTACTTAATGATCTCTCGAAGTTGTCGATTTATATTGGGGTCGGCGGCAATAGTGGAGGAGCCGACACTACTTAATGATCATCATCGATTTATTTCGTAGATTTGGTGGTCGCTTCGTCAATTGATCATTGGGAGATCTCTTATTATAAGACTAGGAGTTTCTTCATCATCAACCCCTCTTCATCAATTTATAGTTATTTGAAATTCTCATATAGCATTAGAAAAGTAGTTATTTGAAATTCTCATATAGAATTAGAAAATGTAAACAAAATATTGCAATGATAATTAAGAAAAAATTGCATATTTTAAAGATCGATAGATATCATGGTGAAATTAATAAAATAAAAGATAAATTTTTTTTATCAATCATATATGATAAAGAAAAAGATACATATTTTAAAGATTGATAGTATGATAGAGAAAAAGATATATATTTTAAAAATCGATAAAGATACATATTTTAAAGATTGATAGTTAAAAAAAATAGCAATACGATACGTGATATATAGAAAAAGATACATATAAAAAAATTAGAGAAAAATATACATATAAAAAAATAGCAATCGAGTAGAATTAAAAAATGGATGATTGTAAATTTAAAATTTGATAGTAAAAAAAAATAGCAAGAGATGAAAAAAAGAAAAAGACATATAAAAAAAATAGAGAAAAATATATATATATATACTATATACTAAAGGAGGGTTTTGGATTTATTATATGGCATCATGTGAGTAATTTAGGTGATGTGTCATTTTTATAGATTTTTGAATTTTTTTTAATAATAAACTTGCTTAGGAAGGAAGATAATGTAGTTACTTTATTTTAAATAACCAATCAAAATATTTTATTTTTCTTTATCTTATTTAAAAATTTACCTAAAACTTTAAGTGTTTTAAATTTTTTATTTTTAAATAGAATTTATATAAAATTATATCAAATTAATTGTCTTTTCATGAT
Organism: Pogostemon cablin; assembly: GCA_023678885.1. Classification (NCBI taxonomy): domain Eukaryota; kingdom Viridiplantae; phylum Streptophyta; class Magnoliopsida; order Lamiales; family Lamiaceae; genus Pogostemon; species Pogostemon cablin. The sequence continues at coordinate 1,040,811 of CM042977.1, read as the reverse complement.
CTTTAATTTGACATCCATATTACTAATAATATATGATTGGAGAAATAGATTTTTAAATTTAATAACAATTTTTATATTGTAAAATATTCTTTAATAAAATATATTAATAAATAAAATATTTTTTGTCACGACCCACTTTTCATAACTTATAATTCTTTAATTAACATAAATATCATCATCATAAAATTTGCACATATTTTTTTTTTCACATAATATATATTATCCAAACGACCACTCCAGTTCAACATACACAACTGGTTTCTGACACCACATCAATCCACACAAACAGGTGACAATATTTTTTTTTTATTACATAATAAAATATCAGCGGAAACAAAATAAACACACGGTCTAACCCAACAGGTCGTCATCTATGTACATCTTGCTCAAACCCTGTAGGAGCTCCACAGCTTGCATAGTACATCACATACTCAAATATCATCAGGCTCACCTACAATGCATAAACTAGTGAGACAAAAATCTCAGTAAGTAGAAATCATGCATGGCAATGCATGAAAATGCATTTATTTCCTAATCTACTAATTTGTCTCTTTTATTTAGAAAACTGTTCACGTTGCGGGATCCCCACGACACACTTATGATATGCACCCCAAATGAGCTCAATGGGGACGATTTTTCCGAACCCCGAAAATAGTACTGAGAACGATTTTTCCGAACTTTGACAAAGTGGTGGGGACGATTTTTCCGAACCCCTAACAAAAATATCGGGAACGATTTTTCCGAATCCTGACAGAGATGCATATATAGTGGCCGCACACACCATTAATATTTTATTAATTTTGGGAAAAAAAAAACTTTTCATGATTATGCATGGTATGCAACCAGTGCAATTAAATATACATCATAAATTATTTATGACATCAATATCAACATTTAATAAAATAACAACTTAATTTAATTCACACAAATCCACATCACCTTGGATCACACGAATCTCTTATAATAACAACTCCATCTCAAGTCATACGGATATATTTTTAACAGTTCCCAACCACACAGATATATATAATACAATAATATTATTTCAAATTACATGAATCCACAACTTGTATTATCAATTAATCCCAAATAATTCATAACATAATTAAACAAATCACAAATAATTCACAACATAATTATCACATATTAATCACAAATAATTTACACACAACATATTTATGCATTGTAGTTGGACTTCTACTTAACTCAACTCCGACAGTAATAATATTATAGACCCGTGTAATTAATCCGACGTTCTGGCACACTCCTTTCTTCTCCCTTCTCTCATCTCTTTCGAACTGCCCTCAAATTAAGTAACTTACTCAATTTATATGCATGAATTGAGGGTGTGTACGTGTTTGTTAAGTTATGATAGGAGGGATTTTATAGATATATTAGAATAATAGGTAATCACTTTCCTACTCCTAATCAGCATTATGACAAAAAGGGGGTACAAGTGGTGTAGTAATTCTCCACTAACTCAATAATTTATAGCTCCACTCTCTAACTTTTATTATAAAAATAAGTAATCAACTAAAAAGTAAGGTATTAATATATATATATATATATATGAGGTTAAATGTAGTGATATTGATGGTGGAAAATGAGTAAGCAACCCACCTTCTTTTCTACCACTACAAACGTCCCACTCAACATTATTATTATTATTATTATTATTATTATTATTATTATTATATGTATCAAATAAAAATATAAAAGATAAATAAAACGTAGAAACATTTACCACATAATTATCAAATAATTATAAATTGTCACATAATTATAAAATACACATAATACAAATTAAATTATATAAACACACTAGTAGTGAGAAACTTGGGTATTACATTCTTCCCTTCTTATAAAAAAATTTCGTCCTCGAAATTTACTTACCTGAAGAGGTCTGGATATTTAGCCATCATCTCATCCTTCTTTCCCAAGTAGCCTCCTCAACTAGTTGGTTCCTCCATAATACTTTTACTAATGGTATTTCTTTATTTCTGAGCTTCTTCACGTCTCGCCACAAGATCTCAACTGGTACTTCCTCATAACTCAAATCTTCTTTCAACTCAACTGGTTCCTGCCTGAGAACATGTGATGGATTTGGAACATACTTCCTCAACACAGACACATGAAATACATCATGTACTCTAGTCATTGATGCTGGTAAATCCAACTTATAGGCAACACTGCCAACTCTCTCAATGATAGTGAACGGACCAACGTATCTTGGACTGAGTTTCCCTTTCCTTCCAAATCGCATTATCCCCTTCATTGGAGATACTTTTAGAAATACCTGATCACCCACTTCAAATTCCAATTCTCTCCTCCGTTTGTCTGCATAACTCTTTTGCCGATCTTGAGCAATTTTCATCTTCTCTCGTATACGGGTAACAGCTTCTGACATTTCACGAATCAAGTTTGGACCCAAAAATTTCCTCTCTCCAACTTCATCCAAATATACTGGAGATCTACACTTTCTCCCATACAATGCTTCATATGGAGCCATCCTAATGGTAGACTGATAACTGTTATTGTACGAGAACTCTATCAAAGGCAAAAATTTACTCCACTGACCTTGAAAATCCAACACACACGCTCTGAGCATATCCTCCAAGATTTGTATTGTACGCTCTGATTGACCATCTGTCTGTGGATGGAATGCTGTGCTGAAAGATAATTGTGTCTCCAACGCCTTATGTAAACTCTTCCAGAAAGCAGACAAGAATCTCGTATCTCTGTCTGACACAATGGTAAGTGGTACTCCATGGAGTCTGACAATCTCTTGTATATATAGTTGGGCATAACGATCCATGGAATACGTAGAGTTAATAGGAAGAAAATGAGCTGACTTAGTCAATCGATCTACAATAACCCAAATAGCATTGTGACCTTTCACTGTTTTCGGTAGTCCGATGACAAAATCCATAGTAATATTCTCCCACTTCCATTCTGGAATAAATAGAGGCTGCAAAGTTCCTGCTGGTCTTTGATGCTCGGTTTTGATTTGCTGACAAGTTAGACATTGCTCTACATATCGAGCAACATCTCTCTTCATCCCTGGCCACCAATAATATAACTTCAAATCTCTATACATCTTAGTAGCTCCTGGATGTACAGAGTATGGTGTTGAATGAGCTTCCGCCATCACTTCTTTCCGAATGTCATCTACTTCAGGTAGACATAATCGACCTCCATAACGAATCACACCATCTTCTCCTAATTGGAAGTCAGAAGACTTTCCAGAGCTGATATCATTCTTTATCTTGTCAAACAACTTATCCTCCTGTTGGCTCTGTCGAATCTTATTCATCAAAGTTGGTCGAAGTGTCAGAGCTGCCATCCTTGCTTCCAACGATCCTTCCTGAATGATCTCCACACCCATCTTTTGCAAATCAAGCAACTCTGGTTTCTGATTTATGGTCATAGCAGCTACACTCTGTATTGCCTTTCGGCTCAATGCATCAGCAACCACATTGGCTTTTCCGGGATGATAATTGATAACACAGTCGTAATCATTCACCAATTCCAACCATCTTCTTTGCCTCATGTTCAACTCTTTCTGAGTGAAAAAATATTTCAAACTCTTATGATCAGTATAGATCTCACAACGTTCTCCATACAGATAATGCCTCCAAATCTTGAGTGCAAACACCACTGCGGCTAACTCTAAATCATGAGTTGGGTAATTCTTTTCATACTCTCTTAACTGTCTGGATGCATAAGCTATCACTTTCCCATTATGCATCAATACACATCCAAGACCATTCTTTGAAGCATCACTATAAACCTTGAAGTTTCCTGTCTCCGTATGAATAGTTAAAATAGGTGCTGATGTCAATCGTTTCTTTAATTCTTGAAAACTTTGCTCACATGACTCCGTCCATGTGAACTTCACATTCTTCCTAGTCAACTGCGTTAATGGTGAAGCAATCTTGGAGAATCCTTCAACAAACCTTCGATAATATCCAGCCAATCTAAGAAAACTACGAACCTCAGTGGAATTTGAGGGTTGTGGCCAATCATGGATTGCTTTAACTTTACTTGGATCTACCGAAATTCCTTCTCCCGATACCACGTGACCCAAGAAAACAACTCGATCCAACCAAAATTCACACTTTTTAAACTTCGCATACAATTGCTTCTCTTTCAAAATCTCTAACACCTTTCTTAAGTGTAGAGCATGATCCTCCTTATTCTTAGAGTAAATTAGAATATCATCGATAAACACAATCACAAATTTATCGAGAAATTCCTGAAATACTCTATTCATCAAATCCATAAATGCTGCTGGAGCATTTGTCAAACCAAACGACATCACCAAAAATTCATAATGCCCATACCTTGTACTAAATGCAGTCTTTGGAATATCCTCCTCTCTAATCTTCAACTGATGATACCCCGACCGCAAATCAATCTTAGAAAAGATAGCTGCACCCTGTAACTGATCAAACAGATCATCAATGCGAGGCAATGGATATTTATTCTTCACCGTAACTTTGTTGAGATCCCGATAATCAATGCACATCCTCAATGTGCCATCCTTCTTTCGAACAAACAGAACTGGTGCTCCCCAAGGGGAGAAACTAGGTTGGATGAATCCTTTGTCTAGCAACTCTTGTAATTGTATCTTCAATTCCTTCAATTCAGCTGGTGTCATTCTGTATGGTGCTTTAGAAATAGGAGCAGTTCCTGGTTGTAACTCAATAATAAACTCTATTTCCCGGTCTGGTGGCAAACCTGGAAGATCATCTGAAAATACCTCCAAATATTCCCGAACTACTGGTACATTATCAAGATCTGGACATTGCTGCCCCTCAGCATTCATTACACTCACCAGATACCCCTCACAACCACTTTCCAACAACCGTTGTGCTTTTGTTGTTGATATCATAGGAAATCTGAAAATTTTCTTGATCCCAACAAAAGTGAACGGTTCTCCTTTCACTGGTTGAAAAGTAATACTCTTCTTCTGACAATCTATTGTAGCACCGTATTTTGACAGCCAATCCATGCCCAATATGATATCATAATCATTCATACTTAAGACAATCAAATTAGCGAGGAGTTGTCTTCCTTCAATAGGAATAACACAACCTCGAAGAAGTTGATTAGTTTGCTTTGATTCACCAGAAGGTATTATCACCTCATAATTAGCTTCTATTAAGTTAGATGTTCCACCCAGCTTCCTCACATACTCAGTGGATACAAATGAATGTGTTGCTCCAGAATCAAATAGCACATATGTAGAAATGCCAAAAATAGAAAACTTACCAGTGACAATTGAGGGGTTCGCATCTGCCTCCTCCCGCATCAAAGTGTATACTTTTGCTGGAACTCTCACCTGTTGTCCTTGTTTCCCTTTCTTAGGACAAGTAATAGTCATATGTCCTTTCTCTCCACATGTGTAACATGTTCTCGGAGGCATGTGACACTCTCCACCATGTGGTCTAAAACAATTTGGACACATCGGTAGAGGCAGTGCCTGTGGCATTTTCCCTTGATCGAACCTGAGACGCTTATTTGGTTCTCCTTGTCCTTGTCCTTGCTCCACTTGAAAATTTGATTTCGGCCTCTGAAATGGCATCGGCCTCTTATCAACTCTCCCAAACTGCTGCATTGGTTTCTGCTGAAATTGACGTCTGACAGCTTGCGCTTGTCTGATCCTCATCTCTGCTTGTTCAGCAATCTGAGCCCTTTCTGCCACTTGTGAGTAGGTTGCTCCATGCAGTCCCGCCATACTCACATCTCTGAAAAGCTCAGGCCTTAAGCCTTCCACGAATCTCTCCACTTTTAATGCCTCCGTACTCACCATATGTTCTGCAAACCTTGACAACAGTTCAAACTTACGAAGATAATCGGTGACTGACATCCCACCCTGCTTCAACATATGAATTCATTCATTTTCATCATCCTCACTGGTGCCGTAAAATTCTTATTTCTGAAAAGTTCTTTAAACTTTTCCCATGTCATAGTTGTGACATTCTCGATACTTTTAATGGTATTCCACCAGTGGCCTGCACTTCCTCGTAACATGAAAGAAGCACACAGCACTCTGTCCCCCTCTAGAATTCTACTGTATTGAAACATGTTTTCCACCGTGCGTAACCAATCATCTGCATCTGTGGGGTCTGCTGCGTCCTCAAATATTGGAAGGCTCAGCTTTCGAAACCTTTCACAAACCATTTCCACACGTTCTACTTGACGTTGATTGTGATTAATATTAACCTCTGGCTGTCCACCCATATCTCTCTGCTGAATCAGCTGTTGTATCTGTTGGGACTGGCGCTCCACCAGTTCCATCAGACGAGTAATCACCGCATCACGATTATTTCCTTCAATAGGTGCTACTTGTTCAGCAGTTCTATCACTTTCAGAACTTTCACCCATAATTCTTTCCATTTTGTCTACCAACTACAAGTCCTACACCATATGACCAATATAATTTATAAAACACATAACAACACAGAAGGAAAATAACACTTACACGCAAAGCTGCTCTCCCAAGGAATGAGTTAATGTACATAGATAGTCTGCAGGACCCAAACCGTGCTCTGATACCACTCTGTCACGACCCACTTTTCATAACTTATAATTCTTTAATTAACATAAATATCATCATCATAAAATTTGCACATATTTTTTTTTCACATAATATATATTATCCAAACGACCACACCAGTTCAACATACACAACTGGTTTCTGACACCACATCAATCCACACAAACAGGTGACAATATTTTTTTTTATTACATAATAAAATATCAGCGGAAACAAAATAAACACACGGTCTAGCCCAACAAGTCGTCATCTATGTACATCTTGCTCAAACCCTGTAGGAGCTCCACAGCTTGCATAGTACATCACATACTCAAATATCATCAGGCTCACCTACAATGCATAAACTAGTGAGACAAAAATCTCAGTAAGTAGAAATCATGCATGGCAATGCATGAAAATGCATTTATTTCCTAATCTACTAATTTGTCTCTTTTATTTAGAAAACTGTTCACGTTGCGGGATCCCCACGACACACTTATGATATGCACCCCAAATGAGCTCAATGGGGACGATTTTTCCGAACCCCGAAAATAGTACTGAGAACGATTTTTCCGAACTCTGACAAAGTGGTGGGGACGATTTTTCCGAACCCCTAACAAAAATATCGGGAACGATTTTTCCTAATCCTGACAGAGATGCATATATAGTGGCCGCACACACCATTAATATTTTATTAATTTTGGGAAAAAAAAAACTTTTCATGATTATGCATGGTATGCAACCAGTGCAATTAAATATACATCATAAATTATTTATGACATCAATATCAACATTTAATAAAATAACAACTTAATTTAATTCACACAAATACACATCACCTTGGATCACACGAATCTCTTATAATAACAACTCCATCTCAAGTCATACGGATATATTTTTAACAGTTCTCAATCACACAGATATATATAATACAATAATATTATTTCAAATTACATGAATCCACAACTTGTATTATCAATTAATCCCAAATAATTCATAACATAATTAAACAAATCACAAATAATTCACAACATAATTATCACATATTAATCACAAATAATTTACACACAACATATTTATGCATTGTAGTTGGACTTCTACTTACCTCAACTCCGACAGTAATAATATTATAGACCCGTGTAATTAATCCGACGTTCTGGCACCCTCCTTTCTTCTCCCTTCTCTCATCTCTTTCGAACTGCCCTCAAATTAAGTAACTTACTCAATTTATATGCATGAATTGAGGGTGTGTACGTGTTTGTTAAGTTATGATAGGAGGGATTTTATAGATATATTAGAATAATAGGTAATCACTTTCCTACTCCTAATCAGCATTATGACAAAAAGGGGGTACAAGTGGTGTAGTAATTCTCCACTAACTCAATAATTTATAGCTCCACTCTCTAACTTTTATTATAAAAATAAGTAATCAACTAAAAAGTAAGGTATTAATATATATATGAGGTTAAATGTAGTGATATTGATGGTGAAAAATGAGTAAGCAACCCACCTTCTTTTCTACCACTACAAACGTCCCACTCAACATTATTATTATTATTATTATTATTATTATTATTATTATTATTATTATTATATGTATCAAATAAAAATATAAAAGATAAATAAAACGTAGAAACATTTACCACATAATTATCAAATAATTATAAATTGTCACATAATTATAAAATACACATAATACAAATTAAATTATATAAACACACTAGTAGTGAGAAACTTGGGTATTACATTTTTAGAAGAGTAATAAATTATTTAATAGATTTAATCTATTTATCCTTAGAATTTTAAGTTTAATAAATTTAGTTTATTATAGAATTCTAAATGAGGAATTCCATGAAAAAATAAATCTTAGTTTAATATTAATTAATTTTCATAATTTTTTTATTGTTAATTATTTATTTTATATTTATTTTATTATTTTTAATAATTAATTTTAATTATACAATAATTTATAATTATTATATACATTTATTGATTTTATTTATTAAATGATAATAGTTAGGGATGATAATGAAATGGGCATTTTAAGTATTTATTCTATCCAAATCTTAATAGGGCACGTATGGGTAATTGTAAACGGGTTTGAGACAGATACAAATAGTTGTGAAAATCACATTAGGGTTTGGAACGAGTACGGATAATACCGCAATACCCTCGGGTACTATAAAAAAAGATATTAAACCAATGATTGTGCTATTTTATGAACAACTTATGGTATAAATGACAGTGATAACAATTTATATCGAAATTAATAATATTTTATGGCGAAAGTGATAAGTATTATAAAAAGTGTAAAATGATTTCACGTGAAGCGGTTTCATGCCAGACCTATCATATTACATATTAATGAATAAAAGAATTTATAAAGTTTGTTAATAATTTTTCCCAAATTTTTACTTAATTTTTTAATAAATTACTGAATATAAAAAAATATATACAAATGTATATACCCTAAACTCTAAAACCCTAAACCCTAAATTTAGGGTTTATGGTTTTAGAGTTTAGGGTTTAGGGTTCTTAAAAAATAGTAAGAAATACATATATACATTAGTATTGAATAAAATTAATATAGATGGGTGTACGCGTGTATTCGAATGCATGGGATAATTCATTATTATTTTAAATATTCGTTTTGTCATTTTGATCTTTCCCATTACAAAGTACTATTAATTTCTTTTTATATAAATGAGATATATATACAAAATTATATTAAAGATATGGGTGCACAACATGTCCCGAGAACACACAAATTTTTGCCTTATTATAATCCTTATTCTACCAATAAAGTTAGATATTTTTATTAAGGTTAGGTCTTGCGTGAGACCATCTCAAATGAGGTCATTTTTCACTTTTTAAAATAGTTATCATTCTCGCTATAAAACATTATCACTTTGGCTATAAAATGTTATCACTTTTTATTTATACTATAAACTGTTCATGAAATAGTATTATCACATTTCATTAGTTTACTATCACTTTCCTATATAAAAGTTATCACTTTCTCACCGTTTCACATAAGTCCTTATGTGAGACGGTCTCACGCAAGTCTTTGTCTTTTATTAATATAAATTATAACTTTTAATATTTTTCAATTTCATTAATATGTTTTAAAAATAATATTTTAATAATCCCACGTAACGTGTTACGCGGGTTTCGTACTAGTGTATAATAATAGGAGAGTAATGTATATGAGGAAGTATGATATAATGGGTAGTTAAAATTTAGATATTCCAAAAAATGCTGAACCAGAAACACATGGAAGATATCTTATTTCTTGGATGTAAAAACTAGATTTTATAACCGAAAACAAACATCACTTAAAAATATTTTTTTTAGTCTATTCGATAATTTGGGCTTTAATTACCCTTTCGGGTTAAAATAATGGGCTTTTTGTTCGCCGCTTTATGTTTTAATTACCAATGGGCGGGCTCTGTGTGCCATTTTCATTAGCTAATAGGCTTGACTCTGTTTGGGTTTAAAAATATGGGCTTCTCATTAATAATCTTGATTTTTTAATCGTTGATGGGCATTAGGCTAATCGCTATTATTATTATTATTATTATTATTATTATTATTATTATTATATTTACATACATGATGGGAAAATACTTGTCTAAAATAGTGTGAGACATTTTGTCTTGTTATTATATATATATATATATATATATATATATATATATATATATATATATATGAATAAATATATGAATAAATATATAGATATAGATATGTGTATATAAGTGTGATTTTGAAAATTTGAATGTAAATTTTGAAAACCAAAATTTATTTTTAAAACCAAAAATTGAATATATTTCATTAACCATATATAGGGTTAATTGTAATAAAATACATGATCTTTTTACTTATTTTTTCAATTTAATCACGAATTTTCTTTTTAATGTATTTTTTTAATTTAATCCCAATTTTTTTCAATTAAATATATATTATTTTTGTCTTACAATGTAATCACACTTTCTTCTATTAATTAAATATATTACTATGTTAATGAACGAAGTACACATTAAATATATTAAATATTTATATTATATTAATATTTAAATTACAATGCATAAATTATATATAAAATATAAAAATTTTATAAATACCTGATATATAACTCTCACCCATTTTTTTTTAAAACAAATTTGTTTTATAACATTTTAATATTTCTTACGCAATCTTTAACTATCGCACCTGTTTTTATTTTTTTTCTAAAACGTATGTAAAACTATCACCTTTTTTCTCGGAAAAAAAATTGTCTATAAAATTTTAATATATAATATGTAATTTATATATTTTATTTTAAATATTTTAATCAAGATAGTCATAAAAATTTTAATAGAAGAATTTGTAATTAAATTATAAAAAGAATTAAAGGAAAGAAGAGTTCTTTTGGTTTCATTAATTAATTACTCCATGGTTTTTAAATCTTAAACTTTGGTGGCGCCCACACCGTTACAAGACTTCACGCCTACAGCTACACACAACTCCATCTTAAATCAAATCAATTTATTTTCAGTTTTAATAAAAGAATATGATATTTATTATTAGTATTAATTGTTTATGTTCATTAATAATTCAACGATTTTATTTCACTTTATTTTAATTGAATATCACTTTATCTAGGGCAGTCTGTTTATCCAGTTTCCCTGGATTCCCTCCACAAAACAATCCGAGAGTTCTCAACGTCAGGATAAAACATAGCGTAGTAAACAGTGTTCACTTTCATCGGAATGTCCTTTCCAATTGGTATTTTTGATTGAGATGATTCTTTACATTTAACTAAATTATACGTGTAAGGGATAAAAATATCAGTATCCTTGTAACATTAATTATTACCTTCAATTCACAAATTATTGATATGAATTTTACAGATATGAAAAAAAATATATAATATTTATATTGATAATTTAAAAAATTTGTAAAATATTTAATATAATTAATTTAATTTTAGATATAAATGTGATATATATTAAAAATATTTATATTGATCCCAAATAAGTTATAAATATTTCGTTATCTGAATTTATATATTTAAATGTGATATATATTTATATAAGTTGATATTAGGTGCATCCATATGTGTATAACTTTTTATTTAATAGTATATACTCCCTCCGTCACGTCAAAAGAGCATTTTTTATTTTTTTCACGTAGATTAAGGTATACCCCACCATTAGGGCCCCCACCGCCCCTGCCCTGGAGAATTGGTGAAGGAGATGTATTATTATTTAATGTGTAGTGGGTTTTAATTGTATTAGAGGGAGGTGTGTGGGTCCCATGTGTGTAAAAAAGAAAATATGACCATTTGGGTGGGACGACCAAAATAGAAAAAAGACCTTCTTTAATTAGGACAGAGGGAGTACATGTTTTTTAATAATTGTATATTTTTTTTACACTCAATTTTTTATTAAAAAACTAACAATTAAATTGTATACATTTTTGTTCATAATTGTATATGTTTTTATTTATATTTATATACATTTTTTAAAGTGAGTGCACCCTATCTTAGGGTGCACCCGGGTGCATAGTATAATTTACCTATTTATATTTAAAGTCATATACACATCAATTTATATGAATTTACTCTTTTAATTATTATTATTCTAAATATTTATATTATTCATATTTCAATATTTCTTTTTAAGTTAAACAATTATACTTTTATTAAAGTGTATATCTTTATTTTCATGCAATTAAATAGATAAATACTCCATCTAATTCGTTAATTTTAAGTTGAAAGTAGTAAATGCACCATTGAATTATCTCTTTACTCATTAAAATAAATAAGTATCACTTTTTATTTATAATATAAATGGTTCATGAAATAATTTATTACACTATGACTTTTCATTGATTGAATATCACTTTTATTAATGATGTTATTACTTTTTAACTGTATCACATAAGAGCTTATGTGAGTCTTACACAAGTTTTTGTCTTTGATAATAATCTTTGAAAATTAGAAGAAAAAAAAAACACCCATTTTTAAGTATGTTGTGAATTGCAACTATTTAATGCAAAAATAAAAAAAATACAACATTTACTTCAATTCATGTGATTTAGTTTCAATATTTGAAAATTTAACTCACATTTATTTTATAGGAGTATATAATAATTTAAGACCTATGATATATATATATATATATATATGACAAAACATCTTTCAAAGGATTTGAACAATAATAGGAAAACAGCAAATTTAGATTTAGAGAATAGCTAGAGTATCTTCATCTCATCTACCACTCATTTATGTATTTGAACGATAAAAGAAAAAACAATTCTAAACAGAATTAGATTAAGCAAACAACGTCCTCATGCTATGCTGGACTAGTTGCTAGATGAATATATTAATTTATTAGACTAATGTTTGTATTAAAATAGATTATGTTTTAGCCTAATTGTATATGAGATTTTGTCTGAAAATCTGGGTTTGATTTCTTTGTTGGGCCTAAAACTAATAATTTTCTTGTGCGGTACGAATGGCCAAGTATTTATCGAAGGAGTAAATTATAATTATGAAGCAATACTATATAAATTTAATTCATTGTCTATTTAGTGTTAGCCTTTTATACATAATAATAATGTGATTTTTAATGTGATTTGAAAGAGAGAAACATGACTTGGAATAAATACACTTTACTCTAATTTTGTTAATTAGTGTTATACATGAAAATGATACATCTTCTAACTTTTTATACTATCCAAGAGTATAATCTTTCAACACTAGTTTCATCCCAATAAATAAATCTAGTTAATCATGTATTTTTTTAGATTTTTCTTTCATCCACTTTATTCTAAATACTTCTTTCCCTTATCCATAATCTCAAATTCCAGACAATTCAATCTTTCCTAATATTTTATTTAGAATTCACATAATATTTCCACAAAATTAAGTCTAATATTTTAACAAGATCATTTTCTACGTATATCAAATCAAACATTTTTTTTTCAAATACATGCACACATGGGTGAAACTGATGAATGTTCTTATGAGTATATTTTATTCAAATTTGCTAACACAACTCATATGTGAAATAATATATACAATGTAAAACTAATCATTAACAAAAGATCAATTATTTGCAGATTTTAATCTTACGATATTTCCAGAATTTCTTGAAATATCTTGAACAATCGGAGAGAAATAATGAATTAATAATATATAGTAAAATTTTAATTTAATATAGTAAGTAATATATTTAGAATGACGTAAAATATAAGGTGCATGCATGCGTTGGCCACTTGTGTGAGCGTCGACCAATGAAGGGTGTCCAAATTCCAATCAAACCTTAAAACAAAATTAATAAAATAAAATGAAATAATAATTGGAGAAGTAGTGGAAGTAGTAGTTTCCGTGTGAAGGAAGCAAAATGGGTTACCACCTCATGCATTTTATTAAACTCTCGTCCGTTCAATTGCAGGGAGTTGGTTGAGCTCATTTATTTTATATTTTTATTATTAACTTTTTTTAATTATATATGTTATATTCTATTTATTTTAGATGTTAAAAACGTATATAAATTAATATCCACTAAAAAAAAATAGTATTACGTATATAGTAATGCATGTACCATCTCGAAGTCGTTGTCTAAACATTTCTCCAATTATACCTTTGCACTTTTATTCATTACTTTCTTTCCCCCTTTTTGTTCCTGTATTTATGTAATAATTTTTTTTTTTAATAAAAAATGTAGTGAATTCACAACTTGAAACACACGAGGTTTGTTTTATGACGAGTCGTAAATTATGTGAAACTCAGTTTGATTAATTCATATAAATTCAACTAATTAGTAAAATTAATTAAAATTACTAAACCTAATGAGTAATGATGTCATACTACAATTTATAAACCGTGAAGTATATATATGTTGCATAAATGTGTATAATAAGACATCTTTTTCATATACTGTATCCCAGATTCCCATTAATTCAAATTAAAATTTCCACTCATTATTGAATATTATTATTAATTATTTATTTAATTTATTTTTAAATCGCGTACATGCCCAATAGAGTCAGAAATGAGATCATTGATTCATATAATTTTACGTACTTCAATTTCAAAATATATCTTTCCTTACGTGTTAGAACTTAGATGTGCTTTTGATAAATCCAATCTCGAGTATTCTAACTTATTTATTTATTTATTATTTATTTATTTTCCCAATTTGAATTCTGCAGGTCGACCGACCATCATTTATTGGTTGCATCCATCGTCCAATCTTTTTTTCCCCTTTAATGTTACTCAATTTAAGTAATCTAGTCTATTTATATATTTTACTCCTATTTTATTTAAATTAAAACTCGATCAGAAGCTATTTAATTTATCAATTTTCGAATATAAACTAAAAGATATGTTAATACAATTATTATCTGAATATACGTTAACTTAAGTTCAAACACTCAATTAGGATGAAATAAATATTTGCCAATAAATTAATATGTGATTTATAAAAAAATCGAACGTATATATTTCTATGGAGTATATGTGTGTATTATGTGTGACGTACTGTGGAGTGTGGACAACAATTTACAATATTTATATACTGTTTATTTATTTATAAAAAGATACATATATTTAGAGAGAGAATAAGTTGATTTCATTTTACAGCTATAAATACCAATAATGGAGTCTCAACTTGGAATTGGCATTTAGAGAATAAATGCCTCAATAGAACAAAAGTAGAAGAATAAATTTCGATCGTTAAAAGTGAAAGAAAGAAGACGATAACTTGAATTATAGATCAATAAATAATAGTGAAACAGAGGAAAATTAATATATATATATATATATATATATATATATATATATAGTATATTGTTTTTTTCTTAATTTGTGTTAGAATTTGAATTCATTAATTTGTCCACAATATATTAAAACATTTATGATAATCATATAAATTTGATACATATTGAAATAATATTTTAATGCTAATATAAAAAAATAAATTAAAAACATATAAATGTGTGAAGTTTATTGTAGTTGTGATAACCCTATTGGAGGCAAACTAGACTGCTAGTGTGCATCTATATACCCGTGCATTAAATTAATTAAGATCAAATAACCAATCAAATATAATTATCTTTTTGAATCAAAGTAAAATAATTTTTTTTTTAAATTCGTAAAATATAGCAACCTAGGTCCACCAATATACCATGTGCACTAAGAATAATCATATTATTTGAAATAATTTTATGATTTTGGGATCAGAATTGATAATTTTGTATATTTTAAATTCTTAAATAAATAAATAATTTCATAGTTTATATTTTAATTCATATTTTGAATCGAAAAGACTACTCCATCCGTTCCTTTGATACATATCAATTTTATCATTTTGATTCGTCACAATACAAAGTACCCCCTCCGTCCCACTAAGTTCTTCACCGTTAATGTAGATACAGAATTTAAGAAACATTGTTTTTTATACTAACTTTATTGACTTTTAGGGGTATTGTGGTAATTTTAAGTAATAAATAAATGATAAAATAAGTTATGTGAGTTAAGTAAAAGTGACATTTTTAAAATATGATGTAGTGAGAGGTTATTTGTTTTGAAACTTTTACTACTACTATTTTTTTAGGGTGAAGAGTGTAGTGGGACAAACAAATAAGGAAGGAGTGAAAAGTTTGTTGGGATGGAAGGAGTATTCATTTTTTTTTTGATTGATGTGACACGCAAAATAATATTATTATACTCAATCCACTATACATGATCCACATTTAACATTAATATGACTACCCGCTACATATTAAAATATTATTTCTCTAACCTCTACGTGGTTAGAAAGGAATAAGAAATGCACGTGTTAAAATATTACAATTAAAATATTATATTCTTTAATCCACGTGTTAAAAGCAGACGAATACTTATAAACGGAGGAGGAAATATTAGTTTTCTTATGATGGATTTATTTAATTATTTATTACTACTATTAATGTTTCTAACATGTTTTTAATATATACTTACTCTCTAATTTAAATCAATTCTTATAGAGGAGAATCATATAACTCGTGAACGGTCTCTAATTAATCAAATTCAATTTGATTCTAGTGGAATATTATTTCATCGTTACATGAGCACAAATGATATTTGGACTAAACGTAGATGTTACATAAAATAATTATAATAAATTAGATAAAAGGTTAGATATAAATCGATAAAAATATTTTATTAAAAATATTTGTATCACTTTCTACGGTTTGAATCTTTGACTTCATGTCAAAAGTGTTCACTCTATTATTTTGGACGTCCATTCTAAAAGTAGTAATATTTCCAATTTTTAATAAAAGGACCCAACATAAGATATGCTACTCTTTATTAATATAATTATTCATTACATATAAAATAACAATACTTTTTAATTCATATTAAAAAAAAATAATAACAAATGACCACTTTTAAAGTGAACGAGAAGTATTACATTTCGACGTTAAATTTTCTATTACAAAACGCTAAACGTATGAAACGTGAGTGAGAAACATACTCGTCTAATATGTATAATAATAGAAAAAAGTAACACTGAAATATAACCTCACATTCAATACCCATTTTTTATTCTATCATACAAAAGTTTTTCTATAAAACAATCACACTAACAATTTTTGTTTACTAAATAATGCCATTAAAAGACTTTAATGGTTTGTAGTAATTAATAATTAGGGATATTAATTAATTAACGATTAAAAAAAGTTCAACTTGTCCAATTTTCTTGGAATATTATTGTTGTTTAGAGTCAAATTGTCTCCTCGATTTAACGAAGCTACACTAAAACAAATTCTCTTCAGCCAAAGGAATTCAAAATATAATATATATATTAACGATGGAATTTTAATAAATTTATTATATTTTTATTAACGGAATAAAATTTATTGCTATTAATTATCAATAGAATTATAAACAACAGTACTACCAACAAAATTATGTATCAATAAAATTAATTTTAATTGTTAAAAATTTATCAATCACCACCTCAGCAATAAAAAATAACCATAAATTTCATAATTATTAATAAATCAATATAATAATAAAACTAAGATTTTTATCTACTAAATATTAAATAATATTTCTAGTGCCAGCTATTTTTACACGAAATTTATTCGAGGCTTTAAATCCTGATTATTCTCATTATTAATTAATACTTACTTATAATAATACGTACTTGTCTAAATCACAGCACAAACTAAATTAAAACTTAAAATAATAAGTCATTTTTCCAAATAAATACACCCTCCCACTCTCCGTATCCCACCAATCATTTTTGTCAATCTTGTCCAAATCTTTAAACTCGATCATATCAATACCTTCGTTAACATGGCACCCCATACAACGGTGGCGGAGCGATCCCGGAAAATGTGGTCCACACGGCTGAGCTCCGCCATGCGAACCGCCTTTGCTTGCGGCATAGTGGGCGTCGCCACCCTCTACGGCCCCAAGTTTCTAGCCAGCCACATTAAGTTCTCCGCCTTCTCATACCTAACGGCGGTTCTCATCGCGTCGGACGCTTCGGTGGGCGACGCGGTGAGGGGCTGCTGGCATGCATTCTGCGGGACGGTGCAGGTGGTGCCGGCGGCCATGTTGTGGTGGTGGATGGTGGGGCCGATGGCGGAGCTGCCGCTGGCGGCGGTGGTGGTGGGAGTGGCGGCGATGGCAGTGGCGCTGCCGGAGTGCACGGATATAACGGCGAAGAGGATAGCTTTTGGGCAGATAGTGCTGATTTGTACGGACGCAGTGGTGAATGATGGGTCGAGTGATGAGTTCATGCACCCGTTGTATATTGCTGCTAGTACTGCTTTGGGAGCTTTGGCTTCACTCGTGGCTGTTCTACTGCCCTACCCTGCCCTAGCTACTAACAAGGTATCGTTTTTCTTCTCCCCTTCCAAATACGTAATCTCTCCGTTCTGTTGTAATGTTTACCTTTAGATGCGACTGGGACGGAAAGTTTCTAACTAATGTGTATACGTATCATTGATTTCTAATACCAGCCTTTAATTGTATTAGACTCGAGAATGGAGGGAGATAAATTAATAATAATAACGTTCAATAAAACTGATCTTCATTTTAAAACCTAATTAACGTTCATGTCGTATTTCCTGCCTTCTTTTACACACTTTTCTAATTTTTATCCCCTATTTATTTCACCACGGATGCTTTCCTCATTACTTTTTCATTAAAATTTTTTTAATGAGGAATGGAGTGGACGATTCAAGATCCTTTTGTTTGTTCAATTTTTTAAATTTTTTAAAAAAAATTAAATTAAACACAAACATTTTATTTAAGTGAAAAGTACGTCACAATTACATTTAATCCCTTATTTTGCAATTGTGTTTCACTGTTATTTCAAAATTGAAATTCTATACATAAAAATATATCACTAAACTCTTACACACTTGATGTTAAATTATGCATAATAAATGTAATACGGAACATATTTAATAAATTAAATAATAAATATAACAGCAAAATTAAATAGGTAATCTCATTAACAATTTCATTGTCTAAAGTTCTTTTTTAAAAGAAATGGAGTGTTTTATTATTTTTTTTGGATGTACTTTTCAACTTCCAATCTTTTTTACCCGCTTCCACATAACATAGTACTCCCTCCGTCCCACGTACTTTTACCCACTTTCCATTTTGGGGTGTCCCACGTATTTTTACCCATTCCATTTTTGGCAAAAATACATAATATTTTATTACCTACTTTTTACAATCCCAACAACTTTAATTACTTTTTTACACTTTATTCATCATTCCCAATAACTTTATTCACTTTTTCTTCTTAAATTACTAATTTATCCCTACTTTCTCTTACATTATATATAAAAAAAATAAAATGTCTTAATCTCCGTGCCCGTACAAACGGGTAAAAATATCCGGGACGGAGGGAGTATTAAATTTTTCCTACAGAATGAATTGACGCTTGCTTTCCATTTTCAATTTCAAATTTTAATTTTGAAAATCAAAATTTTATAAATCACAGCTACATATACATACTGATATACATCTATCTAGTATATAATAATTATCCGTCTTATGCATTGATTTTTATTTTATTAAAACCTACCCAACTTAAAAGTTCATAACAAATATATGGAGCATATATTATCGATATTCATTTGATTTCAAAATCTAAAATTTTAAACACCACATAATCGAAAGCAAACATAGGTACGTACCTAAGGTATTAATGATTTTCAAAATAAGTTGGATTGATAAGTCCAACCGGTTGAACTAGAAATCGGGCCACATACTCGTACAGAACACATAAAAAACCATTTTTTAAGTTGAGCCGAGTTAAACAAGTCAAAATTGAAAAAATAGATTTAACTAGTGCAACCAATTTTTTTATTATTATAAATTTTTTAAAACTTTTTATAATATTTTATTTATTTTAGAACATTTAAATTTTGAATTAAATTACTCCCTCCGTCTTAAGAATACATTCACACTTTCTGTTCTGATTTGTCCCAAGAATACATTCACACCTTAAAAATGGAAACAATACACGACCTTAATAACCTTACAATACTACAATATTACAAAAATATCGCCTTCTTTCTACACATAATTTAGTTAAAGTCAATTATATCATACACTTTATTATATTCAATTACTCAAAATATCCCCTCTTCCTTATCTCACTACAACGAAAAGTTATTTTTCTTAAACTCCATGCCACTAAATACATAAATGTATTCATGGGACCGAGAGAGTATTATGTACTATAAATTTTAAACTGTAAAATTTTATTTGAATTAAATTTTATCTATATAAAATAATTTTGTTGATTATAGTATATTATAAACGATAATTTTAAAAAAATATAATTGAAAATATGTTAGAATTTAATTTTTCAGTTGAACCGTTTGTACAAATGAGAGTTAAATTGAGAAAAAATGTTAATTGACGAGAAATAGTTACGATAAACGGTTGAGCTGAGATTAATAGAATTGATAGATGTACTACGGATGGATCTTGAAAATCTAGACCTGAAAACAAATGGTCGGCGTCTGAGTTAAGCTTAAATAAGGTGGTGGATCTTGAAAATCTAAACCTGCTGTAAACAAACAATAACAAACACCTGAAGAAAAAGTTTAAAAATGGTGTAAGCATTAATCAAAAGGAAAAACCAGATGACAGCCCAACCAATTAACGAATCAAATCTTGATGAAAATCTATATGTATTGAACACCCATAAAAGTGAAGCAGCTAAATTAATGGTGAAGTGTTGTGTCATCAGATACGTGAACTATGCGTTTTATATGGTGAAAACGCTTCCCAGAGGATGAACATTTACCTCAGAGCTCTCGTCGCCCCTGATCAACACGCCAAGATGGACCTCATTTCACAAGCTAAGCCCCTCTCCGAAACGGGTGCCAAGCTTCTCCACAGTATCACAATCTTACAGGTACTTATAGTTAATTATAGTTTGTTCCTGAAAAGTATACGATGTTGAGAAAGAAACCAAGATTAATTGTGTGTTTTTCAGGAAGGAATGCAGTGGGAGAGCCCTTGGAGACGAGTCGGCCCCATAGAGAGATTGGAAAGGATGGAGCGACAGATGAGAGGAATTGAGTACTCCCTCCTTTCTTCTCATACATTTGCATTTCCTGTACACGACGACAAACTCAACGATTTCTTGGAAAGCATATCGACTCGGATTAAAGAGAAGATACAGCGAGTGTGCTGCTTTTCTCCTTCCCATTCAGTGATTGAATCAGAGACAAGGGAATTCATGGAGAAGCCATCATTGCCACTTGACTCCACCTTCCCAACAACCAAGCAAGGATGCCTCTTTTTCTACTTCTCCTGCATACATGTCTTTCTGACCGACACACTCACTGCTCCAAAGGAACTCGACACTCCTACCCCAAAAACAAAGTTCAGCATCATCACAACATTCAAAACTTGGTTTGGGAAGCTCACCAGCTATGACAGGCTACGATTCGCAATCAAATGTTCACTTTCTTTGAGCCTGGCAGTGCTTTTCGGTTTGATATTCGACAAAGAGAACGGATGCTGGGCTGGTCTCTCAATTGCCATCAGCTTCGTCGCAGGAAGGCAGGCAATATTCACAATAGCCAACACCCGCGCACAAGGGACAGCCTTTGGATCAGCATATGGAGTGATGTGCTGCTTTCTCTTTCACTTCGAGGAAGTAAGACTCCTAGCCCTTCTCCCGTGGATCGTCTTCAGCTGCTTCTTAAGGTACAGCAAAATGTACGGCCAAACCGGAGGAGTCGCAGCAGCCATCGGAGCTTTGCTGATACTAGGTAGAAAGAATTACGGGGATCCAAATGCATTTGCGATTGCTCGATTGACAGAGGTTTTCATCGGTCTAGCAGTCTTCATCATGGTGGAGCTTTTCCTACAACCAATCAGAGCAACCACATTAGCCAAGAATCATTTGTTCACAACACTGCACGCCCTGCAAGATTATATAAAAGAAACAGGAAATTGCCCGTTGCAGAAAAACAAAACTAGAGCAAAGTTTCTTGAATTGAGAGACAAGCAAAGAAGCCTCAACCATCTAATCTGTGAACTCAAAGAGTTGGTCGGACAAGCAGAGTTGGAGCCTGATTTCTGGTATTTGCCATTTCGAAGTTGTTGCTTCCAAAAGCTTGTCATAAGTTTGTCCAACATCAGGGATTTGCTGCACTTCATTACGTACAATGTTGAAATCATCTCACAACTATTGGAGACTACAGATACAAGCCACGAATTAGAAGAGTGGATATATAAAAAATTGGAACTGTTCCAAGAAACTTTAGCTTCATTACAAGTATACATGAAGCAGGTGAGTTCGACTGATACCAGAGTTTCGCAAGAACCCATTGATGAGAATTGCAGAGACCTTGAAGCAGGGGCATTACAGAATCCAGAAACATCAACAGCTTCTATTACAGAGTTAAACGAGGCAGAGGAAACTACACAAGAGGAGGAAGAAGATACTGAAGAGAACAAAAAAGTGAGAGAAATAATCACACCACACCTAAGTGCAACCGGGTTTTGCATCAGATCACTCATGAAAGAACTAGAGGATGTTGAGATTTGTGTACGAGAAGTGTATGAATGGGAGAATCAATCGAGTAAGTAGAGTAAGATACAGTGATTTTTCTTTCTTTTTTTTCTTTAACTTTATGTTATAAAGATATAGGGGGAACTAATGTAAGACTGTAACATGAAATGATCTATATATACGAGTGAATTTGCAAGACTAAAGTGCAGTTAAAACTACCCTACAACAAAAACAAGTGTAGTTAGAATTAAATGTGATCTATCAACAAAAACAACACAGATCCAGAAGTGAGTGCAAAACAGATACTCCTACAAAGTAAGATTACAAAAGTATGCCGTCTAAACAGAGAAGTATAAACCAATTTTCCAATATGAATCCGTCAAGTTAATATAATAAAAATCAAAAGTTTCCTGTTTATTCTTAAAGTCGTTTAAGATCTCTAGTACTTAAAAATTCAGCAACAGTACATAAAAAAAAAGTGAATTATTAAAATGCAGTAATCAGCAAGTGAGAAGGATAGGAGTACATTACCCAGCAGCATGTAGACCAGTGTTTGAACAATAAATCCCTGCATAAAGATCTCATATAATGCCAGCATAAACGTCAACATATGCTGCTCAACACTACTAAATTGAGCTGCAATTCAAGAAAGTTTAATACCCCAATTTATAACACATTTAATCAGCCATCAACGTAAAGGTAATGTAAAGACCTGTAAATTATAGATAACTCTTCTACTTAACTTAGCTAAAGCAGATGGGATTGAATTTTACAGGAAGCATGGATGGTATGAAGTTACGAAGATGGCCTAAATCTTCGATGACTACATCAACAGACTACACAATTAGGTCAATCAGAAATTCAATTTGGAAAAACAATATTAATGATATCAATAAGAATTATACTCCTAAAGAACATTGAAAATTCCAATAGATAAACTGCAACGTGATTTCTGTTAATTAAAACAAATTTCAGTGCAGAAGTACATATCCAAAATGCACAAATGAACCCTAATTTTCAATTCAAGCATTATACAATGAAGATCCCTAATCCTAATTACTATCCCCCAACACCTTAACCACCGAATCCATACAAAGTACGGCCCTGCCTCTTGAGCGCATAAACAACATCCATTGCCGTAACAGTTTTCCGGCGAGCGTGCTCCGTGTAAGTGACGGCGTCACGGATAACATTCTCCAGAAAAATCTTCAGAACACCGCGAGTCTCCTCATAGATAAGGCCACTGATGCGCTTGACACCGCCTCTGCGAGCCAAACGGCGTATCGCCGGCTTGGTGATTCCCTGAATGTTATCCCGGAGCACCTTACGGTGTCGCTTGGCTCCTCCCTTGCCCAATCCCTTGCCACCTTTTCCACGACCCGACATTTTTCGCTTCTGAGTATTACAATTGGTGAGAGGGAATTTTTTGAATGGTAGATGTGAGAGAAGTGGGAGTAGCTGTATTTAAAGGAGACGTCCTGAATCGGAATTTGATAACAACCGTTGGATCCAATAACTTAATCGACGGTACAAGATGGAGATCCGACAATGCACTGATGTGCGATCTGGACCGTTGGTGATGAATAGATCGACGGTGATTTTGTTGTGTTATCAGATTTTGCGGATCGTGGTTTTCTAATGGTATTCGAAATTTGGAGTTGGTTTGACTAAAGCCTCCTCGATGCTATAATTTTTATTTTTATTTTTGTATAATGATATTGTTTTAATTCCCTCTCATAAATAAATCTATTGGATGATAAGTTTTTTTTTTTTTAAATAGGAAATATGAAAACAGAAGCAACCCACCTCAAAGTCTTTTATTCTGATTAATAAATAGGCATGCTTGTAAAGAGTTGTTATAATTTGAGGTTATTTGGTGTATAATCAATAAGCTTGTGTTTGATTGTAATTTTGATTATTCACCTTATTTTTAATGAATTTTAATAATCAAATGTATATATGAATATAAATAAATTGGCAAATGTAAGAGATCGTTTCAGGGAAAGATTATTATAAAACAGATAATAAGTGATAACATTTTAATAAAAAAATTATACTACTTGAATTAATGAAATGTGATATATTGATGTATTTAATTATTTTATCAATAATTCATAATATAAATAAATAATAATAATATTTTTAATAAAAGTGATCAAATTTAAAAAGAAAAATTGATAACAATCTCATTTTGCCCTCTTTATTTAATACACACTCTATTATTATATTATTAATATATTATATATTTAAAATATCTATATTAGCCTTAAAATCATTAAATACACACCTTATATATTTTAAATTAAATTATTTATAGACATCTTATCTAATAAAATCCTAATATCTCCTTCTTCGATTCTGTTCCTCTTTCGCCGTTAGAGTTCTTCTTCATCAAGTTTTTTCGATTATTATCATTATTCTCACATGATGTTTTCATTTATATCTTCTAATACCAATTGTATTTTTTAGTATAAAACCATAAATTGAATAAACTACAAAACAGAGATTTGTGTTTAATTACACGTTCAACATCAAGAATTTTCATAACAACTTTTTTTTTTTAACTTCTTCTCTGTCTCTTACGAGGAATGAAGCTCTATCGGTCCGATTCTTCGAACATTTTGCTTGTCTGGGATTTGTTCCACCACTTCAATCAAATCCCATAATGGATACTGAATTTGGGAAAGCATTGTTGTTAGTTTTTTACACCAAATCCATTTATGTGGAGTGGAACATCTCCCTTGAGTTATGAAATGAATTATTATCCACAAAATAATTAAATTCAGTCATGAAATACGAATCAAACTCGTGAATTATGGTCGATGACAGTTTATATTTGAAGGAATTTATTTCCCTCCTCAAATACGATATGTTAAAATTACAGTTTTGAAAAGTGTAAGAGAAGTTTTTATTTTAATAAGAATGAATTGGGATTTTTTGGTGGATGTGTATAATTTTAATTTTGGAAAGGGTAATTTTGGATTTTTAAGGGGTGTGCATACAGTAAATTTAAGAAATAAAAAATTAAAAGGGGTGTGTATTCAATAAAGAGTGTGTATTCAATAAAAAGGGTGTGTATTTAACAGTACTCTTATTTTAATCCTCAATACATTCACTACCAAGTCATATACTGACATCTTTACACTGTTTTTTATTTTAAGTTACTTATTACCTATTTCAAAAAGTATACTTGAAAGAAGACCATATGTATTCGTAACATAACAAGCCCAACTAAGGCGAAATATATTAGTTATAAACTACTAAGCCCAACTGCACGTGTATGATTTATGCCCATCAACGTAAATTAATTAGAAATTTACCAATTTCAGATAAAGAGTGAGAGTATTTATTTTGATATTTTTATTTTATTCAAATCTTATGTAAACAATTTCACATGTTTTTTTAAACTCTATCCCTCTCCGTGATTCACATAACGTCCAAAGTAATGTATTTGTGTTTAAATAAATAAATAAATATATTTCTTAAGGAAGTGTAATATTTCAAAATATATATTTTAGGAAAAATAGATTTTTTCGTCTGTTAACTTTCACTCATTTTGAAATTAGTCCATTAACTTTTTCAATTTTGAAATTAGTCCGTTAATTTTATAACAATTTTGAAATTAGTCCATTAACTTCATAAAATTCAACATTTTTGTCATTTGACCTGCTATAGCAGGTCATTTGAATATTTTCACTCCAATTAATTTATATCATATTTTTATTTAAACAATTTTATCTCACTTTTCATTTTTCACTTCTGTATACCAAACAAATAATATTAATCTCAATACTAAAGTGGAGCAAATTTAACTAAATATTGATACTTCCTCCATCCGCTCGAAAGAGGGTCTTTTTTCCATTTTGGTCGTCCATTTCAAAGAGGGTCACTTCATTTTTTACACAGATGGGATCCACACACACCCACTAATACAATTAAAATATGGGGTCCACACTCCCACTAATACAACTACCCACTACATATTAAATAATAATATTTCTTAATCAACGTGCACAAAAGCAAAATGCCCTCTTTCGGGCTGACGGATGGAGTATAATATAAATTCTTAGTGGGAACTATTTTTTTGTAAAATAGTATGTATATATATATATTTTTTACATATTTTTATTTTTATCTTTTAGAATAACCTGCTAATGACCTGTTGAAATAGACGATTTTGTTGAACTTGGTAAACATGATGGACCATTTTCAAAATTTTCAAATATAATGGACGATTTTCAAAAATTTGCAAATATAATGGACGATTTTCAAAAAGTGAAAAACTTATGTACTAAATTCAAAATTGAACAAAGTTAACGGACGAAAAAAATATATTTTTCCTATATTTTAATTTGGCAAAAGCTTGTGTGTGTCCGGGCACACGGGAGCATATTCCGTGTGTCTTTAGAATTTTATGCTAAATTATAACCTTTTAGTATAAAGATGTGTACCCTTTATTTTACAAGGCAAAAACTTGTGTGCGCCCGGACGCACGGAAGCACACTCCGTGTGCCTTTAGAATTTTGTGTTAAATTGTATACCTTTTAATATAAAAATGTGTACCCTTTATATTCTGAAGAAAAATAAAAAATATAATGAAAAGTGTATACCTTTATAACAAAATGATGTACCCTTATTAATTAAAGTGTATACTCTTTAGAACAAAATAATGTACCCTTATCCATAATACTAAATTCTAAAGGCGCACGGCGTGCGCCCGGGTGCACACAAGCCTCACTCTTTTAATTTTGTTTGGTGTTAACATTGGTTGATGTAGCTTGTCAGATTTGTTCCCTTACTGATGGTGGATTAATGTGGCTGTTTAGGGATAATTAGGAGATTATCTTTGCTAAGCTAACATAACATATAGAAGAGAGAGAGAGAGTTGGCCCCTAGGCAATCTTGTGTCTTTTTTAGGGGGTGAATGGTTGATGTTTATTGACACGGATCGTTTCTACATTTATATTGTATAATCTGACGTCATCCGTATCTGGATAAATCGCTAGGTTACTTTACAATATACGTGTACAGTGTGGGCATTAAATGCATTTAGCCTCATGTGATTATCTCTAGGATCCAATCTAGGATATCCCATACGCAGATATCTCAGGGGATATCCGTGTAGCCTCGTAGGGGGGAGGATCAAGTGGTCGAGTTGTCTTACCTGAGACACGGAAATAGACGCGCCTCACAACTCCTGTAATTGGGTGCCTCTGGACCTTTATTGAGCTTTAGGGCTTGCGGCCCAATCGTTGTTCCAAGGGGATGGGGGCCCAATATCTTGGGCCCTACTACAGTTGACAAACCTTTTTTGAGATGGTAGGTAATTAAATTTTAGGGTAAATTACCAAAATCCCCGAAGAGCTCTGAAGAAAACTTAGAATCTCTACGAAGATCAAGTTAATCTTCAAAGATCAATTCAAAAACGACATTCAATCTGAGATCAAGGTGCGGAGCCCCTCAGATTCAACGTTTCTTCAAATCAAGTTCATCCAGTAATATTCGTGAAGTCAACGTTCTACCAAATTGAACGGCGTTCTTCACGATAAATCTTCAAGTCAACGTTTGATCCGACAAAGGCTCAACGCCTCCGGATAAACGTTTTAAAACTTCAAGTCAACCCCGAGCATGGACAAGCTTCATCCGAAGATCCGGCTCCAAAAGTTGATAAAGTTAAGAAGTCAACTCAAGGGAGGAATCAGAGGATAGCTAGAAGCTGTTTACTCAAATTCTCAAGTTCAATCCATATTGGATTATCATTGTAATTTCTTTTGTATTTATTATTTAATAAATACAAATTTTGTTGTTACAGAGATAATAATATCACTTTCTAATAATTAACGTGTCACTTTTCCAGTTTTCACACAATAATTATTCAAATAAAATTACAAAAGCTTGTAAAGTGAAAAATAAAATACCAAAATTATATGGACCTTATTATACTAAAAATGAGATATTCATTTTTAAAAATTATATTATTGGGCTCGCGGCCCATCGGGTGATTAAGCCCATTGTTGATTACATAGGATTTGTTATTGGGCTAGTGGCCCATCTCTTTTATATGGTTTAAACTCATTTATTTTAAATTAAAGTTTTTTAATTTATTTATGAATTATACTCCATCCATACTAAAAAGAAATTCACTAAAAAAAACTCTTTTTTTAACGGAGGTATTTATGAGCAGAACATGTGATTCATGATTATCTAAGAATTAAAACACGTCAAGAAAATAATAATAATGACTTGCAGCCATATTATTGTTGTTATTATAAAACTTAAAATATTGAAAGCTTTCTCTTAAACCATCAACTTGTAAGTTGAAAGCCATTGTAAAGTAGACAGTATATGACAATCAGTTATTGAGTTCGATTATCATTTATTTGATGAAATTCAATTTATTGATAATTAAATTTGCCGGAATATAATTTCTATATTACTAATTTTATAAAATTTGACTATTATGCAAATTCCAAATATTAAATTTTGAAGTTTAATTACATCCTGCGATTTACTCCTCCACCAATTCCCAGGGCAGGGGCGGTGGGGGCCCCTAATAGTGGGTACACCAAATAAGAAAAAGGATTTGGAGTCTGGACTATCTTCATTAAATTTCTTATACCTAAAAAGGAGATGTAACATCAAAATAACACTTAACATCAGGTTACGTTGAATTGGAAGGCATAAAGAAGGGGTTAATAAAGTGGATGGTGGTGAAATAATGAGTAAAAATTAATAATGAATATAATAATAAGCAATCAGCGGATGAAATGGCACTTTTAGCGGTGCTTTAATCACAAATTTATTATTAATTAATTAAAAGCAGAAAGAAGAAGTGGTGTGGTGGTATTTATGTTTGGTAGTGCTGGAGAAGGAAGGAAGCATGCATAAATTTTATTTAATTATTTTATAGTTATTAATTAATTTATACTATTAGTTTGATTTACTTTCCAAGCGTGGATGTTTTTGTTGGAGAATCCACAACCAATCTGGCTCCATGGATTCAAACCCCACCCTATCCCACCCACCCACCCACTTTTCTATTGCCAAACAACTAAGGGTGTGTTTGTTTGGAGGGTTTAAGATGGTGTAATAGGTATGGAATTGATTGTGGGTGTTTGTTTCGTAGTTTTGATTCCACGCTACAGTGTTTCATTCCCAAAAACAAGAGATCACCCATTCCCTAGCAAAATGGGTGGAATGACTTTCATTCCATTCCAAATTACATGTTTATTTTATATTTGTATTTTTTTTAAAAATAAAAATTAATTTTGGAATTTTTAAATATTTATAATAAAAAACCATCAACATACTATTACTATTTTCTTGAAAACATCATTATAAAAATATAAATTTCACTATATTCTTAAATAATGATTTACATTTCAAACACCATTAATAACTATGATAGTCATTCCATATTATTAAACAAACAACATTGATATGAAATACAATTTCATTACCATTTCATTCTACTATCACTATTATTCTCATTCCGATTCCTTCTAATAAACCAAACGCCCCCTAATTCTTCCATTTGTTTCCACCACTCTAACACAACCCTCACACGCGTGCCACCAGCACGTACACACGCTTTTTCTTTTTCCTAATAATCCAAAATCAAATTATTTCCTATTTTAAATCTTCCAGTAGGATTTTTCATCCAATATATTTCAATAATAAAAAAATATAGATTAAAAATAATTTAAAGTCAACGAAATTACTCTTCGTTTTTGGAGGTCGTTCTCGTGCTCGTGCACGTTTTGCGTGATATGACAAAACTTGTCTTCTACATGTAATATTATTATCACTTCTATTATAAAATATTATTATTATTTATTTATATTATAAATTATTTATAAAATAGTTCACTACACCATTATATTTTTTTATTAATTGAATATTTTACTTTTCATTAATGATGTTATCATTCTTAGTCATCTCATATAAGTTCACGTCTCCCTACCTTTCATTTAATATATATAAACAAATACTCCGTCTTGTTAGGGCAAACATCTTCATTTTAGATGATTAACTCAAACATAATACTCATTTTTCTTTTCTAAAATAAAGTTCTTATATTACCCCCTCTAATTTACAACGCATTATCTATATAATTATCCACTACACATCAAACACTAAAAAAAAGTATTTTTTAGCAAACGAATTTAGCAACAGAATTCAATCCGTTGATAATTACCAATGGATTAGCAACAAAAATGACAATTTTGTTTTAGCAACAGAATGCCAACGGATTTATTCTCTATTTTAGCAACGGAATTCAATCCGTTGTTAATTACCAACGGATTAGCAAGGGAATCATTATATAAATTACTAACGGAATTATTAGCAACGGATTACCAACGAAATTGATTTTTCATTGCTAAAAATTTACAAAACCACTACTTTAGCAACGGAATATTCCGTTGTTAAAAAATAGTTTTTTTTTAGTGAAATAATATACTCCGTACTTATTAATTATCACGTTAATTAAAAAAAGTATAAATTAGGTTCGTTTGCACTGAAATGAGGGATCGAGTAGGATATTACAATATTTTTTATATTTCAAGAAAATGGTTAGGAAGATCTACATTGGTTTGGTGAGCTTTAGGCCCCAACCTACGAGGAGAAATTTCAACCACATTATAGTTAATCCACCAAATCCTCTTCAAACTTCAAATGATGTAAAAATAAGAATAAATTAATAGTATTTATATTAATAAAATATAATGTTCTGTTACGCATTCATTATTTTGATTACTTCAATTCCAAAAGCACCATGATTAAGTTGAAATCGGGTAATTTCAAATAATTCTGCCCAATATTTGACATTTGGAGCTTTTATAGCATGAAATTAGTTACACTTGAAGTCGAAATTGCATCATAAAATATTATATATATTCTGCATGACAAATAACTCTTGGCATGTCAAATGATAACAATTAATTATATAAAAAAGTGAATATAATTTTCTTATCATATTCAATATAACTGATTATGAAATCGTTCAATACAATAGTATTTATCTTGATATTAGTCAACTTAAAAAAAAAAAACTTTTCTTTCAAAAAGTAATTCAAAATTACATAAAAATAACTAATACTACAGACTTTTATAGTGCTAAAAAATGTTACAAAGGAAGGATGAGTATTTTATTTTGGTTTCTTGAAAAACCATTAAGATTCCATAAAATCATCAATTGATGTTAGGTTCCATAGGGTCACCTAAGTGATATTAATTCAATTTGTTAGGCTATATGTATGTGTCACTAGAAATCAAACATAAGGAAGAAAAATGATTACAGAATTTTGTTTACGTGCTCATAAATTGAGATGAAAATTATATATAAATTAAATAAATTCAACATTAATTAAGTGGATATATATGAGAATGAGAATGATAATGTGCACTTGAAGAGCTATGTTGAGATATATAATATGTGTAGGTGGAAAAGTAAAATTAAAGGTAAAAAGGAAGTAAACAAATGATGATAGAACAAATGGCATGCTATTACTCGTCTTCTTGGTGGCTAAGCTACGCATATATTACAACTATGTTGAATCTTTGAACCCATCATGTTTGATTTCTTAATTTACGTGGTTTTTTTTTCTTTTCTTTTTTTATAACTTGGGTTTTCCGATTTTATAATTAAAAAACGCACACACCCATTATTTCTTTATTTATTATTATTATTATTATTATTATTATTATTATTATCATTTTATCTACTATTGCTAAAAATTAAAGAGCGACTCTCCTGTGAGACGGGTTTTTTGTGAGACGATTGTGAGACGGGTATGCTTATTATATAGGTAAAGTATGTTTATTTGTAGTTAAAGTATGTCAATAATGAATCATCTTATAATATCCTAAAATCATACTTTAATTCATCATCCATCATACTTTACAAAACATACTTTAACAACCATTAAACATATTTTATCTATATAATAGGCATACTTTAGCGCGTTTCACAAACGGTCTTACATAAGTAGCGTCTCACAAGAGACTTTGTCAAAATGAGAATTAAATGGAACGGTTAAAATCTCCATTTCACTCTTTTAATATATTTTTTAAAAATTATTTCATTAATAATAATAAAAGTACTTCATCCGTCTGGATAAATGATTGTTTTTGCTTTTTATACGTGGATTAAAAAATATTACTATTATTTAATGTGTAGTGGGTAGTTGTATTAGTGAGAGTGTAAGTCCCATATTTTAATTGTATTAGTGGGTGTGTGTGGGTCCTATGTGTGTTAAAAATGAAAGATGACTATTTGAGTGGGATACCCAAAATGACAAAAATAGACTCTTTGGGTGGGCGGAGGGAGTATAAGAGATACCCAACTAATAATATATCAGCAGAATAGTAATAAAGACAACAAAGTTTAAGGCTAATCTATATCACCAAGCAAATTTGAGCTATCTAGCTTTATATACGGTTTTTCATTTTTTAGAACATCTCGTCCACCTTTTATTTTTGGTCCTTAAACACGAAATTATTTTTATATCTATTTCTATATCGTTCCGATTGTGTAGGTCAGATGCATCTCATCAAAGAACAAGCCAACATACAAATACAATAGTACTCTATTCTGTAATAATTAGTAGAATAAATAAAAATAATTTTTTTAATTAGAAACAAGAAAAAAATAATTTGTTGTTTCAGATAAATTTGAAGATATAAACAAAGACATGCCTTGAGAAATCCCTTTACCTTTTTATTTAAAAAATAAAACCACATATTTTTATAAGTATTATTAAATGGCATCAATGAATGGAGAGCACTTTATCAAGACTTTGAACTTGATTGTACTGTTCCCTCCACTCCAAACAACAAGGCGTGAATTTCTCAATATTATAATATGCATCCAATTCTTTACAATAATTATAATTCCTGCCCCCAAGATCTTCTCCTCTGTACAAAAGATTTCCTCTCAGGTGATAAATCATGGTCCTTCTAATTATTTTATTTCTTGAAATTTGCTCCTTTTCTATTTTTTTAATCTTCTTATTTTCTTCCAAACTTTAGTTAATGGATGGCCCATTTGGTTCACTAACTCCATTTTGTTTTTATTTAATTACTTGTGTGACAATTAAATAAAACCCCAGTTCCACTATTGTGTTGCACCACACCATCACCTAATTGTGGGAAATTATTTGTATAATTTAATTAATTACTTTTTGTATGTGTCACTTGGTATTTGGTGACCTTATCTGGGTATTATATAGAAAGTCTAGTCAAACTTTAATTTTGACTATCATTGTCGATTATTACCTACTAAATTACCATAATTCTTGAAAAATCTACAAGCCCATAGATCAATGTAGAATTTTGATTGACTTAATTTCTTTCGTTATCAATTTTAATATTCATATTATTTATTATGAGTTTAAATGGTTATTCTTGCATGATTAATGCATTTTATTTTATTTTTTGAGACAACCCATGATTAATTACGAATTATTTTATAAATTGCATAATTTAAAGATAAGTCCGTAGTTTATAAATTATTTCATGACAGTTCTTATATAACAAAATAGGCTATATTTTCTTGATGAGCTAGCTAGTAATTCCTAAATTATTATACAAGAACAGAGTTCATGTTATTTGCATTTAAAAATAAAAAATTGTAAGCATATAGATTCGGAAATGAATTAATTTCTAATTAAATATAGGTAGGGAATTTGTTCCTTCGATTGAATTGAAAATTGGATTAGTGAAGTGAATACATCAGATTAGGTTTTAGAATTTAGTAAAGAAAAAATACACCCTCCTGCTCATCACTATTAATGGTACATGAGGATTGTTGGTTTATTTAATAAGTATGTCACTCGATATTATAATTAATATAGATCAATTATTTTAAGATTGATTATTGAGTATCAATCCACTTCATTTGAAGTTACAAGATTTTTTTTATTTTTATTTTTTTTAATATATTTCTCAAAATTATCCAATCTCGAGCGTATGTAGTTTTAGTTATTCAATAAGTAGATTTTTTTTTTTGAAAGCTAAGTAGGATTAATTAATCAACACACAACATAATATTATGGAAATACGCATAAATAATGCAAAATAATAAAAAAAAATCAGCACTTGATAGCATGAAAGTGTGGTAACCCCATTGTTTTTGGGGACATCAAATTGATGGGTCTCTTGATATGGTTCAAACAAAGCCATAAATCACATCATTTAAAAGTGGTATTCCTAACCCTTTCCAAATATTGAGTCTAAAAAGTGAATAATATTTGATGGATTTAAAGAAGATACTTTGAAAATAGCCTTTGGACCATATAGTTCTTCATTTAATCTGTTCAAACTATGAAGAAAAAAAATAGTTAATTGGGGCCACTTTTTTTATTTTTATTTATTATTATTACTATTACTATTATTCTGGGTTCCTTTAAATTTTTGATTAATGGTTTGAATGGTCAAGAATGGATGATTTGGTCTTCATATGAAGCATAGGATGCCAACTCTTCATTCCCTTTTCTGGCTTTCTATTATTGCCCTAGATTAATTGCACCTCCTTCTTGAATCATTTTGCTGCTTTTTCTTTTATTGGAGAACAATATTTTGGAGAATATACCAGCATGTATGTTTAATTAGTTCTTTCTCATTAATAGTATATTGAAGGCAAATATTCAAATATAAGAATATAATGGAGTAAGCCTCCAAATCATATAAATTTCAAGTTCTATACGCGCTCTAAAACTGCATTAATTCCAAAATGTCTAACGTCTCTATAAAAATATCCCTGGATAGTTCCCAGCACAAGTCCTTCAACTCTCAAGTTAGTATTTTACCAATAAGAACCTATCACCTCACTCAAAAAGAAATTTTTAGTACTGATGTGTTTTTCTTAATAAAAAGACATACCTCATCTTTAGTCTTTCCTCTTATGTATATCGGTTTGTCCCTCTCTCCATTATCCTGATAAGCAACCCACTAAAAGCACGTCTCTCTTCGTGACGGTTTTAATCACTCTCGAATAGGGATAACTATATAAGTGGGCAACAAGGCTGGCTAGTTTAGCTTCGGCTCTCTACAAAACAACTTTATTAAATATGGAGTAATATTTATTAAGATTATTGGTTAATATTGATCCACATCAGATACCTAGTTTATTAATGATGGATTCCTGGAATTTAATTGAAAATAAGGCTACTAGAAATTTTAATGTATTTAAAAAAAATATTAGCAAAAACTATGATTATTACAGGGAACAGTACGTATACATTTGAATTTAGTCGTGTTTTGACAACATGGAATCTTTATTCCAATATTATACTCCTATCATAGTAGTACAATATTGTTCTATATATACTTTATTTAATTTTACTTAAACTATGGAAGGACATTGAAGATGAAATTATAAACCTGATTGAAAATCTATTTTTAGCCAATGTTTTTGTATTAGAAATGACGTTATAAGTTGACATTCTTGTGATCTGTGTGCCTTTTTTTTTCAATAAAATATAAAGATATATTTTTTTGTGTAATTGTGTGTAAAAGTGTTCCACTTTGGGAATAAATGTTCTTAAAATTGTTCGAGAAAGAATAATAATCTATTATATATAAAAGAATAAACATTAATCATTCAATATAGTATCATATGAAAGAGTGTAAAAATGGAAGACGGTAATTCGATGCTCATGGTCATGATCATATACTTGCCTAATACATTTATAAAAAGAGCAATTTTCTTGTATGTGACTAATTTTTATAAATGTTTATTAAGTATAATTTTTTTATATTTTTATTTAAATATGATTTTAATTAAACTATTATTATTTTTCATAAATCAAATATCAAATGCAGTTATAATTTGATTTTTTTAAAAATTTATATAGTTATGTGTGTTCGGATGCACACCAAACTTTACCTTATACATGAGAGCATTGATGTACAAGTGCACCTCTCATATAGGGTAAATTATAATAATTCTTTTTTTATCAGTAAAAAATTATCATTCACATATGATATAAGAAATGCTAAAAAAAATACAAGTTTACAACGATTAGTATTTTAATATCATTCTCGGATTAACTAGCCAGTCATAAAATGAAAAATTAGAGCACTATATTTTATTTACATAAAATCAATTCCAAAGTATAGTCTTCAACAATATTATCAACAGAGAACTCCATGTCATTAAATATCAAATCATTTCTACCTTTTCACAGTCTTGAAATCACACATACCCAAATTGTTACTGCCACTTTCTTACATATTTTGCCTCTCCATGTGCGATGAGGTTAGATAGGAAACGAGAATGAATTAAAGTATAAATTCTCAACCACTTAAAACAAGTTATCCATAGCTCATGTGATATTGAGCATTCGAAGAGAACATGCCTTTCAGTTTCAAAATGTGTTCCACAACATGCACCATTTAGAATCTTCCATCGAATGCAACAGGTTTATTCTAAGCAAATTAGCTTTGGTTAGTAGCCTATTTTTGATGACTCTCCATGCGTGGGCTATTACTAATTTTTAAAATACTAATTTTTAAAAATAGTATTAAGTGGATATTAATTATTTTGAAATAAAAAAAAGTATTAACTAAAATTTATGTGTTCCCGAGACAGTGTCTCTCAAATCCCAAATTTTAAAGAAATTATAAGAGTACTCTTTAGTATAAGAATATATAAACATTTATTTTTTATTTTTTTTAATAAAAAAAATTATACCCTTATCAATTAAAGTATATATCCTTTAAAATAAATTGTTATACTCATGCATGTTTTGCAATTGGGACCAGAGACTAACACAAGTTTTATATCTTACTTCATGGATACCTATTGTCTCTAGTAAGACTTAAAAAAAAATATTAATCCTTACACAATGTATCATTTTTAATTATATTGAAAAAATTAAAAAGAATATAAATACAATAATTATTACTCCCTTCGTCCCCCGAAATACTTCACGTATTGTTGTGCGTAGAGTTTAAGAAAAAAATATTATTTTAATTAAGTAAGAAAGAGAAGGAGTATTTTAATTAATTTAATAAAAATGGTGTGTAAAGTTATTGAAATGTGTGAAAAAGTGAGTATTATGTTGGGATGTGTGTAAAAAGTAGGTATTGTTATAATGTACTATTTTTTTATTATTTTTAGTAAAAGTAAAGTGTGAAATACTTTGTGGGAGACAGATGAAAAAGGAAAGTGTGAAATACTTTGGAGGCGGAGGGAGTATTTTATTTTCACATAAAACAATTGGAGGAATCATAATACAACCATGGGAGGGTCCACCAAAGTAACACACAAACCTCACGCACGCACGCACACAAAGCCAGCTAATGCATGATTGTTCACACGTTTGGCACATTAATTCATGAAAATGAAAGAAATGTAATTATTAAAAAAAAAAGCAATATAATTAATAATTGCAAATTAATTAATTGTAGTAATAAGTGTAACTGTGTAAATGCAATTCATTTCTTGAACCCGAAAATCTGTCTATATAGCATCTCACCCAACCGCACTTCACACTCTCACGCATTCTCTCTCTCCTTTTCTCTCTCTCTAGAAAACATTTCTGCTTCCTATTACTGATTCTTGATACTGCTTGCAATCTTTGTTGGATAAGCTTATTTCTGGGTTTTAGCTTTGATTTTGTGGGCGGTAAGTTTTTTTTTTTGTTTTTTGTTTTTTGTTTCATGTTGCAGTACAATTTAATGTATGCTTTTTAGCCTGAGAGATTTTAGGTTTGAATTTTTTTGATTGTTGATTTGAATCTTGTTATGGGTTTTCTTTAGATCTGTTTTCTTGAATGTTCTTAAGTAATTATATTTTTGTTTGTTTCTTTCTATCTCTTTACTTATACTGAGTGAGCTTTGTTCAGGTGTCTTTACAAGTGCAGTCTTCAATTTGTTTGGGATGAATAAATTATTGAATTTCATAATATTATGATGGTTGTTGTAGAAGTAGAACTTTTGGTGCAGATTGGCTACAAAATACTCCACTTTTTTCAAGCAGATAATAATAAACAAGAAAATAAATATCTATCAAGTAGATGTCTTTTGATCATTATTATGTTTATATCTCTGAATATCTCAAAAAAATTTGATGGGTGTTAAAATGTATTTCATATGGTTATACCTCCATTAATCTGCTTAACTGCCTTTTGAGGATTATAACTGCAGTATCTGTGGTTTGAACTTTGAAGAGTTTGATTGTACAAAAGAATACTAATAAATATTGATTCCCCTGTGGCTTTTCAAATTAGAAGATTAGTTTTCCAAATTAATAAGAAATAAATGTCTAATTATCTTGCAGGGAAGCTGTTTTATATGCTTTTTTTAGGGACTAACTTTCTTAGAATGTTCATATGTGCTGTATTCTTTGTTTCTCTTGATTGATCTATATAAGAAAATATAGATGTATTGTGAGACAACTTATGGGATTTCTTTTGTTTTCTTGATTGGAATCTGAATAATTCTTGTTTAAACTCCAGCAGGGGTTGTGAGACTGAAAACAGTGAAAAATCTATCAAGTTGAAGAACATTATGCGGTGGTATAGTCTGTCCATTGACGTTTATCTCAAAGTCATCTTTTTGAACTTGTATTGCCGAGTGATCCTATAAGCCCGTTTCGATTTAGGCAACATCATCATTCATCCTCAATCTTTCTCAGACTACCTAGAGCAGAATCTATCTCCATGGGATCTACTCGCTTTGTTGTCATTCCATGTTACGTACGCTGGATAAGCTGAGCTATCTTCTATATTGTTTACATTTCTTTTGCCCTCCGGAACAATCGAGAGAACTCACTCATTACATAGAGTAGCTATTTCCCTCTGATCATTGGTGGTGGTGTTGTGTAATTTGCTGGAAAAAAGGAATTTCGTATTGTGGGATTAGTCGTTGGGTGTGAGTTCGAGTGAACGGATTTGGGATAAGTAGTTATGGTGTGCCAAGCAGCTAGTCAGACAAGATTTCGGGCATTGAAACACGAGAATGGAATTGCTGGGTGTTCAACCATTATAGTTAGAGTTATAGCATGCTTTCAACCCCTCCAAGATTGCCAGGTTAGTCCTAAGTGTGCTGTAATTGTTGTTTCAACTGGCAATATTAGCTGCTCATATTTCTTCGTGTGGCTTAAAGATTTACTGATGTTGTTTGCTTGTGTTGTGTGTATTTCAGGCTGAGTATTTCCGACATTTGCTGAAACCTGTAACGTAGATTGATTTCTTTTCTTTGCGTACAAATTAAGCTGGAATTTTTTTTTGTTATTTCTGATTTCACTCAAAGATTCAACAAGCAATCAGTTGTTCTTAGGTATGTTTGTTTCTCTTTTCTGTATACTGAGGAGGGTCTTTGACATTCGGTTAACTCATTTCGACTCGTTTTTTTTTTCAGATCATTGCTGTGCTTAAATGGAAAACAATTTCGGATTTGACTATAATCAGTATCTGCATATGCTGTCACATGATCCAAATTTACTGGGATTTCCTCCCAATGACAGTTATCTGAACACCGAGCTGGTTCATGCTGATGAGCACTTCACGTCGAGAAATGTTCCATCATACCCCGTTTCAGGATTGCAACAGATGAAGGCAAGTGATCCAAATAATGCTAGAAATTGGTTTTACCTTAAGCCACATTTCCATAATGCCTTTGCTCCTTCGATCTTATTTGACCTTGGCCAACCAAGAAGCCCCATGATCGGCTCGACACCCGCTCAGAAGAGATTTCTTGTGTTTGATCAGTCCGGTGATAAGACAACCCTGTTGTTCAGTCCTGGGGTTCACGCTCCTGCACTTGGAGCTCATCGGGCGCCAATTCCTCCAACCGTTTGCAATTTGAAAGAGCAAAGGGATGCCAACGAGCATTCAAGACTAAGTCTGAACAATGAAAACGATTTCTCTAGAGATGGCACAGAAGACGAGATGCATGAAAACACTGAAGAACTAGATGCTTTGCTGTGCTCTGATGATGATACTTATATTTCCGAGGATGATGAAACGAGCACTGGCCATTCACCTAGTACTATGACAGACAACGGCATGCCAAAACTGGTTGAGGAAGCAGGCGAAGAAGTCGATAGCTTTTCCATCCCAACCAAAAGGCAAAAACTGTCAGCTGGAGGCTATAATGTGCAGTCATTGAAATCAGTTTCTGGCTCTACATTGGAAAGCCACGCAGAATCGAGCTGTAAGAAGGGGAGTAAACAGTACGAGGAAGAATTAGATTCCTGGTCTGGCAGAAAAAGATTGAAGAAGGAGAGAATACTCAAAACCGTGAGCATTCTGCAAAGCATAGTTCCTAATGCTAATGGGAAAGATGCAGTCATTGTAATCGACGAAGCTATTCAGTACTTGAAATCGCTGAAGGTCAAAGCCAAGGCTTTAGGACTCGACGCTGTATGACTTTCTACACTCCTTTCCTCAAGAATAACCGAAGCTGTAAAGACTTCTCTCGTGTGTTATAAGTTAGTCATTGTACAGACAACAAGTTTGGTGCCTTGGAGCTATCCATGGCTATGGAAGTAGGGCCGTACTGAAATGTAGGTATCGTCTTAGAATAACCCTGAAGCTGTCCATGATTCGAGTAAGGTTGTGAATGTCTCTATCGGCCTGCAGAGACGGGCCTTGCTTGTGGTGTGTGTGGTTATGATCGTAGAAGGCACGCGAGGCGAGCGACGAGTTTATCGGGTAGTGTGGCAGCTTAATCAAGTTCATATGATTTGATGGTTGAATTCGATGATGGGATGACAGAAAATAGAGGGGTTGCTGAGGTTCACATGTGAGGTTGGATGTGTTGTGTATCTATCTATCACCATTGTTGACTTTTGATGTTTGTTTTTAGTTTGGTTTTTATTGTTGCATTGTTGTTGGGATGTAGCAAGTTTCTAACTCATGTTTGACGCTTCTGTTGTTTTTATGCCAATGTTGTAATGTAGCGTGCTTCGAAAACGCGATTCTTTTGTTACAGCTGTCGCATCTCAATTTGCTAAGACAAAGGAACACACACACACTCTCTCTCTCCTCTCTTAAGAGAGAGAGAGTGATTGATGATTTACAGATTTAGTTTGAATTTTCTTCTTTTGTTGTTGAGGAATTGGGATTTCTACTACACTAGTTTATTTTCATATTTGTCTTGAGCAGCATTTCAATTTTCTTTAATTATTTGAAATTAAAATTTGCACAAAGTCAGAATATATAATTCAAAATATATGGAGTACGTTATTTATAAAACGTGATTTTTATTTTTTTTAATTCCTCAACAAAAATTTCGTAATTAATTTCGCATTTAATTTATTTATTTATTCACCCTATTAAGTTATCAATATTAACAATCAAATTTAGGATTTGTAAATTGAACATACTATAAGTTATATTTTACTATTTTTTATGAAGGTATCAAGACTTGAATTACTTCAAGTGATTTTAGTTTAATTATCAAACTGAAGCTATAAAATTTTAAAAAAATATAAAACCATATGAGTTGCACTACATGAATCACAAGTTGAAAAAAAAATACCTAACAATCTAAATTCTGAAAATAAAGATTAAATCATAAAATTAAATAAAATATAAACATATAAAACCGATTGCATAGGGTTTATAGCAGAAACTATGATCACATTGTACATACTCTCAATTAACGTTCCCTCCATATTTTAAATTTTTTTATTTTCATAGAAGTTCAAGAGGGAGTATAATGTTGGTGGCCTTGTTCATGACCAGTTCATTTTCTATAATAATAAGGCCCATAATTTTATTGGACCTCCTGCCCATATTTTGTAATCTATCATTTAGAAATCATAAATTAACATAAATACTAATAAAAGCTATACACTTACTACTTTACTCATTTATTTATCTTAAATTATTTTCACGATAAAAGAAAATACTCCATTAAACACTATCATTAATATACTTTTATCTTAAAAGTCTCATCCCCACTAAAAAAAGTAAAGCAAACACATATAATTTATTAAAATTATATAGATATTAAAAAAATAATATACTAAATTTCATTATCAATAAATCTTAAGTATAATATAGCATAAACTAACGTGTCGTCTTCATAACGCTCCAATGTGAGTGTAGTTTTCTCAATTTTTTAGATTTTTAATATTTTTTTAAATATTTTTCTTATTTACTTTTAATTAACTTCCTTATTTAATATTTTCTTTATTAAATAATGTGTTTCTTATTTTTAATAAGGGTAGGTCTTGCGTGAGACCGTCTCACGTGAGACCATTTTATACTTTTTTAAAACGTTATCACTTTCGCTATAAAATGTTATCACTTTTTATTTATACTATAAATTGTTCATTAAATAACATTATCATTTTTTATTAATTTATTATCACTTTTCAGTATAAAAATTATCACTTTCTGACCGTCTCACGTAAGCCCTTATGTAAGATGGTCTCACACAAGTCTTTGCCTTTTAATAATGATTAAATTTTTAATATTTTA
The DNA here is from genome assembly GCA_023678885.1 of Pogostemon cablin. Lineage (NCBI taxonomy): Eukaryota > Viridiplantae > Streptophyta > Magnoliopsida > Lamiales > Lamiaceae > Pogostemon > Pogostemon cablin. The sequence continues at coordinate 997,792 of CM042977.1, read as the reverse complement.
TTTATTTATTTGGGTATCATTAATTAATTACTAAGTCTTTTAATACAATAAATAAATAAATTAATATCAAATTAAATCATCATATATATAAAGGAAAAAAAATATTTCATATAATATTCTCACTCACCCCAACTATAAATAAGACTTTTTGGTTATTCATTCTAATACACACATTCGATTCTCGAATAGGAGCTCTCTTCAAGTTACTCTAGAGAATTAATTTATGAAAGCATAAAAATTTATTTCGATAGAACGAATCAAGTAGAGATTCGATCTACCTCTAAAAAATCTATTCAATTATTCACCTCTTAAGAATCGATTCTTCAAGAGGAAGAGAATCGATTCAAGTATTCTTGAATAGATTTACATTTTAAGAAACGATTTTTCAAGAGGAAAAAAATCGATTTAAGTATAACCTCTTAAGAATCGATTCAAGTATTCTTTAAGATTTACCTTTAAAGCAGTGTTGTTATAACTGGACCGGAGATCAAATTGGTAGCCCCAGCGGTTCGAGGTTCAACCGGTCGGACCGGCGGTTCAACCGAAAAAAATAAATTCAAATATTTTTAATTATATTTATAATATTCATTAAAAAATTATAATAACAGAATATATATTATTAATTCACACACTTAGTACTATTTTTTTTCCAAATGGCCCACTTTTTTTTTTGCTAATGGCCCATTCAATACAGCCCACTTCCATCAAATATAACATTAGGGTTTAGCTTTTGCATCAGCCATCAGTTAACGTTAGCATAAAAAATTCAATGACCACCTGGCACCCATTCTCTTCTTCTGTACTTTTTTCTCAGTCCAGACATCAGCTTCCTACGTTGAAGACAGTCCAGATATCAGCTTCCTTCATTGAAGATTTCAGGGTTTTTCAATATTTCTTCGTTATATTTGGATTTAGCCAACAATCGGATTTATGTATATAGTATGTATAATTTCAAATAATGTATTTTGAGATATTTTTGAAATTTTAGTCTTTGAACAACATAGAAATATTTGGAAACCATTCTGATTTTGAGACAAAACCGGCAGTTTACCGATTTTACCGATTTTCCGATTTTGAGCGGTTTTGGCCGGTTCAACCCCAAAAGCGGTTATATAGGTTGTTCCAGATCGGTACCGACTCCGGTTCCTGGTTGAACCGGTCAAATCTGCCAGTCCGATTCGGTTTTGAAAACGCTGCTTTAAAGTATTGATTCAAATATTCTTCAAGTGAAAGAGGATCGATACTTTTGAATCGATTTACCTCTAGAGAATAAGAGGTTGAAAACTAATTCTTATATAAAATTGAAAGCTTAAGTTCTTTAACTTAAATAATTATTTCATATAAAATAACATTAAAATTGAGTTTGTAAATATTTATTAATTTTTTAAATTTAGTATATTAATATTTATTTATTTACATATATTTTAATTCTTCAATTATGACATATGAATTATAAAATTTATTTTCTTTAGTTGTTCATACAATTTGAAAATAATAAAATTAAATAAAAAATAAAATTAATAAATTCATTACAAATTTATGAATATTTAAAAGAATATTATATATAAATTAATTATATATATATATATATATATATATATATATATATATATATATATATATATATATATATATATTAGTTCCTTAAAAATAACAATTAATGAAAATAGAATTATTATTATATAGTTATAAGAAATACTAAACCTCATGAGTAAAAAGTAATACTTCATTTAAATATTATTTATAATATCACGTATATTTTAATATATAAATAATATATATATATATATATATATATATATTGCAACTATTTAAAATATTTTAATAATTTTATTTTAGTTAATTATAAAATGCTTGACCTTATTTTTCATAAATAATCAATATATATATTAAATATAGTATTTTGTCATTTGATTCGTTCTAGTCTTGCTATTTATTTATTTTTCCCATACACTTATTATGACCTATTTATTTTAGTATCATTAATTGTAATTAATAAATAAATAATTCAATTCAATTAATTAGTATCAAATCAAATCATATATAGAAAAAAGAATAAATTAAGATTTTTTTATATATAATTGATATTTATTTTAAATAAATAGTAAAATTAAGGATTTATTATTAAGAGTTACATATTATGATCATAATTCCACTTAAATACAATGAAAAAAATAAAATACTAACAACTATATAAATATACAGTAAAGAGACAAAATTGCCCCTATGTGGTTGCACATTTTTTTAGAGAAACAGAGGTAGTAACAAATAGTTTTCAATTGTATCATGTTATAAAGTAACATTTAAAAAAATTACAAGTATTCTTTCAAATAATTAAAATATATGTACATATATATTAACTTTATACATGATTTAGTTAATTTGTTGCAAATTCTTTTCATTGATAAAAGAAATTGTCTAGCTATAAGAAAAAAAAAATATCAATAATTAATATTGTTACGTTATATAACATGAATTATTTAATTACAAAAAATAAGAATAATTAAATAAATAATCCCGCGTTGTACATGAGTTTCATACTAGTGAATAAATAAAAGGTAAACGTGAAAATAAAATTTTAAAAGTTAATAATAAATTTAATAATAAAAGAGTAAATGGAGTATATATATACACTTGTATGAGGGAATAAAGGAAGAGAGACTCTCTTGTGAGATGTATTTTTGTGAGACAGTTGTAAGACGAGTTAACCCATTATTAAAGTATGTTTATCATATAGGTAAAGTATGCTTATTTGTAGTTAAAGTATGTCAATAATGAATCATATTATAGCATTTTAAAATCATACTTTAATTCATCATCCATCATACTTTACAAAACATACTTTAACAACCATTAAACATACTTTATCTATATAATAGGCATACTTTAACACGTTTCACCAACAGTCTCACATAAGTAGCGTCTCACAAGAGACTTTGTCTTAAATAGATAAATTCTCTTGTGAGACGTTACATATATGAGACGGATTGTGAGACGCCTTAAAGTATATCTATTATATAGATAAAGTATGTTTAATAATTGTTAAAGTATGTTTTCTAAAATATAATAAATGATGAATTAAAGTATGATTTTAGGGTGTTATAATATAATATAATTTATTATTGACATACTCTAATTACAAATAAGTATACTTTACCTAAATAATAAACATACTTTAGTAATGAGTCAATCCGTCTCACAACCGTCTCACAAAAAACTCGTCTCACAAGAGAGTTTCTCATAAAGGAAAAATGTTCATGACTTATCTTTGAAAATGTATGGTACAGTTAATTCCGAAAAAACAGGAATTTCATGGTCTTTTAGAATGAATCAATTATGACAATGACTTGTGTACAATCTCCATTTTGGTACAATATTGTACAACTTCCTTCCTCCACCTTCAGTGTGTGTTTTTCCTTTTTTTTTTAAACGGTTGTTGTTACTGTTTTTTTGTTATTATTTAATTTTAGGGATATAATTGCAATTTTACCCTTGTGGTTTAGAGTATAATTTATCCCTAGGGTTTAGGGTTTATTACCCTTGTGGTTTAGGGTATAATTTATCCCCTAGAGTTTAGGGTATAATTGTAATTTTATCCTTGTGGTTTAGGGATAGGGTTTAGGGTATAATTGTAATTTTACCCTTATGGTTTAGGGTATAATTTATCCCTAGGGTTTAGGGTTTAGGATATCATTTTAATTTTACCCTTGTGGTTTAGGGTATAATTTATCCCTAGAATTTAGGGTTTATGATATAATAGTCATTTAAATAAAATAAATTTAAAAATAAAATAAAAAACAATTAATAAAGGAGCAGAAATTAATTAAGAAGGGTGGAGAGCACTCAGTTATACTCTAGTCCCTCTCATCAATTATTATCGACAAAGTGGTGGAGAAACTTAAAGCTTGTATTCGGAGTTGGATTTTTTGGAAATTATTCTTCACGATTGTTTAGATGTTATGAAAAATATAGGATGTGTTAATTAAAAAAAAATCAAATTCTTATCTTTAAAAAATTGCAAAAAATATCTATACTTTTAAATATTGTTACAAAACTCATCCATAAAATTGATTTGATTTTAGAACAGAATTGTTTGATTCTTAGTTAGTGAATGTTTATTAATATTATTATACACTGAATACAGATGGTTAATTCTCTTGCCTATATTTAATAAAATTTATATCTTCTTATAAAAAAAAATATACGGGAGAAAAAAAGAGAGTAAAATATTATTCTAGTAAACGAGTTACTAGTTGATGTCAATTTTGAAAACTATACATCCAACACAATTAATCATTTTATAATTGACAATAGCTTTAATTATTATTATAATAACAATATATTTTAGATAATAAAATAGTAGAAAATTGAAAATCATGTTGATCCCATTACATATGTTCCCGTTGTGACAGCAACACAAGTAAAACAAAGTGAGTGAATGTCATTTTTAAAAAAAAGAATTATTAGAAGGCGTTATAATTACATATTCTAAATTATATTCTTTATTTTATCTAGATTATATTAAAGGTTTCTACAGTACGTATTACTCCTTCCGTCCGCTTTTAAGGGTATCATTTTTTTATTTTGGACGGACATTTTTCTATTTTGGGCGTCCGCCCCCAAGGGTCTCATTTCTTTTTTTATCCGCACACAACCACTAATACAACTAAAAAATGGGACCCACACCTCCACTAATACAACTACCCACTATATATTAAATAACAATACTTCTTAATCTCTGTGCCCAAAAGCAAATGACACCCTTGAATTCGGAGGGAGTATGTAATATTAGTTATGATTTTTATTTTATTTTTTAATTATTTGTAGTTGATTCAATATTTAAATCAAATGAAGGAAACTAAACCTTGTGTGTTCTGGGACCATGTATCCTAAAATTTCGCATTTTTCAAAAGTTATAATTTAAGTATTAAATGGTATTCCCTATTTAGTACTCCCATCGTCCCATACTTGTCTTCACACTTTTCGTTTTCGTCCGTTTCACACTTATCTCCACTACCCAAAAAAAGAAAATTTACATTAACAAACAACCTCAAAAGTTGTCATAATTTCAAAAATACTACTCCTACCTAACATACATAACATGCTTTATAATTTATTTATTACCTAAAAATACCACAATACCCCCCTAAAAAGTCAATAAAGTTGGTCAAAAAATATTTTTCTTAAACTCTGTATCTAAAATACCTGTACAGATAAATGTGGGACGGAGGGAGTATAAGAAGATTTACCTTTCATTTTCTGATTTTTTTAATCAAACATTTAAACTATTAATATTTCAGTTTCAATAAAAAAAATGATATCCTTATTAATGAAGGTATATACTATTGTTTAAAACAAAATACTATTAAACTCTTACACATCTTGTGCATCCGGGACATAAAAAATCAATTCATGAAGAAATTACATAAAGGACGGCCCAGTCGAAATTTGAAAAAAAAAAAATTAAGAACAAATGTTAAAATTTGTTGAATATTTTTATGTAATCTATTGTACTTAAATATTTTGATTCGTATTCTATATAATTTTTAGCATCTAGGATCTGGCACTATATTCTTATGTAGTGGAGTAATACTTAGACTAATTAAATTAAAGTATTTTATACTAAATGTGTATATTAAGAATTTAAGATACATAAATGATTAACTTTATAATTAGCAGGTAGATTAAATTGAAATGTTTGTGATGTTAATAGTTAAAATCACTCGATTAATTTCCTCATGATGTCATGTTGAAAAAATCCTCAAAATTAATATTTCATCCGTCCCAAATTCATCTTCATTGTCCCACATTTAATTTGAGTAGGGAAGTTAAGTAGATGACCAAGTGAAGTTAACAATTAATCAGATGGAGGATAAAACATGAGTGACTCCACCCAATGATTGTGTTGTAATCTTTATTATTAAATATTGTATTCTTTAATATAAAAATATATTTTTTTAAATTTTTTTAAATATATATTTTTTACTATACAAAATTACACTTATAAATTAAATATCTTAATCTTTATTACAAAATATTATACTCTTGAACGCTTTGAGTATTTGTTAGAAGATGGAGTATAAAACATGATCATAACCTCATGCAAACGATACATCACGATGGCCTGGAAGTATGTGAGCAGTGTATACGTATTTCTTGAAGTTTATACATTGGATTAGATCACACACTAGCTGCATGAGTACATGCTGTATGTTAGGGTTTGTTAGAGGTTAGTGATCAGTTGTATGAGTTAGGAGGCTGGTTTATGAAGCCTTGAGGGAGTTAGTTTGTTATGTAGGTTGTTAAGTAGATGCTGATGTGTCAAGGCCTCGTTGGATGGTGAGAATCAACAGCTATACAGCCGAAACAATCCAACTGTCCATCACTTGATATATAAGCAGCAAGTTTGCTGCTATGGATCATACGGCTGTTCAGCTTCTGCATGTTTATTAGTTTGATTCATGATTGATCAAAGTAGTTAGTCTTCTTCATCTTCAAGTGTAATTGTCTATCAATGAAAGAGTGCTCGATTTCCTTTGAAAGTGGACGTAGACCATCATGATCGAACCACTATAATCCCTTGAGTTTGTTTTTCTTCATTTTACAGTTCATTTTGATTCAATTGTTCATTGTTTCAAATCTGAAAACGTGAGGTTGAGTGTGTTCTCTTTATTTGAGTGATTAGAAGTAGGAACCAAGTGTGTTTCATTCTTGATCACAACAATTGGCGCCGTCTGTGGGAAGATCAAACGAAGCTGAACTGAAAAGATGAACACTACACGTTTTGACATTGAGAAGCTATCGGAGAAAACTGATTTCAGCCTATGAAAACTCAAGATGAAGGCGATCTTGACACAGCAAGGACTCATTGATGCATTGAAGCCTCCTCCACCTGTCAAGACTGAGATAATAAAGGATCCAACAGCAGCAGGTCCTCCAAGAGCTAAAGTGGATGATGAGGTACTTCGTAAAGCTCATTCTACCATCATTTTATGTTTGGGGGATAAGGCATTACGTGAAGTAGCTAGGGAGATTACTGCCATTGGTGTTTGGCAGAAATTAGAGTCTCTGTACATGGTGAAAACACTTGCTAATAGGCTACACATCAGAGAGAAAATTCATGCATTCAAGATTACTGATGAAAAGCCTATACTAAGTCAAGTTGATGAATTCATCAAGATTTTGGATGATCTTGAAAGTGTTGATGTCAAGATTTCAGAAGAAGAGAGAGTCCTCATGTTGATGACTGCACTTCCAAAGTCCTTCCAAAGTTTTAAAGATACCTTGTTATATGCTAATCAAGCCACTGTCAAGTTTGACAGTGTAATGCTTGCTCTCAAATCAAGAGAATTGCAGTTTTCATCACAAAATGTTGCAAGCTCTGGGGGAGAAGGATTGGTTGTCAAGAAGAACTATCAATCCAAGAAGAATAACAAGAAGAAATGGTTTAATTCTAGCAGTTGGAAGTCTGAAACTAAGGAACATGAATCATCAAAGGGAGGTGAAGTAAGAAAGTGCTACTACTGTCAACAACCTGACCACATGAGGAGAAATTGTTATAAATGGAAAGCTGACAAGGCAAAGGGAATAGATAGGGGCAAAGAACCAGAACCAAAAGATCAAGTAAATCAGACAGTACAAGCCAAAGAAAGTGGTGAAGGTTTCATTGAAGCCCTGACAGTTGGAAATTCAGAAGTTAACTCTGAATGGGTAATGGACTCAGGCTGTACCTTCCATATGACACCAATAAAGCACTGGCTCATTGATTTCAAGCAACAAAATGGAGGTTCTGTCCTGCTTGGTAATGATCAGACATGTCATATCAAGGGCATGGGATCAATCAAGTTTAAAATGACAGATGGTGCAGTCAAGACTCTTCATGATGTGAGGTATGTTCATGATTTAAGAAGGAATTTAATTTTCCTTGGTAAACTTGACTCCATGAGATATAGTTTTCAATCTATAGATGGTCTTCTCACTGTCACAAAGGGAGATGATATATTTCTAAAAGGTACTAGAAAACATGACTTGTATTTCTTGTGTGGATGTGCTGTAACTGCCCATGCCCATGCAATAGGAAGACAGAATAGTACCTTGTTATGGCATGGCAGATTAGGACACATTAGTGAGAGGGGGATGCAAGAATTGATAAAACAAGACCTATTATGTGGAGAAACATCAGTTAATTTGAAGCTGTGTGAACACTGTGTCATGGGAAAGTCAAAGAGGCTCAAGTTTGGTGCTGGTGAACATACATCTCTATCAATACTTGATTATGTTCACTCAGACTTGTGGGGGCCTTCCAAGAATCCAACAAAAGGAGGTGGAAAATATTTCATCTCATTCATAGATGATCACTCAAGGAAAGCATGGGTATATATTCTAAAGTCCAAGGATGAAACTTTTGGAAAGTTTAAAGAATGGCTTGCAGAAGTTGAAAACACCACTGGAAAGACACTGAAATGCTTCAGAACTGATAATGGTTTAGAGTATCTCTCAGAAGAGTTCAACAAGTTTTGTAGAGATAAGGGAATCAAGAGACATAGGACTGTTCCATCAACTCCACAACAAAATGGAGTTGCAGAAAGACTAAATCAAACTCTGCTAGAAAGGGTGAGATGCATGATGACTGCAGGTGGATTCCAAAAGAGCTTCTGGGGGAAACTTGTAACAACAGCTGCATACTTAATCAACAGGTGTCCCTCTACACCCTTGAAGTTCAAGACACCTGAAGAAGTATGGAAAGGAAAGCCAGCTGACTACAGCAACTTAAAAGTCATTGGATGTCTTGCCTATGCACATATAAAGCAAGATAAATTAGATCTAAGGGCTTTGAAATGTGTGATGGTAGGATATCCATCAGGAGTAAAAGGTTACAAGTTATGGAGTTTAGATGATCTTAAATTCCTAGTAAGCAGAGATGTCAAGTTTGATGAGTCAAGGATGCCTTTTCTGGAGCAATCTGAGCATGCTACAACAGTTGATAAGAGAGTTGACTCTGAGGTGGAGCCTGTAGAAACTTCAGAAAGAAATCTAGATGTAGCAGGTCACAGTAATGAGCTAGGTACTTACCATCTTGCAAGAGATAGACAAAGGAGGGAAATTCACCCACCATCAAGATATGTACAAGCTGATCATGTATCATATGCCTTGTACACAACCACTGAGATTGAATCCAGTGAACCAAAGAGCTACAAGGAAGCTATAACAAGCACTGATAATGATCAGTGGATTACTGCCATTAATGAAGAGCTTATGTCACTTGAGAGGAATGGAACATGGGAGATTGTTAACAAACCTCAGAGACAGAAGTTAGTGGGATACAAATGGATTTTTAAAAGGAAGCCATTTGTAGTTCCAAATGGAAAAGTAAGGTATAAAGCTAGGCTTGTAGCCAAAGGGTTCTCACAGAAAGAAGGGGTGGATTATAATGAAATCTTCTCACCTGTTGTCAAACATTGCTCCATAAGGATTATACTTTCATTAGTTACTCAGTATGATCTTGAGTTACATCAAATGGATGTGAAAACAGCTTTTTTACATGGTGAATTGGAGGAGCAAATTTACATGGCTGTACCAGAGGGAGTAAGTGTTCAGAATCACAGTTCTAAAGCTTGTTTGCTTAAGAAATCTCTCTATGGTCTTAAACAAAGTCCTAGACAATGGTATTTGAGGTTTGATCAATACATTGTAGGCTGTGGATTTGCTAGAAGCTCATATGACAGCTGTGTGTATTATTTACAAGAAAATGATCAATTCACTTATCTATTACTCTATGTAGATGATATGTTGATAGCTAGTCACTCCATGATAGGTATTCAGAGAGTAAAAGACATGCTGGAATCAGAGTTTGACATGAAAGATCTAGGGGAAGCTAAAATGATTCTTGGTATGTCTATCAACAGAAACAGGAGCAAGGGAAGTTTGATGCTCAACCAAGAGTCTTACCTGAGTAAAGTGTTGAAAAGGTACAATATGTATGAGAGTAAATCAGTTTCAACACCATTCAAACAAGGTCTGAAACTGTCTCTGCAGCAAGGACCTTCATCCTCTTTAGAATCAACTGAAATGGACAAAATTCCTTATGCTAGTGCAGTGGGCAGCCTCATGTACTGTATGGTATGTTGTAGGCCAGATATGTCCTATGTTATGAGTGTCTTAAGCAGATTTATGGGACATCCAGGAAGACCACATTGGGAAGCTGTAAAGTGGGCTATGAAGTATGTGAAAGGGTCATCCTACAGAGGATTAATGTTTCAAAGAAGACAGCAATTCAGTGAAATATTAAGTGGATATGTTGATGCAGATTATGCAGCAAACTTAGACACAAGGAAGTCTTTGACTGGCTATGTTTTCACTCTTTTTGGAACAGCTATAAGCTGGAAAGCAAGCCATCAATCAGTTGTTGCTCTATCCACAACTGAAGCTGAATTTGTTGCCTTGACTGAAGCCATCAAGGAAGGAATATGGATTTCTGGAATGTTGAAAGAACTTGGGATAAGATAGGAAGTTGTGGAAGTATTCTGTGACAATCAAAGTGCAATTCATTTGGCCAAACATCAGGGCTATCATGAGAGGACCAAGCACATTGATGTCAAACTATACTTTGTGAGAGATCTTGTGGAGAGTGGAGTTGTTCAAAATGAACTGTAAAATGAAGAAAAACAAACTCATGATGATCTACGTCCACTTTCAAAGGAAATCGAGCACTCTTTCATTGATAGACAATTACACTTGAAGATGAAGAAGACTAACTACTTTGATCAATCATGAATCAAACTAGTAAACATGCAGAAGCTGAACAACCGTATGATCCATAGCAGCAAACTTGCTGCTTATATATCAAGTGATGGACAGTTGGTTTGTTTCGGCTGTATAGCTGTTGATTCTCACCATCCAACGAGGCCTTGACACATCAGCATCTACTTAACAACCTACATAACAAACTAACTCCCTCAAGGCTTCATAAACCAGCCTCCTAACTCATACAACTGATCACTAACCCCCTCTAACAAACCCTAACATACAGCATGCACTCATGCAGCTAGTGTGTGATCTAATCCAATGTATAAACTTCAAGAAATACGTATACACTGCTCACATACTTCCAGGCCATCGTGATGTATCGTTTGCATGAGGTTATGATCATGTTTTACACTCCATCTTCTAACAAGGCGCATGAGAGATGAATTTATTAAATATTATTAATTGATTTATTTTTATTAAGATAATTAATCATATTTTATTTCATACAAAAATGAAACATTAATTTAATTTTATATTTCATGTGAATTAGGAATTGAATTTATGAGGAAATAAACGAGATTCATATGTTGTAGTAGTAGATGGGCATGAATTCAGCTTAATCTTGCACCACAAGCCAGGTGACACGTGGGATTACTTACATTAGACATTGTTGTGCAATAAAGAGGAATTAGGACTTAATGCCCAAAACCAATATGCAAAAACCAAATCTGCCCACTTTGACTATTCATAATCAGATATGCCCACTTTATATATAAATTTACACTGATACCCCTATATATTGTCAGCCCCAACTATGTCCTCTTAATTATAATGAAATTAAATATAAGTTTCACATTATTCACTTAAATCAAAAACCCGAGTGTGTGTTAATATAATGAAAGAATTTGTTGTACACAGCTTTGACCCCAAAATTTTTTTCTAATTGGGTTTAATTATAATCCAGAATTTGCACTCTAAAAATTGTCGTCTTTTAAATTACTAGCTTTTGAACCCGTGCGATGCACGGGATAAAGGTAAAAACTACAAAATTTTGATTTAAAATTAGTTTATGCATATGGATTATATTAAGTAGTGACGTTGATAATTGTGATGTTGATAATTGTTTAATTATAATTGTAAATAAGGTGTCAATTTAATGTAATCTCATAATTATGATGAATGGATAAGATTCAATAATGTGATGAATGGATGAGATTAAAAATGGATTATTAATCAAAATCAAAGGTGTAAATTAAAAATTGGTTCACTAAACCCTAAACCCTTAAACCCTAAAACCCTAAAACCCTAAACCCTAAAACCCTAAACCCATAAACCCTAAACCCTTAAACCCTAAAACCCTAAACCCTAAAACCCTAAACTCATAAACCCTATGTATAATCTATAATATAAAAAAACATTATATTAAAAAGATTATATACTTAATTATTTTAATAACTTAAATTATATATCATATTTTATTAAAAAAATTATATACTTAATTATTTTAATAACTTAACTTATATATCATAAATAAAAAAACTACTAAATTTTTATTTAAAATTAATTTATACATATGGATTATATTAAGTAGTGACGTTGATAATTGTGATGTTGATAATTGTTTAATTATAATTGTAAATAAGATGTCAAATTAATCTAATCTCATAACCTTAAATCCTAAAACCCTAAACCCTAAAACCTTAAAACCCTAAACCCTAAAACCCTTAAACCCTAAACCCTAAATCCTAAACTCATAAATCCTATGTATAACTACCCGTACTCGTTTTTTTTAAGATTTTGGTAAATCAGATATTCGAAAATATCTGTCATGTGATCACCCTAATGTTTATTTAGTCAAATTCGTACCCACTTTGTTAAAAAAATTATGATACTCATACTCATACAAAACTCGTTTATCATTACCCGTTGATTATACATACTAATTTAAAATTATTAAGATGTTATGACGAATAATATTAATTCAAAATTATTATTAATGAAGAAAATAATTTAATAATGAATTAATTGTTACGTACTCGTATCCATTTAAATATAAACTACACATTTAAGTACCCGTTTCATTAAAAATATATATTATGATTCTCCCTGTCTCTAATCTGTTTATCATTACCCGTTGATTACACATACCCATTTAAAATTATTAAGATGTTAGGATCAATAATATTAATTCAAAATTATTAATAATGAAGAAAATCTAATCTCATAATTGTGATGAATTGATAAGATTCAATAATGTGATAAATGGATGAGATTAAAAATGGATTAGTAATCAAAATCAAAGGTGTAAATTAAAAAATTGGTTCACTAAACCCTAAACCCTAAACCCTAAAACCCTAAACCCATAAACCCTAAACCCTTAAACCCTAAAACCCTAAACCCTAAACCCTAAAACCCTAAACTCATAAACCCTATGTATAATCTATAATATAAAAAAACATTATATTAAAAAGATTATATACTTAATTATTTTAATAACTTAAATTATATATCATATTATATTAAAAAGATTATATACTTAATTATTTTAATAACCTAAATTATATATCATAAATAAAAAAACTACTAAATTTTTATTTAAAATTAGTTTATGCATATGGATTATATTAAGTAGTGACGTTGATAATTGTGATGTTGATAATTGTTTAATTATAATTGTAAATAAGGTGTCAAATTAATCTAATCTCATAACCTTAAATCCTAAAACCCTAAAACCTTAAAACCCTAAACCCTAAAACCCTAAACCCTAAACCCTTAAACCCTAAAACCCTAAACCCTAAACCCTATAACCCTAAACTCATAAATCCTATGTATAACTACCCGTACTCGTTTTTTTTAAGGTTTTGGTAAATCAGATATTTGAAAATATATGTCATGTGATCACCCTAATGTTTATTTAGTCATATTCGTACCCACTTTGTTAAAAAAAATTATGATACTCATACTCATACAAAACTCGTTTATCATTACCCGTTGATTATACATACCAATTTAAAATTATTAAGATGTTAGGACGAATAATATTAATTCAAAATTATTATTAATGAAGAAAATAATTTAATAATGAATTAATTGTTACGTACTCGTATCCATTTAAATATAAACTACACATTTAAGTACTCGTTTCATTAAAAATATATATTATGATTCTCCCTGTCTCTAATCCGTTTATCATTACCCGTTGATTACACATACCCATTTAAAATTATTAAGATGTTAGGATCAATAATATTAATTCAAAATTATTAATAATGAAGAAAATAATTTAATCATGAATCCATATAAATATAAATTACTCCATTTAAAATTATTAAGATGTTAGGACCAATAATATTAATTTAAAATTATTAATAATGAATAAAATAATTTAATAATAAATTAATTGTTAAAACTACATTATAAGTTATAATTATTAATTAATTAATTATATAACATAACATATTTGAAATACCTGTAGTCGTAATTATTAAATAATTTAATAATGAATTAATTGTTAAAACTATATTATGGATTTTGTTAAAATATAAAAATTAGTGAAATATGATATTATTATTTCAAAAATTAAATAAGGATTTTAAATAAGGTATCATTATTAATGTATCATTTTAAATAAGGTATCATTATTATGACAAAAAAATGAATGTTCAAGATCTAATCTTATAAGTGTGATGAATGGATGAGATTCAGTAATGTGATGAACGGATGAGATTAAAAAATAATTAGTAATTAAAATCAAAGGTGTAAATTAAAAATTGGTTCAATTTTGACTTTTTCACTTTGCTATTAGTAATTAAAATCAAAGGTGTAAATTAAAAATTGGTTCAATTTTGACTTTTTCACTTTGCTATTATATTAATAGAGATAAGACCGAATAGACTGAGGAATTTTCAATTCATTCAATTGGCTAATTATATTACGTTAATTTTCTGTTAACTAGATTTTAGCTTATGTGCGTCGTTATAATATACGATCATTTATTTTTTTTTTATCACAAACACATGTGTATGCAAACCTTATTACTCTTAATACATAAAAAAATTATTTTTATACATATAAATTGTTACTCTTCTAAATTAAAAAATTACTTTTCAAATTTTTGTAAACCCTGATTTATCAATTATTTTTTAGTACATAAAATATTATTCTTTAAAGACATGAATTATTACTCTTCTATATAAAAAATATTACTCCCTCCGTCCCTTCCTTATGGTTACGTTTGCTTTTTGCACGTGGATTAATGAGTATAGTATTTTAATGTGTATTGAGGTGATAGAAATAATATTTTAATGTAAAGTGGGTAGGTGTATTAATGTGATGTGTGGGTCCATGGAGAGAGAAGTAATTAATTTGTGTGGGTCTCATATGCTAAAAAGGAAAATGTAACCATTAGGATAAGACGCCAAAAATGAAATATGTAACCATTAGGATGGGATGGAGGGAGTACTTTTCAAAAAGTAATATTTTATATAATTAATAAAGAGTAATTTTAACAAATAAGGTTTACCTGTAAACCGGATTTACATGAGACACAATTTAAATTATTATTTTAACATTAATTATAATCTATATATATTTATTTATTTATATAAATTTATGTGTTTTATAAATAAAATACTTATTATATTCTCCCTTCATCCCACTAAAAGATTTTATTTTACTATACTGAACATCTCATTTAATCCATTTTACTATATTCAGCATCTCATTCAAAGATCCTCATTTTTCATTTTTAGTAAAATTGCTTCACATATGGCCCACCACTCACTATTATTACTACTACTCATTACACATAAAATAATAATACTTCTTAATTCACGTGAAAAAATTCAATGAACAATTATTAATTATCTAGATCGTGCAAATAAATATGAACAAATCTTATATGATTACAATCTAATTAAAATTTGTTAAGTTATGTATATAACTAAAATCGAAATATGTTTAAAGATGCAAATAGTTAACTAACGTATAGTTTTTATAATTATTTTTAGAAAATTTTCGAATTAATAATTTATTTACTATTTTTATTTTATATTATGTGTGTTTTTTTTTTTTAATATCTCCATCTATAAAACATTCATAAAGTATAAAATTAATCGACTTCATTCTGTCAAAAAGGAGTCAAACCCAAAAAAATTCTCATGAGGGGCACTTTGGTAAAAGGTGTTTAAAAACTGGCATTTGTGATTTTTTTTCATAGCAAGAGGGCATTTGTGATTTTTTTTCCTCTGACATTGGGCATTTTTGATTGGGCGCCTGCAATAAATATAGGAGTAATACTTGACAATTTTATGTTGTATAAGTACTATAGTAATTAATATTACTCCTAATCGTTTACCCTTAATTCGCCCCTTATAAGCAATAATAGCAAACAATATTATAATATGAAAATAAATAAGGTGTTAATGGGATATATTGATTGAAAAATGATCGAGATTATACGATGAAGAAGCCTAAAAGAAAAGAGAAAAGATTAAAGAATAAAAAAATAATGTTTTATGTTTTGTAATTAGGGAGGTCAAAAATGGCCCGGCCCGCCTTGTCCCTTGAATTTGGGGCGAACTCGACCTGGCCTGTATCAAGAATGGAGTGGGTCTGTGTAGTGGTGATGTCCTGTTTTGGCCCATTTGGACCCATTTAATATTTATATTATATAGAATATTATGTGTATAACATATATATTTTATTTATATTTTTTATTATATTCATTATTTATAAGATATATTTGATTAATTGATTAATTAAATACAAAATATATGATATTTCTATTTATATAATTACAAATTAAATGAAATAATATATATTATACATTATTTATAATAAACATAAATATTTAAACCAAAATAAAAAATAAAATGGGCTAAAAATAGGTCGGCCCCGCCCCGCCCCGTATTAGTCAGAGGGCGGCCCGGACCTGCGACAGAAGAATGGGTCCGGGTCCGGGCCCTCAACTACCCGCCCCGGCCCGGCCCATTAACATCGCTATTTGTAATTCTCCCTCCCTATTCATTTCGTTATTCTTTTTCGTCTAATATCAACTTATCTTTATAATTTTTAGTAAACATGAGTCTCATATTCAATTGTGAAATTCTAAAAAGCTATTTAAATTTACACCCACCTTTAAATTTAAAAGTTGGGTTAAAAGGATAATATAACATTCAAAACTTACATACTACCAATTAAATATTACTATAATCCTTAATATTTGTGTTAAACAATACTTAATATACCCCTTCCCGTTTTAAATTTTACGTTTTCTTTTTGCACGTAGATTAAAAAATGTAGTATTTTAATGTGTAATGAGGTGAAAAAAATAATATTTTAATGTAAAGTGAGTAGGTGTATTAGTGTGATGTGTGAGCCCATAGAGATAGAAATAATTAATTTATGTGGGTCATATTTATCAAAAAGAGAAATGTACAAATTAAAATGAAACGCCTAAATTAAAAATATGTAAAAATTGAAATGAGATGGGGAGTATATTGTAGGGATGGATAAAGTATTACTTATATTAATTGTTTTGTGTGTGTCCCATTTACTAAAAATGAAATGCACCTCTTGTGTTGGGACAGATGAAAATGATAAAATGCACTCATTGTTATGGAACGGGGGAGTATTATATAATAATATATCTTGGAGGAATTGGTGACTAGTACACCATATTCTATATTTTAGTATTAAAGAGAACCTTGTATATTTTAGATTTTTTTGTGTATTAAACATAACCACATGTCAGTAGATTAATATTATAATTATTTTTAAATATTTTTTTAAATTTTTTGTTAGTTGACTAAACTGTCCAAAAAAGTGAGGAAATGATTTTGCTAGCAGAGAAACTCAGCACGACATGTGCCTTATAATTTGCTGGTACATTATGCTAAATAAGTGGTGCACACTTTCAATAGCACGTTAAAATTAAAAATATATATATGAAAATTCAACATTTATTTAATTTTTAAAGGAGAGAGAATCACAATATACTCATTTAATTAAATAATATTTTTTAATTAAATTAATTTTACCTATCCAGAAATTAATTCTTATTCTAAAAAAATTAAAAAAATTAATTACAAAACCCCGAAAGATAAATAAATTAATTAATTAGGATTTTTTTTTCTATCAATTTAAAACCTGAAAGATATGAAATTATATATCAATCTAAGACCTAAGATCATAAAATTGTTATAATTTAATAAATAAATACTAGTATGGTACAATAAAATTTTTTATATATCAAACATGTCAATAATAAATCATATTATAACATTCTAAAATCATACTTTAATTCATCATCCATCATACTTTAAAAACATACTTTAACAATTATTAAACATAACTAATCTATATAATAGACATATTTTAACATGTATCACCTAACTAACATCTCACAAGAGACTTTGTCTTTCTCAAGTTAATCATAAATTAACTTTCATTTTAAATACACATGATTTTCTTATATACTACTCCCTCCATCTCAGGCTAAGAGGGACAGAGACCTTATGTTAAAGAGGACCAGAGACCTTGACCCTCATTACTCGGAACGGAGGGAGTATATATTTTACAATTTAACCACAAAATTTTCTTATAATATTAAAATATATACATTATTGGATACGAAATTACATTATCACACTCTAATGCATAATTTATTATACCTTTATAGTAATTTATATTCTTATAATTTAATTATGGATCAAATTATCTCATGAATGATCCTACGTATTACTGTAGGTATTTTATTATTTTATTTTATTTTTGAGGGTCATAATGTAGAATATCCTTAATTGTACAGTGTTTGGCGATTCGTTGATTCCAGAGAACAGGGGTTGATTAGTAGAACACATAAACATAAGATAATGGTAGGTCGAAAATAGCATGATCTACAGTTTTATTCACATTAATCATCTACTATCATGTAGTACTTGCTATGACTTTAAACCAATACCCTTTTTTTCTTCTTTTTTTTCTATTTCAAATTTTTACAAAATTAGTACTTTTTCTGTCAGTTAATTTTGTCATTTTAATCTTCCACCATAAATTAACAGAGTACTTATTACATAAATAAAAAACATACGTGGCTGACCACTCAGTCATTAATATAATTATTCACTTAATTATGTGTGAAAAACAAATTAATATCTTGTAGATAGAAGGAGTATTATTTAACTCAGACACTTGTTAACAACCCTGTATTATTTTATTAAAAAAATTTAATGACACTAATTATATAATTGACACATGAGAGTGAAGAAAAATCATACTTTTTTTTTAGGTTTCTGCTTTAATTTTTTGGTATATATATATATATATATTTTTAATAATGTATCTTCCATCCAAAAATAGTCATGAGATTGTGGATATTACACTGAAACGACACAGGAATTTCGATCCTACTTATCCATCATGCATGTTCTAAATCAGCATAATTGATGGGGTATTTGGGCAAATAGCTAGTACTTTTTTTTTGTGCATATTATACATGACTCGCTATAATTTTTTTGAAAAATACAATTTTAGTTAAATGATTTTTGACATTATTATTTATGGTGTACAAGTTTTTACCTAAATGCTATTAGTTGAATTTTGTTAGATGATTTACATTCTTCCTTACTAATATACTTTTCATTAAAAAGATGAACACCCTCAAAAGATACACAAGAATCGCACACTATTAATATTTAAAGTTCTATTCATATATATAAATGACGAAAGTCGAATTTTGCTTAATATTTTAATATATATAAGGGATCTTATAAGGGATCGGATATATTATAAAATAATTGTGATGTCTCCTCCATCATTCCTTAAAGACGTATATGATTGAAGCCAGCGGATTAATATAATATAAAAAAAAGAGCATTAATGAATCAATAATTTATTTATTTATTTGAGATAATTGTCAAAAATACCAAAATAGAAAATAAAAAATTATTGACACTCATCAAATAACTTATATATCATTCATACCCAAATGACCATTTTTGGACAAAAATATCATTGTCATGTCGGAATGCTATGTCGGAATTCCGACATCGATTACGACAACATCAATTGTCGGATTTAGTGTCGGAACTTCGACATATCATTCCGACAAGACGAGAGTATTTCATCGGGTATCAGAATCCCAACATAACATTCCGATATGATAAGGATATTTTGGTCCAAAAATGAACAAATAGAAATAAATGTTATATAATTATTTGATATTAGGTGGCAATATTTCCAACTTCTAAAATTGGTTATTTGGACTATTCTCCCCATTATTTATCTTCAATGATCAGGAATCTGGAATTTAATTAATATTCTGTTATCAAGCATGAACTCGTCTCACCTAATACCGATTTTATGGTTTGTAATAGCTATTAATTTTTATTATGGGTAATATCACTTAAAAATATTATCACATTCATTTATATTAAAACTTATTTAGGAAATACTAATATCATTTTTCATTAATACAATATTAATTTTTATTAAAATAATACCGATTTTATGTTTTGTAATAGCTATTAATTTTTATTATAGGTAATATCACTTAAAAATATTATCAAATTCATTTATATTAAAACTTATTTAGAAAATAATTCATTATACTAATATCATTTTTCATTAATATAATATTAATTTTTATTAAAATAAAATCACTTTTTCTTCTTTTCATGATTTTTTTTTCAAAAAATAGTCTAACTAAAGTCTTTACATTTTATTATTATTAATTTAATGTAATGAAATGATTATAATAATGCGTGTAGGTAAGGAATTAGTTTTGAGTATGACAAGTTGCGAAGATGCAACCATGCAATAGAATATATACAGTATATACTCCACTTATTATTTAATTAATTACTATTTATTCTTCATTATATGCGCACTATCTTTTTTGGCATAATTGAAATTGGGGTGGAGATCAGTCTTTTTTTGCATAATTGCAATTGGAGTGGAGATCAACCAAGCATTTTATCTGATTCAAAAATTATCAATCACTCTATACTATATAATTAATAACATGAATTAATTACTATATGTTCTTTGAAAACCAGCTTAGCCAATTAATTAAAAGTTCGTCATATTTAATAATTAAAGTTGTTTTGTTTAAGAGAAAATATTGGACATAACATAATTAACACGGGGGTTTATATATTACGATTTTTTTTTTAGAAGAGATATGGCATAAAACCAATTTAATGTGAAATTGTATTTTGAAGCACCACTGCACGACAATTTTTTTTTTCATTAAAATTATAATTCTTAAAATATTACATGTAAAAAAATATATCTCATTTTAAGATTGACAGAAAGAGTGATCGTCGACTCACTCTGTAAATTATTTTATTGGATAATCCTCTAACCCAAGCTCTATATGATACTTTTGATTAAAAGATTTTTTTTTCAATGCCACTTTAGACTAATTAATTAAGAAACATTCGATTGCGTCACACCAACTTTGTTAATTTTGTGACTTGTCTATTTTTAGCAACTGAAATATTAATATTGGTTTATAATCAATTTAAATTTGAGTGGCATAAATCTTTTAAGACATTAATTAGTGGAGGACCCATGTAACTGCGAGACCACCTTAATATATTCTCGACCTCAATCTTTTTTAACATAATTTCATTTTTTCCATTTTCATATAATAATTAAAAATATGAAGTAAACAAGTTGTTTTTCAATTATGCGGTTAGATATAATGAATAATATATAAGAGTATCTAATTATTTATTTATATCCATGCATTTACTAATAAACAAGTTGTTTTAACATGGAGAATTATTTATTTATTTTTAGGATACTAACAAATCAAGCTTTAATAATCCAAATCGGGCTTTGTCCAGCAAAAATTAAAATTACAAATTAAGTTATATGACATTGTCCTAATATTATCAACCTTCTAATATAATTCTCCAAAAATATAAATCTCTAATTTATTGTTCTAGAAATGCATGCATGCCACATCTTACTAAAACCCTAAATAAAATTTATTCTTAATATATACTCTAGGTAATATATGCAGTAAGAGTTGATATTCTGTGCAAGATTGCACTCATATGTACGTATAACTTTTTATTCTATTTTGTATAAATGTTATTCTATTTTATATACATGTTTCTTAATAATTAATACTTTTTCACACTCAATTTTTCATTAAAAAAACTAGCATTCATATGTGTATAACTTATTATTCAATAGTGTATATATATTTTTTAATAGTTGTATATTTTTTTTACACTCAATTTTTCATTAAAAAAACTAACAAACAAATTGTATACATTTTTGTTCATAATTATATATATTTTTGTTCATAATTGTATACGATCTAAAAGTGGGTGCACCGTATCGTGGAGTGCACCCAGGTGCACAGTAGCATTAGCCATACAGTTAAACCTCTATAAATTAATATTGTTGGGATCATAAAATTTTATTAATTTAAAAAGATAATAATTTATTAATTTAGAAAGGTTATGTCTAATTTAGATAAGTTATATACATGGGAAATGTTTCATGGACTTATATTATTAAGAAAATTTTGATTAGGAATATATAAGTATATTAATATTTTAGGAGATTCTCATTTTACACATTAACGGTAAATAGTTAATTGTATTATAAGATTGTTATTGCTGAGTCTATCTATAAATACATCGATATGAAGATGAAAAAGATACAATTAAAAAAATTAAATATTTTAATAATGCGTGAATTGTGAATCTCTTAAATTTATACTCCCTCCGTCCCTCTAATATGTATCCGTTTACTTTATTCACGTGGATTAAGGAGTATAATATTTTAATGTGTAATGAGGTGATGGAAATAATATTTTAATATGTAGTGGGTAGTTGTATTAGTGTTGAATGTGAGCCCCTTGTATGTTGACCATCAATCCAAAAAAGGAAATGTATACTTTGTATTGGAACAGACCAAAATGGCAAAATGGATGCGTATCAAGGGAATAGAGGGAGTATATATATATATATATATATATATATATATATATATATATATATATGAGATTTTATAAATAATTATAAATTTATAGTTTCGTTGGGACTTTAAGTATATTTTAGGACTTTCTTTGAAAATATTATTTTATTATATAATTGATTGATACCCGAATTTTAATTGGTCCCGAGTTGGGACCAGAGAAATTATTAGTTTTATCGAGATTATTAATTTATCGAATATTATTTTATGAAGGTTTTAATGTATCTCAATTGTATAGTATAGCATATACTTCCTCGGTCCCTTTGATACGTATCAATTTTATCATTTTGGTCCGTCTCAATAAAAAGTGTCCATTTCATTTTTTGGGTTAATGTGACACATATGGGACCTACAATCAACACTAATACAACTACCCACTATACATTAAAATATTATTTCTCTCATCTCATTATACATTATAATATTATACTCTTTAATTCACGTGCAAACAAATATCTATCAACTGAACAGAGCGAGTATACTCCCTCTATCCCAGGCTAAGAGAGTCAGGGACCTTATTACCTGGGACAGAGTATATTAGTAGGAGTGTAATGTCTTTTCACGTTCTTTCTAAGTTTTGATGTTTGTTTTTAGATTTTCTATTGTCTATTTACGTTTGAATTCTTTAAATTCATTTCGAATTGACTATGACTATATACGGTGCACATGTATACCCATATTTTCTAAAAGAAAGACTGACTCTCTAGTCTCTAGTCTCTGGTCTCTAGTTTTTAATATAATACTCTGTTTTTAGAATTCTATACAAATTTCCATATTTCTAAAACAAAGACGAACTCTCTAGTTTTAAGTAATACTTTATTTTTTGAATTTTATACAAATTTCCCGTTTCCAAAAATATGTTTGCCTTTACTGTTTCAAAATGTTTAAAAATATTATTTTTTAACTAGCTTAATTCATCAAGAAAATCTCAATTTTGATCTATTAATTTTAGTCTGGTCCTTAAACTTTTAACAGTTTCAATTAGGATTGAAATTATTAAAAAAAAATACTAAAATTGAAAACTTAAAAGTACTAAATTTGGATTTAACCAAAGTTAAAAGACAAAAAATAGAGATTTTTCTCATAATAAATAATGTATAAAGTATTTGTCATTGTTAAAAGGATGATAATTCTAAAATTAAAGTTACTTTTTAGGATTTGGATTATTATATTTTTTGAGGTGAACTTTATCGTAAATGAGTAAAAGATGAACTTAATCTTTTTACCGACAGAGTATATGGATTCAAATTTTACAATAACATACCTACCCCAGTGTTCATGTCATACTATCTCTTAATCAAAGATTCCACTAACGAATTAAAACTACAGCAATTACATGTGATAATCCTGATTACTATTTGATTCCAATTAATTATTTTCTTAATTTTGATTTCATCATCCTCCACTTTTATAAAGAATTCATCCAAAAAATAATCTATATAAATCGCGATGGAAGAAACATAAAACACCATTATTTTGTTGTGCATCATCCAAACATGGCGCTAAACATGACCTCAATCAAGACATCATCCAACGGTGTTTGGCAGGGCGATAATCCTTTAGATTACGCTTTCCCTCTCCTCATTATTCAGACAATCTTAATTCTCTGTCTCACCCGTTTCATGGCATTCATCTTCAAACCCCTTCGCCAACCTAAAGTTGTGGCAGAGATGATTGTATGCATAACATCTCTTTTTTTCTTTTAATAAAAAATTAATATTTTAATTGAAAAAATATTTATTTGAATATTTAAAATAATTTCTTTCAGGGTGGGATTCTACTAGGGCCGTCAGCTTTTGGTCGGAACGAAGTATACATGCAGAGAATCTTTCCCAAATGGAGCACTCCGATTCTTGAATCGGTAGCGAGCATTGGGCTGCTCTTCTTCCTCTTCCTCGTCGGCCTCGAACTCGACTTGAAGTCGGTGAGGCAGAGTGGGTGGCGCGTGTTTGCCATAGCGGTGGCGGGGATCTCGCTGACGTTCACGCTGGGCGCCGGCGTAGCGTATATTTTTCGGAGAGCGGTGGAGGGAGCTGATAGCGTGAGTTTTGTTCAGTACTTGGTGTTTATGGGAGTGGCGCTTTCCATTACTGCTTTCCCGGTTTTGGCACGTGTGCTGGCGGAGCTGAAGCTACTTACTACACGTGTGGGTCAGACCGCCATGGCCGCCGCCGCCCTCAACGACGTCGCCGCTTGGATATCGCTCGCTCTAGCTGTCGCTCTCGCAGGTACAAGTACAACCATGCATGCATCACTTTAATTTTATCATTTACCAAACACTAATGTCACTATTTTTTTCATTTTAAATTGACAAAGTTTCGACGGATTTTTTTTAGATACGGGTCGACCCATCACTAAAGTATGCTTATTATATAGATAAAGTATATTTAATGGTTGTTAAAGTATATTTTTTTTAAATATACTGGATTATGTATTAAATTATGATTTAGTGTGTTATAATATGATTTATTATTAACATACTTTAACTACAAATAATCATACTTTATCTATACAATAAACATACTTTAGTGATGGATTAACCCGTCTCACGTCTGTCTCACAAATAACCCATCTCACAATAGAGTCTATCTTTTAAATTTAACATATAAGATATAAATAGAATTGAATTTTAATTTAATATTTGAGAATCTAATGTCTGTAATTTAATATTTTTACAATATAATGCATGTGAAGCTGTTCACATTTTCTATGTCATTTTGGTATTTTGGTATATTATCATTTTGCTATATTGTTGGATGGGTGACGTGTAGAAGAGATGAAAACTATACCTTAAAAATAAGTTTAAACTCTAATAGCAATAATTGAATTATTCTCTCCTCTTACATGTCAATCATATAATGCGTGTTACAAAAGATGATGCATGTAAATAACGCAAAAAATCTAGTATTGAATATGTGTCATATTCTCTTACAAAAGGTTTAGTTAACCAATAATATTGTTGTCCTCCTATTGTGGGAGTGAATATTGTAAGAAACATAAGTGAAACTTGAATTCTCTATTTCACTTTTCATGTTTTATTGGTATTTCATAACAAAAAAATTTATATTCTACCATTTATCATTAAACCTTTGAGGGCATTTGACATTATTTAGACATTAATTGTAAAATGTGACATGTATTTAAGGATTTAAGGAATGAAATAAGAGATGAAACACCATATTGAAATAAATGATTTTGATTGCAAGATGGGAAGGTTTAGTTAACCAATAATGTTGTCATCCTATTGTAGGAGTGAATTATAAGCGACATATGAGGCAGTGGTGCAAAACCAAATTAATTTGTTGCTTTCAATTTAATTTAAATTAATGAATTATACGCAAATAGATGAGTAGTACAAATTTTGCTGATCCACTCTTATAGCTCTTTTATAAAATTAATTACTTCCGGCGGTGGTGCAGGTAACGGCGGCGACGGGCCTAAAAAAAGCCCGTTATCGTCTCTATGGGTACTTTTCTCCGGCGCCGTATTTATCGTTTTCATGATGGTGGCGATCAAGCCGGCGATGAAGTGGGTGGAGCGGCGGTGTTCGGCGCATCACGACACATACATCTGCCTAACCCTCGGCGGCGTTCTGGTGGCGGGTTTTGTGACGGATTCAATCGGCATACACGCCATTTTCGGCGCTTTCGTGTTCGGATTAACGATTCCGAGAGAGGGGAATCTGGTCGGAAGATTAATGGAGAGAATCGAAGACTTCGTGTCGGTATTGTTGCTGCCTTTGTACTTCGCCTCCAGTGGGTTGAAAACCGACATAGGGAAGTTACAGGGCGCCGAGGCGTGGGGGCTGCTGCTGCTCGTCATCACGGCGGCGTGCGCCGGAAAAATCATCGGAACTTTTGCGGTGGCGATGATGTGTATGATTCCGGCCAGAGAGTCGTTTACGCTTGGCGTGTTGATGAATACTAAAGGACTTGTGGAGTTAATCGTTCTCAATATTGGCAGAGAGAAGAAGGTTTTTTCAACACTTAATTAATTAATTAAGAGTTAAATGTTTCATAATTTTTGTTCTAATTATTTAAAATTTTCGATTTAGTCACAATATCTATCTCAAAATTTTGGATTTTTTTCAGTTTAGTCACATATATATATATATCTCAAAATTTTGGATTTCATTCAAAAATTAATTTTTCGTCGCAAATCATTTCATAATTCCTGAAAATTTTCAAATAGTTCCAAATTTAACTCCTGAAATTTTTTCAAAATTGTCCCAAAATTTTTAAGAGTTATGGGATTTTGTATCGAAAAATTAGTTTTTGAATAAAATTTAAAATTTTCAAATCATTTCAAATTTAACTCTGAAATTTTTTTCAAAACCGTCCAAATTTTTTCAAGAATTATAGGATAATTTGCATCGAAAAATTAGTTTTTGCATAAAATTTAAAATTTTGAGATAGCTATGGAACTAAACAAAAAATTTTAAGTAATTTAAAATAAAAATGGAATTTGGCAAAATTCGATTTTTATAAAATTTCATTTGCTAACTCCTATTATTAATTTAATTTAATTGTTTATTGATTAAGGTTCTAAATGATGAGGCGTTTGCAATTCTAGTGCTAATGGCACTATTCACTACCTTCCTAACAACCCCAACAGTGATGGCCATCTACAAACCCACCACCACCCACGGCAGCGGCGCCGCCACGGGCCGCTCCCTGCAGTCAACCTCCGACGAGCTCCGAGTTCTGAGTTGCGTCCACGGCCCCAGCAACATCCCCTCACTCCTCAGACTCATTGAGTCAACTCGCTCCTCCAACAAATCATCCCTCCTTAAAGTGTACATTATGCATTTAGTTGAACTCACTGAGCGCTCCTCCTCCATACTCATGGTCCAGCGATTCAGAAAAAACGGCTTCCCCGACGTTAAACGCCTCCGCCGCCGCGCCGAGCTGGCCGACCGCGTCGCCGTTGCTTTTCAGGGGTACAGCCCGCTCGGCCACGTCAGCTTCCGGCCGGCGACGGCCATATCGTCGTTGGCGACAATGCACGAAGATATATGCCAGGTGGCGGAGGAGAAGGCGGCGGCGATGATCGTGCTGCCGTTTCACAAGCAGTGGAGAAGCATGAAGGAGGAGGATGATCGTGAGGTGGAGGATATGGGGCATGGATGGAGGTGGGTGAATCAGAGGGTCTTGGAAGAGGCGCCGTGTACGGTGGCGTTGCTGGTGGACCGTGGATATGGCAACACCGCTTCCGCCGCCGTGCAGAATGTGTGCGTGTTGTTTTTCGGAGGGCCGGACGATGGGGAGGCATTGGAGTTGGGTGGGAGGATGGCGGAGCACCCGGCGGTGAAGGTGGCGGTCATAAGATTTTCGCCGGAAAAGAATCTCTCCAATACCAATTATATGGCTGACAAGGTAACCGTCTCACGTCTCGAAATTAAGTTATAAATTTTGCAGAGAAAATATCAAAATTGGTACAGTATGGTTTATTTCAATTTTAGTCATTTTTAAAATGCATTTTGGTCCTTTTTGTCCACTTTTAATTCTTTTTGTTCAAATTTAGTTTTTTTTTTAAATTTAGTTTTTTTTTTTTCAAATTTAGTCCTTTATGTTCAAAATTTGTCCGAAGGTGTATAAATTTGACCAAAATGACTATTACTGGACAAAAAATAATCAAAATTGAGAATTATAGAAAAAAAAAACTAAAGTTGGAATCCGTCAAACTTATAGGACTAATTTTAATATTTACCCAATTTTGTATTATGTAAATTAACTTTGATTTATATGATTTTAACAATTTAAAATATAATAGGATGAAGGTGAGGGAACACTTGAAAGTAGATTGGATGGAAGAGTGGAATTAATAGAGAAAAAATGTGGTTGCAACACAGCAGAGGATGTTTTGGCAGTGGGGAGGAGTGGAGTCTACCACTTAATTATTGTGGGCAAGAGTTGGAGCTGGTCAACTTTAATCGGGTCGGTCATTGGGCCCGATTACCCGGAACTCGGCCCGATTGGGGACCTTTTGGGCTCGTCCGACCATGGTGTTGCATCATCGGTGTTGGTTGTTCAGCAACGCCGTCTGAAAGTTGATATGTGCTCAACTTTGGTCTAATGTCTCCATATCTCTATGTTTTGTTGTCACACTTTGTATTTGAATTTCTTCAAGTTGTTTGGTCTAAGGTTTTATGGACTTCTTTTTTATTTGTTTGTTCATACAGGAGTTGTTTTTTATTTAATAATAATGAAAAAAAATTGTGGAATATGTAGTAACTTGACTCGGACAAACAAATCACATTGAAAGTGGAAATAATTTAACCAAACATAAAGTTTAGTCCAAGTAAATGAAAGTTAGCAAAACTTGGGCCCAAATTATTATAGTATAATAGTCCAATAATTATCATTCGATGTAAGCCCAAATATACCCAAATGCCTTAGTGGTTCGATCCAGGCTTATGTTCTATTATACCTCTACAATTTAAGTGTTTAGTTGGAGTTGGATTTACAAAATTTAAGAAAATTATTGTCTTTACAACTATTAAATTAAGGAGACCATATAATTTATATCATGAATTCGTTCACAATAAACTCACTCAAAAAATAAAATAAAAATTATAATAATAATTCATGAATTAATTAATTTAAGTATCTACTAGCTAGGGTCTTAAAACGCTGGTTACAGCGGTACGAACCTTTGAACATGTTAACGTTGGCTGTCAACAAAGTCCTTTAACAACTAATAATAATGTTTTTTTTTCTTCTTTGATACTCATATACTTTGCTTTCTATATAAAATATTAAATTTTTTTATTTTTTTTAACCTTTTTCATCCTATAATCTATTGTTGTGTGAAATATGTATTCTAAATGTGAGGTGACGTGAATTTGTTTTGTTCACTTCTTAATTAACTTCTTTTCTTATCTTTTTTTCAAGTCGTGTAGCTTTGTTGTGTACTCATATTATATTTGAAATTTTTTTAACTTGTTAAGCTTTCTTGTTCTATAATTTGATTTTTTCCATCTTGTTATTAAATAAAAGCTAACTTTTGCGGTAACCCATTTTAGTTTCTTTTATTTATTTCTAAATCTACGAAAAAAGAGAACGATACATAATTTATTGGAGTATTATTTTTTAGTTATATATCTTCCCTAAAGATAAATTCTACTATTTTAATCCAAAAATAAATGAAGAGAATATACCAGAAATAGGAAACACTTCCGAACATATTTAATCCTTGGACAGACTTCACATTAAATACCATCTTTATTTTGCTATTCTATTTCTATGTATGTTGTCCTACATTTTGGTGTTATGAATTGTTGAATAAATAATACGTATAATATAAATATATTCTAAAAAAATATATTCAAAAGATTGAGAATTTCAACCGCGCACATATCACTAATCTACCCATTAGATGAATAACATATACTCCCTCCGTATTACTGAAAGGTGGATTTTATTATATTGCAGGATGTTCCACTCAAAGATTCTCATTTTCCACTTTAGTAAAAAGGCTCCATATATAGTCCACTACTTACTACTAAATAATAATACAACTACCAACTACATAAAATAATAATACTCCTTAATCTAAGCACAAAAAGTAAATGATCACTTTTTGGTGGAACGGAGGGAGTAGAAAATTAAATTTATACCCCAAAACAAAAATATTAATTATAAGGAAAAAATTTTAGATTTTCCACACATTATCACACGTAAACGTGTAACATTAAAATATAACATTATAAGAAGTATGTAATTTAATTCATTAAATTAAAAAAAACTCAATATTTATTACAATTAAATTAAATTATTCACAACTTATGTTTTTAATGCTTATGCTCAACAAATTTAAAAAATAAGAATTTGGAGATGAAAAAGTAACGCTTACAAAAAGATGTTGAATTCTCAAATAATGAAAGCATGAAAAAAAAAAAAAAAGGAGAAGACATCCATTGCCCTACTATAGCCACAGGCCAGTATTAAAAAAGAATTATGGAAGTCGGAAGAGGTAAATGTTCGGCCAAATTATTCATGGTTACTGTTTACATACTCTACAAAGTGTCATTTTTTTATCCACCTTATTCATTTTCGTTAGCTAACTTTATTACTCCCTTCCTCTATTGTTAATGTATCAATTTGTTTTTTATACGTAGATTAAACAGTATTATTATTTGGTGTAAAGTGAGTAGTTGTATTAATAAAGCGTGTATGTCTCGTATTTTATTTATATTAGTGGAGGAGATGGTTCCATATATATCTAAAAAGAAAAATAAATAGATTAAGGGATGGACGACCCAAAATAATAAAATGAATAAATTAAGAATGGACGAGAGAGTATATTTAAAAAAAATGGAAAAAAAATATACTCCTATATAATAGGAGTATGTAGTATGTTAAAAATTAGAGTATTATGATGATGCACATGGCGTAGCACCACACCTATAAGATTGACTCTTTATTTGTTTCGGGTTTTAAAATCTACATAATATATACTCCCTCTATCCCGTTGAAACGTAATGGGACGGAGGGAGTATTTATATACACAAGTGCAAATTCTATTGACTACAAATTTATCCATATTTTATACATCCTTCATTTTTTATTAATACTCTTTCTTTTTCTTTTTTCTTCTCTCCTGATCTCATGTCACACATAATATCAAACGCTTTTAGTATATTGATTTGACATAAAATTAAATTTTATATCAACAAAAACTCAAAACAAATATGTATTCAATGTTTTGAAACACTAAAATTAAATTTTATACCAACAAAAACTCAAAACAAATATGTATTCAATGTTTCCAAACACCACGTAAACATAAAACAAACACATTTCATGTTTTAATATCTTATTACATATTAATTTGATATAAAGTTTAAATATATTCTAACAAAAGTCAAAACAAATACTCCAATGATTATCATTATTATAATTTAAACTCAAAATAAATATAGCTTGTGTTGATATTATGTGTACCCGAATAGATACATACACTCATATCTGTATTTTTTTTTTCAATAATACTCCCTCCGTCCCAGGTAATGAGGTCCAGAGACCTTATGTTAAATAAGGTATCTGGCCCTTTTAGCCTGGGACGGAGGGAGTATATAATGTACGTGTTTTTTAATAAACATATTACACTTTTTTTTAAAAAAAACTTAATGTATTATTTTTTATATTCAAATTTTCAAAAAAAAAAAACAAATAAAAAACTCACTTACAAACTTTATACTAAGTTTTTTATTCATTAGTATGGAGTATAATTTGAAAGTTCATGAATTTGAATTCGTACACTAAGGCTATGTTCCTTCCCGAGTTTTAAACTCAAGTTTTGGTTTTCAAATTCCAGTTTCAGATTTTTAAAAATCACCATATATATAACTATTACATTTTCTCTCCTTAATTAATACACTTTCTCTCTTTATCTCTCTTCTCTCATCTAACTTTTATATAAAGTTAAAATCTACTCTATCAAAAATCTAAAACAAACATAGAATAACTATTCGTGATTTTCAAATCTCACATAACCCCAACCAAACATCACATGAGAATTCGTTCATAAATCATCAAGATGCCAGTTGAACAAATATGAGTGAGGCTCTTGTGCACCCGGGCGCACGGAAGACATTCCGTGCGCCTTTACAATTTTCATGCCCCTTTACAATTTAAACCCCTAGCAATACATAGGTTTAAATAGGATTGGAGGGGAGGGTTGTGTTCACATGGGGACACGGAGCATCTTTCCGTGTCCCCGGGCGCACAGGAGCTTTTGCCAACAAATATTTAGAGGATTTAGAATAGTAAATATTTCCGTTCTAAAATATTTGTATATTTTGACTTGCATATCCTTTAAGTAAGGTTTACATGATTTAGAATAGTAAATATTTCCGTTCTAAAATATTTGTATATTTTGACTTGCATATCCTTTAAGTAAGGTTTACATTTACCTTTTGATAAGTGAAACTTATTCAAAGTAATTAATATTTTTATATGATTCACAAACAATACTAATACAAACTATATCTATTATACATTAAAATATTATATATTCCTTAGTTCACTCCATATTAAATTATTATTCATATCTATTAATCTACATGTAAAAAATATACCATAAACATTAATGCACTTTAATTAATAAGGGTACATCATTTTGTTTTAAAGGTATACACTTTTCATTATATTTTTTATTTTTCTTCAAAAAATAATGGGTACACATCTTTATACTAAATGGTATATAATTTAACATCAAATTCTAAAGGTGCACACAAATTTTTGCCTTATAAAAATTGTTTCTATTACTAAATTGGGTAAGTTATTTAAAAACGGATTAAAAAAAATGTGGTTAAGTATTTTTGGAGGAAATGTTATGATGGTTGTACCTTTAAAAATAGCGCATCATTAAATGCTGAGCTTGTCACTCACCGAATTTACACCTACAATCCCTGAAAACCATTATAAACTCCCACTTTTTATCCCTTCTTTCCAACCATTTTCTCTTCTCCTTTTTTAACCTTTTCTGCTCTCTCTCTCTCTCTTCACTCTAACCTTTTCTGCCCATTCTCGCTCCACTACATAAATCTCCTCCCCTCTCTCTCTCTCTAAAATGCAGAAAATGTTTAGGTTGATCACCGGAATTCCAGGTCCGAGTGGCTTCGGATCGGCTTCAACGGCCGAACAAGTTACTCAAGGAATCGATGCTTCCAATCTCACCGCCTTAATCACAGGTTTTTTTTTTTTTAATTTGATTAATTCTCCCCATTTTACAGTCGTAAACACGCACAACGCATTCATGTGTGTGTGAGAGAGATTGTGCATGTTTGTTTGCAATTTTTCTCTCTTCCTCATGAACAGTTCTGGATTCACTCGTTAGTAAAAATCGATTTAATGGAGAGCAGTGTTGTTTGATATCAAACTTTAATTCACAGTATAATTTTGATTGAGAACAGAACACACACACACTCACACCATCATGTGCGTGTTTAATCTTCTGTTAACGATTCAGAGATTCGCTAGCTGGCTCATCACGCTTTTCTCACTCGCATCAACAGAGATGCTATTATTCATGTTAGTAATTAATTATTCACATCGAATCTGAAAAATTAAAAATTAAAAATTATTCACATCGAAAAAAAAATTTAAAAAAAATTAATCTTATAATCCTAAAATATATTTTATTTTTATTTTTATTGTTTAAAAAACGTATGTTTCTAAAAAAAATTAATAAAATTAGCTAAAATCTATTTCTTAGAGTTTTTATTATTTATTTAATAGATGAATTATGATGTTTGTTTAATTAAGTTAGCTTGAACAATTCTCATTAAAACTCTCATTAATTATTCTTGTTATTTGTTAGAGTTTGTACTTAGTTCTTCTAATTTGTTTTGTTACAAATATTCGGCGGTCATATTCAATTTGCTGGTCCAATCTTCGCTCCAAATATACTACGTAACCTGGATATTATTTTATTTTGAAAAGTATATTTTTTTAATTAATAAATTATTATTGGAAAAAGTTTCTTAAAATGTCAAGAGTATTAATGAAATAATTAAATCATTGTTAAGAAAATTAAGTTTAAAATTTTAAAATCAAGATTATTAGTTTTTTTTCCCTAAAAGTTATTAATTAAAATGAATAGATTTGAATGTACATAAGATTTTGACTAAATGAAGATAGGACTTGGGATTAATTAACATTTAATTTCGTATAATGAATGTGCAGTTAAAGGTAGACTATCTTTTTATAGAAGAGTGAGGCTCCTTGCCCACATGCCTGGCCATTTATGTGTATTTGCAATTTAAACCCCTATCAATACATAAATTTAAATAGAATTGGAGGGTCGGATTCACATGGGACACAACGTATCTCGGGGCGCAGAAGTTTTTACCTTTATAGAAAAACCCATTAGGCACCCACAACTAATCTTATTAGCATATCGAATTTTATATACTATACTACTATTTATTTATATCATCTCACAATAATAAAGCATCACTTAATAAGTTTCTTGATACATATTAAAAAAAAGTTATATATTTGATTGGTAAAAGGTAATAATTCTTCAATAAATTATTTTTTTAACCATTTATAATATAAAAAAAAATAAAACTATAAGAAATTAAGGAAAAATAAAATGATTTCCTATAAATGTTGCTCATCTAGTTATATAAATATAATATTCTTTTTTGAAATAATATATTATAAATATATATTTATTTATCATGGAAATATGTAAATCACGACAAAGAAGCAATAATTTATCCAACATACTATAGCTATATGATTGTTATGCTCATAATACTAAATGATATTGTTGAAAAAGTATTTATTACACTAATGGTTATATGTTATGCACTTGTTGGAAAAGTATTTCTTACATGGTTTAATCTTATACAATACTAATAATATACATTTTAGATTTAGTATTTATTTTTATAGTTTAGATTTAGATATTCTAATGGTATAATGTGCAGGATTTACAATTTTCCTTCATATATATGGATGGGGTGAGGTTGGGGAGCCAGACCATTTTGGGTTATATGAAAATAGTTCCACTACTCTTTATGGATACTTTATTAAGTGTCGCATGAGTCCCATATTATTAATTAATTCCAATTAATACCTTAAGAAAATACTCCCTCCGTCCCGGCAAGTATTTCACGTATTGGTGTGCGCGGAGTTTAAGAAAATTTTGTATTTTTATGTATAAAGTAAGAAAGAGAATATATAATTTAGTTGATTTAATGAAAAAGGTGTGTAAAGTTGTTGGGAGATGTGAAAAAGTAAATTAAAGTAAGTATTATATTGGGATGTGGGTAAAAAGTGAGTATTATTGTAATGTATTTTTTACCAAATATGGTAAAAGTAAAGTGTGAAATACTTTGAGGGACGGATGAAAAAGGAAAGTGTGAAATACTTTGGGGGACGGAGGGAGTACTCATTTTAAAGGTAACATAAGTTATAAATGCAGCCACACATAATATAATAGTAACATTAGGCTCTCACGTGTTTAAAAACAAGTTGTAAACCACGCATAATTAAATAGTGACGTGAGGCGCCCACCAGAGGCCAGTTTCGTGAAGGATCGCCTATTGATAGTTCAACCGAGATACTCTCTTATGAGACGGTTATAAGATGGGTCGATTCATTATTAAAATATAATACTTATTAATAGTTAAAGTATGTCCATCGTGAACGATATTATAACACTTAAGTTCATATTTTAATGCATCATTCATTATAGTTTAAATAAAAAAACTCATATTTTAACAACCAATAAACATATTTTACTTATATAAGTTAGATAAATTGATGCAGCGAGAGCGTATTAAAGGATGATAATACAAGAACAAGCTCTATAATCCATTGATTCCTAAAGAATACCGGAAAATAGACTTCTCAAATACGTTGATTCATAAGAATACCGTAAAAGAGGTTATGAGACAACTCTCATTTTATTTAAATATTGATGCAACGAGAGCGTATTTTAAAGGATGATAATAGGTAGAACAAGCTCTATAATCCGTTGATTCCTACTAATACCAGAAAAATAGACTTTTTAAATACGTTGATTCATAAAAATACCGTAAAAGATATTATAAGACAACTCTCATTTTCATTAAACAAATTCAACTCCCTTGTTACAATAATATGACCACCTATTTATAGGATAAATCTATTACAATAATGATAAATATAAAAGGTAATAATGACATACATAAATAAAATTAAA
This sequence comes from Pogostemon cablin, assembly GCA_023678885.1. Lineage (NCBI taxonomy): Eukaryota > Viridiplantae > Streptophyta > Magnoliopsida > Lamiales > Lamiaceae > Pogostemon > Pogostemon cablin. Next base: position 961,345 of record CM042977.1, on the reverse strand, counting down.
TCATATTAATACTTAATTACTCCATACTATAATTATTTTGAATCTTCCATATCTTCACCTTTTTCTGAAGTTAGCAATGAAGATTAGGCAATCTTTACATGGGGTTAGTTAAAAGTATATACAAGTGAGTTAAATTATCAAATTCATTTTAATTGTATCTATTTCACAATTGAACCAGCGTCACCAGATCTTACGTAAAAATCTATCATCTAAAATATAAGAGTATATGGTTAAAGATTAAAGTATCTTCCTCTATTAATATGGATTCTATATATCCATTTTGTTTCTGTAAATTTCTTGTGAATTGAGAGGTAGACATGCAACTAAAATAATAAGTAAATAGTACCAATAGAAGAATTATTTGATTATATATATATATATATATATATATATATATATATATAATGGGAATGTCTTTCAGTATTTGATTAATTATATGTCAATCTCTCTCAAAATATTAAATTAAAAATATATAAATGAAAATAAATTGAGAGGTCCATTTCCAAATTTGATTACGATTTGCTTTGAACATTCTTACTTAGTTTATGCATATGAATTGTTAATCTCAATCACCATCTAATCTTTAAAGCCCAACTGTACTGAAATAAACCAAATAGCTACGCGTGATGGGCCCTTAACTAAACTTGTATGGGGCAGTTTTTGGGTAACTCGTCTTAAGATTATTTTACACGTTTTTTTATTTATATTATAAATTGTTCATGAAATATTTATTACTTTTAATTAATTGAGTATTATTTTTTAATAAAAAAATATCACTTTATATTGCATTTTGTGAGAGGATCTCACACACATGTTTTTGCCAACTGTTTGATGTCAATAAGCCCAACTGTTGTAATGATTATTTTGTGGTTTCTCAAACTACAAATGATTTATCTCAATCAGATTAATTATAAAATTTATCGTTTGTCCTAATTAATTTTACATTGAATTTGGCTTCATATGCCACAGAAATAAATAATTTGCTCTCACAAATTATGTTGCTAAAATTCTCTAATGTTTTTTTGCGGTAGAATATTTAATTTCAAACCATGATTCTTGATGTAATATATTCATCATTTTAAAGGGACTGAAAAATAAGACAACATAAATCAAGGGTTTGGAAGTAAACTTTAAAGCATGCCATGCATTAAAATGTGGACATAATTTAAAATGGTGACAACTTTGCAAGAAAATTATTCTTATAATAAATGTCATAGACTACTTCTTAGTATTATTGTCATGAATTGTCTTTTTATACAATTAGGTGCATGATTTATTCGAATTATTTATATATACTTATGTTACTATATGATAGTGATAGATTTAATTATTGATATATAGTGATATAGTACATGGCTTCCATGCATAATGTAGGTCATGTTGGTACAACAGTTCATACTTAACTGCTCCATTATTTCTAATGGACTTAATTTGTATGGACTTTTTCTAGGACAGAGAAAACATCTAAAATTAGGACATAGAAATCATATCTGAATTGGAGGGCCTATCTCCTGTTACATTTTGTATTACATTTTTTATTGTGAACTTTTGGATGAATGATACGGGTGAAAGAGATAAAACATATACCCTAAAAAAAAGGTCTCATGTACGTATGTACGTGTCATTCATCTAACTCGTGAAATAGAAGATGTACTACTAAAATGTAACAGGACATCCGAATCATATCGGAACTTGGATGAGCCAACCCGTTCCCAACAAAGTTTGTGAACCATGGCTAGACCTGATTGAATGATTCAAAATTCAATGTACTTTCAGAAAACGGTGAATAATCCTAAACCAAACTGAAGCTTTGTTTATTTGAAGGTGGTTCAAGTGGGATTGGATTGGAGACAGCAAGAGTACTAGCTCTTAGGAATGCACATGTTATCATTGCAGCAAGAAATATAGAAGCTGCAAATGAAGCTAAGCAGATGATTCTTAAGGATAACAATGAAGCTCGAGTTGATATCCTGAAACTCGACCTTTCTTCGCTCGAATCAGTCAAGACCTTTGCCGAAAACTTCTTGGCCCTTAACCTTCCTCTCAACATCTTAATGTAAGAGAAAAGAAAAAAGAATAGTTCAATGTTGGTGTCCTAATTTTGGCAGTAAATCTCACTTCTGTTTTCAGAAACAATGCAGGTATCATGTTCTGTCCTTATCAGCTCTCCCAAGATGGGATTGAGATGCAGTTTGCTACAAATCATCTAGGTATAATTAAACTATTTAATTTCTTGAAAATTTTTCATACACAAATCCTTAACATTGTCAAATTTCCCTCATTTCTGTCAGGCCACTTCTACTTGACCAACCTACTCCTGGACAAGATGAAAGATACAGCAAAGTCTACGGGCGTCGAGGGTAGAATTGTCAATCTGTCATCTGTAGCTCATCATCTTACATACACAGAAGGGATTGCATTTGAACATCTTAATGACAAAAGCAGGTATCTAGTCAAATTCTGCATCATCATAAAGTGTATCGCATTCCATATCTTATCGATTTTTTGGCCAATGACAGTTACAACGAAAAGAAAGCATACGGGCAATCCAAATTAGCCAACATCTTGCACTCAAACGAGCTCTCCCGTCACTTACAGGTTCCTTTCTACGTTCGCCTATCTCACTAAAACGTAGTGGTGTGCAACAAGCTGTTAAAATTTGCGTGTGTTTTTTAGGCACAGGGAGTGAATGTCACAGTGAACTCAGTTCATCCAGGACTGATAATGACAAATCTATTCAGACATTCATGGGTTCTAATGAGTAAGTTGTACTAATATCACTTAACTAGTTACACATGTTTTAATTTCTTCTTCGATAATTGTTTTCTTGCACTAATCAAGATCATGGGTGCAGACATTTTTAAGTTGGCCACATGTATACTATGGAAGAGTGTTCCTCAGGTATCAATCCTATAACAAACAACCGAATGGAAACGCGATGACGAGTACAAAATTAACACATTACAACTCTGGTCTTGATGTTGCAGGGGGCAGCCACAACATGCTACGTTGCACTTCACCCGGGCCTTAAAGGTGTATCCGGGAAGTACTACACGGACTGCAACGAGTTCAAGTCAAGCAGGGTTTCAAGAGACGAAGATTTGGCGAAGAAACTCTGGGATTTCAGCTGCAACTTAGTGAATGCAGCTAGAAAACTTTGAAGTTTGCCAATGGAAACTCTTGTGGTCTCTTAGAACTTGTATGTTGAAGGAAAGGTAAACTATAAATAGATTTCTTTTTCCTAAAAACAAAAACATATCTTTTCGTTTGTTATATATGTCATCAAATGTTCTTCATCATGGAATGAATATTCTTGAGAGATCAAGAAACTACCCCATTGTAATTATTTCCTGAAAAAATCCAGGAAACACAAGTTCAAGATTGAATTTTTCAATTCATGTTCTAATTCAAGAAAGTGGTTCAAATTGGTTTTCAACACCAATGTTCATTATTTTTCAATTCAACTCATATTGACAATTGACGATGCCAAGAAAAGACCATGTTTGATGACATTTATTAGATTTGAAAAAAAAAATGGAAAGGCAAATAATTGTGTGAAACCGTGTGATACTCTGTCCATAAAATATGATAATCATGTTAGTAATTTATAAATAAATAATTTATTGTGTGAATGAAAAATTATAACTTTTAAAGGAAAGTGATATCACCCTTGATAAAATATGATAAGTAATTATGAAAATGTATATTTGTTATGGACTACCCAAATGAAAAATATAGCCTACAAGATCGGAAATGAATAAACTTAAGTTTCAATTAAGAACACAGTATTATAGATTATCGATTGACCTAACTGAGAAAATTTAATTCCCTTCCAAAAAGAATTTCATTCGTCTCTCATACATCGACCAATATGTATATCAAGTACAATGCTAAATTAAAGTTTGAAACCATAATTTAAAATCGAAAATTTAAACACAAATTTTCTACAAAAGCCATTTTTGTGCACGAATAACTCAACGACGTCGTCTCTCGCATTCAGATCGAGAAACAAGGCAATTCCGATGGGGGAAAACGTACGAATCACCGACTAACCGTGTATCATAACGGCCGTTGTTCATCTTCACTCTCCCACAGCCCCAAAGCTTTAACGGCGCAAGCCGAACAGGCAACGACGACGGCGGCGAAAACCGGCGGCACCACCATATCCATTCTAGAACGCTTGAAGAGCCTGGCGGAGACGCAGAAGTCCTCCGACGGAATGTCTAACGGCAACCTGACGGAGCCCGGTCTGATGCAGGCCTGAGATAGCGGAGAGGAGGGGCTGATTGCCGAAACGAAGGCCCACTCGGGGACGAAGGAGGCGACGGCGACAGTGGCCGTCAAGACGGCGGTCCAAGCGGCGGCGTAGAGCATGACGGTACAGCGCGGGGAGGAGAGTGGATCGGAGAAGGAATTGAAGAATCTGAGGGAGATCATTGTGTATTGGAATGGAGAGGAAGTGGCATGGATTGAAGATTTATATGAAGAATTGAAGAAATTTGAAGTGGTTGAGTTGGTTAGAGTGGAGAAGGGGGAAGATGGATCACTAACTCCTTATGAATAGGAGTTTTGCTTTTATTTCTACGGTTATCATTTTCTCTTTCAACTCCTCTTTCAAACATTTGTTTTTTTTATGTTGAAAATATTTGTCACTGTTTTTTCTATTATTTTATGTGGAAAGTCTATGGATACAATTTTCATTTTCTTTTGGTAAAGACTGTTTATAAATTCTAATTATAATTATTAAAGTGAATTAGGTGCACCCAAAAACACCAAAGTAACAGGTTTACAAATAGTTAGTATGGAATTAAAGAAACTACAAATATTTAATTGCGAACAAGTTTATATGTTAAAATAAATAAAGTGATTATTAATGCTGTGAGATTAAAATGGTTTTGTTCATTAATTATTATGGTACTAAATTCCAGATGGAAAAGAAACGTAGTACTCAAATTCCAAAGAACAATATATTTTCTTTATATTAGGCTATACAATTTCTCATCTCAATCGCAGTGAATTAGATATTTTTAAAGAAAATTAGCATCTTGTACGGTCAAAGACTCAAAAGTGCGTCAAAAAGACAACTTAAAAAAATAAATAAATAAAATCTATTGAAACGTGACCATTCAATTTTCTTTGATGAGCGAATTTTAAAAAGGCTTCAGTTTATACATGTTCCAAATCCATCAAAAATACAGTATCATTCAAAATTAAAGTCACCAAAATTCAAAACATTATTTTAAAATTAATAATAATAATAATAATAATAATAATAATAATATAAGACAAAGTTAATATACTCTATTGGCGACTTCAAAATTCATAAGAAGAAAGGCTCAGATGTCACCCATAAAGCAGAAACAACCAAAAAAAAAAAGTATAAATATGATCATACTGAACTTTAAAAAATACTCCTATTCAAGAATTCACATTCTAAGTTTCTCCAATTCACATCACATAAAAGATCTGGAAAACAATGTTAGTTTTGATCCAAAAGGTCTGGAAAACGGGTTAAAAGTATATCCATATGATACCAAAACGGGCTAAGAGACTTGACCCTCCCAGATTGTTACATATATCAGCTTGCAGATATTAAACTACAGTTCAAACATCCAAAACATCATTATACGAAACACACATAAGTCGCATTAACAATATACGGAACAGTATAGGGAAATAACGATGACTACTCGTACCGAAGAGTTTATGATCCCACAACCATAGGCTTTCCTAGTCGAGTGAAGCACGGAGAAACTCCGTGATGGAAGGCCTCAAAATTTCACTTAGTATGCTCGGCTCTTGATAACATCAAGGCCCATTTCAGTAGGATCGGTGGCTTGTAATTCGACTTGAATTCCATCCAACTCCCTCTTAAATCTGTCCTTTGAACTAGCATAAATCATCTTGCTTCTGATCCTAGAAGTATCAGGGGACCTTAAACAGGCAAAACATAATAAAATAAGCAACATTCAGTTACAATGGCAATGATTTAGTTTTCAAATAGTATAGCAAGATATGTTAGATTAAGGGAGATGATAGCTATAGAATGCAGAAGATACCAAGCAATGAAGAAAATCTTGCTTTTCTGGCAATTCTCCGCAGTGACAAAGTCAAAATCATAGACGCAATAGCGGCATTCATCAACCGGAAGACTAGCAGTGAAGTCCTCGTAGGTTTGAGTTGGCTCACCAACTTTTTCAACTACAACCTGCTTCTGTTTCTCCTCTATCTTGAAAATAACGAATCGATGTGTCCTTTTAGCCTTCAATTCCAAGAATCTCAACTTGCAATCATCATGCACGGCCATCCCAGATGCTGCATTTGCCTACAAAATACTTGGGATCTTAAGAGTTAAACAAAATGCATATTTGAAAGCTGGAAACAACGAGATAAAATAAGAAATGAAAGCAACTAACTGCATTTATAAGATTGCAGAAACATCATACACTTCATAGTTAATAATCTATAACTAACAAACAAACACAAATGAAATCAAAGATTTAAGTGTGTGTATATATATAAACAAGAATGAACCCCCACCCCCCTAAACCCCACCAAACATGAAGAACCCAAATTTTTGTTTCAATCAACGTGCTTCAATAGCTGTTAAAAAGGGCTGGATAAAACTTTTGATGTCAATTTTCTCAGAATCTCCATGGCATCCAAATTCCATGATGATCGCAGATGAATCAATAGATTACCAATTACCATACTAACACTGCAACTTCCTCTAACAATTTACAATCCGATAGCACTGACAAACGAAAAGATTTAAATTTGTTAAATCTAGCAATGATCGACTCATGCGGGCACTCATCCAAGAAATGAAACCTATTCATCATGAATTCTCAAATCATAACCTCATTCCACCAAAAAAATAATTATGCATCAATATCAAAACTTCAGATATCTGATGAAAAACCTTCAAATCTCGCAAAATCACACTCGAACATCAGATCAATCAAACATTAAGTATCACAACTTTGTCTTCAGTTTCGCGCAGGAAACAATCTCAACTCAACCATTTAATTAAAAAGAAATCAATCGAAATCCCAGATTTTCCAACTCAATACAGAATTCAAATCAATCGCAGGGCAGTTCAAATTAGTTTAGTAGAATAAATTTCTAATCAAACAAACATCCAGAAACAATTAACTTCAAACCGGCAAGAAGATAACAGATTAAGAGAAACCACATGAAGTAATCGTTCAAACAACAAAAAAAAAAAATCAAGAGCAATGCGAGAGCAAATCTGGAAAGATTGACTCACCATTTTCGATCGTGCTTAAGTTTGAAGCAGGGAACACCAAGGCTACCAACTATAATAATTATGCACAAGAACAAACGGTGGGGGGTTTTATAGAGAGAGAAAGTAGAAAAAGAGAGGAAGAATGATAACGTGTGATATTTGGGGTCTCCCTACGGTAGGGTTTTTACGGTTTGTGAAATTACAGCGATGGCTGGACGCCGCGTATATGCTGCTTCTAGAATGGCTTCGATTATACCCAACTACTACGATTTTAGAGGTCGTTTGCTTGCCATTATTATCCTCGGGATATCATATTTATCTTAATATATTAATAATATTTGGTTAAAGTATTAAAATCTCTCTATATTAATAATATCATTGTAAGCAATTAAAATTCACGGTCCAATCAAATGGCGACACGTGGATTTTATTGATTAAATATCAATTTTAATTTATTATATTTTATTTTGGGGATTTAATAAATTAATTCCTAAAATAGATTAATAAATAATTGATAATTAATTTAATACCCGACAAATTAAGTAGGGTTTAAATTAAGTAAAGCTTGACCCCTAAGTTAAGTAAAGCATGGAAGATTCCAGAATTAGGTCAAATTAAGCAATGACCAATCAAGCTGTGATATATTTGGAACGACCCAAGCCCGCAGAACCAGGCCAAATCTGTCATGGACCAATCAGATTGCAAGTTATTTATGGGGCATGCTCATTCCTTCACCTATATAAGGAGTCCTCCTTCATTCACTACAGACACACTAAAATACTTGAAGACATAAACGCTCTGAAGAGATCAAGAACACGAGCAGCGCTCCCTTGAGATCTTCAAGCATCTTCAAGTCAAGAACGACAAACGATTGGGGATTAAGGTGCGGAGCCCCCCAAATCAAGCGTTCTTCATATACTGAGTTCTTCGGTGTTCTTCGCGCCAAGAACAACATACGACCCGGGATTAAGGTGCTAAGCCCCCCAGATCGAGTGTTCTTCGGATCAAGTACGTTTAATCCAAATAAAGGCTCGACGCCTCTGGATTAACGTTATAAGATCCAAATACGAGTTCGGACAAGCTTCAACTGAAGATCCGACTCAACATACACAGTCAACAAGTCAAAGTCAAGTCAAAGTCAAGCCAAATTGGTTCGAGAGAAGAATCAGAGGATTGATAGAGATTGTTTCCTTAATTATCAAGTTTAATCCGTTTGGATTATCATTGTAATTTTTCTGTGTTTATTTTATTATAAATACAAAAATTTATTGTTACAAATTTTGGCACGCCCAGTGGGACAGTCTCTACCTCTCATCTCTTCTCTCTACAAGCTCGAAGTACGATATGACTCCTGTCAGGATTACTGCAGGTAGGACTGCTGCTTCTAAGCTCTCAGAGGCATTAACTGAATATGTTGCTGTTGTTACAAGGAGCATGTCAGAAAAAGCTCGTTCGGAAGCCTCATCTGGATCCAACCCTTCGGTTGAGGAGGCTTCGAGAAAACAACTACTTATGTTGATTGCTCTCCACCTCACGGTGCGAGCCCGACAAGCAACCACCATGGGTGGTCCGCCGTCGACTACTCTTCACCTCGACGAGTTGAGTCTTGTGTGTTGGATAGCTTTGATAAAAAAATTGAGTTCATGAAGTACCATTATATAGCAGTGGATTCATGGATAATTATGGAAATTACTTGTGGACTCATGGATAATTATGAAAATTATTCATGGATAATTATGGAAATTACTAGTGGACTCATGGATAATTATGGAGATTATTGTGAGGTGTGCAAGCTCTACAAAATTGTAGGAGATTCTTTACTACAAATAACTTTGATAATTTTGGGTAAGGTTCATGAAGCTTGGTGAACAAGAAATAAATCTTTTGCGATTCCTTCACAACAAGACATACTGTCCGTGAACAAATCGCAAGGGGGCATTTGTAAGCAATTAAAATTCACGGTCCAATCAAATGGCGACACGTGGATTTTATTGATTAAATATCAATTTTAATTTATTATATTTTATTTTGGGGATTTAATAAATTAATTCCTAAAATAGATTAATAAATAATTGATAATTAATTTAATACCCGACAAATTAAGTAGGGTTTAAATTAAGTAAAGCTTGACCCCTAAGTTAAGTAAAGCATGGAAGATTCCAGAATTAGGTCAAATTAAGCAATGACCAATCAAGCTGTGATATATTTGGAACGACCCAAGCCCGCAGAACCAGGCCAAATCTGTCATGGACCAATCAGATTGCAAGTTATTTATGGGGCATGCTCATTCCTTCACCTATATAAGGAGTCCTCCTTCATTCACTACAGACACACTAAAATACTTGAAGACATAAACGCTCTGAAGAGATCAAGAACACGAGCAGCGCTCCCTTGAGATCTTCAAGCATCTTCAAGTCAAGAACGACAAACGATTGGGGATTAAGGTGCGGAGCCCCCCAAATCAAGCGTTCTTCATATACTGAGTTCTTCGGTGTTCTTCGCGCCAAGAACAACATACGACCCGGGATTAAGGTGCTAAGCCCCCCAGATCGAGTGTTCTTCGGATCAAGTACGTTTAATCCAAATAAAGGCTCGACGCCTCTGGATTAACGTTATAAGATCCAAATACGAGTTCGGACAAGCTTCAACTGAAGATCCGACTCAACATACACAGTCAACAAGTCAAAGTCAAGTCAAAGTCAAGCCAAATTGGTTCGAGAGAAGAATCAGAGGATTGATAGAGATTGTTTCCTTAATTATCAAGTTTAATCCGTTTGGATTATCATTGTAATTTTTCTGTGTTTATTTTATTATAAATACAAAAATTTATTGTTACAATCATATTTTTGGTGTTGTGAATCTCATATCAATAGTTGGGATGCACAATACCATCATTTAATACTTAGGTATTAAACGTAATTTTATCATTATACCCTTATTCAATAATAATAATTATTATAGTAATAATTAATAATTAAAATAAATAATAATTAATAATATATTGATAATAATAATTAATTAATAATAAGTGATAATTAATAATATTAATAATAATTATTAATAAATGATAATAACATTAAAAATAATAATTAATAATATTATTATTAATAATAGTAATAATAATTATTATAAATAATAATAAAATAATTAATAATTTTAATAAATAATATCAATAATAATTATTAAAAATTATAATAATAATTAATAATTATAATAAATAATATTATTAATAATAATTAATAATATATATTGATAATTAAAATTAATAATTAATAATAAAAATAATACTTTATAATAATAATTATTATTATTATAAATAATTATTATTATTAATTATAATAAATAATATTATTAATAATTATAAATAATAATTATTATTATTAATTATAATAAATAATATTATTAATAATAATTAATAATATATATTGATAATAATAATTAATATAATAATTAATTAATAATAAGTGATAATAAATAATATTAATATAATAATAATAATAATTAATAATTAAAATTATTAATAATAATTATTAATAAATAATACTAATTATTAATAAATAATAATAACATTAAAAATAATAATTAATAATATTATTATTAATAATACATAATAATAATAGTAATAATTATTATTATAAATAATAATTATAATAAATTATAATAATAATAATTAATAATTATAATAAATAATATTAATAATAATAATTAATAATATATATTGATAATTAAAATTAATAATTAATAATAAAAATAATACTTTATAATAATAATAATAATAATAATAATAATAATAATAATAATAATAATAATAATAATAACAAAAACAATAAGGGTAAATATGTCATTTTACTTATTATTCCATTTGTTAATACTCAATAACAAACCTAAAATAAATAATACCTAGTTATCAACAGTCTCATTTTTCCATCATACCAAACAACAATATAATTAATCACAAGTCAAGCAAATTACATTATACACAATACCTTTATATCCCATACTCACAAGCAAACGACCTCTTAGGTGGATTGTTTGAAAATGAATAAGGTAAATTATAAAATTATTTTATATTGTTTCTTTGATTTTTATATTTAAATATTATTTTATATTGTTAGTGTTGGAATAAAATATATTTATTAGCTAGAATTTTATCAATTCAATGCCTGAAAATTGATAAATTATTAATTTGGAGTTTGAATTATTTTTTATATCAATTCGAGGTCTGACAGGACCTGAATTTGTCAAATATTATCTCTTATTTTATTAATTTAGGGCTAAATTTTGACCTTAAATTAATAGTTATACATATTTCAGGCCCTGAATTGATAGAAAAAATAATTCATGCCCCGAATTAATAGTTTATTCATTTTTAGGCCTTGAAAACTTATACTCCATATCTCTCTAAATCACGTTTACTCTTCTATTAAAAATATATATTAATTTAATTTTATTGATATTTTTAAAAGTAATTTAATAATTTTAAATGTAAAATAAAGCTAAACTAAATTAAAATGTACTCCCTCCGTCCGTTTCTAAGGTATTCATTTTATTATTTTTGGCGTTCGCTTCAAAGGTATCAATTTTCCTTATTTAGTAAAAAAAATACACAATATGGCCCACCATTTCCTTCTAATACAACTATCCACTTTACATATAATAATAATACTCTTTAATCCACGTGCAAAAAATAAATGAATATCTTAGAATTGGATGGAGGGAGTATTAAAATTAAGGGTGATTTGAGATGTACATTGTGCACATTTATAAAAAATGATGGAGTAATTTAAATTAGGATATAGTGAGTAGTTTTTTTGTTAAAAAAAATTAATTGTTCTAATAGTTAAAATCATTCCGGTGTACTAATCAAGTGCACTCTAATTGAATTATATATTTAATTAATAATTTTAAAATTAAAATATGTTAATATTATTGTACGTAATTATTCACAATTTCATAATAAGAGGGGATGCTTTTTTTCTTTTTATTTAAAAATTGAAGGTGGGGTTTTTTTTTTTCAACGGAGTATAAATATCGAAGTTCTGTGCAACTATTTATTCTTTTTCATTTTTAATAATTAGGAAACAAAAATAATATTTTAATTGAAACAAATAATGATTTAAGGAACAGCTTGGGTTATGTGGCTCAGTTAGCCGAGCCACACACTCAGAAGTGGTAATTTCTGTGGGTTGACGGAATCTAGTTATCCAAATTGGGCTACATTTTGCCCTAATTTAAAAATAAATAAATAAAGTCAACAACAATAATAATTTTAAATTTTAATAACATTTACACATTTTAATGGAAACGAAAATTTAGAAAGGAATTTCGAAAATAAAGAACTTAGATTTCATTGTCTCCGGTCTGGATGGAGATCCCACACAATATTTGTTTTATTTAATTTAAATTTAAATACAATAACATTAAATTGTAATATCTTTTCTTTGTTATTAATAAATAATAATTGAAGTTTTTTTTTTAAGATTTTTTTCTTTGTTGTCTTATTTAAAAGTATTTTTTTTTAAATGTCCAATTTTACAAAAAATACATTGATTTGATTAAAATATACTTTTGATTTTACACAATTTTGATTCAATTATATATATTTTTATGAATCAATTGTACATATTCCTAACTCAATTAAAACTTTTAATTCGAATCACCAATCAAATCAATAATAACTTTATTATTTTTTGACATTTTAATTAAGGTTTGTGCATTTAAAATATTTGTTAAATTAACATGCGCATATAAAAATTTAATCCATAATGATTTTACTCAAAACAGGACAATACCCCCTGCATATTTTTTTTTCACTTGGATTTATTAATATAAAATTTTGAATAATTCTTGGGTGATCCGTGGTTACCCATAACTCTTTCACATGAGGGGGGTGGGGCCGTGTGGTCTCACCCCCTCTGTGAGAGAGTGGGGTGGGATCGTGTGGGTCTCATCCCTCATGTGAGAGAGTCATGAATAACCACGGATCAACCATGTAGACCTCTAAAATTTTATTTTGTTTATTTAGTTGGAAAGATATAGTATAAGAATATAATAATATGGAAATGGATGATTGGGTTGGGGCCACCAGAGATTCTCTCTCTACATTCCAGCGTTAATTCCACGCTACTTGATCATGATGATCATGATATAGACTTTGCCTTTTTTTTATTTGTTTGGTTGGCAAAATTCTCTTTTATATTTATTTTTATTTATTATTATTAATATTATTTTCACATCAGAATTTATTTGAAAGATGACAAGCCATTTCCATAGATTCATTTGGGTAAAAATAAAAGCTTTTTTAATAATAAAATTATTTTCAAATTTATAAATTATAGAGGATCAGCCTATAATATTAATAGTAGTACACAAAGACAAGTTTTTTTTTTTCTTATTATCATTATTTAAAAAAAAAAACATGATGTTGAGTTAGTGAACAAAACACTCACTAACTAAATTCAACTTTCATTTCAACTTTTAAAAAAATAATGAAAAAAATAATCTTTTTTCATGTTGAAGAGTCATAAAATGTTGTACACATTTGACATCTCTATTCAATCTTAGGGGGGGAAAACAGTAATAATAATTATTATTAAAAAAATAAACTCTTTAAGGCTAATATTCAAGCTACCCGTGGCCCATATATGTTAAAATTACTAAAGCACTAATGTCTTCAAGCCCAATAACTATTAATAGGATGGGTTGAAGCCCATTTAGAAATTAATTTCATACTCCAACAATTGGGTCTGATAGTCTGTGGACCATTGTTTGGCCCATTATATATTTTTAACTTTTAAAATGTTGTTAAAAGGCATGAAGTAATATAATATGAATGCAATGTATGCAATATGTTTATTTAATCTCTTAACTTAATTCAAAAAATAATTTTTTAACAAACACTATTATATACATAAAGATCGTGGCCGGATTCAATTTATAAAAATAAAATAAAATTTCACAAATTAGTATATTAGTGACCTACTATATATATTATATTATCATCATATAGAAATACTATTAATAAATCATAATCAAAGCAAAGGGAGGAAATTTGGTACAATTAATTTATTTAGGTTAATATCCCGTTTAACACATCTGTATTAATAAATAATTTTAAGTGTTTCATGATAAATGTATTATATTTTTTTATATTTAATTTTTGGTAAAAAAGAAAGAAAAATTTTCTAATAAATCACAAACAAACTACATTAATTTTTATTTAGTAGTAACTAGTACAAATCCATGTATTACGCGGTATGAAATTAATAATAAGAAAACATAAAATTTAAATTAATATAAATCAATTTGAAGAAATAAGAAAAATAAAAGAAATCATAACAAAATTAATAAAAAAATTAAAAATTTGACCATGAAAAAAATTGATAAAAATTTATTATAAAAGATAAATTTAATTTCACGTATTAATAAAAAAAGAAACAGAATTAAAACAAATAAAAAGAAAAAATAATCAAAAATATAAAAGAAACAATATGATAATTTACATGAGAGAATGATTAATGAATAAAAAGTCTTATTTATAAATAGAGAGATATTGAGTATATTAAAGATATCTTTTTATCTCCTAATTAAATAATAATTAATATAAATAATATTAAATATATACGTTGGATGTGTGTATATATGAATAGATATCTCCAACTAATTATAATGAATAAATATATTAATTAAGATATGCTTATAAAATAATTATTAAAATAATATTTTAAAAAAATAATTTACTAACAAAAAAAGTATTATAATGAAATTAATATGAATGTATTAATCAAAAAAATAAAAATATTATAAAATAAAATAAAATAGACGTGTATGAAAATAAAACTCTCATCTCACATGCGGAAGAAAAAACAAATTAAAACTAACATGTATCTTTATTAAAAATAATAATAAAACTGTTTAATTGAAATTCAAAAATGGAAAAATGGGATAGCAAAGGAGAATTATAAAATATTAATACGGTATATTTTAATTTAAAGAAATAAAAATAATAAACTAACTTACAAACTAAAAGATATTAAAATAAAAAACAATTAAAAAATATAACAAAAATTATTTAAAAGAAACATAAAATTTAAATTAATATAAATCAATTTAAAGAAATAAGAAAAGTAAAAGATCATAAAAAATTAAATAAAAAAATTAAAAACTTGACCATGAAAAAAACTTAATATAAAATTATAACAAAAGATAAATTTAATTTCACATACTAATAAAAAACATAATTAAAACAAAAAATAATTAAAAAAGATAAAAAATTAATCAAAAGAAATTCACATATAAATCGAGTTTACATAGAAACGCATGAAAATTCTGTTACCCCTTATTACATGAAAAATTACGACACATAAATTGTTACTTTTCAAATTCTTTTAAACCTTGATTTTTTTTCTATTATTCTTTAGTACATGGAAAGTTATATTACCCTTCAAAAAGTCATTTTTTATGTACTAATAATTTTAAAAAAAAGAATTTATATGTAAACTCGATTTACATGAGACACACCAAAAAAATTTAAAAATATAAAAGTGACAATATGATAATTTACATGAGAGTGAGGCTTGCGTGCACCCGGGCGCACGGAACACATTCCGTGCGCCTTTAGAAATTTTGTATTATGGGTAAGGGCACATTAATTTGGTTTAAAGGGTATACACTTTAATTACTAAAAGGTACACAATTTTGTTCTAAAGGGTATACACTTTTCATTAATATTTTTTTTTCTTTAGAAAATAAAGGGTACACATTTTTATACTAAAGGGTATACAATTTAACACAAAATTCTAAAGGCGCACGGAGTGTTGTTCGTGCGCCCAGATTTTTCTTTAGAAAATAAAGGGTACACATCTGTATACTAAAAGGTATACAATTTAGCACAAATTTCTAAAGGCGCACGGAAAGTTTTCCGTGCCCCCGGGTGCACAGGAGCTTTTGCCTTTACGTGAGAAATTAATAATTAATAAATAAAAAGTTTTATTTATAAATAGAGAGATATTGAGTATATTAAATATATCATTTTATCTCCTAACCAAAAATAATTAATATAAATGATATTAAGTAAATACGCAGAATAGGATATGTGTATATATATAAATGGATATCTCCAACTAATTATAATGAATAAATATATTAATTGAGATATACTTATAAAATAATTAAAAAAAAGCAACGGATACCTCCTTTAAAACTGGCAGAAAACTTTTGTTCAATTTACGTGGACATAATGAAAAAAAATAATCAAAAGAAAATTTAAAAAATATAAAAGAGACAACATAATATTAATCTATAAAAAATTAAAAAATAAGATTATAGAAAAAAAAAAACAACCGTACCTTTCTCTAGAGACAACATATATCAATCAATAAAAATTTAAAAAATAAGATTATAAAGAAAAAAAAGCAACGGATACCTTCCTTTAGAACTCGGAGAACGCTTTGTTCAATTTATGTGGGAGATAATGAAAAAGAAAATAAAAAACAATCAAAAGAAAATTTAAAAAACATAAAAGAGACAACATGATATTAATCTATAAAAATTTGAAAAATAAGATTAAAAAAAAAAACAGGTACCTTTCTTTATAACTAGAATTTTTAGACGTGCGATGCACGTCACTTGCACGCTTTATTTAATAATATTTCTTCTTTTATTTTTATTTGAAAAAAAAAATTGAGCTTGCTTGTTTAAATATTGTGATCCCACAAAATTTGTAACTATCTTATAATTTTAATTCGTGAATGTGGATAAAGACGTTGATGCACTCATTTATATAATTATATGTACTGTTTTCATTACCACATAGGGTGTGAGTTTTCAATTCATTCATTTATTAAATTATATCGTGAATTCATTAATTTGAAGTTAAAACCTCATATTCATTGTGTTAAAATTAAATATTCTTCATTTTAAATTATAAAGCATAATATATATATATATATATATATATATATATATATTTTTTTTTTTTTAAACTTACGAATTAATATATATACTTATATTCGAAGTTGTAAACGTTAAAATATATAAAAGAAATAATGTGATTAAAATGAAGAAAATGTATACTTAAAAGATCAAAAGGCTAAAGATTAAAATGCATTAAGGCTAACAATCAAAGGAGATGAATAGACATCATCATAAGAAAAAAAATTAATTATTTATATATAAATATTAACTGAGATTAAAATTGAAAATTAAGAATTTATGGTAAAAGCTCAAGTATTCTCACAATTAATGGGATATAAAATATTAATATTAATGCGTAAAAATAAAATAAAAGAAAATAAGTAATTAAGTACAAAAGGGGAAAAATGTTTTAAACACTAAGCGAATTTTAATATATTCATATTGTACTTTATAATACATCTTAAAATAAATATGATTTTAAGTTTTATGTAAAATGATAATGTAAGTAATTAACAACTTCGTATTAAAGAAAATTGTACAATAAAAATATCTATGAGAAAATTGTATCCAAAACATTCTTTTCCCCTACTTCCGCCTGACATTCTTACTCTTCAACTTTATAAAAATCTCCTCACCAATACAGTAACATTAATTTTAGTAATTCATCGCTTGGTGGAGTCTCTCCTCGTTGTGTTATAATAATGCAATTATTTATTTCTATTATTCACATCTTTTATCTGCAAGTCAATTTCTAATCTCATTACTTATCTTTTTTTAGATTTTTTTTTAAGGAAATCCTCGTTTAGAAATTATTTTGCTTTTCCTTTTCAAGCATTTATTTTAAATGTAGTGATACAAAACAATTCACACTTTTTTGCCTTTTTTTATAAAATCATATTTTTTTTCTTTATCTTTCCTTCTTATTCACTTTCTTTTTCTTTAACTTAGTACATCTGTTTTAAGAACCCATGTGCATGATTTATTTATGATCCTCTCAACTTTTACGTGTTCTAAATAATTTACATGAATAAATTGTATGTATTATTAATTACATGGGTTTAATATACAATAATTAATATGTTTATTATTGAAAATAATAAAAAATAGCAACGACAAAATTATCTAAAAAGTATTTCCAAAGATCTTCATACTTTCATGCCAATCAAACAATATATTTATATATCAATGGTTCATTTTTTTGTTCCTTTTTTCTTGAGTAAAGAATATATATATATATATATATATATATATATATTAAGAACACAATATATAAAAACTAAGTAAAACATTAATGAATATAAGAGTAGTTATTGGTCATCACCTTTAAAATGTGTGTAGAAATAATTGTAGCATATCATGTATCATCACAATGTGTAGTGGCCACCCTTCTCCTAAAACAGGTCGAACACATTACTGTCTTAAGCTCTCGATTATATGTCCGCTTAAAAATTTTTGCACCGCGGAACTGAGCATGTCACAAACTCAATCCACACACTCTGTATACATATATCAATATATATGTTGAGGAACCTGCAGTGAATCATATTAATTCTTATACTTATTTCATGCGGGTAATTAAACAGACTTATCACAAAATTAAAACACACACTAATCACAAAATAAGACAGTATATTAATTGACTAAACTCAAAATTTGAGACAAAACTCATCATAGTTAAAAGAGGAGCAGAGAAGGAGAACAGAGGAATATATGAACGAAGAATACTATTTAAAAAACATATTAATTAATTCAAAATTAGGATACAAATGAATGCAGAAAAAATAGGGTAATGGTCATACTGAGCTGAGAACCTAGTGATGTCGTCGAGAACCCTTCCAGGACTTCCGTTTCTGACGACTCATCATCACCACCCTACCTTCCACATTTTATAATGTGTTATTTATCTCTTCATAATACTCATTAAATATCTTTATAAATTCATTAATGTATACTAATTATTTAATATAGTTTATTAAATAATAATTATATTATAAAATAATTATAAATAATATATTTAACTTACTAATTAATATAAATAATTAGTTAATAATAATTAATTGATAAATTAAAATTAATTATGAAATTGAATTGAATAAAATAATAATAATTCTCAAAATTAGTTATCATAAAAAAAATTAAATAGTTCATATAATAGATGTCTAATAATTATTTATAATATAAAGAGAGGAGTTAAAGAGACAGTTCATAATTTATTAGTGATAATATAAAGAGTGAGAGTCAAAGAGACCGTTCATGATTTATTAGTGATAGTATTATAAAGAGGAGTTAGAGAGTCAATAGTAAAAATAATTAAATGATAGATTTAAATTTATTATGAAATAAAATAAAATAATTTGGAATTAAAAAGTTTTAATATTTAATATGTGATTATTATTGATAATATAGAGTGAGGAGTTAAAAAGTCAATAATATTAAATGATAAATTAAAATAATTATGATAAAATAAAAAAAATATGTTCTAATAGATCCCATTTAATATATTATTATAATTATAATTATATTTGTAATAATTATGGTATGATTTTTTAGTAGATGTTGAAAAATTTACGATTGTAAAATAATGAAGATAATTAGTGTATTGAAATGAATTTATTATAATAGCAACAATTAATAATTAATGGAACATTAAATATTAAGTCAAGGGTAAAAAAGTAGCAAAGAAAAATAAGTAAGGATAAAATGGGAAAAAAAAGTTTCTCAACTCCAAGCCACTTTTAATATATTAAGATTTGATGAAAGCTTTTGTTCAATTCACGTGGGAGATAATAAATTAATAAAAAGTATTATTTATAGGTAGAAAGATTTTAGTATATTAAAGATTTCTCTTTATCTCCTAATCAAATAATAATCGGTATAAATAATATTAAGTAAATAATATATAAATAAATATCTCTACTAATTGTAATAAATAAATAAATATATGAATAATAAAAAAATAAAATAATTGAGAAAATTTGTGGAAATGATACCTCATCAAAATTAAACTCTCAATTAGTATATTAATGATGTATATCATTATATTGGTCCGAATTGTTTATAATTTTTCATATATTTATTTACTTTAATTAGTATGTAGAGTAGTTAATTTCTATTCAATAAATTTCCAATGTTTACACATATTTGGAGTAAATTTCTTATTATAAAATTTATGTATGGTGAAATCTACTTGATAAGTTTAAATAGGGCAGTAGTGGTAGTTATTTAATTTAATTTTTTGATAATTTTATTTAATTTAAGAGTCTAACTTTGGTGCACCTAAATAATCTTCATTTTAGATCAACTATTTATTTAATCATCACCACACAATAAAATAAAATAACTAAAATAATTTTGATAACCACCCACTAAATCTTTCACTTTACCTTATAAAATTTTCACTTTACCTTATAAATTTGTAGGTACACCGGTATATCAGGTACACTGTAAAATAACCCTTAATTTAATAGTGTAGATTAATTTAAAATTTAATCTAATTGTTGAGATTGTCTATAAGGATGCTAAATGTCCATAATATGGACATCCATATGCTATTCAAATATAAATTTACTAATTTATTCTTTATTAAAAAAACTCTAATCCCTACAAATATAAATCCTATCATTTAAAACTATAAGCTCTAAATAATTACTCCCTCCGTCCTGGTCAAAGTGTGTTATTTGATTTTTCCACGTAAATTAAGGAGTATTATTATTTTATGTAAAGTGGGTATGTGTATTAGAGATATGTGATGGGTAGTTGTGGGTCATTGGTTGTCCATTTTTACTAAAAGAGAAAAATTGTGCAATTTGGACGGAATGCCCAATATAATAAAATTGTGCAATTTGGATGGGACGGAGAGAGTATACCCTAAACCACATTACTAAATAATTTTTATAAAATTCTGAATGTCCAGAATATATGGATAAAAATCTTTACCGTAAATTTAAATGGGATAGTAGTGGTAGTTATTTAATTTAATTTTGATAATTTTATTTAATTTAATAGTGTAGATTAATTTAAAATTTAGGAAAAATAAAATTATTCGTCCACTAACTTACACTCAATTTGAAATTGGTCCATTCGTTTTCTTAATTTTGAAATCTGTTCATTAAGTTCATGAAACTCAATTTTTTTGTCCATCAACCTGCTATAGTGGGTAACTTGATGACGTTGCGTTTGTTTTCCCAAATTTTTTTTATTATGTGCTACAAATAAAATAGACTGATGTGACATTTTTCTTTAGACTGGTGTGACATTAAAAGACGAGAAACCGTGATTCTCAAATTTCTAAAATTCCCAAAATCAAAGAACATAAAGTTAGATATTCAAATCTATACATTTCAAACAAATTGTAAGAATTGTAAACAACAATCAAAACAATCTGTGCATTTTAAAGGCAAGAATTTCAAACAGCAAGTTGCTTTTGATGGGATGATCGGTTATCTTCATTGAAACACAAATGGAGTAATTTAGAGGTGGGTTGATCTGAAATTTGAACTTCAGATCACAGGCGCCTTCACACACTAGAAGCCCTCCTCCGTCGGTAAATGTTGCTTCAGTCTGTATCATCATAATCCACCTCAAGAAAAGGAAGCAACCGACACACAACGCCGCCGCTGACTCTATTCAGGTAGCCTTATCCAGCCGCCGAGAGTTCCAATGCTCGCCGTAGTCATTGTCGCTCAGATCTGTTGCTGCCCTTCACATATCTACTCCAGCCGTCGAGATTTCCAATGCTCGCCGGAGTCATTGCCGCTCAAATCTGTAGTGCCTCGCTGAAGACATTCCAGGAATGTCGAGGTGGCTGTCGCTAGGGCCACAAAAGGTGACGGCGGTGATCTCTCGAAACGAACGACGAGGACCCTAGCGCCGGCGTTGTTCTCGATCAAGTCCTTGGCCATGCTGATGATGGTGCCGCCGGCGAAGCAGCCATGTCGTACATCATGAAGCGCTTGACGGAGGGGCGGAGGCCGAGAAGCTTGGTGAACTGGTGGTCGGCGTCAGGCATGTCGACGCCACTGGTGGTGCAGACAACGTGGATGATCTTGGATTTCAAATGAAAAAGAGAACAATTTTGTGTGTTGTTTTAATGCCACATAGACCATTTCATAAAAAAAAAGGAAAAATAAATGTCACGTCATTATTATCAGGTGAGTTACCCGCCGTAGAAGGTTGATGGACGAAAAATTTGAGTTTCATCAACTTAATAGACTGATTTCAAAATTGAGAAAACGAATGGACCCATTTCAAAATGAGTGTAAGTTAATGGACGAATAATTTCATTTTCCCTAAAATTTAATCTAATTGGTGATATTGGCAACGATATCACTGTGTACGTTTTAAATTAAAATATATATATATATAATTAAAATTAAATGAATAAATTTCTACACATGTTAAATATTTAGGTAACAGTAAAGTTAGGTGGCAAGAATCCAAATTTATCTTGCTTGCTCTGTATGATGAGTAAAAGATTTTAGTTGACCAAACTAAACAGTAAAATTGTTGTCTAGCTTTGTTAATTTCCTTTGTCGGTGTACTTTTTCTTCAATTTAATACCAACTTTAATTTCGAAACATTTGGCCGTTAGAACACCGTTGAAATTATTTGATCCGAATCACCACCGCCACACGTTTACCACGTCAAACTCTTTAACTCCGTCACTATCACCAATTATCTTCAACTCAAATTTTCAAATTAAAATTATTATTTATTTATTTATTTTAATTTATTGTGATACTAACAAATAATTGCTTGAGTTAATACGAAAAATAATTAAGCAAATTCTTCAATATTCTGGGAAAATTTAACTGTATTTAAGAAGTTACTGAAATGCAGATCCAATTCTGAAACGATTCATCATCAAATGTGGAAAAATCAGAAATGATTCCAGAAAAAATAAAATAAGTGATGAAAATTTGAGCAAGAGAACAGAGATTGAATCCGTACACATCATCATTTCACAAATTCAAACCACGATTCATCAATGGAGATAACTTCTTCTGATCGATTACTCAAAATATACGAAGCTTACATTCACAGCAAAGATCTAGTAAAGCACAGCATTAAGAAATAACCTAATAATTTTATTTCGCACTTGCGAAAGGGGGAAGATCAGCGGCTGGAGCGATCGGAGGTCGGCATTTCCTCCGCCAGCTTCGACGGCGGCTGCGGCGGCAGGTGAACACCAGCGCCGCTGATTTTATCCGGCGGTGGATGCGGAGCTTGAGCGACGGATGGAGGAGGAGCAATGTCTTCCGCCGGGAGAGGGGCGGTGAGGTTGTCTGGAATGACGAAAATGCCCTGCGACGGCCGCCGCTGGTGACGGTTAGTTTTCTGAGACATTTTCAGTTAAGGACGAAATGTGGGGGGGAAAAAGGAAAAGAAGAGAAATGATGGTTGGGAAATGTGAAGGTGAAAAGAAGCGTTGGGGTTAATATAGAGGGAACAGTTGGGTCAAAGATTATCCGTTCACATTGGGATTTTGGAGCAATTAATTACTTTGGATTTTGTGGATCCAAATTAAATTTATTAAATTGAAAATTGGTTAATTTAGATTAGGTTTGATTGACCTCTTATTTGGAGTTATTTGGCTTGAATATTTTCTTGTGAAAAAGTTGAATTATTATAAAAGTAAAGTTTGATTATCATATAAATAAAATATATTTATTAATAATTAAAATATGTTAGATGGTAAATTATATTTTAATTTTAATTTATAATTTAATACAATATTTATCATATTAAAAATATTTATTTTTTAATAATTAATAAATATATTTTTTATTTATATAACAATCATGTATTTAATAATACTATATATTACTCATCCGTGCGTTGCACGAAAATAATTAAAGTATATTATAATTATATATTTTTAGGTTGTGTTTGAATTGAGTCATTTCAAATTCAATGGTTTTGAAAATGAGTGGATTTTAAATTCCTTGAATTTCATTATTTGAATAAATTATGAATTTTCGAAAGGATTTCAAATTCATAATTCAAAAAATAATTTTAAAAAATAATTTTATATATGATAAATAAAAATAATAAATTTTTATTATATTAAATATTAAAATCTAAAATTTTATTAAAAATAATTTTTTGTGGAAGAAACTCTACCACCCAACCTACCCTTACCCACCCCAAAAAGATTAAAAAAAAATTAGATTTTAATATTTAAATAATAATAAAAGTATTATCACGGTTTGCTGAATCATCCAATATAAAGCTCTCCCGTAGGAATCTTCAGTCACTTCTCGTCTCATCTCAAAGCGCATCACTTGTGTCTATGCAGCACAAAGAATTTATTCACCTTCTCTATATATATGCTTAAAACATTATATATTATTGTTATCTTTCTTATCTTTTTAATAAGAATACCATTCGGCAGTACTAACTCAACTCAAATGTATACGAAAGATGGATTAATTGTGGAATGTATGATTGAGTTGTCTTTCTCATGTTAAGCAGCTTGATTCTTTTTCCTTTTCTTTTCTCTTATGCATTATAATTATCTTTTTCCTTTTGCCTTTCTCATGTAGATTAAAATTGAATTATTTCTAAATAGAGTAAAAAATAATATCAAAGTATAAAAGAAGATAAAATAAATTAAATTATGAAAATAGAGTTTATAGAATTATTTTTAAAAAATACAAAAATCGAAGGGAAAAAGTAAGATAACAAAAAATTAAAAAGTATAATGATACATTTTGGAGAATGATTGAACATGTATATAAGATCAAATAAAAGTATAAAAGACAAAACAAATTAGAGTATATTATAAATAATATGAAAGTAGAATATGTAAACGAGAAGAAAAAGAAGTATTATTAGAAAAAAAACAAAAAGAATGAGATCAAATATGAGAATGATTTAACTTAAAAAATAATATCAAATAAAAGTACGTATAAAAGAAGATAAAGTAAATTAAATTATAAAAATAAGGTTTATAGAATTATTAAAAAAAATCGAACAGAAAAAAATAAGATAACAAAAAATTAAAAAGTATAATGATACATTTAGGAGAATGATTGAACCTGCAAATAAAATCAAACAAAAATATAAAAGATAAAACAAATTAGAGTTGATTATAAATAATATGAAAGTAGAAAAGAAAAAACATTAGAGAGAGAGTGAGAGAAAAAAAAGGGGAGAAAGTAAGAATTTGATTAGGCTGAAAAAATTTATATATAATTATTTTAATGAATGAACGACCGTTATTGAAAGTAAATATTTATAAAGAAGATTTTAATAAAAATAAAATTGATACTATATTAATTGAAATTAAGCATATTTTGATTAAAAATTAATAAAATTTATATTGTTAATTTAAATCAATAAAAAAGTAAAATTTAAATAATAAAAAAAATTCATTATTAGTATAATTAAATTTTATGATTGATTGAAATCAAGGAAAATCATATGTCCTATGTATATTAAATTAAATTATAATATATGAATATTTATTGATATATTAATTTAAATTAATATTGAATAAAAATTAGTTCAATATGCCAAAAATATCTCTTATATTTACCAAATTTATTTTGTTAAATAAAAAAGTAAAATTTTAATAACAAAATCCATTATTATTAGTATAATTAGATTAGATTTTATTATTGAAATTAAAAACATTAATTGGACGGCCAAGATTAAAATTGAATTATTTATAAATAGAGTAAAATTGAAAACAAATTGAAAACTAAAGTGGAAGTTTAAGTTTGCCTTTATATATGTATAGATAGATAGATTTATATTTAAACGTATTATTTAATATATCCGATTTTTAGAAACAGAAAAATTATTTTTATCATAACAATTAGAGGTGAGACTCAAATAATTCCACAATAAAAATACTAAAGTAGAATCTTTGAAAAACATTACACATGATTTAATGTTCATATTAATGTCTAAAAAAAGCATAAATTTGGAGCTAAGCTACTAAATCCCAACTAAATGTGTTGTGTAAATAAAACCACACATTTTAATGTTTTATTTTTTATTTATCTAAGTTACTTATAAATGCATGCATGATAAATACCTTTTACATTTCTTTTTCATTTTCATCTTTCTTCATTAAACTTTACCAATGAAAAAAAAATTCACATCAATTTTAAAAGTAGGAGCATTAATTATAAATTTATCAGTCTCACACACATAATACACTTCATAATTTAATGTATTTATTATCTAAAATATTAACCCTTCAAAAGTCAATAAAATTAGTCAAAAAATAAATTTTCTTAAACTTCACATCTATGATAACGGTATATGTATTATTAGGACGAAGGGAGTATACATTTTCAATAATTTATAAATTTTATTAGTTAGTCTCTTGTGACCCCGTTACACATGTATATAAGGGTATAACACTTTGTTCTATAGAATATACACTTTAAATAATATGGATATAATTTTTTAATAAAAAGATTAACTGAAATATAAATGGTATAAATATTTCATTAAAAAAATATTTATTTAAAGAAAATCAAGAGTATATATTCTTACTCTAAAAAGTGTACATAATTTGATGCTAAAGGAAACAACTGTTGAAAATTATTAAAGTTGGGGCACTATGGAGACACAAAGTTTTAGCCAAATTTTATAGCATTACTATATTAGAGTATCTCCAAGAGATTCTTTATAATTTAGAGAGTATTTTATAATATATATAGAGTAGGTAAATTATGGATAATCATATTTTCAATCATCTCCAATACACTCTTTATATTTTATTTATTTAGTTTGTTCTCTTTCCAATGCTTATTTATTATAGTATTTATTTTTCTTTTATTTTTTGTGTTTACTCCTAATTTATTTAATTAAATATATGAAGTAATAAATATTTTAATGTTAATTTCAAGAAAAAGAGTGTTGGAACTAATGAAATACTCAACACATTTAATTTTAAAGAGTTGTTGAGACTCTTTAAATTTGAAGAATCAAAATGGTTATATAAAATTTTTTGTTAGTTTAAAGAGTTTATTGGAGGTACTTTTTGTTGTAAAATTCTTTAAATTATAGATAGATAATTTCTCATTTAAAGAAACTTTAAGAGATGCTCTCACGTTGCACAAGTGCAGCTATACTAGCTTAAAAAAATAAGGTTTTTTTTTTCCAATAAAACACTACTCTCCCGTCTAGGAAAACTCTTTATTTTTATTGTATATATTAAGTTTTAAAAAAATATTTTTATTAATTTTATTAATGTTTGAGGGTAAATTGTATTTTTATGTAATAAAAATGATAAAGTAATATATTTTTGGTAGACATTTTTGAAAATATGATGTATTGAAATGTTATTTCTTTTGAAATTTTTACTATTTTTAAAGAGTGAAGATTACAGTGAGACAAACAAATAAGGAAAGAATGAAAAGTTTATTGGGATGGAGGTTTAATTTTTTTCTTAAAATAAATTGTATTTT
The DNA here is from genome assembly GCA_023678885.1 of Pogostemon cablin. Taxonomy (NCBI): domain Eukaryota; kingdom Viridiplantae; phylum Streptophyta; class Magnoliopsida; order Lamiales; family Lamiaceae; genus Pogostemon; species Pogostemon cablin. The sequence goes on along the minus strand of CM042977.1, from coordinate 933,754 downwards.
AAAAGTATAATTTTATTTTTTTTAGTAGAGAATTTAGTGTTTTATAAAGTATATAAGTACTGGGTTAATTGCAAATAATATCACGAACTTTACTCATATTGTAAATTAATTATTACTTTTGAGAAATTACAAAAGAAACCATCATCTTTAAATATTGGTGCAAACGCACCCAATTTATGACTAAAAGTATGGGGTTTTTTTTGGTGCATTTTGCAACAATACTTAAAGGTGGTATTTTTTTTTGCAATTTCTCAAAAGTGAGGATTAATTTATAATAGGGTAATTGCAAAAAAAAATCACGAACTTTACTCCTATTGCAAATTAATCCTCACTTTTGAAAAATTACAAAAAAAATCACCACTTTTAAGTATTGTTGCAAAAAAAACCCAAAAAAATTCCTACTTTTATTGAGAATTTGGATTTTTTTGCAACAATATTTATAGGTGGTGGTTTTTTTTTGCAATTTCTAAAAAATGAGGATTAATTTGCAATAAGAATAAAGTTCGTGATTTTTTTGTAATTAACCCTTGCAATCTGAGTAAAGTTTGTGGTCCTTCTTCCAATTAACCCTTTTACTTTTGGTTCATATAATGCATTAAAAAAGTACATACACTCAATTGTGGATCGTACATTGTCGTTCTATCATATACTCCATCAAACCAATAATAGAGATTGTATTCATTCCCATTTGCACAAATAATTCAACTTCTTGTTTTTTAATGCTCATACATGAATTCTAAATTTGGAGGAATGTTAGTACAAATTACTATAAATAAATTTAGTCAATTCAAGTAATCAAATATTTATTTAATTTATTATTGTTTAATTGTTTTATAATAATCATATAATGGCTATGGAGCATTGAATTTCATTCAAATTCCTGCAAATAAATAGTTTTGAACAGATGTGTAAGCAGTTGACTTGTAATCAATAACTAATTTTAAAATCAATTGTATGTTATCGTAGATAGCAGCCATACTTACAGCATACTCCATGTAGTTACATTTATTTATTGGGACAGAGTTATACAGTCACACGGTCACGGTGGAAGCATTTTTTTTTAATTAGTAATACAACTTTTTATTTAGAGTATTATTACCTTTTATTTATATTATAAATAAATTATTCATGAATAGTTAATGCATTATTATTATTTTTTATTAATTATTTATATTATAAATTGTTCATTAAATAATTAATATATCATTATTATTTTTTATTAAAATAGTGTATTATACTTCATTTATTTTTCTAAATGATATTATATATATGGGTTTATTATTGTGCCATACACGTTTTAAAGGGTAATTACCATCAACTACATTGAAAATTAGAAATAACTATCAGGTACAAAATTTCATGGTGATATCTCCAAATTAGCCTGACCGAACACACCATTTATCTGCCACCACCGCCTGAATTTCTCTGCGCTGTCTCACGATTTTCAAATCGATCTGGGGGATTTGTTCCTCGTTCATCAATTCATCTCCACACATGGAGCCTAATTTCGGTCGTCTCTATTGTTAGCCGTCAGAACCAGCGTCACCAGGGCTCACTCTGTTCTCAATCGGCAGCCGACTCTTCTATTGGTGGATTTCAGCCGCCGGAGTTCGCTTTGGATTTTGGCTGTTGCGATAGTTTTCTCCAGATCCTTCAAAACTATTGGCGGCCCCTGCGTTTTCAAGGAAGAATAGAGTAGATCAGGGGACATCGAAATCTAACTTCAGGGGTTTTGTTCTTCAATTTCAGGCTTAACCTTCCAGTTGGTCGTTTTCCTTGTTCTGATCTGCTCGCTTCGACCTACCGCCCTTCATAATCAAGATATTGCTTCCAAGGTATTCCAATTCTTATTAGTTTTAGGGTTTTTTTGCTGCTTATTTATGCAATGTTTCATCTTATATGCCGGCATATACTACTGGCTTTGCTTTGAATCAATAGTGTAAATTCTATTTCCTTGTTCTTATTTTCATTTTTGTTTGTAGCTTTGTGTATTGCATCTCTGTTGACTCGTTGAAACGATGGCTTCGAAGCGTATTGGATTTGCAGAAAGATCCTCCTACTTCTACTTCTTCCAGTGCTGGTAACTTTTATTCTTTTGCATATTTCTTATTTGCTTTGTATTATAACGCGTTACAGTATTGTTGTATGAATTTGGAGCAATACCCCTGCATTATTTTTTTCATTTCCAGTGATTGGACATGTTGTGATATCTTTTAAGAGCTTCTAGCCCACTCTACTTTTGTTTTCTTTGAATGCAATTGAAGCTGTAAAGAATTAATTTCTAGGTTAGACTGTTGCCATATAGGAATTGATAGGTACAATGATCTAGCAATAAGCTTTAGAAAATGGTGGTGAAGATAGTGTAAGTCTTCTTGGTGCACCAAATATTAACTTCTGCATTCTCTATCTTTCCATTTGAGTCTGTTTTTTTGTTGCCTTGTGATTTCCTCCATTAGAATGCATACTTTTTTTGTTTTACTCTATGAGGGTGAGTTTTCCTTGCTGCAGGACCTATTGCTGAAGATATATTTCACTAGCAAGCCACCATTATGGGTCCCACAGATATTCCATATGCCGGAGGTGTTTTCCTTGTTACCATCCACTTCCCTCCAGATTACCCGTTCAAGCCTCCTAAGGTATTTTATTTCTTCCATTTTGGAGTGTAAGAGATAACTTTCTTAGCTTTTTCTTTCAGTTTTAATTTTATCAGAAACGTCTAAGATCTTCAGAACTGAAATTCTTTACTTGTGAATTTTCCAGGTGTTTAAAAATCACTGTTGTACATTTGATTTGAGTTCTAATAGTGTGCGCTTCTTAGGTTGCTTTTAAGACTAAAGTTTTTAACCCGAACATCAATAGTAATGGAAGCATCTGTCTTGATATCCTTAAAGAACAATGGAGCCCGGCTCTCACCATCTCGAAGGTATTATTTATTTATTGTTCTTTCTGGCCTTAAAGCTTCATGTTTTGTTTTACTTGGAGGTTGTTATAATTCCTGATATTGGTTGAAGGAACTCATTGGGGATCATACATTGCAGCATTTTATATTAAATGCAAATGTTTTAACACCTGTCGTGTGTATATTAATGTTCTCAACACATGCGGCATAGTTATCTTGAAGTATGAGATGAAACAGCGCCTAAAAGAGTATCTACATTACTTTCAAGTTTCAATGACTGACTTGTATGTCATTTTAGTCGACTTCATTTATGAGAATTGCTTCCGATTTTATTCTTAAAATTGCTATAAAATCTTTATATATTCAAACCGTTTGTTACATTGTTGACTATTGCCACTGTTAATTAGGTGCTGCTTTCAATTTGCTCATTGCTCACTGATCCAAATCCTGATGATCCACTTGTTCCTGAGATAGTCCATATGTACAAGACTGATAGGTCCAAATACGAGACCACTGCGCGTAGCTGGACACAGAAATATGCCATGGGATGACAAAAGACACTCTAGCTGTCCTTTTATAGCATCATTTAAGTATAACTCCACAAATCATAAATTATTGTAAGCAACGCATATGGATGTGTGTGATTCCATTTAAATCGCTGGTTTTTGGGCTGAAGTACTGATTAGGGCAATACAAGTGATAAATGGAATAGTGAGTTCATGTTATATTTGATTCTCAATAGGATCTTATGGTGTGTGAAATTTGTTTTTCAGTCAGGCGTGGAATTATCACTTGTGTCTATTTACCGATTGATGTATGGACTCATGTAATAGTTCTGTTGTTGCTTTATAAGAAAATAGATGGCACATGAGATTATCACTTAAACTAATTATCAAAAGGGAGAAAAATGGTTTTAAATAGGTTTCGAATGAATTACCAATCCATTTGATGAATTAGTATCTATATTAGGGTCATGCATCACCTACAAGCTTGTCTACATCTATAGGAGTAAACAAAATGTGCAAATAAATTGTGCAAGAAAAATTCGTCAGACTGCCACCTGACTTCCGTCGGAACTTAAAATGTGCAAAAAAAATTCGTCGGACCGTCGCCTGACCTCCGCCGCCGGTTGCCGGACCTCTCTTGAAAATTAAAATATGCAAACAAAACGTGCAAATATAAATTGTGCAAACAAATTGTGCAAAATAAATTCGCCGGACCGCCGCCTGACCTCCGTCGGAACATTTTAAAATGTGCAAACAAATTGTGCAAAACAAATTTTTGCAAACACATAGGGGTATTTACGGTATCACAATCATAATTGTGTAGTTATGAGTAATAGTGCTTTGAGTCATGTAGTTAATAGTAATTATGCATTATTTGATGTACCTCCTAGTAAGTGACCCTATATATATATATATATATATTTTTCGAGTTGTTATTAGGTGCACCGTGTATAACTTTTTATTCTATTTTGTTTACATGTTATTCTATTTTGTATACGTGTTTGTAAATAATTGTATACTTTTTTCACACTATGTTTTCATTAAAAAAAATTAGCATCCATATGTGTATAACTTTTTATTCAATAGTGTATACATGTTTTTTAATAATTGTATATCTTTTTACACTCAATTTTTCATTAAAAAAATTAACAATTAAATTGTATACATTTTTTTTCATAATTGTCTATATTTTTGTTTATATTTGTATACATTTTTTAAAGTGGGTGCACCATATCATTATAATTAGCCTATATTTTTTTGTATACTCGCCTAAAAAACTTTTTTTTTTCAATTAGAAAAACACTAGTCATTTTAGAGTTTTTTTTCCTCAAAATCATAGAAAATTTTAATTTTGATCTCAATATCTCTTTTTTTTCTTAATTTAATCCCAAACTATCTCAGTTGGTTCAATTTATGAAAAAAATTATAATTAGCATTAGAAAATAAAAATTCACCAACACAATTTCCATGTCATTGTTATATCCCTATCACATCAAATAACATTAAAAAAAATGTGAATCCTAACCGCGATTTGATTACTTCACCAACTAATAAAATTATTGACACATGGTGGTTGATAATTCAAAGTAATATTAATTGTGAATTATTGTTAACATTAAATAGGAGTACTTGTTAAAATCGGATGTTCTAGATTACAATGTTAGTGCCCTAATTAAGACACAAGATACAATTCAAATTGACCAAATTGGACCAGCTTCATCGCTGCTCCATTGGCCTTATGAGTTAAAATACCCTTTTGTGAAATGATAATTATGTGGGAGAGTCGTTGTTAAACTATGTTTGTTATTTAGATAAAATATGTTAATTCGTAATTAAAGTGTATTTTTAAAATATGATGAATAATGAATTAAAATATATTTTTACAATCTTATCACTTCAAACATACTTTAATAATTACTTTAAAACACATACTTGGAGTTGGTGGAAATTGTAAAAGTGAGGGTTAAAATGGGATGTTGGATTTTCCATGTGGGGTGAAAATCCAATTTTTTTTTAACATAATGTTGATATTGTTAGATTGATTTTTATTTATGGGACACTTTAATGATTTATATTTGTTTGTGTATATTTTGGGATAAATCTCATGCTCAAGATTAATGAAATTTCTCTTTTTAAAAAAATAAATATATTAATAACTTTAATAATTACCAATAAATATACTTTAATTATATAATAATAATTATTTTAATAATTGATCAGACGTATAAAAGTATATCATAAGTTATTAGCTCATTTAATAATTTGACCCTGGGGAGTTATAAGGGAGCTTGGAGAAATAAGGGTGTATGGAGTTATTGATCTAACTACTAACTCTACTACAACTTTGTCGAAAAAAAATAATAATAAAACAATAATTTGACTCTAATGAATTAAAAATAATCCATTTCCACACGTTTAAAAATGTAATAATACTCAATTCCACGATGTTTGCACAGTGCTACACGAATATTTTTTTTAATTTTGTAGGTATTGTTACTTCTTCTTAATAGAATGGAAAAGTATGTTGTGTTATATCTGTGTTGGTTGAGGATAACATTCTTACAATTAAAATGTATTTTGAATTATTTAATATAGAGTTAACACATTTTAATTTTCGAGCAAAATCTCGTGTAAATTCGTTTTCTTTTACTTATTATATTTTACTTTTTATTTAAAATGTTACCATTTTTTTAAATATCTTACTATTAAATAATTTGTTACCATTTTTTTAAATATCTTACTATTAAATAATTTAATTTAATTGAATAGTTATATTTTTTATTTATTATTATACTATCACTTTTCTTATCAATAAATTTATTTTTTATATAACTCAAAATTATTATGATGCGGAAATAAATAAAATGAAAAAATTAGAAATAGATTAAGTATATATATTTTGAAATGAAAAATATAAAATTGGGTAATATAAGTATTGACACTTGACAGAGACAATTGCAAAAGGCAACAAATAAAGAACCATTACCTCCAAAATCCCTCCATCCCTCACACGTGTTATCTGCATGAGATGAACCTCCACACGTGTCACGTCACACACGCTCCCATCTAATACACACGCAACCCACCTTCTCTCTCTCTCAAACAATGGCAGATCGACAATATCAGTCAAACAGATCCACCGGCGCCACCACCTCCATTCTCCAAAAACTCCGAAACCACTCACCAAACTCCGCCCAACTCGCCGGCGTCGCCACCCTCGTAATCTCCGGCGGCATTCTGCTCTTCCTTTCCGGCTTAACCCTAACTGCCGCCGTACTGGGCCTCATCTTCTTTGCTCCATTGATTCTAATCTCGAGCCCTATATGGATTCCGGTGGGCTTTCTCATCTTCGTCGCCATTGCCGGATTGCTCGGCTGTGGCTACCATTTCGTGGGTTTATAGGTACTTCCGTGGGTTCAACCCGCCAGGGTCGGACCGGGTCGATTACGCGAGAACCCGACTCGCAGATACAGCGGGTCACGTGAAGGATTATGCTAGGGAGTATGGTGGGTATTTTCAGGATGCTGCACCTAGTGCGTGATTAAGTAAAACCTTCGGTTTTTGCTTCTCTTGAGATCTGAATTTATTTTGCGGACTAGTTATTTGTTGCTTGCTTTTATAAATCTTCTGCTAAATTAAACTAAAGATTTATGCATTACTCAAACTTTTTAATATTGGACTAAACAGACAATCACGTATGTCATGTAAATTTTATGCTTTCCTTATACTATCTAGATTTTTAACGAGTTAAATTAATTTTATGCCCGTAATTAAACAAAATCTCGATTTAAAAAAAAATAGATAATTAGTTCAACCTTGTTCTATAATTAACAAATCGTTTCAATTTTTACCCAATTTTTACTGGAAAACACAAACTTAGCCGGAATTTGCCACTATCATGTTTTAATTTGGAGGTTTCCGGCTGATCAATCATACGTGTCAATTTTGAATTTTTTTAGCCAATGAATCCGCGCCATGTCATATTCCACCTATTTTTTTAGTTCCCACATTCGCAGTATGGGGTTAAATTCATTTTATGCCCTAAAACTAAGCAAAACTTCAATTTTGCCCTAAAAATATAAGTAGTTCAATTTTGCCCTATAACTAACAAATCGTTTCATTTTTTGCACAATTTTTGTCAGAAAACGCGAACGTCGGAATTCACCACGTCATGCTTCAATTTGGGGATTTTTGGCTGGTCAATCCGACATAGTAATTTTGATTTTTTTATCCAATAAATCTGCCACGTCATATCCCACCTATTTTTTTTCCACATCAGCATAAAAATTTTATTAATATGAATCGGCTGGTTGTAATAGACATTTGACTATTCATTTATTATAAGCACCCTTGTACATTGGTGATGTTTTATAAAAAAAGAAAAAGCTTATGCGCCCCCGAGACACACCGTGCCCCTATGGGAACATAACCCTCCCCCTCCATATTTTATTTAAATCTATGTATTGCTAGGGTTTAAATTGCAAAGTGACATGGAAATTGCAAAGGGGCATGGTGTCCCCAGGGGCACAAGAGCCTCACTCTTATAAAAAATTCTTTAAAAAAAAATAGATCTTGTGTGAGATCGTCTCACGTGAGACCATTTTGCAATTTTTAAAATAGTTATCACTTTCGCTATTAAACGTGATCACTTACGCTATATGTTGGGTCAGTTGGGCCTTGTGGCCCAAACTTGTTGGTCTTCATTCTCCCACCTGAGGGCTGCCATAATCTTAGTGGAATCCAATTGGAGATAGTGATCCACTTTCCCCTCTTTTCCTCTCCCATGCTTCCATGCTTCTTATACGGCCCGTTCCACACTTTGTGGGTGTGGGGGGTAGATGAGAGTCGAGTGACGGGAGAGAGGAAGAGGTTGGAGGGGGTTCGTTCCTTCTCCTCCGGTGGGTTCCTTTGTGTTGTTTTTGTCAAGTTCTAAGTGAACTAGGATTCTGAGCACTCCCTCACTCATCGTCTCCGGCGAAGCTCCGACGAGGACGACCGCTTATACCCAACAGTGGTATCAGAGCTTGGTCGGCCGTCCGTCGCCGCCGCCGCCGTCCTGAGTCGCGACCTGTACGCCGCCGGAAACGCGACGGGGATAGACCGCCGCTGTTCTAGTTCCAGCCGCTTCAGTCCGCCGCCCAGTCGCTGCCCGTCCGGTGCTGCTGTGCGCCGCCATCGCTCGTCGTCCGGAGCTGCCCTCTATCCGTCGTTGTACTGACTGCCACCGGTCAGACTGGAGCCGCCTCACGTCGCGATCTGTTCGTGAACTGCTGGATCGAGAAGCTGCCGTCGCCGCTAGGGTCCCGCCGCTCGACACCGCCGCTCACAGCTGCTGGGGTTCCGGTCAGACCCTCTGCCCGCCGCCAGGAACGCGACGACAGCCGCTGCTGCTCGCCGCCGCTAGGGTTCCACCAGCCTGGTGTCGCCGCCTCCGAAGCCGCTCGCCCAGACGCGGGATCTGCTCACGATCTGACGCTGCTGCTCACCGTCGAAGGGATCCAACCACCACCAACCACCGCCTCCGGTCTGATCAGATTGGTGATAGGGGAGTATCTCTCTTTGTTCTTTTGCTTCCGAAAATAATTTTTCAGATTTGTTTTGTCAATTTTTTTTCGGATGGGGGAGTGTCCCGTTTACTGATTTGTTCTTGTTATATCTATGTGATACCCTGAGGCGGTTGGTCCTCCTTTGTGCTTTGTGATGCTTTGAGGCGGCTGGTCCTCTTGTGTGATGATTTCTGTGCTGTAGAATTAGAGATTTTTGATTTGTGGCTTTGTTGGTCAATTTCTGTGTATCTCTAGTTTTTTATTTGCTTGAAATCTATTGTGAGTTTTATATCTATGTGATATTGTATCTTGGTATGCTTTCGCTGCTAATCTGATTTTCTGGAATTTATTGTTTTTTTGCTATGTGTATGAATTGAGTTAATTTCCAGGGCCTAAGATAGCATTTGCTCACCTATGTGTGTGATTGTGTTGACCTCTTGAATCTGTGTGAGTGGATTCACTCAACTTTAAGCACCTATGCATTTGGGCAAGGAGACTTCAATATCTGTTTGAAACAAAAGATGAAGTATGAGGGGGTGTTCAAAGCTGTGAATGACTCTTTTGATTAAGAGATAATCTTTGCATGAATTATTTGGTGCCTTTTAAAATCTTGTGTGATTGTGGCTAGTTAATTCCGCATGTGATTAGGAAATTTGTTTTTCTATCTTGTTTCACTTTGAATCTATGTGCTTCTTTGTGAATTTTGTGTTTTCTTGTGTGAAAACTTGTTAGAAATGTATTTTCTACGTTGTGTGCTTGTTTATCTGTTAAACTTGTCTTGTCTACATGCTTATTTATTTCTCTTAGTGAGGTGGAGCATGTTGTGTGCATTCGAATGTGGTGTAACATTTGATTGTTGTTTGTCTGTGTGACTTTTATGTCTGTGTGACTGTGTTTGTCTGTGTGACTTTTATGTCTCTGTGACTGTTTGCGTCTGTGTGACTTTTATATCTGTGTGACTGCGTGTGCTTCTGTGTGAAGTGTCTGTGTGACTTGTGTGTCTTTGTGACTTGACTATGTGTCTGTATGAATTGTGTATTCATGTTATCTTTGTGCTTGCTTTATTTGTTCTATGTAAACTGTTCGTGTGTCATGAGAACTGTGAGTTCTAATCTATGTGATTACATGACTATGTGAACTTTTGTGTCTGTGTCCGTGATCTTTGCTTTGGCTTAGATTTGTGTATCTTTTGTGATACTTTTGACTTTATGTCAATTTTCTGGATCTTGCATCTAAACTTTGTGTTTTCCGTTTTGCAGGTGTCCGGGAGAAGAGTGCGATGATGAATTCCTAAAATGTTTTTCTATAAAATCGTTGATTATGTTTGGGCCAAGGTGGAGATTTATTGGGCCAGTTGGGCCTTGTGGCCCAAACTTGTTGGTCTTCATTCTCCCACCTGAGGGCTGCCATAATCTTAGTGGAATCCAATTGGAGATAGTGATTCACTTTCCCCTCTTTTCCTCTCCCATGCTTCCATGGTTCTTATACGGCCCATTCCACACTTTGTGGGTGTGGGGGGTAGATGAGAGTCGAGTGACGGGAGAGAGGAAGAGGTTGGAGGGGGTTCGTTCCTTCTCCTCCGGTGGGTTCCTTTGTGTTGTTTTTGTCAAGTTCTAAGTGAACTAGGATTCTGAGCACTCCCTCACTCCATCGTCTCCGGCGAAGCTCCGACGAGGACGACCGCTTATACCCAACACTATAAAATGTTATCACATTTAATTTATATTATAAATGTTCATGAAATAATATTATCACTTTTTATTAATTAAGTATCATTCTTCATTATAAAAGTTATCACTTTTTGTCTGTATTAAGTAAGGGCTTACGTGAGACGATCTCACATAAGATTTTGCCAAATAAAAATAGAGTTGGTCTCTTGTGTCCTCATGTGCATAACATGTGTAAGAGTACAATATCATGTTTGAAGTGAAATGCACTTTAATTAATAAAGGTACAATATTTTATTCTAATAAAGGGTATACAATTTTATTATTATTTTTTTAGAAAATATATATCATTTAATATTAAAGAGTATTTGGGCATATGATATAAAGAGTATTTGTGATATCTCGGGACACATAAGTTTTAGCCATAAAAATATCCATGTTAACCGTGGTTTATGTAGATTCTGATAATTAAATTTCGCGAAATAGAGATTTTAGTTGAAACTCGAAACATCAGAGTAAAATACAGAGGAAGAAGCTTGGCACGTCTATCTATAAATGGTTACAAAGCCCTTCCATCTGAGCTTGGTTGCTGCAGGACGGGGGTTTGAATCCTATCTTTGGCATGTATTTGGCCCCTTGCAAGCACAAGTTAAACAGTGAACCCTCTCTATAAAACACTTGAGACACATCCTGTTATTTACATCCTCCACCAATCCCCAGAGCAGAGGCGGTGGGAGTCCCTAATGATGCGGTACACCATTTTAGAAATGGTTACAAAGTGACAACTCAATCATAACCAACCACGTGGCACGTGATAACGAGAAACGTGGACTGGGCCTTCAGTTCAGTCACTATTTTTGTTACTATATAGTATATTCTTTACTAATGTCGTTTTAAATTCTTTTGGCAAACAATTTTATGCCTTGAGCACGCTTTCGTTTATTTATTGAGAGTTTTCAAAAAAAGAACTTACTACTTTATACTATATTATAAAAAAATAGGATTAATTAGTAGAAGTATTGGGTACATGGTAAAAAATGTTACTCTTAGATAATGGCTTAGTTTGGTATGGTATAATAGGGGTTAATAAGGAATGTAGTACAACGTCTTACGGTGTTTGGTAGATAATATAGGGCCCGATATTAATTATGTGGCCCGTTAGATTTCACTGTTCTCTCTACACAAGCAGTCGGAGGTTAGCCGTAGTATTAATATTACACACTGCACAGTAAAACCATATAAAGAAACAAAATTACATAATTATCCCTATCTTCTCCCATCTCCCTCCTTCCAATTTCATATTTTCTCAGCGGTGTCGGCGGCATAATTTGGCTTGTAAAGTTCGTCGATGGACCCGTGACGGAACTGGGCTCGTCGACGATGAACTCTATCCGGTGTTTCCACTTGAGATTGGAGCCGAAATTCTTGTCGACAAAAGTTTTTTCTTTGATTGAAGATATCTAGCGACGGAAACCTCGATGTAAACGTCTCGACTCTCGAGGAGTGCTTGACGTCCTTCAATCCTTCCGAAGGCATCACGTTTCACTATTCAGATTTCCATTTCATAGATTTTTTTTTTTCAGCTGGGAGAGATTTTTTTTTTGCTGTATGGAGAGAAAATTTGATTGGTGTGGTTAATGTGTTTAATTGATGAATGGAGTGAGTGGGTGCCGGGTAGGTGTATTTACATGGGGAGAAGAAAGAAGATGGAGGAGATATAACAGATGAGAGATAAGGTGGTTTGATTCACGTATGATTTATGGTTGAAGTAGGGGGTATTAATGCAATTTGGACATTAATCTTAATTCTTTTATCTCTTACCAAACATCTCAAATTTTGGTTATATCAATTTTAATACAATCTATAGTTTTCATATTATCTATTCTTATCTTTATTTAAATTTTAATTCTTATATATACCTCCTTATCTCATCTCACCTATCAAACGAGTCGAGTGTGTATTAGGTAGCTTGATATTTTTTCACTATCATACCCATGGATCACTGTACGTTTGATCTTCTCGCCATGCATAACCAGTGCTGCTCCCAGGGACGGTGCTAGAAAAAATTATCGAGGAGGGTCCGATTTCCTTTGTTCAGTATAAGTTTTTACTTTTACTTTTGTAAATAGATTAAAAATAGGATTAATTAGTAGAAGTATTGGGTACATGGTAAAAAATGTTACTCTTAGATAATATGTATTAGGTAGCTTGATATTTTTTCACTACCACACCCATGGATCACTGTACGTTTAATCTTCTCGCCATGCACAACCAGTGCTGCTCCCAGAGACGGTGCTAGAAAAAAATATTGAGGGGGGCCTGATTTCCTTTGTTCAGTGTAAGTTTTTACTTTTATTTTTGTAAATAGATTAAAAATAGGATTAATTAGTAGAAGTATTGGGCACATGGTAAAAAATGTTACTCTTAGATAATGTGTATTAGGTAGCTTGATTTTTAAAGAAGAAATGGCATTAGTAGGAGTCGAACTCATGACATTAATTAGGAAGGATTGCATGCCTACAATTGAGCTATGATAACAAGTTGTAAATATACATCTATACTAATAATTATTATTAAAGTATCAGGGGCCCAGTGCCCCCGCCCCAACGTGGCATCGTTCTTGGCTGCTCCGCAGCGGTCTAGACAATCGATGCGATTATCGACACCTAGTGGTCCATCGTCCGCCGCTTCAACAAGTCGTATGAGTACAAATTGTTCATAAAGAGCTGCCACGTTATGCTCGACGACAACGAATTGAAGACAATGTGCTTCAGCATGTGAGAAAAAGTCTTGAGATAAGAAAGATTGCTATATGAAGAGGAGATATAAAGTCATTCTTAGTATGAAAATGAAAGATGTGCAAGCCTGAGTAGTATGATACCCCAGACCTTAAATTTTATCTACTTTGCAACTTCGTCAGACTATATTCTATGTCTGTTCCTGGAAAAATATGCAAAATATTATGTTGTGTAGAAGTATTCACTCGTTGTGCACAAAAAATCACCAATTATGCATAATTATTCACATATTCATTAGAGTATATACTGAATATATCACTATACTTTAATGTGTTGTGCAGCAATATAACTATATTGTGCGCCAATCTAATTAAACAGATGTATATGCACATATTTTGTGTTGTGCAAATTTATATACTGGTTGTTAAAAAATATACCAAATTGTGCAAAATATTTAATTGATTATGCAGAATCATGCAGACTATATTTAAATATTTCGAAATCGTGAACGGAAATTAGCGCGGCCGTCTATCTTGCGCGATCCTAACCCTGTGTTTTTATTATGTTATGTTAAGATATTGTACAAATCTCACTAATTAATGAATTGATGACAAATTCCACTAATTAAGGGATTGATGATAAGAATTAAATTCCACTAATTAAGGGATTAGTGACAAATCTCACTAATTAATGAATTGATGATAAATTGAAAGAGTGAGGGCACATTAGTAATTAAGGGGGATAATATGGGTATTCTTGTGCAATTTTGTATCAGTAATTAAATTTTAGGGTTGCATCTTCTAGTAATGATAATAGGATTTGATATGTAATGTAACTAAAAATAAGTCTCCCAAAAAATATACAAAATATTAAATACATATAAAACAAAATAAAATAACATAAGAAATATTTTATGTATTGTAACCCATCTCACAATTCATCTCACATGCACTCCCTTTGTCTGTTCGTGAGAGTGTCATCTGTTTTTTGCATGTAAATTAAATAATATTGTTTTTTTAATGTATAGTGAATAGTTGTATTAATGTAGTGTATACGTTTAATATTTTTTAAAATTATATATAAAAAAATTGGTGGATCTCTTTTTTCTATTCAATATATATTATAATATGGAGTAATATTTAAATAATTATCTTTTTAAAATAATTAATTGAATAAAGACTTATCAAATATTTTTTAGATAGAATAAATATTTTGGAGATATATAATAAAGATATAATAATAAATGTTACTTATATAATAATAAAAAATATATATAGAAAAATTATATATGCAATATTAAAATAAAAAATACAATCATCGTATATTTTTAAAAGTTATTACGAAGAGAAATTAAAAGAAAAGAAAAGAAAAAAAAGACGTTATAATCTTAGCCTTATCTGCATTATCAATTACTCATTTTCTCGTGGTTTCCAAATATCAGCAGTGTGACTTTTGTTCTCTTAAAACTTAAAACATAAGAAAAGCTGTTATCTTTCCATATTTAATTAACAAATCAATTTCTTCCGCGAATCCAACTTTTCAGTTTCTCTCGTTGCCCGCTCCTTTTTTCAACCGAAATTTTTTCAACGACAACCAAAACCCTAATCAATTTTATTGCCTGCCTCGTTTCCCTCCGCCATTAGATCTGTTGTTTCTTCAATCTCTCACTTGTGATTATGTAAAAATACGGTGGTTTTGCGTTATTTATCGGTGTAGTTATTAGATCTGAAGGACTTTTTCTTTCACATGACGGATTAGATTCCAATTCGATTTCTGGTTTATTGGATTGAGAGGTGGGTTTATGCGTTTATTTATCTAAATCCAGTTCACATTATTGGAAGAACGGATTTGATTGGTAAGTTTGTCTTTTGATTGCGTGGATTTTTTATTTATGTATTTTCTAGTTGTTGTTTTCGACAGCACCAGTATTAGTGAGACGTTGGTCACGTTATAGGAACTGAAATTGTATCATGATTTCCACTGGATTATCAGAGTTAGTAAATTGTGCTGATTGTGAGTGAAGCTGGAGCTAAGTTTTAGTGATATTCACAGCTTGACTGTTTTATCTTTCCTTTTCTCGACATTTGCCCCTCCTTTTGTACTTTTTTTATGTCTTTAAATTTAAATTGAATTGGCGTAGTAGGCTGTAAAATTGGATTGGTTATTGAAATTTTTCATTGTGGTAGGTTTGTTCGTGGATGGGGCAGAGGGAAGTGATTCATGTTTGCACGACAGCATGATGGAGACGGACTGCGAACTGAGGATTGAGTCAGGGAGTTGCCAGCATTCGACGGATGACGTCGCAGAAGAAGAGCCATTGGTGGGAGCTGA
The DNA here is from genome assembly GCA_023678885.1 of Pogostemon cablin. Lineage (NCBI taxonomy): Eukaryota > Viridiplantae > Streptophyta > Magnoliopsida > Lamiales > Lamiaceae > Pogostemon > Pogostemon cablin. Next base: position 918,067 of record CM042977.1, on the reverse strand, counting down.
AGCGAAGGAGCCATGCAATGATGTTGAGATGACTCCTCATGCGGAACCATGCAATGATGTTGAGATGACTCCTCATGCGGCTACTGAGGGTAAGGCTGATGGTGAAAATGCGTCTCTGGATAATTCGGAATTAAGGTGTTCTGCTGGATTACCAAACAGCACTGAACAACAGCCTCAGATAGAAAGTGTTCTGGACGCAACTGAATCAAAATCTTGCCTCGAGACTCCACTGGAAGAACCTCTGGATCGTACTGAATTAGAATCTTGCTTTGGAGGTGCGAAAGAAGTTTTGATTGGTGCAGAGCTAGCATCCGTTGCCGATGATCAGAAAAATGAGTTATCTGAAGAGCAATGCTCGGAGGATGTTGCGAAGGATGCAGAAATAGAGCCAAAGGAGGTACTAAATGACAGAGGAATTGAACTTTGTGGTGAGAATCATGCCACAAAATTGTTTGACAATGACAATTGTGACCCAATTTCTTATAGCGCAGAGGTGAAGGAAACAAATAATGATGCCGAATTCGAGACTTGTCAAAAAAATCAAGTGAAAGAGCCAACAAATGATGATATGCACTCTGAAGTTTCAAATCCAAATGTGTCCCCAAAGCCTGTAACCTCAAGTTTGACCATTAGCAGCCAACCAATTGATGTGATTGCTGTGGAAACAGATCCTAGTTTGCACTTGCTTTGCTCTTCATAGAAATTTCCATCAGCAAACGAATTCCAGGAACAAGCGGATGTAATCTCCCCACAACCACCGCGTTGTGGTTCTTGAAATTCCAAAACATGTTAGGCCTACTGGTATTAGGAAGATCACTTTTAAGTTTAGCAAAAGGAAGGATGATTATGAAAGTGACCTATCTGTTTCTGCTAAGTCATTGGCTGATGACAAATTTCGTGAAGACTTCCATAATAACCGATTATGCGTGCCTGCTGATGAAAGCTTAGCTGATAATGGATTTCATAACACTGAGTGGAATGCATTAGAAAATGCAAAAGTGAACGCAAGCATGGATGGGGGAGAGTGGCATGACACAAGATGTCCTTATTTACCCAATACGGAACTGAAGATGTCTAAGAAAGTAACTCCTGATTGTTACCCTACAAATGTCAAAAAGCTTCTGTCCACTGGAATCCTGGAAGGAGCCAGAGTTAAATATATCATACAATCAGGCGAGGTATGTACTTTGTTAATTGTGCTTTATTGCTGATATAGCATTTGGCGTTTTTTCTAGTTTGACTCTTGACTTTGGTTTTTGAATTATTGCCAGAAAGAGCTCTCAGGGATCATCAACGGTTGTGGTTACTTGTGTCGGTGTTGCAACTGTAGCTTCTCCAAAGTAAGTTGTGTTGCAAGTTGATTCGTTCACTAAGTCTGATGCTTGGTATATTATGATGACGTTCTTGCTTAAGCAGGTGGTTAATGCATATGAGTTCGAACTTCATGCTGGTGGCAGGACCAGGCATCCAAACAATCACATATATTTGGAGAATGGGAAGCCTATTTATAGTATAGTTGAAGAACTAAGAACTGCTCCTATCACCGATGTAGATAATGTAATAAGAGATGTGGCAGGTTCTTCTGTCAATGAGAAGTACCTCCAGTCCTGGAAAGGTAAAACGCCAGGACCTTTTCCTTTACCTTTTGGTTGTTCCATAATTGAATGTACTGGATATGAGTTTTGCTATAATAGATTGAAAGGTTATATTTTTGGAGTTCGAGTTCCTCTTGTTTAGTATTTCCAAGACTGGCTGTTGCAATCTCACTAGCATACCTCTGGAACATGGGTGATTTGGCAAACAGATAACTCAGGACACAGGTGATTTGGAAACCTGAAACCAGCTTATTAGAGATCTGAGACACGATTGGGATTTCTTGTCTGAATTTGACAAAGAATCAAGTAACAGTTAAGGAGAACTATTGAAATCGTGGATAAATCTTCACTTCCAAGTTCGATAATTTCTAGAGAGTAGAGACTAACTTAGCAAATATCTCTCGATAGAAAAGGCAATAATCTTGCAGGATTTAAATTTTACTTTGCCTGGTAGAAACTTTTGATCATGCTCTCCTTCACTGTTATAAAATTGATTACTTAACCAAATTGTTAATGATAATTACAGGATGCTAACCAAATTATTGGTGCCAATTTTTCCATTTTCATGCAAACTGCTGACAAATGACAAATTGGAAGATCAGAATTTAGTATAATTGATAACAGAAGAAGAATTATTCAATGTTTTCTGAAATTTAGGCTATTTATTGGCTTCTCTTTTCTATTTTCTGGATGTTTTGTTGCTATATAGTTTAATAGTATGGTTTTTTGGGAAGATGAATTGGATCTGATTTTATTTCTGGGATTGTTGCAGCAAGTCTCCTACATTATCATGATGAAGCTTACACAGATAATGAATACCAGAGAAAGCATTTTGACACGTATTACTCTAGTACCAGGTAAAATATACTCAAATCACCTTCCACAGGAGTTAGAATATCATGATTACCATCTGCACCAGTCTAGTCAAAAACTTCACTTGCAATATGAACTGCATCTTGTAGTATGAGCGACAATTTTACCTATGGTGTTTCCTTCTAATTTTGGATCAACCTTTAAGAAGAATAAAAACACTCATAAGGTTATGAAGCCTGCAATAGACATACATGAGTCATTTTGCATATTAGCAATTTCAGGACCTTGCACTCTGTTAAGGTCAAATTGTTTGGTCGTTCTGATTGCATTACTAGGGTTTCGGTTACGGCATCCTCATTTCTCATATAGTTTAGTCAAGTAGATTGCTCAGGTCGCTTGCATTACGTAAGTTTCTTGCAGTGGTGCTATATAAACTTTTGTCAACTAACTGGTGAGCTTTTTGGAATGTGGAGTTCTGATTATTCAGTAATATTCTTATTTACTCCTTTTCATAAACTTTCAGCTACGCCAGCCATTATTCTGGAGACAGCCCTTATCCTTATGTATATCAGTATCCTCACATGACTTCCTTTGATCCGCAAGGCTACATAGAGGCACCAGTTGAGCAGAAGCGTCCAGTAAAAAGTTTGTATTTTTACCTCCCACCCCAGTCTCTCCAACTTTTGCCAGGTTGCTAAATTAAACTTTTTATGCAGGCCAAGACACAATAACTCATTTTGGGAGCATAAAAAAACTGCGGAAGGTGGTAACAAAAAAAGGTGAAGCCGCGGCTTTTTGTTGGGTCTATTCTATGTCTAAAATTTGGCTAACATTTAATGGTTAATGTGAAATAGGGACAATGATTTGCATAAATTGCTTTTCTTGCCAAATGGACTTCCTGATGGGACCAGTTTGTCTTATTACTCTAAAGGAAAGGTTGTTTTTCAGCCCATTCATTTAGATTTCTTTGTTGCTCTCACTTACTGTTCTGGATAAATTTGACTTTCTTTGTCTCTTCACAGAGGATTCTTGGGGGTTACAAGCAGGGAAATGGTATATTATGCAGTTGTTGTAACTGCGAGGTTAGTGCATATAGCTTTATGTTTACAGTTATTATGTCTGTTATCAGATCTTACAGTATCTGTCACTCCTGGTTCCTTCCTCAACTAATCTGCCTGATGCATGCTGTCATATTTGTTTGTATTTCGAACAGATAAGTCCTTCCCAGTTTGAGGCTCATGCTGGATGGGCGGCTAAACGTCAACCGTGAGTAACTTTTAATGGTTCATTACATATTTATTGAGCGATAGAGATATGATATATATATATATATATATATATTTTTTTTTTTTTTTTTCGCAGCTATCGTAATATTTATACTTCCTCTGGATTGACACTTCATGATATAGCATTGATGTTGGCAAATGGCCAACATCTTCCATCCAGTGGCAGTGATGATATGTGTGCTGTATGTGGTATTGGAGGTGATCTTACTATATGCAATGGATGCCCTCGAGTTTTTCATGCAGGTAATTTACTGAATTAATATTTTCTTAAGAGTGTGTTTGCAATTGATTGTGGGAGCAGAATCACTTCTTTAAGTGCCCCCACAACTTTTACTTTGTAAAATTCATTCTCAGTCCTTAATTTTTCATTGAATGAGATACTTTTGTTGTATGTTATGTAGGACCGAAAAGGCGAAAATTTTGTTATATGTTGAATAGAAAGGAAAATTGCTTGCCTGAATGATAATTGTTTTATTCTCCATTCAATAAATATTTTGAGAATCCCTTTGAATCCTTGGAGGATGTTTGTTCCTTTTTGGTAGTGTGTGTTTGTGTATAGAGTAGCTCTACGGATATCAGGTCATGGAGTTTTATACAATTTGGATTTATTTAGAACTTAAAGCTAGCTTTGTAATAGTTGTTTGTACTCTATTTAAGGTATTGCTCATTTCTATAATATATCTTTTTCAATGAAAACCTGTGTTTTCTTTTAAAACATGACAGCCATCAAGTTAGGAGAATGTTGTATGTGTATATTTATGTACCTATAGACTTTGTATGCTGTTCATTCCTGTATCTTTGGCCAGTTGCAACTCCTTGGTTCTCTGCATATGTGGTACCACAGAATGACCGGAACCTTAATTTTTATATTATGTGGGTGGGACCAGGTAGGGATGAAGTGGCCTTGTTACCAGGTAGGGATGAAATGGCTTCGTGACCTTCTCTACCTTTTGTTTTTAGTGAAGTTGTTGGCTGCTTAATCATTTTGATATGATAGCTTCTATTGATGCATTTCCATCGATGCTTTACTGCATAATCATACATTGGTATATGGTTACTGAAGCCATTCTTTCTTTTCTTTGTTGGGAATGAAATTCACGGGATCTGATGCACCTGCAAGTTATTTTCAAGTTGTGATTTACATTGAGTTCCTTGTAGGTTGTTTAGGTTTGCATTGTCTCCCTGCCAATGATTGGTACTGTCCACACTGCAAAGACAAATTTGGTCCTGGTAGGAAAGCTGGGGAGTCGAGACCTATTATCCTCAGGCTAAAGAGATTCGTGAAGGCACCTGAATATGAGCCTGGTGGCTGTGTTATCTGCAGGTCTGTTAACGCAGCGGCATTCTGTTTTAATTAGGTTTTCATATGCAGATTATTAATTCGTTGCATCATAATGTTATCTCAGGACTGGATGATATGCTTTCAGTTTATTATCATTTATAATACAAAAAAAAAAGAAAAAAAAATATAATCCAATATATTCTCTTTATTTGTCGCTTTTTCCTCATTGGGATGAGTGGCAACAAATGAGAATGCTAATTTATCCTTTCCAACCTCCTCTCCTTTATCTATTCTAGTTTTATGCTGTATAGTTTAGTTGCTCAAAGTGGTATTTTAGTTTGTGCATTTGCTGTTTTCAAGGATAAGGATCAAACTGGAACTTGTTTTCTTAATATGGATGGCAGATTATTTTTCAAATTATTATGGATATATTGAGAATGGATGATAAATGATTTCTAAAGATGATGGTTATCAAGTGCGGAATAATAATCAGTAAGAATGATGTGTATTTTTGTGGATCTAATAGAATATGCCACGACTTGGTTAGGTGAAAATGTATTCCAGATGAATCATAGATGCTAAGGATGATCCAAGTATACATGTCTTAACTGAGCACTGGCATCTGTCTCATTTGCTGCAGTCATTTGATTGATGAAATGTTGGTTTCAAATTTTAATACTTCAATGGATCCATATCATCTTGTTGTTGAAGAATTTATTTTATTTAACTGTGTTTCTATTGTATAATTTTCTTTTCTTGTGTTGTATAGGTCACAGGATTTTAGTGCTGCGAAGTTTGATGACCGGACAGTGATTATCTGCGATCAAGTATAACTTTTTTGTTGCTTTTTTTTTTCTTTGTGTACCTTTGTCTGTGTTTATTTGCCATTTTCTTGTTTTAAGTGTATTGTAACAATTGACACTTATTCTATCTCTTTGTCTAGTGTGAGAAGGAATATCATGTTGGTTGTCTACGTGAGTCTGGGTTGTGTGATTTGAAGGTAAGTTAAAATGTTCTGTATTGATGTTATCAGGGGTCTTTGACAGTTATGTCTTATAATGGATGTTCAATTCATGGCTCCAGGAACTTCCCGAGGATAAATGGTTTTGTTGTAATGACTGCAATAAGATTTTTGAAGCACTTCAGGGTTTCGCTGGCAGTGGACCTGAGGTAATCCCAGCATCAGCGTCAGCTGTAGTATATCAGAAGCAGGCAAAAATAGGTTTAAATGATGCATATATGCATGAGATCCAATGGTGCATTTTAAGTGGAAAAAGTCGCTTTCCTGAGCATCTATTGCTACTTTCTCGAGCTGCAGCAATCTTTCGTGTAAGCTCTTAGATCTAACTTGTTCAAGGTGTTTATATTTTTTCTTGACCTAATATGCTAAGATGTGGAACATTTGTATCACTGCCTTCACCTGTGCTACTTAAATAAATTCATACTGATGATACCAGACATATGCCAGAAATTATATTTGATGAAGGATAGAATTGAACTAACATTATCTTGTTTTCTGGATTATGGATTATTCCCCTTGCTCTATTAACAATCTGCACATACACACTGTTTTAATAGAAGTTTGGAGAATATTAAAATTTTATTGTCTTTGTAGGAACGCTTTGATCCTATTGTTGCCAAATCTGGACGGGATATCATCCCAGTTATGGTGTATGGGTGAGTTATTCCTCTTCTATTGGTATTTTGTAGCCCATCAATGTATGTGTTGTTGGGAGTTTTGTATTTGCCTAGACAAGCCTGAGTCGGCAACATTTGATATCTCGGATAGTTTTGGTTCTGAATGTGGGTAGTACCAACACCATCAACTTGTTTTCATCAATTTATTTAGTTACTTTCATTAAAAGGTTAATTTTTATTGGCTATAGCATTATTTATCAGGAGTTTAAGTGTAACGTCATTCTCTGTTATAATTGTATTAATTATGAATGAGATGTTGTGTGTAAGAACTTTTGCATTTAATGGAAAAATAAGTGTCATGCTTTCATTTCTTGTGCTTCCAATTTATTCTCATCCACGAAGAATGTTTTTCTATCTTTTATGCAGAAGGAACATTTCTGGCCAAGAGTTCAGTGGAATGTATTGTGTGGTCTTACTTGTGAAGTAAGTTGTCTTTATATTGATTCAATTTGAGTGGGATAATTGCGTGGTTTCTCAAACACTTCATGGTTGCAGGTCTGTGGTGGTTTCGGCTGCTCTCCTCAGGATATTTGGAAAGGATGTTGCTGAACTTCCTCTGGTGGCTACTAATAAAGAAAATCAGGGAAAGTAAGAACCCAATTTGTCTTTGGCATCTAGAAAAGCATGATGAAATTTCTTGGTGTAAAAAAGTTATTTCTGGTATTTTATCATTGCCTTGAGTTGAGAATTTTGTCCTTAATCACGCTAAACTGCAGTAGTTTCTGTGCTTTATGTTTTCTACACAAAAGTGTAGTAAATCCAATTTGGAATGTGGGATACCATTTCCCACGAGACAATTCCAATCTGTGTGATATCAAGGAATGAATTCCTCTTTTCCTGGATTGTCCTTTTACTATAATTCTTATTCTTATTCCTACTAAAGTCTAATAGTTAGTTTCTAAAGTCTACTGTTGGTCCCTATGTCAGACCATCGGAATGTTACTTTATCATTAGTGGGACTTGTTTAGTGTTTTTCCTGTTACTTGAAGCAAGCAACGGTGTCGGTGAATCCCTAATACCATCAAACTTTCATCTTTGTAGGGATATTTTCGAGCTCTATTTTCCTGCATTGAGAGTTTTTTGTCATCCATGAGCGTGAAACACCTTGTACTCCCTGCTGCTGTGGAAGCTGAGCCTATGTGGACAAATAAGCTTGGCTTCAGAAAAACGAGCAATGAACAAGTGAGTCCCCAACCCATTATAGCTTACCTTTTATTGCTTATACTCTTTTCAGAAAAGTAATGCTGAATAGGTTTGGTAGTTGAGATTTTATATCTATACTGCAAGATGTATATCGGCCTGAAATGATTGGTAGTTCTGGATGGAGTTCCTATAGTTTTGGCATTCTGTATGGATTTGAAATTCACCACTATAAATACGTTTGGTGTTTGATTGGGTGGAAGGATTTGTTGAATGCTTTAATTTTTATTTTTATTTTTAAAATTCCAAGTAATTTCAAATCCCTCAATCCAGATGCATGCTAGTATAGTATTGTTTGTTAGTGAAGTTGAGTATTGATACAGCATTCTACGTAGCAGATGCTTAAGTACACGAGAGACTTTCAGCTGACAATCTTCAAGGGAACATCCTTGTTGGAAAAGGAGTACAATAGTGATTGATCATTCGATGAGATTAGAGGCAGATGGTCCCTTTTGATCGCCACTAGAGAGTCTCACCTCCATTGGGGACACATCTGGTGTTGGTGTCCTAGGTGGTCCAGGCGATAGCCGGAAAAAACTCCTGCAAAGCATGCGGTGAATCAGAGAATGATAGTCTGAATGTCTTGATTATCAGGAAAAGAAAGCAGAAATGTGGGAGCTGGCTATGTCACCTAAAGGTCAGAGGATAGCGGTGTTGTGTCCCGATCATTTTAGAATTATTCGGACAAAAACGGGGGTTTCGGCTGGTGTTGGAGCCGCAAGCCAATGTTTGGAAATTTTGAGCAGGCATGCTATCCTTTTACATTCGCATGCACGATGAGATTTTGCTTGTTTTCTTGGTCTATTTTTTTTCATTTAAATGGCAAAAAAGGGATAGCCAACACTTAGTTTAGCATATGGACTATGATATTACCCTTTGGTTTATGTACAGTTACTTTATGTAGTAATTAATAATTACTATATACTAAGAATGGGTTTTCCTTATTCACGCACTGAATATTTTCACTTTGCCAGAAACACTTGTGTGATGTAAACTAATTAATTCCCCATTTGTTTTTATTATTATTACTCCTATCATAATAATCTTTTTCTTTACTATTGAAAAGTAGAAAAACATTAAAATATTCAACTAAAATAAAATTATTATTTTGAGAATTTGTATTTCATTGATTGTATTATATTATAAAATCAAAAATATAATAATACGATGATCTTACAATGCCAATTACATAAGGCCAATATAAATAAATGGTTGGAGAACCAGTTGTGCTAAATTTCGAGTCCAAAATTGAAATTGCTTAAAAAGATAAGATCTGTAAACAGATCATAAAATTCATTTCTACATAAATCGTACAGCAGACTTATTTGGGTCTTAGCCCACAACGTCATGGGCCTGTCTTATATATTAGTACTAAATTATGCGTGTCTCCTTATGTTTTGTTTGTGTTAATATTTGGATAAATTTTCTTTGGATTATTTTGTAATCTCCCTTATATTCAGACCAAATTATAAAGTGTAACTTAAATGTTTTAGTATATATATCCTAATAATTGATTCTCAAGGTTTCATTTTTCAGAATAAAGTACAAATATATGATCAATTATCATCTTGGATGGATAAAAAATGAGTGGATAAAAGTTAGTTTTACAACCTTTTCAAAATGCTTTAAATTATACACCTTGGTATAGTGGAACTTGGTCAAATTTTAAAAATCAATTTGACAAAAAGTTATTAAAGTTTATTATATTACTTTATAACTTATTGGTGTTGTTTTGTTACTTCATATTCCTTTATAGTCTGCCAATACCCAATAAACGTGAATACAAACTCAAGACGCTCAGACTTACGTTGGATTAACTAAAGACTTCTCCAATGAAGAGGTTTTTTGCTCACGTGGATATGGAAAAAATCCAAGTGCAAAAGATTTTTAACTATTGGGAGAGTGTGGGGTTTTAACCCAGGTAGTATGTATACTACTTGGATTTTTTGAAGGGAAAGAAGGGAGAAGCAGAGAGATAGACTGTGAAAAGTAGGAGAGAGGAGAGAGATTACAAATATTCTTAAAACACGTGAGATGGAGAGAGGTGGGAGGAGAGAGAAGATGGGTCAAATTTCACAAAAAACCTATTTTTTCTATATTATCACTGTGGAAGACCTAAGACTCTAAAACAAGTTGAACCTTAAGAGGCGAGCAAACAATAAACCCCAGGTCGTATAACGCCCAAATAAATAAATCAAAACCAAAACCCTATACAACTAAGATATATAAAAGACTAAATGGCCGAACCATTTAATAGGGGCTCGCTCAGCCCATCATATGAATAGGTGGCAAAACCCGCCTGATAAAGGCCCAACCAACCCCATTAGAGGTTCGACCGATCCAATCAATATGGAATTATGCGAACATGGCATAACAGGAAGTCACTATTCACAATCGATTAATATGATAAAAAATATAAATATATTATAAAACATTTCAAAATGATAATCGGTATTTTTATAGAGTTGATATCAGTTTTTTAATGAATTTTTACTATACAACGAATTTAATCATTAATGCATTATTTATTTATTTATTAGTATATAAATTCTAAATATAAGTACATGAATTCAAATTCGTGCATCGAGTGTGATCGTTTATATTTTCACCTAAATTTTAATGTCTTTTTGCATGTCTTTACGTATTATTTTATCCGTATTTCATGTGTTATTTGGTTGTGTTATGTATTTTCATGGAAATGTGTGTGAATGAGCCTAAACATATGTTAAAAACAGGTTAAAAATGGAGTCGGAAGCTGAAACGAGCAAGAAATGAACTCACGAGACCCAACTCGAGTCGAGTAGGTGCCCAAAAATTGTCCAGAATCGTCCAGAAGCTCAACTCGACTTGGGAGAGCCAACTCGATTTGCAGCTCGAGTCGAGCTGTGTCTCTCCAAGTCGAGTAGCAAGTCGTGCGGAGCAGGGCAGGAGTTCAAAATCATACAGTGTGCTTACTCGAGTTGCAAGTCGCAACACGACTTGGCAACTCGAGTCAAGTAGGGTCTCCGGAGTCAGATCAGTTTCAGAGTCTCGCAACATGACCGAACAGGCGAAAGCTCGAGTTGGCGACACGAGTCGAGCTGTGTAGCTCGAGTTGCATTACATGCAGCTCGACTCGAGCTGCTAACTCGAGTAAGACAGGCCAAGTAGAGTAAGGGCATTTTGGACAAAAAATCTGGATTTTCACCTGCCAATGTGTGTAAGTGTGTGTAAAAAGCCCAGTTGATGATTAATTCGTGACCCAACTTGGAGAGGGCATAAATAGCTTCAAGTTTTACATTTGAAGAGAGATTGGATATTTTCACGCAAGGGTTTCACTCCTACACCTAGATCACACACCATTTCTTCCATTTTACACCATCATCTTCATCCATTCTTCATCCCTTTCATGTGGGTGTTAGAGATCTCAAGAATTCAAGAGCTAAAGGTGGAGATCAATGAGTGTTGAAGATTCTCTACAAGGAATTGTTAGGGAAGATTTACATCTCTTTGTTTTTCATTTGGATCTAAGACTATGGATATGTGTAATGATTCATTTATGTGTTTTGTTACCATTATCATGTTAGGGTAATCCCTCTAGTTGGATTAGGGACATGAAGAACACACTAGGTTTATAGTATTATGTGGATTAAATTGGTTTTTGACTTAATTGATGTTGGTTTCTATTCATGGGCTTTAATTGTTGTGATGTTGTGATGGCATGATTTGTTATTCATGAATGATTATTGGTTTAATGGATTGTTGATCAATGGATGATTTATGATAATTAAGTGCTATTATAATGTTCATGTGTATATTGCTTGGAGTGAGACGGAAACAACCCTCTTAAGTATTAGAAAGACATGAATAGACATCGAGTTTGGGTTTGACCGAAAGGATATTTGAATTCGATGAGGAGAACCAATCTATTCGTTAGCTCTAGTACACAAAAAGGGAGAGTTAATTCTAATTAGTACCTTCTAAGGGAGAATTGAGAGTTAATTAGTACCTAGATGGAAGAGGTTAATGTTGGGCTTTGATCTTAAGTGCTTTTGGAAATCTCAAGTGGATCAACAACCTTTGTAACCCGAAAGGGAGCTTAGGATACCATCGTGATCACCCTTAATCTACATCAATTGAGTTGAATTCCCTTTGCATGATAATATGAATTAAATGTGCTTGGATGTTTCTAATTCCATGTTTTTCTATACTTGAACTTTAGCACCTATTCTTTTTTCTCGTTAATCATATTACTTGTCATTTCTCTTAATTGCTATTTTATTTACTTGCTACTTACTTTAGTTGTTTCTTTCAAACTCAAAACCCCTATCATTCTTACAAAAGCGATATAAACATGAGCTCACGTATTTTAATAATCCAAATCTAACTCCTTTGTGGATTCGAAAATTTTATTTCTTGTGATATACTACTACAACGATCGAGTATTCTTTCTCGTGAGTACAAAATATTCAAACAGAGTGCACAAAAAAGTTTGTTTTTTTCATAACGGAACGGATGGAGGTTTTTTTTTTCTAGCATGAAAAAAAGTCTAGTTATGGTTATGGTGTACTCCACCATAAGGGGTTCCCATCGTTCTTACCTTACGCATTGATGAAGGAGGTAAATCGTAGGATGTGCCTCAAGTGATTTATAGGGAGTGAGACATATAAAGAGGTCTCACTGTTTAGATTGTGCATTCAAGGAAAAAAAAAAAAGAGTCTAGTTATAACTATAACCAAAGAATTGTGGAGGACAAAAATAAAGGAGCTATTTTATAATATTAAAAATATACGTGGCGAAAATGCAAATTTTAAAAATACACCCCATATTCCAGGCTTTTGTAAGAGCTGCTTTCTTATTGGTCGAAATCCAATCACGCGGATCGCAGTTATTTTCTTTCCCAATCGTCGATTAAAATCTAATCAACGCTCCACCTTTTCATCTGAACCAAAGTCCCCACTTATTTAACCACCATCTACCCCTCCTTTGAGCTCACTATTCAACACCTCTTCTCTCAAATCTCTCTCTCTCACAAATTCTTTGGAGGATCAGAAGTTGGAAATGGAATCAACTGGAAAAGTGAAAAAGGGAGCTGGTGGAAGGAAGGGTGGCGGCCCCAAGAAGAAGCCGGTTTCCCGGTCCGTTAAAGCTGGATTGCAGTTTCCGGTGGGTAGAATTGGCCGGTATTTGAAGAAAGGCCGCTATTCCCAGCGGGTGGGAACCGGTGCGCCGGTTTACATGGCGGCTGTGCTGGAGTACCTTGCTGCTGAGGTATTGTACCTTCTCCTTTTCTGCATTTCTACTTTTGCAACTTTCATTCGACGGCTGATTTGATTGCGATCGGGTTTTCGTTTTAATTAAGTTACTGTAATTGATTTCGCTACTTAGATGTTATCGTTATACTTCGTTGATTATGGTGGATTTCACCTTGTAATTTTAAAATTTTCAAGTTAGGGCTTGAATTGTTCATGAATTAGGGGAGCTCCTTAGATCCATAGATTAGGAGTTTCTACATAAACCTGTTGAAAATTTCCATAAAGATAAAGTAATCTGAATGATTTTGTCTATCATTGACAGGTTCTTGAGTTAGCTGGGAATGCAGCAAGAGACAACAAGAAGAACAGAATCATTCCAAGGCATGTTCTTCTAGCTGTGAGGAACGACGAGGAGCTCGGAAAGCTTCTTGCCGGAGTTACGATTGCACACGGCGGCGTTCTACCGAACATAAACCCAGTCCTTCTGCCAAAGAAGTCGGAGAAGGTGGCGGAGAAGGCCCCAAAATCACCGAGGGCGACCAAATCTCCTAAAAAGGCTTGATCTTGGAATTGAATTGCCATTGTCTCCTTTGTATTTACTTTGAATTGATGTTGTTGTGTAGGAAAAGAAAGTTGTTCATATCTTATGAATCCTTTCTACTGTCTCCTTTGGTTGATCTTCTTAGAATTCAATGGAAAGAATTTTAGTTTATTAACTGATTTGTTGCCAACAATTCCTTTCTTGGTTTGATCTTCTCATGAAGAGTTGATTGATATGGCAAACCATTGAATGTCACCAATGATGCATGAAATGATTTATCTTTGTTTTTGATTTTTTTTTATGCAAGTTGATATGGATTTGGGAAATTGTTTTTAATTTGTATGTGTTTGAATGATTTGGAGTTCAAAATTGGAATTTTTTTGGCCTTTTCACCTTCTTTCCATTTTTGTTCATTTCTTGTTTTTGTAAGATTGGGGAAGAGTTCATATGTCGTTGTAACGTTTGACTTTGTAATAAATTAACTAAGTTTAGTAGAGTTTGATTCTAGGTTGAATCTTGAATGTCAAATTGTGAGATAAATCAAGAGGACACATTTTTGTGTGAGAGACTTAATGTGTGTGGATTTTGATTATTACTCGGCATATTATTACTGTATACTATAAGTATCACTATATCATTATGCCAATAACTATGGAGATCATTGATTCCATCCCAGTGACTTCTAAGGAAAAATAAATTTTTTAGTATGCTAATTTATTCTATTTTTTAAACTATATTTTTTCAAATTTGATCCATTAAATTGATTAAATTAGATTTTTTTTATCTATTGGAGCAGGCTGCCAGCCAACGATTCCTTTGTTTCGATGTGCATTTCCTTCATTTTGATGCTCAATCGCTTGTAATGATCAGCATTTCCCTCATTTCGATGCATATTCCTTCATTTTGATTATCATTCGCTTGTTATGATCAACATTTCCTTTGTTTCGATGCATATTTTTTCAATTAGATGCTCATTCTCATGTTATGATCAATATTTTCTTTGTTTCGATGAAAATTTCCTTCATGTTGATGCTCAAAATAATATAATTTTTGTAAAGAATTGATATTAAGTGGTAATTTTAATTAACTAAAATTTTAGTTCGCACCTTGAAAGTCTTCACTTTTATTTAGATTGTAAATTAGTTTAAATGAATATTGTGAATATCCTACTCTGTTCTGTTATGTTTTAGTCCCTTCAACTTTGTATCATTACTCATTGCTGCTTAAAAAAAAAAGCCTCCCTATAAAATACCACTGTGAGCATAAAAGAAAAATAACACATGAAGATGTAAAAAACGAGGTTTCAGAAATAAACATTTGAAATATATTCTCATTGAGAAGAATTATAAATAAGTTCATTACATAATAACCTTTTTTTTGTAGCTTGGATAAAAAATGTTCTGCCCACAAATAAATGGGCATTTTGTCAAAGTATCATTGATTAGTCATCAAACTTTTTTTCTTACAGATAAAAAGTTAAACAGATCATATCCATTAGAAACTTACATTGAAGGAGGGTGATTGAGGATATGTACTCTGTAATGCATCAAAGAAGAAACTATTTTTATAAATTAAATTTGTACTACTTCATACAGACACTAGAAGCAGTATATTTACATGAGGAAAAAGCAGAGACAGACTTCATGGTAGGAAATTCAGGTTTATTACAATCACATATAAAGATGTTTTTTCCAATAGACAAAAAGAAGATTTACCCTGGAACTAACTCGTCCTATCCTTGGAAGACACTGTTGGGTATTAGGAACAAGATCACACGACTAGAGGATGGTGGAGTAGGAGTGATCTCCCAAACTATGCAATCCTGCTTATAGGAAGGAAATTTAGCCCGCTATTCATGTACCAGCACATGAGAAAGGAGGAGGCAGTGGAAACATTATTTGTTTATAAACAGATATGGCATAAGTGGATTGTAAGGAAATATAGCTTCAGGCTATGGTTGATGCATCGAGGTAGAACTGTCACTAAAAGTAGAGCTTGGTACATAGACACAGATGGCAATTGTGGATTCTGTGTGGGCAATGAAGAAACACAATCACATCTATTTTTTCGTTGCCCCTACACACTCCACATATGGGAGATTATTAGTAGATGGGTCGGTTGGAGAAGAAGGGTGGTTTCAGTGGTGGATGGATTTCGCAAAATTATCTCAGACACAAGAACCAATATGAAGGCAAGGAAGCTGATGTACAGTGTACATTACTTTCCCAACCATAATGTATCACATATGGTTAGAAAGGAATGCACTCATGTTTGGATCTCGAATGCTAGCTCAAGTTATGTTGCAGATAGGATCATGATCCAGATTGTTCGTTTGTATTTGAATTATTGATTGTTGCATCTGATGCTTTAGGCTGAAGATATAGTGTTAGGTCTCATTTTACATTGTACTTATGTACTTTGTAACCGTTGGTACTGAAATAAAATTTATTCATTGCAGTAATAGGATATTTGCATCCTTCAACAGATTACTCATCAATTGGAGAAGTTTCCTGAAGAAGAATCGAGAAGTGAGTCTCACATTTATGGGAAAATGTTGTTTTAATTATTTACCTTCTTTTTCATTTAAAAATTTTTGTTGGACGAGATAAGTAAAAAAAAAAAAAAAGTTCCACGAAGTGTTATACTAGGATTCTTCCACCATATGTACTTACATTTAGTTACTTTAACCGGTTACAGTCAAGAGATTCATAAGAGTTCAAATTTATATTCATGAAATAACTTTATAAATTACATTAATATAAAAGAAAATTCTATGAAACTATTCCATAAAATAATATGGTTCTGCTATTTTGTAAAGAAAAATATAAATTCACAATTTATAACCAGAATTAGAAATATAGGTAATATTGAGACAAGGCAAAGGTGGCAATAGAGTATGATGTGACACGTGTTATCCTGCATGAGATGAACCTCCACATGTGTCATCTTCCTCCAACTTTCATCAATACTCAACTCTTTCTTTCAACACACACGATACAGTACCCCACTTTCTCTCTCTAAAACAATGGCAGATCGACAATACCAGTCAAGCGGCGCCACCACCTCCCTTCTCCAAAAGCTCCGAGACCACTCACCCAACTCCACCCAACTCGCCGGCGTCGCCACCCTCGTAATCTCCGGTGGCATTCTGCTCCTCCTTTCCGGCCTAACCCTAACTGCTGCCGTACTTGGTCTCATCTTCTTTGCTCCGTTGATTCTTATTTCGAGCCCCATATGGATTCCGGTTGGTTTTCTCATTTTTGTCGCTATTGCTGGATTGCTCTCCTTCTTTGGCTTTGGTGTGGCGGCGGCGGCTCTAGTCTCATGGGTTTACAGGTCCTTCCGTGGCTTCAACCCGCCCGGATCGGGTCGGGTCGATTATGCAAGGACCCGCCTCGCAGATACTGCCAAAGATTATGCTAGGGAGTATGGTGGCTACTTTCAGACAAAAGTGAAGGATGCTGCACCTAGTGCGTGAAATATTCTGTTTTTTTTTTAATCGGGATTTGAATTTATTTTTCTTTTTATTTGTTGCATGCTTTAATTATCTTCTGCTAAATTATTGTTGAGATACTCACTTATAATCTTCTGCTAAATTATTGTTGATACATAGCATGCTCAGACAACTTTTTAATTATGAAGAAAAAAATGTCATAGATGTCAATTATCATATTATAATTATATTTTTCTTTTATCTAGGTTACTATGTGTATAATAAATTACCTCTTTTGAAAATTATGACTCAGGAATATTTAATCTTGTTAGATTTGATTTAATTTACAATTAAAAAAAATAATACTTTAATATATTTTATTTAATTTCAAAATATAGGAATTTTCCACACGAAGGGTCCCTCTATTTTTCATTTTGGCGGACATCCAAAAATTATAATTTTCTTTTTTTTTTATGGACATGCACTCCATTCTTTTTTTACATATTTGGGGTCCACCCACCCCTTCTCACATTTTTACTAATAAAATTACTCACTTGAATAATAAAATTTTTTAATTCATATAAAAAAAGCAAAAACTACCTATTAGGTAGGTGGGACGGAGGAAGCTCACATTTTTACTAATAAAATTACTCACTTGAATAATAAAATTTTTTAATCCATATAAAAAAAAAGCAAAAACTACCTATTAGGTAGGTGGGACGGAGGAAGTATATGAAAAAAATAGGAATTGTATTTTAATGGGTGTTTCACAATGCATAATGATCATCTCAGTTCTTACGCCGAAAAGTTTTTTGATCGTCTCAGATCTTATGCAAAAAAGTTGTGTTATGAATAAAAAGTAAAAGTTTTGTGATAAAGTAATACCTTCCTGTGCATTTTGTCATTTTTATTTATTATAATATAAAGAGTGTATTTTTTTTTAAAATGAGATTCACGAAAAATAATTAATACTCTCTCCGTTCCGCATCAAGGGTTTTTTTTTTTTTCATTTTGGTCGTTCCACCCAAAGGGTTTCCTTTCCTTTTTTATATACATGGGTTCCACACTTATCCACTAATACAATTAAAACATGAGGTCCACACTCCAACTAATACAACTACCCACTACATATTAAATAATAATATTCCTTAATTTACGTGCAAAAAAACAAAATGCACACTTGATGCGGGACGAAGGGAGTATACTTATATACAAACTATTACAACTATCAACTATACTATATCATTCTCTTCTTCTGTACATTAAATTATTATATCAATTAATCTGCATGCAAAAAGTAAATGCATTCTTTGTAAAGGGACGGGTATCATTTAAAAAAAAAACTATTCAAATTGATGAAAAATGATGGTTGAACATTGAATTATTTTATGAACCGTTTGTGCTAAAATAAAATAATAATACTTGCATTTTAATGAAAAGTAATAGAGGAAATTATTTAATAAATGTGAAGAAAATTAAAAAAAACTCAACGTGAAATAATTTTGTGAGAGCCCATTTGACTTAATTCAGCCCATAAAAATTTGTGAGAGCCCAATTGACTTAATTCAGCCCATTAAACTGCGAGTGAGAGAGCCCATGGAATGCAACTCTCAATGAAGTGAAAAATTCTTATGATGGAACGACACATAGGCAACATAGCCAAAAGAAGTAACTGAATCCAGATGAAGTAGGGTTATTATAAAGTGAACCCAACCCAGTTGAGTTTTAACTTTTAAGAGTTAGCAACAAATCTCTTTTATACATACCATTGGAATACTTGGATTGGAATCTATAAACCAATCTAAGGATTAATTCTTCCCCATCTAGCGCCTTAGGCTCTCAACAATGTAGTCTGCATATAGGTCCCTGTACCACAATCAACTATTGCTTTATTGTTTGATGTTCATGTAAGCATTTAAGTAACAAAACACACTCTACCAAATACTTGTTTCATGTGATGTCAGTCATTGAGTTTAAACATATCGATGAGCCATGTAACGGGGGTTAAGTCTTAATCCACTATGGATAACATATGCTCAACCTAGCCTCATCTAATTATCTTACCCAACATGCCAACCTCAACCTCATTACTAATTTATTCATATATTTTATTTTGTTACAGTTAAAAGAGTTAAGACCAAGTGTTTAACTTTACCAATGGATGCTATATAAACAATAAAAACACACAAAATTTTCAAAAGCTAATATCACGACTAGTTTTCATATTAATCCCTCTAGCATATTTCCAATAACAGTTGGCTGTTGTTTAAGGAATTTCGAATATAATACTTCACAATGTTAATCAGACCCAGAAAGGCACTTACATTGAGCGCTGGATTGCTTCATAAGCTTTTGCAGCTGGAAGAAAGTCATCAACAGCAACATCCTTATTCTCATTTTTCTTGTCTTTTTATAAATGTTAAGGTTATTAAGTGTGTGATCAAGTTTGGGCAAAATAGTGGAGAGTCGGTTCTTAGTCTTTAACAAAGGATACAATCTTCAAAAAACCTGCGTATTTCAGCCAAGCGATGGGGTGGAAGTTCTTTGATATCTTCATAATGGCGATATTCTGGATCATCAGCACATACAGCAATTATCTTGTCATCTTTCTCTCCCTGTAGAAAATAATAAGTCACCTGCACTTTTCAAAATTTAAGATGAAAGAGATGTAAATAAAATATGAATACCTGGTCAATCATGGGCATGAGGCCAATTGCTTTAGCCCTGAGAAAGCAGCCTGGAAGCACTGGTTCCTGATTTTGTTTGGAGATAGTAAATTACAAGAGAAGTTGGGAACTATTCTCACAAGTGTGGAGGCACCTTTATGATACTCATGAATATTTATTGTCATACATAAAGATGAACTGGGGTCAACACCCAAACACTAACTATCAGTACCAATTATTATTATTATTATCTATGTTAAAGCCAGAAGAGGAAAAAAGTTACAATCACTGGTATGTCACTGAATACAAATCCATGCATAGTCTAATTTCATCAGGCCAATACCAAGCCATATGCTAGATTTCAATATCATTGCTCATGTACACTGATTTTCTTAGGTTTGTATATTAAAGGCGCGCCTCCTCCAAGGCTATAGCCCATGCGCCTTGATATTGGTTTTCAAGGCGCGAAGTTCCAAGGCGCGCGCCTTTGTGCGCCTTGGGCGCGCCTTCTGAACACTCAATTTTTATGTTTTTTTTCATCATTGATGGTTAAAGTAACACTTCTATAACTATTACTAAAATAACAAATTTAACAAGAGTAGCAACATATCAAATGCCTAAAATAAAATATATTCAACATATCCTCAAATATTAAATTAGGATTTTGAGAGTTAGATCTAGGATTCACTCTTCACCACTCATCATCACCTACTGCAATTGCCTCCAACCGCTACCGACCGCCACCGCGGCCGACCGTGCCGATGACTTGAGGGGATGACTTGACATGAGATATGGGTGCTAAAGCAAGTGGAGTTAAAGAACCAAGATATCAAACTAGAGGGAAAAAAATCATCAAGGGCAACTGCCACTAGTTTTAAAGAGAAAGGCAAAGAAGTAATGAAGGAAAAGGGAACTACTTTAAGATTATTAGATGAAGAGGATGAAGAAGAAAAAGATTTTAATGAGTAAGAAGAACTAATTTATGATTAGGACTTGGAGTTCGATGACGAAGAAGATGATAATTAGAATATATTTGCTACTAATATTTTGTGTGATGCTTTGATTGACTTGCTTTATTTCAATTATGATGAATTTTCGCATATGCATGTTTAATTTTGGCGTCTATAGCTTAGTTCATGTGTCATACTCATAAAATTTTATATTATATGCCTTTTGAACTTATTTTATTAGGTATATATATCTTGTATATGGTTTATATTTTAGTATAGAATATGTTATGATGTATATTATGCATATAATTTTGAGGCGCGCCTCAGGCGTGCGCCTTGCGCCTCAGGCACAGATATCCCTCGGTGCGCCTCGGTGCGCCTTGCACCCTTAATAACTATACCTCTTGAGGTTAATTTTCCCAACATATGATTGATCCAAAATAAAGGCATCCACAGGAAAGCCATCTGAACATTTCTGCTGTAAGAATCTTTAATTGGGATGAATTCATTATATAACGAGAAATTATTTTACCTGCATGATGACCAATACATCCATTGGGTCATTGTCTTCACAGAGAGTTCGAGGGATGAAACCATAATTATGAGGGTACACAACAGATGAGTAAAGAACACGATCAACCTGCCAATGCAATCGTAGTCGAAGAGTTTATTAGTTAAACAACACAATGTTCTAAACATTAATTAGCTTCATACCTTGATTAGACCCGTTTTCTTGTCAAGTTCGTATTTCACCTTACCCCCCTTACTTATTTCAACCACCTGCAGAAAAATAAGCTAGCTGGTTTTAGATTTTAGAAGTCACCCCTAAAAAAAGCAAATGAATCTAATATATCGTCATGGAGAAAAAGAAATCAGTAAGGAGATCTTAAAGGACAGCATGAAAACAACTGGTCTGGTTCACATACGAGCTTCCATGGTCACAAGGCCCGATTGAGTTAAGCGGAAACTTTTACTCACCATTCCATCAAAATATAGTTTATGCAGAATCATACAGATAAAAAATTTTCAAATGAATCCCAGATGGATATTACATTAATCCAATAGCCTGAAAATAATCATGATCAAGGGTTTAAACCAAAAGCAAGGAAATGCAAGATGCACTTATACACCCAATCAACAAGAAGAAGATAGTAATGACACAAAACCAACTGCCTCTTATGGCTTTCAATGAATCATGAAAGTTTCGAACATGACTCACATGTGATGGGACATAGCACTTTACTGGGATTACAGATAGTATGTTTAGGTATATTTTCAGTTCAGCATCTAATTTAACATATGAATCATCAATTAAAAAAATTAAACTAGCATAGAATGAAAGGCTAAGTAATCTAAAATATCCTTACACAATTGAAGATTATGGGCGCACCAGGACCTGCATTGGAAATTGGGAATATTAAAAAAAATAATTAAACACGTGTTTTATTCGTATTTGAATATGAGCGTAAATATTATGTAATATACCTATCTCAAGATCATGCCAAGGATGAGCAGGAGCAGTTTTCCTAGTCAGGGAAGAGAGTATCCTTTCATTAAGGGGTGGGCGTGATACCTTCTGTGCAGTATCAGAATTGCTTGATTTTTCAGTAGGGGGTGCCATATCTGCAACAGCATAACAAGATGTCGACACTGAGGGCTTTTCTAACATATTACTCAATATTAATGTAATTACTGAAGAGTCATTGAATGCTTAAAAGCCTATGATAAACAAATTGACTAGATTATCAAACTCTACTGCAGTTCAGGGGAACACAAAAACCATTTTTCATAAATGACATGAAAAAGGGTTTGTACTTTCCAGAGACCTTAAAAAATAATTCAATGAAGTCGATGCAGATCAATGAATGTAGCTTCAAATTCTTCATACATAAGAACATTGCATACTCTCTAAACTTACAGATACTCAGCATAAAGATGTCTAAATGAAATGACTACAGGACTACAAACTAGTTTCATGCTAGATTCCTTAAATAAAATTAACCAAAATTAGGCAAAAACATACACACAAAAACACCTAAATAAGGAGACTTCATAAAAAACTAAATCAACATGAAGTGCAAAACAACAGTATAAGTTTACTATAAAGGGGAACAACTGAACAAGTCATTTTCATTCAAATTTTTTTTATAGAATGCCACCCCCTGACGCCTTTGTACCTAGTGGATCTTTCTTCAGAAATATAATCATAGTATTAATGGAAGGATTCACATACAAAAGGTCTCTGCTCTACCTACGAACCAGACATTCCACACGCACCCTACCCCAACCCTCAAAAAATTAAAAACAAACGGCTATACACCAGAATTCAGATCGAGACACAAAGATGAACATCGCACAACACAAACTGTTGACGTGGGCAAAAACTAAGCAAAATAATTTAAAAGAGGTTATACTTCGATTATCAAACCATATGCTTCAGATTTAAGCAAACCATCCTCATAACCGTATAATCAACTCGTACAGAGTACACAATAAAAATGAAACGCCAAAATTCAAAGATATATTTCATACAGGAGAAAAAAATACACCGAAATCTCCTAATCGTAACATAAAAAACCGTGCAGCTTACCACCTCAAGCGACGAACGGAAGCAAAACAGCTGTATGAACAAAAGCGCCTGCGGGAAAACGAGAAAGCTCAGATCTCCAAAAAAGTAGAAATGAAGATAGTTAAATACAAAATTAACGTTATAGTGAGAGAAAAACCCTAGAGAGAGAGAAATGGGGGAATTGAGTAAAGGAGTGCTCTGGGTGGAGGTGAGAGGGGTACGTAACGCGTTCCCGCTGTGTTGTACCTCCATTGCTTGCCATTCATGGACGAACACATTTAGAGGAAAAGATCTCATGCGTTTACTCTTACTTTACTGGGATACACAAACACACGTGGCGAATGGCAGTTGGTTCTTTAAGTTGACTGGTGGACCTACCCAACTATTGGGCCCATTGGGCCCAATTATATTAGTTTGACTCTTCTTGACATTCTTGTGGTCCTTTTATGCAAGAAGGATAATTTTAGCCTTTTAGGTATTAACACCTCACCGGATAACACGGTTGAGGGTGATAGAATTTTGTAATGTTAAATTTTAATTAGTTAGTAAGGATTAATATTAAACTAGTTACCATAAATAATAATTAACATTAGTGAAATTAGTCTCATAAGATGATCAAATATGGTAAATTAGTAATTTTGGACTAGAGTTTTGCCCAATAAATCTATGTGTAAACACAATCAGTAATAAAATTGTGCATGACCAGCACAATCAGTGACAAATTTGTGTGTGAATACAATCAGTGACAAAATTGTGTCACTAATGAAAATAGGAGAGTGTTGTTTGAATATTTTATACTCACGAGCAAGAATACTCGATCGTTGTAGTAGTATATCCCAAGAAATAAATTATCGAATCCACAAAGGAGTTATGTTTGGATTAGTAAAATACGTGAGCTCTTGTTTATGTCACTTTTGTAAGGATGATAGGAGTTTTGAGTTTGAAATAAACAACTAAAGCAAGAAGCAAGTAAATAAAATAACAACTAAGAAAAATGACAAGTAATATGATTAACGAGAAAAGAGAATAGGTGCTAAAGTTCAAGTATGGAAAAATATGGGATTAGAAACATCCAAGCACATTCAATTCATATTATCATTCAAAGGGAATTCAACTTAACTGATGTAGATTAAGGGTGATCACGATGGTATTCTAAGCTCCCTTTCGGATTACAAAGATTGTTGATCCACTTGAGACTCCCAAAAACACTTAAGATCAAAGTCCAACATTAACCTCTTCCATCTAGGTATTAATTAACTCTCAATTCTCCCTTAGAAGGTACTAATTAGAATTAACTCTCACTTTTTGTGTACTAGAGCTAACGAATGGATTGGTTCCCCTCATCGAATTCAAATATCCTTTCGGTCAAACCCAAACTCGATGTCTATTCATGCCTTTCTAATATTTAAGAGGATCATTTCCGTCTCACTCCAAGCAATATACACATGAACATTATAATAGCACTTAATTATCATAAATCATCCATTGATCAACAATCCATTAAACCAATAATCATTCATGAATAACAAACCATGCCATCACAACATCACAACAATTAAAGCCTATGAATAGAAACCAACATCAATTAAGTCAAAAACCAATTTAATCCACATAATAATATAAACCTAGTGTGCTAGAGGGATTAACCTAACATGATGATGGTAACAAAACCCTTGAATGATCTATTACACATATCCATAGTCTTAAATCCAAATGAAAAACAAAAGAGATGTAAATCTTCCCTAGCAATTCCTTGTAGAGAATCTTCAACACTCATTGGTCTCCACCTCTAGCTCTTGAATTCTTGAGATCTCTAACACCCAAATGAAAGTGATGAAGAATGGATGAAGATTATAATGTGAAATGGAAGAAATGGTGTGTGATCTAGGTGAATTAGAAGTGAAACCCTTGTGTGGAAATATCAAATCTCTCTTCAAATGTTGAACTTGAGGCTATTTATACCATCTCCAAGTTGTGCCACGAATTAATCATCAACTGGGCTTTTTACACACACTTACACACATTGACAGGTGAAAATATGAATTTTTGGCCCAAAATGCCCTTACTTGACTTGGCCTGTCTTACTCGAATTAGCAGCTCGAGTCGAGCTGCATGTAATGCAACTCGAGCTGCACAGCTCGACTCGTGTCGCCAACTCGAGCTCTCGCCTGTTCGGTCGTGTTGCGATGCTCTGAAACTTGGAATGCCTACGGCACCTAGCTCGACTCGAGTTGCCAAGTTGTGTTGTGACTCGCAACTCGAGTAAGCACACTGTATAATTTTGAACCCCTGTCCTGCGCCGCACGACTTGCTGCTCGACTTGAAGAGACGCAGCTCGACTCGAGCTGCAAGTCGAGTTGGCTCTCCCAAGTCGAGTTAACTCACTGGATTATTCTGGACAATTTTTGGGCCCCTACTCGACTCGAGTTGGCAACTCGAGTTGTCAATTCGAGTTGGGTCCCGTGAGTTCGTTTCTTGCTCGTTTCAACTCCCGACTCTATTTTTGACCTATTTTCAACATATTTAGGCTCATTCACATACATTTCTATGAAATCACATAACACAACCAAATAACACATGAAATATGGATAAAATAATACGAAAAGACAAACAAAACGACACTAAAATTTAGGTGAAAATAGCGACAATCAAGTACTTTCTGGAGTCTACGATGTGTTACTGAAGACATTGAATTCTTGAATTAAAAATTTTTAAGCCTTCTATAGTTCATTGAATTGTGTCGTTAGATTGAGCAACAACAATTTTCTATTCAATGATTAATTTTGTTGCAAAAGTAGATGATTTCATACTGAAAACTACAACGAGTCCTCGAAACATTTGAAAAATAAAATGTACCTCTCCGTCTCACCGAAAGATTTTCATTTTATTATATTGGGTGTCTCATTCAAAAGTCCTCATTTTCCACTTTTAGTTTAAGAGCCCCACATATGGCCCACCACTCACTACTAATACGACTACCCATTACATATAAAATAATAATACTCCTTAATCTACATACAAAAAGCAACATGTGACGTTTGGACGGGACGGAAGGAGTAAGAGATTTTGTGGAACTATATTATTTATTTAGTTAGGAGAGATATGAACCTTACTTTTTTATTTTTCTTTTTTCTCCAAATTTTTATAAATAAATAAACTCTGAGATAAATACTATTATGTGTCTAACTAGTTATGGAGCACCATAAAGACGGATTCAACTGAATCCTACCATTCGACGGACTCAACTGAATTCTACCATTCGTGTTGAGAGAAACAGAAAATCTCACTATGAGGAGTTAACTCACTTTTAAATACTAAAACACCTCACAAAGAAGACTAAAACTTTTTAAAAGGAATCTGAGAACACTCTCGTGTGAGGAGACTAAAACCTAAAGGAAAAGAAAAGAAAAAATAATTCAAGAATCACTAAAATAATTCCAACGGTTGCAAAATATAACATGAGAAAATCAAATTAAAAAAGAATCCAATGGAACACAAAAGGAGGAGAATAAAGAAACAGAAACGAAACTAAAACAACAATAAAAATTTACTCTCTTCCGTGCACTACCACTGTCACCTCATCATTCACACTCTATCGTCGTAACCATAACCAAATCTCCACCACATCCACCTTGATGCAAACGGGAAATCCAATTCTGACCCGATCTACAAGCTAAGAGCAAGATCGACGATTCGAAAAAAACGAGCCAAGATAAAAAAAAAAGAGAGATCCAAGCCCTTGTATAACTCATGATAAATTAAAACTATTATCCTTTTGATAGTTATTTATTCCTTATTTTAAACTTTACAGTTGTCATGAACGTAGTACCTTTGAAATCGATTTTACATGAAACCAATTCCATACAAAACTCTCAAATTAAAATTACCCGCGTAGTAAGCAAATTATAACAACTAAAATAAATTAATGAATAAATTTAAATATAATCATATTAATATTGACAAAGTTTCTTATGAGACGCTACTTATGTGAGATCGTTGGTGAGACGTGTCAAAGTATGTCTATTATATAGATAAAGTATGTTTAATGGTTGTTAAAGTATGTTTTGTAAAGTATGATGGATGATGAATTAAAGTATGATTTAAGATATTATAATATGATTCATTATTGACATACTTTAACTACAAATAAGCATACTCTACCTATATGATAAACATACTTTAATAATGGATTAATCCGTCTCACAAAAAACTCGTTTCACAAGCGAGTCTTTCATTAATATTTGATCAAAACAATTAACTAATCCTCACTGATGACTCAACTATATCAATATTATGAATAGGAAAAAAAAAAGGTATAATCACATTAAATTAATTAATCAACAAACATTACTATTCACAAATTAACCAGCAAAAAGGGAAACTTTATATTAATGTAGAAAATGAGAGAAAGCAATTACAGAAGGTCTTTAGAGCCTTGCAACCATTACCTACCATACTAATACACTTTCTTCATGACTAATGCATTTATATTCCAATGAAAACAACGTGTAAATTAAATTAAAATGGATAACAAGATTAAATTAATAAATTAAAAGGCCTGATCATTAGGGTTGATTTCAAGCTCCTTGAAGAGCTGGTCACAACCTGCGTCAGCCTTCTTCTTGGTGAACCCTAGCGGGTTTGCATTACGAAGGTTGTCGTGGAAACCGCTGTTCTTGGTGACGGTGACACTGGACGTTGGTTCTATGGCCCACCCCTCATTCGGGATCTCAGTGCAATCGTCCCGGCTGCTCTTCACCAGAGTCACCGCGCACTCCTCCGTCCCATGGTCGCCTTGCGCCACCAGCCTATAGTGCCCCGACTCGTCTGTCACCCCTTCCAACGAGTATGTTATGTTCGTCGGGTCCTCGCCCTTGCACTCCAGCCGCACCGTCGCCCCTGCATGCATGCATCACCTAATAAGGGTTTTGACTTTTCTAAAAAGTCAACGCTCGATCTTTATTTATTGGCCGGTTTTACTTTTTTTTTTTTAGAAAAAGTCAACCAAGACTAACCTATTTTATTGGTCAAATCATGCTTGAGGGGAAATATTAAAGTTCCTACATATTTCAATTTTGGTCCATCTCTTTTGTTCAAATTTAATCACTTTATCAAATTAAATTCTTTTTAAATTTAGTCTTTTTTCCCCAATTTTTGGACCAAAATTAGACAAATTATGACATGAAAGATTAAATTCGAACAAAAAGGTCCAAGATCGAATAAAAAATGACTAAAATTAAAACCATTCATGTTTTAAGGACTAATTTTGATATTTTCTCTTATACTTGAAAATAAAATACATGTGAAAACCTTAGCAAAACAAAGAGAGTACTCCCTCCGTCCCACCTATATTGCTACGTTTACTATAGCTTTTGTGAGAGCTTTATGCAGTCAAACGATGCAGTTTGACCGAGACAGAGGGAGTATACAATATACCTGGCATGGGCTCACTCAGTCTATTGATGAAGTTAAGTCGGCAAACTTCACAGTAAACTTCTCCCTCAATGATGAATTCGGGGACGGAGTTGGCCACGCCGGAGAGAGAAAGAAAGAGGGCGGCTGTGGCCGCGAAGAGAACTGCAACCTTAGTTGGAGTTGCCATGTTTTTTATGATGTAGTATAAATTTTTATTAATTTTCTATGTTTATTTTCTGAATCGTGTAATAATGTTTGTAGGTGATGTGTGTGAATATTTCTTTTTCTTTTCTTGTATTTTTTTGTTTTAACAAGTGAATTGTGTAGTAATGGTTGGAGATATATATACGGATTGATAGTTAATTTTGTGAGGTAACAAGTCATTAAGACAACAAAAATTTCTCATTGCCACACATTCAAATCAGGTGTCGAATGTTTTCTGGAAATGAAATTTAACCACAAATTAGTATAACGGCTTGGCCAATAGTATAGGGCTACGTGCATTTATAATCAGGGATGTCGTATTAATACTCATTCTGCTTTTTTAATTAGTAATCCAGAGTCACATGCACTATTGTACATGGAGTCTAAAATTTTAAATTTGTGGTGAAGTTCGTAATAATTGAAATATTATTTATGTTAAAAAAAAAAATTTATACATTAGAACTACAATTGCATGCGAGTTTTTATTATTTATAAACACCAATTTAAAACACTATTATTAACAGTTTGTACAAATAATAGCACACCGGATCTTCTACGCCATTTCGATACATCATCTTCTGTACTACACGTTAAGTGATTGACACGTAAGAGGAGGAAATAAATTCAACCATTGCCCATAGTGTTTAAGGATTAGGGTATAGTTTCTCTCTCCTACATGTCATCCATCCAACGGTGTGTCGTCAATCCGAGCCGAAATAATAGTGATTAATTAAGTGAAATCTAAGATAATATTTTAATAATTAGGGGTAATTCTTGTTTTTTGTTTTTTTTAATTAGAGTAAATATATAGCCAAAAAAAAAGTTTAGTTTTGTACACACACGAGTTTGAAAATATTATTATTTTATTCAATATATTGATTTTTTTAATGATAATTCTGTTATTCTAGGTATTAATTAAAGTGTGAAGTATATTATTTGTGTTAGTGAGAGAGATATTTTAAAAAATTAAAATATTTTTGAAGTTATTGAATTAAAGGTTTTTATTTTTTCTTTACATTTTGTTTATTATTTTCAACAATTTTATTTATTTATTTTTTAAATTATCAATTTACCCCCCCCCCCCCCCCCCCCACATTATGTTTATTATTTTTAATAACTTTATTTTTTTTTTTAAATTACCAATTTACCCCCACATCCTCTGTATCTATAATTTGCCTATTGCGAAAGATTAATGATCATGTATGTATAATCATCGAACGAAAACAGACTTGTTGCCCAATAAACCAGGTTATAAATGGGCTGATAAATATGGCCCACTAGCTATTACAGGTATGTTGGGCCTAGCTCAATGCAAAGCTCTTCTTATAAAAAATTTCGAAACAAAATCTTAATCAAAGCCTTAGGTCTTACTGGTCTACATGTAAAATCATTAAATTATAGGTTAATTGATGGAGTAACAATTTTTAGATTAAAATTTAAAAAGTAAAAAAAAAATTACAATTATAGTCTAGATTTAATTTATAAATTAAAGGTGAATCACCCTAAAAGTGAATAAGAATAAGATTATAACCTAACCATGTAGCACGTTGTCCAGTTCACGACTCTAAAAATTAAATCTTTTTTAAAAAATCATATCAAAATTATCCTAATAAAAAAATTTATCAAGAAAAAGCCGGATACGAGTACGGATACCCCTACAATAGTGGGTATACCACCTGTTGTCATCCCTAAAAACTATTCATTATACGTTATAATATTATGGAAAAATAGATTTTTTCGTCCGTTAACTTTCACTCATTTTGAAATTAGTCCATTAACTTTTTCAATTTTGAAATTAGTCCGTTAATTTTATAACAATTTTGAAATTAGTCCATTAACTTCATAAAATTCAACATTTTGGTCATTTGACCTGCTATGGCAGGTCATTTGAATATTTTCACTCCAATTAATTTATATCATATTTTTATTTAACCAATTTTATCTCACTTTTCATTTTTCACTTCCGTATACCAAACAAATAATATTAATCTCAATACTAAAGTGGAGCAAATTTAACTAAATATTGATACTTCCTCCATCCGCTCGAAAGAGGGATGGAAGGAGTATAATATAAATTCTTAGTGAAGGCTATTTTTTTGTAAAAAAGTATATATATATATATATATATATGAGTGTATATTAGGTGCACCCGGGTGCACCCTTGCACCCATATTTGTATAATTTTTTATTCTATTTTGTATACATGTTATTCTCTTTTGTATACATGTTTTGTAATAATTGTATACTTTTTTCACACTAAGTTTTTCATTAAAAAAACAAGCATTCATATGCATATAACTTTTTATTCAATAGTGTATACATGTATTTTAATAATTGTACATTTTTTTACACTCAATTTTTTATTAAAAAAATTAACAATTAAATTGTATACATTTTTACTCATAATTGTATATGTTTTTGCTTATATTTGTACGTGGGTGCACACGAAGCTTCGTGTGCACCCGGGTGCACACTATATTTAGCATATATATATATATATATATTACATATTTTTTATTTTTATCTTTTAGAATAACCTGCTAATGACCTGTTGAAACAGACGATTTTGTTGAACTTGGTAAACATGATGGACCATTTTTAAAATTTTCAAATATAATGGATGATTTTCAAAATTTTGCAAATATAATGGACGATTTTCAAAAAGTGAAAAACTTATGGACTAAATTCAAAATTGGACAAAGTTAACGGACGAAAAAATCTAATTTTCCTAATATTATATTTCTCAAATCAATATTATAAATTAAAATTGTACATTCTTTAATATTTAATTTGATTACTTGGTATTATAAATACTTGATATGGGTAATTAATCATTTGTTCAATTACAACTAATTTATATGAAATATATGTAAAAAAATTTAGGGAGACACTCTTATAATTCATTCAAATAATTGGGAGGCACTCTTATAATTCATTAAGATAAGTGTAATTAAATTTTGTTTGGGAAAGAAATATAGTTTTAAGGGAGGTTTATAGAAATGTATGAGTGGTGGTTTTCATTTTTCAAAAATATAATAACAATTTTAAGTGAACGATCTGTTAATTTTTTATTTTTATTTATTAATAGAATAGGTGTAAACCGAGAAAAAAATTACATTTGAGTAATAATTTTTTTAGCGATCCCAATATCGATTCATTTCACTCTTCGGTTCTAGCATTAACCAATTGTACGAGATGCTACACATAATAATTTAATCTCTGCTTCTAAATGCCCCACAAATATTTTTGTCAATACTTTCTTTCATTGTATATTTAAAATGCACTATTTCCCGATCTTCTTACTATTAAAAGGAACATGCGTAGCATAAATTGGGGGTTAATATCTGCCACTACTTTCTTTCGTTATATATATTGCTATAAAGGAACATACATAACATGAATTGTGGGATAATATTTGACATTACTTTCTTTCGTTACATATTAAAAATGTAATATTTCTTGATTTTTGTACTTGCTAAGAATAAGGATACGTAGAAATTGAGGGATTATATTATATAAAATGAAAATTAAGATAAATTTTAAATCGAAATATACTTATTTTATAAAAATGTGTGACCGTGCAACGGGTCAGGTATTACTAGTTAAATTAAAATACAGAATTCAATGACCGACCGCTGCTGACATTCAACAGACGCTTCCCTCCTCTTTTCCTTCATTCCTTATTTATTAGATCTGGTATATATTTCCGATTCTTTTTCAATCTTTCCTATAATTCAAAATTTTGATTTCCTCTCATTTGTATGATCATCATTATCATATAATTTAGGGCTTGATTTTTGTTTTAGGGTTTGCCTTGTCGAAATTAAATTGAATTATTTTTTGAAGCAAATCAATGGCTGCTCCACCCGCCAGAGCTCGAGCAGATTATGATTATCTCATCAAACTCCTCTTGATCGGCGACAGCGGTGCGTGTTCTTTCATGGCAACTTCTATTGATTTTTTTTTTTGTTCGAATTTTTCTGTCTATTGATATGGATGATGTGAACCATTGCATTTCTGTGTGTATCAGCTGCATTTGATTGTAAATGGTTGCAGTGTTTTTGTATTCATTGTGTTTCTGATTATTTTTTGGGGATGCTGATGTTTTTTTTGCTCATGATGGATGTCAAAATATCTATGCGGTATGTGTTATATGTTTGTTAGAACCCTGTTTGATTTAAGAAAGAAACAGATTGTAAGCTTGTGAGTCTTAGTAATTTATGGATTTTATGTGTATGTGTTTGTAGATTTTAGTGACTGCTTTAAACTTAAAAATAATCATCTTACTGGCCCTTATTCGAATTAGATGAGAAATTGATGTTCATCCAAGAACAAATTGAACTCAGAATTCAGTTCTTTTTGGTCCATGATAGGTTTGAGGAAGAATATATTTAGAGTTTTGAGCACTAATATTCTTCTTGATTTTTAAGTATTGCTAATACATGCAACATATGGGGATTTGAGATCTCTAAGATCCACTTCGGGGATGTGGAATCCGATGGTCTTAACTTTCCCCCCCAAAAAAAAAAAAGTCGGACCTGTGTGAACAGTGTGATGTAATTATCTTCACATGATGAGCACACTTTATGTAAATTAGCATTGCTCTGAATTGAAATGCATTATTTTCATTCTTACGTTGTAATTTGCATGATTAGGATTGGAATTATTCATTATCTTTGTATCTTTTTCTTCAGGTGTGGGTAAGAGTTGCCTCCTTTTAAGATTCTCTGATGGTTCTTTCACCACCAGTTTCATTACTACTATTGGGTTGGTTACCTTCAATAACAGAGATTTACCCTATTAGAGCTTCTACGTTCTTCTGCTTGTCTCATTGAAACGGTTTTCTCATGCAGTATTGATTTCAAGATAAGGACGGTGGAGCTCGATGGTAAAAGAATCAAACTGCAGATTTGGGATACTGCTGGGCAAGAGCGTTTTCGAACCATCACAACCGGTATGTTTGTGATCACTTTTTAATTAAATCTAGTTTGTCTTCTAATTTTGCAGAATGCCGAATCTTCTGCATTTATATATTTTAAAATAAAAGTTTCTGGTGCAAGCTCACAAGGAAAATGAGTGAAACTACTTCACGTAACAAACACTTTACTGTTAATTAGAAAAATCTCTTCTAAATCCAGCATTTCTTTTCTGTTCTCAAATATCTGTTTTGGGACATCCACTGACTCTGCCAAAGCTTATTTGACATACATTATGATACTTCATCTAATGTCTTTTGTAACTAAATTTTTTTAAGATCGCTTTAAATCTTACGCCAACTTGAATTTTTGAATTTAATGTAGTTCCCATATTCAGACACTGTGACACTTTTTACCTCTGTCCCATTCTTTCTTGTTTTGCATTACTGTTAGAACTGGTATGAGAAACATATGGAAAATTAATTAAAGTTGTTTTCGAACATGCCAGCAATTTTAGTTGAAACCTGGAATACCAACAACCTCCTTTTTAAGTTGGCCATTATGAATCCTAGAAAAGGATTTCCCTATCACTGGCCCTGTTTCTTATTAAGTCTAGCATTTTGAGTTTGGATTCCAAAAGTTGATGTCTTCTTTTGGGGGGTGGGGGGTGGGAATATGTTTGGTTTTTACTTAAGATTTATGAAAACTAATTCTTTTGCAGCTTACTACCGTGGAGCTATGGGCATCTTGCTGGTGTATGATGTTACGGATGAGTCATCTTTCAACAGTTACTACTCTTGATTCTTTCATCTAATTGTTTTAATTAATCTTGAGGAATTTATTTTCATTGTTTAAAATTTGAGTCATCCAAATGAAGTTTAAAATTTATCAGTTATATGTCATGATATGATATACTATGACTTTTTGTCTTGTTGAAGCTGACTCTTCTTTTTGTAGAAATTTCATCAAATTTGACTCTATCCTTTTTGTAGACATTAGAAATTGGATCAGAAACATCGAACAGCATGCCTCTGACAATGTCAACAAAATATTGGTTGGCAACAAGGCTGACATGGATGAAAGCAAAAGGGTTTGCTCTCTTTTCTCTCATACTAGCTTGTTTGCGCAGAATAATCTCTTAACATATTTCAAACTGTTTGTAGGCTGTTCCTACCTCTAAGGGTCAAGCTCTTGCCGATGAATATGGAATCAAATTCTTTGAGACAGTAAGCGACACCTGCTGCTCGTGTTCTATTTATTATTTTTATCATATCATCTAAATAATGTTACATCAAACAGAGTGCTAAGACAAACATGAATGTGGAGGAGGTTTTCTTCTCAATAGCCAGGGACATAAAGCAAAGACTTTCTGAGACCGACTCAAGGGCCGAGGTATAATATCTTCATGTTTATCTCAAGTGTCTAATTTTATCATCATCAACCAACCCTACATCATGCTGATTTATTTATTCATATATGCAGCCTCAAACCATAAGAATTACCCAACCAGACCAGAACCAAGCGGTTGCCCAAGCTGCGCAAAAGTCGGCTTGTTGTGGTTCTTGATCAAATCTCTGTTGCATCAAAGATACAATAGAGGGCAGGGCAGGGCAGTTGCAATTACATATATTGAATTGACCATTTTTAAGAGGAAGTATATATAGTCTTTCTTTTGACAATGTCTATGTTGCATGCTTGTATTGTTACCTTACCTCTCTAGTTGGTTGAGATGCTACACAACTTATACATCTTTATTGGTGGATGGATTAATTAATACTCCTATAATTATATTATTTCTTATGAATGTTTTATGTGATAATATACTACTCCCTTGTCCCACCAACACTTTACACTTTCCTCATTTGTTTATCCTACAAAATCTTCACACACAAACACTTCACACTTTCCTCATTTGTTTATCCAACAAAACCTTCACACACAAAAAACAGAAACATCACTCTATCCAAAAATCTCAAACAGGTGAGGCGTTCTCTAGCACGGAAGGAGTATTATTTCCTTTATAAATTATTTCATAAAATCAATCAAGATATGATCTGTAACTCAACATAATGGTCAACTGATCAACCCCAAAAGAGCTGGTATAGAAACTCAGTTATTATATCATCCAACAGTAATCCCTCAATTCTACTGACCATCAGAACCACTTCTTCAATATGATGATCTCCCAACTTCATTTCCCTCACCACGAGTTCACTGACCTGCCAGTGTATCGACTCGTGACTCATCAGCTTCTCGATAACATGATCTTCGGCCCGTCTGGGTACCAATTTTGGCATCAACCACGGGTGGAGATCAACCTGTTTCTGAAACATCTGAGAGAATGCTGAGTTTATTCTGTCGAATAGCAGCATCCTCTCTGATCTGAGAAGCTGATGATCGCCATACTTGTCGTCCATGGTGTCGAACAGCGTGGGGTCCAGAGGGTGGTCGGGATAATCCCACATCTTGTCACACATATCCAATCCAAAGTCTTGAAAGCCGGATTGGATTAGGACATCCAGGGTGTAGGATACCTCCCAGTTTTCACTTACCTCTTCCAAGTTGAGGAACTTGAGGAGTACAGCCTTCATGCTGACCTCTGTAACAAAGGGTAAATAGGTCATTTAAAGACGCGGTTGTATGATCGATGAGGAAGAAATAGAGGGAGAAACAAGAATTTTATTTAGATATAAAATTAAAATGATCATATATGGCATGAAAACATATTTTGCATGGAAATAAAATCGAGTTTTATTATTTGTTTTTAATCTCACAGCTTTCGCCTTTTTGCAAAATTAAGTTGAATAGGTAGGAAATAAATTCATAAATTCTAAAATTTGAAATCTTATCACAATTAATCAAGATCTAAATTGTAGAACGGAAGTATATCTAGATTCATTGAATTCTCAAGGTGGAACACGAACTCGTTGATTTAGTGGTATTATGGTCTCCCCAACTAAACCTCCTTATTATGACTTTCCACAGGGAGAAGAGAAGATTGAGTGTAGTTAAATTTATTGGTATCGTATCCTAAGAAATCTTTATATACTATTCAACTAGGCAATTAGTAAATTGGGTATATATCCTATGAAATCTTTATATATTACTCTATTAGGCCACCCATAATTAGTAAAGTGTGTCTCATGTAAATTGAGTTTACAAGTAAACTTTATTTTTTTTAAATTACTCTTTAATAGTATATAAAAAATTACTCTTTGAAGAGTAATAATTTTTATATAGAAGAGTAATAATTCATGTATCTAAAGAGTAAATTTTCAAGTACTAAAAAATATAATGATAAATCAGGATTTACAAAAATTTAAAGAGTAATTTTTAAATTTAGAAGAGTAACAATTTATGTGCTAGAAAGTAAATTTTTATGTACTAAAAAATAATAGGGTTTACATATTAATGTATGTAAAACGGGTTTACACAAGTGTTTGTTTAATTAGTATTGAGAATCTACTCAATTTGCTTTAATTGAATAGCTAATATAATAATTATATAATACTAATATATTGTTGTAGATTATATATTGGAAATTCAAAATTTCCTAACATAATAAATATTTAAACTCTATAGTTTTAAAATTAGCTCGGAATTGCTTAAAATCTAGCCTTTTCTTTTTAATATATATATATATATATATATATATATATATATATATATATATATATATATATATATATATATATATATATATATTCTAATAGTTTGGAATTAAATCAAAGTTATGATGCGGAAAATATATACTAAAAATAAACATTAATTTTATGTGTAAAATATATGTTTCGAGCTAATACAGTCCTCATTGAATACGAATGATCATCAACAAACAAAATAAAAGGCATACATAAAGTAAACAAGGTTTAAGTCCTGAAACTACTTAAGTATATTGATTGTTACTATTATTTTTCTTATTTCTCTGTCATTTTAATTATTTATATGCAACATGATAAAATTCCTTCTTCTTTTTTTTTTTACATTAAAAAGAACTTTTATTTTTGTAAAGACACTTGCTATATCGAATGATTTATATGTCACAAAATTAATTCAGACATGCAATTAACAGGATAGTAATATGCCATACCATTAAGTTCAATAATATTGTTGACTCCATCAAAAATTGGAGAGCTAGAAGATGGATCTTCTACGTTAGGTACCGATATTGGATTTCCATGACCACCGTCCATAAACCTTTCTAAATCGTCTACGGGTTGACCCGACGAAGACGGACTTTCTTTGGATCGTTCATCGTGTGGTTCCTAAATCATCATCAATCAAAGCAATATTGTTTTACTCTAACAAGAAACTTACCATTTAGGGTTAGAAATAAATACAGTACTGCAATATAATAGCAGCCAAAAAAAGCAACCTTATTTTTTACCATTTAATTTATTTGGATTTGGATAATTGAATACAGACGTGGCAGGCCTCTTAAATATTAACATTCAATCAATTAAATGGAGATAACTTTGAGACTTACACATTATGATTTAATAACTTATTGTATTAGCAATATATGTTTATAGTATTAATTAATTATTATTGACTTAAACCATCATTTTTAAGATTTCTAATTTTCAACAAAAACTCTTTTAAAATACTGAAATGTTATGGATAAAATAAGAAGAAATGAGACAAATACTATAATTCTAGTTGAAATAAATGTATTGTCTCAATGAGTGCGGAAAAAAAATCGAGATGCTTGAATATCCATATGATACATACTAGAGTTTGCGCAAAATAGTTTACATTTTTAGTTTTCGCTACGATTAACATGACAAAATTTTACGCTTTCGATAAAGCTAGTAAATTAATTGGTTACATAATACAATCCAACAAACCATGCAGACTGTGATTCACATTTAGATTTAGGTTGGCTTCGAGAAACGAAGATTTTTTTTACATGCACGTGTTTTAGGAAAATTTATTTGCGTGTATATTTCTGAAATTGAGTGTATGTCGACCCTAGTAGATACGCCATATATTGATTGTGAAAATGGAGTTGTATTCATAATTAGAAACCTATACTTTTATCATTGTTGTCTTTCAAAAAAATTAATTTCTCAACAAAGGATAGTCATCCTTTAGAAATGAATGGAATATACAAGTTTTTAGAGATTTAGTTGCTCAAAACAAATTGAAGTAATATTTGAGGAAGAATATGATGACCCTCATTAAGTTTTAGGAATGACAATAAGGCGGAACAGAGACGATTTACGCTATATACCCGATATTGACACAAAAGAAATTCTTAAATCTCCATCTAGGTGGTTCATATACCACACCAATCCAATCTTCAATTACTTTTAGAGGTTTTTTTTTTCCTAAAAAAATTACTAACTAGAAAATTTGACAACACAAAGACATAAATTAGGGGTACACCATTGGGGATAAAAACCTTTTTAGTCACATAACTCTCTCCATGGTCTTTTTTAGTCCCAAAAAAGATAAGTTTATCAAATTAGTCACACCGGCGAAGAAATAGGGCCAAAAACGTCCTATTTTCGCCGGAAAAAGCTGACATCAGCTGGAAATAGCCACGTCACGATTGGAATTGTCAATTTTCGGCTGGTATGATGACGTGGGGCCCTGATGGCAGATGAGCCAGTGGGATAAAAATCAATTCAGTCCCATAACTTTTCCCATGTTCTATTTTAGTCCCAATAAAGATAAGTTTGTCAATTTAGTCCCATCCATGTAGAAATAGGGTCAAACACGTCCTATTTTTGCCGAAAAATACTGACATCACCGAAAAATAGCGCATGATTGTCAAGTGACAATCAAAATCGTCGATTTCTAGCCGGAATTAATGTTATTCTAATACCAGCAAGGCATTTTTATTTTCTAAAAATTTAAATAAATAGAAAACAAAAATTAACAAGGGTCATCAGCCCAATTCTCTTCCCGCACGGACTCGCCGCCACCAAAGCCCACATCACAAACACCAGAACTTCGCCACCGAACACGATTTCGCCACCGGCCATGACAGCGGTCGGAATTGTTTAAATAAAAATGCCTTATTAGCATTAAAATAACATTTAATTTGTTGACTCACCTGCCATCAGGGCGCCACGTCATTGTCCTGGTTGGAATTGTTTAAATAAAAATGCCTTATTAGCATTAAAATAACATTTAATTTGTTAACTCACATGCCATCAGGGTGCCACGTCATCATCCTGGTTGGAAATCGATGATTCCGATGATGTCAGCAATTTCAGGTGAAAATAGGACGTGTTTGACCCTATTTCTATATGGGCGGGACTAAATTGACAAATTTATCTTTATTGGGACTAAAATAGAACATGAGAAAAGTTATGGGACTGAATTGGTTTTTATCCTGCTGACTCATCTACCATCAGGGCGCCACGTCATCATACCGGTCGGAAATTGACAATTCCGATCGTGACGTGGCTGTTTCCAGCTGATGTAAGCTTTTTCCGGCGAAAATAAGACGTTTTTTGCCCTATTTCTTCACCGGTGGGACTAATTTGACAAATTTATCTTTTTTGAGACTAAAAAAGACCATGGAGAGAGTTATGAGACTAAAAAATTTTTTATCCTATGCCATTGATTGACTTCTCAAAAACCCTAAACCGAATCGATTGACTTCTCAACAAAGCGAAGGTAGATGCGTGATTTTGGAACAAAATGCCATCCCTACCCTTAATGGTATGCTCTTTATGTTTTAAGAATTTTTTTAAGACAAAAAAATCAACAAATGTTGGAAATTAACTTTTCAAATTAAATGAATTCCAATTAGAACAATATACTTAGTTTATTTCAACAAGGAATTCATCTCATGAGTAGCAAAATACATCCATCCATGAATGCTTCCATAAGATTCCCAATAAGTTAGGTCCTCTGCCAGTAATTGTTCCCGCTCCATATACTGCACGGCCATCTTGTTGGCATCTGAATGCTTGTAACAAAAAGATTGCTCTATTAGAACCTTCAACCCTAAAGCCATTCGTTCCTTCATAGCACATATACATTGGAGGTTGGGACTTTCTTGATTTCACGATCAACATATCTATTTGAGTTTATTATCGGCAAAGTTTCATGCCAAGATATGGGTTTTGTCTGATCAAATCTTTCTTGTTAAACTTCTTATATATTGAGTTTTTTTTTTGTTGTTGAAACCATTGCCTTCTCCAATTTTTTGTTGGATATCCTCATCCTCTCCAAGAAGAAATTAATTAAACCACTTTAAGGAATAGCAACAAGATGAAGCCATGCTTTGATCAACTCACTAATTCTTAGGGAATTCTACATTTAAAATTGGGTAAAACAAGTATTTCCAAACTATATAGGCAACTAATTTACTTGACATAAAGAATAAAATAGATCAACTAGGTGTAGGAGCAAGATTTAATGTCCATTTATTAATATATATTATTAAAGTTTTAATGCAACACATATTAATCCTATC
Source organism: Pogostemon cablin (assembly GCA_023678885.1). Taxonomy (NCBI): domain Eukaryota; kingdom Viridiplantae; phylum Streptophyta; class Magnoliopsida; order Lamiales; family Lamiaceae; genus Pogostemon; species Pogostemon cablin. The sequence goes on along the minus strand of CM042977.1, from coordinate 876,830 downwards.
ATTCATATATAACTTGGGTATATATAAATTAATTTTAAAAAAGTGCAGTTTTTCAGTAAATGTTACAACTATATATATATATATATCAACCATGAGATGATTAAGTCATTGGGAATTATATATTTTAATCTTTGAGGCAAGATTAGAATTTTCCCAATTATCCCACTTATAATTTACTTTCAACAAAAAATGTAGAAGGGTTTTATATGCATTAATATAGAAACACAATTATTGAGCACACTAGACATGTTAGCATGAAATTAGAAACTATGTTGAAATTAAAGCATGTTTGCAATCAAATAAGAACTATAGACAGTTTATATATTACGATAGAAGAGAGGTAGATATTCAAACCTGATGCACATGAGGGATGTGGCCATGTTGATGATGATGATCTTCATGAGAAGAATACATTGGATGCAATAGAGAAGATGATTCACCAGGTGGCAATGGGGTACTTGAAGTGATCTCTTGTTTATCGATCATGATGTCGAATATTGGATCTTCGTCTCTTTCAGAGACGCCGTTAGCACTTGACTCCCTCGGGATCTCAAAAGTAGTTTCCAATACAGAGTCTTTCTCCTTAACACGAATGGGTGGAAATGCAATAGGCTTCTTCTTGCTCCTAGGTTTTGGACCTTGAGCTAGGTTAAAGTTTCTATGCATTGGGTAACCCTTAACCCTAATTTTACCATGGCGATTGTCTTCACCAATCACACCACGCCACGTGTCTCTCGATCCAGATGCACCACCACTAACTAGCCCTAAGTTAGAATCACCTCCAAATATGCAACTTCCACAATGATGATCATGATCCATTGAAGGCTTTCTTGATGACCATTTGCATGCTTTTGACTCATTGTGGAAATGATCATCATCATCATGAAGTTGATGGATTACTTTCTTGGCAAGTTTTCTAGTACCATTGGAGTTGGAATGTGAAAACACTGCATCATAATATGATCCATTCATTCTCCATGATACATCTTCCCCATGTAATAATCCCTTCATCTTTCTATGATCACCATGCAATGAAAGATGATGACCATAAGACGAAACAACTCGTTCTTTTTTCTTCTTCTTCTTCTCCTTCTTTCTCAGCTCTGGATGGTCTGTACTTGATGTTCGAGCAACACGTGCTCCATGCACGAGTAACAGACCATCCAGGCGCTGCGGATGAGAAGCAACGCACGACGAATCGAGTCTTCTTACATAATTCATGAGGATCTCCCTGGAGTGGTGCATGTGAAGGGGGTGGCAGTGATAATCCATCATGAACTCGCCTAAGGAAAGATGCTTGGTGTCGATCTTCTGGCGAGTTGACTCAGCAGAGCGTGATCTGGAAGAAGGAGGGCCGTTGATTGGAGGATTCATGATCATAGGGGCTGATCTGACGCCACGTGGCAACCTGGATTTGTGTTTAACGGTCCAGATGGAAGCATTGATGAGGCCTTCACGACTCATCAATCCCTCTCTTCCTCTTTCTCTCTCTCTCATCAATTTCTCATACTTAGCCATTGTTGGCCTTTCAATGGGTCTCATGGAGGAACTCTCTCTCTCCATCATGTACTGCAAACATCAAGTGTGTATATATATGAGTATATGAATTATCAATAAATTTGTCATAAAATATTAAAAGAATTAAAATAATTACAGAAGAGAATTAGAAACAAACCATATCATCCCTCATGCTCCCATTGTTGTATGAAGTAAGGTTTGATGAAAATCTACTGAAACTATTACTCCTATATTTTTGGATAGGAGGAATTATTCCTGCATCAAAATTAGAGAGGAATTTATTTATTTATTTATATTTTAATAGAAAAAGAAAGGGAAAGTATTACAATTGGACATGCAAGTATGTTGAATTTCAATTTTAATCTTTTTTTTTCTTTTTCTTTTCAATTCTCAAATTTTTCCCTTTTTTTTGTTAACTTTAGTCATTTTAGGCATTTTTCAAAATATGGTCATTTTTTTTCACTTTTTGTCCGAATTTTGTAATTTTTGGTCCAATTTCGAAGAATTGTAAACATGAAGGACTAATTTTGAAAGAAAAAAGGACTAAATTTAAGAAAATAATTAAATTTAGATAAAAAGAATTAAAATTTGAAAAAAAAAACCAAAATTAAGAAAGAGGAAGAGAAAGGAGGAGAGAGCTAGCGTTGCCAAATTAAATTATAATCTAAGTCATTAAATTAGATTTTCATTTAATCCTTATTACTTAATTATAAATAAAATAATTAGAAAAAAATCAATAGCTACTCACTGTTTGCATTCAAAATTTTACCCTATAAACTCTTGGAACCATGCAAGACACGAAGTGCGTTAATCTAGATATTTAATATTGAATTATTAAAAATTAATAAACTTATCATATGCGAGTGAAAAAATAAATAAATCATAATTTCGGTTTCTCTTGGAATCATCAACGCTAAAAAAACAATATTCCATAAAGAAAGAAATTCACCCTCACCAATTCCAACATGAAAAAAACGAATAAGCTAATCCTACTGAAGATTTATCTTCAAGTAAAATAACTTCGTAAATGATTTGAGATGGAGTAGAGTCTAGCAGGTATCATTTAGCTATGTGATATTGAGAAATCGTTTCATATAATGATTTTTACATAAATTATTAAATGGAATGATTTTTTTTTTTTACATTTTATTACAAAATTATTACTTTTTACTTGTGATATGAATTAATACAATTATTTTACTTTTATTTGACAGAATAACATGTTTTAATATAAATACATCACTATATATCCATCGATAACAAAACTTATTCTGTAAGATAAATATTTGTTGTGCATTCTTTTTGTTGAAAAAAAATGTTTTGCATACAAGAAAGTGATGATTAAAGATAATTAAAGGATGTAAATCGCAATTATACCTTGGAAGGACGTTGAAACACTTTTCGACCTCCTATGTTGAGCTCTCTCCATTTAATCTTTTCCAAATTAAAATTACAGGTGAGTAGAGTAGAGTTCAAAATTAAGAAGAATAAAAAAAGGAAACGAATTTATTAGAAGAATATATTAAATTTATTACTCCACATTTTTAGAAATAAATAGAAGTTTCCAAGAATTATTAGAAAGAAAAAAAATTGTAGCAGCACCTTGTTAATGTGATAAAATAATCGGCCGTGGAGCCCCTTCTTATCCGACCACCTTAAACACCTACACACACATAGATTTCATTGTCAGCATGCATTCATTCATGAGAGAGATAATAGAGAGAGAGAGAGTAGTGATGATATACTTGCAGAAATTAAATAAGTTTGTACTCAGATGGAATAAATAAATGCTACTGTACCTATATAAATAGGGGGGAGAGAGATGTATTTATTCTTAAAAATTAAATCAAATTATTTGATACTCGATTGTTTGATAAAAGCTCGTTCAAGCTCAATTTGATAAAAATATTAAACAAACTTGATTAGACTAAATTTATATTCGATAAAATTAAAAGTTCGGCTCGAGCTCGAGCTAGATACATGAAAATAAATAAAGTAAATGTAAAATTATTAAACTACTCGAGCTCGACTCGATAAAAGCTCGTTTGAGCTCGGCTCGATTGATTATCAAACAAGGTTAAACATATATCTTGAAGCTCGATAATATTTCAAAAAAGTTAGAATAACGCTTTCATGAGATTATTTTATGTTTTATTAGTTAGTAATCAATTATAATTTTTTTATTAAAGATGCTATCAGTTTTCATTAATGTTATGAATTGTTCATGAAATATAATTAATTGGACGGTTATTCATTAATTAAATAATATCAATTTTTTAAAAAATGTTATTACTTCTTATCCATCTTACAAAACTCTTTTCATAAGATGGTCTTATATATGTGTTTGTAAAAATTAAAAATGATAAGAATAAATAAATAGAATAAAATAAAACACCACTTTTAAAATACTACATGAATTAAAAGGACAAATTTTGCAATTTTCACTATTATTACATAACTCTTACTTGATTTCAGCACAATCATACAAAAGCAGTTAACTGCTTTAAAAAAGTTTGAACAGAAAGTACCAAATATTTATCTGTAATTTGGAATTTTCTATTAAATCTTGCAAATATTTTTTTATTTTTAATTATTATTTTATGTAAGATGACAACAATCAAATTATGGGCATAAAGAATAGTTCGATTTCGATGTACAAAGTAATACACCTCTTTTACGATTTATTTCATTGGAATCCGATTCATAATGATGCAACTTAATTTTAATGAAATTATTTTTTAAATTGATGAATTGTTACTCTTAATAAATAAAAAATATTAATTATCTTAACAAAGTATAAAAAACTATAATATTATTAGATATTTTATTAAGAAAGAGTAATAATTATTAAAATAGCAATTTCCATAAAATTAAAGTGTTAAGGTGATTAATTCGAATGCAAAGAATATTTGTTATCTTTTAAAATGATAAAAATATATTTCATAACTTGTATAATTATCCGATTGAAGAGATATTTGTAATCATAATTGAAGTTACATCTGAATTACATAAATCTCGAAAAAGAGACGTGGAGGTTGGATGGATGGGGTTATTCCGGGATTTCAGACAGGAGACACGAATTTCATGCACATCACTGCACAATTTGGTAAAAAAGTCCAAAGTTGAGAAAAAATTAGATTCTCTTGAATTAATTCTGAATTATCTATATTATTATTGTATTTATGAATTTATATATTTTTTCCTTTTAAAACGATTAAACGAAATTATAAAAAAGTTCTATGTAATAAATACTACTTCATAACATAGTACTACTTCGTATTACTTTTCTAAGAATTGTAACCTTCTATATTCCAATTATTATACCAGATAATGTTGTGTTTATACACAAATTTATCAATTTCTATATGCATCCATGTAAAAGAATATTTTAAACATAAAATAAAATGATAGAAAACAACCACCTTTAGGCATCCCATAATTTAACCCTAATTAAAATTTTATCTTTCCACCTTTTGGACTGAATCTTATTCTTCCGATTAGGGAATTTTAGTTTATTTGACAAATCTTTGTCATTGTATCTCTTTCCTTAAATAAAATAAATAATATATATATATATATATATATATATTAAAAAATATACAAAGTGACTAATTTTTTAGTTTTCGTAGTGGAGCCAATATGGGCTCTACTAAATCCAGCCTATACTCCGGCCCGTATAAATTTCATAAGGCCCGAAAGAGGAATATACGAGGTAAAAGCCTTTGGGCTTACATCCAACATTTAGATGTGAAATAATATTCCCAATACAATAAATTGGATTATAACTAATTACTCATCCCATACTAAATTTCAAATTTCGTTTGTCTTATTAAATTTCACCACTCTTAAAAGGTTACATTATAAAAATTCTCAACTATAAGTGTATTTTAATTATAAATTTATCACTTCCACCTAACACACATAATATATACTCCATATTTTATAAAATTTTTATTATTTAAATATATTATACTACCCTCCAAAATTCAATAAAATTTAGGGAGTGTTTGATTCACTTTGAGTTAATAATACTATTTGAACCTTAAAAATTACTAAAAATAAGGAAATTTACACACTAACCAACTTAAATGAGCTTAATTTCATTTAAGCCCATTAGTTTAAAGTAAAGTGACCGATGAATTTGAATTTAAGGGAAGGTGGGTTACAATAACCCATAATACTAATAAATAATTAAAGTAATTTTCATGATCATTCCTTATTTATGATATTTTCAAATTTTATTAACCTATCTATAAATCGAATATTCTCTTTGAGTTTTTTTTTTCAGTAAAGAGAAATTTATTAAAACAACATAAAGAAAAAAATACAAACATCAGGAGTGCCGACTTATAAAGTAGTTCTTCCTTATGGATTGACGTTCTCAAATGCAACTAAAGGTGTTACATACCAGGAGTTAGGACTAATCACAAAATCGACCAAGAATTTACCCTTACACCAACTTCAAAACTTTTTTTTTTATCTCACGAACAATCTCTTTGAGTATTACCTACAAATTCTTATACCGTGGATGGAAATGGATCTATTTAAGTGGTATAAGATAGAATTGCATTGCATAGTTTGTTAAAATATAATGGCATTAAGGCATGTTATGGTTAATCTAAAGGTGTATAATATACCTTATTACAATAGAATGTATAAATAATTACTAATTAGAAATATGCAAAAATGAAATAGCACGACATTATTTAATTTGTCAATAGTCGCTATCATGACAGAAGATGCCCAAACTGACATATAGTACTACTTAACAACGCTACATAAAAAAAATTCAAAACGAATCTACCAACAGATTGTCAAACAAAATTAATTTTTTTTATTACGAAATGTCAATGAATTTATAATATTTTACTAATGAAATAATATTTATTTTTATTTATTAATGGATTTCTAATCAATATAACTGAATTTTCGTCGGTAAAAAAATTTACCGACCATGCACTATTCTACCAACAAAAATTTCCTGACGATTTTTGTTATTAATCCCTTAATAAATCAATTTAACAATAAAATTAAAACACTTATCAACTCTTCAAAGAGATGAATCTTACAAGATCAGATTATTTCTACTAATTAAATAATCATTGAAATAGACATACTCTGCAAAATTTTTAGTGAAATTTTACTCTCAGCAATAATAGTAGTATAGAATATTCTATAGGTGGATTAATTTTGTATACGCATAGTAAAATCCAATAGAAAAAAATCGTAGCAATTATACATAATAGTGTATATTAAATGCACATGCTAAGGTGGTATTGAAACATATAAAAATAAAAAACCAAAGAGCAATATCGTTGTCCGAATGAAAACATGGAAGATCCACGTACTCATGATTGATCCTTCCCATCATCATTCGAATCTTTCCTCGGAGTATCCAATAATAATTTTTGTATTCTCTCACTTGCTTTGCTGTCACTTTTTCCCTCCTCTCTCTTCTTCGTCTTGTAAGCTTCGAAGAATTCCTTGTTCTCTTTTTCTAGCTCATTCCACACTATTATATACATAACATGTTATCATATGAGTATTAATCATCATTAATTAATACTAATCATGTACTCCGTCCGTCCCCGTTTCAATGTTTACGTTTGCTTTTTGCACGTTGATGAATAAGTATAATATTTTAATAGATAGTGGATGGAAAGATATAATATTTAATGTAAAGTGAGTAGGTGTATTAGTGTTGGATGATATATTAATTGTTTTAGGTAAGACCTATATTCCAAAAAGAAAACGTAAACATTGAAATGAGACGCGCAAAATAGAAACGTGAACATTGAAATGGGACGGAGGGAGTAATTAATTAGTATTATAAGCCCATGTGTGGGCTGATTTGTTTTAACGTGAACATAAATCTCAAATTCAAATTTTCTTCTATGAATTAATATTCGCAAATAAATTAATTTGGAACAGAGAAAAACAATACTCTTAATTAATTAATTAATTAATGCTATATAAATATTTCCTTAATTTTTAAACAGAAAATAGAATATTTATGACACGTGGTGGAGTATGATCCACTTATCAAACGTTCTTCTTACTTTGATATGATACATTGAATATATACAAATTTATGTACTTTTCTTAAAAACCACATGATTAAAACTTTGCAGAATTAATGTATATGAATCGTCTATTTCGACGAGGACCAAAACTTGTCGACAAAAAACTTGAAAACCAAACTTATAAAAACATGCAAGTATAAATAAAAGGTTCATATGTATGTATGCAAGTATATATACCTGTGGAAGTAATAACTGGTTTAATATTTGCATGAGTGTCAAGAGCTTCCATACATTCCTCTTTGGTCATGTTAAACACTATGCACTTTTCTATTAGGTGTTGTACCTGCAGCACTTAATTAATTAATTTCCATATGGAGTATATTATTACATACTCCATGTGACAGGGCAAATATGTGTGTAAATCCGTTTTATAAGAGACTTAACTCTATGTGACAAAAGCTAGTTAGTTAGCTAGTCAATCGATCTTACCATGTGTATGTACTGAGAAGATGAATCTGATCCCATAGCAATCAATTCAATCACACATGTATTTCAGTGATGATCAAGATATACAATAAACGGTGGATCGTATATATAACAGCTGATCACACCCCCAAATATGATGTCTACAGAAATACATACATCATATATATATATACATATATATATATGAAGAAAGAGAGAAGGTGAGGGGGAGCTAGGGCTAGATTGCTGGAAGATTATTAAGTTTGTGAAGTGATAGACTAAGGTGTTGAAAAATGAGTGTAATGTAAAGGAGGTGGTGAGGGTAGGGTCAGTAGTCCCACGTGGGAGATCACACCTGATTGGTTGGGAGAGGATTACACTGGATTTTCTTTACGCTGCCGTTGCACCCGATTGGGCCCATCTAAATCCCAATTCCATTTTTTTTTTTCAGAAAAAAATTTAAATACTCACAGTCAAATTAAAAAATAAAAAATTAGAAGTAGCATGAATAAAAGAGGGAAATGGCCCATGAAGAAAGCAAGTGCCTCCAATGGGAGGGAAAGTGGCCCAGAGTTAGACATGCACCACGGAACCGGAACCGGTGGTTCGAACCGGGGAACCGCCGGTTTCGGAACCGGCCAAAAAAAAACAGAACCAGATAAGGAAGGTTCGGTTCCGGTTCCTCATATTTGGGAAAAAAACCGGCGGTTCCGGTTCGAACCGCCGGTTTTTCAATTTTTTTTTTATTTTTTTTACTTTTTACTCTTAAAAAAAATAAAAAAATAAAAAAATAAAACCGGAACTGGAACCGCCGATTCCGGAACCGAACCCTTCGTACCCTGGTTCGGTTCCGGTTCCCCCTACCTTGGAACCGGAACCGCCGGTTCCGAACCGGGGTGCATGTCTACCCAGAGTAATATAATCTACTCTGGCCAGAGTATAACAAATATATATGTATGGTTGGAATAGAATAAAAAATGACCGAATAGAGTAACATATATAGGATGAAAAAGTGTGTTGTATCAAAATGGGACTAATAAAACAGGAAAAGAAATTATTGTGTAAGTAAACTGAATAAAATATTTTTTCACACGAATAAAAAATATCTAACCTGTGATGACTAAGATAGATGTATATGGAGCAGAATAGAAAAGACTGAAAAACTTCATGATGCACAAATTTAAATCTGTCCACCCACTATCATTATTTTGTGTTTTTCCTCAAATTGGAGGGTGTAGGCTAAAAAGCATCCTGTGTTTGGCAGTTGGTTTTCTACTTGTACAATAAGTTAAACAAGTTATACATTACATATGGGCCATATCTCCAATATATATATTTATATTTATTTGGAACAATTATTACTTTCACGATATTTATTAGGATAAGAATTAGTACTATATGATACACACTAGTATATAAAACAAGTAAACATTCAAGAATTACACATGACCTTCTACAATTTCTTAAAAATTCAAGTCTTCTCTTTCAAAGTTAATGACTTAACTAAAATTAATTCAAATTTCAGATAATAGATTTAATTTTAAATATTTAATATTTAATATTTTAAAACTAAATACTTCACATAAAGCTCAAATTCATAACCAATTCTCAAATTCAAAACTTATATGTATATTAAAAAAAATCTAAAATTTTAAAACGTACTCCCTCCGTCTCGTCCTAATAGTTACGCTTCCTTTGTAAATTACAAAGGAAACGTAACTATAAGGATGGGACAGAGGGAGTATTGACTATTGAATATAGCCGCTCCTTACAACTTAATAAGGCCCAAATATCGCAATATTAGCCATTATGTTTTTAATCAGCCCAATAGAAATTAAGCCCAATGGATTTGTTACGGCCCAATACAGTATCCCTAATTCACCAAAGTGTATCTATAAAAGCCGTTAACCTCCATTTCTCTAAAACCCTAGAAAGGCAGTCGACTCGGCAGGTACTCTCTCGCTCTACCTTCTGAGTTTCGTAGGTTTAGAGATACATATTCATTATCTGTATCTTAATTTGGTTGATTTCGTCCAATCTTCAGGTGAGGGTGTAGAGTTTGCTTCAGCACGAAATGGCTCCAGCTAAAGGTACGTATCTTAAACCACTTGATTTGGTATTTCTCGACTTCTTTTAATCTTGATAGTGTATGGTTCTATCTCTGTGAAAGATAGATAGAGACGAGTCCGACGGTGTTAATCTGCACATGTTTCTAGGGTTTTTCTCAGTTTGTTGTATTATCGAGTTGCATATTGATGCCTTCGATGTAGGAAGGTACACAATTGTAATGCAAAATAGATTGGGGATACTGTTTAAAAAATAATTGGATAATTGGTGGAGATTTCAAGCTCTGGTATGCGTGTCATGTCTATGGAGGATGTGTTTCATAATAATTTGAATTGTGAATGATGCTGTTAGTGTTCGAATAGTTCCATATGCTTGTCCTTTAAAAGATTTCGGGTTGAAGTCAAGATAATCGATGGCTCTATGGCTACTAAGTGATATTCTTGTTAGATTTTTGGGTAATAATATGTATGTTCATGCTTGTGTGTACTTATTATAATTGGTGTAGATTTCAGGCACTGATATGTATGTTATATGTCATTTGGGTGATGGTTTTCGTGAAGTGAATGATGAATGATGCTTGTTATTGAAACTGTTTCCAATAGTTTCTTATGCTGGTCCTTTGTTTAAGATAATCTACGGCTCCATGGCTGTGAAGTAATATGTTAATCTTTTTGATTTTGAGTTTAAATGAATGCTATCCTTATTTGTACTTGTTTTGCAGTGCAACTCATTTTATTAGATAACCTATAGTTGGGTTTGAATTTGTTAGATATGCTATATATTTATTTCATTATTACTGTGCAGCCGATCCCTCGAAGAAATCGAACCCAAAGGCTCAGGCCTTGAAGACTGCTAAGGCAGTTAAATCGGGGGCAATCAAGAAATCCTCCAAGAAGATTCGCACCAAAGTTACTTTTTACCGACCAAAGACTTTGAAGAAAGATAGAAGTCCCAAGTATCCTCGTATTAGTGCACCTCCCCGCAACAAACTTGATCATTACCAGATTCTAAAGTATCCTCTCACCACTGAATCTGCCATGAAGAAGATTGAGGACAATAACACTCTGGTTTTCATTGTTGATCTTCGAGCTGACAAGAAAAAGATCAAGGATGCTGTCAAGAAGATGTATGACATTCAGACCAAGAAAGTCAACACTCTTATCAGGTATACCAATGTTTATCTTTTTTCTTTACTTTCCCCCCTACATATTATGTCTATTTATAATGTTTATTTGATCTGATGTTACTTTAATGAAATATGAAAATTATAACTTGACTGGTGTCCTTGTTATTATAATACGTTAATTAGTTTATCACGAGAATTGTAAAATTTAAGATTTTAGTGCTGTATGTTTTTTTTTGTTGATTATGATTTACAAAATTGCATGAACTTTAGATGTTCATCAGTTGCACTTTCTCTTTAATTTCAAGATTCATTTTTAAGCAGATTCATTCCTGAAACGCACATTCATTTCTCTTCTTTTATGACTGTCTCCTCTATGATATTTATGCAACTTTTGCTACTAAAATCAGATGAACTTACACTTCTTATTTCAGGCCGGATGGAACCAAGAAGGCATACGTTAGGCTGACCCCCGATTATGATGCTTTGGATGTTGCCAACAAAATTGGGATTATCTAAAGGAAATGGTTTCTCTTGCTTTGGTCTATGTTTTTTTCTCTTAATGCATATGGACAATTACAAATTTTGTAAACTCAGATGCGCAATTACATTTGATTGCATTTTAGATGTTTGAGCTTATGGAATTACAGTTTTCGTAATGTTAATTTGTGCTGTAGTTGATGTTCTACTTAATATATCTCTTTAGTAGTCTGCACTATTAAATTTCAACTTCTGATTTTGTTAATGATTGAATTGCATAGTTTGATACGTTGGTAAAATGATCTATTTTATGCTATGTTCAGTTTCTTTTGAGCAGATTAAGATTTGTATTTTGTGATACATGCAAAGGTTGTTCGTTTATGAACTCTCTTTGAAGTTCCCAATTGATGCTGAACTGCAACTATGTTTGGTTTCAGCTTAAGTTTCGTTAAAATTTAACTAGAGTTTGAGACTTTGAAATGAGTTGTTAAATTTCTGAAAGCAACATCTAAAGAAGAAATACTTTCTGAAATAAGATTTTGAAAGAATATAGTAGAGCTTTGTGTGGACTTATAACCTGCTTTTTGGTGGGCTTATAGCCTGCGCGGGGGTTTGAAGGCTCTAGTCCAGAAGACATGAAGAGTACGTTTTTTTTTTCCTGTTGGGAATTCAAAATGTAACAGAAAACTAGTTAAGTTTAATTATTGGGCATAAGACTGTTGTGCTAAAATAAGCCCAGTGGTCTATAATGGGCCGGTAATGGACCTAATATAGTTTAAATTAGTTCTTCTTTTGTAATGATGATACCGAAGTCTATTTTTGGGTGAATATAAATACTCCATTGCCAAAGGTGCACGTGAATCATTTGCTATATTTATTATTATTTAATGTAAGCACGTTTGTACGTGAATTAAGAAATATTATTATTTAATCTGTAGTTAGTAGTTGTATTAGTGGGGTGTATGAGTCCCATAAATTATTAGTGATGTGTGTGGGTCCCACGTGTTTAAAAAGAAAAATGTGGACATTTGGTGACAAAATGTCTACCTTTCGGACGGAGTAGTATAGTATTTTTAAATGGTAAAAAATTGATGCGCATTTGACTCCGCGGTTCTCAGTAGTTTTTCGATTTCTTGAATTCGCCTCACCAATGGCAACCGCCGCCACCATAAAACTGCCAATCGCCGCCGTCAGAAACCGCCAACTTTCCTCAACGGCAGTCTCTTCTCGGTTCTCTTCTTCGTTGATTCAGATGCCGAGGACTTCAAAATCTGTCTCTATTAGCGGTGGAGAGAAACCTAATTTCCGCGTTAATTCTTCGATGAGCATTGAGGCTCCGGCGAAGGCCTCTCCGACGTCGTTTATCGATCATAAGGAAAGCGGAGTTCTCCATTTTGTCAAGTACCATGGACTCGGCAATGACTTCATACTAGTAATGTTTCTAATTACATTTATGCTAATTATTTGTGCCTGTCTGTTAATTGACAGTTAAGGAAAGTGTTTGATATCTGAAAGACCTAATATCGATTTTTTCATCATGAAGATAGTTGTGTTTCCTAGCTTGAACTATGAAACCTAGGTAGTAAATTTTGCGTGTTTCCAAAATACACGTAAAATGGCAATGTTGGTTAAGCACAACACTGTGAATTTTGAAGCTACTGATATCTAGATTTTTGGACAGTTTTTGTATTTATATTCAGTTGAAATCAGCTAATGATCTCAAAGTTTGGCTCAATTAATTACTCGTTATCCCTTTCACTATTTGCTAAAATGTCAACAATTTAAAAGGGTGTCAGCCAGTCAGCTACTCATATTTGCAGACTCGCAGAATTGATAATGCTCTTATATTGTTCGGGTTTGATGCTTATTTTAGCCTTCACCAAATGATTTGATTAGGTTGATAATCGAGATTCAGAGGAACCCAAAATCACACCAGAGCAAGCTGTGAGATTGTGCGATAGAAACTTTGGCATTGGAGCTGATGGAGTTATATTTGCATTGCCAGGCATAAATGGCACTGATTATACCATGAGAATTTTTAATTCTGATGGTAGTGAGCCTGAGGTAGTTTTTTCCCTAATCAACTCGGTCAATGTTGCTTCAGTTTAGTCACTTTCCTGATTCATAAAGTGTTATATATTAACTCTACCGAGCAATGGAGGTTGGGATGTGCATATTTTCTTATCTTTCATGTTAAATTTTGTGTAAAGGAGAAGTTTTCTTTTAAATGATATGACTGACCAAAGAATGCTAATGGAATGAGAAATAAAATGTAAAGAAAATTCTGAATGCTCTATGTTTTGTGATTGTTAATTGGTGGAAGATAAAGAAACAGAATACAAGAGTCCATCTGTTTTGACTCCGCTGGTCATGCATCTCCGTTTATCTGAAATATGCATGAGAAGCTACTAAATTCTAATTTTCTAACTAAATGAAATAGAACTTGGGAATATTTCCTTTCCTTTTATCTTTTCACTTGTTGGCTACTATTATACCCAATAATTGGATGTGTATTTCCAGATCTACTTTTGTGTGTGCTGATCCCAATCTGCTTTTGTTGTCTCAGATGTGCGGTAATGGAGTCCGATGCTTTGCCAGATATATAGCTGAGCTTAATAATCTTCAGGGGAAGCAAAGGTTTGTTTAATCTAGAAGTATCCTGATTATTGTGGTGTTGCAGGGTAATTTTTCCCTCAGCTATTAATTGGTGTTGCAGCTTCACTGTGCATACTGGTGCTGGTTTAATCGTACCAGAAATACAAGAAGATGGAAAGGTACACAGAGACAAGCAACTTTAGTTTGTAGGATGTGTACATTTTTTACAGTGTTTAAACAACACACTTATTTGTTTTTCTACAAAATACTTTGTGGCTATAAAACTAATTCTTTCCCTGTTTATACCAATCTGTTTGCCATTTGGTTGCATTTTTAGGTTAAAGTTGATATGGGTCAGCCAATTCTGAAGGCATCAGATGTCCCTACAAAGTTATCTCCTAAAAAAGATCAGGCTGCAGTTAAAGCAAAACTGGATGTGGATGGGTTAATCTGGAATGTAACATGTGTTAGCATGGGAAACCCACACTGTGTCACTTTTAGTTCAGAATCATGCAAGGTACCGTCATCCTGTGAAATGTATATACCTGTTTTCTCCTTCGTGGCTTATCAATGTGTTGATTTATTAATTACTTTTCTCCCTTGTGGATTGTGCAAGACAGGATTTGCTAGTAGATGAATTAGATTTAGCTGGAATTGGCCCAAAGTTTGAACATCATGTGATGTTCCCTGCCCGAACAAACACAGGTATTGATCAGCTTTCTGCATTTTAGAGCTGAGTTTGCCATTGTTGGAGTTAATAAATCCATGAGATCTAACTAGTAATTATTTGTATGCTAGGATGAATGTAGCAAATTGAAATCAGTATTAGAATAGGAATGAAAAAATGTTTCTGAAGTAGTTAGTTAGTTATCTCTTTTTTTTTTTTTTTTTTTTTTTTGTGAAATGTAAACAGGGAAATGATTATGTCATGTGCTAGTCTCCGCTGTGACTTGCTTTACTAAGGCCCTGCATTGTGAATATACGTTATCTTACAGACATCTTAAACATGGTTTAAGCATGATAGTGCCAACTCCTGATTACTTTCTGAATTTCAAGTAGAAAGATGATGGTTCCTACTGTGCCTCTGGACCAGGGCTTTATTCTTAAACCGATTGCATTTTGTTATGATTGGCAAATTCTTTCTTCAGAGGAAAAAGAATAATTGATGTCTTCCCGCTCCACATACTGAATATGAACCTCACGACCGGTAAACCTATGCACAGAAAATTAATAAAACATTGTTGCCATCTTGCAGAATTTGTTCAAGTTTTCTCAAAGAATCACCTTAAAATGCGCGTTTGGGAGCGTGGAGCAGGTTTGACTGTTTATTAATCTTCGCATTATAAGTGCACTGACTATGCATTTTTTAAAATTTTAACATTGCAAGCTTTACCTCTTCAAAATTTGTTATCTAAGCTTTGAATCCCCCAGTCGTTGACAAGTAATTTTCATTCCTTCTGCAGGTGCAACACTAGCCTGTGGAACAGGAGCTTGTGCTGTAGTTGTTGCTGCTGTGCTTGAGGGTCGTGCCGAAAGGGTAGGGTTTGACATTATTATCAATTTTGGAAAGGCTCATCTGAAGTACAATGTCAAAGATTTGAGCATATCAGCATACAATCAAGAATTTTATTTTATCTCATTAGATTACGCTCTTGTTTCCTCACTGTTTATGCTGCTCACATTCTATATTCTCAAGCCTCTTGCTTTTTTTGTCCAATGCAGAAATGTACTGTCGATTTACCTGGTGGGCCACTGGACATCGAGTGGAGAGAAAATGACAATCATGTGTACATGACAGGTCCTGCAGACTTGGTGTTCTACGGATCCGTTCCACTTTGATTCATTTGGAGGTACACTCTCGTATAATTTTCACAAGACGGTAGTGGTGGGAAGTGTTTCTTGTTCTTTAAGTGTTGTACGAGTAAATTTTGGGCACAGCATGCAAAACATCGTTTCTCCTTGTTTACGTGTGGGCAATAACAGTCGATGGATATTTGGTTAAGAGTCCTATTGTGCCTCTTGTAATGTTGATTTGGAATGGAGATGAGAGTAAGTTTGTTCACTCCTGCATAATTTTCTGAAGTTTGAGTAAAGATGAGACGAAGCTACCCAACTCCAGATCATTAATTATCTAATACTCCACATTGTTTGAGCTCCACTTATTTAGGGTAGTAAATAAGGTTTGAATGTGATGAGATGATTTGTTACTATAGTTTGTCTGAGAACAAATACTATGTTTGAACACTGTACGATTTTGATGAATTCTGAGTTTGAGCTTGATTTAATTACCATAACAAATAAGTTCAAATACTCCATATTGTTTTATTTAATGAATTTTAACTAAAGTTTGATCGACCTAAACATGTTTGGTCTAAATTTAGACGTAATGCATTTGAGTAACTGTTGTTTATGTGGTTGTCTCCTACAAATAAGTTTAAAGTGATATCTATCAAGTTGAATTATTATATAAATAATTTTTTCGATAAATTTTAAATAATAATACTAATATAAAAGATACATAATATAAATGGATTCACTTTCATTTCTTTTGGTTAGATTTAAATTATTCTCTTTTAATCAGATTTATTATTATGGGTGTATTTCCCATTTTTGCAATCTCATGTCGTAAAATTCTACTAATAATGTTCCTCCTGTTCCAACCCTATTGCATTTTTCACCACCAAAAAAGTAGTTTTAAAATTTTTTAAAAATAATATCTTAATATATCATATTTTCAAGAGCAACATTTTCACCTAAGTCACTTAACTTGTTTTATTATTTATTTATTATTCAAAAATACCACGTTACTCTAAAAAAAATTAGTACTCAGATCAATTTATGCGGCTGATTTGTATGGAATATTTTTAATTTATATTATACTCCTATCATTACTTTCTAAGGCAATAACTTGTTCAGGTCGATTCAATAAAATATTATAAAAGTGGATTTCTTCATAATAATCTGGCAAGAGATCTTCAACTAAAAATGCATTTCCATTTTCCTAAATACATTTCTTAATTAATTATCAAATTGATGTTGTTTTTGAGATTGACAAAGTCTCTTGTGAGACGCTACCTTCATGAGACGGTTTGTGAGACGTGTTAAAGTATGTCGATTATTTAAATAAAGTATGTTAAATAATTGTTAATGTATGTTTTTTAAAGTATGTTGGATTATGTATTAAAGTATGATGTTAGTGTGTTATAATTTGATTTATTATCGACATACTTTAACCACAAATAAGCACACTTTAACCACAAATAAGGATATTTTAGTGACGGGTTGACCCGTCTCACATCCGTCTCACCAATAACCTGTCTCACAAGAGACTAACTCTTTCAGATTATGGTATTGACCCAAGTCGTGCAATATCTTTTTATTTATTCTGAAAAAACCCAAAGGTAGAAATCAGTATCTTTCACACACAGTACAATCTGATGTTCATGGAATGGTTAATCTATATGTACCTATGGTTGTACCTTTTTTATTTTTTTATTTTTTAACTAATTCTTATCACTTTATATATTTTAATTATTTATAACTAGTGATTGGACCGACGACAATGGCGATTATCGTATCTAATTGGACCAATATTTTATTTAAGTCTTAATTATAACTTTTTCGATAATTATTGCAGTTGTGATGTCTGTAATTTTCATGGTACATTGTTGATCTTTATAAGGCTGGGTTTGGTTATTTAGGTGGATTCTAAATTAATTATATTAAAAAAAAAGAGTAATTAATATGAATCTTAATATATATTTGTAAAATAGTTTTCTTATTTGAGTTTTAGAAAACACTCACATTGGTGTTCTTCTAAAAAAAATTATATGTGTTTTGTTTATATTGGTGGAGCATTTAAGACGGTATATTAATTGTATTTTGTTTGATATATTATTAATCATAATGTAATTAATTTGTACATATATCTTTATTAATATAAAAGTTTTAATATTAAAGTGTAGAAAAAATTATATAATTAAGGGGATGTATCTTAGTTCTAATAATAATTTTGTTTTATTTTATAACATTATTTAAAATTATTTTAAAAAATTAAAATTTTTTTTTTCTTTCTCAATGTTAGGTCATTTTATTACACTTTTAATTAATTGATATTTTTAATCAACTAATCTATTTATTCTTTAATTAATTTTATTTAATACTATCATAATTAATAATTTAATAAAATATACTTAGAGATATATAACATGTTGACTTAATATTCATTTTATGTTAATTATATTTTCTTATAAAATAAAAAATAGAAATAAAAATGCTTAATTAAAAAAATAGTAATTTTCTAAATAATATTAATTATTTTAAATATATATATATATATATATATATTTTCTAATATTAATTTAATATTTTTTAATATTAATTTAATATTTTTTATTCACTCACTATATAATGTATGGGTGTATATTCAATTATAAAAACAAAAATATACTTCATCCGTCCTATCATAATGGTTACATTTTCTTTTTTGTATGAGACCACATAAATCAATCAAAATATCTCCATGTGATCCACCTACAACACTAATGCAATTAGTACCTACTATACATTAAATTATTATTTATCTCACCTCAATACACATTAAAATACTATATTCTTTAATCCCACTGTAAAAAACAAACGTAACTATTAAGATGGAATGAAAGTAATATTTATATTACTATTAGATAAAATATTTAAATGTAAAATTTTATAATCTGTGTAAGACGCGGGTCATGTACTAGTTTGTTAGTATAAAAGTGAAATATACCTCAATTTTTATGAATTTGAAACCCCTTCTTTCGAAAAATAAATAAATAAATAAAATTAATAATAATAATAATAATAATAATAATAAAAAAGACTTCTGCGAGTTGTGACTAATTATAATTGTGTCATTTTTATCCGTTAATTTCTCCATTCTTTTCTTCTTCCTTTTTTTTTTAAATTTATGTAAGTTCAAATTAGAAATAAAAGTTATTTATAGATATAAAATGACTTAAATTTCTTAAACATGTATTAAAGAACCCCATGCAATTTCTCACAAGAGAGAGTAGGTCTTTTCATTTACATGCATTTGAAAGGGCCTAATTAAAATAATTAATTAAAAAGAAATATTTTGGAATATGAATTTAGCTTCAAATAATGGAAGGAGTAATTAATACTGGATTTATAAGTGTAACTATGCAATTTCTTATTATATACTCCATAACTCAATTTTCATCCAACAAGTATCACCCACATTAATAATCGGATAAGTCATTTTCATGAAATATATAAGATAAATTAACCATTTATTATTCAAACTATAATAATATAAATGGCCACTGGATCTTGGCCGGTCATTTACGAAGAAAAAAAAAGTCAACGTACCATTGGGTTGAATGATGCACACCACAAGTCTTTTTTTATTTCTTCTAATACCATTTTCACGAAATTGTGACAACATAATTAAGTAGGAGAATTTTACGTGTAGAAAAAATTAATAATTACTATTTCTTATAAATAATTGAATTATTTTATATTTTAATTAATTTATCAATATTTATTAAATTTAGCATTATCTTGCTATTACAAATTAACTTAAAGTTGCGTCAATTGAACGTTATATAATTATCTAAGTTAATATTTTATGTGTGTGTATATAACTATATAAGTCCATTAGTAAAAAATGTCAATATTTAGCTACGTAAAAAAAAGACTTATTACATCGTGAAACGCATTTTTTCTTCTCTAAAATTCTCGAAAAATATAAAAAAATAAATAGTACAAAAATATCGCGTATAGTGTAAATTAATAATTTTTTATTATATATATATATTCTATTGTTTTCATTTCTTGCTTCACATTAGCCACTTTTTTACGAATAATAAGATAAATACTTTATTTAACTTGTTTTAATTAATTTTTGTTGATGATTTGGTTTTCTTTGATAATAATTAATTATAAAAGTAATTATGTATATTATGTGATAATAATGTTTATTTAGTTAAAATGTAATATGAAGTTATGATATTAACTGATAAATTGAAATTGATAAGTACAAAGCAAAGTGGGTGGGGGATGTTTGGAATTGGATAACATATTCCACAATTTATATTTTATTAGTATTCTGTTATATGAAAAATATATATTTTACTAATGATCATTAAACATTTAATGGATATGATGTTAATTCATGTATTCAAAGCTTAAAAAATGAAACACAAAATTGGTACAAGTGATCTCATGTTATGCTATGCCGTAATTTTGACACATTTTTCTTGAATAAACTCATTTCAAAACGTACAGTCTAATGATAAGAACGGAAGGTGGCCCAGATGATGCAGATAGGCCTTTTATTAATTAATGATTAATGATATTAAGATTTTATTTAGATTTAATTAGGCGATTAATGGGTTAGTTAATAGTAGGCATGATTCAGAACAAATAATGTCGGCCCGAATGAAAGGGCCGGGGGCCCGTCCCTATATTTGAGGGATAGCCTATTGTTCATGTTGTTCATAAGCGCTATACATATGGATAAACATTTTCTTATTATTAAAAAAGAAAATGATTTTCTTATTTGTACTTCAAGAAAAAAGATTAAATAAATATTACACACATTTTAGTATTACATACATTATATGCTAGAATAATACCAAATAAAAGAAAAAAGAATAATACAAAATAATTATTTAAAATTTAAATATTTTTCACCCGATAATTTCATTTCATTACTTAAAAGGACTATTCATATTACATCTAATTGGGTTGAGCTAAAATATTATCAAAATATTATTAAACGATACCCCGAGCTTTTACAAAATTTCATTACTATTAAATTTTTTTATTTTTTTTAACTTTTTAAGGAATTTCTTTGGTGATAAATATATAATAAGTAAAGTGTAAAATAAATTATATGTATTATATTTGAATAATATTTTTTTTTGAAAAAAAAATTAAAGTGCAGTGAATAGTTATTATATTGTTTCTTTTATTAAAAATGGAATATGAAAAATGTATTTGATTAATAAATGAGAGGATGTAGTACTTCTAACTTTATGAATTAATATATCAATTCAAATTGGATTGAAACATTTATTGTCAAATTATAAATATATAATACTAATTGTTAAACAATATTTTTTAATATTTTAAAGTTACCATATTCCTCGTTCATTTATAATTTTTCTAGGTTATATTCTAAAATTTCCAATTAAAAACAATATAAAAAATTTTATGGGGAGTAGTTGGAATTGATCTCTAGTCAAACATTTAAAGCTCTATTTATGCAAAAAATAAGACAAAAATAGTAGAGTAATTCAATTGATTTTTTATATACTCCCTCCGTCATGTCTTTAAAGTTACGTTTACTTTGCATGAGAATTAATGAATATAATATTTTAATGTATATTGGGGTGAGAAAAATAATAATTTAATGTAAAGTGGGTATGTGTATTAGTTGGATGTGTAGACTCATGGAAAGAGAAATAATTAATTTTTGTGGGTCCCATATACTAAAAAGGGAAATGTAACCATTAGGATGAGACACCCAAAATGAAAATATGTAATCATTATGATGGGACGGAGGGAGTATTATATTTTATCCACGTGTAATACATTTTATTAACTTTAATCAAAATTAATATATCAATTAAATTAGGGCGGTGCTATTGCCACCCGAAACATTATTGAGGGTATCTGTATTAAAAAAAATGATAATGAAAATACTATCCTAAATTTACACCCTAACTCCTGCAATTGCCAGATGCCATTGCCTTGATTTCTTGAAAGCTGCCAAGTTGATTTTACTAATGGAAGAGATGAAGAGGTTTAGTAAATGGATCAAAAGGGATATTACAATTTTATTCAAATTTTGATCTGTGACGAATGAAACCAAACATTCTCCTGCATATGGTTCCATCTCACTCCGATAAAATAAAATTTGTGAATTAAAAATTAATTTAACTTTTACTTAATTTCCATTTCGTTGAATGGCGTTGATTTCCATTCAAATTCAATTGAAATTCCACCAATTAATTTTGAGTTTTCAAACAGCAGTTCTGCGCAAAAAAAAAATTTTTAAAAATATTTTCTTTAAAATCCTGGAACTTGTGTAATTGTACTATACTGATGATCTAATAAGTTTGAATAGTTTTTGTGTGAAGTAGAACATAGCCACAAATGATCAGAAGAACAAATAAAGAGAATAATTGTCAAATAATAATAATAAGGGTCACTTCAAAGAGCATTTTACGGGTAGGACTGATTTTTAAAAGCATTAATTAACAAATAATCGTAATTTAGTTAGATTTGTATCATTTTCCACTTAAATATTGGCAGGTCAAATGTTTAGCTCAAACCCTTTGAATGTCCCACTTCAAAAAGTTATTATTATTATTATTATTTTTAATTGATTGCAACTTTTTGTAAATTATATTTTTTGTTAGATATATTCGGTTACTTGACATTGAGATATTTGAATATCGAATTTGAAAATTAAAATTTATATTGAGATAAATATATTTTTTATAATTTTTAACATTCCTATTTAACCAAGCTTTCACTTTTCATACAGCACTTGTATAAACAAACAGACCTACAATTTTCCTAAGAAAAGAATAGGATTAAAAAAAAGAAAAAAAAAACCTGCAGCTTATATTGGGCCCGTTAGATTAGTGGGCTCCACCACATAAGACACAGGTTTGCTGAGCTTTTAGAAACGGGCTTCCGGCGGACCGGCGGCCCAAATTTGAACTGAACTGGGGCAGTAGGCCCACCACTAATTTTTAAAACAAAATAAATTAAAATATTTTGTAAAATTAATAAGAATACAAAATTCTCAGATCAGAATCTCATATCCACAATTATTTTATTATAAAAAGAATAAAAATGCATTTCAAATCCTACGTATAAGAAAGAACTTAGCTCACTTCACAGATAAATTAATATTATTTGAACGACTATAAAAAAAAGAGATAAACTCATTTTATTTGAACGACTATAGTATATAACATAAATAAAAAAAATTAGTAAATTTCTGCAATATCTCGTACTTAAAGTTTGATCGAATGCAGACATTTAATTGGAGAAACTAAATGCATCTTGATAATTTGAAATGTTGATTATAGTTTGATTATTTGAGTTTAATTTTTCTTCTTCTCTAAATAACATAATTTTATTCTACAATATGTACAAGATTAATGAATTCGTCCAAATTATAAATTCAAATTGCGTTTTAATTGGAAAACATGCACAATTAATGCAATAGTAATATAATCTTATATTGTATAATAAGATTATCTATAAGTCATGTTTGAAACCTAATTTTTTTTAGGAAAAGGAATTATTATTTCTTAATGATAAATTATTACTAATGTTCAAGAGTCTATACATAATTCTACATCAAATAAATGATAGGATTTTCATATATACCACAAACAATTACAGCTAGCCAATTGATGAACAATCTCAATGGTTATTAATAAATCAAAGACAACAAGATTCCAAACATAGCCAAACTAACTCCAAAAAAGGAGATAAAAAGTCCACAAAGAGAAAACAACATCCCACAAGGAATACACCAGTAAGGTTCGTTTGTTTAGCTCGTTAGGGTTAGAGTTAGGTTCACCTTTTAGTGACGCTTCAATCAAACACAAAACTCATTTAACCTCAAACTCAGTTTAATAAAACTGAAGTTTACTTAAGATAAGCTCTATTTGAAATTTATAATAAAAGATTAATTCAAATTTGATCGCAGATTATTTATTTTAAATTAGCTAAACGTAAGAGATTTTAAGTTAATCTTGGATACAACCCAACTTTAATGAATTTAAATTATATTAAAATTTCGATTAATCTTAGGTGAACAATAAGTATTAAAAGAGAAACATGATTGCCACGTTAACATAATTTCGTATACATGATACTAAATCAAGTTCAAGATGTCATAATGTCATGCCTCCAAATGATATACTACATTATTAAATTTGCATAATCCTTTTTACTATTTATATAAAATATCACTTTTATAGTGTTTCAATTTATCGGGTAAAAATGACCCTAATTTGACCAAGTTTTGATTAATGAAAATATTACAAATTTACACACTTGTGCTCTAATATTTGGCTTCTACGCACTAATATTTATTTATTTAATTGTGGGCTAATTCGTCACTGATTAGTATTAATTTAATTATCAATCTTTACCAGTGCCACGTTTGGTAGCCTAATAAATTTAGAGTTTATTATTTTATTTATGGTATTTATGAGATATTCTTGATTTGCTTTGCTCACTTTTTCACTATTTAATTAATTAAGGTTAAAAATAATGGTGGAAATTAATGTAGTGACAAGTGTCTTATCTTGTTAGTTGAATTGGGCGACTGATTGCTAATACCCATCATACTGTGTTGGATTTAAAAAAACAATTTGATTTTATTATGGATATGACATCTGTGTAATTAAATTTAATTAATATTTGTATAAATTATAATTACTTTTATACGTGGTACATTGAATGTGTTTATTTTTCTTCTATAAGGAGTCTTTTTAGTATATACGGAATAGTTTAAATATGTATTGATTTGAGGTCAATGAATATGATGAAATATATTTGAATTACTATTATTATTTTTTAATTACTAAAGTAGAAATACTTTATGTTATGGTCGATTTTTTATAATAAATTGATTGTAATTTAATGTGTGCCACACGTATAGAAAACATACGTTTAGAAATGCATATATAAATGGTGTCAAATTGTCAATTATCAACTGATGAATAAAGATTAGTTTCTTATTTAGAAATATTCTATTGAAAATTTTAAATATTCTAATCTATTTTAAACTCATTTAATAAGTACTCATGCCTTTCTATAACTCATTTTGAAGTTAGCACAACACTTTTGCGTGAATCATTTTCTATTTTTAAAATATTTATTACTTTTTATTAAAAATATTATCAAATTTTGATTGTATTATGTATCGTTTATGAAATGGTTCAATTTACTATTATCATTTTTCATTAATGTACAAGTATTTTTTTAAAAAATAAAATGTTATTACCTTTTATCCGTTTCATAAAACCATGCAAGAGACATACTTATTTTAAATTTGATTATCAATAATAATGTAATGTACTATATCCAAACTCATTCAATACACGATTTTAGTGAAAATTCTACTATTATTAATCCAATATTTAAAAATCATAATGAAAATCTTACTTTGATTAATTAATAAATATGAACTTCCTTGTTCAAAGAGATTAACACAATTTTTTTTTTATCCCAACAATTTTAACACTTTTTTTAAGTACATGGACCCATACAAAATAATAAATATATTTACATAGAATCAAATAATTACATTAATACAACTACTTACTACAAATTAAAATATTATATCTTCAATCCACTTCATAGTAATTATTACACTCCAAAATTTCTGTGAAAAAAAAAAACCTTTTGTACAAAAGGTGTAAAATATTTCATAGTAACATAGAAATTACATATTATAGATGCGGAAAATAACATATAACTCCGTTTATAATGTTAATTACTCAAAACATATGCATATTCTATTTTAATTTTAATAATGTATTTAAAAAATTATCCATTTATTCCTAATTCGTTTTAAATAATCGGACTTATGATCCAATAAATTTTGGGCGTGTTACGAAAATGCAAGGGCGTTGCCATCTTAGGTGTCAAGAATTCCAACCCTAATACATTATCTTATTTTTGTAGATTGCCACGAACTTATTCTCTTAGTAATTAATTATGGAGCTCTATTAATTTCTCCACATTTTTTTGATAACCCGGTGTCCACCTTCGCTGACTAATTCGAACCCTCCACTGGCCTAGCCGGCAAAGACCAGAGAGGGGATAAACCAGCCTAGGAAAATCCTGGCTGATCGGCTCCACGAAGTGGCTTCGGGGATTCGAACACGGGTCTCCCCCCGTTTTTAGTCCCTTTCTACCACTCCGCCATCCCCTAGGGGACTATTTCTCCACATTTGTTTCCTTAATAATACATGGATTGACATTCCGTGGGCCTAGTGTGTATATGTATTCACTTAATTTTAAATAAATTATACATAAAATTTTATAAGAGAATGTTATGAATCTTATAATTTAATAAGTTCTAAACTTAGGAATATAAATCATAAATTTTAAAGATAAAATAGTAGTTTTCATACATAATAGTTAAGTAATTTAATTACAAAGGAATGAACTAATGATATAAAAAAATTAATATAAAATACCCCATATATAGTAAGTCATATTAATTGTAATGAATATAAGTAACATAAGGTTTAAAATAGTAATATCTGGATTTACATTGAATTAGTGTATAACCGAGTACAAATAATATTTTGTCATAATAATATAATAGATTATGTTATTATTATTATTAGTATTATTTTTTTAATTAGGTGGATTAGCTCATCTAGTCACTGGATTCTTCACTAAAGTGAGTGATTAAAAGGCTTGTATAAAATCTTGGAGTATGAGTATTTGATTAACTAATTTCTAACTATACTAATCGATAAAAAAAATGTTATTTTTTATTTTTAAACTTTCAGCTTAATCTCACTTTTCGTTTCAAACTCAAATTCACATCCATGTAGAAGGAAATCACATTCAATTAACAACCCTATAAATATATGCACATTAATTTCAAAACTATTATTCTATTTTAACACCCAAATAGGGATGTCAAAAATGGCTCGGCCCGCCCTGGCCTGTGAATTTGGGGCGGACTCGACCTGACCCGAATCAAGAATTGGGCGGGTTTGGGTAATAGTGATGCCCCGTTTTGATCCATTTGAACCCGTTTAGACCCATTTAATATTTATATTATAACATATTATGTGTATAAAACGTATATTTTATTTATATTTTGTATTATATTCATTATTTATAAGATATATTTGCTTAATTGATTAATTAAATAGAAAATACATGATATTTCTATTTATATAATTACTAATTAAATGAAATAATATATATTACACATTATTTATAATAGATATAAATATTTAAAATAAAATTAAAAATCAAAATGGGCCAAAAACGGGGCGGACCCGCCCCGCCCCATATGGGTCACGGGACGGCCCGAACCCACGACAAAAGAATGGGTCCGGGTCCGGGTACTCAACTACCCGGCTCACCTCGGCCCATTGACATCCCTACACCCAACATACTTTAATTTATTTATTATTATATTTTTAAAAATAAGTAAAAAATAACTTTTCTTATTAAATAGTAGATGTAGAAAGTTTATTATGATAAGAAAGTTTTTTCTTTTTTATTTATCTTTTTAATTTCAGGTAAAAACTTAGATCTTTAGTCATTTATTTCTTGCTAGTCTGGATACAGCAAATACGTTGGTATATATTATAAATAAATTTGAACTATAAAAAGATTCAAATTTTTTCTTAAATAAAATGTTTATGGTTTATAATACTATACCATATTCCCCCACCAAGAGTCTATTTTTTCGTCTCTAAAAAATCTAATTTCTCTTTTCAAACATATCGACACGTTACTAATATAATTAAAATATGAGATTCATAATTTAATTAATACAATTATTCACTACACATTAAATAATAATACCTTTTATTTAACGTATAAAAAGCAAATGATCACCTTGCCGCGTAGGAAGGGAGTGTCATTTAAAAAATTGACACGTGTATTTTGATGATTACAAATTACGAGAAACAATGAATAAAAGTATATTTTGAACTTACTCTATATACCATAAGGTATAATTGAGTAAGATTAATGAGATAATTCATAGGATAACTAATTAATGGAGTATTTTCTTAGACTGGTTAGCTTTATTATTGTTTCTCTTGATTATGGCATGAAGAGAAATTTGATTCGGACGTAATCAAGTTGACTTGGAACTTGCCACGAGTTTAACTACGCATTTTCTTTAAAATTATTTTGAACTCAACATAAGAACTAACTTGAAATTTTTTGTATAAAACTAGATTATTTATATATCTAGTTCAAGATATGTTAGAAGCTGCGTGGTTCAAATTCGGAATGGTAATGAAAAATAATAAGTGTAGTGGTAAATTGATAATAAAAATGAAATTAATTGAAGAGACAAGAATATACATCAATTAAATAAATAGAAATGATTGAAGGTTTCGAATTCTCGTTAACTTTTATTAAACATGTGAAATGAGAATTAATACCATTTAAATTTTATTATCCTCCCCCATAACTTTCTACCAAACATCCCCTTAATTCATTGAAATGGGTGGAAAAAACAAGGAAAAGTATAATCATATCCAATTTCTTTTGGTGCTGCTTTGGTGAAATTGTGTGATTATCATGTGAGTATTCCCTCAATCCCAATTGAGCTAATTTATTCACTTTTATCCCGTGAATAAGGATTATAATAATTTAATGCGTAATGAATTAATAATTTAATGCATAATGGATTAGGGATATAATATCTTAATATATTGCGTATAATTGTATTTGTTTTGTGTTACTGTGGCCCTATGTGTAGTGGATTGAATATTGTAATTGCTTTTTTTTACCATTTAATTACCAAAAAAGAATATATATATATATATACTCTGTAATGAAGCGGACCAAAATAACAAAATAGATAAATTCATCCGAAACAGAAGTATTATTTTTATTACTTAAAATTTTTATGATTTATTTTATCACTCAATTTTAATTATAGCTTATTTATTTCTTTATTTTTATTTTCACTTGAATCCTTTATCATTTGAGTTCAACACTAATTCTAGAGGTATACCCTTAATTACATTAATGAAATATGCATTCTTATAATTTATAAGTTTTGAAGCATGTGAAAATAGAAAATGCGCAGAAAATTTTAGATATTTATGAACAGAATACAATTAGATAAAATCAAGTTAGAATAATTTATTTAAAGTATAAAATATAACTAAAATTACCAAAATAGAGTTCCCTATCCATTTTTTACATTAGTACAATATTATCAGACATTTATCCAAACTTTCTATGTATGTTTGTTTCCCAAAATGAAAATTCATTGTAGTTCATTTCATTTCCCTTTACAAATTAAATTCAAAAAAAAAAAAATCAGTAGTGGACACACGTCGCTCTAAAACTCTCTGCAGCCATGACAGTGACCATAATACCCCTCCAATCATTTCATTTGTACTTCAATATCCCCTCTCCACGCGTACGCCTCTGAATTGTGAATGTCTTTATAAGTTCAGAAGAACTGCCGTTTTTTGTTTCTCCGAGGAACACCTTCTTCTTCTGTATACTCCACTCTTCTCCACCAATCAGTGAACCACAAATTTATCTACTGTTAATCTCCTCAAGTTCTCTACGTTTTCACTGCTAACTGAAAATCTGTAAGAAGCGTGGTTCTAAGCTCGCCAATTCCTACGGTTCTCTCCGCTTCCTTCTTACACGTAAGTGATTTTTCATGCTAACGAGGTTTTCAGAATTTTTTTCTAATTCCGATTAATTGGTATTAATTAAAAGTGATATGAAATTACGGATCGAGATTAAGAAGAGATTAATATTGTGTATATATTTATCTGCAAGTATATATAAATATATATATCTGCATGTATCTCAATTTTTTTTAAAAGAAAATTAAGTGAGATTTAATTTTAATGTTGTCTCCATATCTCCTGCAAATGGGTTCTTTTTTAATCCTCGTTGAACTCTGAAAATACTACTTGTTTATACTATTAATCTAAACAATTCATTTGACATATCTTTCTTTACACACTTATTTGTCAATGTCCAATATTTCATTATTTAGTACGATAATTGAAATTAAGATATTGCTTAAAATCCCACTTGCTTTTATTTTTTTCATCTGCACCAATCTAGTTTTAGCTGCAATAAAAAAATAATTTCATAAAATATCTTCTCATTTAAATCCCAATTTTTTAAGCAGCATTCAATCAAGATTCATTTCTCCCTCGTACCGATGCCGGAAGAACGACAATATCTCAAGGTATGTAATCGATTATCGTAATTCATCTCTTATTTCACTAAAAATAATAATACATGCTACGTGTGAACTATTTATGTTGTTTCGTGATAATATTTTTAGAATCAAGAATATGTATGGTTAAATTCTTTCATTATTGGCTAAATCAAGATTTAATGATATTGCAGACCTACTCATGGCCAAAAGTGGTGGCCAAAAAATGGTTGAATATTAAAAGTGGGTCGGATGAATTTCACTCGGATTATAACACAGAAGGTAAATTTATTTACTTAAATAAATATATATTTATTTATATATTATCAAAAAATAATAATATTAATTATTAAATGGAATTATTCGGGGACTCCAGCTCTTTTCCACGGCCAAAGGCGGAGGAAGAGTTGCTCCGACGATGGATCAAACGTCGTCGTTCCGGAAGAACTATCAGGTACTACTTGCCAGCCAAACCGGCTAATTAATTAAATTATATGGCGTCCTTATTATGACTAATAAAGAGTTGATTATTTATTAACCGTGTTTAGTTTATTTGTTAATCCGTATTAATTAAGGCAAATATGATACGTTATAGATCAATGGTTGATGGAAACGAGTACCGAAATTGAACGGCCAGGATTCGTCCAGCTAGATCAACCCGACTTCAGTAGCCTCAGGTAAGCCGTAGAGGAATTTTTCTATTTAATATTCTATTGGGCTTCGCCCGATAAGCCCAATTATAACCATAATTTGTCTAAAATCATTTCGGGTTGGCCCGACCCAAAATATATTAGTCCTTGCTCGGTGGGCCCATGGGCCATATGCCGCGAATTACTAACTCTATCTGTCACGTGTATTTTATTTCTGCAACGAAATATGAGAAATAATTCTCTAATTAGTATTGTATGTTAATATAATAATAAAGATAAAATTATATTAAAAAAATATATGAATTGAGTGAAACGTAATTCTGCTTTTTATCCACCAAGAGCCATAATATTAGCTGTCAATGAATTAATTTTCCATGTTTAGTTGCAGACCGTTGACATTTAAGTTGATTAATTGGACTTTATGTGGCTTAATAATTCAAAATTTTCTATGGAGTTCCATATAACTATTATTGACATTTTCGTTAATCTAAAATGAAAATTGAAAACCACCCATTTATTGGGATAATATTTACACGTAGCACTTGGAAATTTTACCTTTTAATTTTTGTTGTGACAATATTATAAATAATTGAACCATATTATTATTTTTTAGACTAATTGTTATTTATGTTTTGTAGGATGTTTGTGGGAACATGGAATGTAGGAGGCAAGACTCCACACGACGGTTTGAACCTAAGTGAGTGGTTGAAGACAAAATCACCAGCTGATGTTTATGTTCTTGGGTATGTTTTATCCACCAATTCATGACTTTTTTTTAAATATTAAAATTATATAGTATATTAGTTTATAATAATGTATAAAAAATAAAACTAAAGAATATGATCATTGTCATTTGGCATGTGATATGGTACACATATATTCAATTTTAATTCATAATTTTTAATTTAATTTTGATTTAGTTCTCTTTTTTTTTTTTTACTTTAGTCATGTAACTTTATAATATATTCAATTTTAATCATTTTTATATTAATTAAAAAGCATTTTTTTTTAATGAAACAGGTTTCAAGAAGTTGTACCTCTAAATGCAGGGAATGTTTTAGGGCCTGAGGACTATGGGCCAGCAGCAAAATGGCTATCCTTGATCCGGAAGTCTTTAAATGAGGATACGATTAACTCTTCATCCAAACAATCAAATGATTCTGAAAATTGGAGAAGTGAATATAAGTACTGTTTGGCTGCAAGCAAGCAGATGGTTGGGATCTTTCTGTGTGTTTGGATTCGTGAGGATTTGAATCACCTGATTAGCAGTTTGAAAGTTTCATGCGTTGGTAGAGGCATTATGGGATACCTAGGAAATAAGGTACTTTTAAGTCTTTATACAAAAATGATTCACTAGTGACATAAAAATTCTCGATTAATTTGTATCTAAATGGTGTACCCCACCGCCCCTACCCTGGGGATTGGTGGAGGAGGTAAATCACAGGATGTATCTAAAATTATGGCCTTATATTATTCGATCAGGGATCAATATCTATGAGCATGACGTTGCACCGAACAACGTTGTGCTTCGTGTGCACGCACTTGGCTTCCGGAGAGAAAGAGGGAGACGAAATCAGAAGAAATTCAGATGTAATGGAGATTTTAAAGAGAACAAGATTCTCTCATTTGTGCAGAGGTGCAGGAACACCGGTTCCACCGGATAATATTTTGGATCACGAGTAAGCAAGCTTCCTCCTTTTACACTTAAATCATTTTTCAATATAATCACATATCATTAATTGAACTTCTAAACGTATATTTCAGCAAAGTAATTTGGCTGGGTGACTTAAATTATCGGCTTTCATCGATATGCGACGATACATACAAAATACTGGAGAGAAATGATTGGCAAGCACTACTCGAAAAAGATCAGGTACATTTATCACTTTTTGTTAAAAGTATTATTATTCGAGTATAATTTTTTAAAGACCACTTCACAATTCTTTGCCAAAACTAAATGAGTATATATTGTTGTGGCAGTTGAGAATAGAACAAAAGGCAGGGAGAGTATTTGAAGGGTGGGAGGAAGGGGAAATCTATTTTGCTCCAACATATAAATACATCACTAATTCTGATAATTATGTGGCTCAATTCTCCACCCCTAAAGACAAGGCAAGAACTCCTGCATGGTAACTATTTTTCCACACTCTAATTCTGATCATTTGTATTTATTTCAAAATTCTAAACTACTTAATTTTTTTCGATTATTATTAATTCGTCCATGTAAATATTAATAGGTGTGACAGGATTTTATGGATGGGCAAAGGACTTAAACAAATGTGTTATTTTAGGGGTGAATCAAGATTTTCAGATCACAGACCTGTGTACTCAGTATTCTCTCTCACGGCCCAATAGAGAAGCCCATCGTTTTATTACTGACACGTGGATCTTTCTCATAGGCAGTCGTCACCCATCCTTTGGATTTATCTCTTTACTTATCATCAAATAAGCATGTATAATAGATGTATTTTTGACTTTGGTATAAATTTTTAGTTTTTTTTCCCACCGAAAAGAATAGGGAAATAGAGGTTGTATTGACTCTTGAGGTTTTGATAATCGATTTCTCCAAATATGAGGGTTATCTTTGTCAATTGCAGTAATTAATATTGAAAACTTATGCTCCTCTCTTGTAAATTTTACAAAGTTTTAATTGATTTTTAGAAGTACATATATTATTTTTAAAAATTTTTAGCTCCATAACATGAAACGATCATAATTTAGTTATTAATTTATGAGTATCTAAGGCAATTCTTAAAAAAACAAACAAACACTACCTTATAGATCAAATGGGAAACAATAACTATTCCCAAATATCCTTGGAGTCCTAGGTTCGGAAACTTGAAAGTTTCAATATAGCTCTTCTAAGAAAGTGGGCTTGGAGGGGCGTGGTCGAGAATTAGAGATTATGGGTTAGGTTACTAGATAGTAATAGAGGAGCAAGGTTAATGGAACTAATGGGATTGGAGACATGTAATATTAGAAGCAATGGGTGGTGGGAGAGTATCGTCAAGTCTCTTAAAAATTCTGGGGGGGGGGGGGGGGGGGGGGATGATGGTGGTGGTTTGAAGAGGGTATTAGTAGAAGGGTGGGAATTGCTCGAAA
This sequence comes from Pogostemon cablin, assembly GCA_023678885.1. Lineage (NCBI taxonomy): Eukaryota > Viridiplantae > Streptophyta > Magnoliopsida > Lamiales > Lamiaceae > Pogostemon > Pogostemon cablin. The sequence continues at coordinate 842,858 of CM042977.1, read as the reverse complement.
ATTAGTTTTGGGAGAAGATTGGTCAGGGAGGGTTCTTTGATGTCTAAATATCCTAAATTGTTTCAAAATTGTACAAAGAAAGAGGCGAGGATTAGTGAGATGGGAGAATGGGTTGGGTAGAAGTGGAGATGGGGATGTGAATGGAGAAGATTTCTTAAGAGTTTTGAAGCTGACGATTTTGATTCTTTATTGTCCTATATCAACAGGTGCAAACTATAGAAGCTAAAGAGACGTGGAGGTGGATCTCAAACAATAAAGAGACTTGTTTGTCAAAGAAGCGCAGTGTTGCAAAGCAGGAAGATAACATGAGATCAAAAAGATTGAGAGATCTATTGTCACGTTTGGAGAAGTGCTACGATCCCTGAAGTACAACTTAAGGTATGAAAAGCAATTAAAGAAAAAATCATCACGACAGTAAATCTGAGAATGAGGAACTGTCTCCTTTCGAATTTTGGGCTCATGCTTCCATTGTGCAAGACTAGTGGGAAATAGGCGAACACATGCGCTTTCAATCTAGTTGGAGCTCAAAATTTTGGTTTGAATACTTTAAATAGCTGTTTCGATTAATAATTGATAATTCATTACTTTATTGGCCTGGATGTGTGATATTTGGTTAATTTGGAGAACGAGGAGTAATATTGTTTTTAAGAAGGAAAATGTGATGTTATGAAAATTGTAGATGAAATTAAACATAAGGTATGGAGTTGGATTAAGAGAAGGGAAATACTACTTCTATCAACATCAATTTTCGATCTTAAAACATATAATGTAGTAGAATTTGTAATAATTAAATTAATTCTAATATATTTACTTTAATATTATTTTATTTATTAGAATGGTGGGTTAGAGTGAGAAAAATAATAAGAAATAGGTGAAAATTAAAGGGTGATGCAGGTGGGAGGGGATGATTGATGTGTAGGTATATTTGTTAAAGTAAATTAAAAATATATTAGTAATAACTCTCAGCCCTACGAGTTGGCTCGATTAGCCTGCGGTTAATCGGATCAGGCCAAAAGGCCCGATTTTTAAACGCACTGCAAAATTGAAATCGTAATTATGTTTTTTTTTTGTTAATCAGGTCGAATCTACAGTCTACGATTTTAATAACTCTATTATAAAATTTGTTCTTATATCATGTGTGTTAAATGAGTGTGGTAGATTTGTAAATATAATGTAATTTTGAGGTTGAGAATTTTGGGGGTCTATTATACTATGTGTGTTATGACTCTCACAATATATCTCAAACAAGTTTTAGGATGGACTTTGCTATTAAAAATAAATAAATAAATGTATAAATAACAACAACAACTATATTGGCTTAGCGGGCTGTTATGGGCTTTAAGGAATTTGAGGAGATGGGCTTTTGGAAGTAATCCTTTTTGACACACAGCTTTTCCATCTTATGATCCCATAGGCCCATAACAAATGGGTCTAAATATTTGTACTAAGAAGTACAATTACGGGAATAGTGTATTTATAAATAAATTATAAAGTAATACATTAAAAATAAATAGCAATTTTTAATAATTTTTAAGTATTTATTTATGTCAGAATTCCTCACTCGTCAAATTTTACAAGATTACAGCTTCAGATAGATTAAAAAAAAAAACTCACTACTGAACTCAAGCTGCTAATTAACACTACCAACTTAATCTGTAATCTAATATACAATCATAAATTAACAAAAAAAAAAAATTGTAGTTCATCTGTATATGAAGAAAATTCAGCAAGATCACCATCACTATTGCTCAGCTAAATTTGGTGTAACATTCCCAGATTTAGGTTTCTTGTTCTTCCTAATTTCGAACAATCCCTTGAGAAATGCATCCACAATCTGCTTCTGCGATTCCAACAGCATTTCATTCCGTTTCATCTCCATCTCCATTCGTACTGCCTCCATTTCTCGAGCCATCTCCATCTTCGCCTTCTCCATTCTCATGAATCCTTCGCCCAATAATTTAATTGATTCAACAATCTCTTCTACGGCGTCTCTCTCCCTCTTCAATCCGTGTGTTGGACCTCTAGAATCTGAATTTGGATCCCAGTATTTCGGCTTGAAATTGCTGCTGATAGTGTTGTTATTGTTGGGGATTCTCGCCCAAAATTCTTCGTTCGGATTTCGTCTGTGGGTGGGATCTGTACTTTTTTTTATTGGTGGGAGGATTTCATGATGAAATCCAGTGGTGATGTCGAAGTTGTTGAACAATGTGCTGGAGATTTTCGATTTGGATTTGAATGAAGATTTTGGAATTGCGTTAATCTGCTGCTGCCTCCTCCCCAATTTCATGATTTCTTCCTCTTCCAATTTGTCTGTAGAATAATCCATGGGAGTCATAGCCAACGAGTTGGATCTCTTCGATTTGATGCTGCTGTTATCATACCCTGAATCTGGACTCGAATCAGCTGTATTCTTCGATTTGAGCTTCAATTTCAATAGATTCTGATCCAGAAATGATTTCAATCGAGATTCATCGGTAGGATTTTCCGGCTTCTTCACTGCCGTCGGCGGTGTGGTTCCGTTCTCCATAGCTTCCATGTTTTCGAAGAAGAACCACGACGACAAGTAGCGGCCGCCGGAGTACGGAAACGACACCGCACGCTGTTTCTCGGCTCGGTAGCGCTGGCGGAGCTTCTCCATCTTGTGGCGGCACTGGGAGCAGGTCTTCGCCGGGGAGGCGCCGGGACATCGACTTGCGACGGCGGCAGCCACCGCATCCCAGTCCGCCGTCCGGAGGTATCCACGGCGGAGAGCGTACCACCGCTCTCTGTACGCCTCGATCAGAGCCAAGGTCTCTTCCTGTGTCCAGCACGGCGGTGGGAATCTCCGCGGAGGCTTCTCCACCGTGTCGGCCACCGGGACATCGACGGCGACCATCGCCGTCTCGGCAATCTCAGTCGTGGGGGACGACATGTGGTTAAGAGCCACAGATCGGCGAAAATTGAGCTTCTACAGACTGTAGCGCCACTGACGACAAGGCGGAATCCGGGGGTTCAGGGCGGAGGGCGCAGGTTAGCAAGGCGGCGGCAATATATTAATAGAGTAAATGGCATGGTAGAAGCAATGAATAAAGGGCGGAGGGAGGGTGGTTATCTAGTGGCGAGAGGGGGATAGTATTGGGTATAGGATAAGGATGAGTGTATAGGTTAACCCATACGATAGGATGGAGGTGGGTTGGGTAGTGGTGGTGGGGTGGTTGAAATGATGGTAGAAGTGGCCATTGAATAAGTTCTGTAGTAGTAAAGAGATTGGGCACCGGTTGGGTGTGGTGGGTGGGTGATGACATGGGGTGGATGAGGTGGAGGGGGTGATGAATGCTAGCATGCGCAGCGGTGTATGCGCGGTGAACCCCACCCCACTACTACGGAGGCACCACCTACCCACCCCACCAAAACTTACCTAAAAGCTACGGTGACAGTATTTATTTCTCTCTCTAGTTTTCAACGCCAGCATCACTATTACCATAACCAAACACCGCCGTTGTCTCACTCTTTCTCTCTAAATAATGGGCACCGCGGCGCCAACCAGATACGCCCACCTCTATTTTAGCCTAATAAGCCCACCCCTATTTTAGCCTAATAAGCCCAGCAATTGAGTCAATTTTATTGGGCCTCCAATTCAATAAATTTGTTAAATGGATTATAATTTTAATTGTTATTAGAAACGTTATTAAGAATTCAGTAACTCGGTTAAAAACCGAAATCGAACTGATAACTTCAGTTCGGTTAATGTTTTGTTTTTTCTCATATCGGTTTGATTCTATATATATTATGAACTATAGAATTTCTATTATTTCAATTTTGCATATTCCACCTCTAAGGAAATTTTCAAATTGCTGTCAATATATTATGTGTGTAAATAGTTATTTCATGAAGGCCTTAAGTTCAGTCGGCCTTTGACGAGGGAAAATTTTAAATTGCCCTCAATATATTATGTGTATAAACAGTATTTCATGAAGGTCTGAGCTCCAGGGGTGGATCCAGGAAATTTTTTTCGGGGTACGATGTAATTATAAAAATATTACTCCCTCCGTAAGTAACATGTGTTTTTTGTATGCATAAATTAAGAAAAATTAATTTTTATATTTAAAGTTGCTTAGACGTGTGTAAAAAATGAGTATTTTAGATAATTTAATGAAAATATGTATAAAGTTATTGAAATATGTGTAAAAAATGAATATTATTGAGATGTATTTCTACCATTTTTAGGAAAGTATATTTGTGCTGAAGAGGATAAAAAAAAGTGTGAAGTAATTAGAGGGATGGAGGGAGTATTTGATATTCAAAATCGTATAATAATTAAATAACACCCTAAAATTATAATTATTGTTGACACCATCTACTTTTTATTTGTAAAAAACAATGTAAAACATTATTATTATGAGTTTATAGTGTAAATTTATTAAAAATTATGATAAATTGCTTATAAATTTATATTAATTAAATAATTTGGGATACAAATTAATTAATACTCCCTCCGTCCCATCTTTATTGCTACTTTTGACTGCAAAAAGCTCTCACAGAAGCTACAGTAAAAGTAGCAATAAAGATGGGACGGAGGGAGTATATAACTATTTATATATATAAATATATATATAAAAAATTTTAAAAAGAAATTGGGGGTGGGGTGGGGGTGGGGGTAGGGGGGTTGGGGGGGGGGTTTGGGGGTACAGCCGTACCCCTTGTACCCCCTGTATCCGCCCCTGCTGAGCTCGGTTTGCCTTTGACGAGGAAAATCTTTAAATTGCACTCAATATACTATGTGTACAAATAATTAACTAATGTTCAATACTAGCTAATATATTTTTGTAATATATAAATCTAATCACAAATCCACATTCATGCAAATTTAATCAATTTTCAATATCTGAATGAAGAAAACAATTCAACCAATCAAGATTATTTTAAATACTAAAAATCAGGAATTAAATAGTGATAGAAGAATAGACGGAAGGATGGAGCCAAACGGTCCGTTAATCAGCAGCTCCTTTGGAGGGTGATGATATTTGTGGGGACCACAACTGTGCGTTTTTAACCTTAGATATACTCGTAAGAACACCTAACGGCGTCACATTTCCGGCCACCGTCACCTTCTTCGCCGTGAAATCTATGTTGAAAGTAGTCACTCCTGGAGAATTCATCATAATCATTGTTTTAACATTAATAAATTAGGCCCAATAATTTGGGCCGGCCCAACAGGCTATAAAAATATGTTTGGGCAGGCCTAACAGGCTCTGTGTGGTCCTGTTAAGAATTATGAGTGGGCTTTTCTGTAATCATTGTATACATTCATATTTCAATAAAAGATCCAATAATCGAAGCCAAAATTTTGGGTCAGTTATAATCAAATTAATTGTGTAAGAAATTAATAGTAATTAACAGATACTAACCTTCCATTTTAGAGAGATGTTTCCTCAGTTTTCTCTCACATCCCCTGCAGTGGAGTGACACTCTCAGATCAACCACCTACAAAACAAGAACACATACATATATGCATGTATACATATGATATTGTAGCAAAGTTGAAGTTAAATTATTTAAATTTAAATAAGAGTAAAAAAACAAAAAACCTGGTGTGCAGGAGGAGATGAAGTGGGGTCCTCTGTTTTGGCATCCTGAAAGATGGGATTATGATGGAGGACTTTCTCTCTCAAGAAAAAGCTGGTGGAGGCAGGAGGAGAGAGAAAGTCTCCAGGGTTGGTGCAGCTCCAGCTCTTCCTTACATCATTTGTCTTGGTGGTGTTGGTGGTGGTGGAGGAGAGATCAGTCTTCTGTTGGTTTTCATTAGCAGGGGTTTTGATCTTGTTCTTCTTTGGAGGTTTGGGAGGGTGGATTCTTTTGGAGTCTCCGATGATGGGGTTGTGGCGGTCGATGGCGGCGGTGGTGGGGAGGAGGAAGGTGGAGGGGGAGGGGGAAGAGGTGGAGTGTGATTCCAAGGAGAGGCATGTGGCAGTGGCTGCTTGTGATGTGCAAAATATGTCGACTCCTTTCATCTGTGTAGAGTGATAAGGCTGGAGTTTATTATGGCTTCAGAATCAAATTTGTGGGGTAGACAGAGAGAGAGATGAGAGAGAGAGAGCGAGAGAGAGGAGTGTTGAAGTTGAAGATTTTATTTGTTGGTAGGCTATTAAATTGGAGATTAGCATGTGACATGAGAGAGAGAGAGAGAGAGAGAGAGAGAGAGAGAGAGAGAGACAGAGGATCTTCTTTTCGTATGCCCACACTTTTTCTTTTTATTTAAGAAATTCTTGTTTTTATGATTTTATCCTCTTTTTTTCATTCTAGTTTCATTTCATGTATTGATATAGGGTATCGAATCACATATTTATGTCGTATTTCACCCAATATATGTATTATTATTATTATCTTTTAAATTTACATCACATGTTCCAAAAATTTAACGAACATAGATAAATTTATAAATGTCGACCGAAATGAAGAGTTATTCAAGTTTGTTTGAAATAATATCTCATTTTAAAAATATATTCAAATTTTTTAGATAAGTAATAAATCGAACGCGAATGAGTTTTTATCGAACCGAGTATAAGTAGTTATATAATTCTATATTTATTTTATCTATTTTTATGAATCAAGCTTGAGTAAAGCTTTTAATTTTATCAAACATAAAAGTCTTTTCAAGCTTGCTTGATATTTTTAATAAATAGACAAATCGAGCTAAAACGAGCTTTTTGTTGAATAATCTCAAATCGAGTGCCAAGTAATTTAATTTAATTATCACTCTTACTTATAATATATAGAGTTTTATATTATAAAATACCAATAAAACATGAAATGTGAAATGAAAAATCAAACCTCATATCCATGCGCACATTATTTGTAATTAATGAGCACTTGTATTACAAGTACTCATACTATAATAACACACCAATTAAAATGGAGAAATCGAAGAACAAAATTTAGGGTTAATCTGTAGTACAACGGGTACACCGGTGCACCTAGGGTTAATGGGTAGTTTTTTAGAGTATAGTTATTTTTATTTCTTAAAATTTTAATTATTTTGTTTGATCTAATGGTGGTTATGGGGTGATTTTTTGATCTAATTATTTATATTAACTAGGTGCATCGGTGCCCCAATTGCACCTAGTTTAACTCCAAAATTTAATAAATTATGAAAGAAGTGTTCATCTATTGCGTGTAGATTATTAGAAGAAAAAACAGAAACAAAATGAAAATAAATATTGTCCTGTAATATTTATTTTATCTTTTTAACTATCATTCATATAATTTTCAAGGAAAAATTAAAACAAAGAATTACTAAAATGAGAGGACAAAATTGTTGTAGGGTTATGCAATTAAAATTAACAGTAGAAAACAAGAATCCTCCCTCTTTTGTACTCGTTAAACAGTAAATTATATATTTACTATTCGTATTTATTTTTGTGTTTTTTATTTATCTGCAAATAAAATAAAACAGTGGGCATGGGCAACAGACTGACAAAATTATGAATGTACACAAATTTGATAATCAAACAAAACCAACGGTTACAATTATGGGCAGCTCACATTCACTCCTCTCTAAATATTAATTTCATCATATTTCAAAACAAAATTAATACTATAATATAGTACGTATTCGAGAAGTGAGAACACATCAAAATTCAAAACGTGGTTTGCAGAAATATGACTATTAAACAAAGCCTGAAAACCTGATTCTTTTTCTCATATTTTATTTTATGTCATACTTTGTGTTTTCTTACTCTTTTTTTTTAGTATTATTCTGTCGTGGATTTCTTTTTTAAAAATCACTAATCTCAGAATATTTACTTATTATACATGTTTAATTCTGATTAAATTAAATGTAGAAACCCATGTGATATAACCATGTGAGTTGTTTTTTTTTTTTAATAAAAAAATTAAATTGTGCAAAAAACTACTACAAATTATGATCATGAAAAACATGAAAAGAATGCTCTGAAAATGAATCAAGACCTATAATTATTATTTTAAAAAAATATCAAATTGATTATGACAAATCCACACACAGAGATGCTATTACCAATATTGCTAAGTTTATAAGACCTAAACACCTATGATCCTATTAGAAAATCAAAGTGAAATACACCAGAAACAGATTACAAAAATTCCTACAATTGAGAAATATATTCCAGATTTTACCAATGCTTTGCTACATATAAAGAAGTTGTTCTAAGAAATTCAATAAAGATCCCTCTTTCAGGCAAAATGAAGAGCTAACAAGCACAATATAATTTTATTCTATACATACTCTCTTCTGTAATCTCATTTGTTACCCTTTCCTTCATCTTCATTCAAGATGCGGTTTCTGAAATCTTCCACCATTCGAGGCAATCCATCTCGTAGAGAGACCTTTGGCTCCCAGTTGAGAAACTCCTTAGCTTTGCTGATATCCGGCTTCCTCTTGTGAGGATCATCAGCAGTGTTTTCTTTGAACTCAATTGTCGCACTAGGATCGATGGTTTCTTTCACAACCTATTATATCAGTAAGAGCACAGCTTCATTTGTGCAAGAGAGTCCAAATCTTAAAGAAATACGTGATGCATAAAAGTGCTTATCCAGGACAAACCTCAGCAAGCTCTAACATGGTGAATTCTCCTGGATTACCCAAATTGAACGGGCCTACATGATCGCCTTCCATCAATGCCACCAGTCCATCGACCTGAAACAAGAAAATGGATTTATAATAGAATGGATATGCTCTCCCGGATTAACAATATGCCATGACAAGTCTCCATCATGCTCCTCTCTCTGTCTCTAACACAGCATTGATTATAACTTTATCCCAAGTAAAATACATACCTCAAGTATAATACAAAAATAAATCAAATCTGATATTCAAACATAAATAACACTGATTCTTACCTCAACTATTTCTCCCACGATTTCCTCTCAAAATTCTAGATTTCCGATATAAATAAACCCTACATTTACTATGAATATAAACAGGTTGTTGGAGGAAGAGTGAAGACACGTGATTGCATGTGTACATGAGAAGAGAGGGAGCATAGCATATTCGTTGTCTTAAATGATTCTAGACTCTATCTCATAATAAAACAGTACATATATTATGACACTGATATCTGAAGAACTCTAGTTTTATACTTCTTTAAGAAAAAACTCATTTCCTCACATGATTCAGAAGTTTGCAATATAATTTTCCAGTTAAGGCTGAACCAATCTATATGCTGCATAATTAAGTAACAATCAATTGGCTATATTCTGATCAATAATCAATTAGTTAAAGTGGTAAGGAGAAGAGATCACCACATACCAAGTCAGAGACATATTGAAAGCTTCGTGTTTGCTTCCCATCCCCATAGACTGTCATAGGCTGTTTCCGTATAGCCTGCATAACAAAGATGGATATAAGAATCTGCCGGCATATTTAAGGGGGATGAAAAGAATTTTCCTTATAACAACAAACAATATCTTGACGTTTATTCTTTTAACCACTTCATCAAAGATAACTCTGTAGAATACAAACCTGTGAAACAAAGTTGCTGACAACACGCCCATCGTCCAGACACATACGAGGTCCATATGTATTAAAAATACGTGCAATACGCACCTGTACACAATAACACAAAAGAGAGATTGTTAAACATACCCCCACTGAGCAAAATCTAAAACATTCAACTTTTATATGGAGTATTATAAAAGGGTATGCTTGAAGAAGAATTACAGCTATATGGAATAATATTCAGTGCAGTGCACATAGTGAAAGCTCTTTCTTCCAACACAGATGTTCCAAAACAACTCATGGAAAAAGAAATAGGAAAAAATATTTCATGAATAACATAAAAATTAAAGTAGCTTTTATAAACATTTTCCAAGCAAATCAATACTAATGACAGCAATAAAATTAACTTAACAAATGATGGCTGCTGAAGCAAATCAAATCATAACACAACCTCAAATTTAACTAGTAGATTTCAAACAATAGGAAAATCAGGATTCAATACAGAATGCATGTCTATTACCTCAACATCAGCGCCTCGATGATAATCCATAGTCAAGGTTTCTGCCGTTCGTTTTCCTTCATCATAGCAACTTCTTACACCTGATTAAGTATCCAGTTAGTCAATGCAACCAAAGCAGCAAAACCGATAACAACCAATTGCACTAACCGATAGGATTCACATGCCCCCAATACGACTCCTTTTGTGGATGCTCAAGTGGATCACCATAAACCTCACTTGTACTAGTGAGAAGGAACCTTGCACCAATTCTCTTTGCAAGACCCAACATATTAAGAGTTCCCATCACATTTGTCTTGTAAACACAAGTCAAGGATCTCAACCGATACCAAATGGAATAAAAACATGGAACAGACAACAAATCCAACTAGATAAAACATAGCTAACTAACAAGCCTTAATGAACATAAATAGATTAGGCAAATGAATGCAAGAACACATGCATAAACAATGGCATCAAATTAAAGATATAAAATTCATGGTTACTTGCAAAAACAAAAAGAAACAGTTATAGGATATGATAGTCTTCACAGGATTATACTTATAATGCACTGGAGAAGCAGGGCAAGCCAAATGGTAGATCTGATCCACCTCCAACAAGATTGGTTCGACAACATCATGCCTAATCAACTCAAATCCAGGATTCCCAAACAAATGCACCACATTCTCCTTACGACCCGTAAAGAAATTATCAATGACGATCACATCATCACCTCTACCAATCAGCTTGTCCACCAAATGACTCCCTACGAATCCCGCACCCCCCGTAACAACAATTCTCTTCCTCTTACTCCCAATCCCGACAGGTACTCTACCCACCCCATTCAAATAACGATTATAATTACTCTTACCAACATGCTCCTGAAAGCTATGAGTTAACTCATTACGATCCCGAACACTGACCACCGATTCGAGGCTCCCAGCAGAAATACTGGGGCCGGGATCAGCCGGAGAGAGGACGGAGAACGATGGGCCAACGATGAAGAAAGTGGAGCCGATTAAAATCCCAACGAGGACGAAGAAAAGCCGCTGCTCTCTGAGAATGTAATTGAGGGATCTGGGGAGAGATCGAGAGTGTTTTAGGGATTTGGGAGAGTAGGGTGGAGTTTGGGAGAAGGGCATCTCTTCGTCTTTTTTGTTGCTTAACGATTGCTTGTGCAATTGCTTCATTGCTGAAGAAATTTAGAGGGATTGCTTCAGTTCAAATGGAGATTGATTGTCGAAGTGAAGAAGGAAAGATGGAAGGTGGTGCGGGGCATCTCATCAGTTGAAGCTGTTTGTTGTTGGCATCATTGGAGAGAGACACCAAACACTATTTGATTCAGATTTGTGTGTGTGTGAGTGTGAGTGTGAGTGTGTGTGTGAGAGAGAAAGAGAGATGACAGAGAGTGGGACGTTTTGACGGTTAAATGAAATGGGCCAATAAAATATACTCCTTCCATCCCACATAAGTTGACACACTTCTTTTTTTTGTCTCATTAAAATTGACACATTTCCTTTTTAATACATGGAACCCACACAAAAATGGAACTCACACAAAAATAATTAATCTATTCTTATGGACCCCACATATCACCTCTAATACAACCACCCATTACACATTAAATATTATTTCTCTCACTTCACTTTACTTCACTTTACATTAATTATTATACTCCTTAATCTCCATGCCCAAAAAAAATTATACCAACTTCTCCGAGACTCCGAGACGGAGGAAATACTACTTTCTTTCCAAAATGGGCCCAACCAGTTATGGTAAAGGGCCGGGATAGGGCCCTGCCCATTGAATTCGGATCGGATATCTCCTTTATGGGCTAGTTCCCAGCAAATGGAGATCCATATATTTATTCATATATAATGAGTCCATTACTATTAGTTACAATTTATATATCTATATTACTACTAGATACACAAGACAAATTATATTAGTGAGCAATACAAATTGAATACATGAAATACCATTATTATCCCTATTTCAAGTGTGTTCAGAAATTAATCTAAAAGATATTATGTTTAATTTAATAATAAAAAGATAATGAATCCCACTAATTTCTCCTAAAAATTTGGAAGAATTGTCGTTACAAAATTCACTCATCTCTCTATAATCCTCATCTCACATTAAAAATCAACGGATCTTGGATTCAAAACTCAAATTTTATTTTGACTTGTGTTCAGTAATAATTTAAAAGGATAAGATATATTATTTTAATATTAAAAAATTAATTTCATTATTTACGCATAAATTGATATTTGTTCTGTAACATGGATCAGATTATTTTAGTATTCACTATTTCTGAATATATTGTTACTAAATATTAATATGGATTAGATAATTTTGGCATTCATCATTTTTGAATACATCATAGTGAATATTAAATATTCTGAATACTAATTTTGGTATTTATCAATATTTTTAATACTTATTTTGGTAATAATAATTTGTGAATATATAGTTACTAAATATTAAATATTGTGAATACTTATTTTGGTATTCATCATTTCTGAATACATGTAACTGAATATTAAATATTCTGAATACTCGCTGATTTTGAATAAAAAAAATTTCAATGAATGAATCTGAAATATATACAATCATTATAAATATTTCGTAAAACATTGAGAAAACAAATAAGTTGTAATATATTGAATACTTCGTGGAACATTAAAACATTATTATTTTTGAATACATAGATATTGAATATTAAATATTTTGAATACTAAATGATTTTGAATATAAAAACATTTTAATGACTGAATCTAAAATATATTAAATGAAATCTAGGTTTATAGGCAATCTTTAATCAATAGAATGTCTAATTCGTAAACCAAATAACCTATCAATAGCCAAATGAATTTTGGCTCTAAACAAAAAAAATATATATAAATAAAAAATTAAAAGAATAAGAGGGTGCAGAATGCGGATACAATGCATTATGATTTTCACAAACCAAGGTATTACTGCTACATCTTCACCGCATCTTCAATCTTAAAAAAATCTTGAACGATACTTCACAAATAAAAAGTCGACACATTGATTATTGAACTCGACCCCACTTCTTTTAACATGTTGATCGATACTTTCTACACTCCGGTGTATTCACTTTGGAGAGAGAATTAGAACGTGTGAAATAAATTTATTTTGGATACTAGTAGAGAGAGAGCTAAAATATAGGAAATAGATGGATCACGTAATCATATATCTAATTAATGTATAAAGGAGATAGTTGAGACTTTTCATTAAATATTTTGTAGTGGGCAGTAATAAAATATATACAATGTATCTATTAGTAATATTAATATATATTTTGTACTAAGAAAGTAATAAATTCATAATTAATTCAGATCAAATAGTATCGCCAAAAATCTAAAATATGTCCCACGAGTACATTGCAGTAGTAAAAAAATTTTAAAAAAATGTGGCTATAAAGGATGGGTAAATCTACACAACTACGAACATCCAAATTAGTAATATTGGTTCTAAAACATACTTATTAATTAGATATTTTACTAATAATGTTTTCATTCATGCTAGATTTTTTTTTTACCTATGTGATTAATATATTATATTAATTATTTTCATATATAAATTGTACTTTATTAAAATGAATTTTATTGCTTAATGAAGAGACAGAAGAAGGCAATGAAAATGCCAATGAAAACAATTATAAATTAATTTCACTCAATTTTATAAATTATTTTTATTAAAAGGGTAATATTCCCTTCACTTCTTTTTGTTGTATTTCATACTTTCTATAAATTTAGTCTATTTTAGGAGTATATATTTTGTAAATCAAAATGCAATAATTTGTGTATCCATTAAAAAAAATATTCCATCCATCTCAGTGAAATGGGAACAATCTACCTAATGTTTATAATAAGATATTGTTTGCATTTCACTGGACGACGGAGGGAGTAATATAATTGTGGAATTATTGAAAGTTATTGAACTTCGGGCAAATCAGACTTAAATAAACGAATCATTAAAAGATGAACCTAATTCTAATAAGCTCCAACACCGATATTTCTTGATTAATAGAAATTTATATTTCTGTCAAAAAAAAAAAAATGCTCCGCGCTAAACGAATCAGCCCTACAAGCTATACAATAAAAATCATAAAAAGATAAAAATACAAATTTAAATTTTAAATTAGTAGCACATAACAACATATATAAAAATTAGTTTAAACCAAAAAAGGATCAACCCTAAAGCCCACTAATGATTAAAAAAATCAAGAAGACAAAACATGAAGCCAGTTAGTTTAAACCCATAAATATGAAGTCCATCAGATAATTAAAATGTTAATTCAAGGTTTCCATTCGTTAAAACCCTAATAGGAGAAAGCAAAAGCCCATTAGTAATTAAAAAAAACTACCAAGACCAACAAAATCAAAAAGGCCATTAATTTGGGCCTAAAAGGATCGAGCCCAAAAAACGACCACAGTGGGAGTCGAACCCACGACCTTCTGATCCGAAGTCAGACGCCCTAATCCACTGCGCTATGCGGTAAGCAATCGATAATTTTTTATAATATTAAAAATTAAAATAAATATAATAATGTAGTTTATTGTAAATTTTGAAAAATGCTAGTTGTAAATTTAGAAAAGAATATTACTCTCCCTCCCAAGATAGATTAATACAAACATAAATTAATAGTTAGATTTATTAAATCCACTAAATTTAAAATCTATATTTTTTCGTACTACATAAAACCCCCAAAACAAAATGTATGGAGGAATAAATCCGAACTAATTAAAATCATAATATTGCATAAGATTGTACGAAAATCATAACGTAAGAAAGACTTTACCATATAAATATGAATTTTATATTAGACAAAGAGTGTATATTAGGTGCACCCGGGTGTACCTTTGCACCCATATTTGTATAACTTTTTATTCTATTTTGTATACATGTTATTCTCTTTTGTATACGTGTTTTTGTAATATTTGTATACTTTTTTCACACTAAGTTTTTCATTAAAAAAACAAGCATTCATATGTGTATAACTTTTTATTCAATAGTGTATACATGTATTTTAATAATTGTACATTTTTTTACACTCAATTTTTTATTAAAAAAATTAACAATTAAATTGTATACATTTTTACTCATAATTGTATATGTTTTTGCTTATATTTGTACGTGGGTGCACACGAAGCTTCGTGTGCACCCGGGTGCACACTATATTTAGCCTTAGACAAATTTATATAATTTAGAGAGGTGGCTCTTAAATTTAATCATGATATTTAAGCTTATAGATCAAAACTTTTAGTGATACATTAATTTGACTACATATAATAGATCTTATCATAATAATAAACAAATATCAATAGTGAATAGTGAATAATTATGTGTACTCATTTAATTGTTAACCATTTTATATAAAGCAAACTTTCTCCACAAGTTTGGTCAAATATTGAATTGAATATAAGAATTGATAATTGAATGTTGCATATTACACAATTCACATATAAGAGAGCTGATAAGAACTAAAAAAGTCATTCAACCAACTTGATAAAGGGTTGAATCTGGATTTCTCTTAATTAATCTCCTTAATTATATTGACTTAATTCATTAAAAAATGACATTTGATATGCCTAGTTGCAACCTAGCTATATATAGGAAAATTAGTCAAATTAATAGGGTTTAGCAATTAATTATTTAATATTTCAGAATTCTTATCTTATACTGTAGAATTAATATGGAGTAACTTATAATTAAGTTCACATTTATAACGATTATTATAGTATAAGATCATGCATTATAAACTTTAATAATTAAATAAGCTAATTGGTAGATTTCAATAATGTTATGAATTAATCTAATTGTTTTCAAAATCATACCCATATCACCTAGCTAGCTATTTTATTAAGAGAAAATAAAACGAAGAGCTTCATTATTACTGATGATAAATTATGAAATATGCCAACGTAGATTGTATATACATTTAAAAATAAATAAAAATAAAATATTAAAAAATCTTTTTATAATGTAAAAAAGTGAAGATTAAATGATATGAATTTAATAAGAGTATAAGAATATACACATGGTGGGTTGTGATTTTGTAAAATAATTAAAATATTTAATTAAGAGATTAATTATTAAAACATAAAATTAGTAGTATAACATTATTGTTATACTGTATACACACATTTAATCCCAGAAGTTAACATATTTTTCCAATGTAAACCTAATTAATTGAATACTCTACTGTGCATTATGATAAGGATTGACATGATCATGACTGTATTTTGTATCAACTCTAATTATTTTATTTCTATTGTGCGAAAATAAAATGGTATATTATTCGATAATCTTGGCAATTTACTTTAACTTATAATTCATAAAATATAATATTATAATTTCTCATAACACACATAAAATAAAAGAATAAAAATAAAAACTATTTTTACATATGAGTTTTGATTGTATTATATCATTATAAAAGGTGTCATTTGCTTTTTGGAACGTGAATTAAGGAGTATTATTATTTAATGTATGGTGGGTAGTTGTATTAGTGGAGTTGTGGGTCCTATTTTTTATTTGTATTAGTGGGTATGTGGGTCCCATATGTGTAAAAAAGTAAATGAGACCCTTGGGGCGGACGCACAAAATGGAAAAATGGGACTCTTTGAAGCGGACGGAGGAAGTATTAATTAGTAATATATTAAAATAATTAAGTAAAATTTTGAGTTGAAATCATCTCCAATTCTAGATATTATTTTTTTAGTTATTTTGTATAACTTTTATTATAAATATAACTTTTATTTGTATTACTAAATTGCTCACAATTGTGCATAAAGGAAGTATATTTTTTTTACTTGATATCCCTAAGAAATGTAACTCTAGTTACTCTATAAATAACGAAGGATAAACAAAGATAAAAAATAAAAAAATATATAAAATAAAATAATTATTGATCTATTTCAATTGTCCCAATAAATTATTTACATATATAGTTCCACAAGAAATGTAACTATATTAATTTACCTTTGAACTGTTTATGGGTAATATATATAGTCTTTTTTTTGTGATTACAAAATAATGTGTGCATCAAATACTCATACTACCTCTATTTCTTGAAAATTGTCACTTCTTTTATGCACGTAATAGTATTAACACAAGTATACTTTTTAGAAGATAATTTAATTTTTTAATTAATAGTAAAATATAAACTATAAAGCATGTTATTCATATTTGATGGAAATAAATTTATTAAAAATAACGATAACAACTTGTTGGGAGGGTAAAAAAAAGGTCTAATTTTCTGTTGAAAAAAAAAATGTCTAAAGCATGTTATTCCACTAAAGTATTAAAAATATTCTGTTTATTAAAATATAAAGCATGTTATTCCACTAGAGTATTAAAAATGTGTAATATTCTGTTGAAAAAAATAAATTGTATGGCATAAAAATATTCAACTTAATATGTGTACGGATCTATCGCTTGAAAGTTGAAAAATATTATCAAGTGAATTTGAAAACCTACACCTCCAATATTTAATAAATAGCTAGGTATTTTTTATTATTTCATAGCTTTCAGAGTTTATTCGTAGTGCACAAAAAAATCAAATTATGAGACTATTCTTTTTTTTTTCTTTTTTTAGTTATTATTTATTATACTATATAATTTCAAAAAATATTTAAAGGCATGGCTTGGAATTTGATTTAAGTAATTTAAAGTACTATGTGAACCTATGGCTTTTCTAATAAATCCGAAGTGGGTCAATACATATGGTCAAGAGTATTTGTTCCCCCATACCTACCCATTAATTAATGTATTCATATACTAATATTTTTAGCTTTATATTATTATTATTATTGTTATTATTATTATTATTATTATTTAATAGTGTTAGAATAATGTATCAGTTCAGTATCTTTCAAATCTGAATGATGTGTGATCACGTATTATATGTCTTGATTCAAACTATATTACTCTATAACACTAAAATACTTCTGATAGATTTTAATGAATTACGTAATATATGATGATACGAGCAACACAGTCTCATGGTAATACTGCTTTATATATATTCTGTTAATTAGCTATCGCATAATTATTTTTCATTTACCCATGTTATTATAATTTTTTTTAGGATGTTATTATTATTTTTAATATTATGAATTATTTATAAAATAATTTATTATATGATTATTACTTTTTATTAATGAGTTGTCACTTTATTATAACTAGAGTTTGAACCCGTACGTTGCACGAGACAAAGGTATTCTAATGTTATTTAAACTCGAAGGAGAAGTCTAAATCATGTCTTTTAGATAAACAATTCTATCTCCATCCGAAGGAGAAGCCTAGTAAGACCCGTCCTGTGCATTGCACGATCACGCGTTTTTATAAAATAAGTTTATCTTGATTTAAATTTTATCTTGTGAAATGAGAGATAAAATATTTATAGGGAAATATTAACTTGTGAAAATTTGATATAGGGGTATGTTTTAGTTTATAGGGGTATAGTTTGAGAGATATAATATTTTAGTGTACAATCTGTAGTTGTTATGGATACCCCTATAGTAATAGTATTTTTTTGAACATAATAAATAATTATGTTTATTAATTATGTAAGATACCTGCTTATTTCTTAATACCCGTACCCGTGTATAAATAAATATTATTTAAAAATTAATATTTTAAAAATTTATTACAATATTTGTATCCATCCCAAAGTCTTTTATTAATACCCGTAAATTACTCATACCCATTTAATACTATTTTTTAAAGTATTTTTTATTGATTAAAATTAATATTTTGTATCAACTTATACTAATGAATTAATTGTTACGTACTTATATCCATTTAAATATAAACTACTCATATTCGTACCTGTTTCATTAAAAAAATATATTATGATACCATACCCGTTCCAAACCCTTTTATCAATACCCGTTGATTACACATATCCATTTAAAATTATTAAAATGTTAGGACCAATAATATTAATTCAAAATTATTAATAATGAAAAAAATAATTTATTAATGAATTAATTGTTACGTACTTATATCAATTTAATTTAAATATAAACTACTCGTACTCGTTTCATTAAAAAATATATTATGATACTCATACCCGTCCCAAACCCATTTATCAATACCCGGTAATTACACATACACATTTAAAATTATTATAATGTTAGGACCAATAATATTAATTTAAAATTATTAATAATGAAGAAAATAATTTAATAATGAATTAATTGTTAAAACTATATTATAATTTCAAAAAATTCGTAAAAAAATATATTATGATACTCATACTCGTCCCAAACCCGTTTATCAATACCTGTTGATTATACATACCCATTTATTTTTTATGATGTTAGGACCAATAATATTAATTCAAAATTATTAATAATGAAGAAAATAATTTAATAATGAATTAATTGTTAAAACTACATTATATTTTCAAAAAATTCGTAAAGAAAATTTTAATTTGTTAACAATGAATAAAATAATTTAATAATGACTTATAATTGTTAATATGACATTATAATTATAATTACAAAAATAAATCATAATATAAACTTAATATAAATAATAAATTAAATTTTGCTCAAATAAATAAGAGGGAAACTTAAAATTTTAAAATTAAAATTAGTTAAATATGGTATCATTATGACAAAAATTAAATAAGGTATTATATTAAATAATGTATCATTATGATAAAAAAATCAATGGCTAAGATCTAATCTCATAATGCTGATGAATGGATGAAATTCAATAATGATTAGTAATCAAATCCACTAAATAGCAATAGAGCTTTTCCATACATTTGTAATTCGTGGAAGGATGTAAATTAAAAATTAACTCAATTTTGACTTTTTCACTTTGCTATTATATTACTATAGATGTTATTACTTTCATCTCACAAAACTCTTCCGTGACACAGTCTCCCAATTCATTGATTTATGTGTACTCAAAATGTACTGTCAAGTACTCTCTCCGTTCATTTTCAAGGGTATCATTTGCTTTTGGGTACGGAGATTAAGGAGTATTGTTATTTAATGTGTAGTGGGTAGATAACATGTAAGTTTTACTATTTTATCCCTCCACCTTATTAATATAAGAAAGGACAAATGTGTAATTTGCAAATAATTTAGGGTTAGTACGAGTATTATTATTATTTATTTATTTATTTATTTTTTTATCGGTAAATGTTAGTTGTTAGTATAGTTAGTAGTTAGTTCACCAAGCACCATACAATCTCTTCTCCAATATGTCTCCTTATATCTCCCTCCTAATTCGTTCTCAACAAGAATCGAATTTGGGTCACTCACTTAAGTGAAGATCCCAGTGGCCAGGTGGGCTAGCCCGCCTGATTAGTAGTTAGTAGGAGTATTATTAGTGGGTCCCTCATTGTACATAAATGAAAACGAGACCCTTGGGTACGGATGCCGTAAATGATAAAATGGAACCCTTGAAAGCGGACGGAGGGAGTATGAAAGAAGCAGATGTAGCTCAGCGTGTGATCGACCGTTTTACGTTTCTTTATATACTCCCTCCATCCCAACTTCAACTTCACACTTTCCATTTTATTCCGTCACAATTTCAACTTCACACTTCCATAAAAGAAAAAAGTACATAACTAATATCCCTCTAACATACTTTAATTTCAAAATTGTCATCACTTTTTTAACACACATAATATACTTTATCATTTATTTATTACCAAAAAATATTAAACTACCCTCAAAAGTTACTCTAAAAGTAATTTTTCTTAATTTGCGTGTGTACAATAAATATGAAGATGAAAATAGGACGGAGGGAGTAGTTTTTATTTTTATTTAATATATGTACATTATTATCTCTTTTCATTAAATATACTATCACTTATTATTATTATTATTATTATTAAACTAAATTCCTAAAACTAATCTCACTTATGATTTTTTTAATGTGGAAATGAGAGTTGAGAGTCGAAGAAGTCAAAACACGCGTGTAGATTTCATGCACGACGCTGACGTGTCTGCCATAGAAGATTCGATGTCCGAGCAACAATTTAATCACGTGTATAAAACAACGTGTTCGCATGCTCAATTTAAAATTGAACCTTTTTTATATTAATTAATAATAGTAATATGGAGTATTTGCCAGCTACCGTAGTACTCCATGGTAATGCTGTGATATTTTAATGTGATATATCTCTTATAGCACTTCGTTGTACGACAATATGTAGGAATAACCGAATAAGTATAAAATTTATACTTCAATTCAATGTAAAAATTCTAAGTACATACAAGAGATTGAAAATTTGAAATATTTCTTTCTTTACCATGTATATCAATACTTAAAAAATAACACAAAAAATATTGTACCAAAGTATTTGGTATATTTAAGTAGTTATAATTTCCAACAATAATTTTACGTTTTATAGAAAATATCCAATTTTTTATATGAATTTTCAACTGCGTGAGAAGATGAAATATCTTTAAATTAAACCTTGTTTCATACTGCAACCGAAAAATTAAAAATACTCAATTTTAAATATTCTATAAAATGATGATATGATCGTGAATTAATTATTAAGCATACTTACGTTAATGCACATATATGAACATATATAAATCAATCGAGTCCTTATATAATATTGATATTTATTTGATTAATTTGTTTGAATCCATAATATTTGTGCATAAGAATAAGAATTACTGAGTAATTTTTTTGTATGGGGAAATTTATTTTTCATCTCATACATTTTTAATATGGAAAAAACTTTTATCATCCTATGTTTCACGTAACTCTTTTGTGTGAGGATAAAAAATAATAATTATTATTATTATATTTCAATAAAAAATTATAATACATGAATTGATAAAAAATAATAATAGTATAGTGAATTTTTCATGAACAATTTGTAATATTAAAGAAAAATAATAATATTTTTATTGAAAAGTGTTAATATTATATAATTATTATTTAAGAAAACGTAAAATGGTCTCACCTGTGGTAATTAAAAGAGAAAAAAATTAAATAATAATATTTTTTCTACACTCCCTTAATTTCCTTAATCGACCTTCGTCTATATATATACTTTAAGTCGATTTTTATTATATAATGTTGCGATTCTTTATTATTATACAATGATATTATTAGAGACTAATGCAAATATATCTATAGAATCCATTATATGATCCACTCTTTTCAATGTTATATTTTATTCATGTAATTTAATCTTTTATATTGAAGTTTAGTACTAATTTATAAAGTAAAATTCTACGTTCATGTAGAATCTAATATAAACCTTTTGAATTATAGTAATCCTTCCTACCCAACGTATTTTAGTCCGTTCCAATATGTGTGCATTTTTTTAAAATGAAATCCACACAAATTAATTGATATTTTTTCATGAGGTTCATACACAATAAAAATACAACTATTTACTATAAATTAA
Source organism: Pogostemon cablin (assembly GCA_023678885.1). Classification (NCBI taxonomy): domain Eukaryota; kingdom Viridiplantae; phylum Streptophyta; class Magnoliopsida; order Lamiales; family Lamiaceae; genus Pogostemon; species Pogostemon cablin. The sequence goes on along the minus strand of CM042977.1, from coordinate 820,481 downwards.
AATATAATATTTACTCAATCCACTATATATTATAATATTATATTCTCTAATTTATATGTAAAAAGTAAATGGGCCAGCGGGACCGAAAAAGTAATTAAGAAGGGTATATGTATAACATCGGCCACAGAAAACAAACTCATTATATAAACAGTAGTACATAACAAATGGAAAAAAAATATCTCATTGATAATTATATACTCGTATTAATGCAATATGAGCAATCATGATCATTGTGGCACTATCGTCTACGTGGATGGACAAAAATACACACACCATGGAAAGTTGGTTAAGAGACATTAATCATGAGTTGAAATCGAAGTAACTAATAAGATGCCAACTGTGTGTTTCTTGTTGATTTAAAACCCATTTTTTCGAAGATGTCATTTACACGAAGAATAATCATATTAATAGATGCATGCATGATAACTACATTAATTAATTAAATACTAATAAAACATATATGTGTAGTGTTAAAACAAATTCTATTGTGAATTGAACACTGCAATAATTGATTTTCGATTTCAAAGTATGTACCACATTAATTAATTAGGGCCTATGTGTGTGGTGTATATTGAAAACGTAAATTTTGAGTTTGATTGGGAAAGAAGAAATAGCCAGATTGTTAGTTTCTGTAAATGTTGCATTTGGATTTAAAAAAAAAAAAAAAATAATAATAATAATAATAATAATGATAATACAATATTAACTATTTGCATTAAATTTAAAAATTAATACCAAAATATAGCAGAGGATTATTAATTTAGACTGAATAAACAATGATAAAGTTTCTTATGATACTGTGTTTATGTAAGATGAGTTGTGATCAAACGTTTTAATGTGTTTTTTTTATATGATAATGTACTTATTCAAAAATATGATAAATGATGCATCAAAATATGATTTTAGGGTATCATTGTATGATTAATTATAAACATACTTTAACTATTAATAAACATATATATATTTTACCTATATAACAAACATACTTTAATAATAAATTGATCTGTCTCATATATACCCGTCTCGCTCGTGCCACGAGAGTGTCCCGTAATTAATTATGTACCTTGTATGTGGTCCAGATTGATGATTTTACGTTGTTAAATTCTTCTACTAATTAATTTGAATATTATATATAGAATTTGGGGTGAAGTTTCCATGTTTAGAATCGATGTAAATTAATTTTGTGGGGGAAGTTTGGTGGATTGATTAATTCGAGCATTTTCCTGATAATTTCCTCATTATGATTAATGCATGTCGCATTATTAAACATTCTGCATCAAAAAAATCTTCATCTGTACATATCCCAGAAATTGAGGATCACTCTACAATATATGTGGAAACCCTAAAATAATCCCAAAATTTTATCTATAGTAGTATTATACACGAAATAATACGATACTTATAATTAAGATTGACTACTTGCAGGATTTTATACTCAGAAATTTTCAAACCTGTTGTTTAGGATTTTTCTTGCGTACACATGATGATAAACAACAATTATACAAGTTTTTGTCACAAGTTAAAAAAAAAAAAAGGATTAACTAGTGTTAGATACACAGTATTAGATCTTATTACTTTAAGATACACACGTTTAAATATATTATCAGTAGGTACAAAAATTTAAAGGGATATACTTAATCTAACCTCAATTAAATATTTTTTAAAAAAGAAATAAATATATTATCCAATTATTTGTTATGATTTCCACTAAATAAGGAATTCTTCCATCCACTTTTCTATATTAGTTGCGGTGAATAACTGCATAAAATTTCATCAGAATCCACGTCCCCCACAGGCCTTTTCCAACGGCGGTTCTTCTTCTTCTCTCTACCTACTATATTCCAGCGAGGATTCCGATTGGACCGTCGTCGGAAGAATGAGGGAATCGCATGGGAGCTCTGCAAGAAGAGTAGTTGATTGCTGGGCGGATAAGGCGTCGTAACGAAAGTCTTCAGATCGAGTCGTCTGATTCGGGGGTCCGTTTGGTGTTTCACTGCACCACAACACCCATGGAGCACTGTACGTATACCACACCCATAGAGCAATGTACGTTTAATCTTCTCGTCATCATATGGCCCACCACTAGATGCGCTCGTTGACACACTCGGTCCGTCGTTCGCCGCTTCAACAAACAGTGAGGATATTTCGCTTGACTGTAAAAGACGACAGAGGAGGATGTCTATTATGAAAATGAATTCTTTGTATACATATTCTTATGTTGTACACGTTTATATACTTGTCGTGCAAAAAAGTATCCAATTGTGCAAAACATTTAATGGATTATATTCTGGATTATACAGAATATATGTCTATGCTTCAATCAATGTGTTGTGCAGTAATATAACTATGTTGTGCCAATTAAACATATTTATAAGAAATTGATTCTCTATATACATAGTTGTGCATAATTATACACTAATTAACACTATTGTGCAATAATATAATTGTGTTGTGCAAAAATTTAACTTCTTATGCAGATTTTTACTCTTGTTGTGTAGATTTAGTTAATATACGATGAATAAAATTGAATTTTCATAAATATATGTTGTTTCCTAAAATATATTTTGGGTAAAAGTACAAATCCCACTAATTTAGGGATTGATAAATTTAATTTTAAAAAATAAATCACGTTTTTAATTAGAATTCATAAATATATTTTAGTTTCCTAAAATATAGCTTAGATAAAATAAAAATCCCACTAATCAAGGGATTGTGAGATATAAATTTCATGGTACATTGTGATAAGAAATATATTGGAAGATCATATTTGGGATTGTGGTATCTAATAGTATTAATTTTAGGTGAACGTACCTAGAAGTAATAATATGCTATAATTTGCACCTAGAAGTAAATATCTCGTCGACTCACCTTGGACATGAAATTACTTTCCAATAATTAAATTTTACTTTTTAAAGTGATGAATTAATGATCTTTTAAAAATTTTTACCCATAGTCAAATTATAGTATATTGGGATTTTTTTTATGTATTTGATAAGACCTAAAAATAATATTTTGTGTTCAACAGAATAATTATTACCAAAAGAGTATTTTCCACGTTAATTTCGATAAAATTAGGATGTACCAAACGGATTCACATAAGAAAAACTTAAAGGAAAAGGAAAAAAAAAATCGAACGAATTTGAACTTATATTGACGGATTTATCTTTGATAATTAAGTTACTTATATTAATGTGTAAACATATGGAGTATAGTGTGTATATATACACATTAATGTTTTCTTACATGGATTTGAAAAATTGTACTCCATCCGTAAATTGTGTAACTTCATATTTTTTTGTCTGTTCTACACCAGCGTTCATTTCTAAAAAAGAATTAAAAAATTTAATCCAAAACCTAAAAATACATTTTTAGTTAATGAGAGGAGTATCACTTTTTAAAACATAATATACTCTATAATTTATTAATTATTATTTAGAAATATCATATTATCTTTTAAAAATTAATAAAATTATTTAAAAAGTAAGTAATATTTTTTAAATAATGGGTATTGAATTTATATTCTGCATGTGATGGAGTGATTATTAATTATTAGAAAATTAAAGCCTGGAAAATGAAAAGTGCAATTATCATGATCGGAATTATTAGCTAGGAGGAGAAAATACGCAATTCGATATTGCTTAGTATCTGCATATGCTTAATTACTACATGTTTTAATTAAGATTATATCTGTATACATTTGAATTTCGAACTACTCCCCCATCGTGGTTGTTCACAATTACCGTACGTTCTGCATTAGTTGAATATTTATATTCATTGTTATTGACATATTGTTATCAATAATAATAATTTAATTTTCAATTACTATTATTACGACAAATAATAACAAATAAAGAAAATCCGTCATTTTCACTCATTTCTTAAATAACCCCAGTATTAGTATGTTGCTAATTATCTGGTGACGTCATCGCAGACAACAAGTTAATTTTCGTTTTCAACTATGAATTTTGAATAATAATTAATTAATGTTATTACCACTATTTAAGGTTGAAATTTACTCTTCAAATGACACTCGTAATTTAACCTAATATTGTTGAAAACCTCCTAAAATTTTAAACCATGTATTAAATACTCAATAGTTTTACTCTATTTGAGACCGTTTATATTCAATTTAATTAATTTAATATTAGACGGACTATAGGGGGCATGAAGATCACATATTATGTAATTTAATATTAATTAATTAATCAACTTTCTCAATAATTCAACCTCTCTAAATCAAAATCGTGGGCCCCTTGTCAAAAATGGTGGGAGATATTACTTAGTTTATTGAAATAAAAAATTGGGATTAAAATTTATAATCTGCAGGCGAAGTTTCTAGTAATGTACTTCCTCCGTCTCCCCCAAAATATTTCACATTTTTCTTTTTCATTCGTCCCTCAAATTATTTCACATTTTACTTTTACTAATTTTGGTAAAAAATACATTATAACAATACTAACTTTTTATACACATCTTAATATAATACTTACTTTTACTTATTTTTTTACATCTTCTAACAACTTTACACACTTTTTTATTTAAATCAACTAAAATATATATTCTCTTTCTTACTTTATACATAAAAATATAAAATTTTCTTAAATTCCGCACACACCAATACCTGAAATACTTGTTGGGACGTGAGCAGTTTGTCTTCAATAGCATGATTAGCTATGGATGATATAAGACAACGAACGTACGTATACTAGGAAAAAGTCCAATTCACATACATAACATATTGTCATAGTAGTGAAATCATGACTGTTAAATACTCAAATATATTGTTAAATTAATTCTGCCAGATATATATGTAATATATATAATTTCATTATTATTAATGTGTAATTGAAATTTTTTTTTTTTACAGACACGTCACTCATTTGCTACATTAACGAGAAATTTAACACAAAAATGTAAATACACCCAATTCCCAATTCATAATACTCCACTAAATTTATTAGTAAAATAAAAAACGTGCAAACATTTGTGCATGCCAACGATGCCATTTATCAAATTAATTTTACGTACTCCGACCATGCAAGAATATTAATTTCTTAAAAATGTCTGCATGCAATTCAATTTAAATTATGAATTATACATCTTTCCCTCCCTTCACATCTCTAAATTCCACATTACTGCAAAATTAATCATGAAATTAAATAACAAAAGATTTCTACACCATCATGTAACAATCTAATAAAAGTGTACAGTTCACCTTTTCAAAATGATACAGTATATATCTAGAAGAGTATACATAGACATATGCTTAATTAAGCAAAATGTGCATATTACTGTTCATTAAATTAAACGACAAACCTTGATCAATCAACATAAACAAATATTTTAAATTTCCACGAAATTCAAATACATTTGCCAAACAGCAAACTGTGAACATTCAGCAGCCAAAAATCATCCTTCCGCATCAAGAAACGCGACAGCAATTAGAACAACATCATCAACCTTTGATTTTTACTGCCACGTGTCTACCCTCACACGTCCTCACAAACGTGTCATTATATATTTTTTCTATTTCCACTCCCGTAACAATTTTCAACCCCCGGCATCCCACCCACACCCTCTCCTCTATAAATACATGTACGAGCCTCGCAATTCTCACTTCTATAGTTTCTAATTGCAAAGAAAGATCTTACAAATACATTAAAAATGCCGAGAAAAGGAATGAGGAGTATCTGTTTCTCCCCTAAATTCCCATCATCTTCTTCTTCTCCACACTCCAACTTCGCTTCTCCTTCGCGCTTCGGTTTCTCACCGAACCGGCCGACTTTCCCCGACTCGGTGATGGACCGGACGCTGGAAATGGCTGAACCGATCATCCAGAAATGGAACCCCGACGCTACTAACTTCGCTCGAGTTACTTCTCTGTTCTACGAGAATCGGAGGGAGGCCATGGATTTCATCAAGACTGTTCGTAATCTGCAGCGAGCCATGCATTTTCTGGTTGCTGAGAATTCCAGCTCGGAGAAATTGATTCGAGCTCAGAATTTGATGCAGATTGCCATGAAAAGGATGGAGAAAGAGTTTTACCAGATTCTGTCGATTAACCGGGCTCATCTTGACCCGGAATTCGTCTCGGTTCGGTCGTCCCGGACCTCCACCGGGTCGAGCACTTCTTTCTACGACGACGTCGACGATGATGATGAAATCAGAGCTGCGAATGACTCGATTACGGAAGTTGAAGATGCTTCCATGGCGGCCATGGCGGATCTGAGATCGATCGCGGAATGCATGATCTCTGCGGGATACACTAAAGAATGCTTGAAGATTTACAAAATCATTCGCAAATCGATCGTTGACGAAGGGATTTACAAGCTTGGCGTGGAGAAATTGACTTCTTCGCAGATTCATAAAATGAATTGGGAGACTTTGGAGATGAAGATTCAGAGTTGGCTCAACTGCGTGAGAACTGCAGTTGAGACTCTGTTCAATGGAGAGAGAATTCTCTGCGATCACGTCTTCCAGAGCTCTGATTCGATCAGAGAATCTGTTTTTACGGAAATCACTAAAGAAGGAGCCATGATTCTGTTCGCATTTCCAGAAAATGTGGCTAAACAGAGCAAGAAATCGCCGGAGAAAATCTTCCGCGTTCTGGATATGTACGCCGGAATCTCTAACCACTGGCCGGCAATCGAAGCAATCTTCGCCTCCGAATCAACCGCCACCATCAAATCGCAAGCGCTGACGTCACTCATGAAGCTCGGAGAGTTCGTCCGATCAGCATTGAATGACTTCGAATCCCTAATCCAAAAGGATTCATCGAAATCGCCGGTCGCCGGCGCCGGAATCCACCACCTGACGTTCGACGCCATGGATTACCTCTCGAATCTCGCGGATTACATCAACATCCTGTCAGACATACTAGCCGATTCTCCGCCGCCGGCGAAGAACTTGCTGCCGGAAACCTATTTCGGATTCTCCGATTCCGAAGAGTCTCCGGCGTCGGCGATATCTCTGAAAATGGCGTGGCTGATTCTGGTCCTTCTCTGCAAACTTGACACCAAAGCAAAGTTCTACAAAGACGTTTCTCTCGCATACCTTTTCCTCGCCAACAACCTCCAATACGTCGTCGTAAAGGTGAAAACGTCGAATCTGAAGTATCTTCTCGGCGACGATTGGGTGACGAAGCACGAAGCCAAAGTCAAACAGTTCGCGTCAACCTACGAACGGCTAGGATGGGGCCACGTCATCGACGCCCTCCCGTCCAATCAAACGGCCGAAGAAACCCCTGAAAAAGTCAAAGAGATGTTCAAGATATTTAACTCGGCGTTTGACCAGGCGTACAAAAAACAAGCTCTCAGCGTCGTACCGGATAGGAAACTACGAGATTATATCAAAATATCTATCGCGAGAAAGATAGTTAGATTTTATCGTGAGATTTACAACACGCATGCTCAGAAGATGGAGAGAGAGAGATTTTCAACGGGAATTGTCAGGTATACCCCTGAGGATGTGGGTCATCATTTGTCGGATTTATTTTTCGGGCACGTTGAGTCGGGGAGTTCGTCAGTTGAATCGTCTCCTTCGAATTCTCGGCATCCGAGATCTCGTTGAGAGATGAGATAATAAATTTTTTTTATTATTTAAATTATCTCCAATGTTTTAGGGTACTCGCCGTAGTAAAATGGCTTGACTACCTTGTTGGCGATTATTGATTGTACATGACAATATACTACGTTTGGATAAACGAATTTGAGTCATTTTATATATTAAGTTGTTGCTGATTAAATATCTTTCTTTTAAAAATTGGAAATCATAAGATTGATATTTCATTAATGAAACGATCAAATACCATGAATAATTCATAATGTTTCATGAAAATTATTTTTTTAAACTCAATTTAATAAAAGGAAAATATTTTTTCACAATACAAAATAAAATAATGACTTCATTATTAATTAAATTAAATGAAACAAAAAATAAATAATTTTTTATTAAATAAACTCAATTTATTTTTAGTTAAATATTTAAATGATAAGGTGTTACAATAAGTTCTTCGATAAGAAGCATTACTCTTTGATATGCATAACAAACAGTTTTTTTTCATGAAATTTTAAAGTTTATTTTTGACAGATGATTAAATGAAACAGTTTAATGGCAAGATTTTATCTATGATTGGATAAAAAGTATCACTTTTTTTAACGACAAAACAATTACTTCCTCCGTCCCAAGAATACATTCGCCATTTCCATTTTGATCCATCCCAATAATACATTCGCCCCCTAAAAATGGAAACAATACACAATATCAATAACCTTACAATATTACAATATTACAAAAATGCCACCTTCTTTTTACACACAATTTAGTCAATGTCAACTATATCATACACTTAATTTATTCTATTCAATTACCCAAAATACCCCTTCTCTTTCTTACATCACACCACCAAAAAGTTACTATTCTTAAACTCCGTGCCCAAGAATACGCGAATGTATTCTTGGGACGGAGGGAGTACTATTTTTCATGATAAATAATTACTCATCTAGAAAATTTTATTTTATCTTGAGTGTCAAATAGTAATAGTTTATCATTTTAAAAAAATTCAATTTATCAAGCAAATAGTGATAGTTCTGAGTTTTTAAAATTCAAGATAAAACTTTACAACTAAAAATTTAATTACTAATTCTAAATTTGAACACTACTAATCTCTAGGATTTTGTAATTTTTCATGTCTAAAATTATCATATAGATATAAATTTACACAAGACTAATAATATAAAATATTATATTTTTTAATCTCCACACAAAAATCCAACGTAAAGATTGAAACGAGGTGAATGAAATATAATTTTAAACAAGACTAATAATATAAATCATTATGTCATGTTTATAAAAAATAAAAAATAAATAAAAAAGGAAAATTGAGGTGTTAATTAGGCTAGATGAATTTCTAGAAAAGGAACATTCAAAGCTTAGTTGCAAAAACGAAGGTTGTTTTCAAGTCAAACAAAAAAGTGGGTATAAACAAAAGCGTGGAGGAGAATAACGGCCACATCTTTTGGAGGTTGATGTTGAAATTTATCAAACTCATCTACACATTACATAATTAATACTATTGCTTTGTTTTATTCAATTTATCGTTTTGTTATTCACTCGTTATTTGGTGCACTTGGAGTACCTCTATATATATATACACACCATTTTTTTATACTTTATTAATAATTAAAATCGATAATTTTATACACTTTTTTTTAATTGAAAATCTCAAAATATTGTCACTATATCTTTCATAAAATATTTTATTTTAATTTAAATTCCCGCATACAGTAGCAAAAATATACCGTGAGAGTAACAAATAAATACGTAGGGTGTTTGAAGATAGAAAGAAAAGTGAGGGTTTGTTTAGAGGTCAGAATAATACCAAATAATAGCTTAATTAATTAATTAGTAGATAATAACTTTGAAATACCACACGTGAACGTACTTTTCCTTCACATTATTTATATGGGTCTAATCTCTAAAGTCAAATAACGGTTCTTTACCTCCATTCTACGATTTATTTATTTAATTGTTTAGTTATTTATTACTATTGTTATCTACAGGTATACAAATAAATAGTACTCCATGTATATGCATACAAAAATTATATGAAACATAAGTGTCTTATGAAATCCAACCATCCACATAATTAGAAATTCACAATTAATTTAAGATGACTTGTGACTTTTAATTGAAACTAATTACATAATTTTCGAACACGTGTGAAATGTAAAATTATAAAGAAATTTATCTTATACCCATATAATATTTGTCTTTCTAAAAAATAATAAATTTGTTATTCAAACTACAGTTCAAATTATAAATAAGCAGTTTCAATTTCAATAAAAACAAGCCCTAGCCATTAACAGTTGGGCAAACAATATCATTGTTGACATCTATTCTTGGCTCGTTAATTTAATATACGGAGGATTAAGGTTTTTAACTAATGGAATCAAGAACGAATACCATCAAACACAATCAACCACCAATAAAGATAAAATAAAGAGATTAAAGTCTATCAAAGAATCAATTCCCACCAAAAAACACAACCAATTTTATTACTCTCCCTTAGAACAACACTCGTTTCTCCCAAATTCTTACAAGTGTAATGTCTAAAGTGAATCTGAATGTCTTGCCTCTCTCCTCTGAGAGAGGCTATTTATATTGTCCTAAAACCCTAAATCCGAGCCAATCGTTTTGTGCCACATAGATGAAGACAAGCCGTCTTTAATGAAGCTGCCTGGTACGCCGACCATCTGCAGGAGGAGTCTGGGCGCCGTTTGTTGCACTGCAGGGGGTTTACAGAGTCTCTCCATCCTTTGCTGGCCTCCCATTATTCGTTGGAGCAGGGCGTGCCAGTCAGCTGTTGTCTTCTAGTTAAGATTGATGTCCAAGATATCTCCTCTTCTCGTTAGCGTTGTCTTCTAGCCTGCGGTACCTGTATTCTTTCATTATGATGCATGTCCTTTATTATCTTGCTCTCGCCGTCCTCCTTTGGTCTTCGGGCAGATTGACTTTCGGTGCTGAGGAGTCCGCCCGAGGTATTCACCGGGGGAGGGTGACTGCCGAGGCGTCTCTCCGAAGTCGAGGGTGTTTCTTGGTTTCGTACTGGTTCGACGGGTTCGTCCTTATTCGTTCTGGGCTGGGCTTCCGTGCTGCCCTGACCCTTTTTGGCCGCCTTAATTCCTTTCTCATTTTCGCCCCCCGATTGGGCTCCCAAGAGGTTATTGGGCTTCTTGGGCTCATCAAGCATGGGATATATAATACCCATAACAATCATGAATTAAAATAGCAACTCCAGCCTAAGCTGTTTCAAGCATGATGGATTTCGCAGGGGAGCCACCCTCTCACAATTTTCCAAATGACCAATTTTATTGATATATAGAGGGTAATATAGTATTTTTAAGTAATAAGGAAAAGAAAGTATGTTATTTGTGTTATGTGAAAGATGTAAATTTATAATTAATATGTAATTTTAAGGTTGAAGATTAATATGATGTTTCCGTTTTTGAATGGTGAAGTTTAATGTAGGTCCGCAGGACAGACGTAAAACAAAAATATAAAATTTAATATGAAACGGAGTGAGTATTAAGTTATTTAAATGAAAAGCTCAATGATGGTTTGTTAATTTGCTAGCCAAAATTTGAATCCCACATTTTACATTTTTGAAAAAAATTAAATTTGAAACGGCCATTAAGATGGAAAATTTCCGTCTTAATTTGAGACAACAAATATTTTTGTCTCAATTAAATCGTCTCTAAATGGAAATAAATTGATATATGTCCGTTTCTGATCCCATCTTTTATTTTGATCCTTTCTATTCCTGTCCCAAATTTATTTTGATCCTTACTCATCTCTAAAATTGTCTTTAATTGATAATAGATCTTTAATATTGTGTGAAATGACAATTTTGTGGCGGATCATATATGTCAACCAAATAGATATTGACTTTAAAAGCTATGTTAACGACCATAAATAACTGCTATAAACGGTGATTAAGGAAAGCTTGAATTTTTATTGTAAAATTTATTACTTATCTAGAGAAATTAAAAAGTTCCAAACCCTTAGGTCAAAATTTAATGGTCCAAACAAACACAAAAGAAGTAGGAGTAGATTTTAATCATTAAATCAATATTCAGCATCATGCTTAGTTTATTCAAAAAATGTAATTACAATTTCAACATCATTGAATTAATACTTCAATATTATGTGGTTATAATACAACTCCTTTCTTCTCAAGAAATTCGCATTTTTATCATACAACCGAAGTCTAAGACAAAAATATATTGACTTAATTTCAAAATTAAATCACGTAGATTCGTAGTGTAAAATAAAATGTAGCATAAAGGTAAATTTAATATTTTCTTATTATAAAAAAATTGTAAATCATATTATGTTTAATTTCTGATGGTTAAAATTAAAACGTTTTATGATGTTATTGTGTGGCGTGTCATTTATTTTTTGAGGTGCAAAAATAATACTATTAAATATAAACAAGAAAAAAAATGAATTTGTTTATAATAAAGGGAGTATTATGTTCATATATACTATTATGACAATTGACAATAGTATTTTGAAACACAGAACGTGATAGTATACAAAATTAGATAGAAAACCTTAAATATTAGACTATTTCTTGTGATTTATTATAATAATAATTTTTATTTTTTTGCATTTTCATGTTTATGTATTAAAATTTTGAATATTTTTGCAGTGCCTGGTAGTCGCCACTTGAACATTAATTCAATTATGAACATTAATTTTCAATACTGAGTCCTTCATGTCAAAGTCCATAGAAATGGAGTATTTCAAATTAATGCTCATAAATGAAGTATTTCTCCATTTCTTTCAAGACATCCCACTCCGTCCCGTTATATTCTCACGTTCTTCGTAAATTTATAAAGAAAGTGTGCATAAATATGGAGACGGAGGGAAGTTCCCCCAAATTTGGGTCATTTTTTAATTGGTATGAATTCATCAACTTCAACATTACTGTTTTGAACAACTACCAGTGGCTGTGGCTAATCTCCAAGTTGAAACCTAAATTTACTTCAATTTCTCTTGCCCAGCTTGATTATTTTTTACTATTATTTCCAAATACAACCAAGATATTCCAGCCCGGCCCGGGCTATTATGGTAGGAAAGCACTGTTGAGCCCTAGAGAACAATTCAGGCCGGGCCACACGATTTCTATTCACTTGCACAAGTCATTTTCTAGTCAAGATCATTATTAGTTCATTATATTATACTAGCAATTTGCAATAAATGCTTACGGCAAAACTGTTTACTTCACAAGTCAATAACTCAAGACTGCTAACTCATTACTAGATTGCCTGAATGACTAAGTTAGATCAATCATCAATGTTCACAATGTGTGTGTGTGAAAGGGAGACAGAGCACATGAGATGTAATACAGCATGAATGACTTGACTTGGGCGTATTCAGTCTCTCGAGTCTAGTAACACCAAAGTACATACGAGCGTATATAGATCTATTATATACATGATAAAAAGAAGCTAAGAGGTTGGTAGATCAGCAGGTCGTGGGGTACCTTGCCATCCCGTGCAGTGTTGAAGAAAATGTTTGAGGTCTTCAGTTGGCGCTTCTACTGTCCATGCGTCATAGTGCTCTGATGGATGAAATACGCACGTCTCACTTGGAAGGGGCATTAAACCTGACTGAGTTCCGGCAACAAATAAATCACCTTCGGATCTAATGCAGCCAGTACACTCCTCCGACTTGTCAGATGCCTATGGAAAACGACGAATAGTTCTATCACATAAAAAGCAACGTATACTATTATTGCATCGTTTACAGATGATTTTCCTAAAGAATCTACTGATGACACTAATCATCATTTTTTTGGTCATATTCTGCAATAAAAGAAATCATAGAACCTACTAACTAAATAGGTATGTAGCAATGCGAAAATTCACTATCTCTACCCAGGGGGAGATACACATCATTTTGATTCTTTGTGATTGTGTATGAAGAGTGAAGACATAGGAAGTGACTGATTATATACCAAAACACATGTACCTTTTCTGTGTAATATTTAAATGCCACCTTCTTTTGGCCAGCTTCATAAATGTTACACTGGGAGTAGACCTATTGCCGGAAAATATAAGCTCCTTAGCAATTTAATAAGTGAATAAAATGAAAACAAATTTGTTGTGGAAATATTCATAGTCATCACCTGTGACTCTACACTTGCACAAACAGCATAAATTCCCCAATTTCGAGTGCAATTATTATACAAGTGTACTTTGCCAAATCTGACACGTGGGTGTCGCTGCCGAGTTCCATCAAAGAAACAATGGTGAATGGTAACCCTTATGCATCTATCATCCGTGTGGGAGGGATCAGCACCTATGAGCATGGTTTTGTCATGATTCGCAAAGCGGCAACTGCATACAATGGTCAATAAAAGTGTCAAACACCTAAACACAAGAAATAATCAGAAGTTCATTAGAAGTAATAGCTGACCGAGAAACAGTAATATCTGTGCTTTGACGTGTGATATCTATCAGTCCATCGTCGTAATCACTGAGGGTACAACGATCTATCCAAATATGTTTTGAATTGGGTTTTATCTGAATTCCATCAACATCATGTCCCCTGCCCCCTTCAAATAAAAGATTGCAGATGATCACATGTTCACAGTCTTTCAACCTCAAGCCTTTCCCAGTGAGTTTAACTCTTTGACCACGCCCATCTACGGTTTTATAAGAGGATACATTTAAATAAGATGAGAGTTCAATGGTGCCAGAAACTTCAAATATGATCCATAAAGGTTCTTTCCTTCGGCATCCATCACGCAGTGAACCTGGTCCATCATCTGGAAACACATATAGCAGGTAGATAAAACAGCTAAAATATGAAATTTTAAACAAGCCTGCTAACATTCTGCCTATTAGATAATTCAGATGATAACACAAGAAATCATAGCAAACACCAGTTTTAAATTTTAAGGTAAACCAAAAACATCAATTCTCCAAGGAAGAATCAAAAGAACACGAAGACACGCACTGGCAAAGAGCTTTTGATTACTACCCCAGAATGGGAGAAGCAGTAATTTCAATGAAATTACAGAACTGAGTGAGAACTAAAGCATAAAATAATCCCTGTTTTCGGTGTTTAGGTACTTCATGGAATGCTAGTTCAATTTATATCGTATCGAACAATGTTTTTCTTTAACTTCGTTAGCAATATCCTTAGCCAAGTCTCTTATATACTGAAAATCTTAGGGTTCTAAGAGTGTAATTTACATCATTAGCATAAATTCACCATATTTATATTGGAAATCATCCAGTTCTTTCCTTCAATATTGATATGAACAAGAGATTTGTCAATTTACAGAAAGCTTACAATTTCAGAATTCCAAAAACCAAACCATAACTCAAATGTATAACGAACTCCATTAATTGCTGTAAATCCTAGAAGCAATTATCTCCAAGACAAAATTGTTAGAAAAAATGCACTCCCATTACGAAAAATTAAGTCTTTTGCAATCACATTTTCATGATTAGTAATTCCGCCCAAAATAAAGCCAATCATCAAACCTCTCCAACAAATGCAGAACATTTTTATTTATTCGATCTTTTTAATGGAAAAGGCAAAAATCAGTCTTTACCAGCGAGGGTGGTGACGAGGAAAACGGCGCCGTTTAATCCGCCGATGGCAGAACGTCCGAAGCCCTCCGCTTGTCGAGCCAGAGCGCGCAAGCTGAGATCGACATGGGCGTACGGCAAACGCAACCCCATAATTGAATTTGACGTAGTGGGAGCTGAATAGGGCCCGTAATTTCCGATCGGGCTAGGGTTTGGTGGAGCTGAATTTCCAAATTGCGGGGCGTAATTATATGGGGGAGGAAGATTGTTCTTACGATGGCCATGGCTATTTCCCATTTTCAAGATCGGAAGTGCCACTCGTAACTGAACTGAATTGTTTCAAGTTTTAACCCCTCACTTTCATCTTTTTGTCGTTTTTGCCACTATTTACTTTTGAGTGAGGATATGTGCGCTTTGTAATTTAAACCCTAAGTTTAAATAGAACCCCTAAGTTTAAATAGAATTTGAGGGGAGAGTTGTGTTCACATGGGGACACGGAGTATCTCTCCGTGTCCCGAGGGCGCAGGAGCTTTTGCCTTTACTTGAATGAGTTTCTTCTTTCCTCTGCCCGCTCTAACTCCTGTTTGCATACGCGTTACCATTATAATGCGATCAATTTTCTTATATTTTATAAATTAATGTGAAGATTTTAGAGTGATTAATTTTTTTTATATTTTATAAATGGGAAAATTTTTAAAATTTTAAACGTAACATCGATACAATCAAAATATAATGTACGTTGTAACGTTATGAAATCGATTAATATGTTTATTATATAGATAAGGTATGATTTATTTATACTTTAATATATATGTTGATAGAGAATCATATTACATAACACATTGGAATCACAGTATAATGTAGGCAAAAACTTGTGTGCGCCCGGGAACACGGAAGCACATTTCGTGTGCCTTTAGAATTTTGTGTTAAATTGTATATCCTTTAGTATAAAGATGTGTACCCTTTATTTTACAAGGTAAAAACTTGTGTGCACCTGGGCGCACGGAATCACACTGAGAATTTTGTGTTAAATTGTATACCCTTAGTATAAAGATATGTATCCTTTATTTTCTAAAAGAAAAATAAAAAATATTAATGAAAAGTGTATACCTTTTAGAACAAAATGGTACCCTTATTAATTAAAGTGTATACCCTTTAAAATAAAATAATGTACTCTTATCTGTAATACTAAATTCTAAAAACACACGCAAGCCTCACTCTATAATGTATATCATCCTTCATATTTTAGAAAATATATTCTAACTACCAATAAATACATTATATTTATTTAACAATTATACTTTAATACATCTCTAAAGAGAATTTGTCTGCATTTATTTATTTGAATTGAAGTTTTAAATTCATTAAGAATAAAACTAAATCAAATGATTAACCTTATAATTAATTGATTAACACTAACGATTGAAATAAAGAAAATTAGATTACGATAAAAATATACTCCCTCCGTCCCAAAGAGGGTATTTTTTCTATTTTGGTTGTCCCACTCAAAGGGTCCCCTTTCTTTTTTTACACATGAGACCCACACATCCCCTCAAATACAATTAAAATATAGGGCCCACACCCCCACTAATACAACTACCCACTACACATAAAATAATAATACTCCTTAATTTACGTGCATAAAAGCAAAAGGGATTCTTACGCCGGGAGGGAAGGAGTATTTATTATTTGTTCTGGTGTTTCTAAGGAGTATTAATATTTTAGTTTTTCAATATTGCTAATGATTGACAAATGACAAATTGTTTTGTGCACGCGAATTCAGAAATTATATAATAAATAAAAATTTATACAATCTATTATAACTTTTTTGTTAAATTTTTAATAAAACTTAAATATAAAAAATTATAAATTTATTAAAAAAATACATATACACTATTGCATAAATATATACAAATGAGTACACCAAGATGTATCGAATATCAATTTCAGACAAATTGATCGAATATCAATTTCAGACAAATTGGGGGTCGTGGTGTTTTATGTATACTAATTTATGGTATGAATACTTTTACATTAAATTAGAAAAGCAATTTATTAAAAGTCAGAAATAACAAAAGAATTAAGTTTGAAATATTCAATTTCCCTAACCTATGCAGGTGTGGGCTGAAATTTGCCTTGTGATCTGGGCTGAAATTTGAAATAAGAAAGTGCGGAAGTGAGAACAATTACAGCAATTAAATAAGAAAGTGCTGAAGTGAGAACAATTACAGCAATTAAAATAAAAGAAAAGATTTGTATGTGATTATTATTTTTTAATAGAAAATTGAATGTGAAAATAATTATTAGGAAACATATATACACACTTTCACATAAGTTTTTATTATGACGAATAAAAAGTTCATAAAATATTATCAATTTCACTATAAAATGTTATATTTTTTTATTTATACTATAAATTGTTTAGTTCACTGCACCATTATCACTTTACATCGATTAAGTATCATTTTCATTAACAATAGTATTACTTTTTATCCGTCTCAGATAATACTAACCCTAAAACAACTTACTTCCTCCGGTAAATTTTACCCTTTAATATAAAGATTTTTATCTTTGGTTTTTTGAGAAAAAAAAATTTTTTAATCATTTTTTTTAATTAATCAAACATTTATATTATTCATATTTTACCGACCTCTTAAATGAAAAAAGAGTGAGACTTGCGTGCGCCCAGGCGCACGGGAACACATCCCGTGCGTCTTTAGAAATTTAGTATTATGGGTAAAGGTACATTACTTTTGTCTAAAGGGTATAAACTTTAATTAATAAAAGGTGCACCATTTTGTTCTAAAGGGTACACACTTTTCATTAATATTTTTTTTCTTTAGAAAATAAAGGGTACATATTTTTATATTAAAGGGTATACAATTTAACACAAAATTCTAAAGGCGCACGAAGTGTTGTTTATGAGCCCAGATACACACAATAATTTTCTTTAGAAAATAAATGGTACACATCTGTATACTAAAGGGTATACAATTTAATACAAAATTCTAAAGGCGCACGGAATGTGGTCCGTGCGCCCGGGTGCACAGGAGTTTTTGCCATGAAAAAATTATACCTTATTAATTATAGTGTATATTATTTAAAACAAAATATTATACTTTTATACTCCAGCCATTTTTTATATGTGGTTATAATGTACTCCTATGTCCCATTGATATGTGTACATATGTACGTATATATATTAAGAGATTTAATATTTTAATACATAATGAGATTTTGAAAAATGATAAGTGGTTGATATGTGTACATACATATGTATATATATATTAAGAGATATAATATTTTAATACATAATGAGATTTGAAAAATAATATTTTAACGTATGTGAATATAATATTTTAATATATAATGAGATTTGAAAAATAATATTTTAACGTATGTGGGTGAGTATATTAGTGTGTGAGAGAAATAATTAATTTATGTGGATCATTTCATAAAAAAAAAATACACACTTTATATTAGAACGAACCAAAATGGTAAAATGCATATATTTCACAAGGATGGAGAGAGTGAATATTTTAAATAATTTAAAGAAAAAATGTGTAAAATTGTTGTTAAGGGTGTAAAAAGTGAATATTATTAAGATATATTATTTCTATTTTAAGAAATATACGTGAGGATCAATAAAATAGATGTGTAGAATAATTAGTGGTATATAAAACAAGTATCAATATCGATAATTTTTATAAAAATTTGTTTAAAAATAACAAATACTCCTCCGTCCAGTGCAAAGGTAACCATTTCACTATTTCTGGCGTCCGCTTCAAAGGTATCAATTTCCTATATTTAGTAAAGAAAGTACACAATATGACCCACCACTTACCTCTAATACAACTATTCACTTTACCTATAATAATAATACTTTTCATACGGATAATTTTTTTTTCTATTCGACCTATATTTTTTTTCAAAAAAAATTAGTAAAAATTTTCTTACGGATAAATTTTTTCTTCTATTCGGCCTATATGTCTTCTATTCGGCCCAAATGGTTGTTCTATTCGGCTTATATATTTTTTCCCCAGGAAAAAATCATAGAATGCATCTTTTTGCATTTTAATAAATAAATATATTCATGAGGCATGTAAAAGTAACAAATTAATGCATTTAGTAGACTGTAAAATAAATTATTGTACTTTGGTACTTTTTTTTTATAAAAAAGAGAGACATCAAATTTCTAAACATGTGATTAGTGGGTTGTAACACCCCATCTAAAATGAACTTTTATAAATTTAGAGATATTTAATTATAGGTATTAATGTTTCATTACATAGAGATTTTAATTTAAGTGGTGATCAAATAATTTCTATAACATTTATAGACTTAATGTTATAGTTGGAGTTCATGAGTATATAGTTTTTAAAAGAGATATAGCACCACTAAAACATGAATCGGATATACTTTTAATTATTAAAGTGCAATCAAAGCTCGATAATATATAACCATGATTGGAGAATACTTGATCAACAATCTAAATATTTTTCGGAATCGTTTCATTACTTGAATTAAATCAAAATTCCACTCGTTCCTACACTATTGAATATTTTGGAACATGCATAAATACATTTTAAAAATTAATATGATGCATATCACAATGTATCATATCACTAATAAGACCATTAATATCTTTACCTACATATATTAGAGACATAATACACTTTGTGATCAAATCAAATACATGATACACTTACTATACTCATGATGAGATTCATGGCTAATAAGACAACTAAAGCAAGACAAATAATAAAAGACAAATGGAAAAGGTACAAGAGGATAATGCCAAAGAGCTAACTCTCTCTCCCTATGAATGATCAAGTTGGTATGAGGAAAGAGGAGAACACAACTTCCATATGCCCAAAAATGTATCTCACCTCCATGAAAAACTCTCGTCTTTTGGTAAAGCTTGAACCACATTTCCAAGGCCAAGAAAAATCAAAGAGAGAAGAACTCTCTTCTTCCACATTTTTAGCAACAATGTTAGTGTCTTACAACACATAACACCTCTCCATTAAAAATACCATCCTTCAAAATTGTTGGAGACAAATCTCAAAGTTGCTCAAGGCATCCTTCTCAAGAAATAAAGATTTACTTAAGAATCCCACCACCAAGGTAAGTAAAAGTCTCACAACTATGTTAATCTTCACCTCATCTAATAGTTTAAGATCTACATTAATCCTTACTTCACTCTTCTCCTCTTTAATACATGGGATTACTACTAAGTGGAGATGGTGAAATCATCCTTCCAACACCATCAAAACCACCACAAGACTTTAAGTTTTTCTAAGCTTTCAAGGTAATCTTCTCCACTATTTCTTATAGGTATGATATTTATGTAAATGAGGAGGAGGAGGGGCTAATGCATGATGGTTTTGTGGATTTTTGGTGTATGTTATGTGAAAATTGGAGGTTGTTAAATGTAAAAAATGACATTATAACTCACATTCTAAAATATGGCTCAAGTTCAAGCAAATGCAACTAAATTTCTAAATTTTTAGAATCTGTCCCTAATTTTCAAGCTAGAAAACGACCTACTTATGTTAAGATTTTGGCTACCCACAAAGAACAAAAACTGTTTATTTTGAAGTTAAGTAACTATCTGTAAAATTTCATAGCAAAATATTCACCCAAATGAAAGTTATGAACATTTTACTAAACTGTGATAGATTGCATGCGAGAAACACAAAGTTTAATTTGATCTCTTTATTCCACATATAAAATGAACGAATTTCAGAAAACCACTACAGATAAAAGTTGTTCATCTATGGGTCTTCTATACTCATGTAAAATATATTTGAAATTCATTCATTATTTTAAGAGATATTGTTGATTTTCTAAACTGCTGCCACACTATTTCTCACAAACACTGCTGAAACTTTACAAGTCTTTTACACTAATAAGATATACGATTTTTGAGAAGGGAAAGACATGTAAATGCTCATATATGTGTATAGTTTATGCATGTAAAATAGATTTTTAGTCTATGAGATAGTTTGAGAGATATACATGTTTTACAAAACTATGACAGCATGATATTTTGTAAACATGTCATGAACTTTATGCATTTTATGATCATTTGAGTAGCAAGATCTTTAGCTTACATTCCAAGTGAAATATGTTCATTTAAATATTTTCTAAACTCATATGAAAATGTTACATTTATTTATTTTCTTGTAAAATTATAGTTAATAAGATAGAGATTTCTTAAATTCTTCTAAAGCTATTTTTTTACCTATGAAATAATTTTTACTTAAATTATTTTAACTCATTTTGAGAAATTTATTTGTAAACACAGAACTTACAGCCTTAAAGTCTTTTTTTAAATTTAATTTGAATCATTCTTAAAGCTAATTAACCAAAGAAATTATGTTCATCTATGTAAAGGATGACATTACATGATATAATATCACTCAAATATCAATTCGTAACCATAATCCATGACTTGAGGTCTCACTTTAACTATTTAAACCTAAAATATATCCCTTAAAAATATTCTTAATATTAAATCCTTAAAGGATCAATAATCATCAAGGTTAGGACATTATATATTTTTACCATAGAAGTTAAGGTCATAACTTCTTATGATATATTTATGATTAGGAATGCTAATTAGAGATCAAATCTATGGAGGCATCAAGGATTTCAAGGAAATGTAGCAACATCAGTCATTTTTATCATCATCACCATCACTTGTTATGTACATTGCCTTCGTTTCAATAAGGTGGGCTTATATATTGTTACGATTTCTATATTGAACTTGATTATATTGATTGATGTTTATGGATGTGCATGCACAAGTTACCTAAGACCGGTGGGCCGGGAACCTGTACGTACAGTTGGCATTATTGCCAATAAGGAAAGACGGACGCGTTCGCATAACTTTGACTATGGGTTAATTCCCTTTACTTTTACAGTACATGATGTTCATTTCTCATGATATGAAGTCATTTTCAATTGTGCAATCCAACAGTAAATCCCCCACTGAGTACACCCCCACATCTTTTTCCTCTTACAGATAAAGTGCATAACTGGAAGCGGTGGAGATTGAGTCAAGGGAAGTTTTCAAGAAAGATCTATTATAAATTATTTAACTAAAATAATTTAGTTCGCAAATGATATTTTTATAAACTTTTCATAGCACACGAGATACATTTTTATTTTCCGCTGCAAGTTAACTTTGATCTTCATTAAGAATTATATATTATATTTTTAAATGAATAATTATTTTCTAAGATTTTAATAAATTTTAATTTAAAATTATTATCCTTCTTTTAATAATTAATTTGACTATAAATTTTTAAATAAACCACGTTAAATATAAATAAGTAAAAGTACTATACCAAATTCACGATTCTTTTTAACTTATATTTATTTCAAATTTATTTTTATACTACTTTTTGCCTTTAAGTATTTGACAAACTATTCCCTTAAAATTCAAATAATTTGAGCGCTCAAATATCTTTTCATTATTTTTCGATTTCAATAAATTTTAAAGGGTTTCAAGTGATACTAAAAGTGAATATTTATTAAAGAAAATTTTAATGGCGCCCTCAGTTATATTTTAAAGGTTTATTTATCCAACGATTACTATAATATTTTTCAATGAACGCGAGTTCCTGACATGGGTTTCTTTCAAAGAGCATTTTGGTCACTTCCAATAAAAGTGGCTAGCATAAATTGTTTTTAAGATAGGCGGCTAACAAAAATTATTTTTAAGTAAAAGTAGCTAATATGTGCCATTTCCACTGTATAATATAACTTGATAAATAAGTAAATGATGACTTTGTTTGATACGTGAATTGCGAATATATAGTAATAGAATTGGATAATAGCTATAGAGGAAATGTAAAGAGCATAACCTGTCACTGGCATGTGGCTAACTGAATTTGAGCCCATGACCACCCTATCATCAGCATACTTGTGAACCTCTTTTGTTTCAGTTTTCACTATCTGTTGAGATCTCGTATTTCACAACTATCATATATACCATCTCCTTCTACTCTACCAGCCAAATTCTGCATGCTAATGCTAGCTACCTGACATGCATGATTGCATTCCCAATACAATACTAATTAAATTATACTCCATCCATCCCACAACAAGAGTGATGAAATTTTTTTGCACTTAGATTAAGAGATATAATATTTAATGGGTAGTTGGGGGTCATTTAGGTGAGAGAAATAATATTTTAATGTATAGTGGGTAGATGTATTAGTATGGTGTGTGGGTCCCATGAGATATATTAATTGTTTTGTGTGGGTTTCATTTACTAAAAAGAAAACGTGTTGGGACAAACGAAAATGGTAAAATGCACCCCTTGTTGTGGGACAGAGGGAATAATGTTGCATTTGCAGGATTTTCATAATCCTCATAAATCTTGGTGCTAAAACACTTAACCCATCGACCCTGTAAAGTAGACATCCGTTGCCAGTAAAAGAACATATTGAAAAGAGCAAATATACAAAAAGATTAAAAAGATTTCAACGGTGTAACCTGAATTACATCGATTCAACACACCATGATTACATTACAATTACTATAATTTTTTGATGGATTACATCAATTTCTTTTACAAACTTAATTCCATCGACTAAAGTGTACATCTCTTTCCTAGAGGTGGGAAATCATTTTTATAAATAGAAGTGGAATTGGAAAAATCATTCTGCAAAATTTTGATTGATTTAAATTAATATTATTAGCCAAATAAGATATTAACATAAATTCTTTAAAATATTAGACATGTTTGCATTTTAATTATTTTGAAAGTGAATGATGTAGATTTAAATTAATTTTATTAGCCAAATAAGATAATAACATAAATTCTTTAAAATATTAGACATGTTTGCATTTTAATTATTTTGAAAGTGAATGATGTAGAAAAATAATATACTATTAGTCTATGCGTTGGTTCATTTTTTCCTCTACGCTCAGGTACACCAATTTAGTTTTGTATCACATTCAAAATTAATGAATAAAAATATACTCTGTATATACTAATAAATAACACTTATATATTTTGTTAGTATATATATATATATATATATATATATATATATATATATATATATATATATATATATATATATATTTAATTTTATAATAAAAAATTATATATTTATTAGACATATACATTATTAATTAAAATTAATACATATATATATAAATAACAGCATAAGATAACTCCTTTCAAAATCATGAAAGATTTCTATTGTTATTTTATTTTTCAAAAAATAAATAATTACTTAATACTCCTATTAACATAAATTCAAACACAAAGTTAACTAACTTTTTAAATTGTCGTTAAAAAAGATGAGTACATAATATGGTAGGCCCGGCGGAGTCAGCATGCTATCCCCACCCATCATTATAAATTCTTTTTCCACCCCCACCTCCATCTCCTCCGCCCCTCCACCGCCGTTGGCCGCTACACTATATGTAAAAACTCATACATTTTCCGATCAAGATAATAAGCAAGAAATATATCATGTTTATTTAATTATTAAAAAACAAGAGAGGACATTTTCTCACCATGGTTTCAATCAACGAAGGATCCACCCTTCCCCAATTATCAGGTGATTTTTCCATCTCTTTGCATTACCCACATTCAAACGCAGATATGAATTCCGTCGAGATTTTAGATTTATCAGTTCAATTGAACGGAATGTGAACAAATGCTTACGGAAATTCACCTTTTAAACTCTACATTTGACAATGGTTAATCTGTAAACAGGGGTAAAAGATCCCGAGAAATTCTCTAGGGTTGAGCTTCTCCTCTCATCGGCGTCGCCACGTGCGCCTTCGTTGATTGTATCAAATTCCGGCAAATTATTAGGGTCTTCAAATTCCAGCAAATTGTTGTATTCTTCGAATTCTAGCAAGGCGCTGGTGGTTTCGAATTCTGGAAAAGCCCTAATCGTTTCGAATTCGGGCAAGAGAATCGACCAATCGGGAAGGAAGAAGTACGTGAAGCAAGTAACGGGTCGGCACAATGATACGGAGCTCCATTTAGCTGCACAGAAGGGGGATGTAGCGGCGGTGACTCAGATATTGGGCGAAATCGATGAGCAGATGCTTAAGACGTTGAGAGGGGCCGATTTCGACGCAGAGTTGGAAGAGATCAGAGAGGCTATAGTGAATGACGTTAATGAATTGGGGGAAACCTCACTTTTCACTGCAGCAGAGAAGGGTTTCATTGATGTAGTGAAGCAATTGTTGCCCTACTCTACCAAAGAAGGAATTAGAACCAAGAATAGGTCCGGTTTCGATCCGTTCCATATTGCTGCTCTTAGAGGTCATCATGGTAATTCAGTTCTTCTTCTACTTAGTTTGAATGCTTGATTGAGTTGGTCTACCATACATGATTAACATGTGAATCATATAATGAGAAATATCAGTTCAGCAGAAGCTATGGCTGATTCTGTTGTTTTATGTAATAATGTCATATCAATTTATTGCTCAAAGGGAAGGAGATGCATTCATGGTAGATTTCCATATTTTGATTTGGATGCTTTATTGTTCAAACACTTCTGATTGCAAATAAGCAACCCTGAAATGTGGGATGTTAAAGAAATACTAGTTTTTTTGCTTATTATGTTTCCTCTATAATGTAGGAAATATGGATCCTTCTAATATAATATTTAGTGAGTTTCATGGTTTCTCATTCCCCTTCTCCGACTTCCTTTCATAGATATTGTTCAAATACTACTTGAGCACGACCCAGAGCTAAGCAGAACAGTTGGACAATCAAACGCGACTCCTCTCATATCTGCAGCGACTAAAGGACATCTAGCAGTTGTGAAAGAATTTCTTTCAAAGGATCCTGGCTTGATAGAGCTGTCAAGATCAAATGGAAAAAATGCTTTGCATTTCGCAGCTCGCCAAGGGCATGTGGAGGTTGTAAAAGAATTGCTAGAAAGGGATCCTGGGTTAGCCAGAAAAACTGATAAGAAAGGCCAAACTGCTCTGCATCTGGCTGCAAAAGGCATCAGTAATGCAGTGGTGAAGTTGCTTCTACAGGCGGATGCTGCGATAGTGATGCTCCCCGATAGATTCGGTAACGTTGCTTTGCATATAGCTACCAGAAAAAAACGTGCTGAGGTATATATGAATTTCTTTGATGATGCTCTTTGGGGATATACAATTAGTGGTGTTAATGTTATATCATTGATGCAGATTGTGAATGAGCTCCTACGGCTTCGTGACACGAATGTAAATGCATTAACACGAGACCAAAAAACCGCGCTTGACATAGCTGAAGGGCTCCCTTTATCCGAAGAGATTGTGGAAATAAAAGAATGTTTGACTCGTTATGGTGCATTGAGAGCCAGGGAACTAAACCAACCTCGCGATGAACTGAGAGAGACTGTGTCGGAGATCAAGAAAGACGTACATAGTCAGCTGGAACAAGCTCGGAAAACCAACAAGAACGTAAGTGGTATAGCAAAGGAGCTAAGGAAATTGCATAGAGAAGGAATAAACAATGCTACAAATTCAGTGACCGTGGTTGCTAGCCTCTTCGCAACCGTAGCTTTTGCTGCCATCTTCACAGTCCCCGGGGGTGACGATGAGACAGGAATGGCTGTCATGGTGGGCAGCCCTTCTTTCAAAGTTTTTTTCATTTCTAATGCAGTTGCTCTTTTTACATCCTTGGCGGTTGTTGTGGTGCAAATCACGGTGGTGAGAGGCGAAATAAAGTCGGAGAGACGGGTGGTGGAGGTGATCAATAAGTTGATGTGGCTGGCCTCTGTGTGCACCACAGTGGCTTTCATTTCTTCATCCTACATTGTTATGGGGAGGCATCATAGGTGGGCTGCCATTCTTGTCACCGTCATAGGGGCAGTCACGATGGCTGGGGTGCTAGGCGCCATGACCTACTACGTGATGAAATCGAGGAGGATGCGGAGAGTGAGGAAGAAGGAGAAGTATTCGAGGAGCGGAATGAGCTCATTCCGCCACTCGGATACTGACTCAGAAGTCAATCCAATCTATGCTATTTGAAGCAAACATTGGTTTTTCGACTGCCCTTTTTGCATTCTTCTTGAATTTGGATCTTGAAAACACACTGATTAGTGATTATAATCCTAGGGTTTGTTGTTGTTGAGGTCCTATGATCAATGAGGATAATATGTTAGAAAGTGTAACATTAAATATATAACATATGGGATCTATAAAAACATGATCAAGATTTTGATCTGTTATAAGAGTGTTTTTTTGTTTATACTAAATACTCCATATATAGTCTATAAAACATCGGTATTTTTATGCACTAATTTTCACATACAAATTTTTGAAAACGTATATTTTTACATATAATAAATAATGAAGATATTATGTAGTAGTGTGGACCCTTACGTGATGTGCCTTTGAATCATAGCTTTCACAATTTTTTTGATTATTTTTTCTAATTCAATCAAAATCTAACAACCTGACCTTAACTTGAGGTAATGCATGAGTTATTATTAATATCATTTAACTTCATTACATTTTTTTTAAGAAAAATTGTCAATTAGAAATAATTTTAGGGTGTATTAATCAATTTAAGTTGTCTTGAGGTGAAATTTCTTACGGTCTCAGATTTGAAATTTGTGGGTGCGATCAACCATTGAGGGACCAATTCATATAGAGTATAAAGTTCTAATTTGAATGGACGGTTGATTCTGATCTCCCAAATTAATTTGTCTATGAATTGAATATAGATTCATTAAAAAAATTAACACCCAAAAAACAAAATTAAGAACACCAAACTAATATCCACAATTGATTAATATTGATTAATTTGAAATTTTGTGGTGAATTTAGTTTAATATATACTCCATATTTTTATTATTTTGTTTTAATTTAGCCGTCCAAGCAATGTGACACATCATGAACCCCACCATTAATAAAAATGCTGACTTTATATTACTACACTACAAACTTAGCGTTACAAACAGCCAAACAGGGCCTTGTATTTATACTCAGGGGGTCCACTCCCCCACGTGGGACCCCTAATCAGTAGGTAAGTTTGACCTTGACTCAAACGTTTTTGCCTTTTTGAGTCAACGCCCACTATATGCAAAACCCAAACAAAACCAATCCCCCTCCCCAGGACCTCAACAATCTCTCAACTAGTATTTTAAGTATTTTTTAAGTTTCTTTATTTTTTTAGTTTCCAATTAATTAATTGAAATAATTGAGTGATTCACCACTAGTCTTCAATCTTTGAAAAATTGGCATGATAATTGCAACATGCGACCTTTTACTTAAAATAATTTCTTTCTAGAATGGGTACTAAAGATTAAGCCTTCTTTTCAATTTACAAATTTCTCTTGAGGTTGACAATTGACATAAGAAAATTGTCTAAGTTACTACTACATATACACAACTTTACAATAAAAATAATTAAAATAAGGTAAATATAAAAAAAATTAAAAAATTAATCTTCAACAGCATGAGTTACCATACTAATTTTATATTCTTTTTTTATGTTAATGCTTACGAAAGTATTTTCTTGCTTTTTGAGATTAACATAACACATACTATTAATATATTATACAAATTTATGTTTGATATATATAGATAATATAAATAATGAGTATTAATATTTCAGCATTAAGTTGATAATTGAGAATTAAGTAGAAGAACATTTAGCACGCCACTTGATTAGGATAGTAAGTAGTTGTTAATATCATATTTGACAAAGTATGTCATTCTTGATAAGGTTGTTTGGTTATTTTATTGTAATAATTATAGTATCTGTTAGTATTTTAATAGATAGAAATGAATAAAAACGAGCATCAACCCATGTGTTGTTTTTTGTTTGTGTTTGTCAATTGCTTTGCCACTCAATTTTGAGTCACTGTTACTTCACATTTCTCTCTCATCTGTCTCTTCTGTTCAATCATATTCCATCACTCTCTCTCTCCCCCAAATAAACCTTCAACAGCTGCAAGAAACTACTTTGTGTGGAGGATATTTAAGCCAAGAGTCGTGCTGCTATAGTTTTTCACCATTTTTTCACTTTCTCTACGATCAATGATTGTGTTTTATCATCTACTTTGAAAAAGGAAGAGCTTGCAAGAGTGTGAAAAGAATTGTATTATTCCCAAAAATCAGACGACAAATCTTCCATATTCCTAATTCCCCACGTCCACAAGATGATCTTCTCGTCTTCTCCCACTTAAAATCTCGATCTGGGGTTTCACAATCTCACTCAAGATGACACCTTTTCGGTGCCATCACTGAATCTCGATCTGGGGTTTCGTAAGAAAAGGAGGCTGTCTGAAAATCGCAGGGTTGAATCGAGTCTGATCGTACATGGAGGCTGAGCAGAGCTCGAACAAGAAGCAAATAAAGAAGCAATTAACGGGAAAACGAGATGATTCAGCTCTGCATTCAGCTGCTAGGGCAGGGAATCTGGAGGTAGTTGTGGAGATCATCAATGGAAGAAATGGGGAAGAAGAGGTGAAGGAGTTGTTGTCCAAACAGAACCAATCGGGTGAGACAGCCCTTTACGTTGCAGCTGAGTGTGGTCATGTTGATATGGTTGAGGAGATGGCTAAGCACTATGATGTTGCCTCTGCTTCAATCAAAGCCAGAAGCGGTTTTGATGCTTTTCATATTGCTGCTAAGCTTGGTGAATTAGGTATAACTCTCTCTCTTACATATTTATTCTTCATATGCTGTCTGATTATAGATCTTTCCCATGTTATATGAACCCCCAACAGTCTAAATTAGATCTGCAATAATGGCAAAATACTTACTAATCAAGAACTAGCTTTGGATCAAGAGAATTAATTGTCCCCTTGTGTGTAATATTTCTATTCTATCTTAATTCATAAATCCTTTTACGTATCTAACGGGATAATGTTTATTAGAGATATATATTATCGAATATACGTCTCTACGAGCTTGAACTTTTAGATGGGGAGTATAGTTAGCATAGTATCAAAACCACAGTTTTATAAAAGGTGATGATCAATTGTTATTTGATACACATTTCTACAAGATTAGGCATTTAGATGAGGTGGTCCATTAACAAGGTTCTCGACTGAGAGCTCAAGATTTCGAAATCCTTTGTCCACTTTTAGATTTCTGAAACAGTATTCCATTGCAGGAGTTCTGAAGGTTCTTATGGAGGCTATTCCTCAACTACTGGCCACGGTGGATCAGTCGAACACGACCCCATTGCACACAGCAGCAGCACAAGGCCACATTGAGGTGGTGAACTTTCTCTTGGAAAACAATAGCAGCTTGGCTACTATAGCAAGAAACAATGGTAAAACGCCACTGCACTCCTCCGCTAGAAACGGGCATTTTGAGGTTGTCAGTGCCCTTTTGAGCAAAGAACCCGGCATTGCAACATGGAGTGATAAGAAGGGACAAACAGCCCTTCATATGGCAGTGAAGGGGAACAGTACTAAAGTCATCGACCAACTCATCGCTTCCGACTCTTCTTCACTAACAATTGCAGATGGCAAGGGCAATACTGTGTTGCATATAGCTACGAGGAAGGGTCGCCCACAGGTACAACGCTTTCGCTGTTTAACCCGTATAGTTTGCTAATAGTTAGCCAAGAAACTTGAATTAGCTAGTTAATGACAGTTGAATATAGTGGAGTATTTTCTTTGGTAGACTTGTTTTCAGTATGCATATTCATTGATATATATATATATATATATATATATATATATATGCTGCTAAGATGTCTGTCTGAATTGTTTTGTTTATGTAATGATCATGGATGCTACTTTGTTTTTGAGACGTTGTGATGTTTAACGAGTTGTGAAATCAATCCGAATCCATTAATATATCCACCTTTTTTTTTTCTACTTAATTGATTTAACATTTTTAGTGTCCATAGGGGAGTGTCCATATTCTAGTGTCAACAGTGTCCATCTTATTCCTGTATTTTCTTTTCTTTTTTAATTTACCTCCGCAACTTTATAGTTTTTTCAAATTTTAATTTATTAAGTTCAGTCATTTTTCAAATAACCACAGGACTAAAGTTGGATTCTAAAAAAGTGACAGAAATTGAAAAAATTATAAAGTTGGGAATTTTGAATTTTTGATAAAAAATGACTTTAATGGACATAAAATACTTAAATTGAATGAGTTATTACTTAAATTGATATGTAAAGGATTTAAATTAACTAAAAGATTACAAAGACTAAAATTAACATAAAAATGACTGAAATTAAAAATTAAAAAAAAAAGAAAAAAAAACTTGGTCAAATTGAATTCCAACAAAAATTACATGCCAAAATTGATTTTCAGCCCCAATTATTTTGTCTATGAGCTAATAATAATGGTTATGTCTGTAGATTGTTCAAGCTCTGCTGAAACACAAAGGGATTAACAAAGAAGCCATTAACAAGTCAGGGGAGACAGCCTTTGACACAGCTGAGAAAGCTGGTCAGAAGGAGATAATTACTATTCTTCAAGAAAATGGAGTAAAGAGTGCTAAATCTCTATCCTCACAGCCTTCAGTACCACCTAGTGCAGCCAAAGAGCTGAAACAAACCGTGAGCGATATAAAGCACGAGGTTTGTGATCAGCTCGAGCACACACGCCAAACACGGAGACGTGTGCGTGGTATAGCCAAGCGGCTCAACAAGATGCAGTCGGAAGGCCTAAACAACGCCATCACATCCACAACGGTTGTGG
Organism: Pogostemon cablin; assembly: GCA_023678885.1. Classification (NCBI taxonomy): domain Eukaryota; kingdom Viridiplantae; phylum Streptophyta; class Magnoliopsida; order Lamiales; family Lamiaceae; genus Pogostemon; species Pogostemon cablin. The sequence goes on along the minus strand of CM042977.1, from coordinate 788,715 downwards.
CGGTCCTCATTGCCACCGTTGCCTTTGCTGCCATTTACACCCTTCCGGGTCAGTACGAGGACAACCCCTCAAACGTCCCAGCTGGATACTCTCTAGGAGAGGCGAAGATAGCACCAAACATTGAGTTCACTATCTTCTTGATATTCGACTCCCTGGCGCTCTTCATATCTCTAGCTGTTGTCGTAGTTCAGACATCCGTTGTGGTAGTTGAGAGGACGGCGAAAAAGCAGTTGATGGCAGTTATTAACAAGCTGATGTGGTTGGCTTGTACATTTGTGTCCATTGCATTTCTTGCTCTGTGTTACATCGTTGTTGGGGATCGAGAGAGGTGGTTGGCTGTCGGGGTGACTGTCATTGGGACTGTAATAATGGCAACGACCCTCGGGACGTTGTGTTATTGGGTTATCATGCACCGGATCGAGGCTTCCAACCTTAGGAGCCTCCGGAGATCAGCAAGAAACAGTAGATCTCAATCGTGGTCTGTTTCGGTTATGTCGGATTCTGACATAGCTGAGGATGAATTCAGGAAGCTCTATGCTCTTTGATTCTGTATCCATGTGTACCTATAGTACTAGTGTATAATGACATCATTGTAACATATGATCATCCCCTGTAATAATAGCATGATGTTTTGCAGAATACATCTTCTCTTCTTCGTTGTTTTTGTTGCAACGCTCTAAATGATCGATCAACCTATAAAACATCGAAAGAGAGTGCATAATTATCTTGCTTCAGATGAAAAAACATTCTTAACTACTAGCTGTGCCGTTGAATGATTTTACATCTCATGTTTCAAACTTTCACTATACGTGTCTACGTGCATATTTATTTGCTATCGTTTTCATAAAACGAGGCAAAGGTAAGAAAAGAGATGTGTACTTTGAACTTTTACTCATCTTTTACTCTCATGCAGAGCCATGAGAAAGGGATGAGAGAGGGGGTGTGGGGAAGAATGAGAACACAATGGAATAGTACATATAAATAACATGATGGTTGTTGGTTCCTTGTATTTTTCCATTATTACAGAATATGAACAAGCTATAGCGGACAGTGGATTGGTCCTATTCAAGGTAAAAAAGAGTGTCTAAATATTTTTGGATAGAGATACATGTGCAAAAGTTCTTCTAACACTTAACATGTTGATCCAATCATGAATGGTTATGACCATCAATTTCTCAACATTATCAAAGCAATATTTTGAAACACGATTAACCTCATAATGTATGGTGTACCATACATTGAGTGTCTCCACCACCCATGCTCTAGGATTGATGGAGGAGCTAGGCAGGTGGCTTATAGAAATGACTTATTATTTAATTGTGCTTACAATGAGTCAAATTCATACTAAAGACAGGAATTGAATTTCTACTCTGCAACTGTCATCGAATTCCCACTCTACAACTGTCAACTTAGTTGGAAGATCTTTCCACCTTCCTTCTATCACTTAAGCTATACTAACCTCATAATTTGATTCTATTTCACATGGGTTAATTCAACAATACTAAATAAAATCACTTCATAAGTCTCATTTCAATCCATGAAAAATACACATGCTCAACATCTAATCTTGAGTACTTAAAGATTGGTTGTTCTCACATGATCTAGATGCATAAAATACGTTGAAAACTATTACATCATATGTGGGCCCAAAAGGGACCATGTATCTACTTACACATATGCAAGAATTTGTTCACCATATTAACTTAGTTTAAACAAGACTGCATGTATGTATATGTGTAATGCATATGCTATCTGTGTGTTCTTTGCACCTTGAGATTGAGAACCCTAATAGGAGAGTGAGAAAGTTGTTTGCTTTCTAATCTCTGAGCTCTTTTTCATATATTGAAAAGTTTAGGCTACTTTTTCTTTTCTTTTTAGCTGCACCTTTTACCTTTATTATCTTTTAAAAATCTTGGTGTGAGAATTCTCAATTTAGTACTCTATCAAAATTCAAGCAATATCTTAATTATTTGCTGCTTTTTTAGGTGGTGCTTCATAGTTCATGCAGCATAATTCGTTTCTAAAAATAAAAAGGCACTAAAAATAAATATAATGTATTTAGTACTAAAATTTTGTATTTTGGATAAATGACAAGTATAAATTTAAGATTAAAAGTTACTATCCTAGTATGATAAATATTAATCCAAAAACCATACATGAAAAATAAGATCTTAAATGTCCTTTTACATTTTGGTGTTGCATCTCCTGTTACTCAAAGTTAAATGAGTGATACGTATGCGGAGAGAAAAATCTCAACATTTTCCCTTAGGGTTGATTGTTAGGGTATACATTACTTTATCCTACGTATCAATCATCCAACGTTTGTAACAGGAGATGTAACACCAAAATGTAACAGAGGATCCGAACCGGAAAAATAAGGACATCTTTCAAGAAGTTATTATGCAAGACACACATTAGCATGACATAGTAAGGTAAATTAGAAATTGAATTAATTAATTATGCAGTTAAAAAAAATTGCTTAAAATAATTACTATGATTCAAAAGTTGTATGTGAGATTAATTAAGATTGTTCATACAAATTAGTATCAAGATCTTAAGAAAGATTTGAACTTTATCGATCACACGAGTCCATTATTATTACTCTGGAAACTCTTCTTGCAATGAGCAATGGCTGCTGCAATGGAGCCTTCAACCTCAGGGGCACTGCAACTCCTCCTCAGAAAGTTGAGCTCATGATTCGAAGAGTTCGAGGAGGAGGACGACGACAGACACTTGGTCGGAGAATGTCGTTTAATAGCGCCAGAGAAGGACCTTCTGGGGGCGGATTCGATGATGTCGGCAATTCTCCGGCCAATGTTGATGGGCTCGTCGGATTTGGTGAAGAGGGATCTGAGATAAGCTCTGGAGGATTTGAGCTTCTGGATGAAGATGGATTGCTTGATGAGCTTCTGTTTCTGCAATTTCAGCTTCTTGGACCATGAATTCTTGGAATTGGCTTCGTGGTTTTTAATGAAGCTGGTGAGTTCGTCGGACCACTCGAACAGAGTAGTGTCGTTGTCGCAGCTGGCGCGGCGGGATTCCGGCGGGGAGGAGTCGAGAGGGGTGTTGGTGGCGTGGGTGCAGGGGGCGGTGGCGCAGGGGTGGAGAATCTGGTGGAGGGGGAGGAGGTGGCCCTTGTAGAAGAGCTCGTCGGCGGTGGTGGGGGGTTCAGTGTCGTACGACGTCGTCATCTGGAACTCGAATTCTCGGATTTTGGAGGGAGACGACGTCGTTATTTCCATGTCGATGTAGTCTTCATCTGCGGTAACATTCATGCCCATTTCATCCAACTCTGGTTGTATTCACGCAGTTGAAGAGTAATGTCTCACGCTGTGTGTGTGAGAGAGAGAGTTGATAGCAGAGTGTGATATAGTATCCGTTATTCAGCAGCAGACTATAAAATCTGTGTTATTTGAGAGAGAATAGAGAGATGCTTATTTATGGGAAGGTGAGCCTCGTGAATGAAGAGAAAAGAAAGAGCAGTTGTTTTATAAGGGAATAGATCCAATTCACAAAACCCATCACACTACTATCACTAATATCACATTTCTTTTTAATTAGAAACCCCTCTTATATACTCCCTCCATTGCACATCAAGTTTTATACTAACTCTGTCCGGGTTATTTTTTCTTTTTAGACGTTGATTAATGAGTATTATTATTTAATGTATAATGAATAGTTGTATTAGTAGGAGTGTGGGCCTCATATTTTAATTGTATTAATAGGTGTGTGTGGGTCCAATGTGTGTATAAAAAAATGTGAACTATTTGGGTGGGACGAAAAAAATATTTGTTTTTTTACACATAAATTAAGAGATTGAATATTTTAATAGTTAGTGGTTTTAGAGATATACTAATACTTAATGTGTGGTAAATAGTTTTATTACTATTATATATAAGCTTTATGCAAAATGATTAATTATTTTGTATGGATCTCACTTGATAAAAAAAATATATAAACATTAACTTTGGATATAATGAAAAATAAACTTGGATGGAAGGAGAATAATTCTTTTTTTATCAATTAAGATTGTTTTGCAATATTTTTCTCTAAGTTATATACATTTGCAATGGGTTTTTTCTAGCTATCAATAAAATACTCCACTTAGTTGGGTTTTTGTTGTTGTAAGTATTTGAAACTCTCTAAAATGACACTTATCTTGAAATAGTTGTTAAACAGTATAATAATCTTGAAACTGTTTATTTAGTCATCAAAATTGAAATACAAAGTCAATGAAGTTTATTGTGACATTGTCTTATTATGAAACGATTCTGTATTACATTAAGTTAAAAAAAAAGTAGTAACATTATAAGTTTATTCAATGTCTTAAGATTATCCAAATAAAAACAACCACCACAGATGGCCTTGTTTGATTTGCAGAGAGGTGAGGCCCATCCCTTTACAAATCTCAAAATATTATGGAAATATATAAACCAAAATACAAATATATAAAGCATATAAATTAATTAGTAAATGATTAAAATTATATAAATGAATCATTATTTAAGTTCAATATCTCATGATTGCAATAAAAATTTATTTTTAAAGAATTACTAGTTAAGTTTTATGTTTGCTCCCACTTCATTACAATAGGCATACCCTACAATATCCACTTTTCTCATGCAAATATATTTTTAAAAAAATATAAAGCAACCACCACTCAAACATTATAAACATATTTTTCCCATTTTCACAAGAAGTAGATTTTTTAAATACTATTAAAAGAAGATTTTAAATTTAAATTCTAAGCATACATCCGAGGATTGAATACAAATGATTACTCTAATGTAACAGATCTCAGTGGATCTGCTGAGTCATGTATTTTTGTACATGTGTCCAAAAGACATAACTATTTTTAATCAGAAATTAAAGATTAATTATGCTGGCATATGCATCCCTTGCTGCAACACCCACAGCTTTCTCTGCCCCAACAAATTTATTTTAAATTAAAATATTAATAATATTTAAATTGGTAAATGGCCCATTCCTCAAAATCTGGTTTTTTGCACCCCTAATTATATTTTTTTTACAAGAAAATTGAGTCTTTGTTGGGATGATGGGATCTTCTACCAAGTTGATTTGGTCAAAAGATGGGCTTCTTGTCTTATTTACTATAAAATATTTTCCATGTTAGATACATGTTATTTTATTTTAAAAATCTACTTTATCTTATATAGGATGTGTAATGTCTTTATTTGAAATTATTTTTCTTAAAGATGTTACAATTGCTTCTTCTTCTTCTTTTTTTTTCAATTGAATTAACATGACATAAGTTAATTAATCTATTTAATTTAATGTTATTCTATTTTTTAAAATAAATATGTTTCTTATCCAGTCTATTTTTTAATCCATTAACTAGATTTTTTTATGCGACTTCATAATGGCAATGATGTTAAAAAAACAAAAAGGGGTGGGATAGTATGAATTTATTAGAGTTTAGTTAAAAAATATATACATATTCATTCATTTATTTATTTATTTTAAATGGCTTAAGTAATGCTAATATATGTACATATTTTTTGAAACATCAAATGTGATATTGTGGCACATAACTAGGCATAGGTTCCACACTAATTAGTGTATAAACATTGTAAAATGAAAAGTTAATGTATCCCAAGAAACAGGGGTTTGTTTTTAACTTTTAATTGACATGTCATTATGCCCTTAATTCGCACAACTTAAACATAGAATAATTTTTTATTTTCAATGTTATATATAGTGGCATAATTATTGCATAATGATATGTCCTATTCAAATGCTTAAATTCTTTTGAAATTAGTATTTCTCAAGTATTTGGCCACCTGTTAATATTTGAGAGCAAAAATAAATCAATTCTGCATTTCTTGTTTTCTTAAAAAATAAATCAAATTTATTTGTATCACAGAAATTTTTAATAAGTTTTAGATTTTTATCTGAGTGATTGATAAGTGTATTACTAAAAATTAATTAGTTATATCCTGTAAGTACTTTTGAATAAATACTTAACCAATAATAAATTATTTAAAAATAAGAATACAGAAGTAGGAAAAAGCAAACATTCCCCTGAGCTATAATTATAACATTTAGAGTAATTAAAACTTATATATAAAAAATAAATCCAACTAAGATTCAATCCAAGAATTCAACTAATTAAAAATTGTTCATTCGGTCAGATATGAACATGTGGAGGACCCTTTGGTCATCTCTTCTGAATCTGATCAGCTTTACCCAATTTGAAATGCATACAAAAAATTCAATTTAAAATTTAAAAGGAAACATTTCAAATATTAAAAAAAATATAAAAAATAAAAAATAAAAAAAAGAAGAAGAAGAAGAAGATATTTTTAATAGGAATAAATATGTTTTTATAGGCAACATAGAAAAGAAATGCAATAGCAAAGAAGTGGTTTATTATGAGTGACCTCTGGTGTAATAATAAGTATCAGTTTCATACAACATCATTAATTTATGGTTACACAGAATTGAGTATTCTTACACTTAATTATGAAACATCCTCTTTCAGCTAAGTAGGAATCCCAAAAAAAAAAAAATGATGTTTACAAGAATACTGGTTGATAAAAAAAACCTGGCCAGCATCTCTTCTACAAGTTATCAATGTCGAGGACGGGCATTTTCCAGTAATTCCACGAGTTAAAATCTTCCTGCAGAAACCGAGCCGTAGACAAGAGAGAGATAGGAAATTGAACGTTAACGAAGAGGGAAAAAAATGAGCTTCTCATGACATGATTTGGAAGTAGGACGGACAACAGTACCTGCTCGACTAGTGATGTCGGTGGGAACATGTCGTTCACTAGCGTGTGCAATGAAGTGTATGATTTCACATCTATACGGTGATTAATGGCCACCTCACCCTGAAAGATAATGAAATTGTGAAAAATAAAACACTTGAAGCCTTCACATTATTTTGTTCTCATAGTATGTGAAGAATGACCACCTTGGGGTTGATTATGAAGATCTTGCCCTTTGGGATCCCAATTTTTCGGTAGCTGAGCTCGTCGGTATCTCTGTTTCCAAAACCCGCATAAAATGGGTTGTAATCAGGTGGGAATAGTGCCTTGATATCCTGCAAATAGGAACTTACATTATGCAACCATATATGTAGAGAGAGGGGGGAGGCCGAGTGGGGCAGCGAAATAAAGGTTTACCTCTAAACAGGCAATCTTGAATTCGTGAGGAGCTCTTCTTATCACTGGCATCATTAAACAATTTTCAGAGAAACAGGCGAAAGATGCATCAACTAAGACTGTTATTGCAATGGCAATTCAAAAAATATAAGCAGATATAGGGATGCATATAGACAACAAGATATCTAATAAAAAATAAGTAGCATCCTACGGAGGCATAAGAAACTCCTAAATCGCCACAGATATTAATGACCATAAAATTTCAAACTGAAACCAGGTTCCCTATACAGAGGGGCTTGATGTTGATGAGATTAAGATCATTGCTTTACATGAGAAGTCCTAAATTTTATCATCATTATTTCAAGTACTTTCAACATTTTATGTTTTCAAAAATAAACAGGTGTGATCTGACATTGTCTGCATAGCTAGTTTTTACCTTACAGCAGAAACAAGTGTACTTTGTACATCAATAAATCAGATGAATAATACCAAACATTGGAGAAACAGTATGTAATCGTTTTTTAATTCTACACTACTTTCTTTGATATAAGATAAGATTATAATTAATCCCTTTAAGGAAAAGGATATGACCTTCTCGGTACAATGACGGAAATAAGCCATCAGGGGAAATAACAACAGGTCCATTGGGTAAGCTTTTCCCATCCTGCAAGCATTATTAACGAATTATAATCAATTGTCCTATAATGATATGGTAATTAAAACCATAAGAGCTCCAAAACAAGATCACAAGAAAGGTGCACAATCAACAAAGTAACAAACACAAGAAGATAACAGCAGAATCTTGGCTGGCTCAGGTATGAAACAGTTGGCGTTCAAAAGTTGCTACATGAAGTTATGTGGATTTCAAAACACTAAATATCATAGAGAACTGCAACCTTCTATCAAGAAAGATTTTATTGCCCCAAAAGTATATTTCACAAGCATTTGGACATCAAAAGCCAAATAACAAATACCGTTGACTAGCATCTTTAAAAGCTGATAAAGGTCAGTAACACATGCCTGCTTGAGATTGAATAGAAAACTTTTGGTTAAGTATGCTTGAACAATTGCACGTGCACTAAGAAATAAGAGCTGGTATCCATTCTCCTACAGCAGAAATCAAGATATTGTGAACAAGAGTAAACAAGAAAATTAGGAGGAAACAAAAAGTAAATATATCATGTAACATATAATCATCCAGCTTCCATCAAGTAATCTTGCAGCCATTTCCAGTCCGTAGGAACCAAATAAATCCACTTAAATAAACTCATCAAGTCAATTTAAGGTTGAATGTCTGCATCGTAGTTAGGAACTATATCAAAATGTCTCAAAGAGACTCTTAAGAACCCAGCATAAGGCAAGGCTCCATGTTTTTAACTTACAAATTTAAGTCCCCAAGCTGCGGACTTTTCCAAAATTTTCTTACTGCTCTTCCAAAAACAGCCTACTTATCAGATCCTTTTTGCATTCCAAATATATTATTAATAAAATCTTGCCAAAACAAAATATCTCGGACCAGATAACTTCTTAGAAAAAATAAGAATCCACACATGCTCACAAGTCAGTTAAGAATTTCAAGACTGGATATCCCCCATTCTATCTCAAACAAGAACCATAATATCCATGACTATACAGCATATAATGATGCATTGGAAGAAAATAAAACATGTGAAGAGACTACCTTTATTGCAGAAAAAAGATGAGCAATTCCAGAATGTGTCCAGTCTTTTCCAACCAAAGGCATAAACTGACCAAGAACATCAGACCTAGAAACAAGCAATAAAGAATCAAGAGTGGACTAAAGGCCAAAAATGTAGTAAGATTTGTAAACAGGCACTATCTTTGCTTTAGTATTTCTGATCTACTTAAAAAGCATAAGCACAAACTGGAAGTCATTATAATATTCGATGAATTACAATCAGCAATAGCATATTTTAGAGAATATCATTACTTCAGTATGGAAATTTGGCAACTTCAGTGGTCAATCAAACTAATACTTTCACTAAATTCATGATACTACACCAATTTGGAATCTATCTCTTGGAGAGAGAGAGAGAGAGAGAGAGTCAAAATCACCAATAACGAAAAACAGGCTTACTTGGTAATAGTCCCATCCACATCAGAAATTACAATTCGTGTATTCCATTTCCACAAGTATATATGAGCTTCAACCTGCTTCAGTAAAAATGTAAATAAAATTGAATGTGCCCAAGACAATCATCTAATCTAAGCACAAACATCCATCAAGAAAGAGTTGCCACCTTTTGAGATCCAAGAACTCTGGTAGAGAATATAAAAGTAACCATATTCTGTCCCTCCTTAAGATTCAAAGATGCTATTTGATCACTAGTTGGTACGTTGGTTCTTAAAATTTGCTTCCGAGGAGACTCAGTAGTTGAATTCGAATTTGGTGTTGCAACTGCCTGTTCACTCTGCGAGACAAAGTCAGAATTAACAAAGACTTCCTCACTTGATGCATTACTCCCAGTGTGTTCAAGTGTCTTCACCCTCCTGAATGGGATTGGCCAGAGCCTCCATCTACGTGATGAAGTGGAAGCCAATCTTGAAATATCTTCCTTCGGTTCCATTTTAACTTGTTCCACTTCCACAGGGATTACATCTTGCAACTCAACTGGTAGATCCAAATCAAAAGCAACCATACCAAGAATGATATGTGCAGCTTTATCCCATCGTAAGTATTTCCCCTGAAGTTTAACAACTAGGTCTTCATTCTTCACGATGGATGCGGCAGAAAGTTTAAATTCGTCCAATTTTATGAGGTTCGCATTAAAGACATCTTCCGCTTCAGACACGCCCATTCCAGCTTGAAGCAATTTGCCACACAGAGATATCTCTGGCCCTGGTTATAATAAAACATGGCACAAAGCAGTGTTATACTAAAAGTAAACAAGTTGTCGCTCTAAATATGCTTTTACAGTTAAAGGACAATCTTACTTGACGATGAACTGGAGTTTGTATCACCAACGGATGCAACCGTATGAAGTTCGACATGGTCTCTTTTATTTGCAACAGAATCAAGAGACTCCTGAACATTATTGATCGTCTCAACTGTCGAATCAAGAGACTCCTCAACATTATTAATAGGCCCAACTGTTGGATCTACTTGCACTTGTTTTGGTGATTCCTGATTACTGATAACAAATTGAACCGGAATGCTATCAGAACCATCATGATCTATATTAAAAAGATTACTTTCGGGGGTAGCTTCAACCCGTAACTCTGGCGAAGAGACACTGCTTGGATTTTCAAAATTATTGGGTGACAGTTCATCGTCATCATCTCTTGATATTTCAACATTCTCTTCTTCAGGGTTATCATTCACCAAAGGACTCAGAGGTGATTTCTGGCTTGTATCATCAGCAGCCTCAATACTGTGAAGCGAAGGACTCATATTTTCGTGATCATTCACCAAAGGACTCAGAGGTGATTTCTGGCCTGTAACATCAGCAGCCTCAGTACTGTGCAGCGAAGGACTCATATTTTCGTTATCATTCACCAAAGGACTCAGAGGTGATTTCTGGCTTGTGTCATCAGCAGCCTCAGAACTGTGCAGCGAAGGACTCATATTTTCCTGATCATTCACCAAAGCACTCAGAGGTGATTTCTGGCTTGTATCATCAGCAGCCTCAGAACTGTGCAGCGAAGGACTCATATTTTCGTGATCATTCACCAAAGGACTCAGAGGTGATTTCTGGCTTGTATCATCAGCAGCCTCAGAACTGTGCAGCGAAGGACTCATATTTTCGTGATCATTCACCAAAGGACTCAGAGGTGATTTCTGGCTTGTATCATCAGCAGCCTCAGAACTGAGCAGCGAAGGACTCATATTTTCGTGATCATCATTTTCTGAGTGCACAGACAATTCTGTAAGCTCCAAGCAGCTTTTAAACACCTCACGTCTATTAATCCTCCTTGATGTACTTTTAGGACTATTCTCTGCACAAGGATCTTTATCCTGGTGAGCTGCATCCGGAGTTTGTGCCATGTGATTCAGATGCTCTCCATCAGTTTCACAAGGTTCTAAATCATGTTTCCAAGACACAGTCTCCTTGTTTCCCTTGTGAATGATTTCACTAGTAGCTTCAAGTGTAGAGGAATCGAGCTGAGTTAAATAATCGGAGGTCCACGAATCGTCACCTCCGTCAAACTCTTCAGTCCCTTCACCTGGTCCAAGGTGAAACTGAGGTGTATTTAATTGCACATTTTCAGCATTTGCCACTGATGATGATATAGGTGCCATTAGTATATGCCCGTCCACACTCACCAAAACCACTTCAGAATTAGAGTTTTCAGATTCCAATGCTTGTTTCACACTTTCTAAGTTGTCATATCTAGTAGAATCATAATCAGAAAAATCTACTGAACCCTCCAAAGAAGATTGTTCATCTTGAAACTCATAGAATATCCGATCCACATCAGACTCAACTCTCTCTAAACGATTTACACCAAGAGTAGAACGTTCATCTCGCACCTCTACACTACCATGGCTAAAGTCATCAGCCTCGTCATAAAAAAAATCATCGTCTTTTGAGTTATTATCAAAGTTACTATAGTCACTAACATCCTCCCTTCCACTTTCAAGTCTTTCCGAGTCCTTAATACCCTCACCATCATCCTTATCCGGATCAACTTCTCTAACAAAATAAGCTTCACCAGAATTATCAAGATACATATGAAAATTAGCTTCGACCCCATTAACTTCTATTCGCACTACCTTCTCTGCACCTTTGAGAACACCTTGAAATTTACCAAATCGTACATACCAAGGTGTACTCCTATAAGTTTCATCATGCTGCTTAACAACGATTATGTCAACTGCCCCACCAAATGGATGAAATGGTGTGGCAACTGAATACACACCTTGAGTAATAAAGCTGCTAACCTTACCAACGACATTCATTTCTTTTACTTACAAAATTCACCAATTTTTTTTTAAAATAAAGCCAAGTACGTAATAGATTAATAGGATATCTTACCAAAAGATATCCTGTAAGCTCCAATCAGCATCAAAACAGATTTATCCCAAATATCAAATCCCAGAAAGCAGAACTCTCAACCGCTTCAGTTCTTGCAATTAGTAACATCTGCGTGCAATATAATCAACAATTATACTAAATTAATGATCATGCAAACATTATATCAATCAACTCTGCTAAAAAGTAAATCATTGAACAAGCATAATTATGTGCGTCACGACGCTCCCCTAAATCCAATCCCAATTTGAAACTTAGATTACAATTCACGGTCAACTAGAGCCCTAAGACCTGATTTCACATCTAAAAATTCCTCGGATACAGAAAAAATTCCAATGCTAGGAACATAGAGTAGAATCCAATATTCAGAAATTGCACTAGAAAAATCGAGAAAAAAAAATTACTTAAACATCAAAGAATTTTCGAATTACCCAATGCATAATTCGCGCTCCGAAGATTGATGGTTAAATTGCAATTTATTTGACAGCCCAAGAAATGAAGTACAATCGCTGAATTTTCTCCCACGGAAGATTCGAAGAATATATTACCTCTAAACGATATGTAATTGAGCAGAACTTCAATTTTCTTGAATTTTCTTTCCAAGAACCATCACTAAGATTGTCATAAATGAACCTCTATTTATATATTATTATTATTTTATATTTTATTTTTCTGGCAAAGGTTTGAATTTAAGAATTATCAGGATAATAATTAAATAAAACCAAGGCTACGTTCTTAGCTTATACTCCCCTGTCCCATAGTTAAGTTCACCAATACTGTAGATACGGAATTTAAGAAAAGTTCTTTTTTGACCAATTTTATTGACTTTTTAGGGGTATTGTGATATTTTTAGGTAATAAATAAATTATAAAGTATGTTATATGTGTTAGGTGGGAATGATATTTTTGAAATTAAGATAACTTTTGAGGTTGTTGGTTAGTGTAAAGTTTCCTTTTTTTGTTGGTGAACATAAGTGTGAGACGGACGAAAACGAAAAGTGTGAACATAAGTGTTGGAGTACTTTACAAATTTAAATAGACCAGATTTCCATTCCTGGCTTGCCCCTCACTTTTACAATATTACAGATTTGCCCCATGTTTATTTTGTGTAAATTTTTAAAATGAAATGAGCATTTTGGTAATTTTGCACAATTCTTGAGTCACCGACCTACGTAATTTGCTGTCTTAATAACTCTTCGTAAACGATTAAACATTAAAATTTGCTTATTCAACACTTTAATTTAACTTGTAATCCATAAATAGAAGTTTATGATTTAATTATAATAAATGAGTTTAAATATATTTTTTTAGAATTATTACATTTGAGAAAACTAAATTTATTTGTACACTCTCCATTAATAAAATTTTACAGCCTTTTCTAATTTTAAAATATGATAACTAATTTAAAATATTAATATAGGAGTATGTGTGTAGTATGTATATGAGGGCAATCAAAATAAATAAAATAGATTAAGCACAAAAAACGTGGCCACGGATGCATGTCTAGTAACAGCAGGCCTAGGGTAGGTGGGCCTTCGTGCTTCAAACTAAAATACTCCCTCCGTCCCCCGATGTATTTCACGTATTTGTATGCGCGGAGTTTAAGAAAAATTTGACTTTTTAAGTATAAAGTAAGAAAGAGAATAAATATTTTAGTTAATTTAATGAAAAAGGTGTGTAAAGTTATTGGAATGGGTGAAAAAGTGAGTATTTTGTTGGGATATGTGTAAAAAGTAAGTATTATTATAGTGTATTCATTACCATTTTTAGTAAAAGTGAAGTGTGAAATACTTTGAGGGACGGATGGAAAAGGAAAGTGTGAAATACTTTGGGGGACGGAGGGAGTAATAAATATTTATAAATACATGGATTATGAAATACTAGTTGTCATTAATTTACAATATGATATTTGTTGAAGTCAATTTTGGGTTTATTATATTCGAGTCTTTTTCAAAATTACAATTTGTTTCATTTATGTTCAAATGTATCAATGCTAAGTAAATTGCAATGAAGCTTTTGTACCATTTTGGGAGAGATTGCTAGTATATCTGATAATATTGCTGAAATTCTTTTTATCAAAATTCAATTTACATCTACATTACATTAATCTTATAAAAATGCACGTGAAATTAATAATATATGGAGATTGGAGTAAATTTTATTATAAATAAGACTTCCTCCGTCCCAAAGACAAGTTCCCGGTTACTGTAGATATGGAATTTAAGAAAAAATTATTTTTTGCTTTATTTTTAGGGGTAGTTTGGTATTTTTAGGTAATAAATAAATTATAAAGTAAGTTATGTGAGTTATAAAGGGGTGTCAATTTTAAAATTAAAGTGTGTTGTTGGGTTATTGATTTGTGTGTATTTTCTTATTTAGAGTGTGAACTTATTTATGGGATGGACACAAATAGAAAGTGTGAATTTATTTTTCTATTTTTAGGGGTAGTTTGGTATTTTTAGGTAATAAATAAATTATAAATAAGTTACGTGAGTTATAAAGGGGTGTCAATTTTGAAATTAAAGTGTGTTGTTGGTTATTAATTTGTGTGTATTTTCTTATTTTGGGGTGTGAACTTATTTATGGGATGGACACAAATAGAAAGTGTGAATTTGTTTATGGGATGGAAGGAGTATAAAATAGACTACATTAAAGAATACCCCATAACGGATGAAGCTGCTTCAAGATTTATCAAAATGTAGCTCAAATTAAAGAAATAGTATTGTGCTCAATACGTTAATTAATGCAATAGTACTTCAATAGTACTTCTCTTGAGCATCTTTGGTCCACTTAACCGGATTTTTTATGTCAATAAGTAATTTTACCGAACTTTTTATATCAATCAGTACCGGCTGATTTCCAGTAATAATAATAAAAGTTACTCCTATTTCCTTTTTAAAAAAATAAAAAATACTCCCTCCGGACTGCCGTCCTGCCCAAATAACATCATTTTACTATATTGAGCGTCTCATCCAAATTGTATTATTTTTCTCTTTTAGTAAAAAGCCCACCAATGGCTCACCACTACTCATCACATCTCCCTAATACACCTATCCACTTTATATAAAATAATAATACTCTTTAATTTACCTGCAAAAAGCAAATGCATCTCTTTACCCGACGGAAGGAGTAAAGAATAAAACAAAAGGCAAATACACCTCTTTGCCCGGAACGGAGGGAGCAAAGAATAAAACAAAAAGTTTCCCAGCCATAAAGAATTGAATTCCAACAAACATCAGCCAAATGCCTTAACTTGTGGCACTTATTATTATCTACCTAGGGACATCATGTTTTTTAAATTAACATTACTCCATTTTCTAATATATATATATATATATATATATATATATATATATATATATATATATATATATATATATATATATAGAAGTAGCACAATAGTTAGCAACTATATCATCTATTGTAAAAATCACTAGTTAGTATGGCATGAAATGACATATTTCATGAGATCCATAAAGGTATTTATATATTCATCTGCGTATTTGTCATATCAACAACACCAACACATATTTCCACGTCTGAAGATTTTAATAGCAACGAGTTAAAAATATACTACTAATATCTTTCGACCTCTATAATTTTAGATTGATATGTCAGACCCGGTAATAATTGGCAAGACGTTTAGCACTTCCATCGGCACACACTCCCTCTATGGCCTTCAGTTTCTTAATGTGATCCTCCAAAGTTTTGTCCTGTTTCTGCGCGAGCTCGTTTTCCTTGTCTAATTGTTTCTGCAACAAAGAAGTTGCACTCTACTTGTACCCTTAAATATACTTAAATTCACAACATGGAAGAATGTGGAGATTTACCTCGAGTAGGAATGCAGCTTCTGCATCATGTTTCTTCACCAGATTCTTGATTTCCATTGCCACTTTGAAATTGGGATCTTTAGGGTTC
This sequence comes from Pogostemon cablin, assembly GCA_023678885.1. Classification (NCBI taxonomy): domain Eukaryota; kingdom Viridiplantae; phylum Streptophyta; class Magnoliopsida; order Lamiales; family Lamiaceae; genus Pogostemon; species Pogostemon cablin. The sequence continues at coordinate 772,680 of CM042977.1, read as the reverse complement.
AACCATTGGCAACGTATCCTTCGTTCCGGTTTGCTAGGGCGATTGTCAAACATTTCTACTGTAGAAAACCTTGCCCTCACAGGCCTAGGCATTCCACCAACCATGAATGGTAAAACATCCATCTCAGCTATAATCTGCTTTGCCTGTGCTATGCTTTCCATCTCGACTAAAGCAGCCCGAGGGAAACCATTTGGTTGCATGAACGGAGAAATGAAGTCAATATTTCTCACATTACCAAACTGGTTAAAAGCAGCTCTTAAGACTAGTTCAGTAACTGTTGGTGAAATGTTGTCAAGATATATAGTACTCTTCACCTTATTTAGAAACTCAGCATACGCTTCAGTTGAGTCCATTAATGGAGCAAATGTTCCTAAATTCAGCACTCATGAAACCCTCAATAATCAGAAATCTTGATACAGCGATATATCATTTGTCAAATTCATCAAGATTCAACCTACACCAACCCCCACTCCCACCCCCACCCAAAGAAAACACACACGCACACACCCTACTGCAACACGAGTTAATCATAGCACATGATCAACTAGAAAAACTAAATTTACCACACAATGAAGACGCACGAAAATAGGTCTAAGGGGCCAATGGTAAGACAATACTTTAGAGTTCAATTGCAACAGTTAAACTCTCTAATTTGGGGAAAACTTAGCTTCCACCATTAATGAGAAATTTAGAGCATGGAGAACCATCTGCATAGCAAACAAGTTTACATTTCCTTTCCAGATTTGTCATATTATTGTTTACATGAAAATGTACTAATCCTTAACAATTAATTCTATCAAAGCAAAAGTATTCACATTCAAAGGCATACATATCCCATCACTGCATTCAAACAACGAAATCTTCCAGAAAAATTCGTTCACTCACTGATGAATTAAGGATTTCTTCCTCCATAGGAGTATGTATTTTTTTTTTTTAAATCAGAGCAAAACAACCATGAATAAGAAATTGATCAAGTTGAAGTGCTTTAGACCTTCAAACTTTTTGGCTCTGATTGAAATTCAATGCCCTAGCGATTATATTAATAAATGGAGGAAGAGGAATCGAAACCTAATATAACCAAAAAGTATCCATAACACCACGCAAGAAGGCATACAATTCAAAATAACTACATAATTTTCTTCGAATAAACAAAAACCAGATCTGATCAAAAACACACACAAATACTCAAATTCTACCTTATTATTTGATCACTATTCGAGAACAGCACAAATCCAACCGCTTTTCAGATACGTGAAGCAAGTTCAATTTCTCTTCGTTCCAATTCTGCAGAATGTTAACAGATCTAATCCATGGTTTTGGGATGGAAATTTTGTGAAGTTCAATTTCTCTTCGTACCCAATTGCTTTAAGTGTGTGCTTGGTATGCTTGGGCTTTTTATTAAAAAAGAAAAATAATATGTCCATAAGATAGTTGTATTAATAGTGGGTGGTTGGTATGGGTAGGTCATTTTTGGATTATTAAAAACGGCAAATGAATACTAAAGGTAATGTTTGGTTTGGGATTATGTGGAGTTTGAAAATTGCGAATAGTCATTCTATGTTTGTTTTAGGTTTTGGGTATGGAAAGTTTTTATTTTATGTCAAATTAATGTATTAATTTATTTAAAAAGAGAGAAAATTTATTTATTGAGAAGAGAGAATGTAGTAGATATATATATAGGTGATTTTTTTAATTTGGATGTGGGTTTTGAAAATCAAAACCTGTATTTGAAACTCAAAAACGAACATTACCTAAGAGTTAACGATCAAAATGACAAAATTGATACGTTATGAGGCGGAGGGAGTATAAAGCTAGGGAACATTCTAAATAATTAATTAATAAAATAATTTCACCATAAAAGTACCATGATATGTTCCTATGCAAAGTGTTCTACAAATATTTAAAAAATAATGGGGAAAGAGTTGATATTCAGTGTAGGGTACATGTATTTAATTTTTTATTTAATATTGTATACAACTTTTTTAATAATTGTAGAGTAGTTTTTTTATATTTAATTTTTCATTAAAAAAAATTATAGAAAATTTGCTAACAAAGTATATACATTTTTAGTGTATAAATTTTTTAAAGTGGGTACACGATGCACACGTGTATAAGTTTGTTGAGATTTATGGATATTCATTTTTGTCCGTTGATAAAATTAAAAAAAAAAAAGGCAAAAAATATATAAAGTAAAAAATCCATATTTATTGAAGTTTTCGATTTTGTATCAAGAAGGTCCGAAAGAGTAAAGACTATTATTTCCTTCTCAGTCTCGACCATAATATTATCATATATATGACTGAAAAAGAATGCATTATTATTTTGAATTTTGATCAAGACTTTTAGCTTCGACCTACATTGCAAAGCAGATTACTCCCTCCATCCCACCTTTTGTTGTTATGTTTAGTGTTTGCACAGAGAGTATTGGATTTTAATGTATTGTGAGGTGAGAGAAATAATATTATAATTAAAGTGAGTAGTTGTATTAGTGGAGAATTGTGGGCCCCATGAAGATACTCAATAGTTTTGTGTGAATCACATCATTCAAAAATGGAAATATAACAATAATCGTGGGACGCCATTTTTAGTAAGTGTAACATGGGACGGATGGAATATGTTTCTATATTGTGTTTGAACTATTGATGTAGCAACATCCCTAGCAATAGATGGCAGATGTGTATTAGGATTTTGATTTCCATATCATCGTTTTACTGAAATAAAATTTACCATTTTCAATAAGCAATAACTTTGTTGAATTGGTTGAGATCTATATCTATATCTATATCTATATATATATAACAACACCTAAAGTCAACATATTTTTTCCCGCTCAAAATTTGGTCAAAATATCTTTAATTTCTCACTTCTTCTCAATTTCTCTTCAATTTCTCACCACTCATTTTATTCTTATTTCCTTAAATAAATAAATTTAATTGTTTTACTATATTTTAATCCAAATAATTTTATGTCCAACAAAATAATTAAAATTAAAGACAATACTTTTGTATGCATATTTTTTTTCAATTAATATGTTGAAATTTATTTCAATTTGAGTTAATTATTGAAAAATTTGGGTTGTATTTGAAGATAGAGTTAAGTAATTAAGACATTATTTGAAATTGTTATAACATATGTTTACGTAATGAAATATAAATATAAATAAAATTTTTAAAATTGTTCGTTTTTTATATTTACATTAATTTACTATATATGAAAAAAGAATAAGGATGCGTATAATGTCGATTCAACTAAAAACTATTTAATTCATTACACATAAAAAACCTAAACTAAATATGCATACCATCACAATATAAAACCTCATACATATATATTTCATTCGTCCCATTCTAATAGTAATATTTGTTTTTTGTACGGGTTGCTTTTTGTACGGGGATTAATAGATTTAGTATTTTAATGTATATTGAGATGAGATAAATAATATTTTAATGTATAATGGATGGTTGTATTAATGTGGCTGAGGCGTCCCATTAAAATATTTTAATTACTTAATTGTTTGGGTCTCATACAAAAAAAAAGTAGTAACTGTTAATATGAAACACCCAATTTAAAAATATATTACGATGGGTACGTAATTATATGTGTTTATATGTCCACAATAAATAAATATATATATATATTTATTATTACAAAAGATCTATATATATATATATATATATATATATATATATATATATTTATTTATTTATATATATATATATATATAAAAGCAAATGTGGTCAACCTCTTTTTCCCGCTCAAACATTTTAGTCAAAATCTCTTCTCAATTTCTCATCTTTTTCAATTTTTCTTTAATTTCTCACATTAACGTTAGTTATTGAGTTTTTCTATTTTATATGAGTTTTTCTATTTTATATGATATTGAGTTTTCCTATTTTATATGTATGGCATATACAGTAGTATTTCTCAACAGAGATTTTAGACATATATGGTAGTTTTCTTATGCATTTCCTCTAAAGTAATATATGCATAATTTTATTTAAATTATTCTCTTATTATTTATAGTATAATAATTATTAATGACTAATGATATTAATAACCTATATCAATTATGTCAATTGGTAATTTAAGATAATTGTGGTTATTGATTCAGTTGTTTTTAATATTTTAATTTTTAGAGTATTTCTTACTGTTATTATTTATATATTAATCTCATTTTTTCTTTTATCAATTTATGCCATACATATTATAATAAAAACAAGTATTTTATTTATTTTTTAAATTATAAAATAATGTCATTTTTTTAAAATCAATTTATTCCATACATATGGGGTATATTTTATGGAGTATATCTATGTGTTTAATTTGTAGTGGGTTAAAAAGTATAATATTTTAGGGTATGACTTGAATTAGACTGTCTCACATATGCCCTTACTTGAGATGGATAAAAAATTAAAAAATTATTATTACTTTCTCAATAAAATGTTATCACTTTCGCTATAAAATGTTATCACTTTTTATTTATATTATAAATTGTTACTTTTCGTTAGTGATGTTGTCACTTTTTATCCGTCTCACGTATAGGCTTACATGAGACGGTCTCACACAAATATTTGAAAAAATGAATAGTGGGTACTTATTAGTATTGTGTGGGGTCCCATGAAGATATATTGATTATTTCGGTATGGGTCTTATTTATCAAAAATATAAATGTAACAATATTTGTAGGACGCATTATATTTAGTAAAATGTGACAACACTTATGGAACGAAGGGAATATATTTTTTTAATACAAATTGGGTGGGATGAAGGAAATATATTTGTTTAATTATTAAATTATAATTAATGCCATTTTTAATAGAAAATTATAAATTAATTTTTGTCTTTTATCAATTTATGCCATGCATATTATTATTATTATTATTATTATTATTATTATTATTATTATTATTATTATTTACAAGTGTTTTGTTTAATTTTTAAATTATAAATTAATGTCATATTTTTTATTTATCGATCTAGGTCATACATAATAAATATGGGGTATATGTATAATTTTCGTCAAGTATAATAATATTTGCGGGATGGGGGAAGTATATATTTTTTGTGAACTTTATATAGTATACTATAGAAAACATATTTTCAGATACATTTTATATATCTATGTGTTTAATGTGCAGTGGACTGAAAAATATAATATAATATTTTAATGTATAATATAGTGGGTAATTGTATCAGTGTTGTGCGTTGTTCCATGAAGGTATATTAATTATTTTGTCTGGGTATTATTTATCAAAAGAAAAATATAACAATATTTTTAGGATGCATTATTTAATAAAATGTGACAACACTCATGGGACGAAGAGAATATATTTTTTTTATATAAATTGGGTGGTACGAAGGGAATATATTGTCCAATGAGTGTTGTTACATTTTACTAAATAACGCGTCTCGCAAATATTGTTACATTTTTTATTTTTGATAAATGAGGCATACACAAAACAATCAATTTATTTCCATGGAGCCACACACAATACAGTAAATGTAACAACATTCGTAGGAAGAATAAAGTACTCCAATCACCGTATCACAACTTATAAGTTTGAGATATTAAAATTTTCAAATATAATAACGTAGAATTTAAATAATATATTAGTTACATACACATAATATATTTCAATTCAAATAGAATTCTAATTATTAAATAAAATTCAATAACATTGTGATAACTTATTCCCGTGCAACGCACGGGTCTTAACATAATAACATAGCGTAAAGGTCGTCAGTTTCGTTTATAGAAAAATAAAATAATAAATCAACAATCAAAGCACATGTATTTTGATCTAATGATTTGAATTATTAGCACGTGCATCAATATAGGATAAGAAAAGCTTAAAGGCGGCCCACGAGCCCATCAATCCGTCAACTGAATCCTATAAATACTGCTAAAGTTTACACTCATCCACACTTCTAAATTTGCAATTTCTGCTTAAAATTAGGGTTCATTCTCAACTCGTAAGTTTCCACAACTCACCACGAAGATTTTAAAAGTTTCTTACATGTCCTATGAGTGGAAATTTTTAACTATGGTGTATGGGATTGATGTTCGTTCTTTATGCTGACAACGTTTGGTGCCATATTGGATTTCTGTTATTCTAGAGTTGCGATATGTTCGATTTATTTTCCAACTTGTTTACTTAACTTGTTAAATAAGCTCTTTGTTTTAGAGGGAGGGTGTTGAAATTTAATGTGAAGTATTCGGGAAACAGTTGGTTAATCATAGAAATTCCCAGAAAATTTGTGTATTTGTGGATGTTCTTTGTCTTAGAGAAAGGGTTTGGAAATTTAATGGTATGGTTTTTGACACAAACTGTCCATTATCATCGAATCATGTGTTTATCAAATTGTCCATAAAGTAGTTTCTTGAATTTTTGTCATGTATATAGATCATGTCATCATGAGTTAATCAAATTGTCCATAAAGTAGTTTCTTGAATTTATTTCATATATATGAGTAATATATTTGGGGTTTTATGGCTGCCATTTTTCTTTAATGTGTGTCATCTTATAACTCCTTTTGTAAAGAATATCATTTGTTTGTTTTGCAGTAAAAAATGGACTATGACAGTAAAACTCGCCTCTCTGTTAGTAATTTGTCTTCAAGAACTCGTCCTCAGGATCTAGAGCGCATTTTTAGCAGATATGGAAGGTATAATTTAAATGCAGCGATGTTTCCTTTCATGTTTCTTTGATGAAATTTATTTAATCATAACATTCAACCATTATTGATGCACTGTGTGATACGTCGCTTGCTTATATGAATCCATTTTGAATCTTCATAGACTGATAAACACCTTATATTTTTCATTATTAAATTGCACTCCGTGTTGGGCCATGATTAATGATTTTTGGTCTTTAATTTCTTGAGAAATTGGAATGAATCTATAAAAAATTAATTTATCATGCTTAAATACTAACAAGAACACGTGTATCGTTTGAGTATGATCCATATAGTTGAACCCACACAGCAAATTAAGGTTATGTACTTATGTTTGTTTATGAATTATGATAGCTAACTGTTTTTGGCAACCATTTTTGCAGAGTACGTGATGTGGATATGAAAGGAGGAGGCCGCACTGCTTTTGTTGTATGTACAACTCTTGTCTATTCATGTTTAAGCTCATTAGTCCTATTATGCTTTAATCTAAAGTATAAACCTTTTAAATCTGATCAAACACAATATGGGATTCTCATGTTGGATTCTGTATGTGCATTCTTCAATACAGGAATTTAGTGGACCAAGGTCCGCTGACGATGCAAGATATAACTTGGACAAAACGCATGTCCATGGACAGAGAATTACTGTGGAATTTACTGAAGTAAATTATGTTTCTCCTTGCTAGTCTAAGTTTCGAACTAGATATTTTAGCAGGCATGCTCATTCTTCTTACCTCTGTTTTATACGTTCGATGTGGAGAAAGGGGTCACAATAGAAGGAACTGTAATAACTGTTCGAAGAAGCAGAGGTTAGTGTTCATTAATGGTATAATGACTTTTTATCCCTTGTGAGTGTGCGTGGGTGAAAACAAGCATATTAGACAAGTGTCGTTCCAAGTGCTGCAACACTCCGAATGACACTAATTGCAAAGAACAGAAACAACAGCGGAAAACATAAACAAGACAAGAATAAACTCTTCCACAAACTTACGTTTGTGGCGGCCTCATGGCAAAACGTTCACTAAACTTGGAAAATTAGTGAATACAAAAGTCTTCAAGGATACAATCTAACTCTAGAATATACCCTATCTAACTTGCAAATGTAGACCTATTCCAAGATCTAAAAACGTGATATGAAATCACAAAACTACTCTCAAAATAAAGATTGTAAAAAGACAATTACAATCTTCTAGCATATAAGAAGAAACATCGCATTCCTTCAACGCTCAAAAGAGAATAGACAAGTGCAGCTCTAAGTGTGGTAATACTTGAACCAGAATACAAATAACACCTTTAATGTGTGGATTTGTATCAGATGTTCTGCCCATGGAATGAAGGCTTTTGACTCTATATATCTGTGAAAGATCGTGCCTACATCCATCTTCTTTTAGAAACGTGTCTTCTTCAGTTTATTTATCTTGAGCACCAATATCTCAAATACAATCTCCATCACTTCCTTAAAAATAGGAAACTTGTAACCTCCTCTTTTACTTGCTTATCATGATCTCTCTTCAAATATATTGAAACTCCTTCTCCCACGTTCTATTAGTTGTCTGAAAAATCAACAAAGTAATAGCCAATACAACACAATACAATTAATAGAACACGTGACATGGAGAGGTGAAATTTAGAGTGTGACTTTAAGTGTGGCAACATCATCATTTACACTAACAATCTCCCCCAATTTCACCTATCCACAGCCACAATAATCTGATGCATACTTAAGCAGCTCAAACTAAGATCATGGCATATTAAGTATATAACATCATTAGCATACAGCTCCCCCATACAAGAATCTCCCCATATCTTAGTGATCAGCTCCCCCATACATGAATTTCCACAACCTGACAGCATCCAGTGGCAGCACCAAAACCTGACAGCATTCAAGTGTGGCACCAAACGTTGTGACATCAGTAACAACACCTCATTAGCAGTTGCAGTCTTCTTCCTGCATCAGAATTTTCTCCCCCTGTGGGTGTGGATACAAGACATTTAAGGCTTAAGAAAATCTGCAGGGTAAGTGAGGGTAGAGAGAAGGCAACACTACATGAGATAACACTAAAGTGAGGCTGATTTTCAGAAGCTGATAGTTAGGGGTAGACTTGAGGGTTCTGGAAGGATCAAAGAAGATGTTTAATGACATGTGTTTGAATCTAATTTCAAAGAAAGTGAACAGTGTGTGCACTTGAAATTTGCAAACCAATAGAAACAAGCAAGCAAGTGACAATCATTCAAATGAGAATTAAGAGAGAACATAATAGCACAATTAGAGGAAAATTCATCTTGAGAATTAACTTGCAGATCATGAGAGGGAAAAAAAAAAGTTGCAAAGCAAAAAGGATCAATATGCATAAATAGAAAATCAAATTTAAATCCTATCAGAATTAAAATTACTCAAAAATCCATTAAGGAAAAAGCTAATAAAAATCTGGGAAATTCAAAGAGAGGTTGATTTTTTATGCAGGCACACATACACATTTTTTTGTTTGCACTTTTTGATACCCAAAAATTCAACTCACCTTTTGAAAAGAACACATCGTAGTTGTCAGCTCCGTGTGCCTGGTTACTCAGTGAGAAATTTAAGGGATAGTTTTTTTCCTTTTTTGAAACTAAATAGCCTTTTGAAAAGAGTGCATCGTGGCTGTCAGCCCCGTGCATCTAGTTACTCAGCGTATTTAGACCTTTGATTTTTTAAAGAACTTGTGCTTTTATTCGTGTATGTCCAGAATTGCACCTCAAAAACATCCAGATGTAGATTAGCAAAAACCAAAATGAATAATTAAATAACTTAAAGACTGAAGAGAAAGAAATTCGATGAAGGTTATTCCATGTGTTGTTACACTAGGAATAACCCTGATGCATGCAATTTAGAAAATGCAACCAGAAGATTCTCCAAGGCTGGAAAACCTCCCTAAGTCAAGAGCTTTTATAAGATGGTCTGCAATTTTCTTCTCAATAGGTAAATCCTCTAACTTGTCAATTTGTTTCTCCGCAAAATATCTCAAAAAATTATGTCTAACATTCACATGCTTGGTGAATGGGTGCTGAATTGAATTTTTGAAAATATTAAAAGAGCAAGAGTTATCAAAGAAAACTCTTAAAACATCAGATTCAAGCATAAAATCACCAAATAACTTTTTAAGCTAAGGAGGTCGTGAGAAACAGATCATAAGCATGAGTTTTAAGGGAAGTGTGATTGTGCAGTGTGAGAACACTTCAGGCGACACTGTAATCTGCCTTCTTTTCTGACTTGCTAGTATGACCGTAAAATCTACAACACCTGCATCAACTTGAGCAACATGATTATTTGCAGTGTTTCTATCAACATGATAACAGTTTTCAGAAGATCTACTCCCTTTCATGACACAGAAATTAAACTCATCAAACATACGGCATGAACTTTTATCAAATTTAACATGCAAGTTGTCATCACAAAGTTGACTATGCTTATCAAATTTTCATGTAAACCATTCACATGCAAGACATTTGTGAGTTTTGAAAAACCACTTACACTAAGAGTTCCTTTACCTATGATCTCACTTTTTGAACCACCTCCAAATAGGACTTTTCCTCCATCAAACACTTCATAATTAGTTAGATATTCAGCCCTACCAGTCATGTGTCTAGAAGACCCACTATCAAAGTACCAACAATCATGAGCACATGCTTTTGAAGTAGAGCAAGCAAGATTGCACTTGATACTCTGTTTTTGTACCCATGCTGTTTTGGTCTTGTGCTGGTATGAGTGTGGCAACACAGGGACTGACACTTGGTTTGACAGAGTGTCTTTCTTAAGTTTATGGCAAAAGGGTCGGATATGGCCTTTAGCAAAACAGTAATGACATACAAATTTCCTTTTCCTTTTCTTTTTGTCTTTAGAGGCTGGTTTGTTAGGTTTTGAAACACATGAAGAAGGTTTAACAAAATTGATGGGTTTCTCAAAACACATTGAAGTTGACTCTTCAGGAGGAGAGTAACCGAGACCATACCTGTCAGATTTTCCAATGGAAAGAGCCTCGTTTAAAGCAGAGGTACTTTAAGTGAACTTCTTAAAACCCAGGGTTGATTCAGCGAGCTTTTCATGAAGTTTGGAGATTTCAACGTCTCTTCTTGTAAGAATTACCTCCAATCTTGTCACTGTTTCAATCAACCCTTCTTTTTCACGAGACATTGAACCCAATTTCTTTTGAAGTTCATCAATCTTTGACTCTTCTTTGGTTTTCACGGTAGCCACTGCAACTGGATCATTAAGACAAGAAAACAGGGGATTGAAAAAGAAATCTGACCTTTCAAGTATTGGATCAAGTGCTGCAGCATCTGGACCATCATCTGTATATGATAGTTCTGAATCTTCTGATTCATGACCAAGTGCGACAACATCTGGACCGGCATCTTCAATAATTGAGAGAAAAGCACGATCAACTCCCTCTGAAATTGCAGGTTCACTTTCCAATTCATCATCACTAAGGGAAGTAAACAGATTCATCTGAAGTTTCAACATGGTGTTGGCACATTCCCTTGCAAAATGACCAAACCCCATGCAGGCATCACACTTGAGAATTTTTTATATTCAGCATCGTAGATGAATTTCTTTCGTTGATAACTTCCCCCAGAATTTTCTTTCAAATTCAAAAAAGTGTTGAACTCTTTAAGAAGGAGATAAACATTGTCCATATCATCTGGAAGGTGTTCTTCATCCTCAACATGATCTATATCATTGATGGTGGAAGATTCACCACATGGACTTGATGAAGCTTCACTTTTGAAAAGCATAACATTTTCTTTTCCATCGATAGCATCTTGTTGAGCAAGATTCAACTCATAGGCCTTAAGAATACTCACAAGCTCAGCATAACTCATCAAATCTGTATCCTTTGATTCTTCAATGGCACAGATTTTTGAATTAAATCTTTTGGGAAGAGTACGGAGTATTTTATTGACTAACCTGAGATTTGATACAGGATCACCAAGAGATTCCAATTCATTGACAATGACGAGCAACTTTGCAGTATACGAACTTATGGATTCATCTTCACTCATCCGTAGGTTTTCAAACTTAGTGCTCCACATCCTTGCTTTCGTTCTTTTGACACTGTTAGACCCTTCACAATGCTCTTGAAGTATCTCCCATGCATCTTTTGCAGAGTTGTAATTTTGAATGAGGCCATACATGGAATTTACATAAGCGCTGATTGCGTGGAATGCTTTGGCATTAGCGCTTGAGAGAGCAGTTTCTTCAGGAGTCAATTTAGATTCATCTTGCGACGTGGGAGGAGTCCAATCTGTCATAATACTTTTTCAAGCATTTATATTGAGAGCCTTGATGTAACTTCGAATTCGATTCTTCCACACCGAATAATTTGTACCATCAAGAATAGGAGGGCGAGAACAATCTCCACTATAGTAGTCCATGAGATCACAACACACTTTAACCGCAGGATCAAAACTTAGTTGAGTCAAGTTTTGGCTCTGGTACCACTTGTAAGTGTGCATGGTTGAAAACAAGCATATTAGACAAGTGTCGTTCCAAGTGCTGCAACACTCCGAATGACACTAATTGCAAAGAACAGAAACAGCAGTGGAAAACATAAACAAGACAAGAATAAACTCTTCCACAAACTTACGTTTGTGGCGGCCTCATGGCAAAACGTTCACTAAACTTGAAAATTAGTGAATACAAAAGTCTTCAAGGATACAATCTAACTCTAGAATATACCCTATCTAACTTGCAAAGGTAGACCTATTACAAGATCTAAAAACGTGATATGAAATCACAAAACTACTCTCAAAATAAAGATTGTAAAAAGACAATTACAATCTTCTAGCATATAAGAAGAAACATCGCATTCCTTCAACGCTCAAAAGAGAATAGACAAGTGCAGCTCTAAGTGTGGTAACACTTGAACCAGCATACAAATAACACCTTTAATGTGTGGATTTGTATCAGATGTTCTGCCCATGGAATGAAGGCTTTTGACTCTATATATCTGTGAAAGATCGTGCCTACATCCATCTTCTTTTAGAAACGTGTCTTCTTCAGTTTATTTATCTTGAGCACCAATATCTCAAATACAATCTCCATCACTTCCTTAAAAATAGGAAACTTGTAACCTCCTCTTTTACTTGCTTATCATGATCTCTCTTCAAATATATTGAAACTCCTTCTCCCACGTTCTATTAGTTGTCTGAAAAATCAACAAAGTAATAACCAATACAACACAATACAATTAATAGAACACGTGACATGGAGAGGTGAAATTTAGAGTGTGACTTTAAGTGTGGCAACATCATCATTCACACTAACACATTATGCTTTATATATGCGGTTGGTTTAGTCATTGATATATTACTTTGGTGATTGAACTGGCTTATTTTGAAGCCATTTCCCTTGTAGCCTTGACCAGATTTACAAAATACTTAGTACATAATTCTGAACCGAAGTATTTAGTTAATTTATTCACCCTCACCCATGAGGTCTTATTCTCCTACTAGGTTGGAATAGGAACCGAAGTTACATGTTTGTTGTGTGCATTCGATTGTTGTTGTTAGGTATTTTCTCGCGAATTCAACCTTAAATGAAATAGCTTGTTCTTGGCATTGAAAGAGTAAGATGATGTTATTGCCATTTGACTTGAGAAATAGAACTCATAAAATAGGTTGCAAACAATTTTTTCAATGGCATTATAGTCTAGGCAAATTCCTTGGTTGAGTTTTTTAGACAGTGGCAGGTTTCATTTTGATAGAGGCGAGTAGCTAAGATTTTTTGAAAAAAACTCATGGTTATACCTTTTTATTCATTGCAGGCGCTATCATTCAGGTTGGTCATCATCAGATTCTTCATCTTCGAGTTCTCCTTCACGTAGTCCTTACTGTGGTCGAAGTCCAAGTAGAAGTGTTGAAAGAAGTCATAGAAACAGGTATGTTTATTTATGTTCCTAAATTATTGTTGCCTTGATTATTGTGATCTCCTCCTCTTATTTACATAAAATTTTCATACTGCCTGGGATTCAGTCACTTAAGCATGAAAAGACTAAGATGTCCCTAGTACTGGCTTGAGAAAACAGAACATAAGAAACAGGTTTTTTAGCATGCAAAGATCCAGGAAACATGTTTCATTTGGTTTGGCTGATAGTCAAACCGAACTACTTGATTCCAGATTTTTCTTTAAAAGCTCGTGTGAGCTCGGTCTGTCAAAGTTATCAAATAAACTTCTGATTGATAAAGGTCGAGTTTGTTAAGTAAAAACAAATAAAGGATAAAAGTATCAAGCTACTCAAACTTATTGTGGTTCTTATCCTTTCTAGTAACATTAATTTCGGATTTTCATGAAATGAAGAAAATAATAAAATTCTCTTCGCCTTAAAATTTTACATGGTGAAAGTTAGAAAAATACTCTATAAGATGGAATAAAAGAACGCACAATTACATTATATCCAACTTTTAGACAGAAGTGGAAATAAGGGTGATGATATCAATTAAAAGAAATTCATTATAAAAAAAAAGAAACAAAAATGCGGGTGTTACATTTCGAAAGCTCTTCTACTTTATAGAAAGTAGCTTAAGTGGAAGCCCTGAGCCTGAGTATCATCCTTTCTATAGAAGAATAAGACGCTCACCATCGACTGAGTAACTTGGGCACCATCAAATCCGCCATAGAAGAGATAGTCGGGAAAGGAAAGGGAATTTCGAACAAGCCGTTAACTCTCATAGTAAAGAAGAAAGGCATGCCAAATCTCACCATGGTGGATTTAGGAGGTGCTTAGATTTTTCTTCAAGGTAATTTTATTTTTCTTCGATTGCAAATGTATTGTTGCTAGAAGATATAGTTAGAACATGATTTTTTTTTTAATTTTGTTTAGCAATTGTAAATTTTTTTTTCAATAATTTCTTTTTTTTGAAATCATACTGTAATTTTTTTTTTATCATAGTAGTCAAAAAGATATTTAACAAATATGTATAATTACTATAACAAAGAAAGATCTTACCCCAATATTAACGTAATATACTTTCATATAACATACAATAGCACAAAAATTATATACTATAATCGATCCGCGACATACTATAACATTCGTACACCGCGGTGCACTATCTTTCTCACTTCGTCGTAGTCATTAGACTTTACCATAATATTTATATACTATAACACGGAAACAATATACAATAACTCAATCTGAGTACATTTTTTTAGCTAACCTACTATAACACAGATATGACATTATAAGATAGAAAATTTACTACAACATCAACCAAATATACTTTCATCTAACATACAATACAATATATATCGCAGAAAATTACATATTATAGCCGATTGACGACATACTATAACACTAAAACAAAATACTATGAGACATATACAATACACTTTTAGATTAAAACATACTGTAATACGAAAACGACATATTATGAGATATGCAACACACTTTTAGATAAGACACTACAAAATAAATATAAAATATTATAATACGAAAACGACGTACAACAATATCAATGAAATATTGTTTCAGGTAACATACAATAACACAAAAATTATATATATAACGCGGAGTATATACTTTTAGTTGACATATTATAGTATTTACATTGCACACAATAATATGGAAACGACATGCTATAAAACCATCAAAATATTCTTCCATCTAAGACATAATAATACAAAAATTGCATACTATAACCCATCCACAACGTACTATAACATATGTAATGTACACGAGCGTTGATATATGAGGATGTTTTATGATTTCCAATAATGATTCACTAGATGCAAAAAAATTTAATGCTTTAAATTCATCCTATTGATTTAGGAACTAGAACTATTAAAAATAATAATGGACATTAATTAGTCATTATTCATCCCTTATATTTAGAAACTGCTAAAGATTAAAGGGTTGATTAATTATAATTATATTATACTATATTAATTAATTATAGATAATATGATAGGCTGACCCGTGTCACAACCCATCTTTTTCTTATGACCCGCCTCTCAGGGAGGCACTCTTAAAAAAATCACATCATACATTATTATTATTATTATTATTATTATACCATAGATAAAGTAACTAATAGAGGTAGGGTAGAGTAACTATCCTTTTGGATTATTGAATTTGGGGTGGAAAAACTTTTTTCAAATTTTTTATATTTTTTAATTTTTTTTAATAATTCTTTTTTATAATAATTTTTTTTATATTAAAAAAACTTTTTAATTTTTTATACTCCCTCCGTACCACCTATTTTTACCTACTTTGCATTTTGGGTTGTCCCACGTATTTTTACCCATTAAAATACCATACCCATTCCATTAATGATAAAAATACATAATATTTTGTTACATACTGTACTTTTTACAATCCCAACAACTTTAATTATATTTTTACACTTTATTCATCATTTTCAACAACTTTATTTACATTTTCCTTTTAAATTACTAATTTATCCATACTTTTTCTTACATTAGTATATTAAAAAAATAACACGTCTTAATCTCCGTGCCCGTAAAATTAGTAAAAATATCCCGGACGGAGGGAATAATATTTTTTATACTATTAAAATATTTTTGTTACGTGAAAAGATTTCAAATTACAGATCAAATTAAGAATTTGAAAATTCTTTCAAAACAATTACTATATAAAAAGATTAAAATCAAATCTCCAATTTTAAATACATTCATTTAAATCATGCGTTTAAAAATTTTGAACATTCCTTGCTACCCTAAAGACAATCTCACTCTTTGTATACTCTTAAACCCTGCGATATTTAAGATTTTATCCGTCTGAAAATCCTAGTAATTCGATTCTTAAATGCCACACGGCTTCGGCGGCAAGAGGAAAGATCCTGTGTGGCAGTGCGTACGGAATTGCGGTGCTTGCTGCAAGCTCGATAAGGGCCCCACCTTTCCTTCCCCTGAAGAAATCTTCGACGACCCTTCTGATATCGAGGTCTATTTCCACAATCTTCTTGCTCAAATCTACAAATCTTTCTAAATTTGCTGATTTCACATTGAATTTAGGAAAATAAACCCTTCATTTGCGAACCCTAATTTGATTTTTTTTTTTAGAATGGAATGTGTATTTATATGTATGTATGCGTGGATAGGTGAGAGAATTCTGATGGTTATATGATGTTTGAATGGATGGATAACTTGTTTCAGCTGTACAAAAGCATGGTTGGTCAAGATGGGTGGTGCATACACTATGATAAGAGCTCAAGAGAGTGTTCCATTTATGCTGGTGAATGCATTGTTTTCTTGTTTTCAAGATTCTTAATTTTCTCACAATATTTGGCTTCTGATTGAGGTTTGAGCATTACATTGAGAATCATTTGAGATTTCTTGAAGTTTGGATTGCAATCATATAATTTGAATGCTGAAGGGCTGTTTCAAAAATTCAAATTCTTCTCTGAGCTTATATGTTTATGCATTTGATAAGGATGGAAAAATAAGAAAAAAAAGAAAAGAAAATCAAACAGTAATACTGTTTGCCCAATCAAACGGAAGACTCCGTTTGCCCAAAAGCCTACAGGCTTCTTAATCCAATAATAATTTGATATGAATACATAAACCCTAATCACACCTTAAATAATATTACTCACTAATACCAAAAAAGAAATAAACCAAACCCTAAGGGCCTAAAACCTAGCCCACGAAAAATGGGCTCAAGCCCTAAACATTATTATAATTAAAATAAATAAGAGCAGCCCACGGAAGTGGACCCAAGCCCGCTCCCGTCGACGTGAACCCTAATTTTGCTTCATATCAATTCCATCCTCCTTCGAAACAACCTTGTCCAACAACCTTGTCCTCAAGGTTGCAGTCAGGTAACCGCCATAGAGTAAACATGAAACCCACGCCTCTCCTCAAAAAGCTCTTCCTCTCCATTCATTAACTCTTTCCCTGTAACCTTGCAATACTCGTACTGTTTGAGGCCCAACTCCTCGTCCTCCTCAGCCAACAACATTCTCAGTTGTTTTAAAAGGCAGTCATGCCAAGGTGTAAAGGGTTTCTTACCCCCAAAGCACAACTCTTTCGCTCTAAAGTCCTCCAAGGCTCTCGGTGGAAGATGAGTAAATCTGGAATGAGCAGTAAACTTCCCGGACTGTCCCATATTCATCCCGAACTTCCCTGAATTCATCCCGAGGGATCTGCAGTCGGCTTAGAGAAACTGCAGGTTGACCCAACCTGCACACTGCTGCCCCTACTGCAATATTACTTACCACAGGCAGCCTTGAACAACCAATAGAGTCAGATCCATTGAAGGACGGAAGTTGCACTGAACATATTTGCAGTTGAGGGTGAATCGCCAGTGGTAGAGTCGCCGTTTCGATCTCCGTAGTGGTGACATCCTTGCGACGCAGATCTGCGGCTGATTGTTGCGATCCGGAGAGTTTCATAATCACCTTCGAAAGTTCACCCATAGTAGCCGAAATTTCAACCATCGTCTTCTTCATCTCCGCCTGATCAGCCTCGAGTTTATCCATCGTCTTCTTCATCTCCGCCTGATCAGCCTCGAGTTTATCCAATCTCTCCCCAGTGGAACGTGTGGGATCCGGCAGGCCGGACCAATTGATAAGGATGGAAAAAAAGAAAAAAGAAAAGAAAATCAAACAGTAATACTGTTTGCCCAATCAAACGGAAGACTCCGTTTGCCCAAAAGCCTATAGGCTTCTTAATCCAATAATAATTTGATATGAATACATAAACCCTAATCACACCTTAAATAATATTACTCACTAATACCAAAAAAGAAATAAACCAAACAACCTTGTCCTCAAGGTTGCAGTCAGGTAACCGCCATAGAGTAAACATGAAACCCACGCCTCTCCTCAAAAAGCTCTTCCTCTCCATTCATTAACTCTTTCCCTGTAACCTTGCAATACTCGTACTGTTTGAGGCCCAACTCCTCGTCCTCCTCAGCCAACAACATTCTCAGTTGTTTTAAAAGGCAGTCATGCCAAGGTGTAAAGGGTTTCTTACCCCCAAAGCACAACTCTTTCGCTCTAAAGTCCTCCAAGGCTCTCGGTGGAAGATGAGTAAATCTGGAATGAGCAGTAAACTTCCCGGACTGTCCCATATTCGTCCCGAACTTCCCTGAATTCATCCCGAGGGATCTGCAGTCGGCTTAGAGAAACTGCAGGTTGACCCAACCTGCACACTGCTGCCCCTACTGCAATATTACTTACCACAGGCAGCCTTGAACAACCAATAGAGTCAGATCCATTGAAGGACGGAAGTTGCACTGAACATATTTGCAGTTGAGGGTGAATCGCCAGTGGTAGAGTCGCCGTTTCGATCTCCGTAGTGGTGACATCCTTGCGACGCAGATCTGCGGCTGATTGTTGCGATCCGGAGAGTTTCATAATCACCTTCGAAAGTTCACCCATAGTAGCCGAAATTTCAACCATCGTCTTCTTCATCTCCGCCTGATCAGCCTCGAGTTTATCCATCGTCTTCTTCATCTCCGCCTGATCAGCCTCGAGTTTATCCAATCTCTCCCCAGTGGAACGTGTGGGATCCGGCAGGCCGGACCAATTGATAAGGATGGAAAAAAAGAAAAAAGAAAAGAAAATCAAACAGTAATACTGTTTGCCCAATCAAACGGAAGACTCCGTTTGCCCAAAAGCCTATAGGCTTCTTAATCCAATAATAATTTGATATGAATACATAAACCCTAATCACACCTTAAATAATATTACTCACTAATACCAAAAAAGAAATAAACCAAACCCTAAGGGCCTAAAACCTAGCCCACGAAAAATGGGCTCAAGCCCTAAACATTATTATAATTAAAATAAATAAGAGCAGCCCACGGAAGTGGACCCAAGCCCGCCCCCGTCGACGTGAACCCTAATTTTGCTTCATATCAGCATTTGTTTGAGTTTGCTTCTTGGTTTTCATTTTAGAGAGTCCATATTTTTGCCGAGTTGAGCCAGAGATCTTCGAGACGTTATATGGTATTGACAAGAAAAAGTTCAACAAGGAAGCTTGCAGGTTTAGTTTCTTAACCATATAGTTTCTTTTGTTTCTCAAATATTGATGTTTAAGATGATCATCATGAGAAGAAATATCGTTTTTTTTTCCAGCTTTTTAACACATGGCAATTCAGCTGCTGGATAGACACAATTAAAGATGTGTATGGAAATCATTCAGAAGAGTTGGAAAAATTCAACCGTGCAATATGGACGAACAGTTCAAAATGATGACTATGCCTTCGAAATGTAAGATAACTCGTTATAATATATTTATACTTTTAATTCGTGTTGTGATTTCTACGCAATATGATAATATCACATCTCACTCGTTTGGAGCTTAGTTTGTTTTATACCTTTTTTAATTGATTTTGGATCCTTGTTATTCGGCATTGATTATTGATCAAAAAGCAGTGGATTTGATGTATGCAGCAATAGCCAGTAACTTAATAAGTCTCAACCTCACATAAGACTTTACTAGAGTAACTAAAATTCATAAAATGTGTTCAAATTTGTATAATATGTTTATTGAATATAGCTTTCAGCGATCAATCTCAAAATGAAATATCGAACAGCTTTGTTTTTTTGTTATCTTTGAAGGCCATATGTTGAAGTTCTCGTGTTTGGGCTTATGATATCTAAGAATGTAATATCTTTTCACTGTTGGGGCTTATTTTGTCCTACTGATTATGAATCCTTTTTCTGTTGTGCTACTTGTCAGCTCTTAGGCTTTAAAGGCAGAGGACAAATGTTGTGAATCAAATGGCTGATAGATGGCCTTGTATCGAAGAGTAGACATGCATGCTTAGCTATGGTTCACCAAACAAAAAACACCAAGACAGGAGTCCAATAGTAACTTTGAACGGGCTAGTCATGGCATATGGGATTTTTTCGTGGCAAGCGGGAGAGTTGCACATTGATCTGAATGGAATGTCAAAACAACCGTAAGTGTATACGATGTTGTCATGACATTGTTTGTATATGGGGAGGGAAGGATATAATGTGAATGCATCATTTTTCATTGCTCTTTAGCTTCGTTTGTATGTGGAGATTTTGATCTCATATGTTAAGAGTTTTTCTTTGTTATTTCTGGATTATGTTCGATTATACACAACTGAATGTCTAACACAAAAGACTTCTAACTTATATTTTAGTATGTACCGTATACATAGTAAACTCACAGAAATGCCAACTCAAGACTCGTAATGATGAGATAAAATACGAGAATGCAGAACAGGGGAGATTTGAAACCTCTAAAAACCTTGAAAATTTTATACAGCCATTAAAAGTTCCTGCGCTTTAACGTTGTCTAAGAAGACAATGAACATCGTAGGCCTGTTTCGTATGAAATTAGACTATTCACACCTATGCTTTCTTTCTGGTCCTATAGAAATAGCACCTTGAATATACAAGGGTCTGACTCAGAAGAAGATCTTGCAAGCAATTATTCACACCGTATGACTGAGAGGGCCAATACCCAATTCATCGTCGATATCATCAGCATCTTCGAAGAGTTTAAGGAACTGCGCCTGCTGTTGTTGTCTCTTCCTTCTCTGCCAGTATTTGACACCGGCTACCAGGCCAATGATAAACAACGCTGAGGCTACACAACTGATAATGATAATCAACCCCCAACGTACCACCCAGTTTGAGTGGTCTTTGGGTTTAGAGGAATTTTGCGAAGCTGGAAACACGATCATACAATCAACAGTTAGCTTATATGGCTGTATTCTTTGATAGAACAATCCTGCATACATATTTTATGTGCTCTAATATATAAGACCGTTTATATTAACACTTCTACGTTTATTTGATTAAGAAAAAAAAAAGAAAAAAAAGGAAGATTCTATGCTATATAGGAATATTATAAACGACATTGTCTACCCTGATATGCTTATGAAATAACAGAGATAGATCGATTAGGAAATCAGCAACAACACATAATATTTGCATTGAAATGTCAAATGAACAAAAATGCAGGCCGAGAGATAAAATGAGGATTTACCCTTTATCAAAGTAACACATTCTGGACAGAGAAATGTGGCATTGAATTCTTTGTCTTTAAAATGAGTATATTTGCCATCAGAATTGAAATCTGAAGCACATAATTCCCACTCATCAAATTCATCATCTGCTTTGAGAGCATCCTTCTCATAGAATCCACAACGTTTGCATTTTAAATCTCGAAGTTCTGTTAGAGGCTGGAGTGTACAAAAGAAAATTGATATTACTTTTCATTTGAGGATATACATTCATCCGTTTATACATTTAATACAGTGAAAAAAAAAAATCTCAGACTAAGGGGGTGCTTGCAAATTTTTTTGTCAGCTTATAAGTTAATATCACTTATCTTTTTAAGCTGGGTATTCATAGCTTTTAGATTTTAAAAGTGATTATAACTGTGAAAAAGTTTTGAAAACACCCCCTAAGTCAAGCAACGATTAGACAACCACAAACAAAGGAATGCAGATGTTATCCAACTGACTGGAATAATCAAACAAGAAAACACCAACTGAAACAATAAGATATTGGCCATCAGTTTATCACCACAGACAAATAGGGAGAAGTGGAAACTAGCGAGACACCATTATAGCTTCCACAAATAACTTCATGCACTGTCAAAGTAATAGAACACAAAAGCTAAAGCTATATATATATATATATATATATATATACACATACATCAAGGAGAATGATTGGACAAACAAACTTTAAAGCAAAAACAGTTCCTTCAAGGAAGGAGCTGGTCAGCATTATGAAATTTAATGAAAAAATGCACTGATTCTGATTAGAAAAGGTAACATAAATTGTAATTTGGTTTTGTAATTGAGGCCTGAACAGATTGCCATGGAGTCTCTACTCTCTAATAACATACACACTAAGAAAGAATATGACAACCTACAAAAATATACAGTAAAGATAATAAAGAATAACCACAACCATTAAAAAAATAAAGAGAAGCTCTCTTGTGAGACAGGTTATTTGTGAGACGGGTCGACCCATCACTAAAGTATGTTTAATGTATAGATAAAGTATGTATAGTTAAAGTATGTTAATAATAAATCATATTATAACACGCTAATTCTAAAATCATACTATAATGCATTATCCAGCATATTTTAGAAAACATACTTTAACAACCATTAAACATACTTTAACTATATAATAAGCATACTTTATTGATGGTCACAAATAACCCGTCTCACAAGAGACTTTGTCAAAAATAAAAAGAATCACATAAATAAAGAAACTCAGTAATCAATTTAGAAAATTTAAAGTTGATAATCATAGGCATCTTTCAGTCCTTACCTGCCAAGATTCTTCACCTTTAAAGGTATATGTCACACGCTTTTCTTTAACATCTGGTAATACTATCTTATCCTCCCCTTTACAGTGAAATAACACCGTCGGTTTGGTTGGAATCCATTCATGGGTTTTGAATATCTCAATAGAGTCTAGTGTAACAACTGCAGCCGATATTAAAACTGGAGGCATCCAGAAAAAGAGTAGAAAAAATAAACTACAGTCAGATTAGCCGAACAACTTTCAAGAACATTAAGAACATCATTGATTTAATTTTTACTCGTTGCTCAACAATGCAAATAAGAATGAAATGTTGCAATAAAACCAATAATCGTTCCTCTTCTCAGTAAAGATTCATCAAAACTAAACAACATTACTTTCTTATTTCCCCCCTTTTCCCACTATAATCTTAAGATTAAACTGCATGTCCAAATAATTTGATTCGTTACATCATCCATGTTCGTTTTCTCCACAGAGATGCCAAAACAAAGAACAAATCATAGCCTATATCACCACCAAAGACACAGCCTTCATAACAATTTATGTCCATATGATGTGTCTTCATAACCAATACCTAATTCCTAAATTTAAAAGATGATTCAATAATAAGATCAAATCAGAACGTTACATTAGCTTAAAACGTTAATTGATCAACTAATTTACCTGGAGAAAAGATGAGAAGAATCGCGCATGAGAAAAACAATGAACAAGGTACCTCTGGTACCAAACGACGGCGAATCATCGCACCGCCAATTCTCGCCGCCTATATATCCCGATCAATCAATAAATATAATATAAATCAATTTTACTAGATCGAAAATAGGGCTTCTGAGATTTTTCCTTTGACGTGCTGGCGCGAAGGAGAAGATAATCGATGCAGAAGAATATTATTAGCGGGCTCGCGCGTTAAACGATGTACCTTCTTATTCAAGGTTGTACGCTTCGCCTACGATGTTGTACGGTATAAGGATATGTTATTGCCAAGAATATATAACTACGAAATGTTCTAATTTAATACTCCATATTCCAAGATAGTTGTGTATTTTTAAATTATTATTAAAAAAAACAATCCTCCACATATTTGAATTATTATCGATAGGTACGCGTGTATATAATCTAATTACTAATAAATACATTGATCTAAATGTTTATTTCTTTTTTCAGCTTTAGCCTTATTTACGACGCTGAATATTTCAATATTTTCACTTAACACTAATTTTATTGAACATTAGTGTACACTAAATCAAATAAAAACAATTGGTGAGAGATTTAAGATGAGATTTAATGATAATTACTACAATCCTATTTTCAATTTAATTAATCACGTATTCTGTTTCTTTCTCAAAGATGCACACTAATATACATTTGTAGGGTTCTTCAATTTAATTACGTATTTTCAATTTCTCTCTAAGAATGCACACTAATGTACTTAACAATAGTTTCAATAGTGTATTTTCGTTTCTCTCTCAAAGATGCACGATGTACATTCGTAGAATTTTTCAGAGTAATCACGTATTTTTTGTTTCTCTCTCAAGAATGCATACTAACTCTACATTAGTAGGGTTCTTCAATTTAATTGCGTATTTTTAGTTTCTTTCTTAATAGAATGTACACTAATGTACATTCATATAAATAACGTATTTTTGTTTTCATCTTAACAATGCATACTAATGTACGGATATGTATAGGTATTATGGGAAAAACAAAATCTAATTTTGTATTTATTGGTAATTTTCGAAGTAAATGTATTGCTTAGTAATTTTTAAATACGTTTTGTACCTATTATTTATTGACCCCTACATATTTCTTCCATGTAAAAATAATATTCTTATTAATTAAAAAATATATGGAGTATATTCATATTCTTTAAAACATGATGTTATATCGTATCTTGTGCATCGAATATGCGGGAGGTTAATTGTCATATAGTATACATGCCTTTAAATATAAAAATTTATACCTTCAATTCTCATAAAATAACACTCTTTCTGTTTGGTTCTAAAATGTTTATTTGTTTTTTGCACGTGAATTAAGAAATATTATTATTATATGTAAAGTGGGTAGTTATATTAGAAGGAAGTGGTGTGGTATATTGCGTACTTTTTTACTAAATAGGAGAAATTGATACATTTAAACCAGACGCCAAAAATAGTAAAATGAACACCTTAAAAGTGGACGGAGGGAGTATATATGGGAGTATATATATACTCCCTCCGTACACTTTTAAGGTGTTCATTTTACTATTTTTGGCGTCCGGTTTAAATGTATCAATTTATATATATATATATATATATATATATATATATATTATAATGCTTTTCGTATTTCAACATATTTTTATGAATTTATTAACTAAATTGTATTCCCTCCATCTCACATTAAAATTTACATTTTTTATTTTAATTTGTAGGTTAACATTTTTTTTTTGTCAGTTGGGCCTACACAAAATAATTAATTATTTTATATAGGGTCTACGTACAACTACTCATTTTATATTAAGTATTTTCTTTTTCTTACTACAAATTAAAATATTAAATCTCTTAATTTGCGTGAAAAAACAAATGTAAATATTAACTCAGGGAGGGAGGGAGGAAGTATGTTATAACCTTAAAACCAAAGTTTGTATGAGAATATTACTCTTATTTAATTTGTTGCTAACTCTTTACACCTTAAAAATACTTAGAAATTTCTAAGATGCATGATACTCCTACTTTTTTTCATCTTACTAAACACATAATTCCCTTTATACAAGCGTTTGGTGTACTAAAAACGAAATAAAACACTGATTTTAGAGATTTGATTTGCCGTAACAACACTTGGCACTTAAAAATCAACTTGTCTGCAACACATTCTTATATATGTCTGCAGTTACAAATGATAGCTACCTACGTTCATTAATCAGAAGAAAACACCTTAGTTTCCAACTGATATGCTTTGGTGAAGAAGGAAGGCCAGCAAAGGTATGTCGACATGATGCTGCTGACCGTGGACGCCCCAACGAGCATGTTCATCACGACGATCTGAAGCTGGATGGCCTCAAGAGGCGACGCTCCCCCCATGATGAGCCCCGTCATTGCACCCGGAAGTGAAATCAGCCCCACCGTCTTAGCATTGTCTAAAACCGGAGACAGAGCAATCACCAGCGCCCGTCTCACTTGTTGTAATGTCGCTTGACGAGGGGTTGCTCCCAGAGCTAATGCTGTCTCTACCTGTCCACAAACACCCTTAGTTATCCCCCATTTCTATTTCAAACTCATTAACAATCATGTAGTGAAATAAGTTCAAGATTAGCATCACAAGACATGATTATTACTCCCTCGTATAAGATATCTATTTTGTCATTTTAATCGTCCAATGACTCTAAAGATATGCATTTTCACTTTTTAGCAAAAGAGACCCACACATGACCCCACACTTACTACTGGTGCAACTTTTTAATTCACGTACCTTATTGATGGATGGAGGGAGTATTAAATTACACAAAACTACTGTCCTAAAATGTGTCAATAGATCAAGAAACACCATACCAGATTCATCTGAATCTTGATGTCATCCCGGAGCTTCTTCATGGTTACACCTGTAACCGTCATTGCATTGCCAACCATCATCCCGGCCACAGTGATGATGTACCTCGGAGTAAATGGGAAGACGCGTAAAACAACCAACAAGAACATGGTGATCGCCGTTCCAGCTAGGATCGACACTCCTGCAACGTACTTCCCTCGCGGTACATGTTTCGCTCGTTGCCCTGCCGTGTAGCCCGCTACGGATACCTGTGTAATCAAGAACAAACTGATGAAGCTGTTCCTTTACATTATTAAACAAGTTAATGTGTTGTTGAAGCTAGAAAACAGAGAAGGTTTCAACTGTGTATGTGTAAGCATTGCTAAACTTAAATCTTTTTTGTCTCAATCACAAGCCAGAATGGGAAAGTCAGTACATGATAGTATGTATTTTTATTTGAAGGACCTCTTTTTATTATAATTGCAAGAAATCAATTACTCCCTCAAGGACCTCTTTTTATTATAATTGCAAGAAATCAATTACTCCCTTAAGGACCTATTTTTTTCATTTTGGTCGTCTCACCCAAAGGGTTCCCTTTCTTTTTTTATACACATGGGTCTCACACTCACCCACTAATACAATTAAAACATGGGGTCCACACTCTCACTAATACAACTACCCACTACACATTAAATAATGATACTCCTTAATCTACGTGCAAAAAAGCAAAATGCACCCTTGGTGCGGGACGGAGGGAGTACATAATACTCCCTTAGTTTGATTAAATGGACTCGTATACAAGCTCATTAGGGAGTACACATTAATTGATTAAAATAACCCCATTTGAGTTTTTAATTTTTAAAAAGACCAAAATACATTAAAGTAGAATGTTAAATAAGAAAAAAAGCTTATCGAATATTCCACTTCCAAATAAAATAAGAGAGGTGATAGTGTGCAAGTGTATGGTATTCCTTGCTTTTCAAAATATATCGTAATACTCTCTTAAAAGAGTTTATACATAAGAGTATATTACTCTTTATATAGAAATCTTTATCGTACAAAATAATATCCCAATCGCATGAATACAATTGTTTGTATATATAAGTATTTGCCTTTAGAATATAACGATAGTTCATACACCAAAGTAATATTACTCTTTATATAGAATTCTTCTATTGTACAAAATAATATACCAATCGCATGAATACAACTGATTGTACATAAATATATATTTGCCTTTAGAGTATGACGATTGTGGAAACGGATCATAAGCTAATTGTACTACTCCTTTCAAATTGATAAAAATATTTATTTTCGAAATAACATCAAGATGATTTCATGGAATAAGTCCTCATTATAATAATTTCTGATTTGATTCCATCGACATATTTCATGGAATAAGTCCTCATTAGGATTTAGTTGACAGATTTAAATGGCAGCAATTGCTTACTTTCTTTGATAAAACTAATTATACTTCAACTATATACATACGCCACCATCTACAATTGGTTAAAAAAAAATTGCTTTATTTTCAGAAGCAAAATCTTAATCCATTATCTAAATAACCCCCATCAAATTCAACTGACATTACACCGTTTCAGGTGAAGCTGTCTCAAATTATTTAGCTGGAAGTAATTTCCAGAATTGCCCTTCAACTCGACCACCGACACAGGACACTCCAGCTACAGCGATGGTGGTCGAGTCGAAGGAATAATTGGAAAAGGGTATGGTTACGACCAAGAAAGAAGCATTTTCAGACAGTCAAATGAAACCAGTATAAATAAATAAACTCACCATGAAAACATAAGCCATTACAATCCAAATAGCATTATGCTGGCTGAAAATGAACTGCAGAACAAATCCAATAATGGAGAGTTGCAGAAAGGCCCTGAAAATGGAGTAAGCCATCTCACCCTCCAACCCCAGCTTCTGGAAGTAGGACAGCGCCACCGCCATCGCCACCACCGCCAGCGCCGCCGCCGGCTTGATCATGCCCTGCAAGAAATCCACCAGCCATTGCCACTCCATAGGACAAAAAACAAAGATTTGTCAACTTAGGAAATGAATTTGAGGGTACAATAATAGGTACGAACAGATATAAATAAATAAATTGACCAAATTTATAGTAGCCACTAAGTACAATTTTAAATAACCACGGATATAATTTTTACTAGCCACTATTTGGTGGATTCCCCAAATTACCCCATAACTATCAGATAAAGGACGACAATAATGGGGGCATGATTATGTCAGTGTTGACTGCATTAAATAGGGTGGGTGGGACCACATTTAAAATTATAGGAAATATTTTTTTCCAAAAAAAATTTAAAAAAAATTGAAAAAATATTTCTTCTATTCGGCCTATTAGGCCAACACTAACTGTTCTATTCGGCCAACACTTTTTTTTCCAGAAAAATTAAAAAAATTCAAAAAAAAAAATTTCTTCTATTTGGCCTATTCGGCCAACAATTTTGTTCTATTCGGTCAACACTATTTGTTCTATTCGGCCAATACTTTTTTTAAAAAAAAAAAAAAAAAAAAAATTCGAAAAAAATATTTCTTCTATTCGGCCTATTCGGCCAACAGTATTTGTTCTATTCGGTCAACACTTTTTTTCTCAAAAAAAATTAAAAAAAATTCGAAAAAAATATTTCTTCTATTCGGCCAACAATTTTGTTCTATTCGGCCAACACTATTTGTTCTATTCGGCCATCACTTTTTTTCCAGAAAAAAATTTTTAAAAAATTCAAAAAAAATATTTCTTCTATTCGACCTATTCGGCCAACACTATTTGTTCTATTCGGCCAACACTTTTTTTAGAAAAAATTAAAAAAAATTGAAAAAAATATTTCTTCTATTCGGCCAACACTTTTTATTCTATTCGGCCAACACTTTTTTTTACAGAAAAAATTAAAAAAAATTCATACGAATAAAATTAATGCCTCTTTTTGTATTTTAATAAAAAAATATATACATGAGGCATATAAAAATAACAAATTAATGCATTCAATAGACTGTATAACAAATTATTGTACTTTTGTACTTATTGGTCAAAAAGAGACCTCAAACATGTAATCAGTGGGTCCCTTCCAAGGACATTTTGATATGTTCCATTAAAAGTGGTTAGAATAAATTGTTTTTAAAACTTATGGCTACTAAAAAGTACTTTTAACCAAGAGTAACTACTTTTTACAATTATCACATAAATAAATAAATATTAAAAGAAAAAGGTGTAATGATGCATCGTGTGTATTACGTGTTTTTTGTAGAAAAGACCTTCCCCCGATGGGATAGATTATTTGGGAGTAGCCGGTGGAGCTTTTATTTGAGTTTGATGGCCTAAAAATGAGTGGGTTGCAATTTTTTTTTTGTTTTTTTCATTATTTGAGATTTTTTTTTCTTCTTCGTCTTATTTTTAATGATTGAAAAGCCAACTTGTTTATCAAGAAGCTTAAATGTATCTAAGCTAATACTAGATTATAAAATTAGTAATGGAGTATAGAGTATTTTTTTTCATTAATGTGAATGTTATAGTTAAACTACTTTAGATTTTTTTTTTTTAAAGAAAATAATGTAAGAGCTTCGTATTTTTACTTAGTGTTCAAAAGTTTTACTTTTGAAATTGGTTCCATAAATTTATAAATTTAATGTTTTAATTGATTGATTATAGAGAACCACTCGATTGATCTTTAGATTACCAATTTTAAAATTAAATAAAATTCACTTAAATTACTGGTTATTAGACGTTGAATTATAATAGCAGAGATCTACTTTAGCTATAGGCACTTATACTTAAAGGTATGGAAAATATCAAGATAACATTATATATATACTCCATTTTTTAATAGATCATGAAAGTGAATTTTGTATATTTCATTGAAGTATCACTACAATTTAAACATTACCTATGTTAATAGCATGTTTGTGAACGTTTTTATTTAACTGAAATTTTAAATTAAATTTTATTTTAATTGATTTTTTTATTTAAAAAAAGAATTTCTTTAACGTATTTCATTTAAAATTTAGTAAATTTTATCGAAATGATCATATTTTCGTGCATACATTTATATTTTTTATTCATGTGTACGACCACGTACAAATAGAGTACCAGTTGAAATTAAATTATTGGATTGATTAGTTGGCCATTAAGCCTGGTTCCACTAATTTTTTCGTCTTTATTTTGGGCTTACTTTTTGTAGGGTCCACTCTAGAGAACCTTGCAGTTTGATTCACTTCAAAGGCAAATAAGTAATACTACTAAATAAGTAATACTACTAGTAATATCCAAATATCAAAGGGTTAATTGCACAAAAATTTACGAACTTTCTACTATTGTAAATTAATCTTCACTTTTGAAAAATTGCAAAAAAAAAACTATCACCTTTAAGTATTGTTGCAAAATAAACCCAATTTGTGACTAAAAGTAGGTTTTTTGGGTTTATTTTGCAACAATATTTAAAGGCGGTAATTTTTTTTTTCAAGTTCTCAAAAGTGAGGATTAATTTGCAATAGATATAAAGTTCATGGTTTTTTTTTCAATTAACCCAATAGCAAAATAATACTACTCCCCTGCCACGAATATATTCACATTTTCCATTCTAATCCGTCCCAATAATAATTTAACTCCTTAAAAATATAAATAATACACAATATCAATTATCTTGGATGTCCTGGTACATTTTAGTGTTACATTTCATGTTATACGCATTAGATGAGTGGCACGTATGCGGAGAGGAAAATCTCAATAATTCCCCTTAGGGTTGATTATTAGGGTATAGAATAGTTTATCCTACGTGTCAATCATCCAACGGTTTGTAACAGGAGATGTAATACCAAGATGTAACAGGAGATCCGAACCGAATATCAATAACCTATATACAAAAATGTCACCTCATTTCTACTCACAATCTAACCAAAGTCAACTATATAATACACTTTATTCTATTCAATTACCCAAAAATAAAATACCCCCTCTCTTTCTTATACTACTACAACAAACAGTTATTTTTCTTAAATTTCGTGCCACCAAATACATGATTGTATTTCTGAGTCGGAGGGAGTAATATTTTAATTCCCAAATTACATTTGGGGTGATTCTAGGTTAATGTGTTAAAAATATTGGTTAGTGGGTAGTTATTTTTTTTTAAAAATTAATTATTTTATTTTATTTTATGGTAGAGATCGAAATAAAATATTCTCTCCGTCCCAAACTCGTTGTCTTAGTTACTGTATACACGGAGTTTAAAAAAGTTACTTTTGACTAACTTTATTGACTTTTTAGGGGTATTGTGGTATTTTTAGGTAATAAATAAATTATAAAGTATGTTATGTGTGTTAGGTGGGAGTGGTATTTTTGAAATTAAGATAAACTTTTGAGGTTATTGGTTGATGTGAAGTTTCCTTTTTTGGAATAAGACAATTTATGTGGGACGGATGAAAATGAAAATTAAAACAACGAGTTTGGGATGGAGGGAGTATAATTTAACGGTGCATCAGTGCACTAGGTCCACAATCTTAAATTTAACTCCTCCCTCCAATTCCAGAATTAGGGCAAAATTAGGGCAGGCTGTTACTCTAACCATGAGGACCATGACACAATGGAGTCCGAAACACGAATCTCTTTCCTTATAATCGCTGAAAACAAAACAGCGTTTGAGGTTTATCCACCCCTAAGCTAGATTGGTATGATGGAATGAAATGATGATGGAATGGAATAAACTCATGAATTGAATAAAGATGTGAAATGAATGAATGAAAATGATGATTATAGTGATTGATATGATTTAAGAATAACTCAAGTAATAGAAAATGTATTACTTAACTGGTTCTAATGTCATTAATAATATTTTTGTAGCATTAAAATTTAAAATTTATATATAAAATATTTAATTAATTATAATCTCAATTAAAATTTTATATATTTAAAAAATTTTCATTAAAGATTTTATATTTAAAAGTGTTAAATTAAAAATAAAATAAAACCTTAATATTTATTAAAATATAAACAAAGAAATTACATATAATAAAAAATATTAAATTATATATAAAAAATAATTATATATTCGTATATTTAATTTTATAAATAATATTATTTTTTATTTATAATTTATTAATTTTTATTTAAAATAAATATCAAATTAATTATATAATTTTTTTAAATTTAAAGAATAAAATTTAAAATAATATATTTTACTGGGTATATAAAATGCATGATTTTTTTAAAATTTATAAATAATTTAATATTTTATTTTTTATTAAATAATATAATAATAAAGTTTTTAATTAATATTATACGTTAAACATAACAATATTAATTTATTTATAATTTTTTAATTATATATATATATATTATGGTATAAATTAAGAGAATATTTTTATAATTTTTTATGGTTTATATTATGCTACACAAATAAAAAAAAAGAAAAAAAGGTTGATTCTCGTACATGAGAATGAGAAATATCATGGGGTGAGATGAATCACCATTCTTTTGTTTAAGGGAATGTTGATTCCTCTCATTCTAAATTCTCATCGTTTTGATTCCAACTCAGTTTTCCTACCATAAAATCGCTAAAATAAGTCCCCAACTAATTCCCTTCTTTGAGAGCTGCCATTGATCGTGGTTCTCCAGTTGTTCTTAGGATTCTGTCGTTTCATCGTCTGCTGCTTGCGGCTCCAGGTAATAGGGTGGGTTTCTCCGGATTTATTTATTTATTTATTCTGTCAATGCTGACGAAAGGGGGAGTATAATTTGAATTCGAGTTAACAAGATGAAAATGGTGGGTTTTTAAAGCTACTGTTGCTTTGCAAAAGTCATAAATCTTAAGAAGAATTAATTAGACTGCTATTCCTCGAGTTTTGAGGAATATTTGCGTATTTGATCTTTATCTATGTTTGATTTTAATACGTGCATTTGTTCTAGAAGTGGTGGTTAAGTTTACTAATGTGATATAGTTCAGAATTCAGCCATTTAAACAAAGTAAAACGATAATCATCTTAGTATTATACTGTAGGTAGTGTTTATGATTGGTTAGGGATGAGTTTGTTTCTGGGTGATTTCATGATCAGAGAGGAGGCAAAAGTTGTATGTGTGTGCTGGTAGCTCATATTTGGATGTGATGGGTACGTAAAAAAGGATAGTAGACACTTGGATTTGGAGGGTTGGTGGAGGACAGCGTGATTGTTTTGAGACTCTCACGAGAACAAGAGTAATGGATGATCCGGTGGTGTACTCGGGCATTGAAGATCATCTACAAGAAAAGAAAAGTAGGGTCATACTTTGCTTCTATCGAGGACACACATGATAATGCTAATGTTCATCCAGAATGAGTCAACGTCTGGCATCTCCTAGTTGTGGGCATGGACAAACTTGAGAGATATCATATGGATGAGGCAGCGGCAGACAGAGTCTGAGTTATTGAAATGGGCGATAGAGATGGTGTCTCTCTCTACTTCTCCTCATATACAACAGAGAGACTACTCTGACACTCATCGCACACAGAGGATCAACCCCCAATCACAGAGGTGGGAATCGATCCTTTACTCTTGGTGCAAGTTGTTGATAAACTACTCTTTTCATGAATAATAAACACAACTCATTTTTTCAGAAAGTCAACCGTATATATTAAACTATGGAGGACATTATTTTCTGATGCTGTCAACAGTGAAGGTACATTTGAATGTTATTGTTAAGAGTTTAGTGATATTTTTCAAATTTTATTGTATTTTTATGTTTGTAGTATATTTTTTAGTCTTTTGTTTATCCATTTATTTTAAAGTTTAAATTTTATTTTTCTTTAACATTTATATTTTTCGAACAATTGAACAAACCAGCCTAATATGTGTGCACCTCATCGTACACAACACAAGATTAATTATGGTGAGAATACGAAGCTTAGATGAGTATTAAATATTGTACTACTATAGTTTATGAATTGATATCTTTGTCTACAAGGTATCAAAAGGATATTATACCTATTAATTTTGATAAAAAAATAATATAAAAATCACACTATAAAAAATCTATTCTCACCATTAAAAAAAGGCTTACACTATTAATCATTATTGCAAATTAACACAAATTAAAAATAATAGGTTTACCAAATCCCAAATTTCATGTCAATAGAGCCATGTACGGAGTAATTGGCTCCATACTTAGGTTGGGCCGCAGTAGACCGAAGTCCGATTCAAAATGGGCCATGAAAAAAGCCCATGGATCAGTTAATATTCCAAAAGGCCCGATCACAATTGGACTAGAATGCTCAATTAGGATGGGTACCTTAGCGGGTTTAGCAGAAATTTGTTCTCTTAAAACGACGACGCATCATCTGAAAAACCCCATACACTTTACTCAAGCAAAACCCCCGTGCTAAAAATTTCAGTGTTGAATTCTCACTGCAGATTTACTTGAAATCTGTGAAATGAATCAACTGAATCGAGGTGCAATCAAATGGAGCCGCCTGATCGCTAATGCTCAGCTCAATCCGAAGATTCCGTCCACCGAACTCATCCCGCCGAAGTTGTTCTCTACCGGTACAGCCGAGCCGAGAAACGTCTCGTCCTCCGGTGATCAATTTCTCCGAACCCCATTTCTGGTTCTTGCATTTTTTTTTCATTATTACTATTTGTTCATTTAATTTCATAATTTTATAAAAAAAAATTCTACTATTTTTCACTTTCGTTTTGTAGGGTTTAGGGGTTTTCGTGGGTGTATGTGTAGAATAAGGGATCCGAATTGAGTTTAACATATTTCTTATGTCGTGTTATGTTGGAATTGATTAATCATAAATTGATAAACCATGTGTTGTTCCTCCTGTTATGTCTCAATTTTTATGCTGCTTTTTTGAGGGAGTTATTGTGAAGGGAA
The DNA here is from genome assembly GCA_023678885.1 of Pogostemon cablin. Lineage (NCBI taxonomy): Eukaryota > Viridiplantae > Streptophyta > Magnoliopsida > Lamiales > Lamiaceae > Pogostemon > Pogostemon cablin. The sequence continues at coordinate 737,370 of CM042977.1, read as the reverse complement.
TAAAGTATGCAATAGGGGGTATCTGGTTAAATTAGATAGAAAGATCTTATTGTAATGAAGGTGATATTTTGTAATGAATGTATTTGATCTCCAACTTAACATCAAATTATATTGTTTGATGCAGTAGTGTAGGAGGGACTTATTTTGGGCTAGTGAAGAATAGCTATCTTTGTCAATTTTGCAATTATTATCTCGTGTTGATCACTTATGCTCTCTTTCAAATTTCAGGTTCAGTCTTTGGGAGATTAAGTATCACAAAGCATACGACAAAGAGTGATGTAATCAATTTACTGGAAGGGTGTCAGCTGAGTCCTGAGAAGCTCAAAGTTGAATATAATCGATCTTATTTTCCTTTGTCGATGTAAGATTCTCTTTAAAATACACGGTCTTGATACTCTTAAAACAAAATTAGTGTTTGCTCAAAAGCTGTTGTGACTTGCTGATTCTTGGTACTTTAAATACTGATGGTGGTTTTTTTACATTAGTTTTATTATCTAAATGAATAACTTTACTAAAAAATTTAATGAGATTAGTATTTTTGTCAAAATCACAAATCTCTCCCCAATCCATAAGAAAAAAATTTGATGGAGAAAAGACAGTAAATTTTGAAGGTTTAGATGCTGTTCTGGTAATTGACTATATAGTCATCTGTTGGATGTGATTTGTTTACAAGCATTATTCCTACTATATAATTCTTATATACTTTTTGTCTTCTTCTTGTAGGATGGTTGAATTTCCATCATTATTATCTTACAATACTGCATTGAAGACAATCACTAGGAAGAATAGATTGTATAATCTGCAGAGGGTAGTTTCTGATATGCAGCTTCATTTGTTGTCTATTTCTTTGATATTCCATGAACTTTTTATTCATTTGCAAACTTGATTCCAGGCTGATAAAGCAGACTGGGATGTTGTTGCTCCATATGATGGGAAAGCGGTGAGGATTAAACCTGGATCTCCTGCACACATTAGTTTTCATCATTTACTTTCAAGTTTAATATGACACAATGCATCATATGCTTCTCATCATTGTACATCTGAACATTCAATAAAATAAAATAAAAATTTGCACGAATGTTAAAATATGATAATAGGTTATTGATATTTTAAGGCCCTTGGAAGTCATATACCTGTCTACTTCAGATTTTATTGCTTGGGATTCCACGAAATGCAATGATTGATGATATTGAGCGCTTCCTGTCTGGCTGCCAGTATGATTCATCTCAACTCGACATATTTATGAGGTACTAAGATCTCATTATTGCCCCCTTTTTGATAAACCTAGAAGTTATTAGCTGAAGATGTGCCCACAGTCAATTCACTGAAGTTCGTTTGTACATGTGTTCGTTTTAATGATGCAGGACGAGAAATCAAGGCCCCATTAGAATGGCACGTGTTCATTTCCGTTCTCAAGCTTTGGCTATGCATGCATATATTACCAAGAACCGAGGCTTTGTTCTCAATAATCAAATCAATGTAGAAGTTCTCCATTAGTTCCTTCACTCATGGGAAACGTTGTGATTCCTTTGGAGTTTCCATTTTCTTTGGTTGGCGATTCTGCCTTTTAGATAACATTTTTCTGTTTTTTGAGGCATAAATGTAGTGTTCTCTGCAACCTATTGTTTCCATGCATTAACCTTCAATATAACTTGATTTTGTTTAGGATTAATGTATTTCTTTTTGCTACTCTTATCTCATGTTTGAAACTTAAGATGATAATTGCTCTAGTTTTTGAATTAATCAAAATGATATATCAGATGATTTTTTTTTTTTGGATAGCATGTGAATTACATCTTTCTTAATGAAATGGACAGTGTTGGGTCTTAAAATGTTAGCTTGAAGTAGTAAAAAAGTAAAAAACTACTAAATGAATAGAATGATGTTTTCTCTTACAGGAAATCAATTAATACTCCATTAAATAATAACTTTTGCCTTCAAGCTTTTGCAGTCCCCTTGGATTTATTCTTTTTTTTTTAAATTGGAATATTAATAAAGTTGTGGGGTTATTTTGTCATTTAAAATATATATCGATAAATATTATGTAAAAACACGTAAACATATAGCGTAATAAGAGAAGTGAGATTATTATAAGCCTTTAATACAAGAATTTAGTACGTGAGTGGGTAATAACAATTAATGAATTGAATAAAGATTCATCGAAATTATTAATCAATATAAGTCGTAACTGAAAAATAGTAGTGACATTAATGGGTTTAATACAGGTCTAGATTGAACGCCTAAAAATTCAAGACAAAATTGGTGAAATTTAATTAACCAATTTATTACGCTTTTCCTTGAATAGGAGACGGCAAACAAATTTGAACAATATCCCCTGTTTCATATAATATAGTATACAAATTTTAATTTATTTTATTTTCAAATAAAATCTTTGATAATCACTAATTCGGTGTGAGTGTGTAATGGTGGTACGTAGTTTTCCTTTTATTGTGTATACATATATTCCTAAATATTAAATTATTATTACCAACTACTTTAATTATTTTCGTTGACAAAAGCACCTATCTTCTCTCACGATGATAAACATAGCAATGATATTATTTAGTAGGTATTTCGGTGATTTAATTAAATTAATTGATACTAATTAACGTGATTAATTAAGACTAAACATGGTGAGATCCCAACGGAGATTTCTGACGTGGCGGGGTTGTCAGAAAGATGCAGTGAATGTCATAATTTTTACCAATGTCAACATTTCCAACTTACACACACACACACACTCTCTCTCTCTCATCCCTCCACTTAAAATTCTTGCCGGCCAACAACTTTCTTGATCTTTGTTTTACATGTTCTTAATAAATCTCAGAAATCAAGTTTAATAAAACTTCATTTATCTGGTTTAATGTCCCAAATTCTCGACAATTAAGGATTATTATTAACATTCTTGTTTCAGAAAAGGGTGCCTCTTTCTTGATTGTGTTCTTTCCCAGGTTCATGATTCTTGGACAAGGCTAACTATGGAACATTCTAGAACGAATCAGCAAAGAAGAGGGAGTTTAACTCCTCCTTCTTCTATGACTCGAACACTCTGGAGTAGTTCTGAAAGTCCCACCAAAGATTTGTCACGATCAACCGATGATCAGAAAGGTGTAAACGTGCAAGTTGTTCTGCGTTGCAGGTGATTCCGCCTCTTCCACGTATGATCAATATCATCATTGATTCTTTTTTCTTGACTTCATATGTGGGGTTTTTGAATAGATGTGTATACATTTTTATCTTTCTGGTTTTATCATCTGCGATTTCAATTCTTGATGTTAAACAAAACATGATTAAATTAGGCCTCTGAATGAAGATGAGATCAGGGCAAGAACACCCCTGCTTATTACATGCGATGAGATTGCACGACGAGTCACTGCAACTCAGAACACTGCAAACAAGCAAATTGATAGAACTTTCGTGTTTGATAAGGTTTGCTTTGTTTAATGATGATAAATGTAGCTACTTTGGGGGTCTAGAAACATGTCAAAATGTGTGTTCTAGTGATTGTGTTATGCTGTTTTAGGTGTTTGGTCCGTCGTCACAGCAGAAAGATTTGTACGATGATGTTGTCTCCCCGGTTATTAGTGAAGTTTTAGAAGGATACAGTTGGACCATCTTCGCCTACGGCCAAACGGGGACTGGAAAAACTTATACAATGGAAGGCGAAAGAGGAAAACAGAAGGTTTCATGCTATTTCGTTTCGTTTATTTTCAATGCAAAGAGATGGTTAGGACAAGTATCTAGGGATCATTAGTCTCTTGTTGTTTTATTACAATCAAAATCAATGTGCATTTGTTGAATTCTGTGTTTGTTTACATCTGCATTGAAGAAAGGCGAGCTTCATAAGGATGCCGGAGTTATTCCAAGAGCTGTACAGCAAATTTTCAACATGTTGGAGAGTGAACAAGCAGATTATTGCATGAAAGTGACGTTTCTAGAGCTTTACAACGAAGAAATAACCGACCTCTTGGTGTCGGATGAGGGGCTAAGTTTGTTGGATGATAGGGCTAAGAGGCCATTAGTTCTCATGGAAGATGGAAAGGGTGCTGTATTTGTTAGGGGGTTGGAGGAAGAAGTTGTGTGCAGTGCAGACGAAATATATTCGATTCTGGAGAAAGGATCGGCTAGAAAGCATACAGCAGAGACACTTGTCAATAAACAAAGCAACCGTTCTCACTCGATTTTCACCATCACAATTCAGATTAAGGAGTCTTGTTCTGATGGATCAGAGCTCATCCGGTGTGGGAAACTGAATCTTGTTGATCTTGCTGGTTCTGAGAACATTCTACGCTCGGGTGCACGAGAGGTTTAGCATATAAAACGCCCTGTACTCGATTCTTGATATAGGATGTTAGATATGGATATGATCTTGATGTTGTTCTGATGCAGGTAAGAGCAAGGGAAGCTGGTGAGATCAACAAAAGTTTGCTTACATTAGGCCGTGTAATAAACGCGTTGGCTGAGAATTCTGTGCATGTTCCATACAGGCATGTTTCAGTTGTGTTATTCAAGACTACATTAACTTTGTCAAAAGATTTAGTTTAAGATGAGTGAATGTTGAATATAATCTCAGGGAGAGTAAATTAACGAGGTTGTTGAGGGATTCGTTGGGAGGTAAGACGAAAACGTGCATAATAGCAACCGTCTCTCCTTCGACTCTGTCTCAGGAAGAGACACTAAGTACACTTGACTACGCCTTTCGTGCTAAAAATATCAAGAATAGACCTGAGGTTGGTTGATCTTTTCCATTTCTTTTCGCACCATTCTTTCTTGCATCATTAGTTAAGGCATCTATGTTGTTTGTCTACAAGGTGAACCAGAAGTTGATGAAATCGACGCTGCTTAAAGATCTGTATTCTCAGATAGGCCGTCTCAAACAAGGTTTGGTTCGCCTTGTTTTCAGATGAATGGTTCTCGTATTTCATTACAGCTGCATTGCATTTTACCTGACGTTTGCTTGGACTGAGTTTTGTTGTGATTCTCTTACATCGATCAGATCTACACGAAGCAAGGCAAAATAGTGGTCATGGTAATCAACATAATAAAGAGGCCACAAAAAAGGTTAGTAGCTCAAATACTTGTATTCTCTCAATTTTTTGGTTCTCTTCTTGATCATATTAAGAATTCAGTTTAAAGTTGTTTGGTTTTATCTGTGGTTTCATTCGAATGTGACGAACACTTTTTTTCGATGCTTGTCTTGAGCAGCAACTAATGGAGCTAAAAGAACTCTACAATTATCAGCAAGAGTTGACACTTGATTTAAAAGAGAAACTTGAAACCACTCAGGTAAACCTCATTGGAACAACCTTTTACCTTTTCTGCTACAATCTTTTGCTGGTTTATAGAACACTCTACCCTATGTTTGAATCCAGAAAGAACTAAAAAGGTCACGACAATCATTTTCTGATCTGGAAGAGCAATATCAGGAGGCGAAAGAGACGTATAAAGATAAGGAGACCATGATATTCAACATCATATCCTCTGGTAAGATGAGAGTGTAGCATTATTTCGTTGTGTAACTGCCTCATTAAAATCGCTGTTTCCTCATAGTTCTTTGCTGTGTCCAAACATAAGATTTAAGGTTTCACATTTTCTTGTTGATGTGCAGGGAAAATGCTATCGAAAAAAGCACTTGAACTTCGATCTGACCTTGAGGTTGCTGCATCAGATGTATCTTCCTTGTTTGCCAGAGTTGGTTCGTGTTTCTTCGTATAACGAATCGAAATCTCTCCTCCCTCCCCTCTCTCTCTCTCTTTATTTCCAGAATGTTTTGTTGGATCAATGATCAGTACTGGTTCTTGTCCTAGCAGAGCACAAGAACTACTTAGAAGAAACAAACAAACAACATATTCAGAGTTTCTATTCTCAGTTAGTTCAACAGTTGGAAGAGTTATCTAAAGCTGTCTCAGACTCATCAACACACCAAGAAAAGAACTGGAAAGCTATTCAAGACAACACGCGATCCTTCCTAACAGCAAAAGCCTCGGTAACTCACAACACTATGGACCAATGTGTTTAATAATGTCTGATTATCTGATACAACATTTGATTCTTGCATGTTCTTCTGGTAGGCGATGGACGAGCTAAGCAAAAAGCTCGAAAATCTGAAAGATTTGTATGCTTCTTCTGTAGAACAATTGGACAGCACTGCTGATGAACTGTGTCGGAATTCTCAATTAGCTCTTAGTAGATTGAGCTCTGAATTATCAACTCATTCTTCTAGTGTCATGGATGTGAGTGTCATTCTGTAGTTAATTCACAATGACATTCGTTTCTATATCTAACTGGTATATCTGCTCGACAGCTTCTGAAGAGAAGTTCATCAGATGCTGATACCATGAACAATGGTCTGAAAACCAACATCAACAATCTCGGATTAAGAATCGTTGCGTTCATAAAGCAGCAGGAGGAGGTAGCATGCATGTCACGAATAGTACTTTCACACGTTCTTCTTGAATCCTTTGATAAAATGTAGGTGAGTTAACTGAAGTGATTTGTCTACAGAATCATGTCCGAACCTACCAGACAACGAGGTCCATCTCCGACAGTCTTGTTAATTTTTTCAAACGTTTAAGGATTTATATTTCCAAATTGGCTCTCATGGAGGAGGATTCTCAAAGCATCACCAATCAGAAGCTGTATGCCTTCAAGGAGAAGTTTGAGGTAGTATTCTTATAACGAGTTTGACTCTTATTACCATGGATTCTTGTAATAATATAGAACTTGTTTAATCATCTTATACAGGCATTTTCTCTTGATGAAGAGAAGCTTTTAATCGAAGAAATCACGGGGCTGTTGGCTAATTCAAGCTCCCGAAAGAAGAAAATGGCAAGTATTTCAACCCTTTGGAAAACTCACTTTTAACGTAATATTTCACACTTCACACATATATATACATATCAAAACACCAAGCATACTAGTTTAATGGTGAGCTGTCAAGTGATCATAAGAGGGGATGTTAGAGTTCCATTTTCACCAACTTACTGACATTCTGTTCTTCAGATTCAAGCTGCCTTGGATGATTTACAAGAGAGCGCCTGTAAAAGTACCGAAAACCTTAACAAGGAATTATCGAACATGCAAGATTTCACAGCTGAAGCTGAGGAAAAGTGGACTAATTTCATCAATGCAACAGAACACAATAATGCAGAAGATTCTGCTGTTTTAATAGCTGAGAAATGCAGTCTAGAAGGAGCCCTTCAATGCTGGTATGTAACCACGAAACCACAGCCCTCGTTTTTCTGCTGATTATTACGTAAATGTGTCTTTCATCATCTGCATTGTCACATATGTAGCATAACAAAGTCCACAGAGGTTTCTGAACAGCAGAGAATGTCTGAAGAATCCCTTTTACTCATGCTTACTAAGAATATCAACTCAGTTGATTCCCATGTTAAGTAAGCTCATCTTCTCGTACTCATACATAGTCGACGTTGTTCCTTTCATTCATGTTCTTCGATTTCATTTTCAGGAATGAAACTGAAGCTGCAGGAGAAATACATGCTCGGTATTCGTCTGTTGCCTCATCACTTCTTGAAGAAACAGACAATGCTGTAAAACATGTCTTGTTGTCTGTAGAAAGTAAGGTCATTTTCTTCTGTTACTACATTGTATTATTCCTATTCTTGATTTGTGAAATTGTTTGTTTATCCAATGAAACTAGACCATGGAACATTGGAAAAAAACGATCAACTGAGCGCTCGTTGCCTTGATAACACAATACAAATGAGAAGCATCCACACTGAAAAAGTGGCTGAGATTTCAAGACTAGCAAGAGCATCCCTCCTTGATGATTACTTGGTAAGGAAACATGATAAATCTCACTGTCCTAACAATGTTCGACATGTATTTTTCGTAACTAGCCTTACAAATAGAACCTTAACAAGCTCAATTCCATCCAAAAGCACACTACACAAAAAGTTTTCACTTTCTTAAAACCTCTCATGTCTCGTTCCACTCGTTAGAAGAGTGACACAGAAGAACAAAAAATTTAAACATTTGACCTTATGTGTCAGTCATCCAACGTGTGTCGCAAAACAGCACCAATGTGTAACTGAACATCCTTACTGCTTTTGGTCCTCCTAAAAGCATCATCATGACATCATGTCTGCATGTTTTGTCGAGCAGGTCGATGGTTCGTCCCCAAGTCCACGGAAGCAGAACTTCAGCTTGCCGAGTAAAGAAGATATCGAAAGTTTGATCAGTTCTTCGTTCGGAGATTCGCCTCAACCCAATGCAGCATCAGCTTATTCTCCAGTGGATGCTAATTAAGTGAATGCCATGAGAGAGTTTACCATTGATTTGGAAGAAAGTCTAACCATTTTTTTGACTCTTATTAGAGTGAGGGAAAAGAATTGAAGCAACATGGTATTTTATCTCGTTATTATTGTACACATTTTTTCATGAGATGAAATATTATTTTGCAATGAAACAAAGTAAAACTTGAAGCTCAATGCACAAATACATTAAAATGTTGATAATAACATGGTGTTTAATCTCTTTGTATCCTATTCAAATTCTAATTTTCTCTTTTGTGTGTGTGGAATATTTATTTTAATATATTGTAGAAATATTCTTCTAATTTATTGTTTTATTCATTTTAAAAATATGTAAGTATGTACTTTCACATTTATAACCGTCAAACAGAAATCCATTGTTGTAAATCTCCTAATTAAAGGGTGTTAAAATAAATAAACGATTAAACCCTATACTCTTTATTAATAAAAAAGTGAATATTTATAATTTCTCAATCAATTATAAAAAAATAACCCCTTTTTATTTCTCAATCCCTTTGCGAACATTTGAATGGAACTTGCAGTCTCATTGCCCCGCCAATGGCCGCGCGTAAATTACACTCTCTACGGTCATCTCATCCAGCGCTGCACCTATCGCCGCCTTTCCCGGCAGGTAAAGCAGCTCCACGCCCGCCTTGTTCTCTCCTCCACCACCGCTGACAACTTCCTCGCCTCAAAACTCATCGCTTTTTACTCCAAAACTCACCAGCTGAACTATGCCCACCATGTGTTCAACCAAATTCCGCACAAGAACACCTTCGCCTATAACGCCCTTCTCATTGCCTACTCCGTGCATAGCCGTCACTCTGAAGCGCTGAAACTGTTCCGTTCGTGTTTTGATGATTGGTGGGATATGTCGGATGTTAAGCCGGATAGCTTTACTTTGAGTTGTGTGCTTAAGGCTATGGCGGAGGTTGCGTCAGATGGGTCTCTTTGGGCTAGAATGATTCATTGTTATGTCATTAAAGGTGCTCTTGTTTGGGATGTTTTTGTAGGCAATGGGTTGGTGACTTACTATTCACGGTGTGGTGATGTTGTCTCTGCAAGGGCTTTGTTTGATGAAATGCCCGAGAGGGACTTGGTATCTTGGAATTCGATGATCTCGGGATATGCTCAAGGTGGGTTTTATAAGGAGTGTAAGGATTTGTATAAAAGAATGTTGGATTTGAAGGATGTAAGGCCTAATGGGCTGACAGCAGTAAGTGTTTTGCAAGCGTGTGCACAATCATCTGATCTTGTTATTGGGATGGCAGTGCATCAATATGTAATTGATAATGGAATTGAGATGGATCTCTCACTTTGTAACTCAATTATTGGGGTTTATGCTAAATGTGGCAGCTTGGACTATGCTAGGGAGCTATTCGAGGATATGAGCGAGAAGGACGAAATCACTTATGGCACAATTATATCTGGATACATGATTCATGGGTTTGTTGATGAAGCTATGAAGATTTTTAGGCAAGTGAGAAACCCAGGGTTGAGTTCTTGGAATGCTGTAATTTCGGGGAGCATTCAGAACAGTCGGTATGATAATGTTTTAGACTTAGTTCATGAAATGCAAGTTTATGGTCACAAGCCTAGCAGTGTGACTCTTTCAAGTGTTCTTCCAGCCATTCCTGTCGTCTCACATTTAAAAGGAGGAAAAGAAATCCATGCTTATGCAATTAAAAGCAATCATGATAGGAACATTTATGTGGTTTCTGGACTGATAGATGCATATGCCAAACTTGGATTTCTGAGTGGAGCACAAAACGTATTTAATCTAACAAAGGATAGGAATGTGATAGTTTGGACAGCAATTATATCAGCATATGCAACTCATGGAGATGCTAAGATAGCACTTAGTCTATTTGATGAGATGCTTTACAGTAAGACCAAGCCTGATGCTATCACATTCTCTGCTGTATTGTCTGCCTGTGGTCATGCTGGATTAGTTGATAAAGTTTGGGAGATATTTGATAATTTGTTACCGAAGTACAGAATTCAACCACTGGATAATCATTATTCTTGTGCAGTTGCTTGCCTGTGCCGAGCTGGGAAGCTTTTGGATGCAGTGGAATTTATTAAGCGCATGCCTGTTAAACCTAATTCACAGGTTTGGTGTGCACTGCTTACTGGGGCTTCGGAGTTTGGTGATGTTGAACTTGCAGAGTTTGTGTGTCGTCATTTATTTGAATTGGAGCCAGATAATCCAAACAATTACATTGTTATGGCGAACCTTTATTCGAAAGCTGGTAGGTGGGAAGACGCCGAGAGTGTTAGGAAGAGAGTGGAGAAAATTGGGTCTAAGAAAGTTGCAGGTAGTAGCCGTATAGAAACTTTAGGAGAATTTCAAAGATTTTTTGTAGGAGGTTTTACAAATGGAGAGACTGAGAATACGTTGTGAACATTGTCAAGAGAAAGGAGGTACCTGATGATTGATTAATTTGATGAGGGAAGTGATTATAAATAAATGCTGCATGGACAGTAAAAGCAATTCCAGTTTATAGGATGATTAGAACCTTTGGGTTCTAGAAGAGACTTGTATGGTTATTATATTTGCTGGTGAGTTCTTGCACTCCAGTTATTATGACAACGCATAAGACCAAGCACGAAATGCCTGTTCCATAACTCTGTTACATGGTTGAAGTTAGCTCGATTGAGATATCATTGCTGTAGCCTTTAACTAGTGATTGGAAAAGCCTTCTTTGGGCTCCAGCTACTCAATGTTTCCAAGAGATTAGCTTCAGTGATTCTACAAGTCAGAATTATCAAGAGGTTCCCCCCCTTCCCCCTTTTGCTTCCTGTTATTGATTGTTGGATCTTCTGATTCAGTCATATTTCCTTATTGACATAGCATTCGTTTCTTTGCGAGTATAAAACTAGTAAGTAATTTTTTTTATTGACCATTTGGCATTTTACTTTGTTCAAATCTAACTAGTTCCATGTTTGATAGTTTCTACTTACCCTCTAGAATTGATGTAATACACGTCTGTTTTTCTTCGTTTTTTCTTTCAGGTGTCATTGGAGAATTTCACAGTGCACAAGGCTGCTTGGTTTAACCAGAGAAGAAAGCTCATAGCAACGGCTCAGCTTGTAAGAGATTATCTTCTTTACTGAATACTTCTCACTTACTTTAACAGACAATTTTCTTGCTCATCTCATTTCAATTAGCTGCTCACTGTTGAACACCCTTGTTTATAACCCTCTTATTACAGTTCTAGTTAACATGTGATTCACCTTGGATTCTCATAGAAGTGGAATATATCTATCTATATACATACATGATGATTGATGGAAGTAAATGCTATGAATTTTTTCGTTTGCCTTCATTCATGATTTATGCTGGTCCCACATTAGGCATTTGCTTGAATTAATAACTGTTCATCATGTCACCATCCTTTTCCTAATCCTCCATACGTCCATTCAACCTTTTTGTATAGTCTTTCATGATGCATCTATATTTAGCACCTTTATCAAACAAAACGTTGAACCAACGCATCATGACATACCAACTATGGTATGCATCAATCTCGATATACATCAAGCTAATTTGCTTGCGTGTATGAACGAGAAATGTATTTCATCAGATGTAGCATCTGCAAAATCGGGAAAAAGCATATGAAGCCACGAGTCTATTTTGTGTTGAGCGCAGAATGCCTTAGGCTTAGGTATCACACAACATACTACTCCAACCCCACATGCGTTATTTTTTTCCTGTTGTGTAGGTCCAAGAGTAGATACATTGGCCAGCTTGTTCTTTATTCTCTTGTTATTTGTTCTTTTTCATCTCAAGTGAGGATAGAGAATTGCAAGAAGAGAGAGAGTGTAGCATTCTTGAACTGGACATAAACTTGTGGACAAGTGCCCAACATTTCCATACACTCCCTTCCATGTTACTCCACCACCTCAACTTCCAATGTATCTAACATTTTTAATCATACACTCCATGCTCAATAATGCAACTATGAAATAGCTTCAACTTTTCTATAATTGTGTATTATCTTGCATAGCACTACATGTGAGATAATTCTCGATTTTTGGTGCAATTTACATGGGTTTGGATATCTTGTACTTTGTTTGATGAGTGACGTGTAGAAGGGAAATTGTGTCCTATGTCAATGAATAACCCTTAAGGGCAAGAGTTCAAAATTTTTCTTTTCTTATCACGTGTCAATCATTTAAAAGATTGTATAAGAGATTTTGTATCAAAACGTCAAGGAATTTTTCCACACAAAATTTGGTCAATTTGTTAATTAGAATGGCCTAGTTAGGTACCAAGTAAAGTTCACTCAATGTCATTGGTTAAAATCACACTTGATCAACTGAAGTATGCTCTATAATTTTAAAGAATTGATCAAAATAGTAAAATGTTACAAATCTTTGGTTTTTTCCAGCTACAGGCTTCCAAAATTTTGTTTCTCCGATCATTTTTTGTTTATATAATTTATTTTTCTGATTTAAAATTTGTATATATATTTTTTTTCTTTAAAAGAAAGAAAGAAAAAAGTGACTGGCAGCTATTTAATTTACTTTTCCTTGGTTGCTTTCTTGAATTTGGCATCAAAAGGGGATTTTTATATTGGCAGAGAATTAACTGTAAAAATTGGGATATTGAAGTGAGGCTCATGTTTATTTACTTTTCTTTTTACTATTTTAACTAATTTATTTATTGATTGCTTTGGATCTGATGTTTGCTTTAGAGAACATTCCTCATCTATCTTCTTTTTATTATTATTATTTTTATTATATTGAGATTTTCTATTCACAAAACTCGATCTACTGAGATTTTCTAACACAAAAACGAAATACTCTCCACTTTTTATTTATATTTCGAAATATTAAAAAAACAGAATATTATTTTGAGGTGTAATTGTATCACGATTTAAATAATATTATGTATATATATTATGCAAATAAATAGTCCCCTCTATTGGTATGATCTATAGAGTATTAGAGTAAATGATAAAGGAAAATTGTAGTAATTTAATTTTATTCTTGTTTACTGCAAGTGCAGTTAACGTCAGACAAATATGGAGGTCAGTTCCGTAATTTAATACTGTAGAATCGTTCTCACTCCCTCAAGTCAAACACGCTTTTCTCCTACATATAACACGATCTTTAGTACCACATGGTGATGGTTCTATATGGCAAACTGGAGCTCCACAGAAACCATAATCATGGAGGCCCTCTCCTCTCTCTCCTCCTCCCACCTCTCTCACCTCTCTTACTCCATCTCCGCCCTCTTCCGCCGCCACCTCCGCCGCCTCGTCGCCCTCCTCTCCTCCCCGATCATCTTCTCCCTCACTCTCCGCCACCTCCAATCCCTCTCCCTCCACCACAAGTCCCTCCTCATTGCCCGCCACCTCTTATCCAATCTCACCCTTCTCACCCACTTCATGCACCACCCCTCAACCGCCACCCCGCCGCCGCCGTACTCCGCCACGTGCATGAAACTCCGGGACCTCGACGCTGTCCTCCTCCTCCTCCTCCTCTGCGAACTCCACCAACACGATCCGGGGTTCCTCGACACGCCGCCGTCGTGGTGGCGGGCCACTCTCTCCAGCTACGCCTCCGACGCCGTTCTACGCCTCTCTAGCTTCGGTGGGTCCTCTAATGGGGAGGCCCTGATTCAGTTCGTGGAATCTGTTCGGAGATGCTGGAACTTGGTCGATGTGATGGGGTGTGGCGGCGGCGATGGGAAGGAGGGGAGGGAGGCGGCAGCGTCGGCTGCGGCGGTGGTGGCGCTGCCGTCGGTGGAAGCGAGCGGCGGAGAGGAGTGTGCGATATGTAAAGAAGAGATGGAGAGAGGGAGGGATGTGTGTGAATTGCCATGCACACATTTGTTTCATTGGATGTGTGTACTAAGGTGGCTCAAGAAGAGGAACACGTGTCCTTGTTGCCGGCACCGCCTCCCGACGGACGATCTTCGCTGCGAAATCGACCGGCTGTTTGAGGATCTAGCCCGGATCGGCGGCGGTGATGGCGGTGGTGGAGGATTGCGTCAAGATTAGATTAGGTTATTTATTGATGAAATTTGTATAGAGTGAACAAAGGATAAAAAAGTAGCAAATGTAGTAATAATTAGAATCAAAAGATGGTAGACTTGATTTTATTTAGACCTAAATTTGGAGAAATGTTATTATAATCATATCTCACACTTAACAAATTCTGCAATGAGTGATACATTACAACTTTCTATTGCATTTTAGTCATATTACATTTTAGAAACTCGTCGTCTAAATAATTAAAATAAAAAAAATCCTATGTGAATAAAATGCTTATTAAGTGGTATATTATAATTGATATTTAATGATGCCAATGAATTATGGGTTATTTCAAGGTCTACGTACCCCACGGTGCACCATCAATTTTTAAGAGTGTAATAGATATTTTTTCTTAATTTTATTTTATTCAATAATAAAGGTTAATTAATAAATAATAACAACTTATAATAGTATAGATTATTCGAGAACACACCGTGCAATATTAAGACTCATAAATTACTACTGACTTTTATTTTTTAAAAAAGAAAAAAAATCGGAATAATTTAAGTACACATTGTACTATCTTTATTTTATCACAAATCTATTTCTACGAAATAAATTGAGAAAATATGTTTTACATATAGCAAAAGAATGGTTGAAAAAAAAGAGTTGTAGAAGGATAGGACATCACTCATTGTTGATAACGAACATATTGTTGACTGTTTGTGTGTGGTTTAAAGTAGTGTTAGCTGTGAGAGAGTGATGCCCTAATATTTACACACCACAATTCATATATTCTTCCAATTATTTCACACTCCCAACTTACTAACATACTTATTTATGAAATTTGGATTTTTTTTTTCTTTTCCAAGTGTATCCCAATTAAATGTAATTAAATAGTAGTTATAAAATTGTTAAATCTTATTAGTTATAACCACACATGATATAGTACGTGAGACAGGATGACATTTGGGCCAATTGTGTTAGCCCAAGATCAGCCCTAGTAAATTCTGACTATAATATTAATATCACACAAACAATTAATTTTAAAATTAAAAGGCTAATTATAACATTATTTGTGTTTATAATTTATTAAATTATAAATAAATGGGAGGATTACTACTAGGTACACAAAAAAACCCTAAATTACTATGAGATACAAACATACAAAAGTATTACTATTAGGTACAAAAATATAAAGTGATATTCCAATATTACCCCTATT
Organism: Pogostemon cablin; assembly: GCA_023678885.1. Classification (NCBI taxonomy): domain Eukaryota; kingdom Viridiplantae; phylum Streptophyta; class Magnoliopsida; order Lamiales; family Lamiaceae; genus Pogostemon; species Pogostemon cablin. Next base: position 721,885 of record CM042977.1, on the reverse strand, counting down.
AATGTGCTGCACATAAATATTGTGTGCAGCAAAAGTTCATGTGCAGCAAAGTGTGTGCAGCAAAAAAAGTGTGTGCAGGAAAAAAAAAGTGTGTGCAGGAAAAAAAAGTTCATGGGCCATGTTTCACTTTCATTTGGACTTCTTTAACGGTGGAAAAGCCTGTTGGGCTTAAAATTGTAGTACAATTAAGAGAGCTATTGAGCCTACACATATAAAAATGGGCCTATTGAATTGGATAATCTGTCTTGATTAATTGGGCTGATGCATGCTTCTACTCAAATTTATTTGATATAAACAAAAGAACATTTTTTGTGATACGGATATATGTGAGACAGATTACAGGACAAATATATTTATTAATAGTAAAGTAGGCTTGTAGTGAATAATAATATAATATCCTAAAATTATACTCCCTCCTTCCCAAGAAAGTTTGTACACCACTTTTTGGCACGGAGATTAAGAAAGTGATAACTTTTAGGGGTATTATGGTATTTTTTAGTAATAAATAAATGATAAAGTATGTTAGGTGTGTTAGGTAAGGGTGGTTTTTTTTGTAAATAAAGTGTATGGAGAAGGGTGATTGTTTTTTACTTTTTGTTTTTTAGGAATGTTCAAACTTTTGTGGGACAACCCAAAATGAAAAGTGTGTCATTTGAAATGGGACGGAGGGAGTAGTATTTTAATTCATCATTCATTATTCTCTATAAAAACATACTTTAACTATAAACAAACATAATTTATATACTATATAACAATTATATTTTGACACTACTCATATAAACACTATCTCACAAGAGACTAAGTCATAAAAGAAATATACCATCCGTCTCACATATATTTTCACACTTTTCATTTTCGTTCATCATACACTTGGGTGATTTTGGGTGTACATGTGCATGTGCATCATGCACCCATAGGCTTAAAGAATAAAATTAAGTGCAGTAGGTAGTTATTTAACCTATTCTTAATTATTTTATTTATTTTAATGATGAGTACTAAATAAAAATTTAATCTAATTGGTTAGATCATTCGATGCATCGATTTCTAAATTCCAATTGCAGCAATACTATATCTTGATATCAGTTAATAAATAAGATTGACATTTAGAAAAATAAGTTTTAAAAGGAAGCATTACATCAAAAGCTGACTTGGAGTGTAATCCAAATTAACCTTTATTAATTATAAACAAATCTAAAGTGAATGCCTAAATATTCAATTTCCTAAATAAAAAAGAAATTGTTATGATTACTGATGAGTGATGGCCCAGCTACTGTATTATTTCAGAAAATGTTTGGAAACTTTGCCTTCAAGTGAAGATTGAATGTTTAAAAATTATTATTCAAATCATGCCCATCTCCACACGTTGTCAAGCAAATTGGACCTACATGTTCTTCAACATCATCAATACTAATTGTGGGTTCTCTCATGTAAAATTAGTACATTTATTTTAACATGTCTTTTATAACATCTAATTATTCACCTCCCTATATTCTCAATTTAAATCAAGTTTAATGCATTTCCATTGAGTCCCTTAATTAAAATGTGAAGTCAACAATGCAAAGAATAAGTGAATGGTGGGGTATAATGAATGGGTGCACCAGCAGTCATGTGACCACACCTAGTGTCATCCTACCAGTATCTACTGTCTCTTTCCCTAATTTAATAAATTTAAACAGAATTTTTATATATATTATTTTAATACCCAATAGTATATAATATAAAATGAAATTTGAACTTGTCGAGTACATAATATTTAAGATTAGTGAGAAAAGGACAAGATTGGGAATCTTGAAAAGCGTGGGAAAAAGAATTGCAAGAAAAATTAACTTGTTGAATCTGCATGAATGAAACAGGATAATTTACATAAATGCAATTAAACCATAATCAAAAATTGTCTTTTCCTCTTCATGAAAATGTACAAAAATACTATGTGAGACGAAGAGTAATTGCTGCAATAAATGAACCGTTAGAAGAGTTACGGTGGTACAGTTATTACACCTTTAATTTGAAGTAGTAACTGGGGCAGTAGTATTAGTATGCTATAATAATTTCATTACATAAATACATATACATATATTTGAATAATATTAAAGAGGGAACACTGCATCAAATATATATATACAGAGAGATAATTAAAGGTGGGGGTGGCTGCACAATAGTCTGAAGTCGCTCTGACACAGGTTTATGAATCTTGTAAGTATCACTCCCCACCCCACCCCACCCCACAAAAAGCAGTGTGATGATTTTGAAAATGTAGATGTTTAGCTGCATAATCTGTGACCAAGAAGAGAAGGAAGAGTATATCAGCCTTATAGAGACTTGAGAGAATATTCAAGAATTGAAATAGGGGGTGAGTTTCTTGAGATTTTGATGGTGTTTTTTTTTTGTGTTTGTTGTGGTTGTGTGTTGATTTGAATGATGTCTGAAAATGGGGGTTTTAGTGAGGGAAGGATGGATGGAGAAGATGGTGTGAGGACAGTGGATTGCTTGAGAGGGAGATTGCTTGCAGAAAGAGCTGCTTCAAGGAATGCTAAAGAAGAAGCTAGTCAATTGGGAAACAAGGTACCCCTCTCTCTCTCTCCCCCCTGTTTTGGTGAAGATGGAGTTTGATTTGGATGCTTTTCTGGTTTTATTGTACTATGTTAAAGCCATCACCTTTTCAACTGAATACCTTCTCTCTCTCTCTCTCTTCAATGGTGTGAAAATTACAGCTGATGGAGCTTGAGAACCTGTTGAAACAAGAGGCAAAATCAAGAAACAGGGCTGAGAAGAAGCTGAAATCTCTAATGAAAAAGCTTGAATCCATCAACATTTCACATGTCTCGGATGAATCAGAAAACTCATCATTGGTGGATAAAAGTGACATTTCATTCCTTTCATCCACAACTTTCTCAACCCTCAAATTTCACACACAAAACAGTGGAATCTCTTACAAGGAATTCAAATCACAGCAGAACATCATATCCAACAATAATGATTCCAAAAACTGCTCAATTAGCCTCACTGATGATAGCTCTACAACTGAAGGAAGCACAATTACTGCATTCGAAGTCGATTTAGCCGACAAGGGATGTGCAATGGGGCTCAATGAAGATCAACTGTCACGAATTCTTGGTCGAGAAACAGCTAAAAATGAGTGTTCTTTAATCTCTGCAAGTGATGAGCATTATGAAAAATCAAGTCCAGAGATGGATCAGCAAAGGTGAGGCCTTATCCACCGTTCCTAAACATATGATCACACACACATCCACTTGAACAATAGATACAGCATTTTATATGTATTTGAAGTAGGCGTAATTATACAATAGTAGAGCAAGGGAAAAGTTCAGTGAAGGAATCTCATTGTTAGAGAGATTATGAATGTTTTGTTTCTTGCAGTGATTTCTGCAATGATAGTGTAAGATATTCTGGTGATGAGGAGGTTAACGAAGAAGGCAATGATCAAGATCCCGACAGACAAATTGATAACTCGATGGCTCTAGTGCTCGTTGGCACGCCACAGGAGGATCGCACCGTTGATCCAGAAGTTCTTGATGCCACGGTTAAAGAAGTGCTCGATGCGTTGAGGTATGCTAAAGAGCAACTTCAAAGCTCGATGGAGAGGCGACGAATGAATATGATCAGAGTAGGTTAGACGAACCCAAACTCGAATACTGGAGGCGTTTTAACATGGATCGTTTAGCTGGTGATCCGGGTTGTTTCTCGATTTCTTTCTTTCATTTTTAATGATCCGTGTGTATAGGAGAGTGCAAAAACTGAATGAATAGATAGATCATAGATGAGTGAGTGTTTTAAGGTTAGATCTCCTATTCCAATTTTGCATTGGGATTAAAGTAGAAATCAATCTTCTTTATTTATGCAAGTAGCATCTGATCAACTAAGTATCAACCTCATCTTACACCCTTGATTTCAACACAAGTTTTAAATGATGCAAGAAAAAGAGACTCGTGACATTTGTCAGTATTTTCTTAATTTCCTCAAAAGGGCGTGACAGCATCACAGGAGTTGAGCTTTTTAATTTATTACAAGAAAATATGCGTGACTCTTTTGACTGGACAAAAACACCACATTAAAGCAGGACTGGAAAAGGGCCTCAACTGTAATTACCACAACTTTAATGACCCTTGATTAAGAATTAGAATCAATTTTCCTAATTCAATTTTTTTAAACAAATGGAGCCTTGATATTTTATTTTATTTTTCTTCTAGTAGAAGTGCGAGTAATGCATTGATTTTCTCCAAGTTGGTATGTTAAGAAGTAGAATTTGAACTTAGGTAACAACTTATAATAATAAATGCACTTTTACATATTGCTCAAAAGTAATTCTAAATTTTACCCTTAATTCCACCTTCTTTTATCATAAATCTGATATTTTGCGATAATTTCTCAAATTTATAAATTATTACCAAACCTTGCATACCAGTATTAGTTTTTCAAAAATAACATTGCAATGGGGTAGTTTAATACCAACAATCCAGATTGCCCTAAAATACCACACATTATCATCTGTACTATTTTCTCTTATAGCACTAATTGTATGATTGACGCGTAATAAAGGAAGAAAATCCTTTATTACGCGTCAACCATACAATTAGTTCGAGTTAAAACTTTCATTTTTAGAGTATAATTTCCCTCTCTCTTATATGTCATCCATCCAACACACGTGAGATGTTACATCAAAATATCACTGGAAATCCGAACGCTAATATATAATATTCTCTAGTCTCAACCATCCACCCACCTTGTTTAACTCAATGACACACTATACTATTTAAACCAGTAAAAGTTGCCGCCTAACTTGCCCATAAAATAAATTTATTTTGGGAATTAAACCAACTGACCCCTCTTCATCCAGTGAACATGTTATCCAAATAAAGATGATATCTCTGTCAATCACTTTTTTTGAAGATACAACTGCCCTATTTAGCCTTATATCATTGACTCCATTGATTACAGAGAAATAAGCTGCCCTACCTAGCTGAACCATATCTAAATCAAGATTTTGCTCCCTTTATCAGATCAACAATAAAAAATAATCAAAATGACTCGGTTGAAAATTTCTTAATGAAGTGGAATATTTTTCAACCAAATTGACTTTGAAGTGTTAACTATACTCATGTCTATTCTGTGTGTTGTGATATATGTTCACTTATATGTGCTAACGAACAGTACAAGACTGTTCTTACCTGTATCAGTAGTTTCCATGGTCTTCTCTTGAGTGACCAGGAATTAAGATCAACTGGAGATGCCTATACTTCATTTGAAGAGTGACGATCTGATTCAAAAATGTGCGATTACAGCAGAGTACAGCACATTTTATACTTCCTTCATGCTTTTGATTTCAAAGGAGAAGAATATGATGGAAACAAGGCACATACATTCACATCAACACGGACACAGCATTCTAAACTAACATTAGCTTTTAACAGAATAGGTGTACAGGCATTAAAAAGTTTGACAAATGAAGATACAACTTTTTAACAAATATCACAACAACAAAAAAGTAGAAGATAAAGATGAAATACATTACAAGTACCTAAGGTCAATCACACCTCAACAATTTCAAAAAGTACTTGCCTAATGTAGCAGATTCACCTGGTAAGGCTTAAGCAATTGATAAATAACCTCCTCTACATCAACCCATCTCAAGAATACCAACCATATAAATAAGTCAGAAACTGCATAATAGAAAATTTTCACTAGCCTCACTCAATTCAGGCAACTTCATTTTTAAAACTAGATTTATAATCTTTCGCAACGAGTCGATCACAAAGAGTGTGCATACAGATCATGCAAAGTGCATATCATGTATAAAACAAAATGCATGCAAGGAAACACACTAAAACTTATTGCATTGTTAAACGAGAAAATTCATGAGATTGTTTCAGTATTTGCATACATAATAATTTCAGCACACGACCTTTGACCTTATTGTCCCCAATATCTTGCATTAACTCCAACTAGTATGACAAAAATATTAATGAGACTAAAAGTATGATCTTAATAGTTGCTTCCCAGTAAATTGATTGGTGATATTAACAAAGATAAATGCATACCACACTTGAAAAAAAAAAATGTACAGGAGAAGAATATATGTGCCTAATCATCGAAACTGCACAATAGGACAGCATCATTTAATATCTCACAACCCCTAAATTACTCTGGCATGCTTATATGCTACCATATCAAATGATTATTCTTTACATGAGATAGACACATACACTACACGCATTTCTGCCTCTAAGACTTTAGGAAGCAAATTCAAGACAGATCACATTTTGTAATGTCCAAGAAAAGATTATCCAGGACACAAGGAATGAAAATCATGGACTCATAAACAGAAACCTATCAATGGTTTTAAAAATATATATGTAAAAGAAGTTCATGTCTAAATACCTAGGAATACATGAATGCAAACAGATTGAATAAGAAATTAAAGCAGACAGCAGCAGCAACACCACACTGGTAACACCTTAGAGACTAGTAAAAAACTCTGAAGATCTTTCTTTTAGGCAGAAACTAAATTTTAATTGATATGGTTGATAGATCACTTAAATATTAAGTGTATAGGGGGTTGTTAATTAGCTTAAGCCAAACCAGGGATCTGCCATTGACATAGTTCAAAATTAGAACAAACAAGAATCCTAGCACATTGTCCTGCACGCGCTGAGTAAAGGGCTGTGCTCAAGAGTCCATGTCAGATAAGCAGAACAATATGGAGAAGAGCAAGTTAGCTCTCTAGCCTACAACTATAATCCTGAAATAGAACAAGCAACACAAGCATTAAACATAAGAGGGAGAGAGAAAAGGAAAGAAAAAAAAAACAGAAATTGATGCACTATGAGATAAATAGGAATGATATTTTTTATCACAAATCTGAAACTCTTACTATTGATCAGACCATTTAGCTGCGTCCAGTATCCTCGCCAGCAACAGCTTTCTTCTGGAAATATCCACAGAGAAAAAAAAGCATATATGACAGTGAATCAAAAGATAAATTGATAAGCACAATTCTTAGAAACATATGTCATAACTATACCACATCAATATTCTCTTTAGCATCTCCCTTTGCAAGAGAGTCGGACTGGGAAAACCTGCAGAATATTCATTGAGCTAAAGTATTAAATTGGCCAGCACAACAGCTCTTGTGGATAATGAATTTCAGAATTATAAAACACAATAACCACACTGCATTATCACAAGCAAGAAGACACGTTAACTCTACAACTGACCTGATTGCCCTTGCTTTCTTTTTAGCTTCTTCTGCGGAATCAGTGTTAGACGAAGACCCAAACCTGGCAAGTCTAGCCTTCTTCTTTGATTCCACATCAGATGGATCAGACTGAGCTATCCCAAATCTATGGAAAAACATCTAGATCATAAAACACACCAAAACAATAATGGCCTAATTCCCAGAGAAAAAAATACAAGCCTTTTGAGGGATTTATTTATCGCAACCAGTTCTTTTAGAATTGACATCAGCAATATTTTAACAATCAGGGTGCCCTTTTTTTTGCCAATTTGTGGGATGAGTCATAATTGGCAGATTCATACATCTGATATTAAGGGCCCTAGTGATACAAAATCTAAGAAGAACCCAATATTAATTAAGTTCCAGACTTCCAGTCTATATTTCTCAACATCACTTATCATTGACGATCCCACTATTCACTCATTGACAAATTGACCAAGACAGAAATATATCGTAAAGGTTCAATTGGCATTTTTAAAAATCTACACACACAGACAAACCTCTCTGCTCTAGCCTTCCTCTTCAGTTGCTCGGCCTCCGATGGCTTGCCCGTACTTGATCCGTTGGCAGGAGAACTAGTGCCAAACCTTCATTAGAAAACTGCTGTTAGACAATTTCACATCAAAACAGAGTAACCTTTCTCTGACCATGCAATTCCAACATTAATCAAGCAGTGGCAACGGTCTAAGAATAGTGTATCTCACTAAGAGTTGCACCAACTGAATTATGCATGTTTTCATGAATTCAATATATGCTCTCTGATATTCTCCTAACCGAGGTGCCAGGATTTTTTTCATGCCCATAGTTAATAGCATTGGCTTTGGGGCAAAAAATAATTCAAATGGCTTAGTAAAAATCTCGACCTCCAATTCTACCCATATCTGAATTTAAACTGAAGCTAAGCAAACTATCTAATTCCAAAATTGCAAATCCATCAAAAGAACAGACTGAACAGTTCACAAAAATCTAAGCAAAGCAATAAAAGCAGAATAGAATACCTCTCGGCTCGAGAACTGCGCTTCTCTTTCTCGGACATCTGCACTGGCATCCCAAACCGCTCAGCACGCTTCATCTTCTTCTGAAGGTCAGAAATAGAGCTGGCTTCATTGGCACAGCCATTCACCTCCGTCATCTCTGCTGATTTGAGCTTCGATTCGTCGCCGGCTTCACCGGAGACTACAGTTTCTTGTGCTGGTATGGTGTCCTCGGCCGCTGGAGGCTTTGAATTGAGGTTGGAGCGTTCTTTAGGGTTTCCTGATGCTCGGGCCGTGGTCGTTGCCATGTGTGTGAGAGTTGTATGAGTTAGTGTGTGTGAGAGAGAGAGAGAGAGGAGAGAGGGGATGAGGGGCAGACGTGAAGATGTTCTTGGGCCGTGTATATACGTGGTTTAGAGTGGCTTAACATTATTGGGCCCAATTACATAAATATGGTATGTACTAACCACACACCTCATGTAAATTAGGTGCACCCGGGTACAACCTTGTACCTAATATTTTAGGCAAAAGCTCATGTGCGTCCGGGGACACGGAAAGATGCTCCGTGTCCCCGTGTGAATACAGCCTCTCCCCTAATCATATTTAAACCTATGTATTGCTAGGGGTTTAAATTGTAAAGGGGCATGAAAATTGTAAAGACGCACGGAATTTGCTCCGTGCGCCCGGGTGCACAGGAGCCTCACTCAATATTTTATTCTATTTTGTATACATGTTATTCTCTTTTGTATACATATTTTGTAATAATTGTATATTTTTTTCACAATAAGTTTTTCATTAAAAAAACTAACATTCATATGTGTATAACTTTTTATTCAATAGTGTATACATGTATTTTAATAATTGTATATTTTTTACACTCAATTTTTCATTAAAAAAATTAAGTGTTAAATTGTATACATTTTTACTCATAATTGTATATATTATTGTTTATATTTGTATGTGGGTGCACACTATATTTAGCCTTTTACTTAATACACAAGTCAAAGGTCAACTTTTGCTGAAATATCAAAATTATCCTTTTAATTTTATAAAAATTACAAATATGTCATTACTCAATACACTCATATTTTACTTAATACACCCAAAAGTCAAAAAGTCAACATTTGACCGAAAAAGTCAAAATTAAGGGCTGGAAATTTCTAGAAAATTACAGAATTGCCATTATGATTATTAAAGTATTTTAATCCCTATTTTCGTTCCACCTTCGATTTTAAAAATGATATCAGAGCCTGTGTTTATTTATTTATGAATGAAAAATTTATTATATATTTATATCACTTAACGAGAGGAGAGTTTCAAAGAGATATGGATCCGAACGCAAGTTCGACATCCGAGAATGACAGGACTATCAGCCCTATTCCAAGCTAGAGCAACAGGGACTTCTGGCCTGTTAACTACGACGAGACAAGTAGTTCTATACAACAATATTATTGTGTGTTGTATAGACAATATGCAAAGAAAGAATACGAGGAAGCCGATCGATTTTGGGAAAACCTTGATCGAAGGTTTAAACTGGTGGAAGCCCGTGCTAACCACACCAAAGAGGAATCTCTGGAGGAACTACGCCCGATGGAGATAAGATACTCGAAAGAGGTACCAAGAAACATCGTGGAAATCCAAAGTTTCACCGAGATCCATGGACGTATCCCCAAACAAGAACAATGGAGGAGACGACTAAACCAAGGTCCAAGAGAGATCTGCAAGCCCTATCATTTTGCATACTGGATAGAATGACAGAGTGGAAGGCAATCGAGGAAGATAACTCTAAGATGAATCAAGATCTTAGAGAATTAGAAAAGACGGTGATATTCTTTAGAGAATATTGTCAGAGCATATCCAAGATAATGTTCGAAATCAGCCTTAAGATGGATAAGGTGGAGAAGTTGCAGAACAAGCAACTCAACCTCATCATAAAGCTGACAGAACAAGTAAAGTTCTTGGAAACCAAGGTGACAGGAAGAAGGTTAGGAGGAAGGTTGCCACCAGCCGTCGGAATAGAACCCTTTTACATCAAAAGGGGAAGACGACAGAGGTCACAAGGCCAAATTCCAAAAGCGAGAAGATGATTGCTATCCTTCGAGGAGAATCCACATCCACGGATGGAAAGAGCAAATCTTGAAGATCTACAAAATCTATATGAGTCCTTCCAAGGACTATCAATTGTAGATTTAAAGATGAATGTTGGAGAATCATCAAATTTCCAACAACAGTCGCAGGATCAGTAAGATCGGAGCTAAAATAAAGGAACCTCTGGATCACATGGAGTTCATGAGGCAAGACAAGAAGACACATTCCAACAATCAGGAAACTTCAAAATGAAGGCAATATGAATGTCTACATGAACAAGCCGAGTTCAAGGATCCAATCTACACAACACCCCATATGGTCGGTCTCACCTTGAACCGATAAATCCATATGTGTTGATCTTAAACCTCGACACCCTCGACTTCAAAAACAGAGAAACCTTGATCGATGAATGGACAAATGCCATGAAGATCGCAGGAGGTGCACTAGAGCTGGATAAAGAAGGGTTCATAAGATTCTTAACCATGTGCCTGGAAGGATCAGTAAAGTGCGCCTGGGAGGTACTCTCAGACGAAGTCAAGAAGGAGGCTATGGAAGGCAAAGATCTAGGCAACATTGTTGATCGCATGGTCAAAATCTTCAAGATCCACTTCATCGGAGTAGGTTACTTCGAAGGAATGGAAGAAGAAAAGAAGAAGAAGTATAGGAATGCTCTATACAGCCTAGAACTACTTGACATCTGTCACATAGATGAGTACATCAAACTATTCACAGAGTATAGATGGAAATCAAAGATCAAGGAGGAGGAAGTATTCCACCTATTCTTTGCCAAGATTCCAAGCCCATGGAGGGAAATGTTGATCAAAGAGTATGAACCATGTGAGCTGGATTCAATAGCAAGGAGGATGTCTTTTCTCAAAGCCAAGATTGCGGAGTGGTGTCATCAAGCATCACTACACAAAAACTACAAGAGATTAAGGGGAATCAACAAGATGGTACCCCTATGTTGCGAGAATAATGATCTTCCAACGATCATTGGAAGAAGTCTAAGGAAGCAGAAAAGGATGAAGAAAAGTCATCATTTCACACAACGGAGCGGAGGATGGAGGTCCAGAAGACCAAAATCCTTTTGGTCCAAACAAAAGGCCCGAAGCTATAAATCTGGGCAAAGATCTGGACCATCAAGATGGAGTTCAAGAAGTCAAGCCTCCTCCTCAGGATCAAACCAGAGGAGCACAGGAAGAACTCCCACGAGAAAAATATTCCGAAGAGCAGCTACACAAGCCAATGAAAGATTCAAAGATTGTAACTGCTATATTGTGGAGGTAGGGGGCATATCTCACCAGATTGCCCAAAAAACTAAAAGTGGGGGATACAACAGTTTGAAACAACTCCAGAAATGGAGGAAGCTGTATACTTCCAAGATCTGGTTCAGGTATATCAATTTGAAGATATACCCTCAAACGAAAGTATCTACGAAGAAGAATTCTTCAGCCAAGACGAGTCTTCCGAAGATGAGTCAGAGTGAAGAAGAAAACTTCAGATGGGAAATGCAAGAAGATATGTCAGGATTCTTTTCCCAGACATCCATTTCTCATAAAGCCCTTATAAGAATTATGAAGAAGGATCCAAGGCTCAACCTATATGATGGATTCACCATAGGAAGGTTGGATAAATTCTTTCCAAGCTTCAAAAGAAGAAAGCACAATATCATATATAAGGTGACCAAAGGGGAGATTGACATCCCGATGAAGATCATAGGAAATATGATGGAAATGCAACTGGTTCCTTATGAAGAAATTAGGAGGGAGCTTGGTAAGCTCTCGAAAGAAGTATCCAAGACTATGTCTTGGGTTCATATAGGAGCTATTCGAATCCTCATCAAAGCTACATTTAAAGATGGAATCGATACGCTAATCGATATTGCCATCTTTGATAAGAGGATCAAGAATCCAAGGGAAGCATGCCTGGGAGGAATCTCAGGGAACTTGTATGCAGGCAAGGTGGCATCCTACATCTATCCGAGGATTGCCTATAATCTGGCCAATAGAGATTTTAGTAGAGCACTCACCCTTCATCAAGATTTCAAGAATAAAGACCTGATGAAAGAAGGGAACCGACCCTACTCTATTACCTACAGTATCTCATATGCTCTATCCAATACTCATCATTCTGATTTATTCCAAATGAAGGAGTATATCGAGATCCCAAAAGTGTTTGAAAGGGTTGCATGAGCAACCAGGCCAGAAATCATGGAGTTACCGCCGATTCACGACATGGATTTGCAGATCAAGGATAAGCCGGTCTGGAGTAGACAAAACAGCCTCAGATTCGAGCAAAGAAGGATTTCTTTCCAAGAAGACAGGATGATTAGCGAGAAATAGGGAAAGAAACCAATCGTGGAGGTAATCCAGGAACCGAAAAAGTTCACAACCAAAGGTGAACTAAAATACCCAGAAGGATGGAGAGGAGTCGAAGTAATATTCGATATCACTAAAAAGGAAAACTCTATTCCTTGTGATGTCTTGTATTATCTTCAACAACCAACAACTGGGAGATACCAAAGACAGCTCAAACTCAGAGAACTTGAGCTGGTAATTGAAGGAGTTGCAGGAAGATTCCTAGAACAACTAGTGCTGGGATTGGAGTTTATCGAGGATCATAAACCTTGGGAACGATTACAAGATGGAATGAAGTTCATAGTCAAAGGAAAGAGATATAAAGTCCAATAGAAAGGGCTTTTATAAGCTCTGATCCACCCATGGCCACAAGTCCATTCTTAATATATATCACCGTCGGGATGATATATAAGGAGCATCGTGCAGAATATTTTGCGGCGTACATTGATTCTGGAGCCGGCATCTGCACAACAAAAGAAATAGTTTTTTCGAAAGACTCAGGTGAAGAAATGCCAACAGTACTAGGAAAATATTTCTCTCAAAGGATGGTAATCCTTAACAGAGGAATTAAGCAGATGGAAATCATGATCGGATGAGCAGATCGTACCCCGTGGTACAAGGTGAAAACTCCACCAATATATTTCCACGACACTGGAGCAGATATTCTGTTAGGAAATATTTCCTACAGATATTCAAGCATTTTACCAAAGAAAACGCAACAAGGAGGCTTATTTTCACAACCCTTTGTGAACATAAGATCATCGCACCAAGACTGCATAATACATTTCAAAGAAAAATGTCAATCAGATTCCGCAGCAAGTGTGGTGATGAAGGAAAACTTAGCCATCCAAAGATGAATGATCGAAGAAAATATGGCGAAGCAGTCCTTTAGATGAGAACCGAGACAAGAAGAGGATGGAAGATGGAGAAACTAAAAGAAAATACAATCCACCTTCTCAAAGCAAGCCTGAGAGATAGTATACAGAAAGACGTCACAATCGAAGAACAAACATCTTTGGAGGACGTCAAAAAGAAGATACAGATGAACTTCAATGAGGATCCTCTAGCCTGGTGGGACAAAAACAAGCTCAAAGCCTCACTCAAAGTGAAAGAAGGAAAAGAGCATGAGTTCGTGAGATACAAGTCTATCCTGATGAACCAAGAGGATCGAAAGGATATGCAGCTAATACTTAAGGAACATCTGGACCTTAAGTTGATATCACCAGGAGTATCCCCATATAGTAGTCCAGGATTTCTGGTGCGAAATCATGGAGAAGTCAAGCGGGGAAAGCCGAGACTTATGATCAATTACAAAGGGATCAACAACATCTTGGAGTTCGATGGATACTACATACCAAGTAGGGAACACTTGGTTAACTGTATCAAGAATGCCAAGGTATTCTCAAAGTTTGATTGCAAATCTAGGTTCTATCAGATTATGATGGAAGAAGGAAGCAAGAAGTTCACAGCCTTCTCAACACCACAAGGCCATTATATCTGGAATGTCATGCCTATGGGCTTGGCGAACACACCCCAGATATACCAGAGGAAGATGGATAATCTGTTCAAAGATTATTTCTCATTCATGTTCGTTTATGTGGATAACATCCTCATAGCCTCTAAGAACATGAAGGACCATTTGGCACATCGGGAAGTATTTTCAGAGGTATGTCACAAGGAGGGACTAGTGCTCTCTGAAAAGAAAGCAGTAATAGCAACAAGGCAGATCGAGTTCCTTGGAGTCAAGATCGATGAGTCCAGAATTATTCTACAGCCTCATATTGTAGAAAAGGTTCAAAGATTTCCTAAAGATTTCAAGGAAAAGAAATAACTCCAAAGCTTCTTAGGAGTGGTCAACTTTGCTGGAATGTTCATCAACAATCTGGCGCAATACAGGAAGGTGTTCAGTCCTCTGTTGAAAAAATATGCTGAATTCAAATGGGAGAAATCACACCGAGAGATGGTTAAACAGCTAAAGGAGGTTTGCAAGAAGCTCCCCAAGTTAGCAATACCAAATGACGAGGATGAACTGGTACTCTACACAGATGCTAGAGACCATTGGTGGGCAGCAGTTCTAACTAAGTTCATACCCGAAGGAGAAGTGCCATACATATACTGTAGTGGACTCTTTATGGAGAATGAAGCAAATAGGTGGCACATCAATGAAAAGGAGTTCTTTGCGGTTCGGAAGGCGTTCAAAAAATGGCCGCTATTTCTTCTCGCGAAGAAATTCATCCTTAAAATTGATAACACAAGCGTCAAAGCCTTTTTGAAAAATAAAATTGAATCTAAACCAGAAAAGGCTAGACTATTAAGATGGCAAGCGGAATGCCAATATTATGATTTTAATTTTGTCATTATTAAATCTGTTGATAATGTTTTGGCAGATTTCCTGATGAGAGATGGAGGAAGCTGAAATAGACTCCATCCTGACTGTTTCAGGGCACCTGATAGACAATCTGGAGTTGCTCCAAAGGGAATTCGAGAATCTAGCACTCAATGCAACGCGTACTGGAAAATTACAAGAAAGCGATCGGACCAAAGTGTCTAATCGCTTACGAGTTTGTATTCGTAAAAATGCGAGTCTCTTCGAGTCCTTACGAGAGCCACTCTTCCGGGCTGTTGATAGCAATAGCAATCGATAAAAGGAGAGTAGTCGAGAATGGGGCTCTAAACCCGGAGCAAGGGATTCAAGTACCCTTAGCACAAGTCCTAGTCTGGAACCTCCAAAAGAAAAATTGGTCCAAGAAAAAATCGAAGACCTGGAGTTACATCTAGAGTCGACAAGTCAACCCAGCACCTCTGGGGTCAAAGAGGGAGAGATCAACCTTAGGCCTATGACGGGCACTGCTAAGGTTGGTATTAACTTAGCTGATTTCTCTTATTGGCAGGAATACCAGGCCAGCTGGGAGAAATTAAACACCATACAAGGAACCCGACTGGAGAAATACTGGGTGGATATATTGGGGGAATATCTCCGAGTTTGGATGCGAGAGGGCTCAAATCCAATGGATGTAAAGCAGTGGTATGACTTTGGGGCACTAGCCTCGATCTATACTGTTGCACCAGGTTTCCTAGAACTTGCAAAACTTCTAGATTGGCTCGGAGAAAAGGTTTTCAAGGTATGGGAAAATAACTCGACTCTATCCAGAGACGATGTATTGGAGCTGTATTTCACCGGTGTGGCCCCAGAACCAGTCGGGAAAGGCAATCACGAGGCCTTCCATTTTATCAAGCTAAGAAGATCCGATGTCTCAGCATCAAATAAGATTAAAGAGTCTTCTGGAAAGAAACCAGTCTTGGTTTCTACATTTTCTGAAGAACAGATCTCTACGCGAAGAGTTAGGGGTTTGTATGCCTGATCAAAGCCATGGTGGAGGTGAAGTTCCCATTCAAGTTCGAGCATAAGTCTTTGAATGGGTCTTTCCTGTTGAATACTTTAACAGGGAAGAAGACAGTATTTGCGGAGAAGGCGTTCCAAGAAAAATAAGAACTTCTCTGGAAAAATAAAATTCCGGCGAGTAAACAAACTCATCGGAGATATTGTAACATGGCCCATTTTTGGCAGTGGACAAACAAGGTATGTTCGAGCTGTTCCACCCAAACAGAGCCGGAGTTTGGAAAATGAATAAGGTTGGGCATATGGATGATCAGAACTGCTGATCCACCCCCAAAGGAGACACGTGGAAAGAAGAGGGTAAAATCTCTTCGGAATACCCAGGAGCCGGGAGAATCATCAGGCACTAAAGAGGACAAATGACTCCTCAAAAAAGCAAGAGACAGGTGACCTTTCCGAAAGGGTAAGAGACATATGACCGACAGGGAGGATGACCCACAAAAAAGAATCTAAGAGAGGGACCAGCCAACTGCTAAAGTTGGGATCCAATGTAGATGACGTAAGTGCTGACGCAAGAACAATGACGTAAGCAGTGACGTCACAAAAGATTTGGAGGCTTTGAAATCCGAATTTCAAATCCAAAAGCCTCTATAAATAGGTGTGTAGAGGAAGTAGAAGGCATCGACCATCACCCTCTGTTTTCTCTTTCTAAAAATAAATATTCCTTTCTTTTATTTGTATGAGTGTTCTGAGTGCAGCTATAATATGTAGCTAAATGAGTTATCTCCTCTTGTTCTGTGAGGATTAGTGTGTAATAAATTCTCCATTCAATAAATAAATAATCTTGGGCTTCTGCCCACATGTAGCCTTCTATTTTTTCTACAACTTTGATCTCCATACTTTCCGACGAATAACAGTAGCAGCATCCTGTACACCCGGTGTAGGAAACGAACTAGGGTTGTGCTGAGGTCCGCTGAAGGAACGGGATTGAACCATCACACTACAGGGCGAGTGGTTGGCTGTGAGGACCAACTGTAAAACCTCCTGGATACCCGGTGGATTGACGGTCAAAAAATGTATTGTTACTGTTCTAAGTCGATTAGTTATGAGATTAATATTGTTTAATTAATGTACGGAAGCATGATAGGCCTGATATAGTCGTAATGGACTATATTTGTTTTTAAAAAGAAAATAGAGTAAGGGAAAAAAATCAGAAATGGCAAAATTGTAAATTTCTGGTCAACTGTTAGTCAAACGTTGACTAGTCAAAATTAGGGGTGTATGCAGTAAAGGTGTATTGGTGGGTGTATCTAAAAATTTAAGATATTAAGGGTAAAATTATAAAATTTTGATTAAAATTGAAAAAAGTCAAAATTGAAAGGTGTATTAAGTAAAAGGAGAGGTGTGGACAGCGAAGGCCTATAAATATTACACGTACAAGTATTGTTATTGAGTAGAGCCCAAATTAACAGCCCATTATTAGAGCTAGTTCGGAGTACGGACTGATTCACAAGCCCAAAATTGAAATCACGAAGTTAAAATTGCCCATAGCACCGCGGGCTAAAATAGTAATTTGCACATTTGCCCTGCCTAAAAGCTAAAAGGAAATGATTATCGTTATCTACGGCAAATTCTTTCCTCGGGAGTATTACTCAAAGCTAACAAAATGGATGGAGGGTACAAATCTCTGATAATAAAGCGAAAATCACCCGAATCGCGAGTCTTCGATTTGGTCATCAACCGCCCGTCACGCAGTAACGCCCTCTCACGCGACTTCTTCACCGAGTTCCCCAACGCGGTCTCCTCCCTCGACCACAACCCTGACGTCGCCGTAATCGTCCTCTCCGGCGCCGGCATCAACTTCTGCAGCGGAATCGACCTCCACCTTCTAAACTCCATCACCGGAGAACCCCAGTCCGAGGATCCAGGGAGAAGCTCCTCCGCGAGATAAAGTCGTTACAGCGGACGGTGACGGCGATCGAAGAGTGCAGGAAGCCCGTAATTGCCTCAATCGACGGCGCGTGCATCGGCGGAGGCGTCGATTTGATCACCGCCTGCGACATAAGGTACTGCACGGAGAGGGCGTATTTCACGGTGAAGGAGGTGGATTTGGGAATCACGGCGGATCTCGGGACGCTGCAGAGGCTGCCTGGAATAGTCGGATTCGGCAACGCCATGGATCTGGCTTTGACGGCGAGAAGGGTATCGGGTTTGGAGGCGAAGGAATTAGGATTGGTGTCGAAGGTTTTCAGCAGCAGGGAAGCGCTGGAGAAAGGGGTTGCGGAAATTGCCGAGGGTGAGTTGTTCATTTGGCACTATTTCGTCGCTGTTTTTACTTCTGTAATGGATGTTGGTAATGGCAGGTATAGGTGGTCGGTCGCCTCTTACTGTAATAGGAACGAAGAGAGTGCTGATTCAGAGCAGGGATTTGACATTAGATCAAGGTTTGGATTATGTGGCTACCTGGAACTCTGCGATGCTTATATCTCAGGATTTAAAAGAGAGCGAGGCTCCCGTGCACCCGGGCGCACGGAGCACATTCCGTGCGCCTTTACAATTTTCATGCTCCTTTACCATTTAAACCCTTAGCAATACACATGTTTAAATAGGATTGAAGGGGAGGGTTGTGTTCACATGGGACACGGAGCATCTTTCCGTGTCCTCGGGCGCACAGGAACTTTTGCCTTTAAAGAAGCAATATCAGCACCTCTCCAATAGAGAAAACCTTTGTATTCTAAGCTTTAATCGGATTTTCTTTCCTTGTATACTTTTATTGTGCCAATTTACCAAGAAATGACTACTCTCCTATACTACACATTATTGAATAGGATGAATTTTTCTGAATAGAGTGCCTCCATGTAAGCCTACCGAAGAAGTTGAACCATGTACTCTATTGCACTCATAATTTATGATTTGTCTCTCATAATCAAGATGTACATAATTTGAATAATTTAATACAGAAAATATATATTGCCTGCCTTTATATGGTTAAATACGTTTAAATTAGAGTTTATTATAATTTTATTTTATGGAGTATTTTATAATAAAAAAATTACTGGTATTTTGAAATGAACCGAGCGTAAATAAAATTACTTGAGCCTCTTAATTAAAGAAACTTTTAAAAAGAAAAATAATTATTATAAAAACAAGGCCCACATACCAGTTTCCCTGCCATGTAATTTGTAAAGGATCAATTATATTCATACCCTCAAAATTATTTATATTTACAGAACTACCCATTAACTTCTTATTTCGGGACCAACTGCCCCCAATCTCTTCCGTTGAAGGGAAAATCGCTCATTTCTCTGAATCCATCTTAGACCGACCTCCGCCGCGCTTCCACCGATCGATTACGGCCGCCGCCAAGAAGAAGCCAGTGTTTTGCCATTGTATTTGATGCATTGTGGTGTGCTTCATTCAGATTCAGTTGATGTTGTATTATCTGCATGGGAGCAACGACGTCGTCCAAGCTCTCTCTCTCTTTTGATTCTGTTAGCCGGCCAAGTTCGTTACACAAAGGCATGAGCACGATCGAGGTGGTGCATGTATCGAAAATCTGAATCGAAACCGACGCAATTCCCTGTATATGTCCTATCCTTTCCACTGATTTCAGACTAATTCGTTCGATTTTCAGTCTCCTAGCTTTGTAAATCACCGGCGCCACCCCTGGCCTCGCTTCTCTGAAGGTACTTCTTGATTATATGTTTTTGGTGAATCCTTAATTTGAATCTCGATTGCGAAGCGTATTCTGACATCCGTCGTGCGCCACCCGTCGATTCTGACAGTAGTCGTCGTTGGCACACCCTGCTCTCTCTGTCTTCGTGTTTTGAATTGTGGATCTACCTTGTCTCTCGCCTGCGCTGTGGACCTATTCCTAAAAAAATAGGTCTAGGATATTATCTGAAAAGGAAAAATTAGCATGTTCAAAAGGCACCCCTCGCCTCTCGCTTCTAACAACTACTATGGGCAGTGGAGTTAGAATTTTTGTGAATTATGTTGTTGTCCTTGTTGAGCAAGCGTACATTATACGATGATTCGAGGTACTGCAGCATTATTTTCACATATTTTAGGAGTTAAATCTGTATCTTTAGTTGATTTGATCTTACAAGAACAATGTAAGGGATTTATAACATAAACACAGAAGTATTTCGAGTCTTTGATAACGAAGGTTGTGAAATGCTCAGGGATGCGTATGGATTTACCGTGAGACCTCAACATGCTCATACCTACCGAGAGTATGTCAATATCTACAAGGTAATCCCATTCATATGTATCTTCTTCACTTCATTTTCTTTGCCCTTCCCTTTGATAAAGTTTAGTTAGGCGACATTGCACGCTTAGTAGGATATATGGGTCTTTAGTCGTGGTTTCGTTGGAGTATTTGTTTGAAAATACAAGGAATGGCTCAATAGTTTACATAAAAGAAGAAATTTATTGCTGCTCATCTTAGATTTAACACATAATTTCAGGAAGAAGAATGTGAGAGATCACAGAAATGGAAACTCTTTCTTGAGCAGCAGGCGGAGTCTACAAGAGCAGATAATCGTAAAGTTGACAACATTGAACCTTTAGTCTCTGCTGTCACTGAGCAGTCAACTGATCCTTATGAAACAGTGAGTGGAGAAAGGGATGATTTAGATGAACAATTGGCTGGGGATACTGTAGTCACAGCAGAGAAGACTGAGCCTAATGAAGATGTGAGTTGTGAGGAGGATGATTCAAGTGACCCTGCTCAAACAGTGTGTGGAGAAAGGGATGGTTCAGCTGAACAATTGGACGGGGATTCTGAAGTCACAGCGGAGAAGGCTGTGGCTGATGAAGGTTTGATTGCTGAAGGGAATAAATCAACAAATTCTGCAGAAACATTGAGTAGAGAAAGGGAGGATTCAACTGAAAAACCGGATGGAGGTTCTGAGGTCACAACGGAGAAGACCGAGCCTGATAATGTTAGTTTTGAAGGGGATGATTCAAGAGAAAAGAAGTATTTTCCTGACACTAAGGAAAGTGTCTCCACCAAGAAACCACCACAAGTAAAATCCCTTGAGGTGAAGACATGGGATTGTATAAGTCCATCTCTAAGTTTCATTGAACATATGATGAGCGTAAGAGTAAATAAGAGAAAAAGCATGAAGAGCAAAAATAAAAGATGTATGTTCAATGATATTCCATCAATTGATATGGAAAAATTATCAGGTGATGAATCTGCACATGCTGACCGGGATATGTCCCATGACTATGAGAGAACTGATAGTGCAAAAGCTTTTGCAGTAGAAAGTAGTTCTAGTGATAAAAAAATCCCTGAAACATCTTCACCCTGGAAAGAAGAACTAGAGTCCCTTGTTCGAGGTGGAGTGCCTAAAGATCTTAGAGGAGAGGTACTGTCTCACACTTTAATCAAAATTTAGAAGACTTCACTACGTTCCCAAACAGTAAAGCTTCTCCATATTTTTGTACTTGATGGGGGCAGGTTTGGCAAGCATTTGTCGGTGTAAGAACTCGTCGAATGGAAAGTTATTACCAGGGTTTGTTGGCTACTGAATGTGATGCTAGTGATGGTAAAGAGCATGATCAACTGTCGTCTGGAGAGGATAAAAAGCAACACAAAAGGGAGAAACGCAATGTGCCAGACAAGTTGAAAAAGCAGATTGAGAAGGTCATTAGATGCATGGATCCTGGACTTTATCGTTCAATCTTTTTAATTCGTAGGTGCTGCTTCTTCTAGGGTTCATCTTGGATGGTCTTCAAGAATGTCTTCTTGCTAATTGTTGCAGATTGTCTTTTGCATCTTGCATGATTTATTATATGCAGCATGAATGGTGCTGGCTTTCTAGTGGATCAACTCATCATTTTCCTTTTTGAGTTTACAGTGTTGTTGGAATTTCATTTGGAATATCCCACCTTAAGGATGCTTAGACTTTCCATGATTTACGTAGTTTTTTCTATTGCTGATTGCTTCCTCTTTATGCTTTCCTGTTCTTAATTGACTTTACTTCACCTCATAACTTTTGTAATTTCTATTCTTTCCAATGAAAAATGCTGCAGTAACTAATTTTATTGTTGCATTCTGTTCTCATTTCGAAATTAATTTTTTCTGGCTTCTTGCAGGATCTGCCACGAACATTTCCTGGGCATCCTGCATTAAATGAAAATGGCAGAAACTCCCTCCGACGTGTACTTTTGGCATATGCTCAGCATAACCCTTCTGTAGGGTATTGCCAGGTCACATCCCTTTCCCCCTCAAATCTCTTTAGTCTTTGACATCAAATGACAAAAGAAGGGTGATGATCTTTTAATGTTATATTTCATTCTGTTAATAATATACGATAAAGACAAGCTAGAAAGCAGGTTGACATGTAAAGACCTCTCTTGCCACACTGCAGAGTCCATGGTTCAAATTAAAGGGTGTTGACTAGAGTCATAACGTGATAATATGAGACAAATTTATTTGTACATTAAACACTCGCAAACAGAAAAAGGCGCTATGTATATTCTAAGTGGATCCAGAAGTTGGCAATGAAGACAATATTATAGAAATGAATATGAAGTTGAACTGATTTCCATTACTTTGCTCTCTAATCTCATTTTTCAGGCAATGAATTTTTTTGCTGGCTTATTCCTCCTGATGATGCCTGAGGAAAATGCCTTCTGGTAAGTTCATGCTTTCGGCTTGGAGCCTTGGACATAGATGATTTATTGATTTTGAAACAGAGTTCATTTTGTTGAGGAAAGAGTAAAACTAAGAAACTCAAGAGCGATACCACTTCTATTTTTACTATTTTTACATTGTATTTCTGTGGAGTCGTGGAGAGATTACCACGTTAAACATTACTCTGCCTAATTGCAGCATTCCTATCATATCTTGTGTGATCATTGCATCTAAATTCTTTTGTTGGCGCAGCATTATTTTGGCTATATATTTTTTTTCACTACGTTGACAATTTGTTCTCAATATATATATATATTCGAGTATGGTTCAATACATCAAGAAGAACTTATCATGTCACCCATGCAAAAATCAAATATGGGATCTAGGCTCCAAACCCTTGTAAATAAATACAAATCTTTCTACTGAAGAAGCATTACATCATGTAAAATTAATAACTGATAAGCGGACTGTGTTACCAACTGGTTTGTTGCCAACTTTCAGGACATTGGTGGGTATAATGGATGACTATTTTGATGGTTATTTCTCACAAGAAATGACAGAATCCCAGGTCTGCATCCCAATGAATATTGTATTTGAAATGCCATATGCTTATCTTTGCAGAAGTGACATCTCAATTCTTTGTTCTTCATAGATTGACCAGCTTGTTTTTGAGGACTTGATGCATGAAAGGTTCCCTAAACTGGGTTTGTCTTCTTTTTAAAAGCCTTACTCTTTTGATTTCGTGAATGTGTTGAATATTCGAAGTCCCTCACTGAATTCATGTTGCTGCAGTCAATCATCTCGATTACTTGGGAGTGGAGGTGGCATGGATATCTGGGCCCTGGTTCCTTTCAATTTTTGTAAATACGCTTCCATGGGAAAGTGGTATGGACTTCTGTTTAATTTGGTTAACTATAATGTATGCGTTGTTTGTATGCTATTGATAATTATAATTACAGGATAAAGAGCAACTCATTCTGACGAATAACATTTGATTTTTCCTAATCTCAGTTCTTCGAGTGTGGGATGTGATTCTCTTTGAAGGAAACCGTGTCATGCTTTTCCGCACTGCACTTGCTTTGATGGATTTATATGGTAATGTAACATATGTTCTTAATACTGTGTGTTTAACAAATTGAATAACCATGCCCTATTATCTGCAGGTCCCGCTATAGTTACAACTAAGGATGCTGGAGATGCTATAACACTATTGCAGACACTTACTGGTTCCACATTTGATAGCAGTCAACTTGTCTTGACTGCCTGCATGGGTTTCTTGACCATAAATGAAGATCGACTGCAAGAACTGAGAGAGAAGCATCGGCCAGCTATAGTTGCAGCATTTGAGGAAAGAACCAAAGGGAGTCGAGTTTATAAAGATCCTAATAAAGGTCTTGCAACTAAGTTATACAGTTTCAAGCATGACCGAGGATCAATAATAAAAGAAAACAAGACCGAAGCAGGGTCTGATGATCATTTAGAATTAGGTGAAAAATCTAGTACAGGTTCTCATTCTGGGAACCTGGATGAAATTCTTGCTGGAATGATTGTTGATTCAGAAGGAGATTCTGTTCCAGATCTTCAGGAACAGGTATATTGCTGTCTTTTAGAGTTAGAAATTATGATTAGTTAAATATGGAGTATTTGGTTTGAGGGAGGATGGAGGCATTGATGGATGGTGGTTGGGTAGTGAATCAATGTTAACTTTATCATGTATACATGAAACAATAAAGTAAATTCTAGAGACTCGTGTACATGGTTTTGTTTGTGGTTTTCTTGTCCTTTGATTGAATAGACTTAATCCTTTGTCAATTACTATTGAGACTCAACTGGTTTGGCCTATTCTGTCTGCAGGTGACTTGGTTGAAGGTTGAGCTATGCAGGTTGCTAGAGCAAAAGAGATCTGCTGTGCTCAGGTTAGTAAAAAAATGGTAGATATCTCGGATTCCCAAACAGAAAATAATTTATTGGAGTATCTATTTTTATCCAATATATTCAGTCACAGTTAAAGATGGCCAAGTTTGATGAAAGTTCTTCATTTTCTCATATGTTAAACTAGCAAAACCAACGAATATTCTAATCCTTCAAAACAGTGATTATCAGTTATTACTTTCTGCGGTTATTTGATGGTCACTTAATTTGATTGATTTCAATGAGAAAAAATCTCTAAAAGTCCGAGTTCTCTCCCTATTTCAACTGTAACAAATGTGTTTTTGTTTTTTCTTCTTTTTTATTTTCTGTAGAGCTGAAGAATTAGAATCTGCTTTCATGGAGATGGTCACTGAGGATAACAGAAGGGAACTGTGTGCAAAAGTATTCTATATATCTCTCATTCTTTGTTGTTACATAGTTTTGTTCTAACTTGAGTACTTCTTTCTCCATGCTTTATAAATTACACTTACTGGAAGTTATTGGGAGAGCATGTTTTGCTGGTTTCTTGTTGTAATGTACGAATCGAACTCAAGTTTGACAATATCAAGCTTACACTCATAGGCAAGCACATTAGATACATGACCAATTAATTTGACCTATGGTTTATAATTAATATTACTATTTCACTTGCGATAAATACAGAAATATCAAGTCATAAATATTGTTTTGAAAAAAATTTAGATTTCAGGAAATATGTTTCACTTTTTCAAATAGATTAAGCTTGTGAGGGATAAACCATAGGTTGACATATTAAATTAGAGAACTGAGCCAAGCTTAAGCTTTCCACAGTTGGACTGAGCTTTGGTCCATTAACTCCTGACTTTTCAAAGGTAATTCTGATTGTCCAAAAACTGGTTCAGGTTGAGCAGTTGGAGAAAGAGGTTGCTGAATTACGTCAGGCACTGGACTTTAAAAAAGAAGAAGAAGATGCGATGCTTCAGGTTCCATTTTCGACTCGTCATTGTACCATTATGGAGGCTGTTGTTAGCATTCATAGTTATAAGGCTTTGTTTTAGGTTTTGTTGAAAGTTGAGCAAGAACAGAGGGTAACTGAAGATGCTCGACTTTTTGCAGAACAACAAATTGCTGCTCAGAAACGTATAGTGCATGATCTTCAGGTTTATATATCCATTTATTGACTTTCTGCTTGTCTTGTGTGTTTTTCTGAAAAATTAAATTGTATATAAGCAGGAAAAGTACGATAATGCAATGATTTCCCTAGCTGAGATGGAGAAACGGGCTGTTATGGCAGAGTCAATGCTGGAAGCCACATTGCAGTACGAATCAGGGCAAAGCAAAGCATTATCATCCCCAAGGTGCGACAGCTGGATCACCATCTTAGGTTAAATCATACTTTTCTAAACAAGAAGATTATAAATAATCATTCATTTATCAACAATCTTGTAATGATTTTGTGAGAATATAGGCCTGGACGTCCAGACTCTGCATGGGATATACCAGCAAAGAGGACAGGACTACTCTCGTTTGGCCTAGGTTGGCGAGATCGGAACAAGGCAAGTTTCTTTGTTTTATTTCATCCTTATTTGCATTATGGTTATATTCAAGCTAGATCTCGATAAAACTTCTGATCTTAAACCCTGCTAATTATTAGTTCGAGCTTCAGTTCAGCCAAAATATTACCAACATGATTTTAGTTCAATAAAGAATACTGGATAAGTTAGCCCCATTATTCATATCATTCTTGTAAAACTAAAAAATATCTCTAAGCTCACTATTCTAACAGGCACCACCAGAAAGCAAGCTTAAAAACGATGCGGCTGCTGACACTAATGGCCACCATGAATAGAGAAAGTAAAACCATCTCATGCGTTGTCATCCTCCTCCTGTTTTCTCCACGAGTTTCTGGTTCTTTTCAAAGAGGAAACCACTTAAATCAGCTGTATATTTGCTAGAATTATGTCATTATTACTCAATGAGATGAGTCCTATTATAGATATGTGACGCATTTCTGTATATGTTGAAAGGAGTAGACTATATAGCACAGGATTTTTTGACATTGTTTAAACTTTGTGGTGCATACACTGTAAGGAATAAAGCAAGTATTTTGCCACACTTTTTCACAATGACAAAGTCTCTTGTGAGACGCTACCTTCATGAGACGGTTTGTGAGACGTGTTAAAGTATGTCGATTATTTAAATAAAGTATGTTAAATGGTTGTTAATGTATGTTTTTTAAAGTATGTTGGATTATGTATTAAAGTATGATGTTAGTGTGTTATAATTTGATTTATTATCGACATACTTTAACCACAAATAAGCACACTTTAACCACAAATAAGCATACTTTAGTGACGGGTTGACCCGTCTCACATCCGTCTCACCAATAACCCGTCTCACAAGAGACTTACTCTTTCACAATATCTATTTTGCAAGGCAAGAATTAAATAAATAAAAAGAGATAAAAATTACGACAAAGTCTCTTGTGAGACACTACCTTCATGAGACGGTTTGTGAGACGTGTTAAAGTATGTCGATTATTTAAATAAAGTATGTTAAATGGTTGTTAATGTATGTTTTTTAAAGTATGATGTTAGTGTGTTATAATTTGATTTATTATCGACATACTTTAACCACAAATAAGCACACTTTAACCACAAATAAGCATACTTTAGTGATGGGTTGACCCGTCTCACATCCGTCTCACCAATAACCCGTCTCACAAGAGACCAACTCAAAAATTACACATTTGAATACTTAAGACGGATAAATTTACACATTTGAAAAGTAAAAGGATACCATATTATGCTCTACTAAGAAAATGTAGTATTCATTTCATTAAATCATTTCTTGAGAGTTCAGATATAATGATATCTATTTGATATTATCAGATTTTTTTAAAACTAGTCTTGTACTTTTGTTCGTCCCAATTCACAATTACTAGTGGTTGTATTCTTGCATTTATATAGTAGTAATAAAATAAATTTTTAGCTTAGATAGGATTTATTATTGCAAAACTGTTTTTTTTTTAAATCTCCTCTGGTATAAATTATCTATTACAGAACCTTCCCCCCCCCCCCCCCCCCCCCCCACCACCACATATAAATCACAAAAGAAAACATTAAGATTTATTTTGTAAAAAAATGTTATTCTATTGTCAAATCTGATTATAATTCTATATTTATTTAAGTAACTTGGGAAAAATTTTAATCAAATTGTTCAATTAATCAAATGTGAATTGCACTATAAAATGCACATTAACATTAAAAAATAAAAGGAAAAGGAGAGAGAGAGACCTTTCTCTGATGTGGAGGGGTAAATATGTTCTCATTACAATTGAATTAAATGATTTAAAATGTATAAGTACTTAAAATTAAAGAATTTTAAATTCAGTCAAAACTCTGTAATGTAAAGCCGATTACATATTTAATTATTTATCTCACATATAGTTAACATAAAAGTGAATCATTTGCATCACTAATTTATCATTTATACCTATTAAAGGGTCAATAATTTTATTGAGATATTAGTTCTCAACGAAGCAAACTGGAGCATTAAAATCTCAAACAATATTTGAAGAATTACACTAAACACGCTTCTTAAATGATGGTAAAATAATTATTACAACTGTAATAATTATTACAACTGCAACAACTGGAATTTTTTCACAAATGTTGCAACACCCAAGTATGTGATGTTTCAATAAATAAACATCCACCAGCATTAGTATGCCCAAGTGGACTCCCATTGTTTTGTTATTTCTTCCGTATTAGCCCCCCAAAGAAGAGAGAAATTGTGTAAAAATGAATCGAAAACAGTTCTGGTTTCTGCAAAACTTTAAGCATGGAAGTAGACATGCAAAGAGGAACCTCTCACAATTTAGGCTGTGGCAGCCTGTTTATCCTCATTAACACTAAGATTCAGAACTTCAAGTAGTTTAGGCCATGACTCCGGGATGCCACCGGGCAAATCAAATTCGAGCAGTTTTCCTTGCCTACGGTAGAAGTCCTCCACCGGTTGACTCTGTATCAATGGAGAGGAATGGCATTAGATGAGGCAAACTTGAGCGTGGAGTAATGACATGTTCCATACAGTGAAAATTTTGTGGCGTTTTTTAATGAGATCATAGTACCAATTTTGTGCATTTTAAGGGTAAACAAATATCAAGTTTGCAGAAAAAAATTAGGTCCGATTAAATTTGGTGTTATTTGCCTTAAAAGTTAAAACACACAATAAGGTTCTATGGGTTGGACAGACAAAATGCCACACCTCCATTACAGGGAAATTTTGCTATTTAGCGATCAAAATACACACCATCACTGAAAAGGGCAAGGGCAACCGAGGCTGGCTAATGTCCACTTAACTAGCAAATTTAACAGGAAAAAGATTAAGTTTCATTCTGTTAAATTCAGTTAAATTTTCTCTGATGATCCTACAAATTATGCCTATAGTCTTTTCTTACCAAACTCTTAACTGATATAATATAGATTATACACCACACAGATCCAGAGGGAGATAGCAGTACCTTTTCATTGTATATGCGAAGTCTTTCTCGTACAATAGCTTCTGTGTCGTCAGACCGAGTAATGAGCTTCGACATACAGTCCTCAGGAGGAGGAAGAGGGGCCATAACAATATCAGGATTCCCATTTTCACCCTTGACATTGATCGATGCCACATTAAAGTTCTTTCCACATTGACTGCAGATCCTTCTTCCAAGACATTTCTCAAGGAGGACATTTTCAGGGAGCTTTAAATTTACTACCAGTTCAATATCTGTGACTTCATCTAAAATTTCCTGCACAAAAGTTTTTAAAAAAAAAAAGTAAACTATCAAAATACCAGACAAATCTATTTCTAGAGAGGAAAGGAAATTCACCCAGTTGGATTTAATTATTATTTAAATAAAGAAATGCTTGAAGGATTAAAAATGCAACATTGGTGGAATACGTGGCAAATGGAGACTCTTGACTCTAAACTGTACCCAATTATATTCAAACCAACTCTTCATTTGTGATTGACTAAAAGAAAGTCTCTGCAAGTTCAAGATTTTTATCAAATCATGTTCCGATTTGAGATTAGCATATTATAATTATATTGTATCGAATTATTATAAAGTGATAGTTCATATGAATGACCAACGCAATATGTTCCAAGATATATACCAGAGTAGACTACATCAAGTATGATATAATGTATGAAACATGCTATATGTGAAAATACCTAAAGGAGAAGTTACAAGCACCCATTTTCAATATAAGGCAACAAGCACTTGTCTCTCGAATTCCCCCTCAATTCAGATATCCCTCAAGATAATAATGGCAAAGGGGAAGCGAAAGCAATTCCTGAGCTAAATTGTGTATAGAACAATGATGCTTTAGTTGTTTAACCATATCATGCAGCAGTAAAAATATTCTAGCATTCTAGTTGTTATATAGCAGCTTACACAAAGAAAATTTACTTACTGCTTGTCTTACAGTACGGGGAAACCCATCAAGTATGAATCCTACTTCTCCTTCACTTTCTCCCTTCTCCAGTCTCTTCGATAATAAATTAATAATTATCTCATCGGATACCAATTTACCCTGGTTCACAATCTCTGCAAGCTGCAACAGGTAATCAAAGAAATTAGTCGCAAACATAAAATTAACAAAGCATGAAGCACTACTATCTCACTAAATGGACATAAACAGGAATCTTCAAGAACATGGGAGAATTTCCGTTTGTGCAAGGTTGCAGCTTTATCCTTATAGCATTAAATGAATCCATGTTTCTAAAAATATCCTGTACAATTAAATTTCAATTCTGCCTCATTCTCCCAATAATACCAGTAGGACAATCAACCAAAGATCACTCAAAGGGTTTATACGACGTAGTGTATTTCACTGGTTGTAGAATTAACAAAACAAATTCAGAATGATTTCTCTAGGAGGAGTGTCAAATACACACACAAACACAGCAGCACAAAGACATGACAGTGCGTGTAAACAAAAAGATACAAGACCTTTATGCACAAGTCATTCAGCATCCAAATCAAGAAATCATAGAATAAATTTTATAGAAATCGCAGGCATTTTAATGTAAATCTCACTGCAGTTTCCTAAATTCTAAACATGCAATCTCAATTCAATTGAAACTAACGACAAAATCATAACATCAACAACGTACTTCCTTGGACAGAGGACCAGAAGAAGAGAGCTCATTGCGAACGAGATCGCCGGTAGCGATGTGCGGAACACCGAGCAGAGCAGTGAGCCGACTGGCGTAGGTACCTTTTCCGACGCCAGGGCATCCGAGGAATACCCATTGGACATTCCTGCCCCTAGGATCTACGCGAGGAGGAGGGTAAGCTTGGGGATTCAACTCTGTCGCCGCCGCTGTGGATAGAGACCTCCTGATGAAAGAGAGGGCAGAAGAGGAGGACGAGGATCTGAAGAGGCGGGTCACGGCCGCCATTAGTGGTGGTGGAGCTGAGGGCAGACACGGCGGCGCTAGATGCGAAGAGGTGGTGAGGTCAACAAACGGCGATATTTTAAGGGCAGTGATGTAGTTTATCTAGGTACTATTCGTACTAGACACGTTATGCCGAATCTTTCATGATATTCGCAATGGATTCCGATATTTAGGGTTTTTATTTGGGTAAAATTCCCTTTCCCTTTTTAATTTTACTATTTTTATCCCTAACTTAAATATTTAAATAATAAAAATATTCTTATTTCGTTAAAAATTTTAATCAAATCATAAATAAATAAAATCAAAGGCGAAAGTGATAACTTTTATGAAGGAAAGTGATAACAAATTAATGAAAAGTGATAATGTTATTTCATGAATAATTTATAGTATAAATAAAGTGATAAATATTTTAAAAGGTGAAAATGGTCTCACGTGAGACGGTATCACGCAAAACTTACACAAAATCAAATATGAGTAATTTATTTTAATCAAATCAACAACCAAATCAAGATTATATTTGTAATTAGGGTAGGTCTTGCGTGAGACCGTCTCACGTGAGACCATTTTGCACTTTTTAAAATAGTCATCATTTTCGCTATAAAATGCTATCAGTTTCGCTATAAAATGTTATCACTTTTGATTTATATCATAAATTATTCATGAAATTCATTAATTTAGTATCACTTTTCATTATAAAAGTTATCACTTTTCACTCGTCTCACGTAAGCTCTTACGTGAGACGGTATCACACAAGTCTTTGCCTTGTAATTAATCTATTTTTCGGCTTTTAAATTGGCAAAAATTTGTGTGCACCTAGGCGCACGGGCACACTCCGTGCTCCTTTAGAATTTTGTGTTAAATTGTATATACTTTAGTATATAGATATGTACCCTTTATTTTCTGAAGAAAAATAAAAAATATTAATAAAAAATGTATACCCTTTAAAACAAAATGGTTACCCTTATTAATTAAAGTGTATACTATTTAGAACAAAATAACGTACTATTATCCATATAATACTAAATTCTAAAGGCGCACGGCATGCACCCGAGCCGCAGAGGCGGATCTATGTATGGACAGCCCCGGGCTCGAGCCCAGGGCTGCCCACGGAAAGCCCATTATAATATATGTGAATTATTTATTTTTTTAAGTTTAGCCCAATCAAAAAATATTTTAAGCCCACCAAAAGAAGCTCAAAAATATTTTTAAGCCCACCCATTATAATAAATAATAAAATTTAGCACATTCCCCATCCATCTTTAATATATATATTAATTTTAATTTTTATTAATAAATTTAGCCCACCCTACCATGAATTTCTGGATCCGCCCCTGCCTGAGAGCATGCAATCCTCACTCTTTAAATTTAAAATTTTCTTAAAATTATGTTCATATCAGTTCTTGTAAATACTTAAATTATAAAATATAAAAATATGTTCCTATTATTTTGTGTGAATCGTCTCAAGTACTTGAGACGAATAGAGTGATAACATCATTAATTAAGAATGGTGTATAACTCCTTCCGTTCAATTTAAAGAGGGTCTTATTTCCATTTTGGCCGTCCCACCTAAAGGGTTTCCTTTCATTTTTTACACACATGAGATCCACACACCCCCTCTAATACAATTAAAATATGAGGTTCATACTTCCACTAATACAACTACCCACTACACATTAAATAATAATACTTCTTAATCTACATGCAAATAAGCAAAAGACCCTCTTTACGCGGGACGAAGAGAATAAATTATTTCATGAACAATTTATAATATAAATAAAAAGTAATAACATTTTACAGCGAATGTGATAATATTTTTTAGCAAAATTGATAATAATGTTATTCTCACACAAATTTTTGCCTAATATCATTAATATTTTAACTCTTTTATTAAACAAATAATACCCTTATGAATTTAAATACATACCATTTAAAACAAAATGTTATACTCTTAAACATGTATGGCTCCTCAATCAAATAACCTAGTTGCTTGTATAATCTTCCATACATCCTAAAATAATAATTACATATATTGGCATCCCATCTCAATAATTACATTTATTTTTTAGTAAATAAGACCTAAACTAAATAAGACCAAAAAAAAAAACAACTAATGTCTGTATAAGCCCACCTACAACACTAATATAATTACCAAATTCACATTAAAATTATAATTCTCACCTTATTATACATTGAAATATTACATTATACATTGAAATATTACATACTCTTAATTCTCATTAAAAAAGAAAACATATTATTATTTTAAACTATATACAATTTAAAACAAAATATTATACTCTTAAATGTGTACGGCTCCTCAATCGAATAACCTAGTTGCTTATATGATCTTTCATTCATCCCACAATAATAGTTACATAGAGTATATTCAACTTGGGTGTCCCACCTCAATATTTATATTTATTTTTTAGTAAATAAGACCGACATAAAATAATTAGTATGTCTATATAAGTCGACCCACAACACTAATACCATTATCCGCTGTACACTAAAATACTAATTCTTATTTTATTATACATTAAAATGTTATATACTTTTAAATTTAATTCAAAAAAGGTAACATTGTTATTATTATTATTATTATTAGATTGATAGGCTATTAAATTCCAAGTTGCAGACTCGCATTTCCATATAAAGAGGGAGTAGTATTTTTTTTATCATTATTATATTAAAAAATAAATAATGAATAAATAAGTGCCACGTGCAAGCTCAACTCCCCCAGAAATTCCAACGGTCGTCAGTTACCAGTTCCGATGGCAGTCTCTCTCTCCACAAACGGCGTCGCCGCCGCAGCTAAGAGAGTTAACCTTCATCCCTCACCTAACATCGTCTTCGCAAATCCGTCGCAAAGATTCCTTCACTGCCGTAAACATCCTACCCTCGGTTTTCTTCATGCTAAATCACCCTTCAAAAACTCACACAATGAATGGCGGGTCACTCCCTCCGCCACCTCCAGCACCGCAGGTTAGCTTCAAATTGAGACTTTTCGTCAGTGTTCTTTTAATTTCACAGTGGTATTTCCTCTCGGCATTAGAGTGTGTGATTTGATTTGGAAATCGAAAAAAATAAATTAAAATTGGGTGTATCATGAAAAGTAATTGGTGAATAATATCATTTGGGCGTCATAAAAATTAAAATAGGTGCTATATGGAATTATTATTGTTATGTAAATATTGTATGGAGAATGTAAAGAGCTCCTTTTAAGCTGTATTAGCAGATAGTAGAACTTTGAGTCATGAATCTGCTGAGATTATGTTTCATAATCATCATATTAATATATAATCACAATATTTGTAATCGAGATAAAAAAAAAATCGAAACTAAAGATTATAATGGTTAGTTGTGAATTAAGAAGGATGTAAGAGGAAACAAATATACTGACTATGGAAGTTATTCTATAGAGTTTAGTTGATAAATGAGATAATTTGGAATGTGGATCAAGTCAAGTCAATAAGTCTCAAATTTGAATTCTTGATGATTGTGAGGCAGGAGCTGATGCTTCCACCATCACCGAGGGCGACACCAAGTCATTGGATGACGTTGTAGTGTATGACTTGAATGGAAATGGAATACCCATTTCAGATTTGTGGAAAGATAGGAAAGCTGTGGTTGCATTTGCTCGTCATTTTGGGTGATTCTTTAGAAGCTTTCTTTTTAGATTCTTTGTTCTTAACATGAGTATCTTAATTGCATAAGTTCTATCTTCTTATCTCTTTATTGTTGTTGCAGATGTGTGTTATGTCGGACAAGGGCTGCCTACCTTGCAGCTGAAAAGGTAAACCCTGTCTTGACGGTGATTACTGATACAAGCCATTATGAAAGATAAAATTGCCTACCAAAGAAGTTAGAAGATGCAGAAAAAATGAGAACTGGATAATCTTAGGGGTTCATTCAGCAGAATACGAGAATTATTATTAGCATGGAATATTTAACTTTGACCTGATTAGAACTCGACTTGTATTGTGCTTATCTTGCAGGATAAGATGGACGCAGCTGGTGTGGCACTTGTTTTAATTGGTCCTGGCAGTGTTGATCAGGTTTAT
Source organism: Pogostemon cablin (assembly GCA_023678885.1). Taxonomy (NCBI): domain Eukaryota; kingdom Viridiplantae; phylum Streptophyta; class Magnoliopsida; order Lamiales; family Lamiaceae; genus Pogostemon; species Pogostemon cablin. The sequence continues at coordinate 686,827 of CM042977.1, read as the reverse complement.
GATGAATGATTCAGTTCTATCTTTGGGTTCTTCATTCTTGGTGTAAATCTTCGATAATAGCCTTTTGGCAAGATGGTGTTTGGCTTAGAGTCCATTAACATTCCAGCTCATGGTTTTCTTTTTAAAATTTATTTGATAATATTTACTACTCCATTAACTATGTAAAGCACAATGTGCTCTGTCAATATTCACTCGAGGCCAGCTTTACCTTCCCACGTGTTGTTCTCATGTTTCTCTTCCAGTAATTATTTTTTGTACTTGAATAGAGAGATACTGGAGCAGTGACTGTTCTTCTCTTGGCAGGCAAAAACTTTCTGTGAGCATACGAAGTTCAAAGGTGGTGAGTTTCTAAAAATTATCTACATTGAAATCTATCTTGATAATGGGAATTTCAAGGCTAAAATTACAAATTAATATTGTTGTTACTCTGTCATTTACTTTCTTTTTTTTTTTTGTTATTTTCTTGACTTTTCTGCATACAAAATAAAAATTGATGCCGAATTAACGCACTGGATCCTAATGTGTCAAGGATTTTCAATCTATATTAAATCAATTAGCATGTTATGAACAAGATTAGGTAGAAGTTTATCACATGCTTCCTATGATTCCCATTATATAATTACAACAAATGAAAAAGCGGCTCAGAAACATGTCATTAGATTGCAATTTGGTGCAAATTTCTGGTTCATTTCAACAAAGCTTCGCTTGTTGCAGAAGTATATGCTGATCCTACCCATTCATTGTATCAAGGATTTTCAATCTATATTAAATCAATTAGCATGTTCTGAACAAGATTAGGTAGAAGTTTATCACATGCTTCCTATGATTCCCATTATATAATTACAACAAATGAAAAAGCGGCTCAGAAACATGTCATTAGATTGCAATTTGGTGCAAATTTCTGGTTCATTTCAACAAAGCTTCGCTTGTTGCAGAAGTATATGCTGATCCTACCCATTCATTGTATCAAGGATTTTCAATCTATATTAAATCAATTAGCATGTTATTAACAAGATTAGGTAGAAGTTTATCACATGCTTCCTATGATTCCCATTATTTAATTACAACAAATGAAAAAGCGGCTCAGAAACATGTCATTAGATTGCAATTTGGTGCAAATTTCTGGTTCATTTCAACAAAGCTTCGCTTGTTGCAGAAGTATATGCTGATCCTACCCATTCATCTTATGACGCCCTGCAATTTGTCTCTGGTGTTATAACCACATTTACTCCTGGGGTATGGTAAACCTCTAAAACCTTTGTTTATTTCGAATTTCCTTTCTCAACCATCCACTAATGGCTACAAGATTTTCCCCAATTGTGAAGCAAGCATACAAGGTCTTTCAACTTCTTCAGGGAAATTACTCAGCTTCATTTATTTAAATCTTTTTCTCAGGCTGGTTTGAAAATAATAGAAGCATATCTTGATGGCTATCGACAAGACTGGGCACTTTCGTTTGAGAAGGATACAAGGACAAGGGGTGGCTGGTATGTTATAGCCCAATCTAGTAAATGCATAGTTTTTAGTGAGAACTGCTGACCATATACCTTTTTCTCCTGCAGTCTAAAATTCATATGGGATAGTAATGTGTTCGAGTCCTGAAGTAGTTTATTTGTGAATATCTGAATAGTATGATGACTTTAATGGGGAGGGAATTTCTGATGTGTGGAAAATATGTTTCTGCTGATTTCGGGTTCCACAGAATGCTTTACAGTTCTGATGGTGGAAATATTATTGATCAGGTGAAAAAAGAATAGGGTAGGGATTCAACACCAAAGTGAATGAAAGGTCATACTACCAAAACAGATCTGACTGTTAACAAAAATCAAGATTGTCAATAAATGTGATAATTTGCTTGGTTTGGGGGTACACAAGTAGCTACATAAATTTTATTTTGAATCTTAGAAGTGTCCATTTCACTTGATGTTCCCATATTAGTTGTTTTATTAATTTTCTTGTTTGTATCCAACAGATACTTGAACATTTGTGTTTACGTTGCAGGCGGCAAGGTGGCATCATTGTCGCAGGACCTGGTAAAGATAACATCTCATATATACACAAGGTTATTCTCCCTTTATCTTCCACAGATCGACATCTGTTACCTTTACACTATTACTTCAGAGTTCTTGCATAGCCTCAGGACAGCATATTGTTTACTTTGGTTTTTTCGTTCATTTAATGTAAAGGTGTAACTGAGTTGATCCAATTAGACTCACTCTCAAGTTGGAAAGGTCAAGTTCAATTGTAGTTTGCAAACTCGATAGTCTCAAGCTCGACTCTCTGTAATTACTTTAGATCACTTGACTTGGTTTCTAATAAGTTTTTTTTTTTTGGTTCTGCAGGACAAAGAGGCTGGGGATGACCCTAACATAGAAGATATACTGAGGGCATGCTGTTTACAAGGCAATTGAAAATCACTTTTCAACATATTTTGCTGTAAAAATATGCAAGTGTGCAAGTATTATCTACCTGCATATTCACATCTGTGACTGATGGTTCAGTAGATTTAGAGTGGCCAGTGTAATTTTATAATTTCCAATAAAATAAACTACATATAAAGATTATTTATTTATGTATATAATTTTCCCTTTTGTTGTTGCTATTAACACTGTAATTAGTTTTCTGTAAAAATACTTAAACAAATGGAGTAATTTTCATAGCACATTTTATTTAAAAAATGTCATCTCAAACGACGCCGTATTATGGCAATGGGCTAAATGCTAAAATTAAAACCCTACATCTCCCCCATTTACTCAGTTTCCCGCCTAACCTATCGTCAGAATGGCCGACAAGAAAAAGCGCCGCCGCGCTGACGACGGCTCCGATTCAGAGTCCGACCCGCTCCAATTCAAATCCAAGCTCAAATCCGACACCGTAATCCTCCAATCACTCAAAGCCCTAAAATCATCCGCTGCCACGGCCGCCGCTGCAAAACCTATTTCCCTTTCCGATCTCAATCTCTCCACCGCCTGCCGCGAAGTCACCGATCTCCCTCTCTCCTCAGTCCAATCCACCATCGAGTCACTCGCTCTCTCACTTGCGCACTCCATCCTCTCCGGCGACGGCTTCTCCTTCTCCGTCCCTTCACGCGCCTCCGCAAACCAGCTGTACGTCCCCGAGCTCGATCGAATCGTGCTGAAGGACAAATCGTCCGCTCGTCCCTTCGCCAACGTCTCCTCCGTACGAAAAGCGACCATCACTACTCGTATTATCCAGCTCATCCATCAATTATGCCAGAAAAACATCCACGTCACTAAGCGTGATCTCTTCTACACCGATGTCAAGCTTTTCCAAGACCAGACCCAATCAGATGCAATACTCGACGACGTTTCGTGCATCCTAGGTTGCACGAGGTCGAGTCTCAACGTCGTCGCAGCTGAAAAGGGGGTGGTGGTGGGTAGATTGACATTCAGCGATAATGGTGACATGATTGATTGCACTAGAATGGGGATGGGAGGAAAGGCGATCCCTCCCAACATTGACAGAGTTGGGGATATGCAGAGCGATGCATTGTTCATACTTTTAGTTGAGAAAGATGCTGCTTACATGAGATTAGCTGAGGATAGATTTTACAACAGGTTTCCTTGCATAATCGTGACAGCCAAAGGGCAACCCGATGTTGCAACGAGGCTGTTCTTGAAGAAGATGAAGACAGAGTTGAAGCTTCCTGTGTTGGCTTTGGTGGATAGTGATCCATATGGGTTGAAAATCCTGTCAGTGTACGGTTGTGGATCGAAGAACATGTCTTATGATAGTGCAAATTTGACAACCCCTGATATAAAATGGCTGGGAGTAAGGCCTAGTGATTTGGACAAGTACAAGATTCCGGAGCAATGTAGGTTGCCGATGACGGAGCAGGATATAAAGACAGGGCGGGATTTGTTGGAGGAGGATTTCGTGAAGAAGAATCCGGGGTGGGTGGAGGAGTTGAATATAATGGTGAAGTCGAAGCAGAAGGCTGAGATTCAGGCGCTGAGCTCGTTCGGATTCCAGTATCTTACGGAGGTTTATTTGCCATTGAAGCTGCAGCAGAAGGATTGGCTCTGAATGGTGGTGAGTTCTACTACCTTTTATTGATGCTCAGATGTGTAGGAATGTGAGTTCTGTAACGTGTTTATCAGTTTATGAAGAAATTCTTGATTAAGACATGAGAAATTAATTGTGCAAGGTTAGATATGTTTTTCGAAGACTAGTACTGATGGATCACTGGGATTCGGTGATGTATTTATGAAGCAATTCTTGTTTTCAGATCTACTGGATTTTACTGATGGAATGTGTTTTGAAACAATTCTTGATTTTACTAATGCATGTGTTTCTAAATCAATCTTTGATTTTACAGATGGTAATACCTTGATTCTTAGAATGCAAAACTTTATTATGTAAAATAAAAAATTGTCCCTGTTTAGTGCTCCACTTCTCTCAGAGGAGTTTGTGGGCATTTACTTGCGAATTAAATATGCTATGAACTATAATGAATATCATAAAACAAAATAGTAAATTCATGATTATATTCTAAGAATTAACATTTTGATAAGCATAAATCCTAAAAATAAGGAGTAAACATAAACTACTAAAGTGTGTGAAAGCATGATGAAAATCCTTTCCCATTTCAAGAATACATGTGTTTAGGATTCCATGTGCAGATTTGTTCAAAATCTAGTACTATCTTACTGTTGTATTTTATTCATCTTGATCAATAACAGGAGATGCTGGCTCGATTGGTGTTATATCTTAGGTTATTATGATTCAAACTAATGATTAAGAACTATTTATAACAATTTTTTCTTTGAGTTTATTTGGAACTTTGAGTTGTTGGGATCATTTAAATTTAACTTATTTGATACGCGATATAAATTTGCATAGTTTATTCACGTACATTCGTGAAGAAATATGTTCAGGTAAAACGTATCGGGATGACATTCATGAGATGAATAAAAAGTGATAACATTTTAATAAAAAATGTTTATGTTAGTTGTAAATTTTTTTATGAACAATATTCATTAGATGAATAAAAAATGATAATATTTTAACAAAAAGTGTTTATATTAATTGTAAATTTTTTTATGAACAATGCATAAAATGATCTAATGTGATATATGGAATATATGACAAGGGTGGAGTATTTCTATCGATCGATCATATAGGCCCGAGTTGGACATCCAATTGCTTCGATTTGAATTATTCGGAGAATGCCTTGTGTATATATTGTATATATCAAAAAGATGGCCAAACAAACCTATTTGATTTCTCGATTCAATAGAAGCTCAAAGAGGTGAATAGGGTCCTAAAAATAATGAGAGATGTGGGGGGAAAAACAGGTCCGATTACACATATTCCTAATCCTAAATGGAACACCGTAAGGACCCATATATAAACATAGTATCTATTTAGATACACTCGAATGGAGAAGGACAATCACTCATTCTTAAAACTAGCGTTCTTAAGACAAAAGAGTAAGTGAAAAAAGGGGGGCTCTCTATTCCTGATTCCCTTGTAGTTGGAACTCCGAAACCACAAGAATCCTGAGTTAGAATGGGATTCCAACTCAGTACTCTTTGCTTTGAGTGAGATTTTGAGAAGAGTTGCTCTTTGGAGAGCACAATACGATGAAAGTTGTAAGCTGTGTTCGGAGGGGGTTACTGTCTATCATTGGCCTCTATGGTAGAATTAGTCGGGGGCATGAGAGGCAGTGGTATACTATTTCAAAGAAACAATTCAGATTTCCATTATGTGAAATTCTATGTATTCTAAAGTTACCAAGTCAATTGTCAATTTTTTGTCATTGAGATTCGTGTAATTCGGATTAATATTTAAGTATAGATATTACCTCTTTTTTTCTCCTTTTCAAAAAATGGAAATCGATAGAAGTTTTTTTATTTGTAATTTGTCTCTTTTTTTACATTTTTTGAAAAAATAGAAAGACAAATTGTATAATTATTAATTACTCCTAATAGAATGACCCTTAAACAAAAGACGGATATTTGCACCCCCAATTATACTAAACGTACCCCAATTACTTAATGTACCCCATCAAAATTATAAAATAAATACATAAATTACTAAATACACCCCCAACTTAGACTATTTTACCCTTTTAATAAAACACAAACTGTATTCTTAATCAAAACAATTCTATACCTTATTCCTTCAAACACACCACGCGAACAGAAGAAATGAGGAAAGAATACAGTCAAATCCTTTATCCGTCTTGCTGGAAAGGCCGAGTGTTCGTTTATGTGCTTGGCTTAATGATATGATTTATTTTATTTTTTTGGGTCAAACACTCAAATTGCATTTAATTTCATGTAATATGTGGTTGGCGTGGGTGTGAAGCTTGAAGTTTGGGTAATCCACAGTCAGTGAGAATATCCTATTGTGCTTTGTGGGAACAAGGTTGATGTCAAAAATAGACAGGTGTCGGCCAAAAGCAACTACAACTTTGAAAATATTTTCCGTATCTCGCCAGGAAACTAGCTGGAGATACTAACTTGCACTTTGTCTAGTCTCCTGCTCTTGCCCCATCGGAAGTGCAAATTTATTTGGTGGCACAGCAACAACACGAGGCAGAGCAGTATGTGGGGTTCTTTGAAAATTTTGTTAAACTTGCCCAAATCTTAAACCATAACAAGATCTCCGATTCTCACCTAACTAATGGCGTTGCCCAATCAAGACACTCTAATAGATACAGATAGGTGGTGCAACTCTGTCACCTACTACCCCAGTCGCAAGCCATGTTTGGTTATCCACAGCGTTAAGCGGCCTCTCACCCCCCTTCCTCGCTGCTTTTCAATCAACCTCTCTATTCTCCTTTTCCCTTTCTCCCCCAAAATACCCATAACCCTTCCGTTCGATTGCAAAAACCGAACAACAACCTTTCTATTCTCCTTTTCCTCTTCTCCCATTAAACACCCATGACCCTTCCGTTCGGTTGCAAACAATAAGATAGCGTTCGGTTATAGCGTATGAACAATTAGAAATCTTTGATTTATAACTTAAATTATAAAGGTATGTATGTCTTAACACATAATGATATTTTAATCTAATAATTGTCGAATAATTAGATTAAGTTAATTACAAAAACGACCATTGGACTTTAGAATAAAGTTCTAATCCAGCCAATGGGCCGCTTGACCTCTCAAAATTGGGCCATGGTAGGGGTCCATTAAATCAAGTAATCTGGATATCCGAATCCAAACCGGTTTAATCTGGAAGGGTGACACCGTAATTTGATAACATTCCGTAGTTTCTCGAAACCTGGACTCCCCCCTCCGAGAATCCACATACCCTCAACCCCAATTCTCTCGCCCGACCTCCGACACTTCCTGCCACCGCCACCTGCGACGGCGCTCCGCCAAGCAATCATCGTCTTTAAAACAGAATTCATCCATCGATTTTCCAAGACAGAATTTTAATTGAACCGTATAAACAAGAAAAAAATGCCTCCCAAACCATCGAAAGCGGATTTGGCGAAGAAGCAGAAAATAGTCGAGGACAAGACATTTGGATTGAAGAACAAAAACAAGTCGAAGAATGTTCAGAAATACGTGCAGTCTCTCCAGCAATCGGTTCAGCCCAGACCCGACGCGGCAAAAATCAACGCGCAGGTCCAGCATTATTTGGTGCACGATTGGTTTCATCTATATTTATGTAAATTGAAATTATTCAGTATATTATTTTGTCCTTGGTGATTGAATTAACAGAAGAAGAAAGAGGAGGAGAAGGCCAGAGAGAAGGAGCTCAATGAGTTGTTTAAAGTTGCTGTCAAACAGCCTAAAGTTCCTGTTGGTAATAGTCCTCAAAACATATTTTTTGAAGTGGATTGAAATCATTCTTCATTCTTATTACGTTATGTTATAATTATAAATTTATTTTCAGGTGTTGATCCAAAGTCTATTCTATGTGAGCATTTTAAGGTGGGGCAATGCGCTAAAGGGTTTAAGTGTAAGTTCTCACATGACCTGAATATACAAAGGAAAGGAGAGAAGATAGATATCTATAGCGATAAGCGCGATCAAGGTTGGTACTTAGGGATTCAAATTTTTCGTTACTTCAATGTTTGAACTTTAGACCAGTTGGTAATGAAATTTGAGCATTTTTGTTCTGATTTAAAATTTGTTTTGGGTTTTGAATCTTTACTTTAAACCACTAAGAACCGGAAACCATGGAGGATTGGGATCAAGAGAAATTGGAAAAGGTTGTTGCATCCAAGAGCAATGAGTACAACAAGAATAAGCCCACCGATATAGTAAGCCTCTTTATTATGTTGCTCGTCTTATTATCCTTGTGTGGTTTTTGAAATATCATTTAACAGTTCCTCTTCTGTTTTCATCTTTTTAAAGGTATGTAAATTCTTTCTTGAAGCAGTGGAGAAGAAGCAGTATGGCTGGTTTTGGGTGTGCCCAAATGGAGCCACTTGTCATTACAGACATGCTCTTCCTCCAGGATACATATTAAAATCTCAGATGAAGGCTCTTTTGGAGGAGGAAAGTGATAACAAAAAATCTATTGAGGAGGAGATAGAAAACCAGGTACTGCTTATGATTGCAGTTATGACATTGATTTCATTCAATTATATATGTGTAACATCTTTGCCATTGCTCTGTTAGTTTCCTATCTTCTTTAAAGTCAGAATACATTGTCTTGCTAATTGTTTTGGATTCTCTTTTTCAGCGTGCACAAGTCGCTACAATAACTCCAATGACTCCAGAGTTATTCATGCAGTGGAAGAAGAAAAAGGTGGAGGAGAGAGAAGCCAGCATAGATGCACAGAGGGCAGAGAGAGCTAAAAATGATCGCATGAGGCAAGTCTTCTTTAGTGTATACTCAGAATACATATTTATACTCTATTAATTAATGTGTCTGTGTAATCTCACTTAAAACTTTACTTCCTCGTCACCCAGTGGCCGTGAGCTCTTCCTTGCAGATGCTAGTTTATTCGTTGATGACGCTGAAGCCTATGACAAGTACCAAAGAGAAGAAGAACCAGATGCAGAACAAAAGGTCACTGTTCCCCTATTTCACCTTCAATATTTAATTCCAATATTCTTTGAATTTTGATAATTATCTATACTGAACTGTTTTTCTTAGTACCAAGTTAAATATTTATCCTCCACTGGCCTTGCCTGGGCTTGATGTGTTTAATTGGAAGTGTGGAAATATTACCGAGTAGAATATTTTAGAATGTGAGCATATCTCTTGTCATTTATAACAATCCAGATGTCTGTAAGCCCAATTGTTTGTTATATTGGCCAACGAGCTCTTTGAACTAGCAAAAAACTGATTATACATCCAAATGAGTCTCGCTCTCTGGTTGAGGAAGACTGCATATTTTCAGGATCTATGTATGATCTTCAGAAAGGATTCATCTGTGTGAGCATCATTATATGATGATTTAAGATCATTCATCATATTCAACATCAAGGGCTATTCAGTTTACTTTATTTTTCCTTCCTCTTACCTAATACCTACTACAAACAGTCCTCTTTTCCAACAGTCTCAACTGTTGGAAGAATTAGTTTTTGCTTCTTCAGAATCACTAACATGTGTCTGCAGACTGCAAGGCAAAGCTAGCCTTATAATAATTCTCTGATCTCACTTGTTTCATGCATAAATCATAATTACCTTGATGGGTGGCTGGTCACTAATTTTTCAAAATGAGGACACCCCTTTTCGACCAATCCTGTGAGCTAGCTACAGCTGCGCTTATACTTTTTTAGCTTGTCATTTTGTTACCTCTGATAATGATTTCTTTATTTTATTTTTGATGTTATCATCTTCTAAATATACTTATCTATTCAGGTCAACAAAGATCCTCCCATGGATAGGCCAAGTTCTTCAACGTCAAGCACACACAATGTAGAAGCCATTCCTGATCATGATGATGATGACGACGAAGATGATGACGATGATCTTGATATGGATGAGCTAAACGAATTGGAAGCTAGCCTTTCAGGAACAACATTACAAATCAAAGAATCGGGTGACAATGTGTGATCACATATTCATAGCCTAGGCACATTTTCTACTCAGCCCTTGATTTCACAACGAAACCCGCATGACAACCTTTGCAAAATGAAGATGCTGCTTGCACCGGATTTACTAATAGGAAATCTATTGAAGTATAGGTCAATGCTAAATCTGGTATGTATTTTAATCCTGGTTTTGAGCTGGAGTTAGTAGCCTTAATAAATCAAGTTAAGCCAATCCTTAAATTGTTGATGTGTTCGTTTCTAGAGTATTGTTACTTTTCTTGGTGTCTTTAATGGTTAACTTAGAATCTTTTGTTTCTTTTTCTTTTTTTCCTTGTTTTTGTATGTGGATTACTAAGCATTGAGTAATGCTATTTGGAAATGGCTGGGTTTTTTTTTTGAAAGATTATCATTTCGATCAAACTCAATATGCTTGTAATATTATGGTTTCATGTTGTGTTGGAAAAATGCATTCTTTTCAGTATCTTATGTAGATTGCTGCATTGCAAGTGTGTCCATGGTAAAAAAGAGAGAAAATAACTTGTAACTAAGCAGATCTATAAACATGCTGAAAAATTACCAAGTCACTGTTTCAAAGTAACAACATATTTACAGCAAGAGCGATGTAGGGTATACAAGGGACGAAGATCCCTCATTTAATCGGGTAAAGAATTGTATACACCAAGAGAAAAGTAACAATAACAACAGCTCCATATAAAGAGAACCTTGGGTCAGTCCAAAACATGAGATTTGATCGCTCGGTTCGTTTGATGGGGTCGACCTCCTCCGACAGGGGGTACTCTGAGCGCTTAGGGTTCCAGCTCACATATTTATTAGGTGAGAAATCGGAGAACAAGGTCTTCTTTCCTTTTTTTCTAAAGCTAGACCATGCCTTGTCCCAATCTGTAGACGATTTATCACCTACAAAGTGATTGAACCATATGAGCTAGAAGACATACCTTATGGCTCAACATTAAAGAACCATTTTGTATTTAGAACATTTCTCTGCATATGGATTTTAAGGTAGAAGGAACAGAATAGATTTTAAAAGATGGAGCTAGCCACTGAATGTAATGCAGAAGAAAAGATTAGCAGAGTCCTGCCACAAAAAGCTATTTTAGCAAACAGTAGACATCCCGATTACATGAAACACGCATATTTGATTGGTTTCGGAATCCAAGTAGGCAGCATGATTCACAAAACATTCATGAAATCTGCTGTTCATACTTCATTTCACTTGTTCAGCTAATCCATCGCACGCATGACAAAAATCAAGAATCAATTAATTGGGTTCACAAAAAGATCACTAAAAAAAATACTTAATAGTGGGATAGATTAGCCTTCCTAGGCCTAGCAATATGTATTCTCATCAACTATGCCTAACAATAAGTTAAGTTTCCTTCACAATGCAAATGAAATCATACTCTTAGTAGCTATGGTAATGAGTCTCCTGGCTTATAATTAGATAAAGAAAGAGGAAAGGGAGAGTTTGGTGGGTGATAAGGGGAAGATTCTTAACAGAAATAAAAGGGCTCTTAGCTCTATTGCCATTTGTCCCCCAGCCATATAAACCAACTCGTCCTCCTACTTACCTTTGTAGATCACTAGCACCTAGGCAGCTCTGCAATGTTTTCAAAGCTTGAGACTAAATATTACGGTGGCTTTTGGACGATACTGGTGTAAGACAGTAATATTTAATGTATTTGTTTGTGTTCTTGGAGAAGACACTCTTAACAAGAATTTCCGGAGATGATCATCCAAAACATTCCAAGGTTTTCGTTACATATTTGGGCTATTTTTACCCCATATTCTTCTCTCCTAGATATTGTGCTCCAATGCAACCTCCTTTGACTCAACAAAAATATTGTTTTTCTTTCTGTCAGCTAGGAAGACGCGCACGAGTTCAGTAGTTAACATTCATGCTAAAGATTTTCCACAGCATTTGTGGCAAAATGTAAAACACTTGTGGAGCTAAATCCAATCCTGGATCAAAAGGCTACTAGTAACATGAAAACAGTGGAAATGTGGAGTAACTTTACCCAATTAGACCTCTCAATCTCTATATAAAGATCCAAGTAACTAAAATTTTTGTAATCTGTGGTTCTGCAAAGATGATCTAAACTCCCAAGAACTATTAATAAACAGTAATTCCTTCCAAGCAGACGATTGAGTCAATCAAACTATTAATCACACTTAGCTCATCTCATGCCACACAAACTATTACTCAATTCAAACCTGATTAACACTATCATTTACTAGATTTTCGAGAAATTCCGACGGAATCACCAACCATGAATCCAATAAAAACTACCCAAATTACATGCATATACGTATGTATAATGTATAGATACAATCTTACCGCCATTATTGGCGTCGCCGTTTCGGCGGGGAGGTGGAGTTTTGGCGCAGCAGGGTTTGAGAAATAGTGAATTGGATGTAATATTCCACAAATTGTGAGAATAAAGAGTACCGATTCGAAGCCGAATATCCATGGGTATTGTCCTTCTTCCCTTCAATGGAGTCTCAAATTCTAGCCGCAAAAAATTCACTTGGTTGTGAATTTGGAGATTCTGGGATTTTTATTTTATTTATTTAATTAAATTAAAAGTCGAAATTATTTTACCGGGAAAGATAAGCTAAGCCAAGCTGTATAGAAATAATTAAACTTGAAATACCTAAATTGATTTTTATTTTCCTTTCAATTTGATTAAAATATCATTTAAATTATGCTCCCTCCGTCCATCCTCAATGTATCCATTTTCTTTTTGCACGTGGATTAAGGAGTATTATTATTTTGTGTAGTAGGTAGTTGTATTAGTAGAGTGTGTGGGTCCATATTTTATTTGTATTAGTAGAGGATGTGGGTCCTATAGTCCAAAAAGAAAAATGAATAGATTAAGGGCGGACGACCCAAAATGATAAAATAGATAGATTGACAGTGGACGGATGAAGTAATTGATATCTTGTGAAACCAGTTGACAAAAAATGGTAAAATGAATAGATTGACTGTGGACGGAGGGAGTAATTGATATCTTGTGAAACCAGTTGACGCTTAGATGCATGTGTATATTAATTTGACAAAGATTTGTGTGACACTGTCCCAGGTAAGATGGATAAAAAATAATAGCTTTTATAATAAAAAGTGATACTCAATTAATGAAAAATTATAATATTTGAAAATTTTATAATATAAATGAAAAGTGATAATATTTTATAATAAAAGTATAATGTTTTATAGCGAAAGTGATAACTATTTTAAAAAAATAAAATGGTCTCACGTGAGACGATCTCACACATGACCTACCCAATTAATTTTTATTAAATATTGTATAATCCTTTCGTCCTGCTCCCACCACATGAGTTCATTTTTTATAAATGAGACTCAAGCAAATAATTAATACTCTCTCCGTTCCACGTTAAGGTTTACGTTTTCCATTTTGGATTGTCCCAAGTTAAGGTTTATATTTTCTTTTTTATCAAGTTGGGTCCACACAAAACAATTAATTATTTCATGGAGGAACCACACACAACATTAATGCAACTACACACTTTACATTAAATATTATTTCTCTCACCTCACTACACATTAAAATATTATATATCTTAATCTCCGTGCAATAAACAAACGTCAACGTTAACGCGGGACGGAGGGACTATATCTTCATAGGACCACTAACAATACAAATACATTTGCCCACTTTACAATAAAATATTACTCTCTTAACCAACTATACATTAAAATATTATACTTCCTTAACCTCCATGCAAACAGTAAATGTAACTCTTTTAAAAAATAAAGGGAGTATGTATTTCTTAATAATTATGTAACTTTTTTACATTTAATTTTTTATTAAAAATTATTAGAAAATTAGTTAATAAAGTGTATAAGTTTTCATTCATTAATGAACATGTTTCTGAATGTGTATGCATGGTACACCCGGATGTACATAAAAATTTGCCTTTAAATTAATACTTAATTATTTATTTAAAATAAAATTTGAAAACATATGGAAATTTAAAAGATATGAGTACTAAAAAGAGAGAATTGAGGCAAAATATATGTGCACATACACTTGTTAATAAGAATAGGGTGGTTATTTACCCCAAATCTACTAAACGAATTCCAATTGCTAAAACACTCCACTAAAAATTGCAATAAATAAGCATCAATTGCTAAACATACCATATGCATGACCATTTCTCTTTTAATTAAAATTAAACATATAATATAATTTTATAAATAAATCCCTTAAATCCATCATGCATATGAACTTGGAATTTGAAGCTGTGGGTAATTTTGCGTTAGATTGTGCTTTTGTGAAATTAATTTTGACTTCTATAATTTGGGAGAATTGATTGCTAATTTGTTTCTTCCGTTGAGAGGATTAATAATTTCTTTAGGATAATTCTTATAGAAAAATGGTTCATCCATCCTAGATTTGGGTATTTCTTTCATCTCCTTCTTGCTGAATTCTGGAAGGAGGTGATGGAAGGGTTTATGTGATTCGAGGATTGGTGTGCTCGATTGTGTAATTCTATATCAATTGTAACAATTATTTCAGAATTTTATATGGGTATCGTTTCAAATTTGGGCAATTGTTTGAATTTGACACTCGATTCGCTAATCTTTGTTTTATAGTATAGCAATCTGGGATCTAAAAAAGAGAAGAGTAAAGCGCCATCCAGATTTCAATTTTTTTGAAACTCTAGAAAAATGTGTGATTGGAGTTTAGAGCTTATGCTTGTCATTCAAATGTTTGGTTAAGGGACTCAATGGGAAAGCTATGGGTTGCAAAATTAGGACATTAAGATGAAAAGCTGATGGTTTAAATTATCTCTTAAATATTTTAGGTTACCAATTGGGTGCATATAGAAATTTAATGGGGTGAGTATAACAATTTATTATAATTAATTTTATTTTATTATTCATATATAAAGGTATTTACGTCTTCTCACATAAACATATTTCAAATATATAAATTAATGATGTTCGTTTAATAAATTCAGGGGTGCAAATAGCCGCCACCAATAAAAATATACTTCACATAATTAATGAATAGAAACTTATACTTTCCGATTTAAAGAATCCAATTTTTTTTTGTCCGTTCAAAAGAGTATACACATGAACCCACACACATACTAATATAACTGCACGCCACCACATATTAAATAATACTCCCTCCATCCCATTGAAACGTACGTGCTTCCTTTGTAAAGCGTAAGTTTCAATGGGGACGGAAGGAGTAATACTCAATTAAATAATAATACTTCTTAATGGGCATAAATATTTATTGAATTTTTTATTAAATTTTTTAATAAAAAATTGACTATAATTTAATATTTATTAAAAATTACATATAGATTTTATTACTAAATAAAATTAATATCAATGGATTATATTCAGAATATTTATTTTATTTTTAGTAGTAATTATTACTCCATTATTACTAGTTATTACGATATAAGGCAATGTTTGGTTTGGATTTAATCTTCCGATTTTAATTTAATAAATCTCCTTAATTCTCTCCTATATACACTTACAAATTCTATTAACACTTACCCACCTCAATTATACATTATCTATCCTCAATTAATATTTTTTATTTCTTTCTTTTTGCTCTTTCTATCTTTTCTGTCACCTCAATTAATACTTAATTTGGCATAAAATTTAAACCTATCATTCTTAAACCTAAAACAAACATAACAAATAAGTACTATAGAATAATACTAGGGATGTCAACGGGCCGATACCTAATTACCTGGACCGACCCGTTTAGAAGTGCCTGCCCCGGACCCGTCCGCCCCGCCCAGCTCTCTTTTTTGAATTTTTTTAATTTTTTTATTTTTTGAAATTTTTTTATAATTTTTTTAAGACTTATATGACACTCATAAACACTAACTCTCACTTCATCATTCTCCGTAGCTTCAATTAATAATTATGTCACAAAATAAAAATAAAATTCAAATAATAATAATAATCACAAAATTAATAGTAAAGTATAAAATTTTAAATAATTATAAAAATAAAAAATATAATATTTATATTAAGTACAGGGCGGGGCAGGTACCCGCGGGTCTGAAGTAATACCCAAACTCGGCCTGTTTTTAGTTCGGGGCGGGTCTGTGGCTGCCAAAACCGTGCAGAACGGGTGGAACCCGCCCCGTTTTTAGTTCGGTGCGGGTCTGGGGCTGCCAAATCGTGCAGGACGGGTGGGTACTCGCGGATCCGGACCAAATTAACACCCCTAAATAACACCATTCATTAATTTATCAAACGACCCTAAACCCAAAACAAGCATCTAGTAGCTAATCCCAATTCTAAATAGAGAAGCACACCCAGTCTATATTTAGAATATTTATTTTATTTTAGGTAGTAACTTGAAAGCTTATTTTTGGTAGTAATTACTATTAACCTAAGCCGCCCAATTCTTAAAAGAGAGGTTTACAAAGTTGAAGTAAATTTGAGCAGATTTAGAAACCCACGCAAGAGCGAATCCCTGTTGCGCTTCTCGGACTCCTGCCGAATCTTTCTCGTCGTATCAAATCAGAGGAAGAAGAAGGCTTCTCCGACTCCTGCCGAATCTTTATCGTCGTTCCGAATCTTTATAAGGTTTACTTGCAATTAGGGTTTACAATTTGCAATTTGGGGTTTACTATTTGCAATTACTTGCTATTTGGGATGAAACTCTCTTTGGAGATGCTGTTAATTTTGACGCTTTCTTTTTTAGGTAAAAAATTAGAAACACTTGCTTATTCCAGATTTCTGACAAGCTCTTCGATGTGATGTTGGGTGCCAAAATTTTTGGTTTTAATAATTGATTTCTAGAAGAGTGGAAATCTTTCATAATATATGTGATAAAATAAAATTATTTAGTATATTGCATGGATGCTTATGTGCTTGCTCTAATCTAATTCTCCTCCGTTTAAGCGGATACAAAGGAGGTGTGAAAGCTCTGCCGGGACGGAGGTAGTATATTAGAGAGAAAAACTAGAAATCAAGTCATTAACTAGTACAACTGAGAGCTCTACAATTGTGATAATCCCAAAAGTTAATAATTTGGTTCACTTGGACATGTTTTTGTATTAGCCTGTTTGGTGGTTGTTTTATGTGTGTATACATGAACAATGGTATATTGGTGCCAGGCATGAACGAATAAATGGAAAGTTTATATTTCTCTAAATATTGGTTGATAAATTGAGACTTATTAGATATTTTTTTTCGTTCCGATGATGTTGTGTTGATGAAACTGGTACTGTTGATGAACTCTTTCAATGCATACGTGGTTTGTTGATAAACTCCTATTGAAAACAAGTGAAATATTATCTTGCATAATTTATGAAGTTTAATGAGCATGTTAACAAGTTGTTAGATATGGTAAACTCCCATGTTAATAGGATTTTAGTAATAGCTGTGCCTTGCGCATCAGTTGTATAAGTATGCCAACTTGAGCGTCATCTTAATTCTTATAGTTCATTGTACTTCCATTGTAATGATCTATGCTAGTTATAATGTAATAGTGTTAAATGTTGATGACGAACGATTGCTCATTTTTTCTTAGTGCAACGTTTTATGCTAGTTATAATGTAATAGTGTTAAATGTTAATGAAGAACGATTGCTCATTTTTTCTTAGTGCTACGTTTTATGCTAGTTATAATGTAATAGTGTTAAATGTTAATGAAGAACAATTGCTCATTTTTTCTTAGTGCAACATTTTAAATTTGGGCATAGGTTCTCTTCTCTTTGCGTCATGTGTTCTTACTGTGGTCTTTTTGCAGGAGTTCTTCTGCGTAGGAATTTTCAAAATGCTACAAATACCCCACCAAATTGTGCAATCCCCAGCCAGGTTAGGGCTGCCTAACCCGAATTCACCATCTCTTCAGAACGCAAATCAGCCTAAGTTCTCGTCTCAGAATCCACAAACTCAACCGACCCATCAACCTTCGAATCAGTTCACAACTCCCGGTGTTTCCTCAACGCTCCTCCCTCTCCTACCACCTCTCCCTAGAGCTCAGTCTCTTCTCCTGCAGATGGCATCTCTCACTTCAAAGCTCTTTGAAGTTTCACCTAACCGTTCACATTGGATCAGTGCCTTCCGAGGCTCCCTTCCTTCCTTCTTGTCGTCCCAAACCCAGTCCTCGACACCCGCTGCCCCAGATTCAGCTCCATCTTCTGCCAAAGAAGTAATGGCCCAGTTCACAATACTTCAGACACAACTCTTTGAAGCTGTTGCAGAACTTCAAGAGATCCTCGATCTTCAAGATGCTAAGCAGAAGCTCACCCGAGAAATCCGGTCTAAAGATTCTGCCCTTCTTGCTTTTGCCAACAAACTTAGAGAAACAGAGAATGTTCTTGACATTCTTGTTGATGATTACTCCGACTACAGACGCCCCAAGCGAATCAAATCAGTGGATGATGCCATGGATTCTTCTACAACCACTGTTGAGACTCAGCTAAAATTGTCAGATATATTGTCGTATGCACACAAGATAAGCTACACGACCTTTGCACCTCCGGAATTTGGTGCTGGACAGGCACCTCTCCGGGGAGCACTTCCTCCAGCACCACAAGAGGAGCAGATGCGTGCTTCACAGTTGTATGCTTTTGCTGATCTGGACATCGGATTACCCAAAACAGAGGAAGACAAAGAGAAGATACTCAAACCATTAATCGAGCCCCCTGCTCCACTGCCTACTGAAAGCAATCCACTGTCCAACATATCAGCAATTCAGGGTTTGATTCCTCCAAATTTCGTCATACCTCCTGGATGGAAACCCGGAATGCCTGTGCAATTGCCCAGCGATGTTCCCATTCTTCCGCCACCCGGGTGGAAGCCTGGAGACCCGGTTACACTGCCACCGTTGGATTCCCTTCCTCTTCCACCAAGAGTCGAGGAACAGCAGTCGAGGCCTGGCCCTCCGCCCGGCCTGCCAAAAGTACCGGAGCCGATTCAGGTCCGGCACGTGCAGCTTGATATTGAGGATGACAGTAGTGATTATAGTAGTGATGTGGCTAGCTCTGATAGTGAAGATTAATTGTTGTTTGTAAGTTAATTATGTTAGTTCTCTTTATGCTTGATGCATGTAATACTTAAATTAAAGAAACTGTAATGCTTTTTTATTTTTTCCCAATAATTTGAATCTTTAACATTGAGGTGTGGATGAATAATAATCAAAGTTTATCCTACAACTAGTGTAAATTTTTAGCTTATTTCGTTCACGTTTATACCTCATCAAATTGTAATGAAGTCTGAATAAATTTTCATTTCTTTTATTTATTTATATCTGTTTTTCTTTTTTAAAACGGTTCATTTCTTTCAATAATAAATGTGTCGTTTTCAATATTTAGCCTGAAAAATGAAGCTTATCTTTCAACTTCACCCATAATACTCATTCCATGGCAAAAACTTGTGTCCCCATGACACATTACACATAATACTCATTCCATGGCAAAAACTTGCGTCTCCGGGCCCACTCTAATTCCATTACTCACTTAAATAAATTATTAAATTACATTTAAAGTAGGTTTTTAACCCCATTAATCAAGAAATGTTAACCAATAATGGGAAATATTATTTTTCCACGAGTAATATTTTAATTTTTAAGGAAAAAGAAACCAATTTTATCCAGAGACAATTCAGAGAGTATCTTTTGTTTTCTTGACTCAATTTTATTGTGGGCTTAAGTTATTATATTGATGGAAGCCCAAAGAGAATGGGCCGTTTCTTAAAGAAGCCGTAACCCTAATTACTCTGATGGTGGCAATTTCGTAATAAGTAGCATTGTTCTTTGATGGACTATATATATTATTCTCTAACCCTAACATTTCATTCCCAACCAAAAACCCTAGTTCTCTAAATTTACAGGTAAGGGAAATGGCCGCTGCAGCCGCACGCCCTCTCGTCACCGTCCAGGCCTTGGAGAATGATATGGCCACCGGTGGAGGTGCGGGCTCCAATTCCGTTCCCCTTCCAGATGTGATGAAAGCGGCGATCCGTCCTGATATCGTCACTTTCGTGCACGGTCAAATCTCGAACAACGCTCGTCAGCCCTACGCCGTCTCGAAGCGTGCCGGACACCAAACCTCCGCCGAGTCTTGGGGTACCGGGCGTGCTGTGTCTCGTATCCCCCGTGTTCCTGGTGGTGGTACTCACCGAGCTGGTCAAGGAGCTTTCGGGAACATGTGTCGCGGTGGCCGAATGTTTGCTCCGACGAAGATCTCGCGCCGTTGGCACAGGGCAGTGAACGTTACACAGAAGCGACACGCTGTCGTTTCGGCTATTGCCGCTTCTGCTGTTCCTTCACTGGTGCTCGCTCGTGGACACAGGATTGAGGAAGTTCCTGAATTGCCTCTCGTTGTGTCTGATTCGGCTGAGGCTATGGAGAAAACCAGCGCTGCTATTAAGGTGCTGAAGACGATCGGAGCATTCCCTGATGCGGAGAAGGCCAAGGATAGCCGTGCGATCCGTCCTGGAAAGGGGAAAATGCGCAACCGGAGATACATTGCAAGGAAAGGTCCTCTTGTTGTGTATGGTTCTGAAGGATCAAAGCTTACCCAGGCCTTCAGGAACATCCCTGGTGTTGAGGTTGCTCATGTTTCTCGCCTCAATCTGCTGAAATTGGCTCCTGGTGGTCATCTTGGAAGGTTTATTATCTGGACCAAATCTGCTTTTGAGAAGCTGGATGAGATCTATGGTACTTTTGATAAGCCATCAGAGAAGAAGAAGGGCTATGTCTTGCCAAGGTCCAAGATGGTGAATGCTGATCTTGCTAGAATTATCAACTCTGATGAGGTCCAATCTGTTGTGAAGCCGATCAACAAGGAGATTAAGAGAGCTACTCTGAAGAAGAATCCATTGAAGAATCTCAATGTGATGTTGAAGCTCAATCCTTATGCTAAGGCTGCTAAGAGGATGGCTCTATTGGCTGAGGCTCATAGGGTGAAGGCTAAACAGGAGAAACTTGAGAAGAAGAGGAAGCCTATTACCAAGGTATTACTGCCTTTTCATCTTTCCATGATTATTATATTATGTTGTTGAACTTGTTACTCGGTTGTTAATTGTCCATGTTGTCTGTGCCAGTTCTCTAACTTAATACATTTTGATGATACCCTTTGCTTTATGCATTGTCAATATATTTGTGGGACTGTAGTTGTCGCTATTTTGTTTAGGTGCTTGTTTGATTTATCCGTTTGTATACTTGATGGAGGTTTCCTTGTTATCTTAATTCATTTATATGTTATTTTTGCAACTTCTTTGCATGTTTTAAAACTTGTTAATTTATTATAGTCTCGTTTAGGTGATTTAGAAACCACAAGTTAGCTTTAATTTTGTTACCAGCTTGATCTTTATTACATAACTATCACATCACCTAATAATTTCTAGCAATCACAATTGGACTTTACACCTAATTGTTCCTAGCAATCACAATTGAACTTTATAAGTAGCGTGGAGAGGCATTTGTTTCCTTGCATGAATGGGCTTATTGTAACCACTCTTTTTTGTTTATTAATTAATTGTATACTGTAATTGAACATGGGTTTTTAGATCATGAATAGACAAAGTTTGCTCTTGTGAATTCAGAGGATCTTTCTTCCGCATAAGATCTTTTTTGTGGTTTTGGCTTGTTTAGTTGATTTATTCTTCAAAGATGATGCTATGTTTAAGCAACTATCTTGTGGAAAGTGATGTTCATGCCTCCATCAATGTGTTTTATTACTCTATCTTGCAGGAAGAGGCATCAGCTATCAAGTCTGCAAGCAAATCATGGTACAAGACTATGATTTCAGACAGCGATTACACCGAATTCGAGAACTTCTCCAAGTGGCTCGGTGTTTCTCAGTAATCAGTATCTGTTTTCAACCTCTTAGAACTCGTTATTTACGTTTGATTTGCACTACTGTTTTTTGCTTTAAACACTCTAAACACATGGATGGGTTAACAGGGGATGGGAATGACTGCAATAATCTTTCAACATTGAGTATAGCTTTCCCATCCCTTGTTTTGGCTCTTGTTATTAGTTTAAGAAATTTTGTTCTACATATATGCTGTTATCGACATTATTTTTGTGATTCATGATGTTTATGCTTGCTTATGTCTTCAATGTTATATATTTATTCGCTTAATGTAAGGGATCATCATATTTGCAGATGAGTGAGGCTCCGGAGCATATTCCGTGCGCCTTTGCAATTTCCATGCCCCTTTGCAATTTAGGACCCTAGCAATACATAGGTTTAAATAGGATTGGAGGTTGTGTTCACATGGGGACACCCCCGGGGGCGCGATTTCAGCCCTTGAACCGCTATCACATTTAATCTAGTTTTTGTTGACTCGATTTGATATTTACCTGTGTTTGTTATACTAATTCAATTGATCGTTCAAATCGGGGAACAGGCTGTGTTAACCATATCTATCCGCCCAAAATGTTACCGAAACCTTCTGGTTCGATTTCGGTTCCTCATCCCATGGAGTTTTCTATGGTTTTCTTCTCTTTTTTTTTTCTTTTTCTTTTTTCAACATCTTTTTTAAAGAAATCCAGAGTTTCATTTCCTAATTTCTCATAACCGGCTGTTCTGAACTGGGTGCATGTCTAGTTATGACGTCGTTTTTCTTGTTTTAATCCTACTTGAACTCATTGATTATAGATACTCATGGTTATTCATTTTAGTAGGTGGTACTAAGTGATACTGTGTTAGTATATATAAACTCAAATACTTGTGAAACTGGGTTTGAACTCATTGATTATAGATATTCATGGTTGTTCCTTTTAATAGATGGTACTAAGTGATACTGTGTTAATATATAAACACCAACATTTGTGTAAACGTAAATCCTCTCCCCCTTCTAATTCTATATTCTAGGGTGTTCTAATTTTATATACTTGCTAAATTAAGATGGACACAGACTAATTTATATATAAAATGTTTAAAATGAGAATTTAAGTCGATAATTTGATCGATTGTTTCTAGCTTTGAAATGCTAAGTTTCAAAATCATGTTTTTTTATCATTCATATATGAGAAATGAGATTTTAGTTTTGATAAATATACGTAATATGAAAAGTGAAGATTGTTTGATAAGGTGTATTAAAATAACATAACAAAATATTGAGATATTTGAAAAGTGATAAAAGAATCAAGATATATGTTAAAATTACATTTACACCCTTTATTATAATTTTATTATTATTATTTATTTATTCTTGCTACTAAAAAAAATACTCCTATTTATCACTTTCTCTCACAAATGACAAACCAAACCATACCATTTTCCTCCACTCTCTCCCCCCACTTACCGATCAACAGTTTCCTCCCCCCTCACCCCAATCTTCTCTCTCTGCCCCCAAACCCCCCACTATCTCCTCTATCTTCTTCCCCCTTCCATGTTTCCTCCCTTCTCACGCCCATCTTCTCTTCCTCCCCCTTTACTCATCTTCTTTTTCCTTCCCTCTTCCCATGTACATACACGAAGCCATCAATTAAAATTTCACAGCAACCGCAACAATCAATATTTCTTCCCCCTATTTTCTACAAAAAAAATCTCTAAAATGGAATTTTAGCCATGCAACCTGATGTTGGCGGACGGATTGACAGAGATGGGCGTCTACGTCGAGGTCTCCGTCGTTGGAGATCCTCAATCAAAGAAAGAAACAGATCTTCGTCGACAAGAGTTCCGACTTCGACCCAAGTGGAACCACCGGATGGAGTTCATCGTCGACGAGCCCGATTCCATCACCATCCCATCGACGACCTTTACAAGCTTGATTCCGCAGTTGACTAGAAAACGTTGAGAAAATGTGGAATTGGTAGATTGAAGTAGATAGGGATATATATATGTAAATTTGGTTCTTTATATGAGTTTACTGTGACGAATGTATTACTAATACTACGCCTCTGCCCCGATTAAGTTTACGTAGAGAACAGTGGATTCTAACTAGCCTGGGATGTAGTAACGGGCCCTCACCAAAAGAGTAGTGTCTATCAAACACCATAAAACGCTATACTACAATTCTGATTAACCCCTAATATGCTTTATCAAACGAGGCCTAAAAGTATTGTCTTTGAATTTTTTTTTTAAATTAATTTTAGTAATAAACTTTTAAGAAAATGGACCTCTTCATCTTTTATCGTCACTCATCAGCCCAAAGTTCAATCTCGGTACAAAAATAGATTGCGATTTTTCAGATCTTAACAAAAAAAAAAAAAGTAATCTCACAAAGCCAATTTTTACTAATAATGAAGAAGAAATTTAATTTGGAACTGAAAGAGTAATCATAATAATGTATTTGGCATGCTATACTGGATAGTCTCGTCTTTAAATTAATTTATCATTTTCTTACTTGTATTAAATACTCCTCTAGATAAAAGTATTTATAATAAAAGTATTTATAAATCAAATTATTATAAAAATAATGGAATATGGGATTATTTTATAGAGTGAGGCTTGCGTGCACCCGGGCGCACGGAACACATTCCGTGCGCCTTTAGAAATTTTGTATTATGGGTAAGGACACATTAATTTGGTCTAAAGGGTATACACTTTAATTACTAAAAGGTACACAATTTTGTTCTAAAGGGTATACACTTTTCATTAATATTTTTTTTTCTTTAGAAAATAAAGGGTACACATTTTTATACTAAAGGGTATACAATTTAACACAAAATTCTAAAGGCGCACGGAGTGTTGTTCGTGCGCCCAGATTTTTCTTTAGAAAATAAAGGGTACACATTTGTATACTAAAAGGTATACAATTTAGCACAAATTTCTAAAGGCGCACGGAAAGTGTTCCGTGCGCCCGGGTGCACAGGAGCTTTTGCCTATTTTATATTCTCTACGTTCCAAATTTATCTTTCACATTTAATGTAGATAAGGAGTTTTAGAAAATTTACTTTTTGATTTACTTTTAAGGGTAATATGTTATTTTCTTTTATAGAAGTGTGAAGTTTAATTTGGAACGGACATAAACGGAAAGTGTGAAGTTGAAATTGGGACGGGATGTAAGAGTATTTTTTAATTTGTTATTACTTTTTATTAGAAATGTCATTACTTTTCTTTAAAAATATTGTTACTTTTTTATTTATAGAATAAATAAAATAGTTCAGTGCACAACTTTATTTAATTGTATAATATTTTAATGTATAATAAAGTGAAATAAATAATATTTTAATGTATAATAGGTAATTTTATTAATGTAGTGGGTGACCTCATGTGAATATAATAATATTTTATTATATTGAATATCTCGTTCAAATATTTTTATTTTTTTTCTTTTAATAAAAGGGCTTAATGTATGGTCATTCCTTACTATTAACACAACTAGTTATTATATATAAAATAATAATAAGTCATAATTCAAGTGAAAAATAAAAAAAACACTGACCTTTTATTGGGACGAGAGTATTTATTAAAAAGTGGGGAAATTGTACAGAGCCCTAAACATGAGGAATGTTGAATTAAGTACTATTTATCTTTACACGCGTCAGCTGTACAGCACTCCCAGGGGGTGCCCGCACCCAAACAAAAAGGACTCGCTTGTCCAATCTTGCGAATTCATGTCAACGAGAAAAAAGGATTTAAACAAATTTAATTTAATTTAATTAAAAGAAAAAGATCAAAGAGTTACTGTTACTTTAAGAGGGACTGACCTATCCAAACAAATTTTATGACATAACTAACTTAAACTTCTCTTTTTATAAATGGAATGAATCATGATCCTAAGAAGTAAGAAAAGTATATAGTTCAAATTATTTCACTAAAAATATTAGTATTAGTTTTGTAATATAAGGGTAATATATTAAGTGTAATTTTACTACTTGAAAATATATAAAAATATTTATGGAATAAATAAAATAATGTGTGTCATTTTTTATTGGAATAAGAGTGTATATAAAGTTTTATCCAAATGTATTAATTACTACCTTCATCTCACGAAACGTTTTACGTTGTTTAAAAAAAAAGAATATTTTCACAATTTTTTTTTTACTTTTAAGAATATTATATTGAAGAAATGATATTTTGAACATGATGTATTGAAAAATTATTTATTTTAAAATTTTTAATACTCTCTCTCTTTCATTACAAGAGTTATATTTTACTCCCTCCGTACCACTGAAAGGTCTCAATTTTACTATATTGGGCATCCCATCCAAATATCCACATTTCTTACTTTTCGTAAAAAGGTACTAGATGTGGCTCACCATTCACTACACATACAACTACCCACTACACATAAAATAATACTCCCTCCGTCCACTGCCAATCTATCTATTTTATCATTTTGGACCGTCTACTCTTAATCTATCCATTTATACTTTTAGACAAATGGGACTCACTCACTCACTAATACAATTAAAATATGGGACATACACACCCCACTAATACAACTACCCACTACACATTAAATAATAGTACTCCTTAATTCACGCGCAAAAAGCAAACGGATAGATTGGGAATGGACGAAGGGAGTAATACTCCTTAATCTAGGCACAAAAAACAAATGACCACCTTTGGGCGATGGAGGGAGTATTAATTTGGGTGTCCCACGAAATGACTACTCCCTCTATCTCATCCTAATGGTTACATATTTCCTTTTTGGGCGTCTCATCCTAATGATTACATTTCCCTTTTTAGCATATGAGACCTACACAAATTACTCCCTCCGTCCCATAGAAGTTGACACACTTTCCTTTTTGATTTGTCCCACTAAAGTTGACACATTTTCTTTTTAATACATGGGACCCACACCAAAATAATTAATTTATTCTCATGGAACCCACATATCACCTCTAATACAACTACTCACTACACATTAAATATTATTTTTCTCATCTCACTTTACTTCATTTTACATTAAATTATTATACTCCTTAATCTCCGTGCCCCAAAAAAATGTGCTAACTTCTCCTGGACGGAGGGAGTAATTATTTTTCTCTCCATGGGCCCACACATTACACTAATACACCTACCCAATTTACATTAAAATATTATTTCTGTCACTTCAATACACATTAAAATACTATGAGAGAGACTAGGGTGTAACCGGTTGTACCAATTGAATTGGTACAATCTTAGTCCACAGCCTTCTTAATTAATTCATGCTCTTTCATTAATGTTGTTTTATTTTTAAATTTATTTTATGTAAATAACTATTATACCCTAAACCCTAAACCATAGGGGATAATTATACCCTAAACCACAAGGGTAAAATTATAATTATACCCTAAACCCTAGAGAATAATTATACCCTAAACCACAAGAGTAAAATTACAATTATATCCCTAAAATAATAAAATAAAAAAAATAGTAACGTACAGTAACAATTTAAAAAAAAAAAAAAACACACACACTAAATGTGAAGAAAGGATGTTATAGCGAAGGTTGTACCAATTGAAGATTATATACAAATCTTTGTCAAATACTATATTCATTAATTCACGTGAAAAAACAAACGTAATCATAAGTAGTTTTTTTAGTAGATGTAAATCTATTATGAGTTCACTTTAACTATCCACAAGTTATTTTTTAAAGAATGAAGATATATATTGTGGGGAAAAAAAGGTAATTGATTATGATGTCACGGTCACTATTTACTTTACTGAGTGGGTAGATTTTGATCGGCAGTTCCACAGTTTAATGATTAGTGACAAGGCACATCACCACGAGACACCCAATATAAATTACTCACGGAATTAGATAAGATAAAAAAGAAGTAATGCATCTTAATAATCCCTCCGTCCCAAATTCAAATTCACGTTTACTGTAGATACGGAATTTAAGAAAAGTCACTTTTTGACTTACTTTTGAGGGTAGTATGGTATTTTGGGTAATAAATAAATGATAAAGTATATTATGTGTGTTAAAAAGGTGATGACAAATTTGAAATTAAAGTATGTTAGAGGGATATTAGTTTGTTACTTTTTCCTTTTATGAAAGTGTGAAGTTGAATTTGAGACGGACCAAAACGGAAAGTGTGAAGTTGAAGTTGGGACGGAGGGAGTATAAAAAAGGTAATATAAATAAAATAAATAAAGAGTGTATATTAGGTGCACCCGGGTGCAACCTTGCACCCAATCTTTTATTCTAATTTGTATACATGTTATTCTCTTTGTATACATGTTTTGTAATAATTGTATACTTTTTTCACAATAAGTTTTTCATTAAAAAAACTAACATTCATATGTGTATAACTTTTTATTCAATAGTGTATACATGTATTTTAATAATTGTATATTTTTTACACTCAATTTTTCATTAAAAAAATTAAGTGTTAAATTGTATACATTTTTACTCATAATTGTATATATTTTTGTTTATATTTGTATGTGGGTGCACACGAACAGTGGCGGATCAAGAAAATCGCGGTGGGGTGGGCTAAGTTTATTGAAGAAAATAAAAAATATTAATAATAATTAAAAAATAATATATATATATATATAAATAAAATTTAAGAAGATATATTTATTTTTTAGCTTCATTTCGGTGGGCTTAAAATATTTTTGGGTTGAGCTAAACTTAAAAATACAAAGAAGAAAGAAGATATATTTATTTTTTAGCTTTATTTGGGTGGGCTGAAAATATTTTTGGGGTGGACTAAACTTAAAAATACAAATTATTTATAAATTATTTACATATGATATAATGGGCTTTTGGGGGACAGCCCTGGGCTTGAGCCCGGGGCTGCCCCCACATAGATCCGCCACTGCACACGAAGTTTCGTGTGCACCCGGGTGCACACTATATTTAGCCATAAATAAAATTATTTGAAAGAATCAAAAAACATTGTAAAAATATTAGTATATAGTGTTTGATAAATAATATTAATGTTGTAAATAAAAATGTGAATTACTATTGTAAATATATTAATGAATATTTATTATTATTATTATTATTATTATTGCTAATTAATTATTTATGTGGAATGATGATATAATAAATCTTAAAATTCATAGATTGAACTGGATGTGTCAAAATAAAAATAACCATTTATAAAAAGAAAAATTAAATATCTAAAAACTAAATAAAAATGTAACACAACACCCTAGTAAATTTCTTCTATGCTCGACTCTTTCGGTTTCTTCTCGAATCTATTGCTCCTTTAATATAGTCAAGAGTGAGTCTCTTGTACGCTCGGGCACATGAATTTAGATCTGTACCCCTTTGCAATTTTCGTGCCCCTTTACAATTTAAACTCCCTATCAATACATAGATTTAAATGAATATGAAGAGAAAGGGTTGTGTTCACACGGGGCGCAGGAGTTTTTGCTTATAATCCATCAACATGCTTGCTGAAATTTTATAAGGAAACTATAATTTTGTCCATTGTGCAACCACTCTCCTATAAACGTATCATCAAATTTTAGATAGGTAGATCTATGCAACCATAGTTCCCTCTTCGTCTATTTTAGATAGGTAGATCTATGCAACCATAGTTCCCTCTTCGTCTATTTACTTCAAGTTTTCTCGATCCCAATCGAAGTCTTCTTTTAACCTTCGACAACTACGATGGACAATAGATGACAACTTAGAGAAGCAATGGTTAATAATAGCAGATGATGAATATGGCTATACAATTTCATCAATGGAAAGCAGTGGCAGATCCAGGAAATTTTTTTCGGGGGTACGGCATGTAATTATAAAAATATTACTCCTTCATAAGTAACACGTGTTTTTTGTATGCATAGATTAAGAAAAATTAATTTTTATATTTAAAGTTGCTTAGATGTGTGTAAAAAATGAGTATTTTAGATAATTTAATGAAAATATGTATAAATTTATTGAAATATGTGTAGAAAATGATATTATTGAGATGTATTTCTACCATTTTTAGAAACGTATATTTGTGATGAGGTGGATCAAAAGAAAAGTGTGAAGTAATTAGAGGGGCGGAGGGAGTATTTGATATTCAAAATCATATTGTTGACACCATCTACTTTTTATTTGTAAAAAGCAATGTAAGACATTATTATTATGAATTTATAGTGTAAATTTATTAAAAATTATGATAAATTGTGTATAAATTTGTGTTAATTAAATAATTTGAGTGTACAAATTAATTAATATATAACTATTTATACATATAAATATATTATAAAAAATTTTAAAAAGAAATTAGAGGTGGGGTAAGGGGGTTGGGGGGTTTTGGGTAGACATGCACAAATGAACCGGAACCGACGGTTCGAACCGGGGAATCGCCGGTTTTAACCGGAACCGGAACCGGCTAAGGAAGGTTCGGTTCCGGTTTCTCATATTTGGGAAAAAACCGGCGGTTCCGGTTCGAACCGCCGGTTTTTAATTATTTTTTTTATTTTTTAGGCTTAAAATCCAAAAAAAATAAAAAATAAAACCGGAACCGGTTGTTCCAAACCGGAGTGCATGTCTAGTTTTGGGAGTACAGCCGTACCCCTTTACCCCTGTATCCGCCACTGATGGGAAGTATTTGAATAGCCCCCAGGGCATAGCTCAAGTGGTAGAGGGGAGGGTGGAAAGGCATTCCAGCTGAGCTTAGTTGCTGCAGGGTGGGGGTTCGAATCCTGCCTTTGGCATGGATTTGGCTCCTTGCAAGCACAAGTTTAACAGTGAGCCCTCCCTATAAGCCACTTGAGGCACATCCTGCGATTTACCTCTTCCACCAATCCCCAGGGCAGGGGCGGTGGGGGCCCCTTATTAGGGTACACCATTTGGGAAGTATTTGAATAACAAAAATTTTAGGATTTTTCAATATTTTGAACAGAAATATTTGAATAACAAAATTTTCGACATATCATTCATTTATATTTTGCCTAACAGGCTAGATAGAAATATTAAAATATTCCGATTGAGTAATAGTATGGAAAAATAAAAAATTACGTTCTCTATCATTTATCATGGATCATACATATTCTCTTGCCACCATTTTTTACATGGGTTAAAAATTATTAATATTGTTTTAAATAATTGTATTAATAATATATGTGGGTATTCATTTAAAAAATATATACCATTGTTGTGAATCTAAAATGTTAAATTTAATATCTTATTGAGTTGATGGATGGATATTATACCATTTACCTACAAATATCCTATAGTATTTTCGATAATTTCAGGGAAAAAAAGTTTGGGGAGGGCAAAAAGGACATTTGAGTTACTATTTTTCACAATATTCCGGAATGAGCAAATACTTTCACTCCAATTTATGGGGTACTCCCTCCGTCCCCCGATGTATTTCACGTATTTGTGTGCGCGAAGTTTAAGAAAAATTTATTTTTTTAAGTATAAAGTAAGAAAGAAAAAAATATTTTAGTTAATTTAATGAAAAATGTGTGTAAAGTTATTGAAATGTGTGAAAAAGTGAGTATTTTGTTGGGATATGTGTAAAAAATAGGTATTATTATAGTGTATTCATTATCATTTTTAGTAAAAGTGAAGTGTGAAATACTTTGAGGGACGAATGGAAAAGGAAAGTGTGAAATACTTTGGGACAGAGAGAATACCATTTTATTTGATGCAAATACAATTTTATAAAATATTGGTAGAGTTGCCAAACGCCGCTTTAAAAGAACCATAATTCCTAGTCTACCCCAATCCATCCACACTATCTTACTTGTGCCGCCACCAAACTTAGCCATCGAATCCAAATCCTCTGTCTCTTCACAATTTTCACCTCAATTTTTATTTCAAATTAATATTATGCTACACCTTCCCACATTAATTTTTTTTTTTTTTCAATTTTATTTACCCACAAGAGTTTTCATATTTTATTTAGATAGTTGATTTCATGGTTGGGAGTAATACAATTAACGCCGCTGTGAATGATCAATTAACTAGACTAATTTAACATGGATTTATTTAGAAAAAGAAATAATTAACCAAGTGGGTTAGTTTAACTACTGAACTCCTCACTTAATGAATGACTTTTATTCAAAAGGATCGAGTAGTCAATTGCCAAGAAAACTTATGCTGGGTGTTGATCATGCGGGGAGCAGATCTCTTGGATTGGTGTTGGGCTCTTGAAAGATCTCTTGAGCCTTAAGTTATTATAATATAATTATCAATTTATACTTCTAATTAAATCTTTTCAGGCCCATTCATATTATTTAGTGTAGGTTATAGTCCATAAACCCAACCTAGGTAGAATAGGATGATTCCGTCTTCTTCAAATTTTGTTTAATAATTAAGGCGTGTAGACTTTACTCCCTCGTCCCATAAATAAATTCACACTTTCTATTTTTATTCATCCCATAAACAAGTTCACACCCCAAAATAAGAAAATACACACAAATCAATAACCCCACAATACACTTTAATTTCAAAATTGTCACCCCTTTATAACTTACATAACTTACTTTATAATTTATTTATTATCTAAAAATACCTAACTACCCCAAAAAGCAATTTTTTCTTAAACTTCGTATCTACAATAACTGTGAGCTTCTTTATGGGACGGAGGGAGTACTAAATTAACATTTCCAAACAATTACATTTACTCCTCTTTTAGTTAATCAAATAATATCACAATCAATGAATTAATGTTAATTTTTCGGACTCAACATTTCTTATCAATAATCTCACAAAAAAGTTTTGTTTTCCAATGGATGCAACCCATCTTCTATCCTCATTTATGATAACTTGCTTTTCAAAGAATTACGTTACTTCTCCCACCAACTTGGCTTATATAATGTGAATATTTAAAATTACACAATTTTATTATTTTATAATAATATAGTAATATGAGACTTTATACACGGAGTATTACACAATTTTAAATGTATAATTATTTTATCTTACACCACAACTATCCATGCCTCTCTCATAATATTTTATTCTCAAGTTATGTAAATCATAGAGTAAAATATATTTGTTATATACGGGTCGGTAGGGTCGAAAAAAATTACCATGTATAAATGGTGCAAAATATCTCAATTTTCTCTAGTATCAATATATTCTCTCTCTAGACTGCAAATTATATAGCCGGCCTTCATACACTACATTCATCCCTCTCTCTCTCACTCACTTTTTCCCCTTCTAACCTCCGTTGAGAGAGAGAAGAAAAAGAAAAGCAGTACCAGATTCTCATCAGTTACCCCTTTTGCATACAAACAACTGTAGATATACTCTTTCCTGTATCTCTCTCTCTCTATTTGCCGATGAAATAGACTGCAATTATTCCTTTCTTCTTCGCCATTCTTTCACATTCATTCGCCTCACGCATGCATTGGTGTAACGCTGAACAAAGTTGGTTAGGTTGAGATACAGTTATGCTCGACCTCAATTTGGCTGTTGATCCTTTCGCAACGACTGTCGATCCAGTTGAAACGGCGTCAGATAAGCATTTTTCACTTTCCGGCGATCAAATGGAATATTCCGGTAGCTCTAATTCCTCTATTTTCAATGTGGACACTTCGAGCGCCGCCGGTGATGACTACTCCTGCTCCAATCATTTTATTGGTTTCGATATATGGAAGAGCAACGGTGAGTGCGAGGAAAGTGACAAATCCAACTGCGGTTACGTGATGATGGATTTTTTTCCGGCTAGTGACGGAGCACGGCCGGTACAGTGCTCGGATCTCTCGGAGAATAGCCGTGAGCTGATGGAGCAGACGATTATTGCTCAGCCGCCGCCGCCGCCGAGGAGTCAGCTGTCGAAGAAGAGTCGGAGGGGACCGAGGTCTCGCAGCTCTCAGTATCGCGGCGTCACATTCTATCGCCGCACTGGACGTTGGGAATCTCACATTTGGTAATTAACTCGGTTAAACTTTGTTTCATCTAAATTTAATCTAATCGTTTTCACTAGTGGGACTATATTGTTTCAACGATTTTTATATTTACCGTAAATGTTTAAATGATTAAATCGATTATGTCAAGCGATTAGACGATCTTAATGATTTGAATTTAGTACTGCAGAAGTTTAGGAATGGTCTCTTAATGCTTTACATTTCTGCACCTTATCCAGTCTACATTTGTTAATCTATTATGATTTGTCAATTTCAAGTCCATTTGTGAGGAGCGTTGTTGCTAAGGATGCGTAGATAGGGTGTTAGAAGTTTTTGTTGTTTCTGGTTGATCGGGATGTTCTGAACGGAATAATCTTTTATTAACTAAGGGCTTGCCTATTTTAATTGTGCAGGGACTGTGGTAAACAAGTTTATTTAGGTAAGCAAAATACAACTCTATATTTTCTTTGTTGAGATATCACCCAATGTGTACTAATACTTTGGTAGTCAACTGTGAAATGGATTTGAATTTCTAGGGGGGTTCGACACTGCACATGCTGCAGCTAGGTAAGATAGTATTAATTGATCCAAGTTGACAGTAATTCTGTGGTTGAGGTCTTGGTTGCCTAATTTTTATGAAAACTCTGATTCTTACACTAGGGCATACGACCGCGCTGCAATTAAATTTCGTGGACTTGATGCAGACATCAACTTCAACGTCAGTGATTATGATGATCTTAAGCAGGTTGGTTGTGCATACTTGATATCTTTTGTCTCCTTTTGTTCTATTGATGCTAGACTCTGTCTTTCCTTACTCAACAGATGAAGAACTTAACCAAGGAAGAATTTGTTCACATACTCCGTCGCCAGAGTACAGGATTCTCAAGAGGAAGCTCAAAGTATAGGGGTGTAACATTGCACAAATGTGGACGGTGGGAAGCTCGGATGGGACAGTTTCTTGGCAAGAAGTAAGATGCCATAAAACCACTGATGCGATTGTTCAATAATAATGTAGTTTTAGAGTTGTGAGTTAGAATGTTCTTCATTATTGGCAATGTTTGATTGCAGGTATATCTATCTTGGATTGTTTGACACTGAGATTGAAGCTGCAAGGTTAAATTTGATGAAGCCTCCGTTATTTATGAAAAACTCTTCATACCATTTATCTGATTCAATTTTTGATGTATTTCTGCTGGTGATATTCAGAGCATACGACAAAGCCGCTATCAAGTGCAATGGAAGAGAAGCGGTAACCAATTTTGAGGCAGGCTCATATGAAATGGACCTGCTCACTGAGGCAGATATTGGAGGTTAAATATTCTTTGAGCAAAGCATACTGTTTCTTCACTGAAGATCATATTTGAGTTACTTATTTTCTTCTGCCTTTAATATCCTTAGCTGGAGAACACCATGATCTAGATCTGAATTTGGGCATTGCTCCTCCTCATAGAGTCAACTATCAAACTCCGAACATGGAGATGACAAGCTATCAGGTCCGCTATGGTTCAAACAACCTGTCTGAAAATGGAGCAAAGGTCTGATAGACTCTTAGATACTGATTCTGTATTTAGTTACCACTTTTGCTGCTTAATAGTTGCATAGTTTTTCAGATCCTATTTCTCATAATCATTCCAGAATGGTTACTAAGTTTACATATCTC
Source organism: Pogostemon cablin (assembly GCA_023678885.1). Classification (NCBI taxonomy): domain Eukaryota; kingdom Viridiplantae; phylum Streptophyta; class Magnoliopsida; order Lamiales; family Lamiaceae; genus Pogostemon; species Pogostemon cablin. Next base: position 651,516 of record CM042977.1, on the reverse strand, counting down.
TTCACTTGCAGGGATCGACTTCAACCTTTGTGGAAGCTCAATTTTCCCATGGACAAGGAAACATACTCGAACGCCCTTTTATCTGGAACGGGGTTGAGTCCTGCTTTAGTCCAGTCCTTAAGGTACACCTGATGCTCCATTCGGTGCATTGCAAATGATCTTGAACATACTGCGGTGAGATTAGTTCTATAATGAATCGAGATTCGTTTTCCTTTCTGCAGGGAACAACAATGGAAGTTGATTCTTCAGCAAATTGGACATGGAAGTCTCCAAATCATTTTAATGTGGATCACTCGTTGCCACTTTTCTCTACTGCAGCATCATCAGGATTCGCTACTACACCTGCCGCTCTCCATCAGTTTCCGTTCAGCCCAATATTACAAAACTATCACGTACCACCGGTCACCAACTTGAACAATGGATCTCCTTATTGCTGGAGATGATGGATAAGCAACAGCAGATCTCCGGCACCCTCACATCCATCTCAGTTCAAGAATGGTTAGTAAACAAATAATCTAACACTCCACAACTTGAACAATGTTACTATTCAATCGTGCAAAGATGTTTTAAGGCCCTTCTTGTAATTTGATGTGCTCCCTTTGTTGTTTAAAATCAAATGCAAGCTCTACAAGTCTACGTATATGTCATGGAATCAACATATATAGCGTGAGATTGTTATAAACTTTATGATTAATTTCCGTAGTTATTGCTTCACTATATGCCATTATTATCGTTTTCAGATAGTTGGGTACCTCAAATAAATGCATAGTTATTTCTGTACTAGAGTCTCTGAGAGGATATATTTTATAAATCATGGACCCAATAAGTGGGGGTGGGGTGGGGTGGGGTGGGGGGGTGGGGGGACTGGGTTTCCTGAAACATACTGTTTTAACCTGAAAAATTGAAAGAGCATCCTAGTACTAGTGCTAATGTATTTTTGTCCTGGAACATGATACCATCAATGTGGACCTGTCCATCAATCAATGGTTTAATTAATTTGATAAATTCCCTGCCTCTTTACCATTATTTTATGGAGGATTTAAGGACAGTGCCCTCCAAACAATTTAAAAACTCTTTTGTACCCAACTTTTAAAAGAAAGTTTAAAAATGTTCGAAATGACGGAAAAATTCTTAACCCGATTCTGATATGATACTAATAAAATATATCGAATCAAGTATATAGAGTCATCTTTATAAACTTTCAAAAAAATATTATCAATTCAATTTTTTTATTTGACTCGATACATATTTTTTACTTGATATTGACTAGATATTCTAAAATAATGTTGCCTCGATAAATTTTTATTAATATTATTATGTCAGAATCGAGTCAAGAATTTTTCCGTTATTTCGGGTATTTTTAATCTTTTTCTAAAAAGTTGTGCATGAAAGAATTTTTGAAAAACCTGAATCATACAATAAAAAATTCCCCTTACTTTATTGCCTACTTACCCTCTGCTTTATTGTTTTATTACTTGTACGCCATAACTTGCACAAATGAGACGACATCCAACTCAAATTAAATTTCATCATGTGCACTCATAAAAAAAATTACTAATTGAATTAATACACTATTTCTAGTATAATACTAGAACGGAGATTTCATTAATATACTACTTCTACTATAGTAGTATAATAGTAAATAGATTTCAGTCAAAAGGTTTAATTGAAATAATTACTGGGGTAGGGTTGTAAACGAATCGAATCGAATATTAAGGTGTTTGAATGGTATTTGATTAAATATTCGAATATTTGAATTCGAATTCGATTATAATCATATTCGAAATTGGATTCGTATTCGATTCGAAAGTAATAAACGAACTATTCGAATCTATTCGAGTATTCGAATTTGAACATTCAAAATTGAATTCGAATTCGATTCGAAATTATAAATTAATCTTTTTAAAATAATATTTTTTAATTTCTTGTACTATTAATATATTTAAGAAGAAATACTCATTAAACACATCAACCATTAAATTATTAAAAATTATAATTAAATAATTCACATTATATATAAAATAAATAAAAATATGTCTTTTCCTCTTTATTTTAAGAGAGTAATAAATTAGATAATATACATATTTATTTATATTTTTAAAACAAAGTTTTATATTTAATATATAAAAATATATAATTATTTAATATTAATAATATATAATTAATATATATTATATTTTAATATTCGAATATATTCGTGAATATTCGAATCGAATATCTTATGAATCATATTCGATTCGAATATTATTCGAACTAAAATATTTATTCGAATTCGCATTCGAATTCGAATTTTTCGAATTCGAATACTGATATTCGAATTCGAATACTGAATCGAATTCGAATTATTTGATTCATTTACAACCCTAACTGGGAGCGTGAAGGTGCGGCTCAAGGCTCAGTAGAACGGAGATCTAACAAAATTTTAGGGAAATTGTTGATATAATCGAATAAGTTTTTGTCTTTCTTTAATGGCAAAGTCTCCTATGCGCCCAAACATACGGATTTAGATTCGTGTGTCCGGATCCAACTTGACCCAAATCTATTTTTTTAATCTTATATAGTAGTAATATTTATTGACTTAATAGGCGCACGGATCTAAATCCGTGCACTTTGGTGCACAACAGCCTCACTTATCTTTAACTAATCTCAAAAGGAAAGATTTAAATTTTACACTGACCTGCTCTTTCTTTTAAACAATAATAAAGTGCAAATATGTCGGATTAAAGTTCATTCAATTTTATAAAGAGGCTTTTATTTATAAACAATTCAAGTTCCTTTAAATTTTTTCATTTTAACCTGTCTCCTAAGTCCTAATTAACTTCATTTTGTTTTAATTTAACGACGAAGCTTCATGAATTTGACAGTAGACTCCCTGAGAGTGAATGTCACAATTTTGGTCATAATTAATCCTTCAAATGAAGCACGTGTATTCTTACTTCTTCTAATCATATATGTTTTTGAGACCAAATAGTCTTGTTAAATAAAAGATAGTACTACTAAAAATCCATCTAAACGTGATGATAACATGTAATAATCAAGAGAAGATATCCCACTTACCATTACTTAGTGAGAGGTAAGTGCTAAAATTACAAATTTTGATGGGCGAATTTTAATAAAAAGGAAAATTTACTGGGCAATTTCGAATCCAAGAAATTATATATATTCCGTGTGTGCATATTTTTTGTTAGACAGCTTTACACGTCGTCCTTAGGCTAAGAGGGGTCCGTGGCACATCTACAGTTTCACCACTTCCTATTGGCTATTGTAGACTTGTAGTAGTTGACACTTCATTCATTCTCTCTCCCATTGAATGAATGAGTATTTTGTGAAATCGTTGGCATCTCCAAAAGTTTATTTAAATTTTAGAGAGAATTTTTATAAAATAAAGAGGATTTTTAATTTTAAAGAATTATTTTTTTTATGCTCCAACAAGTTCTTTATATCATCATTTCCAAGATACATTTATAACATATTTTCTCTTTTAATTTAATAAAAATTATTTTTCTTAAGCAAAAACACACAAATAAGTCAATAACATTTAATGCTATTTAAGTTTGAAGAATGGATTTGGTTCTTCAAATTTAGAGGGTGAAAATGGTTATGTAAATTTAAAAATTAAAATAGAGAATGTGTTGGAGCTGAATTTTATTGAAATCTTCTTTATAAAATAGATATTATGTATTTTACATTAGCTTTTGGAGTTGCTCTTAGATCATTTTGTATTTTTTAAAGTAGTTCTCATTCTTGCTATAGAACATTATCATTTTCACTCTAAAATGTTATCACTTTTCATTTATACAATAAATTATTTATGAAATAGTATTGTCACTCTTCATTAATTGAGTATCACTTTTCATTATAAAAATTATCACTTTTTATCCGCTTACGTGAGACGATCTCACAAAATTTTTTGCTTATAATATTTGTTCAAAGAATTATTAAGGGTCCAATCTAAAAAAAATAAATTAAAATGAGACTTTTAAAATACTAGAAAATATGTAAAGATTAAAATGTGAATGAGGGAGTATCTATATGTGAAAATCCCACCTCAGGACCCTACACCCTGCTCGATGGAATTATGAAAAGGTAAATTATGATAACTCGACTAATCAATAAGGATTAAATTCGATCTTTGATTTTGGACAAATTATCACCCCTCTTGAAACATGAAAATAATACTCCATGAAGTAAATTAAAAGATGGAATTCATGAAATGGAAAGCTAATGTCATCCAAAATCTCAGGTTGAGTTACCCAGGAAAAAAAAATTAAACTCAGTGTGACTCACTGCCGCATTGTACAGCAAAGTCAGCGACTCAGTGGGTACGTGACAACTCAGAGTCTCAGTAATTGAAAAAAAAAAAAATGTACAGATTGCAGTGTTTTTCTCATTGGTGCTGTGGTACCCCTATATTCTTAAAAGACCTTATGCGGTCGTCACCATTCCGAGAATTGGTAATTGGTGGAGTAAATCGAATTGGTACACCCACCGTTACAATGGTGTGCCTCGAGTAATTTAAGGTAGATATATATAAGCTATGACGTATCAAAACCAAAAATAAATCAGTCTAGTTATTCTATTACATTTTGATGTTTCATTTTCTATACCGCACTGTTAGATGATTAACATGTATATAATAATATATATAATAAAACATAAAGCTTAAACCCCTAAGACAATGGTTGAAATATTATTCCCCATACACCTGTCACTCATCCAACGCGTGTAATAAAAAATGTTACATTAACAGAACATTCAAGATCGTCACCACTCTAAACTTATCATTTATCAATTCAAATTGCAAGGTTTTTTTTTTCTCATCCCTATTACAATTAAAATCCTGACATGGACCTAGGCTGATTCCACACCTCTTCACTTTCGCATGTTTCTCTACTATTCTTTAGTTTTTTAAATTGTGAATAATTTTTATTTTCGTACTAAATGTAATGATTTTGTGTAGTCGTAAGTATTCACATACTATAAAAAAAAACATTTCAATGAAATTGTTGTAAAATTTTATTAGTTATAAATGAAATATCAAATCAATTCATACATTTTTCAGTCCCAATGCTCATATTTCTCTGTGTCATTGTCTCATACAAAAAAATAATTTCTATTGTATCTTATATTCACTCAATTTCAAGAGATCATTCACTTTTTCTTTTTATTTGCGAAGGAAGGTTGAACAATCTCTAGGAGTAGTATTAACTTTCACACAACTTTTTTTTTTTTAAATCGATTTCATAATATTATTTATAGGGCACATTGGGTTGAGTAATAAATGTAGCATAAATGTGTACAGTGGAAAATATATGGGAACAATTATTAACTAAAGGATGGTCCTAATTGATCGTAGGGTGGTCCTCAAATCTCACCTTCTAAAACTTACTTTCTCCACCCTATAAACTTTAGCTTTTCTAAAAAATTTATGCATTTGGACACACTCCATATAATATGAGAAAACAAATTAAAACTCTAAACCTTCAACAAATTGATTATAGAAGAAAAATTCATAAAAATCTACAAATAAAAACTTTTCCTTTATAATTGATTTGAAATTGGATCGCTAGTAAACGGTGGGTTCTCACTTCCTTTGAACTAGACTGACTATGAATTCAATACCATTGCATAATTAAAAAAAAAGAACTAGTTTGAGTAATAGTATTGTTATTATTGAGTAATATGAAAATGGTGGGCAACCCTACTCACCACTAATGGATAAAAGCATGCAATCAAGGTAAGCCCTTAAAAGAATGTATTAATATGTATGACTTGTCATCTCTGCCCCTTCTGCAACCTCATATTTCCTTTTGCAGCCTTTCTCAATTTACTTCAATTAGCACTAAGGACCCTTACTCTCCCCCAATGGGTAAACATCATAAGGGTACTCAAAAATATCTCTAAGCTCTTACGATGCTTTATTTTCTTTCTATTATAATGTTTTAATAATCTCATCGTATATACTCCATTACTATTCCATACACTTTTTTAATCATTCTTTTGGGATTTTTACTATTTAAAATAAATTAAAAATATACTCTCTTCGTCCTCCATAATAAGTGTTTATTTTATCATTTTGGTTCGTCCCAATACAAAATATTTATTTTCTTTTTGGATTGATGTAACACACACAATAATATTATTATATTAAACTCACTACACATGGAATCCATACTCAACACTAATACAACCACCAACTCTACATTAAAATATTATTCTCACCTCATTACACTTTAAAATATTATACTTCTTATACCCGATTCAATAAAATGCACCTTTTACGGATCAAAAAAAATATTATACTTCTTAATCCACGTGCAAAAAGAAAGCGGACAACTGATCGGTGTAGTTTTCACCTAGATTTCAGTGTCTTTTTATTATGTATTTTGTGTGTTTTTATTCATTTTGTATATCATTTGGTGGTGTTATATGAAGATATAGAGATGTGTGCCTTGAAATGATAAATATATGATTTTCATGATTAAGTGCCTTAAACTGTGCTACATTTGTAAATATTTAGAGAATTAGTAAATTGGTGTAATTTGTGTGATTATCAAGTAAGAATGGATTTTAGACACGATAAAGAAGATGTGGGAAAAAACAGAGCTCGATTTGGAGTTGAAATAAGGGAGAATGAGTCAAAGCAAAATGCTGAAAAACGCACGTACAACTTGTGCAATTTTTCTGTACTCTTTTGGAGCTCAAAACTAGAAGTGTGATACATGGTTGGAAAGCCACAGAAAAGAGGATCGTTTTGGTATAAGAAACACTTCAATCGGAGCCCAAACGAGAAAGTTATGATTAGAATTTTTGTGCTACTTTGCATGACTTGTTATATCTTCAAATGTTAGAATTTTTGTCAGATCTTTATATAGATAGAAAGACAAGGAAAAGAGAATCGCGTGAGCGCAAGAATTACTCAAATTGGAGATCGGATGTGAAAGTTATGCGCTAAATGGTGAGACTGCGCTGCACGCGCTGCACTACACGGCCCGTGTATCGAGCACGGCCCTGTAAGGGTTGGGCGTACTCGGACACCAGAAAATGCTACACGGCCACCCCCATAGTCGTGTACCGCTACACGGCCCGTGTAGGTTCAAAATACAATTTTATGATCTCTAAACGTTCTACAAGCTTCCATGGGGTATAAATACATGTTTTGACCACAAAATCCGAGATGAATCATTTTGGATCAGTTTCCACACACACTAAACACCTAAATCACACATATCCATCTCCATCTCTTCCATCCTTCACTTCATCCATTCAAACCACTTGATCTCCTCAAATCATTCCATAAATCCATCCATCCACCAATCTAAGAAGAAGAATTCATCATTGGTTGAAGATTTTAGCATGATCAAGGAGGAGGAAGTTCACCATAAAAGGGGAGCTAACTTACCTTTATTTTGTTATTTTCTTCATTATTTGGCTCAAATGGAGCATGCCATGGATTGTATTTATTTTACAATGATTTGTAGTGGCTAGTCCTCATGTGAGGCTAGCAATATGATTGATTATGGATTATGTAGATTTTGCACATCACATGTTTGATAAAATGATTGTTATGAATATTTTCTATCATGAATGCTTATTCTCAATTTATGTATAATTTGTGTGGTTAAATTCTCTATTCATAGTGTTAGGATGACCATTCCAATATTATGCTTAATGGCTTAATTGAATCATTGATTGCATGAGATGACTTAGTTAGTGTGAGGAGAGGTAAGCCATACCCTTCAAGTGCTTAGAACCTCATGATAGGACATTAGTGAGAACTAGTGAGGGGAACCAACTTATGATCATAGTACCTTAATGGGAATTGAGAGTAAGACAATCATAGGAGATTTAAACTTGTAAAAGAGTTGAGAACCTAATCACCTTGGCCATAGGGGTTAGGGGTACAAACGTGATTGCACTTAATATCATAACTTGAAAACCATCAATGCATGTGTGTGTGTGAGTCTATATATACCTTACCATGAATGTTGCTTGCCTTACGTAATTCTTAGATTGTTCACCTTCACCCATCATCCATCTCATTTGTACATGTTATATCTTTTAATTGTTTTCTAGCTTAGTTTGTAGTATAATCTACCCCCTCATTATTTGATTCGTCCTACTAGAGTAAATCATTTCTCAAACACGGCTATCCACTTTCGCCCTTGGGTTCGATATCTTATAAATTTTGCACTTGGTCGCTTACGTGCTACACACGATAGAGTACACTTGCTCTTATCAATTACCAAAATTGAAACCAAGTTCAACAACTATCAAGGAGAGAGGGAGTATTTATTAAGGCAATTCATTGCCTATATTTATGTGTTATATATACTTTTAGAATTTAATGTTTATTTTCAAAATGGATAATATTTAAGATATAATTAACTTTTCAATCCAGGAAAAAATTTACTATACATTCCGATCACATGAGAATATCTCATGTACTAAAAGGCCTAAAAAATATCACAAAATCTCTCTTTTTTATTGTACTCCCTCCGTCCGCCTTAAAGAGTCCCATTTTTTATTTTAGATATCCACTTCTAAGGGTCTTATTTCATTTTTTTTATACATATGGGACCCACAGACTCCCTCTAATAAAATTAAAATATGGGACTCACTCATCCACTAATACAACCACCCACTAAATATTAAATAATAATACTCCTTAATCCACGTACAAAAAATAAACGAGTCTTTCTGGAACGGACGGAGGGAGTATTATTTTTTATTTCATATAAGGAGCTTCCTTTATGGCAAAAACTTGGTAGAAAATTAAATAATTCTTGTTGAAGATGCAAAAAAATAAGAAAAATGTGTTTCAGATAAAAAAAAATTGCTATAATATCTTGGGATGGCAAACACTTCTGTGAATCTGGTTTATACATTAATCTTTTTTTTTTCAAACACTTCTGTGAATCTGGTTTATACATGAACCTTTTTTCAACTATTATTCTTTAGTATATAAAAAATTATTCTTTAATACATATACTCCCTCCGTCCCCCAAAGTATTTCACACTTTCCTTTTTCATCCGTCCCTCAAAGTATTTCACACTTTACTTTTACTAAATTTGGTAAAAAATACATTATATTAATACTCACTTTTTACACATATCCCAATATAATAATTACTTTTTCACATCTCCCAAAAAATTTACACACTTTTTTCACATCTCTCAATAACTTTACACACTTTTTTCATTAAATCAACTAAAATATATATTATCTTTCTTACTTTATACATAAAAATACAAAATTTTCTTAAACTCCGCGCACACCAATACGCGAAATACTTCCCGGGACGGAGGGAGTATTATTTTTCTTCTACATAAAAAAAATTACTCTTCAAATATTATAAACTCTAATTTATCGTTTACTCTTTAGTACTTGAAAATTTACTATTTAACTAGAGAAATTGGTACTTTTCTCATAAAAACATTACTCTTTAAATAGTATTTTTTTATATAGTAAAGAGTAATTTTGCAAATAAGTTCATGCGATTCACACCAAACTCACTCTTATGAGATATATATAGTACTACTTTTCTAGAGTTTGTATTGTAATGGTTTACATCAGATAGAATAAAAAATTATAACTTCTATAACAAAAAGAGATACTCAATTAATGAAAAGTGATAATGCTATTTTATAAATGTTTTATAGTATAAATAAAAGTAATAACGTTTATAGTGAAAGTAATATCATTTTATAATTAAAGTAATAACTAATTAAAAAATATAGAATAGTCTCACACAAGAATTACCTCATTTTTAACAAGTGGACCATTTATAGTTAATAAAGGTGGAAAGGAATTATACTCTATAAATTAGTAATATAAATAAAATTTGTAAAATTATATTTGTATAATTACAAATTATATTTAATTTAATAATTACCTCAATATTAATAAAACTAGTAAAATGAATTTCATGGTTACATTTGTTTGGCTCAGCCGAGTCATTTAATAATCATCATTAGAAAATCTCGAATTATAATAAAATCTTGTTAAATAATAGACATACCAAACCTAACAATGATGAAAGTCAAGGTGGGAGTATCCACTTAAGTATTTTATAGCAAGTTTCTATTTAATATAGAACTCATATCTAGAAAGATAATTACTTCATTTTCTCTATATATTATTATTCATATAAACAGATATCTTAAGGCCCAATGAGTGGATGATTAATTAAATAATCGACCCCCAAATATGGGCCAACCCAAACATATGCAATTTAAAGTTCGGTCCAATAAGATTTGTTCATAATTACTCCGCATTTCTAGCCCAACTCATTGATCTTTCTATCCTCCCTCGACACGACGTCGTAGACAACCAGAACATACATAGCCCAATTATTCAACGCATTTTACACTTAATGCTAGAGATGTACCCCTTCCATTCCAATTTTAAGTTTTCTGTCATCCTATATTAAACTTCATTTCCTGGAAAAAGAAAAAAAAAATCACATCAATTTTCAATGTTAAAAGTAATTTTTAATTATAAATTTATTACTCTCCCATGATATATATATAAATTACTTCATTACACACATTTTTATAATTTACTCATTATCTAAAATATTATATTATCCTTAAAAGTAAATAATATTGGTTTAAAAAAATTTTAATTATAAATTTATTACTCTCCCATGATATATATATATATACTTCATTACACACATTTTTATAATTTACTCATTATCTATAATATTATATTATCATTAAAAGTAAATAAAATTGGTTTAAAATAAGTTTTCTTGAACTCTAAGTGTACAATAACAGTGCAAAATAAGTTGGCACGGAAAGAGTAATAGAGACTTGGAGTTATTTTTAAGAAAAATATTTACGTAAATCATGGCGAAAGCATCAGTATTTCTGGGCAGCCATCTTATTAAAAAATATTCTGAAAAAGTTATTGACGAGTTCTAAACGAGTTTTCAATGAGTAGTTAAAGTTAAATTTATTAAAGTTTAAGACGGATACAATCTTACATACTATACGTTTTGAATAACTGTGGAGCACTCGTTTATGTAAATATCATGCAAAGTGTATTATTTTTATGTGGATAAACTCCTAAACTAAGGACACTATCAATTAACTCAAATTATAATAATAAAAAAAATTCCTGAGTCAATTAATTTGAGTGGATGATTTAAAAGGGATGAGCCCAAATATAAAAACAGTACAACCAATTAGCTTAAAATAAAATAAAAACTTATGGTATGATCAATTAGCCTAAATCAACTCAAATTGAAACTTTTGAAGTATAAACTTATAGACTAATGGTACTACAATTAGTCTAAAATATCCTTATAATTAATAATATAGGATACGACCTTTAAATTATACCATTATCCTCACGATGCATACTTTCTCAAAATTTTATTTTATAAAAATAAAATTGAACTGGAAATTAACATTTTTATTTATTTATTTATATAATAATAAAGAATTAAAAACCATATCTGTATGGAAGACCCCCAACAAAACGTAGGAATTATCCAATTTGTGCTTGAATAAAAATTTTAAAAAACTGCTATGAAAAAATAAAATTACTCGAAATTTGTTGGACTCCATTAAATAACACTCCTAAATCCTAAATGAATAAGCAAAATTTAAAATTCAATAATAGAGTATTTCATTTGTGTTTCGAGATTTAAAAAAGAAATGTATAGTAGGGAACAAGTGTACATATCCCACATCGAATGAGTACGACCAAATGGAGAGAACAACAGGCTATAATTACCGACCCCCCATCACTCAGTAAAACTCACGCAGCCGCGCGTTAACCACATAGCGAACTATTCTTTCGCCTTTTACTAAAGAATACCGTGTGCGTGGCGCATATAAGCGGCATACGCTTATTTTTGGAGGGGTTTTCATAATTGGAAGCTCCCAACCAATTCTAGTTCAAAGTTTATTTAATTATTTACTCAATAAATACTGAATGTATCTGTTGTTACGTGAAAGATAACATATTGTTAAAATTACTATTTTATATTAGGAGAGAAGGTACTACAGTTGTAGGGAAAATATTTCGTAGCGTTTTCTTCGTAATATTTAAATTAAATGTGTTGAAAAATGCATGTGTACGTATCGATGTACATATATAGCGAATTGTATCCTTTATTAAAATAATAATAATAATAATTGTTGGTTAAATTAGAAAATAGGAGTATGGTTTTAAGTTTGTTTTGAATTATAATTTTATGTTAAGTAAATAAAATTAGAAGAGGTGGGTGGTCATAATGCGTGGGAGAGTTTGAATTCTTTTTAACTATAGTTAAAGTTATAATTCTAGTTGCGGTGCACTTAGGGGGTTTCGGTATATTTTGATCTTTACTAGTACTAAATAAAATAAATTGAGAATGACTATAGTGGAACCAGTCCCACCAATTTAAATTTAGGACCGGATCTTTTATGAGTTAAATGGGTATTTTATTTTTTCGCGGACCTCTCTCCTTCCCCACCCACCATCGCTGTCTTTTCACTTCTCTTACTTGCTTTCCTCTTCATTCTAGCAGCCGCCACCTACTCCGCCGTCCTACTGCCTTCTCTGAACAAGGCGGAGCGACAATCGATGTACCGGATTCTGGAGTCCGTAAACCCAAATGTCAACTGGCGTACCCTTTTCCCCGACAATCTCTGCTCCGTCGCCCCCACACGACGACGTCCGCAACTATATCTTTGAAGCCGACGGCGGTGGTGCTGCACCCCATATCACCGAACTGAGCTTTGGGTATGTTTCCGACTATTCCTCCAATCCCTTCTGTAACTCCCACTCAACACTCGACCCTTTTTTATTAGCGCCACTCTCCCACCTCAAGAAACTCTTCTTCTACAAATGCTTCATCTACCAAAATCTACAGTTTCCATATTTCTCACTCTTGTTTTCTTCCTTGGAAGAGCTGGTTTTCATCGAAAATTAACCTAGCTTTAGTTGGATCGCTGGAAGGAAAAATCGACAACCTGAAAAGATTGAGAAGGGTCCATTTGACTGGCAATAGTGTTTCCGGAGTCATACCAATAGAGTTTTATTAGTTATCAAATCTCGAGGATCTTACACAGGTAACATGTTTAAAGGTGAGATATCAATGGATATTTTCTTGAAGATGAAGAAACTGAAAGATTCTTGATTTAAGTCACAATGGATTCGAAGGAAATGTACAGAGATCCATTGGACATTATGGGGTGCGATGAACAAATTATCCCTTTTCATTGAGCGAATTTTATGGTATTTGAATGTTTTATCATTTGGCTATAGTATATTCAACTTTGCAGATTTGATAAAAACTTGAATTAATAGATTGTATTATTAAACTGGATGTATTATTAACTTTGCTATTTTTTAAAATGATCTTCATGGAAACATATCTAATAATTATTTATCTTTTGCATGATTTAGTCAATGGAAAGGAAACTTTGCCCAGCAAGTTGCTCTTCATCCACTTTTTGTTCAATTTTAAAGCCTTGAGCACAATGTTTCTGGCAATACAGCTCCACCATTATCTTTTACATTGTTTTATTCATGTTCTTGAAAATTAATCTTCCTCAGATATTAAATTCTTAATATGGATAACCGGAGGTCTTGTTGTTCTTATAGTAAAGACATGCTCAATTGTTCACAAACTACTAAGTGTTTAACAATTAAAACCAATGATCACCAGGACATTTATTTTGAGAGCATTTCTTTACACCCCTAGTGTAATGGTTAAACACTCTAGTGATTCTGCTATTTACTCCTTTGCTATTCTTGTGTGTTTTCAGGATGGAAAAGATAAGCAGGCAGCTCTACCGATGCAGTCGAACATCATACATTTGTTAGCAGAGCTTAATCTTTCAGTTAAGAAGCCTGAAATTGTTGACATGATTTACCCTTATTCATTGAGAACATTGAGTTTGATTCCCTTCATTCATCATTAAAGAGTAATCCAATTCATTATAAAGAGTAATCTAATAAATTTCAAAGAGTAACCTAATTATTTTTATAAAGTAATCCAATTCATTCATTAAAAAAGACTTTATTGTTAAAAAATCGAAATTTCAAATCCAAGAGTAATCCAATTTATTTTAAAGATTAACTTAATAAATTTTAAAGAGTAACCTAATTATTTTAATGAAGTAATCCAATTCATTTATTAAAAAAGTCTTTATTGTTAAAAAATCAAAATTTCAAATCAAAGAGTAATCTAATTCATTATAAAGAGTAACCTAATAAATTTCAAATAGTAACCTATTTTTTTTATAAAAAATAACCTAATTCTTTATAAAGAGTGTAACCTAATTACTTATAAAAAGTAGCCCAATTAAAATAAAAGCATACAATTTAATATTTCACAATGATTTTATTTTAAAAAAATTAAAGTATTAAAATCAAATAATAACCTAATTTTTTTATAAAAAATAATCTAATTATTTATAAAGACTAACACATTTAAAATGAAAATATATAATTTAATTTTTCACAATACATAAAACATGACTTCATTATAAAGGAAAAGAAAAGGGGGTCTTTTTATTAGCCAAAATTACGCACAATTGATGAAGCAACTTCAGTAAAAGCATGTCTTATGAATGCAGCAAACTTTGATCAACAAAGAAGCTTACACTCTACCCTAATTTCTTAAGTTTTGTGTTGATTTAATCAAAAATAGAAAACTAAACTTGAAGTAGGAAGACAAGGATTATAGTGGTTCGATCATGTTGATCTACATCCACTTTCTAAAGGAGAGCAATCACTATATGATGAAAACATGGTTACAATATGAAGATGATGATGAACTAAACACTTGGAAAACCCTAACTTGATGCACTAGCTTGTATGATGATGATTCACACACTCTCTCTACTTTCTGTGCATGATTCATCCCTTATATACCACACTGATGCACACAAGAATGCACCAGCAGTTTCAACTTCTCCATGTGATCAGTTGAGTTGGTTACAACCAACTTCCAAGCTACTTAACTGCCTAATACAACACCCTTCTTGACCCTATGATTTTTAACTCCATGTTGATCACATTGTGTTGAATCTTCACCATCCAATCATCACCTCATCTTCTTGAATCCAACTGAAGAACCTAACCAAGTTAACTGTCATGTGTTGATGATGGACTCACAACCGAAGCATCATCATCTTAGTAGCTTGCATCTTCCTCAACTGCCATCATGCATGAAATAACCACACAATCGATCAGTTGGTTGCAACTGATCATTTAACTTCTTCTAGCTGTTGTTAACAGCTATAACTAACTCACTATCACCTAAGCTTCACTTAATCAAGCAACACCTCAACCATAACTTGTAACAGTCCTTCAGCTTCACCTCTGATCTTATGCAACATGTTGAGATTAGCTACTCAACTAACTTTGCTGCTAACCATTCATCACCTCTCTTGTGTAAATTTATTGATATAAGCCACACACACCTGTTGGATTGTATACTAAAAGTCTAGCTTTAGTATGAACAATGTCATAACATTATTTGAAATGAGAATCATTGATCAAATGATTGCATCTTATAATTTATTTTATATGCATGATGCAATAGTCCATTTACTTTATACTGTAGATAATATGTTGTGCGACAACACGCGGAAGATCATATTATCGGTTTCCTTATAAAGTATAAACAGATGCTCACAACTGAGATAGACGGGGACTCTCTATCGGTATGGTTGTAGTGTGGTTTGGTATTAGCTTGTCTTGGCTATAGAATCACATTAGTGCACTTGTGTGTATTGAGTAGGACCGCCTGAGATCGTTCGACTTATACTGACTTATAGAAGAACTTGATCTCTGTTATTATGGAAGTTCGTGCTCTTAATCCCTATACAATAACCTCGACACGTAGGGCAGTATGTATTTCTTTGATTCATCAATGGGTGAGATTTATAAGTATTAAATCAACAAACTCGGTGAGTTGGGAAGTAGTGCTGTATCTATGGTGTGCTGTTGATTGTAGAAGGAATCCATGTCCGTCATAGGTTGATGATGTCCCCTTGAGGAGCTCATAAGGTTTATCATGTAAATCTTGCAAGTGGATTAATTTCCGGCATGATAAAAAGGTTGAGTGGTACTACTCTTGGATGAGATATTAATTAATTTGAGTTGTCAGTAACTTAATTAATTAATGGACATTGTATATCTTAAACATGGGGAGACTATCGGGCTTATAATAAGAAGGAGCCCAGAACATAATTTTGGGATTGGACGGGTAGTGCAATAATAATATTTTAGTGGACTATATTATTATTATTGGATTTAATTAAAAGCTTTGGGCTAAGCTTGGTTAATTAAATTCAATTGAGGCCCAGCCCAATTTCTCCTCCTGGTCCCTGCTGTAGCCCAATATATATAGTCATCTCAGCTTCTGGAAACCTAACTTCCTGCGCCTCTTTTGACGTGAGTTAGAGAGAAGCAGATTGAGAGAACTCTGGGGATTGTTGACCACCCAACACCAGAGTTGACTTGGGACATACAGCAGAAGATCAAGAGGTGTTCTTCTGCAGCGATTCAGACTCTACATCAACCCTGAAGTACGGTAATCATGTTTAATCGCTTCCGCTGATTTTGTTTGCCTGTTAATCCTAACGGATCACGTTGAACCGCACGATCCAATTGCCCAACAACACCTACACATGCATGCATGGTCTAGATATACAACAATTCTCTACCTTAGACCATGCATCATCACAAGTGATAAAACCTCTCCACCTTGCTGCACTTACAGGCTGCAGCTCACCTTTCCTTTTCCCTTTTAGTGAATACCAATAAGACTCTTACACAATTCAAACTTTTGAACAGGTAGAGCCTTAGTAAAAGAATCAGCAGGGTTATCTGCTGTCTTAACCTTCTTAACAGAAACTAGCTTCTCCTCTATCAAGTTTCTTATGAAATAAAGTCTCACATCAATGTGTTTGGTCCTCTCATGATAACCTTGATGCTTTGAGAGATGTACAGCACTTTGATTATCATATTACACTTCAATATTATCCTGCTGAACTCCAAATTCTTTCAAAATACCAATCAACCAAACACCTTCATTTATTGCTTCTGTAAGAGCAACAAATTCAGCTTCAGTGGTGGACAATGCTACTATGTGTTGATGTGTAGCCTTCCAGCTTATTGTTGTACCAAACAAATTGAACACATAACCTGTCATGGACTTTCTTGTATCAAGATTGGCTGCATAATCTGCATCCACATAACCAACAACAACCTTTTCCCAAGTATCTTGCTTCTGAAATTTTAATCCAACTGACATAGTACCTCTAACATACCTCAGTGCCCACTTTACTGTATCCCAATGAACAAGACCAGGATCACTCATAAACCTACTGATCACACTCATAACATAAGCTAAGTCTGGTCTACAGCATACCATAGCATACATTAAACTGCCAACTGCACTTGCATATGGTATTTTACTCATTTCATACCTTTCTTTATCTGTTTGAGGCCCTTGAAGAGATGACAGACTCAACCCTTGCTTAACTGGTACTGATGCACTCTTACAAAGATTCATATTATACCTCTTTAGCACTTTATCCAAGTATGATTCTTGAAACAATCTCAACAATCCAGCTGACCTGTCCCTTTCTATCTGCATTCCAAGTATCATCATTGCCTCACCAAGATCTTTCATGTCAAACTCCTTTCTCAAAGTATCCTTTACTGAATTGATTCATATCATATCTTTGTAAGCTATTAGTATATCATCTACATAGAGTAGTAGATAGGTATAGCTTCCTTCATCACATCTTATGTACACACAGCTATCATACATGCTCCTGACAAAACCATTAGAAGTAATGTATTCATCAAACCTGAGATACCACTGTCTTGGACTTTGCTTCAGACCATATAGTGATTTAAGTAATAGACAGGCATTTGAATCTGCTCCTTTTAGACTAACACCTTCAGAAATCTTCATGTAAATCTTCTCATCTAAATTTCCATGCAAGAAAGCTGTTGTTACATCCATCTGATGTAATTCCAAATCCAACTGAGTGACTAATGACAGTAAAATCCTTATTGAGCAGTGTTTGACTACTGGTGAGAAAATTTCATTATAATCTACACCTTCTTGCTGAGAAAACCCTCTTGCTATAAGCCTTGCCTTATATCTTATTCCTCTCTCTTTGCTTGTAACTGGTTTCTTTTTATATATCCACTTACAACCTACAAGCTTCTGGTTAGCAGGTTTGTCAACAATCATCCAAGTATTATTTCTTCTTAAAGATTGCAGCTCTTCTTCCATAGCATCCAACCACTGCACACTCTCCTTACTTGATACTGCTTCTGAGTATGTCCTAGGTTCATAGACATCAATGTCTGATGCTACATACAGTGCATATGATACAGTGTGCCTCTATATATCTTATAGGTGTTTTGATCTGCCTCCTCAATCTATCCCTAACCAACTGATAACTACTAAGAGTTCTTCTTTCATTGAACCAGATGACTCAGACCTTTCCTCAGCAGTAACTTCCTTATGTACACTATCATCTCTTTGATCTTGATCATGATGTACTATTGTTCTGTCATCATGCTCCACCTCAAACTCATACTTATCAGTAGTTATAACCTTATCAGACCCTGTCTCCAACAAAGGCATCCTATCTTAATTGAATGTTACATCTCTACTAACTATAAACTTGTTATTCTCATAACACCATAGTCTGTACCCTTTTACCTCTTTAGGATAGCCTACTAACACACACTTAATAGCTCTAGGATCTAACTTGTCTTGCTTCTGATGAGAATACACCAAACAACCTATAATCCTCAAATGACTATAATCTGGTACCCTTCCAGACCACACTTGTTCAGGTGGCTTAAACTTAAGTGCTGTGCATGGTGACAGATTAATCAAATAAGCTGCAGTAGATACTAGCTCACCCCAGAAACCTTTAGAGAAACCTCCACTACTCATCATACATCTAACTCTTGCAAGAAGTGTCTGATTCATTCTCTCAGCCACTCCATTTTGCTGTGGAGTACCTGGTACTGTCTTGTGCCTCTTAATACCTTTCTCTTGACAAAACTTATTGAATTCATGTGACACAAATTCAAGCCCATTGTCTGTTCTTAAGCACTTGACCTTGTTTCCAGTTTGCAATTCTACCTCTGTCAACCATACTTTAAAAACTGATAGTGCTTCATCCTTTATTTTCAGAATTTTAATCCATACCTTTCTTGAATAATCATCAATGAATGAGATGAAGTATTTCCCACCACCTATTGTTGAAGTCTTGGAAGGCCCCCAAAGATCTGAGTGAACATATTCCAACCTAGCTTTGGTATTATGCTCAGCTGCACCAAACTTCAACCTCTTTGTCTTTCCTAATATACAAGCTTCACATTGATCCAACTTACATGTTGAGCTGATCTCAAGTAACTTCTGTCTTGCAAGTTCTTGCAAGCCTCTTTCACTTATATGACCAAGCCTCCCATGCCAAACATTAACACTACTCTCATCCTTAGTGGTATTAATTTGTCCAGTCACTACAGAACCATCCAAGAAGTACAGATCAGACCTCTTGAATCCTTTAACAACTACTAACTTTCCTTTTATGACAGCAAGTGTATCTCCCTTCAAATGACACTCATAACCTTGAGAAACTAACATTCCAAGAGATATTAGATTTCTCCTTAAGCTTGGTACATATCTAACATTCTTTAACAACCTGATTTTCCCATCAAACATTTTAAGTTTGACAGAACCAATTCCAACAATCTTGCAAGTATGATCATCACCTAGCATTACTGATCCTTCACCTTGTGATCTTAATTCAGTAAACCAATCTTTCCTAGAAGTCATATGAAAAGTACATCCAGAATCCATAACTCATTCTTCTGATACTGAACTAGAACACACAGACATTGCTTCAATGAAATCAGACTCTGTAGCAACTTGATTTGTTGTTACCTGATTTGCATGAGGTCTCTTATTTCCTCCATTTTCAGCTATCTTCTTTGCCACCATTGCTTTCCATTTGAAACATTGTTTCTTGTAATGTCCAGGCTTATTGCAGTGGAAGCAATTCTTATTTTCTTCTTCATCTGCTGATGTACTATAGTTCTTTTCTGGCTTCCTCTTATCAACATTACTCTTATTATTCTTGTTGTTCTTGCTCCACTGGTTCTGTTTCTTCACTGTCAATCCTTCTGCATTTGCTTGTTGTTCTGGGTTCTTGTGAAGCACCTTTGCCTTAACTGCCAACAATACTTGCTCAAGGGAGATGGATTCAGCATTAGCAAACAACAAATTATCTCTTAAACCTTCAAAAGACTTTGGAAGTGCTGACATAAGGATGACAGCCTTGTCTTCAGTTGACAGGGTCACATCAATGTTTTCTAAGTCATCTATGATCTTGTTAAATTCATCTAACTGACCAATTATAGACATATCTTCTGATACCTTGAAGGAGTACAGCTTCTGCTTCATGTACAAACGGTTGGCCAAACTTTTAACCATGTACAACTCCTCCAATTTCTTCCAAACTCCTCTTGCAGTAACTTCTTTTGAGATCTCCCTTAGAGCCTTATCTCCAAGACACAAGATGAGAGCACTTCTGGCTTTGGTTTGTTGATCTTGATCTGCTGCAAGAACAGCAGCATCAACTCCTGCAATCTGACCTTCAGGCAATGGTTTAATGGCATCTGATAAACCTTGTTGAACCAAAATGGCCTCCATCTTCATCCTCCACAGACTGAAGTCTGCCTTCTCTGTGAACTTTTCAATATCAAACTTTGTGGTAACCATTTGATCTTCTTCTCCACTGAGTCTTCTTCTTCTTCTTCTTGTTGGCTTCCCACAGACGGCGCCAATTCTTATGAATGCAGCAAACTTTGATCAACAAAGAAGCTTACACTCTACCCTAATTTCTTAAGTTTTGTGTTGATTTAATCAAAAACAGAAAACTAAACTTGAAGTAGGAAGACAAGGATTATAGTGGTTCGATCATGTTGATCTACATCCACTTTCTAAAGGAGAGCAATCACTATATGATGAAAATATGATTACAATATGAAGATGATGATGAACTAAACACTTGGAAAATCCTAACTTGATGCACTAGCTTGTATGATGATGATTCACACACTCTCTCTCCTTCTGTGCATGATTCATCCCTTATATACCACACTAATGCACACAAGAATGCACCAGCAGTTTCAACTTCTCCATGTGATTAGTTGAGTTGGTTACAATCAACTTCCAAGCTACTTAACTGCCTAATACAACACCCTTCTTGACCCTATGGTTTTTAACTCCATGTTGATCACATTGTGTTGAATCTTCACCATCCAATCATCACCTCATCTTCTTGAATCCAACTGAAGAACCTAACCAAGTTAACTGTCATGTGTTGATGATGGACTCACAACCGAAGCATCATCATCTGAGTAGCTTGCATCTTCCTCAACTGCCATCATGCATGAAATAACCACACAATCGATCAGTTGGTTGCAACTGATCATTTAACTTCTTCTAGCTGTTGTTAACAACTATAACTAACTCACTATCACCTAAGCTTCACTTAATCAAGCAACACCTCAACCATAACTTGTAACAGTCCTTCAGCTTCACCTCTGATCTTATGCAACATGTTGAGCTTAGCTGCTCAACTAACTTTGATGCTAACCATTCATCAACTCTCTTGTGTAAATCTATTGATATAAGCCACACACACCTACACATGCATGCATGGTCTAGATATACAACAGCATGGAAGAAGGTTTCTTTATTTTCAACATAAGACTTTTCACATGTAAAATATATTTTCCTAATCAAATAAGAATTTAGTATCGTACATGTGAAGTAGTCGCTGGTATGCACATTTGTATCCTTTAAAAAAGAAATTTTGATGCAGCAGAGGAGTGAAATAATAAAAAAAAAAGATGGGGGGGGTCTTTTTATTTTAATTATAAATCGAAGGAAGAAGATGAGGATTATGAAGTCTGTTGATTCTTCAGAGTGCCCTTGTACATGTGGATTCTTGGTTGTGGAAGCTTATCCCCGCCAACCCTCCGACTTGTTGGGCCAGATCTGCTAATGCCAGAAATCACATCGTCGGGCCAGCCACAACACTGCCCTTCGCCAATGTTGCTGGAGCTCGCCGCTTATGGCCGCCGACCTCAGTCCGTCGCCGGATCCAATTATTAAAAAAGTACGGTGGAGAGATGATACGTAAGAATAAAGATGGAGAGAGAGAGAACAAATAAAGAAGAAAGAAAGGAGGACGTGTGAGACAAAAGAAGTGCAGAGAGAAAGAGAGAGAGAAAAGAGAGGAGGGGAAGTGGGAGACAGATGACGTGGAGAGAGAGAGGAAAGAGAAAAATATGATTGCATCCAATCTTTTACATTATAAAACCCCAAATGCAACCAAAATCATCCTAAAGTTGATGTATGTATTTTGATGGTTTATTTTTATTTTAAATTTTAATTTTATTAAATAAATTTAGAAGAAGTGAACGCTGATACGTGAAAGAGTGTTTAAATTAAGTAAGAAGGCAAGATATGTGTTTGTTTATTATAAAGAAGAGAATATATAAAATACGGGTTAAGTGAGATTAATAGAATTTATAATCATTGATGATTTTTTAAAATTAGGTAATGAGTTTTGAAAATCAAGTTACAAGTCGAGATTTATAGAATTTATAACTATATAGGTAATTTTTTAAAAATTATGTATTTTGAGTTTTAAAAATCAAGTAATAAATCACAAACTTGACAAATTATTAATAAGTTTTTTATTAGGTCCAGTGCCCATGTGAGTTGCTCAGCCTGATTAGTAATTAAATTATTAATAAGTTTTTTATTAGTAGAATTATATTTAACCAAACAAGGTCTTTTTTTTGGTATATTTGGGTTTCGGTATAATACGTTGACTAGAAATATGTGACAAAATAATAAGAATGGAATTTGAGTCGAGTCAAGAGTTACACTCTTTCTCTTTAAGACGAAATTGCCCCGCTCTGGTGCTTACGGTTCGATGGAAATCATCTCCAAGATACAACGACTCACATCTTGTGATATTAGTAGCACTACAAATCACAAGATACGGCAAACCAACCTGATATTATGAACTCACCTTAGGAGTAGGATGACTTAAAAAATGTTTAGAGACTAAGACTCTAATTACGGAAATGTGTTCGAAGTTATTCGAGTGCTGAATTATGAAAATGAAGGGTCTATTTATAGATTTCAAGGCGTCTTTACACGAATTGATACAACCGTTGGATTTAATTTTGAATTCAAATTCATATGTCTTTTAATGAAAAGACGCAACTTATTCAACAATCACAATCTTTTTTCGCACTTATTCATAGACACAATTTAATCTAATAGACACCATTTTAAGGTTACTTTTTCATTCACCTTAAATTTCCAACAATCCCCACATGAATGGATAAAGTCAACTGAAAAGACTACGACACGGAAGACAGACAAAAAAGTGAGTTCAAGCGAAAAGATGTTACACCGATATAGGTAGCTTCCGGCTTTGAACCTTCCCTAGTTGAATACTATCGGACATACTCGCAGTTTAGTGTACGCAATGCCTTGAACTACTCTGTTTTTGTGTATGCCAAGACGACAGTACAAACATAACACATTCCCTAATACCTTTGATTCTCATGGTTGTGTCCATTTCAGCCGTGGACCATATCTTGGATTCATAAGCGCTTCATTGAGACGGTCAGTCCTCGCACTTACATAGGTGATCTCTTATCAAAAGTATCATGTCATACCCTACCTTTATTAGGTATAAGAGTCATTAAAAGCTTTTATGCTTACCGGCCCCTTACCACACGTCAACATGTTAATTTACACTTGAGTTGTCTCTAGGAATGAATTAATACATTTCAAGTGCACATCTGAATAGATATAACTTTGTTGTCTCATTAAACCAAATTTGTGGGATCTCCACTCATCATGGTTGAGTTACCGCTATAAATATTTTTTAGTGTGTGGCTTTTTATTCAATTCCTCTCATACATGCAACATATTTGATCTCTATTTAATTTTATTACGGATCCGTTTAATTTTCTTGAGATCAGTTGCATTAGGCTGACTTAACTTTAAGGGCTATGCCCTTACCCCACATTTAAATGTCTATGGGATTCTCCCCACATTTGAATGTCTACTGGGATCTCCCCTACATTTGGATCGGTTAACCTTTTATAATAATTAATCAATTGATTTATAATTATTTGAACCATTAGTTTATTTCTTTTGAAATCCAAAACTTTATAATTTTGGTCAACACACCCAAATTAAAATATAGTCTTTAACTATAATTTGCAATTATTCTCGTCAAGGATATAACTTTTCATGAAGAGATATCCCTTCATCAAGGGATATGATTTTTCACAAAAAAATATCACTCTTCACCAAGAGATATACTTCTTTCCATAATTATAAGATCATGTAAAAATATTTTTTTAAAACATGAAAGGAGATGACTTATGAAAGATGGTGGTTAAGAGGGATTCAAATTATTATCAAACAAAAAGAAACCAACGTTTACTTGTATTGCCACGTGTCCAGAGAATTAAGGCTTCTAATCACAAAATAACAGTTTTTTTTCCCTTATTTCTCGTAAATTAATTTCCAATTATCATGAAAAAAAATCAATTAATATGAAAATCAATAGTCCATAAAATATTCATGCAAATTCATATTTGATGTCCGTTGACATCAACCGATGCTAATTGCATGCCCATTCTCATTTAATCGATCACAAGAAATCGTTTTTTTTTTTTTAATTCAAAATTCAAAATATAGATTAAGACTCCCATAGTCGCAATTCACAGTCTGACAATAGATATAGATACCTCAATTGCTAAAAATTAATTTCCCATTTATAAGTTTTCTATATTTAATCATAATTCATTTTCATTTAATATTGAAAGATTCACATAGAATCATCTACACTATATGTAGAATAGCAATAATAATCATGTATAGCAAATAAATTCTCATTATCTACATTCCAGTCAAAAAAAATTATATCACGTACAGCGTACCTTCGTCTCTATATTAGAAATCTCCCTTTTTAATGTATTTGTAGTCAACTAAATCTCCCTTTTTAAGTTTTTCTGTAGTCAACCATTACTATACCGGATCTATGAGCAGAAGTTTTCGACTTAAGATTATTGGGTATATTTGAATTTTGGTATAATACGTTGACTAGAAATATGTGACAAAATAATAAGAATGGAATTTGAGTCGAGTTTCGGTATAATACGTTGACTAGAATTTGAGTCGAGTCAAGAGTTACACTCTTTCTCCTTAAGACGAAATTGCCCTGCTCTGGTGCTTAGGGTTCGATGGCAATCATCTCCAAGATACAACGACTCACATCTTGTGATATTAGTAACACTACAAATCACAAGATACGGCGAACCAACCGATATTATGAACTCACCTTAGGAGTAAGATGACTTAAAAAATGTTTAGACTAAGACTCTAATTACGAAAATGTGTTCGGAGTTATTCGTGAAGGGTCTATTTATAGATTTCAAGGCGTCTTTACACGAATTGATGCGACCGTTTGATTTAATTTTGAATTCAAATTCATATGTCTTTTAATGAAAAGACGCAAGTTATTCAACAATCACAACCTTTTTTCGCACTTATTCATAGACACACTTTAATCTAATAGACACTATTTTAAGGTTACTTTTCCATTCACCTTAAATTTTCAACATTTTTTTTAATTTAATATAAATATATTTAAATGGATCAATGGATTATTTGTATCATATAAATGGGTCTCACCCATAATTCCCCTTAAATAAAAATGCATTTGATAAAGGTAAAAATGTGATACAAATATGGAATATTATTTAATTAAAATTAAATATAGTATATTTTAATTTAATTAAATACTATACTTAATTAAGTATTGATACTCCTACAAAATAGCCTTTTTTAAAAATTCATTTATATAATACTCCATATAAAAGTGTATTTAACTCAATTACATAAAGTTACATAAAAATGAACGGTGCTGATAAACCTAACCCCATTATTCCCAATCCCCAATCCCTCAATCTCAGTCGTCGTCTCTTCCCCCATTTCTCCACCCTTCGATCTGTTCCTCGCGCGCAAATACAAATTCTCAAGGTAAACTGCACAATTCCTCGCTCTATCATACCTCTGCCTATCTTCTCGTAATTCGTCTTGACCTAGGGTTTCGATTTTGATGTTAGGGTTTCGTTTTATCGAATGGCGGACGGACAGGAAGCTCCGTGGAGTCCTCCCGGCGGTAGCCATGAAAGCGGTGGGGACCAGAGTCCGCGCTCTGGCATCCGTGAGCAGGATAGGTTTCTACCGATTGCGAATATTAGCCGGATCATGAAGAAGGGGATCCCTGCTAATGGGAAGATTGCCAAAGATGCCAAGGAGACTGTTCAGGAATGCGTTTCCGAGTTTATCAGCTTCATCACTAGCGAGTACGCTTTTCCACTTCTTGTGTGTTGTGTTAATCGATTCGATTGGAACTTTTTTTCTTTTTTTTCTGGTCATGTTTTATTGTTTTAAACACTCTGTGCTTTCTTACTCCTGTTGTGTTAAATCTTTGTGTATGACCAATAGCTTGAAGGGGTAAGTGGTGGTTGTGTAATTGGTCACTTGTTTGTACCCACGAATGGAATTGCTTGAATTTTATCTAGACTTGGAGGTGCCTGATGTTTGTAATGAGAAAGTTAAACTATTCATGGTTGATGAATATGAAGGGCAAGCGATAAGTGCCAGAGAGAGAAAAGAAAGACAATCAATGGGGACGATTTGCTATGGGCCATGGCAACCTTAGGTTTTGAAGATTATATTGATCCACTCAAGGTGTATCTGAGTAGGTACAGAGAGGTAATTGTTTTCTTATTTCATGTTCTCATGATTCACTATGTATTTAGACGTAGTTTCCATGGACCATCTTCGTGGTGCTGCTATGGTTGTTTTATTAAGTTGCAACTGACAAGCTTCTCTTTTCTTTGGCTTCTTTTGGGGTTTGTTCTTCTCTCTAACAACTCTTGCTATGTAGATAGAGGTGAGTATGTTATGGCATTCCTTTGTAGGTTTTCTTTGTGTTTGTGCCTTCAGTTGGAGTCTCAAACTTGTAAGCATGTTTCTTCACAGGGTGAAACCAAGGGATCAACAAAGGGTGATGGATCTGCCAAGAAGGATGGAATGCAACATGGTCCTAGTTATCAGGTATGTGCACATAATTTGTGTCCCTTGGACTAAATTTGTTAATAGTAATTTTCTTTTGTAATCCACAACTTGTGGGCTTTGTTGAATCATTGTTTCCTGCGTGTGCACAGCTAGTTCACCAAGGCTCTTTTCCACAAGGCGTGAATTATGTGAACTCTCAGGTACCTCTTTGTGCTTCTTGATGACAGTTTGTGGTTCAAAATACTTTGTCTGCATAAAACTCATGTGCTTAGGTTATTATATTTATATCTGCAATATGTGTCTCAGAGTATTATTTTTGGTTATTATTCTTGCAGTCCAGTGCATTAAGTTTTCCTTCCCTGTCAATGTGATCAATCCTGGTTAAGGTTTTCTATTTTTTGCTCTTTTTGTTGCTCTGATTAACTGCTCACCCATAAATGTTTTTGAAACATAACTCTACTGGAGATGACTGATGTATTGAGCCACTATTAATATAATTTTTCATTTGAACGGTTGGAAATCTATTAAACTCTTGCTTGACAAAATATTGTTTGATGCATTGTTTTTGTTTAGAGGGGTGATTATTATTTACCTTTGATGTCCAAGTTTTAGTTGTTTGTGATGAATTGGTATTGTTGTCACATTGCTAATGATATGTCCTCTTGGATCTATTTCTTTGTGTGCTAAGAATCCTTGCAGATGATAAGATCATAAGGCAATAATAAATTTCTCATAAGAGTTTTTTTAACTTGACTATCATTAAAATTTCTACCTGGATGTGATTCTTACTCGTTTCCCCTTTCATAATTCTAGCCACAAGGTCAACACATGATGGTCCCGACTCCTGGCATGGATTAGCAGACTTGCTCGCCATCCGCCAACGCGCTGTTCCCCCGTTGGACGAGATCGCCTAAGTTAAGGCATGTTTTCCATAAGTGTTCCTTCAGTGTATAACTTATTTCACATGATTTTTGAGTTCTTGTGTATCTTAGCTTATATATTCCCCATAGAAGTTTATATAGGTCTCCCTGGGATATGAATGTGTCTAACATTTTTGTGTGTCTTTTGGTTCACTATTTTTGAATATCTTTTCTCCTTTTTGTTTTTTCTTTATTTTCAGAAAATTATTATAGGAACAAAAATAAGATGAAATATTGCTTATATCCCAAAAAAATTTTGGTTTTGTTTATAATCTCTGAAATTATCATAAATCAGATTGGGGTATATTTGGATTGTAGTTCGTTGAGGTTGTGCAAATATGAGAATACTTTTAGGGTGAGGCTCTGTGCGCACGGGCACATTTCGTGCACCTTTGCAATTTTCATACCCCTTTACAATTTAAACCCCTAGCAATACATAGGTTTAAATAGGATTGGAGGGGAAGGGTTGTATTCACATGGGACACAGAGTATCCCTTCGTGTCCCCGGGGACGCAGGAGCTTTTGCCATACTTTTGCAATGAAACTACACTCTCTCCGTGGGCGTCCCACCCAAAGAATCTCCTTTCATTTTTTATACACTTAGGGATCCACATACACCCACTAATACAATTAAAATATAGGGTCCACACTCCCACTAATATAACTACCCACTACACATTAAATAATAATATACCTTAATCCACGTGCAAAAAGCAAACGAACGCTATCCTTTGGGTGAGATGGAAGGAGTGTGAAATATCTACATGATTAATATTTTATTTTATGTGTCTTGATTTGGTTATAGGTCTTCCTTTCCGTCCCACGGTAGCTTTCTTCTATCTCATAATATTTTTTATTCAAAAAGGGAACACATTTTTATTTAATAATTTTAAATTTATCATTCATTTTTCACACTCGTAATAATTTTTTATATTTTATTTATTACTTAAAAAATACAAAAATACTTTAAAAATCAACAAACTTAGATTAAAAAATTAACTTTTTCTTAAACAACACAAAACAATAGATATGAAGTCTATTTCAATAGAGTAGAAATAATATTTAGGCATTTACAATTCACATCACATAATATAATATTATTCTATAACTATTAATATTTTGTAATTGTATTACTAATAGTAGTGATACTCGATCAAAATTCCATTTTCATTTAAATCTAATTTGAGTAGGATTAAATCCAATTGCACGCTCACTAGATGCATACAAGTTAATTGTTTTCGGTGTTTTGCCATATAAATCCTTTTATACACAGATAAAAGTCATAAATAGTTAAATAAATAAATAAATAACACATAGTTTGCCTTAAGTGATGAGATAAAAATATTAATGTGGCCCTGTGGGTGGAATATAACAAAAAAAATTATTAATCAGAATAAGTGAGAATTCGCCTCGTGGATCTATGTTAGATGACACATAAATGTAATATTTCATTTTTATTTATTTATGCGTACGATCTTTTGTGCCATTTTCATACATTATCTTCTATACTATGCTATATATAATTGAAACGTAAGAGGTGAAATAAATTCAATCATTATCCTAGGGTTTAGGTATCCACGCGTTATATGATTGAAAAATAAATCTAACCATTGTGTTTAAGTATTTTTATAGCATACTCCCTCCGTTCTATGTAAAGAGATACTTTTGTTTTTTATATGTACATTTTATTATTTAATTTAATGTGTGTAGTGAGTAACTGTATTAATAGGTGTGTAGATTTTATATTTTAATTGTATTATTGTTTGTAAGTTAATGTGTATAAAAAAGAAAAAAAATTAGTGGGACGCCTAAAAAAAAAACCTTTGATGAAAAAAAAAAAACCCTCTTACACAAAGAGATCTATCCACCATATCACATTGGAGATATGTATCAAAATTGCAAAAGAATCCGAGCCGCTTATATAAAAGGAGAAGATAATTACGAAAATCTATAAATACAATTGATATTGAATCTGAATCGAACAGCAAGACGGTGTAAGGACGACGTGGTGTAACACGTGTAATTCCTACACGACTTTTAAATCACTTCTTAATTTTACCGAAGAACAGTCGGTGAAAATTTAAGGCAAAAGAAAAGGGAAATAGGCGAATTCCTCTGTTCGCTGCTGCTGCTTTTATAATTGAAGAAAGAAATCTTCCAACACTTGATTCAGTTTATTCAATCACCCGAGGTGTGTTTCTCTCCCTGTGTCTCTCTCTTTTCTCGATGTATTATATTTTTGTGTGTATGGACTGCCTTTTATAGTTTTATGTATGGATATGTACTTGTGAATGCATGCGTATTTGTGTAATCTGCCATAACAAAGTTGCATTCAACGTGTTTGTATGTGATTCCTTTTTAAATTAATAATTAGATATGTCTATGGTTTGCTTGTAGGGTTTAATAATGTCTGATAAATTTGACGTGAGGTCTTGGTTTCTCGGCGCCTCTTCGGGGGAAGTAGAAAGTGGGGTGAGTGGTGAAAAGGTTGGCGGTTCGGAATCCAAAACCCTAATCGATAAACCTAGTGAAAAGGGGGTTTTGAGTGATGGGGTTAGGGTTTTGGGGCAGTCTAAGGTTTTGGATGGGGAATCAAAATTCGGCAATGTAATTAGAGGAGCTGAGTTGAATTCTGTTGAATCTGGTAGTTTAGAAAGTAATAATACAAATGTTGCAACTCAAACTAGTGTAGCAAAAACAGCATCTCGAAATAGTAGTAGATGGGAAGCATGGAGTGTTATGAATTTGGTTGGTAGAGTGCTGGATGGAAGGCTGCATATGGATAATGAGGTAGACGAAGTGAATGATTCTAAGAACAATGGTGAGGTTAATCTGGATGCCGACAAGGATGCGTGTCAGGGTGGGATTGGGGAGGCGACGCCTGAAAATAAGATTGACATTAACATCAACAATGAATCTATTAAGTTAAATTTGAATGATTTTGAGAATAATGGTGAGTTTAATCTGGATGCCGACAAGGATGCGTGTCAGGGAGGGATCGGGGAGGCGACACCTGAAGATAAGATTGACATTAACATCAACAATGAATCAGTTAAGCTAAATTTGAGTTCTCCCGGTGAGGGAAGTGGTTTAAAGAGGAACGAAGATTTGATCTTTCCTGGGGTGATGCCAAAGCAGCCATTGGAATCTGATGAAGAATTTAATGATAAGCAGGCCTTGTTCAAACCAAAAGAGCGTGGAGAACATGACATAACTGAACAGGAAGGGCAGTATTATGTGTCGGATCTTGTGTGGGGTAAGGTCAAAAGCCATCCTTGGTGGCCTGGACAGATATTTTCCCCCCTATCTGCAACGGATGAGGGGGCCTCGCATTCAAAGAGCAGGAGTTACTTGATAGCATATTTTGGGGATCAGACGTTTGCATGGAACAAAGTATCGAAAATCAAGCACTTAAGGATGTGTTTCTCCGAGATGGAGAAACAGAGCAAATCAGAAAGTTTCTGTCATGCCGTGCAATGTGTTCTGGATGAGGTTGCTAGAAGAGTTGAGTTTGGTCTTTCATGTGTATGTCTGCCCCCAGAGGTGCTTGATGGGATAAAATTCCAAGTTATTAAAAATCCTGGTATCTGTGAACTATCAAGCAGAAGGGCTGGTGGGGACTATTTGTCTGGTGCTTCTACATTTTCACCCGGAAGTGTTCTGAATTTCCTAGAATCATTGGCTCAAAACCCACTGGCTAAACCTGACAGGTTGCAATTAACGATGGCACATGCTCAACTTCTGGCCTACTATAGATGGAAGGGTCACTATGTGCTCCCTATATATGAAGTGTTTAGGTTGTTGTTTAAGGATGATACTCCATTGAATGCGACGGAGGAGGTGGAAGGGCTTAATTCAGGACCAGTTTATGAGGTTGGCAATGGTGTTCCTTCTAGAAAGAGAAAGTCTGCTTCTCTAGATGGTTCTTCTCGCAAGCCAAAAGATACTTCAGATCATAAAGAGGGCCCAAAGATTAAAAAGATGTCCTTGGGCGGCAGAAGAGGGAAGAGAAAACCTAAGCATCTGCTTTCAACTAGTCTCAGTGGTGAGCCTCAAATGGTTCAAATGATTGCTACTGAGATCCCTACTCCTGATCTGGTTCTCTCGAAGCTAATTTTTGCTGCCAAAAAGCCCATACAAGAACACGATGCCGGTGTCTCAGTTAGAGGCTTTCTTCGTGAATTCAGAAACTCAACATGCCTAGAAAAAAATGATCAGGTAAATGTTACAAAGAATCCTGCGAAGCGGAAGAGGGAACAAACACAGAACAATGATAAGAATACTTTGAGAAGTGGGAAAAAACCGAAGAGCCTGCTTTCTACTAGTCTCAGTGCCTACCCTAGTACGATGGAAACAATCCCAGCTAAGATCCCTTCCACTGATTTGGTTCTCATGAGACTTGTTTTGGCTGCAAAAATGCCCATGCAAGGGCACGAGCATATATTTTCGGTGGCAGGATTACTACGTGAATTCAGGAATTCGTCTTGTCTAGAAAAGTCTGATAAAGTGAATATTACAATGAATTCTGGAGAGCACGATAGGGAACTACCATCTGATTTTCAGACTGCTGATACATCTGTAATGGGGGGTATAAATGACTCATACTGGACCGATCGAATCATTCATAACTACACTGATCAAGACCAGGCGTTCTTCAAATCTCAGGAACATAACAAGAGTAGTGCTCAACCAGAAGCTGATGTTGCCATAGTTTCAAATTTGGATGAAGATATAAATCAAGATGTTATTGTGGATTTGGATCCGGAAAATCCATCTGCTTTGGTGGATGAATCATCTGAGGGGTATCGTCCGACGACTTTCATTCTTAACTTCAAGAAATTGGAGGCTATTCCATCTGTCCCAGTTCTTAATGAGATATTCCGGCCGTATGGGCCTTTGATCGAATCAGAGACCAAGATACTAAGCAAGAGCAAGCGTGCAAAGGTGGTTTTCAAGCGGCATGAAGACGCGGAAATCGCTTTCAGCAGTACTGGGAAATATAAAACATTTGGACCGGCACTTCTCAGTTATCGCCTTTACTATGCCAAAAAACATAATCGGGCTAATGCAGCATCAACTAATCCCTGAAAGCCGGAACCGGCTTAATCTAGTGAGGAGAGGATGCATCATGTAACGTACAGTTTGTTTCATAAAACATAGTAGTGTTTTTACTTGATACATATTTGGGAAGGATAGAGGAGGTAGTTGCTAATACTATTAATTCATTTATATCTTTGCTTATTGGGAGATCCAATAATATAACCCTAACCTTTTGTGGTTGATGTTGATTGTATACATCTTTTGGGATCTTCCTGCATGTTTGTTCTTGTGCTAGTTTGCTGATTAGGCATTCTAATTATCTAGGTGGGAGTGTCTCTCTAACTCAAGTTGAAGGATATCATGCATCCAATTTAGGATGCTTCTCTATCTTATTTTATATAGAGAGAGTCTTGATTTATGGATTAAAAAAAAAAAACGAAATTACAATGTCATATGCATGCGTTAAAAACCTCACTATAAAATCCTATGAAAAAAAAATTAATGAAGAAAAGAATGCATGTCCTCTAATTTGGGTGCTCAGGTATAGAGTTAATGAAGAAAAGATTAATGAAGAAAAGAATGCATGTCCTCTAATTTGGGCGCTCAGGTATACAAAAACTTGTGTGTCCCCGTGAGATCACAACCTTCTCCCTTCCTATTTTATTTAACCCTCGGCCCGCTAGGAGTTTAAATTACAAAGGGGTACGGTGTCTCGGGGACACAAGAGCTTCACTCAGAAAAAAAAATGCATATCCTCTAATTTGGGTGCTCCTACTAAAGCAGGTAGGAATAGCCCCATCTAAGAATGCATATCCTGTAATTTGGGTGCTCCTACTAAAGCAGGTAGGAATAGCCCCATCTAAAGTAACGAAACGAGGAATTGCTCCTACTGCTCAAAATCTAATTTCTATAATACTAAAAAATATCCATTAATATTTATCTAATCAGTTACTCTTTTTATTTTTTTTAATTTATTGAGACACCACTCACAAATGTTAGAAACAGTCCAATCATTCACTAGTGGAATATTTTAATACTATTATTTTTTTATCTATTAATGTAATTTAGTTATATTTGGGCAATGTTTGGTGTCAATAATTTCATGTTTAAAATTTTCTATCAATATTTTTTAAATTCTATACGGGCACTTTTATTTTATTTGAGCAATGTTTGTTGTCAATTTTTTTTCTCTCAATGAATTCTTGTCAATTGTCGATTTTTTGTTTTTTTTTTTTTACAATATTTTGTTGTCATATCTTTTGTGAATTCTGTCAAAATTTTTATCTGCACAATGTTTTTTCTTTATTCAATTCCGGATAATGATTTCTATCAATATTTTTTTTGTCAATTATTTTTATTGCACTCATTTAATTGATAAAATTAATTGCATATTTTTTTCAAACCATAGTCAAATTGTACTAAAAAGGATTTTTTTCTTTTTTGAAGAGTGTAATTTTGATTTTGGAATATTGACGGTGCACAAAATTTTAACAAGTAAAAAAAAAAAATGAATCCTTCAAAAATTTAAACAAAAGAAATAGTAACTCAATTCTAACAATAAAGAAATAATGAATATTCAAATAATTTAACCATACGGTAAACAAAGTAGAACCTATACTGCCCTAATTCTAACCGTAAATAAATAATGAATCATTCAAGAATTAAATCATACGGTAAATAAATAATGAATCATTCAAGAATTAAATCATACGGTAAAAAAGTAGAACCTGTAGTCGCTACCCTGGTAGGGGTTAAAAGTATCTGTCCAGACATATCGGCTATGGAAATTGCATCAGCACTTGAATCATCATCAAAAGATCAGCGCAATCGGAGTTTCAGTACAACCGCAGAATATTTGCCTTTTATCATTTGTTGAAGTATATCATTTCTTGAAGTATGGAACTGTGTCCACGATGCTATGACGTGGAATACATGACAATCGCCACCTCCACACTAGCAATTTTTTTTTTTCAATCATACGTAATAACCAAAATTTTCAATAATAAATATATTTACTCTTTATTATTAATATTTTAAAAAAATATATTTTATAGTAATAACCCATGATGTAAAGAATAAAATAATTATTTAACTGTTCCTAAAAATGTGTTCTATTCAATTCACATTACAAATATTTACAAAATGGTTAAAATTATATTTATACTAAACATAATTTATTAGAATAATATTTTCTTTTAATTTGATTATAATTATATTTATATAATAAAATATTTAAAAAATATTACATTTATTATTATAAAGCTTCCTTATCAATATTTAAACTTTCAAATTTCATAAAATTTATCTAATTACGCATATTTACATTATTGATCTATAAATTATCTTAAAAACTAAATATTAGAATAAAGATTATGTAAGAATATTATTCATTTACTTTATTATTATAATATTATTACTAGTATTGTTACTATTAAATTTTTAGATTTTAGACACAATAATAACATCTTCATCTAACATAATTTACTTTATTTTATTATTTTAAAAGATCAAATTATTTTTAAAAATCAATAAATTATGAGATGTGTAACAAAACTAATGGAGTACTTATATTTTAAGGTTAGATATATTGAAATTACTATTCATTTGTTTTGAATTTTAAGTATAATAGTTTTTTATTTTATATTTAAATTCATATATATAAAAAAATATATAGTCCTCCCTTCGTCTATTATTAATGTATCTATTTTTACACGTGAATTAAGAAATGTTTTTATTTTATATAGAGTGAGTAGTTGTATTAGTGAGATGTGAATCCCATATTTTAATTTTTATTAGTGGGGAGTGCGAGTCTCATATATTTAAAAAGGAAAACTAAATACAGTGGACGACAAAAAATAGTAAAATTTCTCACAATTCACCATTAAAAAAAAAAGGCAAAAGCTCCTGCGCCCCCAAGGACACGCCGTGTCCCCATACGAACACAACTCTCCCCCTCTATATTCTATTTAAACCTATGTATTACTAGAGATTTAAATTGAAAGGGGCACGGTATCCCCGGGTCACAAGAACCTCCCTCTTAAAAAAATCCATGTGTTACCGGCCAAACATATCCTTATTATTATCCTTATTATTATTAAAAGAAAAGAAAAAACAAACGTATATTTAATTTTGCGGAAACCGCCTATTCGGCAGTTCAAAATTGTGTTTTTTGCGCTCTCCCCCTCTTTCATTTTCTTTCCACTTTCTTCACAAATACACACTCTCTCTCTCACTCTACACATGAATTTAAATATAAAATAAAAAACTATTATACTTAAAATTCAAAACAAATGAATATAAGAAATGTTTTTATTTTATATAGAGTGAGTAGTTGTATTAGTGAGATGTGAATCCCATATTTTAATTTTTATTAGTGGGGAGTGCGAGTCTCATATATTTAAAAAGGAAAACTAAATACAGTGGACGACAAAAAATAGTAAAATTTCTCACAATTCACCATTAAAAAAAAAAGGCAAAAGCTCCTGCGCCCCCAAGGACACGCCGTGTCCACATACGAACACAACTCTCCCCCTCTATATTCTATTTAAACCTATGTATTACTAGAGATTTAAATTGAAAGGGGCACGGTATCCCCGGGTCACAAGAACCTCCCTCTTAAAAAAATCCATGTCTTACCGGCCAAACATATCCTTATTATTATCCTTATTATTATTAAAAGAAAAGAAAAAACAAACGTATATTTAATTTTGCGGAAACCGCCTATTCGGCAGTTCAAAATTGTGTTTTTTGCGCTCTCCCCCTCTTTCATTTTCTTTCCACTTTCTTCACAAATACACACTCTCTCTCTCACTCTACACTGCGTCTCACTTGCAAATTCAAATCCACGAAGATAATCGAAGCCCAATTTCTCGATTAATAGGAAAAAATGGAGATCGAGGGGTGTCAGGATATTGATCTTGACTTTGAAGCCCACGATCTCGTAGACATTAATCAGTTTCCAGGTTCTTCCCCTTAAACTTAATGGCTATATTATATATATATGCGAATGTATATAATTTATTGATGATTGCCTCTAAAATTGTCCATAACCACTAAATCTAAAGATTTGAGTTAATTTAAGTGCAGTCAATTGCTATTTCTGGGATATGCTGGAGCTGCTTAATTTTTAGGTTTTGATCTCAGTTTTTTATTTAGGGATTATCGAATCTCGAATTCAATTGAAAGCCCTGCCTATGTCAATAGATATTGGTTTTTGCATTCTTGGGGCATTGATTGATGTATATGAATTGGATTCCGTTTGTAGGAATAATGATAGATTCAACCAGCGTTCAATTTATACTCTGCTAAATTCTGCGTACATTTTCTTCTTTTCATTCACTTGGTGCTTTGAATTATCCTCAGAAGATTTGAATGCTGAAAAAGGAGTTGGGATTGAAGAGAATGACCACTTGCCCGAACTGCATGAATCAAGTGAGCCTGATGGAAAACGAAAGAATGGAAGGTATAACTTGCGTAAAAGTTTAGCCTGGGACAGTGCCTTCTTCACTAGTGCAGGTAAAGGTTTGGCTGCATGCTTATTATGATTATAAAAATTCACTTTCTGCAGCTGGCAAACTAATTTATTTTCTTGATTTATAGGAGTACTAGATGCAGAAGAATTGTCAAGCATGATCACTGGAACAGATAAGACTGTAAAGCCTCCATTACCTGGAATCCAAGAAGAAATTACTGGTTCAACAGAGTCCCTCTCCACTCTTGAAAGCGATAATTTGACTCTAGAAGCTTGTGAGGATGATTTGTTTCTTGACATTAGAGCTTCCATCCAAAGATCTAACAAGAAAACATCTGAGTTGAGGAATTCAAGCAGTAAGAAAGCAGCTATTGAAATAGATAGTGCAGCTATTTCATGTAAGAAAGTTTTAAATATAAAAATGCATTATCCTTGATATGTTATAAGGATGCTTAATCTTTTCCCCTGGTATAAATTAGCATCTTCATTTGAGTAGTCTGACAATATGCATATCAGAAAAATGAATACCGTGTTTGATCCAATGTGAGACAAATATGGTCCCTTTATGATTGTGTCCATCTATACCTTTTTTTTACCTAGTCCATGAATTCCTATTGAAGAAATCGTTTGGATCTCTGCTTTAATTTTTAATATATCGTGTTCATTGAGATCTGGTTTTTGTAACTTTAACTATTATATATCCTTATGCAGCTCTGAAAAAGGAAGCTATTGTTCCTCAAAACAAGGTAAGTTTGATAACAGATAACTAACTGGAGGAATTGAGATTTTTTGAATTTGTTGTGATGCGGGTGACTCTAATTCCAATTGTCAGAATCCAAAACTAGGCTTGAAGAAAACCAGTGCCCCTCAAACTGTCTCGATGTCCAGAGTTCAGACAAAGCAATTAGGGAAGGTAGGATATAGGAAATCAACCAAGCAAGATTCTGTTACGCATGATCTTTAAGTTTGACTGGTCCTGCTTTCCATCCATTCTCAATGGCTGATTTCAT
Source organism: Pogostemon cablin (assembly GCA_023678885.1). Lineage (NCBI taxonomy): Eukaryota > Viridiplantae > Streptophyta > Magnoliopsida > Lamiales > Lamiaceae > Pogostemon > Pogostemon cablin. Next base: position 612,890 of record CM042977.1, on the reverse strand, counting down.
TCATATTTTCTTAGGTGGCACCTACTGCGAAGGTTGGAGGGACTAATTCTGTGCTTCCTAAACCAACCAAGACTACAATCAACTCCATCCCCTCTTCGAAAGCCACAGCAAAGCGGGAATCCACGGGAACTGTTCGTCCGAAATCTGAATCCAGCTCTAAACTAGGTGCACAAGTCAACTTTTGAGATCCTTATTCCGTCTATAATAAACAATCTTCTTATCTTCTGTCATGTGCAATATTGAATTGCAGGAACCATTGTTGGTAAAGGGACTCAGCCATCAAAAATATCTGTGTTAAGTGGTTCTAGGAAAGCGTTGCCAAAGCCTGCTGTACCATTGAAGTCATCTTTATTGGGTTCTTCAACTACAAGTAGTGTGCATTCAATAAGGTCCTCCACTTCAAGTGACAGTTCTACTAACACATCCTCTGGAATTCCTGCTAAGCCTACACTTATGACTGCCAGAAGGAATATAAGTAAATCTGGAAATATCAGTATTGCTCCCTCTGGTTCCATCCCTAAAACTCCAAGAGTACCATCAAGAGTTGCTCCAAAGAACAAATTACCAGCATCTAATCTTTCGGCATATGTGAAGTCTGCTCAGATCCCCTCAAGTGTCTCGCCAGCTAGTTCAATAAGTGACTGGTCTTCAGTTTCATCGTCATCTTCAATGGCCAATCAAAGATCTAATAATAACTCAAGGACCAGTTTAGATACCAGTTCTTGTAAGTCTATGGATGGTGGTCCAACTGCTGAAAGACATGGAAAACAAGGAGTTTTGCTGGCAAGTAATGTGACAAAGAAATCCTCAACACAAGCTGGTGTCCTTCAGGGTCCTGCAAAACCATCAGGATTACGGATGCCTTCTCCCACGATTGGCTTTTTTGATGGGGTCAGTCATTTAAGTTATTTTTCAATTTTAAAATTTCAGTAGTAGAAATGAGGGTAGTATTGGATGAAAAGATGAATAATACTGGAAATAAATCTGCAGAGAAACGTTTCTATTTATTTAGTATTTAGGATGTGCCTTCTGATGTTACAAATCCTTTCTAATTAATTATATATTGCAGATGAAGTCACCGGCTCGCACTCCTAATGGCCGAAAGCAGTCTGAATCTGGTTTGCGAACTGCATTTCCCAAGAATGGAGATACTGCATCCATTACAATTCAAAGTTCAAACAGCAAATTGAAGAGCACCAGGGTTCCAACAGCTAGGACATCCACTTCCTTAACAAACATGAAGCCAGCATCCCCTAAGCTACCGTTGCCTTTGTCCACTCAAGAAAAAGTGCAGGCATCTACTATTTCAAAAGATGAAAATGATTCTTTCAAGTCTTCTCTTGTAGCCAATGCTTATGCAATGGTAGAAACCTGTCTAAAATCAGAGAAAGTCCAAGTTGAAGATGTAATCAAGCAAGTTGCAGATGCAGGTGCTGCTGCCGTTGACGGAGAAAACTTTGGTGACTTCTGTATGCCTATGAATGTGTGTTCTATGGATAATGTCGAGACTGTGTCTGGTTCAGAATATGTAAAGCGGATGGGAGATAATGTACCTACAAAGATGGATCACTCTAAGATGGATTGCGAGCCACTTCCTATTTGTGAAGCTTTTGAGAACGAAAAAGATAAGGAACAGGGGTTGAGTTGTGAACTTCCTAGCGACACATCAGAATGCGCAATCTCTTTTTCTGTAGTTGCTTCTGAGCCTACAGCCTGCAGATCCCTGTTAAGTCTCAAGAATACTTCTGAATCCATTGATACAGAGCCTTGGTCCATTCAAGAAAAATCACTTGCTACTACATTTTCAAAAGATGTAAAAGATTCTCATAACTTGTCTCTTGGAACTAAAGATAGTGCAACTGAAGAAACCACCCCAAGGTTGGAGAAAGTTCAATCTGAAGATATAGTTGAACAAGTTGCAGATGCAGGCGCTGGTTCTCTTTACAAAGAGAACTTTGATGACTTGAGTGTTCTTAAAAACATTGTTTCTGTGAATAATATTAACACTGTTTCTGCCTCAGAATATGTTAAGCAGATGGGAGATAATCTACCTGCCAAGCTGGATCATTCTAAGATGGATTGCAAGCCACATCCAATTTGTGAAGCTATCGATAAGGAAAACAATAGGGAACAGGGGTTGAGTTGTGAACTTCATAGCGACTCATCAGAATGCGCAATCTCTTTTTCTGTCGTTGCTTCTGAGCCTGCAGCCTGCGAATCCCTGTTAAGTCTCAAGAATACTTCTGAATCCTTTGATACAGAGCCTTGGTCCATCCAAGAAAAATCACTTGCTACTACATTTTCAAAAGATGCAAAAGATTCTCATAACTCGTCTTTTGGAACTAAAGATGGTGCAACTGAAGAAACCTCCCCAAGGTTGGAGAAAGTCCAATCTGAAGCTGTAGTTGAACAAGTTGCAGATGCAGGTGCTGGTTCGCTTCACAAAGAGAACTTTGATGACTTGAGTGTGCTTAAAAATGTTGTTTCTGTGAATAATATTAACACTGTTTCTGCCTCAGAATATGTAAAGCAGTTGGGAGATAATGTACCTACCAAGATGGATCATTCTAAGATGGATTGCGAGCCACTTCCTATTTGTGAAGCTATTGAGAAGGAAAATGATAAGGAACAGGGATTGAGTTGTGAACTTCCTAGTGACACATCAGAATACGCACTCTCTTTTTCTTTAGTTGCTTCTGAGCCTACAGCCTGCAGATCCCTATTAAGTCTCAAGAATACTTCTGAATCCATTGATACAGAGCCTTGGTCCATTCAAGAAAAATCACTTGCTACTATATTTTCAAAAGATGTAAAAGATTCTTATAACTCGTCTCTTGGAATTAAAGATTGTGCAACTGAAGAAACCTCCCCTAGGTTGGAGAAAGTTCAATCTGAAGATATAGTTGAACAAGTTGCAGATGCAGGTGCCGGTTCGCTTTACGAAGAGAACTTTGATGACTTGAGTGTGCTTAGAAATGTTGTTTCTGTGAATAATATTAACACTGTTTCTGCCATAGAATATGTTAAGCAGATGGGAGATAATCTACCTGCCAAGTTGGATCATTCTAAGATGGATTGCAAGTCACATCCAATTTGTGAAGCTATTGAGAAGGAAAACGATAGGAGACAGGGTTTGACCTGTCAATCTCAAAGCAAAGCCTTTCGAAAGGCAGAGAAAGTTCAAGCTGAAGATGGAGTTAAGCAAGTTGCAGGTGCAGGTTCAGGTGCCATTGATAAAGAGAATTTAAGTGACTTGTGCATGCTTACCAACATGGATTCTGAGGACAAAATCAAGACTATTTCTGGCTCGGATTGTGTTAATCAGATGGGAGCTAGTGTACTGATTAACCAGGATCATCATAAGAAGGATTTTGAGTCACGTCTAATTTGTGAAGCTACGGAGAAGGAAGATGATGGGAGAGGCATATGTCAAGATGATCAGGGATTGACTTGCGAAGTTCGAAGCAGTACATCAGAATGTACACTCTCTTTTTCTGTAATTGCCTCAGAGCCTGCAGTTTGCAGGGTACAGTTTATTCCTGAGAATACTTCAGAAGCCATTGGTACATCCTCTTGTTTCATTCAAGAAAGATCACATTCTGTTTCCAAAGATGAGAATGATCCTTCTAATACTTCCCTCGGAGCTAAAGTTAATGCAACTGAAGAAACCTGTCAAAAGGTAGAGAGAGTCCAAGCTGAAGCTCAAGATGATGTTACGCAAGAAGCATATGCAGGTAATGATGTTGATCACATGGGTGATAATGTCCTTGTCAATCAGGAATATCTGCCGATGGATTGGGAGTCATATCCAATTGGTGAGGCTATCGAGAAGGATAATGATAGTAGAGGTAAATATCTGAATGATCAGGTGTTAACTTGCAAAGATCAAAGTGGTGCATTGGAATGTACACTCTCTTTTCCTGATGTTGCCTCTGAGCCTGTATCATTTAGTCTCAAGAAAACATCAGAAACCATTGATTCATCCCCTTTGTCCATTCAAGAAAAATCACATACTTCTGTTTCAAAAAATGTGAACGATCCTTCCAACTCTTCTCCTAGACTTAAAGGCTGTGCAACTGAAGAAACCTGTCCAAAGAGTGAGAAGCTCCATGCTGAAGATGGTGTCAAGCAAGAGGGAGATGGAGGTAACAAAGAGAACTTTGATGATTCTAATATTTTAAAAAATATGGATTCTGGGGATAATATCAAGATTGCTTCCGACTCAGACGAGACAGGAATGGGTTTTTCTGGTTAAACTCATCCAATTTGCGTCACACAAGATGGTACTCAGGAAGATCAATCAGTTATATAGTTATACATACCTCAAATTGCAGTAAGTTGAACAGTTTATGATCCAATCATCCGAATTCTTCCAAGAAAAATGTAGGACAACGAAGATAAATGTTGTTATTATGTGAAATGCATGTGGAATTTCCTTGTATTTTTCAGTTTTTTTCTGAGCTTTCTTCTTAGTCTTAGGCGAAGGACTTGGTACTGTTTTTTAATGCCTGCAAGAAAGTCACTAGAAACATGCTATATTATGTGAATTGAAAGTGGGTTGTGACTTGTGTTGTCACATGTTCAATAACGTTTGATTTTATGGGTTAACTTTAAGGTTTAATTTGTGACTATAATTCTTAGTAACTCGTGTATAAATGTAACGTCCCCCATTGAGTTGTTAGGATATGCGAGAGTGGATATTATTTTAGAATGTGTGTAAAAAGTTTGTATTATTATTCCCTCCGTCTCATAAAATTTTTCACATTTTCTTCATTTGTTTGTGCCACAAAACATTTCACACCCCAAAAAAAGAAAAATCATTTTATCTAACAACTTTAAAAATTTCTTTAATTTCAAATTTGTCACTCTTTTTTCAAACATATATTATTGCTTTATACTTTTTTATTATCTAAAAATATTACAATACTCTCCAAAGTCAATAAAGTTGGTAAAAAAATGCACATTTTCTTAAACAACGTGGAACAGTAAACGTGAAAAGTATCATGGGACGAATGGAGTATTTTTTATCATTTTTAATAAAAATAAAGTGCTAAATATTTTGTAGAATGGAAAAAAGAAAATACTGGGAGCGGATGGAGTATATCATAATCTTAAAATTGGGTATTTTAGTACAATGGCTCGAAAATGCTCCCAAATCTCAAGCCTATCAATTTGGATTTTGGATTAACTTGTAGTAAATGGGTTTGAAACTTTGAACGCTTTTCCATAACGGCAATGGATGGAAATGTATTAAAATTTTAAAATTGTAAGATGAGGATAACCAACAAATTAAAAAAAGATAATAAAATGATCCCAAATTATTCGATTTCGACACATTATAGAGATAAAAAAAGGTAATGGAATATTTTGGGAATAAAATTTAAAAAATGAAAATTTAGATTTTAGTTTTCAAGCATCTACATCCTTGTAAATGGTATTACAAACTTAACTCTACATCTTCCCCATGATATATATCCATCCCAATCTATTTTACTTTTAAAATTCACATTCTGGGTTAATGAGGTGGCAATCCTAAGAAAATCATCCATTAATATAAATATTTTTCTACGCAAAACCAAAATATAATCATGGGCGTCAAAAATTTATCCTTAATCAAACATGTAATACCACTCTTCAAGGAGTCTGGTTCAAGAGGACATAGTGAAAAAGAAAATATAACAAGAAAACCAACTCCAAATTTTAGCAATTCATCAGAACTAGCGAGGAAAGATGAACTTAAGACCTAGGCTTTTCCTTCTTCTCCTTGAACAAAGCCAGGAGGGAAACACCAGACACTTTCACCACCTTAAATCGAACTCCGGGAATATCTCCGACGGCATGACCCTTTCGTCCAAATCCAGCAATCAACACTTCGTCCTGTTCAAAGAAAACAACAACAAATAAGATGAAGGATATGAAATATGATAAGAAATGTCTGAAATTATGATGGGTGGCTCACATTTTCTTCAATGTAGTTCAAACAACCATCATTAGGAACAAAAGCAGCAATCTTCTTTCCGTTCTTAATGAGCTGAACCCTTGCACATTTACGGATGGCAGAGTTTGGCTGTTTAGCTTCAATGCCTCTGCATGATAGAGATATAAGCCAGTTTATTCGACATATTACTAGGTATATAGATTAATTATGAGACTAGGAGATGTAATGATTCTCACATCTTCTCGAGCACAATGCCCTTTGCGTGAGAAGATCCAGCAAATGGTTTCTTCCATTCATTTCCAAGGTGAGATTTCTTGTATGCCTTGTCGGCCCACCTCTGTCTAATACGGTGTGATTTGAGCTTGCGCCCAGCTCCCATACCACGCGTTTTCCTGTAATACAATAAACATAACCATGAACCCCATCATCAATACTCGTGAGCTTGCAAATCAGCTGCTTTTTGAACGATGAAATGAGTAAATAATTTCCAGAATTTGTAATGAAGCTTCTAAAGCTGAACTCTTTGTCACAACAACCTTTTTTAAGCTTTAACAGAATACATAAGAGAATTGGGGTAACATCAAGACAATCAACATCAATAAATATATTCTAACTGGTACATTCAATTCCAAATCAAACTTTACAGCTTTGGAAGAACACACATTATAACCACCATAATAAGGGTTCAAGTAACTAAAATACAATCAAACATCTATATGCATAAATCCGCTCAGAAATCAATATTTGGACCACCATATGTCAGAAAGTGAATAATTTACAAATCTAACCATTCTTAAAGAAACAAGAAATATGTTTCGTCTGAGAAAACAAACTTCGATTCAATGACGTAAATAATTACTTAAATCAGTTGAAACCATACATTTTCTTCCATGACTATAAAGTAAATCAATCTGATTCGCAATCTTAGCAGTAATTGTCAATCCAACAATCAGGCAGCTTTAATACGAACTCGAATTCACGAAAATTAAACACAGGTTTTTCCCAAGAAATAAGAGTAATTACAGAGTTCTAAATACTATAGAAAAAAGAAGGAAGAAGTAAGCATACCCCATGGTTGCTGAGTAGAGAGCGAGATGAAACAATGAATGGCGCCTGCTAGGGAAGGTGTGTAAACACTCGGCTCTGCGCAAAACCCTAGCTCCAGGATAACTTAAAAAGAAAACTTTTCCTTTTGGGCCTCAGCCCAATTACAAGGCTCAAAATGGGCCGCACACTTCCCCCACTAAGCCAACAAAATAAATTAATTGAATGTAACTATAATTGTTCTGTTTTGTTTGAAATCTTATTTAGTATAATTATTATTAATTAATTCAATTGAGATTGAATGAGCTATATATATATCCACATTGAGATATTCATATCTTTCAATCAATATCAAAATCTATTGCTTAAAAAAAAACGTAAATATTATCGAAATAACTTGTATTCTGATTTTTTTTGGTTCAGATGACATGTTTGATAAGCAACAATACTCCCTTGTCAAAATTGTCATCGTGGATTAGGAAAAGTAAAAAAAAAAAAAAAATAGAGTAATTTGAAGGGTTATTTAGATAATACATAAATTTTATACCATGTTAGATGTCTTAAGTCTACAAAAAATGAAAACTTTTTCGAAATAGAACAAAATGAAAAAAAGTGAAACTTTTTGAGCATATAAAGTAACTACTAGAATATGGAGTATACAAAACCGAAATGTAAAGTTAAATTTCATCTTCTATTGTACCTATTAATTAGTAATTGATTTGTTTGTATAACACATGCAAAAAAATGATAATACAAGAAATACCACATGCGGCAAGCAGTAGAATAGCAGGAAGAAACTTTGATCATAAATTTACAACACTACTTGGAAAGGAAAAAATGTTTGAAAAGACAACAATTGCTACAAGTTCAATTATTTAAGACAACCAAACAACAACGTTGTCTATTTGGGTCCTTTCTTCAACAACACACCGATCTTCTTCAACATGTTCCCGTTTTTCTTCTTGGGTGATTCGTCATCCGTATCTTCGGAATATGGCAAACTCAATTTCCCACCAACAGTATGGTAATCTAAGGATCCTGTTCTTTCCATGTACTTTCTGTTGGGTTGGGTTTCCAAATATGTGAAGAGCCCAATATCCAACAAGGTGGAAAAGCCCAAGTAGGCCCAATACTTAGGTTATATTGTCACATAAGTCATTGATGGGAATAAGTAGGAATGTGATAGATCAGCTCCACCACAATTGAGAAAAAGAAAAAGAAGAGCTGCCACCTACTCCCACCTTTCTCTCTTCATCTTCATCATTGTAAGATAATATTGCAGAAGCAATATCAACAGTTTCAACCATCGGATCGAGCTGAATCTTGGTCAGCACGTTCGGAACTTGTGGAGGTATATTCTGAACGGTGGAGATCGTGTTTGGAGCTTTGTGTTGACGGAAATCAGCCAAAAACAGAAGCAGGTTTTGGGCGATTCAGTTCTGCGCGGTTGAGAGGAAAGAGACGTTTCTCACAAACTAACCGTTGGATCAAGCTGTAATTTGAACAGCACGTTCAGAACTCATAGGGGTTGATTCTGAACGGTGGAGATCGTGGTTTGAGCTTTGTGTTGACGGAAATCAGCCGAAAACAGAAGCAGGTCTTTTGGGCGATTATGTTCTGTGCAGTCGAGGGGAAAGAGCCGTTTCTCACAAACTAACCGTTGGATCGAGCTGTAACTTGGACAGCACGTTTAGGACTCATAGAGGTTGATTCTGGACGGTGGAGATCGGATTCTGAGGGTTCTACAGTTGCGAACTCAGAACGTCAGTTTGCGTAGTTTGGTGAGGTCTTTCTAATCTCGTTGTTTGTTATCAAGTATTGAGTGTCTTGATACATTTGTGGTAGTACGTCTGTGGTGGCAGATTGTAACTCTTGAATTTTATCTCATAGTGAAGTTTTTGGTGGGCTTCGGTCCCGTGGTTTTTTACCTTCTCACATTGAGGAGGTTTTCCACGTTAAATTGCTTGTGTCGTGCATTGTTGATTGCTTGCTTTATCGTGCATATTATTATTAGGATTGTTTCCTGCTAGATTCACACAAGAGAGGGATAATTGATCATTCCGCTGCGTAGACGAATAGTTTATTATTTGATTATTCGTGTGTTTATCCCAACAAAGTGGTATCAGAGCGGGTTGCTGCTCTGTGCCTTGTGGTGAATATGGAAACCAATACTAATAGAATGGTGAATCTCAATGGTTCTAATTATCATGTGTGGAAAGGCAAGATGGAGGATCTTCTTTATGTGAAAGATTATTATTTGCCTGTATTTGAAACTGAAAAGCCTAATGATAAAACGGATGAGCAATGGGCAATATTGCATCGTCAAGTATGTGGTTACATTAGGCAGTGGGTGGATGATAATGTATTGAACCATGTGAGTGGAGAAACACATGCACGATCATTGTGGAAAAAGTTGGAGGAACTGTATGCTAGAAAAACTGGGAACAACAAGTTATTTCTAATCAAGCAGTTGATGAATTTGAAATTCAAGGATAGCACTCCTATGACAGATCACTTGAATTCATTTCAGGGCATTATTAATCAATTGTCGGAAATGAATATCAAGTTTGAGGATGAAGTACAGGGCTTATGGCTTCTTGGTACATTGCCGAATTCATGGGAGACATTCAGGACATCTTTGTCTAATTCAGCCCCCAATGGTACCATTACAATGGATTTGGTTAAGGGCAGCGTTTTGAATGAGGAAATGAGGAGAAAATCGCAGGGTCCTTTACAGCAATCAGAGGTTTTGGTTACAGAGAAGAGGGGGAGAAGTAATAGTAGAGGTCCAACAGGCAAGCAAAAAGGCAGGAGGAGTAAATCCAATAGATACAGCAAGGTTGAGTGTTGGAATTGTAAAACTCCAGGACACATAGCAAGGTATTGCAGAAAACCCAAGCAAGATGACAAGAAAGAAAATGGGAAAGAAAGGAAGAATGAAGAAACGAAAGATAATGATCGAGTGTCTGCTGCAACAGGTGATTTTCTTATCTTTCGTGATTATGAAGTGGTCAATCTTGCATATGGTGAAAGCAGTTGGGTGATTGATAGTGGGGCATCCATACATGCCACATCTCGTAGAGATATGTTCACATCCTACATGTCAGGTGACTATGGTAATGTTAGGATGGGTGATGATGGCTTAGCTAAAGCCATTGGCGTTGGAGATGTATGTTTGCGGACTAGTAATGGTGCTACGCTAGTTTTGAGAAATGTGAAGCACGTGCCTGATCTTCGATTGAACTTGATATCTGTTGGGAGACTTGATGATGAAGGTTTCTGCAGTGTGTTCTTCGATGGTCAGTGGAAGCTTACAAGAGGTTCTTTAGTTGTTGCTAGAGGTCAAAAACACTCCTCATTGTACTTGATGCAAGCAAAGTTACTTGATGGCTCTATTAATGCAGTTAAGAATGAGGGGATAGTTGAGTTGTGGCACAGCAGACTCAGTCATATCAGTGAAAAGGGATTGAAGATTTTAGAGAAGAGAAATCTCATTCCAGACTTGAAGAATGCATCTTTAAAGAAGTGCTCTCACTGTTTGGCGGGAAAGCAGACTCGAGTTGCTTTCAAGACCTCAACTCCTACTAGAGCATCAGGTATACTCGATTTAATTTATTCTGATGTTTGTGGTCCTATGAAAACTAGAACTCTTGGTGGTGCTTTATATTTTGTTACTTTTATAGATGATCACTCAAGAAAGACCTGGATCTACACGTTGAAGACGAAAGATCAGGTGCTCGATGCATTCAAGCAGTTTCATGCCTTAGTTGAGAGACAGACTGGGAAGAAGTTGAAATGCATCAGATCGGATAATGGAGGGGAATACATTGGTCCTTTTGATGAGTATTGCAGAGAGCATGGTATCCGACATCAAAAGACTCCTCCAAAGACACCTCAGTTGAATGGTCTTTCAGAAAGGATGAACAGAACATTGGTCGAGAGAGTAAGATGTCTGCTATCAGAAGCAGGATTGTCTTCATCATTTTGGGGTGAGGCTCTGAGTACTGTGGTACATGTTTTAAATCTTACTCCATGTGTTCCTTTAGACTTTGATGTTCCAGATAGAGTCTGGTCAGGAAAAGATGTTTCCTATAATCATTTGCGGGTCTTTGGATGTAAGACATTTGTGCATATTCCCAAAGATGAGAGGTCTAAGTTGGATATGAAGACTCGACAGTGTGTGTTTCTTGGTTATGGCCAAGATGAGTTTGGTTACAGACTTTATGATCCCGTAGAGAAGAAGCTTATCAGAAGTCGGGATGTTGTGTTTGTTGAGGATCAAACTATAAGAGATATTGAGAAGACGGATAGCTCAGTTTCTACACCTGGTGATGACTTGATTGACTTGGAAATTGTTCCTCATGGTCAAGATCAAGTAGAAGTTGAAGAGGAGAATCAAGATCAGCCTGATTTTGGTAATGATGAGCATGTCGATCATCCTTTGCATGATGAAGAGGATATCGATCAGCCGCAACCACCTGATGTTCCAGAACAGGAGGTTCAAGAACCACCTAGAAGAAGCAGTAGAGCTCGTGTACCTTCTAGGATGTATCCTCCTGATCAGTATGTGCTCTTGACCGATGGGGGAGAGCCTGAATGCTATGGAGAAGCAGTTCATGGAGAACACAGGAATGAATGGTTGGAAGGAATGCAAGATGAGATGAAATCCTTGCATGAAAATGACACATTTGATCTGGTGAAACTACCAAAGGGGAAGCATGCTTTGAAGAACAAGTGGGTGTACAGGCTAAAACAAGATGAACACACCTCAAAGCCTCGATTCAAAGCTAGATTGGTTGTTAAAGGTTTCAGTCAGAAAGAGGGAGTTGATTTTGAAGAAATTTTCTCTCCTGTTGTCAAAATGTCTTCTATCCGTTTTGTGCTTGGTTTGGCTGCTAGTCTTGACTTGGAGATTGAGCAGATGGATGTCAAAACCGCTTTTCTTCATGGTAAGCTAGATAAAGAGATATACATGGTGCAACCTGAAGGTTTCAAGGTGAAGGGAAAAGAAGACCATGTATGCAAATTGAAGAAGAGTCTATACGGTTTGAAACAAGCACCTAGATTGTGGTATCAGAAATTTGAGTCAGTTATGGGGGAGCAAGGCTACCAAAAGACTATTTCTGATCATTGTGTGTTTGTTCAGAAGTTCTCGGATGATGATTTTATTATATTATTGCTATATGTTGATGATATATTGATTGTTGGCAGGAATGTTTCAAGAATTGACAGGTTGAAGAAACAGTTGAGCAAATCCTTTGACATGAAGGATTTGGGGCCAGCAAAGAAAATCCTTGGTATCAACATCACCCGAGATAGAGCAAACAAGAAGCTGCACTTGTCACAGGAGAAGTATATTGAGAAAGTGCTTGAGAAATTCAATATGAGCAAAGCTAAAGTGGTTAGTTCTCCTGCTGCCACTCATTTTAAGCTTGGTGCTCATCATAGTCCTTCAACCGATGAAGAGAAGGAAGCAATGAGAAGAGTCCCATATGCTTCAGCTGTGGGAAGCTTGATGTATGCAATGGTGTGTACGAGGCCTGACATAGCTCATGCAGTTGGTGTTGTTAGCCGTTATTTGTCTAATCCGGGAAAGGAGCATTGGAATGCTGTGAAGTGGATAATGAGGTATCTACGAGGTACGTCTAGTTTGAGACTCACCTTTGGAGGTGGGAAGCCCGAGTTAGTTGGCTACACAGACTCAGATATGGGAACAGATGTGGACACCAGAAAGTCAATTTCTGCTTACCTAGTGACATTCGCAGGTGGCGCTGTGTCATGGCAATCAAGATTGCAAAAGTGTGTTGCACTCTCCACAACAGAATCAGAGTACATTGCTGCAACGGAAGCATGCAAAGAGGTGTTATGGTTCAAAAGGTTTATGGAGGAGATTGGATTGAAGCAACAGAGGTATGTAGTATTTTGTGATAGTCAGAGTGCTATCCATCTCAGCAAAAATGCTGCATTTCATTCAAGATCGAAGCATATTCATGTGAGATATCATTGGATGAGGGATGTCATCAATGATAAGTTGCTTGAGCTTGAAAAGATTCATACAGATGATAATGGTGCTGACATGATGACGAAGGCATTGCCTAGAGAGAAGCTCGAGGTATGTCGTGTGATAGCCGGAATGGCTAGTCTCTCCACATAATCAGAAAGGGGGAGATTTGTTGGGTTGGGTTTCCAAATATGTGAAGAGCCCAATATCCAACAAGGTGGAAAAGCCCAAGTAGGCCCAATACTTAGGTTATATTGTCACATAAGTCATTGATGGGAATAAGTAGGAATGTGATAGATCAGCTCCACCACAATTGAGAAAAAGAAAAAGAAGAGCTGCCACCTACTCCCACCTTTCTCTCTTCATCTTCATCATTGTAAGATAATATTGCAGAAGCAATATCAACAGTTTCAACCATCGGATCGAGCTGAATCTTGGTCAGCACGTTCGGAACTTGTGGAGGTATATTCTGAACGGTGGAGATCGTGTTTGGAGCTTTGTGTTGACGGAAATCAGCCAAAAACAGAAGCAGGTTTTGGGCGATTCAGTTCTGCGCGGTTGAGAGGAAAGAGACGTTTCTCACAAACTAACCGTTGGATCAAGCTGTAATTTGAACAGCACGTTCAGAACTCATAGGGGTTGATTCTGAACGGTGGAGATCGTGGTTTGAGCTTTGTGTTGACGGAAATCAGCCGAAAACAGAAGCAGGTCTTTTGGGCGATTATGTTCTGTGCAGTCGAGGGGAAAGAGCCGTTTCTCACAAACTAACCGTTGGATCGAGCTGTAACTTGGACAGCACGTTTAGGACTCATAGAGGTTGATTCTGGACGGTGGAGATCGGATTCTGAGGGTTCTACAGTTGCGAACTCAGAACGTCAGTTTGCGTAGTTTGGTGAGGTCTTTCTAATCTCGTTGTTTGTTATCAAGTATTGAGTGTCTTGATACATTTGTGGTAGTACGTCTGTGGTGGCAGATTGTAACTCTTGAATTTTATCTCATAGTGAAGTTTTTGGTGGGCTTCGGTCCCGTGGTTTTTTACCTTCTCACATTGAGGAGGTTTTCCACGTTAAATTGCTTGTGTCGTGCATTGTTGATTGCTTGCTTTATCGTGCATATTATTATTAGGATTGTTTCCTGCTAGATTCACACAAGAGAGGGATAATTGATCATTCCGCTGCGTAGACGAATAGTTTATTATTTGATTATTCGTGTGTTTATCCCAACACTTTCCAGTGGACAGCATTGCAGCCGCTGCCTCCGCCGCCTTCCTCCACTGGTCGGACTGCACCTTCAACTTCCTCAGCTCAGCTTCCATCTCTGAGTTAGCTAGCTGAGCAGCATCCAGCTCTTCGGTTACTCTTTCAGCTTTTCTACAACGTTTATCAGCTTCTTCAGTTAGATATCCAAGTTTTACCAATGCCTCTCTCTCAGATGCTCTTGCTGCCTCAATGGCCTCGTCATTCGCCTCCTTTTTTTCACTTTCCCGTTTCAGGATTTCAGATTTGAGCATCTCGTTCTTGAATGTGATGCCTTGCAGCTGCGTTTCTTTCTCTTCTAAGCTCACTTTGAGATCTTCCAAGATTGATTCTGAATTCTTTAACTCGGTTTCAAGTGCAGATTCTCTCTCAGCCACCACGTTTTCTTCCACATCTGGAATCGGCTGTTTTCCCATTAGTTTAGTCTTCAACTCCTCAACCTCAGCACGAGATTCTTTCAGTTTCACCTCCAACTCAGCGTCCCTCTGGCAAGACTTGGATTTCTCCTGCTCCACCATTTCATATGCCTCTCTAACCTGCATGGTGTTCTCCAAGTACTGTTCTTGATACCTTCTCTCAGCTTCCTCAAGTGCTTCCCTCAATTCATTTGCTTCATTTTTCAGATAATCTATCTCGGATGTTAGCATTTCTGACTGCATCTTGCTGGCATTAGCAAGATCAGCTTGGAGTTTCTCAACGAGTTTCTCCAACGAATTCACGCTGTTCTTTGACAACTCCAACTCCTTCACCAACATTTTGTAAGAATTCAAAGCATCAGCATGTTCTAACCTTAAAGTTTCTTCGGTGGCCTTTACAACTTCCAGTAGCATTTGAGCTCGACCAACTTCTTCCAAAGCTCGAGCTTCAGATTCTCTGCTCTTGTGCAACTGGTTCTTCAACTTCTCCACCAAATCAAGCGTCTCCATAAGTTCATCCCTCAAGCTCTGAATCTCACCATGAGCTGACTCTGCATGTTTAGCTTGAGAAGCTTCAGATTCAGAAACCCTATCTAACTGAAGCTTGAGCCTCTGTATCTCATTCAAAGCAGAAGCTAAAGCATTCGAGTCCATCGTGTGCTGCTTCTGAACAGCCTCTAGCTCAGATTGCCATGCTTTATCGCGATCCTGAGATATCTTACGTAGTTCTTGCACTCTAGCTTCCTCAGAATCAAAAAGTTCCTTGAGTTGGGACTCAGTTTCCGCGAGTTTAGCTGACATGGCTTCGAACTGCATCTTGGCTTCTTCAGCCTCCTGCTGAGCCCTTCTCTTGCATGACTCAGAATAGTTCAGTTGGTCCTTTACCTTCTGCAGCTCATCTTGAAGCTGAGTCAGCTGAGGTTCCAATTCAGACACTTTGCTCGTCTTTTTCTTCTAAATTGGGATAAAGATCCATAGAAAGTTGATAATAGACAAACATTTAGTTACAAAACTAGAAACACTGAATCATTTATGTTGGAAAACTAGATGGAAACATCATTAATACCTTAAATTCCAAGAGTTAAAATAAGAAGATCATTTAAAGGATGCAATAATATGATGAGAACTGTGCCCAAAAGCATGAGCATGCTAAAGAATTATAAACATTTTATAGCGAAATTGTAGAATTAAGCTTCATATGAAAGCAAAATGTTTCTACTTTCATCTCTTTAAGGATTAATATCCACATTTACCTCTACTGCTGGACTTCGTGGAGATCGACGATCAACAACTTTTGGACTTTTATTAGGTGTTTTGCTTTTCGGAGATGAAAAGGAACGAGTCATGGCAGAAGATGGTTTCTGAGGCACGTCAAGCGAAGCAGGCTTGCTGCTTTACAAAACACACAAAATCATAAAAGAAAGTTTTCATACCTTTCATTCTTCTCCACTTTATTTGTGTTACATAGATATATATATAATAAGATAATCACCTTGATTTAGATGTTTGCATTTTTATATTGTCTCCAGCAACGATAAAGCTGTCGTAAACTAGATGTTCTCGAAGGCCCACCTCACCCTGCAATATTCACAGAGAAAACTCAGCAAGAATGAAACTTCAATGGATATGTAAACAATATATCAATAACCAAAGATGGCTTTCATGGTGAAATTCAACCTATAATGCACATGAAATAGAATCGACCAACTAAACGAAGGAGTAACAAGTAATATAATCCCTTCAAAGGGAAACGGGAGAAACAACCTCCACTTCCACCAACCAGACCCAAAAAAGAAGAAAAAATCGAAATGAGACAAATGAAGTACAAATCAAATAAGGGACAAAAATCATTACGAAAGCTAAGTATTTTCACCATCCATAATATTTTCCTTAAATTTTACTCCAGCAATTCAACAGTTTATGGACAACAATACAACTCACAAATAAGTTCATCTGATTTTTAGATGATCTATATCTTTCACATTCAATACAGCAATTCTTTGTTGGTGGAAAACAACAAATGACAAGAATTTCATTTCATCATTAAGCACGGATATTGATTATTGAATATGGAAAATATTGTTTTTAAGACAACTTTGCAATGTAGAAATTAAATTATAGCAATTACTCCTTATGTAATTTTCCAAGCTTAACATTTTTCAATAAAGAATCAACCAGAAAGCATCATACTTTTTTCTCTAAATTGCTCTACAATTTTGACACCCTCTACTATTATAGTATTTCATTTATTTTTTATTTGGGGTTTGGGGGATGTTGAGAGAGAGAGAATCATGGGAGTTTAAATGCTACAGCAAATTTATAATGAGCCATCATCAGCAAGGTTTAGATCTACAGAGCTGAAATTTATTTATTAATTCAATAACAACACACAATCGTGCATTCATCAAAGAAGACAAGCTACGCAGAATTACACACACATTGAATCCATCCACATTGCATCAACAGCAAGAAATTCCACCCACTCCCATTAACAAAACACAAATTTTAGGGAGTAAAACAGCTCATTCTAACAAAAAAAAAAACTTACTGCGACTTCGAGGAAATTAACAGGACGAAACAGAGGAAAAGGTAAATGTGAAGAAACAGGGGATGAACAATCTTTCAGCGTTCCAGCGTTGCTAGATTGAAAGATAACAAGTCAGAAAACATACCAAATCGAAGCTCAAGTGTTCAAGAAAAAATATAAAAGGTGGAGAATCCAGAGCTTTTACTGTTGGTGTTGAATCACAATTTCCAAAAAAGTAGAAACCCTACAGGAGGTGAAGAGGTGAAAGTAATGTGTGAAGAGCTCGAGGGAGAAAGTTGGGACCGATGTTCGTACAATGTTATGAGTAGCTGCACCACCCTGCCCTGATGCTCTTCCCAAGTCTCTCTCTCTCCCCCTTTGTTTTTGTTGGACAGAGACAGAGGGGGGAAATTATGGCATGTTTGGCACAAAAAAAGAAATTTTGGCTGGAAGAGAAAATCAAAGTTTCATCATAATCATTCAATCTTTATTAATTTTAAAAACATCTCTATTCGATTTCTTTTTAATGTTCACCAAGATATTCTGTATAATTTAAGTAAGAGTATAGTTTTGATTTGATTGATTTATTTAATTTCTGTGGAAGTTTTCACTCAAGTAAATTGCAAACTAAAAAAAATGAGACAAACAATTGTGTAAACATGGTTTACATACTAATGTGTGTTAACACTTAAAAGGGTCATGTTACTTTTTAATAAAAATTTACTTTATATACACTTAAATTACTACTCTTTTAAATTAAAAAATTATTCTTTAAATTATTCTAAACCCTCAATTACTTTTTAGTACAAAAAAAAATGTACTCTTTGAAGATATGAATTATTACTTTTCTGTATAAAAATTATTACTTTTCAAAAAATAATTTTTTATATAAAAAAGTAATTTTTAAAAATATAATTTACATATAAACTCGATTTACATGAGACTCACCCATAAAATTAATCCTTAGTAGCTCAATTGAAAATTTTAGAAAATTATATCTAAACTATAAATTAATCTTATAACTAAACTCTATTCTAAATTAGATCTAAACTAGAAATATTATTGTTATTATTATTTGTCATCATTATGGAGTATTATTTTAATTACTAATAGAGGATGAGGTTCGTATTTAGTAATTAAGAATATATTAGGATATAATAATAGAAAGAAAAAAGAAAGTAGTAAGATTTAAAAGTTCTACAACGTTGAAGATGCTGGAATTTAGAAGCAGTGTTTCTTTAGGATATTTGAAGTTATCAGAATATGTTACAAACTTACATGCAGAAAAAAGAATGGTACAAGGGTCTACAGATTTTTTATTTATATTTTTCTAATTGTAAGTAGAAAAGGACAAAAAATGGATTTAGTTTGTTTTAATCCAAACACGTACTTGAATTATTATCATGGTGACGCTCCTGATTCACGCGCCATAAATGGGGAGTTTGAATTCTTTAGATTTGATTGTATGTACTTGGAACTTGTAAGTTGGATCTGTATATGATACGGCTCACGGGTAGTTTGGTGAAGCCCGACCCGATTCGTTGCATATTAATCATGGGCTTATATAGGGCTGTAAGCGATTTGAGCCGAGCCGAGCTTTACGAAGATTGAGTCCCGTTTGTTCGCGAACACGTTTGTCGCGAACTTTTGTTCATGTACATGTTTGAAAACGTGTTTATGAAACTTTTGTTCGTTAACACTTATATAATTTCGTTCGTGAACATGATAAACAAACACACCACTATCCGAAAATAACAAAATATTATATGTATAAATGTTTTTAATATTTTTAATATTATAAAGAATATATATATATAAACGAACTTGTTCACGAGCTTTTAACAAACACAAACGAGCTATTAACAAGTCGAGTCACGAACTATTCGCCGCATGCTCTATTCGTTTACCCCCTAGCATACACACTCTAATTTGGATTTTGGTCCTTTGAATATGGAAGAATTTATATTTTTTTGTAATTAAATTCACTGTCCCATGAAAAAGAAAAGAAGGACAATAACCCTACGAATTATTCTTAAAAGAATGGGAATTATTCATAAAAAATTGGTTTAGCTATCATAAAAAATAGTTGCACGAGATGTTTTCACGCAAGTGTACAAAGAAAAAAAACTCCATAATTGATACTTAGTTATGTTCATCCCATAAATAAAGAATATAGGAGTAACATACAATCCGACACTTTACTACAACACACTTTAATTTAAAAGATATATTCCTTTACAATTCATATCACTTAATTTATAATTTATTTATATAAAAATACCAAATTATTTCTAGAAGTAAGTCAAAAATATAGAATTCCCTGTCTAAATTAACTCTCAATTCTATTATGAGATGGAGAAGGGAGTAGTATTTACTCCTATTCGATTTGAATCCCCTATTTTATAATGTTTTTCCAATTCAAATTTCACAACTTTTTATTTATAAAATATTATACCTAATTAATGATTATTAAACTCTTACACATTGTCGGTAATTTCGATATTAATTATAACACGTAACAGTCCACTACAATATTCTCAAATTTTTCTTATCCGAGTATGTTTGATGAGATTCAAACTTAATCTTAATTGAGATACACAAGCACAAGGTGCAGTTTTATTTTTATGTATGGGATTAAGTTGTAATTCTTGATGTGATGTTACCAAATTTGTCACTTTTTTTAGTTATCAATTTGCCTCTATTAATTTAACGTATATCATCCATTTTAATTCATGATTTAATTAATACTAGTTGTTTCAAGATTACAATATCCAAGGGTATTACATCTATGATTGGGAGCACTGCAATCAAAAGTTCCACAAAGCTTAAATTTGAAGAACAGAAACCCCACTAAAATTATACATACAAAAGGGGAAAAGATGGCTAATTCCTTGCTTTGCTTTAAATTAAAGCAAAACACAAGTCTTAATCACTGAAGTAGAATTGATAATAATACATGAAAGAGAATGACCATGATATCAGAAGTATGCACTATAACTGTTATAATAATAAAAAAAAAAAATAGAAAAATTTGGATGGTTGGTTCTACAATGTGAGCTATGTGAGAATTTAGTAGGGGAAGAAAGTGCTGTAGCAAAACTACAATGTGAGCTATGTTGCTGGCTCAAAATTTTTTACATAATTTTTCATGAACATTTCATTTCATTTCAATATGATAACTGGCAAGTGTTAATATAAATCATTTTAGTGTGAAATCCATAGTTTATTATTATTATTATTATTATTTTAATTTTTTTTTCAATTGATTATTGATGTTGATCAAGATTATTTTCTCATGTAGTCCAAAGATAAATGGAGTATATATATAAAGATACATGAAACAAACTATAATCTGTAAATTCTTAAAAATAAATGAAAGAGAATTACCATGATATCATATGAGCGGTGTGAGGTTAAGAAAGTGCTAAAGCAAAATAAAAAAAAAGTTATAAAAAAAAATTGAAAAAAAATTTACATAGAAAATATTAAGAAAATAGTTGAGAACTTAGAGTATCTACAAGAGACTTTTTAAAATTTGAGAAGCATTTTTATAATATAAATAGTAATTTCAATTATAAAGAGTCATAATTTTTTTTGTTTTCCAACAAATTCTTTAAATTTTGTTTTCCAATTCATTTATTACATTATTTTTATTTTTATTGATTGTTTAAACTAATTTTATAGAGTGAAAACACTAATAGTTAAATAGCTTTTAATGAAGTAATAAAGTATGAAGAGTGGTTTGTGCTCTTCAAATTTGAAGAGTGAAGATGATTCTATAAATTAAAAAGTTAAAATAAATAGTGGGTTGGAGCTTGTTTTTCTTGTATTTCTCTTAAATATGCATAATTTTCATTTTGGATGAGTTTTTGGAGATACTCTTAAAAGTTTAAGAAAGTGCTAAAGCAAAACAAAAAAAAAGTTGAAAAAAAATATATCCCCTCCATTCCGTCCAAAGAGTTGTTTTTGCTTATTGCATGTGGATTAAGGAGTATTATTATTTAATGTGTAGTTGGTAATTGTATTAGTAGGTGTATGTGGGTCACATGTGTGTAAAAAATAAAAATGAACTCTTTGAGTGAGACGCCCAAAATGATAAAAATAGATGTTTTGAGTGGAAGGGAGGGAGTATAAAAAAAATTCATGTAGAAAATGTTAAGAAAATAGTTGGAAAAAAAATTTGGATCCCTCCATCCCGTCCAAAGAGTTGTTTTTGCTTATTGCATGTGGATTAAGGATTATTATTATTTAATGTGTAGTTGATAGTTGTATTAGTGAGTGTATGTTGGTCACATGTGTGTAAAAAAGAAAAATGAACTCTTTGAGTGAGACGCTCAAAATGATAAAAAGGGACTTTTTGAGTGGTACGGAAGGAGTATAAAAAAAATTCATGTAGAAAATGTTAAGAAAATAGTTGAAAAAAAAATTGGACAATTTCTCGATTTATGCGTGTCATCCTTGCACAGATCCCTCCATCCCGTCCAAAGAGTTGTTTTTGCTTATTGCATGTGGATTAAGGAGTGTTATTATTTAATATGTAGTTGGTAGTTGTATTGGTGGGTGTATGTGGGTCACATGTGTGTAAAAAAAAAATGAACTCTTTGAATGAGACGCTCAAAATTATAAAAAGGGACTTTTTGAGTGGTACGGAGGGAGTATAAAAAAAATCATGTAGAAAATGTTAAGAAAATAGTTGAAAAAAAATTTGAATAATTTCTCGATTTAACTTGCTGTTAATAAATGGAAAATACTCTACTGTATAGTCGATGTGGGATGGCATTAGTTTTCCACTGAGCGGCGTGTTAATAAAGGGAAAATACTCTACTGTATAGTCGATGTGGGATGGCATTAGTTTTCCAATGAGCGGCGTTTTAATTGGGCCTTTATGACTGCTTGCCGTAGCAAATGGGCCTAGGGCACATACATCCTCTTTACGCTGAAATCCCGAGCCCATAAAGTAGAATGAAAAAATCAAGTTAATATCAAACGAATAAATATTTTGAAACTATAATTTCCACGTATATGTAGCTTCATTGAATTAATTATTCAACTTCCAAAAGGCAAGACGATTTAATGTCTATTTCCTGGCATTCCAGACCCAGTCCACTACTAAAACGAAATTTTTTTTTTTAAAAATCATTAATTAATTTTTATTACGAGTTTAAGAAGAAGATATTGAATAATAATTGGAAACTCGATCGATTATACATTGCCATCTTCTATAACGTTATTAGTTTATTTATGGATAAATGATCTAAACCCACCAATAATCAAGTATCTTTTAAAAATTTCAATTTTAGTCATTTTTGTTATATTTTGGTCATGAGATACTAAAATTGGGCAAAGAAAGACTAAAATTAAAAATTGCAATAGTTAAAGGACAAACTGCGGATTTTGTGATAATTTGACATAAAACTTAATAAAAGACCAAATGTGATAATTTAACCAAAACAAATTATAATTTATCACATTTTATTAAAATTCTCATATATATAATAAAAAAGGAATAATAATTGGAAACTCGATCGATTGTAGATTACCATCTTCTATAACATTATTAGTTTATGGATAAATGATCTAAACCCACGAATAATCATATATCTTTTAAAAAATTCAATTTTAGTAATTTTTGTTATATTTTGGTCATGAGAGACTAAAATTGGACAAAAAAAAAGGACAAAAATTAAAAATTACAATAATTAAATGACAAAATGCGAATTTTGTGATAATTTGACAAAAAACTTAAAAGACCAAATGTGATAATTTGACCGAAAAAAATATAATTTATCACATTAAATTAAAATTCTCATATCATAAAAAGGTATTTAAAGATATTATATTCAAAACAATATTTCTAAAATCCGGTCGGACCGGCCGGTTAAACCATAAACCGGAGCCGTAACCAGTCCGAAATAAAAAAATTAAGGTTGAATCAGGTTGGACCAGAAAAAACTGATTGAACCAATCCAACATATGAAACATCATAAAATTAAAAATTAACAATTTTAAAAAATTTATATAGAATTAGTTGGATTGGTTCAACAGGTTTTTCCTGTCCAACCCGATTTAACCTTAAAAATATTTTTTTTTGGGTGTTCCGGATTGGTTCCGACTCTTTTTTCAGTCGAACTGACCGATCCAATCCGATTTTGAAAATATTGTTTTAAATGTAACATCTTTAAACACTTTTTTATGATATTGTGAGAATTTTAATATAATGTGAGAAATTATAATTTTTTCGATCAAATTATCACATTTGGTTCTTTAAGTCTTTTGTCAAATTATCACAAAATCCGCATTTGGTCCTTTAACTATTGCAATTTTCAATTTTAGTCCTTATTTGTCCAATTTTGGTTTCTCAAGAGGAACCAAAATTGGACAGAAAAAACCAAAATTAGACAAAAATGACTAAAATTGAAATTTTCAAAAGGTACAGGACTATTTGTCGGTTTAGTAATACTTAGTTGACCATTTATGATAATTTATCGACATTTTGTTAAATAAGGCTTAGAAAAGCCCCAAGGCATAGCTCAAGTGTTAGAGGGGATGGTAGAAATACCTTCTAACTGAGCTGGTAGTTGCAAGGTAAGGGGTTCGAATCCTCAAATAGTGCGATTTACCTCCTCCACCAATCCCCGGGGTAGGGGCGGTGGGGCCCCCATAACTAAGGCGTAGAAAAGTGTTATGAAGTTTTTTTTATTACTCCCTCCGTCCAATATCAATGTATTCATTTGCTTTTTGCACGTGAATTAAATAATATTATTATTTTATGTGTAGTGGGTAGTTGTATTAGTGGAGGGTGTGAGTCTCATATGTTTAAAAAGAGAAATGAATAGATTAAAGGTGGACGATCCAAAATAAAAAAATGGGTAGATTAATGATGGATGGTAGGAGTATTATTTTTTTATATGTAACTCTATTTACAAGAAGGAGAGAGTATATTTTCAGTTATAATTATAAAGGTAATGACTAGGGTGGGCAAGTTCTACCAATTTTGAAATTTACAACCTACCCATCCCTCATAGGGATGTTAAACGGGCTGCACCTGAACCTACAGGGCCAGACCTATATGGTTACGGGCTAAATGGGCCACGGGTTAAGTGGTCCATATTAAACGGACCGTCATTTATGCGAACCTAACCCTAACCCTAGCGGGCTTCGGGCTAAACGTGTCACTAACGGGTCGGTGAATAAAAAAATAAAAAAATAATATTTAAATTTGAAATATAATTAAACATTAAAAATACATCAAATGTGTTCTAACATTAATAATAAACTATAAATTTATAAGTTTATAGGTAAAAAATAAAAAAGAATTTTGGAATTCCAAATACATTAATATTATTTATGAATTAACATAGTTTATTTTCAATATTACTTTTTAAAATGTCTCACATACTTTATTCTTAAATTATTTTATTTTAAAATGACAAACCAACAAAAATGTAGTAAGTTAGAAGGTATTAAATTACTATTAGATATAATTATCAATATAAATTATTTGTTAACATAAAAGATTATTATTAATTTTAATAATTTAAGTATATTATTAATTAATTTTTTATTAATAAAATTTAATCGGGCTAACCGGGCCAGCCCAATTAACTTACGGGCTAGCCCTATAGGGCCACGGGCTAATCGGTCCGGTTCAAAAAGGACCTGATTTAAATGGGCCACTACTTATACAAATCTAAACCTACATTTTTCTGGGTTAAACGGGTCGGACCTATGGTCCCGGACCGTATTAGCATCTCTAATCCCTCACCCCCAATTAATTTGCAATAGTGTTTCTTACTTTTTTTTTTAAATTTAGGGTATATTTCACCCCTATGTTTAGAATTAAGGTATAATTGTAATTTCACCTTTGTGGTTTAGGGTATAATCACCCATAGGGTTTAAGATTTAGAGTATAATTGTAATTTCACCCTTGTGATTTAGGGTATATTCACCCCAGGGTTGAAGGTATAATTGTAATTTTACTCTTGTGGTTTAGGGTATATTTCACTCCTAAATTTGGATGGTTGGTTCTACAATATGAGCTGTGTGAGAACTTAGAAGATTAAGAAAGTGTTGAATAAGATAGTGTTGAATAAAAAATTCATGTAGAAAATGTTAAGAAAATAGTTGCTGTGTGAGAACTTAGAAGGTTAAGAAAGTGTTGAAAAAAAATTTTCAAAAAAAATTCATGTAGAAAATGTTAAGAAAGGGTATATTTCACCCCTAAATTTGGATGGTTGGTTTTCAATATAGCTGTGTGAGAATTTAGAAGGTTAAGAAAGTGTTGAAAAAGAAAGTGTAGAAGGTTAAGAGAAAGTGTTGAAAAATAAAAAAAATTTATGTAGAAAAATATTAAGAAAATTGTTGAGGTTGGTTCTACAATATGAGCTGTGTGAGAACTTAGAAGGTTAAGAAAGTATTGAAAAAGAAAGTGTAGAAAGTTAAGAGAAAGTGTTGAAAAAGAAAAAAATTTCATGTAGAAAATGTTAAGAAAATAGTTGAAAAAAAAATTTGGACCATTTCTCGATTTATGCGTGTCATCCTTGCGCAGGGGCCATGCTAATCTTCTCTGTATCGTTCCAATTTTGTCGGATGTCCCCGAGGGGACGGCATATAGAGTTAAGACTTGCTGTTTATTAAGTGAAAAATTATCTCGTGTATAGCCGATGTGGGACGACATGAGTTTTCTAATGGGCTGCATTTTAATTGGGCCTTTATGACCGATTGCCGAAACAAATGGGCCTAGGGCACATACATCTTCCTTATACTGAAATCCCGAGCGCATAAAGTGAAGAAAGTCAAGTTAATATTAAACGAATAAAATATTTCGGAACTATGATTTCCACGTAGCTTCATTTAATTAATTATTCAACTTCTAAAAAGCAAGACGATTTAAAGTACATTTCAGTCCACTACTAAAATGAACAAAAAAAAGAAAAAAAATTATTAATATTAATTTTTATTATGACTAAGAATGCACGATATGTTGAATAATAGTTGGAAACTCGATCGATTGTACTGCCATCTTCTCTAACGTTATTAGTTTATGCTAAGCTTGCTACTAGTACATTTTACTAGAGTGACATGTAATTCATTGACAAAATAAAGAGGTGAGATTAAAATAGTAGTCCATAAGGATATGAAAAATTGGAAGAGATGAAGACATTGATTCTATTGGTTCACAGGGATATGGAGATCCCAGAGCAGAAGTTTGGAGCAACCTTGTGTTGGAATTCCCTTCAACTTTGTTTCCTCTTCAAGAACCTCTTGTCTAACATACTTCAATGAATTCTACAATGAACAAGTTTCATAACCTCAGCTTTAACAAATACTACTACAGTTAATGAGTGTAAGAAAACAAGCAAGTGTATACCTGTGAGGTGTCTTGAATGGAAGAAGACCGCCCCCATCTCTCTGGATCCCATAGAACAGAGCTATTGAATGCAAAGCTTGAGATGTGAATGGGGGGTGGGGCTGTTCTTGTATCCATTGTTGTGTTCTTCAGTCTCCTCAAATGCCATCCCATTACCTCTGAAGAATCACACACTGGCCCTTCGATTATCACCTTCTTCCTGTTTGCAGATAGTTTAGCTATCGGCCATGCTCCGAATGCCCTGAAAAACATCATCTCAGCAATGGTTCATCTGAAGAAGTAATCTTTGGGTGAGAGCAAAGTTTTATGTACTAACTCTACTGTTCGAATCTCTTCGAAGAAACTGACATCGTAAACATTTGAAAGCCCCGCGAAATGAACTATTCCACTCAGTCTATGGTGTTCAATGTGATTAAGAGCAAGGTTTCTCTGATGATCCATTTCAGAGTCTACGTCGCTGAAGTTCTCCTTGGAGACGACGTGCCTGTACATGATCCCGGTTTTTCTTAGTATCTCAGACACCTCGGAATCATCAGACTTGTGTTCCACAACCACCCACAACAATGGCCGAGCCACCAACTGCAATGTATTTGCTAGCCTCCTAAGCAAGACCTTTCGAAGCTTATCTCTACTACTCATTGGTGTCACCACGATTACTAGCTTTCCTGGATTTAACACCACACTTTCTCCTCTCCCTTTTTTAAGGATAGCCGTCTTTTTTGCACTGTGGTTGCGATCTGCTTCGCTTTCAGTATCATCCAGCAAGCTTCTGTTGAAATTTTGTGTTCTTACCTGATGAAAAACTTCAACGGGCTGGGGTGAAATGTTAGTTGATAAAGACATCGTGACATGGCTCGAGGATGTCCATGCCTTGCTCGTTGGGGCGAATCCTGTGAAAAAACCCATCACAAAACACAAGAAGAAATGAAGAATGGTTTTCTTCCACAAGTGAACTCTTTTTCTTGATCTTTCTTGAGATCCCATAATCGAAAAAAGAGAGAAATATATTCAATTTACACCCTATTCAAGAGTGAATCTAACAGCATTGAGGATGTTTAGATGATGTATCAATCATGTGAAGAAAGTTCTGCAAAGTATAAAAGATTTCTGGAAATGGAGGGATTCAACCACCACCCCCCTGCTGGTGAATTTAATCATATACTAGTTTCTGGTTGCAGCTAATTTAAGGGTAGGGCTTTGCTTCACAAAGCAATGCCTTGTTATATAAGAAAAATAGCAACAAAAAATATTGCTTTCTACTACAAAAAGTAGTAGTTGAGATGTAAATTCATCCACCTAAAATTTAAAAAAGAAGAATAGAAAATGGTGTGAATCAAACAGTAGTTATATTGACATTGACATACTTCCTTCTACTAAGTTAAGACATTGCTAGATCAATACGCATCTATAGCAACTCAAAAATACCGCAAGAGGAATCAAGATTTCAACCTCTACAAACTCATTTTACAACCAATTTAAATGCAAGAAACAACTAATGCCTTCCAATAATACGTGAACAAACAAGAGAATGCGAACCTTACATTCGCCCTCTTAAGACCTCACAGCCTTGAAACACTTGACAGAAAAAGGATTACTTGGAATCACGCAATTTCTTTGGACATCTTTCGGTGGTAACTTGGAAAATGCCCAAGAAGGTGCTTCACTAACCCATAACTACCCAGTCCTCTCGCTATGCCTAAAGCCGGATGCATTTCAAAATAGCTTGCTCAATCCGTTAACCCTCCATTTTTTTGCTTGAATTTTGTACTTAGTTCTTCCAAAGAATCCTTTCCTCACTTTTATCATAGCTCTTTCTATCCCTCACTCTTGCTTTTCTCACTAGCCATAACATCAAATTCCAATTGTCTACTTAGTTCTTCCAAGAATGCTCTTCCCCCTTTTATCGTAGCTCTTTCACTCGCTCACTGATGCTTATCTCACTAATCTTAACATCAAATTCAATTTTTCCACTTTGTTCTTCCAAGAACCCTCTCCTCCCTTATACCATAGTTCTTGCTCTCCTCTCTTACCCAGTCTTGCTTATCTCACTAACCATAAACATCAAATTCCAAAATTTCAAGCCTAGGTAACACCCAATTAAGAGCAGTGTTCATACAAAGGTCATCACCAGTCACCCTGTGCCTAAAATCTGGGTATTTTTCCATAATCAGTCCTTTCTTCTTATGACCACGATAATCCCACCATAACTAAGAGTTCTTCATAAGATTCATCCACTACTCTGTGGTTCAATTCGATCCAAGTTTTTCTTCTTCATACAACTCTTTCCATCTTCCTCATTACATTCTTCTAATTTGGACTCAACAAGTTTCGAATTCTCTGCCCATCTCTTCACTTTTGCTTCCTCTAATGCTTCTCCCCATTGCTGTGTAAAATCATCATCATCTTTATCCTCGATTTTCATCGCATCTTCGATCTTTTCTTTGTTACGCTTCGTGATTCCAACACGTGAAAAAGGTACGCGAAGTTTCTTACAGGGAAAATTTCTCGTAAATCCTTCAACAAAGTTGAGATTCTCCGCCACAACATGGAAATTCACAAGACTATCACCCAATGCAAACCGCATTGGATCTATGCTCAACCGCCCCGATACGAGCACTCGATCGTTCCCCTTCACGTGATGAGACACCACATGAGCTAAATCACCTTCGAACACAACAGGAATCAACAGCGGTTCCTTCTCCCCACTCGTTTCCTGAGATATCACAGTGGCCGCGAAGTAATTTCCAGCAGAATCAGCCTCAAAATGAACTGGAGTTTTGACAACGCCGATCAAATTCACAAAGTTAGCAACTTTTCCTTGATATGGGATCTCGCTTGGCTTAGGCCGAACAACTTTTTCCCCAGTTTGTTCCTTGATTCTATCTGAAAATTTTGAAGATGATTCAGAAGATTTCTGGGTTCGGGTATCGGTTACCTCGATAGTATGAGTAATTTTGGTGGAATATAAATTCGATTGTCGAACGGGAGTAACTGAGCGAAGGGAAAAACGACATAATATAGAGGATAATCTTGCTTTGTTTATTAAACTCATGATTAATCGAGAAAAGATTTCAGAATAAACAGAGGAGAAAAACAAGACTTAAATCTGAACAAATATGTATTAGGGCTTTCAGGGTGGTTTTAATTTCAGGCGAGAGCCTAAGATGAAAGAGCCAGAGGTAGGGACGACTAATTATGCTCCTCCCATCCCCCAAAAAAGTTACTGAACATTTTACTGATGTTAACTAATGCGTAGAAAAGTTTATAGAGTAATTTTTTTTTTAATTAGAATTCATGCAAAATAATTAGGCAAAGACTTGTGCGATACTGTCTCACGTGAGCAGAAAGTGATAACTCCTATACTGAAAAGTGATATTAAATTAATAAAAAGTGATAATGTTATTTCATGAACAATTTACAGTATAAATAAAAAGTGCCAACATTTTAGTGATATTAAATTAATAAAAAGTGATAATGTTATTTTATGAACAATTTACAGTATAAATAAAAAGTGCCAACATTTTATAGCAATGGTAATAAAGTTTTATAGCGAAATTGATAATTATTTTAAAAAGTGTAAAATGATCTCACGTGACACGGTCTCACGCAAGACCTACCCAAATAATTAATACTCCATATTTTTATAAGGTTTACACACTATACTAATTATATATTGGGTAGGTCTTCTGTGAGAGCATTTTATACTTTTTAAAAAAGTTATCACTTTCCCTATAAAATATTATCACTTTCGCTATAAAATATTATCACTTTTCATTTTCATGAAATAACATTATCACTTTTTCAATATAAAGGTTGACAAAGACTTTAATAGGACCGTTCTTTTCTTTACTTTGGTGGAACCGGATCTATCTATTAAATACTCCCTCCGTCCCGCGGTAAGGGTCTCTTTTTGCCATTTTGGTCGTCCCACCCAAAGGGTCTTCTTTCCTTTTTTACACACATGGGACCCACACACCCCCTCTAATACAATTAAAACATGGGGCCCATACTCCCACTAATACAACTACCCACTACACATTAAATAATAA
This sequence comes from Pogostemon cablin, assembly GCA_023678885.1. Classification (NCBI taxonomy): domain Eukaryota; kingdom Viridiplantae; phylum Streptophyta; class Magnoliopsida; order Lamiales; family Lamiaceae; genus Pogostemon; species Pogostemon cablin. The sequence continues at coordinate 582,289 of CM042977.1, read as the reverse complement.
TACTCCTTAATCCACGTGCCAAAAAGCAAATACTACCTTGCCGCGGGACGGAGGGAGTATATTATAATGTGGGTCGAACGAGACAGCTGTCAAATCTTCTTTAATCAATCATATTGCTCTCTCTCTTTCCTTTTTCAGATGCAAATGATGAAAACTGGATTTATTCCTCCAATCTCGACGGATTTTTTTCCAACAGCAAACAGATTCGGGCGGCTCGGTGGATTTTCTCTTTATTGAAGGATTTTTTGTCAGCAGCAGTGGTGGATTCCGGCAACGACTGCATCGCGACCCGGTGGCAAACTCGACGAGATTGATCTGCAGTGTGAATTGGGGCTTTTCTTCATTTTGCTTTTCAAATGTGGTGTTTGGACCAGGCCACCGGCGTTCAGCTGGCCGTCGCTCGTGACGGATGCCGTCGAGAATTGGTGGTCGCACTTTGCCTTCACTACATTGGCGCCGTCGATGTCCGACAAGAAATCGTCTTTGTTCTTTTTAAAGGTACGTACCTTGTATTGCACAACCCTCGTCTATCTTAGTCGAAGCTTAAAGGAAGGATACTATAGGATGGTCCAGGTCCGTGAGCTCATTCGATAGTTTGCAGTACAAGAAGGCAGCTGATGGGGGCAGAACAACCACTTATGCATATTATTAGCATAAAAATCAGCACCTATATCTTTAACATCAATCTTTAGATTACCAATGGCGTGTGCCCCATCTATGAATATCCTATACGCCCTCATCTCTACACATTTTCACTAATTCTTTAACAAGGATGACAACACAGGCATGGAGGTGATATGATCGATAACGGCTAGTCTAATCCGCCGGCCATTGGCTTTCCCCATTTGGAGGGCTTTTCAGGAATTCATGAACAATCAATTTGAAGAGAGGAGGGGTTTAGGGTTTAGGGTTTAGGGTTTTAGGGTTTTAGGGTTTAGGGTTTAGGGTAGAGTTTATAGAAAGAATGTTCGCTCGAGATGGCTATTCTGTTGTAGCATTATTTAGTCGCCATTTGGAGTTAATAAGTGTTGAGCAGACAAAGTTATTTCGAATTGAAGAGTTGCTTGGCCTACTTGCCCCAAGACAGACCTAACATATTTGAAGTGGTGTTGATGCTACAGAATATTATGGCTACTTCTGCCACATCAAAATAATGGTTTCTTAGGTCAAAAGTTTCATGTATCATATTGTGTAAATTTCTTATGCATTTGTATTGCTTGGAGTTTGTTGTCGTTTATATCCAAGTGAGTTGTTTTATTGAATTGAATGGTTACTTGTATTTCCAGTATAAAATAATATGATAGGTATGCATCTCCTTATATCAAGTGAGCACTCAAAATTATAATAAACTTTGCACAGCAGATTTTGGTTTGCCTCAACCCAGAAGCCTCTGCATAGGAAGCAAGTTAAAGCACGCTTTTTGGAATGTCTTCAATTTTGATTTGTCTATAATTGGTTCTACTTATTAAACAAGATTACTTTTTCTTGCTAATTGGGTTGCTCTTTATAAAAAAATTAGGTTACTCTTTTGATACTCTTTTGATACTCTAATTTTGTAAAAAAATAAAGTCATGTATTTTGAAAAATTAAATTGTATTATTTTATATTAATTGGATTACTCTTTATAAATAATTAGGTTACTCTTTATAAAGATTTTAGGTTACTCTTTGATATAATGTTCTAATTTTCTAAAAATGAAGTCATGATATTATATAGGTACTTATAAATCTATTAGTTACGAATCCTCCATTTAAATCTATAAGTACCCGCTTTGTTATGTAATGTGAACGAGAAGAAGTTACTTTTGACTTGGATGTGTACATAGTAAAGTTTCCAATATTCATGATGATTAGCTTGAATTTATGAAAATTGATTCTTGGAAGTAATCACCATGAAAATTATTAGGATTACTCTTTATAATAATTTAGGTTACTCTATGATTTGAGATTTTAATCTTTTCGAAAATTATTAGGATTACTCTTTATAATAATTTAGGTTACTCTATATAATAATTTAGGTTACTCTTTGATTTGAAACTCTTTTTTTTTAAAATGAAGTAATGTATCGTGAATAATTAGGTCACTCTTAAATTTATTGAATCACTCTTTGATTTGAGACTCTTAATGTTACTCTTTGAAATTAATTAGGTCACTCTTAAATTTATTGGACCATTCTCCTTGAGTTGAGACTCTTAATATATATAATGCATGAAAGGTTCCTTAACCAACCACGGGTTTGCCCGAAGATCCTTAATCTTGACAAATACGTTCACAAGACGTTCTATTTTTATATAGAAATAGATTCGTTCAAGAAGAACTCCATAAGATGTTGATCGTAAATGAAAAGATTGATTACTCTTTGGAATTAATTAAGTTACTAACTCTTAAATTTATTGGACCACTCTTTAATTTGAGACTCTTAATATACATAGATTACTCTTTGGAATTAATTAGGTCACTCTTTGGAATTAATTAGGTTACTCTTAAATTTATTGGACCACTTTTTGATTTGAAACTCTTAATACTCTTTGGACCATTTTTTTATTTGAAACTCTTAATACTCTTTGGAATTAATTTAATTAGGTCATACAATGCAAAATGTTTTAATACAATTTGAAAATTCAAATCATGCTAAGCCATTGCAAGAGAAGAAGAGATATCATATGTTAAGTACTCCATATCCCATTCCGCAATTGAGACAGAGATGTTTGATGATAAAAATAGTGGAAGTGAGGAGGCAGAGAGTAAGGATAAGTTGAGAAGGAGTGAAAGGCCAGGAAGAAGGGTGCCCTTCCTCAAACAAACGCTTCTTCTGCTGTCTCCTGTGCACCACCACCCATTAACATGCAACACCCATTCCTACTATATTAATCAATTTAATTAAGCATTCTTTGCTCCACCACCCATTCTCTCTACTTTATCAACGCAATACCATTAATCACATGTACCATCTTTACTTTCTTATCACTCTGCACCACACAAACTATTTATACACCCTATCGAATTACACTACAGACAGAAACATGACATATTGACATATCATGCAAACATCTATGTTCATGATTCACAAAGAAGAACGACTACAAAAACAAAATCACTTGAACACTGCAGGGCAAAAAACTATCAAACATTGCTGAGAAGAAATTCAAGTTTTACTAAATAATTTCACATGTCAATTAGTAATTTCATCACACATAAAAAATGCAAGCCAACAGCTTCAATAACTCCACAGATGAATTCAATCAAAGAGAAAAGTTCAGCAACTTGCCAAAAAAGTCAATCCCAATCCCTCTAGAATCTCCAAGCATTCCAACCAACTAGAGTAACTTTAGCAATCAAATTTACCTCATAAAGAAGTAAACGCAAATTATGGAAATATCAGGGCAAATGAAAATTGGAGGGAGTGAAATAATTAGTCACAAGACCAGCCCTCTGATATTTCAATCCTCGTCGGAGCTAGCTAAGAGTTTCCCAATATTACTCCCAGTTCTCTCCATCTCATCCGCACACAAAAATTTCATGGAATCACCGAAATGGCCCGTTTCTGAACGTACTACCCGCATTCGCAAATATGGATATCAGCACGTGCTCCTTGATGTTAAATGGGCCCGGGTTCAGTGACACGTCCTTGGGCCCCACCAACGGAACCCAAACACTCCACTTCCGGTGGGTAGCACCGCCGCCATGAATCGCCCGATCGGCAGCGTCGCCACCTGCACCATAATCTGGGTGATGATGAGCGGCTCTCGGCGGTGCGAGAAGAACTGGTTGAGGAAGGAGAGCAGGACGCAGGAGAGAAGCCCTAGCACCCACGTCCGGAACGTCCATACGGGTAGGTCCGGGTCGTCCGTCACAGGTACAGTCAGCCGGACTTCTTCGATTGGCGATACATCGTCGTCTTCTTCAGAATCCTCTAGTTTGGGCGGTGGGGCAGAGAATGGGGGGTTGGGTACGCAGACCCATCGTTCAATCCCATCGAGGACTCAGAATATGTGATAAAATTGATGGAGAATACTGTGATTCTATAAATTAAACAGGGTTAAGAAACCAATTCAACTCGCTGGCCCGGTAGTTCCAGATCACCAATTTTCTTCCCACTGGATGAAAGTTGGATGGATTTGCTGAGCAAATTTGCTCCAAAATCTGTGAACTTTTGGGTGTTTGGGAGCGAAGTCGTGCTGAAGATGGATCAATTCGAACAATTTCTACAGGGAATTGAACAGACGAGATTCTCTTCTGGCCTCAATGGAATTCAACACAGAGGAAGCTTTTCATTGGATTCCTGATAAGAAATTGAAGGAAATCTAACCAGCGAGATTTTCTTCTCCTGGATCCAGAAAAGAAGATGGTGGATCCGCAAATTTAATTGTTATTGATGTAGGATCCGGTTGCAGAGCTAATTCATAAGCCTGGTTGTACCCTAGTCGTCTTCATAAAGATTATTACTTTCTGAACGACGGTCTCACACAAGTTTTTACCTTATATATTGCATATCTCTCACACTACAAAAAAAAGTATTTTTTTAGCAATCAAATTTACCAACGAAATTCAATCCGTTGCTAATTACCAATGGATTAGCAATAAAAATGACAATTTTGTTTTAGCAACGGAATGCCAACGGAATTATTCTCTAGCAACGGAATTCAATCCGTTTCTAATTACCAAGGGAATCATTATATAAATTACCAATGGAATTATTAGCAACGGATTACCAACGGAATTATTTAGCAATGGAATTGATTTTTTGTTGCTAAAAATTTACCAACCACCACTTTACCAAGGGATTCCGACTCATCTTCAGAGGATTCATCTTGGCTGAAGAATTCTTCTTCGTAGATGCTCTCGTCTGAGGGTATATCTTCGAACTGATATACCTGTACCAGATCTTGGAAGTAAACAGTTTCCTCCATTTCTGGAGTTATCTCGAACTGTCGCACTCCCCGCTTTTGGTTCTCTGGGCAGTCTGGTAGATATGCCCTCTTACTCCACACGTGTAGCAGTTGCAATCTTTGAATCTTTCATTGACTCGTGTGGCCGCTCTTCGGAATGTCTTTCTTGAGGGAGTTCTTCATGTGCTCCTCTGGTTTGACCCTGAGGATAAAGCTTGACTTCTTGAACTCTATCTTGATGGTCTGGTCATCTGCCCTGATTTGTAGCTTCGGGACTTTTGTTTAGACCAAAAGGATCTTGATTTTCTGGACCTCCATCCTCTGCTCCTTTGTGTGTAAGGATGATTTTTCTTCATCCTTTTCTGCTTCCTTGGACTTCTTCCAATGATAGTTGGAAGATCGTTATTTTCGCAACATAAGGGTACCATCTTGTGATTCCCCTTAATCTCTTGTAATTTTTGTATAGTGATGCTTGATGACACCATTCTGCAATCTTTGCTTTGAGGAAAGACATTCTCCTTGCTATTGAATCCAACTCGCATGGTTCATATTCTCTAATCAGCATTTCTCTACATGGACTTGGAATCTTGGCAAAGAATAGGTGGAATACTTCCTCTTCCTTGATCTTCGATTTCCATCTATACTCTGTGAAGAGTTTGATGTACTCATCTACGTGACAGATGTCAAGTAGTTCTAGACTGTATTGGGCATTCCTATACTTCTTCTTTTTTTTTCTTCCATTCCTTCGAAGTAACCTACTCTGATGAAGTGGATCTTGAAAATTTTGACCATGTGATCAACAATATTGGCAAGATCTTCTCCTTCCATAGCCTCCTTCTTGACATCGTCTGAGAGTACTTCACAAGCGCACTTTACTGATCCTTCCAGGCTCATAGTTAGGAATCTTATGAATCCTTCTTTATCCAACTCTAGTGCACCTCCTGCAATTGCATTTGTCCACTCGTCGATCAAGGTTTTTCTATTTTTGAAGTCGAGAGTATCGAGGTTTAAGATCAACCCGTATGAATTTATCGGTTCAAGGTGAGACCGACCATATGGGGTGTTGTGTAGATTAGATCCTCGAACTCTACTTGCTCCTGTTGACATTCCTATTGCCTTCATCTTGAAGTTTCCTGGTTGTTGGAATGTCTCTTCTTGTCTTGCCTCTTGGACTTCATGTGATCCAGAGGTTCCTTCATTTTGGCTCCGATCATGTTGTGTCTGATGAGCCTGTGACTATTGTTGAGAGCTTGATGCCTCTCCAATATTCATCTTTAGATCTACAATTGATATTCCTTGGAAGGACTCATATAGATCTTGTAGATCTTCAAGATTTGCTCTTTCCATTCGGGGGTGTGGATTCTCCTCGAAGTATAGCAATCATCTTCTCGCTTTCGGACTTTGGTCTTGTGACCTCTGTCGTCTTCCCCTTTTGGTGTAAAAGGGGTTCTATTCCGAAGGTTGCTGGCAACCTTCCTCCTGACTTTCTCCCCGACACCTTGGTCTCCAGGGACATTACTTGATCTTTTAATTTCATGATGAGATCAAGTTGTTTGTTTTGCAACGTCTCTATCTTGTCCATCTGGAAGCTGATCTCTGCTACTGTCCTGGACATGTTTTGGCAATATTCTCTCAAGAATTTTACCGTCTTTTGTAATTCTCTAAGATCATAGTTTATCTTAGAATTATCTGCCTCGGTCTCCTTCCACTATATCATTCCGTCCAATGTGAAAAGTGATACGACTTGCAGATCTCTCTTGGACCCTGGTTTAGCCTTCTTCTCCATTGTTCGTGTTTGGGAACACGTCCATGGATCTCGGTGAAATTTTGGAGTTTCACTATGTTTCTTGATACTTCTTAGGAGTATCTTAGCTCCATCTGGAGGCCTTCCTCCAGATGTTCCTCTTTGGTGTGGTTTGCACGGGCGTCCGCCAGTTTTTACCTTCGATCGAGATTATTCCAAAATCGATCGACGTCCTCATATTCTTTCTCTGCATATTGTCTATACAACACATTATAGTTTTGTTGTATAGAGCTGCTTGTCTCGTCATATCCAACAGGCCAGAAGTCCCTGTTGCTCCAGTTTTGAACAGGGCTAATAGTCCTGTCACTCTCGGATGTCGAACTTTCGTTCGGATCCATATTTCTTGAAACTCTCCTCTCGTTAAGTGATATAAGTATATAATAAATTTTCCATCCATAAATAAATAAACCTAGGGCTCTGATACCATTTTGAAGCATGAGGAATATGAGAAAAATTAAGTTGAAATGAGGTTGTATACCGACATGATTACCTACATGGGTACCGGCATAGTCACCTACATGGATATCGACATGGTTACCGACAAGTAAAAGTTTTGACCAGTTGACCCGTTTGACCGGCTGACCAGTCTGACTTTTCAAAAAAAATTCCAGGGCAGAACTGTCCAAAAAGTGGCACATGGGTAGAATTAATAACTTTTTTCAATGATTGGTAAAATTAAAATTTTACTTTGAATCTTGGGTATTTTTAGATATTGGCACTATTAATTATTATTATTACAAAATAGATTGTTATCACGTATTCATATTAGAGTTGATCTCTCGTATTAGAGTTAGTCTTTTGAGTAAGAATATAACTTTTTCATTCAAATATCAGCTGAAATATAAATAGTATAAATATTTAATTAAAAAGAATAATTTTTTTAAGTAAATAAAGGATACACGTGATACGGGCATTCAGTTTAATACCTGGATGTAAATGAAAAAAAGAGTTGAATGATCTATGGGATCCAGAGAGATGGGGGCGGTCTTCTTCCATTCAAGACACACTTGCTTGTTTTCTTACACTCATTAACTGTAATAGTATTTGTTAAAGTTGAGGTTATGAAACTTGTTCATTGTAGAATTTCATTGAAGCATGTTAGATGAGGTTCTTGAAGAGGAAACAAAGTTGAAGGGAATTCCAACACAAGGTTGCTCCAAACTTCTGCTCTGGGATCTCCATATCCCTGTTAACCAATAGAATCAATGTCTTCATATCCTTATGGACTACTATTTTACTCTCACCTCTTTATTTTGTCAATGAATTATGTCACTCTAGTAAAATGTAGTAGTAGCATACTTAGCATAAATAAACTAATAACGTTAGAGAAGATGGCAACCTACAATCGATCGAGTTTCCAAATATTATTCAATATATCGTGCTTCTTAAATTTCGTAATAAAAATTAATTAATGATTTTATTTATTTTTTTATTTTTTCGTTTTAGTAGTGGACTGGGTCTGGAAGACTGGAATGCCTGGACATAGACATTAAATCGTTTTGCTTTTTGGAAGTTGAATAATTAATTCAATGAAGCTACATATACGTGGAAATTATAGTTTCAAAATATTTATTCGTTTGATATTAACTTGATTTTTTCATTTTACTTTATTGGCTCGGGATTTCAGCATACAGAGGATGTATGAGCCCTTGACCCATTTGCTACGGCAATCAGTAATAAAGGCCCAATTAAAAAGCGGCCCATTGGAAAACTCAATTCTGTCCCACATCTATACACCAGAGTATTTTCCCCTTTATTAACAGCAAGTAATACCCTGTATATCGTATCTTGGTGATATCCGATAGAATTGGAACGATAAAGAGAACATTAGCATTAAGGGGCAAGGATGACACCCATTAATCGAGAAATAGTTCAAATTTTTTTTCAACTATTTTCTACATGAATTCTTTTTTTTTTCAACTTTTTTTTTTTAGTTTTGCTTTATCACTTTCTTAACCTTCTAAATTCTCAAATTTTTTTCAACTTAAAATTTTTTTCAACTATTTTCTATATGAATTCTTTTTTTTTCAACTTTTTTTTTAGTTTTGCTTTACCACTTTCTTAACCTTCTAAATTCTCGAATTTCTTTTTCAACTTAAAATTTTTTTCAACTAATTTCTACATGAATTTTTTTTTTCAACTTTTTTTTTAGTTTTGCTTTACCACTTTCTTAACCTTCTAAGTTCTCACACAGTTCATATGATATCATGGTAATTCTCTTTCATTTATTTTTAAGAATTAACATATTATAGTTTCAAGAATCTTTATATGTATACTCCATTTATTTTCTATATGAATTTTTTTTTCTTGAATTTTTTTTCAACTTTTTTTAGTTTTGCTTTAACACTTTCTTAACATTCTAAGTTCTCATTTTTTTTTAAACTTTTTTTAATTTTGCTTTAACGCTTTCTTAACCTTCTAAGTTCTCACACAGTTCATATGATATCAAAGTAATTCTCTTTCATTTATTTTTAAGAATTAACAGATTATAGTTTGTTTCAAGAATCTTTATATGTATACTCCATTTATTTTTACATGAATTTTTTTTTTTAACTTTTTTTAGTTTTGCTTTCGCACTTTCTTAACCTTCTAAGTTCTCACTCACTTCATATGATATCATGATAATTCTCTTTCATTTATTTTTAAGAATTAACATATTATAGTTTGTTTCAAGAATATGTATACTCCATTTATCTTTGTTACACTTTGAGTACATGAGAAAATAATCTTGATCAACATCAATAATCAATTGAATAATAATAATAATAATAATAATAATAATAATAATAATAATAATAATAATAATAATAATAATAAACTATGGATTTCACACTGAAATGATTTATATTAACACTTGCCAGTTATCATATTGAAATGAAATGAAATGTTAATGAAAAATTATGTAAAAAAATTGAGCCAGTAACATAGCATCATCTTTGTCATATTAAATCATCACACTATCACAATAGGATCTTTAGGATCAATGCAGTGATTTCTCTTGATCATTAAGAGTAAAAAAATAAAAAATCAATTAATAATTCAAAATCTAAGAACTAAAAATGTGAAAGAAAAGAAAAGAAAGCAAACTCTATACAATAAAAATTTAACATTTAAAATTATCCACCCAACTCTTAAACCGTCCTACGGAAGCCTTCCTTGAGAGGTGTATTTCTTACTATCATTTATCAACGGATGGAAAGATTTATGTAGATTAGTTTCTATTACTGATGTGTAAACAATAATTCCATTGTCGTCCAGTGGTTAGGATATCTGGCTTTCACCCAGGAGACCCGGGTTCAATTCCCGGCAATGGAACTTTAATTTTTTTTTTAAATTCTGAAAAAACAATAAAGATGTATTTCATTACAGTGGGTTTATTCCGCAAATAATTTTTTTTAAATTTTTAGAGTAAATTATCAAAACCCCTCGAGATTTATCCAAATTATCAAATAAATCCCGTGGTTTGAAAAATTACCAATTACCCCCTTTAATTTTTTTTTAAAATAATGAATGTAAAAATACAATGTTAAATATATGGGTCTTGATATCATTTTCATCATTCTTTATTTTAAGAAAAAATGTATATTTATCAATGTTCAAATAAAAAACAAGATAAATAAGATAATTGATAATTTTTCAAAGTACGAGGTTTATTTGGTAGTTTGTGGGGGGTTTTCGTAATTTACTCAAATTTTTAAAATTTTGAAAAAACTGTAAGGGCTAGATTAGTATGATTGAATGTAATGATGATGGAATTGAATGAACTGGAATAGAGATTGGAAATGAATGAATGAAATGATGATTACAATAATTGGTATGATTTAAGAATAACTCAAGTAATATAAAATATATTACTTAATTGGTTCTAATGTCATTAATAATATTTTTATAGTATTAAAATTTAAAATTTATATATAAAATATTTAATTAATTATAATCTCAATAAAAATTTTATATATTTAAAAAAATTTCAGTAAAGATTTTATATTTAAAAGTGTTAAATTAAAAATAAAATAAAACCTTAATATTTATTAAAATATAAACAAAGAAATTACATATAATAAAAAATATTAAATTATATATAAAAATAATTATATATTCAATATTACATGTATATATTTAATTTTATCAATAATATTATTTTTTATTTATAATTTATTAATTTTTATTTAGAATAAATATCAAATTAATTATATAATTTTTTTAAATTTAAAGAATAAAATTTAAAATAATATATTTTACTGGGTATATAAAATGCATGATTTTTTTAAAATTTATAAATAATTTAATATTTTATTTTTTATTAAATAATATAATAATAAAGTTTTTAATTAATATTATACGTTAAACATAACAATATTAATTTATTTATAATTTTTTAATATTATATATATATATATTATGGTATAAATTAAGAGAATATTTTTATAATTTTTTATGATTTATATTATGCTACACAAAAAAAAAAGAAAAAAGATTGATTCCTTCATACATGAGAATGTGGAATACCATGGGAATGATGATTCATTCATAAGATTAGTAATTAAATTAGAAATTGTGATTTCATTCCTAATCCGTTACCACTAACCAATCATGCCATAAAGATGTGAATAAGACGTATATTTCATTACAGTGGGTTTATTCCGCAAATAAAACGTGACGTGTTTTCACTAACAGAGAGAGGAGAAAGAGAAGATTTGGCCATAATGGCAATGCCTTCATTCTTCATGCCAAAAACAATAAACTTACAAATTCATAACATCCTAAATAACACCACTTCATATACATCGGAAACCATTGCTTTACAATGTGCTTCATTTAGCTAACACTTCAGAGTCAGACTCGAGACGAGAGCATAAGTTAGTCGAGCAAAGTCGTTTTTTCATTGCACATAACGAGGCATCATCGGATATCATATCTTGCTTAATTAAATGAAGTACCATACGTTGTTCACCCAATCTGTCTCTACTGATCAACTCCATATTCCTCTCCAAAGTACTTGTCAACTAACTCGTTCGCCATGTTTCTCAGCTCTTCATTTTCGTGAAACTGGAATCTTTCCATGGCATCGATTCCATCTTCTGCCTCAACTAGCTTGCTTCCCTCCCCATTTGGCATTCCCCTTAAAACCTGTTCAAGTAATGCAATTAATCAACCCAATATGCCACCCCTAACAGCCAATAATTCAAGAAGAATTCACAACTTATGCCAAATAAGTACAATAAACTCTGCCATCTGTCTTGGTTAGCAACTAAATCACCAGAAGTTGTCTAATTGCAATTTTAAAGATAATATTGATGGCCAGCCAGTTCTCCCAATGCCAACTGAGCATCAAGATAAACAAAAAACAGTCGTTGAAAAAATTGCTTACCAATTCCAAGAATTGAAGGCCCAGTCTTGAAGCCTCGATATCTGCAGATCTTACTAAGTCAACAAAACCACCAAGGCATCCTCCTCCAACGAGAGAAACCAAATGCTCAACTATCAAATTTGGTCTTCCTGATCCATCAGAGGGGGCAACGCAGAGGTTACCAAGAACATATGCAACTTCTTTTCGTATGTCAAAAGGTGCCGTGGACAGAAGACGCATCATTACCGTCACAGCTTCACTTGACTGTATTAAATTTTTATGCTCAACAGAACCAGCAGCTATATTAGATAGCACCCATGCAGATTCCTAAATATTATGTGTGGACAAATTGAGGTCACATTCTAGTACAATCAATAAATTATACCAACCTCCGCAGAAAATAATTCACCTTTTTCAAGACGCGGTGTTCGCTTCTCAAACATTTGATCAGTGATTGAATTACACTTGCTGCAGAAATAGGATGTTAAAAAAGCTAGCACAGGTTGAATTTGCTCTTTCTCTGAAGAAGTATTAGACCTAACCTGTAATCTCATGCCCAGGTAGAAGAACATTATTAGTTACATAAGCATCACCAGCCACGAGATTACCCAAACTCCGTAGCACCTACATACATTGAACAATTACAATAAACGAGAGCTTCATAACCTGACGATGGTAGCATCATAGCAGGTAGTAAAATACATAAGAATAGAGGGTGAAGCATGAATGAGAGGAAGCACAAAAAGAAATGTACATTTCCGATTAGCAAATCCACAGCATTTCAAAAGCTGAATTATTAGCAAGAAAGTGCAAATTTTATTTTCAATCATTTAATCTATACTCTCTGTTTGTGATGATGCTTTAACAATAAGTTCAACAGTAAATTAAGCAGGAATATTTTTGGGTGGATCACATACAATATAAGAATGGTTCCTAGAAGACAGAGTAAACTACAGACTTACAGAGAGTTGCTTTAGCAACACTATACAATTAGAGCAAAAAAAAAAAAAAAACCTCACTTCAATGATAGCATTTTCAATTAAATCTACTGCAAGCATATCATCTATTTATAAGGCCATATACCGGGATAAGTAGTTGCAAGCTATTTGATGATGCCAGTCTCTCTACTAGTATTTGCAGCAGATCACTTTTTGCAAGCATACTGGTGGCATCATTTGAAAGGGCAGTAAGATATACAACCACCCATGCTACTTCAGTTGCCAATTCTTCATCCCTGATATAACCAGTAAACAATTGGGAAGACTATCGTGGTTGTGCGAATGACTAAATTGCATTTATTACAGCAGTAGATAACATTTAATAGGCCCTTTTCAACTAAACAACAGAACACACTAAGCAAAGTAATATTGCCAAAAAAATACCTGCAGCTATTATCATCCTAATCAATATGTTCGCATGTGGATATATCTATATCTATTTTATTTTTATTTACGACTTTGTTTATTGGAGTACAAATTTTTTGTTATCTTTTGACATTAAAGAACAATGTACACAGAATGAAATGTAGGTTGCATTACGTTTTAATTTTTCATCTGAATCCTTCCTTTTTAAAACCTCGCATTACTATATTTGCCCCATGCTCAATAATCAAGCACCAAGAATATGGTTTATTTGACAATCCATTGCAGTATTGTACACAGCTTTCCGAGTTTGACTGAGAAAATATTTACTATTTACCCTCGCTTCAAGTGCCCAAGAATTGCATCAAGAACTCCATATATTCTTATTAATTCTGAGGCAGCTTTAGGCTCTGGTCCCTGCATCCGAAATATTATATTAATGATATACCATAAAAATAAAGAACTCAAACATTACTGTTTTACTGTGTAAAGCGATTCTGACACATTATCAAGCGCCAAAAAAAGTTGAAATAATTAGAGCTACATTCAGTGAAAAATATTTTACACAGTGAAAATCCAACATAAACTAGTGGGATAAGAAGAAAATCTCTTTCAAAGCCTTTAATTCAACACTTGAATATTTGAAGAACAATTGCTACTTGATGCGTGCATATGCACCTTAATTAAGTTTGATAATGCCCAAGCAGCTGTTCGCACAGTTGAGCCCTTGTTTGGCAACAGCATCCTTGCAATGTGTTGTAAAGCTCCTTGGGATAGTAAAATATTTCTCAGTTCCTCTCCTTCGCCAGCAACATTTCCCAATGCCCAGGCGCATTGCTCTGCAACAGGCAGCGAACTCTTTTCTGCAATAGCATGATAATAATTCTATAAATTTGTTGAGAGGATGTCAGTGAAGTTAGTATATCAAGACCACAATAGAGGTAACACTAACAGCATTAATGAAAGAGATTCAATTCTTGTCAATGGCTAGATCTAAATTTTTATTTTGAGGGGAGGATAGGAATCTGATATAAGTTTGATGAAGCCATTTTCATGCGAACAAAAAGACATATGGAGCAGTAAACAAGTAAAAGGGACAAAATTGCTTTTTACTTCGCATTGCCTTTGAAAGGAAGATTGAGATTATAAATGATCATTTACCTGATTAGGGAAAACCCAGCAAAAAGAAAATGGCTTTATTAGATAGCTGTGGAGTGTTATATAGAAGATCACAGAATCACAAAATTTTACATGAACAAGAAATATAATAATAATAATAAATTCCCATTTATAATATGTAAATTTCTAACAATTACAACTCAATTAACTTGGCAAAGCATATGACAAAGAACTCAGAAGAATTCATTAGTTAAAATGTTGCCATTAAGTACAAAACAGATGGAGCGATGATGACTTCAATAATTAATGAGTCCTTAACTTAAACAAGACTTATGTGACTAAGGAAGTAGCAGCCAAGATGAATGCATCACCCATCTCTGGCCCACTGAAAACCCTTCTCCAGCAGTCATACTCATCCCAAAACAGACACACATGGGTGGAGTGAAAGAAAACAAAATATAGCTGGTTGATAAAGAAAATAAAAGCATTTGTACAATACTAATCAATTTTGTTTTCTCTTGCCACAATAACATGAGTGAATGTCATGAAAAACAGTGTCCTAAATAGTAAATACTGATCAATGGAATTTGAGGCAAGGCACTCCCTAGAGAATAATGAAAGCATTGCAGACAATAATCAAAAGCTCAAGTGCAGTATGGTCAGAATTAAAGAGAATGCAAAAATATAACTCCCTAAAGGAACATGGTATGTAACCACCAACCTCCTACGTGAGCAATAAGCAATGGCAATGCAGGCAACAAAGCTTTTGTTTCTTCTGGTTTTCCAGCCGCAATATTTGTTAGACACCAAGCTGCTTCAAGCAACTAAAATATTGAAAGCCCTTTATTATATTATCAATCAGAACATTAACCTCAATAAAATCAATCAAAATGATGTATGTAAATACAGGGCACATGTAATAATCTTTCATGTCAAAATTAGCAGAACTATACACATTCTCCACACCTGCTCATCAGGTGAACCAAATGAAAGACACTGAACAAGAATAGGCATTACTCCAGCCTTAAGAGCCACTTCTACTGGAGGATATTCTGATTTTGATAACAATCTTCTTAGCTCACGAAGAGCATTTACTCTTTTGTGCAGTGCTCCTTTTCCCCTAGATGCAGGAGATACAGTGTGAGTCAAATTCTTCAAAATATTAAAATCGAACTGAAAATATATTCGAGTGTTGGAGTGAAACACCATATACATGTATACACAAATACAGTCTAGGAGTCTTAGCTGATGTCTAACCTTTCATCCGCATTGGGACTTACACGGAGCAATTATAATAAGTCTATTTGAGCAGGTCAGACCCCTCTCACCCCCCAAAAACAGTATCACTATAAGTAAAAGCAAGTCCAGAAATAGTTAACGCATACATGATTTGCTCAAATCTTAGGCCCAAGTTATTCTCAATTCGCACAATACAAAATGCTCAGACATGATATTTCCAGGAAACAGAATCTCAGTACTCTCAAAACAAAAACTCAGTGAATCGGCATACTGATATCCGATGGCATGCTTTAACTCATCCACAGATTTCACAGTCTGAACCTCCAAAACAGATTGTTGTTCATCCATGGCCATGTCATCCTCAACGGTAACATCAGCATTGTCGCTGCTAACTCCCTCTATGCATAAACGCTTGGTCCGCATCAGTGCTTCTCTTCTTTCCTTTCCCAACATCACTGCATGCTCTCTTCTACGCTGCACTGCAACGCTTCCCACTGAAATAACCAGCAGACACACTAAGCTCGTTACATCAAATCAACAAACAAAAACAAGGGAAAATATTGATCCACTCCCTCGAAGCTACCGTTTGATCCCACCCCAAAACACAGGTAGTCAACATCCCCACCCTCCACAAGAACCCCAAGAAAAGAATCCCCATTCTATCAATTAAATGAAAAGAACATAATAAATTAGTTGCGCTACTACTTTTTGTCTATCAATCAAAGAACAAATGAGCGTCTAATTTTACAACACACACAGAGTTAACACTTTCACGCGTATGCACATAGAGAGAAAGAGAGAGTGTTGTTTGCCTGATGACTTAATCGACCCTCTTTTATGGGGCGTTGAGGTTTCATCCGTCATTGCTACAAATTTCCAGCTTTCCGCAAAACAATTTCAATGATGGCAGGGAGAAGGAAGAAAACACGGAAAATTCACGCAGTAGAAAGAGAAGTGAAGCTCGAAATGTTCTTGAAATTCGCGCCTTCTTAATGGTGGCGCTTCGCACAAAATTTTGAGGGATTCTTAAAATTGGAAAACCTTAAACTGGATTTAAAGCTGCTCTCCCCCACTGTTTGGTTACTGGAGTATTTCCATTCCCATGGCGGATTAAATGTCCATGAACTAAATCCTAATTTTGACTTTTGATCACTACTTTAAAATTAAATTATGTATGTATTAAATAAAGAGTGTATATTGGGTGTCAGGTGCAATGGTGCACCCACGTGTGTATAACTTTTTATTTTATTTTGTATACATGTTATTCTATTTTGTATACGTATTTTGTAATAATTGTATATTTTTTCACACTAAGTTTTTCATTAAGAAAACTAACATCATATGTGTATAACTTTTTATTCAATAATGTATATATATTTTTTAATAATTGTATATTTTTTACACTCAATTTTTTATTAAAAAACCTAACATTTAAATTGTATATATTTTTACTCTTAATTATATATGTTTATGTTTATATTTGTATATGAGTGCACCCTATCTTAGGGTACACCCAGGTGCACACTATAATTAGCCTTAAATAAATCGATCAATGTTTGTATAAGAAAAAGTTATGCTAGGTTAACCTTAGTTCTGTGTCAAATATATCCTTTCATAAGTTAACCCTTTTTTTAGGTGTGTAATTAGTAGTGATGTTAAACGGTATAATGTTGAGAGTGAAAATTCACATTTTTTTTAAGTTTGAATTTACATCATTTTTATTAAATTGAGTTTGTGTCTGTAAACTTGCACAAGTCTCATGATTTTTAATGCAAGTAATTTAAAATCATGTACTATTCAAGTATTTTATCGTAATTTAGGCCGAAAATTGGGATAAAAATTAGCAAAGAATGTTGGAAAAAAGTGAAAAAAATGCCTTGCTCGACCCCATCCGAGCAATGACAAATGACTTACAGAATGCTTCTAGAGCTTGCTTGACCTCTGTCGATCGAGTCAGAGTTTACTTGACCTCCATCGAGTCACCTAACTCGGGTAGAGTAAAGACTAGGGTTTCCATGCAATTTCGAATGTTTCAATGCGATCATATACGCTACAATATGTGTGATTATACTCATACTTTATATTTATTAACATATAGTATGTGACATTGATCGCGACTATATGTGTAACAATATATGTGACTATATTTTAATTACTCCCTCCGTCTCATAATATATATTCCATTCGTCTCTCCGAGGATTATTTTCTTTTTGCATGTTGATTAATGAGTATTACTATTAAGTATTATTTACAGCAATGACTAATGTGAAAAAGTTCCTTTACCAAATTTACAAACCCAACCACCACCCCGTCACCCCATTGGCTCATTCCCAATCCTTGGACCTCAACCGCATGTTGGTTAATTCGGTGATCATTTATTCGCTGATTTTTTTTTTTTTTTGTTATTTTTTTTTCTATTTTTATTATTTAATTTTAGGGGTTTAAATATAATTTCACCCTATGGTCTAGGGTATATTTTACACCTATGGTTTATAGTTTAGAGTATAATTGTAATTTTACCCTTGTGGTTTAGGGTATAATTTATCCTTAGGGTTTAGGGTATAATTATAATTTTACCCTTGTAATTTAGGGTATAATTGTAATTTTACCCTTGTGGTTTAGGGTATAATTTGTCCCTAGAGTTTAGGGTATAATTGTAATTTTACACTTGTGCTTTAAGGTATAATTTATCTCTAGAATTTATGGTATAATAGTCATTTAAGTATATTAAATTTAAAAATAAAATAAAAACAACATTAATGAAAGATGAAGAATTAATTAAGAAGGGTATGGACCATAGGTTCCACCAATTCATTTGGTGAGACTGGTTTCACCAAGTTACACTCATTATTTAATGTGTAGTGAGTAGTTATATTTGTAGGAGTGTGGACCCCATATTTTAATTGTATTAGTGGGTGTGTGTGGGTCCCATGTATATAAAAAAGGAAAGGTGACTATTTGGATGAGATGCCAAAAATGAAAAAAATACCCTCTTTGAAGGGGACGAAGGGAGTAATAGTCATATATTTCTAATTTAGCCGTCTCACCCCAACAGTTACATTTTTTTTAAATGATATCCATACAAAACAATTAATATATTTTATAGGGATTCACGCACAACACTAATACAACTATTCATTTTATATTAAATAATATTCATCTCGCCTAATTATATATTAATATTATATTCTTTAATTCTTATGCAAAAGCCAAATATAATTATTATTCCGGGATGAAGGGAGTATATATTAAAGAAAGGAAAAGGAAAATATCTTTCTATTTGTTCATGGTTATAATAATAGTTTTAGAGTCTTAATGTTTTCAAAAGGTGATGAAATCTCCAATTGGTTAGATTTTATATGGAGTTTGAAAATCATAAATAGTCGTTCTATACTCCGTATTTGTTTTGGATTATGGGTAGGGTATGCTTTAACTTTATGTCAAATCAATGTATTAATTTATTTAAAAAATTAGATGAGAGATGAGATATAAAGAGAAAAAGAGTATTAATTGAGGAGAGAGAATGTAGTAAGTATATATAGGCTAATAGGGGTGGTTTTTAAAATTTGAATGTGAGTTTTGAAAACCAAAACTTGGGTTTAAAATCCGAAAACAAACATTACCTTGATTATGAATTGAAATATTTTAGTATATTAATAGGAAAATAAATCATGAATTATAAAATAAAATATAAAGAGTATAAAATTATATTTAAAATTATAATTAAATTTTAAAAATAAAATATAAATCTTAATTATATAAAATAAAACATGAATGTCAATGGTAATTGGAATCATTGATGAGGGTAATGGTAATGGAATGAAAGTGATTGAATGGGTGGAGGTATACATTGAATCAATGAGAATGATAGAGGGGTTTGGATTCCCATTACCTCTAACCAAACATGAAGAATGAGAATCAATACTCTTTCATTCTCATTACTCACCCCTAATATCTCTAATCAAGCGGCCCTTACTAACTACTCTTATTGACTAATAGGAGTACTATTTTTGGTTTGGTTTGGAAATAAGAAACCGTGGCTTCCTTTCCTTGCTGCATAGTGTGAAGTGTTTGCCAGAGTTTAATTGACCGTTGCAATTATTATATAAGTATATATATATATACATATATTTTATGATTAAAAGAGTGATTTTATTCAGTATCTTATTAATTCAAGCTTTAAATGATACAAATTACCCCCTCATGCAAGCGAGAATTGAATAATTTTGAAAACTGCAAATTTTATTCGGAAAATCAATCAAAAAGTAGAAATTAAAATAATTCGAGCAAGAATAACTAGTTGAGCTAAGCAAGAATTTAATAAAACTATGATAAAAAAAACTAAGACGATCAGCCTCCATCTGATGGGATACTTGATCAAATAGTTGCGCATTCCTACACTTGTACACATTTATCACACATGATGTTAGGCTAGAGTCTGAAATTTTTACTCCTCTAACATATATGTAAGCAATTAAAATTTGCGGTCCAATTGAATGGCGACACGTAGATTTTATTTATTAAATGTTAATTTATTTTGGAATTTAAATAAATTAATTCCTAAAGTAAATTAATAAATAATTTAAGTCCAACAAATTAAATAGGGCTTAAATTAAATGAGGCATGACTTAAGTCAAACAAGCCCAACAAATTAAATAGGGCTTAAATTAAATGAGGCCTGACTTAAGTCAAATAAGACCAGACAAATTAAATCATGCCCAAATAAAATAGGCCTGATTGCAGCCCAAACAAGTGGAGGTCCAAGCCCGCAGAATCAGGTCAAATCAGCCTGGACCAATCAAAATGCAGAGCATTAATGAGAGAGTCTTCACCTCTCACCTATATAAAGGGGTCTTTTCTCTCATTTGAACAGACACAAATATCTGAAGACAAAAGCTCTGAAGAGATCAAGAATACGAGCAGTGCTCTCTTGAATACTTCAAGCATCTTCAAGCGAAGAACAGCCACCAAATCGAAGATCAAGGTTCTAAACCCCTTCGATCCGGCGTTCTTCAAAAGTAATAACCACCAATTGGAGATCAAGGTTCTGCACCCCTCCGATCCGGCATTATTTAAATCAAGTTCTTCAGCGTTCTTCGCGAAAAGTTCAAGAATAACGTTTTAATCCGAACAAAGGCTCGACCCCTCCGGATTAACGTTATAAAGTTCAAGAATAGCGTTTTAATCCGAACAAAGGTTCGATCCCTCCGGATTAACGTTATACACTTTAAATCTGAGTCCGGATAAGCTTCATTTGAAGATCCGACTCAACACACAAGTTAAGTCAACGCAAGCTGTCAACACAGTCAGCATACACTTCGTCAAAGAGGTCAAAGTCAAAGTAAAGTCAAAACCACATTGGTTCGAGAGAAGAATCAGAGGGTTGATAGAGATCGTTTCCTTAGTTATCAAGTTTAATCCTTCTGGATTATTATTGTAATTAACTTGTATTTATTTTATTATAAATACAAAATTTGTTGTTACAAATTTTGGCCGGATAGGCTACTGCTGCCGCCTTCCCACACAAATCTAGCCTCAACACCACTACCGCGGAGCGCCGACCTGCCGCTGCCTTGCCACATCACGAGGGCCACAGCGCTGCAATCTGGAAAATAGTGAGCCCTCGAGCGTGTCGTCGCCGACTGAAGTAAGTCGTTGCCCTTCAAGCGAGAACCAGCTGCTACACACCATCTCGCACCGATCGAGCTCGGACACCATCCGGGTTGCTCGTTGGTTCCCTCCACCAGATCAGGCGAACTCCACTCACCATGTCTCAGTCATCACCGCCTCCCGGAATCCGCTGTCCAGCAGCGCCAATTGCTGTCGAAAAAAAAGCATCTGCCTTGTTGCTACTGTTGCCAGCCGCAGCTACCTAATCACCACCTATTACCGGATCCACAACCAAAGAAGCCACCGGAAAGCCGCGCCGCCACCCCTCGGCCACTCCTGCAACCCACCGAATCTCATCGCTGCTTCTGATCCACGACACACTCCAGTCGTCTCTCACTCTTCGCTGGAAATAGCCGCTTCAGAGCGCCAACTCGTGATGGATCGCCGTCAGATTTCCCGCTGCAAATAGAGCGCCGCCACTCCTTCGTAGGTAGTACACTGCCAAAAAAAAATTTGCGACCATGGCGAGTGCAGTTCTCCACGAGCTGCCGAAAAGTTACAACCCAGTCAAGCCGTGTGTCGTTCGGTGTCGGTTCACCGTCAGCAGTCGCCGTCGTTGTGCCGATGCTCTTTCCCCAGATCGAAAGAACGTCGCATCCATCAGCCTCAGCCACCGCCATGGCCGAAACCGAGCAAGCATCGACTGAATCTCAAACTTCAGTCATCGCGGCCGCAACGTCATGCATAGCCGCCAAAGCCCTCTCGGTTGCTGCGTCCTCCAGCGCATGGTCGTCTCCCGGAATCTCCTATTAGCATCGTTCGGCAACCACTTCGCCACCAAAATCGTTCTTCGCGGGTTTGTAACACCGCCGTCAAATCGTTCTTCGCGGATTTGTAACACCGCCGTCAAATCACTCTTCGCGGGTTTGTAACACCGCCACCAAAATCGTTCTTCGCGGGTTTGTAACACCGCGCTATCATGGGTTTAAACTACCACTGTTGACGCAGGTTGACATACCACCACTCATCCGTATGGTGGTGATGTAATAAAGAGGCAGGGAATATTCAGAAGTAAAAAAAAATTAAGATACATTGTTGACACACAATGAGATTAAAGGGCAGAAGTAAATTGAGGATTTACCTTTGGAGTATGGATGAGATTCCTTGTAGGGTGTTCTATCTTGTGCGGAGAATCCTGCCTTGTATGGTATATTATGTTGCGGTAATGTCTGGAGAAAACCTGCAAGGGAAAGGTAAATTATGTTAGGTTTATTACTGAAGAAATCTATCATTGATGATGAAATCTATATACACTACATGAGGAAGGGCTTGTGAGCGATGCTTTGATAAAAAAAATTTGGACACCCTATTATGTTGATAAAAAAAAAAAAAGGTCATGATACCCTATTATATAATGATCAACCATTCAGTATATATGGAAATTATTTGTATCTTGGTGAACAAGAAACAAATCTGTTCCATATTCTCTTATCTTTGTGGACAAGAAACAAATCTGTTCCATATTCTCTTATCTTTGTGGACAAGAAACAAATCTGTCCCATATTCTCTTATCTTGGTGGACAAGAAACAAATCTGTCACATATTCTCTTATCTTGGTGGATAAGAAACAGATTTATTCTATATTCTCTTTTGGATTTGGGCTTGAGAAAATAAATTGGGTCACAAAAAAAGAGGGGCCCAAATGTTGAAAATAAAAGGGACTTTTGCGATTCCTTCACAACAAGACACGGCGTCCGTGAAACAAATCGCAAGGGGGCATTTGTAAGCAATTAAAATTTGCGGTCCAATTGAATGGCGACACGTGGATTTTATTTATTAAATGTTAATTTATTTTGGAATTTAAATAAATTAATTCCTAAAGTAAATTAATAAATAATTTAAGCCCAACAAATTAAATAGGGCTTAAATTAAATGAGGCCTGACTTAAGTCAAACAAGCCCAACAAATTAAATAGGGCTTAAATTAAATGAGGCCTGACTTAAGTCAAATAAGACCAGACAAATTAAATCAGACCCAAATAAAATAGGCCTGATTGCAGCCCAAACAAGTGGAGGTCCAAGCCCGCAGAATCAGGTCAAATCAGCCTGGACCAATCAAAATGCAGAGCATTAATGAGAGAGTCTTCACCTCTCACCTATATAAAGGGGTATTTTCTCTCATTTGAACAGACACAAATATTTGAAGACAAAAGCTCTGAAGAGATCAAGAATACGAGCAGTGCTCTCTTGAATACTTCAAGCATCTTCAAGCGAAGAACAGCCACCAAATCGAAGATCAAGGTTCTAAACCCCTTCGATCCGGCGTTCTTCAAAAGTAATAACCACCAATTGGAGATCAAGGTTCTGCACCCCTCCGATCCGGCGTTATTTAAATCAAGTTCTTCAGCGTTCTTCGCGGAAAGTTCAAGAATAACGTTTTAATCCGAACAAAGGCTCGACCCCTCTGGATTAACGTTATAAAGTTCAAGAATAGCATTTTAATCCGAACAAAGGTTCGATCCCTCCGGATTAACGTTATACACTTTAAATCTGAGTCCGGATAAGCTTCATTTGAAGATCCGACTCAACACACAAGTTAAGTCAACGCAAGCTGTCAACACAGTCAGCATACACTTCGTCAAAGAGGTCAAAGTCAAAGTCAAGTCAAAACCACATTGATTCGAGAGAAGAATCAGAGGGTTGATAGAGATCGTTTCCTTAGTTATCAAGTTTAATCCTTCTGGATTATTATTGTAATTAACTTGTATTTATTTTATTATAAATACAAAATTTGTTGTTACAATATATATATATATATATCCATTTGAATCCATCTTGAATCTTTAGAATTCACCTTAACCACTCTCTCACCTTCTTCCATTCTGATTCTGCAAAAGGGAGCTCAAAGAAAAAATCTCAGCTAATTGATGATGCAAAAACCACAAAATATATCTCCATTTAAATCCCACAGCCTATCTTTTATAAGCAACATACCCTTCACGATCAACCAAATTAAATCTAAAAATGTGCTTTCAAAATTTGATATATTATTAAATGAACAAGTGTATTATGCTTTAATATTGATTTGATTATATATTATATCTCTACTTACTACTGAGCGTGAGGTTAAATAAATATTAATGTTACACATTTCTACCAAATTAAACTTTCAAATTGTCATTTCACATATGTATTCTTTTTGTTTTCCATTTTGGTCATTAATACTCCATATGAATTTTTTTCGGACTTATATGTATTCAATTAACACATTTAATTTCAAAATTGTTATTATCTTTTAAACACATAAAACATATTTTATTATCATTATTAATTAAAAAATATATATCAAACTATCCCTAAAAATAAATAAAAAAATAATTTTAGAGTTGATCACTTATGTTCTCGGATTCATAAGATGGGTAAGAGTATAAAATTTTATTTTAAAAGGTGTACACTTTAATTAATTACTCCCTCTGTCCCATACTTATCTTCACACTTTTCATTTTCGTTCGTCCCACACTTATGTTCACCACCCAAAAAAGGAAACTTCACATTAACCAACAACCTCAAAAGTTATCTTAATTTCAAAAATACAATTCTCACCTAACACCCATAAAATACTTTGTAATTTATTTATTACCTAAAAATACCACAATACCCCTCAAAAGTCAACAAAATTGGTCAAAAAGTAACTTTTCTTAAACTCCGTATCTATAGTGTTGATGAACTTAACTCCGGGACAGAGGGAATATAAAGGTGGAATAGACTAAAACAATAAAACATGTAAAGTTAAAATGGTGAAGGAAGAGTAATACTACTATTTAATTCATATAAATATACTTTCTCCGTTCTGCGGCAAGGGTTGTTTTTGCTTTTTGGCATGTGGATTAAGGAGTATTATTATTTAATGTGTAGTGGGTAGTTGTATTATTGGAGTGTGACTCCATATTTTAATTGTATTAGAGGAGGTGTGTGGGTCCCATGTGTGAAAAAAAGGAAAGGTGGCCCTTTGGATAAGACGACGAAAATGGTAAAAAGGAACCCTTTAGGTGGGACGGTGGAGTATATAATAATAATACATGTTAAAAGTTGAATATAAAGGTAATTAAATCCGAAAAACATTAGTAGAAAGTGAAGGCAATTGAAAAAAAGAAAAATTGAGACAAGGACCACTGCCTTCCTACATTGACACAATTCAAATAGTGGACTTTGACCATACTTTTCTTCCCTATACTCACACCCCACCTTCTGTTGCTATACTTTTCAATACTAATTACTAAACCTCTCACTTCATAACTCATCCCTTTAATTTCTTGCTTAGAAATTTATATGCATCCTTTCCTTTTCCACCAACTCATCACATACTTTTCTAATAATCTCCTTTCCCACTAATCAATGTGTTTCCATGGCTCAAAACTCCATTTATAATATAACATGGAAGACGGATGAACGCAAGTGTAGATACATGTTTAATTTGAGAGGACGATGAACTGAAGGCGTAGACGATGGAGTCCATATTTGTCCTTGAAGAAGGAGAGCGTGGTTCCTTCCTCAGACAAATCATGCAGTCTTTTGGTTGTGTGTATGTTTGTGTTTGGTCCTACTTACCTCCACCATCAAAGTAAGATTAATATAGCTACTTAAATTATTTATATGTATCATGTATGTAATTGATTGAAGTTATGATTAATTAGCTTTTTGGTGGCTGTTGATGGAGTATATGGGGATACAAAGAATGAAGGAAGCCTTAGCCTTGGGAGGCGGCTGTTCGATGTGTATCGAGAATCTATATTCTACGTTGACAACGGGTAAGCACTAAATGCATATATAATTAACATGATGATTCAATGAGTAATGAATATTCTGCAGGCGAATTCCGGGATTGGCTTTCAAGAACAATATTACATACATGGAGCTCAAAATGCATGACTGTAAGAGGATGGTTTCGGCTGAGCTGCAACTGCACTTCTACCAAGTAATTTTTTATTTCTTCTACTCCATATGTATATATATATATATATATTGACTACTCCATTCTCATGTTTTCTTGATTCAGGAAGCTGGGATTAAGGTTTGCATTTAATTTTCCTTGTCATCTTCAATACATTACATTACATTAATTTGTGAAATAATATACATAGACGGTGGTGTTCTTTGGATGCTCTATGGGAGAGATTGAGCTTGGAATGGCTGCTGATCCTCAGGTAATTATTAATATATATATATCTGCATGCCATGCCCACAATGTTAGTTTTAACATATATATACTCCTACTAATTAATAATGTTTTGCAGGAAGGACTAATTGAAAGGGAAATGAACAAGTTGATATCCATACAAGCCCAAGCCATGTCTAGTCTTGGTCACAAGGATCCTTCGTCGTCTTCTTCGTCTCTACAATCACTATCAGTCGACAGCCCTGAGCTACTATTCACCAATATTAGAGCAGCTTCTTTGGTCCAAGAACCCCTCAAACTCATACAAGGATTTCCTCCTCCTATCCGAAACCCTCATTTCAGCTTCCCTACATCAGAGAGCGAAGATGCCGCAATGACAAGCGCCATTTTGGCCGTTCTATCGTCTCCCCAACAACACGCCACTACCACTACCACTACCACTACCAGCGTGCAGCTGAAGGGTTCGACTGCGTTTACAAGGTATAGGGGAGAAGGCAGGGGTAGCCCAATTCAAGGCGGGAGGCAAAGCAAATTTAAAAGAGCTGTTTCCTTCTTCAGAAACTTGAACTGGAGAACAAGGCAAGAGTTGCATATGCAATCTAACAGGCCTACTGTCACGCAGCTCCACCACATGATATCCGAGAGAAAACGACGCGAAAAGCTCAACGAAAGCTTTCATGTTTTGAGATCTTTGCTCCCTCCAGGATCCAAGGTTCATTCATCATAACACACCTACCTTCATTTCATTAATTCTTACATTAACTAATAAATAAGCATGCATGCAGAAGGATAAGGCTTCTGTACTCAGTAACACCACTGAGTATCTCATCTCATTGAAATCCCAAGTGGCTGAACTCATCAAGAAGAATCAGATGCTTGAAACTCAGATTTCGGGTGGGACTACTTCCTTGGCCTTGGGTGATCATCAGAGAGTGAATGTGGAGACGACGCAAGTTTCTTCATCGACATCTCAAGAAAGATTCTTGGATTTGAGAGTGAGTGTTAGAGGAGATATTCAGAGTAGCCTGATGGATTTAATTGTTGGTTTGATGGAGTTCTTGAAACAGCAAAGGAATGTCAGCTTATTATCCTTAGAATCCAACACCACCATGTTAGGATCTGTTCCATTGCATGGAATCATGCTGAGGTTGAAAATTGAGGTATGTCTTCTATTTCATTATCAAATCTTAATTGCACATTTTCTTTGCATGCCTTCTCATGTTCATCTTATTATTACACTACCACTTGTTGAACTAGCTCAACAAGATTATAAAATCATATACATCTGTATTAATCATTTTTAACACTATACTTCCTTATTTCTTTTTCAACCAACCAACGATATGACATGGGAATTGATTCACAATCTCTGCTTATAGGAATTAATGATTTCATGAGACCATAAAAGTAAAAAAAATAATCATGACTTTGGTAAATTTCTTTGTTTTACAACAACCAACTATGAAGTGACATGATGAGGGAAGCATGGTAGGAAGTTTCTATGAAATATAATTAACTTCAAATTGTTACATATAAATAAATAAGCATTCATTTTGCAAATAATTAAAGTTTCTCATATATTATGGAAGGAACATTCATACAAAGTAGGAGTAGCACTATTTAATTAAAAAGAGATGTGTTTAAATTTGTAAGATGATTATTAAATTATTTGTGTGGATGTAGGGGGATGAATTTGACAATTCAAGTTTCGAAGAAGGTGTTAGAAGAGTTGTTGATGACCTGGCACATTGAAAGTTTTGAGCCTTCCAACACTAGTTAAATCATGTGGGCCAACTATTTCATTTGGTGATCACAAATTCTTCACCCCACCATTTATTTTCCTTAATCAATCATCACTTTCCTTATTTTATTAGGTATCTTTTTTTTTGTTTTTAAGTTTCTAATTCAACTATGTTTATCTAGAATTAGAACATTAGGTTTAGGGATCATTGTAGGTTTTTTGGTCTTAATTTTTTTTCCTTTTTATATGTTTCTATTTTCAAAGGCTAACTTTATTTTATTTTATTTTAATGAGTGTCAATTTAAGAGCTTTACATAATTGTACCTCGTTCGTAGTGTGGTTTTATTCATTAAAACTTGGGTGGTATTCATGGTTTATTTTTATCAACTCCACAAAATCTTGTCATCTCCCTTCAAGGGTGTGTGGGACCGTGTATTTATTTATTTATTATTTCAATTAATATATTTTATTAAAAATGTTAGATTATTTTTTATTTATTTAAGAATGTTGGGTTTTTAGGTCTACGTAAAGCGGGCCCAACAAAGGGTATATTGACTACTTTGGGCTCATACTAAAAATGTTTAATGCTAGGAAGAGTCTAGTATATATTTATAAACTCAAAGTTAACTTATTTTTTAATCAATATAGAATTTGATTGCGAACTCAATCCACATTTACTTTTCAAATAAATCTAATTGAAACATCTAACTAATGAACTAGAGCACAAATAATCCGACATTACTCTTGGTAAATATATTATAGCTATCATTATTCAATCCGATATTACTTTTGACAACTTAAGTCTTACATGTACCCGGCGCAAGCTCCATTTGCCTAAATTTAGTTTTGTACCTTTTAGTACGGAATGTTATATCCTATAGTAAAAGAACTTATAATACTATTGATTTTTTGAAGAAAAATAAATAAATAAATATCTATACTCTTCATACTTCAAATGACTTTTTCAATTAAAAAATTATATCCTTATTAATTAAAAAATATATATATTTTTAAAAACAAATTATTATATCCATATAAACCTTGTCATCCCGATGCACCAAGATCAACTTATACTTTTATTTGTTTTACGATTTACGAAATTCATTACTAATCGTTGTAAATGAGTTTTTACCATATATATGTGTTGCCGATCTTGACTGATAATATTAATAATGACCAACTTTGGGCCACAATTATATTCTAAAGACCAATATTTGTGGGCCAACATCAACATACATCCAAAATATGTATTCAAAATTTCAAACAAAGTCTAATGTCAAAACTTATTCATACTTTTCAATAAAGAAGAAATCCACACCTGATTGATCATACTCACTCAACCTAATTAAATCAATGAGTTTTTTTTTCCTCTTATAATTAGAGGTTGAAAAATAAAAATAAAAAATCTATCAATTCACAGTTGAAAGTATATGAAATTATAGATTTAGGGTCTAAAACTCTAATAATTAATGTTAAAATTAATTTAACAAAAATAAAGTTGAATTTAATAATAAAATATAAAAAAATTTAAAAAATTATTTCAATAAAATGACATCAATTACGTGATAAATTACCTCTAGTTATAATTTTTATTTTATTTTTAATAGAATTCTGATCATTCGTTTGTTCATTTTTCACCTTAATAATTGAGAATCATTAATAATTTTCTCACCATTAATTAAACTATTTCCAGGAAGTTTCTAAGATATATTCACTCAGATTTCATTTTCATGTATGGATTAATTCAATGTACGTACGGTATATGAGCTGAGCTGATAGGTTTTTGACTTATATAAATTAAACCGTAATCGAGAATTAATTAAGTAACCCCATTTCCAAAAGGTAAGACCATATATGAATTAATGGAATATTAATTTATGCATTGAATAAACTGCCAAACCAACCACTATATTGAATTATAGTTAGATAAATCCTTCTGTGTTGGTCATATTTGATTAGAGAGGCTGTAAAATATCATTTCTATTTATCTGCTTGCCTATTTTTTTAATTAATATATATTTTTTATCTGGCTAGTTGATTTATTTTTAACACCCAAGGAGTCATGCATGAATGTTCTAATTATATACAAAAACTCATTCGTTTAAAAAACTATTTAGTCAAATTGAACAAAAAAGAGTTGTTTATAAAGTTAAATGCTGAAAATTACAATCTTAAAATATGACTGTATCTTATAATTTAACTCCCTCACATTTTGTGCAAGAACATGAGTGTCAGATTTAACTCCTAAACAATTAATTATTCTAAGAAAATTATACTTTCAATAATACATCATACACTTTATAATGACATGCATATTATTTTACATCTGCTTATTTGTTACATAACAATATTAATTGATTTATTGTTACTGTATTTTATATTGTTCAATAATTGATCGAGCTATCAAACAAATTATGCATTAACCATAAAAAGTACTCCATATAAAAGTACAATAGCGTGGTATCTATAAGAAATTATTCAGTGGATTGATATAAATCATCAAAATAAATTCTCTTCTATACTATACTATGTTTATTTTTGTTTTAAAATTTTAATTTTCAAAATCCACACATAAATTTAAAAATCATCACATACTTACAAATCTTTTTTGTTTTAAAATTGATTTTGATTTTCAAAATCCACATATAAATTTAAAAAATAATTACATATTACCAACTATATTAATTCGTAACTCACTTCTTTTTCAATACTTTTTCTCTCTTAAATTAATATTTTTTTCTCTACTTATGTTCCTCGACTCTCTTCTCTCCCATCATTAATAATCTTGTTAAAATTAAACTCACCAAAGCTTAGTAAACTAGAATACTAGACATTAAAAATAAAAAATAAAAATTTAGCAATGAAATTTATCAACGGATTCCTCTGTTGGTATTTATAAATGAATTAGCAATCAAAATGATATTTTTTAATTAGCAATGGAATACTAACGAATTTATTCTAATTTTACCAACGGAATTCAATCCGTTGATAATTACAACGGATTATCAAGGGAATCTTTATATAAATTATCAACAGAAATTTTAGCAACGAATTATCAACTGAATTTTTTACCAACGAAATTGATTTTTCGTTGCTAAAAATTTATCAACTACCACTTTACAAACGAAAATTTACTAACAGATCCGTTGGTAAACCAATTTAACAATGGAATTAAGATTTTTACCATCGGAATATTCCATTAAAAAACAATTTTTTTTGTGGTGAGAAATATCTTTTAAAAAAAATTAAAAAGCAAATATCTTTTTGATTAAAAATAATAATATTATTAATTATTAAAATAAATACTCAAATAAAATATTTCCTCCGTCCGCTTCTAAGATGTCCATTTTACTATTTTGGACGTCCGGTTCAAATGTATCCATTTTTCCTATTTAATAAAAAATACTCAATATAACCCACCACTTCCATCTAATACAACTACTCACTTTTTTTTTCACTTTACTACACATTTTACATATAATAATAATACTCTAATACACTACTCACTTTACTACACAATTTACATACTAATAATACTCCTTAATCCACATAATACTTTAATACAACTACTCACTTTACTACACACTTTACATACTAATAATACTCCTTAATTCACGTACAAAAAGAAAATGGACACCTTAAAATCGGACAGAGGCTACGTTAAACAGTGGGAAGGGAATCCAGTTCCTCCGTACGGTGGAGAGATCCACTTCCGTGAATTCGCATTCACAGCCAGCTCATTGTCAAATTATTTTTGGGACTAAATTTAAACCACTGCCACGTGTCCACCTCCTTCATCGCGACAACATACAACAAAATCCATAGCTTGTTACACCCAGACCCAGCTGTTGATCTGATCCCCTCTTCAAAATCAAGATCCGATTACCCATGTCGAACCCGCACCTGCCCCTGAAAGCCGTGACCCTGACCCATGTCAGATACCAAAAGGGCGATCAATTGGGACATTTCTTGGCATGGATTTCCCTTGTCCCAATCTTCATCTCCCTCGGCGGATTCTTCTCTCACTTCATCTTCCGCCGTGAGCTCCAGGGCATTTGCTTCGCCCTCGGGCTTTTGATTTCTCAATTCATAAACGAAATCATCAAAACATCCGTTGAGCAAGCCCGGCCCGAGACCTGCGCCCTTCTCGAGATGTGCGATTCCCACGGTTGGCCCTCCAGCCATTCTCAATACATGTTTTTCTTCGCTGTTTATTTGACGCTGCTAACTTATTATAAAATCGGGGCTTTATTTCGAACTCAGATCTGGATTCTGGGAATTGTGGTCTGGCCATTGGCGGTTTTGACCCTCTATTCTAGGGTTTATTTGGGGTACCATACGGTGGCGCAAGTATTTGCTGGGGCGGCGCTAGGGGCGGCGCTGGGTGGAGGGTGGTTTTGGGTGGTGCATAAATGCCTCTGGTGTCATTTTCAGGCGATTGAGGAGAGTGCGTTTGGGAGGTTCTTCTACGTCAAGGATACTTCACATATTCCTAATGTGCTGAAATTTGAGTATGAAAATGCAAGGGCTGCTAGGAAGCATGTATCTTACAAGCGATTGGACTGATGGTTCCGTTTAACAATTGGGTATTGAATCTTCTCTTTCTTTATGTTCTGTTAATTTGTTTCTCATTCGATAAGCATATTTGTTTGATGATAAACACAATGATCAAGTTTGAGCATACCTCTTTAGTTACCATTTCATGTTTAGTTTTCAAGTAAATTTCTGAATACTAGTTGTGTGTGTTGGTCCAAATTTACTTTGTTTACGCCTCTTGCTGTGCAATCTTCATTTTGTATGTAGTATACATCAAATTGGTGAAATATATGACTGGTTTTTGATAAATGCCATTTGGAGTTGGTTCCGAAAACTTTAATGTACTTCTATAGGTTGATCACACTGTTATATGGAAGGTTTTGCTATGCAGTTGTAAATATAACAAGTCACTAAATGGATTCAAGATTTTCCTATCAGTTAAATTGACGGTTTTCTATGTGTCTGCATTTGAGAGAAGACACACTATGAGTGTATATACTGCTGTGCTGTATAATCTGCCTCATGCACGATGGAAATCTAGTTCATTAATTCTTAGAGTTAGATTTGTATCATGCTGCAAAACATTCAAAGTTCGATATTTCTCTATAAAGAATATCAACACTAATTTTAAGTCTAGTGGGAATAATTAGATGGCAATTCTCTTGTTTTAAATGTAATTTCTAAGGTTAAGGATGTATAGAATGTGCAGAGAATTTTATTTAGTTCTATGTAATGTCAGACAAAAACATGAACTCTTATGCTCGAATTTGTCAAATGTTGTTTTGCTTATGGACTTTCTCCTTCTATAACAATACATATGAAAATTAAAACTTGTTTCATAATGAAAAGAGAGATGTTTAGGATAATTTGATATTAAGTCCAGTTAATTTAGTTGATCTATTTTATCTGGCATTATTTGGTCATTTGTGTATCTGCACATTCGTAATCATGCACGTAATAGCCAAAACACCATGTTATTGCAAATTTGGGACTTCTCGTTTAGACATTTTTGCATACCTATTACAAAACTGCTGTAACTATCACATTACACGGTACTTGATTATGGTTTCACTACCACTGAATCTGATAACTGAATGGAAATAATAGTTAAGAAACAGAGCTGACTTTGTATTTGGTCATATTGGTGAATGATAGGTTGGTATCTAGTGGAAATTTATTCGCACGTCCATATAGTATTTGGGAATGAAGGGAGTAACTAAATTGTAGCTCTCAAATTGCCAGAATGAGGTTTATAATGTAGTAATATTCTATTTTTGAGCGACTGATGCCCCATTCTGAAAACGATCAAGTGTATCTATCTTGAAACAGTGTCGTCAACACCAGACAGATTTTTTTAAAGCAAATTGAAAGGTCCTTGTTCGTTTATTCAACATTTTTACTTATCATTGCTTGATCACCATGAAATAGTTACAGGTTGTTAATTTGTCGAATTACTAACACAAGCTACTTTTGATTGGTTCTTGTGAAGGGTTCGTGGCAACAGATGAGCGTTGGCTAGCTGTTTATTCGTGGATAGTATTATACTTACCACAATATTTCATTGTATTCAGTTCAACAACTTGCACCCAGATATTACCATTTTAGTCGCTGGTAGACTATAGTCTATACCATGTTTATGTTTATGTTGTCGTTTTGCATGTCTAAGGAATACGGTACATGTGTTCTAACATTGTAAAGCATGAATCTCACCAAGTTACTTTAAAGATGATGTTTGCTTGGTTTATAATTATATATATACTCCTTATTTAATTGAGAGATGCAATTCCATTAAGTTATCACAATAGTTGCTCCATTTTTATTTCCTAATTAAATAGAAAAAATTATAAGGTTTGAAAATAAGAAGATAGTGCGTTGCATTGAAAGCAACTAATTAAGAGTATTTATTGACATTAATGCGTTTCATCTAAAAGAAGGGGTTTTTCAATATCACTTTTGAAGAAGGTTATTATTGTGATAAATAATCAGCAAGTTAGGCAATAGTTCGTGACTGATCATGTAGTGTTTCACTATTAACTGCCAAACCAACCAATATATAAGCATGCTTATGAGACTTTCTTACAATCAATCACCCCCATAATTGGTGCAAATTGTAAGACTGGACTTTTTCTTTTATTTTTTCCCCATAAAAATTATATAAATAAAATATGGACTATTACTTAAATGTAGGACAGAGCACATTCAAATTTTGCAAAAAATGGGAAGCCAATAAAAAAAAAAAACAGAAAAAGTAGGAATATAATAAATGAGTAAACATTTTAATACCTTCCATGCTCTATATTACACAAACTAAACTGTGTGTATATGTCATGTTATTTGCAATATGAAAGGTTTATCATCAATGGTGATATCGAGCCAGAGCCCGATCAGAGGAGAGGGGTTTGGACCGCGGTTGAGGAGCAGATCAAGAAGAGTATCACGTCCAACCCCAATATTCAAAGGTAGAGAATATCCTCAGGAACCAACCTCTCCAAAGGTAACATGCATTGGGCAGGTCAAACTCAAATCCAAACCAGCTGCCGGCCGCGGTAGCTGGTTGCTCAAGAAACCCGTCATCTGTCGGAGTCCACGAATGTCGTCTTTCAGAAGGCTTCTCTGCAAATGGGGTTTGTTTTTCAAGTGCAAGAAAGTTGATGCTGCAGAAGATCATTGTTTTAAGGTTCATGGTCCGAGTGAGAAAGAGTCTATTGATCGTGACCGTTCGATCTTGACAAGGTGCAGATCATCATCATTGGGAGCTACATTCCGGAGCTCTCCATTAAGTCATGAACATGGTGATGATTTGCAGAACCCTAACTGTGAATACATATGATCAAAACCAAGAAATTGAATAATGAAGAAGAGATGGATTCGTTGGTAATGTTTGAATGCATTCAAAAATCTGTAATTTGGATTTATTTTATTTTATTCTTGTGAGTTGTGTATATATAATGTGAGATTGAAATTACATTACTACAATTGAAATTTTCGTGTGTATAAACTATGGTTAAAAACTACGCCCCTAAAAAAAATAATAATAAAAATTTACCAACCGAATTTACCAACGAAATTCAATCCGTTAGTAATTACCAATGGATTAACAACAAAAATGATATTTTTGTTTTAGCAACGGAATGCCAACGGATTTATTCTCTATTTTAGCAACGGAATTCAATTCGTTGCTAATTAACAACGGATTACCAACGGAATTGACTTTTCATTGCTAAAAATCTACCAAC
This sequence comes from Pogostemon cablin, assembly GCA_023678885.1. Lineage (NCBI taxonomy): Eukaryota > Viridiplantae > Streptophyta > Magnoliopsida > Lamiales > Lamiaceae > Pogostemon > Pogostemon cablin. Next base: position 546,230 of record CM042977.1, on the reverse strand, counting down.
TACCACTTTACCAACGGAATTCGTTGGTAAGACAATTTAACAATGAAATTAAGATTTTTACCAACGGAATATTCCGTTGGTAAAAAAGAGTTTTTTTTAGTTATACAGTATACTCCATGTGTTTTAATTAGTTCTGATAATGCATCTCATATACATAATACATATAAATTGAGGAAATTTCTAATACTATTTAATTATATATATGTTAGAGTGTAAACTAATTAAGTATTAAACGATTCAACTCTCTATCAGCTTAAACTTTTAGATAAGGTGGTCATTTAACATGGTATCCATGTGAGGGCTTAATCAGATACTAGATAAAATGTCTTATGAACAGTAAAAAATCGAGATAAAATAATGAATTTTGAGAAGCAATTAAAAAAAAAAAGGGGTGCTTTTAGATCGATGAAGCAATAAGCTACTCTGTAACTTTTGGAGACCCGATGAATTGTGTTTTCATTCCTTCGTAATGGAGTTAATACGGAACTGGTATATATCAAACTTTAGAAATTGAAAATGTATTTGGAAAAAAATAATTAGTAAAATAATAATATAATTAAATATGCTATATATATTCTCTATTTCATTTTTTACATATTTTTAATTTCAGCGTCTTATTTCAATCTTTACATTTTTTATGGTATATTGGGCCACACAAAATAATTAATAATATTTCAACGGGCTCAAATGTAGTACTAATACAACTACTCACTTAATCATTAAGGCAAATACTTGTGTAAATCGAGTTTATGGTGTAAACTCTGTGGTTACCCTTTTTTGATTGTACTATATGTATTATTAGGGTTTAAAGTAAAGAGAAATCATATAGGGTTTACACCGTAAACTCAATTTACAGGAAACTAACTCTTATTCATTAATGTTATATCATGCAACAAATTACATTTTAAAATACTATATTCTTAACTTATACACAAAAAAATAAATATAAAGATTAAAATGGGGGAGAGTAAACAAATTTACGTGACATGTTTTACTATAAAATAAAATTTTTGTATATAACACTAATTAATGAGAACTAACAAAATTAAAAATAATGTGAATATAATTTTTATTCATGCTATTTACTCCATATAAATTATAATACAAAAAGTAATGTAAAATATATTATTTTTTTAGGAAAATAAATATATATAGCATTAAAATATGCATGGTCAAAATAAATAAATAGAACTTATATATATTCAATTTTGCGTGGTATTGGTCTGCAATTATATGGCTGATCCATATTTTTGAAATGTGTGCATGATTGTTACATTTTTTTATGTTGAAAAATGCTTAATAAATGGTATTGTTCATTTTCATTACTCTTCTCTCCCATACTCTAATTTTCACTCTTTCATTTGAGAGATTGTGGCACAAATATTTACATATTTCTAAAGTCAAAACTAATTACATTTCTCCCACTTTATTTTTAAAAAAATTACTATTGCCTAACATATCTAATACTATACTTTATTATTTTATTTATTAAAAAAAATACTATAATATCTTTAAAAGTTATTACTACTTTTCCTAATCTTCATGCTAATTAGAATGGATGAAAATTATAAAAAGTCGGAAGAAATATTATATTTATTGCGTAAAAGAGTTTGAGTAAGGCCGGTAAATATCATCGCATGTAGAATTTCATGAAGAATTGAATATGGCATAATAGGGTATGTGATCACAGTTCACAAGCGTATAAGTTGCATTCGGGATAAAAACCACAATAAATGATCACGTCTCATCTAAAAGATAGATGTGTTAACCAACCACTCTAATATGTGGAATATATTTCATTAAATGGATTACGATGAGGTCGAATTTTGGACCTTTATTAAGTATACGTTCTGAAGTCAAATTAAATTACCATCTCATCTAAAAACTTAAATTAATAAAGAAAAGAGTTATTTAATACTTAATTATACTGGTCTAACCCAAAATAATTATGGTGAGTGATATTTGTGAAGGTACAATATTAATTTGATGCAATTAATCATATATAGGTTGCTAATCGTGAAACCCACTTACTATTGACCAATAATAACATCCATCAAGGTCGGTACGGTCATACGTGTTGGTGTGACTTATGGATTGCATATTTATTACTCTTTTATTTTAGATTATCAATTGTAATTACAAAATTATATCATAATGCATGTCAAACACACATATATACAATTTCAATGTCATCATTTTTATACATTTTGACTTTAAATTAAACAAACTACAGTCATAGTGTATAAATAATTATAAAAACCTAATCTTCTTTATACCTATATCTATTTATTTAGTTATTTTAATTAGAAAAAAAGGAGTTTTTTTCAATTTAAGAACTGAATAATAGATAAACTATTAATTCGGAATCAAAATTATATTTTCTATCAACTAATAGCATGAAATATATTAATTTATACTCCTATATGCTCAAACGTCCACATTTTGCATGGAGTATGTAAGATCTGACTATAAACTAAATTTCAATGAAAATAGAAAATAAATTACATTCGATCAAATAAGTTAATGACATCGAATTATTTAGTTTTTTTCTTTTAAATAATTATTGGTAAATTAGGATACATAGATGGATCATTTTAACAACCTAATCCTCACTTTTACACGTATCTATATAAAATATTTTATAAATTTCTTAATACACATTCATTTTATTTAATCATATAAAAAAACTTTTAATATAATTACATGTATTTGTAACATTTTCGACATCCTTATCAAGTTCTTTTAAAAAAGAGAAGAATTGAAGGAAAGTACAAAATCATCCTCAATTTCTCATCCGACAATTAGATTTTTCATGATTCTTGATTATATGTTATAACAACCATTTTTGGATGTTTGCAAAAATGAATCCGGCTGGGCCCACTGTGCTTTTGGTTGCAAATCAAATGTACCATGAAGCCCAATTTTAAGCCCATTTATTAGAGCTGGACCTCCCTCTATTTGAGCCCTATTAGACTATTAGTATTTTAATCCTAAATCCCAATTTCCAAATAAATTACAGTAGATAATGTCTTGTGAGACTATGCATGTGTGAGATGATTTGTGAGGCACATTAAAGTATGAGTAATTATTAATAGATAATATATGAGCTTATTAATTGTTAATGTATGTTTTTATGAAGTATAATAAATGATTTATTAAAAATGATTTTATAGTGTTATAATATGATTTATTATATACATATTTTAACTATCAATAAATATATTTTATCTATATAATAAACATACTTTAATAATGGTCGATCCGTTCCACAACCTACCCCTATATATCTATTTCACAAAAGAGTATCACACTATATTACTATTTTTTCACTTTGTATTCAAACCCAAATTCTTAATGCTATATTACTTCACTGCAATGTTATTCTATTGTTTTGTTTTCCTGTAAAAGCGATAATTAGCACATATTACTTATTTTGTAAGAGCGATTAGTTTTTTTAATACTTTTTAATTCATAATAACCCTAAGAATAAGTTAATTATTGATTTGGGACTATAATATATTTTTTTTAAATCAATTAAGGTTCGAAAAATATAATCAATTGAGGATTTGAAACAATAAAATCATTTAAAATAATAATTATAAAATTATAAATTTATCACGTGACACGCTATTTTATTAATAAAATTTTCTTAAAATTTTTATATTAAATATTTTAAAATTTAATATAATTATTGATAAATTATTTTAAGCTCTTAATTTATTTTAACCATACCAGACTACCATGCATCTTGATATATAAAAAATTTAGAGGCAAAGGGATGATAAAAACTAATTTTTAATTGCAAGATTCTTATAAATAATGAATTATGGAGTAAAATTTTAGGGTAGTGTATTCAGATATTAAAAAGACTATGGAGGACCATTTGTGGAAGAAAACACAAGCATCCAATCAATGCCTTTACAAAAATGGGGCCCAAATTAATAAAAATGAGGTTATTTTCATTTGACCAATATTGTTATTACTTTGTCGGAAAAATTATGCAAAATATGTGACGATGTGCTACCTTCATAAATGCCCTAACCTGCAATTTAATCATTCTTTAAACATTAATTGAAATTTAAAATTCACATAATTCTTGCTACATGTATTAATAATTCAATATGGAAGAACTTTGTTTTTTAACTACGTACTGACTTAACTTTCTAAATCCTTAAAACTCGATTAAAAATTCCGTTTTATTCCCAAGTTAAAGTCCATTGATTGCAGTGGGTTGGATATTAATTTCATGTAAGTCGAACTTTATGGGAAAATAAATAATCTGGTCCTGAAGAGAGCATTTAATTTGCCAACTATAATTGGTCACATCTGATTGTTAAATTTGTGAATAGTATTCTTATCTCCCAAAATAAACAATAACAAGAGAGAATTTAATTAAAATAATATAAAATAATAAAAACGCGTTAGAGCTGGCAGAAGAGAACGTAGGAAGGGGATGATCTCGACTTCAGAGGGATTGAGCTCTCTCAGAATTTCACTTTTCTATACTTTTTCGATCACACAAAACTAATTAACCACATTAGTTTATTTATCCATAAAAAGATGTACGTGTGATATGATAGTATAAGGTTTTTTTATGCAATCGAATTAATTAAGAAGGTTGCATATTCTATATCGTGAGTTTTAAAAAAGTAACAATTTCTCATGAAAGAGAATACATACTAGTTCCTAATTCGATTTTACATGTAATAATCAGGTTCAAAGTAGATTTAAATTTATGTAAAAGAAGTGTGAATATCTTTTATTATAGTATTTAAATAAAATAAAATGGAGCTTAAATAATTTTTTTTAACATGCATAAAAATAAGGCAAATTTATGTGAGACCGTCTCAAAGTAATAATATTGTAATAAAAATGATATTAATCAATAAAAAGTGACAATTATTTGTTAAAATAAAATATTTTATAAATAATTTATAGTATGAATAAAATTGATAACATTCTTACTAATACAACTAATTAAAAAAAAAACTGAGTCTAATAAAGAAGTGTTGCTAAGATAATAAAAATGAAAAAAAATAAAAAATGAAAGAAGTAACAGGGGCAACAACCACCTACAGGCTGTACCCTCTCATTCTTGATTCAGTAGTATAGTTGCACCAATTTCCATTGAATTCCAAAAAAATGTCACAAAACTACTAGTATAAAAATTAATATTGATGATAAATTATGGGCATAAGGGGTCCATAATGTGGTGAATGAGAGATGTTGAGAAAGTAGGAAAACCCCAAGAGAGAAAAAAGAGGGTAGGTTCTTGTGTAGTGAAGTGTCGACGACTCTTCTAGACATTTTAAATAACACACATGGGATTGTCAATTTGGATAGTGTTGGGCTCCATAATTTCTTGGCAAAACTATAATATTAACATATACAACAGATTCTTTTGAAGTTAGTTTTTTTTTTTTAATTAGATTATCACTAAATGACAAATCTCTTGTGAGACGTTATATATGTGAGACAGAATGTGAGACATATTAAACAATGATTGTTAAAAGTAAATAGAGACATATTAAAGTAATATAGATAAATTTTACTTATTGAAAGTAAAATTATCTTAAATTCTGCATTAAAATATAATTTTAGATTATTATAATATGATTCACTACAAATTCCATACTTTCACATAGAGTATATATTTATACTATGCTATTTCACAAAAGAAAAAAAAAAGAAAAAAAAAGAAAAAAAATAAATCAACCAGTCTATAATTGTTTTCCCCTTCTCTCGGCTAGGCTACATGATTTCATTCTTTGACTGTACTCATTGCTAATAATTATACTTCACTTATTTATTTTATCTTGTAATTAGCTTAGATTTATTTATGCGTATATAAATAAAATAATAATACTCCCTCCGTCCCACGTATTTTTACCCACTTTCCATTTTGGGGTGTCCCACGTACCCATTCCATTTTGGTAAAAATACATATTATTTTATTACCTACTTTTTACAATCCCAACAACTTTAATTACTTTTTTACACTTTATTCATCATTCCCAATAACTTTATTCACTTTTTCTTTTTAAATTACTAATTTATCCCTACTTTTTCTTACATTGTATATTAAAAAAATAAAACGTCTTAATCTCCGTGCCCGTACAAACGAGTAAAAATACCCGGGACGGAGGGAGTAATATTTTCGTAAAATATACAGACGCACAAGCAGAATGCATACATAAATGTTCCAGCACAACGCATTCCAATCTCAATCAATGGCTGTGACGACGGCGACGTTTTGAATTGCCCAAAACTACTCATCATCATCATGTTTATCTTCCTCCTTCCATCTGATCATACCTTCCAATCAATTATCTGCTGATCTTAGTTTTCTGCTGAAGAGCAGTATGTTTGGATTTCTACTTATCCTGCTCTTACTCACCGGGCCGGGCTTCTCCAGAGGTGATTATTTTCTGTAATTTCTTATTTTAATTCGTTGAGTTCATCAATTCATGCGTGGATTAACTGCAATTGCAGGGCGTTCGCATTCGGGGTCAGAGATTTATGAGATAGATTACAGGGGCCCGGAGACGCACACCTACATTCCACCGCCCAATCGGGCCGGGAACAGGCCCAGGATACATCGTCGAAAATCCAAACGAAATGTTTTTAATAGGCATTAATGGCTCATCTTTGAATCCTGTATTTCTATGGAATTTTCACCTCTTGGGAAAAAAGAATGTTGTGAGTTGATGAAAAGGGTACTTCTGTAATTTGGTGAAGAAGATGGAGATTTATGGTGGTAATGTTTACTGTAAAATTATGTTCATTGTACAGGTTTTCCTTCTTTCTTTTTTAATTTAACTCATTTTATTTTTGTATAATAATGTTACAAAAAATTATTTTGTTGTTGCGAGGTGTTTGCTTAAAAAAAATAATGCCTACTCAAAAATGAAAATGATAAGTTTAAGTTGAAAAGAAAGGAGACCCTCGTGAAGGTAAAAAAAATTCGCTATTTACTCCGGTCTTTCCTTTTACTTGAGACGTGGAGTTTAAGAAACGGATTATTGCTCTCTGCAATAATTTTATTAACTTCTAATTGTCTCTTTATATTTACTATAAATACTTTACGTAAATACGTTATGATAAGAGTAAATTTTAAAAGTAATGTGGTTTTTTTTTAAATAATACATCCATGATAGAGTAATTTGTGTTAGATGAGATAATATTTTTGAAAATACTATAGTATATTGAAAAACTAGTATATATTTTAAAATTTTATTATTTTTGGTATGTTCTATGTTTATTTCCAATTTTTAATTCAAATTTAGGATTATTTAATTTAATTATTTTTTTGTTTTGGTTTAGATTTTAATAAAACAAAAGTTTTACATATTTCTTATTCAAATCAAATCTTACTCCCACACATCACTCAATACTTTTACACATAAATTCAACACTACTTTATTTCCGTGACATAAAAGTCGCCGTCGAACAAGACACGGCGACGGTGCAGATGGCGGCGCTTCCGTGACAGGTGGGCTATTCATTTTTTGTTGTTTATTTGATATACATTGAATAATTGTGCAACTTGAAAACACGGTGGGTTTTCTTTAATGATTCATTTTCATTCAAATCTCCGATCAGTAGCACGAATTATTAGTTATGCACAAGCACGATAATCATAATTGATCTTGATTGTCTTAGAAAATTATTACAATTAATTTTATATTATTATTATTATTATTTTTTTTAGCATACTCCCTGTTCACACAAAATCATTCACACTTTTTCATTTTTTTATCACACAAAACTCTTCATATCTCTTACAAAAATCACTTTATCCAATAACCTCAAAAATTACCTTAATTTCAAATTTACCAAATATTTTTCATACATAACATTACTTTTATTTATTTTTTATTACTTAAAAATACTAATAATATTCTTTATTCTCTATTGCCCTATTAATCTTTTCAGGACAAAAATGTATAACATCATCAATAACTGAAATTTAAATATGATATAAAAGGTTTAACGTTTTCCCTAAGAATTCAGTGCTACTTCTAACAGTATTTTTTCTTTGAAATTTATGTCCCATTTTTTTCTAGATGAATAAAATCTCATAATTATAACCCTCAAGTTTTAGAATTTATACCAAGAAAATTAATAATAATAGATTATATGCGTGTGTCGGTGGCTGATCATCTGTTACGTTGAAAATAGGGATGTCAACGGGGCAGATCTGGCCGGGTAGTTAGCTACCTGGACCCGGCCCGTTTCTAAATTACCCGTCCCGGACCCGCCCCGTGACCCGTACAGGTCTTAGTATAGGGACCCAGAGCAAGACCCGTACGGGGCGGGACGGACCCGCCCCACCTTTTTTTTTTTTTTTTTTGAAACTTCATTTTTTTATACGTGAATGGTCGTGACTTACCATCTTAAATATAATTACTAGTTAGACCGTTAGTTTACAAGAATTAATTGTTGTCGCAACTTATCATTCCTAATTAACAAATTTTACAAACAACCATAATTTAGATAATAATAATAATAATAATAGTGTGAGTGAAAATGGAAAATATTCTAAAAAATAATTTTAAATAATAAATAAAATATAAATAACATATTTTATATATATATATATATAAATGTGTGCATACGGATCGGGCCGGGTACCTGCAGGTCTAGAATGAGACCAGGACCCGGCCCGTTTCCAAACGGGTCCGGGCGGGTCCGGGGCAGCCCAAATCACGCGGGGCGGGGCAGGTACGCCCAAATTGACATCCCTAGTTGAAAAGAATGACACGTGGAGGTCCTACACCTTCAAGGTAGTTTTATTATCTATAGTAGTATATAGTATTATACTGCCCCAGGGCATAGCTCAAGTGGTAGAGGGGAGGGTGGAAAGGCCTTCCAGCTGAGCTTGGTTAGCTCAAATGGTAGAGGGGAGGGTGGAAGGGCCTTCCAGCTGAGCTTGGTTGCTGCAGGGTGGGGGTTCGAATCCTGCCTTTGGCATGGATTTAGCCGCAAGCACAAGTTTAACAGTGAACCCTCCCTATAAGCCACCGATTTACCTCCTCCACCAATCCCCAGGGCAGGGGCGGTGGGGGCCCCTAATGGTGGGGTACACCATTTAGTATATAGTACTATACTTCAACATAGCCACCCGACAAGCCCGTGCCTTTAACCGTGGAGTAGAATTTATAGACAAGTGTACTGGGCCACGAAATAATTGGGCTTGACATCAGTTCCACAATAATAATATCAGTAAAACTTTTTACATAATATGGCAAAAATAAAAAACAAATTCACCAACAAAAAGATTGATCTAAATTGCTCAGAAGCCAAGCGTAACAAGAAGATTTCATCGAAGAATCAACACTGAGTCGATCATTCTTACATGTTAGCACCTCATCACTGCAATATGCTGTCTTCTTTCTTGCCAAAAAAGGATTGGATTTAAATCCTAAATATACAATTGAGTCAATTGTGACCATGGCAACAAGATCCTTTCTTTTTTTTTTTCTTTTTTTTTATCATTGAATCAAAACTCCACAAGGAAACTAAATAAAATGGTGTATAGATGTAGCTACTGTAAATTTGAATGGAAGCTAAAGAAACTTCCTCCAATCGTGTAAGTAGCTATATATTGGCACCGTGCAAAAGGCGACTTCTCATTCTTATTAAAAGAAACACCCGTTTAAGATGCCTTGGGGTTACAAAAATGAATTGGAATGAACAATAATATAACCAGTTTATTGTATCACAAAACAATGAGGCTGTTTCATGGATCTTCAAACGGGTTAGATGAATTTAGGCTCCAAGCGGCAGACGGGTCACCATGGAAAAAGGCACCTGCTGCTGACTCGTATGGAGCCATCCAACAATTTCCAAAAACCAAGCTTCAATTCATCATCTATTAAACACTAATTAACAAGGAAGAAAAAAATCTTATTACTATAAGGAAGACATTAACTCTAATTAAAGACCCTCTAAACAATTCAACATTCAGCAATGGAGGCTTTTCCACATAATACAAACAATGGACCTCACCAGAATCAATTATACATTTTCCATTTACCAGCGACACAATTAGTGGAGATCAGAGATTGGTAAGGTTTATCAGTCACTGATAATTCAGAAACACGGACCAAAATAAGCATTCATCACATCTCCAAATTCCACATGAAAAAAGAAAAGAGAGAAAGAATTTCTAATCTAAATCAAACTCCTAGAACAAAAAACAAAGGCGAAATCATCAGAGACTTAAATACAATGAATCATGGATAGAATAACCGCTCATATTGTTGCAGTATCTTCTCATCAAATGATTTCATTTTAGCATGAAACAGAAATGGACATTATTGAAAAATTAAGAGAAAAACAAAAGCAAAACAAACCATAGGATGGATGCTGATTGAGATATTGAGGTGAGCGCTCCACAGATATAGCAGGGGAGGAGTGAACCAGAAACCCTAAATTCAGCGGAGGGGGATGGGCTTAATGGCAATTGAATGGGTCTTTCATTTATATGGGCCCAATAGATGCCAGGTTCAATTAAATGTGAAAAATAGGTATCTGGCTTGAAGCCCAGGCCCATCAACCCTATATGTCAGGATAATAAATGACATTTTTAATGAAAATTCGTTCATATAAAAATATACTGAGAAACTCTCCTGTAAGACGGTTTTTTGTGAGACGGCTTGACCCATTATTAAAGTATGCTTATCTTATATATGTAAAGTATGCTTATTTGTAGTTAAAATATGTCAATAATGAATCATATAATAACATTCTAAAATTATACTTTAATTCATCATCCATCATATTTTACTAAACATACTTTATCTATATAATAGAAATACTTTAACACGTCACACAAATGGTTTCACATAAGTAGCGTCTCACAATAGATTTTGTGAAATATATTTATAATAGGGGTTTAAATAAGAAAGATTGATAAAATATTTTTCTTATTGAAGTTACATAATCTCTTTACACGTTTCCAGACATTTTTTTTTCTTTTCTAAATGTAAAAATATGGATTTTTAACATATATTTTAGCTAAATTTAGGGGAAGTAGTAATTAGCAATAAGTCGTTAATGTCATGGGTGATTTTAGTTGGTATCTAAATATGCGGCGAACCATGCTTTTGTTCAGCAAACAAATCAAATCCAACAAAAAATACTAATTCAATAAATTAAAAAAGAAGTCATCAAACAAGCTTGGAAACGAGGGAGAGCATATTAGCAAAGGCCATCTCTCGATTTCTTCCCTGATTTATTCACAAACACATTGTATAATTTTCTGTGTAATTTTTTTAAATTTTCGATGGCTAATTATACTCCTTTACCGATAAAAGAAGAAGAAGCAGAAGAGGAGAAAGAAGTGAAATCCTCCACCGCAGAGAAAAAGGGAGAAACAGTATCCGCCGCCAAAACGGTGGAAGTCCGCCTCCCCCAGGATGGACGGTTGAAGGGATCCCGGTGGCTGATTCCAGGGTGATGAGGGGAATCCGGCATCTTCTCTTGCATTGGGAAGAATGATGACTTCTATAGCAGTGATGTTGAAGTTTGTGAGTTTTTCTTAAATTTAAATTGCCCTTTTATCTCAAGAAGATTTGATATTTGATTATACTTGGTTGCTGATTTAGGAAAAGGAAAATGCTCAATTGATTGGATGATTTGGGATTGCTGTTGTGTATACATTTGTGAACCAAGAAAAATAAAATTATTTGTAGATATAAAGATGGGAATTAATACAGCATAAAATAAAAATTGAACGTTTCAATTTGTAGCTCTATCTGTCTATGATCCTGAAGAAACTATAGCATGTTTATCAATTTATTTCATTCTATCAAGTTGTTGGATAGATTCATACATACTATGTATATGTGGCATTGAGTTATCAGTTGCCCTCTATATCCTGAATCAGAATCATTTAATCATCTCTCAAAAACCTGTATTTTATGCGATTTGGAAGCAATGATTATGAACTAAATTGCATTGTGTTCGAGTAAGTATTCTTGGAGGAATTGGTTTTTATTTAATATAGGAGCAGTATCTTCGTATGTGGTGGTGTGAATGATGGATGTAATATGGGGCAGGCATACTGGGAAGTGTAGCCCCTTGTGTGCTGCACGGGAGCAATGTGGAGAGACTTGGATCGGGTCCTGGTTCGTTTGCCACTCACTGCTTGCCTTATGCTGGGCTTTACTTGTTGGGGAATTGCTTTTTTGGCTGGAATTGCCTTGCACCTTGGTACTCTTATCCCAACCGCACAGCCATTCGTCACAAGTTTAACTTAGAGGTTGGTTGATGATATTTTAACATAAATAAATGATTTTGCATCCTATTGGTTCTACGTTGGAAGGCATTCTGGTGGAACTCATCATATTCATTCTTCTGTATTCTTTACTTGTCTTGTGAAAGACACTAGTAACTAGTTGCTACTTAGGTAGGGTGTGTAAATGGTTTGTTTAGAACACACTTTATTACTTTCTCAAGTCTTGTTGCCAATGTTGGATTGTGTCCAAGTAATAAACATAATTTTGTTAAAACCACAGGGGAGCTGTGAGGGCATGAGCAGATCCTTTGGGTGCTCCGACAACATTCTGATGGACGAGGCCCAGCGTGAGCAATGTGAATCTGCTTGTGATTTTGCAACCCATGTATTCTGCCATTCTTGTGCCCTTTGCCAGGAAGCTCGTGAGGTTCGTCGTAAGCTTCCTCATCCTGGATTCACTGCCAAGTGCCAAACCCGTCTTTTTTATGCTTCCGCCTAGTAGCCAGACCATGGCCCGTGGACCCTAAAACAGCCTCTTTTGTATCGATTGTACAACCACTGGAGTACATGATTTCTCCCCCATAACTTCTCTGTAACATGCAACTTGTAGTGGATTTTTTGAGCTTCACAAGCGCGATACGAGTTTTATGACCTAGGAGTAGCAATGCCGTTGTGTGTATAAATTTCGTTTATCATTTTTTGTTCTATATGTGCTGTCTCAACACACATGTCAGAGTTCAAATTTTGACAAGTTTTGTACTTGTTATTATGAATACAAACATCTATACCAAAGCAAAAACAACAGGGTAAAGTTTAAATATATTAAGTCCTAAACGGTTCACATTGCAATGGTTCCTAGCATGTTAAGTAAGAGCTCAATTTGCAAGGGGAGTATTATAACTTCACCTTAGTCTATTCTCCTGGTGCTGAAACCCCTTGCTTCAGTCTTTCCTTCATCTTCTTCTTGGAGATGGGCTTCTTCCTCTTAGGAGGCAATGTTTTCTGAGCATACATGTAAAGCGCTTAATTTCCAACGAGAAAAAACAAGAGCAGCCCACCGATGACGAGCAAGACGATCAAACCTGGGTTGAACCCTTGAGCTTTACCCTCTTTATTCTGTGAATGTAGTTGAAAAAGATAAATAGCACCTAAAATGGGATGTGTTTCATAATATACATATTTTAGGGAGAATTAAGAGCAATTAAGCATATCATAACCACCTAGCTTAAGTTTCAGCTGGATAAACAGCTTAACTCAAGCAAAAGCATGTCCATAGGCTATAGCTACCTATGAATTGAAATAACCAACTATACAAGATAAAAACATAGCAAAACTGAAGTATCTTCGAATTCTAAATCTAAGTCAAAAGCAGGAAATGTTTGCTTAGAAATCAAGTGATAAAGCATCAATATTATGCCCCAAAAGACCATACATCCTAGCTTACTGTCAGCCACAATTCAAGCACATATCAGATCAAGAAGTCAGCATATAAATTTTGAATGCATAAAGAGGTTATAAACAAAGTAAGAGTATCACTAAAAGGGACAAGGGCACCTATGAAGCTGAGAGGAACGGTTCAAGAATGTCCGAAATCAATCGCTAGTTCACTCCTACAAATTGTTATACTTGTTTGATCAATCGAAACGAATGTGGAACAACTTATAATCAAACCAAACAAATGTTGAGCAACAATCTGCTCCTTTTACATAAATTCATTTGTCATACTTATCAAGCTCAAACATCAGTGGAGCTTTTAATCTTATGAAATTGTATAAAACAAAACAAAATAAGGGAATGTTGATAGTTTACGGAGCTAGCCTCCGATGGAAAAAATAATTATACCCTTAAATATTCTAAGCCCTAAGAATAAACATTAAATTAACTTAACAATATGAACCATTGGCTAGGCTTGTTGACCACACTAGCCTTTTCTTCAAGTAATTTTTGGGATTAAAGCGTATCGTCATCGTGGGTTATTGTTACATGGGATGTTATTGAGGGAGTCTCTTGTACAAATCCAGTAAATAAAACCCACCCTCATAAATATAATCAGCCATTTGAATAGATCGCGGCCAGCATTTCCATAAAATGCCAAAATTCACGATAAAGAATTAAGAAAACACGAATGCAGAAAAAAAATAAAAAATCATAGATCCATCAAAGTTGAGTTAAGTGCAGATGAGATGATTAATAATACCATGCGATCAAACGATGGAGGAACTTGACCGAAATCGGCATCTGAGGAATCCATTCTTCCTTCTTTCCCCCTTATTCTGACCTTGAGAAAATTTAACAGATCAACATTGGGAGAAACTGAGGTCAGGTTCTAAATTTGACGAGCGCGCGTTATTGCTCGGAAACGCAGCAAAAATATCGAATTAGGTCCTTACTTTTTCTCTTTATTACGAATGAGGTCCTTATTTTTTCCCTTGATTACGAATTAACCCCATTTTCTTGTTTGTATATCAATTCCAAAACGCTCAAGCACAAGCCAGGCCCAATACTTTTTCCTATCAAAGAATCTATTTGACCTAGGGGTGGGCGGTATGGCATACCGAAGATTTTTGGTCATACCATATACCGTACCGAAATTTTTGGTATTTAAAAAATCATACCGTTACCTTACCTAAACTTTCGGTATAAGAAAATAGTATACCTTCTACTTACCAATATTTCGGTATGCCATACCATACCTAAAATATCGGTATATATCATCCTATTACATAGTTTGCTATACCGTTATACATCTAAAATTCAATAAATCTTATAAAAACCATGTACTAGAAAAGTGAAAGATAGCTATAAAACATACTCTAATAAATAACAAATTCAAAAATATACGACAATCTGCAAATGACCAAATTAAATAAGAGTAAGTCTCATGAAAACCGGGTTTACAGGTAAGCCTTATTTTTTAATATTACTCTTTAATATATAAAAAATAACTCTTTGAAGAGTAATAATTTTTATACAATAGAGTAATAATTCGTATCTCTAAAAAGTAATTTTTCATGTACTTAAAGTAATCGATACATCGAGATTTACAAGAATTTGAAGAGTAATTTTTTAATTTAAAAAGTAACAATTCATGTGCTAAAGAGTAATTTTTTATGTACTAAACAGTAACCGAGTTTACATAATTAATATATCTAAACCCGTTTTACAAAGTGTTTGTCATTAAATAAATAGTACCTAAGAGATCTACACAAAAATATATGAAACTTATATTAAAATCAACACTTTTAAATTTCCATATACATAGAATTACTTAATTAAAAAATAAGTACTAATATCATGTAAGTCAATGATCTTTATCAATAATTTATAATTATGAAGAAATATACAGTAGGATTTTAGATTTAATCTTTAATAAAATAGTGTATATATATAATTTAATTAAAAATTATAATACATAAATAATAATTATAATTGTATGTATCATCTAATATGGTAATATCGTATCATATAACTCAAAAAATTGAATATTTTACGGTATTTCGGCATATACCAAAATACCGCGGTATTGATTATTTATATACCTTTATCGTACCAAAATTTTCAATACGGTATCATACCTTACCAAAAATTTCGGCATACCTAAAATTTCGGTAAAATCGGTATTTTTTCGTTATGATAAGGGCGGTATACCAAAATTTCGGTATTTTTCCCCAGCCCTAATTTGACCCCAGTAATAAAATTAGTAGTATTAATTTTTGTTACAAATAATTTATTTATTTATTTAATGATTAAAGAGAGGGTGCAACTCAAACCCTTTAAATAGAGATCCAATGATGGGCTCAATGGACCACTCAATTCATTTATCATGATATTGTCCGCTATGAGGCACAAAAGATCCGCACAATTTTAATTTTTGAGCATTTTCATCGAAAGATGTTATGTTAAGAAGAATCTAGTCCACACTTATATATCGATAGTTATCCCTACTTGCCACTGCTAACCAATAATTTTGGTTGTCCATTCAACCTACAAAGTGTATAAATCACTTCTTATTTTTTGTTATATGGTATAAAGTTGAAATTCGCATTTTATAAAAAGGGGAAAAAATGGATAATGTATTGATTAAGTTGAAATATAATATAATTTATCAGTAAGTTGCTTGCATTAAAAATGATATCATTCTAAATTTTAAGTGTAATGTCAATGTGTCATACTAGACTATTTAATAATTAAAAAAAATATATTAAAACATAAGTCCCAACAAAATTGTTCACTCTTACTACAAACCGTGAAAATTTGTTGGAACAAAGGAAATTAAAAAAGAAATGGTGGTGTTGATGCAATGAAGCGTGTAAACTCCATGGTACTAGGTGTATTATGGAGAAATCATACAACAAGGGTTTCAATTATTCATTCAAAACGTTGTTGCTGCTCCTCACAGTAATACTAGGGTTAAACTACATGATGCTTAACAAAAATAGTGTTTAGCCACTAAATAAATTTATTAATTAAGTCAAACTTTATTAATGAAACATACGGTCTGACTTTTATCAACTAGATCAAATTGGTCCAATAAAAGCCACAGGCTTCATCTCCATCAGTTGCCTACGGTTAAAGGGTTTTAGCCTATTAATTTTAAGAGATGAAACCTTGGATATTGAAAATAGCGTTTAAATACTAGTAATATTTATTTAAGTTATTCATAAAAATTGGAGGCATCCTATCCTATATCCCACAAGTAGATATGTGAGTTGTGCATATGGAGGCAGACCAGCCATAGAGGTGGAGACATACATTCTTCAAAAAATTTGGGATACTATACTCATGCACCTTCTAATTCCTCATATTCATTCATGGACTAATTTAACTTGTGTGCATCTCTAATTATTATCATTACTATTATTATGTATACTTGGCAATTTGAATTAAATTTATTTAATGAGAATTAACAAATTAAAATGTTTGGTTGACAATGATTTCAAATTTAAATAATGACTATACCTACCATATATCATCCTCATTTCAAAAAGTTTTCCAAGTTAATATAAGAACGAAGAAACATAAATAAATATTCCATATCTTAATTTAATAATTAATTTCCCGAATGCATACAAAGCTTTGGATTTTGTCTTCTTTTGAACATTTAAGTACAGGGGACGTTTAACAATTATTTCCATGCCTGAAATCCCATTCCAACTTTATTTTATTAAAATAAGAAAATAAAATAATATTAGGAGTAATAAATTCAAATCATTACAAATATAATAAAGGAGAGAACCGACAAAATTTCAATAGCTCAAAAATTTTGTCCACTTCTCCAAGTCTTGATGAAACTAATGATATACTATACTCGATCAAAATTAGTTAAGTATATTAAAATTATTTTATTTTATTTTATTTATGAATTTTATAATAATAATAACATTATTTATCATATTGTCTCTGTTAAAAATATTTAAAAATCAAATTATATATAAATTACTAAATGAATCTAGCAGCAAATATTTAAAATTTTTATTATAAATAATCAAATTACAATTTTAAAATGCATATGAGATAAATGATTATTATAATAAAAAAATGTGTTTTTGAAATAATATATCAGAAATTTTATTTTAATCTAAGTTGATTAATTTAATTTAATTATTTATTGAGTACTATATTTTCAAACATTATCTATATTTTAATAAATAAATTAATTAAAATTCGCCAGGCCACATTGGAATCATAAATCCAACACTGAATTGAATTAGACACGAAGCATGTAGAAGAAAGCCGAGAATCATTCCAAATGGAGGAATGCCAGCAGACAAATATTTATATGAGGCATTCTTATTTTCTATTTAAATAAATAAAAAGAAATAATTAAAAGTTGAAATTCCAAAAATATCTACCAATAAATATATGCGTTTCTTCTGCCAAATATATATTACACTAACACTTTAACAAATCTCTACTCATAATTATTTGCTTTTGACTTATAGGGTGCTAAGGAAAGCAACCACCCACCTCTCTCCATTAAGAAGGAGTATCTTTCTCAACATAATGTGACTTTTTTAAATGTTAACTTTCAAATAAATCCATTCATAAGGAAAAAAAAAAGAAGTTAACGAATAACTGAGCAATAAATATTTAGTATGAGTTTACCTCGTAAAAATTAACTGCATTTGTTAATTAATATTTTAATGAGTTTATATATAGAATAATATCTTATCCCCTCTCATAAAAAATTGGTAAATCTTTAACATCTCAATTAACAAAATAATGAAATAACAATACTTGATGAGGCCTCTATGATTTTGTTTTTATTATTGTTTTTACTTTTGCATTTAAACCTCACATTATATAGGAAGAAGTTTACAAATATTTCTAAGATCTAACACAATTTCAAAATTTTATTTTTCACAAACACAATATATATATATATATATATATATATATATATATATATATATATATATATATATATATATATATATATATATAATAGTGATGTTGCATGGATATTGTAATTAATCATATACAATAACGAAAATTAGGATGTGATAATGAAATTAAAGATTAAGATGCGTTGAATGCAAGAAAATGACCATCCACTTTGCTCCCCACTTATAACCGGTCTATGCCCTTTTTCTTCCTTGCAATTATCAATATGAGATTATAATAAATCAAAATGTGACTTATTGCAATTATCAATATGAGATTATAATAGATCAAAATGTGACTTATGAGATGACAATAAATCAATTTTGTTAACTAATTAAGTTTGTGTCATTGCTCTCATCATCTCCTCTTTCTCTCAATGGAGTTTGGAGAGAGAGAAGAAAACATTAAATCAAATTCCACCCACTTAAAAGAATTAACCTTAACCTTTTTTCTCTTTAGAAAAAAATTAACATTAATGAAGTTGAAATCAACGTACAGTTAGAAGGAGAGTCCATTGTATAAATAATTCCTTATAATTATTCAATAATTACATAATCTAAACCCGAAGAAACAGTCGGAATTTCATGCATGTTACATGATCCAATCGACCCTTATAATTGGATAAATAAAAAAATTACTATAAATATTCCATCTTTGTCTAACATTAAAAAAAATAAAAATAAATCTCAGACTAAGTCTAAACTGGTGGCGCCGGAGTCTCCGGCGGGCAGGAAACTGCTTTCCGACGAGGAGGTGGAAAGGTTGATCATGGCGCCATTCAAATCGGACACGCTGTCCTGCAACGTCATCAGCAGCTGTGACGTGGAGAAACTGAGACTAGGCTTTGTTCTAGGGACAATAGGCACCTCAAAATCTCCGACCAACATCTGAACCACACTTCTCATCGACGGTCGAGCCATCGGATCCGGGTGCGAACAAGCCAACCCGACCAACAGCACCCTCCTCACCCCACCCTCATCGTACTCACCCCCCAACCTCGGATCAACCGCCGCCATCAACCGCTCTTCCCTATGCAAACCCCACACCCACTCCACCAGATTACCACCGGGAACCATCTCCTTCTCGATCGGTCGCCGCCCCGTCACCACCTCCAGCACCACCGCTCCGTAGCTGAAAACGTCGGTTTTGTCGGTGGCTCTGCCGGTTACTAGGTATTCCGGAGCTAAGTACCCCATTGTGCCTGCGGCAACCGTGGCATCAGGGGATTTGTCGTGCTGGATCTGTCGGGCCAACCCGAAATCGCCTAATCTCGGGTTGAATTCCTCGTCCAACATGATGTTGCTGCTCTTGATGTCTCGATGAATCACCTGGTTTTCACATTCTACATGTAGATAAGCTAGAGCTGAAGCTACCCCTCGCAAGATTTTGTTCCTATGCGGCCATGGCAATAACATCCTCGATTCGAACAAAGCTTTGTCCAAACTCCCATTCGACATTAGATCATAAACTAATAGAATTTCCCCCTTTTCGTGGCACCACCCCTGTAATCTGATGAGATTTCGATGCCTAAGTGTTCCTATTATCGATAATTCGGATAAAAACTCTGTTTTCCCCTGTCCATGGTGGCTGGACCGCTTCACCGCCACAATTTCGCCGGTGGTCGGGAGAACGCCTCTGTACACCGTCCCGAAGGCTCCGTTCCCGATTATTCGATCGGAATCGAAGCCTTTGGTGGCAAATTTTAGGTCCTTGTAGGTGAATTCTCTTGGCATTTTGATCACTTCCGAAGCTAGATTTTGTGACTCTTTTTCATTTTTGAATTTCTTGTTGTAAGCCCATATGAATGCTAGAGCGCAAAATGCAAGGAAAAAGGCGCTAGCGGTAACCACTCCGGCGACGGCGGCGGTTTTGCAGAGATGGTTGTGGCATTTCCCTCTTCCTTTTGTTGTGGTGGTGGTGTTTAGAGCGGCGGCGGATAAGATGCATCCGGCATTACGCCATCCTGCGGCGGCGGTGTTTCCGAGTCGGGAGTCGGAGTTTGGTCAAATGAGGAGGAGAAGCTCCACCAGTGAATGGTGTGGATTTCTGTGCTACCCTGAGTCGACCCAGAGAAACCAACAAAAATGGAATCTTTCAGTATATACTGGCTGAGATCAATAGTTGCAGATATAATTGGATCCTTGGGCTTGGAGTTGGAATAAGATACGTACACATTGAGCAACTGAGTCGACCCGGAGTAGTCAATCCACGAGTTGATCGAATCACCGCTTTTCAGATCAACCCCGATGGTTTCCAAATCACCGACTCGAGTGGAGATCATGGAGCTCAAATCCACACCCACGTGATTACCGTTAATGTCCTTGAATTCAACGTCCATCATAGTGTCGAACTCCACCGCAACGACGCCGTTTGAGGCGCCAGTCGCATCGACGATTCCCATAAAGCCGCCTGCGTCACCGATGAAGTCATCGTTGGGCGATATGACGAAGGCCAAGCCGCCGCCGATGGAGGAGGGGTTCAATTTGGTAATAGAGAAAGTGAAGAATGTGGAGAAGCTGGCCGGATTATGTAGTCCAGGGCGGCGAAATTTGACGGGCTTAGAGTATAAGATTTTACCGGCGCCGGAGTTGGGGACGCCGAGATCGCGGTTGAGCCTGACGCTGTCGTTGGTCCAGTGGGCCTCGCCGATTAGCTTGAGGCTGGAGAAAGTCAGAGTGCCGAAGTCAAACTCGGTCGCCGCAAAGCTGGTGGCGGAGAAAACGGAAAATATGATAAGAGTGGTTATGGCGACGGAATTGAAAGAAAAGCCGCCGGAAAGTGGCGTCATCTCTAGGTTTGAGAGGAATCCATGGTGTTTAATAATAAGACTATGTTTCTTAATGAAGATAAATGACGACAGAGAGAGAATAGAAGAAGAGAGGCGAACGCCACGTCGAGCAACGGTAAGATAATTATATATAGTTGATTAATCAGAAAATAAGGAAAAAATTGAGCACGATGTAGTTATGCACTTATGCTGTTCCAACGTTGGCAGTTTACCTTTCTTACTTAGATGGTGTATTCCACCATTAGAGCCCACTATCCTATTCTGAAAATTAGTGGAGGAATTAAATGTAGGCTGAATTTGAATCTTTACCCTACAGCAATTAAATTTTGTTGGAAGGTCTTTTCACCTTATATGCTCTGGGGCGCAGTTTACCTTCTTTTTTTTTTTTTTTTTTTTTGATACCGAGGTTCCGGGCTTACGCCCGACTAGTCCTCGAGGAAACAGTCTCGGCCCCTTAGAACTGCCTCCAAGTAAATCGCGGTAACCACACAATGGATCACAGGTTCCTAATATCTTTAACTACTGCGCACAAGGAGTCGATCCCCAAGTGATTGCTCCATGCTGGTGATTGCTCCTCAGTTTACCTTTCTTGCCTTTACACTTTGAACATACACTCTTATTTTAATTTTACTAACCACATTCACTATTATTATAAATAAAACTAACTACTATTAATACATTTATTTAAGACATATAATTAACTTTGAAATTTAGAAATTTGAGTTTTAAGGTTTATGATTTTAGGAATAACGATTTAGGGTTTTTTTAATCAAATAATAATATATTGATAAATATACATTTTTTTAATTTAGTTATGGATGTCGTTGGACAATATCCTAAATTTAAATGGGAGGGGAAAAATTTGAACAAGGTTATCATGTCCTGTTTAACTAAAAATAATACATGAGAGAGCATTTCAATGGAACCAATTTTATAGATAACCTTTGTAGTCTTCTTTCATTTTTAATACGATTATCATACCCTTAATTCTGAAAGTAAATACTAATAAATTTTGAGGCAAAATAAATCATTGAAAAATAGAGTATAAAATAAGAAAAAATAAAAATATTCCAATAGGAAATGTAATACTGATCATACAATAATTTGCCAAGTGAAAGACCCAGGTTCGATTCCCATTGGGAACGAATTAGGAGATGTGATATAAGGAGGCTTGAAGAAGGGGTAGGAGAGGTGATATAAGGAGGCTTGGAAAAGGGGAAGTAAGGGTGTTTGGTGTATACTAACTACTAACTGGACTAACAACTAACATTTACCAATAAAAAAATACAATAATTTGCCAAATACTATTTCATTATACGAATATTGGAATATTACTACTATCATTGGAAGTCAACTGTATACTTAAGTATTGAATGATAATAGAGAAACTTTTTTTATAATAATATTTCTACGTGTCGTTTTTTCATCGTCTATCACACATTACTTACAATAAAAAAAAATTATGTTTTCATTTTTAATGTATAGTTTGCCCTTTCTCCTACATATCATTTATTTATTTATCCAATAATACTCTATGACATAAAAGATATTATACCAAAATAACGTATGAAACTCAACCGGTATTTTATATCCTACTTTATTGTTTTAAATTGATGTTTCTTTATATAACTCATTTCCTAAGTTAACCTCAAATGTCCAATGATTTAATTATTATTTTTTGTGTATAGAATTTTAATAAGACATATATTTCACAATATGAAATGAAACATAATTATAGAATAAAAAATTTGGACCAATCTTATTTTGTCATGGGCTTGGAAATTAAGTTTAAATAGATATAAAATAATATTTACCATCAACATATAGAGAAATTATGTCTAAAATAAACATTTAAAGAAATTTATTGGTGATGAAAGTTATGTCTACAATTAATATTTAAAGAAAGATGCACCAGCATCTTTATTGCTTAATTTAACTATGTTTTATATTTTATTAATAGTGATATACTTCATCAATGAAATTCCTAAATAATAAATGACAAAGAAAAATCCGAAAACAAAGCTAGAAAACTAGTTTACTTTCCAAGAGAATCCTCTATATTATGGTTTATTTACTTGCTTTAGTTTGTCTTTTGTTTGATTATAATTATATTATTATCCGAACATGATCTAATATTTAATAACATAATAGGAGTAATGAATATTCTCATTTCACCAGATCAATAAATAAAAAAAATCAGTTGGAGGGATTCGAGATAGGGAGGGCATATCTGGAAATTGAAGAAATTGACGACAGCCGTTGGATTAATTGTGTTTGATGTTTAAGGAACTTCCCATGAAGCTAAAGCTAAATATTTTATAACCAAAATATTTCAAGATGTAATGTAACATCTCAAAATAACATTTCATCGAGAATTAGAGTTTAAATATGCAAAAGAGTCTGGCTAATAAAAAAGGGAAGTGCTAATTGGATAGAATCTATCCACCTAAAATATGGTATTTATGTAATTCTTATATAAAAGGAAGGGTAAGTTATTAAGAGAGTTACAAAAATACCCTTCCCATTCCTTTTGGATTTATTACACATCTTTATATGTGTTAGCATTAAATTTTTCTGTTTTCTATAAGTAATTAATCATAGTGACCTTTTAAAGTCAAACATTTTTTTCCTAGCACATTATTTTAATGGTTTGAAATATATTAATATATGATTATAAATTTATAAAATTATTTCTCTAGTTTACTCTTAACATTTTTAGCCAACCATTTTTCGTCAAATTAAATATAGTTATATAAATAGATGACCGTGGTATTTTATTTCTCTCACTATTCTACTATAAATATAGATATATAAAAAATTATTATTATTATTTATAATTGTATTCACTAAATCTAAAATTTTTATATTTAAATAATTAAAACTCTTAAACTTATTTATGTTTCTATAAATAATTTTACAAAGGTGATTAATATTTTATTTAACATATTATTTTTGCATATAAAATACTGTAATGTTTGCCCAAATAACATGAAAATAGAGTTATTACCATGATAATTTCATTAAGTGTTTTATAAAATATTTTATTTTAATTGTATAATATGATAATTTATGGAAGATAGATTTTTAAGTGCAATTACTCGTATACGAATCTCCTTATGTGAGTCCTTTGAATCTTGAATTACCTAGGAGCGCTGATATCACCGCTAATAATTAGTTTAATTCAAAGATAAAAGTTGATCGACATTGCATGCATGCATTACCTCCTTATTCTTCTTTTTTATTTTTTTTATTACTTGATTTCTTTTTTTTTTCAATAAGATTAATTAAAAAATAATTATTATTATTTAATATGAAATTAATTAATAATTAAATTGAATGAATATCACTTTTTATTGATCAATAATCACTTTTTATTAAAAATATCATCATATTTTATCTGTTTCATACATAATTCATGAATTAGTTTAATTGCATAATTATCACTTTTTCATGATCATGTATCACATTTTATTAAAAATGTAATCACATTTTATTCATCTTACAATCTATTTATAAAATAATTTATTAATTGGACAATTATTATAAAAAATGTTTAATGCATTACTTTTTTCTAGTTAGATATTATTTTTTATTAAAAATGTTATTACTTTTTATCCGTCTCATGAAATCTTTTATGAGATTGCTTATCACTTTTTCTTGATTAAATTTCACTTTTTATTAAAAATATTATCACTTTTTATTCTTTATTTATGAAATTGATTATCACTTTTATTTTAATTAAGTATTACTTTTTATAAAAAGATATTATCACTTTTATCATCTTATAAAATTATTTTTGTGAGATAATTTACACTAAAAAAACAAGTAGGACTACTAATAAAAAATACCGTATTTTTTAATTATGGTGGATTTTTTTTTTCAAATTTTGAATCAATACTATACTAAAATAAAATGAAATAATGACGGAAATAAAATAAAATAAAATAAACGCATGAAACATGTATTAAACCATTTATTGGTAGTTCACCGTAATTAATGAAATTAGTTAGCGAAATTCAATCGAGTGAAATTACTTCAATTTTAGCAGGTCGATATTTTTGGGTTTGGTAAGATCCCTCTCACGAATAAAATATATGAAACATGTCTTATACACGTCTTTGCAAAAAATTTAAGATTTTATTTTTAATTCAAAATTTATTCAATACAATTTTAGTGTAATTTTCGATAATATCCAATTATCATCACACCCGAACTATCTAAATACATCTCTTTATTAAATAATGAGTGATTCTTTGGTGTACCTGCACCAGGTGCACCCCATAATTTATAGGTTAAAAATTGTGTTAGTGGGTAGTTTATAATTTTTATTTTTAATTATTTAATTTAATTAATGGTAGATATTAAATTAAAGATTGATCTGACGGTTGAAATCGTTCAAATGCACCGGTATCACAAGTACACTGGAGTCGAACTCTTAAATAATATGTCAATATAATTTTAATTGGAATAATCTCTACCAAATACTAATATTGAGTATAAAAATAATAGTACGGTGATTTCAGTTAAAAACTTATATACTATTTATATTTAATACGATACTTTATTAAATAATATATGAAAATATTATTGATTTCTTCCTAATAATAGTGATTTCAGTTTAGTTAAAAACTTTTATATTGTTTATATGTAAGTATTGAATTCTATTTTATAGTTTATAAAAAATTATTACTACTATTTAACGAGATAATTATTACTCTTTCCCTAATTTTAAATGAAATATATTATTCTTCAAATTCTTGTATCTTGATTAAATAAAAATATTACTCTTTAAACTTTTGTCTCGATCTTATCGAGTACATCAAAATTACTCTTTCATAGATGAACTAGCATTAATTTGAATTAAAAATACTTTTCAAAAAATACTTTTTTATAGTATATTAAAAAGTAATTTCACACAAACAAAATGAATGTGTAAGCTCGATTCACACTAATCTTATTCTTAAAGAGGAGTAACTTTTTAGGTATCATTGTAATAAATGAAAAATTATGAAAACTATGATTCATACATATTTTTATTTTAACTTATCAAAGATATTTTGATTGTCCAATTTTTTTTTTAAAAAAAAATTAAGTGAAAATCAAATATTTGAGTTGGTTTGTTTACTATCACATAATCACATTTGAAGATTATCAAATTTATTCTAAAATGTATTGTTTTTTCATCAAGGCAAATACTCGTGTGAGATCATCTCACACAAAGGTTTATGTGAAACGGATAAAAAGGGATAAAAAGTGATAGGAGTAGCTTTTATAATGAAAAATAATACTAAATTAATTAAATGTGATAATGCTATATCATGAACAATATATAATATAAATGAAAAGTTAAAAAGTGATAACATTTTGGGTGAGGCTCCTGTGCACATGGGCGCACGGAGAACATTCCGTGTACCTTTGTAATTTTTATACCCCTTTGCAATTTAAATCCCTAGCAATACATATGTTTAAATAGAATTGGAAGGGGGGTTGTGTTCACATGGGGACACGGAGTATCCCTCCGTGTCCCCGGGGGCGCAGGAGCTTTTGCCTAACATTTTATAGCGAAAGTAATAATATTTTTATAATGAAAGTGCTAATTATTGTAAGAAGTGTAAAATGGTCTCACGTGAGACAATCCCACACAAGACTTACCCTTCATTAAAATTGTCAGTTAAAAATATTATAATTATTAATATTTGATAATGATAATTTTTTTTTTTGAAAATCAAGAATATTAGTAATTTTTATACTAAAAGATATTATATTTAATTAATAAAAATATTAACTGAAATGTTTTCGATTGGAGTGTGCAGACGTGGATCATGCGAGCTTTTGCTCTCAAATTCTAAGTAAATAAGGTGCATGCATCAAACTAAATTATTTAACTATTAAATTTTACTTCAATCTTATTCGACAGTTTTTATTTTATTATCATTATTTTTTCAAAGAATTGTGAAACCAACTCTTTATAAGTATATATTAAAAAAAATTTTATGAAAATATTTTATTATTAAATTATTAAATAAAATGAATCGATTAAATGTGATTAAATAGGAGAGTTGTTGATTAGTAAAGTATGGAGTATTGGGACCAAACCCAAACGAGACTGTGACGGGTGGGACTGATTTTGTAATTTTCTCGTGTTCAAGACTTCAAGTATATATAGATTATTAGTAAAGTATGGAGTATTTATTTGTCATATATGTTGGAAATTTATTAATTTCCATTATAATCTAATTGTGGGCAATATGTTATTATGCAATTATATTAGCTATTCAATTATATTATGGACTTAATTAAGTGATTCAATTAAGGTTAAAGGTTCATGGGCTATAATAATAATTAATATGGGCTTATTGAGTAGATACCCAATACTACGTGATTAGGTGATTATGGGTGGTCTAGTCAAGTAGTATATAAAGGTTACCCGGTTATGGTCCCCGATATACTAAGCCGCACATCGTCTTCCCTTCTCCCCATCGGGAGGGATTACTACGGTCCCCATAAAGGAATAAGGAGGCTTAGTTGAGGAAGGCCATATAACCACTGATCCTGAGTTCGTGTTCCGCCTAGAGACTCATTGGATAAGGTACGCTTCCGCTTTACGGTTTAAATCTCGTTAATCATAATAGGGTTAAGGTTTCATGGATTAATTTCCAACAAGTGGTATCAGAGCCACCCTATTTGTGATTCTCTGAGATCTGCTCAATTAATGTTAATTTTATTAAATCATTGATTTAATATTTAATGGTGTTAATTTGATCAATCACGTTAAGTTATAGATTTATTGGAATTACATCGGCAAATCCAGATCCCCACTTGAGAATTTCATAGTTATGTGGAATTATGTGAATGTTTGTTAATGTTTAACATATATCATTAAATTATCGAAATATTATGATTTGTTTGGGGAAAATAGTATAATATAAAGATATTGTCATTGATTAGAGTATCAATTGGACATTGATGGTGATATAAAACACATATTAATCATACATACATACGTTAGGAAATTCAATTTATTGAAACTGAGTGTATGGATCGTTTAATGGGGTGTTCAAGGTTCTAATTGATCACGAAAATTTAATTATTACAATTCATGACATTATGTTTTGAAATAAATTGATCTCGAAATCATGTGGCATCATGAATAAAATTGGGTGAAATTCACTACTATAGTAATTTGCCATCAATGGGATTTTGTCGAATTTGGAATCATGTTGATTTTATCATTTGTGGATTGATTTATTTGCAATTATTAATCTGGACAGTATGCTCCTTTCATTATTTATGGGTTCCATTTCTTTAATTATTTGATTAACCCAATCATTATTGATAATTTCGGAATATTTAAGTGGTGGTCAATAAATATAATTATTATTTGAGCCATGTGTGTGACAGTTTAATTAAGGATATTTGTCTAATTTTATTTATTTAAATTAGGATTCGGAATCCTTAATTGAGTTATGAAATCTTTCAGTATTTTTTAAATCAAGGTGAATCATCTAATATTCTCATTTCGTAGTGGAATTTAATTAAATTAAATTTGGGTAGACAGTTAAATGTCGTTTAATTAAATTAAATAATTTAATATTTATTTAATTAGTCTAGTAAACCTTCAATCTAGTCAATCGAAGCCTCATGTTGCCACAGCAGCCTCTGTGTGTGAAGTGCGACTTTATTGAAATTACATAGATGGGTGTGTAATTATTCATGTGTTCTGTGTTCGGCCCACAGGTAGGCACAGTTTGACAGAATAATAACATACATGTGATAATAAGTATGTGATAATTATTTGGATTGTTCATGTGAACATTAGTCGGTCCACAGATAGACTCTTGTTTGACATAACTTATTGTCAATACTTGATTATTACACCAAGATTACCCCTGCAGTTAATTTTTGTCCACAGACGAGGTTAATGTGCACAAGATGTCTTGTGATGGGTCCCCAATTAATAATATTGTATGAGTGTATCTTCATGCGAGTATTGATCGGCCCACATGTAGATTAATATTTGGCAGAAATACACAAGTACCTGTGGTGGTAAATACGTGACAATTATTTGGTTTGACATGTGAGTAATAAGTCGGCCCACAGGAAGGCTATTGCTTGACAGTTTTATTGTCAGTATTTGACTACTGCATGAGAGCATCATTTAAATTAGTATTTTTTGTCCAAAGACTTGATACTAATATTGTGCTCGAATCTTCAAGATGATTCTAATTTAGTTAAATTTTGAAAGACTATAAAGTTTTTTTGAAAGATTATAAAGTTTAATGCGAGCATGAAAAATTATTTTGCATTAATTCTCTGTATAATTAAGAAGTCTGCTAATTAAGTTTTTCATATATCAACAACAAAATCATACTTGATGAGTGAACTTCCATAATAAGGATGAGACTAATAAGTCAAACTTAATCTCAATAAAGTATAAGGGCAATATAAGAAATCCCATTAAGAAAGCTGCTAAAGACAACTAAAGTATAACCTTTTGTTTTCTCCTAAAGGCTTGTGGAATTGTTTTATAATACACCACATTAAGATTACTTAGTATGAATGGTGTTGTGGTGTAGTTAAAAGACAAAAATAGTACTCCACAATATATGGTTACTAATTGGAGAAATACTAAAGATTGCAGCTTATGGTCTCAATAAAGTTCCAACCAAAGTAGTTATGAGAACTCTTTGAGTTTCACATATGGTGATATCCAACTAAGGCTAGATCATTGGGATCTACTAAAGAAAATTGGATTCAAATAGATACAAGCTACTTTATTGGTATTAAATAAAGATAATAAGTTTATGATCCAATTGATCGGATCATATTTGAGACGGGTAATACGGTATTATGTGAGGATGTTGATTTTGGGGGAAGAATAATATTAGAGACATTGTCCTTAAGGGGGAGTCGATTCGATCCCCACTTATGCTTTAAAGAATTGGTGCAAATTCAGAATAACGATATGACAATGTCAATAATATTTAAGGAATAAAAAATTCAACAACCTCAAGAATTAATGTCACTAAGAAAACCACTAGAGTTGGGTGAAAGACAATTCGAATGATTATGTAGTTTTTCTCTTAAATAAAGAGGACACTATGGAATTAATGGTAGAACATTCAAACAATGTTCATCAAACCATGCAAGGTTCAAATACTCGAAAGTGGGTTAATGTCATAAGTTATGAGTATAAATCAATACAAGATTATTAGGTTTGCATCTTGATAAAGGATTATACTCTAAAGGGAAGGAAGACATTGTTTTGAGATAATCGTGATATTATTAGTACATTTTAATCTTGAATCATTTAGATGGATATAAAGATAAAGTTCCTTGATGGCAATATGATACGATATTATAAGTTTAAGAACCAAAAGGAAATCCATCTATGCATTCAAGAAAGCTTTTCCGTAAAGGAATCACAAGTATCATCATGAATTAATTGTCTCATTTGGTTTTGAGACAAATGTAGATGATTATGTGATTCAGTGGGAGAATGTTTAAGTTAAAGTAAGTGAGACAAGTGCAGTCTCAATCAGGTGCCCTAAAGTTAAACTAAAGATTTAAGAAATGTAGAAATATTCTATATGTTTTGGCTATTGGAAGTTGTTGTATGATGAGGTCTATACAAGACTTAATTTGGCTTCTGTTGTTGGTGTATTAAGTAGACATTTAAGTAACTCTAGTATGGATCTTTACAGAGAACTAAGAATAACATGCTTTAACATTAGAGATAATCATATTAGTAGGAGATCATAAAGTAGTCTGATTATGAGTTTGTTGGATGCCAATACGATATAAGATCCACTTCAGGCTATATCTTCTGTTGGTCGGAGAGCTATACAAGTAAAAGTATTAAGCAAACACTTTAGCTCATTAACCATGACGACAGAATCAGTAGCACACTAAGGGGCATTCAAACATGAAATAAAGGTTGCGAAGTTTAGTCACATAAAGTTGATTGTGACAGTTAGTTCGCAGTAAAGTACTAGCAATAAGAGTTCTTATAAGTCAAGCATATTGACATAGAATTCTTGGTTGTTAAAAAAAAGTGTTCTTATGGATAAATTTTGGTAGAGCATACTATGATAGACTCTAAATACGGATCCGCCAATCATGTATTCAACGCCCTATAATTTTATGAGCTAGCTACTCATGTGGGTGTTATATGATTTTAGAATACATTGGTTCAGTGGGAGTCTATATTTATTACTCTTTAAAATTTTAAGACACTTTGATTTTAGATAATTCAGTTTTCTGCAGAATAAAGTTTATGGGTTTGAATTCATTGTGAATTCACTTAAGTTAATTTTTCATTTTGTAATATTTTACATTATGAATTGATCTCACTAAGGATTAAAGTTGGACCAGTTGAAAATAGACATGATATTGATCACATTTGACATGTAATTTTCATGCTACTCACCATATTTGATCTATGTCATTGAGTATATTGATATGGTGATTGTCGGGGTTTAATCACGATTTAAAATGTGGTGAATGCCGCGGTAGTTCCATATTAGTATATGAGATGGACCAGATAATTGTTAAGTATAGCCTGAAGAGGAATAGCATAAAGTTGCGCAACTAAGGACTCTTGATATAATTGCTTTGGGAAAATATATAGCCCAAGTGGGAGATTGTTGGAAATTTATTAATTTCCATTATAATCTAATTGTGAGCAATATATTATTATGCAATTATATTAGCTATTCAATTATATTATGGACTTAATTAAGTGATTCAATTAAGGTTAAAGGTTCATGGGCTATAATAATAATTAATATGGGCTTATTGAGTAGATACCCAATACTACGTGATTAGGTGATTATGGGTGGTCTAGTCAAGTAGTATATAAAGGTTACCCGGTTATGGTCCCCGATATACTAAGCCGCACATCGTCTTCCCTTCTCCCCATCGGGAGGGATTACTACGGTCCCCATAAAGGAATAAGGAAGCTTAGTTGAGGAAGGCCATATAACCACTGATCCTGAGTTCGTGTTCCGCCTAGAGACTCATTGGATAAGGTACGCTTTCGCTTTACGGTTTAAATCTCGTTAATCATAATAGGGTTAAGGTTTCATGGATTAATTTCCAACAATATATTGAAGAGGAATTAATAATTACAAATTGGTGATAATCTCTCGGGAAGTCAAAGTTGAATTAATAGATGAAAAATGAATTATGATGACGATGAGTGTTGTTGAATGGATAATGCAACAGTTCGGGCCCAACACTTCAAATTGTCCTTGATGTCGGAATCCGAACAATCTGTTGTTAAATTGAATAATGGAGATTGTTTGTTCATAAGCCAGGCTTCTGATAGATATGGTCTCATGATCATAGTCTCTTCATCATCATTAGCAGTAGTAGTGTTAATTAATCTCTTTAATCCAGGGATTAATCTGATAATCTTCCAGCTCAGATTCTCCCTCTCGAAGATGAAACCCAGATCCATGAAACCCTTCACTTCTTCAAGTTCAAGATCGCTTAAGCTCATCGTCTTCTGCACTAATTTTCTTGCACAGTAATCATGGTCTGATCCCAGGTTTTGTTTGTGTTTGTTGGCTGATGTTGGTGAAGATGAATGACTCCTTTTTTTTCTGGACACGTGGTTTGATCTCACTGGTCTCTCACTATGAATTCCATCATCATGATCTTCGCTTTCTTCATTACTTCTGCTCTCATCCTAATTCATTAAAAAAATTTTTTTTTAAAAGAAACAAGTTAATTAAACTTACAGAAGCTTCAGCTGTACTACTATAGACTAACTTGGACGTTTAATAATATTTCAGAAGAATTATAATTATTACCTGTGAAATAATTTTAACTGAAAAGTTGGGTATTTGATGAAACCACAGGCGTTCCATGGCCTCCAACAGACACTTCTCACAGGCTTCTGATTCCATGGTACTACTTACTAGGGGGTGGGGTGGGGTGGGGTGGGGTGGTTTCTCACAGGAGGGAAGGGGGGTTTTTAAAGTAGCTAGAAAAATGATGAGTTAAAGTGTACAAGGGATATTATCTCAAGTATGTGGTGATGAGTGGGGGAAGGTAGTTCACACATTTGTCACATGTTGAATGACCAATATGGGCATCTAGTCTGAAAAGAATGATCCATCCATGTAGACAATAGATGGTTTGCTGTAAATTAATTCACACACATTGTTATTGTGTCCAATTCATGAAGTAGACATCACCCTATTCCTATTTCATGCTTCTACCATCACCACTCCTTAATATTTACTATCTATTACTATTATGAATTGTTCTTATCATCAAATGATATTGTACAGCTTTCATCTTTAAAAATAAGAATTAAAATAACATGTCTAGCATTTAAGATTCCCATGTGTTCATTTAAGAGATATTTTTCCTTGGTTCATTTTAGTTTTGAAAATGATTAATAATGATAATTTATGTTTATTTGAGGTTAATATGTGTTTTGAAAATCATTAATAGTGGCAATTTATGTTAATAGTTTTAGTGTGACAGGTTTAATTTGATGTCAAATGAATGTGTAAGAGTTTAGTGGTGATACATGTGAGAAGATATTAATTAATATAAGAGAGAAAAAAGTATTATTACGAAGGAGATATATATATAAAAAGTGGGCGAGTTGAGAATTAATGGGATTTTTAAGTGTGTCTAGAGTTGATTTTTAGAACTTATGTGTGAACTTTGAAAATTAAGATCGATTTTTAAAATTAAAAATAAACAATAGACTTCGGTTTTTACGATACCCTTTCTCTGTAGTTTATTAAGCCGATCCATTTATAAAACATGAGTTATTTTTTAAGTAACTGATGCATTATAAGTTCTTGTAGGCACATGAATTAAATAAAAAAGCAAAAGAAAAATATATTAAATATTGATTAAATGTTTATTTATTAAATAATTGAACAAATTCTAAATTAAATGAATAAATAATTAAAAATTAATATAATATGAGCTCAAATAATTAGGTCTGATCTAAGATTGTATTGTGAAATTAATTTAAAAATTCACTGTACGTTAAAGACGGGCATTTGGTCTAGTGGCATGATTCTCGCTTAGGGTGCGAGAGGTCCCGAGTTCAATTCTCGGAATGCCCCCATTTTTGTTTTATGTATATTCATTTTAATTTCTATATTTGGGCTTTTGATTGGGCCATTTAATTCTAGACCAATATTATGAATCTAACACAAGTCTTGAGTGGGCTTCATCTGCATAAGGGTTTGCAACTTTTGCAATCGTTCTCGCACAAGTTATTTTTCTAGCTAGTTTGTAAATGTTAAATCCCATAAAGTGATACGTATAAGATTCTAAGATATGAGAGGCGAGATTTCATTAAAACTTTTATATAGTATCTAAATATATTTTAAGATTAAAAAAAAAAGATAAACACTATATTGAGCTTTTAGTTATGAGTATCATTTCTCAAAATAAAATTTAATATTATCAAAAATCGTATTAAGTGGTATGATATATCTTATCCCTTTATACAATATGTCAAAAGAGCCATTATAGCACTCGTTTTCTTTCATTTTCTTTTTCTTTTCTTTATTAAAAATTTATAATCAATCATAATCTTTTTCAATAATACTTGACCCACCTAATCAACTTAAATAAAGATACGTAATAGTTACAGAAACAAAGAGTAAACGACATTACATAAGTTCATATATGATCCATTTCTATTTTCTAACATTGCGTAGAAAGAAAATTACTAGATTAATTTGTTCCCTAAATTTGCGGCAACATGGAAAATATAATAAAAGTGGAATAATTAGAAGCATGTAAGAAATTGATATTGTTGACCCTCATATCCCACCTTATAGAACCAAATCTTTGGTGTTGCTTTTTTCAATAGCTATTCGTTACATTTCTTTATGTTATTTGTACTAATAATCAATTTTTGAATGAGTACTCTTGGGGCCGAATATCTAATTTCTCTTGATTCGAAGTTGCAAGTTCTTTTTGGGATCATTTTCGGGAGTAGGTTTGCCATCCTTGTTGAATTGAGAAGGCAAAAGGAAGTGCATTATCTCATGACTTTGAAGACGTGCCAAGACCAATTAGTTGGAAACTAATCTTGTGGAATTATACTCAAGTTTGACGATACATTCCATGTCTTTCTAAAAAATCGATCTTTTAAAAAATTCTACAATAAATTGAGCAGATTGCTAGTATAGTTCCATGTCCACAATTCTGCTATTTATGAGAATTATTTTACTAGAATTAGTTCTTTCCTTGTGGACTGACAATAAAAGACCAGTTAGGAATTATCTTATCTATCCACAAACGGATTATTCCATAATAGCAAATGCTAGTTGCAATATATGAGTACCAACAAAGCCAATTTAATAATAAGTAAAACGGAGGATACCAAGGATATTACTGATAACAAATTAAAAAGCTCAATGATGTAGTTATGCAATAAAAAAAAAGTCACCTGTCATATGACTTATTTCATTTACTATAGAAGTTCCTAGTAAATTCATAAAGAATGTTCCAATCAAAATAGTTTGATCTTGCATATCCCTACTAGTTTTCCAAGTTAATCTAGCTGATACAAATTAATTAGAAGAATATGTGAGTGACTCATATACAATATTCCTTTCATGAATCAAAGGTTCTACCAATTGATATTTTTCCAAAAGTAATTTTAAATTCGATTTCATGATCACATGTATCTTAAATTTTGGCAAATAGACTTTGGTACGCGCTACTGTAATAGAATATGCAATAAATTGAAAAAACGGATACTTGGGATTCAATACTCTATTCTTCTTTTAAATCAGAATAGATCAGGTTAAGAGCTACAAGATTGGTTGAGTCCATATTTCTATTTCTTAAGGAAATAGATGGACTCGAAAGGTAATGCTCTTATTCTACTCTAATGCTTCTAGAATAGTTTTCTTGGGAAAAAAAAATAATGGAATGCTTATTGGAACAAGTTGTAGTGACGCTTTATTATTATTTTTATAATATAATAAAGTGATACTCATTTAAATAACATCTAATTAATAAGAGTTATTATATCTTTATCTAACATATTGTTATTATTATTTCAAACGAGATAACACTCGTTTTTTTTTTTTTCAAAGTTATACCTCCATTTAATTCCACACAACTAACAATTCATGCTCGATGAAAATTTAATTAATCACTTCAAATATATATAGAGATACGATAGCACTACGGTTTACAACTTTTCCATGAAGGTTTTTTTTTTTTATAATATTATTTTTATCTTCAATTCAATTAAAAGTAAATATGGAGATGTACTGTGAATAACAGGAAGACCACGTTGCACAATGACTTGACTTTGATTAGGTCAAGTAGAAATAATTATTTGCTCACGAGTTCTTATACTTAAGTTATTCTTAATATCATAACTTTTTGGTTACGTTATACTAAGATAATTATAATTCCATGTATAACTTTTTGTTACATTATGCACTAAATGTACTTAACATGCTTAATTTTTTTATAAATCTGTCCCTTATTTATAACATTTTTAAACTTTATTAATGTAGCTAATAATTTATTAACTGCACATGTTTTATTATTCTAAATATATAATGTTAGTTCATGTATGATATATTAATATTACTCCCTCCGTCTCGGACTTATGTTCACTGACACTGTAGATACGAAGTTAAAGAAAAGTTGCTTTTTGACCAATTTTATTGACTTTTTAAGAATATTGTGGTATTTTTAGATAATAAATAAATTATAAAGTATGTTATGTGTGTTAGGTGAGAGTGATATTTTTGAAATTAAGATAACTTTTGAGGTTGTTGGTTGAGGTGGAGTTTCCTTTTTTGGGTGGTGAACATAAGTGTGAGACGGACGAAAACGGAAAGTGTAAACATAAGTGTAGGACGGAGGGAGTATTAATTTACATAAAATTTTTTGTGTTTTATTTTTATAAATTGTGTGACCCTATTCATAATTTTCTTTTTTAATTATGTGAAATCACAATTCTCTATTTTTTTTTAAATTTTAAAACCCTCTGAACCCAACTCAACACGTTCCAATAATTTATGATTTAGTTGGGCCACAATATATTAGGATATATACTTGTCTTTTACTATTGGATTTTGTGAGTGGATGTTTGTGTTGGCGCGCATATATACTCCAAAATTTATTTTCTCACATTTTAATTAGTTGAAGCCAAATAATTCGAAACTATTGAGAAGTAATGCACTTCGATATTTTTCCGGATGTTTTTGCATGTTTTCATTTAATTTCGAGAACTCTAATATATACTTAGACAATAAACCTATTTTTAATATTTTATTTATTAATTCCAATAATTTATTTATTTTTTACTTAAAATTATTTAACTTGAACTTATTTTTCCTTAGCTA
The DNA here is from genome assembly GCA_023678885.1 of Pogostemon cablin. Taxonomy (NCBI): domain Eukaryota; kingdom Viridiplantae; phylum Streptophyta; class Magnoliopsida; order Lamiales; family Lamiaceae; genus Pogostemon; species Pogostemon cablin. The sequence goes on along the minus strand of CM042977.1, from coordinate 508,453 downwards.
TTTACCTAAAAAATATAAATTTTTTAATCAACGTGACCACATATGTGTGTAAAAATATCCAGATGGAGAGTATAATTGAAAATTGATAATCGTACAAGTGAACTATTTCATGAACACTTTATAACTTAAAAAAAAAAATTGATAATGAGTTAAGAAAAATAAAATGTTGTATATATAAGCTATAATTGAATAACTAAGTTTAAATATATATACTCTATGATTGATCATATATTGTTCTTAAATTACTTTTTTGAAAGACAAAACACTTGTATAAATTGAGTTTAAATTGTAAATTTGTGGTCTCTCTCTAATCCTATTATTATAATTTATGTAAACTAAAGGGAACCACAGGTTCACAGAAACTAACTCTTCTTAAAAAGAGGTCTTTTGCACATTCGTAATATGCTACTTCATCACATTTCCCTGATTTATATGTAATACCTATAAACTGGAAAGCCATTAAATTTTATATGCAACGGGTGTACGTATGTAGTCGGGTTTTATTTACGCCAAGTTCCTTATGGAGTACAAAAACTAATGTGACGCATATAAATTTAGGGATGCAAATTGCATACACTAACGTTCAATGGCATGAAAATGATTGCAATTTTAATGTAAATAAATGAAATGATAGACATACAATATTGAGCTGCCTACTTTGACAGGTTCTACTCTGAGTTGGATGGCTACAAAAAGCAGCAATCATCAGAATTTGCGGAGTATATTAGTATATTATTACTTCATCACATTACATAGTATTAATATAGCATTAATTAAAGGGATTAAGTTTTTTTTACCCCAGTAAATTTATCATTTTTTTTAGATAGTGATGGTAAGTTAATCAAAATACTAAGCCAATGTAGGAAGTCATTTAGTCTCGGAATACTCATCCCATGAAGTGGACCCTCTATTACCAATCACTGTATTAAAGTATCAAATTAATAAACTTAAATGACTATTTTTAAAAAATTGAAACAGACTAAACGAAAATAAACAATATGACAGCTTACAAGACTAAAAACAACTTAGATAAATATATAAAAAACCCATGAAATTACTGCTCAATTTACATATTTGCACGATCTTAATTCTTAATCCATCATGTAACGTGCCACTTGTGTTAAGGTAAGTAATCAGAATGTGATTAGATAATATTCCATCCTTAGTGTTATCATCTCTCTGTTTTCTCTCTCTTGTCAGATGTAGATACTATCATACTCAGTCAAAGCCTTAAACTTTCTATAAATTTCAGTTCATCTAATTACACTGCTGAGTAAGTAAAGCAGAGTTTTGTGTTAGGACAAGGTGGGATGGCAGCAAAAGGTGGTCGTTCGCTGGAAGAAACACCAACATGGGCAGTTGCACTGGTCTGTTTTGTGCTGGTTGCAGTTTCTGTCATAATTGAGCACATTATTCATCTCATAGGAAAGGTATAATACTCGTATAACCTCTACATTAATCAATCCCAACCCTGCTTTGCTTACCTTGTCAATGCTGTCATGTTGCTACCAGCTGTTGCAAAAGAGAAACAAGAGAGCCCTGTACGAAGCACTCGAAAAGATTAAATCAGGTTGGTGAGAACTAAGAATCATCTCAAGTATATATAGAGAGGGAGTAACTGTGCATCAAGTTGATGTTTGTCTATGTGTGATCAGAGCTCATGCTACTAGGTTTCATATCACTGCTACTAACAGTAGGACAAGGGCTTATATCAGAAATTTGTGTATCTAAAGCCATTGCAAACACTTGGCATCCATGTGACAAGAAACACGAAACCAGCAAGCATGGAGTTGAAGATTTAGCGGATTTAGATGACATTGGCGCAAGAAGAAGGCTTCTGCTTGAATTTTCGGGTTTAGGTGGGACACAGAGGCGCATTCTGGCTGCCGGGGGAGATGACAAATGCACAAAAAAGGCATGCCTAGTATAACACTCACCATTCTCTACTTTGAATTGTTAAAGTAACATTTGAAACCACTCTTTGGGCAGGGGAAAGTTCCACTTGTTTCATCTGATGGCATCCATCAGTTGCACATATTCATCTTTGTGTTAGCTGTATTTCATGTTCTTTTCTGCCTCATCACCTTGGCTTTAGGCAGGGCCAAGGTAGATTTCCTCTCTCCAAGAATGTGCTAATATAAGGCTCACGCGCTCTCTAACTACTCGCTTATTCCTATATTTGATTGACATAGATGCGAAAATGGAAGACCTGGGAAACAGAAACAAATACAATGGAGTATCAATATTCGAATGGTATATTAGACTTCTCCACTCCACCACCACCCCCACATTGATTGTATGAACATCTTACACACATATATGAGATTGTACATTGCATTGCATTATGGTAATACAATGACAAAGAAAGAAGTTATAATCCTATAATATGGTCAGCTTCCTTGTGCATTGCAACATTAGGAAATAACACGTGCTAGAGAAAAAACACTCACTTTTTTTCCTGTGAAATACTAAATTCTATCGCATCTCTGCTCTTTAGACTTGCAGAAGCTTGAGATAGCAAATTTCTCGAGCTATCTTATGGTTTGGTATAGAAAGAGGACAAAAGGATACCCCCTCCCACCCCCACCCCCACCCCCCCTCCATGGTTAAATGGCTCTCCTTTTGGCTCTCATCACAGTATGTCCATGCAGATCCAGAGAGATTTAGGTTTGCGAGAGAAACATCTTTCGGTAGAAGGCATTTGAGCTGTTGGAGCCAATCTGCAGTCCTGCTTTGGGTGGTGAGTCAGAATTTGCATCATATCATCATATCCATGCTTCTAGTACTTATAGCAGCTGAATGAGATTGATTCCTCATAGTCTATTGCAACATTGATAAAAATACACCTAAAATTGCAGGCGTGCTTCTTTCGACAATTTGTCAGGTCTGTCCCGAAGGTGGATTATATGACTCTACGCCATGGATTTATCATTGTAAGTCCTTAAGCTAAATACAACATGCTTTGATAAAGATCCATTTTAACTGCAGCTTCTGGGACACTGTTCTTTGGGCTTAAACAGGCACATTTAGCACCACAGAGTCAGACACATTTCAATTTCCAGAACTACATCAAGAGGTCACTTGAAGAAGATTTCAAAGTTGTTGTAGGCATTAGGTGTGTATAATTATTACATCTTTTGTAGTATAAGTAAAGCATCCATAGAATCCAAACACTTATCATTCATAGCTAACAGCTTACCTTAATTTTCACAGCCCTCCGATTTGGTTTTTCGCCGTTGTGTTCCTGTTGTTCAACACTAATGGTAAAACAAAACTACTACTTTGAATTCCCCTTATTCTAGTCAGATGAGAACTTAGCAATGTTTTCTGTTTAATCTAGTTATTGTAAGAGGTTTCTCTAACTTCTACCAATGGTAAATCAGGCTGGCATTCTTATCTGTGGCTACCATTTGTCCCTCTAATTGTAAGAACAATTTCTAACTTTTTGATGTCCCAAGTTTCTCTGGTTAATCAAACAAAACTTAGTAGATCGTGTCTACAGATTGTTTTGCTTGTGGGAACAAAACTTCAGTTTATCATCACGAAAATGGGATTAAGGATTCAAGAAAGAGGTGACGTTGTCAAAGGTACTCCACTAGTTCAACCAGGAGATGAACTATTCTGGTTCAACCGCCCCAGTCTCCTACTTTACCTCATTCATTTCGTTCTGTTTCAGGTACGTATACGATTTAATGGATCACTTACAACTTACCATTAAACACTTACCTCTGATAATTTCACCATCGTTCTCTCCTACAGAATGCGTTTCAGCTAGCTTTCTTTGCTTGGTCTTGGGTAAGCATCATCATATATACTTACCACATTCAAGATTTCAGCTTGCCACTTATCATCCATCATCCACCAAAAACTTCTTCTTGCAGTACGAATTCGGGATGAGGTCCTGCTTCCATGAGAAAACAGCTGACGTGGTGATCAAAATATCAATGGGGTGAGTCAAGTTCTAACCTGACAGACATGTACTGGTTGGAAAAAAAAAAAAAAAAGAGCACCACCGTGTTTAGCATTATTTGTACCTAACATTACCTAAACCTGTGATTAGGGTGCTAGTACAAATACTTTGCAGCTATGTCACTCTCCCACTCTATGCCTTAGTTACACAGGTAACTTCCTGTTACTGATTTTAGTCTTTAGCTTAAGTTATAAACTGACAGCAGCCTCCTATTACAAACAGATGGGCACGAACATGAAACCAACTATATTTAATGACAATGTAGCTAAAGCACTACGCACCTGGCACCAATCGGCAAGGAAGCAAATAAAGAAAAAAAGTCATTCAGGTTCAGTTACTCCAGTACCTAGTAGGCCGAGTACTCCAACCCATGGATCGTCCCCTGTTCATCTGCTGCGATACTACCAGAGTGAAATCGTCAGTGCACCCGTCTCCCCACGGACTCGTAATTACAATATTGAAAAATGGCAAGCAGAACAAGATGATGCTGCCTGGTCTAACCAGAGTAGAACTGCTCATGAACCAGTTGAAGAAGAGATTGAGACTGAAGAACATCCAAACACTCATGTAACAGATTTCTCATTTGATAAACTATCATCAGCGGTATAAATAAATGATCAAAGAAATATATATAGATGAAAGAGATGTAAACATCATAGATACTTCATTTCATTTATTGTAGTTTAAACAAGTTAAATGCCTTTGGCCCGCTTTTGTTTGTAAGGGTTACGGTCTCAATTATTGTTGTGAAAACAAGATTGAAGAAACCACCACAATACAATAATCATTCAATAAGAACAAAATAAGAAACACATAAAAATAAAAATTGAGCAGCTACGATGCATTATAAATTCAATTCTAAGTGTCAAAAAACCTGATTAGTTCAAACAAGAGACATTCTGTTCTCCAGTACCGGTTCCATGGGCAGCAACAAAACTGAGTTGTAATATTATAATAACAACTACAATGGAGTGGAGTAAGTTTGTGAGGTCTTAGGTTTGCTGCTATTTCTCATTTGAAGAGAGAGGTATCAGGATCTCCATTAGCATTAAGCTCACAAGCAAATTAAAGAATTGCATAATGAGATCATTGCAGACGATCATCATTCAATAAAAACACATCATCATCATAAGCATCATTATAATTTATAAAGCACCATAGTAAAGCACAGGGATGGGAAAAGACTGAATAAGATCTTTCATTTGAAGAAACTTACAAAACATCATTAGAAAGCTTGAACAACAATACTAAATATGAGTAAAGTATTTGGGCACAAGTTACTCAAGCTTCAGACGGAAAAGTAAACACATCATTCAAATAGTATGAAAAACATCCAATTTAGAAAACAGAACCACCACGAAGACGAAGGACAAGGTGGAGAGTCGACTCCTTTTGGATATTGTAATCCGCAAGGGTGCGGCCATCCTCGAGCTGTTTTCCTGCAAAGATCAGCCTCTGTTGATCTGGAGGAATGCCTTCTTTGTCTTGAATTTTCGTTTTGACATTATCGATCGTGTCTGAGCTCTCAACCTCCAACGTGATTGTCTTTCCGGTGAGGGTTTTGACGAATATTTGCATCCCACCGCGGAGGCGGAGAACAAGATGCAGGGTAGATTCCTTCTGAATATTGTAATCGGCTAGGGTTCTGCCGTCTTCAAGCTGCTTTCCGGCGAAGATCAACCTCTGCTGATCGGGAGGAATTCCTTCCTTGTCCTGAATCTTCGCTTTGACGTTATCAATTGTGTCAGAGCTCTCGACCTCAAGGGTGATCGTCTTACCCGTTAGGGTTTTGACGAAAATCTGCATCCCACCACGGAGGCGGAGAACAAGATGCAGGGTAGATTCCTTCTGAATATTGTAATCGGCTAGGGTTCTGCCGTCTTCCAGCTGCTTTCCGGCGAAGATGAGTCTCTGCTGATCGGGAGGAATTCCTTCCTTATCCTGTATCTTGGCTTTAACATTGTCAATCGTATCGGAGCTCTCCACCTCAAGGGTGATGGTTTTGCCGGTGAGGGTTTTCACAAAAATCTGCATCTTAGAGGAATCAGAGAATGAAAAGAGAGCGTGTAATCTATGGATGATAACAGAAGTATGGAGAGAGTAGATTGAAGTGAGGAGATCGTAATGAATTCATGTATTTATAGTATGAGATGAGAGAGGGCAAATAGCCGACTTAGTACGCAGCCACCAACTGTTCTACAACTTACTACGCGAACCTTCGTCGAGTCAATCGTTCTAGAATGCATTGGATTTTTTTTTTTTTTTTTTTTTACTACTAATAATAATAAATTTCATTATTTTTAAGACTAATTTTAATTAATCAAGTATGCATGTGGAAATTTTTTAGGTATCCTATATATTTTTGTTTATCTTAACGTAGTAAATAAATTTTAGAAAATACTGTATATATTATAAATATCTAAATTTATAATTTATGAATTAAATTTGGGTATAATGATAATTATAAATTTTTATTTTTCATTATTAAGTGTGTATTAATTAATTTGGAATTTAACGATTATGGTGTATATGATATAAAGAGGTACACCCACGACCAAGTGACCTAGTTTATCTTTTAAATTTCATCAAATAGTTTAAAAAATATGTACAACTAAAGGGTTATTCTATCAAGTACCTCTTTGCAATTTTTAAGGTATAATTATTTTATTTTTTAAATTTTTAATTATTTTATTTTGATTCAAAAATGATTACTATTAAGTAATTTTCCAATCTAATCTAATAACAGTAATGTACCTACACCTTAGTTTCAACTCATAATTAAAACCAACAAATAAAATGCAAACAATTTCATTAAATTTTATCCCTATTCAACAACTTTTGTTGATCTTATCTTATAAATGTATCTAATAAACTTTTTAAATTTGTTAACAAAATGTATATATATTTTTATTTATTAATGTATACTCCCTCCGTCCCTCTAATATGTATTTGTTTACTTTATTCACGTGGATTAAGGAGTATAATATTTTAATGTGTAAAGAGGTGAGAGAAATAATATTTTAATGTGTATTGAATAATTGTATTAGTGTTGAGTGTGGATCCCTTGTGTGTCACATCAACCCAAAAAAAATGGATACTTTGTATTGGGACGGAGCAAAATGGCAAAATGGATACATATCAAGGGGATGGAGGGAGTATATATTTTTATACAGAAGTGTATATTCCCTTTGTCCGCCACAAAGGATTAATGAGTATTATTATTTAATGTGTAGTGAGTAATTGTATTAGTGGATGTATGAGATTCATTTTTTAATTGTATTAGTTAGTATGTATGAGTTCCATGTGTTTAAAAAGAATAAAACCCTTGAAAATGGACGCCAAAAAAAATTAAGACTCTTATAGGACGGACGGATGGAGCAAGATTTAAAAACTGGGTGTATGGTGCAGCTATGTGCAATGAATAATTTAAATTAATAAATTTATTTGTATGTAATATACCGCAAATTTGCCGGGTAGCCCGTCCCAAATATGTGGGTTCATTAATTTCCTGATTTACACCGGCCCATTTTCATCCACACAGACCCACTAAACTTAATTCGATCGGCAGATATGAGGACCGAGGCCCATTTTCTTTCAAATTCAATAAAAAATAATTTGAGCAGTTTTTAAATTGACAACTAAAGGTCAACTATTTTTCCATTATTAAAGACAAGAATAATAATCAATATTTAAAGAATACTCTAAACCTCTGTAATTTCCTTTCTCACATTTAGCAGATCGTAAATCACTAGAGAAATTGGAACAATCGAAAGAAATTCAGGATTTCAGAGAGGTGAAAAATGAGCGTGATCGATATACTGACTCGCGTGGATGCGATCTGCAAAAAGTACGACAAATACGACGTCGCTCAGAAGGATTCCAACGTCGCCGGCGAGGACGCCTTTGCCCGACTCTATGGCGCCATAGACTCCGATATCGATGCCGCTCTGCAGGTCTAATCTAAATTTTGAACATTACACAAAGTGTGTGGATTTTGATTTTTGTCATTCAATTTCGCAGAAAGCAGAAACAGCCGCAAATGAGAAGAATAGGGCGTCGGCAGTGGCGATCAATGCCGAGATTCGAAGAGCTAAGGCTAGATTGCTCGAAGAAGTACCAAAATTGCAGCGATTAGCTGTTAAAAAGGTTTTGGGTTTTTTGATTCTTCGGGTTCTGGGTTCCTACTATTATTATCATTATTATCTATTTTTAGTTTATTTTAAGTCAAAATTCCCGATTCTTACTGATGGCACAAGTCTCCCTGGGTAGTGCAGAAATTATTCACTCTCTTGCTTTGTGATAAAATCATGCAGTTTTGATTTTGTAGTTACTTATCTTTTGGACATGTTTATGCTCAATGATATTATATGATTTCCTAGGTGGACCATGATTTCTGTAAATGTTGAAGTTGGTTGTGTGATGATGTTTTTTTTTTCCAGGTTAAAGGACTTTCGACAGAAGAACTTACTGCCCGCAATGACTTGGTCCTTGCCTTGCCTGATAGGATTCAAGCCATACCAGATGGCTCCGCACCTGCACCGAAATCATCTGGTGTATGGGGTTCGGGTACATCAGCTCCTCGTACAGAAATCAAATTTGATTCAGGTTGTTGCGCCTGACTTTCATGTCCTTGTTATCTTATGCATTGTGTTTATGTGTATTTTGTGAAGCTCAGTCTGTTGATTTTTTGCTAACTATGGATTAATGCTGATTGGATAGATGGAAGGTTTGATAATGAATACTTTCAGCAGACTGAAGAATCAAGTCAATTTAGGCAAGAGTATGAAATGCGAAAAATGAAACAGGCATGTCCTTTTCTGGAAATGCATGACATGGAATTGTTTTAGGGGAAGCTTGAATACTTTAATTTATTTCATCTATTCACTTATCTATTATTAAGATGTCATCTTAATGCAGGACCAAGGATTGGATGTCATAGCAGAAGGTTTAGATACATTGAAGAACATTGCCCATGACATGAACGAGGTTATCATTCATCTTCTGTTCTATATACTTGTATCTTATCTGCTTTTAATGTTATATGTACAAAAACCTGAAATCTTGTACATTTCTTTCAGGAATTTGATAGGCAGGTTCCTCTTATGGATGAGATTGACACTAAGGTTAGGCATTGTCGGAAAGTTGTGACTGATTTGCTAGAATTGAGTTATTTTATTCTTTCCCTTTGCAATTTTTTGACTTTTGTAAAATTTTCAGTTTCTCATGCTTTCTACCACATTCTATAATATATTACTCCAACATCAATTTAGTATATATTCATTCATTCTCCAACAAGGAAGCAATATAGATGTTACTCCCATTCTATTAATTGCTTTATAAACTATCAAAACTAGAAGGATCGGTTTTACAATACTCAGCAGTGTTTTCCTTTCTGAGAGAATTCTGTGCCTTTGAAACTAATTGCCAGTGTCTTTAATACTTGGATTAACTTCTTAAAGGTGGACAAGGCAACTGCTGATCTGAAGAATACCAATGTCAGACTGAAGGACACTGTGACTCAGGTGATATAATGTTATTCTCTTTGATTTATGAATATTCACATTGGTAATTTCACGAGGTCTTAGAACTCTTGGAGACCTTGAAAAATCATGGACCTGTTTTTTTTGGTCTTATTGCATGGAAGGTTCACAGAGTCAGGATCCATAGGGGGGTAGATAAAGATTGGCTATTAAATATAACATATTATTAGCTGAACATTATATACAGTATTTTAGTTATGACTTCTTGAGTACTAGTAGACATAAATTTGAAGTCCTGTTAGAAGTTCTTATTATAATTTTTTTTTCCAAAGCTAGATGGATTTGAAGAATAGAATTTGATTAAGATGTTTAAGTGAACGGTGCAATTTGATCAATCTAAATTTGTTGCTATATAAATATAAAAACTATCTCAATTTGAATGGGAAACTAAGAGCGCTAAACTATTTAGTTGTGAGAAGGGATGAACTTTTGATTGTGTTAAAACTACAGGCTAATTATGAGCTTATAAGCCCATCTCTGTGAATGCCTGTCAACTAGAATATCTTGCTTGTTGACTGGATATACATTTGTCTTTGGAAATTATGAAGTACATAGGGTTGAGTTGCCCCCAACACATTTGTGCTCATGATATGATTTCAGCCACTGATATACATGAAATGAGAAAAAATCTTTTACTCTTGGGTGGAGATTGAATTGTCATAATGATCTATGGTGCTTTTGGTGTTTATTTTTGTTTATTTTATTGCAGCTGAGATCAAGTCGAAATTTCTGCATCGACATCATTTTGCTGTGTATAATTCTTGGAATAGCAGCATATCTCTACAAGTAAGCTCTGGTTTCCATGAAATTTTTTTTTTTGAAGCAGAGGAACTCCTCTACTTTCCTTGCATACATCATCTGTTGACAGCACAACGTGCAACATCTAATGATTAAATGTCTTGTTTTAAACATGAAGATTCGACATGCTAGATTTAGCGCATTTACACGGCATCCATACCATACTGATTAAAAAAATGGTTGCTTGCAGTGTTTTGAAGAAGTGAAGTGGCCTATTGGGTTCAAGTTGATGGAGTGCATACTGTGCTCAATGTCCCTGTGTTTGTTGGGTTTGAATTTGGCATTTGTATGTGTGTTGTTTCCGTTTCAGAAAGATATGGTTACTGTAGTGACTTCTGGTTAAAATGAGATTTCTGTTGATCCATCTGTATAATTATTTCTTTAATATTTTGACATTCTTTCAGTTTCAGATAATGTTAGGCTTTATGCAACCCCCTTCCCCACCCACAAAAAAAAAAATAATAAATAAATAAACGCAGCTGTATGCGTAGAGAAAATTAATGAGGGTGAGGCTTACGTGCGCCTTTAGAATTTAGAATTATAAATAAGGGTATATTATTTTGTTTTAAAGGCTATACACTTTAATTAGTAAGGGTATACCATTTTGTTCTAAAGAGTATACACTTTTCATTATATTTTTTATTTTTTTTCAGAAAATAAAGGGTACATATCTTTATGCTAAAGGGTATATAATTTAACACAAAATTCTAAAGGCACACAGAGTACGCTTCCGTGCGCCTGGACGCACATAAATTTTTGCCTTGTAAAATAAAGGATACACATTTTTATATTAAAGGGTATATAATTTAACACAAAATTTTAAAAGCACACAAAATGTGCTCCCGTGTGCCCGGGCAAATGCAAGCTTTTTTTGCCAATTAATGAAGTGCACTTAAGCAGATCCTATTACGGATGCTCCATTGACCGTTTGTTACACTGGGAATTGGACTCGTTACTTGTGTGTTGGGCTTGACTGCCTTTAGTGGGTTTCGCCAGATTTTCTTGTATATTTTTTTATTTTTAATTATTTTTTCCTTTATATCATACTTACGTTTTAAAGAAGCGGTAATTATTATTTTCCATCAATTTTTAGTTATTATTGGCGTATATCTTTTAACAAAAATACTTGAATTTGTTTATTTTGTAATTAATTATTATGATGTAGGACGTGTTAATTTTTAATTTAAGATGTGAAAATAGGAGAAGAAATATGAAATAACTATTTATAAGAATAAATTGGTTTTAATTTTTTTTTAGTATTTATTTCAAATAAAATCCAAAGAAAAGGTTAAGATAGAATATATATATATATATAAAAAAAAGAGTGAGGCTTGTGTCCCAAAGATACCGTGCCCCTTTGCAATTTAAACCCGATGTTGGTTCATAGTTTATCATTTTGTTGAGTCATCTGGTGATGGGTCCGGGCAGCGGAGGATTTAATCCTTTTGGGGCATTTTAAAGGAGGGGGTTTCCTGGTGGATTTGGAGGTTTTCATTTTTAAACTCACTCTGACTCTAGTATGGATATATCTTCTTCGTTGTTTTACAGTGGATGAGACACTCGGTTTTCTTTAACCCCATCAAAAGGTTTAATTAAAGGCCTTCTACAAATGCTTTTTATCCAACATTTCTACTACTTTGAATCATTTATAAATTGTAACTATAAATATATTGAAATAAAATTGACAAGCACTTGAGTTTTACTTGAAGAGATTAAATTTAATGGAGATTGCTGAAGCTGCTGGAGCATTCATACATTTTTTTTGGGAAAAAAGCTGTCAAATTTGGTATAGTCCAAGAGTGCATGGCAAATCAAAACATTCTCAAATTTGGCATACATGTAAACTCTCAATACCACATACAAAATAAATGTAAATACAATGCTGCAGAATACATGGAACACTTTTTCTCATACTAATCATAGCATTGCCGCCAAGGCTAACACGAAACAGGCTATTGCTCTAATGGTCGGGTTTGACAGGCATTTCGTGGTGGAAGACTTGACTGCTTCAACGGATGTTGGGTCTTCCTTAGGATCTGCCTTGGGTGGAGGTGGTGGAGGAGGAGGCGGTGGCATAGGTACATAAAATCTCATTGGGAGCAGCACCTTGTCCACCTCATACACTGCTAGCTGGTTGTCTGTGTATATTGTATGAACCAGAGTTGCATTAGTCTCTCCAGTTGTTATATTCACTTGGTTGCCTACTGCAGTCACATTCATTCCAAACAAGGCTGAACTGCTCCCGGCTTGTGTGGTCAGAGGATTGCTTACCGTCTGGAACTGTGATGGTGATACGCAGGATGGGAGGACATGGAATTGTACCAGTTCAACTTTCTCCTCATCTGTGAAGGAGTTCAACGTGCCCGATTTGAGGCTGGAGAATGCACCATCCGCTGGGGCAAACACTGTTAGGCCATTGTTTGAATCGTCACTAAGCTGTGAGTTTAGATTGTCTGCCACTTTGGTGCTCTGCAGCAGCCGAATGAATAGGGTGAATCTGCCATCCTTCTTAAGAATGGCAGTTACATCACTCGGCCCAGCCGGTGCAGGGGCTGCTGCCGGGCCCTGCGCTGTGCAGTGAAAGAGGATAAGGAAGAAAATGAGTAACGAGACGACCAAGTGCTTCATCTTTAAAGCTTTGACGGTTTTGGAGAGGAGAAGAATGAAGAGAATAGTTAAAGAAGGCTTAATTTATAGCAAATTCCTTATGAGTATAGAGATGAGATGATAGTGTGGTGAGTTAGGTGAGAGAAAATTGGTGTTTAAAGGTGGGAAGAGAAGTTTGACAGTCTTGATACATCTAAATCATTGCTTTGCATGGAAGACATTACAGCTATTTCTGGTGAGTTTTGGGCCTTTTTTTTTTAAATCTCTTTTCGGTTTGATGTGGCCAAATCTTTCTCTTGAAGCATTCATATTTATCAGTCCTCATCTTCTGTTGCTTCATTGTGTATTGTATATATTTGATATGTAGAATCTCTTTTGGATTGATGTTGGGATGGAGTAGGAAGTGAAACTTTCTATTCATGCAATCCTTCTATTGAATTTCATTAAGTGGAGTGTATCATTTCAAGTGCAAATATGGAGTATAAAAATAGTATAAATAAATTAATTGATAAAATACCATGTGTGATTTAAGTTTCATAAGCTGTATCACCAATTATTGGAAACTAATGATTGATCCCTGTATTATTGCTAAATTTCAGTAACACTTACCTAATAAAGTGTAGCAATTAGAAGTAATCGGTTGTTGAAGTTCAGTGTTATTTAATCTGGTAGGATGAAGTAATTAGGAGCAATCAAATTATTGATAATCACTGATTTGATTATAATTATCAGTATTCAGTGGTTGATACTCATTTTACTCGTGTCTTTGCTGAACTTCAGCTAATTAATGAGAGTAATCAGTGCTTAATATTCATGATTATTGCTCTTTTTTCTTTGCGATATTTGGGCACCTTAAACTGGTGGAATTGAGCAATCAGCTGTATTTGATGATGACATATACCTTTTCATTTTTTCTATTTTGAATTTAATTTTTAAAATCCAAACAAATGAAGGAAAAAAAATGTCATCTGTGCGTCAGTCCTATGGATTTGGCTTGAATGATTGTCAATAATTAGGATTTAGGAATGATTTCCTCTTGTTTTCAATCTCCATCTTGAAAATCCATTTCATTTATTTACCTTATTAATCAATTCTATTAATGCCTTTTAGTCACTCTCTGGTCTTTGCATAATCATTGGATCTAATCTACTACCCACCCTTTTTTCAAATTGTGCCTTGATTTCCAAATAATTTGATTTGGCTGTGCATTGTATATTATACCATGTAAATGAGTCCTTAATAATGAGTATTATACGGTTCAAATAACAAAGCATAATAAGTTCGTAGATTATAATATTAATACATATTTCTATGTTGACAAAGTCCCATGTGAGACGTTAGTTATGTGAGACGGTTTGTGAGACGTGTTAAAGTATGTCAATTATATAGATAAAGTATGTTTAAGGTTGTTAAAGTATGTTTTCTAAATTATGATGCATGATGAATTACTATAATTTTAAGGTGTTATAATATGATTTATTATTGGCATACCTTTAAATATAAATAAGCATACTTTATTTATTTACTAAGCATACTTAGTAATGGGTCAACCCGTCTCACACCCGTCTCACAAAATATCCATGTCACAAGAGTGTTTTTGTGTTTGAAATACTACATAGAAGCAGTACATATTTAGTACTCTCTGGTAAATTTTTTTTTTTTTTGCGTATATCAGCACATTGATCAATGACAAACAATTCTCTTAATTTTTCATTTTTATCACCAATTCTCTTTATTTTTTTATTTTATTGTCTGCAAAATAGGACTAGACAGTATAACTTACTCCCTCCTCCGTCCCTTGTTAAGAGTCTCATTTGCTTTTGGGCACATGAATTAAGAAGTATTATTATTTAATGTGTAGTGGATAGTTGTATTAGTGGGTGTCCATGTTTTAATTGTATTAGTGGGTGTTGGTGAGTCTCATATGTCCAAAAAAAAAATGAGATCTTTTGGGTGGGACAACCAAAATGGTACTCTTACCTAGAGAGGGGGAAGTATTAATTTTTAACAAACAAAACAATTGAGAATAAAACTTTGCAAATGGTGATTCGACGTGAAATATTTGAAAAGGATGTAAAACCCCAATCCAGCTTATATATTATCTGGTGATCCAATGGGCCGGCCAACATATCTGGTCCATCTAAACCAGTTGCCGCTAAAATATTTTGGGTAATTTATTTAGGCTTCTTTCGCGCGAACTAAACAATTCGGCCCGTGGGCAAACATGTTTCTTTTTAGGAGTATTAAATTATTTAAACTAATTTTACTTTAATAACTTCTTTTTCTAAAAATTAATACAGATATACTGACAAATCTAATTCATATTCTAGATCACCAAATTTTATAATAGTAGCTTCATGAACTTGCTGTCTTAAAATTTTGGGCAGAGAGGCATTAGTTCTAAACAGTAAATACTGGTCCCACCTCCTCAGAATTTTTTTTTTAATTATTCCTACAAACATCAATTTAGAACACGTTTTGAAAAACAAATCAATTGCAAACACCATCCTATTTTCCATCTCCCATTTCTAAGCGCTCAATACATATCAACAAGATAATAAGGATACTCTATGCTTCATATATACATACATATATGCATACATTGTCCGATGATCCCCGTCCAGGGAGGAGCATCGGAACACTACCCCATCACACATCACACAGACTGTGAGAGAGGAAGTCACAGAAGATGGAATGTATAACAGGGGTTGAAGAACAAGGCAGAATGTATTCAAAATTCAGCGGAGAATAAACAAGCCTTTCTATATCATAAATCCCTATGATAAGAGGCTAGAATGTATACCAATATGAACTTCTTAAAATCACTCTTCAAAGAGATTTATAGTATGCAGCGTATCTGTTTGTCCAAGTCAATCAGGAGTGTAGGGCATCTGAGGGGAACGTAAAAAAACGAAACAAAAAACACGGGGTAAATATAAGAAGAGTGAAATTTATGAACAAACAAAAACTTTACAGAACCAGAGGCAGCACCTGCTTATCTTTTGTCATTCATCGCCCCCATTGTTGACCTTGATCTCTAAAAGGCGCTCCACTGGTTGTCTACATATAGGACACCGGTTCGTTTGGAACCTCAGAACTTTTGCACACTCACTGCACATGCACTGCATTAAAAGGACCAAGAACGCATGTCATAATGAAAAGATTATGATTTAAAAAACCCATATCAAGCGAGAAAGTACCATGTGTCGACAAGGAAGGACAGTTGTGTCTCGAGGTTCAGAAAGGCATATAACACATTCTTTACCAGGATCATTGCCATCAAAATCACCCTCCACAGAATTCCCAATGCCATATATCTCTTGTAACTCATATCTCATGCCATTCACCCACAATATCTGCTTCACCACCCTAACATGATATTCACCCTTATCCCTCTCAAACACCGCCTTAGTTATCTGGGAGTTGGTGGATCCACTTTCAGAGTTTCCACCTAGATTATCTACAGATGCCTCCGCCTTAACTGCCAACGGATAAATTTCCATTTCCCCATCTTTTGACACCTCTCCTTCCTCAAACATTGAAAAGTCTATCCCAGTTCCGGAGGGCTGTTTAAATTTCTGGGCTAAACCTTGCTCAAAATTGACCTTGATGGGTGGATGTAAGCTTTCTTTCGTAGGGGTCAAGCAGCAATCTTCACCTTCCTTTGCAAACAAAATTATGGTAATGCTGCAGATAGCAACAAAAGTCAAAATCATATTAATTGCGTAGAGAATTAGTGTGATCCTTAAGAACTGTGTAATTCATGTCATGTTTGAACATCCCAAGTACAATGTTACACACATCAAACAAGCCCAAGAAAAGCAAAACAAAATCATGCCTGACCAGCTACAAAATTCTCAAACAAACCATGTCCACTAGATAAATGAGAATATGAGTTTCCAACACTCAAAGAATGAGAGAAAGGTCAATTCTAGTTGCTTCATCATGATACTTTCAAGTTGAGCTTTCGTGAGATGCTTAAAAACAAACTTTCTTATTCGAGTAAATTCATCTCATTTGTAAATACTTGATTCATAACAAACAGAAACTCGTGATCTTGATAGCTAGTTAGAAATCTCGTTGTAAACGTAATTTAGCGATGAATCACGCAAGCAAGTTCCTCTAACTTACTACAAAAGCACCTAAAACGCATAGAAATGAAAGTTTTGGAGCATGAATTAGAAGAACTACTCCACTCAAATGATGAATTTTGGCAAAACAATTTTATATATCATCAACATAATACCCTAAAGGAAGCATTTTTATATGATCATCAACACAAATCAATCAACAACAAAATTTTACAAGAAAAAAGACGTGAAGAGTAAAACAGAAACTCTGGTATACCTTCCGGCGACCGTGGCGTCGTATGTGAATGAAATGAGATACTTTCCGGGATCCTCCTCATCAGGCTCAATTCTCAACGTCTCCTTCTTCAAATTAACATCATTCCGAATCGTAACTGCCTTCTGATGCTCCACGTACGGCGGTGGCGGAGGCTGCATCATAGGCCCATAGGGGTATCTGGTGTTCACCCAATTGGCATGCGCAGCCGCATGGTGATGGTCGTACGGCGCCGGGAGGGGCATCGACATCGCCGTAGGCGGCGGAGGCGGATAATAACCCGAGTATTGGTAATAAGGAGGAGCGTTAGGGTTGGGGTACTGAGATGGAGGGTATGGAGTCGCCGCCGCGAAAACGTATCGGTTGGAGGTGATCTCTGGCTGCGGAGCCTGTGGTGGGGGCGGAGGCGGGTGGTTCCGCCGGCTGGAGTTCCTTCTCCGGCCGTGCGCTCCGCTGCTCCCAATATTACCCATGTTGTATAGAATTAAGAGGGACAGCGAGCGAGAAAAAAACCCAGAATGGTGAGTAAAGGGACGTCGAAGAATCAAGATTCAGTTGGGAAAAAAAAAGGTGGGGTTTGTGAATTGGGGCGAAATGGGGAAGAAAGGTGATAGATACAAGGAATGTATGTATAGGTAGAAGGAGATGGTGGGGGGAAAGAAAAAGGGCAGTGGAAGAGGAATCTAACGATGGAGATGGTGTACACATGTCCCCACTGGATTTGGTGCAGGAGGTAAATCGCATGATATGCCTCAAGTGATTTGATGGAGGAGGTAAATCGCAAGATATGCCTCAAGTGATTTGATGGAGGGAGAGCTCATTTTTAAACTTGTGCTTGCAAGGGGTCAAATCATGCCAAAGGCAGGATTCGAATCCTGCAGCAACCAAGCTCAACTGAAAAATTTATGCATTATTTTCTTTCAAAATTATAAAGAATGTGTGTAAAAATATATATACTGAATATAATCACATGCACTAAATTCAAGTTAAAAATGGATTTTATAAAAAAAAACCTTATATTAGCAAAATTGATCAAATCACCAATTATCACTATTTAGAAATCAATTATATAATAAAAATACTAGTGTTACAAAATGTTGGTATTATGTAGTTATTTTTATGGAAAATACTACTCATGAATTTCTACAATATATAATGAAAATTAAGCATCCCACTTCGATATACTTAAAAAAGATAAACGTCACTCCTTAAGAGACAGGGCGCGCATATTTAACTGTGAAGAAAGAATTTTCTCTGATTTTTTTATTATAATTATTAATTCTTTTTTTTTTAGGAACAATAATCTGCTTTAAATTACATGATCATTTATTAACAATTATTTATAATTTAAAACATAAGTAGGGAAGAATCCAAGTCAACGAAACTTTGTATAATGTTATTAAGATATTATTATTATTAATTTGGATTTATTTATAATGCTTTAAAGTTTAAAGAATAAATCAAATGATCATTCATACTACTTGAGAAATACTCCCTCCATCCCAACAAATATTTCATGTATTGGTGTGCGGAGTTTAAGAAAATTTTGTATTTTTATGCATAAAGTAAGAAAGAGAATATATATTTTAGTTGAATTAATAAAAAATGTGTGTAAAGTTGTTGGGAGATGTGAAAAAGTAAGTAAAAGTAAGTATTATGTTGAGATGTGTGTAAAAAGTGAGTATTGTTATAATATATTTTTTACCAAATTTAGTAAAAGTAAAATATGAAATACATTGAGAAATTTATGAAAAATAAAAGTGTGAAATATTTCGGGAGACTTAGGGAGTAATTACCTAATGTTTTTTATAAATAAAAAAAAAACGGAAAAAAAAAGAAAAGAAAGTAGATGGTGGGCTCCAGTATCCAAGTTGGGGAAAGTAGGGAAGCATAGAGCCCAAGGCCCAACCCACTAGCAACGGCTCCCCTTAATCCACTAACTAAACCTTATCCTTATAAATTATGCTCATTATTTACTAATGTTCACCAATCAACACAAACTAAAAACATTTTTGTTTTACGTGAATTTTAGAATTAATTATTAATTAATAAATACAAAATGGGTAAAAATAATTATTTTAAAAAAAGAGAGATTTTGGATTTAGAAAATGTATAAACATTATTTCCACCCTTAAATTATTGAACATCACTTGTGCAAGTAGAAAAGATAATTAGTACAAAACTAATCTCACCAACTAGTCATATTCATTAAAATTAGAATCTAGCAATATTAATATTATTTGAAATCACTTTATTCTTTCTCTAATGTAAAACAAAATAAATACGAGGAGGTAAATAAAGGCACGAATCTCATTTGACATTTTAGTATGACATTTCTTGTGACAATTCTTTATAGATTGATATGTGGTAGGATTCAGAGATCCATTCCCTTATCCTTAGGTTATGTTCGTTTTCGGATTTTAAATTCAGGTTTTGATTTTCCAAAATTCACATCCAAATTTTAAAAACTTCCTCTATATTTACCTACTACATACTAAATAAAGGCACGAATCTCATTTGACATTTTAGTATGACATTTCTTGTGACAATTCTTTATAGATTGATATGTGGTAGGATTCAGAGATCCATTCCCTTATCCTTAGGTTATGTTCGTTTTCGGATTTTAAATTCAGGTTTTGATTTTCCAAAATTCACATCCAAATTTTAAAAACTTCCTCTATATTTACCTACTACATTCTCTCTCTTCAATTAATACATTTTCTCTCTTTATCTCTCCTCTCTTATTTAACTTTTTAAATAAATTAATACATTGATTTGACATAAAGTTAAAACATACCCTACTCAAAACCCAAAACAAACATATAACACTCTATTTTTGGTTTTCAAATCTCACCTAATCCCAAACCAAACATCACTTAGAGTTTATACATTGACTTAAGGCATAGTTTTTCTTTTTTCTCTAAGGTATCACTTATCCAACAAAAAGCTTAAAACAAAAAAAAAGAATTTTATCAATCCAAGACTTAAAAAATGGGTAAATTATCAATTTGGGGTTTGAATTATTTTTTCTATCAATTCGGGACTTGAAATATGTATAACTATCAATTTGGAGCCTGAATTTAGCCCTAAATTGATAAAATATGAGATAATATTTGATAAGTTCAGGCCCCAAATTGATGGTTTTACATATTTCAGGCCCCGAATTGATAGAAAAATAATTCATGTCCCGAATTGATAGTTTACCCATTTTTCAGGAATGGATAAAATTACATCCGCGCATTAAAAATGTGTGTACTTTGAATGTGCACCTCCCGTGTTACTATATGCGAACCAATTACTTTTTTCACCATCAAGATATTATCATAATTCATAAGCCATGCCATAAATTTGATTATTGTTTAGGGGTTTTGGTTTAAATTAATTCCGTAATTGAAATGATAACTTGTCGAAAAAGATTTAAACATGAAGAATAGTTAATAAAATAATGAAAATGATTGAAAATTTTAAATTCTCATAAGAATCATAACCTAATTTTCCCTCATCCAAATATTTCAACAAAATATTTTTGTTATTTTTAAATATTAAAAATATGTATGTATCTGATGACAAATTTAATCATTGCACTTCTTAAAAAATTGCAGTGGGCAGATAACTCTATTGGGCTATATATTTGGCCATATGATTAGAGTTGGGTTTTTCCTTCTCAAAAACTATTCATCCCCCACGTCAAAAGATGATAACACAGCTTGTCATGTGAATCATGCGAGTATGAAGATCTACATTTACTAATTTAGATTAAGATTGTTTATCGAATCATTTCTCACCAAATTATTTTATTTAATATAATTGCACTTAATTGATCGTAATATAATAACAATAATACTCCTTTAATTTTAAAAAATATATATATACGAGCTATTCCAAAATATAAATAATAAAATCCTAACGTGTTACAAGAAAAAGAAAAAAAAAAAAGAAGCATGCATATACATTGGTTCGACACACCTGGCTAACACATGACCCAATTCATGAACAACCTTCAGTATTTTCATTAATTTTGCCGTAATCTTAAATTTATTATTAATTACAATAACAATGAAGACTTAATTTCTTCTTTTTTTTCGCTTCAAGAGAATTAGAGGCAAATCAATAAGCATGATCGATTGGAAAAAATAAAAAATAAAAAATTAAGCAGTAACATACATGCAATATATGATATAAAACATTAATTTAATCACATACATGATATACATTATGCAAGTGATCGCATGCATAGCTCCTGGTACGCCATCCACGAAGTTCGTCGCCTTTGGATGAATCCCGTAAATGGCATACAAGGAGCCAGGCACAAGATTAATATAGCAGTATATATTCCAGGAGGAAGTAATTCTCACCTTTGAAGAATTCAATAGATCATACAAACAACATGCTTGCTAAGAAATGTATTACTAAAACATTAAATTACTTACTCCAGCCATTGCATTATATAGGAAAATTAAGGTAAAACCAACATGTGATTTTTGTGGTCATAATATGCATCCCCAAAGTAACTTTTGAGTTGTCAATTAGTGTGTATAAAGCTAAACTGGAATTGAAATCACTTCACCTGAAACCATGATTTCTGTTTCTTTATTTCTCTTTTCTTTTTGTCAGACATTATATAGGGTTTGGAAGGGCTCAATGAGAGAGAAAAGAAAAGAATCTATCTCATGCCATGCTACAGACTAGGGGGCCTCTTATTTTACTTTGCTGGTTTCAAGATGGTGATTAATTACAATTTAAATAAAAGAAGAAAAGAAGATGAAAGATTAGATTGCATGTGAGTTGTGTGCATCCCAAAATCAATATTAGCAGACTGGTAGTTATGGAAGAGCATAAAGATGCCAAGAACTCAACATTAATATTTAACTGCAGTGTCAAATTAGAAGAAGTAGAAGGTAATTAATGTAGCATAAATGGGGTTTATTAATGTTAATTAATGGTAGAGTTATGAAGAGGACAAGCATTGTCCTGTCCTCTATTGGGTGGGTGGGGTTAAAGCATGTGAGTTGTGTGCTCAATTGCTTTGTTTTTTCCATTGCCTCGATTTGAGGTGTGCCCTTTTCTACTTTGCCTTAGACTATGCTACTCCATGCATTACCGCACTTGTACATTCGACGCGTCATTCATTCAACAGTACATATGTTCAAGTTTGTAAGTATTTTCGGAGTACTCTAGTTACTATTGCTACATGGGATATGAGTAAAAACATAGATGAGTTATCTCATGTGATCATTGGTTTCAAAGATCAACAATGATAGTGTTATGAATATGAGCAAGTCTTTCACTTGATATTCTAAGTATGAGTAATTAAGTTTTTCATACGTCCGATGAAGGTAATAAATTGAGCTTTATTCTTAAAATGTGTTTCTCCTTTTGAGTCTATTTTAATTGACAAGCATTTGCATGAATGTGTAATCCATTTACAATAGACCAACTGTATAAAGATTTGTTCTCCTAATATTCTAACTTTGTGGGTTATAATGAAGTTAACTAAATATAGTCTCAACTAGTGATATGATATTGCAATGTTACACAAAATAACTTTGTGGGTTATTTTGATTAATTATCCGAGCATATTAGCCATTTTTGGAGGGGAAAATGTTGTTCGCTGAAATAAAAATATGACACTAGTATTAAAGTACTTAATTTGTATCGAATTTGACTTGGTGAGAAAATTGAATGGTAATTATATTAGTGAATTTAATTTGATGTATTAAAGGAAAGCTATGGAAGGGTGTTGATATTTTGGTGGGGTGTACAAAAATTGTAGGTCAGTAATGGCAGCTGCATGCTTTGTCCTATCTATTTCTATGTGAAGTATACACTAGAGCTCTTTATGTAAGATGTACTCCCTTCGTCATGTTTACATTTGTTATTTTAATTGGAGAGGAATATAATATTTTAATATGTATAATGTATTGAATTTTTTTTTTAGGTTATTAGTTGATGTGATGTTTCTTTTTTTTTTATGGTGAAGATAAATGTTATGCATTTGAGTTTGGTGAGAGTGACTTTTTTTAAATTAAGATAAATATTTGAGGTTATTAGTTGGTGTGATGTTTCATTTTTTTGTGGTAAAGATAAGTGTGGGATGTACGGAAACAAAAAGTGTGGGAAGGAGGAGTAATATATAGTGAATAGTTGCATTACGGTTGAGTTTGAGTCCCATAGTAGTAATATATTAGTAATCGTTTTTTATGGATCACACCTACCTAAAAGAAAAATGTAAAGATGGAAGTATTCGCTCAAATTAAAAATATGTAAAGATTGAAATGAGACACATACATAAATTATAGTAACTCTTTAAAAAATATATAGTACTCTCTCTTACCCACAAAACTCCTCATTTAATTTTTTTTAATTAATTAAAATATAAGAGGGAGAAACTTACCGTTAATTGTAGGTGGGAATTTTATTGATGAAGGGAGAGAATACAAAAAGAAGAAAAACAGCAACAACAAATGGGCCTCTTAAAACTACAGCCCACCACACACTTTAATTTACAATTAAGAGAAAGCCCAAATGAGACGATGGATTTCCAATCTGTTGTTAATAAGATGAGCTCCTGGATGATCCGAAAGCTTTTACCGCTCCGGCCAGTAAAATGAACTGATGGTAGATTGCAGCTATGGCGGCTCCGATCAACGGCCCGACCCAGAAAATCCACTGCAAAATAGATCGGATTAGATTGAGGTTTTTTGTTTGCTTACAAAAATAATTGAAAAAACACGATTAAGATACTTGATCATCCCAGGCTTTGTCTTTGCCATAGATGACAGCGGCTCCAAAACTTCGGGCTGGGTTGATTCCGGTGCCGGTGATGGGGATTGTGGCTAAGTGAACCATAAACACGGCGAACCCGATCGGAAGGGGAGCCAAAACCTGCCAAGTATATGAATTCGGGTATTACTTGACTGCAGGCCCGACCCTTTTGCGGTACTTGATGAGAAATTAATTAACTAATACAGTAATTTATTATTTAAAGAATGTTTTATTAATAAGTACACTAATATTTCCCAAGTCAACATCGAATTTGTTTTAGTCAAATTGTTCATTTATTTATCGAGTAAATTCCTTTAAAAAATCTATAATAATACTCCCGTCAATGGGAGGAAATATTTTCTATTTTTGTTGGTTTCTGTAAATTTAAAATCGGCAAATGTATGTGAGATTGTTAGTTTTTTAAAATACGTGATTAATTAATTTTTATTAAAAATGCTATTAATTGAGTACTATTTTTTAATAATATAATCACTTATTATCTGTAATTCATGTCTGAATCTCATCCAAATCTTTTTCATTAAAAATAATCATTTTTGTGTAGAAGATAAAAAAAAAAAACATTTTTTTAATGTATCATAGAATATTCATAATTTTAATTTATCGTTTCTTCATAACACTCATTAATTATTATATGGAGACTTTATACTTATTTAATAAAAAATTATATTTCACCTATGGAAATCAATATAGTTACTCAAAACAAGGAAGATTTTCATACAAAGTTTTAGTTTTTAGTTTAAGTCTCAATTTAATACTTGATTTTGTGAAAGTTTCAATTCAAAAAATTTAAATTTTATTTCTTATCTCAAAAATTAGGACTTAATTTTTATGTTTTTTTATTTTTTCTCATTTTAAGACTTACTATAAAATTTATTGTCTCATTTAAATTCATTCAAAATAATTATATTATACACCTTCAAATCAAATCATTATATCAAATAGAGTAGGTTATTTTTATTGACATTTTGTCTTATTCTGCAATATTCTATATTGATTTCCGAAAAAAAAAAAAATTCTAAAATGAAGTCCAAAATTGAGACTACCTCCGTCAAAAGAATTATTAATATCTGTAAATGTATTGTGGAGGGAGTGGTATATGAGTATTAAACTTATTTTGATTGTTGTAATAAACAAGTTTAAGATAGGTATTAAATTCACGGTTTAATGAAATATTTAAATTTGAAAATGAATGAATAAATTCGTGTAGTAGTATGACTTACAGGGACATGGGAGTCTCTGGCGTTTCTTTTAGGATCAGTGGCGGAGAAGACAGTATAAACTAGAACGAAAGTGCCGATGATCTCCGCCGCCAATCCGGTGCCGGTGCTGTAGCCATCCGCCAGCTCGTTGGCGCCGCCGCCGTACCTAACGTAGTATGCCTTCTGGAATGCCTTCACTAATCCACAACCACATATGGCTCCTAAGCACTGCGCCACCATATACAGTATAGCCCGAATCAGCGACACCTTTCGGGCTAAGAAAAGCCCGAACGTCACCGCCGGATTAATGTGTCCGCCGGAGATGCCGGCGGTGCAGTAAACGAGGATGAAGATCATGCCACCGAAAGCCCAGGCGATGCCGAGAATGCCGACGCCGCCGCACTGGTCGGCGACACTCTGGCTCTTGTAACCAATCACTGTCAAAACGGTGACGTACAGGAAGAGAAGAGTGGCAACGAATTCAGCAATGACGGCCCTGTAGAGTGACCACTGCCCTAGCTCCTCCGCGTCAATCAGCGCCGCCGGTGGGGGATCTTGGTAGTCCTTTTCACCCTCAATGTCCTTCCCCATGTTTTTGGTTATTCACACAGTTTGTTTGTTTGCTGCTGATGATGTGGCTTCTACTTCTAACTTGAACGCTATTTATTTATACATGAAACAAATTTCTGAGATTAAATTTTTAAATATTAATTAATGCTTTAAATTTGCCGCCCCATTAGAATTAGAATTACCTCCAATTTCTTAATGTCATCATCATAATTACATTATAATTCTAGGATTTGGTCCTACCATTGTTTTTCACAATTGTCTTTCATTATATTCTTCTTCCATTTTTTAAATACAAAATACTCCTAGTATTACATTTTTTTAATTAAAAATATTATCATTATATCGATTATGATGAGCATGAGATGAAGGGTATAAGAAGCAACTCAAAACATTGTTTTTGTTTTTGTTTTTGTGTGGTTGTATTAGACACGTCATTAGCCGACCATGAATAAGCAAATGCACTTCACCGCCCACCTCCACCTCACTCCTAGTTCTACCGCCGCCGCTGCATCACGTCTCTATCGCTCACCAACAATACACTTTATTAATTAACTTATAATTAACATTATTATTTACTTCACTATAATTGTAATTATCTTTTACTCACTTTTCAAAACACAACTAATTAAAAAAAAGTTATGATAAACTCTTGGTTAAAAAGGGAGCCACGTGTCCATCAGGTTGCGGATTCTCTTGCTTCATTTTTTAAATAAAATTATGGAGTAGTAATATTTATAATAATTGTGGAGTAGGTTATTTGGTCGGTACTAGATTAGTACAATTTCTTATACCAATAATTGCCTCCGTTTTTACTTTATTTAAATATAATACTAATTAATAGCTAGTATTATTGTGAGACATTAAAATTAAGTATAGCTAACATGACTTTGAAAAATCTCTTTTTTAACTATAAAATTTAAGTAATGAAATTCAATTTGTTGATTACTATTAAAAAATTATTTAATATTACAATGATTTGATTATCAAAGTATTAAACCACGCACCTTTCTATCAGTTTAAGTTTAGAATTTTAAACTTTTAAATAAGGTGATCATTTAACATGGTATTAGAATCATGACCAATAAAAATTCAATTTCACTTATGATTTTATCAATCAATAGAATAAAAATCCGTTACTATTTACCAATATATATATATATATATATATATATATATATATATACAACATGAATTTATTATGTTTTTCAATAAAATAAAATATGTTGGTCCATTACTATTTAACAACAGAATCATTATATAAATAAAAGGAATCATTATAATAAATTGTTTATGAAATTATTAGCAATAAATTATCAATAAAATCAAATTTTCGTTGATAAAAATTTACGAACCACCACTTGACCTTTAGCTAAATTAATTTACTAATGAAATTAAGATTTTAGAACGGAATATTTCGTTGGTGAATTTTTTTTATTTTTTTTAATGTAATATTTTATTGTGGTTACATATCCTACCATCTTAAAAGTACGTTGAGTTTGAGAAACTTTTTATTTCCATATTATCCTTACTAATTTTTTCATTTTACCTCTACAACCTTAATTAATTACCACATTTACTTCACATTTATATCCCTCAAAATCCAGTCCATGAAGAGAGAGAGGAATATTAAAAAATCTTGAATTTCTCACATTCCTCAAGAGTCGATGTATGCGGAACATTCATACACCTTACAACTTCAGATGTAAAGTTCAAACATACCTCTTAATAACTGAACCTCCGAATTTGAAGAGAAGAAGATTGGGAGTCATTTATATGTGGCCGTCTGATTACGATGATTATTCTTACGATTTTGAGTCGGATTCTACATTGCAGGAGGAGAACAGAAGGAATAGGAGGAAAGCGAGGATGAGGAAAGAGGAGAAGCAGGATAGGTGCAACTGAGTTTATTTTTTTCGCTTCATTCTCTTTGAACTTAGTCGCATTTTTAGTAAAATGTCAAGAGCAAGTGTACTCTATCGTTGTTGTATACGCGTGACCAAGTGCAAAATTTATAAGATTATCGTCCCAAGGGAAAGCAAACATTGACTAGTATCCAAATTATTCATTGACTTATGCTTTGTAAAGATGATATGTTTGAAAGTTTGATATTAAAGCTAATGCTTAAAGTTCTACTCAAATAACTAGAATGTAAACTAACTAAGTAAATGATCAAATAACGAGCAAATGACTAATGGAATGAATGTAGAATATACTTGAGAAGAGAGCAAGGCTAATCATACTCATGGTTAAGACTTGAGCTAGATATGCAAAACCCTTGATGGTGATTTTCATTAACTTGTGGATTAAAAACAATCACAATTTTACCCCTAGTCCCTATGGTCAAGGCAACTAGGTTCTCGACCCTTTTACAAGTCTAAATCTCCTAAGATTGTCTTACTCTCAATTCCCTTAAGGTACTATGATCATAAGTTGGTTCTTTTCACTCAATTTCTTAAGTGTTCCCCTATGAATGTTCCAAGCCTAAGGAGGGTATGACTTACCTCCCATTATACTAACATACATGCACAATTCAATATATGATTCAATTAAACATCCACTCACAACATTGGAATGATCATCCTAATACTATGAATAGAGAATTTAATCACACAAACATTGAAATGAAACATGATTGATATATCATAGAAGAAAATCCACAAATCAACTCAATTCATTACTCAAGTTCTACATATCTAACTCTTCACCTCAACCACTCATATGACTAGCCCTACTATAAAACTAGCCACTAAACATGGTAATTAATTCAATACAAATCAAGCTTTGCTCCATTTGAGCCATAATAAGAAGAAAATTAACAATTGGAAAGTAGATTTGCTTTCCTTGCATAAGAAAAGCATTCCTCCTCTTCAATTGATCAACTTCTTCAACAAGTGATGCTCCAATCTTCTCAAATGGTGGTAGGATGGATGGAATGAAGGTTTTATGGATTGAAAATGTAGATCAAATGGTGATTTGATGGATCTAGATGGTAGAGATGGAAGATAGATCTACTATGTGAGAAAATATGGTGTTTTGGTGTGTGTAACTGCTCCAATCTGATCTCCAATGAATTCCCCTCCAAATTTCACACAATTCATGATTTTATATCACTTATGGACCTTCTAGAAGCTTCCGGAATATTCTGAAAATTACACAGAATTTTGCACCTACACGGCCCGTACTTAGGGGTGGGTATCGGATCGGATTTTGGGTAATTCGGGTTTTGGATCCAGATCTAAAATTTTGAGTTTTAAAATGCATTACCTGAACCTGAACCGATATCTAGATACCCGATATTTCGGGTACCCGAAAAAACCGGGTACCCGATCGGGTAACCCGATTTTTTTTAATCTTTTTTTTTTAAATTTAATTTCTTCCTATATTTTCATGTGATAAAATTAATATTTCATTTTGTCTAATATTTCATTTTATCATACTTATTATATATTGTTACTCTCAACAAATTTTAATATTTATCATCATTAAAGTAAATTTATCAAAAATATTAATTAATGTTAATATTATACTTAATATAAGAATAATAATGTTGTGTGAAACTATTTATTAAAATGTGATTTAATGAAATTTAAATATATTTTTAAGATGTATTATATTATAAATTTAGTAAATTATTGTATAAAACTGTTTAAAAAATTAATTTCTTTATTATTTCATATAATATATGAATAAATGGATATTGAGATTCTTCACTACTTGTGGGAAATAAAGATTTGAGGAATTCTCTACTTCTCATCAATGAATGTGCAGTGTGAATCGATGATTGAAAATGGAGATTGAATAATGAAAACTACTTAATATTAGCATAATAACAGCATGTTATTGTATATAATAGAAGTTTTGAAAAAAAAATAAATTAGTTTCCCGATCGGGTAATTCGGGTAATTTTCAAAACTCGATACCCAATCCGATAATTAATAACCGGGTCTGGGTTTATCCGAAACCCGAAATTATCTGAAAAATTTGGGTTTTTTGGGTAATTTTTTATCTGATCAGTTCGGATACCCGAAACCCAAAAAAATATGTCCACCCCTACTCGTACTGCAGCGCACGACCCGTGTAGGGCACACCTACTTCGGCGTGTTATGCGTGTTTCCAGACACGGCTCGAGCTGCGCTGCACGGCCATGGTCATGGCCGTGTAGCATTTTCTGATGACAATGCACGACTTCCTTTTACAGGGCCGTGCAACAACGCACGGTCCGTGCACTAGCGCACAACCATCCTCCTGATCGAGCAGCGAGTTCTGATGGCACTATACGGTCATTGGTTACAGGGCCGTGTTCTGCACATGGCCCGTGTACCAATATTCCCTGTTCTTCTATCTCCGTTTTGCTCCCGAACTTCATTTTTGTCCATTTATTGACCTGTTTTACATATATTTAAGCTCATTTACACAATTCTAGCAAGTTATACCACTTTCCTCAAAATAACAATAACTCCACCAAAAGTAACACAAATACGGATAAAAATATCTGAAAATATTCAAATAAAGATACTAAATCTAGGTGAAATGACTACGATCATCTTTGCTATATCTTTTTTTTATTTTCCTTTTCTTTATTTATTGCATAATCTATTTCAAAATATAAAGAATAAAAAGGGGGCTAGGAAGAAAGGTGTTGCGACGTGGTAAGGTAAGTATGGAATTCTCAGAGAGACTGGTGGTATTTAATAGCAAACTTGACAAATATGAAATAGTTTTAGATTATTTGTTCTTCCTTGAATTGTAGAACCGTGTTTTCTCAAATATTTCTGGAACACATTCTCTCTATACAGTGAGTTTGTTCTACTTGGTGTGTATTATTGAGTTGTCTTGTGCTACAAGATGGTGACAACTTTACCAAATAGCATATCGATTTGAAAAATCAAAGAAGAACGTGGTGAAAATGAGGGTACATTTCTATTAACTCATGTTCAGGTTTACCTGTAGTTGACAGTCCGTATTTTTTTTTCATATGCAATTTCTAAGAGTTAATATTTTTAACCAATGTGTTATTTAGATAGTTCGAAGTTACAGGGCTAAGTCATTATTGATTGATATCCAGAATATCCTAATGAAGTGGATACACTAATTGATGTTCCAGCAAAATAATTCGCTAAGTAATATCTCATTCAAGTCACACAAACTCTTTGTTATATACTCCCTCCGTCCCCCAAAGTATTTCACACTTTTCTTTTTCATCCGTCCCTCAAAGTATTTCACACTTTACTTTTACTAAATTTGGTAAAAAATACATTATACTAATACTCACTTTTTACACATATCCCAATATAATACTTACTTTTTCACATCTCCCAAAAACTTTACACACTTTTTCCACATCTCTCAATAACTTTACACACTTTTTTCATTAAATTAACTAAAATATATATTCTCTTTCTTACTTTATACATAAAAATACAAAATTTTCTTAAACTCCGCGCACACCAATACGCGAAATACTTCCCGGGACGGAGGGAGTATGTATTAAATCTCCTATGTTGTGCATATCGAAAAAATATTGTGATATCTTAATCAAATATTTGTATGCTTGGCTCTAACATTGATTATAATTTTTAATTAGTATTCTGTCTGCTGTAGATTACCTTTATTCTGTTTACACCATCCAAAGTTACGGTCCTTAGTTATAAATTTTGTTGTTCGTTATGACTTCTAAGCTGATTCACGTGTCCTAAAAAATAGTATTTCTATAAAAGAGTTACTATATTGTGATATTATTTTTTTGTTAATGTTATATTGGCAATGGAATACTTAATTATAGGTTGTATATGATGCATGCATAGTTGCATATGTAGAGTTCTTGACGAATATTTGACTGTACGAATAAACAAATATCTCACCTGAACTAGCCATGATCTTTGGATTTAAGTTAATTTTGATGTTATATACTACATTGATAATATCTTAAGATGTTATTAGAATGTCAATCAAGATTTTATGAGAAGATATAAACATACTGCTAAATTTTAAAAAATTCTTTGAAATTCTGAATTGATGTTACATGTCCTTTAATTAGTATACCATTAGAGTCATTAGTCGATAGTTACACTACTCGATCCTTGTATGGTTTACTTGAGCAGATTTTTGTACTATGAGGCATCAACTAATCCCTTTCTAAGTTGAGAAATTCTCTCGATGATGACACCATGGACGAAGGGGTTTATTACTATATCCAACTAATTAAGCATGCATAACAATATCTCAAGAATGCTATTAGAAAATATCTTAAATTCAAAATAAGATACTCTAGCTTTAGGTAATGAAGAATTAGGAGAGGTGGAGGTGGGCCTCATCGTGGAATCAGAAGCTGAGAATTGCTCTTCGGGAACTCAATATGGCGATCGATCCATGGAAGAACGTGTTGCAATGCCTCTTGGCAAATATCTTTTTCCATTTTTTCGTCAAACCTGAAATGTCGTCTCACTATTGCAGAAGTAGGAGAGAGTCGACAATGAGCGTGGGTTTTGGAGGAGTTTGAGGTTGTAGTGACGATTCTGGGCAATTAGACAAAAAATTTCTTAATTCTTGAGCAACTATTGCTACTGGTATAATCTTTGTTCCTTGCTTTTCGAAGCATATTTTACTATCTAGAGATGAATTATTGTTGTATTATGTGACTTATATGATGCTTCGGTAATTGTAATGGAGTGTGCTCATCCTACTGTTATATCACTAATCAGATATAATTAGGTACTCAGTCGTGCAACTGAAAATAACTATACTCATGAACCACCGTATTTTACTTGCGGGAGGATATCCATCTCTATTCATTTTTCCCAAAGTCTTGCTACATGTTGGTATTATGTACTTGGAATTCCTTTTATGTAGTATATTCTTTGCCTTGTAGTTCTAAAACTCTACTTTTCTCAAGTCAGTTAATGAAGTAATCTGCCATGGGGTTCCTGGCGCAAGGTATTTATACACTCAATAAAAAATATAATGTCCTTGGCTACTCTATTTTGAATTTAAGTTTTTTCTCTGTCTTCATTCAAATTTTATCCTACTAGCACTAAGCCTTGTGTCTGATGTAATTTATTTTATTTTTTTTGTTGTTGAACTCTCAATTAATTTAAAGAATAGTACACTTATGAATCCAATTACACATTGTATTTTTCTACATAATGTCTGTAGTGAATTGTGACGACTCATATGTGACATAATTCAATTTGGGAATATTGTAAATTTTGATGTTACTGTGCACTAATTCCACGCTATCATTCCATTGTGCTTCATTGATTTGTGTTCTAAATTTAAATTAATCTGTTTTTGAATTAGCATTTTTCGTCAGTAGATTCCTCTTTTCTTCTCCGCTCTTTCTTGAATTTGTGACATGCTCACTTCTTCAGTTTAGGAATTTGTATGGGGACCATTATCGAAAGCAACTTTAAAAGTAGGATGGAAGTGTGGTCGATCTGCCTCAGGAGAAGGGCGAGCACTCACATTGTGAATTTTGCTCCTAAATAATACATAATGTACAATAGTTGTTAATCATGTTTTACTTATTATTTTATTTTTTTACTCAAGGAAAAAGGGAACCTCATGATATGCAACTGATTGATTGGCATAAAAGTATGAACTATGAAGGTCTTTAACAATATTTTTGTATAATATATCATGTTTAACTTGCTTCAGTTTATTATTTATAAGATGGTACGATGGTTCAATTTTAGTGACAAAAAATTTAGATGATTGGGATTTCATTATTGAATTTTTTTTTTATCATTCTGTGCATTGATATTTTATTATTGACAAAAAAGTTACTGCCTCCGTTCCATGAATATATTCATGTATTTGGCGGCATGGAGTTTAAGAAAATTAACTTTTTGTTTTAGTGATGTAAGAGAGAGAGTGGTATTTTGGGTAATTGAATAGAATAAATTGTATGATATAGTTGACTTTGACTAGATTGTGTGTAGAAAGAATGTGATATTTTTGTAATATTGTAATATTGTAAGATTATTAATATTATGTATTGTTTCTATTTTTAAGGTGTGAAAGTATTTTTGGAATGGAGCAGAATGGAAAGTGTGAATGTATTCTTATGACGGAGGGAGTATCATTTAGTGCATATCGCTAAGTCAAGTAATTGAATTGATGAGGACCATTCAATTTTATAAGAATAATTTTATGTGATACTTAATTTTGCAATGATAATTAATAAGGCTCTAAAGTAAATTATCCTAAATGTAAGAGCTCGACATATATGTTCACATGGAATCATATAATTCTTGAAAAGGCAAGTTCATAAACAATATAGAATAATTCTTGGAAAGGCATGTTTATAAACAATATATAAGTTTGGGTTAAGTTATATGATCATTATCAAACATTGAAAATTAAGATTTTTAGAATAAAAGTTAAGCAAAAAAATAATAAACTGAAAAATATTACTCTATAATTTTATTACACGTTATAACGTGAATGTATCGTGCAATGCATGCATGTAAAAATACTAGTAAACTTCAAATGAATGGTGAGACATTGAATTTAATTACAGCTAATTACATACGTTTTAATTATAGTTTTTATTTTCATAATTTATGAATAAATTTTGATTGTTTCTAGTGAGGTCCTTAACACAAAAAGTTTCATGATATTTGTAAATATTTATTTTTATTTTAGCTAGAAATCGCCCAGTGGTTGAGGGGTCAACATTGAGGTGCCCCTGATTGAAAGGTCAGGGGTTCAAGCCCCCCGGAGCACAATGGTGGAACAATTAATATTGAGGGCTACAAGCGGCAGTGTGGGAGGCTGAAACTCAGTGGGAACCTGCGGCTGAGCTAGGGGGAGGGTCAGCATGGAGCAATCACCAGCATGGAGCAATCACTTGGGGATCGACTCCTTGTGCGCAGTAGTTAAAGATATTAGGAACATGTGATCCATTGTGTGGTTACCGCGATTTACTTGGAGGCAGTTCTGAGGGGCCGTGACTGTTTCCTCGAGGACTAGTCGGGCGTAAGCCCGGAACCTCGGTATCAAAAAAAAAAAAAAAAAAAAAAAGAAATCGAAATAATAAATCAATCTAGCGGTATCTTTATGAGTCTAAAATCCTAATCGTAGATAATTATTCGGCCCTAATCTCTGTTAAATTATGGGCCGATGCTGGGCTTTAGCCCAATTCTACAATGTCACAACCCAAACCATTTTCTTCACTCAATGTGACAATGACATTATGACTCCACGATGATCTTTCTTTGTTAATTTCAAACATTAATCCAAAATCGTATAAATAAATTATGAAATTAAGAGTGGTGTATTTAATATTTAAAACATTATAACAAGACATTTGCATGAATATATATATTCAAGAACCCATAGTTAAAAAGTAAAATCAAACACATAATTTAATCCTCCTACACTGACTTAATATATATATATATAGTTCGCGCTTGGTGGTCGATAGGCATGCCATTTGAACGCTTTTTCATAAACAGCGTCCGCAGCGAATACCCGGGCAGTGGAGACCTTACTACATCATTTCGGGCGTAGCAACGTTAGTTCGTTCGCCACCCCCGACTAGGGAGTGGCCGCACTCTACCGCTTATTTCGGCCGCCAGTCCTGGTGGTCTCCCTACAGAGAAATCACTTTGGTCCAACTAGCCGCCTAATAACTCCTTGGCCGGCCTGTAACTCTATTCGATAGACCCTTATAGCTAAGGTTTGGAACCCTCCTCCTTAATATATATATATATATATATATATATATATAATTTATTTAAAATCAATAAGTATATATAAATAAACTGAGTTCATGACAGCAAACTCATACGTGAACGTGCACAGGGTGAGATTTTGATTTGAACCAATCAAATCACATTGGTTTTGAGTTATATACTCCGTTTAAAATCAAAATTTTAAGACCGATCATTATATGAAACTAAGTTTAAACTCACAACCCACCCCACCTGCCTTTCAGTACATAGAAATGAATTGAGTCCAATATTTTGAGATTAAAATTTGAGATATAGTAAATTATAATAGAGGGGTAACACATTCAAAATTTATTGAGAAGGGTATATCACATTCAAAAAAGCATGTGAAGTTGAAAAAATAGTAATGAGTTTAAATCGAAAGATTGATATCGGTATTTGTTGAGTTTAATTGGAAGCTTTATTAAAATGGGGTTAAATGGAGAATTGGTTAAATTCATCGAACCATTGCAAGTGTTCTTGGCAATTTTATTAAACTTTGAGGATAATGTGATTTTTTTAATAGTGTGATATATTGGGAAATTATTTTTAATATAAAAAGTGTAATGAAATAAATAAACAAGAAAATGTGAAAAATATGTGATAATGTATTTATTTAAAGGTTAAGATAAAAGTTAGATTTTTTTTAATTTTTATTTTTTTAATCTTCAAAACAATTTTTTACTTTCATGGTAATTAAAACTAAATGATATGATATTATTTTTTACTTTTCATTGAAATGTTAACATACGAAGAATATTAATTTGATCAAGAGTATTTAGTAAACAAGAAAAAAGGCAACGACTGGAAAACGGAAAAAGAAAAATAAATACAAATCAACAAAAAAAACCCCCACCGAAAAAAAGAAGGGACAAAATTTAGGGGAAGAGACGAGAGAGAGAGAGAGAGAGAGAGAGTACATAGAAGAGAGTGAAGAGATCCAATGGCGACGTCGAAACTGCAAGCTTTATGGAATCATCCTGCTCCTGCTGCCCCTAAAACCAGTCTGTTTTCTATCTCCCCCTTTTCTACCGTCAGTTTTGCTTCTCATTTATTTATTTTTCCTTTAATAATATCCATTCCAGATCCTAGTTTACTATCCAATCGCGTAATCCTTATAGACGACTAGTAATTTTGAGCCTCAATCCTGAAACGGCAATTCCGACCTCCAGTCGATACGCAAACCACCCTGTTATCACTCTGCTGTTCTGTTTTTTTTTTTTTTTAATATTAAATTTAATTATTATCTTCGCGCTCTTATACTTATTTCTGTCAAATAATTGGCTAAGATTTATTCATGTTTGCTAAAAATGGCGGAAAAAAACATCTATGTTCAAGATGCCCCTTTGGGCGCTAGAAGGCTCTGCTTCGTCTAACTACAGTGGGAAATTTGCTGAAAATGTACTTGCCACTTGGCATTATTTGGAAAAGGGGTGTCTGATTTTGTGTTAGGGGCTATTTATTTGATGAATACTTTCATTTTTTATGGCCATGTCTTACTCGAATTAAAACTTGAAATGGATGAAAAGTTAAGTGGTGTTTTCTTCCTGAGTAGTCTGTTTGAAATGGAGATATGGAGCATATCGCAATTGATCTTAATTTATAATCTTTTAATCATCTTTAGTAAAATAAATTTAGAAGCTTTTTTGTTTTTCGGAAGGAAAGATCATTCTTTTTATTCTTCATGTCATGTGTCCCATATATTCTTACTGATTTTTTTTTTTTTTTTTTTGTCTTTTCAGGAGTTCTTCGAATTGGGTAATCCCCAGCCAGGGTAGGCTTAGAAGAAAAACAAACTTCTCTCCATACCCAAGTAGAGGGCCACTAACGCCCGTGTCATATGAATTCAGCAAAGCTACTAGCAAAATAAGTACAGAAAAGTTGTGAAAAATGGATGGTAGAAGTGATCCTGAGAATCAGAAACATCAGGACAACAATCAGAAGAAGAATAAGATGCCATTTGTTGTAAGCATACCGTCCTATGAAGAGGTGGTTGAGAGCTCTCAACCTAAGCCGAAATCTCTCTTCGATCCTTCCCCCTCCTTTTCGCAGGCCTTCAATTTTATCAAGAACTCAGAATTCTACACAACCCCATCAGCTGCACCTCCGTCTCAGACCTCCAAAGGTTCTCCTTCACATTTCCAGGGAACCCATCCAAGGTCTTTTATCACTCCATCTTTGTATACATAATTGCATGTATAGTGTATGCAAGTAATCTAAGTATCTGTATGTGGGCTTGTTGTAAAGAAGTGAACTCTACAGGATTGTTGTTTCATCAAGGACTATTATAATTGTATTGTAGGGAAAGTGTTCAGCCTGAATTTCCATCAACTTCGGTTTCATTATCTGGTGCAAATCGGAATGCCATCATTGTTAGCCACAGACAGGTGAAATATTGCATTCTTGTGCCGTTGAGTCCAATGCTTATCATCCAATATACAAGTGAACTAGGATATTGTGAGCATGATTTGTTGTTAGATTTGACATACAAATGAGGTGCTATAATTTAGATTATTCTTATATAACAACATAGCTAAGAAATTACTACTACTTCGCAGCAGATTATGAACTTTTACATGCTCATATATGCTTGGGATAGTAAACTATATTGTCAAGAAGAATATTTTATCTAATTGATAAAATAAAGATTAGCTGCCTGTAGTTGACAAGTGCAGTTTTGAATGTATCAAATTTTGTAAGGTGTATTCTTAATTATTTTGAAATTAGACATGTATATTGGCATTTTCTACTTTGTTGGTAGTGTTCTTTAATTCTGACACTGTATACATTGTAGTTTCTTGGAACTTCAACAGGGAGTTCATCAAACTTGTTTTCTACTAAATGATAAAGTTTCAATGCAGTTAATGATTTGATTATAAAGTGTTCTCTTTTTCCTTGTGATGCAGAAGGGGAACCCTTTACTAAAACATATAAGGAACGTGAGATGGGTTTTTGCTGATGTTGTTTGTGACTATTTATTGGGCCAAAATGCTTGTGCTCTATATTTGAGGTTTGAAGTTTAATCTACTTAATTTCATCGATATGATAGCTCACCAATTATAGACTTGACTGTTCATAAATTGGAAATCAAACTTGTGTTAATAAATAATGGGCACCCTCAGCATGTGATATGCTGGCTTATATTGCAGCTTGTTCTGATCACGACAACATATTGACATTTCTTTCAATGTTTATTAGTGAAGCGGCCTTCTTACAGAACCTATAAAATTTACCTGGATTATTTTTTTTTCAGTCTCCGCTATCACCTTTTGCATCCAGATTACCTATATTTTCGGATAAGGGAACTGCAGAAGAACTTCAAGCTTCGTGTCGTATTATGCCATGTTGATGTGGTAAGTCATTGAGATTATCAGCTTTACCAGCTATGACTGCATCTTCGTATAGGTTATCTGAATTTGTCCCTGTCGGAACTAGGAAGATGTTATCAAGCCCTTACTTGAAGTCACAAAAACAGCTTTACTCCATGACTGCACACTTTTATGTGGATGGAGGTATACATCTGTATTATCAATGCATGTCATTCTGTGCACAATAATTGATTCTTTTGTACTTTTATTTAGCTTGGAAGAGTGTGGTCGGTACCTGGAGACCATCAAAGTGTATGAAAATAAGTCAGCTGATCTCATTCAGGGCCAAATGGATATGGACTACATGTCACGGGTATACTGATTTTATAACGAAGTGGCCTGCTTTTTTATTTACCTACCTGATAAAATAAATCTGATAAACTATAGACTGCTGATCGAAATGATCCATCCAAATTGAATATGTTATTCTGTTAACAGTTAAATCATGCTCTCACATCATTGCGGCATGTTAACAAGACGGATGTTGTTACTCTAGGGTCTACATTTGGGGTAAGGCTGAGTCTTGTGTTATACAGTAGAGAGTAATGAATGTTTTTTGTTACTAAACCCGAATAATTTTGAATTCAGTCCCTTTCTAATATCATGGATGCATCAATGGAAGATCTTGCTCGTTGCCCTGGCATAGGAGAAAAGAAGGTAATAATATTTGAAGGGCGTGCATGTAATCCAGCATAATTTCTCATCAGTTGTGAAATTATGGCAGGTAAAACGGTTGTATGATACTTTCCACGAGCCGTTCAAGCGTACAGTTCCCAGCCATGCTCCCATTCCTGTCGATGCCAATGCTGGTCTTGCATCTCAAAGCGAAAAAAACAAACAAGTGGAGGAAACCCAAGAGACGAGTAGTAAACGGCAAAAGAAGGAAGAA
This sequence comes from Pogostemon cablin, assembly GCA_023678885.1. Classification (NCBI taxonomy): domain Eukaryota; kingdom Viridiplantae; phylum Streptophyta; class Magnoliopsida; order Lamiales; family Lamiaceae; genus Pogostemon; species Pogostemon cablin. Next base: position 468,672 of record CM042977.1, on the reverse strand, counting down.
GAATCGAGTCTGAAATCTGCTTTGAAGGCTGCGTTAGCAAGTAAAGTTGGTCGGAGGAGAAATACAGCAGTGCAGAATGAAACGGAAACGAATGAGACTATGGTGAACGATAGAGATACTGCAAGTTAGTTTTCTCAGTATTGTGGAGTGTATGAATGAAAAATGTATCATTATTCTTCTTACACTAAACACCTGTATCAGATTTTAGATGAAAAAGAAAAAAACACAAAATCAAATTTGCTAAGTGTACAATACATTTTTATTCATTAGTCTATATTTTTATTTACACACGTGTACAAGTTTTTTAAGTTGGATACTCATAATAATCTTTCTACTTTTGAACTGTTTTCTAAATAAAGTATGGTAAACATTCAAATGGACGGAACCGATCAAACGATATAAACCTTGAAATTGCAAGAAGGGACCTAAGTTTAGAATGCGTGCTTAACATTTATTATAAGAATTACTGCCTTGTTGTGCAAGAAATACCTTTATAATATAGTTACACAAACTAAATTAACAAATTAATTGTTATAATAAAAAAAGAAGTGGCACTAATTAAAAGATCGATTTAATAATTGTTTAATAATATCTAGTTGTTATATATTCTGCGAGTTATTATCACTCACAAATTCTCTTAATACCAGTTTCATAAGGTTAGATTTTTTAATAAAATAAAATAGGAGTATATATCACAAATGAAATAAGTATAACCCAATGTTAGGCTTTGAAGAAGTTGGAAAAATTAATCCCACCATAGTTTATCAATTGATTTATAAATATGTTTTTTTATTGAATTAATCTAATCCATAAATATTAGATCTAACTGTATAAGAAACACACTATTTGACTTTTTTTTTTTTAAATGTCAATAATAATTTAGAGCATTCTTAACTATATTTATTAATGGCTAGTACGGAGTGTTGAAATATTGAACATAATTTTTTTGAAACTCAGTAAAATAATTTGGATCAATATTCTTCAAAAATAATAATATGAAAATTTGGGTTATTGAGAAATATATTTTTAAAATAGTAAAATGACATGAAAATTGATCAAATTTATGTTACAATATTATGTAAAATGATCTAGTAGATTCCAACGTGTCAATCTCATATGAGTGGTTGAATTAGGCAAAATTCTCACGCTTCTCTTCAAATGTTGCCAACAACCTACCCATCTTTTTCCGATTGAACACGTTTACAAACCAAATAAATTACATAAATAACTTACAACTAAATAAATAAATAAATTAAAATACTGCCCAGAAGTCAGCAGTTTGAGCTGGGGTGACTCTAAGAATTTACAATTTGGTTATAATTCTTCATTTTCCTTAATCTCATTATTTTGTCATCCACTCTCATTTATTAGGATTGCATGATGCTCCAGTCTAACACATCTATATATTCGATTTATTTTAATAATTTTATTAAATGATCATTATCATTAGTATTAGATGGATATTATTAATATTAAGATGGTAATAAAATTGATGGAAAATAAACTGTGATTATACTTCAATTCGCCACGTTTAGAAAGTTTAATTAAACATTCCTAATATAGAAAATATGATAATTTGGTGATCAAAATAATTTTGTCAAACATTTAATTTAATCAATTTGATTTCTGATCTCAATATTATTGCATTGACCCTTGATCATATCAATTTTTTTTTTCGTTTTTATGATGCAATAAAAATTTTGGTATTATATTTAGTAAAATTCTTTCAAGTGATCATGAATTAATCAAAGAGCATATCCATCCGAATAATTGGTCAATAATTATGGTCAAATAAAATATAGAAATTAAATTCGCCATATATTCTGAAAATCAAATCAATGGGTCCTTATTGATTTAAAAATAGTAATTAATTTGATCCATATCACAATTCACATACGTAAATGATTAAACTCATCCAATCCAATCCAATTAATTTATTATTATAATTTAAACCCAAAATCAAACTTATCCAATACTCCCATTATATAATAAGTGCAACCAAGTTCTTAATACCTTCCCCTTCTCTCCTCTTACCACAAATGCAAATGCAATGGCAGGTGCAAGAAAGAGCCACCGCTACATCAACTTTGTCGAACCAGTGATATCGGCCGACGATCAGTTTGAGCTCAACGAAGCCGATGTCTGGAGCATCAACGACGTCATTTTCTTACCGGAGACCAAAAAACACCACCCGAGGCCAGCCCGAAAGCCTCTGATGGGGCCCAGATCTCTCCCGCTGAACATCCCCGAGTGGTCTAAGATCCTCGGCGGCGCGTACATGGGACGCGCGGAGGAGGATGAGGATGAGGATGAGGAAAATGACAAAATGCCCCCACACGAGTATTTGGCGAGAACTAGAGGGGAGTCTTTATCAGTGCATCAAAAGTTGAAGGGTAGGGAATTGAGCAGGGTTAGAAATGCCATTTGGAAGCAAACAGGCTTTGAAGATTAATCTTAATCTTAACTTTAACCCTAATTAATCACATGTTAATGGTTTTTAGTTAATATATACTGATCCTCTGGCTGGAGTTGTTTTTTTGGATTAACAGCTTTCATACCAAGACCATAAAAAATTACTCCATGTAATTAGTTAGCTAATCGTGATTGTGTACCATTTTAATAAATTATTTACACTTTTTCTCACATTCCGCATCCAAACAAATTAAATCATTTCTATGAATATATTTTAAAAATAAGAAATGATATTGCCATACTTTATTATTATAGCATTAATTTATTATTATTTATGAAATTTGCACCTAGTCGTCAATGTTTTGACATAATAACATTTAGTTATTAACATAATTTATCGAAGAATTATCATATTTACAATAATAACAATAATCTAAACTAAAAATTTGAAAATCCCATGTTGAATGATACATGAATTCAATGTTTTCATAATCGAAACCGGAGATTAAATCGGTTACCACAGCGGTACGAGGTTCAACAGTAAAAACGTAAATTATCTATTTTAATATTATTTTATACTATATAATTTCACATTAGGTTTTTAGAATTTTTCAGACCGATTCCCAATTCAATCGCGCGGTACAATCCAATTCTAAAAATAGTGCATGAATCCATATAAATATTAGGGAAACACTTTGTGCCAACAGATCATATGATTTATGTCTTATGTTATTTCGAGGTTTTAATATTTATTATTATAATTAAAAATATTAAAAAATATAATTATTTTTTTAATATTTAAATAAGATGGTTTTTACATTAAAAATTGAGTGAGGCTTGCGTGCGCCTTTATAATTTAGTATTATGGATAAGAGTACATTATTTTATTCTAAAGGGTATACATTATTACTCTAATAAGGGTACACCATTTTATTCTAAAGGGTATACATTTTTCATTAATATTTTTTTATTTTTCTTTAGAAAATAAAGGATACACATCTTTATACTAAAGAGTATATAATTTAACATAAAATTCTAAAGGCACACGAAAAGTGCTCCCGTGCGTCCAAACGCACACAAGTTTTTGCCTTAAAAATTTTCAAATATTAGTAATAAAACATTCATTAATAGGTTAAGTAATACTTCCTCCATTTCAATAGGCTTTTCATTTTTCTTATTCTTATTATTATTTTTTTACAAAGAAAAATAATAAGTGTAATGAGATGAAGGGATTACTTAAATAATTTTTAAGCGTAGACAATTAACACTCCATAAGAATGTAAATTTCATGAATTTAAAATTAAGGACTGGGAGGGCTTAATCTTGGAGTGTGGTGCCTTGTGTTTGTTTGTGTTGTTATTTTTAAATATAATAAAATGGAAAAAGACAAGTTTGGAGAAAAGCGATTGGTTATTACATTAGTAGGTAAGAAAACAGGAAAATCCCTATCCACACTTGGATCAATCAGATATTAACATTTGGCACCTGTCATTTTCAAGTCTAGATAAATTTAGTTTATTATTGTAGGGGCTGTTTCAATACCATAATTGGATTTCTCAAACTAAAAACAGTTGGTTTGATATTTTAAATAAATTACGGTAATCAGGTATTTGCATTGGATCCAAAAGAAATCCATATAGATCGAGCACATAATATATACTCCCTCCCAAAATTTTTTTTTCTATTTTGGACGTCCCATCCAAAGAGCTCACTTTTCTTTTTAATACACATGGGATCCACACACACTCACTGATACAATTAAAATATGGGACTCACACTCCTACTAATACAATTACCCACTACATATATTAAATAATAATACTCCTTAATCTACGTGCCAAAAAATAAAAACTACACTTGCCGTGGAACAGAGGGAGTATATATATTTAGGGGTGAGAGCCGAACCCAAGCGGAGGCCCATGCCCAAGTTGGTAAGGTGTGTGGAAGGTTGTAGAATAGTTGAGGGACTACGCCACATGAATTCGCCAAATGATAAATTGCGAATCCAATTTTGTTAATATTTTATTAATGTTAGATGAAAAGATGATATAAATATGTAGTTAATGAGGGTGAGCCTAAGATACGAAATCAGCGGGTAATATTTGGATCCATCATTTGTTAGAAGAAAACCCAAAACCGGTATTTATTTATTTCCCCGCAAAATCAATTTGTTTTCGTTACCTTACAGCAGGCCAGGCAAGCTTGTGGGATATTACTAGGAACAACACAAGCCTGCCTTGCACACAATTTATTTATTTCCCCGCAAAATCAATTTGTGTTGTTCCTTTTTTTTGGATAATGGAAAATTTTCATTAAATGAAATGGGTACAAGAAATACCCAAATAAATCAACATAAGGACAATACTAAAACAATAATTTAAGCAATTAATCTACAGCTCCACATATGCATTTAAGCAAATTTGAGTTTCAAGTCTTGTACTCCATTTCTTTTATTCCACCTTTACTTTTATGCACTATCCAGCTCCATGTATGATTTTTTACTTCATTCATCATCTCATCCACCTTCCATTCCTTGTTCTCAAACACAAGATCATTTCTATGTCTCCATATCGTCAAAATCGTACAAGCTCAAATGCATCTCAACACACAACAAGCCAACACACCATTCAACAAGTTACTGAATTCCATAAAATTTTGTCCGAGATCGGTACTCAAAAGTCCATTTACACCAACCCACCTCATAACTCTTACCCAAACATCACTTGCTCCTCTACATAAGATGAAACAATGGCAGACAGATTCCGGTTCCTCCAAGCAGACTGGGCAACGTGTATCAGCAGAAACATGTATGACATTTCTCTTTGAAAGCTCGACTTTAGTAGGGATTCTATTTTTAATGACTCGCCATACCAAGAACTATACTTTTGGGGGGATATGTTTATCCCAAATGTAGGACTAGAGTTCCATAGGGGCTTCATAATCCCCTAATTTTCTATCCATAAGAACTCGATATGCTTCACAAACACTGTACTCACCACTCTCACGAACTCCCCAACACCAACTGTCTCTCTCTCCTGGATTGATGCTAACTCCCTCCAACATCACCAACAACTCCTTAAGTGACTCCTCCTCCCAACTTCTCAAACTTCTTCTCCAATTCCATTCCCATTTCCACTCCATATCATTCATATAACCCATAGAGGCAATGCATGCTTCCTTCGACTCACAGACATCATACAACCTTGGAAACCGAGTTCGGAGACACATCTTATTCAACCAGGGTTCATTCCAAAATGATGTGTTCGAACCATCATTCACCCGACGAGATAAAGACTCCTTAAACCAATTACCTCCCACATCTTCCATTGCCTTCACTACATCCCTCCACCACCCTTTAAGTTTATCACATTTTGCTAACAATCTCTCAAAATCCCCATATGATGTATCAATTCTCAACCTTTCAATGATCAAATTGGTCCATCACCCTTTTTGTTCTTTCATAATCTTCCAAATCCATTTGCAAAGGAGAGCCTTATTCTGCAACTCCAAATCTTTAACACCCAAGCCCCCTACTTCCTTTGGTCTACAGATAGATCTCCAACTCACCCATGCTATCCTCTTATTTCCATTTGTCCCATTCCACAAGAATCGCCTCTGCAGCTCAATAATCTTTTTTATGACACACTTAGGTACCCTAAAAACTGAAAGAATATAAGAAAGCATAGCATTTAAAACAGAATTTATAAGTATCAATCTACCACCATAGGATAATTTTAACTTACTCCAATTCAGCGACCTCTTCTAAACTTTCCAAATGACATAATTCCAGTCTCGGACCTTACGATGCGAACTCCCCATCATCACACCAAGATATTTGAAAGGCAGGTATCCTACCTTGCAGCTAAGCAAATCAGCCATATCTCCCATTAGTCCATCTTCTCCTTTTAGAGCAATAAGCTGACATTTATTTATATTCACTTTGAGACCAGCAACAAGTTCGAGTAGAATCAACACTCTTCTAAGGAAAATGGAATTTTGCAGTGACGCCACCCCCAAAAATAAAGTGTCATCTGTAAATTGCAAGTGTGATACCTTCCACTTACCTCCACCAATTGTCAAAGGTTCAAAGAGCCCCATCTCCACCGCTTTATCCATACATAAGCTAATAAATTTAGCATCAATAACAAATAGAAAAGGAGATAACGGATCCCCTTGTCTTAGACCCCTTTCAAGATGGAAATCCTCTGACGGACTTCCATTGACCAGAATAGCTACATGTGCAGATGAATAGCACTCTCTCATCCACAATACCCATTTCTCATCAAATCCCAAAATATGAAGCATCTCTTCCAAAAAGTCCCAATTTATGGTGTCATATGCTTTTTCAAAATCAATTTTGTAGCAAAATGCATCCCCACTTCCACTCTTCACTTCCTCAATTACCAAATTCAACGCCGCTATGTTGTCCGTAATTTACCTTCCTTTAATAAAGGCCGTTTGATTCTCCGAAATCACTGAATACAATACACCACTAATCCTTTGGGCCAACAATTTAGATAGGATTTTATAAGGACCTCCAATCAGTGAAATTGGTATGTAATCCTCAATCTTTGCCGCCCCTTCAACTTTTGGCACTAATGTTACAAAAGAATGATTAAGCCCTTTTGCAATTCTAGCATTAGAGTGAAATTGATCCAAAAACAGCATGATATCTTCTCTTATAATATCCCAGCAAACCTTGAAAATCTTCATGTTCAAGCCATCTAGTCCTGAACTCTTGTTTCCATCACAGCTTTCCAACACCTTAACCACCTCCATTTCAGAAAAAAATTTTATAAGTAATGAGTTATCTTCTGCTGATACCCTTCTAGCTGCAAGGCCACTACTCAAACTTGGTCTCAAGGATATTTTTTCGTTGTAGTGTAACTTGAAAGTGTCATGAATAGCTCTCTTCACATCCTCCACTTGCTGTTTCCATATACCATTAACCATAAGGCCTGTCATCTCATTATGTTTAGCTCTACCATTCACGAATTTATGAAAAATCAACGAGTTCATGTCTCCTCCAATTACCCTCTTCACATTAGCTTTCTGTTTCAATAGACAGTTTCTATCTTTCAAATCACAAATTAGAAGGGCCCTAACCTTATTTCTTTGGATAATTTCCTCCTCCTCCAAGCCGAACACCTCATCCACTGCATCCAGTTGATTGATCTCTTGTTTTCTGTCTTCAATTCATTTCTCCAATCTCCCGAAAACTTCCACATTCCAAACCTTAAGATCTGTTTTCAATCTCTTCAATTTCTCCTTCAACTTAAATCCACCCCATCCCTCGATGTGATAGCTATTCCATCTTTCCTTTACAAAGGTATGGAAATCCAGGTGCATAGTCCAAGCATTCACACTTCTAAATGGTTTAGGACCCCAATTGATCTTCCTTGTCTCTATCATAATTGGACAGTGATCAGAGACGCTCCTTTCTGCTCCCAAAAGCCTTGAGTTAGGCCATTCTTCCATCCACCTGTCATTTACAAGAACTCTATCCAATCTACTTTTACACGAATCATCATCACGATAATATGTGAAAGCTCTCCCATGAATAGGAAGATCTACCATCCCAGAGTTTCGAATAAAGTTATCGAACTCAACCATATCTCTCATATTGAAAGTGTTTCTCCTTCCTCCTCTTTCTCCTTCACGACGTATTGCGTTAAAATCTCTTCCTATACATATTCGGGTGTCCGCCATATTATCCGTGACAAGTAGGATTCTGTCCCACAGCTCGAGCTTCTCCTTCGAATCACATAGAACATATATATTGATGAGGCAAACCTCCAATGAACCTTCATTCCAAATGCCGTTCACGATCACTGCACCCTTCATCGTCCACCAACTTCTCATAGTTAATCGGCTTCTATCCCAACCTGTCATAATGCCTCCGGATCGCCCAGATGAGTTTTTGCACACCCACTCCCAGTCCATACAGCCACTAAGATCTCTCTTAGTTCGATCATCCAGCTTTTCTAGTTTAGTCTCCTGTATAAAACATACCAAAATATCCTCCCTCCTAAGCCACTTTCTTATCTCCTCCTTTTTCCCGAAGAAGCCTAAGCCCCTAACATTATATGAAAGAAGCTTCATAGATTCACTTCTTCCCTCCCAGATTCACAAGCTACCTCTTTCTCCCTCCTACTCTCAAGAATAGACACAATAGCTTCCACCATTAACTCATCGGAGCCCCTTGCGACCAGGCCTATTTTTTTCCCTAATTCCCATACTTTCTTAGCTTCCATCTCAATCAGCTCTTTACTACGAGAAGAACATGTGTTGGAGTGCCCCGAATATGTTTTCTTAACCAATTTTACCTTCTTGGGATGTTTCTCCATTGGTACATTCGGAGAAGCCATTCCCGAGATCAATTCCATGAACCTTACCCTATTCTCCCTCATATCTTCCTTCTTCCTTTCTTTCTTGGATTTCCTCTTTGTTGTTTCTTCTCCATCTCTCTGATTCTGTGGAATTTCTCGACCCTTCTTGGTTGTACCCTGGTGGTGTATAGAGTTAGGATAGGAAGGGATTCTACCCGACTTGACTGGAGAGTCTGAGATAGAAGCTGTTTTCTCAGTATATTGGATCTTTAAGTTGTTGGGCTCATCCACCAAATTTTCCATTTCCCCCTCTTTTACCAATTCATTATTATTTGTCAATCCTTGAAATAAGGCCCATTTATTTCTCCCTCCTCAACTGAAGTCTTAGAGTTTAGCCCAAATGAGGCCCAACCCTCAACCCATCCTGGTTGTGGGCCACTATCCAAAGATTCAACATCCTCTGAAGACATTCTTCTGCTCGATTCCCCATGTATGGTTCCAGCTTCTTTCTCCCCAGCCATCTCATGCATATCTGACTTTTCGTCTCCTAACTCCTTGAGGGTCTCACTGTCTTGTCGGCTTATGGAACTTGACTCCCGATGCGGCGGAGCCGCCACCATACTTTTTGTCTGACCATCAAATGTGCAATCCTCTTGTTCGTCTAGGAGGTGGTATAAGTCATCATCTTCAACATTCTCACTCCTAACTGAATTCGTGTCGTCGTCTTTCCAATGGTTCTCCTCCACTCCCGGCATTTCCTCCCTTATCTTTATCCTAAACAATTTTCCATCGACTCTGGCCATCAAGATATCATCAACATTCTTCTCATAAGACACCCTCATCTTTATTCTGGCAATATCTAATCTCCTTTTTTCTATAGTATTTATTAGAGTATAATCTGATTAAGTATTAAACGATTCAACTCTCTATCAGCTTAAACTTTTAGATGAGTTGGTTGTTTAACATAGTATCAGAGCACATGGTTAACAGAGGTCCAGGGTTCGAACCTCACCGCCAGTACCCATTTATGAGAAAAATTGCATATGCAAGGCTTGAGGCGAAAATTCCCCGCCTGCATGTGAGGGTCGTGTTAGAGTGATTGATTAAGTATTAAACGATTATCCTCATCTAACAGCTTAAGCTTTTACATGAGGTGGTCATTTAACATGGTATTAGAGCCCAGACCTAGCAAAGGTCCAAGGTTCGAACCTCACCGCCACCCATTTATAAAAAAATTTCACATGCAAGGCTAGGGGTGTGCAAACTTTGGACAAAACCGAATAAACTGGCCAAACCGAATCGAATTAAACAATTTGGTTCGGTTTTTGGTTTACGGTTCGGTTTACGGTTTTTAAAATAAAAAATTTTGGTGTTCGGTTCGGTTTTCGGTTTTGAAATTTGAAAGTTCGGTTAACCGAAAACTGAACCTAACTTTTTATTAATTATATATATATATATATGTATATGTATATATATATGTATATATATATATATATATTAATTACCAACAATTAATTTTTTTTTCTTTTATCTTAAATAAAGTATTATTTAATTTTTAATATCAAAATTTACTTCAAACTTAAATAATTTTATTTATTCTACATGTTTTCTTTAGATCTTATACACTTTTATTATAAAAAAAATAAAATTAAATATACATTTCTTATATATATATATATATATATATATATATATATATATATATATATATATATATATATATATAATAATAATAATAATAATATTATTATTATTATTATAGTGCACATATATTAAAGATATTTCTTTTAAGTAATGAAAATGTAATAAAATGATATAAAGAAATTAATTATAAAAAAATAAAAAAATAAAAATTCGGTTTTCGGTTAACCGAAATAACCGACCGAAATAATCGGTTCGGTTTGCATCGGTTTTGAAATATTTCGGTTTGGTTTTGGTTTTCTAAAATATTTCGGTTCGGTTTTCGGTTTTGGAAATTCGGTCGGTTCGGTTAACCGAACCGTCCGATGCACACCCCTATGCAAGGCTTGAGACAAAGTTATCCCACGCCTGCATGTGAGGGGGTATGTTAGAGTGCAACCTGATTAAGTATTAAACGATTATCCTCTCTAATGAGGTGGTCATTTAACATGGTATTAGAGCCCAGACCTAGCAAAGGTCCAAGGTTCGAACCTCACCGCCACCCATTTATAAAAAAATTTCACATGCAAGGCTTGAGGCAAAGTTATCCCACGCCTGCATGTGAGGGGGCATGTTAGAGTGCAACCTGATTAAGTATTAAACGATTATCCTCTCTAATAGCTTAAGCTTTTAGATGAGGTGGTCGTTTAACATGGTATCAGAGCCAATGGTTAACAGAGGTCCAGGGTTCAAACCTCACCGCCACCCATTAATGAAAAAATTTCACATGCAAGGCTTGAGGCAAAAATTTCCCGTCTGCATGTGAGGGGCATATTAGAGTATAATCTGATTAAGTATTAAACGAATATTAGAGTATAATCTGATTAAGTATTAAACGATTCAACTCTAAGATCCAATTTTACCACATGCTTGCTTGAAAAAACTTCCATGCATGACATGGGACACCATACCACAATGTCCAGACTATTTTCTGGCTCCCAACATCCTCCGGCCTCCAACTTCGACACCATTTAAACCAGTAAGATTTCCAAGTCAAGATGTTCTCATTTTTGCTAGTTGTGCTATCCTTTTCCTATATCAGCACTAGCTTTCCACCAAGATGTTTTACAGAATGTCGCCATATCTTCCACTACCTCCTCCCAGCAGAACTCTTCTTTAAGAAGGGCCACTTCACATCTTTCAAGCCATTTTTTCTCGTTCTCTTTGGGAAAAAACTCTATATCTATTCCTTCTTCCTTGTTACTATTGCATTCAATCCTTTTCTCCTCTATTATCTGCACTTCTTTGTTGCTGTCATCTGCCTACACATATTTGTTGGTTTCTCCTCCATTTTGACCTGCCTTCCTCTCTGGAATCTCGGATATGAAACCTTAAGTTTATAGGATCCGATCCAAAGTTCATTCATTTTTCCCAGCAAATCTGCATCTCCCTTGTTCTCGCTCACCTTCAGCCTGACGAACCCGAACTTCTTCCTTTCTTGTCCACTTTATTTGGACAGAATACGTCGACCACAATTCCAACTTCTTTAAATTTCCACCAAATCATCTTCTCACTGCAATCTTCTGGTAGATTTTGGACAAAGAAGGTTTGCACATTCCTTATGCCCTTGAATGGATCCGCTGCTCTTGGCCGATTGCACACCAGATCTGGCCTACTCCAATGGTCTCTTCGCCTTCCCCCACTTTCAAAATTTCTCTCTCTAGCCATTTCTCTCTCTAAATGTATAATTTATACTTGATCGTCTCTTTGTTTTGTTCCTACTCATCTGTCCTACTCGTTTATATCAGCACACAATTTAAGAAATGAGTATTACTTTTTAAATGTATATGTGAAAAAAAATAGTAGCAAAATACTATGGGAATTGTTGGGACTAATGTAAAAAGTAATTGGGATGTATATATATATAATGTATTTTAACCAACTTAATTTTGCCAACCACACTATTAACTAACTTTTTGTTGAAAACTACTTCATTTCTTGCAAAATACTATGGGAATTCACCTACTTTTGGAATGACTAAATTATTTGTGAAAGTAGGCTTGGATTGCATGCATACCTTTTGGTGTTTTGCTTGTTAATTGATACTATAAAGTATAACCAACACAGTGGGAGTGTAATCATTTTGGGAGTTATTCATTCAGTTTAGTTAGTAGCATGGAGTGAATCTCAGTGTCAAGGCTCAAATGGCCCATTTCATCGTTCTTCAGGCCCACTCAACACATTTTCATATATACATCATTCTTTCTCCTTTTACTTTTCTGTGGAAAACGTCTTATTCATGACTATTCTGCAAATTCAGGACATATTTGCAACCTAAGGATAGATAAGTTTAGGGTGAGATGAAAGAATGATATGTATCCAATGATATTGTTGGGATAGTTTTCCCTAAAAATAAATAACAGGGGTGCATGGGCACCAACATGAAGCAACAAGATCATGCATATATATTGTTTTGAGGTTGTGTGTGTTGGAAAGAATGGGCCACAGATTAGAGAGGTGCAAGAAAGAATGATGTATGTATGTGTATGTGGATGTGGATGAGAGTAAATTAAGATGTGATGGATGTACATATATACCCACATATTTATGGGGATGGTGATGTGAAATTAAACCTCATGGGACCATTCATGCCCATCATTTTGTCTGCAACTTATCCAACCTACATGCCCCTCCCACCCCCACACCAACTCACCTTTTATCACACATTAATGCATCATACTACCCCAACATGTGGGTCATCTTCCAAAACATTGATTCTCACCATCATTTACATTTTTAATGCAACTTATGCTTCTTCTTTTTTAATTGGCTACTGTAAAAATATTGTGGGTTCAAATGTGTTTGTTGAATATGAACTCAAAACTATTATTCATGAATTGCAAAACATAGGTATCCTTCAAACAAACATGGCCTTAGGTCGTTGTCATGTGATGAATGGCAACCATCTTGACAACAAAGAAACAGATTTTTTTTTTTTTAAATATTATTGAAAATGGAGTGCAACATTTGAAGCACAGCTGCCAATCTCAAATCACATCACTACCTACTAGAACTGCCAATTCATCATCACTAACTAGTACAATATGGACTCTTTTTTTAACATTACACTATAAACAATACATTACATTTCTCATCTTCCATCTTTTAATTTATGGAGTAGTAATTATAAGTATCATGAATTACCTAACCAATTAATTAGTGGAGTATATTACATTAATCATTGGTGGTTAAGTAATTTTGGATTTCATATTAGTATTATCACTATATACTATGCATGGTAAGAGTTTTGCATGAAAAATATGATCCATAAATTTACAAGAATACCTGAGAAGAGAAGTTAGTGAAGCTTAATTAGCATAAAATTAATAACGTGGTGTGGAGTGTATATATATATATAGCAAGAACTCCTGCTGGATCCGTCACCTAGAGATGATGTTATAATTAGTGTTGGCGTAGCCGAGCTGCTCCATCTCCCAGCTTAGTTACTCTTTCGTGGCGTGGGACATACTCCTGCCAATTATATTACATTAAGAGTGTATTAGGATGAATTTATAAGATGCATGTAATGTACCTCCAATTTGTTGACAAGGTCGTGTGGGTTGGGGGCTGATACGATGATATGGCGGGCGTTGGGAGTAATGAAGCCTTCTTCAACAGCTTTGTCGATGAATGAGAGTAAAGAGTTGTAGTATCCATCCACATTCAACAAACCAACCGGCTTATCATGGATTCCCAGCTGAGCCCATGTGATTACTTCAAGTAACTCCTCTAGAGTTCCATACCCACCTAATCAATATATCCTTCTTCATTTCATTTCTAACATCACACATCAAATACACTCTCTTGTAATAACACTTATCCTCTGTTTCTCTTTGGGATTGCCTACTGCGTTTTTCGACAATTTCAAAACAAACTTAATAGTAAAATTCAGAATGTTATATTCTTTCCAGTTTTTTACGAGTAAGAATTATAATATAAACTCTCAAGAGAAGAGTGACTGAGTGAGAAGGACAAAAGTCTGAGCATAAGCATGATCACAGAATCAAAGGCATGCTTAAGTAGTACTCCGTATATTTTTGGATAAGTTGACTCCACTGCATTTATTTAGTGATGAGAGAGAGACCTGGTAATGCAATAAAAGCATCAGAATGCTTAGCCATCTCAGCTTTCCTTTGATGCATATCTGCAACTGCTTTCACTTCTCCTACTGTTTCCCCAGTTAACTGCACAATATAAAGCTCAATTTGGTAAAACAAAAAGCAAGTGGTTTGGTTGATAGAGATGTGTGTATATCAAACACTTATTTCAAGCCAAGATGGTAACAAGGGCAGGGCAGAGCAGGGATGCTACAAATATAGAAAAAATCATAGAATTCATTTTTACTCTTAATGTGTACATTGTAACCAAACACCACACAAAGGATATCTTGTAACTCCACCCCAATTCACTCTTGAGTTTGAAATGTTCTGTGAGATAATTTAATTAAGTGTTAGTATTTTTTTTAGATAGTTTTGAATTAAAAAAAAATGAGGATGGTGTAAATGAGATGGAATATAATTTTATTTTCTTATACTGTGATACGTATTTATTTAATAATTTCACAAATCCATTAGTATAGTTTGAAGGGGGAGTTTAAAAAAGGTGAAGAGATAGTAGAATTTGAAGCATAAGAATGTGACTCACACAGACAGGATAAGGTTTGGCAAAGACCAACCAACAAACAACACTTTCACTTTGTCAGAAGAAATTATTATGAAAAAAATAAGGACAATATTAAAGCAGGAACAGGAACAGGAAAGGAAATCAAATCAAGTGGATTTTTTAACAAGACTGGCTGAAAATTATGGGTCATGGAAATTCTTCATCAACAAAAAAGAAAAATATACCTCTCTTGGCATGAGAGTCTTGGGAATCACTCTGCAGATGGAAAATAAAATGACAAAAAAGTTATAAAAAAAAATGAAAAGGTTTAAAGGGAGTGAGGAGTAGATAAATATAATACCCAATGACATGGCGACCACCATGATGAACAGCTTGAGAAACCAGACCCATGAGACCTATGCTGCCACCTCCATACACCAAATCAATGTTCCTTGAAACCTTAAAAATGTCCAAAAATTTGTCACTAAATAATATGTTTATGTTTGAGGAAGAAAGAAACAGAGCACAATAAACAATAACTCCAGATATCAGTGGTAAAAGTAGCTTTAAAAAATGGGGAAACATAAGTGGAGAAATGGGTGAATAAAAAAGATTGATGGCAGAATGAAAAGACTAAGGCATGGAGTTTATTGGGAAAAACAGAGACCAGAAGGTTTCCAAGTTGAACAGCTGCTTCCTGATAGCTGGTCTTGTTGCCCTGGCTACTCCCACAAAACACACAAATCCTCTTAAATTTTGATGCACTACTCTTACTCTCATGTGTTTCCATCAATTCTTTCTATGTTGGTCTTGGTGTTGTTATGAAATGAATAAAACTAAAAGAAAGAATGTTGCCCTTTGGCCTTGTGTATGTATTAGCTCCACTCCAACCTTACTAAATAAATCAAAGAGACAGAGTGGGCTGCGTTGTTGAAGAATACAAGTATCAAAACCTTGTCCTTTTCTCCACTCTTATTAATACTGCCCCTATGCTCTACAACATCAATTTCGGATCTAAATTAATAAATAAACCAATTATTCTGTACTAATTTTTCATTTATATTTCTGTCTCCGTAACTATTTCACACCTCTTTTCTCGCAGAGGATTTCACACTTTATTTTTAACCAACAACAATTTTACATATGTTTTCATTAATTTAACTAAAATATTTTTTTCTTTTTTTTTTACTTTACACATAAAAAATTATTTTTTCTTAAATTTTGTACACAAAAATACATGAAATACATCCTGATACTATAGTAGTAATTGATATTACCCTGTACTCCTCCCATTCTATCTCATTTACTACGCAAGTTGAGAAAATACATTTCCGAACTTTGGAGTAGTTCTGCACTTTTCTTTTTAATAAATAAATAATAAAATATATTATATGCATCGAAAAAAATAAAAATATTAAAATTAAAGTATATCAAGGATGTTAAAAAAAAAAATCTCATGAGAACCCTTGCTACTTAAGAAATCTTGACTAAAAGGATAATTTCATCATACTTAGACAAACATCGAACTCTCAATAAAGCAAACATTCTCTCTCACTATTCACTAATTCCCACTGCATTTAAAGATTTTCTTTTTACATTTTTAATTAAACTCAATAGCCAAAAAGAAATGTTGTCGGACTCTTTTTAAATGTATTCAAGTTATAAGTAAGTAGATTTGTTAGTATTTTATTGGTTGTAATATTAGTTGTTAAAAATAGAATAGGGAGTTGGCAATTTAGTAAAGAAAAAAAATTAAGCATGGCCCAAAACTTGCATTTTATGTTAAAAAGATAACCAACCAATTTAGAGTAAAACTCATACTAAATTAAAATATTGGACCGGGTGAAATGAGATTCTTTAATTTAATACTCCACTATAAAATTTGCATGCTTGTTAGTATATTTATTTATAAATAGAGAGAGGGATGTGTGTGATTGAAGAGATAGAAGAATTCAGATATAATGAGATGAGTGTAAAATATGTGAATTAAATATGGGCATGAATGGTTAGTGAGTGTAAAATATACTTCCTCACTTCGTCCCCATAAAACATAAATCAGTTAGATTCATATAATTAACCTAAACCCAATTCTTATAAGTGTTTATTATTAAATTTTCATGACCCGAGTGAATGAAGCCTTTTATTAATGATTTACTAAAAGGTAGTAATAAGTTTTATTTTAAAAAATTATTCCCCATAAATATATATTTCCTCCATCTAAGGTTTATATTTTGTATTTTTGGTTTATATCTCAAATTAAGGTCTACGTTTTCTTTTTTGTCAAGTTGGACCACATAAAACAATTAATTATTCCATGTAGGGCCCATATATATACTAATATACCTACCCATTTCACATTAAATATTATTTCTCTTATTTTACTAAACATTAAAATATTATTAAGTAAATGTTAGTTATGGTTGTTTGGTGTTAAATTGAGTAAAAAAAGAGGGGGTGGAATCCAAGATTAGAAGGTAGGTTTAGTGAATGGAAGAGAGGAGAGGAAAAGGAGTATCTAAAAAGAAGCGTAATAGAAAATCCACATGTCATCATCCCATTATGAAAGTTGGAGGCCGCATTCACAAAAGAAAACCACGTTTCTTATTTTTAAATAATAATACTTATAATATATACACATTGTTAATTGCATGGAAATTCTATTTAATATCAGATACATTTAAAACCATAACTAAATTTGACTTTACTCAATTAATTACATTTTTTTTCATTTACTTTAAGGTTAAGAGGGTGCATACATTTTATTTTATATATAAATATCACTCCTTAACTGATAAAGTATACATTTATTTTTTTAAACATAATTTAAGAAGCATAATATTCTATGAGTAGTTTTTTTTAATTTTTTTAATTTTACTATTTGACTTTAGTGTAAATTGATAATAAATTGTGCAGTGATATTTAAAACTTTTGGAGATATTTATTTTTAGTGTGGGTCCTCATCTACTAAAAATTACCTTTTGAGTGAGACTCAATATAAGAAAAAAATACTGTTTAAAAAAGTATTTCTCCATAATACAAGTAAAAATAGATACCAAAATGGATGGAGGTAGAGTATTTTATTTAGATTGGTACACAATAGATAAAGTAAGCAACGGCGCATGATAGTATTGAGTGCCTCCACTCCACATGCTCATTGCGTGTGCAGTAATAATAGTACAGTATTTACACAACTGCAGTTTCCTCTAATTTTTTTTTCCCTTCCACTTATAACTATATCCACTAATTTCATTTTCTCACAGATACTAATTTTATATTGCATATTTCTATGCATAGTGAGGACATGATATCTTCCATACAGAGTCATATATTGATGCATAAATGGAGCATCGCCAAATTTTAATATCTTTCAATATTTCTTACACATTTACATTTATAATATACAAGTCATTTATGACCCTTAAGTTAGTAGGAGTATTAAAACACCCGGAATTTCAATGTAATATTCAACACATGATTATTTTATGTGTTATTAGTTATATGAACAATAAATACTAGATTAATAAATTTAATCATGTCTTTTAATTTTATTTTATTTTATTTTTTAATTTAATATCATTCTCTGTTATACGCATCATAGAAATTGATAGGTATGTAATTAAGCTAGTTTAACTCGCACAACTAATTTTATTGAGTAGAGTAATTTATTTGTATGAAATTAAGTATCCAAAAGTAATTTTAAATAATAGAAAAGGTGATGTTGAGCCCTCATAGGACACGTGGACGTAGGCTATGGTTTTGTGAATGGTGATAAATGGGTTGAGTGGATTATTATAACCCAACTCCAGGGGGACACGTGTTTCGTTGTCGGGTACAATTACTTCCATAAAGTTGTGTGACCACGTGTCACAACCTCACATTTTTACTTGATTTGAACCGAATACTAACCCTTAACTTTTATTTTCAACCTACTATAATTGGAATATAGCATCTTATCTTATTAAACCTCCTTTATTTTTATTTCCACCACCAATAACTATTTCTTTGAATTAAGTTGTGATTTTATTTCATGTACATTTTAAAATAGAATACAATTCATTGTAGAAATATTTGCTTCACATGCAATCAATCTACGCACATTTAAAATTGTGACATGTGATATGATTTTATAATTTAAATCCACTCGATAAAACTTGCTTGGTAGTATATATAATGATTTATGGGTGTTAGATTTTTTTAAAAATTAAATTATATACGTGTGTACGTAATACTTACTGATTTGTTGGGGTGGTCACTTCAGTTTTTGTGTATGAATCAGGATATGTTGGTTTGTAGGTAATAGCGCAGCCTAGATTTGACATTTTTCTTGGGCTGACTCGCTATAATTTTTAGCCAATTAAGATTCATTTGGTTTTATTTTTCATTTTTATAAATCTTTTCTTATATGTCTAATAAAAATTCTCTTAGGCGAATAATATTTATTCTACTACGTTTAAAGAATGAGCATGCAATTGATTGTACATACATTCCTTTTTTATTATAAGTTCAAAAGATAATAGCCTACATATTAATATCATATAAGTAGACCATAATTTTATGAGTATTAATAAAAAAAGTATAATATCAGAAAAGAGGTATACAAACTAGGAGTATTTATTTTTAAGGATGAGAAGGAATAGTTAGTAGTGTTAGATATTTATTTAACCCTGACATAGTCATATCATATGTTGTTTGGATGTTGGGCATAGATAACGAAATAAGGCCCAACAAAGCTTCATTGATATTTAATGATGGGCAATTATTATATAAAGTATAGTCCAGTATTGTAGTAAAGAAAGAGTTGGTTTATGCAAACAAATTAGGGCGATTGAAATGTAATGAGAGAGAAGAGAGATGAAAGAAGGGTATGTAATCAATTTGGTTTCCACGAGTTTCAACTCCTCTCCTCGAGAAAATTAATGATGATGTGATAAAATGATTAAAAATGGCGGCTTCAGCTCGAGAAACTCGAATTGATCTTCCTTTAACGTCCTGCACCATACCAACATACTTTACTTGTAGTTCTAGTCTATGTATATCAGTTTCCTTACCATTCCATCCAACGATTGAATAGCATTCTCAACCTCTGCAGCTGAAGATTATGATACAAAACCAAACCCCCTTGATCTACCACTTTCTCTGTCATAAACTACTGTGGCTTCCCCTACCTTTCCGTGCTCACTAAACAAGGTTTCAAGCGCAAGATCGTCCACACCCCACACAAGGTTGCCCACATAAACTCTGTGCCCTCCCCCTCCCCTGGGAGATCGGAATGATGACGTTTCCGAATTTACTCTCAAAACTCTGCCCTCAACTTCCTGTTCAACCATCACAACACTTATATTTTTTTATTACACCTACTATTGTAACCTTATGATATCAAAGTGATAAATATGCTTACATATCCATTCAACTGCAGCTACTACTTCCTCAATTGAGGACATGGTCACAAAACCAAAACCCCTACTTCTTCCCGAATTCTTGTCATAGATAACCTGCACCAACCAATTTCACATCAAACACCAACCCCCCACTGTGAATTTAAAGATTATACCCAAAACAAAACAAGAGCAGAATTTTAGTTTACTCCACACAAGTTAACATACTCTATACGCCTGATTTTCATGTATTAGCATTAGCTACAAGATTAAAGCACCAGCATTCACTTCACAAATATAAACGCGATTCAGCCCCACAAAAGGTTGTTGGGATATTTAATAAGAAAATAAAAGAAATGAAAAGGCACAAACTACCTCGACCATCTCAACGTTTCCAGCTTGTTCAAACAATCCAGCAAGACCAGAACTGTCAATATTGAAAGGCAAATTCCCCACAAAAAGCTTCACTTCAGGCGCGAAATTGGGCTCATCCTCTACCTCTTCCTCCAACTCCGATGAAATCACAACATTCCGCACCAACCTAGAAATTGGGTGCCCATAATTAGATTGAAGAGAGAGGAGTTTGGGCAGAGGTTTGAAAGAAGAGGAACCAAAGAGGGAGGCGGAGCGATGGAGGGATAGGGTTTGTGGAGTGAGGGAGAGGGCGTGGAGAGAAGCAGCCAACGCCATTGGTAAAGATAAGGTTTTTGTGAGGTTTCCCTTCGCCTTCTTCAAATGTAATGGATGTGGGGGGTACAGCTCAACTCAACTTGGGGTTTGGTTTCACTTTCAAGTGGGAAAGAAGAAGAAAACCTACACTTTTGAGTTTGATATATCCACAAATACTGTATTTCGCTTTTAAGGCCTTGTTTGGTTGATCCAATATTCATTTCTATTGCATTTTTTTGGCTGCCTAATTTAATTATTTAGAGTACTACTTTTTAATAATAAAATACATCATACAAACACAAGTTCACATAATTAATTTTTTTATTTAACCACCCGAATATTTCTTTATTTAAAACTAGAAGACTCGAACGTTTCAATCAAAATTTTAAGAATGCTGATATTTACTTGTGAATTTTAAGTGCAATTTATCAGCTCAATCACTTCTTAGCAAGTGAATAATTCTAATTCATTATTTAACAAGCTCGTGAATGAGTATATAGTAAATTTAAACAACTACTGCATATGAAGATATCTCACTTTCTTACAGTACATACCTGTTAATTTCAACTCAAACAGTGATAAGCAAATTTACAAAATTAAGTAATTTTCGCTGTTTTTTTTTAATCACATTTACATGTATGTATACGTTCCCCAATAAAGAATACAAAATTCTGTAAATGAATACTCCATCGTAGATCAAGAAACAGTTTATTCTACACTCATATGACCTTCCATCTTATGTCCAAATGTATGATTCCATCTCTGGAGTTGATGAGATGATACTTCTCGTTGATACGCCCGTTGTAGACTACGTCGGACAGGTTGACCTCTACATATCCCAACGACTCCTACGTCAAAAACAAGATTTTGCAGTTATCAAGTTACTGCAGGAAGAGCAATACAGGAAGAAGAGGAAAATCGTTTGTACCTTAAACTTGAGTCCCATTCGTTTTCTGTTGCTCATAACTTCAATGTGAACAAAGTCTTTAATCGGAGCCTCGTCTAATACAAACTGAAATTCCTCGTTCCAATAAGGGTTACGAGTATTCTTGATTGTTTACAAGTGCATTGGATTACAAATCATTAAGCTAAACTAGAAGATGACTAAAGATGAAAATAATTGGAAGTGATCACCTGAGTTTTTCTCTTGCCTCCTCTGAAGATGATCCGGGCATAAGGGTTGTTCTGGTGCTTCCCTTCGACATCCTTGGCCTCTAATACGTTAACGAGAAGTAGACCTGTTCCACTCAACGACAAGTTTTCATGGCCACTTTGAGAGCTCCCATTTCTTGAGGAATCTGATGATTTACTAAATTTGATGCTGTCTTCTAGGAAAGGCACAAAACTCATCTCCACTGTGATTTGGCCGTGTGACTTCTTGTTGTGAGGATCCTTTGGATCCATGCTATTCAGCAAATCAAGAATGATCTCTTTCTTCTCGTATGGGACCAGCTCATTCAACGAAACAACTTGCATTCCCAAATAATCATGAGCTCCAACCTGACATTCAAACGAGCAATATCATGTTAATCACAAACTTCTGGGAGATTCTCTACAAATACAGGATTTCAGATCAAGATATTTCTAGTAGTGAACCTTTTCCCAGTCATATAGCTGCAGTTTGAGAACTTGAGACGAGGGATCCTTCACGATCAGCTTGAAGTCCTCGTTCCACTCGGGTTCAAATTATTCATCTTCACGGTAGTCTTCTTAACTGGAAGCCTTTCCCCTGTGAGGCTGAGTTTAACATAGGGATCTGAGGTAATGAGGAAATCCTTGTTCAAGAGTTTCTTTGCTCTCACGACATTTACATGCAGTATTCCCACTGGCTTCTTAGTAGCTCCTCTACGAATTAAACATTTGCAGAATTCAGATGACCATTAGGGTGTTCTTGAAAGTAAATGACAGACATGAAAATTGATGAAATAATTGTGCGTTGTCCAGTTCAATTTGGAAAGCATTAGCAATATATCTTGTTTATACGTGAGGGGAAATCCAACAGAAGATTCTTATCTTCATTCCAAATTAGAACAAATAATTTGCAGAAGCTCCCAACACTTTGAACTTACATTGAACTATCAAGGATGTCTATTTCAAATGTTTGGGGCCAGAGATACAGCTTAGCAACTTGTCTTGCTACAACTTCCTAAAGTCCAGAACCAGAAACCATTATAAAATCAGAAAGAGTTAAGAGAGAATGTCAAATTGTTGGTTTCCTGGCTATTTCAATCAAGCACAAGAAAAACTGCAAACTTGCATTCTATCTAGATTTTAAGGAATCAGATAAAATTACAATGATCCATACACGTGTATAGTGCTATCTGGATTTTAAGGCTCTTCTAAGACGAGCATAAATGTCAGATGAATAGCACTACACACTTGTTCAGACTGAGAGAGTAATAACACCTGGAAAAACTGGTACAGCCCAGGTATGGACATAATATCACCTCCCAAGATCTTCAATCCGAAGTCTTATCTTTGGCTGCAATCTTGCAATGAACATATTGATATGAACAATTCTTCTGAAATAGAGCAACTGATGAATATACTTATACACTTGCAGAAAGAAGAAAATTATAATCTGAATACTTAGATTGTTTACCTTCTCCATTAATGAAACCGAGATGCCCGAAAAACATGGGAATGTCGGTACAAAAGGTCTTAAAACTATCCTGGTTGCTGCCGATATTTGAATATCTACCATCTGGCCTTAAACAAAGTTGTCTGATCTCAGAAGCAGCGTAAAAATTGATATACGTGCACTGAACAACTGCTATGTTTGAATTCCATATGATGATATGCATAAATAAACCTTTCATGTTTTTTGATTGCCCAACTCTAATGCATATATCTAAGAATATGATGTAATGCTTTGAAACAAAGAGCGCAGAACTTGCGGAGCTTTTCTAACCTGAACAGCAAGTTGTAGAGACAACAGTGTTATCCCCAGAACAATGTCCGAGTTTCCACCCCATCTCAGTGCAAGATCAAGAACCAGTTCATTCTCATTAGAATCATGAGCCTTCAAACCTGGATTAATGTCAGCTAGCCTATTATAACATTTTTACCTACAAAAGTAACTAAATCATCTGCTCTTCAATGCTTAACTAATGGAACCCAATTCCAGCAAACCTTGAATTTTGGGAGGAAGATTTCCAAGTGTGAGGCGCTCAAAATTAATCGATTTGATCTGAAACTTGCCAACATATTCAGCAAAGATGGCTTCTGCTGAGGTTTTGATGATCTTACATGCTGCCTAAACAGGACAGGTGAAATTAGAAACGCAAAATGTTTAAGTTTTCTTATAACGGATTGTTTAAAATCAGTGAGAGAATCTCGTGAAAAGTTTGAACATAGTTTCACCTGATCAACATGTGGCCATGCATCCACCATCATCTTGTTTAACCAATCAACCTGCAAAAACATAAAGTATAACTCCTTAATTTAGTTAACATAACTGTGATCAGAAGGAAAAGCATTGGAAGTTGCTCACCCTCTCGTAATCTGGACTCATCACCCAGGGTGGGAGTTCAGATATGAGATCAACCATAGAATTTGAATCAAATGCATTATGTGAGTTGATATAAGGTTCCTGCATATTTAGAGACAGGACAGGAGGCTCAGTGTACTTGATATAACATTGGCGAGATAGATAATTTAATCCAGTTATTGGGACATCAGCTAATTTGCTTAGGATATGTTTTAAGTCAGCATAACCTTGGTACATGAATCATGTAATCAAAACAGAAATACAAAATCTAAAATATATTTGCAGCAGCAGAAATAAGATTTGAAATTGGGTTTTTTAGACTAATGATGAGTGCCTGAAAAACAGAGCATCAAAGCATGAACGAATTCAGTTGTAAAAATGAAAGAAGTCATTCAGATTGAAGGGTTTACTTACATTCTTAACATGCGTGGGTTGGAAATATATGAATAAGAAGAATCCGAGAAGAAGGCCTATGGGGATTCCGATTCCGAAGCCGATGAATCCCAACAACCCACCGAGAAATCCCATTTGTGTTGGATCGACGCTGTTGAATGGGAATGGGAATGGGAAATGTTAAATTAAATGAACAAGTGGGCGAGAAAAAAATCTTAATTTGGAATTATTCGTATACGCCAACAAACTACGGATTTCCAGATGGCAAGTGGCGACCATTCTCAAGTTCAAAATTTTGGAGAGATTTTGATGGTGACAATGACAATGACCTTCACATAAACGTGGCAAGAAATTCAGGGCGATTTCGTGCGTCTTCATGCTTTTCTGTGACTCAGTCCATTAGTATTCTACCTACATTCCATATTTTAATTTTTCAATCTTCCATATTTTACAGCCATCACTGAGTAGACCCGTTAAAATAAATGAGTCAACTCAGTGCTCCGCTGGACTCGACCTTGACTCGTTACTATTCAAACTTAATTTCTGAGTTCATCAAAATACTCGTTATGTTATTGACCCCATTGGTAAAGCTCAATAATAATAAATACTATTATATAATGATAATTATATACTATATTATATAATTATTAAATGTATTTATTAAAATTCGGCTCGTTTTGTTTAAAGAACCAAGCTCGACTAAATAATTTTCAAGTCGAGCTCGAGCTTCTCATAAGCTCATGATCAAATCAAGTTGAGCTCGATCTCGAATTGATAACTATTCAAACTCGCTCGACTCGCTTAACAGTCTTAATACTGAGCAATCTCTCATAAACGATACATGGAATATGATTTTTGAGACTAATCGATATATTATTAAAATATACTTATTATAGTATACTACGTAAAATATTGAGTACTTATCTATAGTTAAAGTATTTTAATATATCATTCATTATATTCCCCCATCCTACAATAATAGTTAATATATGATCCTTGTACGGTGATTAAAAAATATAATATTTCAATATGTAATGAAGTAAGAGACATAATATTTAATATAAAGTGAGTAGTTTTATTAATGTTGTGTGTAGGCCCGTAGAAATATACTATTAATTTTTTTTGTGTGGGTCTCGTTTACTAAAAAGGAAAATGTAATTATTGAGATGAGACTTCCAAATTAAAATATGTAACTATTATTATGGGACGGAAATAATACTTTAAAAAATATATACTCCCTCTGTCCCCTTTAAATGATCCATTTTTTTCATTTTGGGCATCCCACTCAAAAAGTCCATTTCATTTTTACACATATGGGACCGACACACACCCACTAATATAATTAAAATATGGGGCCCACATACCCACTAATATAACTACTCACAATACATTAAATAATAATACTCTTTAATCCACGTACACACAATAAAAGCACTCATTTGAATTAGACGGAAGGAGTATATACATAATTCTTTAACAACCAATAAACACATTTACCCAAATAGTAACAATCATACCTTAACAAGTTTTTGTAAATAGTCACACATAAACAACTTTTCACAATAGATTTTATCTATGCACAATATTTTTTATCCAAATCATTTACTACTAGGTGATGTTTGATAAGATTTGGTTATCATTATAACTAGTAATGATCCGTGCGATGCACATTTATTGAAGAAAACATAAATTTCTTTCATTTTAATAAGTGATATTCAATTGAGGAATAAAATTGAGATTTTTTGATTTAAAAATATAATAAATAATGATATATATTTATTTTAGATTTTTGATATGATAGATTTTAATTTTTGATAAAATTTTGAAATAAGAAAAAAGAAAACAAATGTTTTGATTGACTATCTATTTATCCATTGTGAAGTGTATTACAAATATCAATTAATAAGTTTTTTTTAACTTTTTAATCATATTACTATTAATAAGATATACTACAGTATATCAAACATCAATTTAATAAATGCCCTAAACCTTAAACCTCAAATTACTATTAAGATATATGGAGTATATCAAAATTATTGGTTGTATTTTCCTATGAAAATGAAACCATATTTTCCTCTTGGAAAAATATCATAATCGTCTATGATTGATTCTATCATTAGTTTTTGAATTGGTTTCTTGTGCTTTCGGACACACTGTGCACCCATATTTTTTAGTATTAAATTGTATGGGCGCACGGTGTGCCACTAGGCACACAAGTTTTTGCCTTAGTTTGAGTTTTTTTTCCTGCAATTTTAATTTTGATCAATTTTTGTCCAATTTTAGTCTTTTTTATCATTTTTTTTAAAATTTGGTTCTTCTTTTGTCCACTTTTTTATTTAAATTTTATAATACATTTTAACATAAAAGATGGATAAAACGAAATGAACTAAATTGAGCCCAAAAAAAAGGCCAGAATAAAAAATGTAATTAAACCAATTATTATACTCCCTCCATCCTGAGTATTTTTACCCCCTTGTACGGGCACAGAGATTAAGACGTGTTATTATTTTAATATATAATGTAAGAAAAAGTAGGGATAAATTAGCAATTTAAAAAGAAAAAATAAATAAAGTTGTTGGGAATGATGAATAAAGTGTAAAAAAGTAATCAAAGTTGTTGGGATTGTAAAAAGTAGGTAATAAAATATTATATATTCTTACAAAAAATGGAATGAGTAAAAATACATGGGACACCCCAAAATGGAAAGTGGGTAAAAATATGTGGGACGGAGGGAGTGTTTTCTTCTTTCTTCCATGATTAAAAAAATAATTCGTGATTAAATTGAAAAAAGACGAAAAGATTGTGTATTTCAACATAATTAACCCTATTTTTTATGTATGGTGCATAATTTATTAGTGAGTTGTGAAAATTAAGATTTCAACTAAAAAAATTAATGTAATTAAATAAAAAAGAAAAGTAATGATTTTTAAATTTAAATTTTACATAAAATATTTATATAAAAAGTAAAAATATAAAATTAATTTTAGGCTAATATTTTTAGTTTTTTAAAGTTCAAGAATTGAGATACCATATAAATGAGTAACTAAACGACTAATATTCTTATTTTAAAAGTCCAAGAATTAAGATACTATATAAATGAGTAAATAAACCACCAATATTTTTACGGAGTATTTATTTTTATTTGTTAAAAAACCCAATAATTAAGCACAATAATAATTTTTATGAATCTAATTTCTAATCTTGACGGCATCAAATTTCCCTCTCTCTCTCTCTGGATTGTGTACACATCCAAGAGGGCCTGTTTATCGCCAAAGTGGAGAAAACAAGCAAAAATAAAAACTCCAGAAACTGTATTGATATACCATTGAAGATGTATCCATTTCATCTGATACAAAATGATTTCACAGCTTAAGTTTTCAGTCCATGCGTCAAAATAGCCAGTGAAGAGAAATCAAAACGCCAACTATAATGAGTTAAAGAAATTTCCAGCTCTGGTTGTTCCATAGGGCACTGGTTGGTCTTTAGGTGCACCATGATCCTTTGGCTCTATTAATGGAATATATATCCTCCCTGACAGTGAACTCATTTGTTGGAGAGCAAGCCTCAACTCTGAAAATTAATTACCCTGTTTGCTTTACTTAAACACCAAGCACGGCCAACTTCTTCCGCAAGGTTGAAAATCGCGATATACCTGCAGCCACCGCAACTGGATCCTTCGCCGGAGTTTGCTTTCCTCCCGTCACCCTGCTCCTCGCTGGATCTGCCTTGATACAGGAGCGAACGTTGTCGGTCCCGGTCTCCCCCTTGGTGCAGATCATGGAGCCTCCACGGGAACGCCGCCTTGGGCTCGAATGTCGGCGATGACGCGCTCCATCGCCGTGACACGCAGGCGCCGTACGCCGTCGAGCGGAGCTTCTGCGCCAGGCACTGCCACCGTCTCCGACCGCCACAATGACCGACCAATATTGCAATATCTCTTTTTTTTTTCAATTATTTTCAGTATATATATTGTATTCCACCACAGGTATATATTTACAATTGTGAGAGTGCACCGGAAGCTTCCTCTGACACTATATTCACACACGCAACCAAACATGGTTTCTTGGGCAGCATTTATTGTACACAAAAATTGGTCTTTTCCCTTTTTTCACTATTATATTTTTTTTTTAATATATTTTACATATATACCCTTATTTTGGGCGGAAAACTTGCCTATGTTTATATATATATAATATAGATTCATGACATATTTTGCTCATTGATTCGTGGAATCTTATAAAATATGGTATATTTTGCATTTAAGATTTGTGTTAATCTAATAGTAAAATTATAATTTCATTTATGTGTTTTATGACATGTGTTAATATTTACTCCTATTTTTTTGGATTAACATCAATACTAATTATCCTTAGGTTTAGGGGTTCGAATATCACATGCATCCATTTTTTATAAAAATATTTATATGCAAGACTTGAAGCAAATTAACTAAATTGACAACCAAATGTATTGTGTCCTGTCTTGGGAAGGAGCTTTCCTCTCGTGAATTTGTTATACCGTACACCGCATTTTACCCTTTATTAGTAGTACAATTTCTTACTAAGAGAAATAGTTTTCATTCTAAAAATAACAATAATTTATTACTTTATGAGTAATTCTTCATTTAATCTCCACTAAATATTAAAATACTACTCCATATTTCTTAATCTTCATGCAAATAGTAAATATAACTCTATAGGATAAAGAGAGTAAAATTTTATTGTTTGTATGCCCCCAAATAAAAATTACTCTTTATAATGTAAGTGTTGCCGTTAAATAAATATTGATAGTTTCACCTATTGAAAAAGATAAATAGTACTATTGTGAATTGGATTCACCTTATACTCTAATTTTACTGAAAATAATACTCCCTCCGTTCCCTTGATAAATGTTCATTTTGTCATTTTGGTCCGTCCTAATACAAAGTGTTCATTTCATTTTTGGGTTGATGTGACACACACAATAATATTATTATACTCAACCCACTACACATGAGCTCACACTCAATACTAATACAACTATTCTCTACACAATAAAATATTATTTCTCTCACCTCATTACACTATAAAATATTATACTCCTTAATCCACGTGCAAAAAGCAAACAAAAACTTATCAAAAGGACGGAGGGAGTATATATAATACATTAAAATTTATTTTTTAGAAGGATGATCTATTATTTTTTGAATGAAAATACTAATCCTCGAATTTCGATATGTTTTGATTATTTATATTTTTTAAAGATGAATAAAGTTTTTCTTTCACAAGAATAACAGATTCTTCAGTAACTATATATATACTAAAAATGATTTTGTAGAATTAAGATATATGGGTAATTAAAAAAGAGGTTTGATAATCAAGTGAAGTACCCAAGTCTAAGAAATCTAGATATTTGCATGATGCATGTATTTTTTTATAGATATATCTATAAATAATGTACTTAAATTGAGCTTATATCCTAGTTGGTGCAAAATTAAACTCCAATAAAATATTACAGTATTTCGATTTAATAATAAATTAAATAGCTGCGAATGAAAAAACTAATGTTGCTTAATCTCAAGATTTCAAAGCGTAGTTTTTACACGCAGCAAACTTCTTTTCCATGTTAATATAATAATAATAATATTGATTGATTTGACCTTATTTATTAAATAATTTATTGACTTCTCGGAAGACTCTTTAAAATAAATAAAAAAATAAAATAAAAAATAAAAAGAAGAGAGATGGTATATCCATTATAACATTAAATTCATTTAGCCTGAAATGAGTTTAATTTGGATTTTATCATTATTAATAA
The DNA here is from genome assembly GCA_023678885.1 of Pogostemon cablin. Classification (NCBI taxonomy): domain Eukaryota; kingdom Viridiplantae; phylum Streptophyta; class Magnoliopsida; order Lamiales; family Lamiaceae; genus Pogostemon; species Pogostemon cablin. Next base: position 437,929 of record CM042977.1, on the reverse strand, counting down.
AATAGTCACCTGATCTTAATTGATATTTCGTTTTATTTTATCTTGTCATGAGTGTTGATTATTTCCAATTTAATTAAGTGACTGGCAATTCACATGGTGTAAACGGGTAGGGTATGATACGGGTACGCCCAATTCATATACTACTCACATCTTATTTTTATTACTTTTATTCTACCCTATTACCCTCAAATGTATAATTGGGTAGGGTACGAATAATATCCATCGGGTAATGGATAATTCGCGGATAAACGGATATCTGAAATTTTAAAATAACTACCCTTGTCAACAAAATAATATATCACTCTAAAATACACAAAGATGTAAGAAAATCAAAGTAAATGCATAAAAAAATAAAATTTGAGATGTGAGTAGCCTACCTCAATCCCCCAATAACTAAAATAAAAATTAATATAAAATATTAGAGGGTATCATTTTATTAGTTATACCCTTGAAGTCTTTTTGCTTTCTTAAATCAAATAAACAATATGATTTACACTAGTATGTGCGTAGAACCATTTTTTTCAGATTATATAAAAACATATACTCCTATATGTCTATGTATAAATATAAAATATACTCTACATATATATATATAAATGATATATATCGGGTAATCGGGTAGAGTAATCGGGTATTTTATAAATAGCATATCATACTCCTACCCTCAATATTTCAAGCGGGTACGGGTACTACCCTACCCGATATCCAAATATGCTTTACCCTCGGGTATTACCCGCAGGGTATCCGAACCCGGGGATAAAATTGACAGCCCTAGCTATTCGCAATCCCAATTTTACTAAACGTACCCCATAATTAGACAAGACTAAAATATCCTTAATTAATATGACATATTTACCCTTATTAAAATTATTAATTAAGATTGTAACTATATATATCCCAAATTTCTAAACATACCCCCATAAACCCTGCGTAAATTTTGTATTCTTAACTTCTTACAAGATCAATCAGGATCATAAGGAGAACAATTAAGAAATCTAATCTTATATTGTTTTTAATAAATCTGTATTATCATCCTATAAATCATCTATAAGGAGAATAATTAAGAATCTAAATTTGTATTATTTTAATTGATTTGTATAAGGGCGGCACTATTGCCACCCGAAGCCACCCGAATAATTGCTAAGGGCACTCGAATCTTAAAAAAAATGGTGATGAAATTCCTGTTTTATCCCAATCTTAATTTTACACCCATACTAACCCCATGATCTATCCAATTTATATACTCCCTCCGTCCCATACTTATGTTCACACTTTTCGTTTTCGTCCGTCCCACACTTATGTTCACCACCCAAAAAAGGAAATTTCACATCAACCAACAACCTCAAAAGTTATCATAATTTCAAAAATACCACTCACACCTAACACACATAACATACTTTATAATTTATTTATTACCTAAAAATACCACAAAACCCCTAAAAAATAATAAAGTTGGTCAAAAAGCAATATTTCTTAAACTTCGTATCTACAGTGCCGGTGAACATAAGTCCGGGACGGAGGGAGTATTTGCTAAGTTCACCCAAAATAATTCCAATACATAGAACATAGTACAAGAAAAAAAAGGCAGCACAAGTATGTAAACCCCATAAATTCATACTCTATTCCAGATTTAGCATATTCTTATGCTAATCGATGTTAATTCTTGCAGGAATTCAAGTTAATTATGAGATGTGAATGAAATCATCTCAAGCCATTCAGTACGCAATGCTTTGATGGTGATTTGTATTGAAATGAAATACAGGCCTTCGCAAACAAACGACATATAACAATTAAATGATATATATATATATATATATATATATATATATATATATATATATATATATATATATATATATATATTAATTATGAAATTTTTACGGCTTGGTGGCAACTGCAAGAAGAGGAACAACTTTACTGACTGAAATTCTATGGCCTTCACTCATATCCATATCTTTTCCAAGCAATTTCCAGTTAAATTTCTGTGCAAAATTTGCTAACAAGAATTCAATTGCAGCCATTGAAAATTGTGGAATTAGGGTTCTAACGATTTGAATTTATATATATATATATATATATATATATATATATATATATATATATATATATATATATATATATATCTATTTTTTTTATTTTTTTATTTTTTTTTATTAGTAAGAGCATTAATGTTTGCAAGTAAAAATATCTTTTGCAAACAATTTATCTCAATAATTTACAGTAACTAGTTTCTCAATTATTTTTGTTATTGTTCTTCTTGTTCGTTCTTTCTTCTTCCTTTAATTCTTTTCCAGATTTGTGTCAGTTTTGTCTTTATTTAAATTTGGGTGTGTTAATAAAGGGTGGTTTTGGGTGGATTTAGCAAATAGGAATATATAAATTGGATGGAGTTAGGGTGGGTGTAAGTTTAAGATTAGGAATACAATAGGAATTTTACAACTATTTTTTTAAGATTCGAGTGCCATTAGTAATGTTTTGGATGACAATAGCGCCGCCCTTTGTATAAATCATTCACATACTTAAAAAAAGGTTTGCTCAGTGGATCTGAACAAATTTATTATGTTCGGTTATTATAATCGAAAAAAAGTGCTTGGAACGTATGACATGCCCATTCAAGGAGATTTCGAGAGTTGGGATGTCGGTTGAATATAGAAATTGGGATTTCGTTTATCACACTCTAAGAAAATACAACATTATCTCTACTGCCAAAACACTACACCACATCCCACTAATTTCGCATTATTCGCAGTAATTTCTTTTAACATAGATATATAGTAGTAGTCAATTTCTTTTTAATAGCCAAGTAATTTGATAGAGAAAGAAGAATATAATGCACAAAATCTTGTCGAGGCTCTCATTAGCAACATACTGATAAACAAGCAGCTCTTCTGGTGCCAGTCTCATGGAACGCAATGATTGTTGGTTACAGAATTCAGTGAAGGGGATGAAATTAAGCAATTCAACTATTTTAGGATATACAGACGGCAGAATCACAAATGAACTTTGGTAATGATGTTTTAGAAGAATAATCTATAGTGTTTAAATAAAAGGACATTAATGTCATAAATGGGTATATTAAGTAATGAATATATATTTTATTAAATTATATCGGGGCACACTTAGTAATTAGGGTATATTTTTAGAAAAATCGGGGTGTAAATAGCCGGCCCCTTTAATTAATGATCTTTTTTTTAAATAATAATAGCGAATTGATATTAAGTGATACTCTCTTCATCTCAACGAAGTTCACATTTATCGTATATACTAGCATGTAACCTGCATGCTACGCGGGGTCAATAATTTTTTATTAATTAAATAATATTATCACTTAGAAAATAAAAATCATTAAACAAATTTCATTCCAACTTTGTTTGTTCAAGCATGGGTACTAATAGACTTTGAAAGATACTCCCTCCGACCTGTTGAAACTTACGCGTTTGCTTTTTGCACGTAGATTAAGATATATAATATTTTAATGTATTGTGGGGAGATATAAATAATAATTTAATGTAAAGTATGTAGGTATATTAGTGTGATGTGTGGGCCCAAAGAGAGAGAAATAATTAATTTGTGTGGAGCCCTTTTACAAAAAAGGGAAATGCACACTTTGTATTGGGATGGACCAAAATAAAAAAAAAATGCGTATGTTTCAATGGAACGGAGGGAGTATAATTTAATATTTTCGAAATATTGACCCTAATTTTTATTTATTGTCATTTAAAATACAACATTACTTGGAAATTGTATTTTGTTGAATTTAATCATAATGTTATCATTCGAAGGTGCTAGTATATCCCTAAAAAATTAATTAGGTTGGTTAAAAATTAAATTTTTTTAAATTTCGTGTTTATAGTAACAGTAATAGGAAAATGGTGCCGTTACCGAATTACCATACTTAAGTAATTGCATATTAAATTTTAAGTCGCAGGGTCTCAATATTAGACTTATTTGTTTCACAAAATATTGGTCATTAATGGTGAGAATAAGCATATTTAATTTTCTGTTGGGGAAAAAGAAACTACAAACTGCATATCATCCATTTATATATTTTGCAAGCCATCAATATACTCGAAAACATTTAGTAGATTAGTGTTGGAATAATTATAAAATAACACTCCATTTGTAAAAGAATTATTTGCCATTAGTTTATAACACTCAAATAAAGATTAGTGTAGCGAAAAATAATCTAATAAAAATCAATTGTATTGATTATTTTCAACCCCAAAACACAATAAAGAGTATTTTTTAAACCTTTCTTCCTCCAAATAAAGTAGAATAGGTATCATATTCATCTATGTGCTGGAAATTTTGGAAACTTTGAGAGAGCAATCATCAAAATCTCATTCTGAAATAATATAAACTCAAAATCAAGTGATAAGTTTTGAAACTTCAAATGACCAAAGGTGATCTTTATACAACTTCCTTCACTTGAGCTACTAATAACTGATCACGTCGTTTGAAAGAAAAATCAACCATATTTAAAATTGAAGTAATATGATGCATATTTGATCAAAATAACATTGTCAATTTTCCCTCAAATTCATAGGCATGGCTAAGGCACTTATGAATTTTGCTCCAAGGGTTCAGTCTGCTGTTAAAGAAATCAAACTTTGTTAAGTACATTATGTACAAGTTCTTCAAAGATGTCCTCATCCTGAATACATGAAAGAAAAAATTGATATCAAGAAGATATGGTAGAAAAAGAGCAGGAACTCAGAGAGAGATTAATTACTTGTTGAATAAGCTCAACGCTGGACAAAGACTTAAGCTAGGAGCTTTGCGTATTGGACTACAATATCCAAACGAGGCAGACTGCAAAAACTCAACTCTCATGTAATATGCAATCAAAGAAAGCTAATCAAACCATAACAAAGCATGAAACGTTGAATAAAACCTTAAGTGCAAGGGTCATTAAATTTATGTGCACACACCTTTGGTGCATGATCTCTTAGGACCTTGTTATCAAGTTCAAGAAGCAAAAGGTGATGATTGTTCTTAGTCCCATTTTTTGTATCAAAATGATTTTAGAGTAAGAGACTCTATCGTTGTTGTATACGTGTGACCAAGTACAAAATTTATAAGTATATCATCCCAAGAGAAAGTAAACTCATGGTTGTATCCGAATTTGTCATTAATTATGCTTTGTAAGAGTAATCAAGTTTGAAGGTTTGGTTTTATACTAATGATTATTCTAACAATTATATAAAGAAATCAACTAACGACTAAGATTATCAACTATCAATTATGTAACAAGGCAAATGGAATGGATAGATTGTATTTAAGAAAAGAGCAAGGCTAATCATACTCATGGTTAAGAAACTAGCTAGATAAGCATGACTCTTAATATTGAACTTCATTAATTATGGACTAAAAGCAATCACGTTTTTACCCCTAATCCCTATGGCCAAGGTAAGTAGGTTCTCGACTCTTTGACAAGTCTAAATCTTCTAAGATTGTTTTTACTCTCAATTCCCTTAAGGTACTATGATAATAAATTTGGTTCTTTTCACTCAATTTCTTAAGTGTCCCCCTATGAATGTTCTAAGCACAAGAAGGGTATGACTTACCTCTCCTCATACTAACATACATGCTCATCTTAACAAATTATTCAATTAAACACCTAGTCATACTATTGGAATGATCATCCTAATACCATGAAAAGAGAATTTAACCACACAAATATTGAAATGAAACATGAATCATTAATCATAAAAGGAAGTCCAAAATTAACTCAATTCAACATCTAAAATCCTACATATCTAACATTCTTCTCAACCAATCATATGATTAGCCCTACTATAGGACTAGTCACTACACATTGTGTTTAAATCAATACAACCAAAGGCTTGCTCCATTTGAGCCAAAATATGAAGAAAAATAACAATTGAAAAGTAAATCGTATTCCCTTTTATGAAGATGGCCTTCATTCCTTCCAACATGCTCAATTCCTCAATCTATGATGATCTTCTCTTCTCAAATTGATGGAATTGTGGAGTGATGGATGAATTTAGTGAGAACCAATGGATTGAATGGATGAAAAGGATGGAAGATGGATGAATTTGAACGTGTGTGTGAAGGTATATGAGAAAGTGTGTGTTTTGATCATAGAAACTGCTCCAAAAAAATATGGTTTTTTTCTATTTTCGCACTCAATTGGGTTTTTATACCCCTTGGAACCTTCTAGAATATTCCCAACTTAACACTGGATTCTGCACCTACACGGGTCGTGTAGCAGCACACGGCCCGTGTAGTGCACACACAGTTCGGCGTGTTTGTGTGCTGATAGGACACGGTTCGTGTAGTGCACACGGCCTCGGGCGTGTAGTTGCTTCTGACGTCTGAACACGGCCTGAGCTTGTAGGCCCGTGTTCTGCACACGGGACGTGTGCTCTAGCACGGCTCGTGCACCTGACACGGCTGGGCGTGTTCATGCATGCCCTGTTCACCTTCTTCGTTTTAGCTCCCGATTCTGTTTTTCTCCATTTTTAACCTGTTTTGCATATATTTAAGCTCATTTACACACTTTTATCAATCCATACCACACTTCTCCTAATTAACACAAAACTCCACCAAAGTTTGCACAGATACGGATAAAAACATCCAAAAATTCACAATAAAGATACTAAAATTTAGGTGAAATGACAACGATGAATGATTAAAGCCAAATAAAGGATGATAAGCTATTGAAATTGATGAGAAAGGTTGAAGGCCAGACATTGTTTATGCACTATTGGAGCACCCAATTTTTTACATGCAAAATATACATACTCCACTCTTCTTCACTAACCAAGACCTCAAGTGATGTAATTTGAACTAAATGTTCACCCTTCCCTCGAATCAAACTCCACTGCAACAGGTATAATGAAGAAAAATCTGTATATCATGATAACCTATCCAAAGCTATTTCGATCCAAAACTCAAAACAACTATTCAGGTTACCAAATACAACTCCTATTGTATGACATGAGTAAGGTGGGATATTGCAGATCAAATACTTCAATAGTTTAATAGCTAAACAACTCAATTCATCAAGCTCTTACATCTCAATAAAGAAAATAACAAAGTTGTACAAAACCACATCAGTTTTCAACTATAGTCAAGCATGTAAAGTAGCTCAGATGTCACCTACGATTGAACTGAATATTAGTATAACTATTGATGGGGCAACCTGAGAATTAATCCTGATGAGTAATATCCAATTTAACTATTTTGCCCATAGTAAATGAAAACTATTATACTATGCAATTCTATTGTTTTGAGGTGGCTACCTGCTAACTACCAATCATTTATTTAAATTCCAATTGATTTTGCTACTGGTCACTGCAATTATTATGGAATTTAGTTTTTTCACACATAATAAATTACATCTCATGCATAAAATAATCAAAACATTTTAATCCAAATAATCTCTTACCTAAGTAATGAAGATGGTGGATAAAGGATAACACTGAAACTGGAACCATATAATCATTAGGGATTGAAAATGTTGAACACCAATGATAAATAAAATAGAATAAACTTTTCACATCAAGTAATTTTAATGTGATTGTCATACAATAAAACCTGAAAATCAATTCTTTAAGTAATTGGGCATTGATCGATAACCGAAACATAATATAATTGTCAAAGTTAGTAACTATAATTAATCCATCCATAACTTATATTCTCATACAATAGAAATAGGAATTCAATTCTCGACGTAATCAGGCTGATACTGATAACTCATAAATAAAACAAAGTATATAATTTCAGAGGAAGTAATTATACTCAATCCAAACAAAATTTTTTGAAAAAGAAAAATCGAACTCACCATTAATTTGTTAGAGAAAACTTGAAATCACTACAACACTGACCAACTTGTTTTTAGAAAAGAAGAAAGTTCTTAAATCACTTGAACTAAGAACAAATACTCACAAAACACTAAGTAGAAAGACAAAGGAAAGGTAGTTACCCCATGTTTAATCGTCAACTCATCAAAAGATCCAATCGTGCCTGCATAATAACTTCACACCAGTCATATGAGAAAAAAAAAAGGCAAATGTATCAACTGATGTACAAATCAAAAACTTTTAACATAAATATTGGATCAGAAAATCTCTTAAATTATAATAAAAGAAAAAAGAGCGGAAAAAATACCTGAGAATTTAATACATCATTACATTATGGAGAGAGGATGGACTGAAACCTCCTCAACACTGAAAACAAAAGTACAAAGAAAATGAGCTTATCGAATAACCCAAAAAAACTCATATTATTTCAAAATAAAAATCACTTGAACAAATAATATCTAAATCATGAACCAATTAATAGCGTACCACATCTCTATCGAAGACTCAGATCCTTTATCATCATAGAGAGCAATGGTCTCATGAATCTGCTGCATCTGGCGACACATGTGACACATTAATGTCTTTTGCAAATTCATTTAAGATGAAAGATAAAACTTAAGTCCAAAAGAGAATGCATATTATCGATATTAGTACGAAATGTAAACGATGCTGGTAGAGCAGTGCGTTCATGGGAGCTAGGCTTGAACACAATTGTATGATCGTCCGTGCATTCCCATGCTATCTGGTCTTTCAAAAGTTGCTCTCTCTTGTTCAGGGGCCTTAACCTTACTGTTACAACAATTTTTTCTTCCCTTGATATGTGTCTACTTGGAGTGGCCCCCGGTGTCCTGTCCATTTTTTAGGCTGGTGTGCTTGGAGTTCTAACAGTCATCTTGTTCAAATGAATCTCAATTTCTCCGAAACTACACGCCCGACACACAGCCTGAGACCCTCACACGAAGCTAAGATAAATTTTCAGGTTAAAATATTGTTGTATCCAAGAGCCTTGATTGGGAAGCTATGCAGACAACAATCTGCAAATTATGAGGTATTTTAGTATATTCATGATAACATCTACCCAGCACAAAGTCAGAACAGACATTTTCAAGATACATTAAAAGATATGAATTTATAAATTATAAAAAAAAAATTCCCTTATTGTTTGAAAATCGTTGATGCATAAAATCAGAAACTAAACAGAAGAATTCGAGGATGCTAAAAACCCACTCTAACACCATAAATACGGTTGTGGTGTAAACATGGAAAAACTATCCTTTAACTGTGGATTATTCGACAAATCTTCAATAAGGACTTAAACTTGCTTCGAATTGAGTAAACAATTTTCAAAATATTACCAAATTGACTCCAATTAGAACCAAATTAGCATCACTTAAACTGAAATCCCTAGAAATTAAAATTTTCAAAAACATAATGCTCAATTTAAATTAAACATACCCAGATCGTAAACAACTCTTGTAAGAAGATTTAGGGACAATGTACAAAGATATTCAGCCGAGTATTAATTTGGAAAGTGAGAAGCTTTGATCCGTACCTGAGATTTATAGAGGAGACAGATTGAATTTCTTACCAGAAAACAGTGGGTTAAACAAAAATGTCATTTTGATCATTTCTGAATATGGTGGAGAGAAGGAAGGGGCGTGGATAGATGGGCATCGTAAAGGGACGATGAAGGAGCATAGGTTAAAAAACTGCCATGAGAAAATGTAATTTAAATTCACCAACTCAAAAATTGACACATCAGCAATGAAGGACTGAGAAGATGACACGTCAACACTGAAGGGCTGAAAAGTTGACACGTAAGCAAAAACTTTCATTTAGTATAATAAATATTAAATTCTAAAATGATAGTTTGATATGTTTAGATGATGAATGATAAATTATAAAGGGATTTTATCAATTTAAAGTCTGAATTATGAGTAAACTATCAATTAGGGGCCTGAATTATTTTTCTATCAATCCAAGGCCTGAAATATGTAAATATATCAATCCAAGGCCTAATTTGTCAAATATTATCACCTATTTTATCAATTTAGGGCATAAGTTCAGGCCCTGAATTGATAGTTTTACATAATTCAGACCCCTAATCGATAGTATACATAATTCAAGCCCCAAATTGATAGATTACTTATTTTTCAGGCCCTATAATGATAAAATTTCTATTATAAATTATAAATTATAAAGTAAATTATAATAAATAATAATTTTGAAATTAAAGTGTTTAAGTTAATGGATTGTGTAATATTTTCTTATTTTAAGTGTGAATATATTCATAAAACGAAAATAAATAATAAATTTGAAGTTATTTATGAATGAATGGTGTAATTAATTTCATTAAGTGCACACCAAACTATTCTAATTAATTTCATTAACTACAAATCAAACTATTAACTACAAATCAAACTAGGGCCATCTATTTGCACTACCAAATTACTGAACGTACCCCAAAAATATTTAAATTGAAATAATTATTCTTATAAAATTTATATCTGTTCGGCTGCAACAACCGAATAGTTATCCATCTTATCTGTTCGATTGCAGCAATCGAACAGAATAAATAATTCATTTATCTTATTTGTTCGGTTGCAGCAATCGAAAGAATAAATAATTCATTTATGTTATCTGTTCAGTTGCAATAGTCGAACAGAACAAGATTTGTGATTTTTTTTATTTTATATCTACATTATCGAATAGATAACAGATAAGTTTTATAGATATCATCGATCTTTAAACAAAGATGGTGATTCCTCTCCCAGTGAAAGTAAGCAAGTTTCTGTTGATCTTTAAACAGAAACTTATTACTTTAACAAGGAGAGGAATCACCATCTTTGTTTAAAGATCGATGATGTCCATGAAACTTATCTGTTATCTTATGTATTCAGTAATATAGATATGAATTAAAAAAAATTTTGTTCGGTTGCTGCAACCGAACACATAAGATGAATGAATTCTTAATTCTGTTCGGTTGCTGCAACCGAACACATAAGATAGAATGAATTTTTTGTTCTGTTCGGTTGCAACAACCGAACATATATAAATTTTATAAGGGTAATTATGTCAATTTATATATTTATATATTTTTGGGGGTATGTTCAGTAATTTTGGGGGTGCAAATAGCCGCTCCCATCAAACTATTGTACATAACTCTTTTTAATAAGGAATCGTTCACATTTTATGGATATACACATTAATTAATAAAAATATAATTTATTATTGAAAATGTCATCTAAAATATAAATAATATAAATTTAATTAAAAATTAAAAATTTTCTCAAAAAATTAAAGCTTGGTAGGACTCCACCAGAAGGAGTGACTAAGAGTATAATATTTAATATTAAAAAAGTTAATTATACTGTGCACCTAGGTGCACTATAAGATAGGGTGCACCCACTTTAAAAAACGTATACAAATATAAACAAAAATATATAAATTATGAATAAAAATGTATACAATTTAATTGTTAGTTTTTTAATGAAAAATTAAGTATAAAAAAATATACAATTATTAAAAAATATGTATACACTATTGAATAAAAAGTTATACACATATCGATGCTAGTATTTTTAATGAAAAATTTAGTGTGAAAAAAGTATAGAATTATTAAGAAACACATATACAAAATAGAATAATATGTATACAAAATAGAATAAAAAATTATACACATATGGGTGCACCCTTGTACTCGGTGCACCTAATATCAACTCAATAAAAAATATACTAATTATCAAAAAGGTGTCGGATTTGGGACAAGGTGTTACATAAACACATAAGTTTTAGCATTTAATAAAAATAAATAATAGATTCAGAAACAAACCAAAATCAAAATTCATTTCAATAAAATGAATATCACACTAAAACAAATGGCTTTTATTTACTTATATTAATTTTTGATCCATATCTTCGGCTACAATAAATTGGATTGGGTCCAGTGAATTAATTAAATTGACTTTTTTTTTTATTTTTATTTTTTTCACAAAATTGTTTTTTTATTTGGGTATTGAAGAATGGTTGGTAGTTCTCCACGTAATATAATACACACCCAAATAATATTTAACATGAGTTGGTAGTAATAAGGTTAAATTTTGCGTTTTCCGGAAACAACGTACTCCAAGTTTTTCGAAAGTTTTATCATTTAGTATTAAATGTTATATATTTTAGTATAAAACTTATTCTCTTATTTTCTAAAAAAAAAAAAAAATAATTTTTAAAATAAATATTTATACTTTTTATATTTTAGCTGACCTTTTTAATGAAAAAATTATATCCCTATTAATTAGAGTGTATATTCTTTTAAATAAAACTAGCTTTTGAACCCGTGCGATGCACGGGATAAAGGTAAAAACTACAAAATTTTGATTTAAAATTAGTTTATGCATATGGATTATATTAAGTAGTGACGTTGATAATTGTGATGTTGATAATTGTTTAATTATAATTGTAAATAAGGTGTCAATTTAATGTAATCTCATAATTATGATGAATGGATAAGATTCAATAATGTGATGAATGGATGAGATTAAAAATGGATTAGTAATCAAAATCAAAGGTGTAAATTAAAAATTGGTTCACTAAACCCTAAACCCTTAAACCCTAAAACCCTAAACCTATAAACCCTAAACCCTTAAACCCTAAAACCCTAAACCCTAAACCCTAAAACTTTAAACCTTAAAACTCTAAACTCATAAACCCTATGTATAATCTATAATATAAAAAAACATTATATTAAAAAGATTATATACTTAATTATTTTAATAACTTAAATTATATCATAAATAAAAAAAACTACTAAATTTTGATTTAAAATTAGTTTATGCATATGGATTATATTAAGTAGTGACGTTGATAATTGTGATGTTGATAATTGTTTAATTATAATTGTATATAAGGTGTCAAATTAATCTAATCTCATAATTGTGATGAATTGATAAGATTCAATAATGTGATGAATGGATGAGATTAAAAATGGATTAGTAATCAAAATCAAAGGTGTAAATTAAAAATTGGTTCACTAAACCCTAAACCCTTAAACCCTAAAACCCTAAACCCTTAAACCCTAAAACCCTAAACCTATAAACCCTAAACCCTTAAACCCTAAAACCCTAAACCCTAAACCCTAAAACTTTAAACCTTAAAACTCTAAACTCATAAACCCTATGTATAATCTATAATATAAAAAAACATTATATTAAAAAGATTATATACTTAATTATTTTAATAACTTAAATTATATCATAAATAAAAAAAACTACTAAATTTTGATTTAAAATTAGTTTATGCATATGGATTATATTAAGTAGTGACGTTGATAATTGTGATGTTGATAATTGTTTAATTATAATTGTATATAAGGTGTCAAATTAATCTAATCTCATAATTGTGATGAATTGATAAGATTCAATAATGTGATGAATGGATGAGATTAAAAATGGATTAGTAATCAAAATCAAAGGTGTAAATTAAAAATTGGTTCACTAAACCCTAAACCCTAAAACCCTAAAACCCTAAACCCTAAAACCATAAACCCTAAACCCTTAAACCCTAAAACCCTAAACCCTAAAACCCTAAACTCATAAACCCTATGTATAATCTATAATATAAAAAAACATTATATTAAAAAGATTATATACTTAATTATTTTAATAACTTAAATTATATATCATATTTTATTAAAAAGATTATATACTTAATTATTTTAATAACTTAACTTATATATCATAAATAAAAAAACTACTAAATTTTTATTTAAACTTAATTTATGCATATGGATTATATTAAGTAGTGACGTTGATAATTGTGATGTTGATAATTGTTTAATTATAATTGTAAATAAGATGTCAAATTAATCTAATCTCATAACCTTAAATCCTAAAACCCTAAACCCTAAAACCTTAAAACCCTAAACCCTAAAACCCTAAACACTAAACCCTTAAACCCTAAAACCCTAAACCCTAAACCCTAAAATCCTAAACTCATAAATCCTATGTATAACTACACGTACTCGTTCTTTTTAAGGTTTTGGTAAATCAGATATTCGAAAATATCCGTCATGTGATCACCCTAATGTTTATTTAGTCAAATTTGTACCCACTTTGTTAAAAAAATTATGATACTCATACTCATACAAAACTCGTTTATCATTACCCGTTGATTATACATACTAATTTAAAATTATTAAGATGTTATGACGAATAATATTAATTCAAAATTATTATTAATGAAGAAAATAATTTAATAATGAATTAATTGTTACGTACTCGTATCCATTTAAATATAAACTACACATTTAAGTACCCGTTTCATTAAAAATATATATTATGATTCTCCCTGTCTCTAATCTGTTTATCATTACCCGTTGATTACACATACCCATTTAAAATTATTAAGATATTAGGATCAATAATATTAATTCAAAATTATTAATAATGAAGAAAATCTAATCTCATAATTGTGATGAATTGATAAGATTCAATAATGTGATAAATGGATGAGATTAAAAATGGATTAGTAATCAAAATCAAAGGTGTAAATTAAAAAATTGGTTCACTAAACCCTAAACCCTAAAACCCTAAACCCTAAACCCATAAACCCTAAACCCTTAAACCCTAAAACCCTAAACCCTAAACCCTAAAACCCTAAACTCATAAACCCTATGTATAATCTATAATATAAAAAAACATTATATTAAAAAGATTATATACTTAATTATTTTAATAACTTAAATTATATATCATATTATATTAAAAAGATTATATGCTTAATTATTTTAATAACCTAAATTATATATCATAAATAAAAAAACTACTAAATTTTTATTTAAAATTAGTTTATGCATATGGATTATATTAAGTAGTGACATTGATAATTGTGATGTTGATAGTTGTTTAATTATAATTGTAAATAAGGTGTCAAATTAATCTAATCTCATAACCTTAAATCCTAAAACCCTAAAACCTTAAAACCCTAAACCCTAAAACCCTAAACCCTAAACCCTTAAACCCTAAAACCCTAAACCCTAAACCCTATAACCCTAAACTCATAAATCCTATGTATAACTACCCGTACTCGTTTTTTTTAAGGTTTTGGTAAATCAGATATTTGAAAATATCTGTCATGTGATCACCCTAATGTTTATTTAGTCATATTCGTACCCACTTTGTTAAAAAAAATTATGATACTCATACTCATACAAAACTCGTTTATCATTACTCGTTGATTATACATACCAATTTAAAATTATTAAGATGTTAGGACGAATAATATTAATTCAAAAGTATTATTAATGAAGAAAATAATTTAATAATAAATTAATTGTTACGTACTCGTATCCATTTAAATATAAACTACACATTTAAGTACTCGTTTCATTAAAAATATATATTATGATTCTCCCTGTCTCTAATCCGTTTATCATTACCAGTTGATTACACATACCCATTTAAAATTATTAAGATGTTAGGATCAATAATAATTATTCAAAATTATTAATAATGAAGAAAATAATTTAATCATGAATCCATTTAAATATAAATTACTCCATTTAAAATTATTAAGATGTTAGGACCAATAATATTAATTTAAAATTATTAATAATGAATAAAATAATTTAATAATAAATTAATTGTTAAAACTACATTATAAGTTATAATTATTAATTAATTAATTATATAACATAACATATTTGAAATATCTGTAGTCGTAATTATTAAATAATTTAATAATGAATTAATTGTTAAAACTATATTATGGATTTTGTTAAAATATAAAAATTAGTGAATTAAATGGCAAAGATCTTTTCTCATAATTATGATGAATGGATGAGATTAAATTATGTAATGAGTGGTCAAGATTCAAAATAATTTAGTAATCACATCCAATGATGTAAATTAAAAATTCCCTCAATTTTGACTTTTTCACTTTGCTATTATATTACTATATATATATATAACCCTAAACTCCAAACCCCTAAAATCCTAACCCCTAAACCCTAAACCCCTAAAACCCTAAACCCTCGTGTTTATTATAGTACATTAAATAATTTTATTTAATAATATTATTAATTATCATGTGTTAATTATTTCTCTAATTTTTCTTTTTTTTTTCTTCTCTTTTATACATTTTATTTTCATATTATTTATATAATGTAATTACATGGGTTTAGGAATTAAATAAGGTAGTACATTAAATAATTTTATTTAATAATATTATTAATTATTATGTGTTAAATAATATTATTTATTATTATTATTATTAATTATTAATAACCCCTAAAACCCTAACCCCTAAACCCCTAACCCCCTAAACCCTAA
This sequence comes from Pogostemon cablin, assembly GCA_023678885.1. Lineage (NCBI taxonomy): Eukaryota > Viridiplantae > Streptophyta > Magnoliopsida > Lamiales > Lamiaceae > Pogostemon > Pogostemon cablin. Next base: position 421,776 of record CM042977.1, on the reverse strand, counting down.
ACCCCAAACCCCTAAAATCCTAACCCATAAACCCTAAACCCCTAAAACCCTAAACCCTCGTGTTTATTATAGTACATTAAATAATTTTATTTAATAATATTATTAATTATTATGTGTTAATTATTTCTCTAATTTTTCTTTTTTTTTCTTCTCTTTTATACATTTTATTTTCATATTATTTATATAATGTAATTACATGGGTTTAGGAACATTTTATTTTCATATTATTTATATAATGTAATTACATGGGTTTAGGAATTAAATAAGGTAGTACATTAAATAATTTTATTTAATAATATTATTAATTATTATATGTTAAATAATATTATTTATTATTATTATTATTAATTATTAATAACCCCTAAAACCCTAACCCCTAAACCCCTAACTCCCTAAACCCTAAACCCCAAACCCCTAAAATCCTAACCCCTAAACCCTAAATCCCTAAAACCCTAAACCCTCGTGTTTATTATAGTACATTAAATAATTTTATTTAATAATATTATTAATTATTATGTGTTAATTATTTCTCTAATTTTTCTTTTTTTTTTCTTCTCTTTTATACATTTTATTTTCATATTATTTATATAATGTAAGTACATGGGTTTAGGAATTAAATAAGGTAGTACATTAAATAATTTTATTTAATAATATTATTAATTATTATGTGTTAATTATTTCTCTAATTTTTCTTTTTTTTTCTTCTCTTTTATACATTTTATTTTCATATTATTTATATAATAATGTAATTACATGGGTTTAGGAATTAAATAAGGTAATATAAGGAAATTTAATTAAATGGCAAAGATCTTTTCTCATAATTATGATGAACCCCAAACCCCTAAAATCCTAACCCCTAAACCCTAAACCCCTAAAACCCTAAACCCTCGTGTTTATTATAGTACATTAAATAATTTTATTTCATAATATTATTAATTATTAAGTGTTAATTAATTCTCTAATTATATAATATATTATATAATATATTATTATGTGTTAATTATTTCTCTAATTTTTCTTTTTTTTTCTTCTCTTTTATACATTTTATTTTCATATTATTTATATAATGATGTAATTACATGGGTTTAGGAATTAAATAAGGTAATATAAGGAAATTTAATTAAATGGCAAAGATCTTTTCTCATAATTATGATGAATGGATGAGATTAAATTATGTAATGAGTGGTCAAGATTCAAAATAATTTAGTAATCACATCCAATGATGTAAATTAAAAATTCCCTCAATTTTGACTTTTTCACTTTGCTATTATATTACTATATATATATATATATATATATATATATAACCCTAAACCCCAAACCCCTAAAATCCTAACCCCTAAACCCTAAACCCCTAAAACCCTAAACCCTCGTGTTTATTATAGTACATTAAATAATTTTATTTGATAATATTATTATTTATTATGTGTTAATTATTTCTCTAATTTTTCTTTTTTTTCTTCTCTTTTATACATTTTATTTTCATATTATTTATATAATGTAATTACATGGGTTTAGGAATTAAATAAGGTAGTACATTAAATTATTTTATTTAATAATATTATTAATTATTATGTGTTAAATAATATTATTTATTATTATTATTAATAATTATTAATAACCCCTAAAACCCTAACCCCTAAACCCTAAACCCCAAACCCCTAAAATCCTAACCCCTAAACCCTAAACCCCTAAAACCCTAAACCCTCGTGTTTATTATAGTACATTAAATAATTTTATTTAATAATATTATTAATTATTATGTGTTAATTATTTCTCTAATTTTTCTTTTTTTTTTCTTCTCTTTTATACATTTTATTTTCATATTATTTATATAATGTAATTACATGGGTTTAGGAACATTTTATTTTCATATTATTTATATAATGTAAGTACATGGGTTTAGGAATTAAATAAGGTAGTACATTAAATAATTTTATTTAATAATATTATTAATTATTATGTGTTAAATAATATTATTTATTATTATTATTAATTATTAATAACCCCTAAAACCCTAACCCCTAAACCCCTAACTCCCTAAACCCTAAACCCCAAACCCCTAAAATCCTAACCCCTAAACCCTAAACCCCTAAAACCCTAAACCCTCGTGTTTATTATAGTACATTAAATAATTTTATTTAATAATATTATTAATTATTATGTGTTAATTATTTCTCTAATTTTTCTTTTTTTTTCTTCTCTTTTATACATTTTATTTTCATATTATTTATATAATAATGTAATTACATGGGTTTAGGAATTAAATAAGGTAATATAAGGAAATTTAATTAAATGACAAAGATCTTTTCTCATAATTATGATGAACCCCAAACCCCTAAAATCCTAACCCCTAAACCCTAAACCCCTAAAACCCTAAACCCTCGTGTTTATTATAGTACATTAAATAATTTTATTTAATAATATTATTAATTATTATGTGATTAAATGGCAAAGATCTTTTCTCATAATTATGATGAACCCCAAACCCCTAAAATCCTAACCCCTAAACCCTAAACCCCTAAAACCCTAAACCCTCGTGTTTATTATAGTACATTAAATAATTTTATTTAATAATATTATTAATTATTATGTGTTAATTATTTCTCTAATTTTTCTTTTTTTTTTCTTCTCTTTTATACATTTTATTTTCATATTATTTATATAATGTAATTACATGGGTTTAGGAATTAAATAAGGTAGTACATTAAATAATTTTATTTAATAATATTATTAATTATTATGTGTTAATTATTTCTCTAATTTTTCTTTTTTTTTCTTCTCTTTTATACATTTTATTTTCATATTATTTATATAATAATATAATTACATGGGTTTAGGAATTAAATAAGGTAATATAAGGAAATTTAATTAAATGGCAAAGATCTTTTCTCATAATTATGATGAACCCCAAACCCCTAAAATCCTAACCCCTAAACCCTAAACCCCTAAAACCCTAAACCCTCGTGTTTATTATAGTACATTAAATAATTTTATTTAATAATATTATTAATTATTATGTGTTAATTATTTCTCTAATTTTTTTTTCTTCTCTTTTATACATTTTATTTTCATATTATTTATATAATGTAATTACATGGGTTTAGGAATTAAATAAGGTAGTACATTAAATAATTTTATTTAATAATATTATTAATTATTATGTGTTAATTATTTCTCTAATTTTTCTTTTTTTTTTCTTCTCTTTTATACATTTTATTTTCATATTATTTATATAATAATGTAATTTACATGGGTTTAGGAATTAAATAAGGTAATATAAGGAAATTTAATTAAATGACAAAGATCTTTTCTCATAATTATGATGAATGGATGAGATTAAATTATGTAATGAGTGGTCAAGATTCAAAATAATTTAGTAATCACATCCAATGGTGTAAATTAAAAATTCCCTCAATTTTGACTTTTTCACTTTGCTATTATATTAGTATAGAAGATTTGTGGCAATAAGAGGTGAAGAGTGTGTACAAAACAGCTTTAATTACCCAGTGTCCGAAGGGACCTCAACTCAAATAAATACTTCTCCAAACCACTTACTCCATCATTTAGTATCCTTTTAGGGTGGTGTTGTATGGAAACCGATTATATAATTTAAAACAATAGTTTTTCTTTTATTAATTAATTGCTGTTAATTAGTACTATATTCTAAACATTAATATTAACTCATGAAAAAAAATAAAAAATCATAAACTAGTATTGATGAAATATTACATATAATATTAAGATCCTAATTAATAATAACCAATGAAGAAGAAACGAAAAAAGACTTAAGTAAATGAAGAAGAAAAAAAAGAAATTTAAAATTTAAAAAGAAAAGAAAAGAAAAGAAAAAAAAAAGATAAAAGACAGAGTATTATTATTATTATTATAATTATAATTATAATGTAATATAATACTTTGTCTTTTCTTAAAAAAATTGATTTCATAAAATTATACATCCCAAAAACATCATAATTCAAAATATTTTGTAAAATAGAATTTTTTTTTTAAAAAAAATTCATTATTTCTCATGTAACATGATTAAAATTTTATTTTATTTTATTACATGAAAATATTAAATTAACTCAGAAAAAATTTAACAAAATTAGTCCAAATGTATTTTTTTTTGGTTAAAACTTATGTTATCGGGACACAGTGCACCAAAATTCCGTATTTTTCGAAAGTTATACCCTTTAATAGTATTAAATTGTATACCTTTTAATATGAAAATATGTACCTTTTATTTTTTTAAAAAAATAATTTTCTTAATCAAATATTTATATTTCATCCAATATTTTCAATAAATAATTTATATCCTTATTCATTAAGATGTTAGAATAAAATGTTAGTACATCCTTACACAGCTTTGTGCATCCAGAAAAAAAAAACCCTACTCATTTTTTTTTATATAAATACAATATGAAACGGTGAAGGTGATTGATTTACGACTTAGTCTAGAAATTAATTTTAATTTTATTATTAAATATCTCATATTAATTATTATTTTTATTTATGTACCGCTTAAAAATAAATCATAATAATATGTTAATTTTTATTAATTTTGTTACTTACTACCAATTCTTTCTCATATAATTCTTAAAATAAGACAATTAAACTTTTCTCTTTCACATATTAATTGTAATCTTATTTATTATCTAGTCCACCCACCTATATATTATATAAAATGTTTACGAGAAACTTTTACTCCATATAATTTCTAGGGTTCGAGGGAGGAATTAATTTAAATAAAATATCATCGTAGAATCGAAAAGAGATCTCAGATCATTTTCTTAATTTTGCAGATACTTTATTTTAATTTGTTATAATTTGTCAAGTACCAATTTATTAGCCTTATAGATACAACAAAGCAATATTGATCGATAAACATCTCTCTCTCACACACGTTTATAAATACACTAAAAATACATATTGCAGAGTGAGGTATAACTTAGATTCTTATGATACGTTACTTATGAGATAGTTTGTGAAATATGTTAAAGTATGCTTATATTTAATGGTTGTTAAAGAATTTTTAAAATTTGGGGCAACCCTCCTGCCTAATCAATAAAATTTATATTTTTTGATTAAAAAAAAGGGTATGTTTCTAGAGTATAATAAATGATGAATTTAAATATGATTTTAAAGTGTTATAATATAATTCATTATTCACATACTTTAACTACAAATAAATATATTTTACTTATAGGAGTAATAAGTATATATTTTAATATTTGGTCGACCCTACCCACAACCCGTCTCACAAGATAGTGATTTATTAATTATATATTCTCTCGATTCCAATAAATTGTTTATATATTTTCACAATTGACAAAATCTCTTGTCTTCACGTTTAGTTTGCCTCGTTACACACTTCTTATTTAAAAAAGAAAGTTAATCATATAAATAATTTATTATTATTTATTTATTTATAAGAAAAACGATACTCTTAAAAGTAAAGAACAAAATATATATATATATATATATATATATATATATATATAAATATATATATATATATATATATATATATATATATATATATATATATATATATATATATAAATAAAGGTTTCTTAAACCGTTCATCATTATATCATTATTATAATCACTTTTCCATCAATTAAATATTATTTTTTTTAAAATATTACCCATTTTTATTCACGGAAAATCATTCCATTAAATGGTGTAAACAAGTATGTGAGTTTATAAAAATCTAAGTTGTAAAATTTGTGGTGGCCTTAATTTGGTTCAATGACATGTATTTCACAAGTTAAGAGTCAAAAGATTTTCCCATCTTGTTTATACCTAATAATTATAAACAACACACATGACTTCTCCACTTAATTCCCAACTTAAAATGTCATAACACTTTATGTGATAAACGACTGATCTTCAAACGCACAAATAAGTCTTCACATTTGATCAATTACGTAAAATAAATAAATTTTAATTTGGATTTTGGAAACAAAGATAAACTCTATGAATATTAATTATATTACTCTTGCGAGCCTGAATTCAATATTTCACCTGAATTTGTATCATGTTCACAGTTCTCTAATTTTTATATCATGTCTTCATTTTTTTCTTGTATAGTATAGAAATTAAATTAAAAAAATAATAAAAATTGAGAATGGTGAATTTCAAAAGAATAAAAGTTAGAATCATGCATATTTATAGTATCAATGTGATAATTTCTCCTATTTTTAATTTAGACACACTTTAAGTTTTTTTTTTTTTATCATCGCTAATAAGTTTTAGCAACAAAAAAAATTGAGTCAGAAAAGTTTTAATCCGCTAAACCTCCGTTTTGAAAAGAAATATAAGTAGTTAAAGTAATGGCATTTAATGGATGGAAATTAAGCATAAGTTGGTGGGATGGGAATTCTATTTCTAGCTAATAATTCACGCCTTTCGTGTATAGATCACGTTTGTGTTTCTAGGAATTTAATTGGTGTAAATTATTACTCTTTAATTTTGTCATGTTGATGGTTTATTTTAAAAGTATTTTTTGGTAAAAAATTTTATACACTGTCCATCACTAACCACTGATATAATAACTCATTTTATACATTATCTTATTGATAGATATTAATATAACAACTTATTTAAACATTATCTTATCAATAGATGGAGATAGTAGTATTTATTTTTTCTAAGAAAACTAGTTGATTATTTTTAAGGAGTAAGGAAGCGGTAATATTAATGATTTTAAAATACGGAAATGTAAACAAAGTTAAAATATTTTGCATGATTATTAACTAGCTAGCTATTTAACCGTATCATCTTTACTGTTTTTATTTAGAGTGAGAATCTTGTGGCCATGGGACATCGTGCCTTTATGTCCCCAAACTCAATTTAAATTTCTAGCAATACATAATATTAAATAGAATATGGAGGGGGAGTGTTGGGGACACAATGTCCTCGGAATCGCAGGAGCTTTTGCCTTTTATTTATTATTTTTGGATGATACAATTACAAATTTTTATTTGTTAATCCCTCCTATTTGGGTGTTTGATTTTTCACGGCTATTTATATGCATTAGGATATTATAATATATTTTTACTAATAAAATTAGTAATTTATGCAGCAGGAGAATAATTTAGGAGCAAAAAATATAAGGATTAATTGCGGTTAAAGTTTCCACCTTTACTTGAATTGCGAATAAGTCTAAACATTTGAAAATAAAAAAAAAATGTACCTCACCTTAATAAGATTTGGCGTCTGGAACTTCTGGGCAGCTGCTTATTGCCCAATGCTAATGTGGCAAATTAGTGGCATGTCGAACAGTACTCACTCAAAAATTAAGAAAAATGATAGTCATTATATTTGCTTCCCAAATTAATTCCAAAGAATGACATGCCCTGCATTTCTTCCTCTTCCCACCATCATCTTTCACTGATAATTTCTTTCAACTTTGAATTCTTTCTATTCAATTGCTTCCAATTCTAAATATCATAACATTCCACCACCAATCCTATTAAACCTTGTTGAACCCACCAAACTTCATCACTAGCAAACCCCATTGCATGACATTCTCTTCCCCTGTTTTTATTCATTTTCTCTCTCAATATGTGTATATCCTTTCTTAAAGCTCGAAACAACGATTGAATTTTGATGGTAATTAAATGTATAATTGTAAGGAAATTGCAAAATTTTCATCTCAACATTTAGAAAATATCTAAAGGGTTGAACATATGGAAATCAAAAGTCAGACATTTCTTCAATGATAGCTTGATATAGAAGTCCTCCATCCCCAAACAGATCGGTGCATAACCCCCAAAGATTGTTCTTGGACCACCAATTGAAAATCTTGAATAAGAAATTGTGCGCTCTTGGAATTGCAAAAGAAGGACTGGATGCCTTCGAAATGATTCGATTCTCGAAGCTTTTTAATGGCGTCGAAGACACAATCTGGTCATGTTGCGGCTCCGGCGAAAGGACGGCAAACTGACAGATATCGAGGATGCGGTCAGGATTTGCTCGAAGTGAATGAGAGAGAATGCTCGTAGGGATTTCTCTCTGGTATTGATACAGTATCGGAGAGTGAGGTCGATACTAAGTGCAGAGAAGACTGGCAGACGTTTGCAGCTTGCAGCATAAAGTTATCGCGAGAATTGGGGATTTTGGTTTACATGATGAAGATTTGGTTTGGATGATTGAGATTTAGATGGATTAGAGGCGAGAATTGAGAGTTTATGTTTGGATGATTAAGAGTTTGAAGAGTAAAGTTAGCAGAAGAAAATCAATAAATTTAATTAGAAAAAGAAATTTGACAGTGAGTAATTTGCCACGTCAGCATCGGGCAGTAAGAAGCTGCCCGCAAGTTCAAGACGCCAAATCTCATTAAAGTGAGGTACTTTTTTGCTAATTTTCAAACGTTTGGACTTATTCGCAATTTAAGTAAATGTGAAGACTTTAACTGCAATTAAGCCCAATATAATAATGCTTCCTCCGTTTCATGATTAAATTCAATTTTTCTCAAGATTAAGTGATCATAATAGGTTTACTTTTTATATACTACAAATTTTAAATTTGAAAATAATTACAAACACTTTTATTTATAAATTATTAATTTTTTCTTATAGTCACTTTTTATACTCTATTACCCTTCCACCTCCAAACCCTCTCCTCTCCACCCAATTGCCGGTCGTCGATGGCCGCTGTCGCTGGCAACTTGCCGCCCCACCGTCGCTTGCAACTGGCCACCCCACGTCGCCGCCCAAGTGGCAAATTTAATAAGGTAAAATGAGAGGTATTTAAGTCCAAAATGTGTCTATATAAAATATATAAAAGTTAGATGAGTGTTGGTATTAATTTTTCTCTCTTATCTTGGGTATATTTTGATATTGATACTAAAAGAAATATCTCAATCCAAAACTTTAAAAATACACTTTAATTTAAAATTTGTCATCACTTTTTAACACACACAACATAATTTATAAATTACTATTTATCATCTAAAAATATTATACTACCCTCAAAATTTAATAAAATTTGTCAAAAAAATATATTTTTCTTAAATAATGTGTAACAATAAAGATAAACTCATATTCAGAACTATTAAATTAAATAGAAATTATGCACTTGGATTCATTCCTAGGCATATACTAAGAAACTAGCAAGGGTAAAACTCCCAGTCATGACCCCATCATTTCTTGGAAATTTCAAGCTTATTTGTATTGAAATCACTTTAATTTCTCTATGGATAATTACCATGATGCATGTGATCTCGATCTATCTGAAATAATTAGTTGTTTGCTAGTAATATTTAAATGTATAGAATTTATAGGTGTATAAGTATAATAATTGTTTAGAGAAAAAATTCCATTGCATATTTATACACGAGCTATACTCCATATAATAAGTTTTGTGGGACGTATATTTTTTAAAAAAAGTGATACATTTTTTTCTTTATTCTAAAAAATGGTAATACCTCCATCTCGCTGGAACGTCATGTTTTGTCATGGATAATGACTGCTGTACAACTTCCATTTTTTCAAAATCGGTATAACCGCGGTTAGAGCCGTCAAAACGGGCCAGTGGGGCGGGGCGGGCCAAAATCCGCCTCAACCCGCCATTTGGCGGGCTTAGGCGGGGCGGGCCTAGGCGGGTTGCAGGCTAGAAATGTTCGGCAAAACCCATTCAAAGGCGGATCACGGGCTATGGCGGGCCAACCCGCCAATTTTTTTTCTTTTTTCTTTTTAATTAGGGATGATATTATTAAAATGAAATACCAAAATAATGGTACAAAATATTACAATATCAACAAGAAAATTAAAACATAAACATGATTCCTGTAGAATGTGTATTCTTACCAACTCCTATCTTCACAAAAAAGTTCCAAACATTTGAAAATTCCCTCGACTTATATTTACCACTTGAGTTCGTATTTCTAATATCATATATTATCACTTTGATTCAAATCGGCAAACTCCATAATTTTTTATTCTAATCTGCAAGAATATAAATTCAAACAAAAATATTAATTACCCCCAAACAAAATAATTACCTAAACATAATCAACATTTTTTTTTTAAAATTTTCAATCTAGATCAAGAATTAAAAGAAGAACATGTTTAAAGCAGTAGACTTTTGTAAAGCATAATACACGAAAGATAAACTTTAGGCATTTCTCTCGAGTTTGATATGTGGCGGGCTTAGGCGGGGCGGGGCGGGCCAAACCCACCTCAACCCGTCATTTGGCGGGCTTAGGCGGTGCGGGCCTAGGCGGGTTGCGGGCTAGAAATGCTCTGCCCAACCCACCAATTATATAGGCGGGTGCGGTTCGACCCGACGGGCCCAACCCATTTTGACGGCTCTAACCGCGGTATAACTGTACGTGGCTTTCTCACCAATTGCTGTTTGTTTTCTATTTTTTTTTTATTCTATTCTTTTTTTTTTAATTTTAAGAGTATAATTACAATTTTACTCTTATGGTTTAGGGTATAATTTATCCCTAGGGTTTAGGGTAATTGTACCCTAGTGGTTTAGGGTATAATTTATTCCTAAGGTTTAGAGTTTAAGGTATAATTGTAATTTTACCCTTGTAATTTAGGGTATAATTTATCCCTAGGGTTTAGGGTATAAATGTAATTTTACCCTTGTGATTTAGTGTATAATTAATTCTAGGGTTTAGAGTATAATTATAATTTTACCCTTGTGGTTTAGGGTATAATTTATTCCTAGGGTTTAGGGTATAATAGTCATTTAAATAAAATAAAAAACAACATTAATGAAGGAGCATGAATTAATTAAGAAGAGTGGGGACCAAGGGTGTACCAATTCAATTGGTACATCCGGTTGTACCATAGTCCCTCTCTTTGTCATTTTAGTATGTTCCAATATAAAATATGCATTTTTCCTTTCGTAAATGAGACTCACACAAAATAATTAATATATCTACATGTGATATACACTCAAAATTAATACAATTACTGACTTTACATTTAAATATTATATCTCTCATCTCATTAGCTACACATTAAATTTTTATATATATGTTAATCCACATGAAAAAAACATTCACATCTCAATGAGACGGGAGGGGTATATGATAAATAAAAAGCAATAACCCCATTCAACTATTTCATTTTAATCAATATAAGATAGCTAGATATTGAAAAATTACAATAAATATAATGAAAAGTAAAATTAAGAAAATGTAAAACTTATCGTTAGATAGTCTCGCAAAAAAGCTGCTCAATTTTTATTTTTTATTTTTTTTTACTTTCACTTTAATTTTAGGACTTAAGCCAGAAATTTTAAGAAATGTGCTCAAATGAAAGGAATCATTGAAGAAGAGCAAGCTAAATTACAAGAACATCAATCATCAAAGAACAACAAGCTGAATTAACCAGATTAAAGAAATCTGCTCAAATAATCATCGAATATCCTAGAACAGCAAATACAAGAACCTGAATAATTTGTCTCTTTTTTATTTTTTATTTTTTTTTCTTTTGAAAACTACAACGCAAATACAAGAAATTCAAATTTTTTGCACAAATCAAAAGTGTAAGAGATTATCAGCAAATGAATAAATTTGGTAATAAGTCCCATGCAAATTAATAAGTGATGTGGTATAAAATAAGTCAATTATTTTTTTTTACCATTTTTTAAATTTAAATTTAATTTGACAGATCATTTTTTGGTAGAACTTCAATTGGAGAGACGTCAGCTCGGATACCAGATTTTCTCCCAATCAAAGCATCATGTATGATGCTTTACATGGTAGTACTAAATTAATATAAATATGTGTTTTGAGAAAGATTTAAAATTTGTGACAAAATAAATTTATAAATCTAGAAATTTCATGGCAATATGCCATGCAAAATCGTACAATTTCTTGAAAATTTCGTTGAAGAATTGAAGAATTAAGTCGTTGGAGCACATGGAAGCTTTTTGAAGGTTTGGTGAAGTATTTTCAGCCGCCAAAATTGACGAAAGGATGGTTAAAAAATTCAATTAAATAGTAATAATTTAGAGTATTAAAAAGTGTGTATATTATTGTGTATATACACATTGTACCTTAACGTGAAAAGTGACAAAAATCGTGTGAAACGATTTAACGGAGTGAGAAAAGGATATTTTGGACGTTCCTAAAATTTATAGGATTCATAAGTAAAGTTTAAAGTGTAACAAACCGTTATTAAATTTATTTTTAATTATCTTATTTTATTTAAGAGTGTTATTAGGGTGCACTCGGTGCACCGGTGTGATACCCCAACTTCTCACTACTCATATGCCAATATAATTTAATTTGTGTTATGTGCATTTTATAATTATGTCATAATTATATGACAATTATGTGATAATAATGTGACAATTATGTGACAATTGTTTCTAAATTTTATTTATCTTGAAATTTTATTTGAGACATTCGTGATAAAAATTGTGACAATATGTGAATATATGTGTGCATAAATATTTACGTGCATTAATTTGAATACATAATTAAATTGTCTTATTTGTATAAATACATTATTTCTTAATTATTAGGTATCACACGTGTTCTTGTAATAATAATAGCGGTAAGAAAATGTACACGTATGTGTATTAATTTGTAAATGTATCATATCTTAGTTATTAAGTATTGCATGTATATATGTAATGGATAATAATAATAATAATAATAATAATAAACATGATGTTTGTGATAATTATGTCGGAATCCAGATAAGTAGAAGTCCAACTACAATGCATAAACATGTTGTTTGTGATTAATATGTGGTAATTATGTTACGGAATCCAGGTTAAACATGATGTTTGTGATTAATATGTGATAATTATGTCGGAATCCGCTGTTTGTGATTAATATGTGATAATTATGTTACGGAATCCAGGTTAAACATGTTGTTTATGATTAATATGTTATAATTATGTCGGAATCCAGATAAGTAAAAGTCCGACTACAATGAATAAACATGCTGTTTGTGATTAATATATGATAATTATTAGGGGTGGACGGTATGGCATACCGAAGATTTTTGGTCATACCATATACCGTACCGAAATTTTTGGTATTTAAAAAATCATACCGTTACCTTACCTAAACTTTCGGTATACCTTAGTTCGGTATACCAATATTTCGGTATAAGAAAATAGTATACCTTCTGCTTACCAATATTTCGATATGCCATACCATACCTAAAATATCGGTATATATCATCCTATTACATAGTTTGCTATACCGTTATACATCTAAAATTCAATAAATCTTATAAAAACCATGTACTAGAAAAGTGAAAGATAGCTATAAAACATACTCTAATAAATAACAAATTCAAAAATATACGACAATCTACAAACGACCAAATTAAATAAGAGTAAGTCTCATGAAAACCGGGTTTACAGGTAAGCCTTATTTTTTAATATTACTCTTTAATATATAAAAAATAACTCTTTGAAGAGTAATAATTTTTACATAATAGAGTAATAATTCGTATCTCTAAAAAGTAATTTTTCATGTACTTAAAGTAATCGATACATCGGGATTTACAAGAATTTGAAGAGTAATTTTTTAATTTAAAAAGTAACAATTCATGTGCTAAAGAGTAATTTTTTATGTACTAAATAGTAACCGAGTTTACATAATTAATATATCTAAACCCGTTTTACAAAGTGTTTGTCATTAAATAAATAGTACCTAAGAGATCTACACAAAAATATATGGAACTTATATTAAAATCAACACTTTTAAATTTCATATACATAAAATTACTTAATTAAAAAATAAGTACTAATATCATGTAAGTCAATGATCTTTATCAATAATCTATAATTATGAAGAAATATACAGTAGGATTTTAGATTTAATCTTTAATAAAATAGTGTATATATATAATTTAATTAAAAATTATAATACATAAATAATAATTATAATTGTATGTATCATCTAATATGGTAATATCGTATCATATAACTCAAAAAATTGAATATTTTATGGTATTTCGGCATATATCAAAATACCGCGGTATTGATTATTTATATACCTTTATCGTACCAAAATTTTCAATACGGTATCATACCTTACCAAAAATTTCGGCATACCTAAAATTTCGGTAAAATTGGTATTTTTCGTTATGATAAGGGCGGTATACCAAAATTTCGGTATTTTTCCCCAGCCCTAATAATTATGTTACGGAATACAGGCAAGTAGAAGTCCAACTACAATGCATATACATGTTGTTTGGTTTATATTACTGTCGGAATCCAGGTAAGTAGAAGTCCAACTACAATGCATAAAGAGAGAAGGAAAGAGCGTGCAATTTATAGTTTTTTCACGAGGTTTATATTACTGTCGGAATCCAGGTAAGTAGAAGTCCAACTACAATGCATAAACATGCTGTTTGTGATTAATATGTGATAATTATGTTATGAATTATTTGTTTGGTTTATATTATTGTCGGAATACAGGTAAGTAGAAGTCCAACTACAATGCATAAAGAGAGAAGAAAAGAGCGTGCAAGTTATAGTTTTTTCACGAGGTTTATATTACTGTCGGAATCCAGGTAAGTAGAAGTCCAACTACAATGCATAAACAACAAGTAGAAGTCCAACTACAATGCATAAAGAGAGAAGGAAAGAACGTTCAAGTTATAGTTTTTCACGAGGTTTATATTACTGTCGGAATCCAGGTAAGTAGAAATCCAACTACAATGCATAAACATGTTGTTTGTGATTAATATGTGATAATTATGTTATGAATTATTTGTAGTTAGCTTAATTACGTTATGAATTATTTGGAATTAATTTATAATACAAGTTGTGGATTTATGTGATTTGGGGAAAGTAGGGTTCATATCCAATAATATTATTTGTAAATTATTTGTGATAAATTTGCGATACTATTTGTGGATCTATGTGATTTGAAATAATATCATTGCCCTATATAGATTTGTGTGATTGGAAACTGTTAAAAATATATCTGTCTATTTGTGATTAATATGTGATAATTATGTTATGAATTATTTATAATTAGTTTAATTACGTTATGAATTATTTGGGATTAATTTATGATACAAGCTGTGGATTTATGGGATTTGTGGAAAGTAGGGTTCATATCCAACAATATTATTTGTAAATTATTTGTGATAAATTTGCGATACAAGTTGTGGATATATGTGATTTGAAATAATATCATTGCCCTATATAGATCTGTGTGATTGGAAACTGTTGAAAATATATCTGTATGATTTGAGAAGATATTGGTTATAAGGATCTGTGTGATCCGAGATGCTATAAATTGATCTATGTGATTGGGGTGAAGTTGTTATTCCAAAAGTGGTTTTGTGTGAATTGAGGTTAAGTTGTTGTTTTATTGTGATTAAATGTTGATATCATAAATGGTTTATGATGCATATTTAATTGTCCTGGTTGCATACCATGCATAATTATAAAAAAATATTTTCCCCAAAATTAATAAGATACTAATAGTGTGTGCGGCCACTATATATGCATCTCTGTCAGGGTTTTGAAAAATCATTCCCGACACTTTATTCTGGGTTTGAAAAAATCGTTCTCAGTACTTTATTTGGGGTTCGGAAAAATCGTCCCCACCATTCTGCCAGAGTTCGAAAAAATCCATTGAGCTCATTTGGGGTGCATATCATAAGTGTGTCGTGGGAATCCCGTAACGTGAACAATTTTCAAAATAAAAGAGACCAACTAGAAAGACTAGGAAATAGGCGATAGAAAACTAAATGTATTTTCATGCACTGATATGCATGATTTCTACTTACTGAGATTATGTCTCACTAGTTTATGCATTGTAGGTGAGCCTGTTGATGATTGAGTTTTGTGATGTGACTGTGCAAGCTGTGGAGCTCCTACAGGGTTTTGAGCGGATGTACATAGATGACGACCTGTTGGGCTAGGCCGTGGGTTTATTTTGTTTCCGCTGATGTTTTGTTATGTAATATAATAAGTATTGTCACAAGTTTGTGTGGTTTGAAATGGTGTCAGAAACAAAAATTGATGACGTATGTTAGACTATGATTTTAAATATATTATATGAAAAAAAATACATGCAGTTTTTTATAATGATGATGTTTATGTTAATTAGTATCTGAATTAAAAGTTATGTAAGGTGGGTCGTGTCAACCGGTCTACGGGTAAGATGTAATCCGTTAGATTTTAAGAAAATCAAATATTACCCTTAACTCTAATCAATAACTAACTTTTTTAATTAATTAAGTAATTACCAATATACCTTACACTAAAACTATTAATTCAAGGGTGTACCATTGCACCAAGTACACCCCAAAATTATCCCTTATTAGTAAAAATTAAATAAAAGTAATATTACTTCCTCCGTCCCACCGAAAAGTTCTCATTTTACTAAATTGAGCGTCTCATACAAAGGTCCTTATTTTTCCCTTTTTAGTGAAAAACACACATATAGCCCACCATTCACTACTAATATAACTACCCACTACATATAAAATAATAATACTCTTTAATCCACACGTTAAAAGTAAATGAAAATCTTTGCCCGGGATGGATGGAGTATTATTTAATATGTGGTGGATAGTTGTATTATTAGGAGTGTGTGCTCATATTTTAATTGTATTAGTAAGTGTGTGTAGGTCCAAATGTTTAAAAAAAAAATGTGACTCTTTGAATGAAACCCCAAAATAAAAAAAAAATCCTCTTTAAATGAGATGGAAAAATAATACTCGCTCAGCCCCTAAAATGTGAAGTTGATGGCTTTACTACATCCACGGAGTTAATGAATGATAAGAAACACATGTTTTGCTTCTTTTTTTTTTTTTCATCTTTTGTTTTGTTATATATACTATATAGATCGTGTCACACGTTAAATTAAGTATACTAAATTAAAGTGCATAAACATATCCTCGAGGGATTTTAAAATAAATAATACTTGGCTGATATAAAAAAACGATAATTTATATGTATTATTATTATTATTATTATTATTGTCATATAGTAATATGTAAGAATTTTTTTAGTAGAGTTCTATAGTATATAATCTATGATCATATTGTTGGGTTCGTCATAGCGATCCGGGTGAACGCAGCGGAATTTAAAATTTTTCATAATTAATAAATCATATTTATTAAATATATGAAAGGGTTTCACCCCGGGTGCTCTAAAACGATTATAAGATCCGGTGTTAAAATATATTGAAAGAAATCTACGTAAAGATTATTCTTACCCTCGTAGACTTTCTTCCAATTGATGCAAGGAGTGAGGGAATCGATTCCCGGATTGTGGCTAAAACTCCGTACTTCTCAATAAGGGATCCAAGTGTATCCCCTCTAAAGTAATCCACAGATTGAATAAACAACACAAATATTACACTTCGCTAGTAGTGTAAAACTGTTGATATCAATGAACGTTTCCCGTATCAACTTGTGATAAGAAAAACAAATTGAAGAATAATTATCAATATAATTATTCTCCAAAGATTGTTTATCAAAATGAATAACGTGAACTTGCTTCCTTTCTTTGTGAATACGTGAAGTCTATTTCTTATCAAAAGGAAGTAGGAGTTTTATATATATATATATATATATATATATATATATATATATATATATATATATATATTCCTAACACACTCATCACTATCTTTAAAATAATTCAATATGTCATGGACCACACTACATCCAACTTTCGGCTACTTACAACAATTAATGATTTTAACATAAAAAAAATCCATTAGTGTTGGACTTATAATTGAATCTTATTAATATATAAATCCCAACCACATAAATCAATCGAATTGATTTATTTTCATTTTGACAATCAAATTAAATAATCAAATTATTTAATTATAATAAATAGTTAACAATTTAACTATTATTCCAATTGATAAAAGTCGTTCATTCAAATTAATGTGTGATCCTTTAGGTTCACTACTAACTCTAGCAGTAGGCTTACAACACTTGTAACTTATATATAAAAAATTATTATATTAATTAATCCAATTAATTAATTCACTTGAAATTAACTAATTAATTTCAAGAACCTACTAATCACGGTAACATCTAGCAAGTAGCGTGATCTTCTAGTGTTAGGTGAATAGCGAATAAACCTTCAAATTAACGAGTGACATACACGTACGGTCTTTCTAACAATTAATCTCCCGATTGAGTTTAGAGTAGGAATATTAGTCGAAACTCTATTAACTCAATAACTGTGTTTCTATTTCATGTTACAATGATTCATTGTGAATCTTTATTCTTATTGCCTTGGCCAAGGTCTTTGAATCATTAACAATGAAATACACAGGAGATTCTCTTGTCCTAGACAAGTGTTAGATTCTATCTTAGCCACACATAAGTCTCCATGTACATCAATATAATACCCAACATATCCCCTTTATGATTGCTAAACAATCAGAAGATAAATCCAAGTATTAGATGAAGTACACAAGACTACCATGGTGCTTCAAGTCTAAAGACTAATCGTGTACTATCGTAATTAGAAAATTCTAATTTCGACACATATCCAATAAGAATTTTCTACGGATCATGTTCAATAAACTTATTCTCTAATAAGTATCTACATATATGAATTTGTGTCACAACACTAATATTGATGGAATACAATATTCTCGTCCCACGAGCATTCATCATATGTACGAGTCTTTACTGAATTATTCTTTATCCCATTTAGAAAAATTCTTGACTCGGAACCATGTTTAAGACCAAAGCTCTATGTATAAATTCCATGATTACCATCATATGCGTAACCATACATTTTAGCTTAAATTGGTCTAGGGACTTTATCTAATAAGCATTTGTTATAATGCATAAAATAGATAAATTAAAACAGCCTTAAATAATATAATTTCCAATGAGATTGTTTATATTCAAAATATAAAGAGTACAAATGTCCAATCTAATTGGTGCACTGGGCATACTACTCTAACAATCTCCCACTTGCCCTAGCTCCAATTACCCATATATTTAAGTCCCATCTTTTCAAGATGTTTCTCAAATATCTTTTGAGCCAAAGGCTTAGTCAGTGGGTCTGCTACATTTTCTGCTGAAGCGACTCGATCCATAACGACATCGCCTCTCCCCATGATTTCTCTAATCAAGTGGTATCTTCTCAAGATATGCTTGGATCTTTGATGAGATCTTGGTTCCTTTGCTTGTGCAATGGCTCCATTGTTATCACAGTATATCATTACTGGATCAACAATAGATGGAACTATACCCAATCCTTGGATAAAGTTCTTGATCCAAACAGCTTCCTTCGCTGCATCTGATGCAGCTATATATTCAGCTTCAGTGGTAGAGTCTGCAATAGTTTCTTGTTTGGAACTCTTCCAACTTACTGCACCACCGTTCAAAGTGAATATATAACCTGACATTGACTTAGAGTCATCCACATCAGACTGAAAACTAGAATCAGTATATCCTTCTAATTTCAGCTCTCCAGGGCCGTATATCAAAAAGATATCCTTAGTCCTTCTCAAGTACTTAAGGATCATCTTGACGACCTTCCAGTGTTCTTCACCTGGATTTGACTGATATCTGCTCGTGACACTTAGAACATGCGCGACATCAGGCCTTGTACATAGCATTGCATACATTATGCTTCCAATTGCTGAAGCATAAGGCACGCGAGTCATTCTTTCTCTTTCTTCAGGCGTCTTAGGAGACATAGCCTTAGAAAGTGAAACCCCATGACTCATTGGCAAGAATCCTCGTTTGGATTCTTCCATACTAAATCTCTTTAGTATCTTATCTATGTACATGGATTGGGATAGTCCGATCATTCTTCTAGATCTATCTCTATAGATCTTTATTCCTAGAATAAATGATGCTTCTCCCAAGTCCTTCATGGAGAATTGTTTAGACAACCAAGTTCTTGTTGACTGCAACATACCTATATCGTTTCCAATAAGTAGGATGTCATCAACATAGAGCACAATAAAAGTAACTGCACTCCCACTAACTTTCTTGTATACACATGGTTCATCCGGATTCTTTTGAAAATCAAACGATTTGATTGTTTCATCGAATCGAATGTTCCAACTCCTAGAAGCTTGTTTAAGCCCATAAATGGATCTTTGGAGCTTGCAAACCTTTTGCTCACTCCCACTATATATAAAGCCCTCAGGTTGCTTCATATAGATCTCTTCCTTAACGTTACCATTAAGAAAAGCAGTCTTTACATCCATTTGCCATATCTCATAGTCATAATATGCAGATATAGCTAATAAAATTCGAATGGATTTCAGCATTGCTACTGGTGAAAAGGTTTCCTCATAATCAATTCCTTGTTTCTGAGAATATCCTTTAGCAACCAGTCTTGCCTTATAGGTTGCTACCTCTCCATCAGCTCCAAGCTTTCGCTTGTAAACCCATTTGCATCCAATAGGAACTGTTCCTTCTGGTGGGTCTACCAAAGTCCATACTTTGTTAGAGTACATGGAGTCCATCTCGGATTGCATTGCTTCTTGCCATTTCTTTGAGTCAATGTCTGACATTGCCTCTCCATAGCTTCTTGGATCATTATCCAAAAGGAGTTCCTCTTCTTTGTTTTCTAATAACAAAGTGTACCTACTAGGTATCTTAGGTATCCTTTCGGATCTCCTAAGAGGTTGTGTATCAGATGTCCCAGTTTCTACTGGTTGTTCACTCACTGCAATTGGAAGGTTTGTTGTTTCTTGAACTTCTTCAAGTTCTACGAGTTTGCCATTTCTATCAGATAGAAATTCTTCTTCAAGAAACGTGGCATTCCTTGAAACAAACACCTTTTGTTCCGAGGTATCGTAGAAGTAATATCCAATTGATTCCTTTGGATATCCAACAAACTTACATATTTTGGATCTCATATCCAATTTATCTCCCATTTGTTGCTTTACGTAAGCATCACACCCCCATACCCGAAGGTATTTGTATGAGGGTACTTTACCACACCATATCTCATAAGGTGTAGTAGGAACGGCCTTAGAAGACACCCTATTTAATAGGTGAGCTGCCGTTTCTAAAGCATAGCCCCAAAAAGAAAGAGGTAATGATGTGAAACTCATCATAGATCGAACCATGTCCATCAAGGTTCGATTCCTGCGTTCCGAAACTCCATTGAGTTGGGGAGTGCCAGGAGGAGTCCACTGTGAGAGAATCACATTCTCTTTTAGATAATCTAAAAACTCTGCACTTAAGTATTCACCCCCTCGATCTGATCGAAGTGTTTTTATACTTAAGCCAGTTTGTTTCTTGATAGGCTTTTTCTGCGCACTATAATTAAATCCTCAAGTGTAAGGATATCAATTGTAGCAGCAAGCACCCAAGTTAAATTATCGATCCCACTGAGACAGCTAATTATTTATTTTACTATTAATTACTAATTAATCAGAATTGAGTAACCAATTTCCAATGTTTTGTTGTGAATTAATCTAATTAACGAAATATTAAATAACTGAATTAATTAAAAGCAAGGAAAAATAAAAACAAGTGTCTAATCAAGAGATGACAAACAGTTCTAAGGTATCAGGTATTGACCAATTAATTTGGGTTATTAAACTTACGATTGCTCATTCATGCAGTTTCACTGAAAATACACCACATATCCCTGTTATCCCACCGAATATGATTCGATTCAAAGCTAACAGTATAATCTGGTTTAAATCCTAAGGTGCGCAAATATTACCAAGTCTTATTCCTAGATACTAATCAAAGCAAGCAACAATACCTCCGGATGGTAAGCCCGACTAACAAGATATTTTCTGGAATTACTACAAGGTTCTATTCACTTCCTACTTGATTGTCTAATTGCATTGTTCCACTAAACTAATCAAGTATTTGATTTACCAGTTCATGGAATTAAAGTGCTTATAGCGGAGCTACTCTAATCCCTAACAGATAGACAATACCAATCATGAACGCACACAAGCTAACACAATAATCCAAGCATTATAGCGGATGTCATGAATATATTATGAAGACGTTACGAAGCAGAAAAGCATGTCTTAATAAAATAAGTAAAATAAAAAGCTCAACTGCATAAAATCCCAATCTTTGGTCTAAATCCCCAAATCAATTAAATCAATCCATCAAACCCTAGAACTGTATAGGAAATTAGCCCATGAGATTACAAGCAATCCTCATGGCTAAGCAATTCATAACAATAATCAAAGTAATAGAAAGGAATAGATAGGAATTGTGAAACCCTAGTGTAGGAGCAATCTCACGTTCCTTCTCCGTCTCTTCAATTGCTTGATTTTCCCTCAATTAGCACTTGAAACCCTTGTGGAGTTGGATGGAAGATGAAATCAGATTGTGATCTGATATGGGTGTGAAAGGAGTGTGGATTGATGATGGTTTATGGCTGGGCTCTCTCCGATTGACGTCTCGATCTCCCTAATTGTTTCTAAGATGGATGCAGGGCTGTTTTCGCGATGAATCTGCTTCAGAATCGCGTCTGGAAGGTATTTATACAGTGTTGCATCGAACAGGCCCCGTCTGGGCTCTGAACTGGGCCGCTCGGCACCCAGCTCGGCTCGAGCTGGGTCTGGACCCAGCCGAGCGGCCTGCCACATCACTGGCCACGTCACTGGAGTCCAGGTGGGACCCCACTCGGCAGCTTCTACCACGGCTCGGCACCCAGCTCGGCTCGAGCGGCTCGCCGAGCTGCTCCCGAGCTGGGCCGTTCCGGGTCTGTTTTGCTCCTCTTCCGATCCTGCCCTGTTTTACCCTGTTTCCTGCCTTTAAAACTCACAAAAACACCTTAATATCCTTAAAATCGTGTAAATACTTAAACATACACAATTCCATGCAAAAACGATAAATTTCCTAAGCAAAACGGTGTAATGTTCACACATAAAATGCGTGAAATTCCACTCTCAACATTTCTCTACTTCAGTTCTGAATTCTTTGAACTTTTCAAAAACTTCAGATTTGTACCTTAATAGGTACACATAACCATACCTAGAGAAGTTATCGGTAAAGGTTAAGAAGTAGCTGTAGTTCCCACGAGCATTAACATTTAATGGCCCACATACATCTGTATGAATTAATTCCAATAGATGTGTAGCTAGCTCCACTTGTCCAACAAATGGAGAGTTGGTCATCTTTCCCTTGAGACAGGACTCACATGTTGGTAGTTCTTGTTCGTCCTTTAGGTCAAGCAATTTTGCCAACTTATTTATCCTTTTCTTAGAAATATGACCTAATCTTGCATGCCATAATGTGATAGAACTACGGTTATCTAATTTTCTTTTATTCTGTTGAAGATTAAGAATGAAATTTTGGGGAGTTAAGGTATATAAACCATTCGTCAATATGCAAGTAGTGATTAAAGAAGAACATTTAGAAATGGAACAACTTCCATGTTCAAATTTAAAACAATAACCTTCTCTATCCAAAACAGGAATAGAGATAATGTTCTTAATAATCTATGGAACATAAAGACAATTATTCAATACCAAAACATAATCATTACTTAAAGCTAGATTAATAGTTCCTACGGCTAATGCAGCAACCTTTGCTCCATTCCCCAGCCTTAGAACCATTTCTCTTGTTTCTAGCTTTCTACTTCTTTCCATTATCTGCAAATCATTGCAAATGTGTGAGGCACAACCGGTATCTAATACCCAAGAAGTATCATTAACTGATAAGTTAACTTCAACATAATAAATACCTGAACTCTTCAGGGTTGCAAGGTAATCCTTGCAATTCCTCTTCCAGTGTCCAGTTTGATTGCAGTGGTGACACTTATCATTGGACTGAGAAGTTTTCTTTTTCTTGACACCTCCCTTTGCTTTCAGTTTGTTGGGATTATTAGAACCCTTTCTATTTCCCTTCTTTTTCTTTGGCTTTGCAGCCTTAGATCCAGAAGTGGACCCAACAAACATGACTGATTTGTCCCTTTTCATCGTGGACTCAGTTGTCTTTAACATACTAACAAGTTCAGTGAGACTTTTTGTCATGTTATGCATGTTATAATTGACAACAAATGTGTCAAATGAAGGGGGCAAAGACTGCAACAACAAGTCAGTGCAAAGCTCAGGTGGAACCTCAACTTTCAATGACGCGAGTCGTTCCGTTAGGGCTATCATCTTCAATCCATGTTCCTGGACTGAAGAGCCCTCAGTCATATGACTGCGGAAGAGCTCTTTAGATATCTCATATCTTTGTTGCCTGCTATTCTCACCAAACAAGTTCTCGAGTCGTTTAAGAATAGCATAAGCAGAGGTTTGATCCTCATTTTGTCTCTGCAGTTCATTTGACATAGATGCTAACATGTAGCACCGAGCTTTCAGATCGTCATCCTGATGACGTTTGAACTTCTCAAGTTCGTCAGTCGTAGCATTAGCACCAGGTGCGTCAGGGATTGGTTTATCAAGAACATATTCACTTCTTTCAGATTTTAAGAGAAATTTAAAATTTCTCAGCCAATCATTAAAGTTTGGTCCAGTTAACTTGTTTTGCCCAATTAAAGCGGTTATAGGATTATTTGCCATTTCAGTAGATGAATCTACAAAATGATGAAGCAGAAAATGAGAAAACTATGAAAATTAATATTAATTTAATATAAGGTCTTCAATATTAAATGTCTCCCACTATTTTATTCGAATTTCATAATCCCAATGAAAATCGGAAAATCATAATTTTCTAGTAGGTTTGAGGCCCAAATGAATTCCTCACACCCCAATTTTATGAGCCCATGAAAAATTCTCTTCGGTAGTAAAACGTTTTACAATTGTATCACTATACAACCCTCAATTTTTTTTTACCTCACCTTTCACGTATACCTCAATTTTATGAGCCCATACGTTACTTAGTGTCAAACAATACCTATCAAACATTCATGCAATTAAAACATCAAAACACCCCACGACTCATGGCCGATGCAGTGATGCATTTATGAGCATCATTATGATAGATAAAGAACACAACTTTCTTCCACAAACCCACCCCACGACTCATGGCCAGTGGTTAAGTGTAGTAGCATCATCATGTCTCTATCTTTTGATAGTAGGCATGGATTGATGGGTCATACTCATCATATCCATATTTGTTTGAAATAAATTTTTTTTTTTGTATAAGTTTCAAAAACTTAGGGATTATTTTTATTTCCAAGACCTCATCATTCCATTAAGGTAAATTATTTAATGTTCATCAAATGAGTGCATTAAATAAATTCTAACATGCATATATCCTATACATACATAAAGCGGTGGGATGATCATGGCCAACCTATGCGATCCGTTTGAGCCAAAATGGGTCTATGGTCAATCTAAGGGACAATGAGAACTTTTACATCATAATGTAAAACTCATACATTTATGGGCCTTGAGCATCTATTCTATTACATTTAATTACCCATCAACAATTGGGTCTTCTTTTGGGCTTCCTTCAAGTCCTCCAATTTACAATGAATAAATTAAATCCTCACGGACTAATCTACTCTCATTGCATAAATTTAAAGAATTTACAAATGTAAATTAAAGAGGCTCGCAATCCCCATAAAATCCAAATAAATTACAATCATCACATAAAGTCCAAGGCTCATGATCATCCCTAAATAAATAAATATGCATTTAACATATTAAATTTATTTATATCCATTCACAATGAATAATACCGTAACGAGATATAAGAATAACAATTATTCCTATTTCTCATTTTAAAATAATACTAGTTGAGAATTATGACTAACAATTAGTCAATGTTATAAAACTAAATTTTAGAATTGACTTTAAGAATTTTGTTGGCCTTAATTAATTAAGAAACAATTTCTAAATTAATAAAACCAAATCAATTCAATGATAGCTAATTATTTCTACTTAGAAATATTTTTCTTAGAAACTCATTTCTAGAAATAGCCATCAAATATCATTGTTGATAATAAACATCTAATGCTTTTATCAAATTAAATATTAAATATTGATAACAAATTATCAATAATAATTATATTAAACAATGATATTTCAAGAAACAATTTCTCATTAAATACAACGTATTGCTTAAATTTCATTTCAAATGAATATTTTGAATAAGAAATATAAATAACTTTTATTTAATATTTCATATTCACACTTGAAACCAATATAGTCATAAACTAATATTTAGTCAATTTTATTAAAATTACCAAAAAATTTTAACTGTATAAATAGTAGTTTAAGAACAATTCTTATCCTACTACAACAGTTGAAATTTTAAAGTAATTAATAACTGTCGATAAACCTTTTTCTCATTGTTTCAAGTTTTCTTATTTAACCATTAAATAATACTAAAATAATTTTAGTACCAAATATATTTCAACACCGTGAACCTAGGCTCTGATACCACTGTTGGGTTCGTCATAGCGATCCGGGTGAACGCAGCGGAATTTAAATTTTTTCATAATTAATAAATCATATTTATTAAATATATGAAAGGGTTTCACCCCGGGTGCTCTAAAACGATTATAAGATCCGGTGTTAAAATATATTGAAAGAAATCTACGTAAAGATTATTCTTACCCTCGTAGACTTTCTTCCAATTGATGCAAGGAGTGAGGGAATCGATTCCCGGATTGTGGCTAAAACTCCGTACTTCTCAATAAGGGATCCAAGTGTATCCCTCTAAAGTAATCCACAGATTGAATGAACAACACAAATATTACACTTCGCTAGTAGTGTAAAACTGTTGATATCAATGAACGTTTCCCGTATCAACTTGTGATAAGAAAAATAAATTGAAGAATAATTATCAATATAATTATTCTCCAAAGATTGTTTATCAAAATGAATAACGTAGAAGACGAAAGAAAATTTCTAAAAGGAACTTGCTTCCTTTCTTTGTGAATACGTGAAGTCTATTTCTTATCAAAAGGAAGTAGGAGTTATATATATATATATATATATATATATATATATATATTCCTAACACACTCATCACTATCTTTAAAATAATTCAATAGGTCATGGACCACACTACATTCAACTTTCGGCTACTTACAACAATTAATGATTTTAACATAAAAAAAATCCATTAGTGTTGGACTTATAATTGAATCTTATTAATATATAAATCCCAACCACATAAATCAATCGAATTGATTTATTTTCATTTTGACAATCAAATTAAATAATCAAATTATTTAATTATAATAAATAGTTAACAATTTAACTATTATTCCAATTGATAAAAGTCGTTCATTCAAATTAATGTGTGATCCTTTAGGTTCACTACTAACTCTAGCAGTAGGCTTACAACACTTGTAACTTATATATAAAAAATTATTATATTAATTAATCCAATTAATTAATTCACTTGAAATTAACTAATTAATTTCAAGAACCTACTAATCACGGTAACATCTAGCAAGTAGCGTGATCTTCTAGTGTTAGGTGAATAGCGAGTAAACCTTCAAATTAACGAGTGACATACACGTACGGTCTTTCTAACAATTAATCTCCCAATTGAGTTTAGAGTAGGAATATTAGTCGAAACTCTATTAACTCAATAACTGTGTTTCTATTTCATGTTACAATGATTCATTGTGAATCTTTATTCTTATTGCCTTGGCCAAGGTCTTTGAATCATTAACAATGAAATACACAGGAGATTCTCTTGTCCTAGACAAGTGTTAGATTCTATCTTAGCCACACATAAGTCTCCATGTACATCAATATAATACCCAACATATCCCCTTTATGATTGCTAAACAATCAGAAGATAAATCCAAGTATTAGATGAAGTACACAAGACTACCATGATACTTCAAGTCTAAAGACTAATCGTGTACTATCGTAATTAGAAAATTCTAATTTCGACACATATCCAATAAGAATTTTCTACGGATCATGTTCAATAAACTTATTCTCTAATAAGTATCTACATATATGAATTTGTGTCACAACACTAATATTGATGGAATACAATATTCTCGTCCCACGAGCATTCATCATATGTACGAGTCTTTACTGAATTATTCTTTATCCCATTTAGAAAAATTCTTGACTCGGAACCATGTTTAAGACCAAAGCTCTATGTATAAATTCCATGATTACCATCATATGCGTAACCATACATTTTAACTTAAATTGGTCTAGGGACTTTATCTAATAAGCATTTGTTATAATGCATAAAATAGATAAATTAAAACAGCCTTTAATAATATAATTTCCAATGAGATTGTTTATATTCAAAATATAAAGAGTACAAATGTCCAATCTAATTGGTGCACTGGGCATACTACTCTAACACATATTACTGGTGTTTATATATAGAGTGAGTGTATTGTAATATTGTGTACTTGAGTTGAGTGTTCAGATCATAGGTCTCTACATTCAGATTCATTCAATTTATTTGAATTGAATTGATATTAACCTTTCTTAACAAATCCCATAAAGATAATGTCATGAACTAAAAAAGTGAAATTACATTTTTATAGTTTCAAAATAATTACAAAGTACTTGTTATTTGTTAATTGTTATATTGGGAAATTTGAATAAACGACGACTTATTTTATTTTTAGTACTGTACTAACTAAGGGCAATCCATTTTTATTTGAGTGATATCCATTGTATATATATAGGGCTGGGGAAAAATACCGAAATTTTGGTATACCGCCCTTATCATAACGAAAAATACCGATTTTACCGAAATTTTAGGTATGCCGAAATTTTTGGTAAGGTATGATACCGTATTGAAAATTTTGGTACGATAAAGGTATATAAAAAATCAATACCGCGATATTTTGGTATATGCCGAAATACCGTAAAATATTCAATTTTTTGAGTTATATGATACGATATTACCATATTAGATGATACATACAATTATAATTATTATTTATGTATTATAATTTTTAATTAAATTATATATATACACTATTTTATTAAATATTAAATCTAAAATCCTACTGTATATTTCTTCATAATTATAAATTATTGATAAAGATCATTGACTTACATGATATTAGTACTTATTTTTTAATTAAGTAATTCTATGTATATGAAAATTTAAAAGTGTTGATTTTAATATAAGTTCCATATATTTTTGTGTAGATCTCTTAGGTACTATTTATTTAATGACAAACACTTTGTAAAACGGGTTTAGATATATTAATTATGTAAACTCGGTTACTGTTTAGTACATAAAAAATTACTCTTTAGCACATGAATTGTTACTTTTTAAATTAAAAAATTACTCTTCAAATTCTTGTAAATCCCGATGTATCGATTACTTTAAGTACATGAAAAATTACTTTTTAGAGATACGAATTATTACTCTATTGTGTAAAAATTATTACTCTTCAAAGAGTTATTTTTTATATATTAAAGAGTAATATTAAAAAATAAGGCTTACCTGTAAACCCGGTTTTCATGAGACTTACTCTTATTTAATTTGGTCGTTTGCAGATTGTCGTATATTTTTGAATTTGTTATTTATTAGAGTATGTTTTATAGCTATCTTTCGCTTTTCTAGTACATGGTTTTTATAAGATTTATTGAATTTTAGATGTATAACGGTATAGCAAACTATGTAATAGGATGATATATACCGATATTTTAGGTATGGTATGGCATACCGAAATATTGGTAAGCAGAAGGTATACTATTTTCTTATACCGAAATATTGGTATACCGAACTAAGGTATACCGAAAGTTTAGGTAAGGTAACGGTATGATTTTTTAAATACCGAAAATTTCGGTACGGTATATGGTATGACCAAAAATCTTCGGTATGTCATACCGCCCACCCCTATATATATATATGATAAAATTTTAATGTATAATTACAGAGATTTTATCATACTACGACTACACGCACTGCATGCATACTCAAGTTTAATAGGACACTTTATTAGGTTAACCAAAACAGACGTTAATCCATTTTAAATTAGCAAACTCGGATCTTGTCATCCTATAATTAATCAAATTTAGGTATTTATATTTCTTATACTACTAATTGACCCAACTCTTGAATGTTGCTCACTTTCTGGCTGAAATAAATATTATAAAAGTAGGTAGTAGAAAGAAAAACAAAAGGCAATGGCCATCGACTGCCGGTTACATTTTTTTAATTTTACATCTCCTTTTATAATATCTGCAAGATAAATGATAAACGTGAGATGGAAAAATGTCGCTCTTTACTTTTAAATAGGATTGATATTTATCTATTAGAATATGAAGTATATTTTATTTATGACCTATGTGTTATTTATCTACAACAACAGAATATAATAGGAGATTCTAACTATGTTACATGATTATAGTCCAATGTAATTGGGTCAAGTCTAGATTCAACAGACACGTTCTTAATATTGAATCTATATATTTTGTTATATAGTCAAAGTAGCCCATTTTGAGATCCACTCATTACATTTAATAATAATTAATAAGCCTTATTAGATCATTAATCATTAAAATTAGGAAGATCATTAATTGATGGAGTGACGGTAATAAGCACGCATTACAGTATAATTTTAATTGCATTAATGGCTAATACGGATTTTCTATTATGCCGCTAATTGAAGGACTATTGATGAGACGATAAAATTTAGTTTCATGTTATGAAAATTTCTTTCGTTCTCGTTATACATACTAGTTATTTTACAAGATGTCATATCAAAGTGATACGATTAATAATTAACGAAGGAATTTATTAAGATAATAAGGTTGTTACTTTAACTTACTTAATTTGACATCTATTAATGGTTAATGAAGTTGCTGAATAAAACTTAGATTTTATAATTACTTAATAAAATCAAAGATAGTTGTGGTATCGAAATGAGAAAATGCAAGTAAACAATGTGGTGGATATTGAAAATGGTGTACCCCACCATTAGGGGCCCCCACCGCCCCTGCCCTGGGGATTGGTGGAGGAGGTAAATCGCAGGATGTGCCTCAAGTGGCTTATAGAGAGGGCTCACTGTTTAACTTGTGCTTGCAAGAGGCCAAATCCATGCCAAAGGCAGGATTCGAACTCCCACCCTGCAGCAACCAAGCTCAGTTGGAAGGCATTTCCACCCTCCCCTCTACCACTTGAGCTATGTCCTGGGGGCAATGTGGTGGATATTGACATAACCACAAAAAGGGGGGGTTTAATTTTGGTAAAGAATTGTAATTAGATGAGGGTTGTAATTAAGTTGTTTGTTCACACCAACCAACCATGTTTAGTCTTAACTACCACAATTCAGAAGAGTAAGTTTGTAATCACGCCCTGTTCTGTCCTATTTATTTTGAGTTGAAGACCCTTTCGGTAATTAAAGCCGGTTTATGCGTCTACTCTTAACCTCTTATTGCCACAAATATATGGAGTACTCCACAAATTATTGTTTAGAGGGGGAGTGAGTTATTAAACCCTACACATTCATTTAATAAAATGATACGTTAATTAATTTAATTTTAAAAAACAAATGAGTTAATGTGTTTGAGAGCATGTAGTAATAAAATTTTTAATAGTCCTTTTGTAATTGGTAATTCTTTATGAATGAAGTAGCATAATGTTAGGTGTGGGATTGATACAAATTAAAGTTTACATTCCTTCAAATTTAGAGAAAGCAGTAATATATTTATATTGCATTGCATGTGATGGGATCAACTAATTGAATCGCGATCCTTGTTCATTTGATACCCCACCCCCACAAATAAAGAATACCTACCTCATTATAAAACTGAATCACCTTTTCTATATAGTCATCACTTATTCACATCTTTATAATAATGTCAAGTGTAATTATAATTGTAGTGTAGCATTTTGATGAAATTAAAGAAGATGGTTTACAACACACGAGTATAAAAAATTCCAAGGAAAAGATGTGAAAAATACAAATAAAATCATAATTGAAGGGTCAACAAGCTTAAGAGAGAGAGAAGGGAGATGTTATGTAAAGTTTTGGGGGTTCAAATAAATAAAAATAAAATATAAATATGAATATGACTTGTCCAATTTCGTTCCCACCAACCTCCACATAAAATTCCAAGGTCACCGCAAGATCATCCGGAAGGAACGGCCCAGATGAATCCTCAACCAACCCATACAATACAAATATGAAGAGAAGAGAAATTACCACCTACCAACACCTGTACTAATATCGCTATTAATACCCCTCCCTCGTAGTCGAATCCAACTCGACATTTCTCAATAACCACTTCCTCCTCCTCTTCTTCTTCTTCTTCCTACCTACTTCACCTCACCTCATTTCAGCTCTTTGTCCCAATTAATTAATTAATTAATGGCGCCGGCGGTTGAAAACGGTCACTTCTCAAACGGGTTGTGCGTGAATCAGAGTGATCCGCTCAACTGGGGGGCGGCCGCCGACTCGCTCAAGGGGAGCCACCTGAATGAGGTGAAGAAGATGGTGGAGGAGTTCAGGAAGTCGGTCGTCAAGCTCGGCGGGGAGACCCTCACCATAGCGCAGGTGGCGGCCATCGCTGCCAGGGATAATGCGGTGGCGGTGGAGCTGGCGGAGGCGGCCAGGGCGGGCGTCAAGGCCAGCAGTGATTGGGTCATGGACAGCATGAACAAAGGGACAGATAGCTACGGAGTCACCACCGGTTTCGGAGCCACCTCCCACCGGAGAACTAAGCAAGGCGGTGCTTTACAGAAGGAGCTCATTAGGTAACCTCTACCTCTTCCTCTACCTACCATTCTTTTTTTTCTCACTACTACTAATATTTACTCCCTTCGTTCTTGAAAGGACCTTAATTAAGGAGTATTATTATTTAACGTTTAATGAATAATTATATTGATGGGAATATGAGCCCATATTTTAATTGTATAAAAGGAATAAATGAGTCTCATGTGTATAAAAAATAAAGAGGACCCTTTGGATTGGATAAAAAAAAAAAATTCTTGCTACAAGGGAGTATTACTTAAAATCTCTTTTTACATATTTCTTTACTTTTAATTTTCATCGTAATTTTGATTCTCTTTTTTTTCTTTCGTATGTCCATAATATCTGCTTTATGCTAGCATAAAGCATTTTCATTAGAGAGAGAAAAAAATGTTAAGCCTTAATAAATTCTTATTAAATACTATTACTCCTACTTAATATTTTTAAACTCCATGTAGTTAGCCAAAATTTGACTACGACTTTATGAAGTAACTCAAAATTTGCTGTATATATTCATACATCAAAATTCTAATCCAAATTATACAAAAATAATTATTACTCCATTTAAATTAAATAAATAATCTTACAAATTAAGATTAATACATTTGAATATTAATAATGTAAGTTTTGTTTTCTAAAGTAATATTAATTTTATTGATATTTCAACTTCTTGCTTTATTTAATAGAAATAATATCCTTACCGATTATAAAATTAAAAAAAAAAACTTGAATATTAAATTAATTTTAACAATTTAGATACATAAAATAGAATGGGTGTGCGATAAATCCCAGGATATCTGCCTGCGATAATGGATTGACTTAATAGGTTTAAATTTGCACATATAAAAACATTGATAAAACATATAGAAAAAGAAATTGAAGAGTATTTATTTTTAGAAAAAAATAAAAAATTGATTAGTTGAGTGAAAATAACAAGTCTCAAGTTGGTCCTCATAGTGATGGGAGTAATTATTTTTATATAGTATAGTAATTAGTGTGTTTGCATTGTGCCGGTGAAATGGTCCCGGGACGGGTGAATTGATCACTATAATTACTTACTTATGTGAAGTTGATTTCAACTACTTTATCCACCAGGTTTCTGAATGCTGGAATATTCGGGAAAGGAACAGAGAGTTGCCACACTCTGCCCCACTCTGCTACCAGAGCTGCCATGCTCGTTCGGATCAACACTCTTCTCCAGGGATACTCTGGAATTCGATTCGAAATTCTCGAAGCCATTACCAAATTCCTCAACCACAACGTCACCCCTTGTCTGCCCCTCCGTGGCACCATTACCGCCTCCGGCGACCTTGTCCCTCTTTCCTACATCGCCGGCCTCCTCACCGGCCGCCCCAACTCCAAGGCCGTGGGCCCCTCCGGAGAATACCTCAACGCCGAGGAGGCCTTCAAACTCGCCGGCGTCACCGGAGGCTTCTTCGAGCTGCAACCCAAGGAAGGGCTCGCCCTCGTCAACGGCACCGCCGTCGGATCTGGGCTCGCATCCATCGCCCTCTACGAGGCCAATGTTCTGTCCCTGCTCGCCGAAGTGATGTCCGCCATCTTTGCCGAAGTGATGAACGGGAAACCCGAATTCACGGATCATCTGACCCATAAATTGAAGCACCATCCCGGTCAGATCGAGGCTGCTGCTATCATGGAACACATCCTGGATGGTAGCTCCTACGTGAAGGCGGCTCAGAAGATGCACGAAATGGACCCGCTGCAGAAACCCAAGCAGGATCGCTATGCCCTCAGGACTTCCCCGCAGTGGCTGGGCCCCCAGATTGAAGTCATCCGTACCGCCACCAAGATGATCGAGAGGGAGATCAACTCCGTCAACGACAACCCCCTCATCGATGTTTCTAGAAACAAGGCCTTGCACGGTGGCAATTTCCAGGGCACCCCAATCGGAGTATCCATGGATAATGCTAGGTTAGCCCTCGCTGCCATCGGGAAGCTCATGTTCGCCCAGTTCTCCGAACTCGTTAATGATTTCTACAACAACGGCCTCCCCTCCAATCTCTCCGGAGGGAGGAATCCCAGCTTGGATTATGGTTTCAAAGGAGCTGAGATCGCCATGGCAGCTTACTGTTCTGAGCTTCAGTTCTTGGCTAACCCCGTCACCAACCACGTCCAAAGTGCAGAGCAGCATAACCAGGACGTGAACTCGCTCGGCTTGATTTCCTCCAGGAAAACAGTGGAAGCTTTGGATATCTTGAAGCTGATGTCCTCCACATTCCTGATCGCCCTATGCCAAGCCATTGATCTGAGGCATCTGGAGGAGAATCTGAGACTGGCTGTGAAGAACACGGTGAGCCAAGTTGCTAAGAGAACACTAACAATGGGAGTGAACGGGGAGCTTCATCCGTCGAGGTTCTGTGAGAAGGATCTGCTCCGAGTGGTGGACCGTGAGTATGTGTTCGCATACGCGGACGACCCCTGCAGCGAAAACTACCCGTTGATGCAGAAGCTGAGGCAAGTGCTGGTTGATCACGCTCTCAACAACGGGGACATGGAGAAGAACGCCAGCACCTCCATCTTCCAAAAGATACAAGCATTTGAGGAGGAGCTCAAGGCGGTGTTGCCTAAAGAAGTGGAGGGTGCTAGATTGGCGGTAGAGGGAGGGAAGGAAGCAATTGGGAACCGGATCAAGGAGTGCAGATCCTACCCCTTGTATAAGTTCATCAGGGAGGAAGTGGGAACAGAGTTCTTGACAGGGGAGAAGGTCACCTCACCAGGAGAAGAGTGTGACAAGGTGTTTAAAGCATTGACCAATGGATTGATGGTTGATCCTTTGTTCAAGTGTCTTGAAGCTTGGAATGGTGCACCTCTCCCAATTTGCTAGACCATAGCCATACTAACTATAATCAACTGCCTTTTTCTTTTCTTTTCTTTTTTTTTGTTAGATTTCATATTGTTGTTGGAATGTAATTTGTATTGTATGTATGAAACCTGGAAAATGCAGGTTCCTTTGTATGTATTATGTGTATGTTTTAATGTTTATGGAAAACAAAATTGATTATCAGGAGTTACTGCACCATGCTCCAATGGAGGGGAATTAATAACACTACTCCTTTAATTTTTAAAAACTGTAATAATTTAATTAGTAAATTTATTTTGTTAATTTATTAGTAATCTAATTTTAATTTTATATAGTGAAAAAAATATAGTGTGAACAGAACCTGTTATAGGTTGGCATCAATTTGAGTTGAAAAGATCAGGAGCAGGGGCATAAGTGCAAGGCAAAAACTTGTGTGCCCCGGGGACACATCGAGCTGTTGGAATAAACACACGAATAATTAAATAATAAACTATTCGTCTACGGAATGATCAATTATTCCTCTCTTGCGTGAATCCAGCAGGAAACAATCTTAATAATATGATGCACGATAAAACAAGCAATTACCCAAAGAACACAAGTAATTTAACGTGGAAAACCTCCTCAATATGAGGAATAAAAACCACGGGACCAAAGCCCACCAAAAACTTCACTATGAGACAAAAATCAAAGAGTTACAATCTGTCACAGACACTCTATCACAAACGTATCAAAACACTCAATACTTGATAACAAACAACGAAATTAGAAAGACCTCACCCAACAATACCAACTACCATTCAGTGTTCGCACCTCTAGAAATCTCAGAACCTGATCTCCACCCTCCAGAATCTAGTCCTGAACGTGCTATCCAAATTACAGCTCAATCCAAAGGTTAGTTTGTGAGAAACAACTATTTCCCCTCGACTGCGCAGAACTGAATTGCCTAAAAATCTGCTTTTGTTTTCAGCCTATTCCCGTCAACACAAAACTCCAAACACGATCTCCACCATTCAAAATGTACTTCCTCAAGTTCCAAACGTGTTGACCAATATTCAGTTTGATCTGACGATTGAAACTTCGGTTATTGCCTCTTCAATATTACTGCGCTAGATTCTCTCTCAAAAACGTGAATTTTGTTTTTGCCCTCTTTTTTCTTCTCTCTTCCCTCAATGACTTCCAGGACAAGATAACACCAAGTACCGGGTCTACTTAGGCTTTACTACCTTGTTGGCTATTGGGCTCTTCACATATTTGGAAACTCAACCCAACAAATCTCCTCCTTTTCGATTATGTGGAGAGACTAGCCATTCCGGCTATCACACGACATACCTCGAGCTTCTCTCTAGGAAATGCCTTCGTCATCATGTCAGCACTATTATCATATGTATGAATCTTTTCAATCTCAAGAAACTTATCATTGATGACATCCCTCATCCAATGATATCTCACGTGAATATGCTTTAATCTTGAATGAAATGCAGCATTCTTACTGAGATGGATAACACTCTGACTATCACAAAATACTACATACCTCACTTGCTTCAGTCCAATCTCCTCTATAAACCTTTTGAACCATAACACCTCTGTACATGCTTCCGTTGCAGCGATGTACTCTGATTCTGTTGTGGAGAGTGCAACACACTTTTGCAATCTTGATTGCCATGACACAGCGCCACCTGCGAATGTCACTAGGTAAGCAGAAATCTACTTTCTGGTGTCCACATCAGATCCCATATCTGAATCGGTGTAGCCAACTAACTCTGGCTTCCCACCTCCAAAGGTGAGTCTCAAACTTATCCACTTCACATCATTCCAATGCTCCTTTCCCGGATTAGACAAATAACAGCTAATAACACCAACTGCATGAGCTATGTCTGGCCCTGTACATACCATTGCATACATCAAGCCTCCCACGGCTGAAGCATATGGGACTCTTCTCATTGCTTCCTTCTCTTCATCGGTTGAAGGAATATAATGAGCACCAAGCTTAAAATGAGTGGCAAGAGGAGAACTAACCACTTTAACTTTGCTCATATTGAATTTCTCAAGTACTTTCTCAGTATACTTCTCCTGTGACAAGTGCAGCTTCTTGTTTGCTCTATCTCGAGTGATGTTAATACCAAGAATTTTCTTTGCTGACCTCAAATCCTTCATGGTAAAGGATTTGCTCAAATGTTTCTTCAACCTATCAATTCTTGAAACATTCCTGCCAACAATCAATATATCATCAACATACAACAATAATATAATGAAATCATCATCTGAGAACTTCTGAACAAACACACAATGATCAGAAATAGTCTTCTGGTAGCCTTGCTCCCCCATAACTGACTCAAATTTCTGATACCACAATCTAGATGCTTGCTTCAAACCGTAGAGACTCTTCTTCAGTTTGCATACATGGTCTTCTTTTTCTTTCACCTTGAAACCTTCAGGTTGCACCATGTATATCTCTTTATCTCACGGATGAAGATCAGCTCTTAGTAATTTAAAAACTAC
This sequence comes from Pogostemon cablin, assembly GCA_023678885.1. Classification (NCBI taxonomy): domain Eukaryota; kingdom Viridiplantae; phylum Streptophyta; class Magnoliopsida; order Lamiales; family Lamiaceae; genus Pogostemon; species Pogostemon cablin. Next base: position 383,924 of record CM042977.1, on the reverse strand, counting down.
TCTAAGAATTCACAATCAACTCTAATTGGAAACAAGAACTAATCACAATAAATAACAACTTGAAGATGTGTGTGTGTGTGCTGAATTGAAGAAGAGAGGGTTTATAGTGGTTCAGCTTATTGCTAAGCCTACATCCACTGTGAGAGAGAGATCTTTTTATTGATTGAGATAGAATAAACTAGTTACAATGAGATCATGCATAGATTACATCATTATATACACTCTATGCATGCACAGCAAACTTACGGGACTAATTCGAGTAACCAACTTCCAGCTGAATTTCCAAGTGGTTAAACAAAATATTTTCTGTTGTAACTAATTCCAATGCATAGCCTGTGTGACAAGCTTCACATCAATGTGTGGAACCTTCCATTTCACACACATATGCCACATGTGCATCAGTTACAAACTACCCTGGTCCCCACTTACACACATGGCTCTACTTGTGTTGATTTGAGCTGGTTTAGCTCATTGTTGTTGCTGCTGTACCCATTTCACACATACACCACTATCAAACTTGAGCTTAAACACACACTCACCACTTACTAATGTTGATCAAGCAATAGGATGAGGTTTTCATCTCAAATCTCCACCTAAAACCTCATACTCAATCATTACCATCCACTCATTCACTACACTGTTTTATCAAGACAACAAACTTGTACACTACTTTTATGAGAGCAGCTGAACTCTTTTCACTGATATATTCAGCATACATTAATAAGACTTTTGCATAATTCAAACTTTGAACTGGGGAAAGCCTTAGTGAAAAAATCTGCTGGATTCCTTGTTGTATCAATCTTCTTAACAACAACCTTTCCCCCTTCAACTAAATCTCTAACAAAATAAATCCTTACATCTATGTGCTTTGTTCTTTCATGATAACCCTGGTGCCTTGATAAATGTATAGCACTAGAGTTGTCACAATGCACCAACACTGATTCTTGTAACACCCCAAACTCAGATAAAATACCTTGTAACCACAGGCCCTCTTTTACTGCTGTAACAACAAATTTTGTATTTATGATGAAATAAATACAAATTGGAGTATAAAGATAATTTCAGATGGATTTAATATAAAAGATATGTAAATGAGTTACAATCTCTAATTAATCATTTGATTCTTCTCTCGAACCAATTTAGCTTGACTTTGACTTGTTGACTTGACTTTGACTGGAGTGTATTGACTACGCTGACTATGTTGACTGCGTATGTGTTGAGCTGGATCTTCGGATGAAGCTTGTCCAAGCTCGAATGTGTAGTCTTGACATTGATCTGGAGGCGTCGAGCCATTGTTTGGATTAAAAGTTGACTTAAAGACTTCTTATGAAGAACGTCGTTCAATTTGGTGGAACACCGTTAACTTCACAAAGACAGCTGGATGAGTATGACTGGAAGAAACGTCGAATCTGAGGGGCTTAGCACCTTGATCTCAGGTTGAGTGTTGTTTCTGACGAATACTGGATCGGGGTTGTTGTCTTGAAGAACGTCGGATTAGAGGGGCTTGGCACCTTGATCTATGATCGGAGGCGGCTGACTGGAAGAACAACGGATTGGAGGGGCTTAACACCTTGATCTTTGATCGCAGGCGGTTGGCTGAAAGAACGCTGGATCAGAAGGGCTTGACACCTTAATCTCTGATTGGAACCGGTTGACTGGAAGAATGCTGGATCGGAGGGGCTTGTCACCTTGATCTCGGATCGGAGGCCGTTCTTGGCTTGCAGATGCTTGAAGATCTCAAGGGAGCACTGCTCGTATTCTTGATCTCTTCAGAAGTGTCTACGTCTTCAGATGTTTTAGTGTGTCTGGAATGAATGGAGGAGGGCTCCTTATATAGGTGAAGGGTGAGAACGCTCCATAAATAACTCGCAATTTGAATGGTCCAGAGCTAATTTGACCTGATTCTACAAGCTTGGGCCTTTCACTTGCTTAGGCTTTAAGTCAGACTTATTTGACTGGATTTGACCTAATTATCAATTATTTACTCATTTATTTTAGGAATAGATTTATTTAAATTCCTTAATAAATAAATAATTAATTGATAATTATTACATTAATTTGCCACATATTTTCCTTTAATAGGCAATAAAATTCAAGTGCATACAACTGCCTCTATAAGTGAAATGAACTCAACCTCAGTTGTAGATAATGCAACCACTCACTGATGTATTGATCTCCAACTGATAGTTGTGCCAAATAAGCAGAATACATAGCCTGATAGTGACTTCCTTGTATCTAAGTTTGCAGCATAATCAACATCTACATAACCTGCAAGAACATCAATGTTAGAAGTAAACTTATTGAATAGCAAACCTGTTGTCAAGCTGCTTCTGATGTATCTTTGAATCCACTTAACAGCCTCCCAGTGATCTATCCCTGAATTTCCCATAAACCTGCTCACTAAACACATTGCATGAGCTAAGTCTGGTCTACAGCACACCATTTCATACATGAGACTGCCAACTGCATTGGCATATGGAATTCTTTTCATCTCTGATATTTCTTCACTTGTTCTAGCAGACTGCTGAGCTGACAAACCCAATCCTTTCTTCACAGGTGTAGTAACTGCCTTACTTCGATCCATATTGTATCTCTTTAATAGTTTCCCTAAGTATGAACTCTGATGCAACATTATAGAACCAGCTGACCTATCCCTTTTGATCTCCATACACAATATAATAGTAGCTTCTTCTAAATCCTTCATATCAAACTCTGATTTCAACATCTCTTTCACAATAGTGATCCCTTTCATAGATTTGCAGGCAATTAGAATGTCATCAACATACAATAACAAGAAGACATACCATTCACTGTCTTGTTTAATGTATACACAACTATCAAACTTGTTTCTCTCAAAACCACACTTGATAATGTACTCAGCAAATCTGAGATACCATCTCCTAGGACTTTGTTTCAACCCATATAGTGACTTCAAAAGTGAACAAACCTTAGTAGTTGAGTTTTGAACTGAAACTCCCTTTGAAACTGTCATATAGATCTTCTCCTCCAAATTTCCATGAAGAAAAGTTTTAGTAACATCCATTTGATGTAATTCCAAATTAAACCGAGTAACTAATGCCAATAATATCCTAATGGAATAGTGTTTCACAACTGGAGAGAATATTTCGGTATAATCAATGCCTTCCATTTGAGAAAATTCTCTGGCAACTAATCTTGCTTTAACTATCAGTCCTTTCTGGTGAGACCTTTTTCTTGTAAATCTATTTACAACTCACTAATTTCTGATCCCTTGGTCTCTGAACAATTTTTCAGGTCTTATTCTTCTCTAATAAAAGTAACTCTTCTTGCATAGCAGCACTCCACCTTGCACTATCCTTACTGTTCATTGCTTCCTGATAATTTCTAGGTTCATATGAATCAATATCCTCTGCAGAGTACAATGCAAATGATATTATATCAGCATCTGCAAATCTAGCTGGAGTTTTAATAGTTTGTAACAACAAATATGTATTTAAAATACAAAATAAATTACAAAGAAAATTCAATGTGAATTGAACTTGAGAATTAAGGTAAACAGCTTCTATTTGTCCTCTGATTCCTCTCTTGAGTTGACTTCTTGACTTTATCAACTTTCGGAGCCGGATCTTCGGATGAAGCTTGTCCGAGCTCTGACTGTATAGTCTTGACGTTGACCCGGAGGCGTTGAGCCTTTATTCGTATTGGACGTTGACTGGAGAGAAAGCCGGATCGGAGGGCTTGGCAGCTTGATCTCCGATCGGAGGCGATTGGATGGATGAACGCCGGATCGGAGGGCTTGGCAGCTTGATCTCTGATCGGAGACTGTTTGTTGGATGAACGCTGGATCGGATGGCTTGGCAGCTTGATCTCTGATCGGAGGCGATTGGATGGATGAACGCCGGATCGGTGGGCTTGGTAGCTTGATCTCTGATCAGAGGCGATTGGATGGATGAACGCCGGATCGGAGGGCTTGGTAGCTTGATCTCTGATCGGAGGCGATTGGATGGATGAACGCCGGATCGGAGGGCTTGGTAGCTTGATCTCTGATCGGAGGCGATTGGATGGATGAACGCCGGATCAGAGGGCTTAGAACCTTGATCTCTGATCGGAGGTACTTGGATGGAAGAACGCCGGATCAGAGGGCTTAGAACCTTGATCTCTGATCGCAAGCCGTTCTTGGCTTGAAGATGCTTGAATATCTCAAGGGAGCACTGCTCGTATTCTTGATCTCTTCAGAAGCGCGTCTTCAGATGTTTTTTGGTGTCTGGAATGAGGACTGAAGGCCCTTATTTATATGTAGAGAAAATAACCACTTGAGAGATATTTTCTCCTTTAAAAGATATGTTGGGCTTTTTTCCTTTAATTAAGCCTGCTGGACTGGATAAGGCTTAATTATCAATTATTTACTCATTTATTTTAGGAATTAATTTATTTAAATTCTTTAATAAATAAATAAATAATTGATAATTATTTCATTAATTTGCCATATATTTTATTTAATAGGCAATAAAATTCAGGTGCCTACAAATGCCCCCTCGCATTTTGTTCACGAACGCCTTTGTGTTGAAGTAAACAAATTGCGACACTCCATTATTGATCAACATGACTGAATTTTATTGCTTGCCTCAACAACTTGATACGAATAGCCTGAATTATGACTGAACTTAGCAGAGTGCTAAATTACCTACGTACCTCTTCACAGAGAATCAAGTCATAACGTAGTTCAAAAGGACATGATTTGGTTTGAATAGGGGGTATCGTACACAGTTTATACTCGTGCGGCCAGGAGTAACATGCAGTTTATGCTCGTGCGTTAAAGAGCTTTGAACTTGAATTTGCTGACAATTTATACTCGTGTCAATGAGTCTTCAATTTGATTTGTAGACAGTTTATACTCTTCCCAAGGAGTCTTGAACTTGATTGTAGACAGTTTATACTCTTCTCAAGGAGTCTTAAACATATAGAGAGTTTCGTCTCTTCTCAAGGAGATTTGATTTGAGTTAGATAGTTTAAGCTCGTATCAAGGAGCATAACATGTAGAGAGTTTCGTCTCTTCTCAAGGAGATTTGATTTGAGTAAAACAGTTTAAGCTCGTATCAATGAGCATAATATGTAGAGAGTTTCGTCTCTTCTCAAGGAGATTTGATTTGAGTGAGACAGTTTAAGCTCGTATCGAGGAGCATAACTTAGAGAAATTTTAGATAGTTTTAGCTCGTATCAAGGAGCGTTGTGTGGACAGTTTTCGCTCTTGTCGGGGAGTGTTGGCTTGAATTTGAGATAGTTTACTGCCCCCAGTCATGGGATGCACTATTTTCTTTTGCTTTAACTTCATTTCTTTGAATCTTTATAGACACCGGCTTCTTTGAATGTGATTCCTCCTCGAGAGGTTCATCAAATGAAATGTCTTCAAACTCATAGGGTTCATTACTTGAAAGCCATTCGAGGTCACTTGATGCCATACTTAACTCCATATCATGAGCTCTTGTAGCTAGTTCTTCAAAAGTCTTTGGCTGGATTCCTTGAAGGATGTATCGCAGGCTCCATTGCATCCCTTGAATGCACATACTGATGGCAGAGACTTCAGACAATTGATCTTTGCAGTTCAGGCTTAGATTTCTCCATCGATTAATATAATCAATCACTGGCTCTTCTTTCCAATGGCAAGTGTTAGTCAATTCGATTATACTAACAGTCCTTCGAGTGCTATAGAAGCAATTGAGAAACTCTTTTTCCATTTGCCCCCAGTTGTCGATGGAGTTAGCTTCCAAGTCGATATACCAATCAAAGGCATTTCCTTTCAGCGAGCGGATAAATTGTTTGAGCATGTGATCATCAAAGGTTCCAGCATCATTGCATGTCTCGACAAAGTGCGTTATGTGTTGTCTTGGGTTGCCTTTACCATCGAATTGTTGAAATTTAGGAGGCTGGTAGTCAACTGGCATCTTCAAGTTGTCAATTCTCTTCGTATATGGCTTATTGTAAGCAACATAAGATTTAGAGCTCCCTTTAAACTTGTCTTTTATCGTCTCTAGTACGATATTCTTCAGTTGATTCATAGAGAGCATTCCGTCAGCTGAAATTTGTATCACTTCCTCAACTGAATTTATTTCATATGGATGGTGATTCGCGGAATCCTCCTCCTTGTCTTCATCCTCAACTCGTTTCTCATTTACATGACTTGTCTGTGCTATCTCCATCTTTTTCATCAGTTTGGATATCAACAGACCTTGTTCTTGGCTCTGTTTGGTGAGTGCAGCAACAGATTGAGTCAAGCTTGCCAGTTGTTCTTCGACAGACGAAGCATTTGTTACCATGGCGCAGGCTATGAATGAGTCATACGCCAAACTTTCTATGGATCGAGGATTTGGGCAGATAGAGTCCTCTTCACCATCTTTGACGTCGTGCATTGGCTTATCGAGTACAGTCCCCACTACGTGGTTTGTCTCTAAGGAGACTTCAGACATACTCCTTATAACTACTTCAACATCTTTAGTTTGCAACTCTGAAGGTTTTGAGGCAGTAGACCTTCGTATCGCAATCCTGAGTGGAGTTGTTCTTTGAATCTTTTCAGTCTTTCGAAGAGAGGAGATGAGAGGTAGAAACTGTCCCACTGGGCGTGCCAAAATTTATAACAACAAATATGTATTTAAAATACAAAATAAATTACAAAGAAAATTCAATGTGGATTGAACTTGAGAATTAAGGTAAACAACTTCTATTTGTCCTCTGATTCCTCTCTTGAGTTGACTTCTTGACTTTATCAACTTTTGGAGCCGGATCTTCGGATGAAGCTTGTCCGAGCTCTGACTGTATAGTCTTGACGTTGACCCGGAGGCGTTGAGCCTTTATTCGGATTGGACGTTGACTGGAGAGAAAGCCGGATCGGAGGGCTTGGCAGCTTGATCTCTGATCGGAGGCGATTGGATGGATGAACGCCGGATCGGAGGGCTTGGCAGCTTGATCTCTGATCGGAGACTGTTTGTTGGATGAACGCTGGATCGGAGGGCTTGGCAGCTTGATCTCTGATCGGAGGCGATTGGATGGATGAACGGCGGATCGGAGGGCTTGGTAGCTTGATCTCTGATCGGAGGCGATTGGATGGATGAACGCCGGATCGGAGGGCTTGGTAGCTTGATCTCTGATCGGAGGCGATTGGATGGATGAACGCCGGATCGGAGGGCTTGGTAGCTTGATCTCTGATCGGAGGCGATTGGATGGATGAACGCCAGATCAGAGGGCTTAGAACCTTGATCTCTGATCGGAGGCACTTGGATGGAAGAACGCCGGATCAGAGGGCTTAGAACCTTGATCTCTGATCGCAAGCCGTTCTTGGCTTGAAGATGCTTGAATATCTCAAGGGAGCACTGCTCGTATTCTTGATCTCTTCAGAAGCGCGTCTTCAGATGTTTTTTGGTGTCTGGAATGAGGACTGAAGGCCCTTATTTATATGTAGAGAAAATAACCACTTGAGAGATATTTTCTCCTTTAAAAGATATGTTGGGCTTTTTTCCTTTAATTAAGCCTGCTGGACTGGATAAGGCTTAATTATCAATTATTTACTCATTTATTTTAGGAATTAATTTATTTAAATTCTTTAATAAATAAATAATTAATTGATAATTATTTCATTAATTTGCCATATATTTTATTTAATAGGCAATAAAATTCAGGTGCCTACAGTCTTCCTCTGTCTATCCCTTGCCAACTGATAGCTGTTGAGCAGTTCATCAATATCAGTTGTGGTCTGATCATCTTCAATTAATGAATCAGTTCCTTCTTGCACTGACTCTCCTTCAGCTCATAACTAATCCTCCACATTCTTTCTAATAGGCTCCACCTCAAACTCAGCTTCATTCTTCTTCTGATTTTGAGGTTTCAATGGCATAACAGTCTCATTAAAGGTAACATCCTTGATTATTATGAACTTTTTACCTTCAATACTCCATAGTTCGTAAGCTTTAACACCTTTAGGATATCCTATTATGACACACTTGATTGCCCTTGGTGCTAGCTTATCTTGTTTAACATGTGCATAAGCTAGAAAACCAATTACTTTGAGCCTAGTGTAATCAGCGACCTTTTCAATCCATACTTCTTGAGGTGTTTTGAGTTTAAGAGGTGTTGATGGACTCCTATTAATTAGAAAAGCTGCCGTACTAACCAACTTTCACCAAAAATCTTTTGAAAAACCAGAACTACTCAAAATACACCTTACTTTTTCAAGTAAAGTCTTATTCAACCTCTCTGCAACACCATTTTGTTGTGGTGTTCCTGGTACAGTCCTATGTCTCATGATCCCCCTTTCCTTACAGAACTTATTGAACTTATCAGAGTAATATTCAAGACCATTATCAGTTCTTAACATCTTAATCTTGCTATTGCAATTATTTTCTACCTCAATTAACCAATTCTTGAAAGTAATGAAAGCTGCATCCTTAGTTTTTAATATATATATATATATATATCTTCCTATTGTAATCATCAATAAATGACATAAAATACCTGCCACCACCTTTTTTAGTGTTCTTGCAGGTCCCCACATGTCTGAATTGATATAATCAAGTCTGGATTTACTTGTATGTTCTCCAGTACCAAACTTCAACCTCTTAGCTTTCCCAAAGATGCAATCCTCACACTGATTCAGCTTATCTGTTGAACTGATGCTGATAACTTTCTGTCTTGACAATTCTTGTAACCATTTCTCATTTATGTGAGCTAATCTTCCATGCCAAAAGTGAATTTCATCACTTCCAGTTGTTGCATAGTTCTGTTCAACAACAGTATGTCCATCAAGGATGTACAGCCCATTTTTCTTGATTCCTTTCATCACTTCATACTCATCTTTCTCAAAAATGAGTACACCTCCTCTTGATCTGAACTCATAGCCTGAAACATCTAGGATACTTAATGAAATCAAGTTTCTCCTAAGTTCTGGAACATACCTCACACCTGTCAAAGTCCTGATAACTCCATCATGCATTCTCAATCTGACAGATCCAATGCCTCTTATTTGACATGTGTGATCATTTCCTAACAATACTGATCAAATATTCTGAAACTTCAGATCAGTAAACCAATGTTTCATAGGAGACATGTGAAATGTATATCCTGAATCTATAATCCAATCCATGAATCCTCTTGATGAACTAACCAGCAGTGCCTCAGGATAACTAATTTACACCTGATTTTGATTATTTACCACCTGATTTGCTTGTACTCTTTGTTGTCCATCTTTATCGGCCTCTGCTTTCCTTTTTTTTCAGCTTTGAACTTGTAATAATTCTTCTTGTAATGCCCTGGTTCATGGCAATGGAAACACTTTCTTCTCTCCTTATCTAAGCTTGACTGATCAGCTTTATTTCCTTATTTCTTTGAATCAGAATTGTCTTTCTTGTTGTTCTTCTTACCATGATCATTCCTCTTGATCATTAATCCCTCTCCAGATGTTCCCTGCTCATCAGAAACCTTCTAAAACTCCTTTGTCTTCAGAACAATTTCAACATCATCTAGACTTATAGTTTCTCTATTTCCAAACAGGAGTGTATCCTTGAAACTTTCAAATGACTTTGGAAGAGCTGACAATAGTATTGAGGCATTATCTTCTATTTTAATTTTATCATCTACATTCTTTAGATCATCTAGCACTTTATTAAACTCATCAACCTGTACCAAGATTGATCTATCTTCTACCATCTTGAATGAATATAGTTTCTGCTTTAAATATAAACGGTTAGCAAGAGACTTTACCATATATAGATCTTCAAGTTTCTTCCATGCAGCCTTTGCAGTCGTTTCTCTCTGAACTTCTCTGAGTGCTTTGTCACCAAGACACAAGAAGATAGCACTTAGAGCTCTTTCTTGTAGATCTGCCTCAGCTGATGCAGCTTGAACATCAATTGCTGCAGCTTCATTAACCGGAGTTTCTTTGATTGCTCCACCAAGGCCTTGCTGCACCAAGATGGATCTCATCTTGATTTTCCAGAGTCCGAAGTCAGATTTTTCTATAAACCTCTCAATGTCAAACTTAGTTGCAACCATGGTGTCAACTGCTTCTTGATTTCTCCTTCTTTTGATTGCAGATTTGTGGCCTAGTTTCCCACATACGGTACCACTTTCTCACGGATGAAGATCAACTCTTAGTAATCTAACAACTACTCTAAGAATTAACAATCAAATCTAATTGGAAACAAGAACTAATCACAAGAAACAACAACTTGAAGATATGTGTGTGTGCTGAATTGAAAAAGAGAGGGTTTATAGTGGTTCAGTTTATTGCTAAGCCTACATCCACTGTGAGAGAGAGATCTTTTTATTGATTGAGAAAGATTTGTGCACCGTTTAGTCGATAATAATTCAAAGTATAAAGATTTGTGCAACTAATATCAATTATACACTCAAAGAGGTATTAAATTAGACCCGAAAATACATGAATTTTCACTCTCATCAAACCCACTCCGCGAACTTCTTGATTTCTTCCTACTAACGGTTCTCTGGAATGTTCATCAATCTTAATTTTTTGTCAGTCTGAGCATTTTTATTTCTTCCCACAAATAAGATGAGTTGATGGTTGCTCCGACGATGTTTTGCCTAGATCCCTTGAAAATTACCTGAAGTATCTGGCAAAAGTCACCACCAAATATCATTGTTCCAAATGGCTTCGAAGCACACGATGGATCCTTAAGGTGAATTATATCTCTAATCGTTCTGTCAAGAGCCTCAACAAAGAACTTGTTCACCATAGGAGCTTCGTCCCATATTATGAATTTGCACATTGATATTAGTTCTGCCACATGACTATCCTACCGAACATTGCATGTCGAATCTTCGTGAATGTTAATTGGTATCACAAACCATGAATGAGTTATTCTGCCTCATGGGAAAAGAATGGATGCAATACCGCTCGAAACAACATTCAGCATTATCTCCCCTTTCGATCTTATTGTTGCCGATAAAGTTCTCCACATGAATGTTTTTTCAGTCCCGCCATATCCATAAATAAAATAAATTGTACCATACATGGCATCGTATTATACACAATGCGTTGTTCCTCATTCAGCCTAGCCAATAAATTTGAGTGTTCCTGTCTCATCTCATGCTTGTTGTAACATAACTCATTCATTAGCATTCTATTGAGGCATGTATCTCTCTATCGAAAGTTGAAGCAGGCATTCCTTCGTAATCATTGATAGTTTTTCCCATGCCTTTCAGAATCTTATCGAGTTTTATTAGCAATGCATCCTTTATTTTGTCTTCCGTCATCTCTAGTTCTATATATATATATATATATATATATATATATATATATATATATATATATATATATATAACATTCAATTCAATGCTTATGTATGGTTACTAATAACGTTTTATCTTTTCTCTTTTAACTTTGAGTGTTGGATGCGTTAATTTTTTTATATATTTATTTATTAATTTTTTATATATTTAATTATTTATAGGTTTATCAAAATATAATATGCACCAATTTAATTATTTTAATGTGTGGCTTAGATTTATTTGAGAATTTGGACTAAATTATTTTCTAATTTGAAAAAGTCATAATTATAATAAACCCAAAATCCTAAACCCAAAAACCCAAAATCGCTGGAAACCTTATGCCTTAAACCCTAAACCCCAAACCCTTATGCCCTGTAGTAGGGCCCAAGGTATTGGTCCCCCGTCCTTTTGGAACAGCGATTGGGCCGGATGGCCCTAAAACCCAATAAAAGTCTAGAGGCCCCCAATTACATTAGGTATGAGGCGCGTCAATCTCACTGCGGAGCGACTCAGCCATTTGCTTCTTTCCCCCCATTTGCAGGCTACGCGAATATCCCCTAAGATATCTACATAAGGGATATCCAAGATTGGATACTAGAGATAGTCACGTGAGGCTAAATGCATTTAATGCCCACACTGTACGCGTATATTGTGAAGTGATCTGGCAATTTATCCAGATACGAATGACGTCATGTTACACAATATATATCTGGAACAATCCATAGCAATAAAGAACAACCATTCACCCCCTCAAAAAAGGCACAAGACTGCTTATGGGGCAATTCTCTCTCCACACTTTATGTTAGCTTAGCACAGATAATCCCTTTATTATCCTTTAATAGCCACATTAACTCACCATTAGGAAGGGATCAAATCTGATTAGCTACATGCCCTAAATCCTAAACCCACTTGTAATTTATTACTCCCTCTGTCCCACCACAGTTTTCACATTTTCTCATTTGTTCGTCCCAACACAGTTTTCACACCCTTAAAAAGAAAAAAAATCACATGAAAAATATCCTTATATGAACTCTTATTTTCAAAAATGTCATCCTACTTAACACATTTAAAACACTAATTAAATAACTTAATATATTTACTTACAAAAATTAAACTAATCCAGCCTTACCCAATTACCCAACCCAAATAGAAAACTCCCATCTATCTGTTCATTATTTTTCTCATAAGATCTACCCCCCTCTCTCTCTCTTAACTAGATCTCAACCCCGCCCCCCACCGACGATGCGCTGCAGGATCCGACCAACCACGATGGAGATGCAGATTTCGGCGACACTCAACTAAATGGACCTCGTTGTGGACCCTGAACCACCTCCTCTCTCTCTAACCTAGATCTCAACCCTCACCACCGATGATACGCGCTACCGGATCCGACTCCAGCCGCGATGAAGATGCAGATTCCGATGATAGACTTAATGAAATTGACCTTTTTGGGACCCTAAACCCACCCACACCTCTCTTTCTAACCTGGATCTCAACCCCACTACCGACGATGCAGCGCCGGATCTGACTCCAGTCGCAATGGAAATGCAGATTCAGGCGACAGACTCAATGAAATAGATCTCGCCGGGGACTCTGAACACGATCTGGAAGCCAAAGAATAGTAGATTTGGAAGCCGAAAAAGAGTAGGTGGATGAAGAATTCAAACGGTTGAATTTCTCAACTTCTCCTCAATCTTGGGAGAATAGAACTCTTCCTCTCCAACTTCTTTACTCGATGCCACATTCACATTACTTTGATAATTTTACCGGAATCTCTTCTGCGTGTTCAGTGGCGACAAAGGTAGAAGCTACGGCGAGTCCATTTTTCAGGAATTACTAGTGCTGCTACTTTCAAATACTAACCTTTTGAGATTGTTTATTACGGAAGGTTGAGCTTGTTGGGCTTGATTTTGCATATGTATTTTGATTCTGTTATCTGATTTGGTGATTTGGTGTTCATCATTTTTTTTCTTTTTTTCAATTAAATTATGTGGAAAGTGGGTTAGGCAGTGCTGTAATTGTTGTAGAATTATTTTGTAATGTGAACACTGCGTTGGGATAGAGGAAGTATATTTTTTATATATTTATTTATTTATAAGTTTATTAAAATATAATATGCACTAAATTATTGAGAAATAAACGGTCATGATTTGAACTAAATTATTTTCTAATTTGAAAAAGTCTTAATTACAATTATTTAATTATTTTAATTTTAATGAATGATTGAGATTTGTTTGAGAAATAAATAGTTAGAAACCCTTATGCCCTAAACCCTAAACCCACCGGTAATTTATTATATATTTTATGTATTTATTTAGTATAGGTTTATTAAAAATATAATATGCACTGAATTATATTTAATTATTTTAATGGGTGGCTAAAATTTATTTGAGAAATATTTTATTTGAGAAATATATGGTCAGGAATTGGACTAAATTATTTCCTAATTTGAAAAAGTCATAATTACAATAAACCTTTAACCCTAAATTTCTGGAAAACCTTATGCCCTAAACCCTAAACCCCAAACCCTTATGCCCTAAACCCACTGGTAATTTTTTATATATTTATTTATTTATAGGTTTATTAAAATATAATATGCACTTAATTATATTTAATTATTTTAATGGGTGATTGAGATTTATTTGAGAAATATATGATCAGAATTGAAGAGGATTGGGACTAAATTATTTCCTAATTTGAAAAAGTCATAATTACAATTATTTAATTATTTTAATTTTAATGTAAGGTTGAGATTTGTTTGAGAAATAAATGGTCATGGACTAAATTATTTCCTAATTTGAAAATGTCATAATTACAATTATTTAATTATTATAATTATAGATGATCAGGAAACCTTATGCCCTAAACCCCAAACCCTTATACCCTAAACCCATAAATCCTAAACCTCTGGAAACCTAATGCTCTAATCCCTAAACCCCAAACCCTTATGCCCTAAACCCTAAACCTACTGATAATTTATTATATTTTTTTATATATGTATTTATTTATACGTTTATTAAAATATAATATGCACTAAATTATGGAGTATTTAATTATTTTAATGAGTGACTGAGATTTATTTGAGAAATAGATGGTCAGGATTGGATAGGATTGAGACTAAATTATTTCCTAATTTGAATAAGTCATAATTATAATTATTCAATTATTTTAATTTTAATGTATGGTTGAGATTTGTTTGAGAAATAAATAGTTAGGATTTTGACTAAATTATTTCCTAAATTGAAAAAAATCATAATTAAAATATAATATGCACTAAATTATATTTAATTATTTTAATGGGTGACTGAAATTTATTTGAAAAATAGATGGTCAGGATTGGATAGGATTGAGACTAAATTATTTCCTAATTTGAATAAGTCATAATTACAATTATTTTCTAATTTGAATAACTCATAATTATAATTATTTAATTATTTTAATTTTAATGTACGGTTGAGATTTGTTTGATAAATAAATTATCAGGATTTGGACTAAATTAATTCCTAATTTAAAAAAAATATAATTACAATTATTTAATTATTTTAATTTTAATGAATGGTTAAGATTTGTTTGAAAAATAGATGATTATGATTGAATTTATTTAAGATTAAGATTATTTTTCCTAAACATCATCCAATTATTTATGTCATTTATTAGGAGTTATAAATTGCATAAGTTTTGCAAAATCCCTTATATATATAGTAGATTTTTAATTAAGATTTATAATTAGGAGTTATAAATTGCATAAGATTTACGAAATACTTTAAAAAATTATATTAAAATATACAATCATTGAATTTTTTATGAATTTTTTATGAGGATTTTGCATAATACTTTAGAATTATATTTAAATAATTATATCTACAATCAATTGCCTACTCCAACATAAAATTGACATAACAGGACGTTGTAAGTTTTTTAAAAAAAATTATATTGTAAATTACACATATTAATTCATATTTTACAATACTCCCTTGATTACCGAATGTATTCACGTATTTTTGTGCATGGAGATTGAAAAAAAATCTTTTTTTGTAAAGTAAGGAAGAAGATAAATGCTTTTAGTTAATTTAATAAAAAATAAATATACTCTCCAAAACGGAGGGAGTATAAGGCTTATAAAAATTAGTAATTCAATCTGTCACATAGTTGATTTCATGTGTTCCATTTTTTTTTCTACTCATAAAAGTTTTGACACTCTTAAAATGGTAATATATATATATATATATATATATATATATATATATATATATACTAACCTCCCTCAAACATTTTATCTATAAATATATCATATCTACTTCACACACATAATATTTAAATAATTATATCTACAATCAATCACCAACTATTTTTTTTTTCAAAAAAATACAACTTTATCCTTTTGTTTTGATTTAATCATAATATTTTCTTTTATCAATTAAATACACAACCGTTTTGTATTCTTTCAATTTAATCACTAACTTTTTTTATTCAATTAAATACATGATTATTTATATTTTAAAATTTTATTCGATTTTTATATCAATAAAAGATATGATTAATTTAATTAATAAAAAATAATTCACGTTAAATATTTATAATATATTAATAAATAAATTACCTATTAAATATTAAAAAATATAAAACAATTCGTATA
Organism: Pogostemon cablin; assembly: GCA_023678885.1. Taxonomy (NCBI): domain Eukaryota; kingdom Viridiplantae; phylum Streptophyta; class Magnoliopsida; order Lamiales; family Lamiaceae; genus Pogostemon; species Pogostemon cablin. The sequence goes on along the minus strand of CM042977.1, from coordinate 368,035 downwards.
TTATATATTATTACAAAACAATATGGGATTAAATAATATTTATGGACGATTTTTTTAATTATAATATTTTTAATACTGTATTAATATGTAAAAAATTCATATATTACATATATACAAAAATTCATGATTAAATAATATTTATAAATTGACATATATTTATTAATTTATAGCATATAACTATAGTAAAAAAATTTTATGAAACAACATGATTAAATAATATTTATAGATGAATTATTTAAGTTTTTTCAATACTGATTTAACTTTTAATACGTACGTAAAACCAATCATATATTAATTATAGAGAGTGACTAGGGTAGGACCGGTCCTACCACACATTTGGTTGAACCGGATCCCCTTCTCTTCCAAATTTCAAGTTGCCTCCACCCGTCGGCCCAATCAAGACCCACCCGTTTTCAATCACCCACTTTCCCGTTAAATCAAATCTATAAGCTTTCCACGGTTCACAAAATTCACACCCATGGTTCTCCACCTGTAAATCTCAATCCATTAATACTAATACTTTGATCGATTTTTCCGCCAACCTCTCCAACTCGCCAATTTTACTCTTAATCTCGTCGGTGAAATGTGTTCAAGATCTTTCCGTTGGTCTCGGAGCCACCATCGCTGCTCAACTGATCATTCCGATCGACAAGCTTTTCCAGCACATTGGACAGAATGGTAAGGACTCTTGGTGTTGTTGAAGAATCAAAGTGGCTCGACTCCGACAGTTGTGGCTGGAAGAGCTGCGGTGCACCACAGTTTAACATCTACAGTAGAATTGGGTGGAAGTGGTGATATTTTCTATTTTATTGGATTTTTTAAGCAAATGGGAGAGAATAATTTGGTGGGTTCTAATGTTTTATGTATGGGAAAATCACAAATTGTGTAATCGTGAGAGGAAATGATATTGGGAGAAGAAGGGAATAAAGAGTATATGTGGGGAAGAGAGAGAGAGGAGAGAGAGAGGAGAGAGATAGAAGGGTCATAAGATGGAGAGTAGACTGCTTATTATCTTATATTGGCATTAAATATTCACTGCAAGGTGTCCATCAACACTTTATCATGTACTTTTTATTTTTATTTTCTTTTTTCTTTTACAAAATTGGTGCAAATTATATTGGCATAAAATATTCAATGCAAGGTCTCTCCATCAACACTTTATCATGTACTCTTTTATTTTTATGTTCTTTTTTATTTTATAAAATTGGTGCATACTTGATTAATAAAAGTGTTGTGATAGGTTAGCTATGGGAATCAAGAGCCCTTTGGCAATCTGGTCCATCTTTTTTCTGAACGTGTGTTGTAGGTGTTTATCATTTGATAAATTTAATACTCCATTTTTTAAGTTTTTCATTTGAAGATCTAGTCTCTAAATAATTTTTCAAGAAATAAAATTAATTTTTATGACAAGTAGAGTATAATTCTACTTATTCCAAAGAGTGATATAATTTATTTCAAAGAATAATCTAACTATTTCTATAGATTGATATATCAACTTACAGATTGTATACAATTTAATATTTTCAATACATAACTTCATTTTTCAAAAAATCATAATATCAAATTAAATAGTAATCCAATTTATTATAAAGAGTAATTTAGTTAATAGGAAATGGTAACCTAATTAATAGGAAAGAGTAACCTAGAAAAGGTTGACAAAACAAAATAATATACAAACTAATCATATAAAAAGTAATCAAATCAAATTCATTATAAAGAGTAACCTAATTAATAGGAAAGAATAACATGTTTAATAGGAAAGAGTAACCTGTTTAATAGGAAATGGTAACCTAAAAAATGTTGACAAAACAAAACAATATACAAACTAATCATATAAAGAGTAATCCAAATCATTTTAAAGAGTAACACAATTAATAGGAAATAGTAACCTAGTTAATAGAAAAGAGTAATCTAGAAAGAATAATCCAAGAACGTTGATAAAAACAAAAAAAAATTCTCTTCCCCACGTCTTCTCCATCAACATACACTGCAATTTCTTTACAACTTCTCTCTCATACACATATGAGGCCTAAGATAATAAGCCACCCAACTTTGTATCTAGCTTCTGAATGATTGCATTCTTGAATTTGGTGTTTACATCTTTTACCAAGTCCTTTTTCTGTGACCGAACAGCAAGAATGTCTCCCTTCCATTCATCCAAATCAACTTCTTTTGCAGCAAACAAGATCTGATATTATTTCAGAAATATATTACTCCTATGTTTCCATTAGAAACCACTCTTGAGTATAACGGAAAAGCCATGTTTCACGGCTAAATGCAACCTGAACTCATGTGACAAAGTAAGAAATGCTTATGAGCTGCTAAAAATCTTGAAGGATGCAATTATATATCAAGATACAACTTCCAAATATGCTGTGGTGTGAATCCTGATTATTTCTATCTGCATGTATTTTCAGCGCTATAACAAAGGTGATGATGGCTAATGAATATATTCAGGCAGCCTACAATACGAGATGTAGATTAAAAATATCATTTTATACAAGACAAGATTTTTTCACCTAACAAACAAATTTCTACTTAGCCAATCCTCAACTCCCAAGAGCTCCCTACTCGAGCATATATCCACCCACACATTACATAAAGATGAGAAATCCTAGGCAAAAATCTTGCTCTTTCATGCTGTGTGAATTCTTGGTCACATTGTTATGGAAAAAAATAAGCACAAAAGGAATCCACTTTGAGCCACTAGCATAATAGAATCTTAGTCTTGAATCTCTAACTATTTCACCGTCATGAAATTCTACTGTATTGTTTTTCAGATTTACTGTATTCCCCTAAAATCTTCCCCCCATTATTCAACACTTTGAAAATCACAAAGTAACTGAATCAATTCATCCTCAATGAATAGTATACTCATGTCTTTCATGCAAACATGCTCCAGAAATGGCACTATTAATCAAATATCTTATGAAAAAATTCACCTTTGTACCCTCACCCCGCATCGTTGTTGCTATCCCATTATAATACTGTTTCATTAAGCAATTAGATTTGCTAAAATGGGATATCAAAATAACACCCTAAGATTGAGATACAGTTTCTAACCATCCTCCAATCTTGAAATAAATCAATACTCGTTTACATTTATTTATTTATGGAGCACATCACAACAACTGCAGAAGTAAAAAAGCATTCCAAAAACAGAATTTTTCACTAAAAACCCCTCTCATGAGATCACCTGAGTTACTTGTGAAGACATAGTTTCTGTAAAAAATCGACTTCTCCATTGATCAATCTCGTGTGGCATCATCGGCGCTAGAATATCTTTCACCAGTGTCCGGCTCTACTCTCCTCGACAGCGGAGAGGCGGCGCCACTGCTCCCAATCGCTTTATGCATAGAGAAGGAGGCGATCCTAGTCCTTGCAATCTGCTATGCAACAAACTCGTGCGGCAGAATCCACTTTTTCTCTACATCCTCTTCCTTGTAATCCTTCTCCCTGTACTCCTCCAAAATATTCGATCCAAAATGTTCATCGGTTGCGAAGATGGGGTAGAACCCTAAGGACCATTCGCTCGGTCGTTTGCAGTTGCCACCATTGCACATCGACTGAAAGGCATAGTGAAATTAAGATTTAGGGGTGGAATTGAGGAAATCCGTTGGCGTTTAAGAGAGAGAGAGAGAGAAAATTTGGGTCAGAAGAGAGAGTAGGAAGTGGGAGAGAGAGAGAGAAAGTTTAGTGCGAAGGGAGAGAGCATAAAGTGTTATGATGGAAGGAGAGAAGAGGGTGGGGCCTGAATACATCACATGGGCATGGGCAGAAATAATTTAACTCAATTCTAATAAAAGATCTGGTTCCATGGATTCTTAAAAAAAAGTTTATTCTATTCTAGTGTTTGCCTTAATTATATTATTTGTTAATTTATATATTTATATTACATGTATTAATTATTAAAAATACGTGAATAAATCATATTTATATATGAGTTGTTCCATAATTTTTTTATTTATTTATTATATTTTAAATATTAAATTTGTGTTAGTCAAGTTAGTCATACATTTTTTTTATTAATAAAGAATCCCGATTAAAATTGTAAAGCATTAAAAAAAATGTCATTCATTTTATTGAAAATAATTGAAAAAAATTTGTGATTAAATTGAAAAAATATAAAAAAGTTGTGTATTTAATTAAGAAAAAGAAAGTTCATGAATAAACCGAAAAATAAATAAAATGTTATGTATTTTTTTATAAGAAAAAAAGTTCGCGATTAAATTAAGAAAATGGAAAAAGTTCGTGTATTTTGGTACAATTAACCCTATTTCAAATGTTTAGTCCCGTGCATCACACGGACTCAATACTAATTATTAGTAAATTCAAAGTTATAAAAAAACACAAACCTTCTAAATTTGAAGAGCATGATGAATATGGTAATGACTAATAGTATTATCTTTAGTATACTAAAAGAAGGTTTTGATTTGATATTTGTCAATTTGAGAGTAATTTGGGATGACTTGACATTTTCTTAGAATTTTGAATTTATTTTACTAAACTTGCTAAGAAAGAGTTGAGTATTAACCAATTAAATTATTTCACTTTTTTATCTTATTTAAAAGTTAACTTAAAACTGTAAATGTTTTTTATTTTTATTTTTAAATCGATTTTATATAAAAATTATATCAAATTAATCGTCTTCTCATGATCTTCAATTTGACATCCATATTACCAATATAATATAATTTGAGAAATAGATTCTTAAATTTAATAATAATTTCTTTATTAAAGATAAATTTTAATTAAAATTTATCAATAAATAAAATATTTTAAAGTAGTAAGAAATTATTTATTCTATTTTTAATTTTATTGTAAGCGAAATATTTGTATAACATAAAAATGGATAAAATATGAATATATGAAATTAATAAATAAATGTATACGCAAATAAAAAACTCTTATTATCAATCATCATTTACTTTTATAAAATATTTATGCTCAATAAATGAGAATATGTTAATTTAATAGTGTTATAAAATATATATAAATAAATATATATATATATATAATATTATTATTATTAATATATTTTATTATTATATATTAAAATACAAGGCCAAGAAACTATTTAGTAAACCACCAAAATAATTTAATTTCTTTTATTGTGAATTTTAATTTATTAATATAGGTACAAGACTTTCAAAAGAAGACATTTGCAAAACTTCTACAAGAAGATTGATATTTGACTAATGTGCAAGACTTCCACAAGAAGACATGTGCAAGACTTCTACAAGAAGATTGATACTTAACTATATATAAGTGGACATGGACAAAGTATTATTGAGTCTCAAGGTAGGTTTGTGAATATGGTGGCCGACACTAAATATGGGGGCTGGCGGCAATGTGGAGGAGCCGACTCTACTTAATGATCTCTCGAAGCCGTCGATTTATATGGGGTTGGAGGCAATGGTGAAGGAGCCGACACTACTTAATGATCTCCCAAAATAATCGATTTATTTCGTAGATTTGGTGGTCGCTTTGTCAATTGATCATTGGGAGATCTCTTATTGTAAGAGTAGGAGTTTCTTCATCATCAACCCCTCTTCATCAATTTATAGTTATTTGAAATTCTCATATAGCATTAGAAAAGGGAACGAAGCTCTTCATCCATTTATAGTTATTTGAAATTCTCATATAGTATTAGAAAAGGGAACGAAACTCTTCATCCATTTATTTGAAATTCTCATATAGAATTATAAAAGGAAAAGGAAGAATAAGATGGTTGGTGTAACCAAGAGGTATATAATTTAATTAATTGACAAGTATGATTTCACTAAATCTTAAAAGAGAATGTGTTAAACATATTTATTGCTGAGAAATCATGAATGCAAAAATAATGAAATGAATAAATTAAAAATTACAATAATCATTTGTTAATGATATAAATAGTAAATGTATACGTTTTAAAATTATTGTAAGGTTTATAATTCATTAACAAAAAAAATTGTAAAAAATTATTGTACTATTTCACAAATACACCATTCAATTTATGTACTAATATATTTAGAAGTTATTAATTTTTTTTCTTATGAATATTTTATATTAATATGAATATTATTAAAATTTTATTAGAAATATATATATGTTTTAAGTATATATAGGAAACTTAAAAAAAAATTATTAAAATATATTGAGAAAAAAAAACTACTCCCTCCCTCCCATAGAAGTTGGTATAATTTTTTTTGGGCACAGAGATTAAGGAGTATATTAATTAATGTAAAGTGGAGTAAAGTGAAGTGAGAGAAATAATATTTAATGTGTAGTGGGTAGTTGTATTAGAGGTGATATGTGGGGCCCATGAGAATATATTAATTGTTTTTTGTGTGGGTCCATGTATTAAAAAAGAAATGTGTCAACTTTAGTGGGACAAACCAAAAAAGAAAGTGTGTCAACTTCTATGGGACGGAGGGAGTATATAATATAGAGAGTATATATCACTTATTTAATGAAGGTGCAAATAGATTTGAAAATAATACTCCCTCCGTCCCGGGTATTTTTACCCGTTTGTATGGGCACGGAGATTAAGACGTTTTATTTTTTTAATATATAATGTAAGAGAAAGTAGGGATAAATTAGTAATTTAAAAAGAAAAAGTGAATAAAGTTATTGGGAATGATGAATAAAGTGTAAAAAAGTAATTAAAGTTGTTGGGATTGTAAAAAGTAGGTAATAAAATATTATGTATTTTTGCCAAAAATGAAATGGGTAAAAATATGTGGGACACCCCAAAATGGAAAGTGGGTAAAAATACGTGGGACGGAGGGAGTACAAAATTTGTGTAATATTCATTGAAGAAGAAAAAAATGAAATCTATCATTTGTATAAATAAATAAAATTACGTAATTTTAAAAAAAGAATGAAAAAAACATTAAAATTATATTTATTTATAAAATGGAAGAGAGACATGAGTTGGAGAAGAAAAGAGTGATTAATTAATAGTTTTGGTCGGGGACACATCAAATGTTTTGATAATATGTTTAAATTGGTATAAATATTGAGAGCTTAATTTGTTTACAATTAAATAATATTTGATAATATATTGTTAAAATAGTACTTCGAAATTAGAAGAAAAAAAATTCACACAATTTTTTATCAATAAAAAAACTAAAACCTTTATAATATGAATATTTAGTCCATATAAAACATATTGATGTTTTAAATTTTTATTATATTATTAAATTTTGATAGATCTTTTTACATAAAAGAGGATAATATTTTTAAATAAATTAATGAAAAATCATTATTATCTTTAGTATATCAAACAAGGATTTAGTTTTGATGAGGTGGCAGTTCAAGATTAATTTGGAGTGAGATGGCGTTTTAATAGATTTTTTATTTTTTTTACTTGGTTGGTTATGTATTTCGGTGCCAATTTTGTGAATATATTTAAGGGACTTAATTGTAAATTTAATGATTAAAGTCAAAAACGTCACTAAGTCAATAAAACCATATCATCCCAACGTTCTCTCTCTCCCCATTAATCTCCATTCTCCACCTTCTCGGTCTCAATTCTCCACCCTCTCTCTTCCCGTCTAATCACTAAATGGCCGGCGTCGAAAGATAAGGTTCCTTCACCGTCGTTCAATCCGGGGTTGTAAGCCCAATTTACCCCTCCCTGCTCTAATTTCCTGCCCTCTCTTCGCCCTAATCTCCTGCCCCTTCGCCGCCAAAAAGATCGGCTTTAAGGTAATTGTTTATTAGATTTCGTCTTTTACTTGAAGTAATGTCGGAGAATCGAATCTTCTGTTTCACGAAGAACGAGTTTAGCCATCACTTAGCACTCATATCATATCCCTGTCTAAGATATATCATATCCCTGTCTAAGATATACTAGACAATACTTTGCTTACATATGATCCGTGTGAACGTATATATTGTGTTGGAGCCATATCCATGCTGGTCATGTATATATTGGGTTGGAGCCGTATAAAATTTGATCATTTGAAATTTTCTTTTTCAATTATACAGATTTTATATTTTGCAGGAGAGCCATATGATATTGCATTTTGGTTGACAAAAATAAGGGGCAAGAGAGTTTGGTTGACAAAAATAAGGGGCAAGAGAGTTTCCAAAGCAAGTGTGGAAGTTGAAAAATGACAGAAGTTAGTGACATAATTGAGTAAATAAAAATTTTGAATTGACAGAGAAAATTGGTGAAATATTGATAGTTTAAAGAAATATAGTGACAAGTGTCATGGAAAAAAAGAAATTAATGATTGTATATAAAAATTTAAATGAGATAGAGATAGTTTAAATAAATATAGTGACAAGTGTCATGGAAAAAAGAAATTAATGATTGTATCTAAAAATTTAAATGAGATACAGAATGGGCGAAGAAATTAATAATTGTAATTTAAAATTTGAATGAGAGTAAAAATGGGTGAAATGAAAGATGAATACATGAAATTAAGAAATTTAAAAAAAAAAACTCTTTCTACCCGTCATTTGTTTACTTTCGTAGAAATATTTCAATAAATAAGAACACTTGATAATGTTATGCAGTGATAAATATAGTTTTTGGAAATAATTATTAATTAATATAGTTTTTGGAAATAATTATTAATTAATATAACGTAGATGAAAACAGTTATAGCAAAGTATAGTATGTACAATTTTTTAAAATTTAAAAATAATAATATATTGTATGGAGATATAAATTATAATGGAGATATTGGAAGAGTACATGATAGAAAAGAATTTCATGTTTTAAAGGTTGATATTTAAAGAAATGGCAAGACAAATAACATGAAAAATAATGATTGTGAACAGAAAATTTAAATGATTGTGAACAGAAAATTTGAATGATAAAAATGAGTGAAATATGAATATATGAAATTAATAAAATAAACATTAACTTGACAATATCATATATTCTTACCTAAGCTATAAATAAGACCATAAAACAGTATGAGAAAAAATATATGTTAATTGATAGTTAAAGTATGATATATAAAATTAGTTAATAAGAATATATGAAATTATTTTTTAAAAAAATACTTTCTGCCTATCATTAATTATTTTCAGGAAAATATTTCTTTTCGATAAATAATATGGATCTGAAATAAATCTTAGTATTTCATAGATTTATTGTTTGATTGGAGTAATCGAAATCGTAGAAGTTCAAAATATGATCATTTCGAATTATGTGTTTGTTTGATGAAATTTGTGGTTACTTTTTTTATTATTGTGTGATATGAAAGTGTAAGAAAAGGTTTCTCTTAGTGGCGGAGGCGGTATTGTGTGGGAATCGCAGTGCTATGTGGGAATCCTGATACGAATAAGTTTGATTTTTTTATTTATTTTATTTTTTAGGGGAAGATTAATTCTATATGTTATGATGTTTTGATTATTAAAAGTTAAAACTCCAAATTCTCTCGGTCTCTTATTTAAGAAAAAGTAAAATTTACCAGTTCTGCGTGTTAAGTTATTTCAAAATTAAATTATCAATATTATTGAAACAAAATTTATTTTTTTTGGATTTAGCCTTCACATTTAAAGATTTGGTTTTCTGGATTTAGTCTTCCAATTTAAAGTAGGCAAAAGCTCCTGTGCGCCCGGGGACACGGAAAGATGCTCCGTGTCCCCATGTAAACACAACTCTCCTCTCCAATCCTATTTAAACATATGTATTGCTAGGGGTTTAAATTGTAAAGGGGCATGAAAATTGTAAAGGCGCACGAAATATATTCCGTGCGCCCGGGGTGCACAAGTGTCTCACTCTTTAAAGTATATCTACTTGAATTTTAGGGTTATTTTGTTGGTGCACTTTGGGTTATGGTGTAAATTAGAGGGATAGTGGGTAGTTATTAATTTTTTTAAAAATAATATTATTTTATTGAGTGGTAAAATTTAAATAAGAATATTATTTAATGGTTGAAATTATTCGGCAGTTAAACTCTGAATTTTAAGTTCTTAAGTTAAATTATCTATATTATTGAAACAAAAATTAGTTTTTTGATTTTAATCTTCAAAATTAAGGAATATAACTTGGTAGCGGTTTGTTTTATGTGATGATAAATATTTATATTGGTTCATACAGGTTCATATTATTTATATATGCAGTAATTATAAAATTATTTAATATTATATTATAAATAATAATAATAATTACAACAATTTTTTTTATTTATGACTTATAATTGAAATTTGAAGGTCTACTTGATAGAAAAAAAATATTTATAGATTGATGCAAACAAAATATTGGGATGAAAGTATAGAAAAAATACATATTTTAAAGATGCATAGTAATTAAAAAATAGCTATATATATAGTCTGAAAAAAAGGATGAATAAACAAAATATTTTTGAAAAAAAGGATGAATGTAAACAAAATATTTCAATGATAATTAAAAAAAAATTGCATATTTTAAAGATGGATAGATATCATGGTGTGAAAAAATATAAATACAAATTTTAAAGTTGGATGGCTAAAAGAAATTAGTGATATTAGAATGATAAAGAAAATGCGTAAATGTAGGGTATGATGTATGAAGATAATTTTTTTTTATCAATTATATATGATAAAGAAATTCCATATAAAAATACATATATTTTAAAGGTAGATAGTTAAAAAAAAAAGAAAAAGAAAAATAGTGATATTGGAATGACAAAGAAAATGTGTAAATGTTAAGTATGATATATGAAATTAATAAAATAAAAGATAAAAATTCTTTCTATCAATCATATATTTAAAGATCGATAGTATGATAGAGAAAAAGATATATATTTTAAAGTTTGATAAAGATACATATTTTAAAGATGGATAATTAAAAAATTAGTAATACATACGTGATATAGAAAAAAATACATATAAAAAATAGATAAAGATATACACATAAAAAAATAGCAATAGAATAGAATGAAAAAAGGTGCATATATATAAAAAAATAGCAATAGAGTAGAATGAAAAAAGGGATGATTGTAATTTAAAGATTGATAATTAAAAAAAATAGCTGACGAAAAAGGTATAGGAGTATATTATTAGAATGGAGAAAAAAGATACATATATATATAAAAAAAAAAGCAACACGAGTAGGATGAAAAAAGAAAAAGACATATAAAAAAATAGGAAAAAAGATACATATAAAAAAGGATGAAAATATTTGATATATTCGATGCATATAAAATCTTTAATAAACTAAGGAAGGGATGATTGTAAATTTAAAGATTTATAATTAAAAAAAAATAGCTGACGAAAAAGGTATAGGAGTATATTATTAGAATGGAGAAAAAAGATACATATATATAAAAAGAGTGTATATTAGGTGCACCCGGGTGCACCCTTGCACCCATATTTGTATAACTTTTTATTCTATTTTGTATACATGTTATTCTCTTTTGTATACGTGTTTTGTAATAATTGTATACTTTTTTCACACTAAATTTTTCATTAAAAAAATAAGCATTCATATGTGTATAACTTTTTATTCAATAGTGTATACATGTATTTTAATAATTGTACATTTTTTTACACTCAAATTTTTATTAAAAAAATTAACAATTAAATTGTATACATTTTTACTCATAATTGTATATGTTTTTGCTTATATTTGTACGTGGGTGCACACGAAGCTTCGTGTGCACCCGGGTGCACACCATATTTAGCCATATAAAAAAAAAAGCAACACGAGTAGAATGAAAAAAGAAAAAGACATATAAAAAATAGGAAAAAAGATACATATAAAAAAGGATGAAAATATTTGATATATTCGATGCATATAAAATCTTTAATAAACTAAGGGAGGGTTTTGATTTTTTTAAATGGCATTATGAGAGTAATTTGAGATTTAGTTATCAATTTCTTATAAATTGTTATTATTGTAATTATATATAACAATAACAATAAATAAAAAAAATAAAACATGGTACAAGATACGTGAACTTCTCTTGTGATAAATTAAGTGTGAATATAATTAGGTATGATTTTTCAATACAAGATAAATAAATAAATAAATAAATACCAACCAATCATATTTTTCTTTTATCTTTTTAACTCAATCAAAAATTTAAAATATATATAAGTATTTTATTTCTATTTTTAATTAATAATATATCAAGTTAATCATCTTTTCAAGATCTTTAATTTAATATCCCTATTAAGTATATTTATCTAACATTAAAAAATAATAAGTAAAAATAGTTTAATAAAATTAATATAAAAACTGTCAAAATTATTTTATATAAAAACAAAGGTTGTGAACATTGAAATTTCAAATGGGCACCTATTTAGATTATATATTATCTTTAAATATATTGTTTCTAAGGTTTCTAAGAAGACTCCTTTTACGGTGTCATATAAATGTTTGGTTCATTTGCTTTTTTTTATTTATTTATTTGATAGTAATATATACTGTGAAAGAGATATAAACAAAATATTTAATGATACGATACACTTTTAATTAATGGGCTATAATTTACTTCTTAAACTTTTATTTTAGATTAACTAAAAAAACAAAAACACAGACATAACACAAAATCAATGTAATGATCTATTTGTAAAAAAAAATAAAATGTAATTGTCTATTTTTAAATAAGGCATTGAAATAGTGTCATTATATAGAAATCTTAAAATTTACTTAATCATTAAAAAATTAAAATTGTATTTAAGTTTTTTTTTAAGTTTTTGTTACTTTATATTTTATAAGAGTAATTTATGTTTCTAAATACTTCTTAATGTATTAAATTTTAGAATATTGTTTAAATGACCATTCCATTTGAATATCAATAAATTTTGCCCTAAATAAATATCTTTAGTTGCACATTTGAATATTACAATCCTTTAATATTTGTTCCATTGTTCTAACATTGCTCTAACTGAACATAGGATACTACAACTAAACACTTTATAAAATCTTAATAATAAAGATATTTATGTCTTATTAATTATTAATATTTTAATTTAATAAATTTTTAAATATATTTAGCAAATTTAAAGATTAGAATATTCGATTTCATAAAAAGATTAATGATCCCGCGTAATGTGTTACGCGGGCTTCGTACTAATAAGTTAATAATTACATGCTCCATATTTTGTAACACGTCTTTCGATCGTTCAAAAGTAAATACAGTAGAAATTGTCAATGTATTTTAGAAATTGCAAAACTTGATGTGAGATCGGTGAACTATTTTATTTTCTTAGGTTTATTAATTATAGATACGTGTATTTACAACCTAATTATTAATAAATACATTAATATAATATAATTACTGCAGGATACATAACGAATTTTTTCTCCCAACATTACCCTTGTTCACAACGTTTAATATTTAATGTTTATACAAAACAATAATTTATTTGAAAATTAATATACACTACATCAAATAAAACATCAAACCCGTATTTCTCTAACAGCAATAACCACTACCTCTCTCTTAAACATCCAACGAGTAATTTTTTTTTTAAAAAATAATTCAAATAAAAATAACAAACGTAAATAAAAATAATTCAATGGGAGATTTGAGGAAGTAACCTTTCTTTTGTCAATGTACACCGATATACACTATTATTATACTTTATCACTCGAGATTTTAGGAGAGGGAATTTAGGAAAAAATCATTTTTATAATCCTCTCAGCAGTCACTTTCTTTTATTCCTCCCCTCTAAATGCACGTTGATGTACAAATTTTGAAAGAAATAATTTAGGAAAAAATTATTTTCTTAATTTTCTCAGTGGTCACTTTTTTATTCCTCTCTCTAAGATCTTGAAAAAAATAATTTATGTAGGAAAAAATTGTTTTACCTGCTGTCACTTTCTATTATTTCTCTCTCTAAATGCACGCCGATTTACAGATTCGTTAGCGTTCTTTTAATTGTGACTTCATTCTTCATTTTGTGATAAGTTTTCCGATTAATTAATCAAAATTCAGATTGATTAAGTACATTGTGCACACGTGTGTACAAATTAAGGTTGTATTCAATGACTCTATCTTCGACAATTATTTATCTCACCTAAATATACACTGATGTATATTCAAATAAATAGTTTATTTTTTCTCCCCAAAAGATATTTATCTCAAATGAGTGCACGGTGATTATATACATATAAATAATTAAAAGTATTTTTTTTAATTTGCTTCACCCAGTGTTTTTTTAATTTGCTTCACACGATGCACACTGATGTTCAGTAAGTATGGGTAATATGAGAAAAATAAAATTAAATTTTATATCTGTGCGTAATTTTCTATAACGAATGTATGAATTAATAATATCTAAATACATTTTGTACATAATATTTATTGATCCTATTTTCTTTTAACAGTAAAAGTATTAATTACTCCTAACATAATACTCCCTCCGTCCCGTGCAAAGAGTTACATTTGCTTTTTGCGCGTAGATTAAGGAGTATTATTATTTTATGTAAAGTGGGTAGGTGTATTAGAGAGATGTGATGGGTAGTGGTGGGCCATTTGTGTACATTTTTTACTAAAATGGGAAAATGTTGCAATTTGAATGGGACACCCAATATAGTAAAATGTTGCTATTTGGGTGGGACGGAGGGAGTATAATATTTTATCAAACACATTATCACATTTTATTCGTAGTACCATTAGGTGTTCATTAAATAATTCACCTTAACTGTTGTTATTTTTAATTTTTTTTTGTTAATATCTGGTATGTTTTTTTGTTTTTTTTTTAAATTAAAATGTTGAGTTTTTGCCATCATGAAATAGTAGTTGGAAAATAAAAATTTAGTACTCCCTCCGTCCACCCGAAAGGTCCACATTTTGCCATTTTGAGCGTCCGCACCAAAGGTCCACATTTCCTTTTTTAAACACATGGGACCCACACATGGGACCCACACACACCACTAATACAATAAATTTATGGGACCCATATACCCTACTAATATAACTATCAACTACACCTTAAATAATAATACTTCTTAATTCACGTGCAAAAAGTAAATGTCCACCTTTATTGCGGACGGAAGTAATACTCCTACTTTAAATAGGTTTATTTAATTTTGCCACATCAACAGCCCCACCCTACCTGTAAAATAAAATAAAATAAAATAAGTAGCCGCGACACACCCACCCACCATTACCAACCCACTTCTTCCCCCAATATTTCTCTACCGACTACCGAGCTATATATTTGTTCACCCTACACCCCTACTTCACTCATACAATCCGCTCTCAGATATCCCAATCATTCAACATATTTTGGATCTGTAGATCAAGTTGAAATGGAGCACGAAGGAATTCTGCTGGGAATGGGAAATCCACTTTTGGATATCTCAGCTGTCGTGGATCAAGAGTTCCTAGACAAGTAATTCTTCCTTGCTTTCACCTTCTCATCTCACATTTATTTTCGTTTGGATTTTCATCTTTTTTCAAGCTTGAGATCTGGATTTTGCTGCATGTTATTCGTCCTTCGTGCTTTCAATTTCATGGATCTGCGTGTGTAAATGTCACTTGTTTTCGTACAAATTGTGTGCTTTCATCTCGATTTGCTAGATCTCGAATTTAGCATTTAGTTGGATGGAATCTGTTGGGATTAAGCTAACCTGATTTTCTTTTGCGCGGCAGATACGAAGTTAAATTGAACAATGCAATTCTCGCAGAGGAGAAGCACGTTCCAATGTGAGTAGTTTGTTTATTTCCTTTTGTGTAATTTGGTATCGGTTCATTTAGATTCGACTTATTAGATTTATTGGATTGGTTGTATTTGCTTTCTGGATGTCACCATAATTTATCGGATCCATGAGTCCACTGTTTTGCACACTAATTTACACAACGGCTTGTCTAACTCAAGCCATTTCGATACATTTATTGTTTCAGTAGTATATTCTAACACTTACCACCTAATTGTTTGTCTTTTGGTTCGAAAGAAGTGTTTCCTTTTCTCCCTTGTTAGATCTCATCTTCAATATAACGTTCTATTTAAGTTACTGCATAGTATGGCTATTTCATTAATTTAGCCTTTATTAAACTACTGAAGGAAGCAAAGGGAATTTATTCCATTACATTTTTGGTTCAACTACTATAAAAGGAAATTACAGCAAGATAAGTTGGTGAAATATTTTTCACCAGAACGATTGTTATCTTCAAGTGTGTTTGTAATTTTTTAAAAATATTATCAGGTATGAAGAAATGTCGTCTAAGTACAAAGTGGACTACATTGCTGGAGGTAATACTCATCCCCAAAAATATGATATTTCCAATTGGTTCTTGCTGTACAATTCTTAAAAAATCAGATGTTTGTTGAATTGACTCTTGTGATTTTTGGGATACAGGGGCTACGCAAAATTCAATCAGAGTTGCCCAGGTATGTGCCATATTTCATGTTCTAGGCTTCATAAATGTTGTCAAACAGTATAAGATACCAATTGTTTAAAATTTTCTAATTTCCATGTACAGTGGATGCTCCAAATTCCTGGTGCAACCAGTTACATGGGATCCATTGGCAAGGACAAATTTGGTGAGGAAATGAAGAAAAATGCAAAGGAAGCTGGTGTGAATGTAAGAATACTTCAGAAGTTCGGTTGCTTCAACTTCTATGTCATCCTCTAAATTTATGGTTTCTGCTAATCAACGAGTAATATTATCTCACGATGCTTGCATATCTTAACACTTTCTTAATATTGTAGTCCCTGCCATCAAATTTATTTCAATTCAGCACTCGATCTCTTCTATACCTGAACGCTTATCTCATTTTAGAAATTTGATCATAGTTGTATATCCATCCATGACTATAATATTAATCTATCTTTTACCATGGATGAACAGGTTCACTATTTTGAAGATGAATCTCCAACTGGAACTTGTGCTGTATGTGTGCTTGGCGGCGAAAGGTTAGTTTCTTCTTTGATAGCTATTGTTTCATTGTGCTTGTGTCTGCTAGGCTAAACAAGTTATTTATTGATATTTGCAGGTCACTTATTGCGAATTTGTCTGCTGCAAATTGCTACAAACCCGAACATCTGAAGAGACCAGAGAATTGGGCATTGGGTATGCTTTCATAATCAACATTTCAGATTTTTTTTTTTTTATGCATCAACTCATATATCTATGAAAGTGGACAAGGCCAGATACATGCATGGCTACTCTCATAAATAGAACTCTTTGATAAATGACCCCTTAAATTATTAACTATTTTATCTTTGACAGTGGAGAAGGCCAAATACTACTACATGGCTGGGTTTTTTCTCACAGTTTCCCCTGAGTCTATGTTGTTGGTTGCTGAACATGCGGTTGTTAACAACAAGGTCAGAAATTTGAAATATTTTGACAACTAATGCTGTATGTTTTGATTCTTTAATTTCTCCTAAATCTAAACCTTAATGTACATCTAGGTTTTTGCAACAAACCTTTCAGCTCCTTTTATCTGTGAATTCTTCAAGGACGTACAAGTCAAAGTGTTGCCGTAAGTGTGATCTCTTGTGTATCCTGTTACCCAAAAGTAAGGTGGAGATATTAACAAGATAAAATTTGGCATTTCAGATACACGGATTATGTTTTTGGAAATGAAACAGAAGCCAGAACCTTTTCTAAAGTTCATGGCTGGGAGGTAATGTGCTTGCTTCATTTCATTGGCAAAAGCTCCTGCGCCCCCGGGGACACGGGGTCACGGTCCGTGTCCCCATGTGAACACAACCCTTCCCCTCCCTATTCTATTTAAACCTATGTATTGCTAGGGAGTTTAAATTGTAAAGGGGCACGGAAATTGCAAAGGGGCACGGATCTAAATCCGTGTGCCCGGGCGCACAAGAGACTCACTCCATTTCATTCAATTAATTAGTATAATTTTTTCATAAATTTGATTATATGATCTGTTTTTGGTGGACAGACTGACAATGTTGAAGAAATAGCATTGAAGATTTCTCAATGGCCAAAAGCTTCAGGAACGCACAAAAGAATCACTGTTATTACGCAGGGTGCGGATCCTGTTGTGGTTGCTGAGGATGGAAAGGTGAAGTTGTTGCCTGTGATTGCATTGCCTAAGGAGAAACTCGTTGATACGAATGGGGCAGGTGCGTTATTTATGCCATCCTCTAATACCACTTGGTACATGTTACTTAATCCATCCAATTTAGTCGCCAACTTGCATTTTTTATCGCAGGGGACGCATTTGTTGGTGGATTTCTGTCACAATTGGTTCTCCAGAAACCGATTGAAGATTGCGTAAGAGCTGGATGTTACGCAGCTAACGTGATTATTCAAAGGTCCGGTTGCACCTACCCGGAGAAGCCAGATTTCCGTTAAGCTTTAATTTTCTTTAGTCTTGGTTGAATTTTGAGTATTGAAAACTTCTTGCAGCTATTTTTCCGAATGCGTATTTGGCTTACGTTATCGTTGTTGCCAAATGCCCTATACTATTATTTGTGAGGGATTTGCTTAGTAGTATCATATTTTGCTCATGTTATTTTTATTTTGAATTATAGCATAAGTATCCAAAGTCGGAATAATTTGGTTACATGATTTTGAGGATTCTCTCCCCTTCCCTTTATGGTTGATGGGTGTCAACTTAAGCTGCTACTCCTCTTGTTTCAATGTTTACGTTTTTATTTTGCGTGTCTTATTTTAATGTTTACATTTTCCTTTTTGGAATATAAGATTCATCTAAAACAATTAATATATCATTCAACACTAATACACCTATACATTTTATTTTTTCACCCACTATCTATTAAAATATTATATTTCTTAATCAACGTGCAAAAAGCAAACGTAAATATTGAAACGGGACGGAAGGAATATTTTGTTTACATCTCTTACTTGTTTTTATCATTCTGGACTACTTTTATCTTTTTTGAATAAATGGACTACTTTTATTCTAGTGAGAAAAAGAAGGGGGGATAATTTTGGGTTATATTTTGCTCCATTCAGCACTAATGTGTAGTCATTCACGCTTATTGTAAGATGACTAAAGATTTAGGATCAATTGTCGTTATATTTACTAAAATCAATACACAATATCGTGCAATTAAAGATTCAAATTCAAGTTTGATCGGTATAAATAAATATTAGAGTAAAACACACTTACTACTTGATTTCAACATACGTAAAGTTTGTGTTTTAATTTGTTTGATTATTAATGAAAGTACTATATAGATTAATAAAGCCACACAATTTAGATGCGGTGAATTGAAAGTTCTAAACGAAGAGAATTAAAGGACTTCAAAGACTTAATTATTTATGAAAGAATACCACTTATTTTTGGCAAAAACTCCGTGCGTTAGGATTTAGACCGATGCGCCCAAGTTCGATCCTGTATTGAATTTTTTATTTTTTTGAATTTATAAATGACCCGCTTGATAAATGGGCAGATTGGGCGCACGGGTTAAGTCAATATCCCCGAGATACTAACTCCTTATTTTTTCAGATAATTAAAGTTGCAAATTATATTTATGATAAATTGATAATCACCCATTTTCCATGTCAAATGACCAATGCAGTAAAAAATCCTCCTTATCTCCGAGCGTGGTTCGAAAAAGATTTAAAATTTCAGAACATAAAAAAAAAAAATTCCCTAGGATAATTTTTTATTAAAAATATTATTATTTTTTATTAAAAATATTATTACCTTTTATTTATATTATATAAATTAATTCAACTCACAATTATTAAATTTTATTAATTTTATATAGTAAAAATTATTTATATAGTAAATTATTAATTTTTACTAATTTTATATAGTAGTATAATATCACTATTACTTAATTGTGTATATATATTTTTTAGCATTATCAATTCATATCTATTTCATATAAAGTTGTCGATATTATGGTCTCACACATGTTTGCAAAAGATAAACAAATGGTGAAGTTAAATGAGTTAACAGTTGATTATTGTTTAGCCATAAATGAATGATCACATTTTATTTATTTATAAGAGAGAGATAAAGTGTTATGAAAATTAATTAGTGAATATGTAGATTCCAATTAAATCATCAAAGAAATTTGGGAAATTCCATTTCCGAGATCCAAACTGCAATTCCATTACCATACACTAACCCCCATCCCCAAATTTCCACCCATTTTCCAAACCCTCCGCCATGAACCACCGCGATCTGCCGCCGCCCAATATCCGCCACTACACTACCACCCAAATCCTGAAGCAAACGACGGCCTTATTCTATTCTCATCTCCTCACCTTCGTCTTCCTCTCATCCCTCCTCCTCACCTTCCGTTCCAATGTTCAAAGCGCCTCTTACTACCTCTCTTCTCTCATCGACAGCGACCCTTCCTTGAAATCCCTCCTCTCCCGTCTCGATTTTTCCGCCTCCCCTCATTTCCACCACAATCCCGCTCACCCCCACCGCCACCCGCCCTACCGCCGCCGCCGTGCCTTTCTCCATCTCTCCCGCGTCGGCACCCTCGATGACGACTTCTTCTCTGGAGATTCTGATTTTGACCGCTCTCTCTTTCACCCCTCCTCCAGAAAACCTATCTCCAATGCTACTATGCTCATTCTCTCCGACTTCAGCCCGGATTACGGCTTCTCTGATTCCGTGATTGATAACGGAATCTCTTTCCCCAAGATTGTGAAGCCTGGTGTTGTGGGCTTCAAGACCGAGTTAAAGAAAAACGTTACTCTTTTGGAAGAGGAGGAAAGGAAATTTGTGGAGAGCAGATTGGATGATAGTAAGGCCGTTTTAGATTTAGATTTTTTGATTAAGGGTTTTGAATTGGGGAATCGAGATGTCTCTTCCTTGGTGTTCTTAGCTGGTGTATTATCTGCGGCATATGCATATGTCGTGTTGGCATTCATAGTTACTTACACTTGGGTAAATGGGATCATTTTCCTTAAAGTGGTGGATCATTTGGTGGGGAATTACAGGTCTTTCTTCCGCACGGTGTGGGATGGTTCGAATATCGGGCTCAAGAGGCTCTCCGGTTTTGTACTGATGAAATGGGCAGTAAGGGATGCACTAGCACAACTGATGGGGATATTCTTTTTCGGGGAGATTGAGGATCAATATGTGTTTTTCAAGGTTTTCTTGAGGATGAAGTTTATGCCATTTGCTAATGTGGCACCCTGGGTCATAGGGCATGAGTGGGAGAGTGCGGGTTTCATTGTGGTCTGGTTCTTGAGTGACTGGATTCTTGGTTTGATTTTCGCTGTGGATTCTTGGGTAGCCATCGTGGATTCAAGGAGGGGTGGT
Source organism: Pogostemon cablin (assembly GCA_023678885.1). NCBI lineage: Eukaryota > Viridiplantae > Streptophyta > Magnoliopsida > Lamiales > Lamiaceae > Pogostemon > Pogostemon cablin. Next base: position 346,921 of record CM042977.1, on the reverse strand, counting down.
AGAGAGATTGTTAGAGAAGGATGCCACTTGTTGGTTGCGTTGTTTTACCCTGCTTTTGAGATAAGGTGGTTAGAAGCGATTATTTGTGGATCAGTTGGGAAGTGGCTGTTGAGGAGGATATTTGGGGACTTTTTCACATTGGTTTTCCAATCTTTGATGGAGGTGTATTTCATGTTGGCTTGGTTGGTCTTTTACCTTGCAGCGAGGCACAAGGATGATTCATCCCTTGGAAGAACATTTGGACAAAGAGAACTAGAAGGTCTTCTTGAGTTTGCAAGGTGATGTTCAGTGAGGAATAAAAATCAATGTTGCAACCTCGAGATTCTTGTGCCAAAAGTAGTGGTCACTTGCTCAGTTGCGACTGTGGTAATCTTCTTTTCGGTGCTTTTGTTCAATTTGCAACGAATTTGAATCAGCACTGCCATTGTTTGGTGATCTCACCGATTATGCTTTGTATGTACAATGCGGTAATGTTGTAAATCTCCACATGATTTCATGATGTATATACACCTTTGCTCAGTTTTTGACTACCAGAATCTGTTGTTCTCAAGTCTTGCAAGATGGTCTGTTAGTTAATTTTTTTACTAAGGACTATTAATTGGTATGATTAGTCAAGCTCTCATGGAGCTATTTGAGCTAAGATGTTGGATTGCAGTTGCACCATTACTACCTTCTGTATCTTTTGCTCTGCACTTTAATGCCGTGCAGATTTTTAATCCATGGATACATCACACGGGCTTATCATTATTACATACTCCATATGATAGATTGGCATTGGTGCAATGAAACCTAATGTGGTTTATATTCTTGCAAGTTTATAGGATACTGTACTTGCCATCCACATTCTTAGTGAGGTCACAAGTCATGATTGTATGCTAGTCTAGCAACTCTGAGTACTCTTATCAGATTTTTGTTGCAAATATTAAGTATTTGTATGTTTTTGATTTTGTGAACCAACTTTTGAATGTGCTTGTTTCTTGGGAAAATCTATAGTGCCAATCTTGGTATAACTGCATGAGAGTGCAAAGGGATATGCTAAGAAACCATAATCTCTGTTTAGTTTGGATTTTGTGTTGAGCTAATAATAACAATTTTGGCAAGGAGGCTTGGAAAATTTGGGCAGTTGGTGGTGTGTTAGACCTTGCAATCATCAGGCATGTAACTGGTTTTAGGTACTGTTAATATTCATTGATGTTCATTTCTGTGTTGTGTATTTCTCTTTGTAACCAAACAGAAAATTTGGATACTAGAGCTTGGGAATGATGCTCTATAGGTTTGTTTGAACATGTTATTGGGCTTCATTTGTGTAGTAGAGGTAGGAACCAAAAGAAGTGGTTGATTACTATTAGTATATAGCCCAGTTCATTCTGGGGCAGCAACAAACTCCTACTCATCTTCAATATTGTACCACTCTATCGGGCCGGGGTGCCTGGGGTTGTCGATTCCACCTTTTGCACCAATTACTATTAGTATAGGTGATTTGGAAGATACAGGGGTTGAATAGGTGACCTGTGTTAGAAAATTTGTATGACCATTACCATAGCATGATTCGGTGAAGCTTCCTTGTATACAATTGTGGTTATCAGTATTTTTTTTCTTCCACATCCTCTCTCTACACTGATCCACACCCACTTTTTTTGGTCATCTATCTGTTTTAACCACTCTGATTTAGTTCCCCCCACCCCTACCCAAAAAAGAAAAAAAAAAAAAAAGAAGTTAATAGTAGTAGTATATTATGGTGCTTCAGAAAAAATCATATAAATAATAAAAAAAATACTGTGGCTGCTGGGATTCGAGCCCAGGTCTCCACGGCCACAGCGAGAAATTCTTACCACTAAACTACAGCCACGTTTTGTTTGTATGTCATTCTATAACTTATATAGACTTACAAAGATCCATACGGAACCCATTGTGTAACATCAATGATCAGTCTATTCGAGACTTGTCACTATCTTGGGTTCAAAAGATGTTGGCTATGAATCTACTATGTCCAAAGTTGATCATGGGATTGTTGGGATTTTCGCTAAATACAAGTTATTGGATATATGATTATTATTAAAACGACTTCTTCATTTTATTTATTACTCCCTCCGTCCCATAAACAAATTTACACTTTCTATTTTTTTCGTCCCATAGACAAGTTCACACCCTCAAATAAAGAAATACACACAAATCAATAATCCCACAACACACTTCAATTTCAAAATTGTCACTACTTTACAATTCACATCACTTACTTTATAATTTATTTATTACCTGAAAATATCAAACTACCCCCCAAAAGCAACTTTTTCTTAAACTCCGTATCTACAGTAACTGTGAACTTCTTTATGAGATGGAGGGAGTATTAAATATCATCGAAATTTTAATTATGAGGTAAGTTAAAAATATATCCTACTCAAGACTTTGTCATAACATGACTATAATAACCATATATATCGAACCACAATCCATGAACCAATAATTTAAATTCTGCACATATAATAATGAAATAAGACCAATCCTACCATCTAGGTAATTTTGGAAAGTTTAAGTAACATTGAGTAGTAAGTCTGACAACTGATTTCCATTTTAATCTCCAACTGATCTTCTAAATGCATTTTAAAGTATAACTATCTTTATGCACCCAATCAGAAAATGTATATGTTAATAATATTAACTTTATAAATATATTCTCAGCTAATATTGGCCATTCTAGGAAACATCAGGTTCTCTGAAAGAAACATGCAAAGCTTACAAAGTTTAACAGCCAATTACTCACTCCCGCACACAGAATCAGATAGCTTTTATGGGCTTTCTATCAGTTTAAAAATGTACAAATTGCCTAGTAATTCGAGTCAATTGCCATTGATACTGCGAAGGATTCTTCTGTAGTCGTTCAACGTGATATCTGCACTTCTATCAGGTGAATCACCAAGAACATGAGCAATCTTGTGTCTCTGACCTTTGGGATAAGGATACATGGTGGCGAGCTCACAAACGCGATGAAGGATGGACTTTGGAAGAGGACGCCAGGCCATATTACGTTTCTTCTCTCCCTGTATCAATTTTGTACATTGAAAACAAACGTCTCAACTGAGGATAATGGTATAATTCCTACGATATTCAAAATGAGTAGATAGCTATGAGTGTGATCCCCTGTCTTATCAAGTGCATCACTTGTGTGTCCACTAACCAGTAGAGTTATAGTGAGGAAACTACCTCGTCAGAACCCCCTAACCTAAGCTACTTGAGATAAGCTAAAGCCACAACTTAAGTTTCATTATTTCCCAGTCCGAGAGCTAATTGTTTTGCCAACTATAGTGATTGGTGGTCCATATTCTGTCGAATGAATCAACATTTAACAGTTACAGGCTCATGTAGGTGAAACAGCCTGATTTTTGTTGGCATAGGCACGGGTGGACCAGTCTAGTTTTGATGGATAGGGTGGTATGGGTAATGCGAGCAAGAAATGTAGAATTGCCAAAAAGCCTTCTCAACAAAGAAATTGAGTTGTGGCTGAAGAAAGAACTTAGTGCTTACTCAATGATCTTGAAAGAGAACACCTCAGTATAATAATATGTAACAGTAAGGAGAACACACTTGGAAGAAAAAAGATACCAAGAATACATGACTTGACCTGTTGATTGCATTGTTCCTGAACACCACTTGTTTTCAAAAGATTTCGCCACTTGTCCTGCACAAACCAGCAAGCAACATGTGATATGGTCCAAAAACCAAAACACCGGAAGGCCAGAATGAATCATGAATATTGAATCCTAGTCAAACGAACTGAACTGACCTTGAGATCCACAGACGTACGATGGGGAGATGCAGAGAAGAAAAGTTTTTTTATTCGAGACCATCTTCCAACACCATGCTGGGAAACACCATCAATTAATTTTCTGACCTCAGTGATAGTCCATAACCTATGATGCTTCCTCCGACCACTAACTTCTTCAGCGCTCTCAGCAGTCGGGCAGTCGTTGCTTATCTTTAGATGCATTGGTGTATGGCAATTATCTCTCTTGTTTTGACTCATCAGTGTGAAACAGTCATCCTTTTCCTTTTGAATCAAAGGACTGGTAGTACAGTCATTTCTTATCTTTTGATTTGGACCTGTGGAATGGCGAACCCTTTTCTTTGATTGAGCTAGAGTAGCACAAGCATCCGTTCTTTTCTGACTTTTCGCAAAATAATCATACCCCTTTTCCCTTTTTCCCTGACTTGCTGTATTATTATCCCTTATTTCTATTCCACATGGAGAGACACATTTACCTTTTGATTTGTTTACCAGAATCTTGTTATCCACATGCTGCACCTGCTCACACAAAGTTACGTAAATGCATCAATTTTCGAATTTGTTAAAACAGATCTTGAAACAGCTAATTACTGCAGCAATTTAAACAAAATGTTTCTTATCTGCTATTCCTTCTACTGTTGGGAAAAACATGGAATAAGTTTTAAACTAGGTAGGGATCCAAGTAGAAGAACTAGGTCTAAGCCAATGCTTAATCTTATGTTGTTTGGACCCGGAACTTAATTAATCCTAATTTAAACCAACAAAACGTTGCCTTTAGGAACATATCATCTAAAACTACCAAGAAATCACACTTAATATATATCACCTATCAAAAACTGGAAATTTTAAACAGGTTTAGATCTATAGATCAATACAAAGAGATCAAGGTAAAAACATCCTTTCATGGAGCCATGAAGCAAGTAAAAAGCACAAGGAAACAATAACAATTAAGCAAAGATAAGAAATATGCCGGAACAGATAATTTCAGTAACGATTCAATAAAGGACATCAGCCTTTGAGTACTTACCACGTCATATGCATGACATTCTTTATTCCCTAAGGAACCAAAGGGCACTTGAATAGCAATGACAGAGGACTCCTCAGGAGAAGGTTTTATAGATTTAGGTCCCATATGATACTTCTTCTGATCTTTGACTCCATGAGCCTTGTACTTACGAGTGGAAGAATTTTTTTTAAAATTTGTTGAAATAGGGTCAACTAATTCATCAATATATCTCTGTGTGGGCTTGCGCAATCTCTTTTGAGCAAGAAGAACATCACAGCAACTTGCTTGAACTAATAATGTTGCTGATGCCTCTTGTCCCCGAGATTTGTTACTTGCCCCAGCTGGATCTTGACCTGTCAGCTTGAGCACATTATGTTTTTCAGTCTTTGGACTGCATAACATCTCACCAGCTGGGGAAATTCTTCCATCATTCTCATTGGATAAAGTATCCTCAGATGAAGAATTCGAATTGTTAAGGAACTTGTTAATATTTTGCAAGGAACGTGATCTAGGTGGAGAATGATTATCCACAACCATCATTTCAGTGATTTCAAACTCATGAGAACTAGGAACATCATTCGAATCTGAGCTCCCATTATTAAATTGGTTATTTTGGCACTCTGGTACATTCAATCTTCTAAAAGGATCTGTTTTGGAACTGGTGTCAGAACCAGCAGAAGACAATTGAATTTGACTGTCTGAAATGGAAGACTGTAAGCCTTCACTTGAACCATATTCTAAATTTGTAATACTTTCTGCAAATTCAACACCTGAACCAAAAAAATGCACTTTTTACTAGTCTTACGTTATTAGAAGTTGGGTGTGAGGGTGGTAGAGAAGGGGATTGAAAAAGTCAAACACTTAAAGATTGTAACTCATAAGCCACCCCTTCCCTCCAAATCAATAGATAAAACTATAAGAAACAAGGTAAGGTACCCACCCAAAAGGTACTCTTCTCCCATGCTGGAGTAGTCATCATCCAATTGGAAATATTCAACTTCACCAGGCACTGCATTGAGTACCTACATGGGAACCAGACCATCCTATTAATATAATAAAAAGAAGAGTATATCCATAAAGAGACAACTAGTGTGTATGTTAAGTAACAAATTGCATAATTTGGAAACGGCACTTAAATTAATGAACTGGGTAAAACTATCCTTATGATTTTCAAAATCAATTACCATTATTTGATGAAGGTCTTCCAAAAACAGGACAATCATCATAAGAATATAATATTTGTAGTGCATGGTCAATAATGCATCAACATTATTAAATAGGGCATTCATTACCTGATACATATAACAGGTTCAAGGGCTATAAACAGTGAGCATAGGAGATATTGCTCTGGCCTCTAAAGGCCTAAGAGATGGCATACAAGTAAAAGAATGGTTCAGTGATTGTGGATGTAATGAGAGAACATAAAATCAAAATGGGGAAATAACTCAGAAATACACAAGTTAGTAAGAAACAATAATCAGTTCAAATTTTGAAAGCTTAAGAGTAGTAAACCTTAGATCACAAAAACCAAGAAATGACCTTAGATTAAATTATACACACTTTAAAGGATCTGGCTCAACCATTAGTTAAGGACGAATAACCAATTACGACATACTTCTCCATTGAGAATATCTTTCCCTTCCTGAGCTATACCAGTATCTGACCCACCTGCATAAAGCCGTGAAGTTACATGCAATGGCAGGTGACAACCCAACAAACACTCAAACAGACAGGAAAAGGACAGTGAAAAGTAAAGATTATATTCAACATAAAGAGGTGAATGTCAAGCATGTCAAACAGTTACCCTGATGGCTAAATGACATTTTAACATAATGGTTCTGAAGAACAGCTGTAGAATATATTTTTTCCCTTCCAGAGTAAGAAAAAAGGATACGAGGGGGATTCCTCATAATGAAGAACACACACAAGATAGCTCAAGTGATATAACTAGTACTCTCCTCCTAGCTAGGAGGATAATAGCAATAAATATGATAGAAATTGAATTAATAGGAACAATGGTAATATTTTAAACAATGACATAACTAAAAAAACTGACAGTCACAGAAGTACATCTCAATACGTTTATTAATATCATTTATTTTTGCATATGAGATATAGCAATCTGATTATCTAATACAAGGTGAAAAGTAATGACCACTAAACAAGAGTTCAGGAATTGGGAAGTTAGTTATTCATATTCCTACAGAAGATTCTTTCTATATTCTCAAGTGCAAATGAGATATAGCAATCTGATTATCTAATACAAGGTGAAAAGTAATGAACACTAAACAAGAGTTCGGGAATTGGGAAGTCATTTATTCATATTTCTACAGAAGATTCTTTCTAAATTCAAGTGCACAAATGCATAAAAAGGATTTTATTAAATAAATTGCCACATTCAATAAACAACAAAGATGATCATCAACTCAAAAATTTTATTAGTCAACCTGAGAGGAGAGAAGAGTTCACACTGCTAGCTATACCAGAACTTCCAGAAACATCTTCCTTGTCTGCTATATTCTCTGATATCTTCTTATTAAAATAAATGACACTATCCATTGAAAGATGTTCATCTTGAGGTTCAACAAGCATGCACTCAACATCAAGTACCCCATCTTCCAATCCAAGAGTTGGAGGTCCATTCTCCATCACCTTATATATGTTATTAATACAGGATGAGCAAGTTTCACTAGTAGAGCATTTCAATACACGTATAGGATCAATGCTTTAAAAAAGGTGTGAACAAAATAAAACCAAAAATGCCAACAAGAACAGAAGTACAACGACATTCAGCATGCAATAACAACAATGTCCCTTGCAATGCATGTGCCCAAAAACTTCACATAATTGGTCCCGCATGAAAAGCCCCTCAATTTCAGGATCGAAATAAGTGCCCATCTGAGTCACAGTCGAGTAAAAAATATCCAAAAAATAGAAAAAATATTTTCTAAAATAGGACAGAAAGAAAGAAATCATTTAAGTTGATAATTTTGTTTAATCGTGTCGATACAATTTTAGTTCGCAAAGAATCCAACCAAATATTACTCCACATATTTGGTGCGTATCATACATGTAACACATAAACAGAGAGAACATGCATGCGCTATGTAAGTGATTCTAAACCTTTATCAGTATTCAAAAGACGCGATCGATGATTAGAATGTTTCCGTTCTTTCCACAGAATTCACAAGTCACAACTATCTCAGAATAATCTGCTTGGCATCACACTTTTACAAATCAAATATCTCATCATGCCAAAATCTCCAGCCCCAACTCCCAAGTAAAAGTAAAAATTGAAACAGAAAGCCCAGAAGATAAAACGAGAAAAAGAAAAGGAATCGCCACTACAATAATGGCGATGAAAAATGCAGAATTAAGAAGACATACGCAACATTACGTTACATATTTATTCGTAACAAAAAGAGAAAGTCCAGGAGCATGAGGAAACGAAGCAAGTCTAACCGAAGGCTCCAATTCCCTGCGTTGCGACTTCGGCCCACTGTGCTACTCCAGAGTGTGTATGAGAGAGAGAGAGAGAGAGAGAGAGAGAGAGAAGGAGAGAGAAAAAGGTGAGGGATGCGGGGAGATTGGGAAAAGTGCGTACAGTGACGTAATTTATTCGACGGAACTGAAAGCTATTTTACAAAGTTGTAATGGAATAAGGTATTAGCGTCCGCGCCCAGTTATTGTGTTCTGTAGAGGCATGACTATGAGTGTGTGTGTGACGACCACCCCATAATTAACAATGGAGTATCATTTGTTAACTTGGGTTTGTTTAATTTCCAATGATTTATTCGTTAATAAACACTCATGTTACGTCTTAATCCAGGTCAAGTCCAGTTGACATTCGATTCTAGCATAAGTTCAAAAATCGTACAAGTACCAGGATATTTTAAAGAGTTCGATTTTTTAATGGCCACTTCTGATAAAGTACAATTTAAAATAGCCGCATCTCTTAAAATCAATTTTTACTAGCCACTTTCAAGTGGATTCCCCAAATTACCCCATAACTGTTACACAAAGGACGAAAATAATTGAGCCATCATCATGTCAGTTTTGACTGCAATAAATGCGGGGTGGGTGGACCATATTTTTTGAAGTTTTAAATTTTGAATTTAAGATTTTGGATGTGGGTTGGTGGGGTACATCAATACCATCACTTTCACCTTTTTCTCTCCCTTCATTCTTTGTTTCTTTCTTTCTTTCTCTCTCATATTTCGTCCAACACACTCTCTATTCTTCTCTCCATTCGTCCAACATCCTCTCTCTTCTTCTCTCCATTCGTGCCAGTGAAGAACAGTGCATTTCTTGGTGGAGAATTCTCCATCTGCGGTCTCCAGAATTCTCCATTTGCGGTCTCCAGAGTGCATCAACTTGAAATGACAAATTTTCAGGTATGTATATAAGCATTGTTATTGGCATGTTTAAATACGTATAATGTACTGTTTCTAATGTTATGTAAGGATGTTGAATTGGCCTTTACTGTAGTAGGAATGCAGTGGTGTTCAATATTTTTGATTTTTTTTAAATATTGTCTTGGCTGAGTAGATGTTTTCAGTAGGCCGAATAGAACAATTCTTCAGGCCGAATAGAACAAAACTTCAGGCCGAATAGAACAAAACTTCAGGCCGAATAGAACAAGTGTAGGCCGAATAGAACAAAACTTCAGGCCGAATAGAACAAGTGTAGGCCGAATAGAACAATACTTCAGGCCGAATAGAACAATACTTCAGGCCGAATAGAACATGTGTAGGCCGAATAGAGCAAAATATATGAGCAATGACATATAATTTTGGTTGGCCGAATAGAGGTTTTCAGTAGGCCGAATAGAACAATACTTCAGGCCGAATAGAACAAGTGTGTAGGCCGAATAGAGCAAAGTGTAGTAATGACTTTTTTAATTTTGGTAGGCCGAATAGAGGTTTTCTTTAGGCCGAATAGAACAAATCTTTAGGCCGAATAGAACAAGTGTTGGCCGAATAGAGCAAACTGGAAGACTTGTATTTTTAAATTTAATGAAATTTTTGTTGGCCGAATAGAGATTTAGAGATGGCCGAATAGAACAACTCTGTAGGCCGAATAGAGGAATTGGTAGGCCGAATAGAAGGAACTTTGGGCCGAATAGAGTAAATGTTTGTGTTCAAATATTTTGTTTTAGGGTTTTCATGAACTTATTGTTATTTTGCCCATAATTATGAATTTATGTCTTATTTAGCAAAAAAAAATATATGTGCAGGGTGAATGGAAGCGTCCTTCCATGCAGGGTCAACAATACAGTATACATAATTACTGCAAACCTGGGGTCGTTATGGATATCATTCGTAGGCAGTTAACTAGGGTTGGGGGTAATGCGGAGGAGATATTTAAGAGATCATGTTTTGGTCATTACTGGGATCTCAGCGATGAGTGGAACGCGAATGCTCATCTGCACAGTCTCATGACCTGTGAGATCATACATAGGGGGGACGATTTAACGGCTAGGTATTTTCAGGTTGGAGACGTGTGCCTTAGATTTAGCCGGGTAGAGTTCATGAGGATTATGGGACTCTGTTTTCGGGATAGACTCGGCTTTGATCCGAATGAGACGTATGGTATCCCGCCTGGTGGGTTATATGATAGGTTTTATGGTCAGGGTGAGAGACCTTTAGTAAGTCAGATTGCTAGTGACTTTGAAGGGCGAAGATTTATAGGTGTTAGCCCTGAGGACGCAGTTAAGGTTGCCAAAGTTCTGTTGTTGTACTACTTTCTCCTTGGGTCGGATGTCACCAAGGTGGGAGTAGACAACTGGGTCTGGTGCCTAGTGGAGGACGAACAGAGATGGAATTTATTCCCTTGGGGACAGGTCAGCTATATGACGCTTTTGCACTTTATGGACCACATTGTGACCAAAGTCCCAGCTAAAGCAAATCCCGATCGGTACAGATACCACTTTTACGGGTGCACATTCGCATTACTGGTACATGTTTTAGTAGATATATTAAAGTTATAGTGTATTTTCAATTTTAGTTGTATTAATTATCTGACATATGTGGTTTACGTGTGACAGGTTTGGGCGTACGAGCGTCTACCTGCCGTTGCTGCACCTTATGGCCATGTTCCCCACGGTAGGTTGAATTTAAGGCCACTCTGCTTGCGATGGATTTTTCGCAAATGGAAGAGGGTTGATAGGACTCTGTTTGATCAGGTATGACTTATTAATCCATTTAGTGAAGACAGATATGTTTTATATTGTTTCTTATGTAATTGTTTATTTTGAATCAGGCTCTTGATGTGGTTGATTTTCCGATGATCCTTCCTGATGAGCTTAGACAAGGGTATTGGATTGGCATAGAGGATGAGCCTTTGGAGGGGTTGATCATGGGGATGTACACCAAGTCATTCTCTAAAACCAGCACAAAGGCTGTCCGGGCATACGATCCTACCGGTAATCCATGGGATCAGCGGTACTATACGGGTGTGGCTGTTGATGATGCGTGGAGGGACCAGCGGGCGGATGATGTTGCGGCTTGGATGACAAATCGGGATCCCCATTCCTACCAACCTCGCTGTACTCCCAGTCCTGACCACAACGGATATGCTTCAGGGGAGAGGACGTATGTTGAGCCCGGTTCCTATGATCCGAGTGCTGGCTGGCATGCTCGATTTATGAAAGAGCATGACGAACAACATCGTTACGACACAGACGCGCAGCAGCCTCTTGACGATAGGATGAATGATTCCCCAGGTTTTCATGGGAGTGGCTCTAGGGACGCATACCGAGGTGATCAACCCCACCAGGGATATGATCAGGACTTTCAAGAAAGGGTCTTTCGTAGGCTGGATCAACAGGATGAGTTTTTACACAACCTTGCTTGTTAGGTTGTGTCTGAGCATCAAACAGCTCATTATTTTCGACAGGCACTTACGGCTGAGATTAGGCGCCTTCGATCAGAGCTTGCGCAGACCAGGATATCTGAAGTTGGGCCAACCAGCTCGAGGTCAGGGGTTAGACATTCCCCTACTAGACCGGTGGAGGCGCTCAGCCCGATGGCCCCCACACCCAGGGGTGATGAAGAGGGTATAATGCGGTCTAAGAGGCAACGAAATCCATCTGCAGCGTTACAGTCTCCATTTACCACGACAGACCGAGAGCGCCGATGGGAACTGTACCGCAGATTTATTTCAAGCAGAGAACAGTAAGTACTACGCCAGTAGTGTAGACGTTATCATATATTACTTTAAACAATGTGCATTGATTTTAATGAATTATTGAATGCAGGATCGACGTTGGTCTTAGTTTTAGAGTAGGGGCTTCCTTTTTCACTGAGATGGAGAACCCCAGTGTTTGGTTTGGAAGTGAGGTCAGAAATATTTAGTTCGTGTTTATATAAATTGTTGTAAATATTTTCATTATGTCATCAATTGTTAATTTTATTCGATGGATTTTCAGCACCTGGATGCATACCTCCGCTTATTATCGGAGCGCCCCTCTGACATAGGTGTACACGTGCATCAGGAGGTGGGCCCCTACTGCATTATGGACATGGAGTTCTCTGTAAGTAAATTAATTCATTACAATTGACTGTGGCAATTTTGGTATTTAATTTTTTGAGACTAATATTATGAAATGATTCTCGTGTAAGGTCCGAGTACAAGCAGTATGGAATGAGCACACGGGTCAGTTTAGGGATGATAGATCAACATATGCCAACATAACTAATGAATTGTTGACAGATCTCCGTCAGTACGCCCGAGGTTTATTGCCAGTGTGGAGGGGGTCGAGATCCTGGATTGATTGTGATATGGTATTATATCCTAACCATTGGTTCACTTATATGATAATATCCCCTAGAATGACTCTAGTATTTTTACATCTAATGTATGCATTCCTTTTAACTTTCTTTGGCAGTTATTGTTCATTGTCCACACCTCAGGGCACTACTACCCATGTGTGGTCCTTACAAAGCAAATGAAATTCATTTGTTTTGACTCGTTTCGCCATAGATGGGATGAAGAGCCCGACATGAAGGTGTTGGATTGTATACTAAAAGTCTAGCTTTTTGTATGAACAATGTTATAACAATTAATTTGAAATGAGAATCATATGATCAAATGATTGCATCTTATAATTTATTTATATGTTCGATGCAATAGTCCACTTACTTTATACTGTAGATAATATGTTGTGCGACAACACGCGGAAGATCATATTATCGGTTTCCTTATAAAGTATAAACTGATGCTCACAACCGAGATAGACGGGGACTCTCTATCGGGATGGTTGTAGTGTGGTTTGGTATTAGCTTGTCTTGGCTATAGAATCACATTAGTGCACTTATGTGTATTGAGCAGGACCGCTTGAGATCGTTTGACTTATACTGACTTATAGGAGAACTTGATCTCAGTTATTATGGAAGTTCGTGCTCTTAATCCCTATACAATAACCTCGACACGTAGGGCAATATGTATTTCTTTGATTCATCAATGGGTGAGATTTACATGTAATTAAATCAACAAACTCGATGAGTTGGGAAATAGTGTTGTCTCTATGGTGTGCTGTTGATTGTAGAAGGAATCCGTGTCCGTCATAGGTTGATGATGTCCCCTTGAGGAGCTCATAAGGATTATCATGTAAACCCTGCAGGTGGAATTTATTCCGGCATGATAATAAGGTTGAGTGGTACTACTCTTGGATGAGATATTAATTAATTGGGTTGTCAGTAACTTAATTAATTAATGGACATTGTATATCTTAAACATGGGGAGACTAATGGACTCATAATAAGAAGGAGCCCAAAACGTAATTTTGGGATTGGTACGGTAGTGCAATAATAATATTTTAGTGGAATATATTATTATTATTGGACTTAAGTATAAGCTTTGGGCTAAGCTTGGATACTTAAGCCCAATGGAGGCCCAACCCAATTTCTCCTCCTGGTCCCTGCTGTAACCCATGTATATAAGTCACCTCACCTTATCTGGAACCCTAATCTAATCTAATCTAATCTAATCTAATCTAATCTAATCTAATTGATTATTCACGTGTGATGAGGGTTGAGAGTAGATTGAGGAGGTCTCGTAGATCGTCGCCCACACGACGTCGAGATCGGACTTGGGACATACAGCAGAAGATCAGAAGAATTTGATGATCAATATACTGACGGAAAGCCGTCGAAAAGAGGATCGTCTGAACGCAAAGATCACTTAATTCTGACATCAGACGTGGAAGTTATGGCCATTCTCGTGGGACTGCGCAGGCTGCCTGCGAGAATCAATCTTCATCAACATACCTTGGTGAACGGTAATCGTTTCTATGATTTATTGCTTCCGCTGTGATAGAAATGCATGATATTCTAACGGGTCACGTTAACCAAATGATCCAAGCGCCAACAATTGGTATCAGAGCTTCGGTTTTGTGGTGAAGCGTGACACGTTAGGCTAGGGTTTATGTGATTAATTTTTCGAAATTAGGATCGCATGTTTAGGGTTTTGGTTTTAATGCGCAAACCATGAATATCCCTATGTGAAATATACCCTATATCATATCTGTTCGTTGATGGTTGTGTGTGAGAGGAATTGACGAAAACTGTTCGTCAATTTCACATGGAAGGAAGAAATTGAGAGAAAATCCAGCGCAGTGATATTGCAGAGGCTATAACCAGAGTTTCAACCGTCGGATCAGGCTGAATTTTGGTCAGCACGTTCGGATTTTGTGGATGTACATTCTGAACGGTGAAGATCGTATTTGGAGCTTTGCGTTGTCGGAAATACGCCGAAAACAGAAGCAGTTTTTTGGGCGATTCTGTTCTGCGCAGTCGAGGGAAAAGAGCTATTTCTCACAATCTAACCGTTGGATCGACCTGTAATTTGGACAGCATGTTCAAAACTCACAGGCGTAGATTCTGGACGGTGGAGATTGGATTCCTAAGTTCCTAAAGTTGCGAACCCTGAACGACAGTTGGTATAGTTTGATGTTGCGCGTTGGGCTGAACTTGGTTCCGTGCAAGTAGGCCCTTGGATGAGCGGGTCTACATCAGGTTCGATCGATGCTGCATCAGGTTCGAGCGGGTCTGCATCAGGTTCGATTAGTCTGTATCAGGTTCGATCGATGTTGCACCAGGTTCGAGCAAATTTTCATCAGGTTCGATTGGTCTGCATCAGGTTCGATCGATGCTACACCAGGTTCGAGCGGATTTACATCAGGTTCGATTGGTCTGCATCAGGTTCGATCGATGCTGCACCAGGTTCGAGCAGATTTTTATCAGGTTCGATTGGTCTGCATCAGGTTCGATCGATGCTACACCAGGTTCGAGCGGATTTGCATCAGGTTCGATTGGTCTGCATCAGGTTCGATCGATGCTGCACCAGGTTCGAGCAAATTTGCATCAGGTTCGATTGGTCTGCATCAGGTTCGATCGATGCTGCACCAGGTTCGAACAGATTTGCATCAGGTTCGATTGGTCTGCATCAAGTTCGATCGATGCTACACCAGGTTCGAACGGATTTGCATCAGGTTCGATTGGTCTGCATCAGGTTCGATCGATGCTGCACCAGGTTCGAGTGGATTTGCATCAGGTTCGATTGGTCTGCATCAGCTTCGATCAATGCTGCACCAGGTTCGAGCGGATTCACATCAGGTTCGATTGGTCTGCATCAGGTTTGATCGACTCTGCACCAGGTTCGAGCGGGTTTGCATCAAGTTCGACTGGTCTGCATCAGGTTCAGCGTGAGTCTTTACAATATGATCGGGCAGGATGCCAGAGTGGTGGAGCAAGCTGCGGGGAGGTCGATCCCCATCGCAGTTGTCCGCATTCGTGATTGGTGGCGAACAATCGAATTCGCTGTTATATAACTGTTATAATTGATTTATTAATTGATTATTGTTATATATGTATGCATGATTCTCTATGATTTATTGCCTTAAATAGAAGCATGCTAGATTGCGTATTATATTTGGTATATTATATGCATGTATGTTGGAGTGTTGATCAAGTCAACTTATTTTTGGCAATTTATTTCCTTATATATAACTGCTATAATTGTTTTATTGGTCAATTATTGTTATATATTTGGAAGTATGAGCATGCTAGGTTGCGTATTTTATTTTTAAATATTATATGCATGTAAAAACCCTCGGTGTTGAATAACTAAGTGGGAGAGGGGATTGGTAAAAATTCCCGCGGCCTCCATTATTGGTTTGTTAGCAATGTGAATAAACTTGCGCGTCGGCATTAGAGCCTTCCTCCCCATCGGATGAGTTTATTCATGGATTGCTGGGACAGACTTCTTTAAATAATTACGTTTGTAATGTGATGCATATGAACTTGCGCGTTGGCATAGACCTTTCTCCCTATCGGATGAGTTCATGTGCGGATCACTGTACAGACTTATAATTGATGACTGTAGAAAGTTATCCGAGCGCGTGTGTACTTCTCCATCTGTAAGGCACATAAGCTTGGGCCGCGGACTTGGAGTCAAATAATGGTGTACACTTAGGTGTAAATAATAAGTATCCTCCCCATCGGAGTCACTGCTTTTATTTGCATGGCTAAAGAGGAACCGACTATTAATTATTTTGTCATAAAGTTAGGTTGACAAATGAAATTAATGGGTAAAACCTTCTCTTGTAAATGTTCGGGTTTGTAAACGTCCACACTATCGTGGCTTGCAGACTCACGGTGCTTGAGATGTCGGTGAATTTTATTTTTATATTGTTTTGAGGGAATCAATATAAAAGGATAAAATTCAAAGTTTTGATCGGTATATTTATTTGTGATTCTCTGATTTTCAAATGGTTTTATCTCACTTATTATTAACTAAAAGAAATTATATTTACTTGTCCAAATTAGATGATTAGAAAAGAATCTTGGTTTTGAATTTTACTGCTTAAGAAAATACATGTGTGTTCTCACAAAGGACGTCTCATGATTCCTATTAAAGTCTCTAGTGAAGAGATGAGAGGTTCATAGAAATATGATGGTCTCATGTAACTCTTCGGATACTTGAGTAATTTAAAAGGCGGTGGGTCATGATTGAATTTGATGAATGAATTGGAAAAACATGGAATAGAAGTTGAAGGGGAAACCTAAGTCAATTTTATTCTTCATAATTGCCTAGATGTTTTGAGTAAGTTTCTCATGAATTACAAGAGGTTGTATATGGTGGGAAACTTCTGACAAAACATGTGGTAAATGAAATTCAATTTCATAAAAGGAGTGAACAAGGATAGAATCTTACTTACTAGTTGTTTAAACATGATTAGTGATGGCATCTACTGACACGAAGTGTGTAGATACTGGAATCACTGAATGTTCATTACTAAGTGAGGATAAGATTGTTATGACATGGGTAAAACTACGAGAGTAGTGGCTATTGCAGTGGGAGTTGTCTATTTATCTAATGATATGAGTAGACGTTTGATTATGAGAAATTATTTTACGTACGTTTTCATAGAAAGAATTTGATTTCAGTTTCTATGCATTAATAGATGGATACTCCATTTCATTTAAATGACATGGTCATTATAATGAAGGATAGAGTTGTAATCTGTTATGGTACGTTGATGGACAATTTGTATACTCTTAAATCATGTATATTCCACAGATGCAACAAATAATAATTAATAATGCATCTTCTGATCTTAGTAAGAGAAAGTAACCTTTGGAGATGAACTAAACATGCATTTGGCGTCTAAGACTAGATCATTTTACTTGAGTAGGACTCAAAAGTTGATAGCAGATGGACCGTAAGGTTTATCTGAAGTGGAAACTATCGGACTTGCGAGTCTTACTTGGAAGTAAAAATGATTAATTACCTTTTCAAGGTAAAGGGGTGTAGAGCCAAAGATATATATGTTGGAATTGGTTCATTCTGATTCAAGCGGGCCTAATATTATCTAGGCGAGAGGTGGTTATGAATAATCGAAGATTATTCTAGATACCGATATATTTATTTGATGCACTGCATGTCTAAATTCTTTGATTTATTCAAGAATTACAAGGTTGGTACAGTAAAGCATCATGGAAAATATATCAAGTAATGACGATTTAATCGTCATTACGAGTACCTCTTAGGATAATTAGGAACTATTAATCAGAGGTTGAGATTAAATCTCAAGTGGTCTACACCGGGCATGCCCCAGCTGAATGGTGTGGTGGATAGAAGGAATAAGACTCTTATGGTAATGATTAGATAGATGATGAATTATTTGGAATTACTTAATTCATTTTATGGATAAGCCCTAGAAACAGTAATTCATTTGAATGTTTGTCTGTTTGTGGGATATGCTATAAAAATGAAGGTGATTTATTTAGTCTAAAAGATCGAAGGGTGATTGTTAACACAAACACTAGATTTTTGGAAAGGGACTATGTAATAAATCACAAACCCATGTATGAGTTGCTCTAAAGGTAGTGAGAAGAAAACACAAAGTATAAGTACCAAGTGTACAAGAGAATATACCACAAGGTAAACTGCAATGCGTGTCACGTCTGATACACAATTACATGTAGTGTCTTGTCGCAGTGGGAGAATTATTCGACAACCCGTGAGATACATATTTTGGGAAAGTCGTAAGACTTGATCCCTAGTAAACATGGTATTATCCCAGGGATACGACGTTGCACTACAAAATTAAAATGCGGAATCTTAGTAAGTGCAATGAATATTAAAATAGAAT
Organism: Pogostemon cablin; assembly: GCA_023678885.1. Taxonomy (NCBI): domain Eukaryota; kingdom Viridiplantae; phylum Streptophyta; class Magnoliopsida; order Lamiales; family Lamiaceae; genus Pogostemon; species Pogostemon cablin. The sequence goes on along the minus strand of CM042977.1, from coordinate 328,477 downwards.
CGATGGATTTTAAATTAGGTCTGGATGCTTATTGAACCGCTAAATGGCGTAAAAGCCATTGGAAGCGGGCATGCAAGAATAAAAGAGGATCATAGAATAAGGTGAAAACTTTGGAAGCAAGCTTGTTGCGAAAAGGTATACTCAGAAAGAAATGGTTCGATTATGAGAAAACATGTTCACCGGTAGTTATGCCTAAGTTGATCCGGACTATTTTATTTGTTGCTACTCATATGAAATATGAGGGATAGTAAATAGATGTCGAGACCGCTTTTCTGATTGGAAGTCTTAAGGGAAACATCTATGTGAAGCAACCAGAGTGATTCATTGCAAAGAGCTAAGAGCATTGTGATAGTGAGCTTAAAAGTATCCATTCATGGACTAAAATAAGCTTCAAGATCATGAAACATCCGTTTTGATGAGGTAATCCAGTGACATGGATCTAATCAATGATCGGATGGGTCTTGTGTATTGAAAAGAGTGATGGAAACGTGGTGGTATTTCTTGTACTATACGTAGATAGTATCTTGCTCATTGGAGACAATGAAAGAGTATTGTCGGGCGTATGGGTATGGTTGATAAAGTGGTATGAGATGAAGGACTTAAGAAGAGCAAAAATATCCTTTTGATCACGGTAATACGGATCACAAGAAAGGATGTTATGCTTATCTCAAGTTTCATATAATGATACGATCCTTACTCGTTTAGCATGTGAATTTATCTAAGTGAATGTGTCTTGTGACACAAAAGTAGATAAAGAAGATGAAAGCGGTTCCTTATGCTTCGGCAAATGAGGAAGCTTAATTAAGAAATGCTATGCACGAGATTGGATATCTGTTTTGCCGATGGCATGAACAGTGGGTATCAACGTAACCCGGAACAAGAATGATGAACTGTGGTAAGACATATACTTATGTATCTGAAAAGGACTAGAAACTATATGTGGGCTTACCGAACAGATTCACTGATTCTTATGGGTTACATAGATTCAGATTTTTCAAATCAGATAGGGACGACAGTAAATCTACCTCAAAGGTTATGCGTTTAATTTCAGGAAGTTGAGTCATAATGTGGAGGAGTGTTATATAGAAATATATTTCAGACTCCGGACTCCATCATGGAAAGATGATAAATTGGAGCCTATGAGGCAGCCAAAGTATCTGTATGACTCTAGAAACTTCAAGATGGACTTCGAAGTGTTTCTAAGTTTGCCCAAGGATATCACAATTTATATTGATGATATTGGTGCAGTTGCAAACTTGAAGGAATCACGAGCCCATAAGGCAATTAAACATATGGAGTGCAAGTACCACCTATTACGAGAAATCGTATGATGAGGGGAAGGTTGTTGTCACCTAGATTGCATCGGATGATAACCAAGTAAATCCATTTACAAGGACCTTAAGGCGAGAGCTTTTGATGGTCGTGTAGTGGGAGTGGAAATTAGATGTATGGCGGAAGACATGACATCATAGTCTTTTAGTATAAGTGGGAGATTGTTGGATTGTATACTAAAAGTCTAGCTTTTTGTATGAACAATGTTATAACAATTAATTTGAAATGAGAATCATATGATCAAATGATTGCATCTTATAATTTATTTATATGTTCGATGCAATAGTCCACTTACTTTATACTGTAGATAATATGTTGTACGACAACACGCGGAAGATCATATTATCGGTTTTCTTATAAAGTATAAACTGATGCTCACAACCGAGATAGACGGGGACTCTCTATCGGGATGGTTGTAGTGTGGTTTGATATTAGCTTGTCTTGGCTATAGAATCACATTAGTGCACTTGTGTGTATTGAGCAGGACCGCTTGAGATCGTTTGACTTATACTGACTTATAGGAGAACTTGATCTCAGTTATTATGGAAGTTCGTGCTCTTAATCCCTATACAATAACCTCGACACGTAGGGCAATATGTATTTCTTTGATTCATCAATGGGTGAGATTTACATGTAATTAAATCAACAAACTCGATGAGTTGGGAAATAGTGTTGTCTCTATGGTGTGCTGTTGATTGTAGAAGGAATCCGTGTCCGTCATAGGTTGATGATGTCCCCTTGAGGAGCTCATAAGGATTATCATGTAAACCCTGCAGGTGAAATTTATTCCGGCATGATAATAAGGTTGAGTGGTACTACTCTTGGATGAGATATTAATTAATTGGGTTGTCAGTAACTTAATTAATTAATGGACATTGTATATCTTAAACATGGGGAGACTAATGGACTCATAATAAGAAGGAGCCCAAAACGTAATTTTGGGATTGGTACGGTAGTGCAATAATAATATTTTAGTGGAATATATTATTATTATTGGACTTAAGTATAAGCTTTGGGCTAAGCTTGGATACTTAAGCCCAATGGAGGCCCAACCCAATTTCTCCTTCTGGTCCCTGCTGTAGCCCATGTATATAAGTCACCTCACCTTATCTGGAACCCTAATCTAATCTAATCTAATCTAATCTAATCTAATTGATTATTCACGTGTGATGAGGGTTGAGAGTAGATTGAGGAGGTCTCGTAGATCGTCGCCCACACGACGTCGAGATCGGACTTGGGACATACATCAGAAGATCAGAAGAATTTGATGATCAATATACTGACGGAAAGCCATCGAAAATAGGATCGTCTGAACGTAAAGATCACTTAATTCCGACATCAGACGTGGAAGTTATGGCCATTCTCGTGGGACTGCGCAGGCTGCCTGCGAGAATCAATCTTCATCAACATACCTTGGTGAACGGTAATCGTTTCTATGATTTATTGCTTCCGCTGTGATAGAAACGCATGATATTCTAACGGGTCACGTTAACCAAACGATCCAAGCGCTAACAGAAGGAGCGCCGGATACTGGAGACTCTACCATACAGACGTGTCATCCCATCTCTGATGCGCGAGCTTGACTCATCCGGGGTCCCGCACACATTCCCTCTATCACCAGCTCCCAGAGAGTATTGTTTCAAGCAAGAGGACGGTTCGAGTTGCGGACCAGCCTGTCTGAGAACCATAGAGGGACTGTTAGTAAGGAACTTTAACTGGGACACCCCTGATCACATCCTGCGCTTCCGTAAGCACGTTGCCTTCACGATCTTTCAGTGTGCTAGAATAGGATGAACTTAGTAAATTTTAATTTTCATTTTTATTTTCTTTTTAAAGGTAGATTATATTGTATTATATGAACTCATATATTTAAATTATTAAATGAAATTTATTGTCAAAAAGTAATATTAAATTTTGTTTAAAATATAATTAAATAAACAAATATGGATAAATGGGTATGAGACGGGTAGAACAGGATGAACTTTGTTAATTTTAATTTTGTTTAAGAAGGACAACGTAGACGTGTATGACCAATTTCACCACATTTCCCACATTTTTTTTGCATCTACAGATTCTCTAAAACCAGCACACTGCATCTCTGAGGCCGGACAACACTCCACATTCAAATCAAAATCATGCCTCCCAGAAGAATTTGCCCTCGTACATGGGTCATTGCTCGTACCAGCACCTCCGTAATCATAACCCATCCCTAAAACCATACTACTCCCTGCACCCGTGATAGGACAGAGTGTGACGTACATCATTCCGACATCATCAACACACTTGAACACTTCTGCCACACGTGCATCATTCTTTATCTTATATTTGAACAAACGGCCATTATAATCAACTAGAGAATGAACTACATAACCCCAATGCCCCAAATCAGCTTGCACTATCTCATGAATTTCTTTTAGCAAGCTACTATAACACAAACTGGCCTCTGGCAAGAACAACCAGTTCACCACTCCACCTATATATTGCAATCCTTCCCATGCTCCACCCCAACATATCCCAACTTTTCTATAACTCATCTGCACATTTTTTCAAAAACAACTTTAATGACATCAACATTAAAAGATTAGATAATTAGTTGCATCATTAAATCATTAGAAAATTTGTACTAAATTTGTATTCTATCCAGTCAACAAATTAATGTATGCAAACCTACACTGTTTCAACAAAACCCTAAACCCTTGACACACCTTAAAATGTGTCAGTATTTTTTTCTTCTATTCGGCCAATTAGTCCTCTATTCGGCCCAAAAGTGTCTCCTATTCGGCCTAGTAACTTGCTCTATTCGGCCAACATTGAGTTTCTATTCGGCCTACCAACGCTTTCTCTATTCGGCCAACGGTTTCTCTATTCGGCCCACCAAGCTATTCTATTCGGCCCACTAACTTCTTCTATTCGGCCTACTAAGTTTCAGAAAATAAAAGATCATTTTTTGGGCATTTCGGCCAACGGGTGTTTTATTCGGCCCACAAAGTTGTTCTATTCGGCCCACTAACTTCTTCTATTCGACCTACTAACTTTCTGAAATTTAAATAATTTTTTGGGCTATTCGGCCAACGGTTACTCTATTCGGCCCACCAAGCTATTCTATTCGGCCCACTAACTTCTTCTATTCGGCCTACTAAGTTTATTTTTTGGGCATTTCGGCCGACGGGTGTTCTATTCGGCCCAAAAAGTTGTTCTACTCGGCCCAGCAACTGAATCTATTCGGCCTACTCACCATTGTTTAACAAATTTGAAAAGATTAATTAAAAAAACCAAGATGTAACATGAGTGGTGAAGATTTAAGAGAGAAAAACTTTTGAATGTTACAAAATTATTCTACAAGTCATACAATTTTTTCTATTCTATTATAAAAACGTTGAATAATTAGAATACACTCATGAGCCATGTCAACAATTATAAAATTAGGGCATCACAACTATAAAACTTGTTTTAACATACCTTGTACACCTGCTACCCAAATATCTTAATTCTCTCCAAAATTACTGGAAATTTGCTCCCAAATGCTCAACCTCTGGTACAAAAAATTTTAATATGTGTTGGACGACCACCCCCATTTTCCAATTTCCACTATATATTATCCTCATTATTTTGTATGGATATGGGGGAGCTGCGGGAGCACATGCCTACATAGTAGTACTAGGTATTAGGTATTGTACTTCCACACTTTATTCAGAAATAAAGAAGAATCCGATTCCTTTACTGTACTTTGGGTCAAAAAAGTGTGGAATCTCATCTGCAACCACCTGAAAAGTGGGTCCCCCACAAGTGCATTTTGGCCAATTCATTTCAAAGTGGCTAGAAAAAATTATGTATAACAAATGTGGCCACTTAAAATTACAGTTATCCAAAAGTGGCCACTTTTTACCATTTCCACTATTTTAAATGAAAATGACCAATGGTTTCTAACCGCTCCAAATTAATAATAATAATATAATATACGAGTAATGCTTAGCTTAAAATATTTTAAATGTCACTTTCATGCTTCTAAGGTCTATCGAAGCTGAATAAATAAATATGTTTCCAACATGTAAAGGAGACTCAAATTTCATTTCTAAATTTTCTCCAACAAACTCTTCCAAAATTTGAGGTTATTAGAATTTCGATTAGTTTAAAAATGTATAACGTAAAGATAAACAGATGTTACAGATCACAGAACAATACAGTCGAAAAAAGTACAAAGCCAGGTCATTTAAAAAAAAAAAAACAGATTAAAGTTCTCATAATTTCGATTAGTTCTGAAAGTTTTTATGAACTCTTAACCCATAGTAGAGAGCTAGGATAGGAAACACCTTCAAAGAGCTACAAGTCATAAGCGCAAGTTCCTCCAATTTTCAGAGATGCATAAGATAAACAGAACAAAGAACAATACAATCAAAAACAGAGACAAAGCCAGGTCATAATTCATGATCTTTTGAGGTCGCCTTGCTCGCCTGTTGAGTTCCCGTGGGTCGCCAAACCTCTGATTTTCACATCGTAGTAGACTTCTTCCAACTTTCTAAGGTCGTACTTCATTCCTGATCCAATGAACAATTGAACAACTAACGTAAATTCAACTAGCAAAGCAAAGAGATGACTTGAGAGTATGAGAACTAGCAAGTTGAAGAATATATAATAAAAATACTGGGCCTTTATTTTATTTTATATTGAATTAGGTGAACCAGAGTAATCGGCTTACCATCAAATTTTTTGCGAAGAAAGTCATTCCTGAAGTTGAGCATGCGAAATGCTGCATGCAATTCGGTCATAAACTTCAATACTTTTCTTGGACAGTCGAAATCCCCAGAGGTTACTTGGTTTACCACATACCTAGGCTGCATACAACGTCATCTTGCATTACAAACCATGAAGCAAGTCATGTATGAGCAGGTAGTTTAACTTTTGTTTCCGTGGAACTGCCTAGCATTTTTATCACTCTTTTGGTTATAGAGAGATTTAATTTTTCAAAAAAATGATTTTACTTTAGAAAGAAACTATATGAAAGTGTAAAAACATATGTTTTCAAACGCCTTTATGACATCTATAAATTTCAACACTCATCATGCAAGAATCTTATTTTTTTATTTCTTTTCCTTTTCAACTCAGAACTTCCCAAAACATCTTGAGTAATAAACTCAAACCAGAAGCCAAATCAAAATATAGGTGAATCGTCAGTTCTGTTCTTATCAATAGACTAATTTTAGAAATTTAAGATGGCGATGGATCTCTACTTTGAAAATCTTACCAAATCATTGGACATAAAACAGATTCCTGCAGGAAAATAAAAATCAATGTTAGAATAATGCCAGAATGTAAAAACACGACTACAGGCATGCATTATCTACGCTGAGAACTCACTCTTACAGGAAAAGAATTTTAAAGAAGACACTTTTGTCTAGTTGTATTGTAGAGAAGGGGTAGCTTTAATTTGTTAATCTCTAGAATAAATGCAAATTGGTAAGTGCTAGAGAAGACACCTTAAATTAACGGACTAAATACTGATGGAGTACTCCTATTACAAATACCAATATAACAATTATCGAGTAGACAAAATTCTATTGGTAGAGTACTCCTATGCATTGTAAGTAATATTCATAGAGCAATTTTTGGAACCTAAAAATTCAACAATTCAAATTCATTCTTTCCGAAGTTCTAGGTAGTTCACATCACTACAAAACTCTTTTGAAGCTCCGAAATGAAGGATGATAAGAGTCGCATTAGATTATTCAATTACGGTCAAGGAAAATGTTGTCATTGATAAATTGTGAGCACGATGACCACAAATGCTGTTATCAACCATTTCATTCATGTTAAAGAGGATGAACACTGTAGCCAGGGGCGGACCTATGTTGGGCTTAGGGGGGGCACTGGGCCCCCCTGAAATTTTGAATTTTTTTACTATATATGTAATAATTTTTTAATAATATATGTTAGCCCAGTGGAAATTTCTTTTTTATGGAGGTTGAGAGGTTCAAGTTCGAATCCATCCCATCACACCTTGTAGTTTTTCATTGTCCTTTTCACTATTTTTCCTTCTTCCCATTCTTTTACACTCTTACTATTTACTTCTGCCCATTCTTTCCAATATTATTTCACTATTTTTACTTCTTCCCATTCATTTACACTCTTCTTTTCATTATTTTTACTTCTTCCCATTCTTTTACTCTCTCCACTCACTTCTGGACGTATTAAACGCTATATTACTAAAATATTTTTGATTTTAAAACATGTATCAATAATACAGATTGGGTGTACAAATATTAACCCGAGTACATAGAATATCAATTTATACATTATACTTCGCATTATTTTTTGGGTCCCCCTCGACACAAATCCTGCGTCCGCCACTGACTGTAGCTACCATGAATAATAAGAGAAGGGGTTTCCGGAATGCCAAACCAATGCTGTTTTATATTTTCAAAGTGAAGTGGTCATTACTCCTAGACCTTAGAACAGATGAAATTTGAGATTTTCGAAGATATTATAAATACTAAATGGTGGGCCACTTTACTAAATTTTTGGTAGGAAGTGGCCATCCAACAAAGATTTAAGAATAATTCATGGAAGTATAACATTTATAAAAACAAAAAAATGTATATATATCATAGATTATTGACAACTGTTGCCAATCAAATACCAGATGAGCTGCTTGATTCTTACCAATGAGATAGTCTTCAACATCAAGGCCAACATCTGAAGGCTTCACTGCATAGATGATTAAGAAATACACTCGTTATCTTATTTGCAAAATAGTATTCTAAACAAAAGATATATCATGAACCTAAAGAATATCAAAATATATTGTTAATTTTCTCTGATGAAAGTAAATACTATCCTCACAAAACTTTAGCAATTAGCAAGGAAAGAAAAGGATTATTAATTGAAAAATTCCAGCTTATCAAACAAACTGATTTCTTAAGCAAATTACAGTATAGGCATATTTGTCTTTGCAATTTGGTAGGATAACTGAATAGGACCTTGACTAAGCAGTTAAACTTCTTACATTCAATACTGGCACATAGATAGATCAGAGCCACCTAAAAAGTGAATTTGAAGTTTTCACTCTTAAAAAACTTGGAGGCAATATAAAACATCATGCCGCTGCTTCAGAATGGTGCATTAGAAATTAAAAATTGATGCTTTAGAATGAATTTCAAGAAAGAACTCTCCTAAGATAAATAATGATGACAAATAAAAATGGATGACCCTAAGGAACTATATATATGTTTAGTCAAAGTGGGTATGAGCCTTCAAATTTTAAATCTTGAACTCAAGGTTATCAAACATTGTCACACGTTGCCAGATCAATCCCTCACAGCCACTTCCAGAGAACTTCTACGTTCGCAACAACAAGGCACTAAATGATGCTTATGTTTCTCCAAATTCACATACTTTAACTGAATAAACATCTATAGAAAGACAAGAAAGTCATTCCCAGAGCAAGTCTTACACTCAATAAGTTGAATTTAAATGTAACTGGAACATACACCCAAGTTTTCCCTCAGCTTCTGCATGAAGAAGAAGGCTCTCAGTTTCTAACCAATGCATGAAAGCTAACCGAGACACTGCGTTCTGAGTCTCAGTTTTAAAATCATCGTGATACCTATAATCAACAAAGATACGTGTTAGTCTTAAACAAACATGGTTCCACATGCACAATAAGCCATCTGTACAAACTTCTCACCTATCGTACTGTCCAGGGCATTCACGAATAATTTCTGCGAGCTTACCATATAGTTCCCTCAGCACATCAATCTGCCCCTTTGCCTTCTCCAACACCTCTGTTTCCAAACCAACTATTAACAAAAATAATCTAAATAACAACATGATATCATAGAGAAAGAAGGAAAACACAACACAACACAGACATGAAGCCTTATAACCTACATATGCGCGCGTTGCAGTCAGAACACAGAGTTAAAAAGGTGCATTCAAATGTCACTTTCTGTACAATTAGGTTACAAATTAATTGATAATTCTCTTTTAAAAAAAAAAATCAGCTATTCAATTCAACGCTCGAATCCTCACTGACAAGAAGTCAGAATTAGAAGAATTAAAAATTTTGAAAATAATGGAGTACTCCATAAGAAAAAAAGGCAGAAATCTAGTAGAATCACCTGGTAAAGGGCGAGATTCATGACTAAGCAGGAGATTTGAATGCATGAGGCAGGTGGCAGACTCGATGTCGAGAGCGACCTTCCGAATACGCTCGCGTAAGTTATTGGAGTCGTCGAGCTGGTGGCGGAACTCCTCAAACTGCTTAACCATGAGGTGAACAGCAGGTGAAAAAGAAGCGTCCTCTCCGGCGGCCATTGAAGTGAAAGGAGAGGGTTTAGCAGCAAAAAGGAGGAGGCGTGGCGGGAAGGGAAGAAGAGAGTTAGGGCTTAAAGAGCGGAAGCGGAGGGAAATTGTACAGATGGCGCTTCGAAACGCCGATTTCATGATTGATGAAAGTGCCACCTAATTTGGGTTTTATTTCGTAATATACCATACCTCCTCCATAACGCATTACATTTTTTACTCCTTTTTCAAGTTTTCGTGCCAAAATCATGCATAAGCTAATCTGAATGTTCAGATCCAATCTACTTAAATTCCGTAATATATTTATGTGTCATTTTAATTAATCGTCCACTACCATTTTATCATTTTTTTAAAAATTATTTAACATGATTCACCACTTTTCATTTATACCACTACTAGCTTTTGAACCCGTGCGATGCACGGGATAAAGATAAAAACTACAAAATTTTGATTTAAAATTAGTTTATGCATATGAATTATATTAAGTAGTGACGTTGATAATTGTGATGTTGATAATTGTTTAATTATAATTGTAAATAAGGTGTCAATTTAATGTAATCTCATAATTATGATGAAGGGATAAGATTCAATAATGTGATGAATGGATGAGATTAAAAATGGATTAGTAATCAAAATCAAAGGTGTAAATTAAAAATTGGTTCACTAAACCCTAAACCCTTAAACCCTAAAACCCTAAACCCTTAAACCCTAAAACCCTAAACCCATAAACCCTAAACCCTTAAACCCTAAAACCCTAAACCCATAAACCCTAAACCCTAAAACCCTAAAACCCTAAACCCTAAAACTTTAAACCCTAAAACTCTAAACTCATAAACCCTATGTATAATCTATAATATAAAAAAACATTATATTAAAAAGATTATATACTTAATTATTTTAATAACTTAAATTATATCATAAATAAAAAAAACTACTAAATTTTGATTTAAAATTAGTTTATGCATATGGATTATATTAAGTAGTGACGTTGATAATTGTGATGTTGATAATTGTTTAATTATAATTGTATATAAGGTGTCAAATTAATCTAATCTCATAATTGTGATGAATTGATAAGATTCAATAATGTGATGAATGAATGAGATTAAAAATGGATTAGTAATCAAAATCAAAGGTGTAAATTAAAAATTGGTTCACTAAACCCTAAACCCTAAAACCCTAAAACCCTAAACCCTAAAACCCTAAACCCTAAAACCCTAAACCCTAAACCCTAAACCCTTAAACCCTAAAACCCTAAACCCTAAACCCTAAAACCCTAAACTCATAAACCCTATGTATAATCTATAATATAAAAAAACATTATATTAAAAAGATTATATACTTAATTATTTTAATAACTTAAATTATATATCATATTTTATTAAAAAGATTATATACTTAATTATTTTAATAACTTAACTTATATATCATAAATAAAAAAACTACTAAATTTTTATTTAAAATTAATTTATGCATATGGATTATATTAAGTAGTGACGTTGATAATTGTGATGTTGATAATTGTTTAATTATAATTGTAAATAAGATGTCAAATTAATCTAATCTCATAACCTTAAATCCTAAAACCCTAAACCCTAAAACCTTAAAACCCTAAACCTTAAAACCCTAAACACTAAACCCTTAAACCCTAAAACCCTAAACCCTAAACCCTAAAATCCTAAACTCATAAATTCTATGTATAACTACCCGTACTCGTTCTTTTTAAGGTTTTGGTAAATCAGATATTAGAAAATATCTGTCATGTGATCACCCTAATGTTTATTTAGTCAAATTCGTACCCACTTTGTTAAAAAAATTATGATACTCATACTCATACAAAACTCGTTTATCATTACCCGTTGATTATACATACTAATTTAAAATTATTAAGATGTTATGACGAATAATATTAATTCAAAATTATTATTAATGAAGAAAATAATTTAATAATGAATTAATTGTTACGTACTCGTATCCATTTAAATATAAACTACACATTTAAGTACCCGTTTCATTAAAAATATATATTATGATTCTCCATGTCTCTAATCTGTTTATCATTACCCGTTGATTACACATACCCATTTAAAATTATTAAGATGTTAGGATCAATAATATTAATTCAAAATTATTAATAATGAAGAAAATCTAATCTCATAATTGTGATGAATTGATAAGATTCAATAATGTGATAAATGGATGAGATTAAAAATGGATTAGTAATCAAAATCAAAGGTGTAAATTAAAAAATTGGTTCACTAAACCCTAAACCCTAAACCCTAAACCCATAAACCCTAAACCCTTAAACCCTAAACCCTAAAACCATAAACTCATAAACCCTATGTATAATCTATAATATAAAAAAACATTATATTAAAAAGATTATATACTTAATTATTTTAATAACTTAAATTATATATCATATTATATTAAAAAGATTATATACTTAATTATTTTAATAACCTAAATTATATATCATAAATAAAAAAAGTACTAAATTTTTATTTAAAATTAGTTTATGCATATGGATTATATTAAGTAGTGACGTTGATAATTGTGATGTTGATAATTGTTTAATTATAATTGTAAATAAGGTGTCAAATTAATCTAATCTCATAACCTTAAATCCTAAAACCCTAAAACCTTAAAACCCTAAACCCTAAAACCCTAAACCCTAAACCCTTAAACCCTAAAACCCTAAACCCTAAACCCTATAACCCTAAACTCATAAATCATATGTATAACTACCCGCACTCGTTTTTTTTAAGGTTTTGGTAAATCAGATATTTGAAAATATCTGTCATGTGATCACCCTAATGTTTATTTAGTCATATTCGTACCCACTTTGTTAAAAAAAATTATGATACTCATACTCATACAAAACTCGTTTATCATTACCCGTTGATTATACATACCAATTTAAAATTATTAAGATGTTAGGACGAATAATATTAATTCAAAATTATTATTAATGAAGAAAATAATTTAATAATGAATTAATTGTTACGTACTCGTATCCATTTAAATATAAACTACACATTTAAGTACTCGTTTCATTAAAAATATATATTATGATTCTCCCTGTCTCTAATCCGTTTATCATTACCCGTTGATTACACATACCCATTTAAAATTATTAAGATGTTAGGATCAATAATATTAATTCAAAATTATTAAATTATATATCATATTATATTAAAAAGATTATATACTTAATTATTTTAATAACCTAAATTATATATCATAAATAAAAAAACTACTAAATTTTTATTTAAAATTAGTTTATGCATATGGATTATATTAAGTAGTGACGTTGATAATTGTGATGTTGATAATTGTTTAATTATAATTGTAAATAAGGTGTCAAATTAATCTAATCTCATAACCTTAAATCCTAAAACCCTAAAACCTTAAAACCCTAAACCCTAAAACCCTAAACCCTTAAACCCTAAAACCCTAAACCCTAAACCCTATAACCCTAAACTCATAAATCATATGTATAACTACCCGTACTCGTTTTTTTTAAGGTTTTGGTAAATCAGATATTTGAAAATATCTGTCATGTGATCACCCTAATGTTTATTTAGTCATATTCGTACCCACTTTGTTAAAAAAAATTATGATACTCATACTCATACAAAACTCGTTTATCATTACCCGTTGATTATACATACCAATTTAAAATTATTAAGATGTTAGGACGAATAATATTAATTCAAAATTATTATTAATGAAGAAAATAATTTAATAATGAATTAATTGTTACGTACTCGTATCCATTTAAATATAAACTACACATTTAAGTACTCGTTTCATTAAAAATATATATTATGATTCTCCCTGTCTCTAATCCGTTTATCATTACCCGTTGATTACACATACCCATTTAAAATTATTAAGATGTTAGGATCAATAATATTAATTCAAAATTATTAATAATGAAGAAAATAATTTAATCATGAATCCATTTAAATATAAATTACTCCATTTAAAATTATTAAGATGTTAGGACCAATAATATTAATTTAAAATTATTAATAATGAATAAAATAATTTAATAATAAATTAATTGTTAAAACTACATTATAAGTTATAATTATTAATTAATTAATTATATAACATAACATATTTGAAATACCTATAGTCGTAATTATTAAATAATTTAATAATGAATTAATTGTTAAAACTATATTATGGATTTTGTTAAAATATAAAAATTAGTGAAATATGATATTATTATTTCAAAAATTAAATAAGGATTTTAAATAAGGTATCATTATTAATGTATCATTTTAAATAAGGTATCATTATTATGACAAAAAAATGAATGTTCAAGATCTAATCTTATAAGTGTGATGAATGGATGAGATTCAGTAATGTGATGAACGGATGAGATTAAAAAAGAATTAGTAATTAAAATCAAAGGTGTAAATTAAAAATTGGTTCAATTTTGACTTTTTCACTTTGCTATTATATTAATAGATATTACTTTATATAAAATATTACTTATTTGAGTATATTGAGCGTAATAATTAATATTCTTAATTTTTTAATAAATATTAGTAGTCTTGATATTTTGATTAACTCTTTCAATTGAAAAATAGTATATTTATAAAACTTTTGGTTTATTATAAAGAATCGAAATGAGAATAATAATAATAGTATTAAAAGGTAATAATAAAATTGTATTTTATATTATTATTTGTTTGATATCGAAAGAAATTGGAATGAGAATAGTAATAGTAATAATAGCGGTGGTGTATTTCATACTAATATTATTTGTTTAATGTTTATATATGTATTTTGTAGAATTTGTCATTCAAAGTCTTGCGGTCAGCGCACTGGAAGTCTTTCTTCAACAGATCTTCTCTCCTTCAACGCTTGCGGTGATTTTAATCAATCGAGTACCATTACAAGCGTCAGATTAGTGGGAGAAAGGTAAATTCTTCCTTCCTTTACGATTCTTGTTTTAGTTGTAAAATTCAAATTTTGATCTGGGTTCTAAACAGTTTGGATGTTTCTTGAAATTTTACTGACGACTTCCCCTTTAAATTTCAAAAGCAGGAGGAGGGCTTATAGAATTGCCAAGCTTGTGGCTCAGCCCTCAGAATTCAAGTGTGTGTTTCTCTCCCTCTCTCACTATTTCCTTATGTTGATTGAGAAGCAGCATGTCTTGCTTTCTTATGATCATACCAGAATTCAATTTTGTTTAGTTTGAAAACACAGAGTGCATGATTCAAATAAACTGACTTATGTAGTAGATAAAATGAAACAGAGTTTTCATTTTGCGTTTTCATGATCTATTTCGAAGTTATATTTCTATTGAATGATAGTTTCTGTCTGATGAATTTAATTACTCCATATCAAGAACCTTCAATAGTGTTGATTTAGCAGTTTTTTTTTATTGTTCATAAGCTAACACTTGGTGGGCAACTCAGTAGAAGATCCACATATAGAATGTTACCCCTCTCAATTATGGTTAACATTTCTCAACCTTGCAATTTTATCATCAGATTAAAAATGTTCCTTCTCCTCACTTTGGTTTACCATGATCATAGTCACAAATAACTGAGCGCTTTATTCTATCTTTACAGTTGGAACTGTGGTAGCTTAGCTGTAGAGTCCATGAAGTGTTTTCGTTTCTGCAACAGAGAGGAGAAGGATGAACCAAAGACCCCAAAAACGAATTCAGTCCGGCCATTTACTGGTCGTGAAATGAAGAAATTTGGATCTGAATTTAATTCTCGGAATAGTCCCAGTGCTAGGGCTGAGCCCAAAGGACGTAACCAATTTCAGAATTTGGCTGATCAACCCAGTATTCTCAAGGTTTTTACTCTTTTAGAGTTAAAACAAATCACGAGGAATTTCAGCAACAGTGCTAAACTTGGGGAGGGAGGATTTGGATGTGTTTATAAGGGTGTTATCAAGAGCTCAGAAGATCCGGCAATGAGAACTGATGTGGCTATAAAAAAACTTGGTAAACGAGGGCAGCAGGTAGATTCCCACTTTCAAAATTTTCTAAATTCTTGGTTTCCATACCTTTTTGCAGAAATTCTATTGAAACATTTACGTAGGCTGGACTTTGTTTTATTTCTCTTGGTTACAGTTGTGATATTAAGATGTCCTTACGAGCAAATGGTTTTCAGGGATATTGAGGCTATCTGTAGTAATTTATCTCGCAAAAACAGTATACTAATGTAGATGTGGATTCTATTATCTGCTGAAGATTGAACCGTTTAGAATGGACTTGTATAGGTTCGATTTTGCTTAATTAATGAATTAAGTATGTGAAAGTGCTGGGGGAGTGCCGTGAACTGAAAACAGTTTGCGATGGGCCAAAACGGCGTGAACTTAAAGCAGAATAGAGTGTAAAATGTGTATATCAATGTCTTGACATAAAGGATATCTAGACACAGAATATAACACTATGCACAGCGGAATAAAAAGAAGAAACCAGAATTAATTTTCTCACAAGTCGTGACTTGTGATGCCTTCACCGGCGAAAAACTTTCTTATTAAAACTTCAAGACGATTACAAAAATAAATCACGAAAATCAAACACGAAAAGAAATCATATTCTAAATCCTTAGACATAGGATTCACATAAGGAATATCAACACAAAGAATACAAAGTAAAAACTAAAATACTTTTCTTTTCTCAATCTGTAATCTCAGTGTTCTGCTCTGCATGACAACGATCCTTTTATAGGAATAAAAATCCTTGCTCTCCAAGCATATCATCCCACGTTCTGCATTCCGTGGAGACCAAGTTCTTCTCCACGATACCACTTATTTCTTGATGACCAAGAAGATGCTATCTTAACTCTTGCACGTTCTTCTCTCCTGCAAAAGAAATAAAGAAAATACTTTTTCTTTCCTAATAAATAGGAACTAACCCAATCCAACAAAAATAAATTACACACGTTAATTTATAAAATAAATTTAACTAAAAATACACATGTTAATTTATAAGATAAATTAACTAACTATCAGGAAAGACAAAACAATTAAAATAGGAAATTTGAATAAATCAATTTCCAACAATCTCCCCCATTTTAGGTTTCCTGCAGAAAAAATAAACTCCCCCATAATACGCAACATGACACACAAAATAAGTCGTACACTCCCCCATAATTAAAAAAACGGAAAAAAATAAACTCCAAAAATATTAGATATCACAAATAGTTTGAAATCCGAAACGTAATATCCAAACAAAAAAAACGATATACAACAATATAAAAAAACAGCGGAACGAAACAGCATCTCCATCGGATAAGCAATCCTAATCAGCATCAGAATTATCAGCATCTCCATCGAAAGTATTTGCGCCACATGTACCTCCGTCATCTCCCCCATGGTTCTTAGGCAACTAACTTTGCAACTGATCACGAACATTAAGCATAAGAGAATATTCTTTCTGAAGTGTTGTAGCATGACTGGTAAGGAGCAAGATTTGTTGGCGAAGAAACACTGTTGACACCTCACAAGACGGAGAAGAGAGCACAGAAGAAGCAGTTGAACAATACGGCAAATCACAAAGATGACCACCCTTAAGCAGAGATGAAGGAATCACAAACTGCTCAACGGTTGAAAGGGAATATGGAGATTCAAGAGCAAAACCATTAGATGTCAAGACATTCCAAATCAGAGAAGGATAAGGAAGAGTACCCGTCTTCGTCTTTATTTTAGCAAACTTGAACATATTATTAATGACCAAGACACCAAAATCAACAGGACGACGAGTATAGAGCTTATATAGTAGAGTAGCCTGATCCGATGTCACAACACTAGAGTTTGATGAAGGCATCCAATTATGAATAGCAATCTTATGAAGAGCGGCATTCAGGGAGCTAAGAGACGATACCTTCAACCTTCGTGACCAAGTGTTGATAACACCACCTGTCAACACTCGTGCAACCTCATACATGTTGAGCGTGTCTTCAGTTTCTCCCGGAGTTGAAAGATTAAAATACTTGTTTATGAGACCAACAGAGAAACGACAAACTTTACCGCGAAGATAAATTTTGCCACATTTACGAGACCTCTTTTCAAGTATTGATTCAGCCAAGTTAACATAAAATTCCTTCACAATATCATCAACATACCCACTGACCTTGACCACAGTATTCAAGAAATGTCTTTCTTTCAAAAATTAATCCAAATTGTATTTCTTGAACTCTTCTACATCAATCACTTTTTCAGGCAATATGGAACGCACAGAAAAAGAGTCCCAAGAATTTATAGTGTCTTCATAGTAGAAATGTGGGTCAGTATCCGGAGTAATGTCAAACTCTGAATCAGTGTAGTCAATCTCTTCATCAGCGTCGGCAACTTTTGATGCGGGACTTTCCGTTACATCAAGTAATCCAGAGATGTCATCTTCTTTAGTTTTACCTGCAATATCAGAAAAATCATCGAAGAAAATATTCACAGATTCTTGAATAGTACGCAACCTCAAGTTAAAAACTCTATATGCTCTACTATTAAGAGAATATCCTAGAAAAATTCCCTTATCACTTTTTGAATCAAACTTTGCTCATTGTTCTCTATCATTTAACACATAACATACACATCCAAAAATATAAAAGTATTTAAGATTGTGTTTTCTTCCATTTAAAATTTCATATGATGTCATCATACTCCCCGATCTTATATACGTTCGATTAGATATGTAACATGTTGTGTTAAGAGCTTCAGCCCAAAATCTTTTAGAAAGATGTTTAGAACTTAGCATAACTCGAGTCATTTCCTGTAAAGTTCTATTTTTCCTTTCGGCAACCCCATTCTGTTGAGGCGTCTTAGGAGCAGAGAACTCATGTAAAATTCATTTTCTATCATAAAAAGACGAAAAGAGAGAATTTTCAAATTCTTTACCATGGTCAGAACGAATTCTAGCAATTTTGACATTGTAAGACGTTCTAAACTTTTTGTACAAGTTTCTAAATGACTCAAAAGTATCCGATTTTTCATGTAAAAATTCAATCCATGTAAATCGTGAAAAATCATCTACTAAGACAAACGAATATCTCTTTCTACCAAGACTCTCAACTTCAATAGGTCCCATAAGGTCCATATGAACAAGTTCAAAATATTTTGATGTTCCAGAATGTTGAGACATCTTATGTGATACTCAAGTTTGTTTTCCCTTTTGACATGTACCACACACCATATTATCATTTTGACTCAAAGAAGGTAGACCACGTACAATATCAAACTTTGCAAGTTTCAAAAGATTTTTAAAATTAACATGACCAAGTTTTTTATGCCATAAGACAGTGTCATCAACACGCACATTGTATGCAACAAATCTGGTTTCAACCAAATAACAGTTATTGATAGATCTCTTACCTGTCATGACACAAGAATTAGAATCATCAAAAACTTCACATGAATCTTTGTTAAACTGGACATACAAATTGTCATCAAACAGTTGACTAATACTAATCAAATTTGCATGTAAACCTTCAACTAGAAACACATTATGCAATTTTAGAAAACCTTCAAGATTCAAAATACCTTTTCTAGTGATTTTACCTTTTGCTCCCTCTCCATAGGTAACCTTACCTCCATCAAATTCTTCGAAATCAATCAAATTATCTCTTGTACCTGTCATATGGCGAGAACAGCCGCTATCGAAGTACCAGGATCCTGCAATACTACTACTTAAAGAAGTATAAATGATATTGTATTTTAGATCAGATTTACGAATCCATTTGAGTTTAGTCTTAGGGTGTGGAGCAGAATGTGAAGACACTGGAGATGACATTTTATCAGATTGCATATCTTCTTTCATTTTATAGCAAAAAGGACGTATATGGCCTCTAACAAAGCAGTAATGACAGACGTAATGCCTTTTCCTAACTCCTTTTCTTTTTGGAGTAGTATATTTCTTTTGAACATCTGATAATATATCAGGTTTGACAAAATTCACAGGTTTACTACCATAAACATATAAGTTAGGAAATACTTTTTCAGGACTGAAACCTAAACCTGCCTTACTAGTTTGACCAAAAGACAACGCTTCAGTTAGAGTATACTTACCTTTATTCAATCTGTCAAAGGTTTGAGTAGCTTCTTCAAGCTTCTTTTTCATAGTGCATAATTCCATGTCCTTCTTAGTGAGAGAAACTTCCAGACGAGTGGTCACCACTTTAAGTTCATCATTTTCCTTTGAAATCGAATCAATAATTTTGCATTGATCCTTCCACTTCCCAAGAAGTTCATCATATAGAACTTTAAGTTCATTGATAACTTGCAGGGCTTCATCATTCACCTCAAATGTATCTTCTGTCTCAGAAACAACAGATGAGTTAAAAAAGTTCATACGAATAAAATTTTATGAAAATACCTGTCTGATGTCGTGACAGATGTTACGACATCACTGCATCAGAACTGATACTATCATCGATGGTGGCAAATAGTATGTTCTGATCAAAATTCTCAGGTTCGGATCCATCATCATCACTCCAGGTGGTATTCAGATTCATCTTCCTTCTCCTAAGAGTATTTGCGCATTCTTTAGCAAAATGCCCAAATCCATGACAAGCTCTACATTGAATTGAATCCATGTCATTCATTTCAATTTGACTGCTTGGAGTATACCAGCTTGTCCTTCTTGAACAACCAGGGTCAGATTGTGACTTCTGCAAATCTCTTACCGGTGTATACCTCTTTGTCTGATGTGGTGCAGGAGGTGCTGAAGACACTTGAGGAGAGTTGTTAATCTGGATGCGCGGTTTTACGCTGCTGCGATCTTGTTTATTCATCTTCTTGATGATTGTGTTAAACTTTTTCGTCAGCAACACAACATTCGCACATCCTTCATCCAACAACTCTATCTCATCGACTTCTTCTTCTACAAAACTTTCTTCTTTCACAGGTGTGTAAGATTCAGTTTGTAGAGCAAGATTCTTACCTTTATGAAACGTGTGTGGAGAATTAAGGTGAACCTGTTTATGCCCAAAGTTGAGTTCATAGGTCTTCAAGATACTCATCAATTCTCCTAGAGGGAGAGTTGCAGTATCTCTAGCTTCTTCAATAGCAGAGACCTTAATATGAAATCTCTCTGGAAGTGATCGCAAGACTTTACTGACAAGTCATTCATTGCTGATCGGATCTCCCAAAATTTGAGCTTCATTTGCAATATCGAAAATCTTTTCATTGTATGAAGATATTGATTCATCTTCATCCATACAAAGATTTTCAAACATGGTTGTGAGATATCTCATTTTAGATTTTCGAACACTCTCAGAACCTTCACAATGTTCTTGTAAAATTTCACATGCATCTTTTGCAGAGACACAATTGGTAATCATCTTGAACATGACTACATCAACAGATGAAAAAATAGCATTTAAAGCACTTGAATTGTAATTTTCATGTTGAGTTTCTTCTGGGGGGGGTCCATTCTCCTTCAGGTTTAATGATTATATTATTGTCCGCATCGATTCTTTGAGGAGGACTCCAACCATTAATAACCGAACGCCAAGCTCTTTCATCAAGAGATTTGATGTGAGTTCGCATTCGCACCTTCCACATGGAATAATTAGTTCCATCAAGAATTGGAGGGCGTAAAATAGAAGAAACGTTGTAATCCATAGTTTAAACACAAGAAAAATAGGATCTGCACTTAGTATAAATCAAGTGTAGGCTCTGGTGCCAAATGAAAGTGCTGGGGGAGTGCCGTGAACTGAAAACAGTTTGCGATGGGCCAAAACATCGTGAACTTAAAAAGCATAATAGAGTGTAAAATGTGTATATCAATGTCTTGACATAAATGATGTCTAGACACAGAATACAACACTATGCACATCGGAATAAAAAGAAAAAACTAGAATTAATTTTCTCACAAGTCGTAAGACTTGTGATGCCTTCACCGGCGAAAAACTTTCTTATTAAAACTTCAAGACGATTACAAAAACAAATCACGAAAATCAAATACGAAAAGAAATTCTATTCTAAATCCTTAGACATAGGATTCACAGAAGGAATATCGATAATGATATTCTTTTCTCAATCTGTAATCTCAGTGTTCTGCTCTGCATCTAAAGTGAGAAGACAACGATCCTTTTATAGGAATACAAATCCTTGCTTTCCAAGCATATCATCCCACGTTCTGCATTCCTTGGAGACCAAGTTCTTCTCCACGATACCACTTCTTCCTTGATGACCAAGAAGATGCTATCTTAACTCTTGCACGTTCTTCTCTCCTGCAAAAGAAATAAAGAAAAGACTTTTTCTTTCCTAATAAATAGGAACTAACCCAATCCAATAAAAATAAATTACACACGTTAATTTATAAAATAAATTTAACTAAAAATACACATGTTAATTTATAAGATAAATTAACTAACAATCAGGAAAGACAAAACAATTAAAATAGGAAATTTGAATAAATCAATTTCCAACCGTATGCATGATAGCTCACTTATGTTGTTGCGTGCATTAGATACTGTATCAGTCCATGCAATTTTCATATCTATGTATTGTTTCACATTCACGTGGGATAGTGTTAGCTTAGCTCAGTGGATAAAAAAAGTAATGTGATTCTATAATAGGTTGTGTCAACACTAAAAAAGGATGCTGAAAGATCAACATATTACATTACAATGTAATCACTATAACATCTAATAAGGTTAGCCATTTATAAGAAATGAATCTAGGAACGAGAAGTGAAAAGTAGACAGCGGAGCATAATAATATCAAATTGATTATATTGTCTCAAGTTAGAGGTAAGGTAAGGTAACCATCTGAAAATATAGATAGTTACTGAAATTTAAAAGTTCTTGATTTAAATTGTTACCAGTTTTGCAGAAGTCTCCGGAACGCGCAATTCATTCTAGTTTGTAATCAGATGTAATGTTTATGTGGATATATCTTGTCTAAATAGGATTTCACATTGTAGGGTCATAAAGAATGGATCACGGAAGTTGATGTTCTTGGTGTTGTTGACCATCCAAATCTCGTCAAACTAATTGGTTATTGTGCTGAGGATGACGAGCGAGGAATTCAACGGCTTCTCATTTATGAATATATGCCTAATGGAAGTGTGGAAGACCATTTATCAAGGTCAGCTACATCCCTTACCTGGGATATGAGGCTGAGGATCGCCCTTGATGCTGCTCGTGGCCTCGCATACCTGCATGAGGAAATGGATTTTCAGGTCGATTTATGCATTTATACTTATGTACATAATAAGTGTGTGTGTGAGTTGATATGAATGGCTCCCCTTCTTCCAATTTATGTGATGCAACTTGTAACATTACCCATAACAGATCATCTTCAGAGATTTCAAATCATCGAATATTCTTCTAGACGAGCAGTGGAATGCTAAGTTATCAGATTTTGGATTAGCTAGGTTAGGCCCTACAGAAGGACTAACCCACGTGTCAACTGCGGTAATGATCTGATCTATACATTCGTACCTTCCAATGATAGAATATGTAGAAAATCGTAGTAGAAAATATAATTTAATGAGCTTAGATTAAACCTTCATTTGGGCTTGTGATTAGGTTGTTGGGACAATGGGATATGCAGCTCCGGAGTACCTTCGAACAGGTCATCTGAATTCAAAGAATGATGTATGGAGCTATGGTGTGTTCCTTTACGAACTAATAACTGGTAGGCGTCCACTGGAAAGAAACCGACCCAAAAACGAGCAGAAGCTTCTAGAATGGATAAAACCGTACCTATCGGATGCGAAGAAGTTTGAGCATATATTGGATCCAAGGCTTGAAGGAAAGCATATCCTGAAATCGGCTCACAGGCTCTCACTTATAGCTAACCGGTGCTTGGTCAGAGCTCAGAAAACAAGGCCTAGAATGAGTGAGATCAGGGAAATGGTTCGCGACGTAGTGGAGGCATCCAATCCTCGACCACCACATAAGAGTAAAGAACCGATGGAGGAACGTCATGCAAAACTTAAAACTAGGATCAACAAAACCGATGCTGCTCGTCTAACTCAAAGGAAGGGACACTGATTCAGTGATTTTTTAAGTGAAACAAATTTTTGGAATAGCAGAATATTGCAGACAGTTATTTGTATGAAACGTGATAAATTGATGAGGCAGACTTAGCTCTGATGTGGGTGGATGTTGTACATTTAAATACAGTATTAAATTTCATCACAAAACTCCCATAGTTGTTTATAACAAGAGATTTTCAGTTGTTCCCTTTTAATTAAGTTAAAAAATTGTTTTGTACCGTAACTTTTTAACACTTTGGATTTTGTCAAAAAAATAAAAATAAAAAATAAATAAATAAATATATATATATATATATATATATATATATATATATATTTGTATCAATTTGAGTTTACTTTTAATTTTACTCAATTTTCTTTGGAAATCTAGCTTTTCACCGGAAAATTATCATGTACGTTACGTGATGTATTTTGCTAAGGTAAAACTCCAAACAAAATTGGATCAATAAATCTAACACCTCACACTAATAAAAAAAAAATTGGAAATTGCTGGTGTATGTTTGGAGATAACTAATTGAACCGATTTGGGGGACCTCAGCTAATGTTCAAGAAACCGATGTTGCCGGCGGCTCTGCCCCATATCGGTGGCGTTGGCTCCCAGTTGTGTCCGTTGGCGGTGGATGGTGGAGTGGAGAAGGATTTTCAAAGCGTTGGCGGTGGTGTGGAGGGTTGATTAGGGGTTTTGGGGATTCAGTTTTTATTTTATTTTATTTTATTTATTTATTTATTTTTTTAATTTGGGATTTTGTATATTGATCTGGTAAAAAGACAGATTATCACGCCACTTACTTTTTTTAATGGGTTAATTGCAAAAAAATTCACGGATTTTACTCCTATTACACATTAATTTTCATTTTTGAGAATTTGCAAAAAAAAAAAAAACCACTACCTTTAGGTATTGTTGCAAAATAAACCCAATTTTTTACTAAGGAATAGTTTTTTTGGGTTTTTTTTCAACAATACTTAAAGGTTGTGATTTTTTTTGCAATTTCTCAAAAGTGAGGATTAATTTGCAATAGGAGTAAAGTTCGTGATTTTTTTTGCAATTAACCCTTCTTTTATTTATAATAAATTTATTAAATACTCCATCCGTCCCACAAATGTTTGCACCCCCTCCTTCGGCACGAAGATTAAGAAAAGTGATAATTTTTAGGGGTATTATGGTATTTTTTTTATAATAAATACTCCCTCCGTCCATCCTCAATGTATTCGTTTGCTTTTTGCACGTGGATTAAGGAGTATTATTATTATATGTGTAGTAGGTAGTTGTATTAATCGAGGGTGTGAATCCCATATTTTATTTGTATTAGTGGAGGGTGTGGGTCCCATAGTCCAAAAAGGAAAATGGATAGATTAAGGATTGACGGCCTAAAATGGTAAAATTGATATATTGACAATGGACGGAAGTAATAAATGATAAAGTATGTTAGGGTGTGTTAGATAAGGGTGATTTTTTTGTAAATAAAATGTATGAGGGAAGAGTAATTGTGTTTGACTTTTTACTTTTTTAGGAAGGTGCAAACTTTTGTGGAACAACCCAAAATGGAAAGTGTATCATCTGATGGAGGGAGTACATGTTAATAAAAATAGTACTCTACTGTCTCAGGTATTTTCACCCATTTGTACGGGCACGGAGATTAAGACGTTTTTTTAATATATAATGTAAGAAAAAGTAGGGATAAGTTAATAATTTAAAAAAAATAAATAAATAAAGTTGTTGCGATTGATGAATAAAGTGTAAAAAAGTAATTAAAGTTGTTGGAATTGTAAAAAGTAGTTAATAAAATATTATGTATTTTTACCATTAATGGAATGTGTAAAAATATGTGGGACAGCCCAAAATGAAAAGTGTATAAAAATACGTGGAATGAAGGGAGTAATGTTTTAAAAAATGTTTTAAAAATGATTTGTAGAGGTGAGTTGGCAATTTTCAATATATTTTTTTTAAAAATTTAAAGTGGCAGATTCATTGGTCCAACTCCGCTTGGAGTGCCATCTCACCATACATCGGATTCCCCCAAATTAAACGGTCACGTACGTGATCATTTTTTGGCAAAAAGTTAAGTTTTTGACAAAAATTGAGCTAAATTGAAAGAAAATTTAAAATGGTACTAAATTGAATTTTTTTTAACAAAATTTAAAGTATTAAAGAGTTACTGTACAAGATTTTTTTTTTAAACTCCCTTTAATTTACTATTTCCTTTTGTGAAATGGTGCAGCGCTAAGTTCTCTGGCAAGATATATTAAAAATGATAATAATAATAGTCCTTTTGTGAATTTGTGTAGGAGTTCTCTGGCAAAATGAAATCATACTTTGTTTACAATTGATGCCTCTTTATGGTGTACCCCACCATTAGGGGCCCCACCGCCCATGCTCTGGGGATTGGTGGAGGAGGTAAATCGCAGGATGTGCCTCAAGTGACTTATAGGGAGGGCTCATTGTTAAACTTGTGCTTGCAAGGGGCCAAATCCATGCCAAAGGCATGATTCGAACCCCCAAAATACTAGGAATTGTGCACCTCATTCTGAGGTGCTAGCTCACAACTGTTGGCTGTGAATTTTCACATGACTATAGTTTTTTAAATGAGATGACCATAATTCATGAAGATGTAATATAAAAATGAAATTATAATTATACCATTAAACAATACTTGTCAATTCATTAGCAGCTCTCCTCGACAATAAGTGCCATGCACAGGCTTGCTACTTAACTTCCCAACAAAATGAATTCATCAACAAGAATTTCAATCCCAGATGGCACTTCCATTTCATCCAACATACACACACAACCACCATGGAATCAAATCATCTCATGAGAATAACTCATAATGATACAACTTTAGTTTAATACAAGAATGGACAAAATTTAGCATTCTCACATATCATCATCCAAGGTTCGGTGATTGAAATGGAGTAATAAAATTAACCTTTTATCCCGTCTGTCACTACTACAGTCTTCTTTCTTGGTTGATGGGAGTACTTAAAATCCAAATCCGAAAGAATTTCCCAACTTCACTTGGGGTTCGCACACTAAAGTAAAAAAAAAAAAGGGAAAGAAGAAAATTGGTAATCTTAGTAACTACAGAGAGTAACCCCCTTCTGTAGCTTTCTCATCCAGGAACAAATCCTCCTTCCCGCAAAACACCGTGTTAATGGCCGACACCACTATCGAAACAGTTAAGGCCAGCAGAACATTCACTCCAACGTGAGTCAGCACCAACATAACCACGGTAACCACGCTCAGCACCACCAATGCGACACAATCGGGCACAATTCTCTCTGAAACCACTACCAGATCATCGCACCAGACATTGATGCCGAGCCAAGCAACGAAATATCACAAGCCTGGTAAATAAACAGATGTAAATCACCTCCATGACTAAGATTCATCAGCCAGATAATCTAAGTGTAGGGTGCCATAAGAGTAAGATTTAAGGCTTCAAGTAACAACCTATTTTAATTTTGATTCATGACAATTTACAAGCCGAAACTTTTTGCTTTTCAGAAGAAAAGAATTCATTTTGCTGAGTCGTCTATGGAAACTGTGCAGTGGGCTGCTTGATGATTCATGGTAACAGTAAATAAATTTGTTAAGCAATCGTTACAAACATATTCTGCGGCTTGCAGAAACATCGTACAACTTGGTTTTTTAAAACATGCATCAACATTCCTTCGTTGATTTACGCCTCACTAATCAAACGTGTAGATATCATGGGGACAAATCCTTCATAAATCGTAACAATTACTATTGACCATTTCCTCCAAATCAGCTATCAAGTTTCCCATCATTTCAACAATCAAATTTAACTTGAATGAATTGATAAATCAATTGAATTGTTTTCTTGAACTTTTTTATTGTTCATAAATTAATTTGTATGTCGCTTAAAGATCATAAAGTAATTTGCACATGCAAAATCCATTATTGTTTGATAAAAGCGAGTGTGTTATAAATTATTCATCCATTTCTACATTTCAGAATTTAGAAAGAGCCTTAGGATTCCAGTGTTGTCTCAAAAAATAAGAATCTCATGTTTTAAAACAAATACCCACTTAGACATGTCATTGAGTATGTTATAGGCATAGGTTATAGACTGGAAAATTCTTCACAAATCATAACAATTACTAATGACCATTTCCTCTAAAAATCAAATATCAGTGTTCACATTCATATCAACATTACAACTAACATCATCCTATTTGCTTCAATATAAGTTGCATGTTTGATTTTCGATTATTTATTTACTATATATTCACATAGTCAGTCTTCTTTCATTTAATATACTTTAGAATACCATCAAGTCATCATCCAATTGAGCTGCCTGCTGTCACCTCAGCTCAGCTCATTCAAGATTCAACCCATGAGCTAATTATATACCTCTACAAAATGATTCTTCCTTATTTCTACACTTTAATTGATGCCTTCCCTTATTTTATTTGACATTATATCACCAAGTTTAATCCATCTTAAGACTCAGAGAAGTAAGATATCCATTTTTAACTTTAAGTCTTACCTGTCAGTCTATTTAACATTGTATTATTATCTTAACAGTTTTTAGTCCTATCCTTATTAAGCTAAGTGGAATCTAACATAAAGTTTGTGATATTCGCATCTCTTAGACAGAGTGTCATGTATTTTCCCAGAGTTTTACATGACTTTATCTGAAGTATAGTACATATTTGCCTTTATGAAGTACCCTTTTTTTACCCTCCTTTTATTAACTAAATTCATCCATTTATTGCCCTGCAGTTGATAGTATTTTCGTTTGGTTCAGGACTGGATATCTGAGTGTGTATTCAAAGAAAACTTGTGGATATTGAGCCATTTCCTACTGCATCCTTGCAAACCATGAAGGAGACAATGTATTTCTCATGTAATGATCTTCCCCCAAAAGAAAATGATCCTCTATTATCCATTTTCTTTCACACACATACAAGTGTTTATATGTAAATATAATATTGCATATAACATCAACTTGAGTATTTTGATTGTACTTCCATTCTTGAAGAATTAGGAATCTCATGTATTAAAACAAATACCTACTTAGACAGGTCATTAGTATCTTATAGCAATGGGGTAAGACAAGAAAATTCTTCACAATTCATATCGGTTAGTAATGGCCATTTCCTCTAAATCAACAATTGGTTCTCCCATTCATATCACATCACAATTAAGATCCAATATCCTAATAATCTAAGTCGGCAACATAAGTTGGATGCCATTAAGAGTAGATTTTGAGGGGAATCACATGTATTTAAATAAATACCCACTTAGACAGGTCATTAGTATCTTATAGGCATGGGTTAAGACAGGAAATTCTTCACAAATTGTAACGATCAGTAATGACCATTTCCTCTAAATCAACAGTCGGTTCTCCCATTGATATCACATCACAATTAAGATCCTGACATCCTAATAATCTAAGTTGGCAACATAAGTTGGATGCCACTAAGAGTATGTTTTTTAAGCCATGAAGCAACAAGCTATCTAAATTTGGATTCATAACCATTCATAAACTAAAACATTTTGCTTTTCAGAAGGAAAGAATGAATTTTGCTGAGTCACCTTAATTGGAGAAGATGAGTAAAAAATTCATATTCACAAATTCAGCTAAGTTTGCAAAAGCACATGTGTTCACTAATTAGCCACATCAATATAAGACTCGAGATGCTAACCTAACATCGATAAATCTTTTTCTTTTCTTTCTTTCTTTCTTTTTTCTTTTTTTTTTAAACAAAAGCTGATGCGTGGACTTGTTGCTACATCAACCTTTATGCTGCACCAAATAAAACTTAAAAGATAAACTAAAAAGTTACTGTTAAGAGTATGAGAGAAAGCTGAAGGCTGCAGGTGTGGTCGTTCTTCATTATTCTGTGTTTTTCTTTCTTCCTCTTAATTTTTTCCCTTCTTAATTCCCTGCTATGATTTGAAGTGTACTGTGAGAGTAAGCGAGAGTTATAAATCATTCATTCATTTGCATTGTTTTAGAATTTATAAAAAGCCCTAAGCTACACATGTTCTCTGAAGAATTAGGAAGCCAGTACATTAAACAACTCACACTTAAGACATTTTATCAAGTATCTCATAAGCATGTGTTAAAACAGACAAATTCTTCACAAATCATAACAATAAGTACTAATTGCCATTTCCTCTAAACCAACCACAAATTTTCCCTTTCATATGACAATCAACTTTAACCTGATAAATTGACAATGGTACTTTAAAGAGACGACATGCACTGGAATTTTGCAACCGAACAAAATAATCAATTTTCATACAGACCTGCTAAGATTGACAAAGACTGCAGCTCGTCGATTGAGAGAGGAAAAAGGCGAAGAAGGAGGTGGAGAAAGTCGGAGCGGTAGCCGCGAGAGCCAAACGACGGGCGTAAATTGGAGACAGCTGAAAGTTCAGGTAAAAGGGGAATAAGTAGAGTATTAACCCTCACATTTCTCTGAAGAATTAGGAAACCAGTACATTAAAACAAATTCCCAACATTTCATCAAGCATCTCATAGGCATGAGTTCAAAATGGCAAGTACAAATTATAGCAATTACTCCTATTAATTATCATTTCCTTTTAATTTCTACCATTTTTTTCCTATCGTATCAACGATGAACTTTAACAATTCTCTGAAGAATTACAAACATTAAAACAAATTCACACTTGGAAATTTAATGAAGCATCTCATAGGCATGCATTTCAACTGGGAAATTCTTGACAAATCATAACAATTACTAATTTACATTTCCTGTAAATCAACTACGAATTTCTGTTGCATAATCTCATCAAAAGGAAATAGCCCAAGAAAGCGAGGGTAAAATGACTGTGATAGGACAACGTACAATGGGATTTCGCAAGAACACGGTTGCCTACCTGGAGGCGTCATTTGAGAGGGGAAAGAGGTGCAGCAGACGGTGGAGTAAGCCGGAGCGTCAACCACAAGAATCAAACGGCGGTTTGAGGCGGAGACAGCTGAAATCGAAGGTCAAAGAGGAAGATAGAGGTATGGTGTGTACCGAGATTAAAGAGCAGAACCCAGCTCTGTTTGTGCCATCGATAGCCCAGGAAAGTGAGGGTGAAATGGCAGTATCTGAAGAGGAAGACGTACAATGAAATTTCGAAGATGAGCACAGCAATCAAATTTCAAATACACTACGGGAGATCATCGGTTGAGAGAGAATTGTCAGGCGACGGAGGGAGGAGAGCAGTAGCCGCGAGAAGCAGAGAACGGAGATCTCGTGAAGAAGAGACGGCAGGGATTGTGGGTAAAAGGGGAAGAAAGCCGAGTGGAAAGGAAGGGATGAGAGTACACGTGGGATGAGAGTATTCTTACGCGTGGATAATTCTGACCGGCTACCGCGAGGAAACTGGCCGGTTTACCAGCGTTCTCCTTTTATATATATAGTAGTAGATATGAATATAAAATATGTAAGTAAATGTGTATTTTAAGGAGTACATATACTATATACTAAGGAGGGTTTTGAATTTATTATGTGGCATCATGTGAGCAATTTAGGTGATGTGTCATTTTTATATATTTTTGAATTTTTTTTAATAATAAACTTGCTTAGGAAGGAAGATAATATAATTACTTTATTTTAAATAACCAATCAAAATATTTCATTTTTCTTTATTTTATTTAAAAATTTACCTAAAACTTTAAGTGTTTTAAATTTTTTATTTTTAAATAGGATTTATATAAAAATTATATCAAATTAATTGTCTTTTCATGATCTTTAATTTGACATCCATATTACTGATAATATATGATTGGAGAAATAGATTCTTAAATTTAATAACAATTTTTATATTGTAAAATATTCTTTAATAAAATATATTACTCCCTCCGTCCCGGAGAAGGTGGTATAATTTTTTTTGGGCACGGAGATCAAGGAGTATAATAATTTAATGTAAAGTGAAGTGAGAGAAATAATATTTAATGTGTAGTGGGTAGTTGTATTAGAGGTGATATGTGGGGCCCATGAGAATAGATTAATTATTTTTGTGTGGGTCCCATGTATTAAAAAGAAAATGTGTCAACTTTAGTGGGACAAACCAAAAAGGAAAGTGTGTCAACTCCTATGGAACGGAGGGAGTAATAAATAAAATATTTTTAAAAGAGTAAGAAATTATTTAATATATTTAATCTATTTATCCTTAGAATTTTAAGTTTAATAAATTTAGTTAATTATAAAATTCTAAATGAGGAATTTCATGAAAAAATAAATCTTAGTTTAATATTAATTAATTTTCATAATTTTTTATCATTAATTATTTATTTTATATTTATTTTATTATTTTTAATAATTTAATTTTAATTATACAATAATTTATAATTATTATATACATTTATTAATTTTATTTATTAAATGATACTCCCTCCGTCCCCCAAAGTATTTCACACTTTCCTTTTTCATCCGTCCCTCAAAGTATTTCACACTTTACTTTTACTAAATTTGGTAAAAAATACATTATACTAATACTCACTTTTTACACATATCCCAATATAATACTTACTTTTTCACATCTCCCAAAAACTTTACACACTTTTTCCACATCTCTCAATAACTTTACACACCTTTTTCATTAAATCAACTAAAATATATATTCTCTTTCTTACTTTATACATAAAAATACAAAATTTTCTTAAACTCCGCGCACTCCAATACGCGAAATACTTCCCGGGACGGAGGGAGTAATAGTTAGGGATGGTAATGAAATGGGCATTTCAAGTATCCATTTTATCCAAATCTTAATAGGACACGTATGAATAATTGTAAACGGGTTTGAGACGGATACAGATAGTTGTGAAAATCACATTATGGTTTGGAACGAGTACAGATAATACCTCAATATCCGCGGATACTATATATATATATATATATATATATATAAAATTCATTTAAAATAATGTATTTATATTTAATGTATTTATTTAAAATAATAGAAAAGATATAAATATTTATATAATAAATTAATATTAAATTAGTGTGGGTACCCGCGTGTATATTGATAAACGGGTATAAAATTGGTACGGGTACCATAATAAATTTTTTAAATGGAATATGTACAATTTGTTTTTATTTTAAAATCACATAAGAATACGAGTACCAAAAAAATAAACGGATACCTTACGCGTTGTCATCCCTAATAATTTAATAATTATGATTTCTTAAGATTATACTTTTTCTGTAATAATTTAAATATGATAATATAAGAACTTAATATATAAAAATAAATATTTTGTATTGACAATATAATATTAAAAATTATATATAAATTTATATTATAATGTCATGAATTTTTTAATAAACTTTACAAAAGTTTAATGTGTTGTATAATTTTTTTTGTTTAAAAATTTTAATATTCAAAAAATAAAACTTTTATGAATAAAATTATTCTTATTAATTTATATAGTAGTTGTTAATATTATTGAAAAAACTTGTTTGAAATTGTCTCAGGTGAGGGCTTAAGTCATAAGTATAAAAAGTAATAACTTGTATAATGGAAAGTGGTACTCCAACCAAATAAACTATATTATTCGGGTACTACAACCAAATACAATATGATATCGAATACATCTTTTGGGTACTCCAACCAAACACATTATATACTATTCGGGTACTACAATCGAACACAATATAAAATCTTAATTACTAAAATATTTATGTCTTATTAATTTTAAATATTTTAATTTAATTATTTTTTGAGCACGTTTAGCAAATTCGAAAATACGAATAGCTAATTCCATAAAAAATTCAAATATTCCGCGTAATGCGCGAGCTTCGTACTCATACAAGACACAAGTGATGCCACTTTATATACATATATGAATATAAAATACGTAAGTAAATGTGTATTTTAAGGTGTATATGCATAAAAGACAGAATCTTTCTACGTCATGACTAAACAAACATATATTAATTGATGATAGATTTTTCTTCATAAACTTTTAACAGGATCTTTCTTAACTTTTTTTTTTATATTTTAAATAGAAAGTTGCATAAAAGATTACAAAATTAAATAAGTACATAATGAAAGGAGAAGATGATAGATAATTGAGGCGATATGAATACATAAATCTAGCTATCTATTGTCCATCTCCAGCAAATCCACGGTAAGCGTCCATAATATCCTCCATGTTCGCTGGTTGCAACAGCAAAGCCATAAGGGGCATTTGTCGATAGTTATTATGTGGGAGCTCATATGGCAACATTACTTGAGTCGGTGGATGGGACTGTAGTTGCGGTGGTGGAGCCCGGAATTGCTGGTGCACAAATGGAGCTGGTGAATAAGTTTGTAGGTGTTGAGGACGATATGGCGGAGCAGATGAATAAGATTGTAGTTGTGATGGTCTAGGCCGTGATTGGTTCGGCCTGTAACTCGGCTCCACCGTTTGCATGCCGTTGTGCGGCACCAATGCCATCGGTTGTGCAGCTGCATTCGTTGGTGGCAACCGACCCGTGACGGAAATCATGGACAACACAGGAACATTCACAGTCTGATTCACTGTCCTGGTCATCGGAGACTGGATGGTGGCGGAGGGAGATGAAAATGGGAGGGCATGGGAGGAGCTAGTGATAACTTGAGCTGGAACGGTGCCAGAGCCCGTAGCTGCTGACGGTTCTACTTCACGAAGTAGCCACCCAATTGTTTCTCCATCAGAACGGTGGTCGAGCTCACGCGTTAACTGAAAGATTCTGGCAGCTGTTACTGTCAGAATCCTCATGCGACGACCACGACCATTAACCTTAGCATGACGATCTTTTTGATAACGACCTGGTTTGTTAGTAACTGAATTCTGATGGGTGGGAATATGGGTGGGGTAGGATTGAACTGATTCCCCTCTTCCAAGTAGGTCGGGGCAAGAGCATGATTGAGTTGCTTCTCATCCCCTTCTGAAGGGGAACTATTAGAAGTTGACATTTTTTAAGATATGAATCTATATGAACAAGGAAGATGGTCTATGCAATGAGAGTGTCACCCCACACACACAATCGGTAACCGCAGCGAAGCATAAGGATGACATCCACCGCTTCTATTTTATAATGTGCGATTTACCTCCTCCACCAATCCCCAGGGCTGGGGTACACCATTTTATAATGAAAGTGGGCCCCACCCCGCCTACTTTTCTGATATCGGAAAATGTGTACTGATTTTAACCCGAGGGGTATGGGGTTTTTCTGAAATGAAGTGGGCCAGTTAGAATATGTGTCTTCACATCATTAAAACGGTCCCACATTAGGTGAATACTTTTCAATATGTAAATTGGAGTATAGTCATCCCGGCTCGGATTCTGTGCCATTTTAGTACATCATCTTCTGTGTCAAATCGTTGGATGGACGACATGTAGGAGAGAGGAAACTATACCCAAATCCTTAAACCCTAGGGGCAATAGTTGGATTTAATTCTCCTCTTACGTGTCAATCACTGAACGCGTGACACAGTAGATGATGCACGAAAATAATACAGAAGATCCGGTGTGAATCCCTTTCAAGCTGTAAATTGTAGCGTAGTAATCTTGCTGTCGTAAGAAAAATGGTAATTACAATGATTTATAATACTTGTGATATCAATTTAACATAAAAGTAAAATAAAATATTATGTAATTGTTAAATTAATATTTCAATATTTAAAATAAGTACTCCATCCGTCCCATTGAAACGTACACGGTTCCTTTGTATACGTTTCAATAGGACGGAAGTAATTATTTTGAAAAAGTAAAATTTGTAAATTGAATATGCCAATATTTTATAATCTTTAAAGCATATATCCATTTACAAAAGACATACAAAGCTCATATCAAATTTGGAAGATCTGTATATGCAAAGTATATATGTGTTCATTTGCAAAATGACACTGTATGCTAATAAGAATGGTCGGACAAGCAATTGGAATTTAGTCAACCTAAGGGTAGCACATAACTAAAAATTTATAACTTGGTGATCCATATAAATATTTTTAATATATATAACATTTATATTTATAATTAAATTAAATTAATTACATAAATATTTTACAACTTTTTAAATTATTAATGTAAATATTAACCTTAAATTATATTTTTCAAATCTATATGAAGAACGTTGAACAAATAATGGAGAAAATAATCCAATATTAATATATTCTTTATTAATATGTTTATTAATTATTCATCATAAATTTCTTCAAGATTTAATTATATTTATGTATATATTGATGTTTTGATGTATTCTCCTATATTTCTTAATTTTCAAAATTAAAATTTTTATTATGTTTTTTTATAATTCTACATTTAATATTGTACAATTCATAAGAATAATATATTTGTGAATTGAAGATTAATGTTACGTGGATATTAATATTTTCATCTCTGTTATGTAATTTAGTTAGATATAAATGAAGTATATCATTCCATTATCTTATAAAATAATATTTATATATTTATAATAATGACACTTCTCATTGAATGAATTAAAATACTTTTTCTGTTCCAAATTAAATAGCGGAATTTAAAAAAAATCAATTTTATTAAAATTTTTTAAGATAATATAGTATTTTTTTATTTTTTAATAATTTAATTATAAAGTATGTTAAATGTGTTAGTGAGATTGATAAATTCGTAATTAAAATATAGTTTTGAAGTTTTGGATTAATTTTAGGATTTAGATTAATAATATGATATTTTTTAGGTGATGAAATTTAATATGAGACGGAAGAAAATGGAAAATATAAAATTTAATAAGAGGCGGGGAGTATGATTTTACGGTAATTAAGTAGGCTTAAACTTGTGTGTTCCCAAATCCCAAATTTCACATTTCTGAAGTAGTATACCCTTTAGTATTCCATGATATACCATTTAATATATATTAAATTATACCTGATTTTTTTTAGAATAATTATTATTTTTTATTTGAACATTTATATTATTCATATTTAAGCCTACCAGAAAACATTATATTCTTAATTTCGGTATGGGGTGAGTATTAAATTGTTATCACTCTTTATAATAATATTCTTTAATCCACGAACAAAAAGTAGTAAGTAGTTATATAACTGAGTGCGTGAGCCCCATATTTAAATTGTATTAATGGGGTGTGTGGGTCCATATGTGTAAAAAAGGAAATGAGAATTTTTTTATAGAACGCCCAAAATGGAAAAAAAAAAGTGACTCTTTGAAGGGGACGGAGGGAGGATACGTTTGCTATATGCATGAAATTAAGGAGTATAATATTTTAATTAATTTATAATTAATGAAGTAAGAAAAATAATATTTTAATGTGTAATGAGTAATTGTA
Organism: Pogostemon cablin; assembly: GCA_023678885.1. Classification (NCBI taxonomy): domain Eukaryota; kingdom Viridiplantae; phylum Streptophyta; class Magnoliopsida; order Lamiales; family Lamiaceae; genus Pogostemon; species Pogostemon cablin. The sequence continues at coordinate 291,585 of CM042977.1, read as the reverse complement.
TTAGTGTTGTGTGTGTGATCCATGTGGATATAATAATTGGTTGTGTGTGTCTCATCTATCAAAAAGGGAAATGTATAATTAATATACTCCCCTGTCCGCCAACAATGTATATATTTTGTTATTTTTGGCGCATACACCAAAAATATACATTTTAATTTTTAAACACATGAGAGACATGCACATTACATTTACTTTAGACTCATATATCCAATTTATACAACTATCCACTATATATTAAATAATAATAATTCTTAAAACACATGAAAAGACAAATGTATATTTATAAAGAAAGAAATATATAAAATTATATGAGACAGTCTCACGCGCCACATTTACTTCCGAAAATCAATGAAAATTATGATAATGCATGCAGCAATTGAACATCTCGAATATCAGCATCCTCGAAATTTTTTGTTCTCATCTTCTTCACTACCTCATTCAATTATCCATACTAACTTTTGTTAGCAGGCATGATTTTTAAAAGGACGGCACTATTGCCACCGAGAATTTACTCAGGGTACCCGATTACTTAAAAATATTATTATGAAATTACAAAAATAACCCCAAATGCACACGTCTAAACTCTTTAACTCAGGGGCGAATCCAGAAAATAAGATTTGGGGATACGACATATAATAGCAAAAACTTGTGTATCCTCGAGGACACACCGTACCCCATGGGAATACAACCCTCCCCCTTCATACTTTATTTAACCCTATGTATTGCTAGTGTTTTAAAATGCAAAGGGGCACGGAAATTGTAGAGGGACACAATGTCCCTGGAGCACAAGAGTCTCACTCACATATAATTATAAATTTTATTTTTAATATTGAAAATCCTATAATAAATAAATATAATTGGAAAAATTATAATTACTGTATATTTTTTTTTAAAAAAATAATTTAAAATATTATTATCATAAATTTATAACACATATTTAGAACAATAATAATGAATTGAATATAAATTTATGTTGCAATTAATTAATAATTTAATTACTAGATAAAATGAAAGATAAAAAAAACACAAGGTTTAAAATGAAAAAAAAAAAAGAAAGAAGGTGGAGTATATAACATTAAAAATACATATGTTTGATAAATAATTAATATGAAATAAATAAAAAAATATAAATAAATAAATAATATAAATATTAAGAAGAAAAATGGATAACGAGATTGACAAAGTGTAATGGTGAGACAGTTTCCAAAAGTGGGCTTATATAGAAAAAAGAAGAGGAAAGAAGATGTGGGAATCGAACCCTTGACATGGGGTTAAGCTAGGAGAGCTCTAACCACTTATCTATTGGAGTACAATTGTACTTACATGCTATATATATATATTATTTTTTATTTTGGGGTATACTGCATCCGCCCCTGCTTTAACTCCAAAATTATTTTTGGCTTTTCCCACCCAACAACTTAATCCAACAAAAGCTAAATGGTTTACTGTGAAGAAGGGGTTTCATCAACGATGTGGAACTTAGGAACCCATTATAGTGTTGGGTATATGGGGTAGTATTTAAAACGGCTTATGGATTACTTTTGGTAAAGTCGAGTCAAGAGTTATACTCTTTCTCCTTAAGACGAAATTGCTCCGTACTTCAGGTGCTTACGGACTATAGCAATCGCCTCCAAAATACAACGACTTTGAATTTTGGACTTGTAGCACAACTAGTCCAAAATTATCGGCGAACGAACTAATATTTTAGAACTTTCGGACTCGGGTAGGATAATTCTAGAACTAATGGACTAGAATGTAATATGCAAGTATTGAATGCAGGATTGGAATGATCTTCTGCAGAATGTGTTGGGGCCTATTTATAATAATTGAAGAGTTGTGATGTCTTTTTGGAATGGACACCTTGATTTAATCTAGGCCCTTGGATCATGTCTTTTTATTAAAGACTTGATCTAATGGCTCATATTGCACCCCTCCATTTTGGATTTGAATTTGAATTTTCAAATCTTGGAGCCAAATTTACCCTCCACAATTTTGAACCACAATTGGGCCTGCGAATCAGGCCCGGCCCAGCAAGTGGACCGGTCAGACCTGGCCCGGTGACCCGATCCGACCCGACCCTTCAGCGACCCGGACGACCCGACCCGGTGCGTACGGTGCACCCTACGTGTATCCAAGTCTAACCCATCGGAACCTAGTTTGGGTCCAAAATGAGTGTAACTATGTGCAAGCGTGGGTGCGGCTCGTGGCTTGGTTGGTTGCACCATGTGGTCCACACATTTAATTTAATTCAATAATGTGTGTAGGTAGTAATAAGGAGTTCAATTCTTCCATCTTTTTCCAATGTGGGATAACTTCCCACTTCAACATTTACTCTTCATTTTTTCTTATTTTTCTTGTAATTAATTGCAAACTTTATGTATTAATTACTCATTCACCCGGAATTGGATTTGAGCAAACGTATACACTAAATTCATCTACTCGAAACGTAGTTTCCAAATATGCAATTTGTTTTTATTTTCGACAAACGAAAATTACAAGAACATTGGTCAAAAGTGGGCTTGACCCACTTCTATACTTAACCAATTCCAACAATCCCCCACATGAATGTAATTAATGCATGTAGACTCTATCGAAAGTTCCGACGAACTACTATTGCATCAGGATAGGTAGCTTCCGGCTTTGAACCTTCCTTAGTAGAATGTCATCGGATTTACTTGCTGCTTAGTGAACATGATGTTTTGAACTAGTCAACATTTTATGTAAATCAAGTCAACGACACCCACACAATAACAATTCTAATATTCTTCGTTCTCACGTTGTGTCCAATTCGGCCCTGGACCATCTTGGATTCATAAGTGTTTTTTTTTCTCATTCGAAGCGGCCAAACTTCACACTTATATAGGTGATCTCCTATGTAGAGTATCCTGCTATACTCCACTTTTAAGGTATAGGAATCATTAAAAGCTTTTAAGGCTTACCCTCTACCACACTTCTGCAGGCTTGCACTTGATTTGAGAATGAGTTGAGATTATATTTCAAGTACTATTTCGGAACACTTACTCCCTCCATCCCGGAAGTATTGACACATTTTTTTTGGGCACGGAGATTAAGGAGTATAATAATTTAATGTAAAGTGAAGTGAGAGAAATAATATTTAATGTGTAGTGGGTAGTTGTATTAGTGGTGAGTGTGATGGGTGGGTGTGTAGGTTCAAGTAAATAAATTGTTTTTGTGTGGGTCCCATGTTCTTAAAAAGAAAATATGTCAATTTCTGTGGGACAATCCAAAAAGGAAAGTGTGTCAATATCTTTGGGACGGAGGGAGTATAACTTAGTTGTCTTATTGAACCATGTTCTTGGGATCTCCAATCATCATGGTTAAGTTACCGCTATAAACGTTCTTTAGTGCGTGGATTTTAAACCCATTCCCATTACTGCACTTGTCATTAGATCTCTATTTATGCCTTTTGTCAACGGATCCGCGATATTTTCCTTAGACTTTACATAGTCGATGGAAATTATCCCACTAGAGATCAATTGCCTAACGGTATTATGTCTCCTCCTTATGTGTCGAGATTTACCGTTGTACATGTTGCTTTGTGCTCTCCCAATAGTTGCCATGCTATCGCAATGTATCATTATAGGAGGCACTGGTTTGCTCCAACAAGGAATATCCTCTAAGAAGTTTCTAAGCCATTCTGCTTCTTCACCAGCTTTGTCTAATGCAATGAACTCCGACTCCATTGTGGAACGAGCTATGCATGTTTGTTTAGAAGATTTCCATGATACTGCTCCACCACCTATGGTAAATACGTAACCACTTGTGGATTTGGAGTCTTTTGAATCAGATATCCAATTAGCATCCGTGAATCCTTCGACTACGGCTGGATATCTTGTATACAGTATCCCATAACTTAGAGTATGTTTCAAATATCTAAGTACTCTTGTCAATGCTATCCAATGTTCTTTATTAGGATTGCTTGTGAACCTACTAAGTTTATGAACAGAGTATGCTATATCCGGACGTGTACAATTTGTTAAGTACATCAAACTTCCGATAATTCTTGCATATTTCTGTTGTGATATGGGTTCGCCTTTATTTTTGGCTAGATGTAAATTCACATCCACAGGAGTTTTAGCCGAGGGTAAGTCAAAGACATCGAATTTCTTAAGTATATTCTCTACGTAGTGAGATTGTGTTAAGACAATTCCATCAGGTGATCTAGAGATTCTTATCCCTAGTATGACATCAGCCTCACCCATATCCTTCATGTCAAAATTCATTTTTAACATGTTCTTAGTATTCACAATCACTTTGTGATTACTTCCTATTATGAGCATGTCGTCTACGTATAGACATACAATTACATACTCATTAGGCGTGCCTTTTATGTAGACACACTTATCACATTCATTGATTTTGAATCCATTTGATAGCATAGTTTGATCAAACTTTTGATGCCATTGTTTAGGTGCTTGTTTTAATCCGTATAAGGATTTTATTAACTTGCACACTTTCTTTTCTTGGCCAGGGGCAACAAACCCTTCAGGTTGTTCCATATATATTTCCTCTTCTAATTCACCATTTAAGAAAGCTGTTTTGACATCCATTTGGTGTATCTCAAGATTATGCAAAGCTGCAATTGCTATGAGAACTCTAATGGATGAAATTCTTGTCACAGGTGAATATGTGTCGAAGAAATCATATCCTTCCTTTTGTTTGAATCCTTTAGCTACTAAGCGAGCCTTGTATTTGTCAATTGAACCATCAGCCTTGTATTTCTTCTTTAGGATCCATTTGCATCCTAAAGGTTTGTTGCCTGGTGGGAGATCGACCACCTCCCAAGTATGGTTTTGCATAATGGATTCAATTTCGCTGTTGATAGCCTCTTTCCAGAGAGGAGCACCTGGACTAGACAATGCTTCATGTATTGTCCTTGGTTCATTTTCTAGCATGTAGCTTATAAAATCAGAACCAAAGGACTTTTCCTTCTTGGTTCTTTTACAACGCCTTGGTTCTTCCTCCCTTTGAGGTGAACCTTTTTCTATAGCGTCATGAGTTCTTTTATGCGAGCTCACTTCTTGTTTTTCCTTCTTAGGAAAAATATTCTCAAAGAACACTGCATTTCTAGATTCAATAGTCATTCCCTCATTCATTTCAGGAACTTCTGACTTATGAACCAAGAAACGATATGCACTACTATTGTATGCATAACCAATAAAGATGCAATCAACTGTTTTGGGTCCTAGCTTTACTTGTTTTGGTTTAGGTACCTCAACTTTTGCTAGGCACCCCCACACTTTGAGGTAACCATATGACGGTTTCCTTCATTTCCATAATTCATATGGAGTTTTATCTCTTTTCTTGTGTGGTAGTTTATTAAGAATGTGGTTTGCCGAAAGCACCGCTTCTCCCCACATGTTCTGGGATAGGCCCGAGCTAATCAACATAGCATTCATCATCTCTTTGAGAGTTCTATTTTTTCGTTCTGCAACGCCATTAGATTGTGGTGAGTATGGTGTTGTAGTTTGATGAATAATGTCATTTTGTAGATAAAATTCTTCAAATGGAGCCACATATTCTCCACCTCTATCACTTCGAATCATTTTGATTCTAATGCTTAGTTGATTTTCGACTTCATTCTTAAAGTTTATGAATGCATCTATTGCTTCATCTTTCCCTCTTAGAAGATATATATAACAATACCTTGTGCAATCATCGATAAATGTAATGAAGTAATTCTTACCCCTCTTGTTGGTGCGAACTTTAAATCACATATATCAGTATGGATTAGTTCTAGAGGTGTAGTACTTCTTTCCACTGAATGAAATGGAGTTTTTTGTCATTTTTGCTTCAACACAAATTTCACATTTCTTTTGTGGATCTAGTTCCATTATTGGCAACAAATTTAAGTTGACTAATTTTCTTAGTGAATTTAAACTTGCATGTCCTAATCTATCATGCCATATATTAGAACTCTCGGCCAAGTAAGAAATAACTTTTCCTTTATTTTTAATATCACGGTGTACAGTCATTACATTTAGTTTGAAAATACCCTTTTCAAGGTAACCTTTTCCTACAAACATTCCACTTTTGGATAGTATATATTTGTCAGACTCATACACTTGTCTAAATCCGGCTTTACTAAGCAATGATCCAGACACTAAGTTCTTGCGGATGTCAGGGACATGCAACACATCCACAAGTTGGAGCACTTTTCCCGATGTCATCTTCAACACAATTCTGCCTAGTCCAATGACTTCAGATGTTGAAGAATTTCCCATAAATAATTTTCTACCATTTATCGGGATGTAGGTAGAGAACATTTCCTTGTCCGAGCAGATGTGTCTTGTTGCTCCACTATCCACAAACCATTCTTGTGGATTATCCACAAGGTTTGCTTCAAAGACCACAGCCGCTAGGTTTAGTTCGGACAAGTTGACGGATACCGACTTCTCTTCGGCTAGGTTAGCTCGGCTGTTGTTTTCCTTCTTTGGTTGACGACAGTTTTTCGCCATATGTCCAGGCTTGTTACAGTTGTAGCAGTTGCCTTTAATCTTCTTTGCAGGCTTTTGCTTTTTGTCATTCCGCTTCCTCTTTTTGTTTTCCCCGGATTCAACCAAATTAACTCTTGCCTCTTTGCTTGACTTGATTTCAGACTTTCGATTATCTTCTTCGATCCTTAGTCTCACGATCAAGTCTTCAAGCATCATTTCTTTTCTTTTATGCTTGAGATAGTTTTTAAAATCTTTCCACAGAGGCGGTAGCTTTTCAATTAAAGCAGCTACTTGAAAAGATTCACTCAATTCCATACCCTCGGCATGGATGCCAAGTAAGATCAGTTGTAGTTCTCTAACTTGATCCAATACAGTCTTGGAGTCCACCATTTTGTACTCGAGGAATTGTCCGACTATGAATTTCTTCATTCCGGCATCATCCGCTTTGTACTTCTTTTCAAGTGACTCCCATAGTTCTTTAGAAGTTTTAAAATCTGTATAAACATTATAGAGTGAGTCATCTAACCCATTTAGAATGGAGTTACGACACATGAAGTCACTATGTTTCCAGATTTGAACGGCAACTTTCTTTTGATCATCAGTTTCATCTTCTTCAACCGTTGGAGCAACTTCCGTCAAAAAACGGGCGAGGTTGAGTGTTGTTAAGTAGAACAGTATTTTCTGTTGCCAGCGCTTAAATTCCATTCCATCGAACTTAGGTGGTCTCTCGGCGTGAACAGGTGCAGTAGTAACAGTAGCAGGTACCGGTGCAGTAGTAACATTAGCAGGTACATCAGTAGCCATCTTTAAATACAAAAAAAGAATTTCGTCTTAAGATTGTTGGGTATATGGGGTAGTATTTAAAACGGCTTATGGATTACTTTTGGTAAAGTCGAGTCAAGAGTTATACTCTTTCTCCTTAAGACGAAATTGCTCCGTACTTCAGGTGCTTACGGACTATAGCAATCGCCTCCAAGATACAACGACTTTGAATTTTGGACTTGTAGCACAACTAGTCCAAAATTATTGGCGAACGAACTAATATTTTAGAACTTTCGGACTCGGGTAGGATAATTCTAGAACTAATGGACTAGAATGTAATATGCAAGTATTGAATGCAGGATTTGAATGATCTTCTGCAGAATGATGATCTTCTGCAGAATGTGTTGGGGCCTATTTATAATAATTGAAGAGTTGTGATGTCTTTTTGGAATGGACACCTTGATTTAATCTAGGCCCTTGGATCATGTCTTTTTATTAAAGACTTGATCTAATGGCTCATATTGCACCCCTCCATTTTGGATTTGAATTTGAATTTTCAAATCTTGGAGCCAAATTTACCCTCCACAATTTTGAACCACAATTGGGCCTGCGAATCAGGCCCGGCCCAGCAAGTGGAACGGCCAGACCCGGCCCGGCAATCCGACCAGACCCGGACCGGTGACCCGATCCGACCCGAACCTTCAGCGACCCGGACGACCCGATCCGACCCGGTGCGTACGGTGCACCCTACGTGTACCCAAGTCTAACCCATCGGACCCTAGTTCGGGTCCAAAATGAGTGTAACTATGTGCAAGCGTGGGTGCGGCTCGTGGCTTGGTTGGTTGCACCATGTGGTCCACACATTTAATTTAATTTCTGCAGAATGTGTTGTGGCCTATTTATAATAATTGAAGAGTTGTGATGTCTTTTTGGAATGGACACCTTGATTTAATCTAGGCCCTTGGATCATGTCTTTTTATTAAAGACTTGATCTAATGGCTCATATTGCACCCCTCCATTTTGGATTTGAATTTGAATTTTCAAATCTTGGAGCCAAATTTACCCTCCACAATTTTGAACCACAATTGGGCCTGCGAATCAGGCCCGGCCCAGCAAGTGGAACGGCCAGACCCGGACCGGTGACCCGATCCGACTCGAACCTTCAGTGACCCGGACGACCCGACCCGGTGCGTACGGTGCACCCTACGTGTACCCAAGTCTAACCCATCGGACCCTAGTTCGGGTCCAAAATGAGTGTAACTATGTGCAAGCGTGGGTGCGGTCGTGGCTTGGTTGGTTGCACCATATGGTCCACACATTTAATTTAATTCAATAATGTGTGTAGGTAGTAATAAGGAGTTCAATTCTTCCATCTTTTTTCAATGTGGGATAACTTCCCACTTCAACATTTACTCTTCATTATTCCTTATTTTTCTTGTAATTAATTGCAAACTTTATGTATTAATTACTCATTCACCCGGAATTGGATTTGAGCAAACATATACACTAAATTCATCTACTCGAAACGTAGTTTCCAAATATGCAATTTGTTTTTATTTTCGACAAACGAAAATTACAAGAACATTGGTCAAAGGTGGGCTTGACCCACTTCTATACTTAACCAATTCCAACATATAGATTATAATTACCATTACCCATTATAGATTATAATTACCATTGAGATGCGAAAAATGGTTATGGAGATAATATTCTAGAATCTGTGTTATGATATTCGAGAACTCACCCACCAATTCTGACCAGGCGGCCACCAAACAAATATGGTTAACCTGGCCATCGGTGTCGGCAATCCGTAGAGACTACCTCAAGAATTTGTCAACTCTGTTTTCGGAATAAGAGTGCAACTATTATGGATTTTGAGTCGGTTATTATTAAAGATGAATTTACCACCCATATGTTTTTGATTTATTCTTTCTTCATGGAGCATATTCACTGTTAAAATTATGCTGGATTCACGATGTTGGGTGGCAAATAAATATGGTTTTATGTTTGAATTTAGGAAGGGATCTATAATTTGGGGGTTATTTTTGTAAATTTTTAAAATAATTGAGTGTTCTAAAGTAAAATTTTGGATGTCAATAGTGTCGTCCTATTTAAAATTCGTTTTCTATTTTTCTTAACTTTGAATTTTTATTTTTTCTCGTTTACAATGGTTGATGGGCTTAACTCATATAATTTTCCTTTTTGCAATAGTAATCATAATAAATTATTTAAAACTCGTTTTTTTCGAGTAATACCAACATTTAATAATTCCTATGTATTTTTTCTTACCTGGCATCAGTCGAAATCGAACACATGACTTCCCTCTTAAGGTTTGACAAGCAAACCACTTGACCATTGATTCATTTGGATATATTTGCTACATATATAGTAAATAATATAGAAATCTCGGGGGCCAAGTGCCCCCTTAACCCTACATGGGTCCGTCCCTGCTTGGCATGCATGATATATCTTACTCACATGTTTTACAATAGACTACTGAATACCCTTAGACTACCCTACAAGAATTGGCAAAGAAAGAGCACGGTAAATTGATGCACTGGTATCAAATATATACATATATGTTTATAAATTATCAATTAAATAATTGATAATTATGTTGATACATGATTAGTTTGTTAGGATGAGATATAATTTTATATATGTCATAGTTACTATATTCTCAATAAAATATGTACAATTGTATTTACTAAAATTATAGTTTAACAACCTTAAGAAAATACTTTAATTACTAAACATACTTTAATTACTAATTATTTTTTTTTTAGTGAATCATACAATAATTATTTAAAAATTATATTTTAATTATCATTTATCATATTTTAACTATCTCAAAACATATACTCTACCTATTTAAATATTTTAATAATGAATGAAATCATAATTCATAGTATAGACTAACATTACAAGAGGTGGACATCGGGAATAATGAGAAAAGTGTAAATGTAAATACAAAATATAAATTTGGTGCATTTGTTTTACAGAGGGCCCACCTTAAAACCGGACATCCAAGACAAAGTGGAAAGAAACTCAGATGGTTTCATCATACTCTCATCCATGCCGGGCTGAGGTAGGGTTTGGGGGAGAGAAGAAGTCTAAGTTGTAGTGTCTCCATACAATCTCAACCTCATTCATCCGCAGGGTATACCCCATTTTCACATCTTACCATATGAACCACACCCTATACCATAATTTCAAATTATTGAAAAACAACTCAACCGTGTGACTGAATATTCATCAACTTGTTTTCTATGTTTCTTAATATTCACTCTTTTAAAAAAAAAAATTCTAATAACCGCAATTGCTTTTGAATAATGCTCTTTGTACATATAACAATAGGCTCTCACAAGTAAGCCATTTCATAAATCACTCGTAATGTAAATAAAAAATCTTAAAACTAATTAAGAAAGAGTAAAACGATCACAACGTATGATACGATTTCATTCAAGGGTTGCTTTCAAAGACTTTGTAGTGTAATTAATCAACATACTATTTTTCTTTCACATTTAAATTCCCATCATATGTTGGATCTTATAATTTCAAATATATAGTTGAAATATAAAAATCTTACAACTATATTTTTCTTACTCCATTTTCTTCTATCAGTAGACTCATGTATACCAATAATTAATAGTAGGAATTTGGGTGTGGTGTGTGTGAGAGAGTTGGGAATGGTAATTATGCTGGTCCTAGGTTGTTATATATATATGAATTGCTATTTATGTTGTTAGATGGATTCATATGTAATAAATTAAAGAGTGAGGCTCCTGTGCACCCGGGCGCACGGTGTGCGCCTTTACAATTTTCATGCCCCTTTACAATTTAAATCCCTAGCAATACATAGGTTTAAATATGATTGGAGGAGAGGCTGTGTTCACACGGGGACACGGAGCATCTTTCCGTGTCCCCGGGCGCACATGAGCTTTTGCCTAAATTAAAAGAACAGGGGTTTCAATTTCTAGTTTTATTGAAAACTAAATATTGCATATAGATTTGGTTCGCATCATCCAAATTAAAGAAAAACTTAAGAGTTATACACGTATATACATAAATAAAGGAAGCAAGTATTTAGCAGAAAAAAAAGGCTATAATTTATTTTTACATCAAATTAAATATTAAATGGATTTAGAAAAAATGTGATGAATAAAAGATAATAAAGTAGGTGGGGAGAGAGGAAGAAGTGAAAGCGAATGAGTGATTAAAATTATAGAGTTGAGTTGTATTGTACGTATAGTATGAGTATCCTGATGATGATGCTAATTGCAAAAAGAACTTTTTTTTTTTTAATTTGCCTTCTTTGTTTCACCAGAAAATTGAGATGTTTCTCCTGTTGATGAGGAAGAGCCCAGAAATATTAGAGAAGTTCTGATTTATCCGACAAAGGAGAAATGAATGAAAACGATGAAAGAGGAGATGGAATCTATGAAGTCAAATCAAGTATGGGAACTTGTAGATCTTCAGAAGGGACGATAGGCAATTGCGAATAAATGAATTCTCAAAATCAAAAGAAAGACTGATAGCTCAATAGAGAGGTGCAAAGCTCGCTTGGTGGCAAAAGGTTATACTCAAGAAGAGGGTATAGATTATGAAGAAACTTTTTCACCTGTAGTGAGGTTTGCCTCAATTCATTTACTGTTGGCTATAGTGGCTAGTATGGATTTAGAGTTACACCAAATGGATGTTAAGACCGCATTTCTTAATGGAGAATTAGAAGAAGAAATCTACATGCAACAGCCTGTAGGATTTATTCTTCGAGGCCAAGAGGATAAAATTTGTAGATTGAAGAAGTCGATCTACGGACTCAAACAATCCTCTACATAGTGGTATTTGAGGTTTCACTCTACGATCATCTCATATAGCTTCGTTATAATAAACGAAGACCACTGTGTTTACATTAAACGATCCAATGGATATTTTGTGATTCTATCCTTGTATGTGGATGACATACTACTAGCTAAAAATAACAAAGAGTATCTTGAAACCATAAAAGGATGGTTATCTTCGAATTTTGAAATAAAAGACATGGGTGAAGCAGAGTACATATTTGGTGTGAAGATCCATAGGGATCGTTCAAAGAAGCTATTGGGTTTGTCTCAACAGACTTACATCAAGAAACTTTTATAACGATTCAAGATGGACACCTGCAAACCTAATGATATTCCCATTTTGAAAGGTGAATCATTGAGTCAGCAAATGTGTCACAAGACTCAAGATGAAAAGAATGAAATGGCCAGAGTACTATATGCCAATGTGATTCACTGCAGATTATTCTCTTTGTTATCAAGAAAATAACAGTACACTGAATGCGTATACAGACACTGACTGGAGTGGTGATTTAGATAAACATAAATCAACTCCCGATTATGTCTTCTTGCTCAACAATTGAGCAATCTCATGGTGTAGCAAGAAACAGACTTGCTGATTGACGCTATTTTCACCTAGATTTTAGTGTCTTTTTATATGTGTTTTCGTATTATTTTATCCGTATTTTATGTGTTATTTGGTTGTGTTTTGTGTTTTTATTGAAATATGTGTGAATGAGCTTAAACCTATGATTTTTACTTTTTATTGGATGCTAGACATGATAAGGAAGACGTAGGAAAAAATGGATCTCAATTCGGAGTTGAAACGAGGAAGAACGAGCCAAAACAGTGAAAGAGGAAGCAGTGCAGCAAGAACACGGGCCGTGTACAGCGCACGGCCCTGTAAGAAGTGGCCGTGTGCCGACATCAGAAGATCCAACACGACCATCCTGTGCCCGTGTTACAGCACACGAGCCGTGTTGCAGTACACGATGCGTGTTGCGTAACACGGCCCTGTCCAGAAAGCCGTGCCACAACGTCAGAAAACACAACACGGCCACCCCTGTGGCCGTGTGCTGCGCACGAGCCGTGCGCTGTCCAGAGCTCGCCGTTGACCAGAAGCCCTAGACACGACTCGGGCCGTGTTACAGCACACGAGTCGTGTAGGTGTCAAAACTGCTGAAATTTCCAGAAACTTCTAGAAGCTTCCCAAGGGGTATAAATTCCCATTTATTCAACAATTGAGAGAAGATCCGAAATTCCACCCTTCTACACACACCTCACACACCATTTCTTCCATTTTCCACCATCATCTTCATCCATTCTTCATCCCTTCCATTTGGGTGTTGAAGATCTCAAGAAATCAAGAGCTAGAGTTGGAGATCCATGAGTATTGAAGATTCTCTTCAAGAAATTGCTAGGGAAGATTCACATCTCTTTTGATTTTCTTTTGGATCTAAGACTATGGGTATTTGTAATGAATCATTTATGTGTTTTGTTACTTTTATCATGTTAGGCTAATCCCTCTAGTGGGATTAGGAACATGAAGAGCATATTAGATTTTTATTATCATGTGAATTAAATTGATTTTTGATTTAATTGATGTTGATTTCTATTCATGGAGTTTAATTGTCTTGATGTTGTGATGGCATGGTTTGTTATTCATAATTGATTATTGGTTTAATGGATTGTTGATCAATGAATTGATTTATGATGATTAAATGCTATCATAATGTTCATGTATGTATTGCTTGGAGTGAGACGGAAACGACCCTCTATAGTATTAGGAAGGCATGATTAGACATCGAGTTTGGGTTTGACCGAAAGGATATTTGAATTCGATGAGGGGAACCAATCCATTTGTTGGCCTTAGTACACAAAAAGGGAGAGTTTAATCTAACTAGTACCTAGATGGAAGGGGTTAATGTTGGGCTTTGATCTTAAGTGCTTTTGGGAGTCTAAAATGGATCAACAACCTTTGTAACCCGAAAGGGAGCTTAGGATACAATCGTGATCACCCTTAGTCTACATCAATTAAGTTGGATTCCTTTTGCATGATAGTATGAATTGAGTATGCTTGGATGTTTCTAATCCCATGTTTTTCATCCTTGAACTTTAATACCTATCCTCTTTTATTTTCATTCATCTTCACTTGTCGTTTCTCTTATTTGCTATTTTTATTTGCTTGCTACTTGCTTAAGTGGTTAATCAATCTCAAAACCCCTTATCATCTTTACAAAAACGACATGAACATTGAGCTCACGTATTTTGCTAGTCCGAACATAACTCCTTTGTGGATTGATAATTTTTCTTGGGATATACTACTACAACGATCGAGTATTCTTGCTCGTGAGTGCTACAAAAATAGGCAAACAATTGATATACACTGAATGCGTATACAGACACTGACTGGAGTGGTGATTTAGATAAACATAAATCAACTCCCGATTATGTCTTCTTGCTCAACAATTGAGCAATCTCATGGTGTAGCAAGAAACAGACTTGCATAGCACTGTCCACTATGGAAGCCGAGTTTTTGGCATGTGCGTCTGCAGTTCAAGAGGCTATTTGGTTGAAAAGATTCATGAAACATTTGGAGGTCTCAAACACTCCAGTGGGAGCTGTTTTAATTAATTGTGATAATCAAGCAGCTAATTGCTTACACAAAAGACCTCAAATATCATGGAAAAACCAAACACATTGACACGAAGTTCAACTTTATTAGAGATATAGTAGACAAGAAGAAAGTGATTTTTAGTTACATTTCTACTCATTTGATGTTAGCAGATCCTTTTACCAAACCAATTCCTAAAGATGTATACATAGGTCATGTAAAGGAATTGGGTATGCGAAGGATTTAAAACGATGTATTGAATATGTTTATGTATGTTAATGAAATAGTTAATGGCTTAACTATTAATATATGTTTTATTAATTATATGTGATGGTTCATATATAATAGTATGTCGGCAAGTTATGATTAGCTTTCTCGTACGAGCAATCACCTATGGCTAAGTGGGAGCGCAGAGATGAGATTACGATGATTAATGTAATCAAGATAGATTTCGCCACGAATTTAATCCACCTTGTTGTAAAGCTAAATCGACGGAGATCCTATAAGTTGGAGGGAGGATATCCGGGTTAATTGTATGGGACACACTTGAACTTTGATTTACACGATGTCTAAATTAGATGAAATACGGCATACGCTTTCTTGGAAGAAAGTTAAAGACATTGTGACATGTGTTTTAGGTAAACGACATGCGCTAAGTTGATCCCAACAGGATTGAGAAAATTATCCCTATTTTCTCAAAAGTACGAGTCCTTATCTATTGGTTACCCTTATGACTTTCTACTATATTTTAAGTCTTCACTTTGGAGTTGATACTTTAGCATGTTACCAAAAGAGCTATGGTTAATAACGGCAATGCGATGCATGTCTAGGAAATCAGCTACAGTTGGAGACTGCAGATACTTAGTGAGATGGGAAGAACGTCTTAATTTAACATATACTATTGTGATTCATTGACTAATCAATCAAGAAGGGTCTTAATTATGAATACATAGTTTTTTGAAAGAAGGTTGAATATGCTCTGATAAGTTCAGGGATTGAAAGGAGATATGTCTGTTGGATTGTATACTAAAAGTCTAGCTTTAGTATGAACAATGTCATAACAATATTTGAAATGAGAATCATTGATCAAATGATTGCATCTTATAATTTATTTTATATGCATGATGCAATAGTTCATTTACTTTATACTGTAGATAATATGTTGTGCGACAACACGCGGAAGATCATATTATCGGTTTCCTTATAAAGTATAAACAGATGCTCACAACTGAGATAGACGGGGACTCTCTATCGGTATGGTTGTAGTGTGGTTTAGTATTAGCTTGTCTTGGCTATAGAATCACATTAGTGCACTTGTGTGTATTGAGCAGGACCGCCTGAGATCGTTCTTCTTATACTGACTATATAGTAGAACTTGATCTCTGTTATTATGGAAGTTCGTGCTCTTAATCCCTATACAATAACCTCGACACGTAGGGCAGTATGTATTTCTTTGATTCATCAATGGGTGAGATTTATAAGTATTAAATCAACAAACTCGGTGAGTTGGGAAGTAGTGCTGTATTTATGGTGTGCTGTTGATTGTAGAAGGAATCCATGTCCGTCATAGGTTGATGATGTCCCCTTGAGGAGCTCATAAGGTTTATCATGTATATCTTGCAAGTGGATTAATTTCCGGCATGATAAAAAAGGTTGAGTGGTACTACTCTCGGACGAGATATTAATTAATTAGAGTTGTCAGTAACTTAATTAATTAATGGACATTGAATATCTTAAACATGGGGAGACTATCGGGCTTATAATAAGAAGGAGCCCAGAACATAATTTGAGATTGGATGGGTAGTGCAATAATAATATTTTAGTGGACTATATTATTATTATTGGATTTAATTAAAAGCTTTAGGCTAAGCTTGGTTAATTAAATTCAATTGAGGTCCAGCCCAATTTCTCCTCCTGGTCCCTGCAGTAGCCCTTATAAATAAGTTATCTCAGTTCCTGTTAACCCTAAGTCAGTGCCTCATTTGACAGTTAGAAAGAACAGGAGCAGATTGAGAGAATCCTGCGGATTGTTGCCCACACAACAGCAGGATTCAACTTGGGACATACTGCAGAAGATTGAGAGGTGGTTCTCTGCAACGGTTCATCCTCTACATTAACCCAGAAGTACGGTAAACAAGATTTAATTGCTTCCGCTGTTTATTGTTTGCCTGTTTACTAACGATCACGTTTGAGCCACAAGATCCAATTGCCCAACAATTGGTATCAGAGCTTTGGTTTCGTGGTGAAACGTGAGACATTAGTAGTTAAGTTTTGTGCCTTACGTGTTAATTGTCGTATCGTAAGCATGTATAAATAGGCTTCTGTGATTATGTGAAATAATCTGTTGATTATTGTATGAAGAAAGCATGAGATTTGGGGTTTGAATATTTTCTATCATTCATGAAATCCATATCTGCTTTGTGTTATCGTTGTTATTCGAATACGAAACAACAAATACATACGGTTGTGAGCGACAAAGAAAGAAAGCCAAAAACACACACGACTGCATACAAAGCTGAAACCAACTCGCCATCGTTGACGCCATCCGACAACACAACCACGGCAGAAATCGTATACAGTGGTGAAAGCCTTACGGCTGAACGGATGGTACGACTGGAATGTGTGGGCGAGCAAGGCAGATTCACGGCAATCTGACGGTGACTGACGGAGGGCATCGTGGCAACTGTCTACCGCTGACCGGTGCTGTTCAGGTGTTGGATGCGGAGTTAGGCGATGCTGTTCATCGGAGGCGACATGACCGATTCGGCGAGCCTTGGCACGATCGTTTATCGTCTGATGATGGCCTGATGGAAGCCGATCGAGAGCAGCGCTGATGCGTGCAGAGTCACGGCTAGAACAGCCCCTCCTGGCGAGGTCGTCGAGGGCTGATGGCCAGTGGACTGTCGGCTCATGTCCGGCAGTAGCTGTGGGCGCGGCGCGGCCGATGGAGGCTGGGGCGCCAGCGGTAATGGATTGAAGTCGGCGATAGCTCCGATGGCTCTGCGCGACGGCGTCGCTGATGGACGTTCACGGCGGGATAAATTGGTCGCGGCAGAAGGGTCGACGGCGCGACGACGGTGGCTGATGACTTGCAGCGATGTCAGAGGTGACTCAGCAACGCTACCGGTCGACTCTGAAACTGCTTTCGGGCGAGCTTTTCTCAGTCCCGGTCGCGACCGCCATTGTTCAGGGCGAGAAGGGGAAGAGCAGTGGCTGGCGCGACGTTCAGAGATTTCAGACCTTGACCGCAGACTACGGGCGAGGCGATGGTGGTCCCCAGCCAGTCGACTCGACGTTTCCGGTGCGGTCAGAGGCTCGATTCCGGCTTACCAGTCTGGACAGTCGTCGGCAGCAGCAGATGTCTTCAATGAGCAGTCCCAGGATGAATGAAGGGTGCGGCTGATGATTAGGGCAGAGGTTTTGTGATGGGCTGATGGGCTAAGTTATTGGGCCTATCCCCATTTTTTTAATTAAAATGGTTGTGGGCTGTATGGGCCTTATTTTAATTAAATTTAGGCTATTATTTTTGGTGGATATTGGGCCTGTTGATTTAATTTGGTTTTGGGCTGTTGGGCCCAATTTTAATTAAATTTCATATGGGCCTGCTGGACCAATATTAATAGCTGGTTTTAATTAATTGTGGGTAATGGGCCAAGCATGATAAATTAGTTATTTATTAATAGGCTAATTTTGTGCTAGAGGGCTTGTTGGATTTAATTTAATTTTGGGTTAAGATTATGGGCCATAGATAATGAGCATGATTAATTAATTATTAATTAATTAATCTGCTGCTCATTTTGTGCTTATTTGTTGTTCTTGGGCCCAAATTGATTGATTCACATTTTATGCAATTAATTAATGATATATAACTGATTTAATTGTTTTAACTTGACAATTAATTGTTATATATGAAAGGCATGTTCTATATGATTTATTTATTTAAATTGCTGTTAATAGAAGCATGTCTAAGATGTATATTTTATTTATGAAATATTATATGCATGTTTAAAACCCTCGGTGTTAAATAACTAAGTGGGAGAGGGGATTGGTAATAAATTCCCGCGGCCTCCATTATTGGTTTGTAAGTGATGTGAGTAAACTTGCGTGTTGGCATAGGCCTTCCTCCCTAACGGATGAGTTTATTCACGGATCACTGGTACAGACTTCATAAATAATTATTGTTTGTAATGTGGCACATAAACTTGCGTGTTGGCATAGGCCTTCCTCCCTAACGGATGAGTTTGTGTGCGGTACACTGGTACAAACTTATAATTGATGATTGTAGGAAGCTACCCGAGCGCGTGTGTACTTCTCCAACTGTAAGGTACATAAGCTCGCGCAGTGGACTTGAGATCAAATAATGGTGTACACTTAGGTGTAAATAATTAGTATCATCCCCAACGGAGTCACTGCTATTATTTGCATGGCTAAAGAGTAACCGACTATTAATTATTTTGCCATAAAGTTAGGTTGACAAATGAAATTAATGGGTAAAACCTTCTCTTGTAAATGTTCGGGTTTGTAAACGTCCACACTAACGTGGCTTGCAGACTCACGGTGCTTGAGATGTCGGTGAATTTTATTTTATATTGTTTTGAGGGAAACAATATAAAAGGATAAAATTTGAAGTTTTGATCAGTAAATTTAATCGTGATTCTCTGTATTTCGAATAGTTTTAGTCTCACTAATTGTTAACTAAAAGACATTATATTTACTTGTCCAAATTAGTTGATTAGAAAAGAATCTTGGTTTTGAAAATTTACTGCTTAAGAAAATACAAGTGTGTTCTCTCATAGGACGGCTCATGATGCATGTTAATGTCTCTAGTGAAGAGATGAGAGGTTCATAGAAATATGATGGTCTCATGTAACTCTTTGGATACTTGAGTAATTTAAAAGGCGCAAGATCATGATAGAATTTGATGAATGAATTGGAAAAATATATGGAATAGAAGTTGAAAGGGAAACCTAAGTCAATTTTATTTTCCATAATTGCCTAGATGTTTTGAGAAAGTTCCACCTCAATTACAAGAGGATGTAAATGGTGGGAAACTTCTAACAAAACATGTGGCAAAGGAAAGTCATTTTCATCATAAAGTGAACAAGTTTAATATCTTATTTACTAATGGCCTAAACATGATTAGTGATGGCATCTACTGATACGAAGTATGTAGATATTGGAATCACTAAATGTTTATCACTGAGTAAGGATAAGATTGTTAATAACATGGGTAAAACTACAAAGGTAGTGACTATTGCAGTGGGAGTTGTTTATTTATCTCATGATAAGAATAAAACGATTGATTATGAGAAATTGTCTTTACGTACGTTTCATAGAAAGAATTTGATTTCAGTTTCTATGCATTAACGGATGGATACTTCATTTCATTTAAATGACATGGTCATAGTAATGAGGAATGAGGCTATAATCCGTTAAAGTACGTTGGTGGATAATATGTATACTCTTGAATCATGTACATCCCACAGATGCAATAAGTAGTAATTAAATAATGCATCTTCTAATATTAGTAAGAGAAAGGAACCTTCGAAAATGAACTAAACATACATTTGGCGTCTATGACTAATTCATTTTACTTGAGTAGGATTCAAAAGTTGATAGCCGATAGACCGTAAGGTTTATCTGAAGTGGAAACTATCGGACTTGCGAGTCGTGCTTGAAAGTAAAATTGATTAACTGCCTTTTCAAGGCTGTGGGGTGTAGAGCCAAAGATATATATGTTGGAATTAGTTTATTCTGATTCAAGCGAACCTAACAATATCCAGGCGAGATGTGGTTATGAATATTCAAAGATTATTCTGGGAACCAATATATTTATATGATGCACTACATGTCTAAGTTCTTGGATTAATTCAAGAATTGTAAGGCTGGTACAGTGAGCGTCATGGAAAATATATCATATCATTACGACCCAATCGTGATGATGAAAACCTCTTGGGATAGTTAGGAACTAATAATCAGAAGTTGAGATTAAATCTCAAGTTGACTACACCGGGCATGCCCCAGCTGAATGGTGTGGTGGGTAGAAGGTATAAGGCTCTTATGGTTATGATTAGATAGATGATGGATTATTTGGAATAATTAAATTCATTTTATGGATATGCCCCAGATACAGTAATTCGTGAAACGTTTGTCTGTATATGGGATATTCTAGAAAAATGGATAGTGATTTATTTAGTCCAAAAGATCGAAGGATAATTGTTAACTCAATAACTAGATTTTTGGAAAAGGACTATGTAATAAATCACAAACCCATGTATAAGTTGTTCTAAAGGTAGTGAGAGGAAAACACTAAGTATAAGTACCAAGTGTACAAGAGGATATACCACAAGGTAAACTGCAACGCGTGTCACGTCTGATACACAATTACATGTAGTGCCTTGTCGTAGTGGGAGTGTTGTATGACAACCCATAAATATATGTTTTGGGAGAGTCGTAAGACTGAATCCCTAGTGAACATGGTATTATCCCACGGATACGACGTAGCACTACAAGATTAAAATGCGGAATCTTAGTAAGTTGCAATGTATGTTGAAATAGAATCTACAGATTCTATATTAAATTTGGGAACTTGTATGACCACTAAATGGTGTAAAAGCCATTGCAAGGGTCAAAGGAAATAAAAGAGGATCATATGGAAAGGTGAAAACCTTGGAAGCAAAGCTTGTTGCGAAAAAGTGTACTCAGAAAGAAATGGTTCGATTATGAGGGAACATATTCGCTGGTAGCTATGCTTATGTTGATCCGGATTCTTTTATTTATTGCTGCTCATATTGAATTATGAGGAACAGCAAATAGATGTTAAGACAGTTTTCCTGATTGGAAGTCTTGAGGAAAACATCTATGTGAAGCAACCAGAGTGATTCATTGCAAAGTACTAATAGCATTTTGATAGTAAGCTTAAAAGTGTCCAGCGATGGACCAAAGCAAGCTTTGAGATCGTGAAGCATCTGTTTTGATTAGGTAATCCAGTGGCACGGATTTAAATCAATCAGCGGATGTATCTTGTGTATTGTAAAGAGTGACGGAAACGTGGTGGTGGTTTTTGTACTGTACGTAGATAGTATCTTGCTCATTGGAGACAATGAAAGAGTATTATCGGGCGTATGGGTACGGTTAATAAAGCGGTAGATATGAAGGACTTAAGAAAGGCAAATATATCCTTTTGATCACGGTAATACGGATCACAAGAAAGGACATTATGCTTATCTCAAGTTTCATAAATGATACAGTCCATACTCGTTTAGCATGTGAATTTATCTTAGTGAATGTGTCTTTGAGATACAAAAAGAAGATAAAGTAGATGAAAGCGGTTCCTTATGCTTCGGCGAATAAGGAAGCTTAATCTAAGGAATGCTATGAACGAAGTTGGATATCTGTTTTGCTGAATGCAAGAACAGTGGGTATCAACGTAATCCGGAACAAGAATGATGAACTGTGGTAAGACATATATGAAGTGCCTGAGAAGGACTGGAAATCATATATAGACTTACTGAGCAGATTCACTGCTTCTTGTGGATTACGGAGATTCGGATTTTTTTGTCAGATTGAACAGTAGTAAATTCTCCTCAAAGGTTATGTGTTTAATCTTAGGAAGTAGAGTCATAATGTGGAGGAGTGTTATATAGAAATATATTTCAGACTCCAGATTCCATCATGGAAAGATGATAAATTGGAGCCTATGAGGCAGCCAAAGTATCTATATGACTCTAGAAACTTCAAGATGGAATTTGAAGTGTTTCTAAGTTTGCCCAAGGTAATCACAATTTACATTGTTGATATTGGTGCAGTTGCAAACTTGAAGGAATCACGAGTCCATAAGGCAATTAAACACATGGAGCGCAAGTACCACCTGTTACGAGAAATCGTATGATGAGGGGAAGGTTGTTGTCGCCTAGATTGCATCGGATGATGACCTAGTAAACTATTTACAAGGACCTTAAGGCGAGAGCTTTTAATGGTCGTGTAGTGGTAGTAGGAATCAGATGTATGGCAGAATACATGACAGCATAGTCTTTTAGTATAAGTGGGAGATTGTTGGATTGTATACTAAAAGTCTAGCTTTAGTATGAACAATGTCATAACAATATTTGAAATGAGAATCATTGATCAAATGATTGCATCTTATAATTTATTTTATATGCATGATGCAATAGTCCATTTACTTTATACTGTAGATAATATGTTGTGCGACAACACGCGGAAGATCATATTATCGGTTTCCTTATAAAGTATAAACAGATGCTCACAACTGAGATAGACGGGGACTCTCTATCGGTATGGTTGTAGTGTGGTTTGGTATTAGCTTGTCTTGGCTATAGAATCACATTAGTGCACTTGTGTGTATTGAGCAGGACCGCCTGAGATCGTTCTTCTTATACTGACTATATAGTAGAACTTGATCTCTGTTATTATGGAAGTTCGTGCTCTTAATCCCTATACAATAACCTCGACACGTAGGGCAGTATGTATTTCTTTGATTCATCAATGGGTGAGATTTATAAGTATTAAATCAACAAACTCGGTGAGTTGGGAAGTAGTGCTGTATTTATGGTGTGTTGTTGATTGTAGAAGGAATCCATGTCCGTCATAGGTTGATGATGTCCCCTTGAGGAGCTCATAAGGTTTATCATGTAAATCTTGCAAGTGGATTAATTTCCGGCATGATAAAAAAGGTTGAGTGGTACTACTCTCGGACGAGATATTAATTAATTAGAGTTGTCAGTAACTTAATTAATTAATGGACATTGAATATCTTAAACATGGGGAGACTATCGGGCTTATAATAAGAAGGAGCCCAGAACATAATTTGGGATTGGATGGGTAGTGCAATAATAATATTTTAGTGGACTATATTATTATTATTGGATTTAATTAAAAGCTTTGGGCTAAGCTTGGTTAATTAAATTCAATTGAGGCCCAGCCCAATTTCTCCTCCTGGTCCCTGCAGTAGCCCTTATAAATAAGTTATCTCAGTTCCTGTTAACCCTAAGTCAGTGCCTCATTTGACAGTTAGAAAGAACAGGAGCAGATTGAGAGAATCCTGCGGATTGTTGCCCACACAACAGCAGGATTCAACTTGGGACATACTGCAGAAGATTGAGAGGTGGTTCTCTGCAACGGTTCATCCTCTACATCAACCCAGATGTACGGTAAACAAGATTTAATTGCTTCCGCTGTTTATTGTTTGCCTGTTTACTAACGATCACGTTTGAGCCACAAGATCCAATTGCCCAACAATGTCAACTTATGTTAAATGTTCAAGAGTTCTGGGGTATAGCGAGCTTGTTGAGTTTCTTTAATAAACTGGTTGAGTTGATATATATCTCTAACAAGTGTATAGCGATTAAAACTCATATCTCGTGGGTGGGTCACACGATGTATTAATCTGTACGAGAATAGTATGATTTATGAAGAAATTGAGTCAGGCGACTTTTGACTTCATATGTGAGTGGAAGTAATTAATATTATATAAACATTAATTAATCCATATATGAAAGTGGATAATAGAAAGAGAGAGAGGTTGTTATGAAGCGGTTTCAACTCCCATCTTTTGGGAATAAAAAATACTGTGCCAGGCAGTTTTCACGTTCGCTCAAAAGTTGAAACACGCTGAAGTGTTACAGAACGCAAATGAAGAACGTAGAATATACAGAACGCTAAGAAGCGCTCTCTCTCTCTCGGTGTTTTTCTCTTCCGAATCATAACGAAAACCCAGTTCATCATATTCTAGATTAATATTGTATTGTGGAAATTAATCTACAGCCTCGTGTTGTATGATTTGATCCAGTGATCACAGTTTATTCTATTGTGAGTACCAATCGATTCGTAGAGACGATTCAGATTATTTCTTCCGCTGCAACGTAAATTCTTCGGAGAGAGGTAAGTGAGATTACTCTCTCTGTATGTTTACGTGTTTATATGATCGTGAGTTTTCCAACAGGATAACCCTAAAGTAGTTTTAAGAAATTAGTCAACACATAGCTACTGTTCTATTATCTCTCTCGAAACTTCACTACACAAAATACAAACCAAATTTGTATGAGCAAAGGGAATCTAGAAATGGAAAAAAGAAAGAAATGGTGAAAGAAAGATGTGGATAAATATATGTAGGAGAGAAGAAAGTGTGGAGAGAGAAATTAAGGGGGATGAAGGCATGTGAAGTTGATGTAGCTTTTATACTACCTTTTCTGTTTACATCCCTCATTTCGGCCTTTACCTACACTACATTATACATAGATACATCCAAAAATGCCTCAGGGCATAACTCAAGTGGTAGAGGGGAGGGTGTAAAGGTCTTTCAACTGAGCTTGGTTGCTGCAGAGTGGGGGGGTCGAATCTTGCCTTTGGTATGAATTTGGTCTCTTGCAAGCACAAGTTAAACAGTGAGCCCTCTTTATAAGCCACTTGAGGCACATCCTGCGATTTACCTCCTCCACCCATCCCCAGGGGCGGGGGCCCTAATGGTGGGGTACACCATTTTTAGATACATCCAAAAATTATTCACTTCATTCTTAGTAGTTAGTACACACACCCAAAATTAAAAATCTTTTCTTTCGCGGAAATAACAACTTAAGTACTACTATACTTTCTCCGTTCGATTTTAAGGTGTCCATTTGCTTTTTGCACGTAGATTAAGGAGCATTATTATTATTATATGTAAAGTGGATAGTTGTACTAGAGGAAAGTGGTGGGCCATATTATGTATTTTTTTACTAAATAGGGAAAATTAACACCTTTGAACCGGATACCAAAAATAGTAAAATGGACACCTTAAAAGCGGACGGAGAGAGTATATCTTATTAAATCATAGAGTCTAACTGCAATTCACCTTGTGCACCAGGTGTATCGGTGTAACTGGACACTCTCAATCATTAGATCATAGAGTATTTTTATTTCATCTACACTACAAAATAAAATAAAATAATTAAAAATTAATTTAATAACTACCCTTTATACCCTAACTTTTACCCTATTAACCTTAGGTGTAGGGATGACAATTTGGCCCGGCCCGCACTTGACCCGTCCTGCCCCGCCCCGTGCACGGGCCAGTCCAGATTTGGGTCCTAGCCTCGCCCCACCCCGCCCCGTATTAAAAATATTAAAATTTTTATTTAAAATATTTATTACATACTCCCTCAGTCCCAGGTTAAGAGGGCCATTTTTCCATTTTGGTCGTCCCACCCAAAGAGTCCCCTTTCCTTTTTTATACACATGGGACCCACACACTCCCTCTAATACAATTAAATGTTGGGACCCACACTCCTACTAATACAACTACCCACTACACATTAAATAATAATACTCCTTAATCTACGTGCCAAAAAGCATTTGGCCCTCTTAAGGAGGGACGGAGGGAGTATATTATATTGATATATATTAAATATTATACATACATTTTTATTTATTTAAATAAAAGAAATAATATATGGTAATTATATATAACTATTACAAAATACTTTATTACAATATTATATACTATCATTAAATATATAATGTAATAAAAAAAATTTAAAATGAAAATAAAGTTTAATTATTTAATCAAAAATTTAAATTCACTTCATTTTATTTTAATTTAAAATTTTCTATTTGAATGTATTATAATTTATCAAAAAATATTCTTTTTTAAAAAAATAAAAAAATAAACGGGGCGGTGCGGGGCTGACCCTCCCCGTACCGAGGCAAGTCTGGGCACTAAAATTCTGACCCGTACCGGGGCACGGAGCGGGGTGGGGCAGAAAAGTGAGGGGGCAGGCCAGGGCGGGTACCCGGTCAGGTACCCGCCCTGGCCCGGCCCATTGCCATCCCTACTTAGGTGCACCATCGAATCACCCTAAATCATAACCTCAACCTCAATTATTTACTTCCTCCGTCCCGGGAAAAGAGGTACATTTGCTTTTTGCACGTAGATTAAGAAATATTATTATTTTATGTAAAATGGGTATGTGTATTAGATAGATGTGATGGATAGTTGTGGGTCATTGGTGGACTCTTTTTACCAAAATAGAAAAATGATGTAATTTGAATGAAATACCAATATAGTAAAATGTGTTATTTGGGCGGATGGAGGTGACATATTTCTTATTAAATGATAACCTCAAACTGAGTTATTTCATACGTATGACCTTGAATTCACACGACTACTTGTGCTTGGTCGGTTAGTTGAACTCTAATACTGTATAATACTAATGAATTAATAAGAAAAGATTAGGCCCACCAGTAATCCACATCGCTCCAATCAAACTTATCAAATGGACTTTACCGCATACAGATATAGGACAACCACCCGCCCATCAAAAATATAACTGTTGGGCCCGTAGAAATTCCACTGGCCCATTTTGCAACATTCACGCATTAGTTTCAAACAATATCCACATTTAATTTTTTTAAAAAATTACACCAAATCAATTTATTGAAAAAGAAACATCTCACGGGAACTCCATCATATCTATGTTTGATGAAAAATGCTAACTATTCGCGGAACTATTTAATTAATTAACAACTAATAGTATAAATAAAAAATTACTTCCTCAGTCCACTTAAAAAGACTTATCTGTTTTTTATACGTGAATTAAAAAATATTAGTATTTAATATGTAATAAGTAATTGTATTAGTGAGTATTTGAACTACATATTATAATTGTATTAGCGGGTGTGTGTTGGTCCTAATTTGATCTTTAGGAGCAGACGCACAAAATGAAAATGAATCTCTCTTAAGCGGACAGAAAGAGTAGATGAAAAGTGTTAGCTCTTTGAAAAAACATTCATATTACTCACGTAACACGATCTTATAAAGGTTGAACATTCTTAGTCCATAAAAAGGTGAATAATAGCAAAGCTGTATTGGTTATAAGTGATGATGTTACATTGCTTGCTGCTATGGCATATCATCAAACCAATGAATAAATATTGAATGCTGCTTTTTTACATCATCCAATATAATATACTCCAAGAAATCGCTTGTGAGGTAATATTAGGCATTAAAAGATCCAGTTTCTCTCCTTATACTCCATTTGTCTAGTTTTCATTTGTCCTCAGGATTCATAATGCATTGGGCCTAAGAAAGTATATGGCCCAACCTATTTAAAAGGTATTCTACATTTCTCAAGTTGTAAACGAATCGAATCGAATACTAAGGTATTTGAATGATACATGATTAAATATTCGAATATTCGTATTCGAATTCGATTATAATCAAATTCAAAATCGAATTTGTATTCGATTCGAAAGTAATAAACGAACTATTCGAATATATTCAAGTATTCGAATTTGAACATTCGAAATTGAATATTTGAATTCGAATTCGATTCAAAATTGTAAATTCGTTTTTTTTAAATAATATTTTTTTTAATTTCTTGTACTATTAATAAATTAAGAAGAAATACTCATTAAATACATCAATCATTAAATTATTAAAAATTATAATTAAATAATTTATATTATATATATATATATATATATATATATATATATATATATATATATATATAATATGTCTTTTTCTCTTTATTTTAAAATAGTAATAAATTAGATAATAAACATATTTATTTATATATATAAAACAAAATATTATATTTAATATATAGTATAAAATATATTAATATTCGAATATATTCGCGAATACTCGAATCGAATATCTTATGAATCATATACGATTCGAATATTATTTGAACTAAAATATTTATTCGAATTCGCATTCGAATTTTTCGAATCCGAACTAATATTCGAATTCGAATATCGAATCGAATTCGAATTATTTGATTCATTTACAACCCTACTCATATGGGGCACAACAATAATTAATGTTTGTTATTGAGATTTGAGAGTTAAAATTGCAAATACAACCTCACACCCAACATTTTCTCCCATAAAAATACAAATACAACCTCACACCTAATATTCTCTCCCATGTCTGTAGTCTTTGAAAGAGAAGGTACCTGTCATTTCTTTTAAGAGCAAATACAAAAATAAATAAATAAAGCAATGAAGGTAAACATGTCATTCCCTTTGTTATCTCATATGTTAATATCCAATAGCAAACATAAGATGATTAATACCGAGGCATTAACATTATCATTTTTTAGGGAAACAAACTATTGATATATTATATATATAATCACAAGTCTAACAAATCTCAATATACATATATCCCTTTATATTACATCTCTAATAGCAAACAAGCTCTAAGTTGATAAATTAAGAAAGAGTAGGATGAGTGGTGTGAACCGATGATATTTAGTATTCGTAAATAAATAATACAAGCATGAAATAAATTAACTAGTGTATACCAACCAAAAAATTAGCGGTTAAATAGTAATAAAAAAAAAAAAACAAGTGGAGGGCGGCAGTTCCATGGTGGTGTGTTTCATTGAAACTGACCCTTACAATTAAGTGATTAACCCAAATCAAAACAACAGAAACACTACCAGATGAGTTGCGGTAGAGAAGGGGGTGGGAGGAGAGTTTTCACTTTTCAGTATTGAATGCAGTGCAGCAGTACTGATTATATCTATAATTGACTGAGTTTGTCTTAGTTTCCCATCTCTCAAGAAATGACCATCACACACACAGAGATATGGATGATTGAAGTGAATGGGTAAAATGGAAAAGGATGAGAAGTTCATTGGGGGTGCCATCTGCCCAAGAAGCAAACATTCTTCGTCATTCTACCAATCACTCTAACCATCCATCATAATCTTCTTCTCTTTTTTACTCATTTAATCATCATTAATTTTTTTGGCAAAGTACTAGATACTTTTATTACATTTATTTATATATACGCGTGTGTGTGTTTAATTCCTGTTATTCATTCTCATCAATTTAATTCTTGCATGGCACTGCAGCTTAATTCTACAGCATCTCCCTACATTGGATGAATGACACACATGAGAGCAAAAGAATCCAAACATTTTCCCCAAGGTTTATACGTACTTTCATCCCTATAGCCTATAGGGTTCTTTCTAGAGTGCAGAAACCATCTCACTCCTATATGTCCCTCATCTAACGATTTGAAACAAAGATAACAGGAAATCATGACCGATTAATCGATCTCTTTTTGTGTGTTATAGTGTGATTGTAATTTCACCCTTTTGGATAAATTTTTAACTGTGTGGTTCCGTGCATGCGAATGAGATGAGATATGTTAGACAGAAGAAGTTGGATGTAGAGGTGAGATTTACTCCAAAATTTAGGAGTGAAGTGAGTATGCAAGAGAAGATGGGATTGGGGAAAGACTTAATCTATGGCTAAAAATCCTTTTTAGCCAGGCCACATCTCATCTAATTAACACTACAAACAAGGCCAGGGGAATCCTAATGACAAAATAATAAAAACAGTAGCAATATGTATTAGTAAAACACAAGTAAAAATCATATTCCACCAGTCGAGTTGGTTTATTAGAATCCAAAACGAAATAAGCAACCAATAGATTGGGTTGTATAGGTATTCTTAACTAAACAAATGGAGAGAGTATATGAAATGAAATGAGGAGTGGCAGTGTTTCCAAGAAAAAAAGAGTAATGCTTATTTAGCAATTGGAAGGTTGTATTGTAATAAGGGGGAGAGAGAGACACCTGAAATTCGAATTCAGGGTGAGCAGGAAATCCAATTCTTATGAGCACTAATCAGCCCCGAAGATAATCCAGCGCACGATACCAATAGCGGCGCCGACAGCACTCCTCTGCCGTCTCTAATGTCAGCCAACGCCATCAATCCATCTGCTAAATCCTGAACCAGTGACACACTCTTCATCCTCTTCTTCTCTCTCAATTTCCTTCTCACCTCTTCTATTTCTCCTTCTCCTCTCGAAATCAAACTCCGCTCCTCCTCCCCAATCCTCCGCAATTCAATCACCTTCAAGCTCACGCTCCCAAAGTACCCCACCAGCTCGCACCACGCGCTCCATTTCTGCAGCGCGGGCAAGTGCTTCTTGTCGATCAACCCGGATTTCCCAAGCCACACAAACTGTTCGATGAAATAGTAGAATCCCTCTCCACCATAGGCGATGAGAGAGAGGGCCAAGTGCAAGGAGTAAGGACGGAAATCGGCGGAGCGTAGAGCGTTGACGTCTTGGACGAACTTGCCCAGACGGAAGGCTTTGCGGCTGATTCCGATGCTGGATTCGAAGGATTTCAGGCGGGAGATGAAGGATTCGTCGGAGAGGAGAGAAGAGGCGAGAATGATCTTGGTGGCGTAGCGCGAGATTTTCAACAGTTTATCAACGCCGTCTCGCTTGGATAGGTAGATTTCTAGGTGGTTCAAAAAATCCTGAGGTTTGGACATGGGATCAGATGGTGGAGACGGAGACGGAGACGGAGACATGAAATGCTGCAATTCGAGAAAGTGGAAGAATGAATATTCTGTGAGCTTGAGGGGGGAGAGGCGATTGAATTGACTGAAAACGCCTTGATTTGGGTGCCAATCTAAAATTGTTTTATTAAATTAAATTAAATGGACTGTGCTTGTGCTTTCATTATTTTAAAAGTCCAATACCAGGCCCGTAGAAAATGGGTTTCTAGTTTTGTCAGGCTTTCACCCCTATATCAAGTACATTTAGGCGAGGCCCGGTCCATCAATCCCACGCAGCTATAATTATAGTAAGAAATTTTCAGGGGAAGAAATTAGGGCTACAACATAAGCCCGAATTGAAATTAGCATCGGCCCGACCTCCTACTCCTTCTACTTCCGCCTTCGCCCACCAGCCACAACTCTGACGCCGACGTATGGCGGAACCACAGTACGAAGTCGATCTAGGACACCTTTTGGCCTTCGACCCTCATCATCAATTTGTCTCTCCTCCATCTTCCAGGTTTTTCTTCCATTTATTTTTGTTTCTGTTAGTGAATGGATGTGTCGTATTGTTCCCATATATTTCTGCAGTTGTTTTGTGTCTGCATGTCTTGAATTTTCTAGTTTATTTGCTCTTTAATGCATTAATTGATTTCTTGTTACTTTATTTCTGTTCCTTGAGGTTTTTTTAAATTATTTTTTATTTTATTTCTTATGCATCTGAAGTTGTTTGAGTGTGGCACTAGTTGTGTTTTGTATCATTAGTTCGTTATATATTGCATCATCTGTGTGACAGGGAGGAGATAGTAAGGGAAACTATTGAACAAGGAACCAAATTAGTTCAAGCAGTAGCTGATGCTCTCTTCAATTTGCCTTCAAGGTCGGATCCTGATGGCCCCATAGTCCAGCTGCCTGCACCTACTACCAGATTGCCCAGAGAAAAGCCGGTAAGCTCTTTGTAGCCCTTTGTTTCCCAATGCTATTAAGCAAGGATCCAAAAGGAATTATATTTTTAGTCTTATTGCTAAATGATTGATTTTGAGGATCAATTATTACTGTTTGTCATTGTAATGGAAAATTTGCTATCAGATCTTATTTTAGTTACCTTAGAAATTATTTTAACTTGGATGGCACTTAAGCAAAAATAGATGGCTATTACTTCTTTTACAATAGCTTTGTTTCCTATCCTATTTGATTTACAGCTTCCGAAGCCCAGACCTCCTACAAAATGGGAACTATTTGCTGAAAAGAAAGGTATGTCAATGCCTTCTTAATTAATAGTATAAGATATCTATTCTGTTTGCTTTGGATATATGCTCTGAGGATTGACTTGGTGTGCGTCACCATGCAGGCATTAACAAGAGAAAAAAAGAAAAAATGGTGTTTGATGAGCAAACTCATACTTGGAAGCGGCGCCATGGCTATGACCGCGTTAATGATGACAATGACATACCAATCATTGAGGCCAAGAGCACTGATGGTATATAATTCTTGCTATCCTTGCTATAGTTTGATATATCGTGTGATGATAGTGATACTTTGTGACTTCTGCAGCAATCTATTTTTTCCCTGTCGGATCATGTTATCTTGTTCCATAGCTATCCTCTCCTTCTGAGCTGAGTACCTTATATGTGTTATGTTGGAAAATCATAACCTGAGCCCTATGACTTGATTGTGATTAAGGGAGGACCATAACCTTCAACATTCAAACCTGATCTAAGAATAAGTTCACTTATGTTATACTTCCTTTGTTCCAAGGGAGTTTTCACGTTTGTGTTACAATCTTTTTTTTTTTTTAATGAATATTTAACTTTATTGACAAATTTTATTGACTTTATTGGGTGTGATGTAGTATTTTCGGGTAATATAAGTAGTGAATAAATTGTAAAGTAAGTTTTGTTTTTTATGAGGATGAATTTTTATTTTTATTTTTTGCAATAAATTGTAGTGAGAGGTTATTTATGTTGGCACTTTTACCATTTTTGGGTTGTGTAATCTGTGTTTGGACGCACAGATGAGGAAATGTGGAAATTATGTGAGGAACTATTGTACATGATTCTTATATTCCTTAACAACTTATTCTCTTCATTGATTCTAGTAATATTAACATTAGGCAATGGCTGGAAGCCTGGAAGCGTGTTGTATATTGTGATTTTGTTTTAATAAGCGGTTTTCCTTTGTCCAGTTCCTGGAACAGATCCTTTTGCTGAGAGACGTGAAGAGAAGAAAAGCAGAGTGGAGAAACAAGAGAAAAATCGGTTACAAAACCTCAAACAAGCCAATAAAGTCGGTGCCTTGCCAAGGTTATTTTTCCTCCTAATATTGGAGATGTGACATCTTACTTACAGTGCAATAATCTCTGTTTTCTGAAATAATGGAAGAAAACAATGAAAAACGCCCCAGTAATAATATTGTTATTCTTGGTTTGCATGGAAATTTTGAATCCTTCCCCATAAGAAATAATAATATTATTGGACTGTATGCTTTTTAAAAAATTGAAACTCAATCCTAATTCGACATTTCTTTCATTTTTTGAAAAGACCCTTACTCTAGATTGAGGTTCTGCAACAGGATATTAGAAATATTATTATCGATTGATTAGCTGTTGATGTGAATATATGATACTATTCTAGAGATACCTCAAGCACGTCTTGATTGGTAAATGTAGTACAAGTGGCTACTAGTTGGGGAATTGGGACTGGGGATGGAGTGAAATGCTATATGTTGAAAACCTGCCAAACTGTTCTTGGTCAAATTGGGGAGGATGACCCTTAGCTGCTAATTGGGAGGTTTAAGAACTCTTGTGCGTGCTATCCTGAACTTCAGATGGTAAATACTAATGTCCAATGTGCCCAAGAGGCTAGCCTTGAAATCATATTTTGAGGGATATTTAGGTGTTTTGAGTTTTGAAAAGCTAAATGGTTCATTATGTGGTGTTATTTTTTTATTTGTAAGATGTGTTTTCAAGATTTTTGCTATGGGTGTAATCTGATGATATTGACAGAGATCAAAGTGCTCATGGTTATCAGAAGCAGGTACTTTCTGATTGTCATTGAGGGGAAAGAATGTGTATTAAAGGTTTTGTTGTTATAGAGGGTAATAGAATGTAAATACACTCTCTGATAACCTATTGATTAAAATTCTTGCTTCAAGGAGTTGGATCATTTTCAATTTTCCTTTTCAAGGATCAGATACTGTTGTGAACTTTTTTTTGGCAAAGCTTAGATCTGGGGGCTTTGGTAACAGTAGTAGAGAATTAGGAGGCTGTTGAATCTCTAAGCCTTCTAACCTTGCTACTTGCAGCTGTGGATTTGCGTTAGTTTTTTAATATCTAGGAGAATGTGGGTGGGGTTAGGATGCACTCAAGAGATTGTTGTTAAAGAGTCAAATTTTCATAAGCTATATCTAGATGAAAAATTGTTCTATGAGGTTGGCTGCATATTGAGGAAGTTTGACTTATTTGTATAACTGAATACTGCAGATGAGTAGAAATGTTTTTTGAATTGCTATTAGTTGTATTGATGCTGTATAATGATCATTCCCTTCGTTAACATCTTTATCTCTTTATACATAAGAGAGATTAAAATAACCTCATGTGCCATCATTGTATTAACCTTCTTTTTGGTTCGATGTTGTATGATCACTTGATCTTTTTGATGCTAAGCTAGAAGAACGATCCTTGCATATTGTCATACTTGTTGAATGCTTATATATTTTGTCATAAAGTGATGAAATCTTTCCTTTGTACTCAATTCTCAGGAAGTAGTCTACTCTTCTGCATTTCATTGAATTCATTCCTCTTGAATTTTATGCTTTTGATGTGCAAGCGTTGCTAGCTCATCAAAATTCAACATAAAAGCATATTGTTTCATGCTTTGCAGCCATATTCAACTTGCTGCCACCTCTTTGCCTATAACTGGAACCCAAACAATGCCTAAGAAAGCTAGCAAGGACGAGTTGCAAAATGTTGCTGGATTAGCAGCAACTGCAACAGCTAGTGGTGGAAAATTTGACAAGAAATTGCCTGGAGAAAAGCCCGCGAAGCATGAAAAGAAGTATAGGAAGGTTTGTAGTGGCAATCTTGCACTTGAGCTTAT
This sequence comes from Pogostemon cablin, assembly GCA_023678885.1. Lineage (NCBI taxonomy): Eukaryota > Viridiplantae > Streptophyta > Magnoliopsida > Lamiales > Lamiaceae > Pogostemon > Pogostemon cablin. Next base: position 256,529 of record CM042977.1, on the reverse strand, counting down.
TAGTATTATTTTTTTCTTTTATCCCAGTTCATTACTGACCAATGCATTGATTTTACAACAATCGATATGCAGTTCTTACCTGCGGCCGAAGGATCAGGAATGGGTGCCATGGAGAAGCAACAAATGGAGAAAGTCTTGAGCAAGTTGATCTCCAAAAACTCTCACGAGATACTCAATGTAGAAAAGGTGCATATTCTTTTTGTTGGTTGTGTTTCCAGAAATATTCAGACTCCAGTTTCCACTAAATTTGTTTCGTTGCATGGATATGAAGGCTGTGAACATGTACAATATGAAGAAAGAGAAGAGTCAAAGAAAAGGTGGGCAATCATCAAGCTCAAGCAAGTTGAAGCCGAACAAGAAATCATTCAAGAAAACACCGTACAAAGGTTCCTCAAATAAAGGAAAATCAAAGTGAAGCTTTTTACGGGGCAATGGTTATAGAACTTGGGAGGAAAGGATGCTGAAATCAATTCCCTTTTTCTTGTTATATGGAGTAGGCCCGAATATTTCTCTACCTGTGGCTATGTCACCTCTCTTCAGTTTTGTCCTATAGAGTATTCTCCGCTAACTAGTTTCCAACATTACTTTTTGAACATGGTATTTGATTTCTATTAGATTTGATGAGGGACTCACTTTTTTTATATTAAGATTAATATGGATTGTTGTGAAAATAAATTGGAGTGAATAGAAAACTGTGCTTCCAAACGTAAAATCAATCACGCAATCAAGTTGAGTGTAAGTTCACTATTTTGAGGTGGTATTTATGGAGTAGGTAAATCCCAAATGCAGTCAAGTTTTACTAGATTAGCTGATGATGAATTGATGATTCGACAGATTAAAGGTAAGGTAAATTATTAAAAGAGACGAATTTTATAATCAATCAATAATGCAATAAAACATTATGACCGGCAAGACTTGGAAATAAGCAGACCCTTTCGTTTCATTAGAAATCGACAGACAACATTTAATTACATACAGACACGACTACAAAGGAACAAATATCACCCATCCTTTATACTACAATTTTAGCCTCCAAATCCTGAATAAATCGATTGAAATTTAGAAGCGACGATCCATTTGGTTCCGTTGCAATCTGTAAGATTTTACCAAGTTTGTTGATTTGTTGCCTAATATCTTGGGATTTCATCAAGCAAGTAACGTTGTCGCAAACGCGTTGCCTGGAGAGGGAGGTTCCTTTATCACAAAGATTAACTCCAATCTTCCAATCATCAACCACCAATTTTCGATTGGTAAATTGATCGGTCAAGAGAGGGTAACAGATCATGGGGACGCCGCACCATATGCTCTCCAAGATGGAGTTCCATCCACAGTGCGTGAGAAAGCCTCCAACGCTGGGGTGAGAAACAACGGTCATTTGATTACACCAGGGCACCACCAGTCCCCGACCCGATAGAGAGTCGGGCAGGACGACGGGGTGATCCGAGCTCACAATATCGGGGCGGAGCACCCACACAAAGTAGACCCCACTCAGCAGCAGTCCGTAGGCTATCTCCTCAAGGACATGCTTGGTAGTGTGCGCATAGCTGCCGAAAGAGACGTAGAGCACCGAGGCAGGAGGCTTGGAGTCGAGCCAGTGGGAGCAGTCGGACTCGGGCCAGAGGCTGGTGGAGATGCGATTGCGGGTGGTGGGGAAAATGGGTCCCACTGCATAGAAAGGGTGGTATAGCTGTAGCGCTGCGATGGTTTGGTGTTCCAGCTCCTCAACAGTGTTGCACAGCATCAAGTCGGCTTTCTTAGCATCCTCGAAAGCTTTGTAGATGATTTGGTGCACTGTTGTATGAACATCATCTGTAGCTTGAAGATACGAAGTTAAATCTGTTGGATCTATGGATTTAACTCCTGGTATATAATCAATCGTGTCCCTCCGATTTGCTGCATGCTTATATATATGATCAATTAATATATATATAAAGAAATTAAGTAGCTAGTGAAAAAAATGGAGTAGTAATTTGTTACTCACGGGAAGCTGCAAAATGGTGATTGTTCTTGAGGAGATGAATATGATAATAGAGAGTGAGAACCAGAGCTGGTTCAGTAAAGAATGATATGTAGACAAGATTATACTTCCGAGCGATGTAGGAGCCCCACACGAAAAAGGTGTCGACGATTATACATCCGATGGTGGGATCCTGCCTCACCAGCTTCCCCACGGCTTCATCCACGTGCTCCGACAGCTTTTCCAGAAAGGAGTCGAAGAATTGGTCGTGGTGGAGGGAGCGGTCGAACTCCAGCGGGAAGCCGTCAGTGACGGTGGCGTAGCGTATGTCGAGGTCGAGGGGGGAGTCGTGGAAGATATGGCGGTCGAGTGGGATTCCGGTTGCTTTGGAGATTTGGTGGTGGATGGATTGGGTGTTGATGAAGGTGATTGTGAAGCCAGCTGAGGCTAGTTTTATGGCCAAGTTCACTGCTGGAATTACATGCCCTTGGAGAGGGTACGGGAATATTATTGCATTCATCTTTTCTTTAATTCCTTCCTCTCAATATTTATCTACCCAAACTCTCGCACTACTTATATATACGTACACACACGAGTGTGAGCTCAGCATCTCTCAACCCTATCTTATTCGTCTTATTATTACTATTATTTAATTTAGTATTCCTACCTCCTCTATGTTTACACGGACTTTGAAAAAAACAAAATACTACCACCTATTCGCTTTAGTTATCACATTTTCTTTATAAGGATATGCAATTTATTAACTTTTCAACTTACTTTTTTTAAGGTAAAAATGTAGTTATTCGATTAATTTTATGTGTAATGTGTTTAAGGATGGAATTGTCTATTTGTGTAATAATTTTTTTGTTATTTTAGAAAATTTATTAACTTTTATGGGAAAAAAAGTGTCAATTTTTATGGGATGATGAAGGTTATAATTTTTTTAATTATGTTTTATTTTTACCTATTTGAGTGTAAAGTTTATCATGTAAATTAAAAAGGTACATGTGACTATTAAAATGTATGATGAAATTATTGTATTGAATACATAATTATAATAGATATATTCACTGACGTAAAGAATGAAAATCGCGAACTAACAGCAATGAGTGCATACTAAAGCAGCTAAACCAAGTGTTGTTATTCATAACTTATTTTAATGTACAGAGGTCTGAATATAATTCCAATTACTGCCTTCCCCAGTAAATACTTGACACAAAGAGCTAGAATTTGTACTAATTTAAATTACACCTTAAAGAAAGTACCGATTAAATTAATTTATTGAATACTATATTTATATTAGTGTGTATATTGTATATCAGCTGGAGCAATATTTTGTGATACTACAAAAATAGTGTAAACGAGTCCAAGAATAGAGTCAAAAGGATACAACCATTAATTAATATGATAAGCTTCCATATTATTATGCCATCTCTACTAGTAAATTATTGATTGAAATGTTTTTATAAAATCAAAAGGATATGCTTTGGGCAATTGAATCGGACAATTGAATTAGGAATGAATATTCTTTTCTTGCCCTTCCATTCAATTATTAACAGAACGACACAGGATAGCTCATCTATGGACTAAAGCAAACCACTTTGATTGAAATTGACATGGTATAAACACTAGTTAATAATTATATCTCCCATTCAAATTAATTAAGGATGTTGACGTCATATAAAAGTTTTCATATTATTATAATTTGGCTAATTATTATGTTCACCCATTTTCAAAAACGTATACAATTATGAATAAAAACATATACACCTATAAATAAAAATGTATATATCTATTGATTTTTATAATGAAAAACTAAAATATATAAAAACTAAGAAATATATATACATTATTTAATAAAAATTTATACACATGTAGATGTACGCGTGCATCCGAATAAATCGGTCATTAACTCTTATAATTTTATGGGACAGAAGAAGTATATAAAAGTTTTCATGTTATTACAATTTTTTTATGGGACGGAAGAAGTATATTAGGGTGTTTTACCAATTTAATAAACATATGTTATATTTCACGTATCTCACTGTATATCCTATAGAAACCCATTATTTTGCTTATTAGTCCATAGTTTTCATCATTACTACTATATGAATAATAAATGGGCGCGGCTATTTGAATCTCAAATCTACTAAACGAATCTCATTTAATTTATAAATTTCAAATATATTTATGTTAGAATACGTAAATACCTTTTATAAATAATAAAATAAGAAATCCCAATTAAAATTTTAAATGCACTCTATCGTTATAATTATTAAACCAATGAACTATGAACTCTGCATCAGCGATGATGAACTCCACGATGATACAAAGGCCTTTACTGTGTTTTTCTCCACCCAATTTACGCACAATTCATAAAAAATTGCAGCACAGCGGCAAATTTTATTCTTTCAAGTCTCATTACATCATAAACGACAATAATCCAGAACCCCACGAGGTAATTTCAATTTTTAAAATGTTTAGTCTTTTAGGGTTACTTTCTCTCCCTCAATTCCTCTCTGTTTTGCATTTTGGACACGAATAGACTGAAAATTTCATTGAGGATGTGAAGTTATATTTTTGGGCACTGTTTATTTTTCGGCATAAATTGAATAACACAAATGGTTCGAGATGATTGTAATGATATTTGGCTACTGGAATGAGGTTAAATGTAGAAGGTGAATTCTTGATTCGTGAACCTTATTTAAAATTCTCTGTTTATTTGAAAATTTTCACCATTAAAACAAAAACACAATTCAAATTATTCACAAAAAATGAAGGTTTCATAACTTGCATATAATAAACGCTACCAACTCTAAACGAAGATCCATAAAAGCAATGTCAAATTGAACGAAGATGATAAATTACAAAGCAAGAAAAGAACTTAATCCCAGCGACAAAATAAAACCATTTGTTGATGCGAATAAGGATCCAGCGACAAATGAAAATATAATATTTTCTTTATTGCAAATTGAAGGTTTATGCTCCGATCAAAGAGTTGATACTGCAGATGATATATGATCATTCAAATAACAATGGGGTGCATTTAGAAACCTAATTGGGAAGCATTTAGAAATTTAATTAATTGGGGTATCTTATTTTATTATTTATGAAAGGGTATTTACGTCTTCTCAAATAAACATATTTTTAATCTATAAATTAATATGGTTCGTTTAGTATATTTGGGGTGCAAATAGTCGTCCCCATAATAAATACGTGATATATGCCCCCAACCCCCCAACCCCCCCCCCTTTAACACCATCAAAATACAAGGCATTGTTCCCAAAATATGTGGTCATCAAACCATTTAGTGTTGGTGAAATGATAGCTAAGTAGAAAAGGCATTGTTCCCAAAATATGTGGTCATCAAACCATTTAGTGTTGGTGAAATGATAGCTAAGTAGAATAATTATAGGGTAGAGAACTGTCAACAATCCATGGTGGAGAATTAAATAATTTTAACAATCAGACTGGCAGTAAGATAAGTAGCAGCAACTGCAAGCCAAGCCATATATTGGTGGAGCATTTAAGAAAAAACATTGAACAATGTTCTACGATCACCCTCATCCAATCTCTATCTTGAATAACATAAAAACTATGTATACTAGTGGATGATTCATTCAGTTGATCCATGAGAATATGTATATCAAATAAACAGAAATGTCACATCAACGTTAGAACAAGATTTATCTCACTCTACCAAATTTTTCAATTCCCATCTCGTACAGAACAAAACAACTGGCTTTATAACCACTGAGCATTTTCTAACAACATAAGCTCAGAGTGCAGCAGTTATATGTTTTTCTCCCACATAACCCTATCTAAAGTTCACTTTCCATTTTGAAATCTGTAAAGGAACCAGTCTGGCAAGTTTCAATTATAGGCGGAGGAGGTTCTTTCTTGTCCAAGCCGAAGAACGAGCAGCTCTGAAACGCATCCAGACTGTTTGCTATCAGGCGGTTCAGGCCACTAAGGCTATCACTAAGTATTAGATCATTGCTTTGGTATCTACACGACGGAATGTCCAAGTCTAAAGGTCCTAAAGAGTCAGGCTGTAGCATAGGAAATTTGAAGAAATTAAGAATAGCAGATAGAAACCAAGTGTCATCAAATAATAAGGCCAAATACGGGGTTAATCGTATAAAACAGTCACTGACTGTGTCACCTGTATCAAAATGAATACTATATTTGCATTTTAGATCAAATTTGGGTACTAAACATTTGTCAAATAAAAGGTGGAAAACTAACAAATTTGTGTCACCAATGGTCTATTCCAAAATGTTCGGCTCCTAGCAATGGTCTGTTTTGTACCATTTCAATTGATGCTATTACCATATTATTAAAAATCAATCAAAATGGATACTAAACCATGAGATGGGACCACAGGATTTATGTTTATACAAATTAATGTTGAATGCTAATCGCAATTAATATTTAGTACCCAAGTTGACACGAACTATTGCTCCGTATTCATTTTGACACAAATTTTGCACCCAATTGGCACGAATGTTTTAAAGACCGCAGCTAAATTAAACTTCCATATCAACTGACAAGAAATGAAAAATGGTTGAGCTGGGAAAAGTTACCCAATATAAATCAGTGAGTCCACCAAAATCCTTGGGGGGATTCTCTGAAGGATGATCAGATTCACATTCATCCACCAGGTCTTCACAAGTGCGGTTGCTATTTGTTAAGTTCTCCGCTTCAGGTAACTCCTGCAGGAAAAGTAGAATGATAATGTCCCAATCAACTCTTAGTACAGCACTAGGGATAACAACTAAAATAACATAATGAAATACTGTTTGAAGCGAAACCTCAACATCCTCGTGAGATACCGAAGGGCTTGACATATTAGCTTGTTTACAGGTTTTAATAGGATTATGTATGTATACATTCTGGTCTTCACCACAAAAGGACGCAGTTTTCTGGAAAGCAAAGGCATCACATGTTTCTTCAGCATCCCAGATGGAAGGTACATGAGATGCAAGGCCATGTGAATCAGCTTTGTTTTGATGTTTGTAAATGTGAGCCGCAATTGCAGCATCAAAAGAGTCGCAACTAAATGGAATCTGCTGAGGACAGCTTGAAGCAAGAGGTGCTTGAAAACCAGTGCAGTTAACATCCACACTCTGAGTTGACACAGAAAGTAGCTCTCCCACACTTATGTTAGTAAGACTGTCAGCCCATTCTCCAGCAGACAAGGCTCTATCCTTCTGCAAGGAAAATACTCATCAGGATCATGGAAGCTACTCCCTTCGTCCCATTTATACTTGTACATAGTTTAATAAAAGTGATTTGGTGTGATGATGTAAGAAAAAGAAAGGGTATATTGAGTAATTGAATGGAATAAAGAGTATGAGATTGTAGACATTGACCAAATCCAGTGTAAAAATTTGATGGCATTTTTGTTGTATTGAGTAATATTGTAAGGGTGTTAAAATTATGAGTTATTACTATTTTGGGAATGTGCAAGTTGTTTTGAAACGGACAAAAAAGGAAGGTATGCATGCATGTATAAAGGGGACAGAGCTAGTCTTGGTTAGTAGTAGCATTCAAGTTAAAGCAATAAAGTCAAGAAAGTAGATACATACCGTATTTTCAACTCGCCTTAAAACTGCTAAATCTCCACTTGCTTTTCTCCTTGACAACACAACTGCATTGCCATCACAATATCTTGTAGGATTGATGTTGGATGCAGAGACCCCACACTCAATAGCTTTAGACTCAGTTGATGGAGTGATGATATGTTCTGCAGAAACAAGGCGATCATAACAGGGGAGACTTGTGTTCTCAGTTTCAGAATTCTGCTTTGATGCCGTCATATTGGTCAAATTTGGTTCTTCTAAATTAGTAAAAGATGGGGCTTGAAGGGTTGCAGACTCGATCTCAGCTCTTGAAAACCAGCCGTATCTTATATAAAAGACAAATTAAGTTCATATGGCCATTCAGCTAAAATAATCCTTCAGAAAGAAATCATAAGAAGAAAACACTTCAGATGGAAAAAAGGGTACAAGAATCAAACCTGAGACGGAAAACTGGGGGGTTTCCAATCAGGTAATATACATCTGCTGCACAAAGTGTAGAGTTCTTAGTCCACTTTTGAAACCCCTCCAGGTTCTCCCTTTGTGCCCAATAAGGGAAAAGCATCAACTCTTGATGTAGCAGCCCTAAATTTCCCCATTTGCGATTGAGGTGTTCCAGTATTGATGATATTTTCTTTCGAGTACTCAGTGTAAGTTCCAGATGGGGATTATGATGACCCTGTAAAATTAACACACTTCCTCAGTTACAGTAACAAATTTATAACTACTTCAAAACTTATTATAAGACCGTTTAAGATTAACCCAGTAGTGGGAGTCATCTTTACCCTTTCCATGGATTTTTGAGTATATTCATCAACTGGAAACAACTGAAGTTTAAGCTTAGCAGGATTATGATTATTGTTCTCATTGAATATATTTTGAGGACATATTTGTAAAGATTGTGCCGCTTCCCCAACAAGTAGATGGCCATCATGACCTGAAAATATGAGAAATCAGACTGGCAATTTAACGTAGTCACTAATGATTCAAGCTAGTTGAAAAATCCACTGGAATCCACCTGGAGTTTCCTGATCATTTTCACTCTCTTTATCAGTGTACACTCGTTCCAAATGTTCAGCAGCATCAGCTACCAATGAAACCCCAGCAATGGCAGCCTTCTCCCACCTTTTATATGCGGCAGTTGAAGCAAGGCCTAAAATTGAAGATTTGCAAAAACATAGAGCGACAAAAATTATAGAAGAAAAAGATAGATGAAAGCAAAATTAGAGTGATCGGGCCTGTTAGCACGTAAGCTGTCAAAATATTGCATCAAAATCTATTTGAAGAAAATACCAAAGATTGATCCAACTGATGGCACTAAGCTTGTTTAAACAGAAACCCGACAACTCCAGAGTCCAGATACATGACATTGCTCCACAGGAATAAGTAAATTTACCATTTTTCCTCCGCCGATGCTTCACTGTTTTTACAGAAGTCGGGTCCACTTTGCAGTTGGACCGGGTAATCCCAATATTCACATGGCGCTTAAACAAAGCTCCCTTTCCGGTTCCAACTTTGTGAATGTTCTGACTGTCAAGAAGAACCACTTTTATTGCACGATTTTCATGACTCGATGCTCTTACCTGATTTGAGGCAGCAATATTTGGAATAGAAGGATTATTATCTCCGGTAGAAATGCGTTTTTTAGTATTCTTCTTACGATCTTTCAAGAGTTGGTTCTCCTTCATGATAAAGAAATAATCAGTTACCATCTCCAATTATATCATCTTCAAGGTAAGAGACCACTAGTCTTGAACATACCAGAGTCTCCACAAATATCTTAAATCTCCGAGGTTTCAAATGAAGCTTAGATGCTTTACAGCTGTACTTTTCCAACAATGACCACCTACAACCAAATTATATCAGATAAGAGACACATCAGAAGAGGGGGATAAAAACTACTGCTTATACAACCAAAAGCAGATGGTGACATATTGATTTGCATGAAGCTCACAAGTATATATTCAAGGTAAAATAACTCCATGAGCATACACCAAAAATACAACATATATGAGAAAATTAAGGAAATATTTTCAGAAAACATAGCAAATATGTGGACATTGATATGTGGACAAACATAAGCACATACAGATATGTGGACACTGATAAAAGTAAAACACTTACTAGATTAAAAAATGCATACAACAAAAGTACGGAGAGGAGTGATGTATAGTGTGCAAATGTTCTCTCATTTAATAAACCGAAGAATGTACCCCCTCCGTCCCAACATTATCTTCTGTCCCTCCCACAATTAACTTCACCGCCCAAAAAAGGAAACATTACATCAATCAATAACTTCAAAATTCATCTTAATTTCAAAAATATCACTCCCACCTAACACAAGTATATACTTGTATGGCACCTGTTTAGCCATTTTCTAATGGTCACCTGTTAGACCATTTTGTTTCCTTGTCCTTGCTAGGGCCTATTTTACTACAAGAGCTGCGCTCTACACAAGGCCGTCTGTATGGCCTCTTTAAAGCCGCCTGTTTGGCTTATCCATTTGACTATGTCAATTTTCAATACTTCTTGTATTTTCTGTTCCCTCCCCCTTTCTGATTTTCATTTACCTTTTAATAAAACGCCACATATTAGCATAACACAAGTATATACTTTGCACTTTGTTTATACCTACAAATACCACATTACCCCTAAAAGTCAATAAAGTTAGTCAAAAAACAATTTTTCTTAAACTACATATCTATACTGCCAGTGAAGATAAACCCAAGACAAGAGAGAACCACCAATGGAAACCTAATCTTCATCTAGACTTCTCATTGGAAAACAAAAGTTGAACATAAAAAAAATCTCACATGATACCAAAAAGGAGATGGACAAACCTTCCATCATGCAAATTATAAAAGATTTAATGCGTGATAAAGTCAAAGGACCATTTAAAACATCTACATGTCGTGAATAAAATGGGGCACTTAGCTGATGCCCGATGGTCATGCAGACAAGATATTTCGTTACACATTTTTTTAACATGAAGTTATCAGTAACCTATAGGGGAGGAAGACACAAAGGTGCACCTAAGCAAGATGAGTTACAGTGGTTTACAGGGGACAAGAAAGATAAGTAAAATCCTTCAAACAATTTCATATGTAGCCCATTTTTTGCTTCCTAATCCTAAATGGGTAAGCGCTGGGACTTGGGAGTCAAACTGGGAGTCTGGGATTAGGGAATAAATGCATAATTGTCAAAAATAAATTCTATAAAATTACCATCGAAGCATTGCCGCATTGGTGTCTTTTGAGTTTTTGGCATCAAGACAAAGTTCTGGGCCAAGCAACTTGTTCATTCGCCTCACAAGCCGATAATAATAATGCCGAACCTGAGACAAAATGAGAAGAAAAGTTAGAATACATCAAGGAAATATTTGAATAAGTGAAGACATGATCGAAAGAAAATAACCTGATCCTTATTTTTGCTTTGGACACGTGAAGTGATTTTCTCAAAATTCTGCGCACAAAACATTTCAATTGCCAGAATATATTCATTGAAGGAAAACCAAATTTATTTCCAGAAGAATATCAGTAAGAGGGTAGCAGATATTTTGCCTTGCCAACTTGCCGTAGTGCAGTAAAAAAGCTTTCTTCCTCTTGGCGGGTCCAAGCAGCCCATTGCCTAGTTTGTCTTTTCACTGCAGCAAGTCAAAAGCCAATCAGCAAAAATACTTCGCCACTTCTTCTCATTTAATAAAATAACTAGGAGATAAGAAAATACCAGGCATCTGTGGAGCAGCAGGTTCATGAGAGGATGAGGGTATACTAGAATTCCCATCCTTAGTTCCAAGATTGTCAGGACAGAGGCAAAGCTCAGAGTCTAAAGGGACCTGTGTCACCATTTGGACGCCTTTTTCATCACAAGAATGCTAAACCTTCATGCATTCTCAGATCACTACTTCCAATATGAATCGTCTAATGAATCGCTGCCTCGAGAGAGACAAGTGTCTGGCTGAAACAAGAAAGAGAGAGTTTAGACCATAAAGATTCTTAATGTATTAGTCTCTTAGCTATATTCATAAAGGAAAACTAGCATTTTCACTCTACATAATAATACTATAAAACAAGAAAATTAATCAAAACAAATATCAACGAACAGAAGTTAGAAAAGCCAAGAATTAAGCAATAATTCAAGTTAGTATCTCAGAAATCAGAGTCTATCAATGCAACGATGAACAAAGAACTCAAACCTAGCTCACAAGCAACACGTAGCCTTGCACTGGATGAAGATGATGAATATTTTATCAGATGCAAATACCCCGAGCACATCAAAATGGAACATCAACGATGAAAGAAATCAAGTACAATCATAACTGGCAAGGGGCAAATAGGATACCCACATTATTGCCAAAACAACCAAGTAGATGAATCGAATGGTAAGCAGCCAAATTCAAGTGAAAAACGAATCAGAAAGCAAAATTAGAACTTCGTTCGAAGTCAGCGAAAAACACAAAACAAACAGAAGTCACCAATTGAATTCAAAAAATCATACAGCCAAAAAAAACCAGAATCAACAAATAAAGAAAAAAAAAACCTAAGATCTATTACCTCTTCCCACAAAATAAAATAAAATAAAGCATCCTAGAACACATAAATTCACGCAGCATCCAATGAGAATTAGTGTAAATTCTGAGATAAAAGCATAAGGATTATCAATGATGGAAGATAGCGTACCAGTAACCAAAATCAAATTAGGGAAAAGATTGAACAGATTCAAAGACAGAGGGATAAGGAAAAAAAAAAAAAAAAAGGAAAAAGAAAAGCAGTCTTAACCAAGATGAAAAACTCCAACTGCAGTTAAAGTTTAAAAAAATACTACTCCACAAAAGCCGAGAAAATATCATTTGTTCCTCTGTATCTTTTTCAAAATTCAATTTTAGTCATATAACTTTTGGTATTTTTAATTTTAGTCTTTTTAATTTCAATTTTGGTTCTGTAATTTTTAAATTTTCAATTTTAGTCCTATAAGTTTCAAATTTAGTCCTGTATCTTTTTAAATTATCAAAATTAGTCCTGTATCTTTTGAAATATGATATAATTTATAATAGGACTAATTTTGAAAATTCAAAAAGATACAGGACTAAATTTGAAACTTATAGGGCCAAAATTGAAATTTTAAAAAATTACAAGACTAAAATTGAAACTAAAAGTACTAAAATTGAAAATACAAAAAATTATAGAACTAAAATTGATTTTGAAAAAGATACAGATCAAAATTGATATTTTCTCCAAAAAGCCTAACAAATTGTGAAAGTTAGAAGAAAAATAAAGAGGAAAAAGGAATAACATGGAAAATATTTAAAACCACCTAGTATTTTTTAGGGCAAATAATAGCTCCATTCAACACAAATTTTCACATAAAGTCAACATAACCGTCTCTTATTTAATTTTATTTAGGAAATAAATGTTTGTTTTATATTTAAGTTGATTTAATAAAAAAAAAGTCTTATTAGGGTGCACTTGATAAATCAGTGCACCCGTAAAATCTAAATCACTAAGGTGATGATTGGTTTGGGATTATGTAAGATTTGAAAATTATGAATAGTGTGCTCTATGTTTGTTTTGGATTTTGAGTAGGGTAAGTTTTAACTTTATTTCAAATCAATGTATTAATTTATTTAAAAAGTTAAATGAGAGAGGAGAGATAAAGAGAGAAAGTGTATTAATTGAAGAGAGAGAACGTAGTAGGTATATATATGAGAAGTTTTTAAAATTTGGATGTGGGTTTTGGAAAACCAAAACCTGGATTTAAAATCCGTAAACAAACATAACCTAAATTTTCTAATGATTAATTTTCACCCTTGGATTTTTATAGGAAAAATTAATTTTTTAAAATATGTAATTACTATTATATACTAACTAGTATTTACCCGGATCCGTGCGTTGCACGGTCATGGGTTTTTATAATAGAATTATATATGTAATGGGTTGTTTAATTTTAGGGGAAATATGGAACATTACAATCCAATTATGTGATTGTAAAATTTTAATAACTGGATAATCAGAAAATATTTAGTCAGATTTTTATAAAAAAAAATAATACATACATAAATGAAAATTTGATTATGATACATACATAAATGAAAAATAATACATACATAAATGGTGAAGATGAATTCTTAAATAATAAATGATTATGATTATATTAAAAGGTTTCCAAAAGAGGTATATATGTTCATCAATTAAAATAGACAATTAAAAAAAATAAAACCCTAAAACCCCAAACCCTTAAATCCTAAACTCTAAATCCCTAAACCCTAAACCAGGCTGAGATTATTGAGTCCAATTTTAGCAAAATCATTTTGTTGAATAAAAATGTCAAGGGATGATTAATGGTGAAGATGAATTTTTAAATAATAAAGGATTATGATTAAATTAAAAGGTTTCCAAAAGAGGTAAAATTAAAAAAAGAGGGGGGGGGGGAAATTGAGTCCATGTACTTAAAATTTGTTGAATAAAAATATATAAATAAATTAAAAAATGAGGCACTTAAAATTTGTTGAATTTAGAAAATGAGGTACTTAAAATTTGTTGAATAAAAATGTCAAGGGATGGTTAATGGTGAAGATGAATTCTTAAATAATAAATTATTATAATTAAATTAAAAGGTTTCCAAAAGAGGTAAAATTAAAAAAGGGGGGAAAATTGAGTCCAATTTTTAAAAGGTTTCCAAAAGAGGTAAATTAAAAAGGGGGGAAAAATTGAGTCCAGGTACTTAAAATTTATTGAATAAAAATATATATAAATAAATTAGAAAATGTGAGTCCAATTTTAGCAAAATCATTTTGCTCAAAGGATGGCTAATAGTGAAGATGAATTCGTAAATGATAAAGGATTAGGATTAAATTAAAAGGTTTTCAAAAAAGATAAAATTAGAAAAGGGGGAAAAACCCTAAGAGATTTGTTCCTAAACCCTAAAGGAGGCACTTAAATTTTTAAATGACAATTAAAAAATATAAATAAATTAGAAAATGAGGTACTTAAAATTTGTTGAATAAAAGTGTATAAATAAATTAGAAAAGGAGGTACTTAAAATTTGTGGAATAAAAATGTCAAGAGAGGGTTAATGGTGAAGATGAATTCTTAAATAATAAAGGATTAGGATTAAATTAAAAAGTTTCCAAAAGAGGTATATATGTTCATCAATTAAAATAGACAATTAAAAAAAATAAAACCCTAAAACTGTAAACCCTAAACTCTTAAATCCTAACCCCCTAAATCCCTAAACCCTAAACCAGGCTGAGATTAGTGAGTCCAATTTTAGCAAAATCATTTTATTGAATAAAAATGTCAAGGGATGGTTAATGGTGAAGATGAATTTTAAATAATAAAGGATTAGGATTAAATTAAAAGGTTTCCAAAAGAGGTAAAATTAAAAAGGGGGGGGGGGGGAATTGAGTCCAGGTACTTAAAATTTGTTGAATAAAAATATATAAATAAATTAGAAAAGGATGTACTTAAAATTTGTTGAATTTAGAAAAGGAGACACTTAAAATTTGTTGAATAAAAATGTCAAGAGATGGTTAATGGTGAAGATGAATTCTTAAATAATAAAGGATTATGATTAAATTAAAAGGTTTCCAAAAGAGGTAAAATTAAAAAATGGGGGAAAAATTGAGTCTAATTTTAGCAAAATCATTGGTTAATGGTGAAGATAAATTTTTAAATAATAAAGGATTATGATTAAATTAAAAGGTTTCCAAAAGAGGTATATATGTTCATCAATTAAAATAGACAATTAAAAAAAATAAAACCCTAAAACCTTAAACCCTAAACCCTTAAATCCTAAACCCTAAATCCCTAAACCCTAAACCAGGCTGAGATTATTGAGTCCAATTTTAGCAAAATCATTTTGTTGAATAAAAATGTCAAGGGATGGTTAATGGTGAAGATGAATTTTTAAATAATAAAGGATTAGGATTAAATTAAAATGTTCCCAAAAGAAGTAAAACTAAAAAAGGGGGGAAAATTGAGTCCATGTACTTAAAATTTGTTGAATAAAAATATATAAATAAATTAGAAAATGAGGTACTTAAAATTTGTTGAATTTAGAAAATGTGGTAAGTAAAATTTGTTGAATAAAAATGTCAAGGGATGGTTAATGGTGAAGATGAATTCTTAAATAATAAAGGATTGGGATTAAATTAAAAGGTTTCCAAAAGAGGTAAAATAAAAAGGGGGGAAATTTGTAAAAGGTTTCCAAAAGAGGTAAAATTAAAAAAGGGGAAAAAAATTGAGTCCAGGTACTTAAAATTTGTTGAATAAAAATATATAAATAAATTAAAAAAGGAAATAATAAAGGATTATGATTAAATTAAAAGGTTTCCAAAAGAGGTATATATGTTCATCAATTAAAATAGACAATTAAAAAAAATAAAACCCTAAAACCTCAAACCCTTAAATCCTAAACTCTAAGTCCCTAAACCCTAAACCATGTTGAGATTATTGAGTCCAATTTTAGCAAAATCATTTTGTTGAATAAAAATGTCAAGGGATGGTTAATGGTGAAGATGAATTTTTAAATAGTAAAGGATTATGATTAAATTAAAAGGTTTCCAAAAGAGGTAAAATTAAAAAAGGGGGAAAAATTGAGTCCATGTACTTAAAATTTGTTGAATAAAAATATATAAATAAATTAAAAAATGAGGCACTTAAAATTTGTTGAATTTAGAAAATGAGGTACTTAAAATTTGTTGAATAAAAATGTCAAGGGATGGTTAATGGTGAAGATGAATTTTAAATAATAAATGATTAGGATTAAATTAAAAGGTTTCCAAAAGAAGTAAAATTAAAAAAGGGGGGAAAATTGAGTCCAATTTTTAAAAGGTTTCCAAAAGAGGTAAAATTAAAAAAGGGGAAAAAAATTGAGTCCAGGTACTTAAAATTTATTGAATAAAAATACATAAATAAATTAGAAAAGGTGAGTCCAATTTTAGCAAAATCATTTTGCTCAAAGGATGGCTAATGGTGAAGATGAATTCGTAAATGATAAAGGATTATGATTAAATTAAAAGGTTTCAAAAAAGATAAAATTAGAAAAGGGGGAAAAACCCTAAGAGATTTGTTCCTAAACCCTAAAGGAGGCACTTAAATTTTTAAATGACAATTAAAAAATATAAATAAATTAGAAAATGAGGTACTTAAAATTTGTTGAATAAAAGTGTATAAATAAATTAGAAAAGGAGGTACTTAAAATTTGTGGAATAAAAATGTCAAGAGAGGGTTAATGTTGAAGATGAATTCTTAAATAATAAAGGATTAGGATTAAATTAAAAGGTTTCCAAAAGAGGTATATATGTTCATCAATTAAAATAGACAATTAAAAAAAATAAAATCCTAAAACCTTAAACCCTAAACCCTTAAATCCTAAATCCCTAAACCCTAAACCAGGCTGAGATTATTGAGTCCATTTTAGCAAAATCATTTTATTGAATAAAAATGTCAAGGGATGGTTAATGGTGAAGATGAATTTTAAATAATAAAGGATTAGGA
The DNA here is from genome assembly GCA_023678885.1 of Pogostemon cablin. Classification (NCBI taxonomy): domain Eukaryota; kingdom Viridiplantae; phylum Streptophyta; class Magnoliopsida; order Lamiales; family Lamiaceae; genus Pogostemon; species Pogostemon cablin. The sequence continues at coordinate 239,493 of CM042977.1, read as the reverse complement.
TTAAATTAAAATATTTCCAAAAGAGGTAAAATTAAAAAAGGGGGAAAAAATTGAGTCTAGGTACTTAAAATTTGTTGAATAAAAATATATAAATAAATTAGAAAATGAGGTACTTAAAATTTGTTGAATTTAGAAAAGGAGGCACTTAAAATTTGTTGAATAAAAATGTCAAGAGATGGTTAATGGTGAAGATGAATTCTTAAATAATAAAGTATTATGATTAAATTAAAAGGTTTACAAAAGAGGTAAAATTAAAAAAGGGGAAAAAATTGAGTCCAATTTTAGCAAAATCATTGGTTAATGGTGAAGATGAATTCTTAAATAGTAAAGGATTAGGATTAAACTAAAATGTTTCCAAAAGAGGTATATATGTTCATCAATTAAAATAGACAATTAAAAAAAATAAAACCCTAAACCCTAAACTCTTAAATCCTAAACCCTAAATCCCTAAACCCTAAACCAGGCTGAGATTATTGAGTCCAATTTTAGCAAAATCATTTTATTGAATAAAAATGTCAAGGGATGGTTAATGGTGAAGATGAATTTTAAACAATAAAGGATTAGGATTAAATTAAAAGGTTTTCAAAAGAGGTAAAATTAAAAAAGGGGGAAAAATTGAGTCCAGGTACTTAAAATTTGTTGAATAAAAATATATAAATAAATTAGAAAATGATGTACTTAAAATTTGTTGAATTTAGAAAAGGAGGCACTTAAAATTTGTTGAATAAAAATGTCAAGAGATGGTTAATGGTGAAGATTAATTCTTAAATAATAAAGGATTATGATTAAATTAAAAGGTTTTCAAAAGAGGTAAAATTAAAAAATGGGGAAAAATTGAGTCCAATTCTAGCAAAATCATTGGTTAATGGTGAAGATGAATTCTTAAATAATAAAGGATTATGATTAAATTAAAAGGTTTCCAAAAGAGGTATATATGTTCATCAATTAAAATAGACAATTAAAAAAAATAAAACCCTAAAACCCTAAACCCTAAACCCTTAAATCCTAAACACTAAATCCCTAAACCCTAAACCAGGCTGAGATTATTGAGTTCAATTTTAGCAAAATCATTTTGTTGAATAAAAATGTCAAGGGATGGTTAATGGTGAAGATGAATTTTTAAATAATAAAGGATTAGGATTAAATTAAAAGGTTCCCAAAAGAGGTAAAACTAAAAAAGGGGGGAAAATTGAGTCCAGGTACTTAAAATTTGTTGAATAAAAATATATAAATAAATTAGAAAATGAGGTACTTAAAATTTGTTGAATTTAGAAAATGTGGTAAGTAAAATTTGTTGAATAAAAATGTCAAGGGATGGTTAATGGTGAAGATGAATTCTTAAATAATAAAGGATTAGGATTAAATTAAAAGGTTTCCAAAAGAGGTAAAATAAAAAAGGGGAGAAAATTTCTAAAAGGTTTCCAAAAGAGGTAAAATTAAAAAATGGGGGAAAAATTGAGTCCAGGTACTTAAAATTTGTTGAATAAAAATATATAAATAAATTAAAAAAGATGAGTCCAATTTTAGCAAAATCATTTTGCTCAAGGGATGGCTAATGGTGAGGATGAATTCTTAAATAATAAAGGATTAGAATTAAATTAAAAGGTTTCAAAAAAATGTAAAAATATAAAAGGGGAAAACCTTAAGAGATTTGTTCCTAAACCTTAATGAAGCATTTAAATTTTTAAATGACAATTAAAAAATATAAATAAAAATATAAATAAATTAGAAAATGAGCTACTTAAAATTTGTTGAATAAAAATATATAAATAAATTAGAAAAGGAGGTACTTAAAATTTGTTGAATAAAAATGTCAAGTGATGATTAATGGTGAAAATGAATTCTTAAATAATAAAGGATTAGGATTAAATTAAAAGATTTCCAAAATAGGTAAAATTAGAAAATGGGGGAAAAATTGAGTCCAATTTTAGCAAAATCATTTTGCTTTTGATTTTCACGGATACGCCCACCTTTATTAATATTTAATAGAAAATATCAAAAATACCCTTCATAATAAATTAGTAAATTACACTCATACACACACATCATACTCACTATTAATTAAAACTTATTCATACACCCACCTATGCACCAAACATTTTAAGATATTTCTATACACTCCCACTTCAACAAAATTTTCATACACTCCTTCCATCTCTTTTGAACTTCAAAAAAAACCTAGCTCACAAAAATATCTTTGGGATATAATCACACACATATATAGCATAATGGTGGACAAAGGTAGCTCAAAGATCATAGTGGTACGTGCTGTTATGTGTTTTAACCGATTAAAATGTAGTATTGTGCTTCCTTTTTTAAAAAAAATCGCAAAAAAATCGTCCAACCAGGGCTGAACGGGACATAAATTTTTTGGCCACCACTGGACGACAGAAACACTACATAGTCGACCAGTAGTGTTTGAAATTTTACACAATTTTCGACTGTCGACTATAGGTTGAATTTTCGACCGTCGTTCGCCGAAATAACTTTTGTCCAATACTGGTCGACAATTATATAAGTTTTCGGCCACTATTAGATGAATTTTTGGATAAATTTCGGCCAACACTGGATGAAATTTTAGACTATTTTCGTCCTTTCATGGTCGAACAGTAGCGTTTTAGGTATAAACTGATACTTATATTATTATTTTTTCAGGATTCACTTATTCCATCTATACAATGTAGTGCTATCTCCAAATATGACGAATTGAGTAAATGGATGAAGACTTTACGGACTTATTTGAAATACGGGAATGGTTTCAAACACGAGAACAATTGGTATCCTGGGTTCGTGCCACGGGTAAAGAAAATCAGATGGTGTTGGTGGTGGCGCGATCTGATAATGGTGGCGATCATAAGAGAGCGAGGGTATTTTTGAGTTGTGAACGTGGTGGCCTTTATCGAGAGTTCAAGGGTAAGAAAAACCGATATAAGGAGGTCGATCCAGAAAAGGAAGTTGTTATTGAGAAGAAGGTAACAAAAAGAGAAACAAGTACGAAAAAGTGTAATTGTCCATTTTTGTTGAGGGGACGAGAAATAGAGTTAAATAGGCCATGGGAATTGGAGGTTCTTAGTGGTTTTCATAATCATTCCATAGCAAATTATCTCGAGGGTCACGCCTACGTGGGGAGATTGACAAAGGAAAAGGAAGAGTATGTCATTGAGATGTCTATGCAGGATGTTCGTCCGAAGAACATATTGGAGTTGCTGAAGATAAAATTTCCGAGTAACAAGTCTACAATTAGGTATTTATACAATTGCAGACAGAAATACAGATTGGGGAAACGTGGTGGGAAGTTGCAGTTGCAGTATGTGGTGAGCAAGTTGGAGGAACACAAATATTATTTCCACCACCGAAAATACAGGGATAGTGGTGAAGTTAGAGATTTATTATTTGCCCATCCTCGAAGCGTTTGATCTATTGCGTGCATTTCCACAAGTTTTGTTGATGGATTGTACGTACAAAACCAACATATACAGGTTACCTTTGATGGAGATTGTTGGTGTGACATCTACAGGCTTGACATTTTGTGTAGCCATTGTTTCTCTGGAGAAAGAAAATGAGGATAACTACACTTGGACCCTCAGAACTTTGAAGTCTCTAATGGATGATTCATGCTTGCCTTCGTTGATTGTGACTGATAAAGAGAAAGCTCTAATGAAAGCTATAGGAAGTGTGTTTCTGAGCAGTAAATACTTTTTTTGTCGGTGGCATATCAACAAGAACATCATCGCCAATTGTAGAAAATACTTTCATACGAATAATAAGTGGGAGGATTTTATGTTGGCTTGGAATTTGTTGGTGCGTGCTGATAATGTCGTTCTTTTTTAGCAGAGGTTACTAAGGTTGAGGGAAGAATTCAAGTATGCTCCAACAGCAGTCGAGTATATATGTAAGCATTGGGTCGATCCATACAAAGATAAATGGGCTTCATTTAGTACAAATTCCATCAAACATTTTGGGAATACCACAACTAGCTGGTATGCAAAGACTTACTACTCGTATATTAATTATTTTTATTTTTTCATGCAATGTACACCTTGGAAGCCTAAATCTTCAATTTTATGTTTGATACAGTGCTGACGGTCAACATTCTGCATTAAAGAGGCAACTTCAAACAAGTCAATGTAATTTTGAAAAATGTTGGGGAGAATTCCACACTCTGATGGATGCCTCACATACTGCTATCAAGCATTCATTTGAAAAGATCATAAACTTGATCCAATACAAATTTAGGGTTGCCACATATCGAGAGCTACATGGCCTCATCTCGACTGTCGCCCTACAACTCATCTATGATGAGATTTCGGGCCTTGGAGAAGGAGTGTTGGAGGTCACTCTATGTGGATGTGTAATACGAGATACTTTGGGATTGTCATGTGCTCATGAGTTGTCAGAGTATGTTAGTAAGGGCTTGCCTATCCCCTTAGAAAAGATTGATGATTTCTGGAGGAAATTAGATATGGAGCCACGCAATATAGGAGGAAATAAGCGGGAAATGTTAGACACGCTGTGGAGAGCTTTATTTGAAGGGGCAAATAAAAAATATGGAGAGTTAGACTATACAAGAGTGGAGTTGATGTATCGACGCGTGTATGAGGCGGTGAACCCCACAATAATGTCATTACATAAGTCGGGAACTGTTGTACGCACCAAAGGCAGGCCAAAATACTCAAAGAATAAAGTGTCGTCGACAAAGCGAGATCCTTCAGCCTTTGAGTTTCCCATAACCGAGATTGACAGTTGTTCCCTTGCTACTACAGTAGTCTATGATGTGGGCGCTACAATCTTGACGCCTGTTTTCAGTAAGAAGAAATGTCAAGCTAAAGAAAAGGTAATACACAATTTCTAACAAAATATGCATTTGCTCAATTTTCACGATTCATATTTACAATACATAGTATTGTTTAAATAGGTTGTTCGACATCCATTCACATGAGCAAAATTAGAATGCAACTTTATGGCGTTGTTGCCTCCTCATTTCACTAAGTATATTTCATCTACAAAAAAATGTGAAAATGGATGGGCATTGTGGATTTCGGGCCGTAGCAGATTTGGTTGATTATGGTGAAGAAGCATGGGGTAGAGTTCGAAATGAGCTCTTGAAGGAAGTCAATGACCATAAAGAACTTTATATAAGAGTGTTTGGTAATCCAGAATATATAGATCTTGTAACTGAAGTTCTGGATTGTTTCACTCCCTTGATTAGCCATAATATAGTGGGCATGACCAATTAAAGAAATTATCGAACCACATGGAGGAAGGTACTAGAGTTTAAGCGATCTCAAGTTTATTGTGATTTTATAAGGACGACGGAAGAGAGGATACGATGCAAATAAACACAATTACACTAATGAAAGAAATAAAGATAAAATGAATGCAAAGATAAAAGGGTTCCAAATGATGCAAGGATGAGATTAACAACAATCATGGCATAGATAATTAAGTAATCATGCAATTAATTCTAATCTCTCATGGACAAGGTATAGAAGCGATCACTAATTCCACCTAAACTCTCTCTCGAGATGGATAGAATGTAGGCCCTCAACAAGACTCCCAAAAGCACATAGGATCAAGACCATAGCAAACACCTCCCACTAGGTACTAATTACTCTATGAGTTCCCTAATTAGGTACTAAATCATAGGCAATATTCCCTTTTAAGGTACTATGAATTCACTAATTTTTTGGTTCTCCTCACCTAATCAACCAATCTCTCGATTAAGCTAATCAAATGTTCTATCAAAGGGTTCTAAATCTAGAAGGATATCTCTATCTCATTCTAAATTAATGCACATGAAGTGTATGATGAAATGATTCAATGAACTATCCTAAACACATAATTGATTTCTCAATCTAATTACATGCCCATGACAATTAATCACACATGTCATCATATAAATCAAGCAATAAACAATCAATGATAGAAATAACACAAAGCCCATTCAAGATTAAAATCAATTTGCATAAAAACTAAATTATCCAACACCAATCATGGAGCTAATCTCACAAAGGAGATTAGCCTCTCATATCCATAAGAAAATTAACATAGACATTAAGATCCTTACAAGACATGATCAATCTATAAAGAAATGCACAAAAATTAGAATTAGATCCCCCCTTTGAAGTGCTTCAATGCAGATCTCCTTCTTCTTCTTGTGATCTCACTCTCCCTTGCTTCCTTGATCACTTGGATGGTGGATTTGATGGAGGGGATCAAGTGTAGATAGATGGAATCAAGGACTGGTGAATGGGATGAAGGGTAGATGGAATGGAGAGGAAAAGTGTGCGAAAAATGGTGTGTATTAGGTGTAGATCTGATCCCCACTGATATTTTCACTCCAAAATGGGTGTTTTTATGTTAGAGTAGTATGCCCAGCGCACCAATTAGATTGGATGTTTGTACTCTTTATATTTTGAATATAAACAATCTCATTGGAAATTATATTATTAAATGTTGTTTTAATTTATCTATTTTATGCATTATAACAAATGCTTATTAGATAAAGTCCCTAGACCAATTAAAGCTAAAATGTATGGTTACGCATATGATGGTGATCATGGAATTTATACATAGAGCTTTGGTCTTAAACATGATTCCGAGTCAAGAATTTTTCTAAATGGGACAAAGAATAATTCAGTAAAGACTCGTACATATGATGAATGCTCGTTGGACGAGAATATTGTATTCCATCAATATTAGTGTTGAGACACAAATTCATATATGTAGATACTTATTAGAGAATAAGTTTATCGAACATGGTCCGTAGAAAATTCTTATTGGATATGTCGAAATTAGAATTTTCTAATTACGATAGTACACGATTAATCTTTAGACTTGAAGCACCATGGTAGTCTTGTGTACTTCTTCTAATACTTAGATTTATCTTCTGATTGTTTAGCAATCATAAAGGGGATATGTTGGGTATTATATTGATGTATATGGAGACTTATGTGTGGCTAAGATAGAATCTAACACTTGTCTAAGACAAGAGAATCTCCTGTGTATTTCATTGTTAATGATTCAAAGACCTTGGCCAAGGCAATGAGAATAAAGATTCACAATGAATCATTGTAACATGAAATAGAAGCACAATTATTGAGTTAATAGAGTTTCGACTAATATTCCTACTCTAGACTCAATCGGGAGATTAATTGTTAGAAAGACCGTACGTGTATGTTACTCGTTAATTTACAGGTTTACTCGTTATTCATCTAATACTAGAAGATCACGCTACTTGCTAGATGTTACCGTGATTAGTAGGTTCTTGAAATTAATTAGTTAATTTCAAGTGAATTAATTAATTGGATTAATTAATATAATAATTGTTATTTATAAGTTACAAATGTTGTAAGCCTACTACTAGAGTTAGTAGTGAACCTAAATAATCACACCTTAATTTGAATAAACAACACAAATTTTATACTTCGCTAGTAGTATAAAACTTGTGAATTGGAACAACAAAATATGTTTCAAATAACGTATTAGTGGACGTGTGTATTGATGGAATGAAGAAGCAAAGCCTCATAGACTTTTTAAGAGAATTACCTAAGAAGCTCAATTGAGAGGGAATGATATTAATAGAGGAGATGGGCTGCCAATATCAAAATTCCACTCCCAAAAGTGAACTTACATTATATTCCACTAACCTCCATTAAGGCTTGCTTTTCATCCCACTCACGGCAATAATATATCCACTATCAATCTTTTTTTTTTATTCTAATTAAATAATCAAATTATTTAATTATAATAAATAGTTAACAATTTAAATATATATTATTGCCGTGAGTGGGATGAAAAGCAAGCCTTAATGGAGGTTAGTGGAATATAATGTAAGTTCACTTTTGGGAGTGGAATTTTGATATTGGCAGCCCATCTCCTCTATTAATATCATTCCCTCTCAATTGAGCTTCTTAGGTAATTCTCTTAAAAAGTCTATGAGGCTTTGCTTCTTCATTCCATCAATACACATGTCCACTAATACGTTATTTGAAACATATTTTGTTGTTCCAATTCACAAGTTTTATACTACTAGCGAAGTGTAAAATTTGTGTTGTTTATTCAATTGGTGGATTACTTTAGAGGGGATACACTTGAATCCCTTATTGAGAAGTACGGAGTTTTAGCCACAATCCGGGAATCGTTTCCCTCACTCCTTACATCAATTGGAAGAAAGTCTACGAGGGTAAGAATAATCTTTACGTAGATTTCTTTCAATATATTTTAACACCGGATCTTATAATCGTTTTAGAGCACCCGGGGTGAAACCTTTTCATATATTTAATAAATATGATTTATTAATTATGAAAAATTTTAAATTCCGCTGCGTTCACCCGGATTGCTATAACGAACCCAACAGTGGTATCAGAGCCTTGGTTCACGGTGTTGAAATATATTTGGTACTAAAATTATTTTAGTATCATTTAATGGTTAAATAAGAAAACTTGAAACAATGAGAAAAGGTTTCTCGACAGTTATTAATTACTCTAAAATTTCAACTGTTGTAGTAGGATAAGAATTGTTCTTAAACTACTATTTATACAGTTAAAATTTTTCGGTAATTTTAATAAAATTGACTAAATATTAGTTTATGACTATATTGTTTTCACGTGTGAATATGAAATATTAAATAAAAGTTATTTATATTTCTTATTCAAAATATTCATTTGGAATGAAATTTAAGCAATACGTTGTATTTAATGAGAAATTGTTTCTTGAAATATAATTGTTTAATATAATAATTATTATTGATAATTTGTTATCAATATTTAATATTTATTTTGATAAAAAAATTAGATGTTTATTATCAACAATGATATTTGATGGCTATTTCTAGAAATGGGTTTCTAAGAAAAATATTTCTAAGTAGAAATAATTAGCTATCATTGAATTGATTTGGTTTTATTAATTTAGAAATTGTTTCTTAATTAATTAAGACCAACAAAATTCTTAAAGTCAATTCTAAAATTTAGTTTTATAATATTGACTAATTATTAGTCATAATTCTCAACTAGTATTATTTTAAAATGAGAAATATGAATAATTGTTATTCTTATATCTCGTTACGGTATTATTCATTGTGAATGGATATAAATAAATTTAATATGTTAAATGCATATTTATTTATTTAGGGATGATCATGAGCCTTGGACTTTATGTGATGGTTGTAATTTATTTGGATTTTATGGGGACTGCGAGCCTCTTTAGTTTACATTTGTAAGTTCTTTAAATTTATGCAATGAGAGTAGATTAGTCCGTGAGGATTTAATTTATTCATTGTAAATTGGAGGACTTGAAGGAAGCCCAAAAGAAGACCCAATTGTTGATGTGTAATTAAATGTAATAGAATAGATGCTCAAGGCCCATAAGTGTATGGGTTTTACATTATGATGTAAAAGTTCTCATTATCCCTTAGATTGACCATAGACCCGTTTTGGCTCAAACGGGTCGCATAGGTTGGCCATGATCATCCTACCGTTTTATGTATGTATAGGATATATGCATGTTAGAATTTATTTAATGCACTCATTTGATGATAAACATTAAATAATTTACCTAAATGAGATGATGAGGTCTTGGAAATAAAAATAATCCCTAAGTTTTTGAAACTTACAGAAAAATTTTTTTTGAAAATTTTATTTCAAACAAATATGGATGATGAGTATGACCCATCAATCCATGTCTACTATCAAAAGATAGAGACATGATGATGCTACTACACTTAACCACTGGCCATGAGTCGTGGGGTGGGTTTGTGGAAGAAAGCTGTGTTCTTTATCTATCATAATGATGCTCATGAATTAAATGCATCACTGCATCGGCCATGAGTCGTGGGGTGTTTTGATGTTTTAATTGCATGAATGTTTGATAGGTATTGTTTGACACTAAGTAACGTATGGGCTCATAAAATTGAGGTATGCATGAAAGGTGAGGTAAAACAAATTGAGGGTTGTATAGTGATACAATTGTAAATGTTTTACTACCGAAGAGAATTTTTCATGGGCTCATAAAATTGGGGTGTGAGGAATTCTATTTGGGCCTCAAACCTACTAGAAAATTATGATTTTCGATTTTCATTGGGATTATGAAATTCGAATAAAATAGTGGGAGACATTTAATATTAAAGACCTTATATTAAATTAATATTAATTTTCATAGTTTTCTCATTTTCTGCTTCATCATTTTGTAGATTCACTTCATCTACTAAAATGGCAAATAATCCTATAACCGCTTTAATTGGGCAAAACAAGTTAACTTGACCAAACTTTAATGATTGGCTGAGAAATTTCAAAATTCTCTTAAAATCTGAAAGAAGTGAATATGTTCTTGACAAACCAATCCCTGACGCACCTGGTGCTAATGCTACAACTGAGGAACTTGAGAAGTTCAAACGTCATCAGGATGACGATCTGAAAGCACGATGCTACATGTTAGCATCTATGTCAAGTGAGCTGCAGAGACAAAATGAGGATCAAACCTCTGCTTATGCTATTCTTAAACGACTTGAGAACTTGTTTGGTGAGAATATCAGGCAACAAAGATATGAAATATCTAAAGAGCTCTTCCGCAGTCATATGGCTGAGGGCTCTTCAGTCCAGGAACATGGATTGAAGATGATAGCCCTAATGGAACGACTCACGTCATTGAAAGTTGAGGTTCCACCTGAGCTTTGCACTGACTTGTTGTTGCAGTCTCTGCCCCCTTCATTTGACACATTTGTTGTCAATTATAACATGCATAACATGACAAAAAGTCTCACTGAGCTTGTTAGCATGTTAAAGACAACTGAGTCCACGATGAAAAGGGACAAATCAGTCATGTTTGTTGCGTCCACTTCTGGATCTAAGGCTGCAAAGTCAAAGAAAAAGAAGGGAAATAGAAAGGGTTCTAACAATCCCAACAAACTGAATGCAAAGGGAGGTGTCAAGAAAAAGAAAACTTCTCAGTCCAATGATAAGTGTCACCACTGCAATCAAACTGGACACTGGAAGAGGAACTGCAAGGATTACCTTGCAACCCTGAAAAGTTCAGGTATTTATTATGTTGAAGTTAACTTATCAGTTAATGATACTTCTTGGGTATTAGATACCGGTTGTGCCTCACACATTTGCAATGATTTGCAGATAATGGAAAGAAGTAGAAAGCTAGAAACAGGAGAAATGGTTCTAAGGCTGGAGAATGGAGCAAAGGTTGCTGCATTAGCCATAGGAACTATTCATCTAACTTTAAATAATGATTTAGTTTTGGTATTGAACAATTGTCTTTATGTTCCTGAGATTATTAAGAACATTATCTCTATTCCTGTTTTGGATAGAGAAGGTTATTGTTTTAAATTTGAACATGGAAGTTGTTCCATTTCTAAATGTTCTTCTTTAATCACTACTTGCATATTGACGAATGGTTTATATACCTTAACTCCCCAAAATTTCATTCTTAATCTTCAACAGAATAAAAGAAAATTGGATAACCATAGTTCTATCACATTATGGCATGCAAGATTAGGTCATATTTCTAAGAAAAGGATAAATAAGTTGGCAAAATTGCTTGACCTAAAGGACGAGCAAGAACTACCAACATGTGAGTCCTGACTCAAGGGAAAAATGACCAAATCTCCATTTGTTGGACAAGTGGAGCGAGCTACACATCTATTGGAATTAATTCATACATATGTATGTGGGCCATTAAATGTTAATGCTCGTGGGAACTACAGCTACTTCTTAACCTTTACCGATGACTTCTCTAGGTATGGTTATGTGTACCTATTAAGGTACAAATCTGAAGTTTTTGAAAAGTTCAAAGAATTCAGAACTGAAGTAGAGAAACAAACTGGCTTAAGTATAAAAACACTTCGATCAGATTGAGGGGGTGAATACTTAAGTGCAGAGTTTTTAGATTATCTAAAAGAGAATGGGATTCTCTCACAGTGGACTCTTCCTGGCACTCCCCAACTCAATGGAGTTTCGGAACGCAGGAATCGAACCTTGATGGACATGGTTCGATCTATGATGAGTTTCACTTCATTACCTCTTTCTTTTTGGGGCCATGCTTTAGAAACGGCAGCTCACCTATTAAATAGGGTGCCTTCTAAGGCCGTCCCTACTACACCTTATGAGATGTGGTGTGGTAAAGCACCCTCATACAAATACCTTCGGGTATGGGGGTGTGATGCTTACGTGAAGCAACAAATGGGAGATAAATTGGATATGAGATCCAAAATATGTAAGTTTGTTGGATATCCAAAGGAATCAATTGGATATTACTTCTACGATACCTCGGAACAAAAGGTGTTTGTTTCAAGGAATGCCACATTTCTTGAAGAAGAATTTCTATCTGATAGAAATGGCAAACTCGTAGAACTTGAAGAAGTTCAAGAAACAACAAACCTTTCAATTGCAGTGAGTGAACAACCAGTAGAAACTGGGACATCTGATACACAACCTCTTAGGAGATCCGAAAGGATACCTAAGTTACCTAGTAGGTACACTTTGTTATTAGAAAACAAAGAAGAGGGAATCCTATTGGATAATGATCCAAGAAGCTATGGAGAGGCAATGTCAGACATTGACTCAAAGAAATGGCAAGAAGCAATGCAATCCGAGATGGACTCCATGTACTCTAACAAAGTATGGACTTTGGTAGACCCACCAGAAGGAACAGTTCCTATTGGATGCAAATGGGTTTACAAGCGAAAGCTTGGAGCTGATGGGGAGGTAGCAACCTATAAGGCAAGACTGGTTGCTAAAGGTTATTCTCAAAAACAAGGAATTGACTATGAGGAAACCTTTTCACCAGTAGCAATGCTAAAATCCATTCGAATTTTATTAGCTATATCTGCATATTATGACTATGAGATATGGCAAATGGATGTAAAGACTGCTTTTCTTAATGGTAACGTTAAGGAAGAGATCTATATGAAGCAACCTGAGGGCTTTATATCTAGTGGGAGTGAGCAAAAGGTTTGCAAGCTCCAAAGATCCATTTATGGGCTTAAACAAGCTTCGAGGAGTTGGAACATTCGATTCGATGAAACAATCAAATCTTTTGATTTTCAAAAGAATCCGGATGAACCATGTGTATACAAGAAAGTTAGTAGGAGTGCAGTTACTTTTATTGTGCTCTATGTTGATGACATCCTACTTATCGGAAACGATATAGGTATGTTGCAGTCAACAAGAACTTGGTTGTCTAAACAATTCTCCATGAAGGACTTGGGAGAAGCATCATTTATTCTAGGAATAAAGATCTATAGAGATAGATCTAGAAGAATAATCGGACTATCCCAATCCATGTACATAGATAAGATACTAAAGAGATTTAGTATGGAAGAATCCAAACGAGGATTCTTGCCAGTGAGTCATGGGGTTTCACTTTCTAAGGCTATGTCTCCTAAGACGCCTGAAGAAAGAGAAAGAATGACTCGCGTGCCTTATGCTTCAGCAATTGGAAGCATAATGTATGCAATGCTATGTACAATGCCGCGCATGCTCTAAGTGTCACAAGCAGATATCAGTCAAATCCAGGTGAAGAACACTGGAAGGTCGTCAAGATGATCCTTAAGTACTTGAGAAGGACTAAGGATATTTTTTTGATATACGGCCCTGGAGAGCTGAAATTAGAAGGATATACTGATTCTAGTTTTCAGTCTGATGTGGATGACTCTAAGTCAATGTCAGGTTATATATTCACTTTGAACGGTGGTGCAGTAAGTTGGAAGAGTTCCAAACAAGAAACTACTGCAGACTCCAACACTGAAGCTGAATACATAGCTGCATCAGATGCAGCGAAGGAAGCTGTTTGGATCAGGAACTTTATCCAAGGGTTGGGTATAATTACATCTATTGTTGATCCAGTAATTGATATACTGTGATAACAATGGAGCCATTGCGCAAGCAAAGGAACCAAGATCTCATCAAAGATCCAAACATATCTTGAGAATATACCACTTGATTAGAGAAATCATGGGGAGAGGCGATATCGTTATGGATCGAGTCGCTTCAGCAGAAAATGTAGCAGACCCACTGACTAAGCCTTTATCTCAAAAGATATTTGAGAAACATCTTGAAAAGATGGGATTAAATATATGGGCAATTGGAGCTAGGGCAAGTGGGAGATTGTTAGAGTAGTATGCCCAGCGCACCAATTAGATTGGATGTTTGTACTCTTTATATTTTGAATATAAACAATCTCATTGGAAATTATATTATTAAAGGTTGTTTTAATTTATCTATTTTATGCATTATAACAAATTCTTATTTGATAAAGTCCCAAGACCAATTAAAGCTAAAATGTATGGTTACGCATATGATAGTGATCATGGAATTTATACATAGAGCTTTGGTCTTAAACATGATTCCGAGTCAAGAATTTTTCTAAATGGGACAAAGAATAATTCAGTAAAGACTCGTACATATGATGAATGCTCGTTGGACGAGAATATTGTATTCCATCAATATTAGTGTTGAGACACAAATTCATATATGTAGATACTTATTAGAGAATAAGTTTATCGAACATGGTCCATAGAAAATTCTTATTGGATATGTCGAAATTAGAATTTTCTAATTACGATAGTACACGATTAGTCTTTAGACTTGAAGCACCATGATAGTCTTGTGTACTTCTTCTAATACTTAGATTTATCTTCTGATTGTTTAGCAATCATAAAGGGGATATGTTGGGTATTATATTGATGTATATGGAGACTTATGTGTGGCTAAGATAGAATCTAACACTTGTCTAAAACAAGAGAATCTCCTGTGTATTTCATTGTTAATGATTCAAAGACCTTGGCCAAGGCAATGAGAATAAAGATTCACAATGAATCATTGTAATATGAAATAGAAGCACAATTATTGAGTTAATAGAGTTTCGACTAATATTTCTACTCTAGACTCAATCGGGAGATTAATTGTTAGAAAGACCGTACGTGTATGTTACTCGTTAATTTACAGGTTTACTCGCTATTCATCTTGTTGGATTGTATACTAAAAGTCTAGCTTTAGTATGAACAATATCATAACAATATTTGAAATGAGAATCATTAATCAAATGATTGCATCTTATAATTTATTTTATATGCATGATGCAATAGTCCATTTACTTTATACTGTAGATAATATGTTGTGCGACAACACGCAGAAGATCATATTATCGGTTTCCTTATAAAGTATAAACAGATGCTCACAACTGAGATAGACGGGGACTCTCTACCGGTATGGTTGTAGTGTGGTTTAGTGTTAGCTTGTCTTGGCTATAGAATCACATTAGTGCACTTGTGTGTATTGAGCAGGACCGCCTGAGATCGTTCGACTTATACTGACTTATAGAAGAACTTGATCTCTGTTATTATGGGAGTTCGTGCTCTTAATCCCTATACAATAACCTCGACCCGTAGGGCAGTATGTATTTCTTTGATTCATCAATGGGTGAGATTTATAAGTATTAAATCAACAAACTCGGTGAGTTGGGAAGTAGTGCTGTATCTATGGTGTGCTGTTGATTGTAGAAGGAATCCATGTCCGACATAGGTTGATGATGTCCCCTTGAGGAGCTCATAAGGTTTATCATGTAAATCTTGCAAGTGGATTAATTTTCGGCATGATAATAAGGTTGAGTGGTACTACTCTCGGATGAGATATTAATTAATTTGAGTTGTCAGTAACTTAATTAATTAATGGACATTGTATATCTTAAACATGGGGAGACTGTCGGGCTCATAATAAGAAGGAGCCCAGAACATAATTTTGGGATTGGACGGGTAGTGCAGTAATAATATTTTAGTGGACTATATTATTATTATTAGATTTAATTAAAAGCTTTGGGCTAAGCTTGGTTAATTAAATTCAATTGAGGCCCAGCCCAATTTCTCCTCCTGGTCCCTGCTGTAGCCCAAGTATATAAGTCATCTCAGTTCCTGTTAAACCTAAGACAGTGCCTCATTTGACATACGGGAGAGAACAGAGAGCAGATTGAGAGAACTCTGGGGATTGTTGACCACCCAACACCAGAGTTGACTTTGGGACATACAGTAGAAGATCAGAGGTGTTCATCACAGATCTTCATCCTCTACATCAACCCAGAAGTACGGTAAACGTTTAATTGCTTCTGCTGTTATTATTTGCCTGTTTATCCTAACGGATCACGTTGATCCACACGATCCAATTGCCAACAATTGGTATCAGAGCGTTGGTTTCGTGGTGAAACGTGAATCGTTAGGTTGGGATTTTTATGATTATTTGATTTATTGATCTAATCTGTATTAATCGCATGATTATTGATGATCTGTATGAATGTGATTATGCGATTGCAGTTTTATCTTTGTAATCGCATATTACTTTGTGATCTGTTGTTGTATCTCTTTGATTGTATACACTGTTCACGATTATACTGGACATTCATACACACATCATATCAGTCTGTCTGTCGTCAACTGTATACTTTATATCACACACTCTCACCCTGCACGGTGGGTAAGCATCCGATGAGGCGGTGGCGTCTGACCGGCGCTGACAATCGACGGCTGGTGGCTTCGACCGGACCAGTTCTGTCACGGCGGCGCTAGAAAGGCGATAGGCTTCGACTGGATCATTTTCTACGGCATATCGTACAACTGACGGCGGCGAGTGGTGATTCAAAATCGATGCGGTGGTGACGACTTCACGGCGAGGCGTGTCTGGGCGACGCGTCGGCGTGACCTGGAGTCTCACGAACTGACGGCGGCGCTGAAGGTAACGTGGGACTGACCGGTGCTAACAATCAACTGCTGGTGGATTCGGCCGGAGCCAGTGGGCTGCTGTTGGTGTTCGTCTGCGACGTTGGTTGCAGTATAAGAAGCGCGGCGGCACTGGACTACATCGTGTCTCGCCGGTGACGCGTTTAGCCGATCTAGTCAGTCTGCATGTGCGACTGTTGGTCGGTGGCAGCGTCGCCGGATCGCGCGGCTGGGGTGCTCGCAAGGCAGCGGGCTTACGGAGAGATTTCGGCTGTAGTTGAAGGCGCAGTTGTGGCGACTATCAACGGCCGACGGGATAGGCAAGACGAGATCGTGACTGGTCGTTGCTGCTGCGATGTCTCCGGTGCAGAGCTAGCACGGCAGTGGGCGGACGACATGTTTTCGAGCGGACGACGTATTTCAGGTCGACGGTTGATGGCGCTGGGAATGATGGTCACGGCTGGTGGCTGCCTGATGCCAGTGCGGTTGCAGGCGATGGCGCTGCTGGATGGTCGGAGTGCGGAGCTCGCATGACTGACGACTGACGGTACGGCTCCGATGGGCCGTGGGTGCATCAGCCGTTAGCGGTGGTGCCAGGTAGCTCCGGTGATTGCTCGGTAAGAAAGGCTTGGCGGCTGTAGTTTAGGGCACGGTTGCAGCATTTATGGGCCAATTTTTTATTAAGTTGTTCATGGGCTCACTGTTTGGGCTGCTGGGCCTAGTGCATTGCTGTTGATGGGCCCAAAAATTTATTGTGGAATTTATTTTGGGCCTTGTCTTTCCATATGGGTTGTCTCAGTTGGGCCTTTTATTTTAATTAAATGGTTTTGAGCTGTGGTTATGGGCTCAATTTTAATTAAATGGTAATGGGCTGCTGGACCAATCCTGGTTTTAATTAATTGTGGGTAATGGGCCAAGCATGATAAATTAATTTTATTAATGGACTAATTTTGTGCTAGTGGGCTTGGTGGACTTAATTTGATTTTGGGCTAAGATTATGGGCCATGTATAATGGGCTTGATTAATTATTTAATCTGCTGCTCATTTTGTGCTTATTTGTTGCTCTTGGGCCCAATTAATTGATCCACCATTTATGCAATTAATTATGATATATAACTGATTTAATTGTTTTAACTTGACAATTAATTGTTATATATGTAAGGCATGTTCTATGTGATTTACTTATTTAAATTGCTGTTAATAGAAGCATGTCTTAGTTGTATATTTTATTCTGGAATATTATATGCATGCTAAAAACCCTCGGTGTTTAAATAACTAAGTGGGAGAGGGGATTGGTAATAAATTCCCGCGGCCTCCATTATTGGTTTGTTAGCAATGTGAATAGACTTGCGCGTCGGCATTAGAGCCTTCCTCCCCATCGGATGAGTTTATTCATGGATTGCTGGAACAGACTTCATTAAATAATTACGTTTGTAATGTGATGCATATGAACTTGCGCGTTGGCTTAGACCTTCCTCCCTATCGGATGAGTTTATATGCGGTTCACTGGTACAAACTTGTAATTGATGACTGTAGGAAGTTATCCGAGCGCGTGTGTACTTCTCTATCTGTAAGGCACATAAGCTTGGGCCGCGGACTTGGGGTCAAATAATGGTGTACACTTAGATGTAAATAATAAGTATCCTCCCCATCGGAGTCACTGCTTTTATTTGCATGGCTAAAGAGGAACCGACTATTAATTATTTTGTCATAAAGTTAGGTTGACAAATGAAATTAATGGGTAAAACCTTCTCTTGTAAATGTTCGGGTTTGTAAACGTCCACACTATCGTGGCTTGCAGACTCACGGTGCTTGAGATGTCGGTGAATTTTATTTTATATTGTTTTGAGGGAACAATATAAAAGAATAAAATTCGAAGATTTGATCGGTAAATTTATTTGTGATTCTCTGAATTTCGGATGGTTTTATTTCACTAATTATTAACTAAAAGACATTATATTTACTTGTCCAAATTAGATGATTAGAAAGAATCTTGGTTTTGATAATTACTGCTTAAGAAAATACATGTGTATTCTCACAAAGGACGTCTCATGATGCCTATTAAAGTCTCTAGTGAAGAGATGAGAGGTTCATAGAAATATGATGGTCTCATGTAACTCTTCGGATACTCGAGTAAATTAAAAGGCAGAAGATCATGGTCGAATTGATGAATGAATTGGAAAAGCTTGGAATAGAAATTGAAAGGGAAACCTAAATCAATTTATTCTTCACAATTTTCCTGGATGTTTTGAGCAAGTTCTACCTGAAATACGAGAGGTTGTATATGGTGGGAAACTTCTAACAAAACATGTGGCAAAAGAAAGCCATTTTTCATCATGATGTGAACAAGTTTAATATCTTATTTACTAATGGTTTAAATATGATTAGTGATGGCATCTACTGACACGAAGTATGTAGATACTGGAATCACTAAATGTTTATCACTGAGTAAGGATAAGATTGTTAATAACATGGGTAAAACTACAAAGGTAGTGGCTATTGCAGTGGGAGTTGTTTATTTATCTCATGATAAGAATAAACGATTGATTATGAGATATTATCTTTTCGTACGTTTCATAGAAAGAATTTAATTTCGGTTTCTGTGCATTAACGGATGGATACTTCATTTCATTTAAATGACATGGTCATAGTAATGAGGAATGAGGCTATAATCCGTTAAAGTACGTTGATGGATAAAAGGTATACTCTTGAATCATGAACATCCCACAGATGCAATGAATAGTAATTAAATAATGCATCTTCTAATATTAGTAAGAGAAAGGAACCTTCGAAAATGAACTAAACATACATTTGGCGTCTATGACTAATTCATTTTACTTGAGTAGGATTCAAAAGTTGATAGCCGATAGACCATAAGGTTTATCTGAAGTGGAAACTATCGGACTTGCGAGTCTTGCTTGGAAGTAAAAATGATTAACTGCCTTTTCAAGGCTGTGGGGTGTAGAGCCAAAGATATATATGTTGGAATTAGTTCATTCTTATTCAAGCGAACATAATATTATCCAGGCGATAGGTGGTTATGAATATTCGAAGATTATTCTGGAAACCAATATATTTATATGATGCACTGCATGTCTAAGTTCTTTGATTAATTCAAGAATTGTAAGGCTGGTACAGTGAAGCGTCATGGAAAATATATTAAGTCATTACGATTCAATCATGATGACGAATACCTCTTGGGATAGTTAGGAGCTATTGATCAGAAGTTGAGATTAAATCTCAAGTAGTCTACACCAGGCGAGCCCCAGCTGAATGGTGTGGTGTGTAGAAGGTATAAGGCTCTTATGGTAATGATTAGATAGATGATGAATTATTTGGAATAATTAAATTCATTTTATGGATATGCCCTAGATACAGTAATTCGTGAAACGTTTGTCTGTATATGGGATATCCTAGAAAAATGGAGGGTGATTTATTTAGTCCAAAAGATCGAAGGATTTGGAAAAGGACTATGTAATAAATCACAAATCCATGTATAAGTTGTTCTAAAGGAAGTGAGAGGAAAACACTAAGTATAAGTACCAAGTGTACAAGAGGATATACCACAAGGTAAACTGCAACGCATGTCACGTCTGATACACAATTACATGTAGTGTCTTGTCGTAGTGGGAGGGTTGTATGACAACCCATAAATATATGTTTTGGGAGAGTCGTGAGACTTGATCCCTAGTAAACATGGTATTGTCCCACGGATACGACGTAGCACTACAAGATGAAAATGCGGAATCTTAGCAAGATACAATGAATGATGAAATAGAATCTATGGATTCTAAATTAAGTCTGGAGCTTGAACGATCACTAAAATGGTGTAAAAGCCATTGCAAGTGGTCATAGGAAATAAAAGAGGATCATACAGAAAGGTGAAAACCTTGGAAGCAAAGCTTGTTGCGAAAAGGTGTACTCAGAAAGAAATGGTTCGATTATGAGGAAACATGTTCGCTGCTAGCTATGCTTATATTGATCCGGATTCTTTTATTTATTGCTGCTATGAGGAACAGCAAATAGATGTCAAAGACAACTTTCCTGATTGTAAGTCTTGAGGAAAACATCTATGTGAAGCAACCAGAGTGATTCATTGCAAAGTACTAATAGCATTTTGATAGTAAGCTTAAAAGTGTCCAGCGATGGACTAAAGCAAGCTTTAATATCGTGAAGCATCTGTTTTGATTAGGTAATCCAGTGGCATGGATTTAAATCAATGAGCGGATGAGTCTTGTGTGTTGTAAAGAGTGACGGAAATGTGGTGGTGTTTCTTGTACTATACGTAGATAGTATTTTGCTCATTGGAGACAATGAAAGAGTATTATCGGGCGTATGGGTACGGTTAATAAAGCGGTAGAGATGAAGGACTTAAGAAAGGCAAAATATATCCTTTTGATCACAGTAATACGGATTACAAGAAAGGATATTATGCTTATCTCAAGTTTCATAAAATGATACAGTCCATAATCGTTTAGCATGTAAATTTATCTAAGTGAATGTGTCTTTGAGACACAAGAAGAAGATAAATTGGATGAAAGCGGTTCCTTATGCTTCGGCGAATAAGGAAGCTTAATCTAAGGAATGCTATGAACGATGTTGGATATCTGTTTTGCTGAATGCATGAACAGTGGGTATCAACGTAACCCGGAACAAGAATGATGAACTGTGGTAAGACATTTATAAAGTGCCTGAGAAGGACTGGAAATTATATGTGGACTTACTGGACAGATTCACTGCTTCTTGTGGATTATGTAGATTCAGTTTTTTTAGTCAGATTGGACGGCAGTAAATTCTCCTCAAAGGTTATGTGTTTAATCTTAGGAAGTAGAGTCATAATGTGGAGGAGTGTTATATAGAAATATATTTCAAACTCCGGACTCCATCATGGAAAGATGATAAATTGGAGTCTATGAGGCAGCCAAAGTATCTATATGACTCTAGAAACTTCATGATGGACTTTGAAGTGTTTCTAAGTTTGCCCAATGTAATCACAATTTACATTGATGATATTGGTGCAGTTGCAAACTTGAAGAAATCACAAGTCCATAAGGCAATTAAACACATGGAGCGCGAGTACCACCTGTTACGAGAAATCGTATGATGAGGGGAAGGTGTTGTCGCCTAGATTGCATCGGATGATGACCTAGTAAATCCATTTACAAGGACCTTAAGGCGAGAGTTTTTAATGGTCGTGTAGTTGGAGTAGGAATCAGATGTATGGCAGAAGACATGACAGCATAGTCTTTTAGTATAAGTGGGAGATTGTTGGATTGTATACTAAAAGTCTAGTTTTAGTATGAACAATATCATAACAATATTTGAAATGAGAATCATTGATCAAATGATTGCATCTTATAATTTATTTTATATGCATGATGCAATAGTCCATTTACTTTATACTGTAGATAATATGTTGTACGACAACACGCAGAAGATCATATTATCGGTTTCCTTATAAAGTATAAACAGATGCTCACAACTGAGATAGACGGGGACTATCTATCGGTATGGTTGTAGTGTGGTTTGGTGTTAGCTTGTCTTGGCTATAGAATCACATTAGTGCACTTGTGTGTATTGAGCAGGACCGCCTGAGATCGTTCGACTTATACTGACTTATAGAAGAACTTGATCTCTGTTATTATGGGAGTTCGTGCTCTTAATCCCTATACAATAACCTCGACACGTAGGGCAGTATGTATTTCTTTGATTCATCAATGGGTGAGATTTATAAGTATTAAATCAACAAACTCGGTGAGTTGGGAAGTAGTGCTGTATCTATGGTGTGCTGTTGATTGTAGAAGGAATTCATGTCCGACATAGGTTGATGATGTCCCCTTGAGGAGCTCATAAGGTTTATCATGTAAATCTTGCAAGTGGATTAATTTTCGGCATGATAATAAGGTTGAGTGGTACTACTCTCGGATGAGATATTAATTAATTTGAGTTGTCAGTAACTTAATTAATTAATGGACATTGTATATCTTAAACATGGGGAGACTGTCGGGCTCATAATAAGAAGGAGCCCAGAACATAATTTTGGGATTGGACGGGTAGTGCAGTAATAATATTTTAGTGGACTATATTATTATTATTAGATTTAATTAAAAGCTTTGGTCTAAGCTTGGTTAATTAAATTCAATTGAGGCCCAGCCCAATTTCTCCTCCTGGTCCCTGCTGTAGCCCAAGTATATAAGTCATCTCAGTTCCTGTTAAACCTAAGACAGTGCCTCATTTGACATACGGGAGAGAACAGAGAGCAGATTGAGAGAACTCTGGGGATTGTTGACCACCCAACACCAGAGTTGACTTTGGGACATACAGTAGAAGATCAGAGGTGTTCATCACAGATCTTCATCCTCTACATCAACCCAGAAGTACGGTAAACGTTTAATTGCTTCCGCTGTTATTATTTGCCTGTTTATCCTAACGGATCACGTTGATCCACACGATCCAATTGCCAACACATCTAATACTAGAAGATCACGCTACTTGCTAGATGTTACCGTGATTAGTAGGTTCTTGAAATTAATTAGTTAATTTCAAGTGAATTAATTAATTGGATTAATTAATATAATAATTGTTATTTATAAGTTACAAATGTTGTAAGCCTACTACTAGAGTTAGTAGTGAACCTAAAGGATCACACCTTAATTTGAATGAACAACTTTTATCAATTGGAACAATAGTTAAATTGTTAACTATTTATTATAATTAAATAATTTGATTATTTAATTAGAATAAAAAAAAGGATTGATAGTGGATATATTATTGCCGTGAGTGGGATGAAAAGCAAGCCTTAATGGAGGTTAGTGGAATATAATGTAAGTTCACTTTTGGGAGTGGAATTTTGATATTGGCAGCCCATCTCCTCTATTAATATCATTCCCTCTCAATTGAGCTTCTTAGGTAATTCTCTTAAAAAGTCTATGAGGCTTTGCTTCTTCATTCCATCAATACACACGTCCACTAATACGTTATTTGAAACATATTTTGTTGTTCCAATTCACAAGTTTTATACTACTAGCGAAGTGTAAAATTTGTGTTGTTTATTCAATTGGTGGATTACTTTAGAGGGGATACACTTGGATCCCTTATTGAGAAGTACGGAGTTTTAGCCACAATCCGGGAATCGATTCCCTCACTCCTTGCATCAATTGGAAGAAAGTCTACGAGGGTAAGAATAATCTTTACGTAGATTTCTTTCAATATATTTTAACACCAGATCTTATAATCGTTTTAGAGCACCCGGGGTGAAACCTTTTCATATATTTAATAAATATAATTTATTAATTATGAAAAATTTTAAATTCCGTTGCGTTCACCCGGATTGCTATAACGAACCCAACATTTTACCCCTTAGAACCTTCTAGAACACATTCTAATCATAAAAATGACTTTGGGCCGAGCATGGGTCGAATTCGGGTTAAGTTCGGGTTGGTGCAGCGCAGTCTCACCGTTTCGCGCATAACTTCCACATCCGACCTTCAATTTGAGTAATTCTTGCGCTCACGTGATCCTCTTTTCATTGGATTTCTATCCATATAAATATCTGACAAAACATCCAACATTTGAAGGTGTAACAAGTCATACAAAGTAGCACAACCGTGCTGAGTAGAAACAGCCTGCGCGATGTCACCATTTTAATCATAACTTTCTCGTTTGGGCTCGGATTGAAGTGTTTCTTATACCAAAACGATCCTATTTTATGTGGCTTTCCAATAATATATCACACTTATTGTTTTGAGCTCCACAAGAGTACAGAAAAATTACACAAGTTGGACGTGCGTTTTTCAGCATTTTGCTTAATTTGACTCATTTTCCCTCGTTTCAACTCCGAATTAAGCTTCGTTTTTTTCCAAATTTTTCTTCTCGTGTCTAGAATCCATTTTTACCTGGAAATCATACATTTAAGTTTATTCTCACACATTTCCATAAAAACATAAAACACAACCAAATAGAACACAAATACGGATAAAATAATACGAAAACACATATAAAAATACACTAAAATTTAGGTGAAAATATCACTCATCATCCCTCAACCCCATAAAAACATTGGTTTATCCTTCCTGAAATGGCTCACTTGGTTGCAACCACGTATAATGTGGCTTTGGTGTTCATAAGCAATGCCATGTGTGTCACATATCTACCACTGAGGAGTGGCATCACCCCGATACCAAAGCTAATTTCCATGGGATTGATAAACAAGGACCATTTTATCCAGGTATTGTGTCTTTTATATTTTTCAAAATTACACTTTTCTTAATGTGACTTTGTTTATACCATTTTAGGTTTTTCTACATGATGGGCGTCCAATACCCCCGATCAATACAATGTGGATGGTTCATCGCCTACCAGTGGCACAAATTTGGGATCATATCTTAAACCCCGTGCAGATGCATACCAAATGCCCATATCGGAGGGAAAAGTTCGTAAGAGCATGGATTCAACAACACTAATAGATGTATTATGATGACATTCTATTGAAATCGTATTGTCATGATGAGACATTATTGAACTAATTGTATGTTGACAAGTTTTTAAAATAGTAGTATTTAGGGTGAAAATAACAAATTTTTGACATGTAATACGCACAACAAACAATACACTATTCCGCAATCATTGTAAGTTTTCGACAAATGTTGGTCGATTATTCGGGTACATTTCGACAAACACTGGCCGACTAGTCTGTGAAATTGACGTCCACTAGTGACCGATTGGAGATCAAAATTTTGGCGACCAGTGGCCGACTGAATACCACATTTTAGACCACCGGTGGTCGATTGTAGTTCAAAGTTTTGGCCAACAGTTGCCGAACATAATGTTATTTTTTGTCTACCGGTGGTTGATCGTGAATGGTCTCCTATCAAAATTCCACTATAGATTAATTTTTTTTAGCTGAGTAATAATCAGTAAGCGGGAAATATGTTAATCCCTAAACCTTAAACATATAGTCTGTGTAGATCGTGAATAGTACAATCAGTAATAAAGATAGAGAGCAAACGAGAAATATGTCAATCCCTAAACATAAATATGAATCCGAAGTAGTTATTACAACACCACTTAAAGCATAAAGTTGAATCTAGAAGTTGCTGTTACAATAATGGATAGAGCAAATGATAACAATCAAGTCCTACGCCTGCTTCGGGACGCTGAAGTAGATGGACCTGGTACATCTGGAGGAGGAGGAAAACTAACTTGATCATGGTCCAATCTGGAACGGGCACTAGCCATGCATGCCATCGCCTCTGTCGCTGAAATTAGGGATCCACATCTCCACCTATCAAGTAAAGGATCTATAAGGTCATTGGCGGTGGAGATCATCAGGTACGGGTTCACCCTACAACGCTTATGTGGCTCATTCGACTCATTCATGCCAGGTTGGGGATTTTTAGGATGAACACACACAATTGGACAACCATATTTCTTGTACCAGTTCATGTATCTCTGCTCACACTCCCACAGGGGGTAAGCAACACGACCCCTGCTCTCGGTAATCAACGAATGATTGCGCCAGTCTTCGAAGTTTTCCACATTTAACTTCCATACTTCTTTCGCTCTGGCAGGGTTGGACATTGAGTGATTGATGGTCTGGCCAAGGGGGGTTCGTGGGATGGTCTGAACATAACCGAGCTGCCTCAATACACACCCCGACATGTATGTCTCAAACAAATCCCTAGCAGGGATGCATCCTTGGAAAAATGAGATTTCATTGAACGGAAAAAATTGTCTGACATTAATATAGGGGTCCCAAATAACCTGAAATTCCAACAAAAAGTATATTGACTTTAGGACAAGAATAAATTAAATTTATTATGCCATATCATTTATTAAGTTACCTCCTCTGCAGCTATACGATTAATAGATTGGCGTAGCCCTACCACTCTATCAATTGTTGCTCCACTTTGTCCCTGCGGGCTCCATCTCATAGCCATAGGAAATTCATCTCGGTAGCTAGAGTTGGGTGGAGGTCTTACCAGAGTGGGAAAATGTTCATAAATCCATGCCTGAATATACAAAGTATAAATAAAATATAATTTTATTCAATGTGACCACAGCATCCTCTAAAAAAACGTGCCCTCAGTAAAAATTAACCCATAAATTACCTCCAATAAAGTAGTATATCCAGTAATCTGTCAACATTTGAATGTTGAAACATCCCCAAGCTTTCTGTATAGATATGCCAGTATAGCAGCTCCTCATACATATGAACTAAGATCGTCGAGATCATCTAAATACTCCAGCCAAGAAGTGGACACCCGATCTCCCGTCTTATTTGGGAATAAGGCCGTTCCAAACATATATAGGAGGTAGGCTCGAGCGCAGGCCTGAATCTTATCAGCGTCATCAGACTCCATGTACTGCATGAAAGTAGTCTTAAGCCAATCAAGCTTCACAGTTTGTCCATTAGCACCACAGAGTCCCTTCTTTGCTACCTTTCCATCTACACATAATAATTTGCAAATCTTACCCCTGGATAAAGGCCTATTCGCACGCTTAGTCACAACTGGCTTTCCAGTGATCTGGAAACCTATGAGGCAATGTACATCATCGAGCGTGATAGTCATCTCGCCGAAGGGCATTTGAAAGAAATTCGTCTCAAGGTGCCACCGCTCTATGAATGCTATGATAAGATTTTTGTTTGGGCTACGATAAGAAATCGTTTTTGTCGTCCCAAACCCAGAATTCTTAAAAATTAATCCCAATGGGTTGTTCTGCTCAGTCGAATCATACTTCCATTCTAGAAACTTACCCACGTGACTGTGGACTTTAATTACTTTTCGCTCAAGGCCCTTCCAGATATTGTAAGCCACATGCCGCTTTCATTTGACCAGCAACTCTTCATTATATCCATCCCCCTCAACTTCATCCCCATGCCCATGATCTGCATCCTCCTCAACTTCATCTCCATGCCCATGCCCATGATCTGCATCCTCCTCAACTTCATCCCCATGCCTATGATCTTGCTGATTAACATCAATTTCCTCTCTTTCCTCATATTCAGTCAATTTCTCATTATATGGTTCGGGATTAGGTACTGGTTCCGGTTCAATTGGCTTCATATTTTGTGCTTGTTGATGTTCTAATTCTCGTTGCTTTCTATTTGATGCAGTTGGGCAATCACGTCACTTATAAAAATACCTATAAGCATATAATATATTGTTAATACAATGAAAATGATAACGAAAAGAACAAAACATTAATGTCACTGAAAGCAACTTAACAAGAGTGAAAAAACATGAAGACAAAGACTAGTAGACCATTCATCTTAACATATTAATCATTTATGCAGAATATGATAAGCACGGCGTTTATAAACGTGTACATTTGCAGGCATCTAAGAGATTCAAGAACTAGCAAGTATATACTAAATACAACAACGAAAGAACCATCTCTACTACTATCAAAAGGTTAACATCTCTTCAAGTATTAATGAAAACCATGTAATCATGTTCTATTACCAACAAAGGACAGAAAGAAAAATTATTGAATAATCTAGGTGAGGTGATATTCTGTTGCATAAATAATTGAACATGAATTAATCAACGAAATTGACATATTCTCATCTACACATATACTTTTGTAATCTCTATCAATTAAAATTTTGACTATTTAACCCATTAAATTCAACCTCACTATCAACAAAATCCAGGTATATTCCTCAGTGTTTTGTGTTGTCCAAACCTGTATTTTCCCCAACACACACACACATACCCGACCCCAGCCCAACACCCCCACCCCCTTGTAGCATGACATCATCACCCCAACTTGAACTACATAAATTACAATTAATAAATGTATTAACCCTAAACTGCTAATTAAAAATGGTATTGATGAATTCACTTTTCTTACAGCAGAATGCATTAATTCATACCATGTTTTTCAAGATATAATTTAATGTAAAAGTCTAACTAGTTGCCCCTTATTAGCAATATAATTATATTCCCACAACCCCTTCCCTCTCTATTTCCTTTCTCACCAACAAACTTCGACCACAAACACCAGTGGTGGTCGCTAGGCCATCGACCAGTGGTGGACGACTGAGAAGCTAGGTTGTCGACCAGTGGCGGACGACTGAAAAGCTACGCCGTCGACCAGTGGTGGATGATCAAGGAGCTAGGCCGTCGACCAGCAGTGGACGACCGAGAAGCTAGGCCGTCGCAGCAGTGGACGACTGAGAAGCTATGCCGTCGACCACTGGCGGTCGACCGAAAACTATAATTTCGCCAGACCAGTGTCGACAAGTGCTTCTCATTTACCGCCATTTTTCAATTCGAAATACAAAACCCAAACAAAATTAACATGCATATATGTAATCATAACCCTACAAATCAACAATTAAACCAATACCCATGAAGAATAATCATCAATTCTACCTAAAATTAAACTAAAACACACACAAGACCTAAAAAATTCCAAACAACCCCAAGATATTCTTAAATGTAAAAATAAGGAAAGTAGATTACCTGGACTAAATCGATCATCCATCGAAGTGCTTTAACATAATGAGAGGGGGCTTTCTTCTTTTCTTCATTCTTTCTCTTTTTCCTTCTTCTTTTCTTCCCTTGGTCGACGGCTAGCAGCGAACTTCTTTCTCTTTTTTTTCTTCTTTTCTTCCTTTGGTCGACGGGCTAGCAGTTTATCCCCTTGGTCGATGGCTGGCAATGATCTTCTTCTCTTTTTTCGTGTTCTTTTCTTCCATGGTCGACGGGATTAGCAGCGACTGTCGGAGTTGTGAAGTGGGTGTGTGGTTAGGTTTTGTAATCTATATGGGTGTATGGAAAGTAAAGTGAATATTTAGTTAATTAAAAATTTAAGGGCATAAATGTAAAAGTGGAGTGTGTGTATATATAATTTACCTTGGTGTATTCAGTAATAAGCGTATCCGTGAAAATGGGGGAAAATATCAATTTTGGTCATATATCTTTTACAAAATTCAATTTTAGTCCTGTAACTTTTAGTGTTTTCAATTTTAGTCCTTTTAGTTTCAATTTTGGTCCGGTAACTTTTAAATTTTCAATTTTAGTCCTATAAGTTTCAAATTTAGTCCTATATTTTTTTTAATTTTCAAAATTAGTCCTATTATAAATTATATCATATTTCAAAAGATACAGAACTAATTTTGATAATTTAAAAAGATACAGGACTAAATTTGAAATTTATAGGACTAAAATTGAAAATTTAAAAGTTATAGGACCAAAATTGAAACTAAAAGTACTAAAATTAAAAATACTAAAAGTTACAGGATTAAAATTGGATTTTGAAAAAGATATATGATTAAAATTGATATTTTCTCGTGAAAATGGTATGTGTGGATAGCCGCGACCCATTACTTATAGCCTAAAAAAAGAGAGTAAGCCCATTACAAACGAATATAGGCCTAAAGAGAGAGAGAGTAGCCGAACGATTACTGTAAGCCCATTACAAACGAATATAGCCCAAAAAAGAGAGTAGCCGAAAGAATCCATCGCTAGATTTTGGCCGCCGGTGATCTCCGATTTAGCCGCAAGGAAAGAGGAGCAAACATGCGGTTGGGTTTCGCAGTCGGTGTCATCGGTGTTCTCATACTCTCACACGCCGCCTACTCTACCATACAGTGTACTCTCACCGCCTTTTCTAATCTCTTGATTTCTTTTTTATTGAATTTAAACAAGGAATTTATTCTATATATTTTTATATAATGTTGCAGATAGATCTCTGCTCAAGATTACCGAGGATCAGTTCACGGGTCCACCAATCAATGTAATGTCCTTAAAAATACCTCTAAATTTGCGATTTCGATCTATATATATGTGTGTGTTCTTCCTTTTTTTTTTATAATAATTATTAATACGGGGTTTCTGGATAAACTGCAGGTCGTGATGGAGTTGATAGCAGGGATGATCTTTTGCATGTGGGCTGCTTTAACTGTGCCAGGGAAGTTCTTGTCGATACTCCCTCAATCGGATGAGAACAGGTTCCCCTGCATCTTTTTCTTTTGTGTTCGAAGGATGTTGCACATTAGATGTTCTGAGAATTGAAAAAAATACTATTGTGAAATAGTAATATATATGGGTTCTAAAGAACAGCCGTTGGTTTCTTGATTCTTCTAAGTTGACTTTCAGTTTCGCTTTAGTAAGTCATATAAGAGCCTCTTGAGCAACATTGGAAGAATCTGATTTACATGAATATAGCAGATGCAAAAGTTTTGGTTGTGATAATTTGATTATATTGGAATGTAGGTGTAAGTTTTGTTGGAGATTGGTTGGATATACCAACTAAAGTAATGTTTAGGATCTCGAGAAGAATTATATCATGTTCACTGTGATAAAATGATAAAACCAGTTATATGTATATGAATCTTGTCTTTGCCATGTATTCTATTGGTGAATGCTAATGAATTGACAATGGTGGAGAGGGAATTGGTATGGCCAAGTATCAAGAAGCTATTTTTACCCCTATTTCGAAAAGGAGTGTCTTGATAATTATTTTCACAAACACTTGTGTAAACCGGCTTCACGATGTAAACCCTGTAGTCCCCTCTTCCAATCCTATATACCCTATGTATTGCTAGGGTGTTTAAATTAAAGGGAACCACAATGTTTACAAGGGTTTATGATGTAAACCCGGTTTACAAGATATTAACTCAATTATTTTTACTATCAGCTTGCTGACTCAGTTTGTTTGATGATGTATATCTTTGAGTGCATAGACAGATACACAGTGCTTCTTATAATTGCCTCCATATTTTTCATTTTTACATTTGGCCCATGGAAATACATAGTCATAAAACTGAATGCTAGATGTGCAGTATCAGAGATATCTAGAAGCTTTGTAAATGTGTCTCCTTGAGTGAACAATGTCCAACTTAATGTACTGATTAACTATATTGTTTTTCAACATTGATTCTGGAAACTCGATAATTGCCTCTGTTATCTATGACAAATCTCAACTATGTAACTGGCACTTCTAACTGACCCTCTTGGATTATGGTATCATAATCTTATGTGAATTAATTAATTCAAAGGCACCAATAATATTTTGAGAGGGTTGGTGCAAAGTAGCCTGAGGTTTTATGATCCATCTCTTCCTTGTTAACCTATGAAAGATATATAGCTCTGTTTCATGTATATGTCTTACTAGTCCCCTTGCAAGTAAGTTTTGATTTAGTTTTAAAAAGACTTAATAATCTGATTGTGGTTGATCTTCTGTTTTCTTAATTGAATATGCTTCAGACCACTAATATTTATTGATTTATGTGCACGCAGGGTGGTCGCTCTACCTGCCAATCTGGATTTTATAATGTTCAATCACCGAGGAAAAGCTTTCCCTCTGGAAATGGATTTGAAGCTTAAGTGATATTATAACTCCATTTTGCATTTGATTTATTTGTGTAGTATAGGATCAAAGAGACTGCAATAGAATTATGTCATGGGAACTGGATGTCAATTATAATGTATTCTTGCTCAGAGATATGATGAGTTGCACGTACCTATTGTACTTAGTGAGTTCTCAAGGACAATTCTCTTGTTTGTTTGTATTCTATTCAATTGCTAAGCTTCTTACATATTAATGTGTTAAGTCTTTTTGATGCATCTTTGCTTTGTGTGCTTAATGGATTGGAGCATCTAGGACAATTCTCTTGTTTGTTTGTATTCTATTCAAGTGCTAAGCTTCTTGCATATTACTGTGTTGGTCTTTTTGATGCATCTTTGCTTTGTTGTGCGTAATGGATTGGAGCATCTACACAAAATCATGAAAATGTTAGGATGTTGGAACAAGTACAAGGGATGCTCGTTGGAGTGAATGTGGATCAACTCACCAATATGAGAAATAATGTTGGATGTTGTTGAATTGTGCTTGTAGGAAAATTTGAACTCCTAAATTTTATTGTTTAACAAAGAAATTGTTGCCAGGTTGGAAATGCTTGCAGAGACGATAGCGACATGAGATACATACATCCCCTTGTGCTCTAGTTTATGTGCATGAACTCATGTTTGTTCCATTCTCTTGAATGTCTTGTCATTTAATTGAATCCACAAAAGAATGTGTGAGCTGGTGTTTTACTTTACTCATCTCAGCTTAACTGTTTTGTCGTCTTATTTTCTGTGGCTGATGCTACCACCAACACGATATTCTTGAATCTGGTCTGCCTGTCTTGCCAACCATTTCGGTGTAAATTAGTCGAGTCGAATTATGAGAACACTTCAAAACCTTAATATCCCTAAACTAATATTCACCTAGGAACACAATTATTCAACTGCTTATGCCTATGCAGCAGAATGATCAAACAATAACCGATTTGTTAACCACTGAAAACTGATTTCTTTGCAATGCTTCAAAGAGTGAACTCGTCAACATTTTTATCCAACTGAATCAACTTATAAAATCGATTACTAGTGTGACTTTGGTGGTGCAATCAAGGGAAGTAGAGTCTGGTTAGGGAGCCTAGGACTGAATCAACTTATAAAATCGATTATTAGTGCGACTTTGGTGGTGCAATCAAGGGAAGTAGAGTCTGGTTAGGGAGCCTAGGTTCTACAGATAAGCGACGTCACCACCACGAACAGAAACACAACTCTACCACTTGTAGCATACCCCTCTTGTTTCTTTCTAGGGATACCAGTTTGGACAATGCTAAATCCATTGATTTGCGGTGAGACAGCGAGACACTAATGCACAAGCTTGTTCCTGTCCTGCATTATCCACAACACCTACCCAACTTTGACTCTATCACTATTATATATACCTGACCTGTCAAAGTCTCCTGCGATAAATCAAGCAAGAGTTGAAACCTCACTATTTCTAGCCAATATTAGCAATAACAATGCTGAATATAAAGCACCTGATGCCAAAAATCACTTCTCTGAAAGTTGAATGTGTCCTAAGAAAAGCAACCGAGTATTTGATTTACCTCATCAATTGGGGGACACGATGTTGGGCAACTAGTTATGCCAACAAGAGAGGGTATTTCTCGGTCATTACCACTGGCGATAGTGAGTCGAAGAAGTTCCTGGTAGGGTTGCACTTCCTTTCATACCCTCCCTTCGTCAGATTACTTGAAGCAGCAGAGAGAGAATTTGGATTCGACCAACAAGGTGTATTAGCCATACCTTGTGAAGCCAGTGAGCTGCAACAAATATTATCACATGCTCAAAGAAGTTTCAACAAGGTCAATACCTGTAAATACATCCTTTGTACCACAAGTTGGAAAGCACTTTAAATAAATTATGATGAATAATAGCTCGAGTAAACATTGATGAAATTCATGTGCTTAAGATATTTCGTAGCACAAAGGACTCAAGGCCATTATGACCAACAAAGGAATCAGAAACCTACTAACAAAAGAAATCAAATCATGAAAAGCCCCTTTACTTCTACAAGAGAGTACCTAATTACTGCAGTTTGCACCTGGTATAAACAATTCATTTTTTAATATATATATATATATATATATATATATTTTTTTTTTTTTTTTTTTTTTTTTTTTTTTTTTACAACGATATCTTTCAAAAATTTAATCAACTCAATGTTCTCCATCCTAAAATTGACTTGCTCTTTAAAAGATTCACATCAATGAGCTGAAAATTACACTGAATCCTTGAAGTGGTAATGAGCCCCAAACTCTTCATTACACGCACCCCACACAGTTAACCCTTATACGCACTAAACCAAAAGAGAGAAGTAGAAAATGGGTAAGAGACGAAATTTGAAAGGAATTATAGACGAAACAGACAAAATCAGGCAAGCTATCAGAACACCCTAATTTATTGACATGACAATCCAAAGACCTGAGAATAAAATGAAAACAAATAAGATCAGGCAAGCTCTCAATACACGTAAGTATAATCTAAAGTCCAGGTAAATGCTTTCCAAAAGTGCATAAGAAGTTGAAATTTGCGAGCACAATCCTAGTCAGCAATCAAATAAACAAGATGTTCTGGCCCTTATCAATCATACCATAGATTTAAAAGAATCAACTAGAATTGAAAAAGAGATTTAGAAGCTCGATAAGAGGGTATTACTAATGACCATATTATGTTTGAGTTGCCTTCTGTTGCTTGGCTGATATTGTTCTCATGAATGGCATTCTAGCTCAAACTGCTTTATGCACCTAGAGTTTAACCTGTTGCCCACTCATTTCCCAGATTAAAAGATGAGTAGACAAACAAAAGAGATACGGCTGAGTACAAAGTATTATTCCACCATTCCTCGTGGAATTCGTCAAGTAAAATGAGTAACATACTAATGCATCCAAAAGTAAAGTACCATGACTCTGAAATCTCCTAGATACTGCCTAATACTGGAATTAAATCTCAGGAAATTAGATCTTAAAGTAAGGTTCATATCCTCACACAGCTGATAACTATTTATGCTTAAATCAACATATGTATGTCAAATAAATAAAAATAAATACGTAAAGAGAGAGGGGGGGGGGGGTTAGGAAACTAAATGCTACAATCTCATTCACTAAAAAATAATTTAAATGACAAAAGAAATTTGAAAGACCTAACATATCTCGAAAAATGTCTTAAAAGTGGGTTCCATTCCTAAATTGATTAGCACCAAATACACAAACACGGCTACTGTATGTTTTTCTTTGACTAACCTAATCACCTTCTATTTCCGTGAACATTAGCCATTCAATGTCATTCAAGGATCTATAAATTTACAACTGAGGAAGCTCCTGCTGGTTTTCCATAGATTGCCGTAGTATAAACTCAACCCTTCTCTTCTTGTCATCTTTCTCATCCTCACGACTGAACCATGATGCTGTTCTCCCGGAAACCTTATTACGAATCCTCAAATCCAACGGTTCCCCAAATACTTTTCTACCACCCTTGAACTCAAAAAATACAGAATTCCTTTTATCTGGAAGGACCCTCTCTCCATCACTTCCAGAATCAAGCCCATCCTTCATCGCCTCAATGGCCGGAGCAAAAGTTTCTAACAAAGACACGTGCTTTTCAGTGTGTGCCTCACCAGAGAGCTTTTCAGGGAGAGTGGCTGGTGACGATTCTGCATCTCCAGGAATTAAGGGGTTCACCAGAAATGGGTTCACGTTATTAACTGCTAGTCCATTTGCTCCACAATCTCTTAAGGAAGATGTTCCAGCCCCTGATGATCCATTCCACACCAGCCGCTGCTGCAAGCTTAGCAAAGACCTCTCTGCCTTCCTGTGCTGCCTCGCTAGCTCAATTTTATCAGTCCGAGCATCAGAAACCCTCTCATTCCAAACAGGTGTCCGAATATATGTGTGGGGATCTGGAAATGCAGGCAACCATGCTGGAATGTGCTTAGAGCTTGGAGTCTCTCCCATTTTCAAGAAACTAGGAATCATTCTCCGTTGCCTGATGACAGAAAATTTAGGCACCGGTTGTGCAAAAGGTATCTCCTCAGCCATTTCTACATACACTTTAATATCTCTTATAGCACCGGAACTCATCACACAGTCTGCATGAATCTCAGATGCACCCAAAAACCCTTGTGGCATCCCCAAGTCTTCCAATCCTTGGACAACATCAAAGATATTGCACTCGGCCCTACCAGCTAAATTCGCATAAAAATTAGAAGTTTTACCTAAGTCACAGAGGTACCTTATCGCAATGTCAGCAAGTGAATCAAGAGCAGACTCGTTGAATCCCTCGAACCCAATTGTTTCACATATTTGAGAAACTGCAATTCTTAATATTGCTCGACCATAATTACCAGTACCAGATCGAATAATTGAATCATTCTGTTCGTCTCTCTTGCCTTCAGTTTCACCTCCATCGCTCATGTTCAGATTCAAGAATCATTTACGGGTCCTTAAGCTTCAAAAACCCTAAACGCACCCAACTTATGAATCCCCACACTGGCACCAAATTTCAGCGACTCATATCTAGACAGAGAAAAAAAAGCCCTAGAAAAGCAGCTGAAACAAGAGCGAAGCAGGGAACACCAAGATGGGCAATGTATATCTATGTATACATATGCTGGAAGAAAACGTGTTAGTTGCACCAGAATTGTGTATGGTGTTTGAAATTGAAATTGAAATTGAAATTGATAATTAAGAACGGTTTGGAGAGCAAGGTGCCGGATTCAATTGAAATGCGATAAAACCCTAGAGAGAGAAAGAGAATGAGCACTCTAGGGTTTTAAGTAGGAAGATGATAGTTTTGGGGGGAAAAGAAACTTGGATTTGGGAATTTAATGGTTGATCGATAAACTCTACTGGGAATCTGAAATGGAAAAATTGCCACAGAGAAATCAACGGGCCAAGAAGTCAAATTGACGCGGCCGAAGGGGTATTTATATACCCTTACCAGGAGAACCACTTTCAGCCTTAGGTATGGTACCGTGGACCGTTTTACAATTACACCATCATTCACCTCTGATTTTTAGTATTTTTAATTTATTTTTAACATCAAAATTATCAAATGAATTATTAAGATTAAAGTTGAATGGTTATTAAATATAATAAAATTAAAAAGATGTAGAAAATTTTAAAATAAAAAATAGAAATTACGGTTTGTTGTTATATGGAGTATGTTTATTAATAGATTGATATAGATGTATAGATAAGATATATATGGAGTAGTACTTGTGATATGTAATTCATGATGTGTGATTTTAATGGATGCTAAAATATTCACTAAAATGTTATGATTTAAGAAATAATTTATAGTAAGATTTTTATTGTTTTTTTTTCTTTATATATATATATATATATATATATATATATATATATATAAAGAAATACAAAGATTTTTGTATATGATAAAAATATGATAAACAATATTTTAAAGCATGATTTGAAGTAGGTAAGGAAATTTTGGATTTCCTATATAATTTGGGTAATATATTATTATTCAATTATATTAGTTATTCAATTAATTTTATGAACTATATTATTGATATCTCTTAATTGATTAGATACTCAATACTACTTGACTATGTGGTATGTGGTAATTTATAGCTTAGTTAAATTGTATATAAATGTTTATTAGGTTATAGTCCTCAATATATCAATACACTAAACCGCACCCAATCTTGTTTTTCCAATATATCAATACACTAAACCGCACTCAATCTTGTTTTCTCTTATCTCTATGAAAGGGATTATGACGATGAATAAGAAGGTTTAATTGAGGAAGACTATAAATTATTTAGTTTTGTGTTTATAATAGGGTTTCTAGAATTAGGACCTATTAATTTATTTTTATTAAATCTACGCTAAGAAATGACCTTAAAATCATACTGTTGGAAATTTTTAATTTCCATTATAATCTAAATTGTTGGCAATATATTATTATACAATTATATTAGATATTTAATTATTTTATGGACTTAATTAAGTGATCCAATTAAGGTGAAAAGTCCATGGGCTATAATAATAAATAATATGGACCAATTGAGTAGATACCCAATACTATATAACTAAGGTGATTATGAGTGACCCAGTTGTGTAGTATATAAAGGCTCACAGATTATGGTCCCAAGCACACATAAATTTTAAAATGGAGATTAAGTGTAGAAAGAAGCGTAGAGAAAATGGGTGAGTGAATTAATACACGTGGTTCTGCATTTTTGAGGTTAATGATATGGTGTATGGATGAGTAAGAGTTATAATAGCGCAAGTTTGTGCATTAATTCACATTGCTTAACAGCTCAGGTCAGCTTGTAGTGTAGTAATCTGGGCCTGGCAATACCAAAACATAGGTGTTCCCTTTCTATTAACCCAACCAAAAAAACATCCAGCCACAACCACACCCCAACCAAAAAAACATCCAGCCACAACCACACCGCTTTTGTATGAACTACAGGCCTAGGGGTGTCATTTTTATCGCGGATATGGGTATCCACCGGATAATATCTTATTGGGTACGGATAGGGTAGGATATTTTGAATTTCGGGTAGGGTAGTACACGCACCCGTACTCGCATTGAAATGTTGAGGATAATGATAGGGTATGAATTTTGTAAAATATCCGATTACCCTAATTGATTACCCGTTTATTTTATTACGCATTATATATTTTGCATAATATATATTATATATTTATATAATAACATAATATATACATAAACATAATTTCATGCATTTGTAGTTAATTTGTTAGCATTATTGAATTAGTTTGTTTAACTATTGCATTGATAATAATTTCTTTTAAATAAATTGGTCATGTATGTAGGATATGATAGGTGGGGATTTTACAGATAGGATAGGCCGGACATTATTATTCGCATTATTTTTTAAAATTGCGGATAACTGTTTACCCGCGGATTATCCATGTACCCGATGGACAATATCCGTATCCTACCCGATAATATATTTAAAGGTATAGAGTATGGTAAGAGTCCTAAAAATATGATTGAGGGTAGTATATGAACTAGGCATACCCGTACCATACCTACCCTTTTACACCCCTAACTGGCCTCCACCTATTATACTCATTAATTATTCTTTATTATTATTATAAGCCTCACCTAAAATAAATATTTGGTTCATTGAGCTTTGATTCCACTTAAGCTATGTTAAGTAGTAATTGAAAATTCCACTAAATTATGACAACCAATAATGTAGGAAGGGAAGGGCAGTTGAGTTGGGCTGGGTCCTATCATATCCTATCCGCAAGAAAAAGAAAGAAAAGAAAAGAAATGGGTTTTCATTTGCAGTTGGCTCTGAAATTCCCGCAGCCGCAGACAATCATCGGATTCGGAAATCCTATCAAACCATTATCACTCCCCCAAAATTACCAAAACTTGCCTCAATCCCAATCCCAATCCCAATGCCTTTCTTCTCTTGGCTCCAAATCACTCAACTTATTCATCTCCGCTACTCTCTCTCTTGCTCTCTCCCTCACCGGTAACATTAACTAACTCTATTTATCTTCAATTCTAACTACACTAGCTCAATTTCACTTTTTCTACCTAGGAGTTGGATCTGCTGAGGGAAAAGTTGGGGTGAACAAGCCAGAATTACTCCCTAAAGACTTCACCACTGTAATAGATGTTGCTGGCTTCCTCTCAGATGGCCAGGTCTTCATTACATTTTCTTTTCCTACTCAATATGTTATGTTGAGTTATTTCTACACCTTAATTATCCTTGCAAATGTCTTGATTTTAGATAGCACTAGCACTAGCATCGTGTTGTAAGCTGCTTAATCATAAAGATGATACAACTTAATTGAATCTGCAGAAAAAGAGGCTAGCACAGGAGATAGCTTCCCTCGAGAAGGATACGGGATACAAGTTAAGGGTTTTGGCTCAGAATTATCCTGATACGCCTGGTACCTTATCTGAATTAGTAATTTCTTGTTAAGAATGCAATGCAAGCTTTTCATTTTCCTTTATTTCTCCAGGATTAGCAATCAAAGATTTCTGGAAAGTGGATGATAACACAATTGTATTTGTTGCCGATCCTACATTCGGTATTGCTCTACAACCACCCAGCTTTTCATTTTCCTTTCTTCAACTATATATCCAGATTGATTCTATCCACTGTATATGACCAGGAAATATACTCAACTTTAATGTTGGGGCATCAGTTGATTTGGACATACCGCGAAGCTTTTGGACCCGATTAGCTGGAAAATACGGCAACATGTTTTATTGGAAAGAAAAGGTTAAACTTAAACTTCTTCATCTCATAACTATCATTTTCTTTCTTTCATCTGATTGGCATTGTACCGAATAGGGAGAAGATGCATCTGTTGAAGCTGCTGTCATTGCAATTTCAACTTGCCTTAGAGAACCTGTGGGTGCAACTAATTGCTCAGAGGTAAAATAACAAGTCTTTTCTGCATTTGCATTTGCATTTGTGTTACTACTATACTTGTTGTACGACAATATAGAGACATAATTCATTTACTCAGGCTTTTTTCTATTCACAATCCATGTAAGTTATGTGGACATATGAATGCAGTACCTGCTCTATTTAGTCACTTTGCTAATCATTCCCTCTGCTAGTTGCTGTTGCTGTTGCTGTAAAAACAATTCTAAATTAGGCATCTGTATCTGATCTTCCTCTACTGCAACAATTCAGCTTCAAAAGTTTCTGTAGCTCTCTAAAGCTTCATTAATGGTGTCAAAGTTGGATCCATTGTTGTTTAAGTTCTCATTGCAATGAATTTGCACGTGTTGGCATTGGTTCAATCCACTTCCTAACATGTCTTTTATGTTTAGTGGGTCATGCCACCTGTTCAATGGCATCATCAATGAACGCGTGAAGTGACTTTTATTGTAAAACCATATCTTTGTTTTTTCAAAAGCTTGCGTTACAGGTTTTGCTATCAGAGCTACATTATTAAAACCTCTTCTGCAATATTGTTATAATTATGGTAAACTTTTTTCATGTCTAAAATCTTCATTGTGAAAAGACTTCACTTTTTTCAGAAGTTGGAAGTAGATGCTCTATCACCAACTCGATCTAGTGAAACAAAATGCAAGATTGACGCATAGGAGTTCACAAACACTAAATAATTTCTAATATTATACAGAATAAAATGCCTTGGTAGATATCATTTCACCTATAATGTTTCTTCTGCCTAGGACACTTGATATCTACCACTAAATGGAGGACTTGTACAGAGAGAGACGTAGGTGAGACCAACGATATTAAAATCTAGGCTTTCTCAACGTCAAATTCTTTGCTTTGAAGAATTGACTGTAGATCGCTGTGTCTGCAAGGGATAGCAAGAATACCTGTTTGTTTGAACCCAAATTCTTGCTCTGCTTGCTCTAACAGCTTCAGGAATCCAGGATGAGCTAGATAACTTAATTCCACCACGAATCTCCTCAACTCACCTCCATCAACAGTATGGACCACGAAATGACCCTTCTTCACATCCTCTGGGAGATCATTCAGCGAGGAGTTGTCATCATCTTCAAAATCTTGATCAGTTTCAGGATGACAATCATACTTGGTGTGAGATGTGAGGATTTTCTGGAGCATCCTGTTAATGAGTTTTAGGATAACAAAGCCTCCGCCCATCCTCATAAGCTCAACACCTAAATGGCAATGATGCAGACAAGGCATGTATGTGTACTTTAGAAGCCCACAAAGATGAAATTTATAACGGGCTTGGGAACAAAGGATCGGGTTCCGCCTAGAATGATCATATGCTTTAGTAAGTAACGTCGCTTTCATTTCACCTAATTCATAGTACAGGTAAAAAGGACATAGGCCTACTATGAATACTGGAAGTAGAGAGGGGGGATAAGGAATTGAATGAGTTGGCTGGTTAGAGTACAAGGTGCTCATGCGGCATGTGCAGAGTGCAGGAAGACGATGAATGATGTTTAATTGTTCCCATATTGTCTGCTATCGTACAATGGAGAGATATTGCTATACCAAGGTTACTTTTACCAAATTATTGTGGATGATGAAAAATAAATACCCTCAACGAATACTGCATTCTAATGTGCTGCTACGCCCAGAAACTCTCACTACTTAGAAATGGAAATTTGGTTTGCTAAATATTGCTGACACACACAGGACTGCACTCTATTTTATAGCATCCATCATGATATGTGTCATTTTGATACATCATTTCAGTGGCGGATTTATGTACAAGTTTGGGTATTGTTGTACCCCAAAATAAAAAAATTTCACCATTCTATATAACAAATTTTTAAAAAATATATATACTATTGTACCCTCAAATTATTTAGTGTTTGCACAAATTTATATAGAGTACACTACTTTTACATTAAATTTGTGAAGATATTGCCTTAAATGATATTCTATAAATTAAAATTTGACTGTCTGAACAATATATATATATATATATATATATATATATATATATATATATATATATATATATATATATATATATATATATATATATATATATATATATATATACAAAAATAATATACAAAAATAATGCAGAAGATTTGGTGTGTACTCTAGTACTTACCATTTACATTGAATCTGGTGATAGGTTTATGAATGTCGGGCAAATCCTCACCCACGCAGTAACTTATTCATCTTTAAAAACCAAAGTTATAGCAACTCTGGTAGCATTATTTGTTATTAACCTAGCCGTAAAGCTATGGCAAAATATATACACACATACTCTCCTGGTTTTGGCGAGAGCTTTATAATTACATTAGACACGAAGTTTTAAAAATGTCTATCAGTATTTTTAAATTATAAATAAAAATTAACATTATTTCTTCTTTCGTGTCAATTGTATTTTCACTATTACTGTATAGTCTGTGACATATTATTGTTTAAGAAAATTTGTTTTATTGACTTTGTGAAATGATATGCTCTTCTGTCCAAATTTCGACTTCGCCCTTCTAAGAAAGGAAATAACAATTAAATAGTTTTTTCATAACTTATTTTAATTTAAAATTGTCATTTATTTTTTTAACACATAACATAGTTTATAATTTATTTATTATTCAAAACACAACATTACATTCAAAAAGTAATTTTTGCGAATATACAATAGACGTGGAGTTCAAAATAGGACAAACGGAGTAATTTTTTTATATTAAATAAAATATAAAATAAGTTAGTTTTTTTAGTTGTTAGTGATATTACTATAAGTGTGTTGAAAAGGTTATTCGTATAAAATGATTTTTTTTTCTACGAGGTATGAAAAGTTTATTGGTACAAAGAAACGGTGAAATTGAAATGAGATGGAGGGTGTGATAGGAAATGTAGTTTTTATTTTTAGTATACTTTTTGACATTTTTTAAAATTAAGATTATATATAAAACATTGTAACTCTTACTCTACTTCAATCGTACAATTTTTCTCTTCAATAAAACATTTTTCTTCATTTTTCATTCATCTTTTATCTCTTCACTGTCCTCAGTGATTACTTGATTGAAATTTAAATCTATCATTTCAAAACCTAAAACAAGCTCTCATAATAAATAAATAAAAACCTAAAACAAACAACAATATTCATTGATTTATTAAATCAACTCTAAAACCGAATTTAAAAAAATAACAATTACAACAATACTAGTATTTGTGTTTAGTATCACGACACGATTCAAGTACATCCAACCCTATAAGTGAACAAATAACACAGTAATAAGTGAGAATGCAGAAGCCCACGGTAGGAGCATAATATATTTCTAATTCAACTGATCACGTTCATACAAAATTTATTTATTTACTGCTCTGCTCCATTATTTATTGTAAAGAAGATTTCCTATTTAGTAATTATAATAGTACTTGAAAATTCTGAATCGGCAAAATTTAGCAGGCAATAGGCATGCATTTGTTGGAATTGGAAGAAGATATAAAGTATATTTATTTGGTTGGGATGAAATATGAAAGAGGAGAAATGGTAATTAATTTAGAGAGATGATAAAAAATGGTTGGGTGATGCATTTTGTCAAACAGTTGGGGTACGCTGGAAGCTGGTGCCTGGATCGTCACTACAGGGAAACACCTGCAGTGCAGTGACCATGGCATCCGGTGGGCCCCTCCTGCACCGCTGCTCCATCTCTTCCACCTTCTCCGCAACACCTGAGAAGAGGGCCTCCACCGACCCATCCCGCCGGTTACGAACCCACCCCTTCAAACCCAATTCCCTGGCATTCTCAACCGTCCAGTCGCGGTAGAAAACCCCTTGCACACGCCCCTTTATCACTACCCTCTCCTGCGTCACACACACACACACATCAATTAAACTAAATTACAGATTGGCAATTAATTAATCACTTACAGTTTTATGGGTGGGGCTAGGGTGATCGGAGGAGGAGCTCATAGTAAGAGTCAGAGGAGAGAGTAGAGGGAGTAAAGGAGGTCCGAGCAGAGGACGAAGAGGAGGAGTAGGAAAAGGAGAATGACGGAGAAGCGGAAGAGGAAGAGGAAGAAGATGAAAACGAGGAGAGAGTAGAAGAATAGGAAAGTGGGAGAATCGTCTACAGCTGAGCCCACCATTGAGCAACTGAAGAAAGTGGAATTTCAAGAATGCCATCTCTCTGCAAATCACCCCTACACCTACATTAGTTTTGGATTGGACAGAATATTGGAACGCGTCCTCCGCGAATCGATGCTCATGGGCCTCTGCTTTTCTTTCTAACCTAATTTTGTTGCTCTTATCTCTCTCGTCTCTTTTTTTTTTTTTTTTTTAATTATTGTCTTGTCTAGACTCTAGAGTCTACGTAAAACA
Organism: Pogostemon cablin; assembly: GCA_023678885.1. Classification (NCBI taxonomy): domain Eukaryota; kingdom Viridiplantae; phylum Streptophyta; class Magnoliopsida; order Lamiales; family Lamiaceae; genus Pogostemon; species Pogostemon cablin. Next base: position 194,671 of record CM042977.1, on the reverse strand, counting down.
AGTGATAGTAGGGCTGGACAAAAAAATTTGAAAATCGCAAAAATCGTTCGTATCGAATTGTACCGCACCATTATATACCATTATTTAGATAAACCGCAATTTATAATTTAAGGAAAAATCGCACCGCACTTTATGGTGCGATTTCATTTTTATGGTCGAAACCGCAACGACCGCACCGCTAATTTTTATTAGGATTATATTATATATTTATACATATTAGTATTTAAGTAGTTTAGTCATTATTCATTAGTTATTCACTCACTCTTCCAATAAAAATAAATTCTATTAATGTTGTTGTCTTTATCTTCACTTTATAGATGTGTCCTAACTTCTTTTCTTTTTACTTCAATGGAGTACTTCTTATCTTTGTTATTTCTCTCATACATCTATGTAGAATCTCAACTATAAGCAAATCAACTAGTCTAACCTCCTATGTATTATTAGATCAAGGGTTGCAAATATTTTTACATGACTATAGATTTCTGTTTATATATTAATGTAAATTGGATCACCTATTATATTTATAAGTTTCATCACATATTCTACATATTAAATGTTTGACATGTGTTATTATTATGGCTAAATAAATTATCGTCAAATGTACAAGGATTTAATGATCATTACTTATGGAATAGGTTTTTTATTAGAAAATAAGTTGTAAAATAAGGAGTGTAGTAGAATTGTAAAATAAGAGATCCGGATCGATATTTATATAGGCTAATCTATTAATAAAACCGTCAAATCGCACCAAAACCGATTGAAACCATTTAAAATCGCATGATCAATATTACTTGAATAACCGCGGTTTAAATTTGATTACTAAACTAAACCGTATATGACAATGCAATTTAAATTATATAGAAAAACCGTATAACCGCACCGTGCACACCCCTAAGTGATAGGATTCTATGTGAAAAACTTTTATTTAAAATTTGTATGGGCTCTTCAAGAATTGGGCTATACATGGGCTGAACTAAGGCTGCGAACTTGTAACATCTGTTTTTCTGGGCTTCCGCCATTTATAGCAACTACTCCCTCTATCCCTTAAAAGATTGCACCCCAATTTCGGCACGGAGATTAAGGAAGTGATAATTTTAAGAGATATAATAGTATTTTTTTAATAAATAAATGGAGTTTTTTCGCTACGGGACCTAAAAGATGAATCAACTATCAGTTAGGGACCCGAAAGATAACTTCAACCAGTTTAAGACGTAGATGATTCTAAACTATCAATTCAAGCCATCATTTCGCATCCCTTCTAACATTGGTAATAAACATTCTCATTCTCTCTCTTACATGGACTCCAATTTCCACCGCATCTACACTTCTAACGTTATTAATAAACATTCACATTCTCTCTCTTACATGGACTTCAATTTCCGCCAACTCAAAATTATAAAAAATTAAAAAAGAAAACTGGAATATTTCCAGAAATATAATAAAAATAAAACGTCAGAAGTCATTTTCAGTTTTACTCTAACTTCACTGTTATCATTTCCTGGGGTTCAATATGATATCAATCGGTTCTTAATTCTATTATATGATTATTGGTATCCAATTTTGGTGACTCACTTCCTTACCATTGATGAAACATATTTCACATGCATTAATATTTTTGGTTGAGTGTGTTGAATTCTTTTTTTTTTTTTTTTTTTTTTTTTGATACCGAGGTTCCGGGCTTACGCCCGACTAGTCCTCGAGGAAACAGTCCCGGCCCCTCAGAACTGCCTCCAAGTAAATCGCGGTAACCACACAATGGATCACAGGTTCCTAATATCTTTAACTACTGCGCACAAGGAGTCGATCCCCAAGTGATTGCTCCATGCTGGTGATTGCTCCATGCTGACCCTCCCCCTAGCTCAGCCGCAGGTTCCCACCGAGCCGCAGGTTCCCACTGAGTTTCAGCCTCCCACACTGCCGCTTGTAGCCCTCAATATTAATTGTTCCACCATTGCGCTCCGGGGGGCTTGAACCCCTGACCTTTCAATCAGGGGCACCTCAATGTTGACCCCTCAACCACTGGGCCAACATATCATTGGTAGTGTGTGTTGAATTCTTGTTTTGATTTCTTGGAGTTTATTAACATCTTGATTCTTATCAGAAAATAATAATGACTTTATTTCATTGCAATATAGAAACGATGCTATCTTTTACTTTTACTTTTACTAAATTTTTATGTCAATAAGACATTTTATTAAACAATATGTGGGCATTCATATAACATTTAATTATATAGCATTCTTATATTTTCACTTATTTCAAATTCCAGAACAAAGGAAACCAATTTTTTATAACAATCTATAATATCTAAAAAAAATTACAAATGTTGTGTTGGTTAATTATTGAATTGAGAGTTGGAAAGTTAACACTTTTATCAAGGACTCACACATTCTCTAACACTCAAGACACACTCTCACTCTTAAGTACTTGAACACTCTGTATTTCTCTCTTATCACTACTCTCACTAAGCACTCACACTTCTATCATACTTTCTTTTTGTGCTTATACAAACTAATCTGTTCAACTCCTATTTATAGTGCTTAAGTGACGTTTCATGTATGGCGGTGGTAACCTTAGCCCACTAAATTTCCTAGATGATTTTAAATAAATTGAGTCAATAATAGATATCCCTGATTATTCTTCTAGAATGCTCCAGATTCAAGAGCATCAATTTGTTGCGTGTCTCCACATCCTTCTAAAAGATTCTAAGCAGCTTCCGTAATTATCCAAATTTATCTAGAAACATTCTTGGCAATATGTGAGAGAATAAGTAATTAGAATGTTTGCTATCTATAAGAAGAGATGCGTTTATCTCCATTGAAGAAGGAGAATTGTGCTTAAATATTATGACGGTGATATATGATTTTATTTTAATATTTATTTATTTTATAAGAAGTGAGGTGGAAATTAGAGTTCATCTAAGAGAGATAATGAAAGTGTTTATTAACAGCGTTAGAAAGGATGAGAAATGAGGGGTTGATAGTTTAGAATCATTCAGGTCTTAAACTGATTGAATATATCTTTTGGGTCCCTATTTGATAGTAGTTGATTCATCTTTCAGGTTCAGTGGCGAAAAAACTCCTAAATAAATGATAAAGTATGTTAGGTAGAGATGATTTTTTTAAAATAAAGTGTATGAGGAAGGGTGGTTGTTTTTTATTTTTTATTTTTTTATGGAAATGTGCAAACTTTTGTGAAATAGCCCAAAATAGAAAGTGTGTCATTTGAAATGAGATGGAGGGAGTACACAATTAAATTCTTATCATTTGTAAACTTTTACTTATAAATGAAAACAATAATCTCAGCAATGATTAATTATACTCCACTACTTTTTTAAAGATATGTAATCGTATAGAATATACACACACATATGATTTTGTGTTGGGATAACAAGTAGAGTATATGAATGAATGATTAGCAATTCCCTTCTCAAAATATAATGAGTTGATCTATTGTACACAAGTATACACTAATTGTATCTAACCCATATTTGAAAACGGGTTGCATATTAAAGGCGGAAAGAACCGGTTAGCGTTCATTTTGTTCATTTCTTTTCTCTCAATCCTCTCCCTTTCTCCCGTTTCTTCTACTAATTTCCTCTCCTTCTTCTACTTTCCTCTCCTTCTCGCCGCCTCTTGCTACACCTCCAGCGCCACCTTCATTCTCATTCCCTCTGCTAGTGGTGTTCTTAAGAGATGCGGTGGTTGACAGTGGTGTTCTAAGGAAATACGTTGACGGTGGTGGTGTTCTTAGGCGATGCAGTGGCAGAAGGAGATGCTGCTGCGGTTGACGGTGGTGTTCTCAAAAGATGCTGTGGTGATTGAATAATAAAACTGATCTACACAAAATTAAAGCAGATCTACACAAAGTTGAAGCGGATCGATGGATCTAGTCTAGTAGATCTACACAAAATTGCTTAGGAAATTTTTGGGAATTATTTTATATTAGATGCATTTAATTATTAATTATATATTGGAGTATTAATAATTTATATTTTTCTGTATGATATTCAAATTTCTTATAAGTTTTCCCACCAAGTTCATCACGATTTTTGCTTAAATCTTCATCTAGTTGCTTAAAAAAATTCAATTAAAATATTACATTTATGAATAATTGTACTCCCTCCGTCCCCGGGTGTTTTTACCCGTTTGTACCGGCACGGAGATTAAGACGTTTTATTTTTTTAATATATAATGTAAGAGAAAGTAGGGATAAATTAGTAATTTAAAAAGAAAAAGTAAATAAATTTATTGGGAATGATGAATAAAGTGTAAAAAAGTAATTGACGTTGTTGGGATTGTAAAAAGTAGGTAATAAAATATTATGTATTTTTGCCAAAAATGGAATGGGTAAAAATACGTGGGACACCCCAAAATAGAAAGTGGGTAAAAATACGTGGGACGGAGGGAGTATTATTTTTAATTTAATAATGTATATAATTTTATTTATAAATGTATTATTTTTAATAGTAACATATGAAGTAATACATTTATTAAGAATAAGATGTACATTAATGAAGTTTAACTTATACAATTTGTTATTAAAATATATCGTGCATATTTAATTAATAAATACATTTATGTTATATAATATATTCATTTTTTAATTAAAACTTATACAGTCACTAATAAAAAAACTAAAAAAATTGATAAATTTATATCCAAAATTCATAAATACATTAAAGAGTAAAATGTTATACATTTATTTTAAATAATATATACACTAAAAGAACTCGAAAATATTTTATATATTTACATTCCAAAAAATTAATAAATACATTGAAGAGTAAAAAATAATACATTCATTTTATATAACATATACACCGATTAATTAAATAATATTTTTCCAGATTCTGTTATTTGGATACATCCAAATTAACATTTCACATTTGTTTCATTGTTTCTCGAGATGCTATCTTGAATACGTATATCCCTATGAATGGAGATTGCAAATTGAAATTAGAATACAGATTATTACATCTAGATGGGATATCCATGGGAGACGCATTACTTCTGTAAACTCTCGAACATAACAATCAATACTTGAAGAAGATTTGACGCAGTCATTAGATCTGTGAAGATCTCGAACATAACTATGAATTGTGAAAGATCTCAAAGGATTTATGGAAGATCTTGAACATGACCCATCGATGATGCTCGAAGAAGATTGCGTGAAATCAATCTGAAAAAAAATCTACGATTGAGGAGGAAAGGAAAGGCAAGCGAGAAAGGTGGAGGCCGGTGGCGGTGAAGATAACAAACCATCGAAGGTCGAAGAAGATTGCGTGAAATCAATCTGAAAAAAATCTACGATTGAGGAGGAAAGAAAAGGCAAGCAAGAAAGGTGGAGGCCGGTGGCGGTGAAGAGAAAAAACCATAGCAGTGGAGAGAACAAAGCAGACGGAGAGGATGGGTTAGAGAGAGAAAGAGAGTGAGAGATAGGGAGAGAGAAAATGGAGAAGAATGGCCCAAATAAGAATTATTCGTATTTATATGGCGGATCAAAATTGGATGTGGGTCAAGTGAGGTACGCTAATACTTTTGTATAATAGACTTTGCCAAAGATAATTAGGAGGAGCGATGGTGTGAGAGGGAATTTTTTAAACAACATGACACAATATCAAATAAGATCATCTATTCCATATTTCATATCTTATCTTCTATTTCATTAATTAGATTCTTGTCATGTGTCATAATCAACGCCCAAAATTCACCGTATGCTTCAAGGGTTTAATGGTCCTTCGCAGGGTATAGTTTTTTTTATATTGTGAAACACCGAACATGGAATAGGGAATTCAATCCGGACACAGTATACACGAAACATTCATACTACTTACAACTTACTCCCTCTGTCCAGAATTAACGTTTATATTTATTTTTTATACGTAAATTAAGAGATATAATAATTTAATGTGTAGTGAGTTGAAAGAAATAATATCTTAATATATATAAAAGCAGAATAAATCAAATCCTGGCCATCTATTTTTAAAATAAATCTTAGCCACTTATTAAAATAATTAAATAATTATAATTATGACATTTTCAAATTATGAAATAATTTAGTAAAAAAAAAATAATTAAATAATTATAATTATGATATTTTTCAAATTAGGAAATAATTAAGTAGAATAAATCCAATCCTGACCATCTATTTCTAAAACAAATCTCAGCTACCCATTAAAATAATTAAATAATTATAATTATGACATTTTTCAAATTAAAAAATAATGAAAAGGCCAAAGCCCTCAGAATTATTAGGTCAAATCATCTATTGACCAATCAAATTGCGAGTTATATATGTGGCTTCCTCACCCTTCACCTATATAAGAAGCCCTCATCCATTCATTCTAGACACACCGAGAGCGATTCTCTACGAAGATCAAAGACTTTAGAATTGTCTGAATAATTCTTCGAATTCTTCAACGAGAATCAACTCAAGAACGGAATACATCTGGGAGGTTCTAAACCGCCTGGATTAAGCGTTCTACAGTCAAGTTTTTTAGTGAACGGCTTATAATCTGGGATTCAGGTGCTAAACTGCCCGGATTTAAGTCTGCTTAAGTAAAAGTTCTTTCAAGAACGGCCTATAATCTGGGATCGGCTTATAATCTGGGATTCAGATGCTAAACTGCCCGCATTTAAGCCCGCTCAAGTCAAAGTTCTTCAAGGAACGACCTATAATCTGGGATTCAAGTGCTAAAAAACCCGGATTTAAATATTTTAAGCCGAGCACCCATTAAAATAATTAAATAATTATAATTATGACTTTTTCAAATTAGGAAATAAGATATTATTTATTAAAAAATTAATAATATTAAATATAAAAATTCAATCCTAACCATTTATTTTTCAAACAAATCTCAATCAAGAATAAATCCAATCCTGGCTATCTATTTCTCAAACAAATATCAGTCACCGATTGAAATAATTAAATTAAATTAAATAATTGTAATTATAATTTTTTCAAATTAGGAAATAATTAAATAATTAAAATAAATCCAATCCTGGCCCTGACCATCTATTTCTCAAACTAATCTCAGCCACCCATTAAAATAATTAAATTAAATAATTATAATTATAATTTTTTCAAATTAGGAAATAATTAAATAATTATAATAAATGTAATCATTGCCATCTATTTCTCAAACAAATCTCAGCCACCCATTAAAATAATTTAATAATTATAATTATGACTTTTTCAAATTAGAAAATAAATATTATTTATTAAAAAATTAATAATATTAAATATAAATCAAATCCTAACCATCTATTTTTCAAACAAATCTCAACCACCCATTAAAATAATTAAATAATTGTAATTATAACTTTTTCAAATTAGAAAATAATTTAATGTTTGCAAAAGGGTTTAGGTTTAGGGTTTTAGGGTTTTAAGGTTTAGGGCTTTAAAGTTTTAGGGTTTATTTCAAACAAATCTCAGACACCCATTAAAATAATTAAATTAAGTAATTGTAATTATAACTTTTTCAAATTAGGAAATAATTTAGTCCAATCTAGAATAAATTCAATCTTGGTCATCTATTTCTTAAACAAATCTCACCCACATCTCAGCCACCTATTAAAATAATTAAATAATTATAATAAATACAATCATGTCCATCTATTTCTCAAATAAATCTCAGTTTAATGTTTTCAAAGGATTAGGGTTTAGGGTTTAGGGTTTTAAGATTTTAGGGTTTAGGTATTAGGGTTTAAGGGTTTAATGAAATTGGTAAATGTTATTTCACTGGAAACGGTTGCATCGAGTACTTACGTACGATGCGAGTACAAAGACAAACCTTCCTATCCAACCTACTCAAGCAAGATGCTTGAGGTGAATAATAAAATACATCATGAATTCATATACAAAGATGCTATCTGAATGCTGATTTTATCTGCAATGTAGTTCGGAGACAGCATCCTTGTGCCATGTTGAAGAGCATTCCTCTCCATCCATATGTGGTAGATCGTGGTAGCAAAGGTGATGAAAAGGATTCTTCTTGCCTTTTTGTTGGTCCTCGTATCTTGGTGTATTTTCCTGAAGGCATCTGTGACTGATGCTAGCCGTCGTCTTCGCCATCTGATCCCATATATGTGTGGTGTAAGGGCAATGGAAGAAGAGGTGCGATGTGGTCTCCTGAGCAAAGTAAAAAGCAAATCGTTTGTCTTCTTCCGTGCACCACACCCTATCCTTTGTAGCAACTCTGTCTCTATGGACCAACCAAAGTCTGAAACTGTATTTTCTCACTATCCACTTGTGCCACACCTGTTTGTAAACAAAACTTGAGTCCGCTGTATGTCTACTTCTCAAATGATCATACATGCGGCTGGCTTTGAATACCCCATTCTCACAACACTTATCCATAGCTCCAATCACTCCATCGTCCCCTTCTGATTCACTGTCAATGGCATTCCTAATAGCAATGAGAACTCTCTATAAATATGTAGAATTATTACCGGGAGAGGTCACTGTCCACTGAGAAGATGAGAGGTAGACCGCGTGGATCCATTTTACCCATAGGGATGAGGCTTCCTTATGTACATCCCACAGTGCACTTGCCAAGAGTGCCTTGTTCCAAGTGATAATGTCCTAAAACCCTAGCCCCCCTGCATTCTTGGGTTGAAGGATGTCATTCCAGCTCACCGGGCTCACCTTCGTTCCCCACAAGAACCTGCGAATAATGGTTTCCACTTTTTTGACCACCACAATTGGGATTTTGACAATACCACACCAAAAAGATAGAATACCATATATTCCAGAATTGATCAGTTCCAATCTCCCCGTGAATGACAACAGCTTAGAAGACCAAGTTTGTATCATGTTGTTAATGTCATTCAAAAGGGGTGTAAAATCCTCCACACCTATTCTCTTGCTACAAATAGGAATACCCAAATATTTGAAGGGGATAGTACCTGAGGTAAAAGGAAGAATCTGAGCAATCCTACTTCGGACACGGGTCGAGACACCCGAGGTGATGAGGTTTGATTTTTGAGGATTTGCAGTTAGCTCAGAGACTTCAGAGAATCCCTTCAATATCCCCTCGACACACCTTGCAGTCGCTACATCTCCATAACCCACTATCAAGAGATCATCCGCAAATATCAGATGTGAGACATCCACACGTTTACAGATTCTGGAGTGGAATCTGTATTCATGTAGCTCTACTGCTCTACTCATCAATCTACTAAAATACTCCATGCATATAAGGGTTTAAGGGTTTAGGGATTAGGGTTTTAGGGTTTATGACATAATGTTTCCACATTGCAAAATTCTAACCATCTATTTCTTAAACAAATCTCAGATAATTTAGTACAAATCCTGACCATCTATTTCTCAAACAAATCTCAGTCATCCATTAAAATAATTAAATAATTATAGTTATGATTTTTTCAAATCAGAAAATAAGATATTATTTATTAAAATTTAAATAATATTAAATATATTATTTGAATATATTCAAAATTTTCAATCAAATCTCAGCCACCAATTAAAATAATTAAATAATTATAATTATGATTTTTTCAAAGCAGGAAATAAGATAATATTTATTAAAAATTGAATAATATTAAATATATTATTTGAATATATTAAAATTTTCAAACAACTCTAATGATTATTTACACGAAACTTTAAATGAATCTTTTAAATTATTTGCAATGGAATTTTGGTTGAGTTAATTAACAGTAAAATATTTCATTAATTGATTGATGTTTATAAATTAGTAATATAGAATATGATCTTATAATTTTAAAAAAAGTAAATTTTATTGTTGCATTTTAAATTGTTAAAATTCTGCATTTTAATCTCATCGCAAAAAATATTACTAAACTTATACGAATTGATCAACTTAACATACTCGCAAAGTTTTATACTCCCTCTGTCCCACAAACAAATTCACACTTTCTATTTTTGTCCGTCACATAAACAAGTTCACACCCCCAAATAAGAAAATACACACAAATCAATAACCCCACAACACACTTTAATTTCAAAATTGCCACCCCTTTACAACTCACATAACTTACTTTATAATTTATTTATTACCTAAAAATACAAAACTATCCATAAAAAGCAACTTTTTCTTAAATTCTGTATCTACAGTAACTGTGAACTTCTTTATGGGACGGAGGGAGTAAGTGTTTTTCTCATAACAACATTATACTATAATATTAAAACATTAGGTTGGATAAAATTCAAATAAATATTATTCGATTCAAACATCATAAAATTAAGTGAAGTTGTTGCCCTAAAGATAACACATTCTGTGCAACGCACATGTTCAATTACTAGTTTAATGTAGTGAGGTGAAAGAAATAATATTTAATGTAAAGTGGATAGTTGTATTAGTGTTGTGTGTGGGTTCTACATGAAATAAATAATTGTTTTGTGTGAGTCCAACTTAACAAAAAAGGAAGCGTAAACCTTAACTTGGAACAACAAAAAAATGAAAATGTAAACATTTAACGTATGCTGAATGGAGTATTTTATTTTATTATTATGGTGCCCACCCACCTTTGAAAATAAATCTAATTAAACGGGAACCGCATCACAATGGAGTAGAGAGGCCTGTACCTAGACATGCACCAAAAAATCGGAACCGGCGGTTCGAACCGGGAAACCGCCGATTTTAATCGGAACCGAAATCGCCGGTTCTAGAACCGGCCAAAAAAAATCGGAACCGACTAAGGAATGTTCGGTTCCGGTTCCTCATATTTGGAAAAAAACCGGCGGTTCCGGTTCGAACCGCCGGTTCCAGTTCGAATCGCCGTTTTTTCAATTTTTTTTTACTTTTTACACTTAAAACCCAAAAAAAAAAAATTTAAAACCGAAATCGGCAATTCCAAACCGGGGTGCATGTCTACCTGTACCCAATCAAGAGCCCGTGCCAACAGTCACTAATGGGAAGAGAAAAAACAAGAGGGCTTTCGGCACAAAAATAGCGATCAATTAGACAGGCCCATTCGAACGGAACAATTCAAAGAAAAGCTAGCTTAGAAATGATATTCTTAAACCATAAATATAGGGTTTTTCCGCAATTCAAATTCAAGAAATTTCTAGTCGGCAGTAAATCTCCATTCCATTTCAGTTTGCCAACTCTGTTTAAAGAGATTTCTCCTTTGGAACAGCAATTAGATAAAAATGGTAGGCATTCAGGGGCTGCTGAAAGAGGGGCACCGTCATCTGTCTGGGCTGGACGAAGCGGTGCTGAAGAACATTGACGCCTGCAAACAACTATCCTCCATTACTCGCACGTCCCTCGGTCCCAATGGTTTGTTTGCTACCCCTATCTCTATATCTCCCTCCTTTCTTTCAACTTATTCTTTTTTCTATCAGCTCACTCGTATGATTCTCCAGTCTCTTTTCCAGTTTAAAGTGGTCATCTTGTTCCTCTTCATGATTGCATCGTGCAAAGATCCAGATATGCTTTATTTTGGACTAGCGTGATTTCTCGTTTGTAATATCTTTTAGGATGAATCTAGATGCATGCTGCAATCTAAAGCATAAATTTCTTAGGCGTTTTAAGTTTACTATAATTATTCCCTTAACTCAAGCAAGGCATAATGATGCTCATTTTAACCACCTTGAAACTCAGAGCCTAGTTGACAGCTTCAAGAAATGACGTCGTACCGGGTCTTATATGGTAGTAGTATTGATTTACGTTTTGTAATCAAATTGTGTATATTTAACTTCTCGCACTCTAAATGCGTTGGAACCTTAGTAAGTTAACAAACGTGAAAACAGCTTATGCCTCTCTCATCATTGACTTAATGGCGAGGAACATGTAATTATTTGTGCAACTTGATTATGTTACCTTGTTTAGGCTTTTTAATAGAATCACATTTTGGTAGTACCTCCTCTTTCTTGACCTAGTGGGGCAGAATGGTTAGATTAATTTAGGCCGTGTTTGTTGGAAATATAATTAAAGATAGACTGTTCTGGACTCGATAATACTTTGTGAAAGTGTACCATAATCTTATTGTATTAACTTGCCTTTACTATATGTACATTTGTTACATGTAAATAAATGAAACTTGAAAGGTTGGCCAATAGAGTTCGTTGGCAGTCTCTCCTAACTAGGCTGGAACAGCTCCTGCTCTTTCTAATCAGACTTTAAATTTTAGCACCTCTGACTCTGACTCATCCTCTGAATCAGTCTTTCTACCTTATCTGATGACAGTCTTAGTATTCAGAGTTCCTGTTCCTGCAGGAAATAGGTTGAATTTTCGTGTTAGTTTGGCAGCATAATTTTGTCTTGTAAATTTGTTTCTTCTATTTAGTCATGACCATGAAATGCTTTTTTTTTTTTTTTTTTTTTTTTTTTTTTTTTTTTTCTCTTTTTGGGTTCAGAGTTCAATCTAAAAACATTACTCCACTTGGAAGACTGTTCTTTAGCATTGATATTTTCAGATGATTCCCATTTTGTAAGGATTTACGTGATGCTACTCCTAAAACCTGTGCTCCTATCAATCCAATGTCAGATTTCCATTGGGAAAAATTGCTACATGTTCGTGATGCCGCTCTATTTCTCCTTTTTTCCTCACCTTATATGGACATTGATGCATGATATTCTTTCTTATTCATTGTATTTGTGTTTTTCTCTTTATCCTTTTGACTTTGATTTCCAATCCTTAATGATAGCTTACCTTCATCAATCATTAATTACAGACTTTATCTTTATTTTCTCATATACTCTCCTTTTTCTTTTCTTTATTGTCTAAGGTATGAATAAGATGGTTATCAATCACTTGGATAAAGTCTTTGTCACAAATGATGCTGCAACAATTGTAAATGAGCTGGAAGTTCAGCATCCTGCAGCAAAAATTTTGGTTTTGGCTGGGAAAGCACAACAAGAGGAAATTGGAGATGGAACCAATTTGACTGTTTCTTTTGCCGGGGAACTTCTTCAAAATGCTGAAGAACTAATTAGGATGGGATTGCACCCTTCTGAGATAATTGTTGGATACACAAAAGCTATTAATAAGGTCTGATATTGCCTATCTTTTTTATGCTGATCCGGATCGTGATCCGTATTTCTAGACTTCATTTGTTTTTGTTTTCCCAAACTTAGTGTCGTGTTGTTCCAGACTGTTGAGGCACTGGAGGAATTGGTTGAAAAGGGTTCTGAAAATATGGATGTGAGAGATAAAGATGCAGTAATTTCACGAATGAGATCTTCTATAGCCAGCAAACAATATGGGCAAGAAGATAATTTGTGCCCTCTCATTGCGGAGGTCGGTCGGACCTTTTTGTGCTTTGCAACATCAGATCTAACTGTTGAAGTTTAATATTGCTAGATGGCATTAGCTTTTCTGGAGGTTTTCATACTGTTTTAAGCACTTTTGATATTTATTAATGGCTCTGACCTTCTCTTAAAGGCTTGCATACAAGTTTGTCCAAAGAATCCAGCAAACTTCAATGTGGATAATGTGCGGGTTGCTAAGCTGTTGGGTGGAGGTCTGCACGACTCTGTTGTAGTTAGAGGTATGGTGTTGAAGAGTGATGCTGCTGGGACTATAAAGAGAATGGAGAAGGCCAAGGTATATGTTAAAGTTGAATACCGGTTTCCTGTATAACCATCTTCTGAAAACCTGCTTTCATGTTAGCTTGGATGCTACATGTTGATGGAAGTATCTGTGGGTCACCATTACTGTTTTTGTTGGCTTGGCTTGTTAGAAGTGGAAGCAGCTAAATATTAAATTATCAGTTAACCAGAATGTCAATAGTTGCATGTGTGTCTTGAGGTCTAAAGCTCCTCAATCGTTATAAACCATGAGGTTAAATATAAAATAACTGAAAAAAAATTAAAATATTAACAGTACTACAGCGAGCTGGGGTGTTGTGGTTCATGGCTATTTGTAATTACTGATAAATAAGATATCAAACCTTAAACTTGACATAGAAATGTCTTTTTTGAATAGCCTGCCATCATAAAGGTTGAACTTGACAACTTGTTATTTCAACATCTATTGGTCTGCTGTGTAATTTCAGAATTGTGTGTTTGTTTTTTATTGCCTTCAATCATAAATTGGTCCTCACTGAATTTTTGGATTGGATTCCTGGCACGTGCGCATACTGAATGACCATAACTACCCTCCGTGTCAGGTTGCAGTTTTTGCTGGGGGTGTTGATACAACTGCAACTGAAACAAAAGGAACAGTTCTTATTCATAGTTCTGAGCAGGTATCTACAATTTCACACTTCTACAGTCTCTGTGACGTGTGCTGTCTTTTATATTTACATAAAGTGTATTTAATTAATGCTCATTATGTTATATATTTGACTTTTGAGTATCTATGTGAATCATTCATTTAAGCCTCTTTTTAGTTTTACTATATATATAATAATATAATTTTTAGTAAGTTGTGTTCATTATGTGAATTATTTGACATTTGAGTATCTATGTAAATGATTCATTAAGCTTGTTTTACCACATGTACTTTTTAATAGGTTACCAAAAAAAGAAGTATGGTGAATAACAAACTCCGAATCTTTATTGGACTCAGAGCCTAGGTGTCATGCAGATGTAATTTTTGCATTCTGTATCTCATAATTTTTTACATTGCAGCTTGAAAATTATGCAAAAACTGAAGAAGCTAAGGTCGAGGAGCTAATAAAAGCAGTAGCAGATTCAGGTGCAAAGGTCATTGTCAGTGGAGCAGCGGTTGGGGAAATGGCATTGCATTTTTGTGACCGCTACAAGTAAAACTTGAATTCATATTAGTTAATTATTTCTCGTGACCGCTAAAAGTAAAACTTGAATTCATATTAGTTAATTATTTCTCTATGGCGCTTCCATCAGAAGATAATTCTTAATGTATGCAGCGTGCATTTCTGAGACTGGTTTACATTCTCTCTCTCTCTCTTATTTGACCATGAACAACTGCTTCCTTGGGGTATCGGCCGCGTGTCTGTTATCCCATTATCCTGTCAAGTTTTGTATTGGGTACCCTCTGTCTCTTATGCCTTTTCTTAGATTTCAATATGCCATGACAATATTCTTTTCCGTATAATTTATTGATTGAGATCTCATATTTCCCTCATTTTCTTATGTAGCTGGTTTTGTGGTTGGGTCAGTCTAGCTCATTACGCATGCATAAGAATAATATCAAATTAATTTGTTGTCTCAATCTGTTCCAATATTATTTTCTATTCAAATTTGCCTATCATCAATACATTGTTGTGCAAAAATCATTATTTTTTCGTTGCCATGGGTAATTGAAAATTTATACACGGTTTTCTAGGCTCATGGTGTTAAAAATCAGCTCCAAATTCGAGCTACGTAGATTTTGTCGCACCACTGGTTCAGTTGCTCTTGTAAGCATCACCAATTGAATTAGAACTATGTGCATGTTGTTAATCCTCCCCTAACAACCTGCATTTCTATGAGAGCAGTTAAAGCTTGGTCAGCCAGATCCAGATGATCTTGGATATGTTGATTCTGTTTCAGTAGAGGAAATTGGAGGGTCAAGAGTATGATCACAAACTTGCTGTATACTTGGTTTCTCCTTCTCTAGTCTGTTAGTCCTATGCTTGTTAGTGATACCGTACATCTTGTCTAATAGGTTACCATTGTAAAAAATGAACAAGGTGGAAATTCTGTCTCCACTGTCGTGCTGCGCGGAAGCACTGATAGCATATTGGATGATCTTGAAAGAGCTGTTGATGATGGAGTGAATGTATTCAAGGTACTTTTTGTTCCCCATGGAATATGCGAGGATTCTATCAGTTAATTTGCATTGCCAAGTTATTAGATTGTGCTGATTTAAAGATTTCACTAGGCTATGTGCAGGGATAGTCGTATAGTACCTGGTGCAGCAGCTACTGAAATCGAATTAGCTAAAAGGCTGAAGGAATTTTCTTTCAAAGAGACTGGGTATTTGTTTAATGCATTTTTTCGTGTTATATAATATGAATAAAACTTGCTGCATCTTATAATGTTATATATTTTATGTGCCAACGAAGTTTCTGATTACAAAGAATTGTAGAGGCAAATCTTTATTAAATGTTAAATTTAAAATCTGGAGAATCTAGAATTTGTTTGAAACACAAATCAACATCTTATCTGAATCAGGGGAAAACTGTATTTCAATGATAAGCTTAAAAGGGAACACTGATGTGTTCCAAAAAACCTTCTAAAATTCCCAGTAGAGTTGTGCTGTGGTTTTGGTTATGACCTAATTCTTTTCATAGCATGTGTTTAGCTGATTTGACTCTTTCTAAGATGACGTTGTTTTTCAGATTGGATCAGTATGCAATTTCAAAATTTGCCGAAAGTTTTGAAATGATACCTAAGACATTGGCCGAAAATGCGGGGCTTAATGCAATTGAAATTATATCCTCTTTATATGCCCAGCATGTGCCTGATAACTCCAAAGTGGGTATTGATTTAGAGGAAGGTGTCTGCAAGGATGTGTCTGCGATGAATATATGGGATCTGTACATCACCAAGTAAGTGGTTTCTAGGGAATTTCTATGTTTAAATTGACTGGAACTGAGTTAAATGCTTAAAACCTCCTTGTCCAATCTGTTAGAACTGGCCCAAGCGAGTGAGCCCATGTGTGTGACATTTTTGCCACTATGTATGCTTGACTTGTTAAATTTACCTTTTTGGTGCCAGATTATTTGCCCTCAAGTATGCTACTGATGCTGCCTGTACTGTCCTGCGAGTAGATCAGGTAATATACTATATATGTCACTGGTTATTTCGTCTCTCATTTTTCCTGGCATATTTTGGCATGTTAAATGTTGTCAAACTTAGTCAGGAATGGCTAACATCTAAAGGAAGCAATAAGTGTTGGGTATTTCTGGAGAATGAGACCTATTTCAGTGTTTGTGTAGTGAGATTATTCCAATGGAATCATCAAGATTGTTTTACATGCTAATAATAAGTTCATTTAAGTTGACTTGTGTATCCAAGACCATAATCTGTAGTGTAAGATTTGTGAAATCTGAATTATAAAAGATGCCACTAAAAACATAATCAATAGGTAATTGAATAGAAATATAGGAGAGAAGAGAGGTTTGATATGGAGTTAAGCAGAAAGAAGTTGAAGATTGTGTTGATTGCAGATCATAATGGCGAAACCAGCTGGTGGTCCAAGGAGGGGGGATCCACCTGCAGGGATGGAGGAGTATTAAATGTTTTACTTATGAGATGTTTAATTGTCACTCCTCTTGATTCGAAAGGGGGAGTTATTCTTAGAACTACTTGTGCGAGCATCACTCTTCACTTGTTCTTGCTTTTTATCATATTAGTTTTATTGAGATGAAACTATTATTTTCAAGCTTGTTGAACATATATTATTCCATGCCTGATGCCTCTTTGAAATCTTACTATGCTGTGATGTCTACTCAATTTCTCTTTCACCTCCCTCCCTGCATTTCTTTCAAGACCTCAAATTTTTGAGTTACTTTTGTATAATGAGTCTTGAAAATTGTTTTAGTTAACTATGCTAATGGTACTTAGAGAAATAAGGGGCTCTGTGTAATACTATTTCCTTTTGATCGCTAATTACCTCACATTATCCTTCTTTTATCAATTTACTAAGATATTATGTTAAAAAAAAAAAAGGAAAAGTTAAAAAGTACTTAACATTTTTCTAAAAAAAATATTATGTTAATGAGATTTTTTAAAATCAACGGACATATTTTCACAAAATTTGGATTTTTAGGGCGGCTATTTGCACTCCCGAATTTATTAAATGAACCCCACTAATTTATAAAATTTAAAATAAATTTATATGAAAAGACGTAAATACCTTTTTATAAATAATAAAATAATATTAATTATAATTAAATTTCTAAATACACGATTTCTAAATGAACCCCACACCCCATCCCACGCCAGCCCCACCTGCGGCGATCTCTTTGCCGTCCCCTCCTGGAAGCACAAACACGAAATCCCTAAATCCCCTCCTGGAAACACAAACACGAAATCCCTAAATCCCAAATGAGCACCGTTGCTTTCTCCAATTACGGTGATGCCTCTCCAATTACGGTGATGCCAATGATGATTTGGACGATTTCAAGAGTCATTTCTTACCGATTTCTCTAATAAAAAAACCAAACTACAAATCCAATGTTTTTAACTTACTGTAATTTACAATTTTTAAAAATTTATTTGAAAAAAAAAAAATTGGCAGCAAAAATTGGGAGTCGCCGAATTTTTACCTCCAAAGGCACATCAGCCCAATCTCTACCCAACCTACTACACCTCCCAAATTTGCCTCATTGGTTGCAGACGCAATATGTATTATACATGTTTGACAATCTCTTTTCCCAGCACCATATCATTCGACCACACTCTCTCCAAATACTATACCACATTCGCCGGAACCACCATCGAGACCACCGTAACGGACTGGGCTGGGCTACAGCAAGACCATGGATGTGCAGGCCACGGCGAAGGCCTTCGGAGAGGATGGGGCGGAGATGTGGGTCTATTTGGAATTAGAAATTTAATTTTAATTAATATTATTTTATTATTAATGAAAGGGTATTTACGTCTTTTCACATAAATTTATTTTAAATTTATAAATTAATGGGGTTCGTTTAGTAAATCCGGGGTGCAAATAGCCGTCCCTTTTCATAATGAAACAAAATTGAGTGTATATTGGGTGCACCCGGGTGCAAGGTGCATCCGGGTGTAAGGTGCACCCACATGTGTATAACTTTTTATTCTATTTTGTATACATGTTATTCTATTTTGTATACGTGTTTTGTAATAATTATATATTTTTTTCACACTAAGTTTTTATTAAAAAACTAGCATCATATGTATATAGCTTTTTATTCAATAGTATATACATATTTTTTAATAATTGTATATTTTTTTATACTCAATATTTCATTAAAAAAACCTAACAATTAAATTGTATATATTTTTGCTCTTAATTGTATATATTTATGTTTATATTTGTATATGGGTGCACCCTATTTTAGGGTACATCCTGTGCACGATATAATTAGCCAACAAAATTAGCAAACGATGTTTTGCTTGAATATGGAGGATATATTGGTCAATTCAGCCACGTTATCTTTTCAATCTCATTACCTTTCCACATCCACCCCAGACGAGAGGGAAACCATGGCGCTGGCTACCTCTAATTCTATCACTGCTCTCACCTCATCCTTCTCTTCCCTCTCATTCTCCTCGCAACTTTCTCCCAGCCCCATTCAATCCCTATCTTTCCCTACATCGAAGCCCCTCCATTTGAAATCCGCCGCCCCCAAGTCCATCACCGTCTTCATCGCCGCGTCTTCCGCCGTCTCAGACACGGATGTCGAAACTGTAGACTTGAAGAAACTGGTAAAGTCTAGGCTTCCCGGTGGTTTCGCCGCGCAGAACATAATCGGCACTGGCCGCCGGAAATGCGCCATTGCTAGGGTTGTTCTTCAGGAAGGCACTGGAAAAATCATCATCAATTATCGCGATGCTAAGGTAGTCTGCTTACCAGTGTCCTTTTTCTTTTAAGTTTAGGGCATTTTTTTTATTGGAATGGGTTATGTGCAATGAAAAGAAAAAATGTGATAGGCGTAATGCTCACTTGCAGAAGAGTACGAGTATCATTTATTAAATTATTTTACTATAGGTGAAATGAAAAAAAGGGAGCAAGTTGTTTTGAGTCAGTGGGAAACAGAAGCACAAGAACATTATCAGGTTTAGAGGATTTGATATGATTGGTACTACTGATACATCCAAAATGGATGATTTCTCTGTTGCTTCGTGTGATGTGTGCGATGTCTGGTGGCTGATAAAGTAATTGAGGTGAGAGAGGTTAAATGATAATGACATGGTGTTAAATTGTTAAAAAAGTTGGATCAATCTGGAATTTTGATGATATTATATTGCTTTTTCTCAGTAAATCTGTGTAGGAGTGTTCAATAATTTACATGGAGATTGCTTCTAAAAGATTTCAAATTTGGAGAAAAACATTTTTTCAGTCTGATGGGAGGACTTTACAGTTGTATGCATCGATCAGCGCATTACTTCCATGCTGGTAGATTTTGACTTAATGTATAGCGCATAGCTGAATGTGATAAAGGAAAAATTGTGTTTAGCAAGAGAAGTAATTGTCTTTCTGATTTTGAAACTAGTGGAAGGGCTTTCTTCACCCATTATCAAATATCATAACTAGATCCTTTACCGTGCATAAAATATTGCAACAGCAGATTCACACTAACAAATTGATTAGCCTGTAAGCTGCTAACTTATGAACTGATTAAGAAAAAGTCATTTAGCTGAGTGATATAGCTCTTAGCTTGAGTGGTTTAAGCTAACCGACTTACTATTTCAGTTGGTTTTTGAAACTAATTACCAAGCTGCTGGTTCTGTGGCCTGTTTTATTATGCACAGTAGTGATCCAAATCCCAAAAATCTGCATCTGAATTCGTCCCTAGATTTTACTTTTAATGGAGAGTTGATGATCTCTGCAGGAATACCTCCAAGGCAATCCTCTATGGCTGCAGTATGTTAAAACCCCATTGGTTACTCTGGGCTATGAAGGTAGCTATGATGTATTTGTGAAAGCCCACGGAGGCGGTCTTTCTGGTCAGGCTCAAGCAATATCACTTGGTGTTGCTCGAGCTTTACTGAAGGTGAGTGACAGCCACAGGGCACCTTTGAAGCAAGAAGGCCTTTTGACTAGGGACTCAAGAGTAGTTGAGAGGAAGAAACCTGGACTAAGGAAAGCTAGAAAGCGCCCTCAATACTCAAAGCGTTGATGTAACTCTGATGTGCATCATATTATTCCCTACTTGTAATTTGATGAAAATACAAGGTGGGGTGCAACTTAGTTGGATATTGGGAACAAACTTTCTTTCTTTTTCTTTCTTTCTTTACAACTTATTGAATCTTGTTTTTCTGCTGGACTTGTATTTCTCATAATGCAGCATATGGTGTTTTAGGTAAATGTCGTATCGTTGTTGAATTTATTGGGTTTGGGTAGCTGCATTCTGAAATGGGTCGTCAGTTTGATTAGAAAAGGTAGCATATTATTAGGTGAGCCCTCGGGTGGGGTGTATAATAATGCAAGTCTGTGCTTGAAGAGTTTGAACAAGTGGAGTGGGGTGTAGTATCATCCAAACAAAACTAATCCATTTTGCAGCTAAGCTAACAAGTAGATGTAGATCCACCCAAATGCAGCTTAGAATCCTCCGTCTACGCGTTGCATCACCTCATCCTTATTGAGTTATGAAATATCGCAAGAAAGAAAAGCCATTATGGGGATAGTTTTATTGAGTTATGAAATATCAAAGCAACATATAATTCAAGAATAATTTGCGAAGAATATTCATGAGAAAGGAATTTTTTTGAGAAAATATCATAAAACGTTGAATTGTAAATGTAATAAATAGCAGACCATATGAATTATAGGCTACATTGAGTTTGACTTACGTTATGCTAGGTATCATAAAATAAATAATACTAGAAGGAAGGATAATTTCATGGTCACCAACTGCATGCAGCATTAATACAATAAAATCAACTCTTTACTTCATCATCAACCTTGTTCCCACATCTGAACCAAAAACTCCACCATCTTCTGCATGTATAAAAAAGCACTTGCCCTAATGAGGACATGTAGAATTAAAGTCATGGCAGAATAATAGAGTAACCGACTTAAAGACAAAGGAACTGGTTCATCAAATGTTTCTTCTGAAGAAAGGAAATCAGGTTTAGAGCTACTCCAGCTGCACACCACAAAATCCCATTGTAAATGTAACATAACAACACAACCAAATGCCAATCCACCAAATATCTATACCTCAATGTAACATAACAACACAACCAAATGCCTCACATTCTCTCAACTGTTTTCAGAAATAACATTATTCAACCCTAGTACATCAAGCTCTATGAATTCTCAATTATTTCATCTTTCTCACTTTAGTGCACAATGACCAAATACTCTAGGGATTAGGCATATAACTGACAAGGGTGAAATTTATTACACCCTACACAACCAAATCAGCTTCCTTTATATTTACTCCACCAATACATGGTACTCCAACTCATTCTATAAATGTTATATATGTGTTGATTTTGCTCGAGCTATTCAGAATACAGAACCACATGTCCGCATAAAACCCCACATATAAGGAACAAGAATAGGAGATTGATACGAGAATACAGTGCCTTATATCTGGCTGCCTGAGCTTTCTATGGGATGCAACATATCGATCACCTCTCCAAGCTCTTCTCATTTCATGCCAGGCTACTGCAGCTGCACAGTGGCCCAACTACATAATTTAGACTAATAAAACTTGTTTGGAAACATGATTGAATCACTCTAAATTATCAGGAACAACATGCCAGCAATTTTTTTTTCCAATGTGGACAACAAAGTTTTATACTACCTCCATCCCACCACAAGGAGTGCATTTTTTCATTTTCGACCGTCCAAACACAAGAGGTGCATTTCCCTTTTTAGTAAAAGGGACCCACACAAAGCAATTAATATATCCCCATAGGACCCACACACCACTTTAATACACTTATCCACTTTACATTAAAATATTATTTCTATCTCCTCATCTACACATTAAATATTATATCCCTTAATCTACATGCCAAAAAGTTTTGCCACCCTTGTGATGGGACGGAGGGAGTAAATTTCTTTTTTAAAAGGAAGATAGAATGGAATTCTAAAAGCACAATAAAAGTTCTCCAAGAGATTTTTTTACTGCTCGAAGAATTCCACATTTTAAAGGGTAGTAATTAAATAGTTTTTTTTTTAAAGAACTTTTTGATTAATTAGGTTTCTTTTTCAAAGTTCAAATCCTTTATCCTTATATATTTACTTATCTTCCCATTTTAGTAATATGCTATTAATAAGTTTCTGAGCCATACATTACAGTCAGAATATAGAATGTGGGGAGCACAAAGCAGTTTTGGAACTGGAAAATATGTATTCACAGAAACATAAATGATGGCAGGCAAGTCGCCGACCGTGATTGATGAAGAGGGTGTTCCAATCATCTTCTGCAAAAATCATCTTTTCTACTATTAGAGAATCTGATCCTGTGGAAGAGTGGTTTGTGAAAAGATGAAAATTGATTCCATTTATATCCATCTTTACAAAGCTCAATGACCACTGGCTTTCACAACACCGCAACCACTGATTCAACTTGAAAAAAATCAAGAACTTAGATAATTCAAGGCATTATCATCACAAGAAAAGATTAACTACTAAAAACCTGACACTCACCAGTATGAGAGAGAGTAAAAAATCATGAAATTCAATTTCAAAAATAAACACATATTACTAGTTTGCATTAAAAATTAGAATGTTTTCTCTGAAACTCAAGAACGAACATGAACATGCATGTCAAACAAAAATGTGACAGTGAAGTCATTCAATCAAAATATTGAATTTACTCTGACTAGTGAAAGAGAGTAAACATTTGAGATCTTAAAAATACACTCACATTACTGGTTTGAATTAAAAATAAGATTAATTTTGCTTACAATCAAGAATGAACATGAACATTCATGTTAAACAAAAACGTGATGGAGAGGTCAATCAACCAAAAGATGCAGAAGCCCAAACCATGAAAGTTTGTGAAACCATTACTTAACTATCATTTGATTACCACCAGTGAGTCTAGTGCAATGATTATATCCCAAATTCATTATGTTTTTTCTTATTTCCTTCCCCCGGGTTTTCCCTTTTCAAGCCTTTAATGGTTGGCATTTTCTAAAAGTAGGCAAAAAAGGATAGGAAACAATATGCTGCACTTTATGGCATGCTGCTTCTTAAATGTTTACTCAATTACACCCGATGGAAGAATTAATAATGTCACTAATCAATATTAAAAATAAAAATATATAACTATTGTATGAAATTAGTCAAGATAATTGAAATACTATAGATTTTCTTATCAGGAATAAGGTATGAATTTAGAAGATAATTATATCGAGGAGTTGCTATAAGAAATATTCCACATCAGTAGTATAGCTTCTAATACAATGTTAGCATTTATTTCCACGCAATTCTGGAAAGAAAAAAAAAAAAGGGGGTGTTTCCGATGGAGCCCATTAACTTCATATAACACTAAACAGCAATCAAGACTAGAATTTCAAAATACGCAGTGAAAAGACTCTAGTATAAAATTTTATGACAAAATAAGGAAATAGGTTCACTGGTTCCATCGACTATGATTCAAACATCAAACCTTGCGCAGCTTTCATTCAACAGTAAACGGAGTATCTGGACAGCAGCTAATCCCAACCTGTAACGTTAAACTGATCAAATAGTAGTATAATCACCTTCCATTATACAACTTTCCAGGTTTTTTTCCGAAGGAAGAAGATAAGGAGCGTTGCGTTAATTCAATAGAAAAGGGAGCGGCCCGCGGATGCAAGCTTGAGGGCAATAGAAGAGGTTCCAAGATTATAAAAGTGAAGATATTTATCCCTCCAAATATCTAAAGGTGGAATAAAATGCAATTTCAAATAAATAATCACTAAATTATTACTCTTTTAAATTACACCATAAATCATAATTTTATTATTTTTATTTATGTGGGTCTCGAAAATTGTAACATCAAAACAAACTAAAATAATAAAATATAAATATTTAATTGAGACGAGGGAATAATAAATTAAATTAAGTTGTGTGAATTATGTGAAAGTAACCTTTCTTAAAATATGATATAATGGAATTGGATTAAAAAAAAAAAAATATATATATATATATATAGAGGCTGCATTTTGCATAAAGACTTCATTCTTTTGCTGGGATTGACTTGGTTTTGCGAATCGGAAGTTAATTTAGTTCAGTAATTTTGATTTGAAATAAGATATGTTTTCTTAAAATTATGATAATATCAACACCGACCTTAGCTCAGTTGGTAGAGCGGAGGACTGTAGTTGGTTGTAACCGATGGTTATCCTTAGGTCGCTGGTTCGAATCCGGCAGGTCGGAGTTTTATTCATCAGTAATGTATTTGTTGGCAGGTCCAGACTTAACTCTTTTTTGAGGCCCATTAATTAATTTTTCTTTATTTGGGCCTCAACTCCCAGGTCCAGTCACAATAAATAGAGAGCCCATGATGAATTGGTTGTTGAGGGCAGGGAGGGAGATGAGCATCGCAATCACATACATCACCGGCACGCAGCTACAGGCTATGAAACACCGTCCGAATATCGCCATCGTGGATGTGAGGTACTATACTATTTAGGTATGGTGATTGGTATTGGTATTAATTTTGAAATCTGAATTTGTTATGTTACGTGAGTTTAGGGATGATGAGAGGAGCTATGATGGGCATATAACGGGATCTCTTCACTTTGCCAGCGACACTTTTGTCGATAAGTTGCCGAATCTCGTGGAAGCCACCAAAGGCAAGGATACTCTTGTTTTCCACTGCGCTCTCAGCCAGGTCTATTTTGCTTTCCCTTTTCTTTTAGTTTTACGGATTTTCATATGATATATGCGTTGCCCTAAATCATTTTCAGTTCCCAAATTTTCAAAGTGTAATGTTCTGATCTGATCTGGAATTAGCATTCATTTATTAATTCTCTCTATCCTATTGTCATTCTACGTTTTAGTGCCCTAGAAATTAGGTATTCCTAACTTTTAATCAAAATGATGCACCCGCACAATGGCAATTAGGTGTGAAAGTGCACAGCTCAGATCTTACTTCCCGTCAAGAAATAATTGGTACATAGACTGCTTTCTGAAAAGATTAAGATTAGCTTAAACTATACCTGCCCTTTTGTATAGATAGACTTTTTTTTAACTTTTTTTTTTTTATCGTACTTTGGGTTTTGAATATGTATATTTAGCATGTGACAGAGTTGAGAAGATATAAGTTGAGGTAGAATGGAGTAGTTACTAGTTTATAGCCAATCTCTGGTGGGAGTGACATTGTTTTGAAATTGCAGGTTCGGGGACCCAAATGTGCCCGGAGGTTTGCTGAATATGTTGGTGGAATGGGAGTGGGAATGAATATAATGGTTTTGGAACGCGGTTACAGTGGATGGGAAGCCTCTGGAAGACCTGTTTGCCGCTGTACAGACCATCCCTGCAAGACTAACTAAACTTCCCATCGCTACTTCAATATTCTATTCTGCTTCTACCTGCAACTTCTCAAACCCAAACCCCCCAACTCACTCTGTTTCCATACAATCTCTCTATCATAATATTCACTCAAATTCATACTCTAACTGCATTATGTCACTGTGATTTTCAATTTTAACTAAGCCTATACTCTATTATAGGCTTGCCCTAATGGGTTATTAAAGTATAATTTGGGTGTTATTAAACTAAGGGCCGGCTCTAATTAATTAGGGTTTACCGTATAATATCCCAAATTCTATATTTTGGTTTATTGTGTAGAGGTTTTTTTTTAATTATTTTTTTTTTTTAAGTCCGCATTAGTGAGGCTGGTGAAATTAATGTCAAAAGGAAAATTTGCACCTTGTCTTTTTTTTTTTTTTTAAATGAACCTCATATGTTACGACTTTTTAGGTGATCGTGAATATAATTTGAAATTTTAGCAGAACTACAAATAATCGTTTTGCCACATTTATATATAATCTTTAAAGTGCAGTGATGTAGTAATATTTATAAACATGTACAATATTACATCCTTTGTCCGTTTAAAAAAGAATTACTATTTTTTAGTGCGTAGTAGGTAAGTATATATTAATAAGTGTTGGAGCTCTCTATTTTAATGTAGACAATGTCTCTTGTAAGACGGGTTATTGTGCGGTAAAAAGAGAAATGAATGATTGGATTAAGACGGGTTATTGTGCGGTAAAAAGAGAAATGAATGGTTGGATTCTTTGGAGCTGAGGGAGAAAGTATTAGTTATTCTAAAAATAAAAAAAACCATAAGGTGGAGAAATTTTAAATATTAAAATGATTATTTTATTATAAATATCTTGTTATGTTCAAAATAAAAAAATAAATAAATGTTTTTTTAATAGGATTATTAATGATATCTACGCATATATAAACGTCTTTTTTCTTTTTCCAACTTTACTCTTATTTGCAACGTTGAATTAACGTTTTCACTTAACACTAGTTTCATTGAACACTAATGTACACTAAATCATATATGGGTGAGAGATTTAAGGAGAGATTTAAAGATAATTATAACAACCCTTTTTCAATTTAATTAATCGTTTATTTTATGTTTCTTTCTAAAGGATACACACTAATGTGCATTCGTGGGGTTTTTCAATTTAATTACATATTTTTTATTTCTCTCTAAGAATGTACACTGATGTATTTAACAATAGTTTCAATCGTGTATTTTATATTTCTCTCTCAAAAATGCACACGAATGTACATTCATAGAGTTTTTCAATTTAATTATATATTTTTTGTTTCTCTCTCAAAATTGCACATTAATGTACATTAGTAGAGTTCTTCAATTTAATAGCGTATTTTCAGTTTCTTTCTTAATAGAATGTACACTAATGTACATTCGTATAAATAATGTATTTTTGTTTTCTTTTTAACAATGCACACTAATGTACGGACATGTATAGATATTATGGGAAAAACAAAATATAATTTTGTATTTATCGGAATGTATCACTTAATAATTCTTAAATATGTTTTGTATGTACTATTTATTGATTTTTTTTATTATATGTAAATAATTAATAATTTAATTGTAAAATACAGAAAATAAAAAATAAAATAAAATTATGATTATCACAAAAATAACAATTTAAATATAAAAAGTAAATTATGTGGAACATAGGAGGGATAAAATGTAGTAGTTCAATATTATAAAGTGGGTAAAAAATTGAATTTGATTAGACTTTGCGAATCTTAAATCCATTTACAAGAGAAATGCACACAACTTTTTCATTGAGAATTGATAAAAACCAAATATTGGGAATTCTGTCGTTACGGTGTGTCAAGAATCGCCTCATCCTCTGAATTGTTCACTTCCGCGACAATCCAAAAGATGGTAATTGTTGATTTCCCCAACAAATCTTTCAGTTACGTTGTGATAGCAGCAGTGGTTCCTTTAATTTTCTTTGCAGGTTTGTTTAGCTTGTTTGTTGCCTCTCTTTCTCGTCCCAATCGTCAATATATTGCCCATCATCTTCGATTTGATCATGGTTCGTTCAATTCTTGTCTTTTAGGTTCCCGATATCGTTGAAGGTATTTACTAATTTATTTGATCTGGTCCAAAAATTGTGTTCAGGCAAGGTTGTATAGAATGTTCGGATGGGAATATCGGAGGCCGGAGAGAGTACGTCCTGCGTGCCCAATCAAAACGTCTGCCGCCACAGTCAGTAATTTCTTCTTTGATTATTTGTTTCTCGAGGCTTTTGTTTGAATCGAGCTAGGGCTCAAATTAGAAATTGGTCGTATGCTCAATATTAATCTCTCTAAAACTAAGGTATGAATTGGGGTTTTAGAACTTGTTACATTCTAGAGCTTTGTCGCGTGGTCGACTTTTTTCTTTATTCATTTAGGTTATAGTAATGCCTTAATCATCGATCATCTTCTGGTATAGAATTGTAGTATAAAACAATTGAGTCTGCGCGGAATAGATTACAAGGCGTTGGACTTGTTTTTTTCCGCTATTCTTTTGCTTTTTCCTCAAGAGTAATATAGCATCTGTCAGTTAGATATATCACTCAATGCTGGTTGAAACTTTCAGTTGAGTATGCAAAACACTGGGTTATCATTAATTTTAGAAGCCTTTGAGTTATTTAGATGCACAAATACTATATTCATATACTCATGTTTGCTCTTCATATGCGTGTATAAAATTTTGAAATTCTTAGTTGACTTTTGAAAGTTCTGAATTTCTTTCTGCCTATGTGATCGTTTAAGATTATTCATAATTACTTTATGTATATATTGATATAGTTTTTCACTAGTGGTGTAGAATGCTTCTACTTAAATAAATATTTAGATCATTTAGTCCAGTTGTAAACTATTTTATATGTGGATTATTAAGGTTGCAGGCAAACATAACCTTGCTGCCTCAGATCCATCACAAAAACTGGTTGGAGTGGATGATGGCAAACAAGATTAGAACTTTGTTCTAAATTGAGTAATTTATGTTTGGAGAGTTGAAGAATATATTGTTGTTGAACTGATGAGATGTCTTAAACATGAATTGTCAGAGTTGTTTGTTTGTTTGACAATAATAATTGTGTTGTTCTCTGAATATGACCGAGTACATAGCAGCCTGCCGTTTGTAGACATGAAAATTTCATTGATCATATTGTGGAGTATATTCTCTCCCTCACTCTCTAAATTTTCAGCATGCAAATTCTAAGCTGTTGAGGTCAATCGATTCTCCAGACGCCAACATAGAATGAATTCTGCTGCCACCTCTCTCTCAATGCTCCATTTGTAAGAAGTTTGGAGTCATTTGGCCTTTTCTGGAGATCAAAACAAACAGAATTTGGCTGCCTGTTAAATGGTTAGACTAGATTGTGCATTGTGGATGCTCTCAACAGAATTATCAATTAATCTCCAATACCACGATCACTCATCATGTTATATATCTGCATGTGCAATCTTTAAAATACGAAACGTACCTTCCTGACCGGCACCCCCAAACAGCAACCAACAGCTTTTCTCTAAACAAATCTCTCAACGCTGTGTCTTTCTCTACTGCTTCAACAGATTTGGGCAGCCGTTACCAATAGTCCAAGGAAATGACAATCAAATACAAATAAGGCAAGGACATAACTCATAAAAAATTATTGCTCGTAACTGTCTTACCGATGGGGCCTGGAGGCAAGTCCCGGATAAGGATTTGCACAACCATCAAATATCTTAATCTTAAAATTGCTTACTGTGGGCAAGCAGCTTTCACAGGAGCTAGCTTCTCTATTTTCCATGCCCCAGCACAGGTATGCTCCACTCCTCCATGTATTAGGTTGCATACGATCATAGCTGCACCACCCCACATTCGAGCAAAAAGGAAATTCAAAGTTCTAATAACATGAGGATAGTTAAACTCATTGAGCTACGTTAATGCTTTCTTTACCTATTTGGAACTGGTGCTGTAAATGCTAGCCAATATTGAAGAAGGTAGATGCAGGCTCAATACTCCAGCCATGAACTCTTTTCCTATCTTGGATATCCCATATCTAGTTTCTCCACTCTGCCCCATTAATACATTTTCTCCATTCTTGGATAAACTGATGTGCATATATGATCCAAGCCCAAAGTCATCCATTCGGTACCTACCAAGAGCATATAACAGACTTATACTTAACAAACCCTAAGAAAGTAAATGTAGATTCATAATTTTTTTATGCAGTAGTGGAATCGAGAACAAGTTGACAAGACTGATGAATGAAAAATCTGGATACTATCCATACTGTTATGAAACTTGAGCAAACACTTGAAAATGATCACTCAAGAAACTGCACTCACTTGTTTGTTGAATCACTCACGTTTCACACACACTTTGATAAACAAAATGAAAATGAAATGAAAGAGAGATCAACACAAAGATGTATAGTGGTTCGGCATAGCCTATATCCACTTTCTTGAGAGAAGAATTCACTAAACAATGAAGAAGATGGTTACAAGAATACAAGCACCTGAAAATCCTAATCCTTAAGCTTGTATCTAACTGATATGTGAAGAAGATGTGTTGATGATTATTATTTCAGCTATCATTCTACTTCTTATATGGATGTGTGTCTCACGTGTGTAATCCATTCACAATGCACACACTTAATCAGTTATAACCAACTGATGAAACCGTTGCAACTGATTTACTGAACACAGGTTCGACCTTGGTTCGACCAGTACATGAGGTCGAACCATGAGTGTCGTGGTCGAACCAAGGATAGAATGACTTGTCTGAAACGGTTCGACCAGGGTTCGACCTAGCTTAACAGGTCGAACCTAATCTTAACAAGTCGAACCTTAGTCAGTTATAACCAACCGTCTGTGGTTCGATCAAGGTTCGACCTAGCTCATCAGGTCGAACCTTAACTTAACAAGTCGAATCCTTGCAGTTACAATTAACTATCAAGCAGTCCTTTACACCTCTCTTTTTTTTTCTTTTTTTTTGGTCGATGGATTCTCTTGTATAAAGATTCTTAAAGAATGGAGTTTATTCTGTTCGTTTAGCCTACAACGAGATTCTGAAACCGCCACTTCTGAATATGGATGATAGAGTCGAACATGCAAAGTGGAGTAACGGCTAGAGCTTAAACATAATGCCTAAGATTACCACATTTGTTTGGCGTATTATGTATAACATCTTACCAATTGTAATTAATCTTATAAGCCATTTTGTTGATATCAACCCAATATACATGAAATGTGGTACTGAGATTGAAACTACAGATCATGCGTTAAGAGACTGTAGTTGGATACACATTTTCTGGATGAACTCACCTTTTGCCTGACAGAGGAGCCGATTCAAGATCGGATTGAGTTTTTGTTGAAAATCTTGTGTCGTGGGAAATCGCCAGTATCAGATTGAAACAAGAAATTTAAACATTGAAAGATACAAACCTAATCTATGAACTAAGAAGAAACGAGAACACGATAGTTTTTTAGAGTGGTTCGGCTCACTAACGAGCCTACATCCACTATGAAGAGAGATTTTATTATTGCTTATGAAAGTGTGAGGGAGATTACACGCTGATAAAACCAGCAAACCAGAAGCTATATATACAAAGATATGCTACTTCCAAACTTATGGGACTAATCTGAGTATGCATCTTCATGGCTTGTGATTAGCCTTCAAACAGTTACCAATCTGATCAAACCGACTCCCACTAGAATGTTGATGTGTCAAGCTACTAATTCAAGTAGATAACTTCTCTAAACTGATCCATTTAACCACCTAAAAGATCAGCTGAACCTACCCTATTACCCATGCACTCATATGACTTTTTTTAATTACTGCCATTTGTCATTAGCCAATTTCAAACCTGCATTCCATATAATACTCATGCAGAACA
The DNA here is from genome assembly GCA_023678885.1 of Pogostemon cablin. Lineage (NCBI taxonomy): Eukaryota > Viridiplantae > Streptophyta > Magnoliopsida > Lamiales > Lamiaceae > Pogostemon > Pogostemon cablin. The sequence continues at coordinate 162,747 of CM042977.1, read as the reverse complement.
TTCAAAACAAGGCTAAGACACTTAAAACCTTAACTAATGCTAAAACCACAATTAGTATAAGGCAGTGATTAGAAAATCGGACCGGAGGCCAAATCGGTGACCCTAGCGGTTCAAGGTCGGACCGAGCGGTTCAATCGGAAAAAATTAAATTTATCTATTTTTAATTATTTTAAATAATTATTACAAAATATATATAATAAATAAATTATTTAGTTTGGGGCTATACTAAAGCCCAGCCCATTTGAAAAAAAAAAGTGAAATAGAATAAGCCCATTTTAAAAGCCCACTGATTGAAAAGAAACCATATACTCCCTCCGTCCCCCAAAGTATTTCACACTTTCCTTTTTTATTCATCCCTCAAAGTATTTCATACTTTACTTTTACTAAATTTGATAAAAAATACATTATAATAATACTCACTTTTTACACACATCCCAATATAATACTTACATTTACTTACTTTTTCACATCTCCCAATAACTTTACACACCTTTTTCATTAAATCAACTAAAATATATATTCTCTTTCTTACTTTATACATAAAAATACAAAATTTTCTTAAACTCCGCGCACACCAATTCGTGAAATACTTGCCAGGACGGAGGGAGTATAAAGGAACAAGTTAGGGTTGCAGCCATTTCACTCACATTCTGCCGTTGTTCTCCACTTCTCACATTCCTTCACTCTTCTGTACCAGGTCATTTCTCTCCCATTCATTCACTCTTCTCTCATTCTTCTCTGTTTTCTCACTTAAATAAATGCTTCATAATACACAAATTGCGTCGGCCTCATATTTAATCAAGAATTGCAGCGAAAAATCAAATTCTTAGAAGGGCTTGGCATCTCAGAAGGTTTTCCGATCTATTGAATCAGTGTAATTTACTATAGATAGGTTTCCATTTAACTTCTAAAAAAGAGGTTTTTAATGTATTTTTTTAGATCTATGGAGCATGTAATTTCTTGTAGACTGAATTTTGTAAAGATTTTGCTCTTTTAGTGAAGGTATGAAACATAATACAGGAAAGAATGGATTTGTTTAGATGTGATGCACAAAATCGGTGATTTTTCGGTTCTATCGGTTTACCGATTTCCCAATTCTTAACGGTTTTTCCCGGTTCAACTGTGAAAATAGTTTTTAGGTAGTTTTGGACCGGTCCCATCACCGGTTCCCTGTTAAACCGATTGAACCGACTGGTCTGCTCCGGTTTTCAAATCACTGGTATAAGGTATACACAACATCTTGAATGAAGAGGGGAAAAGTTTATTTGCTACCCTTTTATGGGTTATTTGGTGGGAACAGAAGAGTATGTGTTTAGAGGAAAATAGTTCTCATTTGATGAATTATAACAAAAAGATATATCACATTGGCAGCAATACATGAGAGCTTTAAAGATGCATGGAAGCTCATCACGTGCTTTCAATAATGATATAAGGTGGAGACCTCCTGTCGCCACAAGGTTGAAATTGAATATTGATACATCTGTCAGAAGGAGGTGTGGAGCGGCGATTGCAATTTGCAGGGGTGGCGTGAAACTATAGTGGAGAAGTACTTTGGTATTTTGTTGAACGATGCTCTGGAGTATATGAGGTATAGGTAGCAGAGACTTTGGCTTTGGAGATAGGTCTTGATATTGTTATGGAACGTAGGTATGAGGAGATTTTTCCGGAGATAGACTCTCTAACTGTTGTTAATTTACATTCTCAATCAAACTCTAAACTTTATCTTGGTAGGGTACTATGTAATATCTAAAGAAAAAATTAACGGATGAAGGATGTTGCCTACAGTTGGACAAGACGAAAAGTCAATAAATATAGTTGCTCATACTCTAGTTTGTTATGCTTTCAATTGTACTTATTCTTTCTATTCTTTTAATGTTTTTGTAGCTATGAACTACTCCATTTTGAAAGTGATTTTCAAGCTATCTAATATTTCCTCCATCTCGCAAGGTTTATATTTTTCATTTTGGGTTGTCTCAAATTAAGGTTTACATTTCATTTTTTATCAAGTTGGATCCACATAAAACAATTAATTATTCTATGTACGGCCCTACACACAATACTAATACAGCTATTTACTTTATATTAAATATTATTTCTTTCACGCGGGACGGAGTGAGTATAGGTTTTTGCTTGAATAAAAAAATAAGTAAAATTTTGAAGTACTCTTTGTTTCGTAATCACAGTTTTCTAAGCTAATGTCACTCTACCAAGCAAGTGATATTTGAGGCCACCACAAAAATAAGATCAAGTCTCGATAAACGAAAAACTAGTCAAATTGCGGCACGTGTAGAGCGTGATGCGATCATAGGACCCGACGACCAGGCATGGTTTTTTTTTTTTTTTTTTTAACTGAACCGGGCAAAGGCTTTTTAACATAGGCATAACCATACGTCAGGGTTACTTCTGGTATTTTATGTGTCGTCATCACCCCAATTGACATTTTCTCCATTCTTTCAACGAAATAAATCAGCTTCTTATATCTCCCTCCGCCAATTTATCCGATCTCAAATTCCAGATTTAAAGAAAGGGAGAGAAGAGGAATTAATTTCGAAATATAGCAATGGATGCTTTGGACTCAGTTTTCGATCCGCTTAGAGATTTCTCCAAGGATAGTGTTCGCCTTGTCAAGCGTTGCCACAAGCCTGATCGCAAAGGTACATCTCCGCAAACCCTTTAGTACAAAGAGATCGATGCTTATTGATTTGATCTAGTTTAACTGTGGTTTCTTTTAATGATGATGTTCTTGTAGAATTCACTAAGGTCGCGACTCGTACTGCAATCGGGTTTGTCGTGATGGGTTTCGTCGGATTTTTCGTGAAGTTAATTTTCATTCCCATCAACAATATCATCGTCGGTGCTTCTTAATATCTGGTGCGCTGTTTTCTTTGTCCGTTCGTTATCTGATTTTTTTAATTTTATTCACATCTCTTCTTAGGTGAATTAATGGATATTAATTGTGGATTAATGGATATTAATTGTGGACGAATGAAGTGGTATAATTGCAGTGAGTAATTTTCTATTGTTACAGCTGTTTGGTATTGTTCTGTTTCTGCTTTAATAAATAATATTCCAATCAAATAAGGCTAGAGAAGTTGATAATTTTTAATTACCTTTGATTTCTTCTTTGATTATACATAGAGTACCTCCTGCATGCCCAATCAAAATGTCTGCCGCCACAGTCAGTAATTTATTCTTTGATTGTTTGATTATTGTTTTCTCGAGGCTTTTGTTTGGGGACATTTTTTAATCGAGCTAGGGCTCAAATTAGAATTTGGTCATATGCTCAATATTATTCTCTCTAAAACAAAGGCATGAATTGGGGTTTCAGAACTTGTTACATTCTAGAGCATTGTCTCGTGGTTGGTTTTTTTTTTTTTTTCATTTATCTTACAGTAATTCCATAAATCGTCGATCATCTTTTGGTATTGTATTGTAGTATAAAAAAACTGTGCGGAATAGATTACCTGATCAAAAGGCGTTGGACTTTTTTTCTTTTTTTTTTCTGCTAGTTTTTTTGCTTTTTCCTCACAGTAATATAGCATCTCAGATATATCACACAATCATGCTGGTTGAAGCTTTCTTGGTTGAGTATGCAAAACACTGGGTTATCATTAATTTTAGAAACTTTTTGAGTTATTAGATGCACAAATACTATAGTATTCATATACTCGTGTATGCTCTTCTTATGCAGGTACATAAAATTTTGAAATTCTTAGTTGACTTTTGAAAGTTATGAATTTCTTTCTGCCTATGATCGTTTAAGAAGATTCATAATTACTTCATGTATATATTGATATAGTTTTTTACTAGTGGTATATAGAATGCTTCTACTTTAATTTTTAGATCATTTAGTCCAGTTATTAACTAGTTTATTTGCTTGCTGCCTCAGATCCATCACAAAAACTGGTTGGAGTGGATGATGGCAAAAAAGATTAGAATTTTGTTCCAAATTGAGTAATTTATGTTTGGAGAGTTGAAGAATATATTGTTGTTGAACTGATGAGATGTTTTGAACATGAATTGTCAGAGCTGTTTGTTTGACAATAATAATTGTGCTGTTCTCTGAATATGATGAGTGCATAGCAGCCTGCAGTTTGTATACATGACAATTTCATTGATCATATTGTAGAGTATGTTCTCTCCCTCACTCTCTTAATGTTCAGCATTGAAATTCTAAGCTGTTGAAGTCAATTGATTCTCCTCTGATGAATTCTGCTGCTGCCTCTCTCTCTATCAATGCTTCATTTGTAAGCTGTCATTTGGCTTTTTCTGGAGATTAGAACACAGATTCAGGCTGCCTATAAAATCTGCTGAATCCCTGTTAAATGGTTCAACTAAATTGTGCAATGTGGATGCTCTTGACAAATTTTAGGTTGGTTCCACTAATTGCCAGTCGCTCTAAATGGCCACACAAATCGGTTCATGAGAAAATAATAGAACTCACAAATAATAATTGATATAGGTAAAATGATTTTGATAGTATGACTATTGATCAAAACTGGTGAGCAAAGTTTTTTTTTTTTTAAGGTGAATCTTGCACTTTAATGATTTATATCTATTATAATTACCTTCCCTTTTCTTTTGATACGGAACCATTTGTTTTGTGCACGTTTATTTGATATTTATATAATACTATTTATTTATGATGTTTTATATTTGAGAGGGTAGATTGTGATGTAGGTAAGAAATATGTGATACATATATATTACTGATTATTTCGGACGTTGCAAGCAACTTATGATCAGATGTTTTAGTGTTTTTTTTTTCTTTGGGTTAATTTTTTTAGTTTCCAAAACATAATTCCTATTTAACGGAAAAAAGTATGTAACTCGAATAATTTAAATAGATAATCAAAATTAAATAATACTTTTTGAGCAAATTAATTTATTTGTTGCGTGTACAAAACTAAATAAATAATATTAGTAAATAAATATTTATCTGGTAGATATTTGATATCAAAGTTCAGTATCAGTAATAAAAATAATTTTATTCCTACACATAAAATCTATAGAAATTGTCGGATTCTATATTAATTTTATTTTCTTCATTAGTCTCTGAATAAGGTTTACTATACATATATTACCATTTCAGTCATCTCTTTAAGTTTACATTTTTCTTTTTAATAAATGTAGAACATTTAGACTGAACGGATATTATAAAATAATAATAATAACAATAATAGGTCTTGGGTGAGATCGTGACACGGATCCTTTTATGTGATTTAAATTAAATTCAATAAAAAATAAGAAGTAAGGGCCGTGTTTGATTTCTATTTTGTAAACAATCCTCTCAATTTCAGCCTGCGGTGTGATCCAACATTAACAATTGAACTCAAATAAATTTTTTACTTATATTTTAATTTTCATTATCACATGTGATTATTTTTAATCTATCTATACATACATGAGTTGATATTTGGTGCACCAAGTGCAACGCTGCACCCATATGAGTATAATATTTTATTTTATTTTGTTTATAATTTTATTCTATTTTGTATATGTGCTTCTTAATAATTGTGTATTTTTTTCACACTAAGTTTTTCATTAAAAAAATTAGCATACATATGTGTATAACTTTTTATTCAATAGTGTATACATGTTTTTTAATAATTGTATTTTTTTTACACTCAATTTTTTATTAAAAAACTAACAATTAAATTGTATACATTTTTGTTAATAATTGTATACGTTTTTTAAAATGGGTGCACCGTATCTTAGGGTGCACAGTATATATATATATATATATATATATATATATATATATATATATATATAAAAGCAAACCTAAACTTCTACTTTTGTTTTCAATTTTTTTCAATTTTACTCTATTTAGAAGTAGTTCAATTTTAATCTTAACCGTCCGATAAATGCTTTTAATTTCAATCATAAAATTTAATTATACTAATAATGGATGTAAAGATTAATCGAAAAAAATAAAAATATTATAAAAAATATTTAAAATCGACATCATATCAAAAAATAAAGCTCTCAATCGGGTTGAACCGGTCAAACCGAAAGAACCGGTTCAACTGGTTTCAATATTATTTTTTAATTTTTTAATTTTTTTACTTTTATAATTTTTTTAAACTTTTATGATATTTCACTTTTATTTTTATTTATTTTATAATATAATATTTACATTTTGGATTAAATATTGAATTATAATATTGAGTGGGCATATTATAAACTATGTACTCCGAAGTATAAATTATGAACTATAGACATTTTTATTTAATAATATTTTGATTTAAATTGTATTTTAAAATTTAAAAAATAATTTAGGTGATTATATATTTTTATAATTTGTAATTTATAAAATATAATTGAAAATATGTAAAATTCAATTTTTCGGTTGAACCGCCCAGTTGAATCGGTCCGACCGATTGAACCTCGAACCTTTGTCTCTTTCGATTCATTCTCTGGTCCGATTTTCTAATCACTGAATACAAATATACAACAATATTACTACTAACTACATAAATATATAGTGATATTCTAATATTACCCCAACAATGTGCTGCACATAAATGTTGTGTGCAATAAAAGTTCGTGTGCAGCAAAAGTGTGTGCAGTAAAAATAGTGTGTGCAGTAAAAAAATGTAGTGGTCTGGCGGTGTTCCGGCAGAGCTCCGGCGAAGCTCCGAAAACTTTTTGGCGGCCAGCTGCCGGTCCGGCAGTGCTCCGGCGATCGGCCGACAGAGCTTCGGCGACGGCAATAGTTTTTCAGCGGTCCGGCGGTGCTCCGGCAATCGGACGACGACGGTCCGACAGTTTTTCGGCGGCGGCGGTAGGTGAAGGTTTAGGATTTGTGGTTTAAAAGTGTATGGGTTTAGGGTTATATTTGATATTTTACTTTAATATTTTGTATGTGAGAGTAATTATTTTAAATCAATGTATCTCATAGTAATTAGGGGTACAAAGTATGTACCTAGTAGTAATTATTCCTTAATTAAAAATATAAATTTAGTAAATATGAAAGATATTTTTAGCATATTCAACTAATTGTGAATCAAAATACTACTTTTAAATCAATATATCAATTAATATATTTTAATTTAATTTATATCTATCTATATAAATATAATATCAAATCTTTCAGCACTATTTTTAGTAATTATTCCACATTTTCCATCTTTTTTCCCACACCGTTGATTTATATCTATCTATCTATATATATAAATATAATATCAAATCTTTCAGCACTATTTTAATTGAGTGAGGCTTGCGTGCGCACGCGTGCGCCTTTATAATTTAGTATTATGGATAAGGGTACATTATTTTATTTTAAAGGATATACATTTTAATTAATAAGGGTACACCATTTTGTTCTAAAGGGTATACACTTTTCATTATATTTTTTATTTTTCTTCAGAAAATAAAGGGTACATATCTTTATACTGAAGGGTATACAATTTAACACAAAATTCTAAAGGCACACGGAGTGTCCTTCAGTGCGCCCGGGCGCACACAAGTTTTTATCTTGTGTAAAATAAAGAGTACACATCTTTATACTAAAGCGTATTCAATTTAGCACAAAATTCTAAAGGCACACGCACGGAATGGGATCCCATGTGCCTGGGCACACACAAGCTTTTGCCATTTTAATTTTTGCTTTCAATTACGGTCGTTCATTCATTCAAATTATTTTATATAAATCTTTTCATTAACTAATAAATTCTTATTTTAATTTAATCTTATTTGCAGCTTCAATTATTAAAAAAAGTCATCAATGTTTGAAGTGATGAGTTTGTACAATCCAAAATTAATTTTATTTAGAATATTTTCTTTATAATTTTATAAACCTCATACACATTAAACCTTATGATTAATTTTATATTTTATACTTTTATTTGATCTTATTTTCAGGTTCAATCATTCTCATTTGAGGTATCACTTTTTTTTGTTTATCTTATGATTTATGTTTTTTCTTTATTTTTTGTATTTTTTTATATTTCATAAACCCTATTTTTATAATTTTTTTAACCTTATTATTATTATTTTTATTTAATCTTATTTACAACTTCAATCATTAAAAAAAAATCACCAATATTTGAAGTGATAAATTTCGATAATCTAAAATTAATTTAACAAATTTTAGAATTAGAGACTCCAATTCAAACCCATGTGAAATATATTTTTTATTTAATTTTTAGGATTAATATATGGAATATATTTTTAAATTTTGTATTTTATTCTTATTTGAACTTTTGTATTTCATTGTTATTTTTCATTCAATTTTATTTTCATTACGATCGTCTCTATAAATATTCTTTTAATTTAATATTTAGAATTAATGTATGAATCCTATTTTAAAAATATTTTATTTTATTTTAATTTTTATGTCAATTTATTTTCATTAGGATAAGAACGTCTCCATAAATATTCTTTTAATATTTATAATTTACTATATTAGATAATATTTTATATTTTATTTTATTCATATGTTATTCAATTAAATATAAAATATAAATCATAATATACAATATCTTTATTCAATTAAAAATAAAATATAAATTATAGTATACAATATCTTTCTTTAAAAAAAGTAATTGAGTTTTACTGAGAGATAGATATCAATTAAAATAAAATAATTTTAATATAATTAATAATAGAAAGTTAATATTTATCTTAAATACCGAATCAAATTTAATGTTATGAAAAAATAAATGTATAATAAACAATACGATTTAATTGATAAATATAAAATTACGTTATGTAAAAATGTATGTTTATATATTATATACTCCAAATAATTAGCAGTTGATATAAAATACATAAATTCAAATAAATAAATAAATAATTATATATATATATATATATATATATATATATATATATATATATATTATAACTAAAATAAAAAATATATATAAAAGTACATAACCATTATATAATTTTTTCCGTGCAACGCACGGATGGGTAATATCTAGTTAAAAAAAATATTAATAATAATTATTATTATTATAATTAATCATTATTAAATTATTATATTATCACTTTATCTTAATCAAATATCATTTTATATTAAATATATTATCACTTTTTTAAGTGTAATTATTCATAAAATAATTTAACTAAACAATTCACTTTTTCTTTATCATATATCACTTTCTATTATAAATAATATCACTTTTTATTCATTTATAAATTGATTATAAAATAATTTATTTAATTAATAATAATTTTTTTATTAGACATATATAATTTTTTATTAAAATTGTTATAACTCTTTATTCATTTCACGAATGGTTTATAAAATAGTATAATTGGATGGTTATCACTTCTCATTGATCAAATGTTAATTTCTATTAAAAATTTTATCACTTTTTCTCCGTCCTACTAATTATCCATAAAATAATTAAAAATTGATCAGTTATTACTTTTCCTTAGTATCACTTTTAATAAAAATATTATCACGTTTCATCAATTCAATAATGGCAAAAACTTGTGTGTCCCCAGGGCACACCGTGTGCCCATACCCTTTAGTATTAAATTATATACACTTTAGTATAAAGATGTGTACCCTTTATTTTCTGAAAAATAAAAATAAAAAATATTAATGAAAAGTGTATACCCTTTAAAATAAAATATTGCACCCTTATGAATTAAAATGTATACCCTTCAGAATAAAATGGTGTACCCTTACACATTTTGTGCATCTGGGGACACAAGAGTCTGACTCTTCAATAAATTGTTCATGAAATTTACTTTCGTAATTATTTACTCCCTCCGTCCCAAGAATACTTGCACACCCTAAAAATGAAAACAATACACAATATCAATAACCTCACAATACTACAATATTACAAAAATGTCACCTTCTTTTTACCAACAATTTAGTTAAAGTCAACTATATCATACACTTTATTCTACTCAATTACCCAAAATACCCCATCTCTTTCTTACATCACGCTAATAAAAAGTTAATTTTCGTAAACCACGTGCCACCCAATATACGAATGTATTCCTGGGAAGGAGGGAGTATCACTTATTATTAAAGATGTTATCATCTTTTTTTAAAAAATGTTACTATCACTTTTCATTTATAGTATAAATTATTTATGAAATAGTTCACATCACCGTTATCACTTTCCATCAATTATGTATCACTTTTCATTATAAATGTTATCGCTTCTTATCCGGAATTCACTCGTAAGACGGACTCACATAAGTCTTTAATATTATAAATTATTCAAATGAAAAGTTATTACTTTTATTTAATCACTTTTTTTATATTAAAAAATAATACTACTTTTTAAAAATATTTTCACATTTTAAATTTATAATATTTTTAAATAAAAATATAAATTAAATAAAAAAATGTAAAATATATATATATATATATATATATATATATATATATATATATATAAAAGGTTTAATTAGTTTCATTTTCATAATTAATTTTTAAAATTGGCATCAATCAACTAAGATCCTTTAAATTTGTTTAGGTTCAATGAAACTCCATAACTAATTTTTCAATTTTCTAATTTCACAACAACCAAACAGGACTCTTTAAAATTATGTAATTGAGTTAATAAATGATCTGTCTCACATAGGAGGATCCTTGAGACGGTCTCACCTAAGTCTTTGCCTAATAATAATAATAATAATAATAATAATAATAATAATAATAATAATAATAATAATAATAATAATACATTTCATAAAGACCGCACAATTGGTAAAAAGTTCTGCATAATTAGAGAATAATTATACACAATTTGAAAATGGAAGCGGCTATTCGCACCCCTGAATTTGTTAGTCATACCTAAAAAAATATTGAAATTTAAAAATTCCTAATTAATATGACAATAATACCCACCTCTCTCTCTCCAAAATCAATTATGTCTTTTATCTTCTCTCCACTCCTGCCAACGCTCCCTTTCTGATTTTTAGAATAGATGATTTCCTTGATTCTTGCATTTATTTCGGTTTGAATTCATCCCAAATATCAAATGTTTTGATCATTGCGATTGAAGTCATTATAATAGCAAAAGGGGTTTAAGATTTAATTAATTAAACTTGAGCAAAAAAAATTTATTTCTTGCAATCAATAATTTTAACCGCACCTACAAAAAGTTTCTCTCTCATATTATACAAAGAACATTCAAGTGATATGGCAGGATAGAGGATCAAAGCATTAAAAGCAAGATTTGATGATTTGGAAGAAGGGTTGAGCGGCCATAGAGAAGATGAGGTTGTTGTTGGATAAGCATATCCTTATTCATTTCTGAGGGACAAATAAAGAAGAGCATAAAAAGCACAACACAAGAATTTACGTGAAAAACTAAAAAACTGGAGAAAAACCACGGACCGAGAAAATACCACTATGTGAAATTTTTTTACAATCACACAGAATTTCTCTTTCCCAATCTCAATCCCTACACTCTTATAAATCTTTGACTAATTCACATATTTCTTCCCATTCTCACAACTGAGAATACATGAAAGGAATTTAACTAGAATCAAACACAAAGATTAAAGTGTACTTAATTGGTACACTTTGTTGGATTGTATACTAAAAGCCTAGCTTTAGTATGAACAATGTCATAACAATATTTGAAATGAGAATCATTGATCAAATGATTGCATCTTATAATTTATTTTATATGCATGATGCAATAGTCCATTTACTTTATACTGTAGATAATATGTTGTGCGACAACACGCAGAAGATCATATTATCGGTTTCCTTATAAAGTATAAACAGATGCTCACAACTGAGATAGACGGGGACTCTCTATCGGTATGGTTGTAGTGTGGTTTGGTATTAGCTTGTCTTGACTATAGAATCACATTAGTGCACTTGTGTGTATTGAGCAGGACCGTCTGAGATCGTTCTTCTTATACTGACTATATAGAAGAACTTGATCTCTGTTATTTTGAAAGTTCGTGCTCTTAATCCCTATACAATAACCTCGACACGTAGGACAGTATGTATTTCTTTGATTCATCAATGGGTGAGATTTATTAGTATTAAATCAACAAACTCGGTGAGTTGGGAAGTAGTGATGTATCTATGGTGTGCTGTTGATTGTAGAAGGAATCCATGTCCGTCATAGGTTGATGATGTCCCCTTGAGGAGCTCATAAGGTTTATCATGTAAATCTTGCAAGTGGATTAATTTCCGGCATGATAATAAGGTTGAGTGGTACTACTCTCGGATAAGATATTAATTAATTTGAGTTGTCAGTAACTTAATTAATTAATGGACATTGTTTTTCTTAAACATGGGGAGACTATCGGGCTTATAATAAGAAGGAGCCCAGAACATAATTTTGGGATTGGACGGGTAGTGCAGTAATAATATTTTAGTGGACTATATTATTATTATTGGATTTAATTAAAAGCTTTGGGCTAAGCTTGGTTAATTAAATTCAATTGAGGCCCAGCCCAATTTCTCCTCCTGGTCCCTGCTGTAGCCCAATATATATAGTCATCTCAGCTTCTGGAAACCTAATTAATTACGCCTCTTTCAACGTGAGTTAGGGAAAGAAGCAGATTGAGAGAATCCTGCAGATTGTTGCCCACACAACAGCAGGATTCGACTTGGGTCATACAGCAGAAGATCGAGAGGTGGTTCTCTACAACGATCAACCTCTACACCAACCCAGAAGTATGGTAAACGGTTTAATTATGCTTCCGCTGATTTGTTTACCTGTTTTACTAACGAATCACGTTGATCCGCACGATCCAATTGCCAACAATTGGTATCAAAGCGTTGGTTTCGTGGTGAAATGTGAATCATAAGGTAAGGGTTATTGTGATTATATGATTATTTGATTTAATCTGGATTAATCGCATGTTTATTAATGATCTGTATGAATGTGTTTATGTGAAGACAACATTTACTTTGTAATCACATAGTGCTTTGTGATCTACTGTGTTATGTGCTGTAGTGTATTTGTTTCTTTGATTGAATACATAGTTCATATTTTTGGTCACACAAGCACATTAGACCCAGTATCTGTCAACTGTCATCTTCCCATCACCCCCCCTGCTCGATGGATTTTTGTCCCGGCGGCGCGTGGACGTTGGAGGTGGCGGCAGGGTCTGAATGGCGCGGACCATGACGGCTGGTGGTTGCGGCAGGACCAGTTTTGTCGCGGCGGCGCTGGAAAGACGAGCGGCTTCGACTGGGAGCATCGACTGGTTCGATTGTCGACGACAAGTGATGGAAGCGGTGCGACTGAACGGACCAGAACAGAAGGTCCCAGGTGAGTTCACGCCGATCCTGGTCGGATCGGAGATAATCGGTGACACTCGTCACCGGTGAGCAGCGCTGATGATCCCGATCGACGAAGAGCTCCGGCTGGGCGGATCGGGGTAGGTCGAGACAGATCCAGGCAGATCGGGACTGGTCGACGAAGGATCTGGCGGCGCTGGTGGTGGCACGCAGCTGACCGGCGATGGCTGTGGAGCGACTGCCTGCGGGGTCGGTGTAACAAGCGCGGCGGCGCTGGTCTGATTCGTGCCTCACCGGTGACGCGCTGATCTTCAAGCGCGTCTGTGTGCTTGGTCACGGCGGCAGCGGCGCCTGGCTGCTGGGCGTTGCGCTCGATGCGGACAGTTGGCGCCATTCCGGTGGGGTGTGGCAGGCGCCGGCGACGGCAGCGGCGGCGGATAGTGCTCGACTGGCGAGTGTTGAGTCGCTGCGTCGAGCGAGGCGTGGTCGCGGTAGGCGGGTGCAGTTAAGAGGTCTTCGGCGGTGGGCTAACGGCAAAATTTATGGTAGACTGTTGGCGGCGGCGCAGGCGGCATCGGCGCCTGGTTGCGCCGGTTATCGCCTGAGAAGAAGAGGAGCTTCGGCGGCTGGTAGATTAGGGCAGCATGGTGATGGGCTGCCCCTTTGGGCCTTGTTTTTAATTAGTTAATGGGCTGGGATTTGAGCCCAAATTTTAATCAAAAGGATATGGGGCTGCTGGGCCCTATTTTAATTATAGTGTATTTGGGCTTGATTCTCTAGTTCATGGGCTGATGGTTTAATTATAGGGCCCAATTCAGTAATTAATGTAGGCTGCTCAATTTTTTTTAATTGGTTTTGGGCTGTTGGGCCCAAATTTTATTAAAATGGAAATGGGCTGATGGGCTATTATTTTATTGCTGGTTTTAATTAATTGTGAGTAATGGGCCAAGCATGATAAATTAATTTTATTAATGGACTAATTTTGTGCTAGTGGGCTTGGTGGACTTAATTTAATTTTGGGTTAAGATTATGGGTCATGGATAATGAGCTTGATTAATTATTTAATCTGCTGCTCATTTTGTGCTTATTTGTTGCTCTTGGGCTCAAATTGATTGATACACTAATTATGCAATTAATTAATATTGTATAACTGATTAATTGATTTAATTGTCAATTATTGTTGTATATGTGACAGGCATGTTCTATGTGATTTATTTATTTAAATTGCTGTTAATAGAAGCATGTCTAAATTGTATATTTTATTCTGGAATATTATATGCATGTTAAAACCCTCGGTGTTAAATAACTAAGTGGGAGAGGGGATTGATAATTAATTCCCGCGGCCTCCATTATTGGTTTGTAAGTGATGTGAGTAAACTTGCGCGTTGGCAATAGAGCCTTCCTCCCTAACGGATGAGTTTATTCACGGATCACTGGTACAAACTTCTTTAAATAATTATTGTTTGTAATGTGATGCATATGGACTTGCGCGTTGGCTATAGTGCCTTCCTCCCTAACGGATGAGCTTATATGCGGTTCACTAGTACAAACTTATATAATTGATGATTGTAGAAAGTTATCTGAGCGCGTGTGTACTTCTCTAACAGTAAGGCACACAAGCTTGGGCAGCGGACTTGGGATCAAATAATGGTGTACACTTAGATGTGAATAGTTAGTATCCTCCCCAACGGAGTCACTGCTATTATTTACATGGCTAAAGAGGAACCGACTATTAATTATTTTGTCATAAAGTTAGGTTGACAAATGAAATTAATGGGTAAAACCTTCTCTTGTAAATGTTCGGGTTTGTAAACGTCCACCCTAACGTGGCTTGCAGACTCACGGTGCTTGAGATGTCGGTGAATTTTAATTTCATATTGTTTTGAGGGAATCAATATAAAAGGATAAAATTCGAAGATTTGATCGGAATATTTATTTGAGATTATCTGAATTTTCGAATGGTTTTATTTCACTAATTGTTAACTAAAAGACATTAAATTTACTCGTCCTAATTAATTTTTTAGAAAAGAATCTTGGTTTTGAAAATTACTGCTTAAGAAAATACATGTGTATTCTCACATAGGACGTCTCATGATGCCTATTAAAGTCTCTAGTGAAGAGATGAGAGATTCATAGAAATATGATGATCTCATGTAACTCTTCGGATACTTGAGTAAATTAAAAGGGCAGAAGATCATGGTTGAATTGATGAATGAATTGGAAGAGCTTGGAATAGAAATTGAAAGGGAAACCTAAATCAATTTATTCTTCACAATTTGCCTGGACGTTTTGTGCAAGTTCTACCTGAAATACAAAAGGTTGTATATGGTGGGAAACTTCTAAACAAAACATGGGGCAAAAGAAAGCCAATTTTCATCATGATGTGAACAAATTTAACATCTCATTTACTAATGGTTTAAACATGATTAGTGATGGCATCTACTGATACGAAGTATGTAGATACTGGAATCACTAAATGTTTATCACTGAGTAAGGATAAGATTGTTAATAACATGGGTAAAACTACAAAGGTAGTGACTATTGCAGTGGGAGTTGTTTATGTATCTCATGATAAGAATAAACGATTGATTATGAGAAATTGTCTTTACGTACGTTTCATAGAAAGAATTTGATTTTAGTTTCTATGCATTAACGGATGAATACTTCATTTCATTTAAATGACATGGTCATAGTAATGAGGAATGAGGCTATAATCCGTTAAAGTACGTTGGTGGATAATATGTAAACTCTTAAATCATGTACATCCCACAGATGCAATAAATAGTAATTAAATAATGCATCTTCTAATATTAGTAAGAGAAATGAACCTTCGGAGATGAACTAAACATACATTTGGCGTCTAAGACTAATTCATTTTACTTAAGTAGGATTCAAAAGTTGATAGCCGATAGACCGTAAGGTTTATCTGAAGTGGAAACTATCGGACTTGCGAGTCTTGCTTGGAAGTAAAAATGATTAACTGCATTTTCAAGGCTGTGGGGTGTAGAGCCAAAGATATATATGTTGGAATTAGTTCATTCTGATTCAAGCGAACCTAACAATATCCAGGCGAGAGGTGGTTATGAATATTCAAAGATTATTCTGGGAACCGATATATTTATTTGATGCACTGCATGTCTAAGTTCTTGGATTAATTCAAGAATTGTAAGGCTGGTACAGTGAGCGTCATGGAAAATATATCATATCATTACGATTCAATCGTGATGATGAAGACCTCTTAGGATAGTTAGGAACTAATAATCAGAAGTTGAGATTAAATCTCAAGTTGACTACACCGGGCATGCCTCAGCTGAATGGTGTGATGGAAAGAATGAATAAGCCTCTTATGGTAATGATTAGATAGATGATGAATTATTTGGAATAATTAAAATTCATTTTATGGATATGCCCTAGAAACAGTAATTCGTAAAATATTTGTCTGTTTGTGGGACATCCTGGAAAAATGAAGGTTGATTTATTTAGTCCAAAAGATCGAAGGGTGACTGTTAACACAAACACCAGATTTTTGGAAAATGACTATGTAATAAATCACAAACCCATGTATAATTTGTTCTAAAGGAAGTGAGAGGAAAACACTAAGTATAAGTACCAAGTGTACAAGAGGATATACCACAAGGTAAACTGCAACGCGTGTCACGACTGATACACAATTACATGTAGTGTCTTGTCGTAGTAGGAGGGTTGTATGACAACCCATAAATATATGTTTTGGGAGAGTCGTGAGACTTGATCCCTAGTGAACATGGTATTATCCCACGAATACGACGTATCACTATAAGATTAAAATGTGGAATCTTAGTAAGTTGCAATGTATGTTGAAATAGAATCTACAGATTCTAAATTAAGTCTGGAGCTTGAAGGATCACTAAAATGGTGTAAAAGCCATTAAAAGTGGTCAAAGGAAATAAAAGAGGATCATACAGAAAGGTGAAAATCTTGGAAGCAAATCTTGTTGCGAAAAAATGTACTCAGAAAGAAATGGTTCGATTATGAGGAAACATATTCGCTGGTAGCTATGCTTAAATTGATCCGGATTCTTTTATTTATTGCTGCTCATATTGAATTATGAAAAACAGCAAATAGATGTCAAGACAGCTTTCCTGATTAGAAGTCTTGAGGAAAATATTTATGTGAAGCAACCAGAGTAATTCATTGCAAAGTACTAATAGCATTTTGATAGTAAGCTTAAAATTATCCAGCGATGGACTAAAGCAAGCTTTAAGATCGTGAAGCATCTGTTTTGATTAGGTAATCCAGTGGCATGGATTTATATCAATGAGCGGATGAGTCTTGTGTGTTGTAAAGAGTGACGAAAACGTGGTGGTATTTTTGTACTATACGTAGATAGTATCTTGCTCATTGGAGACAATGAAAGAGTATTATCGGGCGTATGGGTAAGGTTAATAAAGCGGTAGAGATGAAGGACTTAAGAAAGGCAAAATATATCCTTTTGATCACGGTAATACGGATCACAAGAAAGGATATTATGCTTATCTCAAGTTTCATAAAATGATACAATCCATACTCGTTTAGCATGTAAATTTATCTAAGTGAATGTGTCTTTGAGACACAAGAAGAAGATAAAGAGGATGAAAACGGTTCCTTATGCTTCGGCGAATAAGGAAGCTTAATCTAAGGGATGCTATGAACGATATTGGATATCTGTTTTGCTGAATGCATGAACAGTGGGTATCAACGTAACCCGGAACAAGAATGATGAACTGTGGTAAGACATTTATAAAGTGTCTGAGAAGGACTGGAAATTATATGTGGACTTACTGGACAGATTCACTGCTTCTTGTGGATTTCGTAGATTCGGATTTTTTAGTCAGATTAGACGGCAGTAAATTCACCTCAAAGGTTATGTGTTTAATCTTAGGAAGTAGAGTCATAATGTGGAGGAGTGTTATATAGAAATATATTTTAGACTCCGGACTCCATCATGGAAAGATGATGAATTGGAGCCTATGAGGCAGCCAAAGTATCTATATGACTCTAGAGACTTCATGATGGACTTTGAAGTGTTTCTAAGTTTGCCCAAGGTAATCACAATTTACATTGATGATATTGGTGCAGTTGCAAACTTGAAGAAATCACAAGTCCATAAGGAAATTAAATACATGGAGCGCGAGTACCACATGTTACGAGAAATCGTATGATGAGGGGAAGGTTGTTGTCACCTAGATTGCATCGGATGATGACCTAGTAAACCATTTACAAGGACCTTAAGGCGAGAGCTTTTAATGGTCGCGTAAGTGGGAGTAGGAATCAGATGTATGGCAGAAGACATGACAGCATAGTCTTTTAGTATAAGTGGGAGATTGTTGGATTGTATACTAAAAGTCTAGCTTTAGTATGAACAATATCATAACAATATTTGAAATGAGAATTATTGATCAAATGATTGCATCTTATAATTTATTTTATATGCATGATGCAATAGTCCATTTACTTTATACTATAGATAATATGTTGTGCGACAACACGCAGAAGATCATATTATCGGTTTCCTTATAAAGTATAAACAGATGCTCACAACTGAGATAGACGGGGACTCTCTATCGGTATGGTTGTAGTGTGGTTTGGTATTAGCTTGTCTTGGCTATAGAATCACATTAGTGCACTTGTGTGTATTGAGCAGGACCGTCTGAGATCGTTCTTCTTATACTGACTATATAGAAGAACTTGATCTCTGTTATTTTGGAAGTTCGTGCTCTTAATCCCTATACAATAACCTCGACACGTAGGGCAGTATGTATTTCTTTGATTCATCAATGGGTGAGATTTATTAGTATTAAATCAACAAACTCGGTGAGTTGGGAAGTAGTGTTGTATCTATGGTGTGCTGTTGATTGTAGAAGGAATCCATGTCCGTCATAGGTTGATGATGTCCCCTTGAGGAGCTCATAAGGTTTATCATGTAAATCTTGCAAGTGGATTAATTTCCGGCATGATAATAAGGTTGAGTGGTACTACTCTCGGATGAGATATTAATTAATTTGAGTTGTCAGTAACTTAATTAATTAATGGACATTGTTTTTCTTAAACATGAGGAGACTATCGGGCTTATAATAAGAAGGAGCCCAGAACATAATTTTGGGATTGGACGGGTAGTGCAGTAATAATATTTTAGTGGACTATATTATTATTATTGGATTTAATTAAAAGCTTTGGGCTAAGCTTGGTTAATTAAATTCAATTGAGGCCCAGCCCAATTTCTCCTCCTGGTCCCTGCTGTAGCCCAATATATATAGTCATCTCAGCTTCTGGAAACCTAATTAATTACGCCTCTTTCAACGTGAGTTAGGGAAAGAAGCAGATTGAGAGAATCCTGCAGATTGTTGCCCACACAACAGCAGGATTCGACTTGGGTCATACAGCAGAAGATCGAGAGGTGGTTCTCTACAACGATCAACCTCTACACCAACCCAGAAGTACGGTAAACGGTTTAATTATGCTTCCGCTGATTTGTTTACCTGTTTTACTAACGAATCACGTTGATCCGCACGATCTAATTGCCAACACACTTGACATCAAGTCCAAGGGCCTCCTTATATAGCACCAAGGATACCTCCCCTTTTACTCTTCATCCGATGTGGGATAAAGAAAATAAAAGAAATCCCTTCTTTTATTTTTGACAAAAACCAACAATCTCCACCTTGTCAAAATAAAAAAAGATTTCTTGTCTTCACCGACAATCCATTCTCAATCCCGAGAATTCCTTATAATCAACCATTCTAAGAATCATTGTCTTGACCGACAATCCATTCTCAATCCCGAGAATCCTACTCCACCATATGAGTAGACCACTTAGAATCAACCATTCTAAGAATTTCCTGCGGTACATATCGAAAATATCTGCTGATATTTATGGTGTTGCTTCCAGCGCTTGGCTACCCCTGGAAGTCCATCAGCCATCGATATACATCCACCACACACCCTACATCACCTGCCAAGTCAATATTTATGTGCAAACTTGTGGACCAGCTAATATTATTACATCTTTTTCTATGACAACTGAACATGTCATTAGGATCCCCAATAATATTAACTCAATATTCGGAACTATTGCCGCACCAGCTCCTTCTTGACCAGCGATGTCACCATTGCTCCACCGTGAGCAATTACTGTGCTATTGTTCCACCGCAATTACTGCACCATTGCTACACCTTGAGCAAAAACGGTCATTGTACTGACATGGCATCGCTGCCTTTTATCGCCAAGCTACACAAGGTTTGTCTGAACCCTTTTCTTATTGAAAGTGTCGTCACTTGAAGCCGATTCCTACCCTCTGAAATTCACGATGCTTTTCCCCCACTTATCGGTTGAATCCACGCTATTCTTTACCGATCTAGCGCCACCCGATACCAAGCCACTATATCGCATTCTTCTCCATTGAATTGCCGCTTTCCCACGCCACTATTTATTACCGGAAAAATCTGTTCCTTTTAAACCTCCTTGAGCCGACACCATGGAAAATCTTATGCCACTGTTAAGCCAACTCCACCACCGGGAGTCCCAGCAATTTACATTGCTGCAGGTCAAAGAACTCCACCAAAAACTGTTGACCTACAAATCCTACCCCTTGCCACGCTGATCGTCGCTATTTTTACCTAGATTTTATGTTATTTTTGTGTGTGTTTTCGTTCTTTTATTTCGTATTTTTGTATCTTTAATATTGTATTATGGGAAACTGAGGATTTATGATGATGATGCATTTTCATGTTGAATAGGTGATTATGAAGATAAATGGTGAAGAAAAGCATGAAGAATTGAGATAGTTAGAAAAATAAAAAATTGCCAAAATGACGTAAAAACACGTCCGTGTTTTTACGTCGAGCCCGTGTTTTTATGCAAATGTGATTGATGTCCAGAGAGCTGATAAATTGCATAAAAACACGGGCGGAATAAGAAAATACGCTCGTATTTTCTTACTGTTCGGCGAAAAGATATGTTTGGATTCTAAAAGCGCAGATACAAGAAAACATGGTCAAATATAAGAAAACACGATCGTATTCTTATGGAAAAGTGTCAAAATTCAAGTGTGATTTCCAAATTTTCTAAGGGGGTATAAATACCTCCAATTACACCATTTGCAGGAGGTTTTCGAGGGTTTTGGCTGCCCCACACACTCACACACCACTCTACCCATTTTACACATCCATCTTCCATTTCATCCCTCTATCCTTCAATCCATCCATTCCCCTTGATTTCCTCAAATCCATCCATCCATTCCACCAATCCACCAATCTAAGAAGGGAATGACATCAAGGAGTAAAGATTGGAGCATGTTGAAGGAAGATAAGGCCAACCTTTGATTTGTTGTTTTCTTCATTATTTGGCTCAATTGGAGCAAGTCATGGATTATATTGATTTTGTAATGAATTGTAGTGGCTAGTCCTCATGTGAGGCTAGTCACATGATAGATTGAGACTATTCTAGATATGTAGGATTTTTAATGGTTTAATTGAGTTGATTTTGGAATTTATCTCATGATATATGATTACTTGATGCATGTTATGAATTGTGTGGTTAAATTCTCTATTCATAGTATTAGGATGGTCATTCCAATATTATGTCTAGGGTTTTAATTGAATTATTTTATTATATGATCATGTATGTTAGTGTGGGGAGAGGTAAGTCATACCATTCTTGTGCTTGGGACATTCATGAGGTAACACTTAGTTAATTGATCTTAATTGGTTGTTAATTGAGTGAGAAGAACCAAACTTATGATCATAGTACCTTCTAAGGGAATTGAGAGTAAGAATCAATCATAGGGGCTTGCAAACTTGTAAAAAGTTTAGAACCTAATTGTCTTGGCCATAGGGATTAGGGAAACATATGTGATTGCTTCTATTCCATTTTCAATGATGTTTACCATTAGAAACTTGCATGTCTAGGTGATGTCTTAATCTTGATTGTGGTTAAGCCTTACATACTTCTTAGATTGTTCACCATCATCCATCATCCATCTCATATGTACATTTCTATCTTTAATTGCTTTCTTAGTTAGTTTGTAGTGTAATTCAACTCTCCCTTTATTGATTAGTCCTTCTAGAGTAAAATATTTTTCAAATACGGATACATACACTTTCTCCCTTGGGTTCGATATTATAAATTTTGCACTTGGTCACTTTTCTACACACGATAGAGTACGCTTACTCTAATCAATTTATACCAAAATTGAGACTAAGTTCACACGCTATTGTCGCCACTGTCCAGTGCATTTCACCACAAGGAAGGAGATGTCACCGCATCCGGCTGATCTTCTGACCCCCTTGTGCCCCACTTCTTTCATGTCATCCTTAGCCTAATGAATAATCATCTTCCTCTCATAAAGTCTTTTCTAATGTGGAAGGTCAGCCTATGCTGCAACCACAGAGCATACTAAGAACTTTTATAAGCACCCGAACCGGGCTCTGATACCACTTGTCGGGATAAGCAGATCCTCATTCATTCCTAAGGGACAAATAAAGAAGTGCATAAAAAGCACAACACAAGAATTTACGTGGAAAACTCCATAATCGGAGAAAAACCACGTACTGAGAAAATACTAGTACTATGTGAAAATTTTTTACAATCATACAAAATTTCTCTCTCCCGACCTCAATCCCTACACTCTTACAAATCTTTGACTAATTCACACATTTCTCCCCATTCTCACAACTGAGAATACATGAAAGGAATTTAACTAGAATCAAACACAAAGATTAAAGTGTATTTGATTGGTGCACTTGACATCAAGTCCAATGGCCTACTTATATCACAACAAGGATCCCTCCCCTTATACTCTTCATCCGATGTGGACAAAGAAAATAAAAGAAATCCCTTCTTTTATTATTGACAAAAACCAACCGTTGTGAGATCCGTGAGCAAGATGGAGAGAATATTTGCCAAATTAACATACATTGAAAACCCTAGTTCAACAGAATCATTCAACATTAATTCACGGAACTGATTCAATTAAGTATTTCGATTTGAATGAGATTAATAAAAGAGACTACAAAGTCGAAGCAAACGTGTGGTGGAGAGTGATTGAGTAGCGTATTTCGAATGGAGGGAGGATGAGAGTTTGCAGGAGGAGAAAGAGTGAGAGTTTCAACCGTATGCTTATGAAGGGTATTTAGGTAATATTACTTTTGGAATTTTAAATTTAAATATTTTTTGGGGTTTGTTTAACAATTTCGGGGGTGTGAATAGTCGCTCCCTTTGGAAATAATTTTCACAATATAATTCATGTGTATATTTTTCTAACGAACGGTAGTTTAATTTAAGGCAAAAACTTGTGTGCACTCGGGCGCAAGGGCACATTCCGTGTACCTTTAAAATTTTATGTTAAATTGTATATCCTTTAGTATAAAAATTTGTATCCTTTATTTTTTGAAGTAAATAAAATAAAAAATATTAATGAAAAATGTATGTCCTTTAGAATAAAATGATGTACCCTTATTAATTAAAGTGTATACTCTTTAGAACAAAATAATGTACACTTACCCATAATATAAAATTTTAAAGGCGTGTCCCGGGGCACGCAAGACCAACTCTTAATTTAAAGCCTCAAAGTTTATACTCCCTCCGTCCCAGGCTAAGAGCCTCATTTGCTTTTGGGCACGTGGATTAAGGAGTATTATTATTTAATGTGTAGTGGGTAGTTGTATTAGTAGGTGTGGGGGCCCATGTTTTAATTGTATTAGTGGGTGTGGGTGGGTCACATGTGTCTAAAAAAGGAAATGAGACTCTTTGGATGGGACGACCAAAATAGTAAAATGATCCTCTTAGCCTGGGACGGAGGGAGTATGTTTCGCCAAGTCTTTAACTCAATGCTTTGATTATATCGAATTATGTATTTTATAATGCTCGATTATGAATAAATCTCTAACCAAGTGTTGACGAGATGAAAATTAAAAAATATCCAAATAACTATAATCAACAAAAGAAATACTAGATAATAACTCAGTAATTTGATTCGATAAAGGGCAAACGATCATCTACACCCCTCAATTTATATTTATTCATGACGATTAAATGTACCTAAACCAATTTTTTTTTAACATCCAAACCCTTAACTTTTTTTATTGAATCAAATTTACCCTTTATCTTTTATTGGTAGGACAAATTTACATTTTTTTAAACAAAAAAAAAGTTAGCACCACTCAAAGTGTGGGGCCATGGTAAAAACAAAAAATTTCAGTAAAAAATTTGTCATATTCTCCGACCCGCATTGGCTCAGCTTCTTGGGTGTGTTTTACTAAATCTCTCCCACCATGAAAGCAACAAGAATGTGATAACAAAAGCAGGTGCTATCAAATCCCTAATCTATGTTTTGGAAACGGGCACTAAGAGTTCCAAGCAATACGCCGCATGTTCTTTTAGCTTTGGTTGGTGTAGCCGCTGCTATGATATCCGGCGGCAACGACGGGAGATAATGGGTGGCGCCACGAGGCTGCAGAGGGTACTGAAACTCACTGATGTCCACCTGATGATCGAACATGTTGCTAAAGCTAGAATTAGCGTAGCTCTGAGCTTTCCAGGAAGTCTTCCATTAGCTGAAACCATGGAGATTGGGTGGATTTGAGGTCGGTCTGGCCGAAGATATCTTTTGCTGGTCTGCCGGCTGGAGTGTGATCAGAGTTCTGGAAGAGCATGGAGATATCAGAGTGTGTCTCGTCGGGGGAGATGATGGAGGTTACGAAGGAGACAAAGTTGGTGTGGGCTGAAACGGGCAAACTCTCCGGCTGGAAAATTTTCATATCATGGCCCGTGAACTTTGGTGGTGATATATTTGTAGGAAATAAATCCATAATTCCTAATGCCTTAAACTCTATTATGATAAACGAGATCCAACCACAAAGCGAAAGCGTACCTTAATCCATTAATCTTGTTGTACAGGATGCAAATTGATGACCGGGAGGTATTGTGGTCTTCCTCAATTAAGTCTTCTTATTCTTTTATGGGGACCGTAGTAATCCCTCCGATGGGGAGAAGGGAAGACCACGTTCGGCTTAGTATATTGGGGGCAATAACTTGGGAGCCTTTATATACTACACAACTGGGCCACCCATAATCATCCAGTCATGTAGTATTGGGTATCTACTCAATTGGCCCATATCATTATTATTATAGCTCATGGACTTTTAATCTTAATTTGATCAAGTTCATAAAATAATTGAATAGCTAATATAATTGCATAATAATATATTGCCCACAGTTAGATTATATAGAAAATTAAAAATTTCCCAACAATCTCTCACTTGGGCTATATATTTCTCAAAGCAATTACATCAAGAGTCCTTAGTTGCGCAACTTTATGCTATTCCTCTTCAAGCTATACTTATCAATCTTGTCCATCTTATGTACTAATATGGAACTACCGTGGTATTCACCACATTACAAATCGTGGTTAAACCCCGACAATCACCATACTAGTATACTTAATGACATAGATCAAATATGGTGAGTAGCATGGAAATTACATGCAATGTGATCAACATCATGTCTATTTCCAACTGGTCTAACTTAAATCTTTAGTGGGATCAATCATAGTGTAAAATATTACAAAATGAAAAAATTAACTTTAGTGAATTCACAATGAATTCAAAGCCATTAACTCAATTCTGCAGAAAACCAAATTATCTAAAATCAAAGTGTCTTAAAAACTTTAAAGATCAACAAATATAGACTCCCACTGAACTAATGTATTCTAAAACCATATGACACCCACATGAGTAGCTAGCTCATAAAATTACAGGGCGTTGAATACATGATTAGCGGATCCGTATTTAGAGTCTATCATAATATGCTCTTCTAAAATTTATCCATAAGAACACTTTCTTAAACAATCAAGAATTCTATGTAAATATGTTTGACTTATAAGTACTCTTGTCATTAATACTTTACTGCGAACTAACTATCACAATCAACTTTATGTGACAAAGCTTCGCAACCTTTATTTTATGATTGGATGCCCATTAGTGTGCTGCTATTTCTATTGTCATGGTTAATGAGCTACAAGTGTTTGCTTAACACTTTTATTTGTATAGCTCTCCAGACCAACAGAAGATGTAGCCTGAAGTGGATCTTATACTGTATTGGCATCCAACAAACTCAGAATCAAACTACTGTATGATCTCCTACTAATCTGATATCTGATGAGCAAGCATGTTATCCTTAGTTCTCTGTAAATACTTTATAAAGATCCATACTAGAGTTACTTAAATGTCTACTTAATACACCAACAACAGAAGCCAAATTAGGTCTTGTACAGACCTCATCATACAACAACTTCCAACAATCAAAATATATAGAATATTTCTACCTTTCTTAAATATTTAGTTTAACATTAGGGCACCTGATTGAGACTGCACTTGTCTTCCTTAGTTTAACTTTAATATTCTCCCACTGAATCACATAATCATCTACATTTATCTCAAAACCAAATGAGACAATTACTTCATGATGATGATGATTGTGATTCCTTTACGGGAAAGTTTTCTTGAATGCATAGATGGATTTCCTTTTAGTTCTTAAAATATTAAGATCGTTTCATCAATGTTACCATCATGAAATTTTATCTTTACATCCATTTAATGTGATTCAAGATCAAAATGTGATACCAATGTCACAATTATCTTAAAAGAACATTTCTCAGTAACCGGATAGAAAGTCCCTTATAACAATGCCTTCTTTTCCTTTTGAGTATAATCCATAACCAAGATGCAAACCTAATCATCTTGTATTGATTTAAACTCATAACTTATAGCATTAACCCACTTTCGAGTTTTGGACCTTACATGGCTTAATGAACATTGTTTGAATGTCCTACCATTAATTAATTCTATAGTGTCCCTTTATTTGGGAGAAAAACTATTAAATCATCCAAATTGTCTATCTCCCAACTTTAGTGGTTTCCTTAGTGACATTAATTCTTGAGGTTGTTGAATTTGTTATTCCTTAAATATTATTGACATTGTCTTATCTTATTTTGGATTTTCACATTTTGAAACATAAGTAGAGTCGAATCGACTCTCCCACAAAGATAATGTCTATAATATTATTCTTCCCCCCAAATCAACATCCTCAAATAATATTGTATTACCCGTCTCAAATATTATCCGATTAATTGGATCATAAGCTTTTATCTTTATTCATAACCAATAAAGTAGCTTGTATTTATATGAGTCCAATTTTCTTTAGTAGATCCCAATGATCCAGCCTTAGTTGGACATCAACATATGTGAAATTCAAAGAGTTCTCACAACTACTTTAGTTGGAACTTTATTGAGACCATAAGCTGCAATCTTTAGTATTTCTCCAATTAGTAACCACATGCTATGGAATTCTATTTTGTCTTTTAACTACACCATACACACCGAATAATCTTAATGTAGTATATTATAAGACAGTTCCACAAGCCTTTAGGAGAAACAAAATGTTATACTTTAGTTTTGCCTTTAACAACTTTCTTAATGGGATTTCTTGTATTGCCCTTATACTTTATTGAGACCAAATTTTCTTAAAGTCTTCTAGTCTCATCTTTATTATTGAAGTTCTCATCATATAAGATTTTGTTGTTGATATAGGTTAAACTTAATTAGTAGACTTCATAATTGTACAGAGAATTATTGCAAAATAATTTATCATGCTCGCATTAACCTTTATAATCTTTCAAAAATTAAATAATTTAGAATCATCTCGAGAAATCGAGCACAACATTAGTATCAAGTCCAATAATGACAATACTAACTTGTAAGTGACACTCTCTTTGTAGTAATCAAATACTGACAATAAGAACTGTCAAGCAATAGTTTTTCTTTGGGCCGACTTTTTACTCACATGTCAAACAAATAATTTTCACGTATTTACCACCACAGGTGCTTGTGTATTTCGGGCCAAATATTAATCTATCTTTGGGCCGATCAATACCCGCATAAAAATACACTCGCAACATACATGTCATAAAATAAATTATGACTAGTGATACTAGTTGGGGACCCATCACAAGACACCTTGTGCAACATTAACCTCGTCTATGGACAAAAATTAACTGTAGGGATAATCTTGGTGAAATAATCAAATACTGATAATAAGTTCTGTCAAATAAAAGTCTATCTTTGGACCGACTCATGTTCACATAAACAATTCAAAATAATTATCACATACTTATTATCACATGTGCGTTATTATTCAGTCAAATTGTGCCTACCTATGGGCCAAACACAGAACACATAAATAATTCCACACTCATCTATGTAATTTCAATAAAGTCGTTCTCCACACACAGAGGCTGCTATGGCAATATGATGCTTTGATTGACTAGATTGAAAAATTATTAAACCAATTAAATAAATATTTAAAAAAATTATTTTGTTTAATTGAACGACATTAAAAAAAATATCTCCCCAAATTTAATTAATTAAACTTCACTAATCAAATGGGAATATTAGATGATTCACACTAATTTAAAAGATATTGAAAGATTTCATATCTTAATTAAGGATTCCAAATCCTTTACCCAAAATACAAACTAAATCATGGTTCAAATTTTTAATAGCCACATAAATCAATTAACATGAAACAATAGCTCAATAGATTAAAATAAAATGAAATCATATATGCTATTGGATCCCAAAATTAAGTCGAGTTAATAGATTAAAAAAAGTAATTTATTGAAATAAGCAATTTACTGCTATCAATCTCATGCGCTGCCGACATCCAAATACATGGAAATTATACTCAAAATACATGGCAATTATACTCAAAATTTTAATTAAGAGCAACTGCGCTAATCAAATTAGTGATTCCTTAAAGTCATACCAATAATATAAACAATTAATTAATGGGTATGAGTTTAATATAAATAAATAATTTCAATCCACAATTTTATTATAAACTTGATTAGCCAATATCCTTTATTACATATGCCAAACCAATAGAGCATTCAAATTATCATGACATAAAAGTCAATTGGGAATCGCATGTATAAAATTAATTTAATAACTACAATTTAAATCAAATAATTTAATCCACTAAACCATAACTATTTAAATCAAATAATTTAATCCACTAAACCATAACTATCCTGAATAATAACATGAATGAATTATACCAATAACATCCGGATTAAAATACATGAACAACTTCAAGTCACCTTCCACGAAAAAGCAGGAGAGTGAAAGTAAAATTGAGTCACGAGCCATAAAGATTAGCACGAAACTTAATCAAAATCTCAACTATAAAACTTCAATTTTACATATCTCATAGAATCATAAATAGGATGGCTATGATACCACTTGTAGGAAATAAATTCATAATTCCTAATACCTTAAACCCTATTATGATAAACGAGATCCAACCACAAAGTGGAAGCGTACCTTAATCCATTAATCTTATTGTACAGGATGCAAATTGATGATCGGGAGGTATTAAGCCTTCTTATTCCTTTATAGGGACCGTAATAATCCCTCCCAATGGGGAGAAGGGAAGACCATGTTCGGCTTAGTATATTGGGGACCATAACCTGGGAGCATTTATATACTACACAACTGGGTCACCCATAATCACTCAGTCATGTAGTATTGAGTATCTACTCAATTGGCCCATATCATTATTATTATAGCCCATGGACTTTTAACCTTAATTGAATCACTTAATTAAGTCCATAAAATAATTGAATAGCTAATATAATTGCATAATAATATATTGCCCACAATTAGATTATATAGGAAATTAAAAATTTTCTAACAAGATTTTCTGGAATTAAGTTGAACTTCATGGAAAGTTCTACTAGGATGAGAAGAGTTTTATGCAGGAACTACAAGGTTCATATTACCATGGGGTTGAAGCAAATTATGATGATCATATGGAGCAGAAGCATGAAAAACACAAAGCTACAGCCTACAAGTCCATCTAATTAATGCGTCTATCTTGTCTGCAGACGCCATCTCATCTGAGTCGGGAAATGAATGTTGGGAGGCTGAGAAGGGGGCAAATAATTGGCTGGAGATGATTGACTGCAACGGGAAAGGAGTGTTGTTAGTCGAGGCGGAGTGCGACGCTACCGTCGGCGACTTCACTGCGGATTTCATCCTCAACTGGCCAACTCTGACCTCAACCTCAATCCCCGTTGATTATTTTCAGGCTAGAAATTTTTGTTTTTAATCTTGGGTCCCACTCACTGATTGGTGTTAAATTTTTTAATTATCAAAATGCAATTTTGTTCGGTTAATAAGAGATAAAGGGCAAATTTGATTTAATAAAAAAGTTGAAGGGCTTGGATGTTCAAAAAAATAATTTGAGGGTGCATTTGATCCTCATGAATAAATTGAGGGGTGTGTATTACCCTTTGCCCTTCGATAAATATTCGGATAACTATAATCAACAAAAGAAATACTCCACTAGATAATAACTCAGTAATTTGATTATATCGAATTATGTATTGTATAATGTTCGATTATTAATAAATCTCTAATCAAGTGTTGACGAGGTGAAAATTAAAAATATCCGGATAATTATAATTTAAAAAATTAGATAATTATGCACACTTTTTAAAAATGAAAAAACACATCTCACTAATAGTCATTTTTTACACACATTTTTATTTATTTTTCTAAGAGAATGACTAGCATGAGACCGGTTCTACTAAATTATTGGTGGAACCGGATCCTGTTTGGGCGTTGATTACTTAATGGACATCAATCGGGTCAAGATAGCCATGTAAAATTCTCTCTCCTCTCCCTCTCTTCACGCCAACGGACAACACCCCCAAATTGCTATCTCCCTCAACACCTTCTTCGCGATTGCCAATTACTTCGCTGCCACTCTGCCGGTTGGAGGAGGAGCGCCAACGCTTCTTGGAAACGAGAGTATCATTCTCCAATGCGCCATAAATCGTGGGAGTGTGAACCAGCATCATATCGGGAAGAGAAAACAGTGATTCTTCAAAATCTGCAGCGGCAAATGAGGTGTGCAGTGCCTTAGTGAAGGTTTGGGTTTCGACGTCGGAAAACCAAGCATCGGGCGAAGGGACCAAAGTTGCTCCATCATCAGGTTATCGTAAGAAGCCATTAATTTCTCCATCAGATCAAACTACTTAAATATAATGAGCGTTTAAAAATTATAAATAGTCTAGAAATCTAATTAGGAGTTGAAGGAAGAATGGAATTGAGGAGAAAGTGTGAGTCAGGCATGTGGAGTGAGAGGAGAGAGAGAGAGAAAATAGATGGGCGAAGAAACAAAAATACGAAGAAACAAAAAATCGGTAGGTAGAGCAAGTGAAGAAATAGGGTGAATCGATATTGAAAGAGTAAAGTAAATAGATGACTTCAGTTAAAAGGGTGATTTCTAGGGGGATTGGGACATGGAAAGAGTTCCTCTGGAGATTAATGGTGGTGAGGAGAGAGAGATTGGCTAGATGAGGAGAGAGAGGGCCTACCAGTCTTTGAGATTCGAGATTGATCTCCACCACTGTTCTTAGTCACATTTCTAGTAAAATATTTTTAGAGTAAGAGACTCTATCGTTGTTGTACACGTGTGACCAAGCAACAAAATTTATAAGTATGTCATCCCAAGGGAAAGTAAACTCATGATTATATCTGGATTTTCCGTTGATTTATACTTTGTAAAGATGATAGATTAAAGGTTTGGTATTTAGACTACTATTTATTATTCTACTCAATTAACTAAGAACTTGAACTAAACAAGTAATGGATCAAACAATACACAAATGATGAATGGAATGGAGGTAGAATTCACTTGAGAATAGAGCAAGGCTAATCATACTCATGGTTAAGAATCTAGCTAGATATGCATAACTCTTGATAATGAACTTCATTAATTGTGGACTAAATGCAATCACGTTTTTATCCCTAATCTCTATGGCCAAGGTGATTAGGTTCTCGACCCTTTAACAAGTCTAAATCTCCTAAGATTGTCTTACTCTCAATTCCCTTAAGGTACTATGATCATAAGTTGGTTCTTTTCACTCAATTTCTTAAGTGTCCCCCTATGAGTGTTCTAAGCACAAGAAGGGTATGGCTTACCTCCCCTCATACTAACATGTATGCACATCTTAATATATGATTCAATTAAACAACTCATCATACTATTGGAATGACCATTCTAATACCATGAAAAGACAATTAATCACACAAATATTGAAATGAAACATGAATCATTAATCATAAAAGGAAGTCCAAAATTAACTCAATTCAACATCTCAAATCCTACATATCTAGCATTCTTCTTAACCAATCATATGATTAACCCTACTATAGGACTAGCCACTACACATTATGTTTAGATCAATACAAATCAAGCTTTGCTCCATTTGAGCCAAAATAAGAAGAAAATCAACAAATGAAAAGTAGATTGACTTCCCTTTCATGGAGAAACCTTCATTCTCTTCAATATGCTAACTCCTTCAATCCTTGATGTTTTCCTCTTCTCAAATGGTGGAAGGATGGATGGATGGATGGATGGATGGATGGATGGATTGTTGAAGATCAAGTTGATTGGATGGATGAATTGAAGGGTGGAAGAAATGAATTGGATGGAGTGTGTGAAATGGTGGTGAGAGAGTGTGTGTGTTGATCTCCAAAATAACTGTCAAAATGAGGCTCTTCTTTTTAATTTTCGCACCAATTGTGCATTTATACCCCTTGGGGACCTTCTAGAAGCTTCCAGAATTTTCCTAAATTTTCCTACCTTTTGACCCAACTCGACTCGAGTTAGTAACTCGAGTACACGCCTGTCAAGTCAAGTTGCGTGGCTCTACAAACTAGATGGTTTTCTGGACCTAGCTCGACTCGAGTTGCAAGTCGAGTTACGTCTTGCAACTCGAGTTAGCTCACTGGATGATTTTGGACGCTGCTCTACCCCAGCTCGACTTGCTGCTCGACTTGCCCTGACCCCAGCTCGACTCGAGTAAGATAACTCGAGCTCTCACCTGTCTACTCGTGTCAGAAGCTAAACTTTCCTCGGCACCTAACTCGACTCGAGTTGCAAGTCGAGTTGGACCTTGCAACTCGAGTTGAGCCACTGGATATTTATGCATTTACTCGAGCTTCAACTCGACTTGAGTTGCAAGTCGAGTAAGACCATGCAACTCGAGTTGGGTGTTTCTCAGCCCGCTTCCGCTCGTTTCAGCTCCCGACTCTATTTTGCTCCATTTTTATCTGTTTCTCATACATTTAAGCTCATTTCCACACGTTTATCAACATGTACACATCTCTCCTAATTAACACAAAACTCCACCAAAAGTTACACAAATATGGATAAAAATATACGAACATTCACAAATAAAGACATTAAAACCTAGGTGAAAATGACGACGATCAACCACTCTGTTTTTGCTGCAACGGATGCCTTCCCAGCTGCAGAAATGGAGTGTTTGGTTTCATGAATGGAGAGCTCCCAGTGGATCTTCAAGGCTGGTTTTGAAGGCTAGCAGTGAAAGAAAATCAGTTTAGTTGTTTAAGCACATTGTTGTTGGTGGAAGAAGAAAGCAGATGAAAAAAAATAAAAATGATTAGATTTCGTCTCAGTATTTCTCAAAGGAGATACAGATCCGAATAGCAACTATAAGGCACTGAATCATCAACTAATAACTGCTAATATTTTTTCATAAGCAAAGAAAAGAAGTACAGACATAAAATAAGAGGAATCTGGTGGAAAACCAAGCGTAATTTATTATCAGAAAACAAAAGGAATTGATGGGTCTTGAAAACGAAATATAAGCCCATGAAGAAGAGTAATAGAACCAAAAAAAAAAAAGAATTTCTCAATGGAGAGATATGTGAATTGATTTGAGATTGCAGCAGCAGAAAAACACTGAGTTGTTATTAATTATTGTTCTTATTTGGTTAAATTGTGATATAACATGGTGGGTTGAAGAAAGTGATTTTAGCAGAAGTCGTGGTTTAATCTTTAGTATGTTTTTATTTCAATGTTTAAACCTTAATTTTCAAAAAATCAAAATATCAAACTAAAGAGTAACCCAAATTATTATAAAGAGTAACCAAATTATTAGAAAAGAGTAACCTTAAAAAAATCTTAATTTTCAGAAAAATCAAAGTTTAAAATTAAAAGTAACACAAATCATTATAAGGGTAACCATATTAATAGAAAAGAGTAACCTAAAAAAAAGGAACTTTGATTTTCATAAAATCAAAATTTCAAATTAAAGAGTAACCCAAATCATTATAAAGAGTAACCTAATTAATAAAAAAAAGTAACCTAAAAAAAACTTTAATTTTTAGAAAATCACATAGTAACCCAAAACATTTTAAAGAGTAATCCAATTAATATAAAAGGGTAACCTAGAAATGTTGATCAAATAGAATAATATATAAACAAATCAACATAAAAGAGTAATTCAAAACTTGTTCATAGTAACCCAATTCATTCTAAAGAGTAACCTAATTAATAAAAAAGAGTAATCTTATGAATAAATAATGAAATTAACAACAAAATCGCTGGAGCAGTACACTTCAATAACTTGATGTGTTGATATTTTTCAAATAATTGAACTGATTCCATCTAATTGCACCTATAAATCATTTAAGAAATGCTTCTCCACTGAAAAATGGGAGCTACCCTCTGACATATGTGCAAGTGATGCTTTTTGTTGAGCATATAAAGGCTCACATTGATCCTTCCTCATTAAAATACTCTCACGAAGTACAATGCTCCTTATCCATGCTCTGTAACTGTTAAGTGAACTCATGAGAAAAGATTTTTTTTTCATCTATTCTTGCACATAAATATTTTAAAAGATCGATATCATGAATGTAGCAACTCAACTTTTCTGATCTGACCCCATCCACACCGACTAAAACAGAGTAATGAAATTTATCTGGAGGTCTACCCATAGTCAAACTTATAAATCATTCAGCAATCCGAGGTTTGAATCGACTATATCTTCGTAATATATGTATACCAGAAATTTTCAATAAATCGTTCTCACAAAATCTGGTAGTGAAAATAAAATCATAGAAACATAAAACATCACAAAAGCAAGCCCATGATTTGTTGTTGTCTCGCTCAAAAATCTCCATCATCATAAAACAACAAAACCATAAAGTATCACGCGTGCCCCTTTTCTAATTCCATCCAGCTTGTAAAATTGCCCTTTCTTCATTTCTCTCACTTGGTCAAATTGACGTGGATTATAGGGTCCAAAGCCAAAAAAAAAAAGGATTCTACTCATCTTAAATGAAATCACAATTCACAAGTTGGAATTTTTTCCAGGATAAGA
Source organism: Pogostemon cablin (assembly GCA_023678885.1). Classification (NCBI taxonomy): domain Eukaryota; kingdom Viridiplantae; phylum Streptophyta; class Magnoliopsida; order Lamiales; family Lamiaceae; genus Pogostemon; species Pogostemon cablin. The sequence continues at coordinate 127,283 of CM042977.1, read as the reverse complement.
GGCATGAATGAGACGCACTATTCTGGTAGTCAAAACCACTCCCAATTTGATTCAGAAACATGTGTATCAGGCACCGTGGATGAGGAAAACGCCGCCTCCACTTCGGCAGAGGGTGCCACCGGGTGAAGGGACTCGGTTTTCCCTAAAATCTTCACTTCATCAGCCATTACATCCACATAAGTAGCTCCTGCAACGCCGCCCAAAATTCTTCCAACTCCTTAGTCCAATCTCGTCCTCCACCTTGTCCCACCACGGCATCGTGCCGGCTCCTTCACCGGCTGCTTTCTGCTCCTCTCTCCGACTCCGCACACAGATCAGAGTAATTATCGCCGCAATCCTAATGATGACGGCTCAATCGTCATGGCGGATGGATCGTGAACTCCGGTAAGAAAGCGGTGGAGAATGGCGTCGTTGGGGGTGGCTGAAGGCGAGAAGACAGGTTTGGTGGGGGGTTGACTAGGATGGTGACGTGAGGACTATAAATGAAATGTCACTTTGTGAATTGAAGAAGAATATGCGCATGAAGAAAACCCGTGAAGAAAGCTTGACCCGAATTAAAAAAAAATCAGACCCAATCTCATTAAAAAGTCCGGTCGTACAGTTTATAAAAAAAATAGGGTTATAGGGAAGTATTTGTCTTTTTCTAAAATACTCACTTTTTATATATATTTTAATAATTTTACACATTTTTATATATAAATATTTTTTTTTAAATTCCACGGACAAAATGATTGAGAACATAAATTATCACAATTTTTAATTTATTAATTAATTAAATGTAGGAAAACCCAAAACAAACCATCCTGAAATTACAAATCCCCGCTTTCGTCACCTTCTCTCCCTCCGTGTGCTAATCTACCCTCCTCACACACAAATTCAAATATATGTGTGTACGTACAATACCTAAATCTACATTCATACGTCTCCCCGTCTTCTACTGCTCCGGTCGCCGGAATACTAAGATTTCCGGCGATCCGTCATTGATCCATCCGACTTTAATTTTGCCTCACAAAATCGATTCTTATTTTCTCAATCTCTAACATTAGATTTTAAAAAATGATAATGTAATACACGATGTTCCACAGGATAATGAAGAGAGGTCACCGCAAGGTGGCGAAATCAGATGTTGATTTCGCCTATCCACCGCCGTCCGAATCCATATCTGCCTTCAACATCGTCGTAAACCATGCCTCTCGCGGCAGCGCGCCGGCAACCAATCTGGAGCGGGCGCCTCTGGGCACCATTGAAAATATACCCATGTTTGGAGACGTTTTAGCTTTGGAGCGCCAGAGTTTGTTTCTCCGGAAGCTGAAGATTTGTTGCGCTCAGTTTGATTTCCGCGATACTCTGAAAATGATGAAGGAAAAGGAGGTTAAAAGGCAGAGTTTGGTTGAACTTGTGGATTATGTTCAATCGGGTGGTGGGAAAATCACAGAAGCGAATCAAGAGGAGATGATCCGGATGATTTCTGTTAACTTATTCCGGAGCTTGCCCCCCGCATCCTTCGAGCATACAGGGTCCGAGATGGTGGAAGGGGAAGAGGAGGATCCGTTTCTGGACCCTTCGTGGCCGCATCTGCAGCTGGTTTATGAACTGCTCCTACGCTATGTGGTTTCGTCGGACACGGACACCAGGGTGGCCAAGCGCTACATAGACCATTGCTTTGTTCTGAAGCTGCTTGATTTGTTCGAGTCGGAGGATCCGAGAGAGAGGGAGTATTTGAAGACCATTCTGCACAGGATATACGGGAAGTTCATGGTGCATCGCCCCTTCATCCGGAGAGCAATAAATAACATCTTTTACAGGTTCATATACGAGACGGAGAGACACAGTGGGATAGGGGAGCTTTTGGAGATACTGGGGAGCATAATCAATGGATTCGCACTGCCGATGAAGGAGGAGCACAAGGTGTTTCTTGCTCGGGTTTTGATCCCGCTCCACAAGCCTAAGCCCGTGGCCATGTATCACCAGCAGTTATCCTACTGCATTGCACAGTTTGTGGAGAAAGACTACAAATTGGCGGATATGGTGATTATGGGTCTGTTGAAGTACTGGCCTCTCATCAATTCCCAGAAGGAGCTTCTCTTTCTCGGGGAGCTTGAACAAGTGTTGGACGCCACACATCCTCTCGAATTCCAGCGCTGCGTGGTTCCTCTTTTCACGCAGATTGCTCGTTCCATCAGCAGCTCTCACTTTCAGGTCCACCTGATACTCACACTTTCTTTCTATCTGTCTTTGTGTCGTATTTTATTTTATTTATAAGCTTTGTGTGCTTGGCTTGTTTAAATTTGTGTGCTTTACTTCTCTGAATCAGCCACAACTTGCTTTTGGTAATACTTCAATGCTGGTATACTGTAATTAGCGCGTGTTTGCGCAGGTTGCAGAACGAGCTGCTCTTTATTTGTGTGCTTGGCTTGTTTAAATTTGCGCGCTTTACTTCTCTGAATCAGCCACAACTTGCTTTTTGTAATACTCCAATGCTGGTATATGTTTGCGCAGGTTGCAGAACGAGCTCTTTATCTGTGGAACAATGACCATATTGTTGACCTTATTTCTCAAAACGGAAATGTGATATTGCCAATCATTTTCGAGGCTATGGAAAAGAACATAGAGTCCCATTGGAACCAGGTGGTACAAGTCCTGACAATCAATGTTCGGAAAATGTTTGTTGAGATGGACGGGGAGTTATTTGCGGAGTGCCGACGTATACTAACACAAAAGCTAGGTCCAGCGTGCTGGAGGAACAACGGCATGCAATGTGGGAAAAGTTAGCGGTGGAGCTTGACTGAGACGGTTCTCTCATTTTTGTTGTGTAATTTAATCATATTCATATTGGCATTTTTAGATTCAACTTTTCTGACCTTGATTACACAAACGCCTTTGAAACAAATGATCTAATCACCTCCCACAAGATCATCTTTCTAATGATGGATGGCCAATGGGAGGTCTCACCTCAATTGTAAGTTATATTTATACTCGCGCCAAAATTAGACTACTCATTGATCCGTTGAATCACTGCTATAGCCATAACATGGCTTCGCATTTCCTCATGGATGGGAGGTCTCACCTCAATTGTAATGTGTCGTTTTTATATGTGGACCATTTAGGTTTCCTCTCTCTTTATAGAGATACTTCCACACTACCGTACGAAAAGGATGAATACTTTTAATACGAGGTGTTACTCTTAAAAAAAGTCTCGGATTGCGTCTCTTTTGGAAGAACTATAATTTATCTTGCATATAGGTATTATTTCCATTTATTCTGAAGAGTAACAATCTTTTATACAGAGATCGTACCCCGCGCATTTGCCTTCTTTAGTGTTTTACAACATTAATCAAACACTAACCATAACCAAGATGTAATGTAAAGGATTGTGTCCATAATATGTAAATAAATTCCTATCAACTTGAGCATGTTATGGAGTATCATTTAATCTGAAGTGTCAGACGAGTTTGAGCTTTAAATGAAGCGCATGGTATTATTCCCATACACCGTTCTTGTGAATAAACAAAGCGATTAGACGAGTTTGAGCTTTAAATGAAGCGCATGATATTATTCCCATACATCGTTCTTGTGAATAAACAATGCGATTAGAAAGTTAAGGGCAGTGTGAGTCAGAATGGATGAGTTAAGTAGTACACAGGTTTTATTTCATTGTGGAACATGCAGAAAGCAATTAATATCGATAGATGAGATTCTTCCAAGCATCCTTGTTCTGGGAATAGTATTTGATCTCAGCCTGCAAACAAAGAATTTTCAATTAATCTCCAATACCATGATCACTGATTATTTTATCTGCATGCTCAAATCAGAAAAATACAAAAGTGAGTATCTACCTTCCTGACACCCAGAACAGCAACCATCAGCTTTTCACTAAACAAATCTCGCAACACTGTGTCTTTCTCTAGGGCTTCAACAGATTCCCTCAGGGATTTTGGTAGCCGTTGCACTTTGTCTTTCACATTGTCTGGATTATCATCTGTCCAAGGAAATAATGATTAAATACAAGGCAAGGACAGTAACTCATCAGACTCATTGAAACATTATTCCTCGGGAACTGTCTTACCAATGGGGTCGGGTAGAGTCAAGTGTCTTCGCAGGCCATCAACTCCTGCAGCAATGATGGAGGCAAGCCCCAGATAAGGATTTGCACACCCATCAAATACCTTAATCTCAAAATTGCTTACGCACCCCTCTGGGGTTCCTGGTGGGCAAGCAGCTCTCACAGGAGCTTCTCTATTTTCCATCCCCCAGCACAGGTATGCTCCACTCCATGTATTAGGTTGTATACGATCATAGCTGCACCACATCACATTCGAGCAAAAAGGAATTTCAAAGTTCTAGCATCAGGAACATGCTGGACACTAAAACCCATTGCACTACGTATATGCTTTCTTTACCTATTTGGAACTGGTGCTGTAAATGCCAATATTGAAGGTAGATGGCTCAATACTCCAGCCATGAACTCTTCTCCTATCTTGGATATCCCATATCTAGTTTCTCCACTCTGCCCCATAAATACATTTTCTCCATTCTTGGATAAACTGATGTGCACATGTGATCCAGACCCTATGTCATCCATCCGGTACCTACCAAGAGAAGAACGTGCATCACATCACAGACATACTTTATTTCTTTGGAAGCTTTTCCACCTTAAGAATGTAATGTAGATTCATAATTTTTATGCAGTATTCGAGACCAAGATGACAAGAATGATGCTTTTAAGCTATAAGAAACAAGAACAATATTAATCAGCAGTCTCATTCATTATGAACAATTAAGCATGGGTAAATACTTCATATTGAATAATAACAGCAGCTCAAAGCAGTATCTTGCTATATATTGCATCATAGAAATATCAGGATACCTAATTAGGTACAAAAGTGGCCAACAATCCATGTTTTCTGGCCACTGCTCGAATGACTTCACGGGCAAAAACTAAGTTGTCAGCTGCATTTTCACTGGTTGTGTAACCAAAAGCGAATTCAAATTGGCCATGCCCAGCTTCTGCATGTAGCTACAAGATTCCCAAAAGGTAGATTACGATTGAAGCCAAATTGGTTTTCTAATTAGCCACCACATTGACCAGCATGGAGCATTCTTATTGTGTTCCATTTGTTCAGCCAGTTCCACAAATGCATAAATAATTTAGGAAGAAAACTAAAGGTTGTTACATTATAGTAATAAATTAATAATGATATAAAAACCCACCATTAGATTTGTTTCATCTCAACTGTTTCAGGGGATAATGATGTTATCTAATGAAAATTATAATAAATGCCCACATTTCTGAAAAACTAAAAGAAAACAAACATAATCAGTTATTTCAAAAGTCAAAAATGTACACAACTGATGCATTCTGCACATTTCAATTTGGTGTACTAATAGAATAGCCAATTAACTTGATAATTTTTACAAATTTTAGTCTACTAATCAAGCTTGTATTCACAGTCAACTTATTAAATATATCCAGTCCTTGATAGTTAATATACAAAGTGACTATTATAAAAACTTTCAGTCTATTACCTGTTCCACTACAATATTCAAGAACTGAAGATTAGACACAATTTCACCAAGTATTGGAAAAGCATCATCAATTGCTGTTACAGAGCAGTAAGGAGTTGCATCAAATGGTACCCATTTCTCCTCACCATCCCTGCAAGAATTAATAACAAATGGAAATTTGGTCATAATCCATATAAATAATTTAAAATGATGGGGGTAAACAGCCATTCTCCTCACGTACACTAGTGCACTCCGTAACAGGAAAAATTCATTCTCAAAGCCTGCATTCATTACCTGCACAACTACAAGTTAGATTATATAAAGATGAAAAATGTAAACAACACCAACCAAACAATACCAAGTTAAATTCATCTTTCAGGACTTTTGAAACTCTTCGCAGGGTTTCTCTGGGACAATACTCCCATGGTATGCCTGGTTTAAGGTGCATGTCAGCAAGAACCATCTCCTGCTCTTTTGCCCTGTGACATAAATAATGAAATAAGCAATGAGCGAATATTAGAATGTATAGATCTTCATCAAGGATCAAATCAGAGCTATTGCTACTAAATACGTTCAGTAATGCAAAGAATCGATTATTATCTGATGAGACATCAAATAATCTCGAACAGAATCACTGGTGCTACAAATAATTAGTCCTATAAGACATTTGCATGCACGCGCACACACATATTTAAGATCTGACAAACCCCATGTAAAAAGATTAAAGATCAAACTCTTCAATTTATAAAACAAAAACAGCAAACCAGCATCTCCATACAAATTACTCTATAGGCCTAGTGGAACACCTCTTATCTATACTAGCGTAATCCAGATAATCAGGGACATTTCAGGATGTTCATTATTGTATCATTTATGTAATGTTGTTCTTAAAGGTTGAGTAAATTACAAAATCATTCATGTAATGTATAAGCTGGCCCAAAAGTAGTCCTTTACCTTCTTCTTTTTTTTTTCTTTCTTGGTCCTTTGAATAATTTTGTTGCAAAGTAAGTCCTATAACTTTCAAATTGTTAATGAGCCAATATTTTTGAAGTACTCTTTGTGATCACACTTTTCTAAGCTAATGCCACTCTACCAAGCTAGCAATATTTGAGGCCGCCACAAACATAAGCTTGTGGAAAGAGTTTTCTGATCTCCTTCACTGTCAACAAGTGTGGTTCAAATTATCACCACATTTCGGACTATAATTCACCCTGACATTTTCAAACAATGGCACCCGCACTATCATGATGTATTAAAACAACAGCCAATTGATTTCAAGATGTTGCACTGAGTTGCTGAAAAATAACTAGATAATATGTGCATAAGGATACGCATGTAGACATTCATTAAGACTTGACAAACTTACTTTCATAATATAAGGGAGTTCAGCGATAGGAGGAAAAAGATGAAAATGAAGAATTGTCCATATTGCAAGGGCTGATGCCTAGGGAAAAATTGCCTACCAAGGAATTAAGCTTTTGGTTGATAAATCGGGAATGAGTCTAATTTCACCACTCCACCAAGATTAGTTCCATCAGCTGGACCATCCATATGTGAAGGCATGGCCATTGATGCGCAGGTCAGTCCAACACCATTCTTTATGACAAAAATGTTTTTGAGGAACCACCTGGTATATAAAACGAAACGTTATATAGGGCCACGTATTGGCATTCCTTGTAAGAGAATGTTGGCAACAGACAAGGAAAACAGATCAAGTTGCATTATTTGCATAAACTCTAAAAATAAAGACTGAAGAGAATGATGTAAATTTAAACCAAGCAAACCCAGGATACAGTGTACTAGCTTTTTAACCAGAAAATTTCACCTATTCATTAAAAATCTCTGTTTCCAAGTACACCTTAGATTAGAAAGTTAATTGGAGGCTATCATAACATGTTGCAGTGAATGGCATTTAATCTGAAAATACAAGTTACCAATATCATCAGTTAAACTATTCTCATAACAAATCATATTCTATATTATATTTATTTGTCTACTTTCTCTTTTAATCAGCAATCATCCTCAATCCAAAAACTTATGTCAGCAAAACTTCAATCAGAAATTTAGAGCAGAAGGCTTACACGACATCTATGTTGTCCAGAAGCATCAACCCAGATAATGCGAACAAATGCAACAGCTTGAGAAGAAACATCTATGTCTAGCTTCTCAAAGCAGGATTCAACATCTGTTGAATCAAAAGTTTCTGAGACACCTTTAACCAAATACAAGCATCTTGCATTTTCAAATAATAAGTCTTTAGCAGCTTGAGTAGCTTCAGGAATTGAAAGGTCTCCATTGATGCATGCATCACGTAGAACAGAGAATATAACCTCGCGTGCTTTCTTTGCGCCTGTTAAAGCAATCACAACAGGTTTATGGAGGAAAAAAGCTACAAAGCAATAATTATAATGTAAGCCGGGAATATTATAGTTGAATGTGGGTGTTAAAATATGCTTGCTGATGTTGCATGTCTGTATGATCATGTAGTTGTGAGTTGGGATAGCATGCCAGTAATATGTATGGAGATTTAGCCAAATACTGCTTCAGACTGAATAATCATCTCTTTTGAGCTTGGACAGGTAATAATGCACATTTTAAAACATCACATGTTGAGAACGGCATACAGGTTTTCTTTCCATCATGCATGCTGATCAGATTTCATCTTTCTTCTTTTGATTTGACTGGAATATTTAGATCAAATCAAAGAGAATGCTGGAGTTACGTTGTAGAAATAGAATGCTACTAGCAGCACTCATTCTCATTTTCTGCTGGTAATTCACTCCGCTTTCAACCGCTCAGTGACATCTTATAGGAACCTAATCTCTAGCATTCCTACCTAGAAGATAAAAATATAAGAATTTATTTGTTTTTAAGACTACAACGCTGTTTCTCATTAATCAAAGACTGTTAAAATCAGTAAGAGCAAAAGGAACTTGTGTTAAATGAACTTTAAAGTTGCATTTGAATTGTGTCTTTTCTCAATCAATAACCTTACACCTCAACGACAAGATAATCTTCAGCTGCTACAAGATCAAGTCACCTCTAGATAGAAATAATGAACCAATAGGCGTCTTCAGATGTAGAAATGAAGCATTCATCTATATATGAGTTATGGAATAGATTTCTCATCTCAAAACTTGACTTTGAAATATGTTCATGATTTTTCAAGGGGTCACTTGAGCTTGTCTAAATAGATTTAAAACTTTCAAATTTTAGAGTCTTATATGAATCTTTTATACCATTTTTTATTAAATCATTTTTCTACCAATCATTATAACAATTGTTATACAAGGTTATAGTTCAATCATCAATCTAATGACAAAACTATTTCTACTTGAGACAGGAAGTGAGTTAAGTGACAATAACCCCCATTGTAAATTCTCAATAGAATCATAATCATGCATTATCTTTGGGCACAATAGCAACTGTAAAATCAATGCACAATTGACACTACCGACCTTTGTTCGCATACAAGCATCAACCAAGTAAAGGATTGATTCCTAGACTACAGAAACATTTCTCCAACGAACAAAGGTTATTAGTTGTCATTGCGAAAACCAATTCAGACACTGTTCAACTTATGCTTGTTTAACATTTCTTTACACAATAAAAAATCTAACATTAAATTGATTTAATGTGATGGATCAAACCAACCTAGGTAGAAACTCACAGGAAAACCACATCCATCAGTACTGAACATCACCTGCCAATTGCACATTATATTGTTTAAGGTTAGTAAAACTCAAATAAATTGAAGTCATATGATTTCATGAATATTGGAAAAGAGGATCATTTTGGTATTTTAAGTACAGAAGGTTAAATAATTTATTAGCAGAGGTGACATCTCTTGATGTAAATCAGAATTTTTTGAAAATTCAATTATAATCACCTTTTTTATTGGTGCTAGCTCTAACAGCTCTTTTACAGAGGATAGCATCCCATGAAAGCTAAGTTTAGGCACTGCCAGTCCAAAATCCAGGTAGACCTAAGTGTGATAAAAATACCAGTAAGTGACTCTAATCACAAGACCTGCCATCTAGACCATATACATGACAATTTCTAGACATTACCTGAGGGTACACACAGGCCAAATATGATGCTTCTTTGCAAAATGGGTATGAAGCATGTAACAAAACAATCTTTGACTTGCTGAACCTACTATCCTCAAGAAGGTTACGAAGATTAAGGGGATTTGAAAGTCTTAAATCCAGATCCTTATCTCCGAAACTAAAGAGAGAAACAAAAAATAATTAGTAATCTGTCCTTATCTAATAAAATACAAAGCCAAAACATAAGAAAATAGATTTCACCATAATGGAGTTGAGAACTATAAAAAATGCCGACATACATTGAACAAATTGAATTAATGAACTCACTACCAGAAATCTGGATATAAGAGATCTGAACTAGTCTCAAAACGTGAAGCTATTATATAGTGTAAGAAGGAGCCAATAAACTCATACCCTGTATGTATCTGCATCGGCAAATCAAAACATTGGGCAACCTCCAATGCATGGATGAAGATGTGATCAATGAAGTTTTTATTCGTGATCCAGAGAGGCTTTCCAGCTAGAGAGACAGACTTTCAATCTAGTTGCAATGTCAGTCAAGTTATAAATCCACTAATATATTAATGCATACCTTGTAAAACATCACTAAGCCCTTCCTCAGCATCCATTTTTGAAACATTTGTATAAATTTCAAGCCCACTGCGGTATGCAGCTATACTTTTGAAACCAACGACTTTAGGAGCATGTGTAATAATCGATAAGGAAACCAAGAAAAACAATGATATTCTTTTGACATAGATCAGATGCCAGAATGAGTTTATGCGCAAAAAGAGAAATAAAAGGATATGACTTCAAATAATCCACAAATAATTCTGTAAATGAGTCCAATGTCCACGCGGTTCCACTTGGACTGCCCTATTGATAATAGAGAGGAAAGAGGAAGAAAAAGTCGGGCTCACAAGCAACAGGTAATCTTATATCAAACAAACAACAACCATATGGGCATATGTTACCATGTGATTACAGGAAATTATTCAAACTCAAATGAAAAGGTTTAAAAGGGCGGATAATGTACAAGGGCATATCACTGAATAATATTGTTTTCCACAAATTCTTAAGGATCAACTTCAGTAAATGCTAAAATATAAAGCAATAACAGTTCAAATGACTGTGGTGTTCTCCTTAATATAATTAAAAATTAAAAAATTTATCTTTAAGTTTTTCAACAGCAAGGTTTTGACCTCACTGACCACCAAAAGCAGTGTAAAAATACTAAAATGTACAGATTTGCAATCAGTTCAATCTGAACATAATCAGAATAATATAGCTCACCTCATCAAGAATCTTCTCAGCCTCACGTTCTATTCTCAATATTCTACCAACAGTAGGGACGAATCTTTTGTGCCACTCAATATCGTATTTTTTGTCTAACTCAAGTCCATCATCAATGAACACGGCTGAGATTCGAGCAGCTTTAAGGCACTTTGCAGTTATCATTTCCACACCAGAGCTGGACCGGTACTCTTGAACAGCATCCAAGGATGACTTGGAGCCATAAAGTTCTGCAATTTCTTTCAAGCTTCTCTAATTATAAACAAAGAACTATGTTAGAAAATTATCAATCTTATCAGTTAATTTAGAAAATCGTTTCTGGAATATGAAAATTGCAGAACTCAACCTTTACATATTACTCTGTTTTTTTCTCACAGAACTAGGTTACAATGGCAAATGGGTCTTTAAAATTCATCTTTTTTTGGAGGTGAAGCACACAAAACATTAATTTCAAAATGAAGTTTCAATAGAGTCCACTAATCCTTCAGATTAACATTAGAGTGACATTTAATGAAATTTACTATACTATAGCTTTTAAGGTTTCCCGCTTAGCTCAGTAACTAGTTGGCATATGTGAGATTTGTCTGCTCCTTGTATCAGTCATGACATCATAAAAGGCTAGAAATCCGCTCTAACTACATAGATTGACCCACCTGATAACTAAGCAAAGCTAAAACAATTGATGTCGAAGGATAGTATATACGTTCAGCACCGAGTAAGTTCCAAAAAAAGATCCAAGAAGTTTTCACTGGGATAAAATTTTCAAAAATACTAGGCGCCTAATGATAAAGAAAATGTTAGCATCCACGGACATTATGTGTGTTGTAAGTACTGATTGGAAACTGAAAAATTATGACATGTACTAGTGTTCTCCTTCGTTTTAAGTCCCTAAATCCAGATTCCATGAAATAGGAATTCAAAAAGGAAGAATCATAAAACATCAAAATGAACTTGGGGGACTCATATCATCGCGATTCGTGATCCTCAATTTGATATCCAGATTTCCTCCATTTTGTGGATTAACAAAGTTTCTAGACGCATTTGAAACAAAGTTTAGGCATTTATAGACGCATAAGATTTGCGAAGTCAACGGACAAAAGAGTGATATCTTCATTTTAAACAGAGCGGTGCGTGTTTCATAACAACTACAAAGTCGTTAATACTTTCCATAGTTTTTCACCTTAAACTGAATGGTATGGGGTACGCCGGATAAGGCATCGCCGGTGGCCTCAGAAAAGCAGTTGAGGAAAGGGAAGTCGGATTCCACGGCCACGATGTTATGCGCGTGTGCATCAACTAGCTCCGCCATCTCCACGGCCGTTTTCAACACTGCGAATCTATCCATTGTCCGTTGGTCTTTCTTCTTGATCTCTTTTATCTTTCCCAATAATTTTGACTGGTTTGAGTAAGTAGGATTTGTTGTCGGCAGGAGCGGATCAAGGATTTGAAAATTGGGGGTTCGACATGTAATAATTTGAGTACCAAACGATTAAAAAAAATTTGAATGATTTAATGTAACATGAATATTAATACTTTATTATACGTGAATAAAGAAATAAAAAAAATTTGTGTTAAAATAAAATAAAAAATATTAAAAAAAATTAAAAGAAAAGATGCCGTGTAACATTAACAAGAAGAGATTGAGAGAAAATAAAAGTAAAAAAATGATTAAGAAGAGATTGAGAGAAAATAAAAGTAAAAAAATGATTAAAACCTAAAGAATGAAAATAAAATAAATATATAAATATAAATAAAAGAGGAATGAAAAAAAACTGTGTTAAAATAAAATAAAAAAATATTAAAAGAAATTAAAAGAAAAGATGACGTGTAACATTAACAAGAAGAGATTGAGAGAAAATAAAAGTAAAAAAAGGATTAAAACCTAAAGAATGAAAATAAAATAAATATGAATGAAAATAAAATAAATATATAAATATAAATAAAAGAGGACAAAAGATCAACCATCAAGGGTCGAATATATGACCTCCGCTGCGAGTAAGTATGTCCCTTACCACCAATCTATTGATAACTTAGATGAACACATACTATATCTATACTAATTACTCCCTCCGTCCCTGAGCATTGTGCACAATTGCTTTTTCACGGATATTAAGAAAAGTTAATTTTTTTACTTTTTCAACCATATTTTGAAGGGTAAAAACGTCCATACAGGTGGGCTAATTGTTTGGGATTAAAGTTAATCCCAAGTACAGTCTATCTACCCATAATATGCCACGTCACCTGCCTAATTTCAAATTAAACACAAGAATTATGAAAAATGAAATATTTTTGCTGTCACTATTTGAGAATACCATTAAATATTGATTCAATTTACTCAAATTAACATTACAGGCTCTTTAATGCTCTAAAAAAATTACAGATTGAAAAAAAGAAACACTTGAATGAAAATTTACATATATATCTGCTCTCAATTTACATTCACCATAGGAATTTTTTTTCCCTCCATGTAAGTTGTCACTTCATTCCATATCCATGTAAAAGTGACACTTTTCCCTCCAATTTTATGCACCAAGAGCCTTTTCCAAATTTCTTCAATTTTCCCTCCAATATTTACACAATAAATAAGCAATGTCAGTGTATTAAATGGCTTCACAACCCTCATAAATCTAAATCATAAGCCTTTAAATGACAGCAATAAATGGGTTCTCATAAAGATATCACTACAGATCAAAAAACCCAAATTTTTCATTTTCTTCTGCAGCATAATGGTAATGGCAAGATGAAATATGGAATGGTGAAGAAAGCATCTGAAATGTTTGGGGTTTCAAGAGGATCCATCCATCTTATTTGGGTTGCTGGGAAGAAGCAAATGAATTCAAATATGCAAGTTAATTTCAAGTCCAACAAGAAAGGCAAAACAAGCTTAAAAAAGATGGTCATAGACTATGAAAAAATAGAGAAAAATTCTTTTGTAAAAAGATCAACTATTCGAAGATTGGCAAAAGAGATGGAGATAAGCAAATCAGTGGTGGGAAGATGGGTCAAAGATGGAGTTTTAAGGCCACATACAAATGCAATAAAGCCTCAACTCACAGCACACAACAAGCTTCAAAGAATGAATTTCAGCTTGCATGCACTTACAATTGACAGGTATTCAAACAAGATTGTATTTGATGAGATGCATAATGTAGTTCACATAGATGAAAAATGGTTCTATATGAGTAGAGCTAGTGAGAGGTATTATCTAGTTCCAGGGGAACAAGAGCCACATAGAACATGCAAGTCAAAAAACTTCATATCGAAGATTATGTTCATGTGTGCAGTCTCAAGGCCAATATTTTCTAGAGATGGGCAGGTTTTATTTGATGGTAAAATAGGAATTTTCCATTTCACTGAAACTGAACCAGCGAAGAGAAATTCAAAGAATAGAATGAAGGGTACCCTAGTTACAAAACCAATTCAGTCCATCAATAAAAATGTGATTAAACATTGCATTGTGAATCAGGTACACTATCAAACCATTATGTTATTGTCATCATTTAGCTTATACAGATCACCATTACACTTGGTTTATCAAAAAAATGACGCTTCATTTTTTTTGCACTATATTTTACAGATTATTCCAGCCATTAAGGCCAAATGGCCTTCTCACATGAGCAAGAACGTAATTATCCAACAAGATAATGCCAAACCCCATGTTGGCATTGATAGTGATCCAGAGTTTATGGTAGCTGCAAACTCTGATGGATTTACTATCAAGCTTGTATGTCAACCCCCTAACTCACCTGATACCAATATCAATGATTTGGGGTGGTTTAGGGCCATTCAATCTCTACAAGTTGACACTGCAAGTTACACTATAGATGAATTGATCAAGAATGTAATGAAGTCTTATGAAAACTTGACACCTCAGACACTTAACAATGTCTTCCTCAGCCTACAATGTTGCCTTACTGAAATATTAAAGGTCAAGGGGGGCAATGACTACAAAATTCCACACATGGGCAAGGCAAAAATGATTAAAGAAGGTGTGCTTCCAAACAACTTATATGTTGATGAAGAGATCGTAAAGGAGTGCATCAACAAACTTGTGGAAGAAGGTCAGAATTATGCCCATATGTATGACATTTCAGATTTGATGTCGGGGCTTGGTTACTAAATTTGAAATCTATGTGCAGGTTCCTTTTTTGTTTTTTCTTTTGTGTTTACAACATAAACATTGGACTATAAGTATGTCCATATGATGTTTATGTTGTGTTTAAGTTGTAAACATTCATTTTGTGCAATCAATCGTGTATTAATTGGTTGTTGTCCTCAGAAAATATTCATCCCAGGACATAGAATTGTGTTTAACCTTAACGATGACTTAAAATTTCAAGATACACTCTCTTACATGCATGACTTTTAATTTGTTAATGACTTTATTTTCATCACATGAGCACATGAATCATATTCTTTTTGCCATCAAAACTAATTCATCAAAAGCACATACCAAGCTCAACAGAAAATTATTAAAGCCAACTTAAACATCTTAAAATTCCATCACAGAGTAGTGTGGTTTTGTTTCATAACAGCCCTTAGCATTAGTGCATCACTATGCATTCAATAGGGAAAAAAGTAATCCAACACAAATTAAGCATAAAATCAACCCACCAGCCTCAGAATGAATCCATCAAGCAACAAGAACTAGTCCATCAAAGATTAGGGTGTTTCTAACTCATCATTTCCCTCAGATGAATTTCATCATAGGACAGTTATCAAGCTCAACAGATCAATTCAACCAAACAAGTTTTCTTTTGAATATCAATCAAATTAGACTCACAAGGCACTCTTAAAATAAGAAACATCATATTTTCAATACTGCGAACAAGAGCCTCGCACGGCTGTAATCACATCAAAGGGCACATATCATGCATATTCTCAGGACAAAAGTTTTATTATCCAAAGATCACAGTCTTTGTAAACCCAAACCAACAATAAGAATTGAGAATCAGAATAGGTATACCTTTGACCAGGATAACAGAAACAGAGCGGTCACAAGGCAACCACCAGCGTTGAAGACACACGGCCCTGATCGAAATTTGGAAAAGCCCTATAATCCCGCGGGGCGAGATCGACGGGCTGGAAGCGAAAAGTCCTAGACTGAGATAAGCGTGGTGTGCACAGGACACAAATAGGCCAGTGCGGTCGCCGATTTAAAGATCCCGCAGAGAACAAAGCGATCGCTGCTCGACCGCCGACTCTGTGGAAAGTGATGGAGGAAGCTGGCGGCGCTGGTCTGTCGTGAATGCATCTCAGCGGTGAGTGGCGGTTCGTGGGCTCGTCAGAGGCGATGGCCTGGAGGCACGTCAATTGAAGTCGGGCGTGGCTGATATAAATGGTAACGGCGAACCCAGATCGATTTCGGAGTCTGATTGTGTCAGGCCGCCAAAGGTGAATCTGCGCAGAGCGGAAACGAGGCTGGGAGACTCGTCGGACGTTGCTGGGAGATGGAAACAACCATGAATTTCAGCGTGATGAGAAGGCAGTGAAGATCAGCCAGACGGCTAGGCCTGAAATAATTTGAGGATTTGATTACGTGTTTAGATTTTTTATGTTTTGGGTTTGGGTTTAAATTGGGATAATTTAATGATTTAGTTTAAGTTAGAAAATTAACAGATTAATTGATGTATTAAGTGTGGTTTAATTGAATGGCAAACTTGAAATTATGATGAATTGGTAAGGGTAAATTTTATGAATTTTTTACCAAATTTAGATTGTTCACAATGTATTGGGACGAACGAAAATAGAAAGTGCACGCATTGCTCTGGGACGGAGGGAGTATTTTCTAATTTGGGGGTACAACTGTACCCATGTACCTTAACTAGATCCGCCCCTGGTTGTCGGTGCGAGCATGCGACGTTTATGTAGAGCAGCTAGCTTGGTCAATGAAAATGAAAGTTTAATTAAGGAAAATTCGGAGCGAGTGGTGGTCCTGGTGGATAACTGGATATCTTATCCATATTACGTTGAATACTCTCTATCCAGATTGAATTGCATGTTTTACCATAAAATTATACTCTACAAATGACCATTAAATCATTAGAGCATATATAGTGAATTTTAAATATTGATTGTAATATGTGGCATGCATCCAAAAAGTAGAATAAAAGATGAAACACTGAGTTGAATAAGTGATCTCATTTGCTCTCTCGTTTGGTATATTAGCGGCTCGTTTGGCAGGTATAAAGTGGTATTATGGTGGTAAATATTACTTCATGTATATTTATATTAGTGGATAATATGAAAATATAAGTTTGTTTGGTAGGATGTTTAAAGATTGAGATTAATATTTTGAAGGTGTTTGATAGGTGTTAGTAATATTAAGTATAAAGTGTAATATTATATTTATGCCCTCGTTACATTTGTGAATTGTCAATTATATATATATATATATATATATATATATATATATATATATATATATATATATATATATATATATATATATATATGGGTGGGTAATATCGGCATACTGAAAATATCTATATCGTACCGAAATTTTCGGTATGAAAAATTCATACCAATACCGAAATTTCGGTATACCGATTTTTCTGTATACCAAATTTTTGATAAATTAAATCGAATATCGTACCGTAAATTACATCATAGCGATTTTTGATAAATACCGATTAATACCCCGAAACATTGGCATACCGTTTCATACTGAAAATTCGACATACTGAAATAATAAAATTAATATAAAAATATTTCAAAATAATTAAATTTTCTAATCTCGAACATTCTACTTTAATGACAATTATGTCCATTCTAATTTATTCATGAATTTTTTTATATATATTTTAGATAATAAATTATTGGTTATTATATTTTTATGTAGTATATTTTAATTTATAAGTGTATTACATTTTTATTTACTTTTATTAGAGTTTATTTTAAAATTTAAAAAATAAATATGAATAAATATAATACATAAATACATACATATAATTTAAATATATTAATAATATATTATGTATAATTAACTTTTAAAAAAATAAATATAAAATTTTTTGGTATTTTGATATCAGTATACCGATACCAAAATACTTAAAAAAATCGGTATATCGAAATATCGAAAATTTTAATATAAAATACTGATACCATACTGAAATTATCACTACGATAATCATACCGTACCAAAAATTTTGGTATGTTGAAAATTCAACATTTTTTAGTATTTTTTGATACGACAAGCGCGGTATACCGAATTTTTTATATTTTTCCCCACCCTTACTAATATACTCCTTATTTATTTATTTATTTACTTAGATAAAGATGATCAAAACAAACTTATATTATTTAAATTTTTTCTTTTATTTTCTTAATACAACCATTTAGTAAATAATATTTTGTTGTAAAATTTATTTATAAATAAATAATATTTTAAATATATTAAAACAAAAGTTATTTTTTACATTTCTATTTTAACTTTGCGTCATCATCTTCTGTGACTGTGTATTATTTTCAAAAGAAATAAGAGTTAATTCCTAAAAATTCACCAACTTAGTGTGGATTTTCAAATATATCACAACATTTTAGTTTTGTCAATTCAATACATGATTTATTTAATAATTTCAATTCTATCACGAACTTTTATTTTTGTCAATTCAATACACGATCTATTTAATATTTTCAATTTTATCATTATTTTTTTACAATTTCACACACCATTTATTTCATACTTTCACTTCAATTTATTATTTTTATTATTATTATTAAAAGTTATTTAAAAGTTAAAATACATAGGTCGAAGACTTATTTCGTAAGATTATTTTTTTCCCTGTTATTATAATAGTAAATTCACAATTGTAATTAACTAGTGATAGGAATTATTTTAATAGGTCGACCGTTTGTAAATTTATTTTTAACTATAATTAATAAAATTCTATTTTTTTTCTCTGTTCGACTTAATTACTATTATTATAGTAAACTCAAAATTATAATAAAAATATTATATAAATGAAATTCATTGAAAATAAAGATTTTATAGTGAAAGAAATTAGTAATTAATTTGAATTTAAAATAAAAAAGAAAAAAGAATGGAGTATAAATCTCATCAATTAATAAGTACACAGTTTTATAATAATAATAATAATAATAAATTAAATTGAAAATATGAAATAAGTAATGTATCAAATTATAAAAATAAAACTTATGATAGAATTGAAAATATATTAAATAGATCGTGTATTGAATTGACAAAAATAAAATGTCATAATAGAATTGAATTAATAAGTACACAGTTTTATAATAATAATAATAATAAATTAAATTGAAAATATGAAATAAGTAATATATCAAATTATAAAAATAAAACTTATGATAGAATTGAAAATATATTAAATAGATCGTGTATTGAATTGACAAAAATAAAATGTCATAATAGAATTGAAAATATTAAATATATTGTGTATTGAATTGACAAAAATTAAAGGTCGTGATAGATTTGAAAATCCTGGTGGTGAATTTTTTAGAAATTAACCCAAGAAATAATATTAATAATTTGCATATCCTCCTAATTTCACACTATCGTCAGTAAAAAGAAGAATGTTCATTAATTCAATTCAAATTTACACATGAATCCTAATTTTAGAAACCTTGATTAAATCAAATTCAAACATAAATTTAATTAAAAATATTATAGAATTAATTAGGGCAAAACATTTTAATTGAGTAGAAATCAAACACTAATCACACAAATTCATTCTCTTTAACTCTTGATTCAAATCAAAGATCTTAATTTAAATAGTTTTTAAGATTGAAATGTCAATTAATGATATTTCACATTTATATTTAATGTTATATTTTAGAATTATTCTTCTAGATTTGATTTAGCTAATGCAATATTTTTTTATTTATTAAAATTTATAATTTTCTAATTAGTAGTATTATTTAAATTTTGAATACTCCAAAATCTAATTAAACATTAAATTTTATTTTTATTTAAATATTTATTTTATTATTAAAACTAATTGGTCATTTAGATTTTCATTACGTAAATTATGTCAACATTTTATTTCTATATTTTTTTAAAATACAAATTTAATATTTTTATTTAATTAATAATAAAAATAGACTCTCTCTTTTTTTTCTTTCAGAATAAAACTCTTTAATAAAATTCATTATTTGAATTATTATTTTTACCTATATAAAAATAAATTAATATTATACTTTAATTTTATTAGTTTAGGAGGATTAATACTATATACAAAAAAAACCCTTAATTACTATTAGATACAAATATACAAAAATATTACTACTAACTAAAAAAATATATAGTGATATTTCAATATTACCCCTACAATGTGCTGCACATAAATGTTGTGTGCATCAAAAGTTCATGTGCAGCAAAGTGTGTGCAGTAACAAAAGTGTGTGCAGTAAAAAAAGTGTGTGCAGCAAAAAAGTGTGGTGGTCCAGCAGAGCTCCGGCGGCAGCGGCGGTCCGGCAGTGCTCCGGCGACCGACCGGCGGAGCTCCGGCGACGGCGACAGTTTTCGGCAGCCGACCGACAGCGGTGGGTGGGGGTTTAGGGTTTGTTGTTTAAAAGTGTATGGTTTAGGGTTATATTTGATATTTTACTTTAATATTTTGTATGTAATAGTAATTATTTTAAATCAATGTATCTAATAATAATTAGGGGTATAAAGTGTGTATCTAATAGTAATTTTTCCATTTTATTATAATAAATTGTATAAAAATGAAGTAATAAATGTTTTTAAAATAAAAATTGAATGGCGCATGCAATTTTGATTAAATCTGCGAACATTGGAATACAACTGTCATCTAATAAGGATAGAATTTAAAGACTTTATCTGAATGTACTGTGTGATCCTTCTTACTAATATACCACGGTCAGCTCCGCATAATTTACGTAAAGAGGCACGGTGTTTTCTACCGGGCTGTTACTTTTATTACAGGGCTCCTTATTATCACTATTTTTGCTACCAAACATATTATAAAGGCATACAACATGTGCTATGTAAACCTATTGAGAGGGCGTTTACTTTCTTCATTTAGTTTCATTTAGTTTAGATAACCCATGACAATTTAACATTTAACCATGACAATTCAATTTATTTTATGTGTCAAATAAACTTTTATTTATGATATACTTTGTGGGTTTGATTATACCCTTACATATAAGTTTACTTTTTTACCCTTGCATATTTTCTTCAATTATTCATATGTAATATACCAAACCATGAAGAATTCTGCAATTAACTACTGCAATGAATTATTCATATTTTATTCATGTAACTACCATCACATTATTAATCAACGGAACACGATTATCATCATTTTCATTGTAACACATTCTAACTAGAAACTATTTGATCCACACTTATGACACTTCAATTGCATTTTTAGAACAATTTATCATACCTGCTATCAAAACGTATTACTGAAACAAGTTTAGTCAGCTCAGATTAAGGCAGATTATGAGAATATATAGAGCATTCTTGATGAAAACAGAGATGCTCTTCAATAAGCCCATTTTCGTTGCACTCGGTACACATCTTCTGCTTTTCTTCGTCTTCATCGAACACTTTTCGACTCCCATAACACTTTATTTATAGATTGCACAGGTAAACACTTGATCAACCTCACTAGTTCACCTCCTTCGTACAATTGTCGTACAACATCTTCTCCTCCGATGTATTTTTCCTTGATGAACATCATATATGGTTCTGTCCGATAACTCTCTGCAATTCATTGTACGCACTAAACCCTCGAAAAAATCATGCATTGCCACTAGTTGTTGGATTGTATACTAAAAGTCTAGCTTTTTGTATGAACAATGTTATAACAATTTATTTGAAATGAGAATCATATGATCAAATGATTGCGTCTTATAATTTATTCGATGCAATAGTCCACTTACTTTATACTGTAGATATATGTTGTGCGACAACACGCGGAATATCATATTATCATTTTCCTTATAAAGTGTAAACAGATGCTCACAATTGAGATAGACGGGAACTCTCTATCGGGATGGTTGTAGTGTGATTTGGTATTAGTTTGTCTTGAATATAGAATCACATTAGTATGCTTTCTGTGTATTGAGTAGGACCACTTGAGATCGTTCGACTTATACTGACTTATAGAAGAACTTGATCTCAGTTATTATGGATGTTCGTGCTCTTAATCCCTATACAAAAATCTCGACACGTAAGGCAGTATATATTTCTTTGATTCATCAATGGGTGAGATTTACATGTATTAAATCAATAAACTCGGTGAGTTGGGAAATAGTGTTGTCTCTATGGAGTGCTGTTAATTGTAGACGGAATCCATGTCCGTTATAGGTTGATGATGTCCCCTTGAGGAGCTCGTAAGGATTATCATGTAAACCATGCAGGTGAATTTATTCCGGCATGATAATGAGGTTGAGTGGTACTACTCTCGAATGAGATATTAATTAATGGAGTTGTCAGTAACTTAATTAATTAATGGGCATTGTATATCTTAAACATGGGGAGACTAACGGGCTCATAATAAGAAGGAGCTTATAACGTAATTATGGGATTAGAACGGTAGTATAGTAATAATATTTTGGCCGCGACTATCCATACACATAATTTTCACGGATACACCCACCTTCATTAATATTTTATAGGAAATGTCAAAAATATCCTTCATAATAAATTACAACCATACACACACATCTTACTCAATATTTATTTAAAACTTATTTATACACCCACCCATCCACCAAACATACTAAAATATCTCTATACACTCACCACTCCAATAAAATTTTCATACATCCTTCCACCTCTTTTGAACTAAAAAAAAAATCTAGTTCAAGAAAACATCTTTGGGTCATACCCACACACATAAGTAGCATAATGATGGACAAAGGTAGCTCAAAGATGATAGTGGTATATGTTGTGTTTTAACCGATTAAAATGTAGTTTTTTTTTCTAAAATTGCAAAATATCGTCCAACCAGGGCTGAATGAGACGGCAATTTTCGACCACCACTGGCCGACAGAAATAATACATGGTCGACCACCACTGACCGACAGAAACAATACATGGTCGTCCAATACTGGTCGACATTTATATAAGTTTTCGGCCACTACTGGACGAAATTTTGAACATTTATATATAAGGGTGTATTTGTAAAAGAATAGTGGGTGTATATATAATTTCTAATAGTGTATCAAGTAATGGGCTTATTCGTGAAAATTGTGTGTGTGGATAGCCGCGGTATTATATTTTAGTGGTATATATTATTATTATTGGACTTAAGTATAAGCTTTGGGCTAAGCTTAGATACTTAAGCCCAATGAAGGGCCAACTCTAATTTCTCCTCCTGGTCCCTGCTGTAGCCCATATATATAAGTCATCTCAACTGTCACAAATCCTAATCAACTGATTAATCATGCTTAACACTGTGAGGAGGGTAGAGAAACAGCAGATTGAGAAGATCTCGAAGATTATCACCCACACGACGTCGAGATTGAACTTGGGAATACAACAGAAGACCGGAAGGTTGTTTGCTGCTAATATCCGTCAACTTGCATAATTTTTCTAAAATCTTATAGAACTCAAAACTGTTCATGTGATATATTAACGGAAAGCCACTGAAGAGAGAATCGTTTTGGCTCGTAAATCACTCAAATCGGAGATCAGACAAGAGAGTTATGCCCAAAACAGTGAGGCTGTGCAGTTTGCCAGCGAGAATTTTTCTTCTTCAACATACCCCTGGTGAAAGGTAATACGTTTCTTTATTTTCATGCTTTCGCTGAATTAGAAACGTATGAAACCCTAATGGTTCATGTTAACCAAATGATCGAATGCCAACACTAGTGACATCCATTGTAACACCCCAATATTTCATAATCTATATTTTCATTAATTTTTTCTTTTAAATAAAAGAAATTATATAGTTATATCTTTAATGAAAAGTGTGTGTGTATATATATAATAATAATAATAATAATAATATATTTAAGATATTTTCTCAAGTTGCATTTTTGGATAAGGACTAATTATAGATAAGATTATGAATAGTGATAATGATTAGATAAGTTTGATGACATGGGTATTGGATAAGTTTGGGAGATTTGAATATTAAAAATTATTACACTTATCCATTTATCTTCTATATATATATATATACACATATATATACACCTATCTTTCACCACTGTTAATTGAGAGATTACTAAGGAGAAATCGATCAAAGTAAGTACATTGCTAAGAGATAAATTTTCTTTTCATATATATATATATATATTTGCATATACTACGCATATACATATGTTCTCATGTTTCTAAAAAAAAACACACGCGCACACATATACATACACATTGTTCATATTGTAGCTTCCTCATTTCGTTAGTTAATCTTATCATGTTATATATGAAAATGATCGCCTCGATGCATAGATTCCAAATATATAACTCTTTAATGAAATAGATGTGATATGAGTTAGTTAAGCTCCGTCGAAGTTTTTAGCCCTTTAATGGTATATTTTGTTTCGTTGGGACATAACTTTGATATTATAGGTCATTTTGAAGCTCTCCTCGTGAGGATCACAAACATATAATTACTTTTGAGTTTGGACGTGAAATGAAGAAGTTGGGAAGAAACCCACTACGCTGTATAAATTTCATATTTTCAAAACTTCAATATTTTGATACAAAATTGGTAATGTTGTGATCCTCGTCTCACGAGGACTCCAACTGTATTTTCAGAATTTTAATTGGAGTTGTATAATTCAAGTTGGGTCATTTTGTAATAAGGATAAAGTTTAGGGTAAGTTTAAATGAAAATTTTATATAATACAGGGACTTGATTGTAATTTATAAAAATATAATAATAATAATAATAATAAATAAAATTTCATAATTTGAGAACGTATGGATGTTAGCAGCTGTTTTGAAAATCATCAATTATTTTAATTTAACTTTTATATTTATATTTATAATAATTTAACTTTATTATAATATATATATATATATATATATATATATCAACTTTTTATAATTTATATGTTTGTATTATTTAATTTTAAATGTTAATAATAATTTTATGACTAATTACTATTTTAGGTATAGAATCTTTATTTAATATTCATTTTTAATAAAATTAATATCATTTGTATTTATAATGTTACGATTTATTATTAAAGTTGTAGACTAAGATCGTTAAATTACTATTTGAAATTTTAAAAGAAATATGTATTTCTATTTTATTTTAACTTATTTTATTTAACGATTAATTATTTATATTTTCTTAAGTTAATAAGTAGTTACTTCTTTATTGTATAATATTAGAAATTTAATTTAATTTAAGTACTAGGAATTATTATTAGAAGTAGAACTCAGTTTAGTATACCCTTGCAGGCATACCTGAGACCGAAGAGCAAGTCTAGTCCAATCTACTTTTTTCCTAAAAGTTCAAGGTGGGTGTAACTTTCACTCTTTACCGAGTGCTACATTTTTATGTCATGATTGCTATGTTAAGATGTGATATGTGTTACTTATATGTCATGTTATGTGTCATGTGTGCTTTTAGTTCGATGACAAATATTTTCTTACTAACACTTGTACGGGGTGACGACTCAGTGCACATATACCAACTAACACAAGTTACTGGCTACGTCGGTTCAGCACTAAAATGTATTTCAAAGTATGCTAACATCGTACTGGGGTGACGACCCGGTGCACATAAACCAACTAACACAAGTTATCGAATGACGGTTCGGTCTAAAATATTTTTATTTAGTTATCGAATGACAATATGCAAAATTATTTTATTAAATTGGCATATGTTACATTTTTTGATATGTTTGGCATGTATATTTATTTTTAACTGTGCAATCATTTAAGTTAATCCACTGAGTGTATTTTAGATGCTCACCACTTATTGATTTTCAGAATAAGGTTTAGAAGATGAAGAGGCTCTTGCAGATGTCCCAAGCCCTTAGAAGACTTTATATTATGACTTATATTTTAGTATTCTATTAGAACTTTATTATAGATATATTATCTGAACGTACTTATTTTGGATATTCACTCTACTCGGGTGAGTAGACGTTAATATGTAACAATCTTTATGCAACTTTTACTTTATTATATTATCACTTTGGGGATTTTAATATTATTCCACTGTGCATTCTCGATCCCTTTATTACTATATTAGGAATTGTATATCTAGTAGCGTTCCAATCCTATAGCGTAACTCGGGGCGTTACAGCGTGGTATCAGAGCAGTCTATCTAAGACTTGCTCAAATACCTAACTTAGAATTTCATACCATACCCTAGGATTGATTATTCTATGACTATGATGTGACTACACTTTAGGATTCTTATGTGAGTTTAATTTATATACTAGTATATAATATTAGTAATATTTTGACCAGATCATGAGTCGGAGAAGACCACAAAACTTACCTACTAATGAGAATCTTGAGAAGGTTTATGGTGACCCAGGAGATGATTTAATGACAATCCTTCGAGGATTGGCGCAATAATTTCTTGCAAACTCTACACGACCACAACCACCACCAGAACCTATTCTTAGAAATGAACCAGCCTTGGTAATTGAACAATTCTGATATTTCAATCCACCAACGTTTAATGGAATGGAGGATCCTGCGAAAGCTGAGAAATGGTTAAGGTCGTTGGACAAGATTTTCACCTATCTCGATTGCAATGATGCACAGAAAATCGCGTGCGCTATTTTTCAGTTCGTGTGTGAAGTTGATTTTTGATGGGAGGCTTACGGACGTATCAAGACACCTGAGCAAAAGGCTAGGATGACATGGGAAGACTTCAATGAGGTGATCATTCAAAACTACATGCCACAGTCGTATCGAGATGACAAGGAGAGTGAGTTTCTTCACTTGAAGCAAGAAAAAATGAGTGTGCTAGAATATGATAGATAATTCAATCAATTTTCTAGATTTGCAACACATCTCGTTAATAAGGAGGCAAAGAAGTCTAGACGATTTGAGAAGGGATTACGATCCGGGATTAGCACTATCGTGGCAGGGCAAGGAATGATGACCTTTGCGGAAGCATTTTCTAGAGCTCAATAAATTGAATCTCAACAGAAAAACAACAACAGAAATGTGATAGAGATACCTATAAAACGCAAGTGGGAAGAACCAATGATAGAGAATGGAAACCACGAGAGTCAAAATAAGCAAATTAAGATCGGAGAGGGTTCAACACCAAACCTACAAGAAGTGAGATCTCATTATCCAATATGTGGAAAATGCCACATCGGGAAATGCTTGATGGGAATGAAGATTTGCTATCGTTGCAAACAGCCAGGACATACAATGCCAGAATACCCAAGGAACAAGGCACCAGAAAGACAGAGTGTCAAGCCAGTTTGCACATACGCTATGACACAACAAGAAGTTGATGAAGAACCAAAAACGATGACAGGTATTTTATGTTCTTTTATATCGGGTATAATAAATAATACTCCCTCTGTCCCGGAGAAGTTGGTATAATTTTTTTGGGCACGGAGATTAAGGAGTATAATAATTTAATGTAAAGTGAAGTGAGATAAATAATATTTAATGTGTAGTGAGTAGTTGTATTAGATGTGATATGTGGGGTCCATGAGAATAAATTAATTATTTTTGTGTGTGTCTCATGTATTAAAAAGAAAATGTGTCAACTTTAGTGGGACAAACCAAAAAGGAAAGTGTGTCAACTTATATGGGATGGAGGGAGTACATAAATAGGTAAATTTCTTGATAAGTGAAATTTCGAGGACGAAATTATTTTTAGGAGGGTAGAATGTAACACCCCAATATTTCATAATCTATATTTTCATTAATTTTTTTCTTTTAAATAAAAGAAATTATATAGTTATATCTTTAATGAAAAGTGTGTGTATATATATATATATATACATATATATATATAATAATAATAATATATGTAAGATATTTTCTCAAGTTGTATTTTTGGATAAGGACTAATTATAGATAAGATTATAAATAGTGAATTATTATATAAGTTTGATGACATGGGTATTTGATAAGTTTGGGAGATTTGAACATTAAAAATTATTACACTTATCCATTTATCTTATATATATACATATATATACACCTATATTTCACCACTATTAATTATGAGATTACTAAGGAGAAATCGATCAAAGTAAGTACACTGCTAAGAGAGGAATTTTCTTTTCATATATATATTTGCATACACTACGCATATACATATGTTCTCATGTTTCTAAAAAAAACACACGCGCACACATATACATACACACCGTTCACATTGTAGCTTCCTCATTTTGTTAGTTAATCTTATCATGTTATATACGAAAATGATCGCCTCGATGCGTAGATTCCAAATATATAAGTCTTTAATGAAATAGATGTGATATGAGTTAGATAAGCTACGTCGAAGTTTTTAGCCCTTTAATGACATATTTTGTTTCATTGGGACATAACTTTGATATTATAGGTCATTTTGAAGCTCTCCTCGTGAGGATCACAAACATATAATTAGTTTTGATTTTGGACGTGAAATGAAGAAGTTGGAAAGAAACCCACTTCGCTGTATAAATTTTATATTTTCAAAACTTCAATATTTTGATACAAAATTGGTAATGTTGTGATCCTCGTCTCACGAGGACTCCAACGGTGTTTTCAGAATTTTAATTGGAGTTGTATAACTCAAGTTGAGTCATTTTGTAATAATGTTAAAGTTTAAGGTAAGTTTAAATAAGAATTTTATAAAATACAGGGACTTGATTGTAATTTATAAAAATATAATAATAATAATAATAATAATAATAACAATAATAATAATAATAATAATAAATAAATAAAATTTCATAATTTGAGAACGTATGGATATTGTTAGCAGCTGTTTCGAAAATCATCAATTATTTCAATTTAACTTTTATAATTATATTTATAATAATTTAAATTTATTATAATATATATATATATATATATATATATATCAACTTTTTATAATTTATATGTTTGTATTATTTAATTTTAAATGTTAATAATAATTTTACGACTAATTACTATTTTAGGTATAGAATCTTTATTTAATATACGTTTTTAATAAAATTAATATCATTTTTATTTATAATGTTACGATTTATTATTAGAGTTGTAGACTAAGATCATTAAATTACTATTTGAAATTTTAAAAGAAATATGCATTTCTATTTTATTTTAACTTATTTTATTTAACGATTAATTATTCATATTTTCTTAAGTTAATAATTAGTTACTTCTTTATTATATAATATTAGAAATTTAATTTAATTTAAGTACTAGGAATTATTAGTAGAACTCAGTTTAGTATACCCTTGCAGGCATACCTGAGATCGAAGAGCAAGTCTAATCCAATCTACTTTTTCCCTAAAAGTTCAAGGTGGGGGTAACTTTCACTCTTTACCGAGTGCTACATTTTTATGTCATGATTGCTATGTTAAGATGTGATATGTATTACTTATATGTCATGTTATGTGTCATGTGTGCTTTTAGTTCGATGACAAATATTTTCTTACTAACACTTGTACGGGGTGACGACTCGGTGCACATATACCAACTAACACAAGTTACTAGCTACGTCGGTTCAGTACTAAAATATATTTCAAAGTATGCTAACATCGTACTGGGTAACGGCCCGGTGCACATATACCAATTAACACAAGTTATCGAATGACAGTTCGGTCTAAAATATTTTCATTTAGTTATCGAACGACAATATGCAAAATTATTTTATTAAATTGGCATATGTTACATTTTATGATATGTTTGACATGCATATTTATTTTTAACTGTGCAATAATTTAAGTTAACCCACTGAGTGTATTTTAGACGCTCACCCCTTATTGATTTTCAGAACAAGGTTTAGAAGATGAAGAGGCTCTTGCAGATGTCCCAAGCCCTTAGAAGACTTTATATTATGACTTATATTTTAGTATTCTGTTAGAACTTTATTTCAGATATATCATCTGAATTTACTTATTTTGGATATTCACTCTACTCGGGTGAGTAGACGTTAATATGTAATAATCTTTATGCAACTTTTACTTTATTATATTATCGCTTTGGGTAATTTTATATTATTCCATTGTGCATTCTCGACCCTTTTATTACTATATTGAGAATTGTATATCTAGTAGCGTCCCAACCCATAGCGTAACCCGAGGCGTTACATCCATGAGTGCCATGAAAGATGAAATTAACCCCAAAATCCATTATAACTCTGAAAGATATATAAAAAACCTATAAGCCCATCAACAACACAACTATACACTCAAGATCTTATCATTAACAACTTAGTCATGGCTTTCCAATTATTTGCTTACAACCAAGAAGCATATCAAATTTTCAAAAAAATAAAAAAAAATTAGGGATTCATATTTGGGAAAACACAAATAAAAAAAAAAACAACTCTACATCCCAACAAAAAATAAGTAATGGATACAATCCCGACACCCTAGATGGAAAATGGGAAAAAAGAAAAACTTACACAAGATCGAAGAGAATGGAGAGATGGTCGTTACATTCTTCTGCCGGCGAGAGTCAACGCAAACCAAAGATTTCGCCTTTCAAGTGTAGAACACGACCCAACCCTCTCGCTTACAGTAGGATATCACCATTCTAATGGGGAAACGTAGAACACAAGAGAATGACGCCTAGGTTGGAGTGACAAGATCTTGCTATGAAGAAGAAAAAAATGAGGGCAAATAAGTAATTTTCTCTTCTAAACCCACAGAACAATAGTTAACCTCGGGATATTTAAGTCAAGTAAACATTGTATTTTTATCAATTAACCCGAACCTGATTGGTAACCCTTCAAAATTATATATTCCTATTCTCCACTACTGTATATTACTCCATCCGTCCCATCACAAGGGTGACAAAACTTTTTGGCACATAAATTAAAGGATATAATATTTAATGTGTAGATGAGGAGATATAAATAATATTTAATGTAAAGTGGGAAGGTGTATTAATGTGGAGTGTGGGTCCCATGATGATATATTAATTGCTTTGTGAGGGTCTCTACTAAAAAGGAAAATACACCTCTTGTGTTGGGACGATCGAAAATGATAAAATGCACTCCTTGTGATGAGACGAGAGTAGTACTATCAATCTCATTCCAAATTCCACCAAGAGCTCATTTGGTACCCCTTAGAGTGCGTTTACTTCTATTGTTATACCATGTTTAGAGTGGTTTACATGGGTTAAATTTTGTTTACTAATTCGAATATAAGATATGATCATTTTTTTTCGTTCAAAATTAATGATTTTTTTTCTTTCAAAATTATTGAGTAGTAGTTTCTTTTTATTCATATTACAATTACAATAAATGGTAATAATAAAATAATAATACTAAGGTAAGTTAATCATTTAGTATATTTTTCTTATCTTGCTATTTTGTTGTATATTATTATTTTAGTTGGTCTCTTATTTCTCCAGGTGCTAAAAGTGTATGAGAGTACAATATTTGTTTTAAATGATATACACTTTAACTAATAAGGGTACAATATTTTTTTGTTATAAAAGCTATACACTTTCATTAATTTTTTAAAATTTTTTTTTGCAAAAAATAAAAGATACACATCCTTATACTAAAGAGTATACCATCTAATATTAAAGAATATCTGGGCGCACGGTGTCCACGAGAAATACAAATTTTAGCCTTATTATTTTAATATTATAATATATGTTTTATAAGTAAATAGTAATTTTTAATTGTATGTTCTATGGTTAACTATTCCTCGAATTCACATTGTTAAAAAAATAATAATAATAACTTTATTAACTTTTGAGTGTAATATGATATTTTTAGGTAGTGAATACTAATATATAACACAAACACTTGTGTAAATCGGATGTACGGTGTAAACCTTGTGGTTTCTCCTTCCAATCCTATAAACATATATATTGATAGGTGTTTAAATTAAAGAGCTACAAGGGTTTACGGTTTACAAGATACTAACTTTATATTAATATATTAACTTTACGCTCAAAATATATTAACTTATTATTAATAAAAACATACTTTATTCATTCCCTTCAAGCATCCCACCCAAATAGTCACATTTTATTTTATTTTATCTATATACGGGTTTGAGAAGAGTACGGATAATTTAAGAAAATTCAATTAGAGTTCGGGACGGATATGCATATATGCATTGGGTAACCGTGTGTAATTGTTTATATATAAATCATGCAAATATATACTCATATATATACACCCATATATATTCAATAATATAATAAAAATATGGGATCCAAATTCCCACTAATACAACTACTCACTACACATTAAATAATGTAGTATGAAGTAGTACTTATCCACGTGAAAAAAATATTCCCTCCGTCCGCTTCTAAGGTAACCATTTGCTTTTTGCACGTGGATAGTTCTAAGGTCTTTATTTGTTTTTTGCATGTGGATTAAGAAGTATTATTATTATAGATAAAGTGGGTAGTTGTATTAGAGGGAAGTGGTGGGTCATATTGTGTACTTTTTTTTATTAAATAGATAAAATTGATATATTTGAAGCGGACGCCAGGAATAGTGAAATGGGAGTACTTTATTTGAGTGGGAAGGAGGGAGTATAAAACAATAAATAAAAATGGCAAAAACTTGTGTGCAC
Organism: Pogostemon cablin; assembly: GCA_023678885.1. Taxonomy (NCBI): domain Eukaryota; kingdom Viridiplantae; phylum Streptophyta; class Magnoliopsida; order Lamiales; family Lamiaceae; genus Pogostemon; species Pogostemon cablin. Next base: position 94,801 of record CM042977.1, on the reverse strand, counting down.
CCGGGCGCACGGACCACACTCCATGCGCCTTTAGAATTTTGTGTTAAATTGTATACCATTTAGTATAAAGATGTGTACCCTTTATTTTCTAAAGAAAAATAAAAAATATTAATGAAAAGTGTATACCCTTTACAACAAAATGATGTACCCTTATTAATTAAAGTGTATACCCTTTAGAACAAAATAATATACCCTTACCTATAATACTAAATTCTAAAGGCGCACGGCGTGCCTTCGGGCACAAAAGCCTCACTCAATAAAAATTTATACATTTTCTTAAAATTTTTTTAAACAAAATTTAGTAATGGAACGGCTATTTACACCCTTAAAATTACTGAACGAACCCCAAAAAACTTTTTAATTATTCTTAATAATTTTAAGAAAACTAAAATACCCTAACTACTAAATATACCCCAAAATAAATCTCTCACATTCTTTCCAAGAGCTGAACTAATGGATGTCGTTCGTCAGCCGGAATCGAACCACCCTTCATCGGCAGCAAACATAAGCTAAGAGGTGATTTTCGAACCGTGTTGCTGAGTCATTGCCGCAACGAGTCCGAGTCGTCGACTTCTCCTGCCACTAGTGCCACCACGGATCCTCGAAGATTCTAGAAGCATTCCTGGAGTCGGACTTCTGCTTGCAGCACAGAGGCGACGAGAGCGCCGAACGGTGTTCGTCCGCAACTCCGGCCTTGCAGTGCTCTAGTTCCAGATGACTATGGTGGCGTCAAAGATTTCCGAAGTGATGATTTGGAAAGGAAGCAGCAGTGGTTCTGGTGGTGAGTAGAAGTAGAGAGATTTCTCGCAGGCTAGCACGACAGATAAGTTTCCGGTGCAGACGAATCCGGCGAGGAGGCTCGCGAGGCTGGATGGCGCAGTAGAGCGGCGACGAGACCACCCGTGGCGGCTTAGCGTTTCCGGCGCTGCTGCGGCTGACGCGGCTCGATTGCAAACGGCTGCGCTCTGGCGACAAGCAGCGCGGCTGGGCTTGGCCGGAACGAAGTCGACGGCGGGCGATGGGGCAGATCCGCGGCGGCTATTTCCGTCAAGAGAACGGCGGCCATGGAAGATTCGACATAAACAGCGGTGCTGAATGAGAACTTCTTGTGGAAAAAATGAATTCCCGTCAGTTTCAAGGGAAGGATGAGAGAGAAAGTGATCAGTCTCATATCAAGATTTATATACAATAATGAAGATGGCAATTTTGATGATGCTTTTGAGATTGCCATTGAAGGGGTTTTGAAGAGGTTTCACAGAATGGGATGATTAGGGAATACTTTTAGGTATATTAGTAGTTAGGGTATTTTAGTCTTCTTAAAATTAATAAGATTAATTAAAAAAAATTGGGTTCATTCAGTAAGTTCGGGTGTGCAAATAGCCGCCCCTTTAGTAATTTCTTGTTAGTTTTGTAACATTCGATAAGAAATTAAAATATATGACCATTTAATATTTTTTTAAGGCAAAAGTTCCTGCGCCACAGGGACACGCCGTGTCCCCATGTGAACACAACCTTCCGCTCCCTATTCTATTTAAACTTATTTATTGCTAGGGATTTAAATTGTAAAGGGGCACGAAAATTGCAAAGGGTCACGGTGTCCCCGGGGGCACAAGAGTCTCACTTTTTTTTTTAATTTATGATTTTTCCTTTGAGTGAGGCTTGCGTGCACCCCATGCATAATGTGCGCCTTTAGAATTTAGTATGATGGGTAAATGCATATTGTTTTGTTCCAAAGGGTATACACTTTAATTAGTAAGGGTAAACCATTTTGTTTTTAAAGGGTATACACTTTTTATTACTATTTTTTATTTTTCTTTAGAAAATAAAGGGTACACATCTTTATACTAAATGATATACTCCCTTCGTCCGCTCGAAAGAGGGTATTTTTTCCATTTTGGTCGTTCGTCTCAAAGAGGGTCATTTCCTTTTTTACACACATGAGACCCACACACATCCACTAATACAATTAAAATATGGGACCCATACTCCCACTAATACAACTACCCACTACACATTAAATAACAATACTCCTTAATCAACGTGCACAAAAGCAAAATGCCCTCTTTCGGGAGGACGGAGAGAGTACAATTTAACACAAAATTTTAAAGTTGAACCGTGCCCTTTTCCTTTTATTTCGTGCTATTATTTATTTTGGGCACATTAGATCGTCTTTAAGTAAGCACGTGCGACGAATAAAATAGTCTTTGCCTTTATTTTGTTCTCTCGTCTTTAATTAATTTATTCAAAATTAATTTACGTTAATGTCAAAATTTTCACGTAATATTCCCTTCGATCTCTGAATTCTTCGCATCGGTTTCCATCAATGGCTTCTACGAGCTCTGGCAACTCCATTCCTGCTTCTGGTATGCGCAATCACGAAACTACATAACGAACATTATCTAATCCTTAATTGTGTAATCTAATTTTAACAAAGTTTCTTCAATACCGCCGTACAGTTTAATTATTCTCTTTTTCTTGAAATACTCAGATGCAGTGCAGGTTCTCGTCTCTTCTCTGGCAGATGATTCTCTGATGGTTAGGGAAGCCTCCGCTGCTACTCTCAAAGACATAGCTTCTGTGTAACTCAACTCTACTTCTCCTTTATTTATTTATTTATTTATTTTTGGTGATTCTAAATTCTAGTGTTTGTTTGTTTTTTTTATTGAAAGTCTGGCTTTAAATTGAGTGAGTTCTTGTGGGTTCATTGGATGACATCTCGTGATGTTGAATTATTTGTTACTCTCTGTTAATTCGATGCAATCTTAAATCTTGAAAACATCTGTCTGGTTCCCTCGGGTTATGTTCGAGATTGAATAAATTCTTGAATTGTTATAGGAACCCGCTTCTGGTACTTGATTGTTGTTCAACTGTGTCGCGAGGTGGTCGAAGGGTACTTTTTGTTTATTGATCCTATTTAACCATGATTCTATTGTTACGAGCTAATAAGATATGGGGATGAGTTACTGGACATCGTACAATTCAATTTCAGAGATTTGGGAACATAGCTGGACTATTTCAAGTTGTGTCTGTTGCAATTCGAGCTTTGGATAAAGACTATGTTGATCCCCAGTATATGGCAAAGTTAGCTAAAATTGCGGCTGCTGAGATAATCTCAACCAAGGTACAATATCAGGACAATCAGTACTAGGTCATGTGCATGCACTTTGTGTATCAAAAATTAAAGAGAAGGGTGCAAGTCATGAATCTTTTCATCTTTGAAGTTTAGAACGTGCTTTGAACTTCCGCTTGAATCTCCTGGAAGATTTGTGGCGAATTGAACATACATGAACTAGTTCTTGTTTTAACAAACTTATAGAGAGGACATGGACTGGCTGCTTACTTGTCGTGTGATAATTTGTTTTGCTCAATCTAATTGATTCTCTTTCCAAGTACTATCTTGTTATATACACTTGTTTAAGACCCCTTTCGCAGTTATAATAACTAATTAGTTGGGCTTAATTGAGATTTCGGATGATTTTCATCGTTTATATATAGTTCTTATTCATATTTATTTTAGCTCTTTAATTTACATGCAATCTAGTTTCTTATTGGAGTATCTTATTCATTTAAGTCTTATATGATATGAGATAGAGGTTGAATTTTATGGAGCGACTATACTTATTGTATGTTGGAAAGAACTAGGTGATAAGACTTTCAAAGTTCAGTCTCGTTTGTCACGTAGTTCGCTTATAGATTGGAGGCTATGTCTGTGATGCTATTTCTATCCTTGAATACTCTACTGTGGATGTCATTTCCACTAATTGTAACTTTTTACATTACAGTCAATGAAACTTTGTTTCTTATAATAAAATATTTTGAAGATTTGCATCTTACCTCTTGAAGCACACAAATACATTTATATACACGATCTCTTTTAGACAACATAGTTATCATAAATTAGTTCATTTATATTTAAAATCAATTGTGATGATTATTTAATTATGAAACTACATCTAGATGACTCGACTTGATTCATGACTTATAACTTTGCTATGGAAGTAATCTTAATAAATATTATCATTTCTAAATGAGTATGCACTGACAATACATACAATATTATCATAAGTTCCTCCTTTGTCTACTTCAGATATTTTAGAGTTTGATTTTGGATGTCCTCCTAGAGGAAGATATTAAATTTTGTGGAGAACTATTGTTCCGGCTTTTCTTTGGTCTATTTGGCTTGAAAGAAACATGAAACTCTTTGATGAGTGTTTTGAAAATCTTGAGGAAATTTGGGGAGAATTAAATATAGGTCCTGCCTATGGGTGTCTAACCATAAACTGCTCGTCCTGTTGAAATCTGCAATAAAATTCTTGTTTCCTTTCGAGATAAAAATATTAGTTTCCTCTGTTTGACTTTACTTCTTGTAGGAACTTAATGCTGACTGGCAAAGGGCTGCATCAGGTGTACTTGTTGCATTAGGTTTACATCTGCCTGATCTTGTAAGTCACTCTTGTTAAGACATAATTGACTACTTAGTGATGGTAGCATGCTTTTTTTTTTCATTTTTTTATTTTTGGTTTAAAAATAATGTTTTACCATTTCCTATGGTATTTCTTACCAAAATTTAACTCATAATTTAGCTCAGTCTGTGACACTAAAGTCTTGTTCAATGTTGAATTTTAATCAAGAAATGTAGAATGTTTTGATTTTTGGTTGAGGAGAATGGGAGTTGGATTCATAGAGCTGATCATAGATTTTGCATAATTTGACGATACATGAGTTTTGCTTTCATGCACGTATTTGCCTTGCTAGTAGGAATTATATCACATCGGTATTGACTGCTGTCAAATGACTACTTATAACGTATACTTCTGTTTACTTGATATTCAGTGACCGTGCTTCTTCACTTTAGTTAATATATGTGCTTGAAGTATCACTATGACTTATTATAATTATATGCAATGCATTTTTAACTTCATTCCCCCCTCCCCCCAACCCCCTTGTTTTTAGATGATGGAGGAAATATTTCTTCATCTGTCTGGATCAAATTCTGCTCTTCCAGCTATGGTTCAAATACTTGCAGATTTTGCTTCATCTGATGGTATTCTTAAATCTTTAGCTTTCCCCCTAGTTTAATGTTCTATTAACTGAATTAATAATTGATGCAAATTTTGTATGATCACAAGCTTTTCAGTTCACTCCGCGGCTCAAAGGTGTACTTACTAGAGTCCTTCCTATACTTGGGAACGTAAAAGACATCCATCGACCAATCTTTGCGAATGGTATGCTGACTTTAGATACATCTACGCTCTCATTATGTGGCATGTGGGTTTTATGGCTATCATTCCAATCATAATGAACATGAAGAGCATTTAGGATGTTAATTGCCTCAAATGTGAGCCACACTGTTTGAGAAGAGTCAAATGTAACTTGCCATAATTTTGGTTTATATGTTGGTATTGCTGTATTGGAACTTCAGAAGATAGTCCTGATTTGGGAATTTGACGCAAACACAACGGAAGGGAATTGCCTTATCTGTGAGGTGTTAAAGACCTCCAGTCATGTTTGTTATATTAATTAATTTCAGATCTCAGTGGTATATGAATTTATTATCTGATTGGGAAGAAACTCATTTTTTTTTCCATGCATTATGTTTCAATTACCCACTTTATAAAGTTCAGATTTAGATTGGTCACACTCTTTGGTTCATGGCTTAATGCCACAACATAATCTTGCTATGCAGCTACAATAGCGATTGGCACATGCCCCTCTACTAATGTTGTGGAGATTCTTGTCCTTTTTCAGCATTCAAGTCCTGGTGCCAGGCTTGTTGGCAATATAGTGTTGATTTTCCATTAAATACAGCAGTTGATGGTGATGTCATGTAAGAATTGTTTATTATTTCTGCACAATTTTCAAGATGTGATTCTTTCACATGCAATTACTTTGGGTTGTGCTGATCACTTTGTTTCATTCAGGTCTTTCCTGAATTCTGCATTCGAGCTTTTATTAAGAGTTTGGGCAACTTCACGGGATCTCAAGGTTACATGTTTTCTTTTTGTGTACATATGATTTACATCTCATTTGTTCTTCTTTTTTTTTTTTAAACCCTAAATTACAATCTCAATCTATCCTTATTTTCTTGATGAAATGTGAATCAAGTAGGTTCTTCATGTTTTCCTTTTATGCTATGATTGTATGAAGTACTTTTTTGTAAGAATTTTCTTGATTCTTTGAGCTTGTTGGGGTTTCTACTTATTATTCTGGAAAATCCGTTGTTAGAAGATTATTGTATCGAATTTATGTTCTTGGTACTTGAAGTTTCCAAAAGGCTCAATAACACCTTGCATATCTTTCTTCTTGAATATGTTTGGTGATTCAGTCTTTTTTAAGTATTTGGGACGAAAGTTAGGTAGTAGCTGGGAGGTGTTTTCAAAAGGCTTTGCCGCTTGGCAGAGCCTAAATAATTTTCATTATAGTAAATGTCATATTGAAAATAAAAAATTTCTAGTACCATTATTATAAAGTCGGTTATATTATTTGTTACTTGAGTTTCTACTTTTGACTACATTCCTAGCCAATATAACTTCCTCTAAAACTTAAATGACTATAAATGAAACCATTTTTCAATTTTTAACTTGTCCTTACCCTTTGATTGGACCTGAGATAGTTCAATCTCCTTCACCTTGTTGGTTATTAAATACAATCTTACAGTATTTTACATTTCTTATAAATTTATATTGTTTTATTTTTCTTAAAATTTAGCTTCTTATCACTTGCGGATTATAGCTTCATGTATGTTGTTTCTGTGAAATTTGGTGTTTAAATATTAAATGTTGCACTGAAACTTATCTTGTTGTTTTGGTGTGTGGGGGGGGGGGGGGGAGGAGAGAGATTAGCATGCCTTTATTACAAGTGGAATATGGTCATGCATTGCCTTTAAAAAGAAAATAAATCAATCTTCCTTTTCTGTATTCATATGCATGTTGACTATTTCTACCGAGGTTTAAATTGAGTGCTAGACTAGTGCTTTTCAAATATAATCCTTTTTTATCTGCAGGTCCGCGTATCTACAGTAGAGGCTTTAGGTCAGATGGCAGGTCTTGTTACCCGGACACAATTGAAGTCGGCTTTACCAAGACTGGTGCCTACTATTTTGGAATTGTAAGCTGTTAGCTTAATCAGTTAGTGTAATATCTACTTCTTTCATTAATAATATGCATCTCTCCCCTTACTGGTAGCTTTACTTGTCAAGTTAGGTTGGCTGGCACTTATTTGAAGACGAACTGTCTAAACTAGCTTATATTATGGGTTTACCTTTTTCTTTCTTGGTTTTACAATGCAGGTATAAGAAAAATCAAGATGTTGCATTTGTGGCTACATGTAGTCTCCACAATCTCTTAAACGCTTCCCTACTTTCAGAAAGCGGCCCACCTTTGCTGGACTTTGAGGTCCTTGAATATAATTGCAAGTTTCACATTCAGTGGGTTCAAATATTTTGGTGTCCTGTTTGTTCTGATAATATGCTGAACATTATCCTTGAAGTTTGTCAATTAGTTCTGTCTTTTTGCGCTTTCTGAAACTCTATAAGTGTAGTCTCGATATTTTCTCAAGGCTACGTAAGGATAGGTGTTCTAATAAGTATATCCTTAATGATATCACTGCTCTAATTAACTGAGGTAAAACTTTTTATTAGAATTTGGTGTTCAGTTTCTTTCAATGTATCTTGGGCCCTTGGCTAGTATGACTGGTGGCTGTTGGATAATGATCATTTTGCTGGGAAGGAAAAGGGGATAATGAAATGGTTCACTTCATTAATGGTAGAAACCTGACTCGTGCCTGCCTGAAGCATTTAATCTAGAGTCTGATTGAATCTAATGCAACTTGACAGGTGTTGAGTGAATTTTACACAATTGTCTTTGAGCATGTCTATTTTTAAAGTAAGAAACTATATTTGAATTACTTGATGGAGTTACTCTTCGAGGCAATTCTAAGCTAAAGGTGCATGAGTGTAAAATACTTAGGTATAGGTTCCATGACCACAAGGGTTTAATAAAAAGTTTTAAACTATCTAGATGCTTCAGTCTAATATAATTATAAATTTTGTAGGATCTTACAGTCATATTAACAACACTTCTTCCTGTGATTTGCATCAACAATGGTAGTAAGCAGCATTCAGAATTTAAAGCGGGACTTAAGGTAATATTTGTCAGATTGGTCTATACTTTTTAAATGCAAACACTTATTTTTGTATGAGAGAATATAATTATCTTTGTTCTTATGTGTGAGTTCCCTCTTCCTACAAGATGTAGTATTTTTTATATATAAATATATTCTCTTCAATGTATTATTCTAATTTCTGCTTTCTTCACTTAAATTCTTATACCCTTTCCTGAATTTTACTCTTACGGTCAATATAAAGATTTCTAGTAAAAAAAAAAAGAATCTTGCTGGTGGACATTTGTTGGTGTGGTTTATATCATTGGTGAATTATAGTTTTCCAATGGAGATTTTTAAACCTACTGGACAATCTATAGATTGTGATTGAACTCTTCAAAGATTTTGGATCTTTACCTATCATTTCATCTCAGTGACTTTTTCAGCTGCTTAGTAATCATGTCTTACTTTTTTCTTATCTATTTGTCTGGTCAAGATAATCTTCTACTTCCACACTCAAGTTTCTTATTCCATTATAAGGTGATTCCTCCGCAAAAAATACTGATTGTAAGTTATTTTGTGTACCTTAACATATTGCAGACCTACAATGAAATTCAACGTTGCTTTCTCACGGTGGGTCAGGTTTATCCTGAGGACATGTTTGCGTTTCTTCTATATGTGAGTATAATTGCAAGAAATATATTTCTGTTTAATTATTGTATACAAAAATATAAATTCACCAGTGGGTTTCACTGCCTTGTGTTTAATATGTGAATGATGAATGTTCCAGAAATGCAGGTTGAAAGATGAACCTATAACTTTTGGTGCGCTTTCTGTACTAAAGCATCTTTTACCTAGGTTACCTTTTAATCTTCTTTTACCTTATAAATGCTTATATGTTTTCTTATTTAGAAAGTTCAGATTGCAATATCTTTGTCCAACTTATGTTCTTATTTACCTTTTGAAGATTGTCTGAAGCTTGGCATGCTAAAAGGCCTATGCTAGTAGAAGCAGTGAAAATTTTGTTGGATGAGAGTGAAATAGCTGTCTGCAAGGCACTTTCTGAGGTATGTCAGTACACATTGTTGCTAAATTTGAGATCACTGGCAGCTATAATTACAGGATTGTCTTGGATTGTAGTTACTTGTTGTTATGGCTTCGCACTGTTACTTAGTTGGTCCTCCAGGAGAGTTGTTTGTGGAATACTTGGTACGCCACTGTGCAATAACAGACTCGGTCAGGATAAAAACTGGAACGTTTTCATCTTATGTCAAACATGCCTTGGCTCAAGTATCTCTTCTCGACATTCTTGGCTGAGTGTGTGTTGTAAAATTATTAGATTTGCAATTCAACCATTGACATGTTTACATATCTGTTCTTGCATTGCCCATTACATAGCTGATAGTTTTCAGTCTGTCTTGCATTCTGCTAGTGCTACTACCTTATTTGCCCACTTTTTTCTTTTTGTTTACCTGAATCTGGATATTCCTGTACAGTGCCTTGCTTTAAGTGCTTGTACAACTCTGGTTTCTGTGGAGCCAAAATTGACTACAGACACGAGGAACCTTGTTCTGAAGGTGAAAGCCGCTGCTTAATACTGTTGTTGCTATTGATATTATAGTCTCACCTCCTGAATTTACAATTTGACAGGCCACTTTGGGATTTTTTGGTTTACCAAATGATCCACTTGATGTTATTTATGGTCTCATACACAATCTTATTACTCTTCTTTGTGCAATCCTAGTTACAAGGTATTTATTCCTTCTGAATCTTATTACAAGGATTTTTGTTGGCAAATGCCTTTTGGAACATAACCCAAGAATTTTAAGTACTTGCATGCATGTGTGATAATCATGTATACTGGCCTCTTAAAAATGAAATGGGAAGTCAAATTAACTAATAGTACCTTGTAAAAAGTAATTATATGTTGCAAGTTTCACTAATTTTCAGGTGGGCAACCAAGGGGAATCTGGTCTCTCTTTTTTAGGTTGGTGGACTAACTTATGTCTGGGACGACTTTTAAGGAGTCCATATCCTTCTACACAAAATCAAAATTATTCCAAAATATAATATTTTAAACACTCCTATTTATACTTGATACTCCTGCACGTGCATTGATGCTGGGGGACAGTTCTTATTTCTTATTAATTTCTAATAACTAAGCACTAATCCATAGAATGAGGTTGACATGACCAGATAGCCAATTTTTACTTCCCAAGTAATTTTTTTATTTTTTATTTCCTTACTTTGAAATTTGCTTATTTGACACTTTTTCGTACCCTACCTATGAATTCAAGTCTTGCCTAGGTGAAATTGATTGTTCTGGATTATCTACTATGCTACATGTATAGGTGTTAACAGCAGTATCAAAAGACAATGAAACTTGGGGGTGAAGTACCACTGATTTTATCAAGTGCAGAATATATTATTTCCAAAACTTCTGTATAATGTATCTGATATTTGTTAAAGCATCCTAACTAAGGCTCATGGAAACAGCTTTGACATCATTGATCAATGAATGTACATGTAAATTATGAACTATTGTTTAATCAGTCCCATCATTTGTTAAAGGCATTAGGTATGTTTAGGATTCTACCTCTGGGAGTAGAGCTTCGTTTCCTTGTTACTTGGTCCTGAACCCAGTCTCATACATGCAGTGTGTTGGTGTATTTAGCTAGTTCCATTGCGTGGATACACATTTAGGCCTTTACTTGCTTAGATTGTGTATATATAGCTGTGTCCTTTGACATCTTCTATAGCTGTTTTTAACTTATGTATTTCAGTGGGGAGGATGGAAGAAGCCGGTCAGAACAGCTACTTCATATTTTGAGGCAGATAGATAAATATGTTTCCTCCTCTGTGGAATATCAGAGAAAAAGGGGTTGTCTGGCAGCATATGAGATGCTTCAGAAGTTTCGCACTATTTGTGTTGCAGGTTACTGTTCACTTGGTTGTCAAGGAAGTTGCACTCACAACAAACGAATTGACTCTGCTTCAATTTGCAATTTTTCTAGTTTACCTAGTTACTCTCTCTCTCTCTCTCTCTCACTTTCCTTTGTTATTTCATATCTCAAGATTAAGCTGTTGCACTCATTGTCAGCTGCTTTTCTATCTCCAAGTCGTGATGCTTTGTGTTTGGGGGAGAGAATCATGGTGTATCTTCCACGTTGTGCAGATACAAATCCTGAAGTTAGAAAAACCTCTGCTCAGGTTGGTAATTGGAGATGCTTTTTGTTCTCTACTTAGTTCATGGCCTATACACATCCATTTTTAGAATACAATTATCATATATCACTCAAAACTCAGAAATATAGGAGAGAAGTGGATAAACTTTCTTGTCTTATATATCTCTAAACTTGACTTGTTACAAATGAAATGATAGATGAGTATTTATAGGAGAATACCCAACATGAATCTACTAATCTACACTAATGAATGAATCAAAATTAATTATATACATGTATCATCCAATTGATATTCATGTATTTACCAAGTGAACTAAAATAACTTTGAGTGTAATAAATAAATTAAGATGAATCTAATTTAATATTTCAACACCACTTAAACGAGGTTTACTGGTTCATTTTTCTTGATCAAATTAGGTATTTTATATAGTGCATGGAAATTATGCTCTTTTATATTCTAATTTGGCATTGTCCTCTTCAGATTGTTGATATGTTTTTCAGTATATCTCTTTCACTACCGAGGTCTGCAAACTCCAGTTTCGGCCTTGATATTGAATTGTGTTACAGTGCTTTATCTGCACTCGAGGATGTTATTGCTATCTTGAGGAGTGTAAGTCATAAAAGGACGCTTTTCTTGTTACTTATTTATAGGCCTACAAAAGGAGGATATACGTTTCTTACTCTAAACTTCTGCTTCAACTTCAAGATAATCTTTCTCAAGTACATTTTTTGGATATCAGGATGCATCTCTTGATCCATCAGAGGTATTCAACAGGGTTGTTTCGTCTGTTTGCATATTATTCACTAAGGATGAGGTAAACTTTTACATTTTCTGATTCCATGTGCACCTTTTGACTTTTTTTTTATAGTTAAAGTTTTGACTACCATTCTAGCGTCATTTCTTCATCATAATTTATACAGCTTGTTGCCGCCCTACACGTATGTTCAACAGCTATATGTGACAAGGTGAGACAGTCTGCTGAAGGTGCGATTCAAGCTGTGATTGAATTCATTACGAAGAGGGGGATAGAACTAAATGATGCTGATATCTCTAGGTGGAGTAGAGCCATTTTATTTCAATTGTTAATTCAAACTATATTCGAATTTTTATTAATTAAGTTCCGTATGGATGGTGACGTCAGGACAACGCAATCTTTGCTTTCTGCAGTTGTACATGTTACTGAAAAGTACATACGTCATGAAACTCTCAATGCTGTATCCTTCTTTTGTATCATTTGTTTTGCTGGTATTTGCCGCAAAGGATTCTTCCATGGTTATTTTCTTTGCTATTTATTTTCTATTACCTGTTGCCTCGTGAAATCTGGAAGTTATCCTGTGTGAATTGTTCCATTTAAATGTTGGAAGATCTCTTCTCTTGCTGAGAATACCAGCTCAAGAATTGTTTTTGATGAAGTCTTGGCTGCGGCTGAGAAAGATATAGCCACAAAAGATGTATCTAGATTACGTGGTGGCTGGCCAATGCAAGATGCATTTCATGTAAACCTCGTTATCTAGTACCATTTCATTTGCTAAATTTAGTCAATGGGAATTGTTTGCATCATGTCTAACAAATTTGAGATATCCACTGGTGCTGGCATTAACCTATTCTCGCAACCTAGGACACCATTCATATCTTCTTCGTCTTTTTGTGCTTGCTAGGTTAATTTCTTATTCCCTTATCTCTAAATATTTGTTTACTGATTTATTGTTTCTATTGTTTTTAACTTAATTTCTTGGACCTTATTATATTTATTTGCCCTTTTGCCTTCTTATGTACATTTGCTAACTTATTTTTAAAATATATCGGATAGTATAGGGATACCCCCTCTCTATGGGGAAAAGACTGGTCCAAGGGACGATTTCTGATTTTTTTAATTTTTTTTTTTGAATGGATCTGGTTACTGAGAAACCAACTTTAATGTTCTTATAAGGATACATAAGGGTAAGGCCCTATCAGATTAGATGCATAAGAAGTGCAGGTTTCGTGTTCTTACTGTTGATAAGTTTACTGCGGAACCAGTTCTAATTGTAAAGATTTGAAGAGGCAATATGTCTTACCTATGAATACATGTTGCATTAAGTTTCTTTTTATTTCTTCGCAAATCTAGTTTTTAAGGTGCTAAAACCTTTTCAAAATTCTATTTTACCTGTATTTTTTGCCATCTTGGAATTTCTTAGGTGTTTTCCCAGCATGCAGTTCTTTCAAATTCATTTCTAGAGCATTTAACTTCAATTCTAAATGAGGCTCCCGTGGTCCGAGGTGATCAGACAAAAGGTGATAATTCCAACAACTTTGGTGAAAGTCATGTAGAAGATAATGTGTTGAAAGCTGCTGTTGTAGCTCTTACTGCCTTCTTCAGGTATACCTTTGAATTGCGTTCGTTTGTTTCTCGTTGGCGTCTGCAATTACCAATATTGTATTCATGTTATTTGCAGAGGTGGTGGTAAAGTTGGAAAGAAGTCTGTAGAGCAAAGCTATGGTTCTGTCCTTGCAACTCTTGTGATCCACTTGGGAACATGTCACGGTTTAGCTAATTCTGGCCAGCAGGAACCACTGCAGTAACAATAACATATTTTCTCACATGCGCACTAGTTGAACGAAACAGTTATTGGTGCCCTTTTGTACTTTTTTTAATCTTCTAAATATAACTTGCAGTGCGCTTCTGGTTGCATTTAATGCATTCTGTGAATGTGTTGGTGATTTGGAGATGGGGAAGGTACATCAGCCTCTGATTAGTAGAATTTTCACTGCTGTTTTTAGTTTGACAATTGTGTTAGCATATTTTATGCAGATTCTGTCTAGAGACCGTGAACAAAATGAAGAAGCGACCTGGATTGGTCTGACTGGGGACTTGGCTGGCTGCATTTCTATCAAAAGGCCAAAAGAGGTACTTATTGAAATCAACCTCTAAATATCAAGTTGATTTTCGTCTTATATCGAAGTCATGTTTATTCCACCTTTAGAAGATACTGACCTTTATAAATGGTGTGAATGAACTCGTGTTAGCTCTTGGAGCCTATTTGAGATCAGCTATTGCTAGGGTGTTCTATTAACTACCATTATGATGCGCATTTTTGTGAAGTTGACCAAATAACTGGTTGCCTGAGAGTTTTGGGCGTTTCTGGGTCATTTCTCACCTATATGTTATTCATTTATGGAGTACTTTGTAGCCTCTATGTGGAATGCTAGGCCATGATGCCTCAATTTGCATCTAAAAGTAAAACTAGAATTGTAATATTTCTCAATGTTTTTCCCATGTTTAAGATACCCTCTTGGCTTGAGTACAATGCTTTTAATTGTCAAGTCATTCTTGAAACCTTAAGATGTGCGCTTAAAGAACTTGTTCTTGTGTTACTAGAGTTACTTGGAAAGGAAAATCGTAAAAGATTGTAAAAAGGAAAAGAATGCTGGAGATACTGTATTAGAAGATTGAACATCATACTTTGGAAGATGAATGAGATCAGGCTGCAACCTGACTGCTTCCTGTTTCTCTAACCTCTTTTTTATTTTATTATTATTATTATTATTATTATTATTATTATTATTATTATTATTATTATTATTATTGTTTTATTTTTTATTCACTTTGATGCACAACTTCTTTGAAAAGACTGAGGGAGTGTTTGCAAGAGTATATATCAACTTTTACTTCTGGTTTTGGATTCCCAGATCTTGTGTTAATCCATATCTACGACTTCTCTGCAAATTCTTTCTCAAGTACAGACCAGATTTTCCATTGCTTTTTTTTGGTTCTTCCAATCACCTGATGAAAATATCTCAAAATCAATTTCATTTGGTTGTGAAGACCATAAACTCTATATTTTATTGCATGAATTTTTTCCTCTTCTGAGAGTAACATACCGCTGTACCCCTGATGGCTAGCCAGGATTTTGATGTTTCTATTTGATTCTGTATTTATGTTTATTGTTTGGTTGAGGAGTCCATAGTGGCGCTTTTCTCTTTTTTCTTTGCTTCTATTCTTATCTATGGGTGAGAGAAAGGATACTTGAATCTATATACCTTATCATTTAATTTCCTAACTAAGAAATGAAGTATCTGGCACAAGTTAAAATTTGAAAATAAAATCTGGTTTTATTGTTTTTGGATGGAGGTTTTAACTGAATGTGAAAATTGCTAATCATTACTGATTTTAGTATTCTAATAGTCTATCAGCTGCTATTTATTTTCTTCTTTACATCTATCACCTTTTATTCATCATTCAGGTCCCTATAATTTCTTTGATTCTCTGTAAATCACTGGAGCGAACCACAAGATACATGAGAGAAGCTGCAGCTGCTGCCTTGTCGGAGTTCGTGCGATTTAGGTATATCCAGAGTTCATACTCTTCATGAGATGTGTGAACTTCATTCAACATTAATTTTTTTGGTTATACTAGATGATATGTTTGCACAGAAATTCCTTTTTCTGGCTTATGCTTGTTCACCTAAAGCCTTTTCTGGTGCTATATTGATTTTCCTACCTGAAGTTAGTTTTGGAATTTGTTCTCTTGTTACACTTCTACACACTCATATTTTACTTTGGGGACTTTATCATTATATCAAAGTATATGCTAACTGTTAAAAATGAAGGTAATGAAGATAAGTATGGAAAGGGATCTATATCCTCACATGTAATAATTAGAACAAAATATTTTTCCAACTCTTGTTTGATGAAGTTTAACAAAATTTTAGAAGAGGGAGGATGTATTAGGATGATCAACATATAAAAAAAAGTAAACCCCCCTCCCCCCAGTGAGATGACTTGATTCAAGCCCTGGGCTAAGCGCGTGGATTATCATTTTGGAGTAGTACCCTACTATGTCTTCATCTAGTATTTATTTGGCAAAAAAATTTGCTTAGGAAATATCTTCTGTGGTTGAATCACTAAGCTGTGGTAGTACTATGGTCCCGCTATCTGCTGCTAGTGGTAGAAGAAGAATTGGAACAGTAGCGAATTGGTTTCAATAGAATCTGCAGGTCTAACTGTCTAAGAGAAAAAATGGAACTCTTTCCCTGATCTATCTAGACAATCATCTTGAGAGTCTGCTGCACTATTCTATCATGCTATGCTAAACCTCCTCCGATCTTTAGAGCGCATTTAATTTAAGTTTTCTTTGGGAAAACACATTTTTCAGATGAGCTCAAAATGCGAAGCTTGAAAGTCAATAATTTAGTAATTAAATTAGGACTTAGGACCCTCAATATAGAATTCTAATCTAAGATGTTTGTGAAATTGTAATTGTATGTTTGCGTGGTGCGGTTTTATTCTGTTGAAGAGGCACCTGTGGATTTCTGTTGAAGAAGTAGATTATAGGGAACAGAAGAAATTGTTGCTACCTACATTTGTCATTTCTGTGGTTCTGGCTCAAATTGGTTTAACATTTCTTGCTTTCAAAGTCTCATTCAAAGGTTTATCATTCTGCAGTGAGAGTTTTGGTTCTTTGTTGGAGCAAATGGTTGAAGGACTGACTCGACATGTGTCTGATGATTCTCCAAATGTTAGGCGCCTTTGTTTAAGAGGACTTGTGCAGGTAGTTGATTCTAATAATAGTCAGATTACTATTTACTTAATACGATTTCTATAATTTGAAGGTCATGTTTCTATTTTAGCTTATCCAAAGTCTTCTTCCCCTTGCTGTTGTTACCTATGAACCAAGGCTTTACTTGGAGCCTTTCAATTATATACATATATCTAAGACAATACATTCAGCCGCTAACAAGATTGACAACAAATCGCACATTTCTGTTAACCTTCTCCTCTTAATTCATATATTTTTAATACCTCCTATAATTTCCTTGGATTAGTATTCAAGGCACAGAGCAGGCATAGCACATACCATCCATAAATATAAGTTCACTAATGAAAATTGATTATGCCAAAAAGCCAAATACTGATCTCGGAGTTGGTAGGCCATGGATCAAATAAAGAAGTTTAAAATATATTAGATAATCAGACCTGTATTCTCTGAACCTAATATTATTGTATTCACTATAAGTATAATCTTCTCATCTTGTCAAGTAGACTAGTATAAAGAGATCTCTGGCAATAGAGAACTACGGATCGAGTATCAATGGCCCTCAATCATCGCTTTAAAACCAACTCAAGTTGGTAAGCAGCATGCATGCTTGAAATGAGCCCAAGTTGATAAACCATGGTACTGCAGTTTGTTTTATTACAATTTACAACCTACGTGGACATCAGATATGCCATTCATGTTGTGGGGGCTCTTTAATGCTCCAAAGTTTTCAGTGTGGGCGTGTGAATATTTTGAAAATACCCCAAGGAAGTTGGCATCTTTCAGATTACAAAGATTGATGGGGAGTTGTACCTTTCCTTTGACCACCAGTTTTGTTTAATGCTCCTTGCATGCTATGTCTAGTACTTCTGGATATAGTGGATCAACCTCACCACGTCATTTTGGATTGTGTGTTGGGTCTCTTTGGTATTTAGGAAAGGCAATCACAGCCAGTTCTAGAAAACATCTCTAGATGATGAGAAATTATTTACTGCGCATGAGTGTATTGAGATAACTGTTTGAACATTACTTGATAATATCAGTGAATTTGTAATTTATCTTACGGGTTTTTATGTGTGTTGCTTGCAGATGCCACAAGTCCATGTTATCCAGTATACTACTCAAATTCTTAGTGTTATAGTTGCTTTGCTTGATGATCCAGATGAATCAGTGCAACTTACTGCTGTTTCATGCTTGCTGACGGTGATTTGTCATGATGTTCTTTTCTTGGTTATAATTTCCACCATAGAAAGTCTGACTGACTGTTCTGATATCGGCTTCTCTAGGTCCTTGGATCATCTTCTACTGATGCTGTAGAACCCATTTTGCTTAACCTTTCAGTTCGGCTTCGTAATCTTCAAGTAAGATTTTATTGAGTTGATCATAATTTTTCTTAGGTCTTGATTTAGTTGGAAGCTTTGGCTGCCGTCTAGAAAGCTTGTGATTCTTGAGAATTTGTATGAAGATAAATTACAGAAACTACCTTGAGGTTTAAACCTAATTACAAATTTTTTAACCTAATGAATAAATACCCCTTCAAGTATTAAAAAAAAAAGAAAAGAAAGAGAGAGCTTCTACGTGTAACTTGCTATATTGATCTATGGGTTCAACTGATGTTGCTAGACTTCTCAAGGCTTTTAAGAAAAGTAGACCATATTTATTAAGGGCGCAAGGCGCACGCCTGAGGTGCCTCATATATAAACATATACTTCCTCCGTCCCAAGTTAAATTTCACAATTTCTGTTTTTGTCCGTCCCTCATTAAACTTCAACACCCAAATAAGGAAGGGGCAGTCTTGTGTGAGACTATTTTACACTTTCACTATTTATTAAAGATGTTATCACTTTTGTTTTAAAACGTTATCACTTTTAATTTGTATTATAATTTGTTCATGAAATAGTTCACAGCACCATTATTAATTTTAATAATTAGGTATCATTTTTCATTATAAAGGGTATCACTTCTTATCCGTCTCACAAAAGTCATTCCATAAGACGGTTTCACACAAGTCTCTGCCAAAAAGGAAACATCACATCAATCCCTATCCCTAAAAGTACATCTTAATTACAAATTTACCACTCTCACCCAACACACATAACATACTTTATATTTTACCTAACTACATTATCCTCCAAAAGCCAATAAAGTTGGTCAAAAAACAACTTTCTTAAATTCCGTGTCTACATTAACTGTGAAGATTAAGTTGGGACGGACGGAGTAATATAGATGATAAATGATAAACTAAGTTAGGTCTGTTGGGTAGAGGTGATATTTTTGAAAATAAAGAGTAGGGGAGGTTAGTTTCTTTTTTTTTTAAAACTTTTTTACCATTTTAGGAATTTTGAAAACTTTTATGAATGAATGAAAATGGAAAATGTGAACATTTATGGGATGGAAGGAGTATATATAATGTTTTTTTATGCATTGAATGAGTTGCTACTCCTAAAAGTGCTATTCAACTAATAAAAGTGTTAATTCAACCATCATAAATCTTAGAAATCTTAAAAATAAGCAGAAACATAAGGCGCACCCGAGGCGCATAAAGGCCCGCGCCTGTGAACAATGAGCCTTGACACATGATTATTAAGCGCAGAGGCCATAGCCTTGGCCGAGGCGCACCTTTAATAACTATGAAGCAGACAGGTTTGTGAAATCAATTAGTGATATGTTTACTCAAAAAAGCCTTCTCTCCGTCTCCATTTAGAGGCCCATGGTCCGATCCCTCTCCACCCACCCTAAATTGTTCCTTTTATTCAGACTCTCTTATGAAATTTATTGCCAATTCAAACAAGAGCAATCATTTGTAGTTGAAAAATGCTGTGCACAATCTATTCCTGGTTCATATTAATTGGTTCATAGGATATGCATATCCATTTTGCATTTATAATAAAATTAGAGTGTCGTTAATTACACACTCCCCTTTATTGAATAAATACACCCCTTTAATTTTTATTTCTTAATTTTATTGTATACACACCCATAAAACTCCAAAACTACCCTTTTAAAATTAAAATTTTTATACACACCAATGTAATACCCCCAATTATACACTCCGATGAAAATACAAAACAATGCATAAGCCATTGGCTTTGCAGGAAAAAGAGCATTGTGTTCCTCATTATAATGTTTCAAATTTTCAAATTGTATTCCGGGCCGGCTGTTATCAATCTTACCATCAACAACAGAGCATCTAACCATTTGAAAAGAAGCGGCGTGAGACCAAATTCGTAGTGAATAGGGGATTTGGCGAAGAATGAAGAATTTCTGTCAAAGGAAATTGTTTTGGTTCAAGAATGACGGTTTTCTAAGGCGTAACTGGGAAGTAGTAGAATTCATTGGTACATTTGACTGGAAATTAAATTTCTCCATTGTCTGAAAAATGTTGAATTCATGTAGAAAATAAAGATTAGCCCTCTCACACTAGTCCTGAGGTTTTGCACCTGGAGATGAGGGCCAAACTTCAAATTAATGAAATCATTTATGAATAAACCTGGTTATACTCCCCCCGTCCCATAATACTTTTCAGGTTTACTGTTCCACATTGTTCAAGAAAATGTGTACTTTTGACCAACTTTATTGACTTTGGAGGGTATTGTGGTATTTTTAGATAATAAAAAAGTATAAAGTAATGATATGTGTGTGAAAAAAGAGTGGCAAATTTGAAATTAAATAAACTTTTGAGGTTGTTAGATAAAGTGATTATTTCTTTTTTGGGGTGTGAAAGGTTTTGTGGGACAAACAAATGAGAAAAGTGTGAAAGGTTTTATGGGACGGAGGGAGTATTTGTTATTATTACTCCAAGTTTTCTTATTCATTTGATCACAAGGTGTGAATAATTCAGCGGATGTGTTTAACGAATGAATGAGAAATTTAGGGTTTGTAAGATAGCGGTGTGTATAAAATATACTCCCTCCGTCCCATAGAAGTTGGTATAATTTTTTTGGGCACGGAGATTAAGGAGTATAATAATTTAATGTAAAGTGGAGTAAAGTGAAGTGAGAGAAATAATATTTAATGTGTAGTGAGTAGTTGTATTAGAGGTGATATGTGGGGCCCATGAGAATAGATTAATTGTTTTTTGTGTGGGTCCATGTATTAGAAAGGAAATGTGTCAACTTTATTGGGACAAACCAAAAAGGAAAGTGTGTCAACTTCTATGGGACGGAGGGAGTAATTTTAATTCTAAATATATAGGTGTGTGTGTAATGAATTAAGGGTAATTTAGAATTTATAAAAATATATATTTTAATTATATAATAGGGTGTGTATTCAATAAAAGTTGTGAATTTAAAATGTACAATAAATTTATTCTTTGTTACATTGGCGTAGTTTTAGGTGAGGTTTATAATAGAGAATTGTCCAAGTAGCTGCTGTTGGATGGGTCCTTTGATAGTCCTCCATTCAAATATTTAGTCGACATGATACAAAGTTTTATAGTCCTCTTTATTGTGTGTTTTTGGTGGTGGGGGTATAGATATGAAAAGCTCTAGGTTGATAATATAATTTTGATATAGTTTCTTATAGTTTAATGTTTTATTCATAGTGATAAATCAGCTCATTCTTTTTCTCTTCGTGCATTAGATATGCATGAATGCAAAAATTCGAGCAAATGCATTTGCAGCATTTGGAGCAATAAGCAACTATGGCTTTGGGCCACAACGTGATGCTTTTCTTGAGCAGGTATATTTAATCTCTCACGTAGGATTAGGAAATATTTATGTTCTTGTTCTAGTTTCTTGTTACATCTTTTCGTAATATTTTCTTTTTGTTATCGTGATGTTACCTAATGTAACATTTCGATATAATTATTAGTATTATATTGTTTGCAATATAGTTGTGTTTAACTGAAGATTATGAAAATTCACTTTATCTCACTTTTAAGATAGAGATTACTTCATTTATGAAAGTTATATTTCATATTTATAGATGATTTTGCATTTAATTTTTTTATTAATAATCTTCCTCTTCTCTCTCTCCTTTATATATATATTGCTATTTTCATCTTAACATTCTCATAATAATCTGAATTTATTCTAGTGGCACGGTTGACTCTATTAGACTTGTGATAGAGAGCAAAATTAAGGTTTACTAACGACGGGGCGGGCTTAGGTCCACTATCCGTAGGTTGGGCTTATTTATTGTGAATTTAAATTTCTGTTTAGGGTTTTGTTTCTTTCCTTTATGGTATCGGTAAGTAGAAGTATTTAAGGAGTTGATTAGTTTTTATGAAGGATTATAGAGATTATTATTGGATAAAGGAGCCTGGAGGCTTTTGGGCAAACAAATTTCCGTTTGATTGTTCTTGTTCTTATCAATTGGTCCAACTTGTTGGATCCGTTCCCGTCGTCATGGTAACAACCCGTTCCAGTGGAGAGAGATTGGATAAACTCGAGCCTGATTAGGCGAAGATGAAGGAGACTATGAAGGCTCATGGCACGCAATTGCCAAAAATTTTGGCTACTATGGTTGAATTTTCAAAAGTGATCCTAAAGCCCTCGAGTTCGCAGCAATCAACTGCAGGTTTTCGTGCTGAGGATGTCGCAACATCAGAGACCGAAGCGGCGACTTTGCCGCCAGCGATTCACCCTCAATTGCCGATCTGTTCAGTGCAACTTTGTCTTTTAATGGTTCAGACCCTATTGACTGGTTGGCTCGTACCAATCAACAGTTCGAACTCCATAACACAAGCCCAAGAATGAAAATACTTGCGGCAATGGTTGCAATGGAAGAGGCTGCACTGTATTGGGTGACTAGGTTGCGCTCTCGCTAGCCGAGGTTGACGTGGTATGAATTTTCGCAGCATTGGTGGCGAGATTCAATACGCGTTTCAAAGGTGTATTGGGTGACCAGGTTGCTCTCTCGCTAGCCAAGATTGACGTGGGATGAATTTTCGCAGGCATTGGTGGCGAGATTCGATACGTGTTTCAAAGGTAGCCCTTTTGAACGTTTGGCAGACATCAGACAGACGGGTTTGATAAATGATTATGTGACCCTTTTGTCCAAATGGCTAGCCAAGTTCCAGGTTCAATTGGTGCGCATTACTTGGGTATTTCATGAAGGGTTTGAAAAATTCGATTAGAAGTTCCTTGTGCCTCCTACGACCTAGTGATCTGCAGACGGCAATGGTGTTGGCAAAGGATGTCGAAGATAATCTGTCTATGCAAGCTGGGGGACAATCGTTTTGGAGTGATAGACCGACCCTCTGTTGCTCCTTATGGGATCTCGGAAAAGTCTACAACACAATCTCGGTTCACTCGCCTTTTGCGGATTTAAGAGCAAAGGAGTTGTGCTTTTGCTGCAAGAAGCCTTACACACCACGAAATGAGTGCCCCACAGTTACGGGTCATGTGGGTCATGTTGGTGGAAGATGATGAGTCTTTGGATCTCCAGCATTTAGAATACTATGAACCCACAGGGAAGGAGTTAATGGATGAACGGTATGAGCCTTTCGAGGAGGAGGGGGTCTTCGTGTTTGCTCTATGGCAGTTTCCGAACTTCAACCTTGAGGACAAGGTTGTTTTGAAGGAGGATGGAATTGATAGAGAGCAAAATTAGGGTTTACTAATGATGGGGGCGGGCTTGGGTCCACTATCCGTGGGCTGGGCTTATTTATTGTGATTTTAAATATATTTCTGTTTAGGGGTTTGTTTTATTCCTTTTTGGTATCAGTAAGTAGAAGTATTTAAAAAGTTGATTAAGGTTTATGGAGAATATTGAGATTATTATTGGATTAAGGAGCTGGAGGCTTTTGGGGAAACAAAATTTCCGTTTGATTGTTCTTGTTCTTATCACCTTGATCCTACATGAAAATTCTCTGAAATCATTATGATTGATAAAAAATTGAACATGTTGCAGATTTTTTATGTACTAATTTTAAATACCATTAAAGTCACACTCATCCACAACTCAAAAGAATTCGCAATCATGCTCAAATGTGTCTCTTGAAGTTGAGCATGAGATTCATAACCTACCAAATACTTTTTGATGATGATCATATTTATAAACATATCATTTATTTTGGATTTATGCTCAAATGTGTCTCTTGAAGTTGAGCATGAGATTCATAACCTACCAAATACTTTTTGATGATGATCATATTTATAAACATATCATTTATTTTGGATTTTTGTTAAATTATATGCATCATTGTATTTTGTAATAATTTGTAAATATCATGTTAAATTTCCCGTTTTTAATTAAATTCCCGTTATTTTTCGAAATCTTTTGTGATATCAATATATGTGATCAATCCCTCATTATTTCCATAAAATTATGATTGCAATTTTCTGGTGATATCAGTAAATTCATCATTGCGTTACATCACATGGTTAGGAGCTCAAAATATAATATGCCTGGCATGTGATAGGCTACCCTAACACCTTTTGGTGAAGGAGCTTAACTTCGTCTCTTTTCCATGAGTCCCAAGTCTTTACTGAAAGAGGTGTGGTGGGTTTTGGGTTTGTGGAAGATATGTTGTTGTATGACCACCTTATTTAAAAGCTTAGGCTGTTATATAGGAGCATATACGATTATTTTAATTCTTCGACCCACCAAGGTATTTGGGGATTAGTTCTTTAGCCTTTCACTTTGAAAATTTTCACTAATGGCTGTCTGTGTGATTTCAATACATGCATTTTCATTTGGCTTGGTTGGTTTGTTCCAGTACCTTGTTGAATGCCCAAATCATTTTAAACCTAAATATTTCGCTAGATAAGAGCATTATTTGTGTGTGTGTGTGTGTGTGTGTGTGTATGTGGTTTATGAACAGTATAATGGCTATATAGCGACCAGAATGTATTTATTAATTTAAAAGTTATTGAAGAATGAAGAAAATACTTTTACCCATACTCTCAACATATTACAATCTCTGCATAAATAGCAGAGTGCTACAATCTAAAAAAGGAAAAACCCTTAATTAGGATATCAGAAATTAATGCTGATTATCCTTCATACCTAAGAAATAATAATAATAATAATTAATTACAATCATTCCTGAAATAACTCCCTAATTGCTGCTCATTATTTCCACACTCCCCCTCAAGCTAGGCATAGATGTTGATCATGCCAAGCTTGGAACTTAAGTCTTCAAAAAACTTTCGAGTAAGAGCTTTGGTGAGGATATCTGCAGTTTGCTGGTTGGTAGGCGTATAAACTACATTGATGATCCCTGTCTCTATCTTCTCTTTGATGAAGTGGCGATCTATCTCGACGTGCTTTGTTCGATCGTGATGGACTGGATTCTTGGCGATACTGATAGCTGATTGATTATCGCAGAATAGCTTCATTGGAGGAGTACTCTCAATCTTCAGTTCATTCAAAAGACGACCTAACCACATTCCTTCACATATGCCAAGTGCCATAGCTCTGAATTCTGCCTCGGCACTACTCCTTGACACAACAGACTACTTCTTACTTCGCCATGTCACCAAGTTCCCCCATACATATGTACAATAACCTGAAGTTGATCTCCTGTCGGTCATCGGACCAGCCCAATCGGCATCGGTGTATACTTTAATGTCTCTCTTACTAGTCTTACCAAAGAATAATCCTTTGCCTGGTGTCATTTTTAAGTACCTTAGAATCCGATTCACTGCTCCAAGATGTTCTTCAGTTTGTTCATTCATGAATTGACTGACCATAAATCCTATGTCAGGACGTGTGTGAGAAAGGTAGATCAGCTTGCCCACCAGTCTTTGGTACTTACCCCTATCCACAGGAGGACTATCTTTTGCAGCTCCAAGTTTTGTACTTGAGTCCATAGGTGTTTCAGCTGGTTTGCATCCAAGCATTCCTGTCTGTTTGAGGAGATCCAGAACATACTTTCTTTGTGAAATTGTAATTCCAAGTCTCGAGCGAGCCACTTCCATTTCAAGGAAGTACTTTAAAGGCCCTAGATCTTTTGTTTCAAATTCCTTGACAAGAAGACCTTTCAGCTTGATCAACTCCTCTCCCCAATCACCTGTTAGTATTATGTCAACGACATATACTATTAACACTGCCAGCTTCCCAGTGGAAGAGTGTTTGACAAACAATGTGTGATCTGTTTGGCACTGAACATAACCATATTTCCTCACAGACTTAGTAAATCTGTCGAACCAAGCCCTTGGTGATTGTTTTAATCCATAAAGGGATTTTTTAAGTTTGCACACCTTGTTTACATTGTCTTGAGATTCAAATCCTGGTGGAATGTCCATATACACCTCCTCTAGAAGATCTCCATTGAGAAATGCATTTTTGACATCTAGCTGATAAAGTGGCCAATTTAGATTTGCTGCCAGAGACAGGAGAACACGAACTGTATTTAATTTCACAACTGGAGCAAATGTCTATTGGTAATCAATACCATAAGACTGAGTGAACCTTTTGCAACTAACCGAGCCTTGAACCTGTCAATACTCCCATCAGCCTTATACTTCACAGTAAAAATCCATTTGCAGCCAACCGATTGTTTCCCACTTGGAAGATCTGAAACTTCCCATGTGCCATTTTTCTCAAGAGCATTCATTTCTTCCCACACAACCTTCTTCCATTCTGGAATTCTCATTGCCTCTTGAATAGAGCAAGGAATCTGAGTGTTGTCCAGATTAGCCACAAACACCTGAAACTTGGGAGACAGTCCTTTATATGAGATAAAATTATACAAAGGATGATTAGTGCAAGAGCGGACG
Source organism: Pogostemon cablin (assembly GCA_023678885.1). NCBI lineage: Eukaryota > Viridiplantae > Streptophyta > Magnoliopsida > Lamiales > Lamiaceae > Pogostemon > Pogostemon cablin. The sequence continues at coordinate 68,332 of CM042977.1, read as the reverse complement.
CCTTTCCTTAAGGCAATTGGATGATCATCAATCATGGATTCACTAGTGGGATTTTCATGAATTGTGCTACCTGAGGTTGAACCTGAACTCTCCTCCGGTTTGGACTCTTGACTCTGATCAGATGAAACTTTATCCTCTATATCCTCTCGAGCTATATCTTTCCTGGAATATACAATGAACTCACCATTCTTTGCAGGTTTTGCTCTTTGATTAGGAGGTGAGAGAAAGGCACTGTTGGGTGGATTAGGAAGACTAGACTCGGATAGAATTCCTTCCCTTGGAAGGGTTTGAATGGGAACTTCTTCCCCCTGGAAGAATTTGAATGGGATTAGGGCTAGGTATAGGACATTGGTGACAAGTGTTTTGAAGATCCATATCCCAATCCCAAAGTTGGTGTTCGTGCTCACTCTCCCCCTGAAGACCAGATTTGGGATAAAAAGGCCTATTCTCAAAAAAGGTGACAGCCATAGAGACATGGAAGCGTTTGGTGATAGGTGAATAGCATTTGTACCCTTTTTGATTTGGGACATACCCAAGAAAGATACATTTCATGGCCTTTGGATCAAGTTTGTTGCGGTGTTGGTGGTGAATATGAACAAAGACATGCAGCCAAAGACTTTGAGAGGGATGGATGAGATGGTCCGGTTATTGGGATAGGATAAGAGAAGTTTTTGACTTGGTGTTTGGAATTTTAGAACGCGGGATGGCATCCTGTTTATGAGGTATGTGGCTGTAAGTACGGCTTCTCCCCAGAAATGTTTTGGGACATTGGTAGAGATCATAAGTGACCTAGCAACCTCAAGGATGTGCCTATTTTTTCTTTCTGCTACTCCATTTTGCTGTGGAGTGTCAACACAAGAACTCTGGTGGATAATTCCTTGGGTGTCTAGGTATTTCCTGAGAACCTTTGTGAAGTATTCCCTACCATTGTCAGTTCGAAAAACTTGAATTTTGGTGTTGTACTGGGTTTGGATCATGGTATTGAACTTTTGGAAAATTTCCCCAACTTCTGATTTTTCTTTCATCAGGTAAACCCATGTAATTCTAGTGTGATCATCAATAAACAAAACAAACCAGCGTGTTCCGGAAATATTTTTGATCCGTGAAGGACCCCAAATATCACTATGAATCATTGAAAAGGGATTTGAAGCCTTGTACAGTTGAGTAGGATAAGAGTTACGAGATTGTTTTGCAAGCTGACAAATTTCACAGAATTTTTTTTTGGATTTTTATCAAATAATGAGGGTAGTACAAGCCTTCTAAGATAATCAAAGTTTGGATGCCCTAGTCTATAGTGCCATAACATGATTGCACTATCATTATTTGAACTGGAAACAAAGGAAGAATATTGAGGATTGAATTGACCTAAACTTGCCATTCGAGGTTGTTGTTCTAGAAGATCTTCACCTTTCAGGATATAGAGACCCGAGCACATCTTAGCATTGCCAATCGTCCTCCCTGAATTCAAATCCTGAAATTCAACCAAGTTTGAACAAAATTTGGTAACACAGTTTAGTTCATGAGTAAGTTTACTAAAAGAGAGTAAATTGCAATCCAAGCTAGGCACAAAGAGAACTGTGTCCAAGGTAAGATCTTTAGATAAGATTACAGATCCTTTCCCGATGACCTTAGATAGAGAACTATCAGCTATCCTGATAGACAGATTGTCACTACAAGGATTGTAAGTTTTGAAGACCCTTGGATTGCCTGTCATGTGGTCCGAGGCCCCTGAATCAACTATCCAAGTACAATTAATTCCTTGAGCAGGTGAAAAAGCATGCAAGAGGTTACCTTTGTGGGCTACGGATCCAGTTCCTATCATCGAAGAATTGTTCTGTTGGTTAAGTTTCTGGAGGAACTCAATTTGTTGGGGGCTGAATAAGTTTTGCTCTTTTGAAGTAGATGGTTCTTCACTGGTAGCTACATTGCTGCGCCCTTCTCTGTTGTTGGAGGGACGAGTAGACTTCAAATCGGCTGGTTTTCCATGAATTTTCCAGCACGTTTCCCTAGTGTGATTTGGTTTTCGACAGTGATCACACCAAAGTCTTCCCTTCCTTTGTTTACTCTCCCTGGTTCGATTGATAGCCGTGTGCTATTAAGGCTGAGACATCTTCATTCTGGTTAATGGTGGTGAATGAGCCCAACATAACCTTTCGGCGGCTCTCCTCCATCCGAAATTCAGAAAATGCCTCACGAAGGCTTGTAGGGGCTTCATCCCAAGTATTCTTCCCCTAACTTCATCCATATCTTTGTTAAGGCCCAACAAGAACTTGTAGAGTCTCTTCTTTTCAATAATCTTCTTGAATTTGGTGCTGTCATCAGGACACTTCCAATCATATTCTTCGAAGTGGTCAAGTTGCTGCCAATTCCGAGTTAGAACAGTGAAGTATTGGGTCACCGTGAAATCTCCTTGGCGTAGGTCATGGAGGATGCTTTCTACTGCAAATAATTCTGATGAATTATCAGCCTTGGAATAAGTTTCCTTAGCAGCCTCCCATATTTCCTTTGCAGTACCATACAACAAAAAATTCTCCCCAATCTCATTTGTCATGGAATTAATTAGCCAAGACATAACCATGTTATTCTCACTCTTCCAGATCTTGTACTTTGGGTTTTCTTTTGTCGGTGATACTGTAGCTCCGGTGATGTAGTCGTCCTTCCCTTTGCCATATATGAACATCATCACGGACTGTGACCATTGGAGAAAGTTTTGGCCATTGAGTTTATGTCCTGTGATGGAGAGCATGTGGCCATCAGAACTCCCAACATTCACCCCAGAAACACCATCAGACGGAGAAGAAACTTCTGGCGTGGTGCTTTGATGGGTCGTCATGCCATACTTCTTCATGATGGACTGGCGACTTGAGGCTGGTGGCGAACTATTGCTGATTGCAAAGGATAGGTATGGGGGCAGGTGGAATTAGGGCTTCTTTAGGATCAGAACCAAGCTCTGATACCATGAAGAATGAAGAAAATACTTTTACCCATACTCTCAACGTATTACAATCTCTGAATAAATAGCAGAGTGCTACAACTAAAATAGGAAAAATCCTTAATTAGGATATCAGAAATTAATGTTGATTATCCTTCATACCTAAGAAATAATAATAATAATAATTAATTACAATCATTCCTAAAATAACTCCTTAATTGCTGCTCATTATTTCCACAGTTATTGTAATTCAGGACTAGTACAAATGCATAATAGTAATTAGTGAAGTTTGTTGAATATTGTATCTGGTAGATGTTTTTCGGGCGATGAGCATGACATCTCAGGATATAAGGCATAAAATGAATCTAAAATGCATTTTTTTTTACAGTAAGACAAATTTATGTTAGAATCAAGAGTTTTCTTCTCTCTATTCTGTTTAACAATAATATTATTGTATTAGAATACACATCAATAATATTTTCATTTTATGTAATTCCCTTTCCTATTCCACTTGTGTTGATAATATATACCTTTTACGTTTGTTTACAAGAAATACAAATTTGAGTACACTTATATTTTGATTAGGTTTATGCTGCCTTTCCACGCTTGGTATTGCATCTTCATGATGATGATCTTGGTGTGCGACGAGCTTGCCGGGTGGATCTCAGCTGCTTTTCTCAAGTGCTTCTTACTTTAACAGAATATAATCTTGACATGGACTTAATATTATTATTACTTTTATTTTATGTTAGAATACTTTCAAACGCATTGCTCCTTTTGTGGAATTTGATGGTATGGTAGCTCTTGCCAACTCACATCGGTTTAGTTCTGATCATAGGTATGTGTAAACAGATCCCGTCTAGAGATTCTGTTTGTTTAGCTTATATATTAATTTCTCCTCTCTCTAATTCTGCGACAGAGGTGACTATGAGGACTTGCTCAGAGATTTTGCAAAGCAATTCACACAAAACATGCCTTCCAGGGTTGATACGTACATGGCCTCTATAATACAGGTAGCATATGAGAACCCGGACACATTGTGTAGTGATAATTTACCCGAATTTCAAATAATTAAGAAAGTAAGTTCTGTTCGGAACTGTTTGACCTTTTCACATAGTAAATACTCGGGTTCTCATATAAAAATATACTGCATGCTTTGAAGCTTTCACATGTTTACATCCCGTCTACAATGTATTGAGCATTGAAGATGTGGTGGTGTTACATACACGAGGCATAATCATTGCCCTGTCAGATACTGATAGAGCAATGTGATAGACATATTCTGGTATATGGCTGACATTGCTAACGCTATAGATTTTTTCCATCTTGTTTAGGCACGTGTGATGTGCTAAACATTATCTTATTAGCTGATTCTCTCTCTCTCCCTCTCACTCTCCCTCTCACACATGCACATAAATGATCCTTGCTGTAACATGGTTCACAAATTACATTTATCTCCAGCACCATCACTGATGAATATGTTGATTAAGTTGTACAATTTGTACTGTTTAGATTTTAGGATTTGGGGATAGAGACATGTATTATCATGATAGACTGTGTTCGTCGGCAGGCATTGTGGTTTAGTGGCAGTTAACGGGTAGAGAAACAGAAAATTAGTGTGGAACATTCAGTTGTTCTTTTACAATTGGTTCCCAGGACACGTTTATTAAATATAGCGGGGTATCAGGAAGCGTAATAAAAGAGAGAGAAGATTAGGGATGGTATCTGAAGTCTAATACGAGTTCCATGTGTTTTGGGTGCACTAGGTTACTCTGACATTTATGGAAATCTAATGTCAAACTAAATTCTCATATCTTAAATAGACAGCAATGTTTTTCTGCTTGTTTAGGAGAGAATGTTATTTGCTGTGGTGCATCTCTTGCCTACATTAGTTTAATTTCACTTCATTAGTTGCTCTATGAAGACATTGTTCCTGAGGCAGTATAAACTTATCCTTTTTTCCAGATAGGGTTTCTCTTCCGAATTATATCCTTCTTCTAACACTAGTGCGAGGTGAGGTGAGATTTACAATGATAATAGGGCAGAGATTGATGCGATCACAGCTCAACTAGGTATAGAGGATGATGTCCACTTTCAAATCATTTTACAGCTTTGCCAAATTATCCATAACTAAGCTTTATTACTGCAACGAACAATCCTTATGATTCAGAGGGTTTTTTCATATGAATGCACATCTGATGAGTCAACAATGCTGTGATGTAAATGTATAAAGCAGTTGATTAATAATGCGTATTGTATACTTAATATTCTTAGCTCGACACATCTTACAGTTCTTATAAGATGTACCTATGTTAATTTATGAACAAGAAATATACATTTTAAATTAGTAAGTGCTCAAATTTTGAGCTCATCGGTTTATGCATGATCAGGCTTTTGAGGCCCCTTGGCCGGTGATTCAAGCAAATGCCATTTATTTGTGTAGCAGTGTAATTGCTTTCTCAAGCGGTCAACATATCTCCACTCTATACCAAAGCCAGGTCATCATTTACTGCATTAACCCTCCATCTATTGTTTACAAATGCTGCAAAATTCTGATTCAACATATTTGAGCTCTTGTTGCTTAGGTATTTGGAATGTTGATTGGGAAGATAAATCGGTCATCAGATGCAATTGTGAGAGCGACGGGCTCTTTGGCCCTTGGCTTGCTACTGAAGTCGACCAATTCCACTTCCTGGAAGTTTACTCGTCTGGATCCATTGGATTTGAATCCAATGGGGCGTGAAATGGATTCTTCTCGGAGTGATTCATTAATTCAAGAAATCATGCAAACTGTGACCACATGTGACAAGCACCACTGAGTCATGGTGAATGTGTAATGGGGTTGGTCTAGTAAGAGCTGTTGTTTGTGTACGAGGAAATATGTTTCTTGGATCTCTGTATATCTGAATTGTGTACATACGCCAGATTAAGTGTACATGCATGTATATTGTGTGTGATAGTGAGTGGGAATAATTTCTACTTGACGTCCTGCAGATAAAAGGGCATTTGTTGAGCAATGCTGGGCTGTGCGGTATGAAACAATGTTATTTTGGTATGGGGCACAATTTGGAATTGGTTACAGAGCCATAGAAATGTAGTGTTAAGACGTTGATATATAAAACCTTTTTTTATTTATTTATTATAAATAGAATTCTGTTTTAAAAATTTTAAAAATAATTATTGATCTATAAATTTAAAAATCCTTTCTCGAATTTGAAAATTTTTAGTTGTTTTGGAAGGATTTGAAAATTCTTACTAGAACAGTGTTATTTTAAAATTTTCCGTTGTGTGAAAATATTTTAATATTTATATAAAAAAAATACTCCCTCCATTCCATATTATTCTTTATCATTACTATAGACAAACAATTTAAGAAAATTACTTTTTGACAAACTTTTATTAATTTTTGGATGGTAATGTATAATTTTTAGGTAATAAATAAATTATAAAGTATTGGGTGAGAGTGATAAATTTATAATTAAGATATATTTTTATAGAAAATTAAAAAATTTAAAATAAAAAATATTTTTTACTACCCCACCCTTCCCCTTTTTTTTTCTTCCTGTTTTCCTTCCTACATCCAAGTATCATTTCTTTTTATACTCTTTTGTCAAGATTTTTATGAGAGCGAGACGGTCAACACATTATTAAAGTATACTTATTATACTAATTTTTAACACGTGCTACGCACGTCATACATTATATTATAATTATTTTTTGTCATTTTTTTTAATTCCGGCAAATCTTGCAAAGAGTAATCATAATGGCATTAAACGAAACCCATTGCCGATGAAATTATTGTTCAAACATATAATGAAATAAAAACATGATCATGTAAGAAAGTTATAATTAGGTTAATTATGCCCAGTGATTTAGAAAAATTAACATAATAGGAGTAGAGTGTATTTATCATAAATAGAAACATTAGATAGAAGAAAATATCAACCTATAGGAAAAGAACAAAGGAAAATAAATTAAAAATCTGAAATTGTATGAAAAGCTACATGCTCATATGCTAATCATAAACAAGCACATATATGAGGAACCAGTTTGATGAGTGTAAATAGAATTTTTGGGATGATGTTTCATTGACCTAGATAAAATACTAATAATTGCATGATATCACTTATTCAAATTGATATCACTTATTATTGAGGTGAAATTTTTTATTGATGTGAGCACTCATACTTCAATTTCAACACCACTTTGTGTGTGCTTTCCAAAAGTTTAAATCTGCACTATACAAAATCAAATAATTGCTTGTTAAGATTTAAAGAATTATAGGAAAACAGACAAAATATCATAAAAAATATATATATAAGGAGAAAACTTAAAAGAATTAAACAACTCAACCCGTGCTTAAAAAAATTCAAAAGAATAGTAAGAATTATCACCATCAAGGGCAAAAGAAATGGAAAATTATGTAAAATAATCTAAACAAACCCACTAATATGTTCGAGAGTATGAAAATGCATTGTTAAAAGAATAATACTAATAACATCTTCTAGTGTAGTCTTAATTTGAGCGTGTCCTAAATCATTTATATATTTATGAATCTAAATCCATATTTTTTTGAACTACTTCATGGGCACAAACCTTCATAATGAATTACTTGGTGGATTTTGACATCAAATCAGAATGAACACTATAGCAAGGATGTTGAAGCTAGTAAACCAATCATGTCGCCGAGCAATTCCAAAAATCTATCAAAAGTCTTTTCAATATCTTCCACTCCACTTTGTAAGACCTTCGTTGAGAAAACAACATTTACTATCAATCGATGAATCTCCAAGGAAAGAACATAAGTAATCATCATGTTGAAGCTCTCATTTCAGAAGTGTTTTTTTTAACAACCAAAGAGAAAGTTGAAGAGCTATGTTAATGTTCTTCCACTTTCAAATTGTTTTGTTATCATATTAGTTAATATAGTATTGTAACATGAAGAAGTTAAAGAGTTGTATGAACATGAAAAGTTTGTGAGTTAAATTAGTATATAATGAGTAATTATCAATTTGCATTTAATTAAGTGAACCTTACAAAGTAAAAAAAAAGAATTTAATTGCATTCTTTTTAATAATAATTAATAATAAAATTAATATAATGAATTGTAATGATGATGGTAACTCAAGTGTCATTAACAATTAATAAGATAGAAATTGTTTTTAAGAAAATCATAAATAAATGGTAAAAATGTAGTAAGTGAAAATAGGCTAGGACAAAATTGGAAAAAAATGTTAACCAAGGCTAAGGCACTTTTAATATATTATGATATAATGATAAGTAAAATATGTTTAATTATAGTTAAAGTACGTCAATATAAATTATTTTATAACATCTTAAAATTATGGGTAATTCTGGGGTGCATCGGTGCACCTAAAGGTTTAATGGTGTAATTTAGGGTATAATAGTAATTACATAAATTAAAAAGTTGGTTACTAATTAATATCTAAGAGTGGAGATTAATTGTATGAAATTTTAATGGGTTAGATTTTACAGGTACACCCTAGTAAGACTCTAAAATTATACTTTAATTTAACATCAATTATACTTTAGCAAACATACTTTAACAATAATTAGCATGTTTTATCTATATAATAGATATATTTTAATACATACATCTCATAAAACCTCTCACATAAGTAAAGTTTCACAAGAAACTGACTTATTTTTTTCATACCATTAAATTAATTTTATAAAATTAAATATATTATTTTTAATAAAATTTTAATGTAATACTCCACAATAAAGTGTTTTAATTTTAAAAAATTAAAAAAAATTAAAAAATTATTAATTACTCCATCCGTCCCCTTGATACGTATTCATTTTGTCATTTTGGTCCCATTACAAGGTATCCATTTCCTTTTTTAGATTGATGTGATCACACATGACCCTACACTCAACACTAATACAACTATCCACTACACTTTAAAATATTATTTCTCTCATATCAAAATACATTAAATTATTATACTCCTTAATCCACGTTCAAAAAGCAAACGACTACGTTTCAAGGGGACGGAGGGAGTAATGAATTAGAAATCTATTGATTTAAATCTCAATTTATAAATTCATAATATATTCAAATAAAGTATTTCAAATAATTCATTTAAAATACTTAGAATTCTAATTTCCTTTACTTTTAAATTTCTTGAATTTCAAATAACTCAATCCAAATACAATTTTAAAATATTACTATTACTACCTCCATCCCAAAGAAAAAAGTTGCTGTAAAGGGGTGACAATTTTTAAAAATTTTAAATTAAAGTGGGTTGTGAGGTTATTGATTTGCGAGTATTTTCTTATTTGGGGGTGTGCATTTATTTATGAGACGAACAAAATAAAAATTGTGAATTTGTTTATGAGGGAGTATTTATTTATTACCAAAAAATAGCATAATATCCCATGAAATTACACTTTTGAATCACCATATCCCCATAAAGTTATATACTCTACCCAAATGAAAACTTCCACAAAACAATGGAAGTATCTCTTTTTTAGTTTTGTACAATCAAATAGAGTGAAAGGCATGTTTTCTAGGTATCAACGTGGGTTGTAGGGTTGATTAGCCCACAACCCATCTTTTGGTAGGTTACGTAGAGGGTTATATACAACTCTGGGCAACCAGTTAGGGTTGTAAAAGAATCAAATAATTCGTATTCGATTCGATATTCGAATTCATTTATTGATATTCGAATTCGAAAAAATCGAATTCGAATTCGAATACGAATAATTTTTTCTATTCGTATAATATACGAATCGAATACGATTCATGTGATATTCGATTCGAATATTCACGAATATATTCGAATAATAATATATATATATATATATTAATATATATTAATTATATATATTATAAATATTAAATTATTTGATAAATAAAAATATAAGTTAGGGTTTTGTTTTATGTTTTCACATTCTGAAACCAACACCCGCTTTTCTTCAGAATTCAAACCAGCGGCGCAACTTCATCTTCAAGTGACGATGACAGGCATCATCGGACGGTAATCGACGACAGACATCATCGACGAGTATCTTCATAATTTAGAGGTTAGTATACTCTACCCTTTTAGTCTACTGAATACGTTGTTGGATACTTGGATGTCTTTGGGGGATTATTGGATTTGGGTTTTAGGGTTTTAGTTTACCCTTTTGGTTCGAATATTCTAGATTCAATTTGTAAATACGCTGCTGAATACTAGCTTTGAGCATTTTGATGAATTTTGTCATTAAATCGACTTCATGTGGTCTAATTTTTCTCCGTTATTCAAAGTTGTTTGTTTCTGGTGATGGATAGATCAATGAGTACTAAAATAGTTGATAAATTGGTTGGATTAATGCTGGTTAATGGTAGCTAATTAGACAGTCATACATCAGCTTTATGCTATTAATATTGTATGAATGGTCAGTAAGCTCACCTATATCAATCATCACCTTCATTGGAACATTTTCATAAGAATTAACCTGGTGTTGACTAACTGTAAATGTGGAGCAGATATTGCTTAGCTTCTGAAGTTAGATTTCTTGTTGAAGAAGAACATTTGCACCTTATGAACACCTCTCAAATATGTACTCTGTAATAATAAAGGTTTGAGTTCTAATGGGAATATATGGAAATTTGTTATGCTTCTTTATTTCAATTATTGGAAAAAAATTATTTAAGTCTTCAAAATATCAGTGGACAATGCCTCAAATAATGATGCAACAATCGATATTGCTAAAGGAACTTTCTCCAAGAGTCGTAAGTTGTCATTGGATGGTAAGTTGTTCCATGTTAGATGCACTACATATATATTGAATCTTGTCGTGCAAGATGGTATTTCAATGATTAAATCTATTATTCAAAATGTGAAAGAAAGTGTGCAGTTCATTAATCTATCTGAGTCGAGGTTGAGGAAATTTTCTGAAATTATTCAACATTTGGGGATTCCTGTGAAAAGGTTGATTATTAATTGTTCTACTCGTTGGAATTTCACGTATGAAATGTTAGTTGAGGCCATTAGAGTTAAGGATGTATTCCCTATATTTGCACAAAGAGAGGCTACATACACCCATTGTCCTAGCCCAGAAGATTGGAAAAAGGTAGAAGAAATTGTTAATATCTTGAGGATATTTTATGAAGCTACTCAAGTAATATCTGGAAGTGATTATCCTACTTCTAATGTTTTTCTAGCTGTCATTTGGAGAGTCAAGCATGTGTTGAATGAGAATGAGATACATATTGATGTGTTTATAAGAGATATGATTAAGAAGATGAAGGTAAAGTTTGACAAATATTGGGGGAATTGTAATCTTTTGATGGCTATTGGAGCAGTACTTGATCCTAGATTCAAAATGAGGTTGGTTGAGTTTGCTTTCAACAAAATATATAATGAGGCTGATGCATGTGCAAATGTGACAAAGGTTTGAAATGCATTACATGATTTGTTTTCTGAGTATGTCGCTCTTGATCAGATGAGAGCACGTAAAGTGAATTCTCGCAATTTGGATAATACATGTACAGATGGAACAATTAGTTCTACCTCTAAAGATAGAATTGTACCATCTGGTTTGTCTATGTATGATGAGTACTTGAACTCTGTTGAGCATGATGTTCCATCAAAGTCAGAGTTGGATATTTATTTGGAAGTAGGAGTTTTTAGATGTCAAGATGGGGATAATAGCGTAGCCTTTGATGCTTTAGGTTGGTGGAAATCTCAAGATCTTAAATTTAATGTCTTGTCTAAGTTGGCTCGTGATGTTTTAGCTATTCCTATTAGCACAGTGGCATCAGAAGCTACATTTAGTGCAGGGACTCGGATTTTAGATCCTTATCGTTCTAGATTGTCTTCGGATTTGGTACAAGTATTGATTTGTGGAGCAGATTGGGTTCGTCAACTCCATATGCTTATTCATATGCTTGTTCGATTACAGCAACTGAACACATTAAAATTTCTTATTTATATGCTTGTTCGGTTGCAGCAATCGAACACCTTAAGATTTTTTATTCATATGCTTGTTCGGTTGCAACTGAACACCATATAAATAAAAAATCTTAATTTATAATTTATAAAGGAATATTTACGTCTTAACAAATATGGATATTTTAGTCCTATAAAATTTATGGGGTACATTTATTAAAATTGGGGGTGCAAATAGCCACTCCCATTATATTCTTTCTTGATTAGTCTCTGCTTCTAAAATTAACCTTAGTATTAATGCACATATAATAGAGGAAGCACTTCCTCCATCTCATCTTAATGTTTACATATTTTTAATTTGAGCGTTTCATCCTAATGGATACATTTTTCTTTGTTATATGGACCACACAAAATAATTATGGGACCAACTACAACACTAATACAACTATCTATTATACACTAAAATATTATTTCTCTCACCTCAATACATACTAAAATACTATACTCCCTCCGTCCCACCCAAAGGGTAGTTTTTTCTTTTTGTACGTGGATTAAGGAGTATTTAGTGTTGTAGGGGTTTAGGGTTTAGGGTTTAGGGTTTTAGAGTTTAGGGTTTTGGGTTTAGGGTTTAGGGTTTTAGGGTTTTGGGTTTAGGGTTTTAGTTTTAGGGTTTAGGGTTTTAGGGTTTAGGGTTTAGGGTATTTGGTTTTAGGGTATTAGGTTTTAGGGTATTGGGCATAGGGTATTGGGTTTAAGGTTTAGGTTTTAGGGTTTAGGGTTTAGGGTTTTGGGTTTAGGGTTTTGGGTTTAGGGTTTAGGGTTTAGGGTTTTAGGGTTTAGGGTTTAGGGTTTAGGGTTTAGGGTTTTAGGGTTTAGGGTTTAGGGTTTAGGGTTTAGGGTTTTAGGGTTTTAGGGTTTTAGGTTTTAGGGTTTAGGGTTTAGGGTTTAGGGTTTAGTGAAATTGGTAAATGTTATTTCACTGGAAACGGTTGCATCGAGTACTTACGTACGATGCGAATACAAAGACAAACCTTCCTATCCAACCTACTCAAGCAAGATGCTTGAGGTAAATAATAAAATACATCATGAATTCATATACAAAGATGCTATCTGAATGCTGATTCTATCTGCGATGTAGTTCGGAGACATCATCCTTGTGCCATGCTGAAGAGCATTCCTTTCCATCCATATGTGGTAGATCGTGGTAGCAAAGGTGATGAAAAGGAGTCTTCTTGCCTTTTTGTTGATTCTCGTATCCTGGTTTATTTTCCCGAAGGCATCCGTGACTGATGTTAGGCTTCGTCTTCGCCATCCAATCTATTCTCTGACCTGATCCCATATATGTGTAGTGTAAGGGCAATGGAAGAAGAGGAAAGAACATAAGTAATCATCATGTTGAAGCTCTCATTTCAGAAGTGTTTTTTTTAACAACCAAAGAGAAAGTTGAAGAGCTATGTTAATGTTCTTCCACTTTCAAATTGTTTTGTTATCATATTAGTTAATATAGTATTGTAACATGAAGAAGTTAAAGAGTTGTATGAACATGAAAAGTTTGTGAGTTAAATTAGTATATAATGAGTAATTATCAATTTGCATTTAATTAAGTGAACCTTACAAAGTAAAAAAAAAGAATTTAATTGCATTCTTTTTAATAATAATTAATAATAAAATTAATATAATGAATTGTAATGATGATGGTAACTCAAGTGTCATTAACAATTAATAAGATAGAAATTGTTTTTAAGAAAATCATAAATAAATGGTAAAAATGTAGTAAGTGAAAATAGGCTAGGACAAAATTGGAAAAAAATGTTAACCAAGGCTAAGGCACTTTTAATATATTATGATATAATGATAAGTAAAATATGTTTAATTATAGTTAAAGTACGTCAATATAAATTATTTTATAACATCTTAAAATTATGGGTAATTCTGGGGTGCATCGGTGCACCTAAAGGTTTAATGGTGTAATTTAGGGTATAATAGTAATTACATAAATTAAAAAGTTGGTTACTAATTAATATCTAAGAGTGGAGATTAATTGTATGAAATTTTAATGGGTTAGATTTTACAGGTACACCCTAGTAAGACTCTAAAATTATACTTTAATTTAACATCAATTATACTTTAGCAAACATACTTTAACAATAATTAGCATGTTTTATCTATATAATAGATATATTTTAATACATACATCTCATAAAACCTCTCACATAAGTAAAGTTTCACAAGAAACTGACTTATTTTTTTCATACCATTAAATTAATTTTATAAAATTAAATATATTATTTTTAATAAAATTTTAATGTAATACTCCACAATAAAGTGTTTTAATTTTAAAAAATTAAAAAAAATTAAAAAATTATTAATTACTCCATCCGTCCCCTTGATACGTATTCATTTTGTCATTTTGGTCCCATTACAAGGTATCCATTTCCTTTTTTAGATTGATGTGATCACACATGACCCTACACTCAACACTAATACAACTATCCACTACACTTTAAAATATTATTTCTCTCATATCAAAATACATTAAATTATTATACTCCTTAATCCACGTTCAAAAAGCAAACGACTACGTTTCAAGGGGACGGAGGGAGTAATGAATTAGAAATCTATTGATTTAAATCTCAATTTATAAATTCATAATATATTCAAATAAAGTATTTCAAATAATTCATTTAAAATACTTAGAATTCTAATTTCCTTTACTTTTAAATTTCTTGAATTTCAAATAACTCAATCCAAATACAATTTTAAAATATTACTATTACTACCTCCATCCCAAAGAAAAAAGTTGCTGTAAAGGGGTGACAATTTTTAAAAATTTTAAATTAAAGTGGGTTGTGAGGTTATTGATTTGCGAGTATTTTCTTATTTGGGGGTGTGCATTTATTTATGAGACGAACAAAATAAAAATTGTGAATTTGTTTATGAGGGAGTATTTATTTATTACCAAAAAATAGCATAATATCCCATGAAATTACACTTTTGAATCACCATATCCCCATAAAGTTATATACTCTACCCAAATGAAAACTTCCACAAAACAATGGAAGTATCTCTTTTTTAGTTTTGTACAATCAAATAGAGTGAAAGGCATGTTTTCTAGGTATCAACGTGGGTTGTAGGGTTGATTAGCCCACAACCCATCTTTTGGTAGGTTACGTAGAGGGTTATATACAACTCTGGGCAACCAGTTAGGGTTGTAAAAGAATCAAATAATTCGTATTCGATTCGATATTCGAATTCATTTATTGATATTCGAATTCGAAAAAATCGAATTTGAATTCGAATACGAATAATTTTTTCTATTCGTATAATATACGAATCGAATACGATTCATGTGATATTCGATTCGAATATTCACGAATATATTCGAATAATAATATATATATATATATATTAATATATATTAATTATATATATTATAAATATTAAATTATTTGATAAATAAAAATATAAGTTAGGGTTTTGTTTTATGTTTTCACATTCTGAAACCAACACCCGCTTTTCTTCAGAATTCAAACCAGCGGCGCAACTTCATCTTCAAGTGACGATGACAGGCATCATCGGACGGTAATCGACGACAGACATCATCGACGAGTATCTTCATAATTTAGAGGTTAGTATACTCTACCCTTTTAGTCTACTGAATACGTTGTTGGATACTTGGATGTCTTTGGGGGATTATTGGATTTGGGTTTTAGGGTTTTAGTTTACCCTTTTGGTTCGAATATTCTAGATTCAATTTGTAAATACGCTGCTGAATACTAGCTTTGAGCATTTTGATGAATTTTGTCATTAAATCGACTTCATGTGGTCTAATTTTTCTCCGTTATTCAAAGTTGTTTGTTTCTGGTGATGGATAGATCAATGAGTACTAAAATAGTTGATAAATTGGTTGGATTAATGCTGGTTAATGGTAGCTAATTAGACAGTCATACATCAGCTTTATGCTATTAATATTGTATGAATGGTCAGTAAGCTCACCTATATCAATCATCACCTTCATTGGAACATTTTCATAAGAATTAACCTGGTGTTGACTAACTGTAAATGTGGAGCAGATATTGCTTAGCTTCTGAAGTTAGATTTCTTGTTGAAGAAGAACATTTGCACCTTATGAACACCTCTCAAATATGTACTCTGTAATAATAAAGGTTTGAGTTCTAATGGGAATATATGGAAATTTGTTATGCTTCTTTATTTCAATTATTGGAAAAAAATTATTTAAGTCTTCAAAATATCAGTGGACAATGCCTCAAATAATGATGCAACAATCGATATTGCTAAAGGAACTTTCTCCAAGAGTCGTAAGTTGTCATTGGATGGTAAGTTGTTCCATGTTAGATGCACTACATATATATTGAATCTTGTCGTGCAAGATGGTATTTCAATGATTAAATCTATTATTCAAAATGTGAAAGAAAGTGTGCAGTTCATTAATCTATCTGAGTCGAGGTTGAGGAAATTTTCTGAAATTATTCAACATTTGGGGATTCCTGTGAAAAGGTTGATTATTAATTGTTCTACTCGTTGGAATTTCACGTATGAAATGTTAGTTGAGGCCATTAGAGTTAAGGATGTATTCCCTATATTTGCACAAAGAGAGGCTACATACACCCATTGTCCTAGCCCAGAAGATTGGAAAAAGGTAGAAGAAATTGTTAATATCTTGAGGATATTTTATGAAGCTACTCAAGTAATATCTGGAAGTGATTATCCTACTTCTAATGTTTTTCTAGCTGTCATTTGGAGAGTCAAGCATGTGTTGAATGAGAATGAGATACATATTGATGTGTTTATAAGAGATATGATTAAGAAGATGAAGGTAAAGTTTGACAAATATTGGGGGAATTGTAATCTTTTGATGGCTATTGGAGCAGTACTTGATCCTAGATTCAAAATGAGGTTGGTTGAGTTTGCTTTCAACAAAATATATAATGAGGCTGATGCATGTGCAAATGTGACAAAGGTTTGAAATGCATTACATGATTTGTTTTCTGAGTATGTCGCTCTTGATCAGATGAGAGCACGTAAAGTGAATTCTCGCAATTTGGATAATACATGTACAGATGGAACAATTAGTTCTACCTCTAAAGATAGAATTGTACCATCTGGTTTGTCTATGTATGATGAGTACTTGAACTCTGTTGAGCATGATGTTCCATCAAAGTCAGAGTTGGATATTTATTTGGAAGTAGGAGTTTTTAGATGTCAAGATGGGGATAATAGCGTAGCCTTTGATGCTTTAGGTTGGTGGAAATCTCAAGATCTTAAATTTAATGTCTTGTCTAAGTTGGCTCGTGATGTTTTAGCTATTCCTATTAGCACAGTGGCATCAGAAGCTACATTTAGTGCAGGGACTCGGATTTTAGATCCTTATCGTTCTAGATTGTCTTCGGATTTGGTACAAGTATTGATTTGTGGAGCAGATTGGGTTCGTCAACTCCATATGCTTATTCATATGCTTGTTCGATTACAGCAACTGAACACATTAAAATTTCTTATTTATATGCTTGTTCGGTTGCAGCAATCGAACACCTTAAGATTTTTTATTCATATGCTTGTTCGGTTGCAACTGAACACCATATAAATAAAAAATCTTAATTTATAATTTATAAAGGAATATTTACGTCTTAACAAATATGGATATTTTAGTCCTATAAAATTTATGGGGTACATTTATTAAAATTGGGGGTGCAAATAGCCACTCCCATTATATTCTTTCTTGATTAGTCTCTGCTTCTAAAATTAACCTTAGTATTAATGCACATATAATAGAGGAAGCACTTCCTCCATCTCATCTTAATGTTTACATATTTTTAATTTGAGCGTTTCATCCTAATGGATACATTTTTCTTTGTTATATGGACCACACAAAATAATTATGGGACCAACTACAACACTAATACAACTATCTATTATACACTAAAATATTATTTCTCTCACCTCAATACATACTAAAATACTATACTCCCTCCGTCCCACCCAAAGGGTAGTTTTTTCTTTTTGTACGTGGATTAAGGAGTATTTAGTGTTGTAGGGTTTTAGGGTTTAGGGTTTAGGGTTTTAGAGTTTAGGGTTTTGGGTTTAGGGTTTAGGGTTTTAGGGTTTTGGGTTTAGGGTTTTAGTTTTAGGGTTTAGGGTTTTAGGGTTTAGGGTTTAGGGTATTTGGTTTTAGGGTATTAGGTTTTAGGGTATTGGGTATAGGGTATTGGGTTTAAGGTTTAGGTTTTAGGGTTTAGGGTTTAGGGTTTTGGGTTTAGGGTTTTGGGTTTAGGGTTTAGGGTTTAGGGTTTTAGGGTTTAGGGTTTAGGGTTTAGGGTTTAGGGTTTTAGGGTTTAGGGTTTAGGGTTTAGGGTTTAGGGTTTTAGGGTTTTAGGGTTTTAGGTTTTAGGGTTTAGGGTTTAGGGTTTAGGGTTTAGTGAAATTGGTAAATGTTATTTCACTGGAAACGGTTGCATCGAGTACTTACGTACGATGCGAATACAAAGACAAACCTTCCTATCCAACCTACTCAAGCAAGATGCTTGAGGTAAATAATAAAATACATCATGAATTCATATACAAAGATGCTATCTGAATGCTGATTCTATCTGCGATGTAGTTCGGAGACATCATCCTTGTGCCATGCTGAAGAGCATTCCTTTCCATCCATATGTGGTAGATCGTGGTAGCAAAGGTGATGAAAAGGAGTCTTCTTGCCTTTTTGTTGATTCTCGTATCCTGGTTTATTTTCCCGAAGGCATCCGTGACTGATGTTAGGCTTCGTCTTCGCCATCCAATCTATTCTCTGACCTGATCCCATATATGTGTAGTGTAAGGGCAATGGAAGAAGAGGAAAGAACATAAGTAATCATCATGTTGAAGCTCTCATTTCAGAAGTGTTTTTTTTAACAACCAAAGAGAAAGTTGAAGAGCTATGTTAATGTTCTTCCACTTTCAAATTGTTTTGTTATCATATTAGTTAATATAGTATTGTAACATGAAGAAGTTAAAGAGTTGTATGAACATGAAAAGTTTGTGAGTTAAATTAGTATATAATGAGTAATTATCAATTTGCATTTAATTAAGTGAACCTTACAAAGTAAAAAAAAAGAATTTAATTGCATTCTTTTTAATAATAATTAATAATAAAATTAATATAATGAATTGTAATGATGATGGTAACTCAAGTGTCATTAACAATTAATAAGATAGAAATTGTTTTTAAGAAAATCATAAATAAATGGTAAAAATGTAGTAAGTGAAAATAGGCTAGGACAAAATTGGAAAAAAATGTTAACCAAGGCTAAGGCACTTTTAATATATTATGATATAATGATAAGTAAAATATGTTTAATTATAGTTAAAGTACGTCAATATAAATTATTTTATAACATCTTAAAATTATGGGTAATTCTGGGGTGCATCGGTGCACCTAAAGGTTTAATGGTGTAATTTAGGGTATAATAGTAATTACATAAATTAAAAAGTTGGTTACTAATTAATATCTAAGAGTGGAGATTAATTGTATGAAATTTTAATGGGTTAGATTTTACAGGTACACCCTAGTAAGACTCTAAAATTATACTTTAATTTAACATCAATTATACTTTAGCAAACATACTTTAACAATAATTAGCATGTTTTATCTATATAATAGATATATTTTAATACATACATCTCATAAAACCTCTCACATAAGTAAAGTTTCACAAGAAACTGACTTATTTTTTTCATACCATTAAATTAATTTTATAAAATTAAATATATTATTTTTAATAAAATTTTAATGTAATACTCCACAATAAAGTGTTTTAATTTTAAAAAATTAAAAAAAATTAAAAAATTATTAATTACTCCATCCGTCCCCTTGATACGTATTCATTTTGTCATTTTGGTCCCATTACAAGGTATCCATTTCCTTTTTTAGATTGATGTGATCACACATGACCCTACACTCAACACTAATACAACTACCCACTACACTTTAAAATATTATTTCTCTCATATCAAAATACATTAAATTATTATACTCCTTAATCCACGTTCAAAAAGCAAACGGCTACGTTTCAAGGGGACGGAGGGAGTAATGAATTAGAAATCTATTGATTTAAATCTCAATTTATAAATTCATAATATATTCAAATAAAGTATTTCAAATAATTCATTTAAAATACTTAGAATTCTAATTTCCTTTACTTTTAAATTTCTTGAATTTCAAATAACTCAATCCAAATACAATTTTAAAATATTACTATTACTACCTCCATCCCAAAGAAAAAAGTTGCTGTAAAGGGGTGACAATTTTTAAAAATTTTAAATTAAAGTGGGTTGTGAGGTTATTGATTTGCGTGTATTTTCTTATTTGGGGGTGTGCATTTATTTATGAGACGAACAAAATAAAAATTGTGAATTTGTTTATGAGGGAGTATTTATTTATTACCAAAAAATAGCATAATATCCCATGAAATTACACTTTTGAATCACCATATCCCCATAAAGTTATATACTCTACCCAAATGAAAACTTCCACAAAACAATGGAAGTATCTCTTTTTTAGTTTTGTACAATCAAATAGAGTGAAAGGCATGTTTTCTAGGTATCAACGTGGGTTGTAGGGTTGATTAGCCCACAACCCATCTTTTGGTAGGTTACGTAGAGGGTTATATACAACTCTGGGCAACCAGTTAGGGTTGTAAAAGAATCAAATAATTCGTATTCGATTCGATATTCGAATTCATTTATTGATATTCGAATTCGAAAAAATTGAATTCGAATTCGAATACGAATAATTTTTTCTATTCGTATAATATACGAATCGAATACGATTCATGTGATATTCGATTCGAATATTCGCGAATATATTCGAATAATAATACATATATATATATATATATTAATATATATTAATTATATATATTATAAATATTAAATTATTTGATAAATAAAAATATAAGTTAGGGTTTTGTTTTATGTTTTCACATTCTGAAACCAACACCCGCTTTTCTTCAGAATTCAAACCAGCGGCGCAACTTCATCTTCAAGTGACGATGACAGGCATCATCGGACGGTAATCGACGACAGACATCATCGACGAGTATCTTCATAATTTAGAGGTTAGTATACTCTACCCTTTTAGTCTACTGAATACGTTGTTGGATACTTGGATGTCTTTGGGGGATTATTGGATTTGGGTTTTAGGGTTTTAGTTTACCCTTTTGGTTTGAATATTCTAGATTCAATTTGTAAATACGCTGCTGAATACTAGCTTTGAGCATTTTGATGAATTTTGTCATTAAATCGACTTCATGTGGTCTAATTTTTCTCCGTTATTCAAAGTTGTTTGTTTCTGGTGATGGATAGATCAATGAGTACTAAAATAGTTGATAAATTGGTTGGATTAATGCTGGTTAATGGTAGCTAATTAGACAGTCATACATCAGCTTTATGCTATTAATATTGTATGAATGGTCAGTAAGCTCACCTATATCAATCATCACCTTCATTGGAACATTTTCATAAGAATTAACCTGGTGTTGACTAACTGTAAATGTGGAGCAGATATTGCTTAGCTTCTGAAGTTAGATTTCTTGTTGAAGAAGAACATTTGCACCTTATGAACACCTCTCAAATATGTACTCTGTAATAATAAAGGTTTGAGTTCTAATGGGAATATATGGAAATTTGTTATGCTTCTTTATTTCAATTATTGGAAAAAAATTATTTAAGTCTTCAAAATATCAGTGGACAATGCCTCAAATAATGATGCAACAATCGATATTGCTAAAGGAACTTTCTCCAAGAGTCGTAAGTTGACATTGGATGGTAAGTTGTTCCATGTTAGATGCACTGCATATATATTGAATCTTGTCGTGCAAGATGGTCTTTCAATGATTAAATCTATTATTCAAAATGTGAAAGAAAGTGTGCAGTTAATTAATCTATCTGAGTCGAGGTTGAGGAAATTTTCTGAAATTATTCAACATTTGGGGATTCCTGTGAAAAGGTTGATTATTAATTGTTCTACTCGTTGGAATTTCACGTATGAAATGTTAGTTGAGGCCATTAGAGTTAAGGATGTATTCCCTATATTTGCACAAAGAGAGGCTACATACACCCATTGTCCTAGCCCAGAAGATTGGAAAAAGGTAGAAGAAATTGTTAATATCTTGAGGATATTTTATGAAGCTACTCAAGTAATATCTGGAAGTGATTATCCTACTTCTAATGTTTTTCTAGCTGTCATTTGGAGAGTCAAGCATGTGTTGAATGAGAATGAGAAACATATTGATGTGTTTATAAGAGATATGATTAAGAAGATGAAGGTAAAGTTTGACAAATATTGGGGGAATTGTAATCTTTTGATGGCTATTGGAGCAGTACTTGATCCTAGATTCAAAATGAGGTTGGTTGAGTTTGCTTTCAACAAAATATATAATGAGGCTGATGCATGTGCAAATGTGACAAAGGTTTGAAATGCATTACATGATTTGTTTTCTGAGTATGTCGCTATTGATCAGATGAGAGCACGTAAAGTGAATTCTCGCAATTTGGATAATACATGTACAGATGGAACAATTAGTTCTACCTCTAAAGATAGAATTGTACCATCTGGTTTGTCTATGTATGATGAGTACTTGAACTCTGTTGAACATGATGTTCCATCAAAGTCAGAGTTGGATATTTATTTGGAAGTAGGAGTTTTTAGATGTCAAGATGGGGATAATAGCGTAGCCTTTGATGCTTTAGGTTGGTGGAAATCTCAAGATCTTAAAGTTAATGTCTTGTCTAAGTTGGCTCGTGATGTTTTAGCTATTCCTATTAGCACAGTGGCATCAGAAGCTACATTTAGTGCAGGGACTCGGATTTTAGATCCTTATCGTTCTAGATTGTCTTCGGATTTGGTACAAGTATTGATTTGTGGAGCAGATTGGGTTCGTCAACTCCATATGCTTATTCATATGCTTGTTCGATTACAGCAACCGAACACATTAAAATTTCTTATTTATATGCTTGTTCGGTTGCAGCAATCGAACACCTTAAGATTTTTTATTCATATGCTTGTTCGGTTGCAACTGAACACCATATAAATAAAAAATCTTAATTTATAATTTATAAAGGAATATTTACGTCTTAACAAATATGGATATTTTAGTCCTATAAAATTTATGGGGTACATTTATTAAAATTGGGGGTGCAAATAGCCACTCCCATTATATTCTTTCTTGATTAGTCTCTGCTTCTAAAATTAACCTTAGTATTAATGCACATATAATAGAGGAAGCACTTCCTCCATCTCATCTTAATGTTTACATATTTTTAATTTGAGCGTTTCATCCTAATGGATACATTTTTCTTTGTTATATGGACCACACAAAATAATTATGGGACCAACTACAACACTAATACAACTATCTATTATACACTAAAATATTATTTCTCTCACCTCAATACATACTAAAATACTATACTCCCTCCGTCCCACCCAAAGGGTAGTTTTTTCTTTTTGTACGTGGATTAAGGAGTATTTAGTGTTGTAGGGTTTTAGGGTTTAGGGTTTTAGGGTTTAGGGTTTTGGGTTTAGGGTTTTGGGTTTTAGGGTTTTGGGTTTAGGGTTTTAGTTTTAGGGTTTAGGGTTTTAGGGTTTAGGGTTTAGGGTATTGGGTTTTAGGGTATTGGGTTTTAGGTTTAGGTTTTAGGGTTTAGGGTTTAGGGTTTTGGGTTTAGGGTTTTGGGTTTAGGGTTTAGGGTTTTAGGGTTTAGGGTTTAGGGTTTAGGGTTTTAGGGTTTAGGGTTTTAGGGTTTAGGGTTTAGGGTTTTAGGGTTTAGGGTTTAGGGTTTAGGGTTTTAGGGTTTTAGGGTTTTTGGTTTTGGGTTTAGGGTTTAGGGTTTAGGGTTTAGTGAAATTGGTAAATGTTATTTCACTGGAAACAGTTGCATCGAGTACTTACGTACGATGCGAATACAAAGACAAACCTTCCTATCCAACCTACTCAAGCAAGATGCTTGAGGTAAATAATAAAATACATCATGAATTCATATACAAAGATGCTATCTGAATGCTGATTCTATCTGCGATGTAGTTCGGAGACATCATCCTTGTGCCATGCTGAAGAGCATTCCTTTCCATCCATATGTGGTAGATCGTGGTAGCAAAGGTGATGAAAAGGAGTCTTCTTGGCTTTTTGTTGATCCTCGTATCCTGGTATATTTTCCTGAAGGCATCCGTGACTGATGTTAGGCTTCGTCTTCGCCATCCAATCTATTCTCTGACCTGATCCCATATATGTGTAGTGTAAGGGCAATGGAAGAAGAGGTGCGATGTGGTCTCCTGAGCAAAGCAAAAAGCGCATCGTTTGTCTTCTTCCGTGCACCACACCATATCTTTTGTAGCAACTCTATCTCTATGCACCAGCCAAAGTCTGAAACTGTATTTCCTCACAATCCATTTGTGCCATATCTGTTTGTAGACAAAACTCGAGTCCGCTATATACCTACTTCTCGAATGAGTATACATGCGACTGGCTTTAAATACCCCATTCTCACAATACTTCTCCATAGCTCCAATCACTCCATCGTTCCCTTCTGATTCACTCTCAATGGCATTCCTAATAGCAATGAGAACTCTCCATAAGTATGTAGAGTTGTTACCAGGAGAGGTCACTGTCCATTGAGTAGACGAGATGTAGACAGTGTGGATCCATTTTACCCATAGGAATGAGGCTTCCCTATGTACATCCCATAGTGCACTTGTCAAGAGAGCCTTGTTCCAAGTGATAATGTCTTTCAACCCTAGCCCCCTTGCATTCTTGGGTTGAAGGATATCATTCCAGCTCACCGGGCTCACCTTCGTTCCCTACAAGAACCTGCGAATAATGGTCTCCACTTTTTTGATCACCACAATTGGAATTTTGACAATTGCACACCAGAAGGATAGAATACCATATATTCCAGAAGTTATCAATTCCAATCTCCCCGTGAATGACAATAGCTTAGAAGACCAAGTATGTATCATGCTGTTAATATCATTCAGAAGGGGTGTAAAATCCTCCACTCCTATTCTCTTGCTACAAATAGGGATGCCCAAGTATTTGAAAGGAATGGTACATGTGTTGTACGGGAGAATCTGGGCAATACGACGTCGGGATCGAGTCGAGATGCCAGAGGTAATGAGATTAGACTTCTGAGGATTCGCATTTAACCCAGAAACTTCGGAAAACCCTTTCAAAATTCTGTCGATACACCTAGCTGTAGCCACATCTCCATAACCCACAACCAAGAGATCATCTGCAAAAATCAAGTGCGAAACATCTACACGTTTACAAATTCTCGAATGGAATCTGTATTCATGTAGCTCTACTACTCTACTCATCAATCTACTAAAGTACTCTATGCAAATAACAAAGAGGAGTGAGGAAATCGAATCACCTTGTCGAAGACCCCTCTTGCCTTTGAAGAATCCTTCCGGTTTGCCATTGATGAGTAGGGAGTATGAAGGGGTAGTAACACACTGCTCAATCCAGGTACGAAACTTAGAGGGAAAACCTAGGCCCGTAAGCAAATCGAAGAGATACTTCCAGCTAACAGAGTCATAAGCTTTGGAAATGTCCACTTTGACTGCCATCCTAGGGGAGATATTCCCTGCTCTCCGTCCATAACCCCTGAAGATCTCCTCTGCCAGCATCACACAGTCTCTCATTTTCCTTCCTTTAATAAATTCAAATTGGGATTGATTTATTAAATAAGGAAGACAATTCCTGAGTCGTTTTGCCAAGATTTTAGAGATGATTTTGTAAACAGTGTTGCAACACGAGATGGGTCTAAAATCTTGGACTCTAGGCTCATGGGTCTTTTTAGGAATCAACGAGACAAAGGTAGTATTCAACTGCTTGAGCAGCTTCCCTTTCCGAAAGAATTCCTGCACCGCCGCCACCACATCTCCACCAACCACATGCCATGCACTTTGAAAGAAAGCCGAGGTGTATCCGTCTGGACCTGGAGATTTATTTTTGTTGATAGACCACAGTGCTTCCTTTATCTCTGTATCATCTACCGGTGCTTCCAAGGAACTAGCATCTTCAGAAGAAAGTTTCTGTCCTCTATCCAACACTTCCTGCTCCAATAACTAAGTGGATGAGCCTTCCTCACCAAGAATTGATTAATAGTAGGATAGAAAAGTATCTATCAATTCTTGGTATGAAGAGGTGGGTCCGCTGTCAGTGTGAAGAGAATGAATGCCATTTCGCGCTCCATTACTTCGAATGAGAGAATAGAAGTACTTAGTGGCTCGATCCTGGTTCTTTATATGCTTGTGTTTGAGAATCTGCATAAGAAAGTTGGCCTCACAATCCTCCAAGTGCTTCTGTTTCCTGAGCTCCTCACTGATCTCCTGTTGTAGTTCATGATTATTCAAACTAGACATAAAGAGGGTCTGTAGGTGATGAAGACGATCTTTTCCTCTTGCTACTCTTTCAGAAATGTGATGATAATTCTGTTTGTGCAACTCCTTAAGAGGATTTTTTAGACTTTTCAATTTTTGGCATAGGATGAACTGCTTTGTACCTGCTATATGTACCTGCCAATAAGAGGAAACTAGAGCAATAAAATTATCATTGTTAGTCCAAAAATTACAAAATCTGAAAGGCTTTATCTGAGGGGACGAGGGGCTTTGAAAGGATGTGATGGATGGGCAATGATCAGAGTGAATGCCTTGGGGGAGGAATTTGGTGGTAGTCTCCCAACCCATACTTCTCCAAATCTTGCATGTCATAACTCTATCAATTCTCGAGCACGAGGTACCATTCGACCAAGTAAAGTAACAACCTGAAGAGTGTATCCTCCACTCCCAAAATGGAGCACAATTCATGCATTTCTTTAGTCCCTGTGCTCTGTGAGGTGTTGTTTCTTTCACTCTCAAATCTCACACAGTTGAAATCTCCTCCAATGATCCAAGGTAGAGGGTTCGAGTGAAATAGAGAGAGTAGGTGATGCCACAAGGATCTTCTAGCAACATAGCGATTATGAGCATAAATGATTGATAGAGCAAACTCTTTGGTGGTAGTAAGACATTGCATGTTGACAGTAATAGCTTGATCTAAGATGACAAAGTTGCTTAGATGCACTCTGCTGGAGTTCCAAATGAGCAAGATTCTCCCCCCATTACAACATTCAAAGTTATGAATATAACTCCACGAGGGAAAAGTTCTAGCTACAACTTCATTCACTGCATTAGACTTCAACTTGGTTTCTACTAACCCAAGAATGGCAATATCATGTTCGAGCACAAGCTTTTTAAGTGCTTTGCGGGTTGGTGTGCGACTCAACCCACGCACGTTCCAAGTAAGGAGGCTCATGATGGGCATTCGGAGGAGGGTTTGCCTCCCTCATCAATCATCTTACTGACCCAATCTTTATAGTGTTCAAACTGGCCATCATTACTGTCATCATTCCGGTCTGCACTCACCGGGGATTTTGCTCTGTTGTGCTTAAAATTTTAGTCAGTGGAGCTCGAGACTTCCCCACTTTGTGCCGACGAACTGCTGGTGTTGGATGTAGTCATTTTTTTGAGAGAAGCTGCTGGTGTTTCCTGAACATATTCATCTGTAGAGATGGAGATGGGAGAAAACTCCTCATCAGCATAGATGAAGTCCAGGATATTGAACTGGTTGGATACTAAGGTCGGGGAAAGAGGATGGTTAACAGTATGAGTGGATATGGGCTTAGAGGCTGGTTGAGATGAATTCGGGTGGGAATATGATGGGCCAGTGGGCTTCAGATTAGTACCAGGACTGGAATTGTTTTGGGTTCTGGACAAAACAAACTTGGGCTCTAGTAGTGGGTTTTTGATGGATTGGGCTCATTTAAGTTCATAAGATTAGAGGGATTGGGCTTATATTTAGGAGAGGGATCAGGAGGTGGCTGTTTAGGTCTATATATTGGATTGGGCTTGGGCCTTGGTTGGTAGAGATTGGGCCTATTGCTCCTCTACCTATTTTTTCGACGATGAGCGGGCTGGAAGCCTGTATTATCATTGGCAAGACCTGCAGAGTCAATCCGATCATCCCGGTCATTCCGATCATCCGGCGATGACAAACTGTCGCATGATGGCCTAGAGAGGAGCATTGAGTGCAAAATTTGGGATAGAATTCATACATCACCTGCTGTTTAAATCCACCATGCTTGTTCTTAATCCATATTGTTTCTGGCAAAGGTCTTGATGCATCAATATGAACAAGTACTCGAGCAAATGAAACACGTTCCTTATTAGTAGTGAAGTAATCCATCATAATGGGTTCACCAACAGTAGAAGCTACGATGCTCAACCGTTCTGCTGCCCAGTATTTGAGAGGAAGGGATGGAAAACGAATCCACACCGGAACTATGGACAGTCCCGCTTTATCAAATTGGAAATCAACTGGCATCCTTCTGAGCATAAGATAAGTGAGATTACCATCATAGGGACCATTCTGAAGGACTTTCAGGACATCCTCTACAGAATGCAATTTGAAAATAATCCATTCGCTTGCGTGGTTAAACACTTAGACAACTACTTTCCATTTATCTACGATCTTTTTGACGGCTTGGAAACCAGGATAACGTCCGGCGAAACATCCAATGAGAGTGAATCGCCATTCATCTCTCTCTTCTTCCATCAGATTATCCGGGATATCAGCAATACCTGGTTCGGAAGGGGGAATGAATTTAAGAAGGTGAAGTGGGTTTGGACTGCGATTATGGGCCGAGGGAGCTGACTGAGTATGTGGATTAGTGTTCGGGGATGAAGGAGTGGCCTGATGGGTCATGGAAGGAATGGCAATGGTTCGACCTGGTCACAAGGTCGAACCCAGGTCGAATCACATAATCAGAGAGAGAATCAAGTTTCAGAAGAGTGGTTCGACCACTACGTGCCTGGTTCGACCTGTCGAACAGGTCGAACCCAGGTCGAACCCAATCTAAAAAGTGAGAATGGACTTCCAGGAGCTTGGTTCGACCACTATGTACCTGGTTCGACCAGTACCCCTGGTCGAACCCAGGTCGAATCCTCTTAGAACGTACCCGTTTCTGCGTCGAATGCTCCACATGATGTTGATGCTACTCCAGTACCATTACATGAGTAGAATACTGAGCTTACAATAGAGAAGAAGTGGGAAAGAGCAAAGAAGTTGAGAGCGGAGAAGCTTAGACTGCAGATGGATAATAAAGATGTGGTTTTCTCTCTTGATCATGCAATGAAGATGCCCTTGGGAACTCAATCATGCAAGAGCATTGATATGGTTTCTAACTTGTTTAATATTGATTTTTCTAAGGCAGATGATTCTGAATTTAAGTGAAAGATTGACAAGGAGGTGTCTAGACAGCAATGGGAGGAAGGAAATAACTCAAGTACACTTTCTTCATCAATTTCAAGAGCATATGAATTTCAAAGATAATTTTAACAATATAAGCTCACATGGATCACCACCATAAACTCAATCCTTCCACTCCATGAATTAAAAGCACATATAAAAATTAGAAAAAGGAAACAAGGGCACCTGATTTCTCCTTCAATGAATGCACGAGCTCCTCGAGTCGAAACCTCAATGTAGAACTCGTCTTGCCACCTAGTTACCCTTTTCTATCATCAAAGCTCAAGCATACTCATCATCACACGATTCATCAATAATAAAATAGGAGAACTATACGAAAGACTCAATTGACTATCTAATCGACTCCCACACACTAGAAACACCACTGAACACTAGGCAAATTGCAAAAAATCGACATATCAAAATCGATTAAAGTTTCAATATACCGCAAAAAATCAACTCCCCTAGCAAACATTACAAAGAAAAGATTATACTCCTGGTGCTTCAATTAGGTAATAACATCACACCCCCCTCAAACTTAGTAAAAATGTAAGTCGAAACTAAGTTGAAAAGAGATGTATTTTCCGAATAATAAGCACCTTAAATATAAAAATTTCTTACTCACACGAAAGAAATAAAGCAATAAAATGGAAGGGCAAGCCCCCAATAGGCGCTCATGTTTAACGTCGTAGAGTCATGACGGTAGAGGACGGTCTTGTCGCATCCTCACCTTCAAATACTTTCTTTCCCTCTTCTTGTCTACACTCAACACCTCACCTTTCTTGGTCACAAAAATATGATCTTCAGAAGAGGATTGATTGATATTGGAAGAGGCAAGAATGGATGAAGTATGGAGGAGTAACAAGGGCCGAGAGGATTGATTTCCGAGAGAGATCTCTAAGGATTGATTATGAGAGTGAAAATAGGAGTAGTAGGGGGGATCAGGCGAAGGAGAGGGAAGGGCAGTTGCCGGCGGAGAAGTGATAGAAGAGGGAGAGATGATCGGAGAAGAGTTGTTAAGTAGGGCGGCAGTGTTGGATTGAGTGTTGGCCAGAAATTGATTCACGTTCCTTATCTCCGGCGAAGAGGCCAGTGAAGATGAGCAAAAGGGACCGATAGGTAAGGACTTGTCTATAGGAAAATAGGGGGTAGGTAAGAGAGAGGGTGTTGATAAGGATGTGCCTAGTAACTTGTCCTTGAAAGAGAAGGAGGAGCTGTCACCTATTTGGGAGTTGGTGGAACAGGTGGGAGAGAGAGATGGAAAAGGTGACTCATTACCTAAAGTAGGAAACGTGTCTAGCCTTCTTTCCTCGGTACCAGCTGCATGGCTAAAATAATCACTTCCATTAGCATGTGTACTACCTTTTTTCACCGCTTCCAATGCGGAAAGCAGATTGAGATTCAAATCTGATTTTGGAAGCTGCAAAGTCGACAAAAAATCCACCATAACATCACCAACAGTCTGTGCCATACGTTCCGAATTTGCTGTCGTTGCTGCTGCCATCCACTGATTCTCCACCGAATGCTGTTCTTCTCGAGATTTCTGATGTTGAACATCATCATGTTCATCTTCTTCCTCAACAATATTTCTTTCAATATCAGAAGCTATTTTTTGCTTAAAATCTATAGAATCTTGCTCAAAATCTGCAGAATTTCGGCCATCTGCTAAGATCCGATTTTCTTTCATCCAAAATCTTCTTGCCTTTATTAGAACGAACTTTCAAATCTGCCTCCTCCATGATTATCTCAACAACACCCTCTGTTGGAGATATATCCAGTATGGATATTTGTGTGTTGAATGAGCAATCCAAACACGATGGAGAAATCGGGTTAGCACGAGATTTACCTAGAGCAGAAACTTTGGACTTTTTCAACCTTGTTCCATGGTTGGCTTTCCTACTGGAAGGAGAAGTGGCGGCTGACGAAGCTCTCGGACGGAGCTTCCTCATACTGGCATAACAGGAAGCCGGAGCACAACTTGATGATGACTACACGAATGTAGCCGGAGCTCCGGCCATCATCAAGTCTGCAGGGGAAGAGAGAGGGAAGGAAAGGAAGGGGGAGAGAAGTTAGAGAGAAGTCAGAGCAAAATTCTATAGAGAGAGAGTGGGTTGGGTTTTTTTTTTTGGTTTGGGTTTTTTGGGGTTTTTTGGGTTTAGGGTTTAGGGTTTAGGGGTTTAGGGTTTAGGGTTTAGGGTTTAGGGTTTTAGGGTTTAGGGTTTAGGGAAATTGGTAAATGTTATTTCACTGGAAACGGTTGCATCGAGTACTTACGTACGATGCGAATACAAAGACAAACCTTCCTATCCAACCTACTCAAGCAAGATGCTTGAGGTGAATAATAAATACATCATGAATTCATATACAAAGATGCTATCTGAATGCTGATTCTATCTGCAATGTAGGTCGGAGACATCATCCTTGTGCCATGCTGAAGAGCATTCCTTTCCATCCATATGTGGTAGATCGTGGTAGCAAAGGTGATGAAAAGGAGCTTTCTTGCCTTTTTATTGTTCCTCGTATCCTGGTGTATCTTCCTGAAGGCATCTGTGACTGATGTTAGCCTTCGTCTTCGCCATCCAATCCATCCTCTGACCTGATCCGATATATGTGTGGTGTAAGGGCAATGGAAGAAGAGGTGCGATGTGGTCTCCTGAGCAAAGCAAAAAACACATAATTTGTCTTCTTCCGTGCACCACACCCTATCCTTTGTAGCAACTCTGTCTCTAAGGACCAGCCAAAGTCTGAAACTGTATTTCCTCACTATCCACTTATGCCATACCTGTTTGTAAACAAAACTCGAGTCCGCTATATATCTACATCTTAAATGATTATACATGCGACTGGCTTTGAATACTCCATTCTCACAACACTTCTCCATATCTCCAATCACTCCATCGTCCCCTTCTGATTCACTCTCAATAGCATTCCTAATAGCAATGAGAACTCTCCATAAGTATGTAGAGTTGTTACCTGGAGAGCTCACTGTCCATTGAGAAGACGAGAGGTAGACAGTGTGGATCCATTTCACCCATAGAGATGAGGCTTCCCTATGTACATCCCACAGTGCACTTGCCAACAGAGCCTTATTCCAAGTGATAATGTCCTTCAACCCTAGCCTCCCTGCATTCTTGGATTGAAGGATGTCATTCCAGCTCACCGGGCTCACCTTCGTTCCCCACAAGAATCTGCGAATAATGGTCTCTATCTTTTTGACCACGATAATAGAAATTTTGACAATACCACACCAAAAAGATAGAATACCATATATCTCAGAGGTGATCAATTCCAATCTCCCCGTGAATGACAACAACTTAGAAGACCAAGTTTGTATCATGTTGGTAATGTCTTTCAAAAGGGGTGTAAAGTCCTCCACACCTATTCTCTTGCTACAGATAGGAATACCCAAGTACTTGAATGGGATAGTACCTGGTGTAAAAGGAAGAATCTGAGCAATCCTTCTTCGAACACGGGTCGAGACACCCGAACTGATGAGGTTTGATTTCTGAGGATTTGCAGTTAGCCTAGAGACTTCAGAGAACCACTTCAATATCCTCTCAATACATCTTGCAGTCGCTACATCTCCATAGCCCACTATCAAAAGATCATCCGCAAAAATCAGATGTGAGACATCCACACGTTTACAGATTCTAGAGTGGAATCTGTACTCATGTAGATCTACTGCTCTACTCATCAATCTACTAAAATACTCCATGCATATAACAAAAAGGAGCGACGAAATCGGATCACCCTGTTGAAGACCCCTCTTCCCTCTGAAGAAGCCTTCCGGTTTGCCATTGATGAGTAACGAGTAAGAAGTAGTAGTAACACACTGCTCAATCCAATTGCAGAATTTTGGGGGAAATCCCAATCCCCTAAGCAATTCAAAAAGATATGTCCAGCTAACAGAGTCATAAGCCTTGGAAATATCCACTTTGACTGCCATCCTAGGGGAGATATTCCCCACTCTCCGTCCATAACCCCTGAAGATCTCCTCCGCTAACATCACACAATCTCTCATCTTCCTTCCTTTGATAAATCCAAACTGGGAGTGACTTATTAAGGAAGGAAGGCAATCTCTGAGTCGGGCGGCCAAGATTTTAGATATGATTTTGAACACTGTGTTGCAACAAGAAATGGGTCTAAAATCTTGGACTCTCGGCTCATGGTTCTTTTTCAGAATCAAGGAAACAAAAGTGGCGTTCAACTGTTTTAGCAGTTTTCCTTTCCGAAAGAATTCCGTCACTGCCGCCACTACATCTTCACCCACCATATTCCAAGCACTCTGAAAGAAAGCAGAGGTGTAACCATCAGGACCCGGGGATTTGTTTTTGTTGATTGACCACAAAGCTTCTTTTATCTCTGCTTCTTCTACCGGTACAACCAGACTGCCAGCCTCTATAGCAGAGAGAATCGGACCTATTGCCAACACCTCCTGCTCCACTGATTGAGTAGGCAAACTCTCTTCACCCAGAATTGATTGATAATAATGAAGGAAGGTATCAATCATTTCTTGGTAAGAGGAAGTGGGGCCACTATCAGTGTGAAGAGAATGAATGCCATTCCTTGCTCAATTACTACGAATAAGGGAGTAGAAGTATGTAGTGGCACGATCCTGGTTCTTTATATGTTTGTGATTGAGTACCTGCATAAGATAGTTATTCTCACAATCCTCCAAATGCGTCTGTTTCTTTAGCTTCTCACTGATCTCCTGTTGTAGTTCCTGATTATCCAGTCTAGACATAAAGAGACTCTGGAGGTGATGTAATTGTTCTCTTCCTCTAGCTATTCTTTCAGAGATGTGATAGTAGTTCAGTTTGTGCAGGTCCTTCTGAGGTTTTTTTAGATTTTTCAGCTTCTGGCATAGGATGTATTGCTTTGTACCTGGTACCTGTACCTGCCAATGAGAAGAAACAAGAGCAATAAAATTATCATGGTTAGTCCAGCAATTACAAAATCTGAAGGGTTTTATATAGTGAGGGCTCGGGTTTTGGAAGGATGTGATGGAAGGGCAGTGATCTGAGTGAATGCCTTGAGGAAGAAAAGAGGTGTGGAGCTCTCAACCCATACTCCTCCAAATCTTGCACGTCATGACTCTATCAATTTTTAAGCAGGATGTCCCATTAGTCCAAGTATAGAAGCAACCTGAAGAACGGGTATCTTCTATTCCTAGAATAGAACATGTCTCATCCATATCCCTAGTGCTTGTGCTTTGAGAATAGGAGTTTCTTTCACCTCCCGATCTTACACAATTAAAGTCTCCCCCTAAGATCCAAGGTAGTGTATTAGAGTGAAACAGTGATATAAGGTGCTGCCACAATGGTCTTCTAGCAACATAACGATTATGGGCATAGATAACTGATAAGGTATAAATTTTTGCTGTAGTAAGACAACGAACGATTGCTGTAATGGATTGCTCAAAATTTATAAAATCAGATAGGGAAACTCTCAAGGGATTCCAAATAAGAATGATTCTGCCTCTATGGTGAAGCTCAAAGTTGTGATGAGATTCCCAAGATGGCAGTATTTTGCCAATGACAGCCTCTACATTAGCACTATTCAACTTTGTCTCCAGTAGGCCCATAATCGTAACGTCATGATCTCGCACAAGCTTCTTGATTGCTTTGTGGGTTGGTGTGCGGCCCATCCCACGCACATTCCAGATGAGAAGAGTCATGAGGAGTATTCAGAGGTAGGAATACCTTCCTCCGCAATCACTCTACTAATCCAGTCGCCATAGTCAACAAAATTTTTATCTTCAGACTGCACCCTATCCACATCAGGTCTTCCCAATGATTTTGTTCGCTTGAGTTTGAAGTTCCAGCCGGTGGATGTGGACGATTCTCCACTGGAGGACCTAATTGAAATTCCTTTCATTTTATAATCCTGAATAGGGATAATAGGATTACCTTGAGGAGTTTCTAAAGCAAGATCAGATTCAGGAGCGAAGTGTCGGGAGAGACTCTCTGGAGAGGTCATGGGTTCTGGAATGGGCTGGGGGTTTAAACAATTGGTCTTAGGAGATGAATTGGATATGGGCTGATAGATTTGATTGGGCTTATTTAAGAGAGGCTCGAAGCGGTTTGGCTGAAAAAGGTAAGAGTTAGGCTTTTTTTGGATGTTGGGGCTGTTGATAATAGAATGAGGCCCAGAACTGATGGGCTTCGGAGGATTATTGGGCTGGACAGAAGGTTTAGGAAAAGTGTTTGAATTATGAGAAGGGTTCGTGGGTTTCTTACCTCTGTTTCTTTTCCTGTTTCTCCGGCCAAATTGAAACGGCCGCTCCCCGCCATGAGTCTTATCAGTTTGATCTGCTTTCTAACGGCATTCTACCTCTAGATGACCCAATGAGTTACAACTTCTACAAAATTTGGGATTGAATTCGTATTCAATTCTCTGTTTAAATCCGCCAAATTTGTTCTTGATCCATATCTCATCCGGAAGGGGTTTTGAAGCGTCAACGTGCACAAGGATGCGGGCAAATGATACTCTCTCTTGATGAGTTGTGATGTAATCCATCATGACCGGTTCTCCAATTGCTGATGCGATCAAACTTAATCGATCCGAAGCCCAGTAATTCAGAGGGAGGGAGGGAAGTCTAATCCAAACCGGAACAATAGCCAATCCGGCCTCATCAAACTGGAAATCAGTTGGCAATCTTCGGAGCATCAAATAGACGAATTTACAATCATAAGGTCCGTTTTGAAGGACTTTCAGGACATCTTCCTCATAGTTGAGTTTGAAGATTAGCCAGCCACTGTCGTGACTGTATATTTGAACATCAACATTCCACTTGTTTATGATATCCTTGACGGCTTGAAAGCCCGGGTAGTGTCCAGCAAAACATCCAATCAGGGTGTGTTGCCATACATCATTTTCTTGCGCCATCAAGTGATCAGGGATTTCAACGACTCCTGGTTCGGCTAGAGGGATAAATTTGAGGATGTGAAAAGGATGAGGGTGTCTATTATGGGTGTTATGAATAGGGAGGGCAGGAGAAGAAGAGATTGGAATAGGAGGAGAGATAGGAGGGCTATCCGAATGCAAGGAATTTGAGAGGAGAGGGGAATGAACTGGATGGATTGGAGGAGCAGGGATGAGGTGAGGAGGTTGAGACCGGTTGGACTGGTGGAGGAGGAGAAGGGGAGGATGAAGGGAAGGGGAACCAGAATCAGGGTGAGGCGACTGAGAAGGAGGGTTAGGATGTGACAACGAAGGTTGGTTAGATTTAGAAGCGGGATGTTTTAGGTTAAAGGGAGTGAGGGAAAGCATTCTAACTTCCGACGGAGGATGTATGGTCGGCGATGTCGGTAAGGAAGGTGAATGAGATGAACGGTGGACGGAATGAGGAGAGGAGGCGATGTTGGAATGAAATTTGGAGTTGACAGGAGTGATGGCAGCAACAGTATCCGGAGGAGAGATGCCCAGCAATACCATTTCCGATGGATTCAATGCTTGAGCATGGACAGTCTGGTAGGGCGGATTATTGGACGATGAAGGCTGGGAGGAGGAAGAAAAAGTATGGTTGTGTTCAACTAGGATATCAGATTTAGATATAGGGATGAGAGGCGAATGAGCAACCGGAGAGGTTGCCGGAGAAGAGCTCGAAGGCATGCTCAAGAATGGTGGGTTTCCAACGATGGAGGTGGCCAGATTTTTTAAGGTTGGGTCAGCCGAAATCAAGGAAGAGGGAGATGGTTGAGAGAACCGAGGAGGAGAGAGAGTGGGATGGAGTCCCAACAATTTGTCTTTGAAAGAAATGGGATTAGGTGGGCTTTTTTGTGGCTCAGTGGGACAGGTGGTAAGAAGAGGAAAGCTTTTTGAATTATTAGAGGCATGAGAAAACTTGTCAACCCTTCCAACAGTGAAGTGCCCTCCTATTTGACAGCTAACTGTTCCACTATGCACCTTTTTGCAATTAATCACCTCTTCCAAAGCAAAAAGTGTTTGCAAATTCATATTTTGGACTTGAACATCATCTATCCGTTCTGTAACATTCGAAGAAGTCGAGGAAGTCCTTCCTTCATGTTGCACTTCTTCTAAGGTATTCTCTATAATTTTTTCTTGCTCCATCTGCTTCAATGATGTATCAGTAGGCATGAAAACTTCTTCTAAGGTATTCTCCATAATTTTTTCTTGCTCCAGCTGCTTCAATGATTCATCAGTAGGCATGAGCAATTCCTCATCTTGTCTGTTGCCGTCGACGATGGCGACTGCCGGAGACAACTCAAGGATGGACATCTGAGAGTTAAAGGAGCAATCCATACACGATGGTGACAGAGGATTAGCTCTAGATACACCTTTTTTTGAACCTCTAGATTTCTTGGATTTGGAACCCATACTCAACTTCCTACTGTAGGAAGAGGAGGATCTGCAAGTAGAGCTCCTAAGCTTCATCACACAAACAACTGAACAAGGCACAACAAAATGTTGACTACCGAGGGGTAGCCAGCAAACTGGACAACATCTTGTTTGCAGGGGGACACCGGAACAGGGGAAAGGTTAGAGAGAAGTCAGAGCACAAATTTTAGAGAGAGAAAGTGGGTTGGGGTTTTAGGGGTTTTTTAGAGTTTGGGTTTAGGGTTTAGGGTTTTAGGGTTTAGGGTTTAGGGTTTTAGGGTTTAGGGTTTAGGGTTTAGGGTTTTAGGGTTTAGGGTTTAGGGTTTAGGGTTTTAGGGTTTTAGGGTTTAGGGTTTAGGGTTTAGGTTTAGGGTTTTAGGGTTTAGGGTTTAGTGAATTGGTAAATGTTATTTCACTGGAAACAGTTGCATCGAGTACTTACGTACGATGCGAATACAAGACAAACCTTCCTATCCAACCTACTCAAGCTAGATGCTTGAGGTGAATAATAAAATACATCATGAATTCATATACAAGGATGCTATCTGAATGCTGATTCTATCTGCAATGTAGTTCGGAGACATCATCCTTGTGCCATGATGAAGAGCATTCCTTTCCATCCATATGTGATAGATCGTGGCCGCAAAGGTGATGAAAAGGAGTCTTCTTGCCTTTTTGTTGGTCCTCGTATCTTCGTGTATTTTCCTGAAGGCATCTGTGACTGATGCTAGCCTTCGTCTTCGCCATCCAATCCATTCTGTGATCTGATCCCATATATGAGTGGTGTAAGGGCAATGGAAGAAGAGGTGCGATGTTGTCTCCTGAGCAAACCAAAAAGCACATCGTTTGTCTTCTTCCGTGCACCACACCATATCCTTTGTAGCAACTCTGTCTCTATTCACCAACCAAAGTCTGAAACTGTATTTCCTCACTATCCACTTATGCCATGCCTGTTTGTAGACAAAACTGGAGTCCGCTATATATCTACTTCTCAAATGATCATACATGCGGCTGGCTTTGAATACCCCATTCTCACAACACTTCTCCATAGCTCCAATCACTCCATCGTCCCCTTCTGATTCACTGTCAATGGCATTCCTAATAGCAATGAGAACTCTCCATAAGTATGTAGAGTTGTTACCAGGAGATGTCACTGTCCATTGAGAAGACGAGAGGTAGACAGGGTTTAGGGTTTAGGGTTTAGGGTTTTAGGGTTTAGGGTTTAGTGAAATTGGTAAATGTTATTTCACTGGAAACGGATGCATCGAGTACTTACGTACGATGTGAATACAAAGACAAGCCTTCTTCCTATCCAACCTACTCAAGCAAGTGCTTGACAGGGTTTAGGGTTTAGGGTTTAGTGTTTAGGTTTAGGGTTTAGGGTTTAGGATTTTAGGGTTTAGGGTTTAGCATTTAGGTTTAGGGTTTAGGGTTTAGGGTTTTAGGGTTTAGGGTTTAGGGTTTAGGGTTTTAGGGTTTAGGGTTTAGGGTTTAGGGTTTAGGGTTTTAGGGTTTAGGGTTTAAGGTTTTAGGGTTTTGGGTTTAGGGTTTTAGGTTTTAGGGTTTTAGGGTTTAGTGAAATTGGTAAATGTTATTTCACTGAATACGGTTACATCAAGTACTTACATACGATGCGAATACAAAGTCAAGCCAACCTATCCAACCAAGTTAAGCATAACGCTTAAGGTGAATAAAGAAAATACATCAAGGATTCATATACAAAGATGCTATCTGAATTTTGATTCTATTTGCAACGTGAGTCGGAGACTACATCCTTGTGCCAAAATGAAGAGCATTCCTTTCCATCCAAATGTAATAAATCATGGTAGCAAAGGTGATGAAAAGAAGTCTTCGTGCCTTTTTTTTGCTTTTGGTATCCTGCATAATCTTCCTGAAGGCATCTGTGACTGATGAAAGCCTTCGTCTTCTCCAACCAATCCAATCTCTCACCTCATCCCAAATACGAGTAGTGTAAGGACAACTAAAGAAGAGATGCGATGTAGTCTCCTGATCGAAGCAAAAACTACATCGTTTGTCTTCTTCTGTGCACCATACCCTATCCTTCGTGGCCACTCTCTCTTTATGTACTAACCATAATCTAAAACTAAACTTTCTCACAACCCATTTGTGCCAAACCTGTTTGTAGACAAAGCTCGGGTCCGCTGTGTATCTACTCCTCAGATGATCATACATACGGCTGGCTCTGAATACCCCGTTCTCACAACACTTTTCCATAACACCAATCACTCCTTCATCACCTTCTGATTCATTTTCTACAGCATTCCTAATGGCAATGAGAACTCTCCATAAATATGTAGAATTATTACTGGGAGAGGTCACTGTCCACTGGGAATCCGAGAGGTAGACACAGTGGATCCATTTTACCCAGAGGGATGAAGCTTCTCTGTGTATATCCCATAAGGCTCCTGCCAAGAGGGCCTTGTTCCACGTGGTTATGTCCTTCAACCCTAACCCCCCTGCATTCTTGGGTTGGAGGATGTCACTCCAGCTTACTGGGCTCACCCTTGTTCCCCACAAGAACCTGCGAATAATAGTCTCTACCTTTTTGACCACCACCATTGGAATTTTAACAATGCCACACCAAAAAGATAGAATTCCATATATCCCAGAAGTGATAAGTTCCAATCTACCCGTGAATGACAATAGCTTAGAAGACCAAGTTTGTATCATGTTTTTAATGTCATTCAAAAGGGGTGTAAAGTCCTCCACTGTAATTCTCTTACTACAGATAGGAATGCCCAAATATTTGAAAGGAAGGGTACCAGTACTGAAAGGAAGAATCTGAGTAATCCTGCGTCTGACACGAGTCGATACAACTGAAGTAATGAGGTTAGATTTCTGTGGATTTGCAGATAGCCCAGAGACTTCAGAGAATGCCTTCAAAACCCTGTCAATACACTTAGCAGTTGCTACGCCTCCATAGCCCATAATCAGAAGATCATCCGCAAAAATCAAATGTGAGACATCTACACGCTTACAGATTCTAGAATAGAACCTGTATTCCTGGAGATCTACTGCTCTACTCATCAATCTACTAAGATACTCCATGCAGAGAACAAAGAGGAGTGAAGAAATCGGATCACCTTGTCGAAGCCCCCTCTGGCCTTTGAAGAAGCCCTCTGGTTTGCCATTGATGAGTAAGGAGTAGGAAGTCGTAGTAACACACTGCTCAATCCAATTACGAAAAGTAGGAGGAAAACCTAAACCCGTAAGCAAATCAAGGAGGTATTTCCAGCTGACAGAGTCATAAGCCTTGGAGATGTCAACTTTGACTGCCATCCTAGGAGAGATAGTCCCTACTCTCCTTCCATAACCTCTAAAGATCTCCTCTGCAAGCATCACACAGTCCCTCATTTTCCTTCCTTTAATAAATCCAAATTGGGACTGATTTATTAAAGAAGGAAGACAAACTTTGAGTCGAGTGGCCAAGATTTTAGAGATGATTTTATACACTGTGTTGCAACAAGAAATGGGTCTAAAATCTTGAACTCTCGGCTCATGAGTCTTTTTGGGAACCAATGAGATAAACGTGGAGTTCAATTGTTTGAGCAATCTTCCCTTCCTAAAGAATTCCTTCACTGCTGCCACTACATCTCCACCCACCACATTCCATGCACTTTGAAAGAAGGCCGAGGTGTATCCATCAGGACCAGGTGATTTGTTTTTGCTGATTGACCACAATGCATCTTTGATCTCGCCATCCTCAATCGGTGCTTCAAGACTACTAGCATCAATATAAGAGAGTAACGGTCCTCTAACCAACACCTCCTGCTCCACTGAGTGAGAAGTCATACTATTCTCTCCAAGGATTGATTGATAATGAGAGAGAAATGTATCAATCAATTCTTGGTAAGAAGAAGTGGAACCACTGTCAGTGTGAAGAAAATGAATACCATTCCTCGCTCTGTTACTTCGAATAAGAGAATAGAAGTATTTAGTAGATCGATCCTGGTTCCTAATGTGCTTGTGTTTGAGAACCTGCATAAGAAAGTTAGTCTCACAATCTTCCAAATGCCTCTGATTCTTGAGAGCCTGACTAATCTCCTGGCGTAGCACATGATTATTCAAACTAGACATGAAAAGAGTTTGGAGATGATACAAATGTTCTTTCCCTCTAGCCACCTTTTCAGAAATGTGGTGATAGTTCTGTTTGTGCAATTCCTTCAGTGGTTTTTTTAGAGATTTCAACTTCTGGCAAAGGATGAACTGTTTAGTACCTGAGATCTGTACCTGCCAATAAGAAGAAACAAGAGCAATAAAATTATCATGATTAGTCCAAAAATTACAGAATCTGAAAGGTCTTATATAGTGGGGGCTCAGATTTTGGAAGGATGTAATGGAAGGGCAATGATCTGAATGGGTGCCCTGAGGAAGAAAAGTGGTGTGAAGATCCCAACCCATACTCCTCCAAATCTTGCATGTCATAACTCTATCAATTTTTGAGCATGAGATACCATTCGTCCAAGTATAGAAACATCCTGTTGAGTAGGTATCTTCCACTCCCAAGATGGAGCAAGTTTCATGCATTTCCCAGGTCCCCGTATTTTGAGAAGAGCTATTCCTTTCACCCTCAAACCTTACACAATTAAAGTCTCCTCCCATGATCCATGGTAGAGTGTTCGAGTTAAAAAGAGAAATTAGGTGTTGCCATAAGGATCTTCTAGCAGTGTAGCGATTATGAGCATAAACGATGGACAAAGCAAATAGTTTGGTCGTGGTTAGGCAGCGGACGTTGGTGGTGATGGCTTGCTCAAAAATGCTGAAATCATGCAAGGAGACTCGCAAGGGATTCCAAACCAGCAAGATTCGACCTCCATTGCTAACCTCAAAATTGTGTCGAAACTCCCAGGATGGAAGAATCTTGTGTACCACTGCTTCCACTGTATTACTATGAAGTTTTGTTTCCAGCAATCCAATGATCGAACAATCATAATCTCGCACAAGCTTTTTCAGTGCATTTTGAGTTGGTGTGCGGCCCAACCCTCGCACATTCCAAATTAGAATAGTCATGAAGAATAATTGGAAGAGGGAATACCTTCCTCCGCAACCTTCGTACTAATCCACTCTGCAAAGTCTTCAAGATTTCCAAATTTATCTTCATCTGTTGCGTGATTAGTATCCTGGGATTTAGTCCTTCTGTGCTTAAAATTTCCTCCTGTCGAGCTTGATGAATCACCACTGTAAGTTGGGACCCAGATTTGTTTGGATTTTTTTGTAGAAGTTCTGTCCTGTCCTGAAGGAGGTGTTTCCTCAACACATTGGATGGGTGAATGGGAATGAAGGGAGAGGTCCTCGGGGGTGGTAATGGATTCTAGATGAGAGAGAATGGCAAATTGATTAGCATCTGACTGGGGATGGACAACGAAGTGATTGGGTTGGGGAATAAAGTGAGAAGAAGTAGACTTGGTAGAAACAGGGTTAGTGGGGTTCTCATAAGAATTGGGCCTGGAATTATTTAAAATATTGGGGCTGGATGTTTTAGGATCATTGGGCTTGGGCCGAAAATAATTGGGATTGTTGAGATTGGTATTGGGCTCGGTAGTGTTTTTGGGAGAAGGGAGGTTATGGGCCTGAGCAGGTTTGGGATTAGGGTTAAAGGGATTGGGCCTTCGGCCCCTGTTCCTATTTCTTTTTCTCCTTCCCGGTTGAAAGGGCCTGTCATTCTGGTTTACCTTATCCCTTTCCGGTTGGTGCCGCTCATCACGCAGATCTTCATTCCGACGGCATTCATGGGCGTGGTGGCCTAGGGCAGTACAATCAGTGCAGAATTTGGGGTAATACTCATATTCTATCCTCTGTCAAAAACCTCCTCTTCGATTCCTTATCCAAATATCTTCCGGAAGTTTGCTGGAGGCATTGACATGTATCAGAACGCGAGCAAAGGATATCCTCTCTTTATTTGTCGTATAATAGTCCATCATAACAGGTTCACCAATAGCAGAGGCGATAATACTGAGTTGATCAGAGCTCCAGTATTTGAGAGGTAATGAGGGAAGACGAACCCAAACCGGTACTATCGACAGCCCTGATTCATCAAATTGGAAGTCCTCCGGCATTCTTCTGAGCATTAGGTATTTGAAATTACCTTCGTAAGGACCATTCTGTATTATTTTTTGAACATCTTCTTCGGTGGTCAATTTGAAAATGAGCCACCCACTGTCGTGGCTGAAAACTTTCACCTCAACTTCCCATTTGCGGATGATTTCCTTGACTGCTTGGAACCCGGGGTATCTCCCAGCAAAGCATCCAATGAGGGTGTAGTTCCATTCATCATCCTCACCATCAAGCACCTCATCCGGAATGACTGCAACACCTGGTTCCTGTGGGGGAACAAATTTAAGGGTGTGAATAGGGTTGGGGGATCGATTGTGAGGAGCTGAGGGAGGAGGCTGATCAGTTTGAGGTTGAACAGGTAGGCAGGAGGAAGGGTGAAGGGGGGAAGACGGAGGTGGAGTTTTGTGCTGATGGCCAGAAGAGGAAAGCTCACAGTTGGAACCAAAAGGAGTATGGTGAGGAGATGGGTGATTGGGAATAGAGTGAAGTAGGAGAAGGGGTGGGGAAGAGGTCGCCGGAGAGGGAGGATTACGAGGGAAGGGTGTAGGGGAGTTATGGGGGATGAGGGATGGAGTTTTGAGTATGGGGGATTGCGAGGGGGGGTGGCGGGGATTGGGGTTAAAAGGGGTGAGAGCCACCATTCTAGTTCCCGGCAAAGAGTGCGTCGGAACAGAGAGAGGCGTGGCAGATTGGGGGCAGGGGGAAGGGCGGGAGAGGGATGCATGGCTGAGTTTTGGGGGTATAAGGGGGTGTGGGCCACCATTGTAGTTCCCGGCAAAGAGTGCGCCGGAACAG
Organism: Pogostemon cablin; assembly: GCA_023678885.1. Lineage (NCBI taxonomy): Eukaryota > Viridiplantae > Streptophyta > Magnoliopsida > Lamiales > Lamiaceae > Pogostemon > Pogostemon cablin. Next base: position 23,951 of record CM042977.1, on the reverse strand, counting down.
AGAGAGGCGTCGGAGGATGGGCGGCAGAGGGATAGGCAGGAGAGGGAGGCATGGCTGAATTTTGGTGGCGTGAAGATCGAGGAGAGGAAAGAGATGATGGAGAGAGAATTGCCTTGGGCCCCAAAAGTTTTTCCTTAAACGTGTAAGAGTTGTTGTGGCACAGTGGGCGGTCAGTAGGGTAGGTGGAGGAAAGAGGCAAGGAATTTGATTTATATGGTAGAGTAGGAAACGTGTCATGCTCCCCTGTCACAATTAAAGCATTAGGCACAGAGCTGCCTTTTTCACTTCCACCAATAACAGTACTATTCGGCGTCTTTACCAGTACCATTTCTGATCCCAGATTCAAATTAGAATTTTGAATTTTTGGTGGAGTAACCTTCATTAGATCTGTATCCACCCCTACAAGATCTGGGCATGCTTCCTCCAACACAGAATCAGAAGCAGCAGCCTCATCTCGCTCAACGAGAGTAATCTCCGATTCGTTTCCTTGCACTATTTCCTTATTACAGATCTCTTCCAGTTTCGTATTCTCCATGATCTTCTCAACTACACCAGTTGTTGGGAAATTATCCAGAATGGATATTTGCGTGTTGAACGAGCATTCCAAACACGATGGAGAGATCGGATTAGCTTGAGATTTAGGAAGAAGGATATTCTTGGATTTTTTCAACCTTGTTCCACGACTAGCTTTCCTGCTAGATGGGAAAGCTGCGGCCGCTGAAGCTCTTGGCCGGAGTTTCATCTAGTCGCCGGAATCAGGTAGGCGGATCACAACAAGATGATGACTACACAAACGTAGCCGGAGCACCGGCCATCATCTAGTTTTCAGGGGAGGAGAGAGGAAGAAAGGAAGGGGAGAAAACTAGAGAGAAGTCAGAGCACAAAATCTAGAGAGAGAAAGGTTGGGTTTTTTTGGTTTAGGGTTTAGGGTTTAGGGTTTAGGGTTTTAGGGTTTAGGGTTTAGGGTTTAGGTTTTAGGGTTTTAGGATTTAGGGTTTAGGGTTTTAGTGAAATTGGTAAATGTATTTCACTGAAACGGTTGCATCGAGTACTTACGTACGATGCGAATACAAAGACAATCCTTCCTATCCAACCTACTCAAGCAAGATGCTTGAGGTGAATAATAAAATACATCAAGAATTCATATACAAGGATGCTATCTGAAATTGGTAAAGGGTTTAGGGTTTAGGGTTTTAGGGTTTAGGATTTAGTGAAATTGGTAAATGTTATTTAACTGGAAACGGTTGCATCGAGTACGAGCATTCCTTTTCATCCATATGTGGTAAATCGTGGTAGCAAAGGTGATGAAAAGGAGTCTTCTTGCCTTTTTGTTGTTCCTCGTATCTTGGTGTATTTTCCTGAAGGCATCTGTGACTGATGCTAGCCTTCGTCTGCGCCATCTAATCCATCCCCTGACCTGATCCCATATATGTGTGGTGTAAGGGTAATGGAAGAAGAGGTGCGATGTGGTCTCCTGAGCAAAGCAAAAAACACATCATTTGTCTTCTTCCGTGCACCACACCCTATCCTTTGTAGCAACTCTGTCTCTATGGACCAACCAAAGTCTGAAACTATATTTCTTCACTATCCATTTGTGCCATACCTGTTTGTAGACAAAACTCGAGTCCGCTATATATCTACTTCTCAAATGATCATACATGCGGCTGGCTTTGAATACCCCATTCTCGCAACACTTCTCCATAGCTCCAATCACTCCTACATCAGCTTCTGACTCATTCTCTATAGCGTTCCTAGTGGCAATGAGAACTCTCCATAAATATGTAGAATTGTTACCAGGAGAGGTCACTGTCCAATGAGAAGTCGATAGGTAGACAGCGTGGATCCATTTCACCCAGAGAGATGATGCCTCCCTGTGAACATCCCACAATGCTCCTGCTAAAAGGCCTTGTTCCAAGTATTGATGTCCTTCAAGCCTAATCCCCCTGCATTCTTAGGTTGAAGGATATCATTCCAACTCACCGGGCTCACCTTCGTACCCCACAAGAACCTACGAATAATAGTCTCCACCTTTTTTACCACCACAATTGGGATTTTGACAATGCCACACCAAAAAGAAAGAATACCATAAACTCCGGAAGTTATAAGTTCCAATCTACCCGTGAATGACAACAGTTTAGAAGACCAAGTTCGAATCATATTATTGATGTCATTCAGAAGGGATGTAAAATCCTCCACTCCAATTCTCTTGCTACAGATAGGAATGCCCAAGTATTTGAAAGGAATGATACCTGTATTAAAAGGAAGAATCTGAGCAATTCTGCATCGAGCACGATTCGAAACTCCTGAAGTAATAAGACTGGATTTTTGAGGATTTGCAGATAGTCCATAGACTTCAGAGAAACCTTTCAATATCCTATTAATACACTTTGCAGTTGCTACATCTCCATAGCCTACAATCAGAAGATCATCCGCAAAGATCAGGTGTGAGACATCTACACGCTTACAGATTCTAGAGTGAAACCTGTACTCATGAAGATCTACTGCTCTACTCATCAATCTACTAAGATACTCCATGCATAGAACAAAGAGAAGCAAAGAAATCGGATCACCTTGTCGAAGGCCCCTCTTGCCTTTAAAAAAACCCTCTAGTTTGCCATTGATGAGTAAGGAGTAGGAAGTAGTAGTAACACACAGCTCAATCCAAGTACGAAAAGTAGAGGGAAATCCTAATCCCGTAAGCAATTCAAAGAGGTATTTTCAGCTAACAGAGTCATAAGCCTTAGAAATGTCTACTTTGACTGCCATCCTAGGGGAGATAGTCCCAACTTTCCTTCCATATCCTTTGAAGATCTCCTCTGCTAGCATCACACAGTCTCTCATTTTTCTTCCTTTAATAAATCCAAATTGAGATTGGTTTATTAAAGAAGGAAGACAAATTCTGAGTCGAGCGGCTAAGATTTTAGAAATGATTTTGTACGCTGTGTTGCAACACGAAATGGGTCTAAAATCTTGGACTCTTCTTTTTAGGGATCAAAGAGACGAATGTAGTGGTGGTAGGAACTATTATCAGGAAAGTATTTGCTGGATGGCATTATATTCATAATCTTGAGCTTAGTAGTGGTGGTAGGATTGTGGTTGTATGGGACCCTAAGCGTCTTCACCTTGAAAACTTTATCCTTACTGATCAATCCATCTCAATGAATGCTTGTTGTCTTACAACTTCAAAAGCGTTCTTCGTCTCAATCATCTATGCTCACAACCGCTATGTAGAAAGGAGAAACTTGTGGCATCATCTCACCTCCCTCTTTCATTCAAACCAATTGCCATGGATCCTAGGAGGGGATTTTAACTGTGTACGATTTGAGGGTGAAAGAAATAGTGCTTCTCAGAATACAGGGACTAGAGAAATGCAGGAGACTTGTTCTATTTTGGGAGTAGAGGATACTTATTCGACAGGCTGCTTCTTCACTTGGTCGAATGGAGCCTCGTGCTCAAAAATTGATAGAGTCATGACGTGCAAGATTTGGAGGAGTATGGGTTGGGATTTACATACCAATTTTCTCCCATAGGGCTCTCAATCAGATCATTGCCCTTCCATTACCTCCTTTCATATCCAAAGCCCCCACTATATAAAACCTTTCAGATTTTGTAATTTTTGGACTAACCATGATAATTTCATTACTCTTGTCTCTTCTTTTTGGCAGGTACATGTAACAGGTACAAAGCAGTTCATCATCTGCCAGAAATTGAAAAATCTAAAAAATCCACTTAAGGAGTTGCACAAACAGAATTATCATCACATTTCTGAAAGAGTTGCAAGAGGAAAGGATCGTCTTCATCACCTACAGACCCTCTTTATGTCTAGATTGAATAATCATGAACTACAACAGGAGATCAGTGAGGAGCTCAGGAAACAGAAGCACTTGGAGGATTGTGAGGCCAACTTTCTTATGCAGATTCTCAAACACAAGCATATTAAGAACCAGGATCGAGCCACTAAGTACTTCTATTCTCTCATTCGAAGTAATGGAGCGAGAAATGGTATTCATTCTATTCACACTGATAATAGACCACTTCCTCTTACCTGATTGATAACTTCCTCAATTATTATCAATCAATTCTGGGTCAAGAGGGTCCGCCTACTCAGTCAGTGGAGCAGGAGGTGTTGGAGAGAGGTCCGATTCTTTCTTCTATGGAAGCTAGCGGTCTGGAAGTACCGGTAGATGACGCGGAGATCAAAGAAGCCTTGTGGTCAATCAACAAAAATAAATCTCCGGGTCCAGATGACTATACCTCAGCTTTCTTTCAAAGTGCATGGAATGTGGTGAGAGATGTAGTGGAGGCTGTAAAGGAATTCTTTCGGAAAGGAAAACTACTCAAACAGTTGAATGCTACTTTTGTTTCCTTGATACCGAAAAAGAACCATGAGCCGAGAGTCCAAGATTTTAGACCCATATCTTGTTGTAACACTGTGTACAAAATCATATCTAAAATCTTGGCTGCCCGACTCAGAGGTTGCCTTCCTTCCTTAATAAATCACTCCCAGTTTGGATTTATCAAAGGAAGGAAGATGAGAGATTGTGTGATGTTAGCGGAGGAGATCTTCAGGGGTTACGGCCGAAGAGTGGGAAACATCTCCCCTAGGATGGCAGTTAAAGTGGATATTTCCAAGGCTTATGACTCCGTTACTTGGACATATCTCTTTGAATTGCTTAGGGGATTGGGATTTCCCCCAAAATTCTGTAACTGGATTGAGCAGTGTGTTACTACTACTACTTACTAGTTACTCATCAATGGCAAACCGAAAGGCTTCTTCAGAGGGAAGCGAGGTCTTCGACAGGGTGATCCGATCTCGTCGCTCCTCTTTGTTATATGCATGGAGTATTTTAGTAGATTGATGAGTAGAGCAATTGATCTACATGAATACAGATTCCACTCTAGAATCTGTAAACGTGTGGATGTCTCACATCTGATATTTGCGGATGATCTTTTGATAGTGGGCTATGGAGATGTAGCGACTGCAAGGTGTGTTGAGAGGATATTGAAAGGATTCGCTGAAGTCTCTGGGCTAAATGCAAATCCTCAGAAATCAAACCTCATCACTTCGGGTGTCTCGACCCGTGTCCGAAGTAGGATTGCTCAGATTCTTCCTTTTACTCCAGGTACTATCCCCTTCAAATACTTGGGCATTCCTATTTGTAGCAAGAGAATAGGTGTGGAGGATTTTACCCCCCTTTTGGATGACATTAATAACATGATACAAACTTGGTCTTCTAAGCTTTTGTCATTCACGGGGAGATTGGAATTGATCACCTCTGGGATATATGGTATTCTATCTTTTTGGGGAACGAAGGTGAGCCCGGTGAGCTGGAATGACATCCTTCAACCCAAGAATGCAGGGGGACTAGGGTTGAAGGATATTATCACTTGGAATAAGGCTCTCTTGGCCACTGCACTGTGGGATGTACATAGGGAAGCCTCATCCCTATGGGTGAAATGGATCCATACTGTCTACCTCTCGTCCTCTCAATGGACAGTGATCTCTCCTGGTAACAATTCTACATACTTATGGAGAGTTCTCATTGCTATTAGGAATATCATTGAAAGTGAATCAGAAGAGGACGATGGAGTGATTGGAGCTATGGAGAAGTGTTGTGAGAATTGGGTATTCAAAGCCAGCCGCATGTATGATAATTTGAGAAGTCGATATAGAGCGGACTCGAGTTTTGTCTACAAGCAGGTATGGCACAAGTGGATTGTGAGGAAATACAGTTTCAGACTTTGGCTGGTACATAGAGACCGATTTGCTACAAAGGATAGGGTGTGGTGCACGGAAGAAGACAAACGATGTGCTTTTTGCTTTGCTCAGGAGACCACATCACACCTCTTCTTCCACTGCCCTTACACCACACATATATGGGATCAGGTCAGAAGATGGATTGGATGGAGAAGACAAAGGCTAGCATCAGTCACAGATGCCTTCAGGAAGATACACCAGGATACGAGGACCAACAAAAAGGTAAGAAGACTCATTTTCATCAGTTTTGCTACCACGATCTACCACATATGGATGGAAAGGAATGCTCTTCAGCATGGCACAAGGATGCTGTCTCCGAAATACATTGCTGACAAGATCAAGATTTAGATAGCATCTTTGTATATGAATTCATAATAACATTTTTTTATTCACCTCAAGCATCTTGCTTGAGTAGGTTGGATAGGATGATTTGTTTTTGTATTCGCATCGTACGTAAGTACTCGATGCAAACGTTTCTAGTGAAATAACATTTACCAATTTCACTAAAAAAAAGAGACGAATGTAGCATTCATTTGTTTGAGCAATTTTCCTGTGCGGAAAAATTCCTTCACCGCTTCCACTACATCTCTACCAACCACATTCCATGCACTCTGAAAGAAAGCTGAGGTATAACCGTCAGGGCCAGGTGATTTGTTTTTGTTGATTTTCCACAATGCATCTTTGAACTCTGCCTCCTCAACCGGTGCTACCAGGCTACTAGCCTCCACTGAAGAGAGTTTGGTCCTCTATCCAACACCTCCTGCTCCACTGAGTGAGAAGTCAAGTTCTCCTCACCAAGGATTGATTGATAATAAGAGAGAAATACATCAATCATTTCTTGGTAGGAAGAAGTGGGACCATTATCAGTGTGAAGAGAATGAATACCATTCCTGGCTCCATTACTTCTAATAAGAGAATAGAAGTACTTAGTAGCTCGGTCTTGATTCTTAATGTGCTTGTGTTTGAGAACCTGCATAAGAAAGTTAGTTTCACAATCCTCCAAGTGCTTCTGTTTTTTGAGCTCCTCACTAATCTCCTGATGCAGTTCGTGATTATTTAAACTTGACATAAAAAGAGTCTGGAGATAGTGCAAGCGTTCTTTCCCTCTAGCTACTCGTTCAGAAATGTGATGATAGTTCTGTTTATGCAACTCCTTCAGTGGTTGTTTTAGAGCTTTCAACTTTTGGCAAAGGATGAACTGTCTTGTGCCTGCTGTGTGTATCTGCCAATAAGAGGAAACAAGAGCAATAAAATTATCATGGTTAGTCCAAAAGTTACAGAATCTAAAGGGTCTTATATAGTGATGGCTTGGGTTTTGGAAGGAGGTGATGGAGGGGCAATGATCAGAATGAGTGCCCTGTGGAAGAAAAATGGTTTAGGGTTTAGGGTTTAGGTTTAGGTTTAGGTTTAGGTTTAGGTTTAGGGTTTAGGGTTTTAGGGTTTAGGGTTTATGGTTTAGGGTTTAGGGTTTTAGGGTTTAGGGTTTAGGGTTTTAGGGTTTTAGGGTTTAGGGTTTAGGGTTTAGTGAAATTTGTAAATATTATATCACTGAAAACGGTTGCATCGAGTACTTGCGTACGATGCGAATACAAAGACAAATCTTCCTATCCAACCTACTCAAGCATGATGCTTGAGGTGAGTAATAAAATACATCATGAATTCATATACAAAGATGCTATCTGAATACTGATTCTATCTGCAATGTAGTTCGGAGACATCATCCTTGTGCCATGTTGAAGAGCATTCCTTTCCATCCATATGTGGTAGATTGTGGTAGCAAAAGTGATGAAAAGTAGTCTTCTTGCCTTTTTGTTGGTCCTCGTATCCTGGTGTATTTTCCTGAAGGCATCTGTGACTGATGTTAGCTTTCGTCTTCGCCATCCAATCCATCCTCTGACGTGATCCCATATATGTGTGGTGTAAGGACAGTGGAAGAAGAGATGCGATGTGGTCTCCTGAGCAAAGCAAAAAGCACATCGTTTGTCTTCTTCTGTGCACCACACCCTATCCTTTGTAGCAACTCTGTCTCTATGCACCAACCAAATTCTGAAACTGTGTTTCCTCACGATCTACTTGTGCCATACCTGTTTGTAGACAAAGCTTGAGTCCGCTATATATCTACTTCTCAAAAGATCATACATGCGGCTGGCTTTGAAGACCCCATTCTCACAACACTTCTCCATAGTTCCAATCACTCCATCGTCCCCTTCTGATTCACTCTCGATGGCGTTCCTAATAGCAATGAGAACTCTCCATAAATATGTAGAATTGTTACCGGGAGAGGTCACTGTCCACTGAGAAGATGAGAGGTAGACAGTGTGGATCCATTTCACCCATAGGGATGAGGCTTCCCTATGTACATCCCACAGTGCACTTGCCAAAAGGGCCCTATTCCAAGTGATAATGTCCTTCAACCCTAGCCCTCCTGCATTCTTGGGTTGAAGGATGTCATTCCAGCTAACCGGGCTCACCTTCGTTGCCCACAAGAATCTGCGGATAATGGTTTCTATCTTTTTGACTACGATAATAGGAATTTTGACAATACCACACCAAAAAGATAGAATACCATATATCCCAGAGGTGATCAATTCCAATCTCCCCATGAATGTCAACAGCTTAGAAGACCAAGTTTGTATCATGTTGGTGATGTCATTCAAAAGGGGTGTAAAATCCTCCACACCTATTCTCTTGCTACAAATAGGAATACCCAAGTATTTGAAGGAGATAGTACCTGTAGTAAAAGGAAGAATCTGAGCAATCCTTCTTCGGACTCGGGTCGAGACACCCGAACTGATGAGGTTTGATTTATGAGGATTTGCAGTTAGTCCAGAGACTTCAGAGAACCCCTTCAATATCCCCTCAACACACCTTGCAGTCGCTACATCTCCATAGCCCACTATCAAAAGATCATCCGCAAAAATCAGATGTGAGACATCCACACGTTTACAGATTCTAGAGTGGAATCTGTACTCTCATGTAGATCTACTGCTCTACTCATCAATCTACTAAAATACTCCATGCATATAACAAAGAGGAGTGACGAAATTGGATAACCCTGTCGAAGACCCCTCTTCTCTCTGAAGAAGCCTTCCGGTTTGCCATTGATGAGTAACGAGTAAGAAGTAGTAGTAACGCACTGCTCAATCCAATTGCAGAATTTTGGGGGAAATCCCAATCCCCTAAGCAATTCAAAGAGATATGTCCAGCTAACAGAGTCATAAGCCTTGGAAATATCTACTTTGACTGCCATCCTAGGGGAGATATTCCCCACTCTTCGTCCGTAACCCCTGAAGATCTCCTCCGCTAACATCACACAATCTCTCATCTTCATTCCTTTGATAAATCCAAACTGGGAGTGACTTATTAAGGAAGGAAGGCAACCCCTGAGTCGGGCGGCCAAGATTTTAGATATGATCTTGTACACAGTGTTGCAACAAGAAATAGGTCTAAAATCTTGGACTCTCGGCTCATGGTTCGTTTTCGGTATCAAGGAAACAAAATTAGCATTCAACTGTTTTAGAAGTTTTCATTTCCGAAAGAATTTCTTTACAGCCGCCACTACATCTCCTCCCACCACATTCCATGCACTTTGAAAGAAAGCTGAGGTGTAGCCATCAGGACCCGGAGATTTGTTTTTGTTGATTGACCACAAGGCTTCTTTGATCTTTGCATCATCAACCAGAACCTCCAGACCGCTAGCCTCCAAATAAGAAAGAATCGGACCTCTCTCCAACACCTCGTGCTCCACGGACTGAGTAGGCAGACCCTCTTGGCCCAGAATTGATTGATAATAATTGAGGAAGTTATCAATCAGTTCTTGGTAAGAGGAAGTGGGCCCAGTATCAGTTCTTGATTGAAGCTTTATTTTTAATTTTATTTGAGAAAAATGATTTATTAATATTGTAATCATATAGTTACAGCTTCAAACATGGTTTTTATTTATTTATTTATTTATTTTATTTTGTATATTCTCTTATTTTCTGGAATGATTTTTATTAGAATTTCTAAATTTGGATTAAAATAATTAAAATTTAAAATGTATACATATTTTCGAATCCAATTCGAAGTATAATTTATTCAAATTCGAATCGAATAAAAATTCTCGAATACGATTTAATAAGAAAAAAAATCTCGAATACGAATAGTCGAATACTTGCGAATAATTCGAATAATATAATCGAATCGAATACGAATCGTATTTTAAATTCGAAGTAAAAATAATTAAAATTTAAAATGTATACATATTTTCGAATAATTCGAATAATATAATCGAATCGAATACGAATCGTATTTTAAATTCAATTACTAAACGAATTCGAATTCGAATATTCGAGAATTTAGTCGAATGCTATTCGAATACAGCAGTATTCGCTTCGATTCGTTTACAACCCTACAACCAGTGCTGCCCCTAGGTTATGGAGCTTAGCACCACTAATATAGATTACACTAATTAGGTATAGAAAAGGTTGATGACTAACCTGGAAATAGCAATACCCTACCTAAAAACCCGAGTGATATTCCAGAAAGAAATTTCGATTTTCTGCCTTATAAATGTCATTTAAAATTTAAATTCCTCAAGTAAACATTAAAAAACCTTAGGCATGTTAGTAAAATCAGTAAACTCTCATTTTAAAACACAAAATCCAAATCCGATCTTTAGCTTAAATAGAATTACAACGTTTGAAAGCAGACATTTTGGTAGATTGAACAGTAAAATAAACTAATCTCACCAAATAGTGTACCAATACCCTACCCAAAAACAAAAACCAGAGTGATATATTCCGGTAAGAAATTCAGATTTTCTGCCTAAGAAGCTCAAGTATTCAGATGTTTAAATGTCATTTAAATTCCTCAACCTCAGGCAATATATAAACATAGTAAAATCAGCAAACTCTCATTTTATAACTCAAAATCCAGATCCCATCCGTAGCTTAATAAGAATGACAACGTTTGAACTAAGCAGATAATTTGGTAAATTGAACAGTAAAATAAACTAATCATAAAATAAACTAATCATCACCAAATAGTGAAAATCCAATGTCCTCATCACTCTCCTCCTTCTCTTCCTCCTTCTTCTCAGCCGCAGGCGCTTCAGCAGCCGCTCCACCACCAGAAGCTGCCGCTGCAGCAACTCCACCTCCACCGACGAAGCCACCGCCGCCTCCACCACCAACAATCACCTGCGTGAGTAATAATCACAAAAAATATAAAGAAAAAATATACTTTTTGCACCATGAAACATTAGAACTTGCATAAATAACACTGAAACTCGAACACCATGAATAAACAACAACGACATAGCAAGGGTAACAAAAAATTAAATCGGTTGAAATTAGGGTAAAACCTGAAAGACGGCGGATGAAGGAGTGACGTAAGAGAATGAAGATTGAACGGCGCCGGCTGAGTCGGCTAAGAGAGCGGCTTGAACGAGCTTACGTTGGAGCTCAAAAGTGCAGGAGGCAGAAGCCTCGAGGTCGCCGTTAAGCTGCTTAGCCGACCAGTCATCGCCAGATCCTTTGCAAACGAAAGTGAAAACACCCATTTCTCCTGGATAGATCGATTAACGTGAATTGCTTGGGATTTATGGATTCTGAGGAGGCTGAAGAGAGTAATATGCAGAGGAAGATGAGTGCACTGTGGTATTTAGGGTTTTCCAGTGGAGCTGCAATGACTGCTCTGCCCTTAATCTTTTTTTTTTTTTGTATTTGCGGTGTTACCATTTATTTTCTATTAGCAAATATCAAAATTATTCAAAATATATAAAATAATGGGATAATTTCAGATTTAGTCCCGTAAAAATTGCTCAATGTCAAAAAAGTCATAAAACTGATAGATTTACTCTCATAGAAAATTTTCATCAAAATTTGTTAATAGTTGACGAAATATTCTGAACCATTAACAAGACCAAAATGGACTATGTCTATTTTGAAAGACAGAAAATAATATAAATCTGGTAGTTTATAATAATATAAATTAATTTGGGATGAAAATTTTCGAAAATTATGATTATAATATTCTTATGGGACCAAAAAACTGTTAGCTATAGGACTAGTGTATTCCTACGGGTCTTTAATTGAACTGAAGGAATTCTTATAGGACCAAATGTGATATTTTCCCATAAAATAATATATATTTGATGAATAATTTATAATATTAATTATTTTTCTTAGAGAATTTCTTATGTCCCTTTTTCTAATCAATTCATTTTTCAGTAGATATTTTCAATGAATAAATTATATAATTATTAATTAAAATTTATACTCTTTAAAACAAAATGTTATACTAAAGGGTATAACGTTTAATATTAAAGGGTACAACTTTCAAAAAATATAAAATTTGAGGACACGATGTCCTAGGCACACGAAAGTTTTATCCTTTTACTTATATAAGCAAGACGGATCTATCCAAACCCATTATCAAAGACGTGGGCATACCTTTCACAGCTATATTCAAACCCGTGACTCCACAGAAGAGAAAAAAGAGGGAAGATTAGAACTACGCGAGGCAAGAGAAATGAAAAGGACATATGTCTATAAATTCTAAAGCTGCAAACGTGGGTATTCCTAGAGTACAGATGCATGCATTGTCGCTGGAGATCTCAACATACTTCCCAAACTGCCCCCTTCGACTACACTTCGCCTCCGTACAAGGGCCCCACTGCTGCCGAACTCTTAGGAAAGCGGAGGGAGTTTCTCAGTCCTTTCATGTTCTACTTTTACAGCAAACATGTGAGTTATACACTGCAACTTATCACCTCTCTTCTTGTACTGTTATTTCAATTTTCCAACAATTTGACTGAATCACTGCCTAATAATAGGTGAACATTGTTCATGGAAAGACACAGTACTTGTTCGACGAACATGTGTTGCTGTAACCAAACACATATGCTTGTTCGATTGCTGCAACCGAACACCATATGAATAAGAAATCTTAAGGTGTTCGGTTGCTGCAATTGAACACATATGCTTATTCATATGCTTGTTCGATTGCAGCAACCGAACACATTAAGATTTCTTATTTATATGCTTGTTCGGTTGCAGCAATCGAACACCTTAAGATTTTTTATTCATATGCTTGTTCGGTTGCAACTGAACACCATATAAATAAAAAATCTTAATTTATAATTTATAAAGGAATATTTACGTCTTAACAAATATGGATATTTTAGTCCTATAAAATTTATGGGGTACATTTATTAAAATTGGGGGTGCAAATAGCCGCTCCCATTATGTTCTTTCTTGATTAGTCTCTGCTTCTAAAATTAACCTTAGTATTAATGCACATATAATAGAGGAAGCACTTCCTCCATCTCATCTTAATGTTTACATATTTTTAATTTGAGATTTTCATCCTAATGGATATATTTTTCTTTGTTATATGGACCACACAAAATAATTATGGGGCCAACTACAACACTAATACAACTATCTATTATACACTAAAATATTATTTCTCTCACCTCAATACATACTAAAATACTATGCTCCCTCCGTCCCACCCAAAGGGTAGTTTTTTCTTTTTGTACGTGGATTAAGGAGTATTTAGTGTTGTAGGGTTTTAGGGTTTAGGGTTTAGGGTTTTAGGGTTTTAGGGTTTAGGGTTTTGGGTTTAGGTTTTGGGTTTTAGGGTTTTGGGTTTAGGGTTTTGGTTTTAGGGTTTAGGGTTTTAGGGTTTAGGGTTTAGGGTATTGGGTTTTAGGGTATTGGGTTTGAGGGTATTGGGTTTTAGGGTATTGGGTATAGGGTATTGGGTTTAGGGTTTAGGTTTTAGGGTTTAGGCTTTTGGGTTTTGGGTTTAGGGTTTTGGGTTTAGGGTTTAGGGTTTAGGGTTTTAGGGTTTAGGGTTTAGGGTTTAGGGTTTAGGGTTTTAGGGTTTAGGATTTTAGGGATTAGGGTTTAGGATTTTAGGGTTTAGGGTTTAGGGTTTTAGGGTTTAGGGTTTAGGGTTTAAGGTTTAGGGTTTAGGGTTTAGTGAAATTGGTAAATGTTATTTCACTGGAAACGGTTGCATCGAGTACTAACGTACGATGCGAATACAAAGACAAACCTTCCTATCCAACCTACTCAAGCAAGATGCTTGAGGTGAATAATAAATACATCATGAATTCATATACAAAGATGCTATCTGAATGCTGATTCTATCTGCAATGTAGGTCGGAGACATCATCCTTGTGCCATGCTGAAGAGCATTCCTTTCCATCCATATGTGGTAGATCGTGGTAGCAAATGTGATGAAAAGGAGCTTTCTTGCCTTTTTATTGTTCCTCGTATCCTGGTGTATCTTCCTGAAGGCATCTGTGACTGATGTTAGCCTTCGTCTTCGCCATCCAATCAATCCTCTGACCTGATCCCATATATGTGTGGTGTAAGGGCAATGGAAGAAGAGGTGCGATGTGGTCTCCTGAGCAAAGCAAAAAGCACATCGTTTGTCTTCTTCCGTGCACCACACCCTATCCTTTGTAGCAACTCTGTCTCTATGGACTAGCCAAAGTCTGAAACTGTATTTCCTCACTATCCACTTGTGCCATACCTATTTGTAAACAAAACTCGAGTCCGCTATATATCTACATCTCAAATGATTATACATGCGACTGGCTTTGAATACTACATTCTCACAACACTTCTCCATAGCTCCAATCACTCCATCGTCCCCTTCTGATTCATTCTCAATAGCATTCCTAATAGCAATGAGAACTCTCCATAAGTATGTAGAGTTGTTACCTGGAGAGCTCACTGTCCATTGAGAAGACGAGAGGTAGACAGTGTGGATCCATTTCACCCATAGAGATGAGGCTTCCCTATGTACATCCCACATTGCACTTGCCAACAGAGCCTTATTCCAAGTGATAATGTCCTTCAACCCTAGCCCCCCTGCATTCTTGGATTGAAGAATGTCATTCCAGCTCACCGGGCTCACCTTTGTTCCCCACAAGAATCTGCGAATAATGGTCTCTATCTTTTTGACCACGATAATAGGAATTTTGACAATACCACACCAAAAAGATAGAATACCATATATCCTAGAGGTGATCAATTCCAATCTCTCCGTAAATGACAACAGCTTAAAAGACCAAGTTTGTATCATGTTGGTAATGTCATTCAAAAGGGGTGTAAAGTCCTCCATGCCTATTCTCTTGCTACAGATAGGAATACCCAAATACTTGAATGGGATAGTACCTGGTGTAAAAGGAAGAATCTGAGCAATCCTTCTTCGAACACGGGTCGAGACACCTGAACTGATGAGGTTTGATTTCTGAGGATTTGCCGTTAGCCCAGAGACTTCAGAGAACCCCTTCAATATCCTCTCAATACATCTTGCAGTCGCTACATCTCCATAGCCCACTATCAAAAGATCATCCGCAAAAATCAGATGTGAGACATCCACACGTTTACAGATTCTAGAGTGGAATCTGTACTCATGTAGATCTACTGCTCTACTCATCAATCTACTAAAATACTCCATGCATATAACAAAAAGGAGCGACGAAATTGGATCACACTGTCGAAGACCCCTCTTCCCTCTGAAGAAGTCTTCCGGTTTGCCATTGATGAGTAACGAGTAAGAAGTAGTAGTAACACACTGCTCAATCCAATTGCAGAATTTTGGGGAAAATCCCAATCCCCTAAGCAATTCAAAAAGATATGTCCAGCTAACAGAGTTATAAGCCTTGGAAATATCCACTTTGACTGCCATCCTAGGGGAGATATTCCCCACTCTCCGTCCATAACCCCTGAAGATCTCCTCCGCTAACATCACACAATCTCTCATCTTCCTTCCTTTGATAAATCCAAACTGGGAGTGACTTATTAAGGAAGGAAGGCAACCTCTGAGTCGGGCGGCCAAGATTTTAGATATGATTTTGTACACTGTGTTGCAACAAGAAATGGGTCTAAAATCTTGGACTCTCGGCTCATGGTTCTTTTTCGGAATCAAGGAAACAAAAGTGGCGTTCAACTGTTTTAGCAGTTTTCCTTTCCGAAAGAATTTCGTCACTGCCGCCACTACATCTTCACCCACCACATTCCAAGCACTCTGAAAGAAAGCAGAGGTGTAGCCATCAGGACCCGCGGATTTGTTTTTGTTGATTGACCACAAAGCTTCTTTTATCTCTGCTTCTTCTACCGGTACAACCAGAGCGCCAGCCTCCATAGCAGAGAGAATCGGACCTCTTGCCAATACCTCCTGCTCCACTGATTGAGTAGGCAAACTCTCTTCACCCAGAATTGATTGATAATAATGAAGGAAGGTATCAATCATTTCTTGGTAAGAGGAAGTGGGGCCACTATCAGTGTGAAGAGAATGAATGCCATTCCTTGCTCCATTACTACGAATAAGGGAGTAGAAGTATGTAGTGGCACGATCCTAGTTCTCTATATGTTTGTGATTGAGTACCTGCATAAGATAGTTATTCTCACAATCCTCCAAATGCGTCTGTTTCTTTAGCTTCTCACTGATCTCCTGTTGTAGTTCCTGATTATCTAGTCTAGACATAAAGAGACTCTGGAGGTGATGTAATTTCTCTCTTCCTCTAGCTACTCTTTCAGAGATGTGATAGTAGTTCAGTTTGTGCAGGTCCTTCAGAGTTTTTTTTAGATTTTTCAGCTTCTGGCATAGGATGTATTGCTTTGTACCTGGTACCTGTACCTGCCAATGAGAAGAAAGAAGAGCAATAAAATTATCGTGGTTAGTCCAGAAGTTACAAAATCTGAAGGATTTTATATAGTGAGGGCTCGGGTTTTGGAAGGATGTGATGGAAGGGCAGTGATCTGAGTGAATGCCCTGAGGAAGAAAAGAGGTGTGGAGCTCCCAACCCATACTCCTCCAAATCTTGCACGTCATGACTCTATCAATTTTTGAGCAGGAGGTCCCATTAGTCCAAGTATAGAAGCAACCTGAAGAACGGGTATCTTCTATTCCTAGAATAGAACATGTCTCATCCATATCCCTAGTGCTTGTGCTTTGAGAATAGGAGTTTCTTTCACCTCCCGATCTTACACAATTAAAGTCTCCCCTAAGATCCAAGGTAGTGTATTAGAGTGAAACAGTGATATAAGGTGCTGCCACAATGGTCTTCTAGCAACATAACGATTATGGGCATAGATAACTGATAAGGTATAAATTTTTGCTGTAGTAAGACAACGAACGATTGCTGTAATGGATTGCTCAAAATTTATAAAATCAGATAGGGAAACTCTCAAGGGATTCCAAATAAGAATGATTCTGCCTCTATGGTGAAGCTCAAAGTTGTGATGAGATTCCCAAGATGGCAGTATTTTGCCAATGACAGCCTCTACATTAGCACTATTCAACTTTGTCTCCAGTAGGCCCATAATCGTAACGTCATGATCTCGCACAAGCTTCTTGATTGCTTTGTGGGTTGGTGTGCGGCCCATCCCACGCACATTCCAGATGAGAAGAGTCATGAGGAGTATTCAGAGGTAGGAATACCTTCCTCCGCAATCACTCTACTAATCCAGTCGCCATAGTCAACAAAATTTTTATCTTCAGACTGCACCCTATCCACATCAGGTCTTCCCAATGATTTTGTTCGCTTGAGTTTGAAGTTCCTGCCGGTGGATGTGGACGATTCTCCACTGGAGGACCTAATCGAAATTCCTTTCATTTTATAATCCTGAATAAGGACAATAGGATTACCTTGAGGAGTTTCTAAAGCAAGATCAGATTCAGGAGCGAAGTGACGGGAGAGACTCTTTGGAGAGGTCATGGGTTCTGGAATGGGCTGGGGGTTTAAACAATTAGTCTTAGGAGATGAATTGGATATGTGCTGATAGATTTGATTGGGATTATTTAAGAGAGGCTCGAAGCGGTTGGGTTTAGGGTTTAGGGTTTAGTGAAATTGGTAAATGTTATTTCACTGGAAATGGTTGCATCGAGTACTTACGTACGATGCGAATACAAAGACAAACCTTCCTATCCAACCTACTCAAGCAAGATGCTTGAGGTAAATAATAAAATACATCATGAATTCATATACAAAGATGCAATCTGAATGCTGATTCTATCTGCGATGTAGTTCGGAGACATCATCCTTGTGCCATGCTGAAGAGCATTCCTTTCCATCCATATGTGGTAGATCGTGGTAGCAAAGGTGATGAAAAGGAGTCTTCTTGCCTTTTTATTGATCCTCGTATCCTGGTGTATTTTCCTGAAGGCATCCATGACTGATGTTAGGCTTCGTCTTCGCCATCCAATCCATTCTCTGACCTGATCCCATATATGTGTGGTGTAAGGGCAATGGAAGAAGAGGTGCGATGTGGTCTCCTGAGCAAAGCAAAAAGCACATCATTTGTCTTCTTCCGTGCACCACACCCTATCCTTTATAGCAACTCTGTCTCTATGCACCAGCCAAAGTCTGAAACTGTATTTCATCACAATCCATTTGTGCCATATCTGTTTGTAGACAAAACTCGAGTCCGCTATATACCTACTTCTCAAATGAGTATACATGCGACTGGCTTTGAATACCCCATTCTCACAACAGTTCTCCAAAGCTCCAATCACTCCATCGTTCCCTTCTGATTCACTCTCAATGGCATTCCTAATAGCAATGAGAACTCTCCATAAGTATGTAGAGTTGTTACCAGGAGAGGTCACTGTCCATTGAGTAGACGAGATGTAGACAGTGTGGATCCATTTCACCCATAGGGATGAGGCTTCCCTATGTACATCCCACAGTGCACTTGCCAAGAGAGCCTTGTTCCAAGTGATAATGTCTTTCAACCCTAGCCCCCCTGCATTCTTGGGTTGAAGGATGTCATTCCAGCTCACCGGGCTCACCTTCGTTCCCTACAAGAACCTGCGAATAATGGTCTCCACTTTTTTGATCACCACAATTGGAATTTTGACAATTGCACACCAGAAGGATAGAATACCATATATTCCAGAAGTTATCAATTCCAATCTCCCCGTGAATGACAATAGCTTAGAAGACTAAGTATGTATCATGTTGTTAATATCATTCAGAAGGGGTGTAAAATCCTCCACTCCTATTCTCTTGCTACAAATAGGGATGCCCAAGTATTTGAAAGGAATGATACCTGTGTTGTACGGGAGAATCTGGGCAATACGACATCGGGATCGAGTCGAGATGCCAGAGGTAATGAGATTAGACTTCTGAGGATTCGCATTTAATCCAGAAACTTTTGAAAACCCTTTCAAAATTCTGTCGATACACCTAGCTGTAGCCACATCTCCATAAGAGATCATCCACAAAAATCAAGTGCGAAACATCTACACGTTTACAAATTCTCGAATGGAATCTGTATTCATGTAGCTCTACTGTTCTACTCATCAATCTACTAAAGTACTCCATGCAAATAACAAAGAGGAGTGAGGAAATCGGATCACCTTGTCGAAAACCCCTCTTGCCTTTGAAGAATCCTTCCGGTTTGCCATTGATGAGTAGGGAGTATGAAGGGGTAGTAACACACTGCTCAATCCAGGTATGAAACTTAGAGGGAAAACCTAGGCCCGTAAGCAAATCGAAGAGATACTTCCAGCTAACAGAGTCATAAGCTTTAGAAATGTCCATTTTGACTGCCATCCTAGGGGAGATATTTCCTGCTCTCCGTCCATAACCCCTGAAGATCTCCTCTGCCAGCATCACACAGTCTCTCATTTTCCTTCCTTTAATAAATCCAAATTGGGATTGATTTATTAAATAAGGAAGACAATTCATGAATCGTTTTGCCAAGATTTTAGAGATGATTTGTAAACAGTGTTGCAACACGAGATGGGTCTAAAATCTTGGACTCTAGGCTCATGGGTCTTTTTAGGAATCAACGAGATAAAGGTAGTATTCAACTGCTTGAGCAGCTTCCCTTTCCGAAAGAATTCCTGCACCGCCGCCACCACATCTCCACCAACCACATGCCATGCACTTTGAAAGAAAGCCGAGGTGTATCCGTCTGGACCTGGAGATTTATTTTTATTGATAGACCACAGTGCTTCCTTTATCTCTGTATCATCTACCGGTGCTTCCAAGGAACTAGCATCTTCAGAAGAAAGTTTCTGTCCTCTATCCAACACTTCCTGCTCCAATAACTGAGTGGATGAGCCTTCCTCACCAAGAATTGATTAATAGTAGGATAGAAAAGTATCTATCAATTCTTGGTATGAAGAGGTGGGTCCGCTGTTAGTGTGAAGAGAATGAATGCCATTTCGCGCTCCATTACTTCGAATGAGAGAATAGAAGTACTTAGTGGCTCGATCCTGGTTCTTTATGTGCTTGTATTTGAGAATCTGCATAAGAAAGTTGGCCTCACAATCCTCCAAGTGCTTCTGTTTCCTGAGCTCCTTACTGATCTCCTGTTGTAGTTCATGATTATTCAAACTAGACATAAAGAGGGTCTGTAGGTGATGAAGACGATCTTTTCCTCTTGCTACTCTTTCAGAAATGTGATGATAATTCTGTTTGTGCAACTCCTTAAGAGGATTTTTTAGACTTTTCAATTTTTGGCATAGGATGAACTGCTTTGTACCTGCTACATGTACCTGCCAATAAGAGGAAACTAGAGCAATAAAATTATCATTGTTAGTCCAAAAATTACAAAATCTGAAAGGGTTTATCTGAGGGGACGAGGGGCTTTGAAAGGATGTGATGGATGGGCAATGATCAGAGTGAATGCCTTGGGGGAGGAATTTGGTGGTAGTCTCCCAACCCATACTTCTCCAAATCTTGCATGTCATAACTCTATCGATTTTTGAGCACGAGGTACCATTCGACCAAGTAAAGTAACAACCTGAAGAGTGTATCCTCCACTCCCAAAATGGAGCACAATTCATGCATTTCTCTAGTCCCTGTGCTCTGTGAGGTGTTGTTTCTTTCACTCTCAAATCTCACACAGTTGAAATCTCATCCAATGATCCAAGGTAGAGAGTTCGAGTGAAATAGAGAGAGTAGGTGATGCCACAAGGATCTTCTAGCAACGTAGCAATTATGAGCATAAATGATTGATAGAGCAAACTCTTTGGTGGTAGTAAGACATTGGATGTTGACAGTAATAGCTTGATCTAAGATGACAAAGTTGCTTAGATGCACTCTGCTGGAGTTCCAAATGAGCAAGATTCTCCCCCCATTACAACATTCAAAGTTATGAATATAGCTCCACGAGGGAAAAGTTCTAGCTACAACTTCATTCACTACATTAGACTTCAACTTGGTTTCTACTAACCCAAGAATGGTAATATCATGTTCGAGCACAAGCTTTTTAAGTGCTTTGCGGGTTGGTGTGCGACTCAACCCACGCACGTTCCAAATAAGGAGGCTCATGATGGGCATTCGGAGGAGGGTTTGCCTCCATCATTTATAGTGTTCAAACTGGCCATCATTACTGTCATCATTCCGGTCTGCACTCACCGGGGATTTTGCTCTGTTGTGCTTAAAATTTTGGTCAGTGGAGCTCGAGACTCCCCCACTTTGAGCTATCGAACTGCTGGTGTTGGATGTAGTCCTTTTTTTGAGAGAAGCTGCTGGTGTTTCCTGAACATATTCATCTGTAGAGATGGAGATGTGAGAAAACTCCTCATCAGCATAGATGGAGTCCAAGATATTGAACTGGTTGGATACTAAGGTCGGGGAAAGAGGATGGTTAACAGTATGAGTGGATATGGGCTTTGAGGCTGGTTGAGATGAATTCGGGTGGGAAGATGATGGGCCAGTGGGCTTCAGATTAGTACCAGGATTGGAATTGTTTTGGGTTCTGGACAAAACAAACTTGGGCTCTAGTAGTGGGTTTTTTGATGGATTGGGCTCATTTAAGTTCATAAGATTAGAGGGATTGGGCTTATATTTAGGAGAGGGATCAGGAGGTGGCTGTTTAGGTCTATATATTGGATTGGGCTTGGGCCTTGGTTGGTAGAGATTGGGCCTATTGCTCCTCTGCCTGTTTTTTCGACGATGAGCGGGCTGGAAGCCTGTATTATCATTGGCAAGACCTGCAGAGTCAATCCAATCATCCCGATCATTCCGATCATCCCGTCGACGACAAACTATCGCATGATGGCCTAGAGAGGAGCATTGAGTGCAAAATTTGGGATAGAATTCATACATCACCTGCTGTTTAAATCCACCATGCTTGTTCTTAATCCATATTATTTCTGGCAAAGGTCTTGTTGCATCAATATGAACAAGTACTCGAGCAAATGAAACAAGTTCCTTATTAGTAGTGAAGTAATCCATCGTAATGGGTTCACCAACAACAGAAGCTACGATGCTCAACTGTTCTGCTGCCCAGTATTTGAGAGGAAGGGATGGAAAATAAATCCACACTGGAACTATGGACAGTCCCACTTCATCAAATTGGAAATCAACCGGCATCCTTCTGAGCATAAGATAAGTGAGATTACCATCATAGGGACCATTCTGAAGGGCTTTCAGGGCATCCTCTTCAGAATGCAATTTGAAAATAATCCATCCACTTGCGTGGTTAAACACTTGGACAACTACTTTCCATTTATCTATGATCTCTTTGATGGCTTGGAAACCGGGATAACGTCCGGCGAAACATCCAATGAGAGTGAATCGCCATTCATCTCTCTTTTCTTCCATCAGATCATCCGAGATATCAGCAATACTTGGTTCGGAAGGAGGAATGAATTTAAGAAGGTGAAGTGGGTTTGGACTGCGATTATGGGGCGAGGGAGCTGACTGAGTATGTGGATTAGTGTTCGGGGATGAAGGAGTGGCCTGATGGGTCATGGAAGGAATGGCAGAGGATTGATTGATATTGGAAGAGGCAAGAATGGATGAAGTGTGGAGGAGTAACAAGGGCCGAGAGGATTGATTTCCGAGAGAGATCTCTAAGGATTGATTATGAGAGTGAAAAGAGGAGGAGTAGGGGGATCAGGCGAAGGAGAGGGAAGGGCAGTCGCCGGTGGAGAAGTGATAGGAGAGGGAGAGATGATCGGAGATGAGTTGTTAAGTAGGGCGGCAGTGTTGGATTGAGTGTTGGCCGGAAATTGATTCACGTTCCTTATCTCCAGTGAAGAGGCCAGTGAAGATGAGCAAAAGGGACCGGTGGGTAAGGACTTGTCTATAGGAAAATAGGGGGTAGGTAAGAGAGAGGGTGTTGATAAGGATGTGCCTAGTAACTTATCCTTGAAAGAGAAGGATGAGCTGTCACCTATTTGGGAGTTGGTGGAACAGGTGGGAGAGAGAGAGATGGAAAAGGTGACTCATTACCTAAAGTAGGAAACGTGTCTAGCCTTCTTTCCTCAGTACCAGCTGCATGGCTAAAATAATCACTTCCATTAGCATGTGTACTACCTTTTTTCACCGCTTCCAATGCAGAAAGCAGATTGAGATTCAAATCTGATTTTGGAAGCTGCAAAGTCGACGAAAAATCCACCATAACATCACCAACAGTCTATGGCATACGTTCCGGATTTGCTGTCATTGCTGCTGCCATCCACTGATTCTTCACCGAATGCTGTTCTTCTAGAGATTTCTGATGTTGAACATCATCATGTTCATCTTCTTCCTCAACAATATTTCTTTCAATATCAGAAGCTATTTTTTGCTTAAAATCTACAGAATCTTGCTCAAAATCTGCAGAATCTCGGCCATCAACTGTAAGATCCGATTTTTTTCATCCAAAATCTTCTTGCCTTTATTAGAACGAACTTTCAAATCTGCCTCCTCCATGATTATCTCAACAACATCCTCTGTTGGAGATATATCCAGTATGGATATTTGTGTGTTGAATGAGCAATCCAAACACGATGGAGAAATCAGGTTAGCACGAGATTTACCTAGAGCAGAAACTTTGGACTTTTTCAACCTTGTTCCATGGTTGGCTTTCCTACTAGAAGGAGAAGTGGCGGCTTTAGGGTTTAGGGTTTAGGGTTTTGGGTTTTAGGGTTTAGGGTTTAGGGTTTAGGGTTTAGGGTTTAGGGTTTTAGTGTTTTAGGGTTTAGGGTTTAGGGTTTAGGGTTTAGGGTTTAGGGTTTTAGGGTTTAGGGTTTAGGGTTTAGGGTTTAGGGTTTTAGGGTTTAGGGTTTTAGGGTTTAGGGTTTAGGGTTTTAGGGTTTAGGGTTTAGGGTTTAGGGTTTAGGGTTTAGGGTTTAGGGTTTAGGGTTTAGGGTTTAGGGTTTAGGGTTTAGGGTTTAGGGTTTTAGGGTTTAGGGTTTAGGGTTTTAGGGTTTAGGGTTTAGGGTTTAGGGTTTAGGGTTT